>JAZBNJ010000041.1:10017500-12596666 GCA_037349165.1 Choristoneura rosaceana | reverse complement strand
CGATATGACTCTGTGCAGAGCCCGGTCGGCATCTCAGCAGTTATGGGCTGTAGCACTACCAATACGAATGAAAACGTAGAGATCCTCTTTCTAGATGCAAAATTGCAACAGTTCTAGGCACAAAACCAAAATATACAACATATAGTGATATGATATGACTCTGTGCAGAGTTCTAGTTAGCATCTCAGCAGTTATCGGCGGCAAGACTACCATAACGAATTAAAACGTAGAGTTCTTCCATCTAGATGCAAAACAACAATAGTTCTTGGCACAAAACAAAAACATATAGTGTTATAATATGACTCTGCAGAGTTCTGGTCGGCATCTCAGCATTTATCGGCTTTAGCACTACCAATACGAATGAAAACGTAGTGATCCTATACCTAGATGCAAAACAGCAAGAGTTCTAGGCACGAAACCAAAACATACAACATATAGGGATATGATATGACTCTGTGCAGAGTTCTGATTAGCATCTCAGCAGTTATCGGCAGCGAGATAACCATAGCGAACGAAAACGTAGAGTTCCTCCATCTATATGCAAAACAGCAAAAGTTCTAGGCACCAAACCGAAATATACAACATAAAGTGATATGATATGACTCTGTGCAGATTTCTGGTTAGCATCTCAGCAGTTATCGACAGCAAGACTACAGTAACGAACGAAAACGTAGAGTTCCTCCATCTAGATTAAAAACAGCAATAGTTCGTGGCACAAAACCAAAACATATAGTGATATGATATGACACTTTGCAGAGTTCTGGTCGGCATGTCAGCAGTTATCGGTTCAAAGCACTACCAATATGAATGAAAACGTAAAGTTCCTCTATCCAGATGCAAAACAGCAACAGTTCTAGGAACCAGGTCACGTGATCCTATTTTAAATTTCTCGCAATTTTTTATTTTTATTTGACTGGATGGCAAACGAGCAAGTGAGTTTCCTGATAGTAAGAGATCACCACCGGCCAGAGATACCTACAACAGCAGGGGGATTGCAGTAGGATTAAAAAAATATCGTCAAGTCGCCGTGTCGAACAGCAGCGTCTACATGGCTGCTTGGAAAAAAATACAGTGTTTTTTAGGAAATTGACGATCACACATTTAGATGAATAAATGCCGATAAAAGCTGAGATGCCGACCAGAACTCTGCACAGAGTCATATTATATGTTGTATGTTTCGGTTTTGTGCCTAGAACTGTTGCAATTTTGCATCTAGATAGAGGATCTCTACGTTTTCATTCGTATTGGTAGTGCTACAGCCGATAACTGCTGAGATGCCGACCAGAACTCTGCACAGAGTCATATCATATCACTATATGTTGTATATTTCGGTTTTGTGCCTTGAACTGTTGCAATTTTGTATCCAGATAGAGCATCTCTACGTTTTCATTCGTATTGGTAGTGCTACAGCCGATAACTGCTGAGATACCGACCAGAACTCTGCACAAAGTCATATCATATCACTATATATGTTGTATGTTTTGGTTTCGTGCCTAGAACTTTCGCTATTTTGCATCTAGATAGACGAACTCTACGTTTTCATTCGTATTGGTAGTGCTACAGCCGATAAATGTTGAGATGCCGACCAGAACTCTGCACAGAGTCATATCATATCACTATATGTTGTATATTTCGGTTTTGTGCCTAGAACTGTTGCGATTTTGCATCTAGATAGAGGATCTCTACGTTTTCATTCGTATTGGTAGTGCTACAGCCAATAAATGCTGAGATGCCGACCAGAACTCTGCACAGCGTTATATAATATAACACTATGTTGTATGTTTTGGTTTTGTGACTAGAACTGTTGCTATTTTGCATCTAGATAGAGGATCTCTACGTTTTCATTCGTTATGGTAGTCTTGCCGCCGATAACTGCTGAGATGATAACCAGAACTCTGCACAGAGACATATCATATCACTATATGTTGTATGTTTTGGTTTCGTGCCTAGAACTGTTGCTATTTTGCATCTAGATAGACCAACTCTACGTTTTCGTTCGTATTGGTAGTGCTACAGCCGATAAATGCTGAGATGCCGACCAGAACTCTGCACAGAGTTATATAATATAACACTATGTTGTATGTTTCGGTTTTGTGCCTAGAACTGTTGCAATTTTGCATCTAGATAGAGGATCTCTACGTTTTCATTCGTATTGGTAGTGCTACAGCCAATAAATGCTGAGATGCCGACCAGAACTCTGCACAGAGTCATATCATATCACTATATGTTTTGGTTTTGAGCCAAGAACTATTGCTGTTTTGAATCTAGATGGAGGAACTCTACGTTTTCATTTGTTATGGTAGTGCTATGGGCGATAACTGCTGAGATGCCGACCAGAACTCTGCACAGAGTCATATCATATGTTGTGTTTTGTTTATTTTTTCCGACAACTTTGCAGAACTTTGTATAAAAATTATCTAGAACTCTAGAACTGTGCATTTACGTACGTATTTGTGGTCCAGCAACCGAGAACTGGTGAGATGCTGACATGTGCACATGAAGTTAGCAACTCATTTTTAATTTTAAATATTTTTTTTAATCTTAACAGAACTATCTGTAAAATGTATCTAGAACTGTCGAACTATGCATTTTCTTTCGTATTAGTGGTTTAGTAACGGAGAACTGCTGAGATGCTGACACGTTCACGTGAAAATGGCATCTCAAATAAATTATTTCTTTCTTTCATTTTTTACTTTAAGTTTTTTCTTAAAAACTTAGCAGAACTATATATGAAATGCCTCTAGAACTGTAGAACTCTACATTTTATTACGTATTAGTGTTCTAGTAACCGAGAACTGCTGAGATGCTGACATGTGCACGTGAAGTTAGCATCTCATTTTTTATTTTAAGTTTTTTTTTTTAAACTTAGCAGAACTATCTATGAAATGCATTTAGAACTGTAGAACTATGCATTTTCTTACGTATTTGTGGTCTTAAAACCGAGAACTGCTGAGATGCTGACATTTGCACGTGAAGTTAGCATCTCATTTTTTATTTTAAGTTTTTTTTAAAAAACTTAGCAGAACTATCTATGAAATGCATCTAGAACTGTAGAACTATGCATTTTCTTACGTATTTGTGGTCTAGAAACCGAGAACTGCTGAGATGCTGACTTGTGCACGCGAAGTTAGCATCTCATTTTTATAAAATCGATTTTAAAAAAAAATTGAGCTGAACTATAAAAAAAAAATATCCAGAACTGTAGAACTATTCGGGATGCTACTAGAACAGCAATTACATTTTGAGATTCTAGAGATTGATATGCTAGGTTCACACACATTCCCCCATCCCCTAATCTCACGTGAGATGTTTTACGGGCTACACTGTACTGTAAATTCAGATTAAATTGACCTATTTGGTATAAAACAAATATGGTGGTTTGACAATTATTTTCTTTCAAACGAATTAGTGAATATTACGTATTACGATTAAGATTAAATCGTAAGCATGTAAAATCTGGATTAAGTCTCAATCAGAAAAAAAATTGCGTGATATTTGCGAGACCCCCCCTCTCTCCAACGTAAGATTAGATGAGATTTGACTCGACCCCCTCCCCCCCTTAAACATCTCACGTAATTTATGGACGCCCCCAATTTACAACTATACCTAATACAAAAAATATGTAGTACGCGAACGTAAAAGGTGATATCTTGCGAAGCGAGCGCAAGACGAGCGAGCTAAAATCGAAACGGCAGCGCAGCCTTGACTAAAGAGAACTTAATCTTTCTTAAAATTATAATTATCAGTGTTTGCGTGCGGCGGGTGCATGCGTACCGACGCCGACCGGCGCGCACACATTTAAGCCGCGAGATGTACTTTTGTTCGTAGTGAACCTACTTGATCTATTTTACTATTGTAGTAGTCCTACAGACGCAGTTTTGTAGCCAGCCACATACATTGCAGTTTTAGAGTACAAACTGGTACAGATAAATGAAAAACTCACTCACATAGGTCATTACCAGGGAACGAAACTTTGGTGCCGATGACGTCATTATGACGCAAATGCACATATAGGATACTTTTTAGCAGACTTCAAAAAAGGAGAAGGAAGAATTTTTTTTGTTTGTTATCTCAGAACTCCGTCATTTACTCGTATGAACCGATTTCAAATTTTTTTTTTTTGTTCGTCTAGGAATGCTTTCAATTAGGCCCCATAAGCACTAAATCAGGATCTGATGATTGGATCCTAAGGAAATCGAGGGAACTCTTCAAATATTGTAGGGACACCTATGCTAATTTCGACATATTTAGTAGTAACTCGTGCATTTGCTCTTGAAAATCATCATTTGGTGAAGTGGATGGAACTGATTTGACCGCAGGAGCTACTACTCAATAACAGTATTTCATGGGTTGAATTTCAATTACTTTAACACATTTGCTAAGCAATTTATGGTCCTGGTAATTCATATAGTGAAATGAAACGGGTAGTGAAGCACCAGAACTCCTGAATAATAAACATCTCTGCATCAGGAAAAGCAATCTTTCATAAAAGGTAACGTGCAGTTAACATTAAACTATTGTATCCCAGATAATTTACACTAAAAGACCTGAATAAAAAAATTTATAACAAAAAAATTAACTGACTGCAAAAATCCATGAAAGGGTATTTCCACGAGCATCCCAAGTATCCCAACCCGCTGTCAGTCCCTTGCCAGAAATTTTAAGAATTGGAAGGCAGATTGTTTTTAATTATAATGTAAACACAGCTTCTGTACTCAGGCCAGAATCTATTTCAATACAAAAATCAATGTATATGAATTATTTACTTCTTAATATAAACAGCTAGGGACTGACAGCGGTTGGGACGCTCATGGAAATACCCGAAAATATTTTTTTACCAGTATGAAGTCGGTGCCTCAGCACAAGCCGGCAGAAGTGGACCTATAGTCGTCTACCTCACCTACATACTATTTATATATATATATTGTCAATGAACAGTCTTTTGCTAACTCATATTTTACAAATAATTTATTTAATACTCTTCCACCAAATATTACAACACATTCAAGGCAGCTTTCAAGCATGCAAGCAAGCCTGCAAGCAAGCAAGCATCTCAGCAAGCTTGCAAGTGAGCATGTAATTTTGCATGTATTCAATCATGCAAGCAAGCATGTAAACAACAAATCAAGTAAGCATACTCCCAAAATGTGCAAGGAATAAGTACTTTCATTTTTATCAGTATACATGGCTTTAAATGAAGAGCATTGAAACATAGATAACATGATTTTATCTATTATTATTTACTTGTTGGATATTGAGCATTTTACCTTCTTCGTGATAAAAATAATAATTGCCAGTGTCATTTGGTAACAAGTGATCAACATTACGGCTGTCACTGCTACTTACTAAACATACGAAGCAATTTAACAGATGAAAAGAGCAAGTTAAGCTCCTAAAAGGTAGATAAACCCTAAAATTTTAATCATATGAGACAGGGGATACTGGAATGTAGATTACTTTCATTTACCACTTACAAGGGTTTAGATAGTAGATGACTTGATGGATATTGTCACTACTTAAAAAAAAAACTCGTAGCTCAAAATAGATAATTTTTCTGAGTGAACTTTATAGACATTACATCAAGGTTCAATTTTGTTGACACATTGATTTTAGATATGAGATTTTTTCAAAGTAGTGACGATATGCCGGTTTGTAACTGCTTCTGGATATCAGTAACAGTCAGTCTCATCAGTCTAAAAAGCCAGGATTTTATTTGAGTAATTGACCGTCTTGTTTAGAAAGATGGGAAGAAAAATTAATTGTCAATTATATTCCCACTATCCAACCCAAGGCAGGTTGGAAGATGGCACTGAGAGCTCCCAATATCCAACCTGGGTTGGATAGGTAGGTTGGAAGATGGGAATCACTCTTCACTACCTTGTCACTGTCATCTGACAATTTTATACAAAAGTTCTAACACGAAGTAACACCAACAATTGATTGATTATAAAAATCTGATAAGACTAAATTTATTACTTATAACATAGTTCTTTGTGTTCAAATATTTTACGTCAGTCATATTCAGGCTACAACTGAAATATACTTCCATATATTTGGACCGCAGCAACTTCTTTTGAGTAAAATGAAATGTGCATAAGTGTCACCTGCACCATGCTAGAATGAAAGCACTAGATTTCACTATGATGTTTAAATACTGACAGTTATTACAACTATTTTGTTGATCATTTCAATTATTTAGATTATCTGCTGCAGCTGTCATAAAGGTATCAATTTCATAAAACATATGCTGTGAGGTAGGTATCAAAAATTTAGTCACATGTATTCATAAACATTGTATAGTAAACAGGACAAATATAAACAATTTGCATACATATTTTAAATTACACACTAGTAGGCACTGACTTTTGGTATGAAAGTATGTAAATTTTACTTTCAATATAAGTAGGACATAACTAATAATGCTTTCTAGATTTCTCAGCAGTAAGCATTGTACATTTAAACTTTTAACTTATACGCAATCTACAGTCAACGTTTTACAAAATAATGTGAATTATCTTACATTCATGATATTCACGTAAAGCATTTCAATGGTTATAAATTTCAAAAGTTGATACATATAACAAACTTTAAAAGATGCTTTTAAATGACATTTAATACACCTCGGTAAGAATATATACTTAGCCTTGGCGATGCGGCAGAGTCACAACTATCAAGAAAACAAATTAAAATTAAGATAGTAACCGTTGTTTTGCCGTTATAAAATAATAAATAGGTATGACAGGAACTAACTTACCTTCTTTGACATTCTTTGAAGATTGGGAAGATGACACTCCGGGTATCGTTTTATCACTAGCACAGTACATTATAATTAAGTCTGCGAACTTGTGCTATTATTAATTCTCACCTAACAAATAACCGCATATCTTTAATTAATAGTCAATCTTTTAATATCACAATACACTCGCACGTCACGCGAAACGCGGCAGCCATTGCACATTCCGGTTGTAAATATCGCGCCACAGACTCAAAATAAAAAAAAACGAAGTAGAACCGACCGTCCATCCAGGGATGAAGCTGACAGATTTCTATGTTGGTCACTATACATTTCTGTCAGAATACCAACTTTTGGGAGCTATATCTGGGGGCACGGCAGTGCCCCCGCCAAGTCGAGCAAAAAAAAACAAAGGCACGGCCGTACCATACTTTTCTCGAAGCCATTCAGGCTATTTTCAACACCCTGTATTTTTGTTATGGCTAAAGCTAGAACCCTGAATTTTCAGTTACCTATAGGGCCTAATGGGACTTAGATATATTATCAATAACATTCAGTTTGAACACGTAGATTAAGAACTATCACATGTTAAAGTTCCTCAGTTTTGTCACTGACATACCTACACACTGACTTTTGATCATCATAATTCTAAGGTACTTCTAGCAGACCCACAAGGTCCAAATTTTAAACATAGTTAGTTTTTAGCCTACATGGTCACGAAAAAATCCAAAATGTTGCAATTTCAGTCACGTTTCAAAGTTATACAAACCGCACAAGTAAGTTTGTAATCCCATATAAATACTAGCGATTACAAAGTTACACAGCAATGACTTTATTGAACGTAGTCGTATTGTATACGTATTAATGTTGAGTCTTAATACCTGAGTATTAAGGGTTAAAATGAAATTGTTTATCTTACTAATGTAATAAGTACCAAAGTTCGTTTGTTTGTGAATGTTTGTGCGATGCGAGTGGACGCGAGGATGGACGATGGAAATTGGAAAATGGATGATGGACAATGGATAATGGTCGATGGACGATGGGTAGAAAATGGACGTTGGACGATGGAGTGTGGACGATGGACGATGGGCGACGGACGATGGATCATCATCATCATCCCAGCTTATATGCGTCCCACTGCTGGGCACAAGCCTCCTCTCAGAATAATAGGGCTTGGGCCTTAGTTCCCACGCGAGCCCAGTGCGGACGATGGATGGTGGAGGATGAACGATGGACGACGACGGACGACAGAAAACGACGGACGATGACGGATGACGGAAGTTAGACGGGCGAAAGACGAACGACCGACGAAAGACGATGGATGACGACGGAAGTTCGACGACGGACGACAGACGATGACTGACGAGGGAAGTTCGACGACGGACGATGACGGACAACGGACGATGACAGACGACGGACGACGACAGACGACGAACGCCGACAGACGACGGACAACGAACGATAGACGATGGCGACGACGGACAAAAGACGACGACCGACGACGGACAAGACAACGGATGACGGACGTTGACCGACGATCGACGACGGATGATGGAGGGTGGACGATGGAAGATGTACGATGGACGACAGACGGTAGACGGACGACGGAAGTTCAACAATGGGCGACGATGGACGAGAATGGACGATGGACGATAGACGAGGATGGACGATGGACGATGGACAAGGAAGGATGAATAAATGAAGATAGTAATGCGTTATTACAAGAAGTAGTACCCGAAAAAAAAGAATTGCCTACAAAAAGTGATGAGATCCCACCAAAAACATTACATGTAAAAAGCTGCAAGTCTCGCAACGCAATGCAGTTCTTGTAATGCTAAAAAGGTTTGAGATGCAATATTATACCAAGTCGGTTATTTTTGTCAGTACCGGGGGGTTTCCATAGAACTCGATTTTCACCAACTTGCTTATTTTAAAACCATAGAAAAATACAGTTTATAGTTCTCAAATAAAGAGTAAACCAAATTATTTTTTAAACACATAATGACTTGGCCATCGCACTCAACCTTTAGTCATTCTCGTATTATGTGTATCACTCAAACTGCAAGGCTGGGGCTAGCGCTATCTTTAATTAGAATTACTTTAAATAGCTGACGTTGATGATTATAATTCTTATGTCATTATGTCTTGCGATGGCCAAGTCATTATGTGTTTAAAAAATAATTTGGTTTACTCTTTATTTTAGAACTATAAACTGTATTTTTCTATGGTTTTAAAATAAGCAAGTTGGTGAAAATCGAGTTCTATGGAAACCCCCCGGTACTGACAAAAATAACCGACTTGGTATAATATTGCATCTCAAACCTTTTTAGCATTACAAGAACTGCATTGCGTTGCGAGACTTGCAGCTTTTTACATGTAATGTTTTTGGTGGGATATCTTTTCAATCGTGTGATGATCCTGTGGCAGCTGTTTGACATTTGACAGATAACATACATAACACTACACTTCATTCAGTCAGTACCTACTTCAGCTGCGAAGTGATAATTTTCAGTGCTGTATGTTAGAATTGATAATTTATTCAGTCCGCTGCCACGCATTTAATGTTTTAGATAAGCTCTTTCAAAATGATGCAGCACCAGTACTGGGTAACTAAAAAGACTGTGCTGAAAAAATTGGGAACCAAAGAAGATGAGTGTATTGTTTCGTCTGATGCCGAGCTCGACGCTAAGTTAGAGTTGTTTCGATCAATATCAGATAGTTGTTTGCAATTACAGCGAGTATTAGACCAGTATCAGGAGCGTTTATGCGTGCTGGCTCAGGAGGAGAACTCTTTGGGGAAGTTTTTGCGGGATTCCGGTAAAAATTCCGACGCTGCTGGTAAACACATGGTGTCGGCTGGTAAAGCCGTGTCATACTCAGGGCAGCAGCGTTTGTCGGTGAGGGGGCCGTTGCTGAGGCTTTACCATGAGGTGGAAACTTTTAGAGGCCGAGCGGTAAGTGACATGCGAGCTACTGTGTCGGCTATGGAAAAGGCCCGCATTGAGTACCGCGCTGCGCTCAGTTGGATGAAGTCGACGAGCGCTCAGCTTGACCCGGACACTGGCCGTGGCCTTGACAGCTTCCGGAAGGCTCAGCGGCAAGTGAGGGAGAGTAAAAAGGTGTTTGACAAGCTGACGTTGGATGTACTTCAGAAGGTGAATATTTTGACCGCACATTAACTTTTAGCAACTTGTAAATTTCAGTTACATTTAGCAATATGGCATGTTTTACTGTTGAATTCTGATTAGTGCACGATTCTTTTGTTGTACTTCAAATACTTAGCTGCTATATCTTAATTTTACTTAACAGAAAAATGAATTTTCAGATTGATCTCCTAGCAGCTGCGAGATGTAACATGTTCTCTCATGTCCTTACCAACTACCAGAGCTCCTTCTTAACATTTGCTACCAAAGTGTCCCAGACATTGCTGGCAACTGCTGACACAATGAATGCCAAACCACAATATGAATTTTGTATACTGAAGGAATTGTCACAGAATTTAGGGGAGGATCTCAAGCCAGAGGATGTTATTCCACAAGATAAGGATCAGATGCTATTCTTCCAGGTATGAGAATAATAAATTATCTGGATTTTAAACTATTATTGGCTGGATTATATCATCCCCGTAGAGCGAAAAGTCACTTAAGACATATTTTACTGTTTTGAGATTATAACTTTGTTAACTTTAAACCTCCGTATCTCAAAACAGCAAAATACAACTTAGTAACTTTTCGCTCTACAGGGACGATATAGTCAATCAATCATTTCAATATCGCATTGCTCACCATTTATAATTCAACACTACATTATTTTACAGGATGAATATAAAGATGATAATGATGCCGGCAAAACACCAGCAGAACAAAACCAGATCACAAAAACTGAAGATCCTGAGACTAACAAAGTAGAAGCTCTAACTGAATCTGTTAGCCTTATAGATGTGGCGGAAACAGCTGAGGAAAATGCTGGAGTTAGCGCAGACTTGGCAGGGCTTAGGATGGACTGTGGAGATGTAGCGAGTAACTTTGGAATGTTTATGCCTTCGCAATTGCTACAGGTATAGTTATTTAATTTTGATTTTACATGTTTCAATTTTAGCCTTCCTAAAACTCATGCCATAAACACTTACTTTACTATGTTGAAATTGCAGTTCATTGATATGGACTTCCATATGTATAGTAAGGCCTGAATCAATCAATTCATTATAAAACTTTTAAGTTGTACCAAAAAATTTAAAAAACAAATCTCTAGATTAAATATTGATCATTTTAGCCCTGAAAATCAGATTGATTTTTATTTATAGTAAAATTAGATTTTTTGTTGCTTTAAAAGAAATAAATAGTTAGTTGATTGAGTTGGCGACTTATGACGTCATAAGTCGCTATTTCTATTGAAACTATGGGAGAATTGTGTTTTGACAGCTTATAAAAAAGTATGTCAGTTGATTGGTGATGTCAACATCCCTATTGCTACGTAATTGCATACTCGCTCTGTTTTCTTTGGATAACCTAAAGGAAACATCCACTTTACATTATTCCTATCAAGATAAGTTTTATAGTTATAGCACTTCAGCATCTACCTATAACAAACTTCATTTCATTGTTATGAGGTGCAAATTTTTAAATGAGACTAATCAGTCAATCATAAAATTTGATTTATTATTTCCAGGACATGAATACAGCCAATCTAATGGATGGAACACTGCTCCCAGCCAGTCCTAATAAACCAGAAGAATCACCCAGTCAGAATGTGACGAAATCTAAAATCAATCAGAAGAAGGAAGACAAGGCAGCATGGTTCAAGCTGTTTGCAGAACTGGATCCATTAGCGAACCCGGACAGCCTCTTGGGATCCAATAATAACCAGAGTCATGCGGCATAGATAGAAGATGCCAGTATTATGCAAAGGAGAGCCTCATTTTGATGCCACTGTTAACTGAGCATCTATGTATGGGTAATACAAAATGAGCCATGAACCGACTTTGATCAATGAAGTGATAAAAAAAAATCGATGACAACTTGAAATTATTGAACTGTAGGTACTGCTGAGCTATCTTTTTGGTTTTTTGGTTATGACAGCTCAAAATGTATTCAAGTAACAGCTGATTGTGATGTTAGCTCCTTCTATTCAGATTTTTCAAAAAGAGCTTACTTGATTAATAGCTAACTTTGGCATTCAGTAAATTCTGTTTCTTCTAGAAGCTGGCATTGACTAGAAAAAAAATTGCTAGTATTAATTTAAAATACACCTAATAATATTGCTGAGCTGCTTAAAAGTATTTACATTGGTAGCACATAACTATGTTATCCTCAATTGTATGTTAATTTGGTGGTAGTGTGAATCCTTATCTAGCTTTTGTGAATATATTTCTTTTGTTTAGTTTTTTTTAATTTTACAACAAATCAAATACTAAATTATAATGTTAAATTTACAATCAACAAAAATGTAGGTGCAGCAAAAGTTTGAAAAACATGTACTTGATCATTTCTTAATAAAACTACAATCGAATTTTTGAAATTAGCAGTTATATATACTGCTACTATCGTTTGTATAGAATCGGGATCAAAATTAGATGTTCATTTTTGTACTTTGTTGCTATTTCATATTCAGCAATTTCGAATGGCAGTTAGAACCTGAGGTTTAAAAGTAATCACTAACTTTTGACGTTGACTATACACAATAAACTCCGATAGAATATATATCGACGGTATCATTATAATATTTCTGAATATTTTAGTCATTTAGTATAAATTTATTAAAAAAAAAAACTTTGTTTAGAGGCGAATTAAATTTACTTTTAATTCATGCTAAATGTACGCGCTTAGAAAGGTTAAATTAAGTCGTTCTAAGTGAAAATAACTATCAAACTCGAACTTAATCATTAATATCGTCACATCATCACATTAATGAGTAGTCTTATCAAAACTGGTCCAGTAGTCATAAGGCAAATAAGGTTTGAAAAATGTTGTTTTTGTACTGTAATTTTACTTACATAAGTAAGCATGAATTAATTACACTTTCACCCAAATGTTTACATTGTTTTCACCCAAAGGCTTTGTCTTTAGCTTTTTGTTAGAAAAAAATTACTTATTCTAAAACATTTGACAATAAGTATTGTTATCGTTTTAATTTTCGAATGGTTTTGATCTAAATTCGGTTGACAATCTAGTCTATTAAAAACAATACCAAATATCAACACCACTGTGTGTTAGAAAAATAAAAGTATAGATAATAGTATTTAATTATAGTCATATTAGGCTATTTTATATGCTTTTGATGTATTATTTTATATCTTTACTACAATATAATAATCAATGCAATTGTATTTCTGATTAGTTTAATATAGATATGTTAATTGTTAGGTCAGATGCTAAAAGCGTATCAACGAAAATTTTTCTACCGTATTAATTCAAATATTATTTTTTTAATTAGAAGCAACCATATTATACGTTGATCAACTTAATTTTATAGTATTTTATTCAAAAGATACTTTGTTTATTTTAATCATTTTCCTGTCATTTCGCGTATCAAAAATCTTCATCCTATTCGCGGTTGATCAAAATTATCAGTAAATATCTGAATGAATTTGTCCGTGATAGCATATATTTGTAGGTATATTTAATATGAGTGAGTCTCACGGTAGTTTCATGTTCAAAAGTGAGTTACTGCAAACAATATGTGGTCCGCCAGAAAATGATGAATTTTCAATAACCAGTGAAAATTTGCTCTCTTAATTACCAAAGATTGTGTACTTACTTTATTATATCATAAGTATATTAGCTAGTCATAAAATATTATAGAAAAATTAAAGATTTTATCTAATTTTTCGATCTGATGCTATATGTGATACATTCCAGGTTTTTCTTGTTTCAAAGTATGTGTGCGTTAGAAACGTAAAAGTATAATTTGTGTTGGGTTAAAATCATTTTAACTTTCTATATACATTCTCTATGATTTTAACCTTTTCAATGCTTTATTACAAACTGATTTACTTATTTAATCTTTCCTACCCTACAGTATGTAGGATTTAAACCCTAATTTTTAAACCCAGGGATGGAGTCAAAATATATTATTAGTATTCACATTTTTATTGAGTGTACCTAGGTACTTAATTTTTTATGACGAAATGTGGTTTAGTATACCTATTGAAAATGTGTTTAATTTTGTAAATGTTCAATTTTATTGATTTGCTTGAATATTTTTGCTGTTTTATTTAAATAAATACAGACTATGTAAGTACCTAAACTACTGTTTTACTACAAACCTCGCTAAAATGTATATAAAACATCACTCGCCTTTAAAACCAAAAACATTAATGTTTATTTCTCTCATGGAATGATGCCACAATTTACTCTAGCTAGAGAATGTTACAAGTCTAAGTTCTAAGTGTGCTGTGCAGTGAAATTTATTACTGCTGAAAATGCAGCTAGGCGGCAGCAAGGCAGCTAAACGAGCCAGCATATATTTAAGTATACCCAGTACCGGATTAGCCACGTAGCAAGAGTAGCAAATGCTACGGGCCCCGCGACTCGGGGAGCCCCGCGGTCTAATACCTGTCTGACCGTAAAAAAAAAGTTCATTTGTAATAGTTTTGTTTTATTTAATACCCTTTAACTTGAGAAACTATAGCAAACCAAGGGCCTCTTGACAGAATTTGCTACAGGCCCCGCGCTGGCTTAATCCGGCACTGAGTATACCTTATAGCTCTCTCTATACCCGCTCTGTACTAATAAATAAGTACGCGTTTACTGTGTATGGAGGCGGGGTCGAGTAAATTGTAGCACAGAATAACTAATAGTACCTACCACTACCTCACTCACTACCAACTCACCGCACCACTGGTACTCAGCGCACAAACACCCAGTCATCTCCACCGCAAGCGGAACAAAAAGATAGTAACATTAAAAAGATAGTTTAAATGCAATGCATGGAGCGAATCCTTAGTAAAACAGACAAATACATTTTTCGGAAATTTATCTCCATTAGTACCTAGAGTACTGTACTGACCCCACACTTCGTGTATTAAACTTTGTGAATTTATTTTAATCATGAGTAACCTCTTTGGGAAAAATTTTTGTTTGAAAGTGGATAGCAAGAATGTCAAGGAAAAAGGAAAAAGAAAGGATTGGGCTGTCAAGTGTCATGGAAAGAAAGATGTGCTAACCAAAATTAAATAAAATAAAATGTGAATTCTTTGATAACGCAATGAAAAGGCCTAGAAATCCATATATTAACTTAAAACCAATAATTAAAAATGGAGTACGGAGGTTACAAACGGTTTCAGTGAAAATTAAATAAAATCTAGTTTGACAGTCGTTGTATATTCGCATAGCAAGGTCGCTACGTATAGGATTTCAAACTCCGAACAAAACATAACACCCGGAGTTATAAGGAATGGATTACTAGGTCTTATCGTCGTGATAGAAGTGTAAATAGGTGTCCAATAGTGCAAGGCTGTGTGTGCTGGTGACGTGAGTTATTTACAATTGCTTTTGCCCTTTAATATTATGAGTTTCAGCGGACTGAGTGGCTACGGGGAGGATAGTGACAGTTGCTGTCATCATGACGAGAGGAGGAAGAACTGGTTGAAGACTATGAAGATACGCAAGTCTGGATTGATGGCGTGTAAGTTGAAGTTGAATTGAATTAAATAAATGTGATTTTATTGAAATATAAAAATTATGAAAACGAAAGACAAATTACTCGGGATTTGATGGAATAGTAAACATTGCTTATAATTAATTGCTCGAGCTTGCCCCGCGGTTAATACGCCCCAAAATACATAAAGCTTTGAATTGTGCGGTTCCTACAATAATATTTAATTTCATGCTGGCGTCGACGTCCAACGTGATGGAGATATCCTGGCTGGCTGTGTGGTGTGATGTGCAACGGGACGTGATTGGAGTATTGGCGTGCGGTCCGAGTGCTGATGGCGGTTCCTGGATGTCCCTAGCTAAGTCCTTCCCTTATCCCAGTAGTTAATGATGTTACGACATAACAGCGTCGGAACAGTGAGGAGTATGTCGGGATCCTACCACTGTTATTGTATTCTGATTTGAGCTAATTATACAATTTGTAGATAGAAGTAAAGTACAGTTGGTCATAATTATATTATGATTTCCACGTAATCTGACATTTGTTGTCACAATGTTATAAATTTGAAAGACCAGCATTTAGACATAATGTCTATGACATTTTGATAGAATGTCTAATAAATTCAAACCGAGATGGAACCGCGACACTCCTGAGATCTCATTTCAAATCGGTCTTTGGTTCTATACGAACGTATACAATAATTTTATAAATAATTTATCCGTGTTCTAAATTTTAAACTTTCAAAATATAAAGAATAAATAACACCAGTCTAAATTCAAAAGACCTAAATTTAAATATTTGAAATTTAGAAGTCAAATTCAAATGATCGAATTGATTCAAATACGGGTCATTACTGTTCTGTTCTGCTGACGTTACGGAGTGTTACGAAGACATTGAATTGTTGAATATTTTTAACGAACATTATCTTCAATTGATTTAAACTATATTACTATTGACGGTACTGAAGTTACCATCGGTGTGTGGATACTATAGCGAAGAACTAATATATTTGTGGCACAAATATAAGACAGTGAGTAATACATTAGTAAAATTAAAATTGAATATCAAAACTGCTTATATATTATAACATGCTAGAAACTCCAAAGTTAATGGAAACGAGATATTAATAATTGACTTCAGCTTATTGTGTAATTGTTTATATTTCCTCAATGTTTCTTCCAAATTGCCCTGCGTATTTGGCCTAACTTTACAAATAAGCTATTTGGACCTAGAACCGGGGTGTATCACGGTCTCTACAATTATCTATACTAAACCTGATTACTTAATTTTGTCACCATTCTAATGATTTTAATAGAAACCCAGATAGCTCGGGAAGGATAGCTATACAATTCTATACTTACTATTGTATCCAGCTGGTGGAGCGAATGGAACTAGTGTGCCACAGATACGAGTACTAATCTAGCTGGCTGGGTATTAATGGTCGGTATTGCGCGCATGGATACTGTACAAAGTACCCTTACAGACTCCACAAACCATTATGATCGATGTTTCACAATGGAGTCTGTAGATTATTCAAAATTGTGTTTGGGGACCGAGGGTCTTCAGATACATGTGGTCACCAGGGGTCAATTCCACCTCTGGCCGCTGAACGTTGCATCCTCTTTGTCGGACTAACCACCCGGCAATACGGACTCTGTCCGATGGGGTTGTTTACTACTCACTTGGCAATAGGGCTAAAGTGGGGTTGCGGTTAAACAAGGTCTAACGACTAATAGTGGCGTTGGGAGTCCTTGTGGGGCATGTGGGGGGAAGGAGACTTTCTCTCTTGGTTGTGGACACAAATTGTGGAACGCGTCGTAATAACACAAACATGATTCCGAGTTGTTCTTCCTGACGCTAGTCTGTTAGAGGTTGGGGGGGGGGAAGAGGAGACCGTAGGTGTATAGGATAGTCACTCAGGAAAAGGTTAGGGATTAACAAAGCCTGCCTCGGGAGTGACTATGATTTTGTTCTCCACTCATTCATTTGAAGACGAGGTACGCACGTGATTGACATACGACATTAATTCAATCCCCTCACGAGGTGCCGAGGCAGCCCGTGGGGGAGTGACCAGTACGGTGACGAGCTCCACAGGCCCGGGCGGGGAGGGGCCCGGCCTATACGGCATAAATCACCTCTTTTTATATTAATTAAGCGGAAATATAATCAAAAATAGATAGTAGCAATAATAATTTCTTATATTAAACGAAATAACTTTTGAGTTTCCTGTATGTATAACCAACGCTTTCTCAAAGAGGTAGTTACTCTACTAAATAGCCCTCTCACTCGGTTCGATCCTAGGTCTACTATAAATTATTATACAACTAAGGGTTCCTACAAACAGACGATGGCCGTAATTATACTTAGATAAAAGTATATAAATAAAAATATAGTGTCTACCCCTATTGGGAACAGTACAAATTGGTGCCGTGACCAGGATCCTGAGTCTCAAGTAGCGGGCTGTTGAGAAAAAAAAAGAGAAAAAATTTTTTTTCGAAAAAAAAAAAAAAATTTTTTTTTGTATTCATAGCTTTGAAATTTCAGGTTTGACATGGCCAATACGCTAAGAAAAGGAAAGGGAACGTTTACCGTTGTGTTAGAGGGTAATATTGGTTGTGGGAAGTCGACCCTATTAGAGTCTCTGCATACCAATAAGATGGTGACCGTTTTACCAGAACCTGTCCAAAAATGGCAAAATGTAAAGGGCGTCAACCTCTTCAAATTAATGGTAGAAGACCCCAAGCGGTGGGCTTATGTATTCCAAAATTATGTGGTGTCGACTCTGCTAGAACATCACACCTTGCGAGTAGAAACGCCAATTAAGATAATAGAAAGGTCAATATTTAGTGCGAGGCATTGTTTTATGAAAATACTACGTGAAAACGAGTTGATACACCCTGTAGAGGCGGAGATATTCGAGAATTGGATCTCGTTTGTCAAGGAAAAGGCTTTAGCTAATGTAGATTTGGGAATTTACGTACGAAGTTCCCCGGAGGTGGTTTTACAAAGAATAAAAACTAGAGGTAGAATAGAGGAAAGTGCTATTACACTTGATTATATAAACCGATTGCACGAAAAACATGAGCATTGGCTAACGGGGAATGCTTGGAAGGACTCTTTCCAAGAGTTACGTATTATAGATGGTGATAGAGGAATAGCGGATGTTGTAAAACAATATATGTCGATAGAAGAAGAAATCAAACAACAATGGTGAATTAAGATCAATCGGGGCTATTAGTAAAGAAAATTTTAATGTATTACAGAAACACAACTATGAGCAAAATGATCCAAGCTGGCAAGGAAATGCGTGCTAAGGCGAAGGCTGCTGGAGCGACACCTGGAATAGTGAAGAAAACAACACCTGCTACTGGGGGTTCGTCTGCGATGGCACTCATGATGCGGAACATGCGTAGGACAATTGGGCAACTGCATTTAAAGGTATCGGAGCTGCAGGGAAAAATGCAGGAAGAACCAGTACGGGATAAGGTTAGAGAAACAATGCCTCAACTCGCAATGTATCCAGTGATAGATGGAAGGTTGGATAAACCCAAATACCCCGGAAGGTACGACGTACATCCAGTTACCTTCATAGAGGACCTATTTTCGTACCTAAGAAGGTTGCCGACTAAAGAACATGTAATCGACAATATTATCGGGTGCTTAGAAGGAGATGTCAGGCGGTGGGCGAGAATTTATAAGGATCGTTGGGACAACGAGGAAGATTTTAAAGCTGATTTCATGGATACTTATTGGGGAGAGTCTGAACAAAATCAATTAAGACGGAATATAGTGTGTGGAGTGTGGGAGAAGAATACTCATAAATCCATGATGGGTTACTTTATTTCACTAGCAGGACAAGCAAAAATGTTGAGTACGCCTCTAATGGAAAATCAATTAGTTAATGATTTAATGCACCATTTCCCTAGAGAAGTACAATATGCCTGGAGGATGAGGAAAGGGGAATCGATAATAGAAGCCACTGAATTCTTAAGAGATTTGGATGACGTGGATAAACAGGACCGTTATGTGGAAGGTGGAAGCTCTAATCAAACCCTACCAGGAATGAAGCGAGGGATGCCTGCGACTGGGAAATCAAATTTTGGAAATAAGAAGCCGAAAATAATCGCTAATTTGGAGATAAACGAAGAAGAAGAGCAGGAGAGGTGTAAAGATAGTGGTAAGAATTTAAACTAATGTTAGCTAGTCCAGATGCTCCGGGATTAGCTTATAAACATAGGGGCAACTATTTTAGGTTTGCGCTACGGCAGATGTTGTCATCGGGATGGGTGCCAGGAGTAGGGTTAGGAAAAAGGGAAAATGGGAAATTATACCCTGTAGTAGCAACAGGCGTGAGGACGAAATTGGATAAATCAGGATTTGGCTTTATCCCCACGGACGTGGAGGATCAGATACCAACCAACTTTGAGGGGCTGTCGAGCTTGTCTCTTAACTTAGCAGGTAGGCCGGTAGTAGTAGAACCCATGCAGAATTTTGTCACAGCGTCGTTATTTGATGAAGAGGTTTCTTTTGAGGAAATAGGGCATAAAATCAAAGCTGAAATTTGGTTAGAGATTTTAGGGAATAAAATACGTTGTCTAATAGATACGGGGAGTGAAGTTAGTTGTATTTCTGAGGAATTATTTGAATGGTTACAGTCGAGAGGAGATGTACAACTACCCTCATTGCCGGTAAAGCCTATACAAATAAGAGGGGCGGTAGGGCAGAAGAGTTTAAAAATACAGCAATTATGTTCCATAGAAATAAAAATTCAAGAGGTAATTTTCGATACGGGACTGTTAGTTGTTCCTAGGTTGACTGTACCGGTAATTTTAGGGTTCGACTGGCTGTTGTCATACAAAGCTATTATTACATTACAAGATCCTAGATCACTAATGTTGGAAATGAAGGGGGGAAGAATTACCGTGCCTTTCATTGAGGAAGACCAAAGAATTGCAGCCATTAGGTCATTACAGTTGGAAAACGATGGTGAGGCTAACCACGAAGTATGCGAGGTAGATTTTTTAGACAGAATTAAAGCGGGTATAGAATTGACCGTTGACATGAGGAAATCATTGAAGCAGATTTTAGAGGCCCATAGGATAGTGTTCACCAAGCGAATTGGTAGGGCAAATTGTTATACTCATCACATTAGTATGCATGAGCATGTCCCGAGAATTAATCGGTCTTATCCCATCCCTTATGCATACCGATCCAAGGTAGAAGATAAATTACAGGAAATGGTAGATATGGGTATTATTTCGAGAGGTTCAACACCGTATAGTAGTCCACTCACATTTACTTCCAAAACTGATGGGACTATTCGAATATTATTAGATGCCAGGGAAATTAACAAATATATGGTAGCGGAATCAGAGGCTCCTCCAATGCAGATAGATATTCTAAATGCATTTCACGGGGTTAAGTACATAACTATTATAGATTTGAATAATGCTTATTTTCAAATCCCGATTTCAGAAACAAGTAGACAGTATACAGGTTTCACTGTTAATGGGAAGTCTTATATGTATAATGTATTGCCACAGGGATTGAAAACGTCAGTTGGAAGTTTTAGCCGGGCTATGGATGTAATATTAGGTCCGAGTGTTAGAAGTTTCTGTGTAAATTATTTAGATGATCTAGCTATACTAACCGACGGTCAGTGGGAGGATCATTTGGAACAAATAGATCTGGTATTAGAACGGTTGGAAAGAGCGGGATTAACATGTAATTTAGAAAAGTGTAAATTTGCATGTCAGGAAGTTAAGATGTTAGGTCACATTGTATCTACCGAGGGAATTCGAACGGACCCAGCTAAGGTCGAGTCAATTCAAAAGTTCCCTACCCCGAAAAAGGTGAAACATGTTAGGGCATTCTTAGGTTTATGTAATTATTATCGGAGGTTTATTCCAAATTATAGTAGTCTAATAGTTCCCCTGACGAAATTATTGAAGAAAGGGCAAAATTGGTATTGGGATGAGGAGTTAGATAAGGCGTTTTGGAATTTGAAACAAGAATTTTCGACTACCATCCTTTTGTCTCATCCAGACGTGAGTAAACCTTACTATTTGCAGACTGATAGTTCAGGAGTAGGTATTGCGGGGGTATTGTATCAGTACGATGAAAAAGGAGAAATACGAATTTTAAGCTTTTGTAGTAGATCATTAAGGGGTTCGGAATTAAGATGGACTGTTACTGAGCAAGAGTTTTGGGCCATAATTTATGGAATAAAGAAATTTGAGACATACTTGCGGGGAGCCGAGTTAATTATTAGGACAGATCACAAGGCGTTAGTGTTTGTTAAGAACATTAGGTTATACAACAGTCGGATCACTAGGTGGATATTATATTTAGAACAATTTAACTATACTGTAGAACATGTCAAGGGGACGGAGAACATAGGGGTAGACATTTTATCTAGATTTCCGAGTGATGGGGAGATACAGGAGGGGAAATTGTGGTATCCGAGTATAATGTACATGGGAGTGCAAGAAAATAAAGAATTACAGGATAAATTAGGGGAAATGGCCCAACTGCAAGATAGGGATAATGTGATAAGGGGCATAAAAAATAGGTTGTCGAATCCAGGACTAGAGGGAGTAAATGATCGGTTAGCGCGGATAGCAAGCCGTTGTATCACAGAGAATGGAATTCTTTATTTCAATAGGCTGGATAGTCCAAACAGAGTATTGTATTTGCCAGAAATTTTACAGGCGGAAGTATGTAGGCAGGTTCACTTAGAATTGGGGCACTTAGGAGTTTATAAAATGATAAAATATTTACAGGACAGATTCTACTGGCTAAAGATGAGGGAAACAATTAGAGATTTTGTTAGGAGTTGTCATCTTTGTCAATTGTCAAAGATAGACAATATTAAGTATGTAGGTACTTGTAAGTCAATTATATCCGAGAATCCAGGTGACTTAGTGATGGCGGACCTCTATGGGCCGTTGCCGATATCGAGAGGAGGAATTTCGCATATATTTGTCATACAAGATTCTTTCACTAAATATATAAAACTATATGGGTTGAGGGCGGCAACAGCAAGGGCAGTGGTGTCTAGGATGCGAGATTTTGCATTAACAATAAAACCAAAGAAGGTTATGACAGATCGAGGGAGGCAATTTATAGGGGATGTATGGAGATTAGGATTGCGCGGTATTGGTGTTAAGACAATCTATACTTCTATTAGAAACCCGAGACCTAATACTGCAGAAGTGGTGAATAAACAGTTAGGAAAGTTTTTCAGAATTTACTGTCATGAACAACATAGGAGCTGGGGATGTTGGTTGAAAAAGATTGAGGAGTTGTACAATAATACTCTCCACTTGAGTACGGGTTTCACCCCTAATGAGGTCCTTAGCGGGAATTCGACGCAACTTTCAATAGACCGATCTTTAATAAATTTTACGAAAAATAAGAGCGTTAATGAAATACGTGAACAAGTTAGGGTAAATTTACGTAGTGCTAGTAAGAAACGTCAGGATAGATTCAACAAGAATCACAACTTGATTCAATACCAAATAGGGGACTTGGTTAAGGTCCGTAGACTAAATAAATCTGACTCGTTGAGTGGAAGGATTAAGAAATTTGAATTGATATACGATGGACCCTATATAGTTGCAGATAGGTACTATGAGAATGTATATGTACTCGTGCACCCAGAAACACTAGTAGAAAAGGGGTTGTTTAATGCTGTACACTTGGCACGATATTATGTCTAGTGGGAAGTCTTACATTAGAGGGTTATAGTGACTTGTTGTCAGTTTTGTGTTGACATGTGAATAGGGAACTTGCTTATAGTTGTGAAAGGGATAAATAATTTCAAGAACAATATTGAGTTGTAAAATATTGTAATAATTTTAGATTATTATTAAGGTGGTTTAGAATGCGGATAAAATTGGATGTATTGATTTGTAGAATTATTAAACGTTACTGAAAATATTTTGGTGTTTGATTGTAATTAGAAGTTAGTTATAGGGAAGTATAGTTTGGGGGGGGGAGGTAGATGGGGGGTGAGGTAATTGAATAGCTACTGACAGTTGAATGAATGATCATTAGGGACAGGGAAATTAACGTGTTATGAGTTGGGACAGAATAGATGATGAGCTAAGTATACAGGGTGTGTGTAACTGAGGTATGGACGAAATATACAGGGTGTGGAAATGTGATTGCGCTTAAAATAAATTAACTTTATGAATATTATATGATAAGTATAGAATTAAATCTCGATTTAAAAGAATGAAATAGAGATTTAAGGGGGGGGATTGTACTGACCCCACACTTCGTGTATTAAACTTTGTGAATTTATTTTAATCATGAGTAACCTCTTTGGGAAAAATTTTTGTTTGAAAGTGGATAGCAAGAATGTCAAGGAAAAAGGAAAAAGAAAGGATTGGGCTGTCAAGTGTCATGGAAAGAAAGATGTGCTAACCAAAATTAAATAAAATAAAATGTGAATTCTTTGATAACGCAATGAAAAGGCCTAGAAATCCATATATTAACTTAAAACCAATAATTAAAAATGGAGTACGGAGGTTACAAACGGTTTCAGTGAAAATTAAATAAAATCTAGTTTGACAGTCGTTGTATATTCGCATAGCAAGGTCGCTACGTATAGGATTTCAAACTCCGAACAAAACATAACACCCGGAGTTATAAGGAATGGATTACTAGGTCTTATCGTCGTGATAGAAGTGTAAATAGGTGTCCAATAGTGCAAGGCTGTGTGTGCTGGTGACGTGAGTTATTTACAATTGCTTTTGCCCTTTAATATTATGAGTTTCAGCGGACTGAGTGGCTACGGGGAGGATAGTGACAGTTGCTGTCATCATGACGAGAGGAGGAAGAACTGGTTGAAGACTATGAAGATACGCAAGTCTGGATTGATGGCGTGTAAGTTGAAGTTGAATTGAATTAAATAAATGTGATTTTATTGAAATATAAAAATTATGAAAACGAAAGACAAATTACTCGGGATTTGATGGAATAGTAAACATTGCTTATAATTAATTGCTCGAGCTTGCCCCGCGGTTAATACGCCCCAAAATACATAAAGCTTTGAATTGTGCGGTTCCTACAATAATATTTAATTTCATGCTGGCGTCGACGTCCAACGTGATGGAGATATCCTGGCTGGCTGTGTGGTGTGATGTGCAACGGGACGTGATTGGAGTATTGGCGTGCGGTCCGAGTGCTGATGGCGGTTCCTGGATGTCCCTAGCTAAGTCCTTCCCTTATCCCAGTAGTTAATGATGTTACGACATAACAGCGTCGGAACAGTGAGGAGTATGTCGGGATCCTACCACTGTTATTGTATTCTGATTTGAGCTAATTATACAATTTGTAGATAGAAGTAAAGTACAGTTGGTCATAATTATATTATGATTTCCACGTAATCTGACATTTGTTGTCACAATGTTATAAATTTGAAAGACCAGCATTTAGACATAATGTCTATGACATTTTGATAGAATGTCTAATAAATTCAAACCGAGATGGAACCGCGACACTCCTGAGATCTCATTTCAAATCGGTCTTTGGTTCTATACGAACGTATACAATAATTTTATAAATAATTTATCCGTGTTCTAAATTTTAAACTTTCAAAATATAAAGAATAAATAACACCAGTCTAAATTCAAAAGACCTAAATTTAAATATTTGAAATTTAGAAGTCAAATTCAAATGATCGAATTGATTCAAATACGGGTCATTACTGTTCTGTTCTGCTGACGTTACGGAGTGTTACGAAGACATTGAATTGTTGAATATTTTTAACGAACATTATCTTCAATTGATTTAAACTATATTACTATTGACGGTACTGAAGTTACCATCGGTGTGTGGATACTATAGCGAAGAACTAATATATTTGTGGCACAAATATAAGACAGTGAGTAATACATTAGTAAAATTAAAATTGAATATCAAAACTGCTTATATATTATAACATGCTAGAAACTCCAAAGTTAATGGAAACGAGATATTAATAATTGACTTCAGCTTATTGTGTAATTGTTTATATTTCCTCAATGTTTCTTCCAAATTGCCCTGCGTATTTGGCCTAACTTTACAAATAAGCTATTTGGACCTAGAACCGGGGTGTATCACGGTCTCTACAATTATCTATACTAAACCTGATTACTTAATTTTGTCACCATTCTAATGATTTTAATAGAAACCCAGATAGCTCGGGAAGGATAGCTATACAATTCTATACTTACTATTGTATCCAGCTGGTGGAGCGAATGGAACTAGTGTGCCACAGATACGAGTACTAATCTAGCTGGCTGGGTATTAATGGTCGGTATTGCGCGCATGGATACTGTACAAAGTACCCTTACAGACTCCACAAACCATTATGATCGATGTTTCACAATGGAGTCTGTAGATTATTCAAAATTGTGTTTGGGGACCGAGGGTCTTCAGATACATGTGGTCACCAGGGGTCAATTCCACCTCTGGCCGCTGAACGTTGCATCCTCTTTGTCGGACTAACCACCCGGCAATACGGACTCTGTCCGATGGGGTTGTTTACTACTCACTTGGCAATAGGGCTAAAGTGGGGTTGCGGTTAAACAAGGTCTAACGACTAATAGTGGCGTTGGGAGTCCTTGTGGGGCATGTGGGGGGAAGGAGACTTTCTCTCTTGGTTGTGGACACAAATTGTGGAACGCGTCGTAATAACACAAACATGATTCCGAGTTGTTCTTCCTGACGCTAGTCTGTTAGAGGTTGGGGGGGGGGAAGAGGAGACCGTAGGTGTATAGGATAGTCACTCAGGAAAAGGTTAGGGATTAACAAAGCCTGCCTCGGGAGTGACTATGATTTTGTTCTCCACTCATTCATTTGAAGACGAGGTACGCACGTGATTGACATACGACATTAATTCAATCCCCTCACGAGGTGCCGAGGCAGCCCGTGGGGGAGTGACCAGTACGGTGACGAGCTCCACAGGCCCGGGCGGGGAGGGGCCCGGCCTATACGGCATAAATCACCTCTTTTTATATTAATTAAGCGGAAATATAATCAAAAATAGATAGTAGCAATAATAATTTCTTATATTAAACGAAATAACTTTTGAGTTTCCTGTATGTATAACCAACGCTTTCTCAAAGAGGTAGTTACTCTACTAAATAGCCCTCTCACTCGGTTCGATCCTAGGTCTACTATAAATTATTATACAACTAAGGGTTCCTACAAACAGACGATGGCCGTAATTATACTTAGATAAAAGTATATAAATAAAAATATAGTGTCTACCCCTATTGGGAACAGTACAGTACCTACACAGTATTTTTCGTTACGCCGTTCATATCAATAACAATATAACATATAACCTTCAAGCTTTCAAGAAAAGAGCGTACTTCTACCTTAAAGGCCGGCAACGCACTTGTGACTCTTCTGGTGTTGCAGGTGTTCATGGGCGACGGTAATCGCTCACCATCAGGCGATCGTCTGCTCGTTTTCCCCCTATACCATAAAAAAAAAAATATATTAGTTACAATTTTTCTCAAATCCATACTAATATTATAAATGTGAAAGTGTGTGTGTTTGTATGTTTATCCGTCTTTCAAGTTGAAACGGACCGAGACGCATTGACGTAATTTTTGGCATACCTGTAGTGATAGTGACAGACAGACAGATTTTTGGTATACCCGAGGCCTTAGATAATATAAGACTTATAATAAATATTATATTATCTATTATATAAGTCTTATCTAAGCCCAAGGCATACCTAAAGAGATAGTGACAGAGACAGACAGGGCTAGAGTGTGACATAGACTACTTTTTATCCCGAAAAAATGCATAGTTCCCGAGGGAACAGCGGGCGATAACCTAATTCCACACGGACGAAGTCGCGGGCAAAAGATAGTTATAATTAAGACTAAGAATAAAAATAATTTATTTGAAAAATAACAAGAGATTCATCGGCGGACTCCGCACTATAATCAGCAGGGCTACTACGAAACTCGAAGTTCGTGTCGTGCGGTCCCTCTGACTACTATTACTACTACTATTAATACGACTACTACCACTACTACTACTACACCTACTACTACCACCACTACTAATACTACTATTTAATACGAGTGTGAGGGGGACGGTATCATACGAACTTTGAGTTTCTTGTAGGCCTGCTGGGCCTGTATCGCGGAGACCAGAGAATTTTTACAATTTACCGTAGTTACTTAAGTAAGAAGTTACTTAACTAAGAACTAATACTAAGTTAATACAAATTAAATTTAATACAAATGATACGATTAAAATGTGAACATAAACAAAACCACCAACATGACGGACGGCTAGGCGAGTGAACCATCACCGATCACCTTTAGAAAAAAAAACTGTCAGTTTTGACACTTGAGTTTGGGCTTGAACTACGCAGTCGAACAAGTACCTCAGGGGGCTACTATGAAAGTCTACAAACGACGTTCGTAGTTCGTATTGTACCGTCCCTCTCAATCTCGTATCAAATTTTTTAAGCGTCAGCGGGACGGCAAGGTACGAAGTTCGAATTTTACTCTTCGTTCGTACTTTCGTAACATGTGGATAGAGTGAATCGAAAATGAAAATAAAATAATAGTAGTCAATAACTGGCTATCCTATCGTTAAGTCCTGTTGTCATTTACATTTCAATAAATAAATAAATGAGTCGGATTGCTAATTTCCTGAACAAGAGAGAAATTCAAGCGAACAGCGGGAGTCGACAATTATTTTAATTTTAAATTTAAACTACAAAACAAAACAATGTTGAACTCGTGTAAGTATAACTCTTATAAAATGTGCGAATGTTTTGTTGCTGTTTATTTACTGATTTTAAATATAAATGCATTATTTTAGTTTTCCGAGGATTGTTCACGGAGGAATCTCCGACAAAAGTTCTGGAAGTGCGTTCTGACAATTATATTTCGAGGCCCATACATTACAGAGAAGACTCAATGTTATTGTATGGACCGAAATTTCCCGTGGATACCAAGAATTCTAAGGATAAATATTTTGAAATTATCCTGCACAAGCCATTTACAGAGAGCACGCATCAGATGTACAGGTTAGTATTGTTAATTGCTTTAATTATCTATTGTCATACAATGATGGAATGATGTAATTTTTTATGAAGTGTAGTGTAGCCAACATTTTATTCATAGCCGGTCCAAACCAACCAGAAGCAAATGTCATTGAGCTGTAGTCAACTGTTTTTCTAAGTACCTAAGTAGTATGTTTGGAATGAGCTCTATGAAATTAATAATGGATGTAATTTTTAACCCCCCACACAAAAAGAGGGGTGATACGTTTGACTGCTATGTGTGTCTGTCTGTGGCACCATAGCTCTTAAATGGGTGGACCGATTTGAATGTGGTTTTTTTATTTGATAGCAGGTTTTCTAGTCATGTTCTTAGACATGTTTCATTAAAATTGGTTCTGCCGTTTTTGAGATATTGAACTTTAAAGTGACAAAGTCGGGGGGTTTCCCAACTTTTTGTTGGTTAGGTTATAGTAATGTAAATATTAACTAATACAGCTGAAAACTTCTGAGTATATTTCATTGTAATAATGATACAAAAAATATCAAATTTGCAGATTATAAACAACAGATTAAGTACAATGTACATAAAAATGTGAAAGATTGTTTTTGAAGTAAAATAATGCATACATAATAAAAAAAATTGGTTGCAAGAGTCAATTCAAGATTGAATTTAAAAAAATATCTTCTTGAGACCTAACTTTTTATCAGAATTTTTTACTTAATAATAAAGTGCCCACGTAGGACCCACGAGGGTATAAGTAGCTCCAATAGATTCTGCCAATGTTGAGGTTGAAAAAGACACTAGGTATAGGTTGACCATTGTACAGTAGCTAATATGTAAATGTGGAATGGAGTTTCTTTGCAATAAAAGTTTTTTTTGTTTTTAGCTTGTTCCGTTCAGAACAGCGAGAGAGTGCAGAAGAGAAATTTGTTGTGTACAAAGAAATAATTCCTCTCTACATCAAAGTGACAAAAGAAGTAAGTCCTAATACTTTTTATGATTACAGGCAAATATAATAACAACTGTACTACAGCTGTAACCATAACCATTTTAGTAAGAATTTTACTTTTACAATTG
The DNA here is from genome assembly GCA_037349165.1 of Choristoneura rosaceana. Lineage (NCBI taxonomy): Eukaryota > Metazoa > Arthropoda > Insecta > Lepidoptera > Tortricidae > Choristoneura > Choristoneura rosaceana. The sequence continues at coordinate 12,567,233 of JAZBNJ010000041.1, read as the reverse complement.
GTTTTATTGACATTAATTGCTTATACAGTTTCATAAATTATTGTAACAAAAAAAAAACCCTTTTGTTTTAAAACAAAACATAACAATGTATACGTATATACATTAAAGAACCACATTTCTTGAACTTGATAAATAAAAATAATAAACATTTGACAAATCTTTTAACACAATGGTTAAATCCTTTAAAATAAAAGTTTGTTAACCCTTGATAAGGTACGAGTGATTTAGTGACCACATGCGTTGACTTGGAAATTCAACCTTATTATTTTAGTAATAAGTTACAGTATCCATTGTAATTATTGAAAATAATACTGGCTTTAAAAATATCCTTTGTCAGATGTATTTGATAGCTGCTCTTGATTCCGTGGTAGTATGCTTCCAATAAATGGGGACTTGTTAAGGGTTAAAAAATGGGCAGGTAAACAAACAAAATCAATATAAACAATAATATTTCTGCCATTCTCTACCACCTAAACAAAAATACAGATTAAAAATATCTATAAAAATTCAATATAATCTCTGTCCTTTCATTTCAATACAAAAATTTAAGTTAGTAATACAAATAGTTTTCATTCTCAGTCATATCATAACAGGCCAGTATTTTACTGAAAAAGTAACACGGGCAACACAAAATATAATTATGTCACATGTGTATGTCCCACTTTCTGATATGTGGGTGATAACCGTGAAAACAAAAAGATTCACAATGTACAAGAAATAACTATTTTGAACACAATCATACAAATCAAATTCCAACTGCTGATAAACGACAGATGGAACTTTTTTCCACAGTTATGATTTACTGAGTCATGACTCATTTACAAGATCAAAGTAAACATTACGTCTGCTAAATGTGTAATAAGCAAGCAGTGTTGTACTATGAATTCTTTTAATGTTTAATATTTCATTTTCAATTGCAAAGTTTAAAATATAAAATTATATGACAAACAAACATTTGTTAGATCTAGGTACCTAAAAATAAATTACTTACCTAATAAACATTAAACTTATTTAATCATTTAAAATAATCATAAAATTAAAGAAGCAGTTTTTCCAATAAATCAATTTGTACAAAATGCACAACACCCTAATAACCCCTAATAAAAATAAAATTTAATTAATCATTTACAATAATCATAAAAATAAAGATTCACTTTTTCCAATAAATCAATCTTTATGCACAAAACATACAACCATAAACATTAAAGTTAATCAATCATTTACAATAATCATTAAATCAAAGAAGTACTTTTTCCCTATAAATTAATCTTTGTACAATATTAATAAACAGGGTTTTATCAAGTATTAATGTTTATAGGTCAAATGCAACGATAAATATAGACGCGTTAGTAGATAAAAAATGTTATATAAAGAAATTATCTATGAACAACACATAGAAGATAAAATAAATTACAATATCTTATCATAAAAAATTGGTGAAAGCAAGTATAACTCTACTTGAGCTGTCGAAAATTTTTTTTTGTAATTCTGAGTTAAAATCTAATATTTACAAACAATATTATATACAAATAGGCTTTGGCTCCAAAGTTTAGGGTACCAAGTTTGATATTTCTTCAAAATCACAAGTACCTATGATTATTTTTCTAACCAGGGTTCTAATTGCATAAAAAATTACAAGCAAATAGTATTAGTGAATTTCAATACAAAATCGCTAATACTAAGTATTAGCTTGTAATTTGTTATGCACTTGGGCCCAATTATATCATATTCGTCCATACTCATATATATAGCGCAACTTGTCACAAAACTAAAACTGACACAAAAGTTGTATGAAAACTTTGGGACAATTTGTTATTAAAATTTAATAGTATTTACTCATGTTTATGAATACAAAAAACCCGAAATATTCTAATTCTGAAACAAAAGTGCGTGGTACACTTTGTAGTGAAAATGACGATCAATTTTCATAAACCAAATGATCATGTCTAAAATTCATGCATCTGTTCTAAACGGACATAACAAAATTACAAGGAAATAGAATGAACCCCACAGTGAATCAATATTTTGTAGGCCAAAGTTCGTGATACATTAACTTCCACTAATTGAACATTTCCAATTAAAAATTACCTTATATGAGTCAAAATTAATAAAGTAAAATTTCCACTAATAAATAAGTACTTACCACCAGTACCACAACAATGTTTGATAATAAAGACAAGTTAACTTTAACAGTGTGTTAATATTTCTAAGAGAAAACATATTTCATAGTTCAATGGAATGTCTACCCAATTCATATTGTTACATTGATATGCTTACTGCCCATCTGTTAATTGTTAACAGACACAATAAGTATATTAAAAAAGTGCTCGCTGCGCTATCAGTCGAAGACTATTCAAATAAGAACAGAAATATATGAAGGAAAGAAAGACAGGCAGAGAGAAACAGATATTAAAGAAGGAAGATAACAACGAATATGTTTATGACAATGTGACCGCAATGAGGCAGTTAAAGTTCGTAAATGAAATTAGAATTTTTAAAAGTTAGCAATACGGTTTTTCTAGTTAAGAAGATGCTTTTCTTAGGCCCTTTGTATCGTGAATTACCTATTCGTACCTTCTACTGCACATTACGGTGATTCCTTCTTTTGTGTGGCTCCTGCTCAGTCCCGTGTGTTCTGATCTTCTTCTCGGTTCTGATTCTGAACTTACATGAGTACGAGAACTGGAAGGGCATCATCCTGATCTGTTTCAGTTTTGTGACTCTTTTGACCTCGCTTGTAGTGTCTGCATTCCTGATTGCTGTTCTGTTTTTGGCCTGGCTTACTGGTCATCTTTAGACTGGATGCTAAGTTTTCTTTTGACATGCCCTAAGTAAGTAATATATTATCATACTTAATCGAATTGTGAAGGTTATTCTTTGATCCTTTGTCTTTCTGTGACCCGGCTAGTGATTCTTTTTTGTCTCGCTTATGATTTAGGGGGATTTTCCTCCGATTTTGGAATATCTCGCACCTTCATTGTCTTGTATATTAAAATCAGCTCGTCACGACCTGAATTAATCACCTCCTCAGCGTTTGGTACCAGCTCAAATACCCCGATTTCGCTATCCCCATCTGGTTGGTTTTCAACCCACTCTAACGAGACTTTTGATGCCTCTGACCCTGCTTGCCGCTCAATTCGTGATCCAGTTTGATGATCATTTTTAGACGTGGATGCTAAGTTTTCTTTTGACAAGCCTTGCGTATCATACTCAATCAAACTTTGCGAGTTATCCTTTGAGCTGGATGGCTTGTTTTCTGTTGACTCTGCCTTCTTTATTTCCGCTATGCTTTTGTGGAGTCTGTTCCTCGATTGCAGGGTCTCGCGTTCCTTGAATTCTTTCCACTTGGTATCTAATAACACCGCCAAAATGGGATTATTTACTTGCAAAAATTTTGCGAATTCATTTTTTTTGGTTTCAAACTCTAACCCTAATTGCTGTTTCTCTGTAGACGTTTGTAGCATATTTGAGTGGGCTTGTGACACTTGTTCTAAACTAGATTGTGAATCTTCGTTTAACTTTACTCGTGTGCTATGATCTTGGGGCGCGGCTTCGGGCTCTGCTATTTGCAGTTCTAAACTAGATTCTGAATCTTCGTTTAACTCTATTCGTGTGCTATCATCTTGGGGCGCGGCTTCAGGCTCTGCTATTTGCAGTTCTAAACTAGATTCTGAATCTTCGTTTAACTCTATTCGTGTGCTATGATCTTGGGGCGCGGCTTCGGGCTCTGCTATTTGCAGTTCTAAACTAGATTCTGAATCTTCGTTTAACTCTATTCGTGTGCTATCATCTTGGGGCGCGGCTTCGGGCTCTGCTATTTGCAGTTCGGAATCAGATTGTGAATCTTCGTTTAACTTAACTCGTGTGCTATCGTCTTGGGGCGCGGCTTCGGGTTCTGCTATTTGCAGTTCTGAAGTAGATTGTGAATCTTCGTTTGACTTTACTCGTGTGCTATCGTCTTGTGCCGCGGCTTCGGGCTCTGCTATTTGCAGTTCTGAAATAGATTGTGAATCTTCGTTTGACTTTACTTGTGTGCTATCGTCTTGGGGCGCGGCTTCGGGCTCTGCTATTTGCAGTTCTGAAATAGATTGTGAATCTTCGTTTGACTTTACTCGTGTGCTATCGTCTTGGGCCGCGGCTTCGGGCTCTGCTATTTGCAGTATTTCTGATTCAGATACCGATTCCGATTCCTCTGATTGTTTTTGCGCCGTTTTTGAATCACGTAGATGTGACTTTGACCGAGTTTCTGGTCCTTTTGACCTATCTTGCTGCTTCTTGGCCTTTTTACGCCTTGCTTTCTTTTTTGTGTTAGATGCTGCTGTGCTTTGGACATTGGTCAGCTGCTTTTCCTCTGAACTGCGTCGCCTCTTACGTAACTCTTTGTCAGGTTTTAATACCTTGAACCCTTGTGGTCGTGAATTCGAACAAGTTACCGGTCCGGCTGCCTTAATTCGTTTTGCCTTCGTCTGGTATTTAGGTAGTGGCTTCGCTGGTCCAGTTGCAGACTCTTCTGATTTGTTCGGTGAACCTGAGTAAGTTCGAAGTCGCCCTTTCCAAGGTTCCGCTGGCGACGAGTGCTCTCGCTTCTTCTTAGACTTAGCTTGCAACTTCTCTGCACTGGCCATTTTCTTATTTAAAGAATTTCTCTTGATCTCTAACCTGTCTTGTAGGTTTTTGACGGGGGTTACTACTCTTTGGCCGCTACCACCACACGTGGGTTTGATTTCTCCGATTGAATTTTAGAGATCTGATCTAATCTTGTTCATTTCTGTTTTACTTTTCTGTCGATTTGCTTTTACAATCTCCTTCACCTTGCGATGAATCTTTTTGCTTGCTTTTGGATTTAGATGACCTAATTGGTGTCCCCGAGTGTGAACTTACGACCTCATATTCGATATTTTCAAGCCGTCCATCTTTCCGAACTACAATTTGAGAAGCATTGCCGCACACAGCAGTACCTGGTGGAACTACAGTCCGAGTTTTAATAATATTTATTTTATTCGACTCTGACATCCCTTTGCTACGACTGTTCGTTAGTAAGCATCACACACAATAGTCAGTATTAAGTCCGATCTCGTTCTTGATCCTCATGGTAGAAAGCGATGTTAGTACATTTTTCAGCTCGTGACTTTCACTGCGACTTCGTGTCTTCTGTTTTCGTTGTATTGATCCCTTTTTGTCTGTTTTTTCACGGAATCATTAATTGTTTTAAAATAACATAAATCACAACACGAAGATGATTGCTAATTTTTTTTATGATAAGGTAATGACAATTGTGTGAGGGTAGTTTTGCTGGCCGTTACAACAGCTGTTACAATTTTTGACGGTAGGAACAATAAGTTGGTTTCACATTGTTGTTGCCACAATTATTTCAATTCTCACAGAAATGTTTCATCCGGGAAAAGTTTTAGTAGTTTTAGTTTGTTTTCCGTTACTTGATATTTTATAATGTAGAAAAAAAAGGAGGGTAGATTATTTTTGACTTCTGTGGTTTTATTTTATGTTCTTAGTGACAGTGCGGGTAGGACTAAGTAGTTACGTACCGGATGTCAATTTTAGTTTAATTTGTTTAATGGCGATACTGATTTGTATTTGATGTTGTTTATTTGATTGTTATTTGTGTATCTTGCCTTTGCCTAGCAGTGGGACATATATTAGGCAAATAAAAAAAATGCGTATCCTATAATAAAACGGTAATCTTGTTTGTAAAGAAGATAGGTCTCTGGGTCTGGGAGTACTGAACCTATTCTAAATATTTTTTCAGTAATGTAAAGCTATTCCTGTTTAACTTGCTATTTTTCCTGCGGTATTCCGACGAAGTTGTGAGAATCTTTGAATAATTTGCATTAGGTGAAATGTTACGGATTTGAAATCTGGTATATAGGAGTATAATTATGTACGAGTAAATATATTGATTACAATAATGATATATTCACAAGTCTGTATTATTATGTATTTGTTGTTGTTACCTTGTTACTTCCTAATTTATTGACTAAGACTGTTAACAATTTTTTTTTAATTTGATTCATGCGAAGAGTTTTTTTTATTTCATTTGTGGTACTGAACACGTAATATAGAAATTGTAAATAATTTTTAGAAAGAAAAAACTTTCTTCTGAGCAATGGTAGGTATTTCTCAAAGCATTGGTAGACTAAAACAAAATGGCTAAGTGCGAATCAGACCCGTGCATGGAAGGTTCTTAGGGTGTACTGTGATGGTGGAGCAGTAAGGAAAATTAAAACGTGTTTTTTTAACCCTTTCGTTCCGGATGACGAGTTAACTCGTCTTGTGCGATGTGCTCTCAGATCCGGTAAACGAGTAAACTCGTCTTAAAAAAATTGACGTTACATATATGAATATGGAAAACTGGGTAGATTTTGTGTATGGCTTTGCCGGAACGAAAGGGTTAAATTAGGTTATTGTTTTGATTGTAGTGCACAGTAGCAAGTCTGCAGCGGTTATGCGACACTCTCTCGGAGCATCAGTCGTGGACGCTGGCTCATCTGGCGGCCCATTTTGGGTTGCTAGAGCTCTTCAACGACCCCGAGGTCCAGAAACATTTGAATGACGCCGACCCACCCACTGGGGCTAGCCCTTTGATGGTAAGATGACTAAGCTGCATAAAGCACAGTTTCCACCGCGAACGGAGTACACTCATTAATGACTTAGTTCAACTTACATCGATCAACTTTATAGAGGTTCAGTATAAGTACTGTAAGTACCTTCATGCGGCCGATCGTTGTATTGTCAGCAACAAAGATATGAATACAGTCAAAGTGTCAAAAATAATAATTTCGCGTTCAGTTACGTGGGTGCACACTCACCGGGGTTCAGCTGAAAACCAGCGCTGCAGCTCTGGTTACAGGGCTACGGCACATTATGCTGAGCTGAGTCCTTTTGGCATCACACTACAGCAACAGACAACGTCTCTAATTGTTCTCTCTTCTATTTATGTTTTTTTTTTACTATTTTTGCTGTGATGTACTGTGTTTTTTGTTGTCAATAAATATTGTGAGTTTGAGTCTGAAATATGTATACAGGACTTTATTGCCAGAACATTAAGGTCGTGTATGCATATTTATTGCACTTTGGCTGTATTCATATCTTTGTTGCTGACTGTACGTTAAATTAAGGCCGCACGGACCCGCTCCGCTCGTGGTGTAAATTGAGATTTTTTTTCAATGGCTCTCACTCTTTGGTGTTGCCATTTTAGCAAGACGTATTTTGCCAATGTCGTCGTAGTGACAAATTGTGCTTTAAGTTGCGTTTCGTGCGTGGATGAATTATGAGGAATGTGTTTTCATGAACCAATCAAAACGCTTTTACCCTTTTCCTGCCCCGCTAACTTAGATGCGCTACTGAAAAAAAAAAGTATAAACAAACAAACACAAAATGAATCATTATTTTATACTAGCTTATGCCCGCGACTTCGTCTGCGCGGATCTAGGTTATCGCGCGGTGGCGCCCTCTACCGGAATAAAAGGTATCCTATGTTGATCCTTGGGGTTCAAACTACCTATATACCAAATTTCATCAAAATCGGTTCTGTGGTTTCGACGTGAAAGCGTTTATACTATTAGTATGGATAGTATGGATTGTTTATCTTACCTACGAGGTCATTTAAAAACGAATACAAATTTTAAAGACTTCAATTGATTTTGTACCATATTGTAAATTCAGCATTGTCGAATATTTGTTTAAATTTATGTGGTAGCTATATGCACTATCCCTGGAAAAGGGTTAAAGTCAAATAAACTTTTTTTTTTCGCCTTTGTACATCTTATTATCCTGTGTTCTGTTATTGTCATGTGTTTTTATGTACAATAAAGAGTTTTACAATACAATACTTTTTTTTAGGTGGCCGTTAAATCGTGCAATGTACGCATGGTGCAAAGCCTCGTGTCTCTACAATGTTCCTTGGACACCGTGGATGTTGATGGCAACACAGTATTCCACTATGCGGCCGCTAGCAACAAGGAGATCATCAATGTATGTATGCAATCCTATACTAATCTGGCTTATGAGGCTAGGGTAGCAACAAGCTAGCAACCCTGGGTAATAGAGTGGTCCATGATTGTAAAAAAAAAAGTTTTTCAAACCTACCTCCACGTAGCTAATTTTTGTCTACGGGTTAATAGTATTTGTTGTATTAAATATTAACTTGAATGGCGAACTCTCGAATGGCGTCCGCGGACCGGGAGACGAGCTGTCGGTAGGCCTCCAACAAGATGGAGCGATGACCTGGTTAAGATCGCGGGATCGCGGTGGATGCGAAAAGTACTAGACCGGTCTGAGTGGAGAGCCTTGGGGGAGACCTATGTCCAGCAGTGGACGTCTTGCGGCTGACATGATGATGATGATGATGAAATATTAACTCATTTGGTGGTGATTTACTGGTCGTAGACTTTATGCTTGATTGCTTGCTAGCTTACTAATAGTAGCTTGCTATTTAGCTCGAGATAAAAGAAGTATCTAACTACCTAACGTCCACTGGCAGGCTTTTTAATCTAGGTTTAAGTGGTCTTAAGTCCTGTCAGATCCATACAAGAACTGTCAGTTTAAGCATTAAGTCGAGATTTAAAAAGCCTAATACGTCCTAAGTACATATGTTTAAATTTAAAAGTACCTAATGTGCAGTTTTTGACCCAATAAACATTAATAAGCAATAATGTCATGGGACACTTGATACCAATTGAGCTCTAGTACTAAACTAAGCAAAGCTCGTACTATGGATACTAGGCAACGGTCAAACACATTTATATAAATATATAAATATACATATCGTCACTATGAAAAAAATCTCGTATCTAAAATCAATTGTGTCAACAAAATAGAACCTTGACATAATAATCATAAAGTTCATTCAGAAAAATTATCGATTTTGAGGAACAAGTTTTTTTTTTTAAAGTAGTGACGATATTTTAATACAAATTAAACATCCAAGACCCGAGAACAAACATTCGTATCATTCATACAAATATCCGGCCCGTTATCCTCGAGCTTCGTAGTCAGGTTTTCTAACCACTTGGCCATTCGGTCTTTAATTATTAAGTACCAGCTTTTGCCCGCGGCTCCGCCCGCGTGTATTCGGTTATCGCGCGCTGGTCCCTCGCGAAGTGTGCATTTTTCCGGGATAAAAAGTAGCCTATGTCACTCTTGGGCCCATAAACTATCTCTATGCCAAAAATCACGTCGATACGTCGCTCCGTTACGGCGTGAAAGATGGACAAACACAAACATACAAACACACTTTCGCATTTATAAAATTAAGTATGGATTTTAAGTTGATCGACGTCTATATGGCTATATTTTATTAATGATTATTGCAAATTAATGAATTATGAATAATAAATTAAAATTAATATTTGATTTTGATTATGATTAATTAACATAATATTATAAGTCAACCTTGTTACTAACAAATTATGGATTTAATTGTCTGAAATAAATGATTCTTGTTTATTTATGGCTGCTTCTAATTTAAAAGTAGCTTGTTTGAATGAATACTGAATAATAATTTTCATTGATACACTTTCAGCATCTAACGGCTCAGGCCTGAAATATCCGTTTTCCTAAAATGTATTATTCGCAAAATGTCTTGCTTTTCAGAATGTAAACACGTCTTTGACATAATGTCAGCTTCTCAAAATGTCAGCTTTTTAATATTCCCTGTCTCCAAGAATGACAGTTTCTGTATAATATTCGCTTTTCAGAAAGTGCTTATTCTCAAAATGTCTGCAACCTCAAAATATCCGCCTTCTTATAACGTTGGCATTCCAGAAAAGTCTTATTCCCAAAATGTCTCCAATCATGGTCTTCAAATTTCATCTAAATCGGTTCATTAATTTTATATTAGGTGAATAATGAAAATGAAAAAATGATTGATTTGAAAATAAATCAGACGTTATGGGAAAAGAAACAACAAGACTATAGCCTATTTAAAAAAGTGAACATAACGGGAAAGCAGAAATTATGGTAATGCTAATATTATAGGAATGTAAACATTATGAATAGACGACTTGAGATTGTAGACATTTTAAATAGCAGACATTTTGAGAATTGTCCATTTTAGGAAAACAGACATTTCAGGCCTGAGCCCATCTAACATACTCGTAATAATAATAACACAATATGATAGTGCGTGTTTTTCTACTTACTACATCGACACTAACGTCATTTTCACATACAAATGCCGGTAAATAAACGTCGCCTTAGTTTAGTCACGATTTCGCATACATATTATCGCCGAATCGTAGTGAAATGTGTAAAATAAGTGGTACAGTCACCAGCACCAATATCTGACACAACAAGCATGCATAAATATCTGATATCACTCTATTTCTAGGGCCGAAAGGACGTGTCAGATATTTTTGCACGCTCTGCTATGGCAGATATTAATGCTGGTGATATTAATCATGTTTTACTTTCTGTTTTCCTACCGAAAACCAAATAAGTTTTAGGTATATAAATAATCTTCTACCTTGGTTTACTAAGGTTACCGACATAGCCCTGAGAATTGCGAAACTGAAGTGGCAGTCGGCGGGGCACATTGCTCGCAGCACTGATGGTCGATAGGGTCCAAAGGTTCTCGAATGGCGTCCGCGGACCGGGAGACAAGCTGTCGGTAGACCTCCAACAAGATGGAGCGACGACCTGGTTAAGATCGCGGGATCGCGGTGGATGCGAAAAGCACAAGACCGGTCTGAGTGGAGAGCCTTGGGGGAGGCCTATGTCCAGCTGTGGACGTCTTTCGGCTGACATGATGATGATGATGATGATGATATAAATAATATTACTTGATATGCTAAGTAACGATGCGCCTTCTTAGACTACATCTTGTACCACCACTAGTGGCTGCGGTCAAACTAGACACGGATAATTCCGATTCGACTGCTTCAGCCTTTCGACTCCGACTTCTTTTATTGAATTTGGTTTTTTCAAGCGATCATTAATTTATAATTTGTCAATAGTGAAGGCTAAATGATTCGGTTCCGTCCGATACGACTCCATCCGGATAGGTTCGATACAGAGTTACTGGTGATGATTCTTTTGAATCAGTGAGTCACTTTGGATTTACTACCAGCGTTCCAGCTCGATTCCCCCTGCTTACACATATTTTTTTATGTCATAATTCTATTTTGCATAATCTGTTTACGCATACCTAATAGTACTTATGCCGAAACTGTTTTCGCATAACAGTTTACGCCGAATTCTTTTACGCATAACCAATGTAAGCCGAATGGGCTTTACGCATAATTTGTGAATTCCGAATATTGTTTAGGCAGAAAATTACTTACGCATAAATTAGTTACGCAGAAAGTTACTTTCGCATACTTAATGTAACACCAATTTTATGTCTGGAAAGCAAATATTCATATGAATTTAACGATTCTGAGACGAAGTCGACGGAGCTCCGCTTCGCGGAGCTCCTATTCCGCCCAGTTAAGGCGCTTCGCGCCTTGACAAAATACTAACCTAACCTAACCTATAGTTGAGCAATCATATTACCTGGGTTTTCTTTATTGCGGGGATCGCCCCCCGCCCCCCCGCTTTGTGCCTATGCCTCTTTTACTGGTGGCTGTTCGTTCCGTTACTAATATAATTCTAACCTAACCTAATAACATTTTTCTAGTCATAAATAGTAATTAGGTAACTTATTTTCGAACAAAGATTTGGACAGGATTTCGGCTTATCAAAATTCGGCTAAATTACATATATGCTAAACAAGATTATGCATAATAAAATTCGGCCATGTTAATAATATGCTTAAATAAATTCGGCTAAACCATTATTCGGCTTATACAGAATTATGCCGAACTAAATTTCGGCAAGTTTAAGATTCGGCGTAAATAAATTATGCGAAACCTGTTATGCGTAATCAGTTTCGAACATTAAAAAGTATGCGAAATAGAGGGCACCCTTCCAGCTCAGCGTCCGACCGAACATATTCGTTTCGATCCGATGTGATTCGACGAAAGTGAAGTGAGTGTTAAATCCCCGATCGCTGGGCCTATCGGTCCAGTAGGTAGGCCGGAACAACGTCTACAATGTCGGAGATCGAAGGTCGGAGATAATTACTCGGAGTCGATAAGATTTAAAAGGAGCTGATAAGGGTCTCGAATCCGCTTGAGGACCTGACTGTTTTGAATCATCAGATCCGGATTTACCCATTTTTATGTCAAACTAGCTTTTGCCCGCGGCTCCACCCGCGTGGTATTCGGTTATCGCGCGCTGTTCCCTCGCGAAGTGTGCATTTTTCCGGGATAAAAAGTAGCCTATGTCACTCTCGGGTCCATAAACTATCTCTATGCCAAAAATCACGACGATCCGTCGCTCCGTTACGGCGTGAAAGACGAACATACACACAAACACGCTTTCGCATTTATAATATTACTGTAGATGCATGCCTTTTATGCATTAAAAAAAAATAGTTAGAATTAAGTCAATATAGTCACACAATGTTGGAAGTATCTACTGATTCATAAAATCGAACTAAACTTTTTTCTTTCAGACCCTGGCGAGCAAGACAGCTGCGACTTTGAACGTGTACAACAAGCAAGGCTACACGCCGCTTCATATGGCGTGCCTCGCCAACGCGCCGGACTGCGTGCGCGCATTGTTACTGGCCGGAGCGGATGTCAACCTGAGCACGCGCCGCGCCGGCGCCGCTGCCAGCGCGCTGCCCGGTTAGTAATCACTCGGGACCTGTCAGGGGGAAAGCGGAAAAGAAAAAAAGCCGGCCAAGTGCGAGTCCGACTCGAGTACGAAGGTTCCGTGTACAACATTAGACAGCAAAAAACGGCAAAAAAAATCAAGTTTGTTCTATGTGTGCCCCCCTTAAATATTTATTTTATTTTAATTTAATTCATATTAAATGATATTGTAACGGATAACTCACGTCTTAAATCGAGTTTAGCTCAACATGTTTCGGGCTATTTCGTAGCCCTTCAAAGGAGCACGCGACTCGGCGGCTTCCGCAACACGCGCACTACGCGCCACTGCTCTGTTCGCGTGACTCGATTTAACACACCACACACCACACCACAGCTAATAATAAATAATGCTTATCCTCCAGGCATTGTCGGCGAACTCCTTATAGACAACCAACCGAAGCTGTACCAGCAAGACATGAAGTACGGAGGCACGCCGCTCCACTGGTCGACATCCCGAGAGGTGATAGAGGCACTGGTGGATAAGAACTGTGATATCAACGCCCTCAACTTTGACGGGAGGACGGCGTTGCATATCATGGTGCTGAGAGGGAGACTGGATTGTGCCACAGCTTTGTTGTCTAGAGGTGAGGATTTATGTTCTAAAGACTGTAAACCATAAAATCCGGGCATGTCTGATCTGGTGTATCTTTGTAATTAATGCTAATTTTCAAGCAGCACTTTTTTGTGATAGTCAGTCGTTATGAAACTACGTAATAAATAAATAATAAATAAATATCATGGGACACTTGACACCAATTGACCTAGTCCCAAACTAAGCAAAGCTTGTACTATGGGTACTAGGCAACGGATAAACATACTTATATAGATAAATAAATACTTAAATACATAATAAACATCCAAGACCCGAGAACAAACATTCGCATTATTCATACAAATATCTGCCCCGGCCAGGATTCGAACCCGGGACCTCAAGCTTCGTAGTCAGGTTCTCTAACCACTTAGCCATCCGGTCGTCATCATCACAATAAAATGATAGGGCTTCTATGAGTTTTAGCTTCATGTATTTCACTGCGCCTAAATTGCTCTGTACATGGCTTACTTTACATCCTGTTAGGAGAACGATAGTGACTGAAGTGCACAAATATTTCCAACGATGGGTAAAAGTCGTTTTTTTTTCTAGGTGCTGACCACTCTATAACAGACAACGAAGGCAACACCCCCCTCCATCTGGCCGTGAAACAGACGAACATATCGATCGTAGAGGCGCTCATTATATTCGGCGTTGACTTGGAAGCTCTAAACAACGCTGGGTACACGGCACGCCATCTAGTGCCTCTTGAGATGTCTAATAGCAACTTTGATAAGATACTGTATGTTTTAAACGCTGTTGGTGCTAATAGGTGAGCATTTAGATTTGTCTATACTATAGTGTAATTATCTATACTATATGAAGCAGTTTCCGACATTGGTAGAAGGATAGCGAAGCTCAAATGGCAATGGGCGGGACGCGGGACATATTGTCCGAAAAACTAATAAGTGGTTAAGAGTTGTTCTGAATTGGAGACCATGGGAACAGAAAAGACCAGTGGGCAGACCGCAAATGAGATGGAAATAGGCATAGATTTTAGAGGACGGGGGGATTTTGTTTTTATTTTTTATTTCACCACTTTGTCGACAACTTAAAACTTTCTAGTACTAACGGTCTCTGAGCTTAGCCGCGGACAGACAGATATACAGACAGACATACAGACAGATGGACAGACATATCGAAACTATAAGCATGTTTACTAGTTGAATACGGAACCCTCAAAAAAGTTATTCTTACATTTACCGCCGTGTCACTAGAACGCTCGCTAAAAACACTCCTGTTTATTTTGTGAGCTTTTAAATGCAATGTAACATTCACTAGAAACGCTTATTACAAGTGAATACCCAAATTTGTCAGCACCTTGACGTTCGGATAGCCAAGCCAACCGTCAGTTAACACTAATCAATGGGTGGTGAAACAGCCCCTTAAACTTGTCCAGCTTGATGGCGATTTCCCTGATTTTTCTTCTCAGATGTTCTGCGGAAGTGGTGGGGTGCGGGCCGGGTTGCTACCAACGCGGGGACTACAACGGGGTCCCCCTCCCCACCGGGCCCCGCTCCGCCACGCGTGACGTCATCAGCCAGATGCTCTCCGTGGCCGCTATGGAGAAAGCCGCCACCATACACGCCGATCACAAACAGGGCCGGTGAGTGCGCATTTAGTAAGGCTAGCTCGAAGAATTGCGAAACTGAAGTGGGCGGGGCACATTGCTCGCAGGATGGCCGATGGGGTCAGAAGGTTCTCGAATGGTGTCGCGGACCGGGAGACGAGCTGTCGGTAGGCCTCCAACAAGATGGAGCGACGACTTGGTTAAGATCGCGGAATCGCGGTGGATGCGGAAAGCACAAGACCGGTCTGAGTGGAGAGCCTTGGGGGCCTATGTCCAGCAGTGGACGTTTTTCGGCTGACATGATTATGATAATGATAGGCTAATAATAATTAGCCTGTTCTGTTCCATTTCTGAGAAAAGGACTCCTCCTGCTCTCTGTCCACTGCATACAAGGGCCAGTCCTTCAAGAAGTAGTCTAGTTCATCCCGTCATCGCTGTCCAGGTCTGCCAGGTGGCCTTCTCGAGTTGAGAGTTTTCGTTGGAGAGTTTGTTTGGGTTGAGAGTTGGTGAGTGCACATTACAAATAATATTTATAGTAAAAAAAAAAAAACATATTGGCTCGCATAATTGTTGGAAGACATAATGTAATGTTTGTCATAGTGTTGTTTGTCGTAACTTTTTTTTTCTCGTAATCCATTAACTGTTCGGAATTGTTATAAAACCTAACCTAACCTACTGTAGGTTGTAGTAGGGTAACAGAGTTCTATAGGAGCTTCCAGTACTTTCAGTGCTTAGCATCCATCCTTAGGCTCCATCGGCAGATCAGCTTGATGCTGCCATGTTTGTGAAGATATTTGGCTATCTGTTACTCAATGATGCAGTGAAATCTGAACCGATTGAAATAAAATTTGGTATGTAGATACTAGGAGACAAAGTTTTAAGTTCCAGAGAAGTTTATAGGATAGTTTTTAACTTGGAAAATGGCTCGGTTAAAATTCAAATTATTCGCTGACAAAGTCCCGGGAAACAGCTAGTAGATCGATAATAAACTGAAATATGTATAAATGCACAGAAAAACCGGAAAAATAAGACCAGCGCTGGGAATCGAACCCAGGTTCTCGGCATTCCGTGCAACGTGCTATACCGCTAAAGTTGTACACCTGTACACGCTACAGGTGTAGCGGTATCACGCGGCACGGAATGCCGAGGACCTGGGTTTGTATTTTCGATTTAGGTTTTACGGGATGACTGTAAAAGTAACAAAAATTTGGAATTGAAATACAAAATACGAAAAGATTCCAAAAAACCAATCTTAAGAGCCAGTAGAAACAAATTCACACTTACTTTAAAAACTGGAGCAACTCGGATTCCGAAATGAATTCGTTCACTGGAACACTGGTTCCAAAATTCCAAAATGACTTGACAAGTTTGTTTTTCACAGTCTACTCTGCCTGGATGGCGGAGGCATTCGCGGCTTGGTCCTAGTCCAAATCCTTATTAACCTCGAAGCAGCGATCGGCCGGCCCATCATCCACTGCTTCGACTGGGTGGCTGGCACCAGCACTGGCGGCATACTGGCTTTGGCACTGGCCAGTGGCAAATCACTCCGGGAATGCCAGAGACTGTACTTCCGTATGAAGGAGTACGCGTTTGTTGGCATGCGGCCTTATCCATCTGAACCGCTGGAGAATATATTGAAGGACTGCTTGGGTAAGGAAACAAAATAATGCAGTACCTAGGTATTATTTGTTCAACCGGTGGAATCGGTGGATACAAGTAGCGAGTAGGGATGTTGACGCCATTAAAAAATAATTCGAAGGCACAACTCCAGTAAAAAAACGCTTTACTTTAGCCCTGAAAACCAGATTAATTTTCGATTTACTGTAAAATTAGTTTTTTATTTTTTTATACAATATAGGCTTGCGTTTGGCCACAATCACGCCTGATGGAAAGCGAGGATGAGGCCTACGATGGAGCACGCTTGCCTAGTAAATGCTCATTCACCCTGGACTTGAAAGCGGCCAAATTGTAGTGTTCAGGAAACACAGTCGCAGGCAGGGAATTCCACTCTTTTGCTGTGCGGTTCATGAAGGAAGAGCGAAAGCGCTTTGTGCGGATTTTTGGAATACTGCTTTTTGTTGCTTTAAAACAAATAAATAGTATGTATGTATGTAAACTCTTTATTGTACAAAATAAGTAAAATACAGTTGACAAAAAAAAAACTAGTAGTACTAAAAAAATAGTTGATTGAGTTGGCGGATAATGACGACATAAGTCGAAATTGCCATTAAAACTCTATGGGAGAATTGTGTTTTGACAGCTCATAAAAAGTACGTCAGTTGATTGGTGGTGTCAACATCCCTGTTGTCGTCGATTGTGGCTTTATAAGGGAGAGGCCTTTGTTCAGCCGTGGACGTCTTCTAGCTGATGATGATGATTATTTTTTCAGTGTTACAAAAAACGATTCGGAACACGCAGCATTACTAGGCCTTCCATTAGGTGATTGACATAGCGAGAGGTGCGGGCGATGGAAGCCTGCTTGCCGTTATAAGTTGTCGTTCATTGTGCCGTTCGAAGGCTGTCTGTCCACTGAAGCGGAGTGAGCGAGAGGATGCGGAGCGGAGTTCCCGACTGTGTGTGTCCATAGTTAGCATGGCGGAGTAAGAAAGTAATGCGGAACGGAGTTGCGGGCTGTTTTTCCATTCGCAGAGCTTCCCCGCCTTGCCAATCGCGCTCTTCTTCCCCGCTCCGCGTTCTTACCCCGTTTCCCGGTTTAGTATGAATTTTTAAGCTAGTTGCCAACTCCCTGTTCACTGAAGATATTTTGGATTGTTCTTTCGCTCACTGCTCCGCTGCCTCACTCCGCTTTAGTGGACAGGCAGTCTAAGGGGAAGACCTTTGTTTAACTGTGGCCGTTCCTTCGGCTGACAAGATGATGTTTTTTTTTTCTAGGTACTAAAACGGTAATGGCGGATCTCAAGCATCCCAAGCTGATGATCCTGGCGTTGTTGGCCGATAGGACACCAGTGGATTTACACATGTTCCGGAACTACCAGTCCGCTCAGGACATATTGAATACTCACAATAAAACCATCAGTAAGTTAAACATGCTCAATTATCAGTTACTGGCCAATAACTGGCCACCTTACACTAAAAATGAATTCTCATCACCTATAAACAGAGTTCATTTTTAACCGACTTCAAAAAAGGAGGAGGTTCTATGTTCCAAACCAATGTTTGTGTTTTTTTTTTGTATGTTCACCGATTACTCAGTCAATTGTGGACCGATTTTCAAAATTCTTTTTTTATTCGAAAGGGTATTCTTCTGAGGTGGTCCCATTGTCACCAAATCAAGATCTGATGATGGGATCCTAGGGAAATCGAGGGCAAACCTCAAATATTATAGTCACACCTATGGCGATTTTGGCATTTTTAGCATTAAGATGAGCATTTACATTCAGAAAGTATCATTTGGTAACCTGGACCTGATGAAGAAGACCATAGGTGACCAATGGAACTCATCAAAGCTAAGTAATGCTCGCTCGTCTATAAACGATCATGATTAACATACCTAGATAAGTGAGTAAGAAGAAGCTTTAATTTAATGATTCTTTCGAACTGATCTGATGCTGAAGCCAGAAAGTAGGCAACGGAACTCTGTTATAAAACAACGTACACTCCGTGAGATCTTAAAAAAACCTTCAGGTTTCAGAAGCATGCTTCGGGTATTGACGATGACACGCGATCGTGATATGCGGTTCTGTTCAGTTATAAACTTGCAAAACTTTTCAAAGTTACAGTAAAAAGTTATCTAAAGAATAATCATCAGTACAAAACAAACCTTACTGTAATAATATTACGCTTCTTTATCTTTTTCTAATTTTAATACAATATGACTTTTTGTCATAATACAAATTCAAATTCAAATTCAAAAATTTATTTCGGACCTAAAAATCCATAGTGTTAGTTTACAAGCACTTAAGTATAGGGTTAGTAACATTCAACACAACACATAAAATCTAGAAGCGGCGGGGCACGGCGGCGACTGGCGCGTGCAGCCGCGCCCAGCGCTCCATCAGGGGCGAGTCCCAGCGCTCCGCCAGCACGCTCAGGATGCTGTTCGAGCTGCGGCGAAGCCGATTGGCTAAGGATGTAACTCTTTTCCTCATGATTGTCGGAAAACAATCCGTTTGCGCTTCTGCAAACATTGCCGAAGCGCTGCAGTATCGCCGCAGCCCGAACAACCTCCTGAACGCATCGTTATATTGCACTCGCAACACCTCATATGCTCGCCGCGTGAAGTTAGCCCACAGACCGCACGTGTAGAAGGTCTGACAGTAAGCTTTAAACAATGTGATCTTAACTTCATTACTACAACGTGCGAATCTACGGCCCAACATGTTACAACGCACACACAGAGCGCGGCGCTCCCTCTCAGTGTCCTGGACATCCGACATACTCTCCGTGATCCAGTGACCCAGGTATTTGAACTTGTCTACTCTTTTTAAAGGAGTACCGCAAAGCGTGACTGGGTGCATTGTGTAACTCTTGTTACCCGCTTTAAATTGCAAGAGCTCACTTTTCGACGCGTTATACCTGAGTCCATGGGTCACAGAATACGTCTCACAAAATAATGTTTAACAGTGATTCTAATGCGCCGACTGAGGGGCTAAGCAGCACCATGTCGTCCGCATAACTTATGTTGTTAACACATGTACCAAATAAAACAAAATAAGCATTTTCGAATTCTTCCATCGACAATTTAAACTGAGAACACCCCGCCTCAACCCACTACTTTGATTTGGAAGTATATAGAGCTGTTGTTATACTGTATATACTTCTCTTGGGTACGTCAAATGAATTTTTTGGTCTGCTTTCGTTTTATATATTTTTAGTGTACTTTTCGAAATCCCCGTTGCTTCTATAACACGGTCTTGTACCTTATTAAAATATTTACGTCCAACTTTTTTCTTAAAACCTTCAAGTTATATACAAAATATTTATAAATACATTGTAAACTATTTCCAGTGATTGGCTATTTACAGTAATACCCTGCTTAAATTGACTCGCCATGGAAATCAATTTCCGAAAAATAACAAACTACCTAAATAAATATATGTAAGTGGTGGTTTTAACTGCTCTATATAAATCAATGAAAACACAACGAGTGCACTCTACATGTGATGGATTGCTACTGAGTCAAAAAGACAATTGTCATTTTCTACTAACGAATCCTTCCGATTTCCCCCGAAACCCGAAGGGTTTTCTAAAAGCTCACGGATTGTAACTTAGTCGTGTTTGGGCTTAATGGAATCTTTGTGAGATGTACTTTGGCTACAAATCACTAAAAAGTGAGAAATAAAAAAAAATAACAAAGAAGTGAAACCGACTCCAACAAAATAAAAAAATAACAATAAAATCGATCAAGTGCGAGTGCGAGCGACTCGCGCCTGAAGGGTTCCGCACCTCCGTAAAATGTTTTAAAAACAAATAGTTCAGTAATATTTAAAAAAACAAAATCTAATACAAGGTTTTTTTGCTGGCGGTACTTTTTGACCCTGGTTACCAAAGTACTCGTCAAGACGAATCAAAGGAGTCCAAACTCGATGACGTCGTGTCGTTTATCACAGAGTTCCTATGGTCATCCGCTAGCTTTATCATCAGATCAACTCTATGTCATAATAATATTGCATTGGCATCAGATTTATACAAGCGTGTAAAATTTTAGCTCAATCGGTTGAAGATATCCACTTCAAATTTGAGTTGAAAGATTCCACCCGAGCAAACATACCTAGTTACATCACACTGCAAAATAAATATAATGCTTGTACTTAATAAGTTTTTGTTAAAATTTAATTTTTAATGCGAGCTTTTTTTGCCGAATGTACTTTTTGTTGACTGTACTGCATTGTCATCTAAACTACATATTTGTACCTTTCAAGTCGGTACTATTAACTATTGAGGAGTTCCCTCCTGCAGAGGCGATCCTGGCAGGACCACTAAGATGTCACTACCAGATTATTATATTGTCTCCAAATTTATTACATAAGTATGCCAAATTTCAAGTCAATCAGACCATTGGAAGTGGATGAAATTTATCTTCCAAGATCTGACCCAAAAAAACGATAAATAAATAAATAAACAAACAGGGCAAGCTAAAGAAAAGCTTCTCTTTCTTTCTTACCACAAAATATGTACCATGTTTTTATGCAAATAAATGATTTATGATTATAATTTAAAATAGGTAAACAGTGTTAGTACAGTGTGGATTTGACGAACGCTTTATCAAACTTGGCTTCATTGAGGTTTGTGGTTTTATAAATTGCTTCATTAATTTTGCACAAAAACGAATAAACCAGACATTCACTAATTATATGATCGAAACTTTTATAAAACATCATTAAAATCGCAAACCTAAAGGTAAATATTTAAACGACATGGCTAGCCGTTGGTCGGCGACTTAGCAACGGATAATAACGCCTAGCAACCAAAAAAACGCTCAAAAAAACACGTTTCTTGTATGACGACCCCCTTAAATTTGTAACTTTATTTTATTTTTAGTATTTGTTGTTATAGCGCGGCCACAGTAACACATAATCTGTGAAAATTTCAAGTGTCTAACTTTTACGGTTTTGTAGTCGGTTCCATTTTTGGTTATTTTTTTATTTTGTTGGAGTCGGTTTTACTTTTTTGTTAAAAATTTTTTTTACAGTGCTGGACGACATGAATCATACACTTACATGAAAATTATAGTTTCTCTGTTGACAACTTTATGAATTCCATCAAATCGAATCTTGCAAGTTAAATTTCACCCACTTCCCGTAGTCCGATTGACTTGAAATTTGGTATACTTATGTAAATTGCGTGACATTACAATAATCTGGTAGTGACATCCTGGTAGCCTGGCCAGGGTCGTCTCCACAGGATGTAAGTCTTCAATGGTTAATGGCATCGACTTAAAATTTGGTATTCAAATGTAGTTTGAGTGATAATACAAGTACAGTCAGCAAAAAAGCTTGTATTAAAAATGAAATTTTTACCAAAAACTTATTTCAGTGTATGCAGTTCGTATCGTACCGTCCCTCTCACTCTCGTATTAAATAATATCAGCGTCACCGGGATGGCAAGATACGACCTTCGAATTTTACACTTTGTAGTTCAGGGCCAGCAGGGCTACTACGAAACTCGAAGTACGTGTCGTGCGGTCCCTCTCGCTCTCGTATTAAATAGTATAAGTGTCAGAGGGACGGCACGACACGAACTTCGAGTTTCCTCGTAGCCCTGCAGGTAGTCAGCTCGGTTTTAGCTGGCGGAGATTATACAATGTACTAGCATTTGCCCGCGGCTCCGCCCGCGTGGTATTCGGTTATCGCGCGCTTTTCCCTCGGGAACTGTGCATTTTTCCGGGATAAAAAGTAGCCTATGTCCCATAAACTATCTCTATGCCAAAAATCACTTCGATCCGTCGCTCCGTTACGGCGTGAAAGACGGACATACACATAAACATACAATCATATAGTATGTATTTGTCTTCAGACCGGTCGGGGCCAGAGGCGGGCGATTCGATAGGGCTGGCGGCGCCGCCGCCGCCGTCCGAGCAGCTGGTGTGGCAGGCCGCGCGGGCCTCCGGCGCAGCGCCCTCCTACTTCACCGCTTCTGGCAGGTAAACTTGATGCTCGGATATGAACGTGCAACGCAGCAAGGCTACTACATCATCATCATCACCATGTCAGCCGAAAGACGTCCACTGCTGGACATAAGCTGTCGGTAGGCCTCCAACAAGATGGAGCGACGACCTGGCTAAGATCGCGGGATCGCGGTGGATGCGAAAAGCACAAGACCGGTCTGAGTGGAGAGCCTTGGGGGAAGGCTACTACGAAATTTGAAAATCCAAGTTCGTATTGCACGGTCCCTCTCACTCTCGTATTAACCCTTTACCAGGCCCGTAAGAACTAGCGTGTCTTCAATACGTACTTTATATACTGTTACAAACGTATTGGACGCCTTGTAATAAATGTGTTTACGAAAGTCGGATATGTTCCTTTAAACCATAAATAAAAATGTAGGTTACTGTTATCCTATCTAAGTAATTAACTATCGCTTGTCTAAGTACTTAACTGTCATACTCGATTTTGTCTTATTATATTCTTGATTAGGCGATGTACTCGTACATATTCCTCCCACATCCTATATCGGTTATCATAGTCAAGGTCTTCGCTCTAGGTTGAACACAAAAACAGTTTCGGCGGGACGGTACGATGCGAATACGAACTTCGATTTTCGTATAGCCCTACAGGTTCGGCTCCCCGCCCTCCCCTGCTGGCAGTGTTGGCTTTAGGCGGGAGGGGAGACGGGCGATCGGGGCGGCTGTCCGGGGTGCCAGGTACTGGGCGCCGCGAGCTCCAGATCAATTTGACGACTTAATTTTCATACCTATTTTTATCGATCTAAAGGAAAACTATATTCAGCGTATTACCTTTTATAAACTTATCTCGTAGGAGTGCGAGTATTTTATGTCTAATAATTTGTTAATCCCCAAGTAGTAACTCCTTTATTTTTCTCAAACTACCCACATTTTTTTTAAAATTTTAATCGTCGCGTAAAACTACCTTGATTTTTTATTTATTTGCTACTAGCTGTTGCCCGCGGCTTTGCCCCCGTTGTATTTTTCTGTATTTTCTCAATAACGAACGCAACAAAAAAAGAATTGGCGAAATCGGACCAGTCGTTCCCGAGTTTTGAGCTTAGCAACACATTTTAAGGTTCATTTTTATTTAGGCATGGTAGTATGGTTTGTTTGTTTGTTTGTTTAAACTCTTTATTGTACAAAAGGAAATACAAAAATATCACACAAAAAGAAGATGGTATGGTATGGTGTTGGTGTAAGTTGGATTTGTGTGATTTATGTGTACATACTTACAGTGTGAAGGTGGAGGAGCGGCATGAACGACACATTGCATGGACGTAGGTATCATAAGGCCCCCTATTTATGTTCCCTGGTCTCCCTCGTTCCAGGTATTTGGACGGCGGTCTGATGGGCAACAACCCTACCCTGGACGCGCTCACGGAGTTGGCGGAGATGCGCCTAGCGCTGCGGGCCACTGGACAGGCGGAGGAAGCGCGGCTGACCGATCTTAGGCTCGTCGTTTCCGCGGGCACCGGTTAGTACAAGCTTTATTTTATTACAAGCTTTTATTTAGTTTCACCTGCACCACACCACCGACCCACATACACCGTGTTCCTCCTGATTTCCGTTAACTTGGACAGATGGAGAATATTACGCAAAACTCTGCGCAGGGGGCGACACGAGCACAAACCGTAAACAAACCGCCATGAAAACTTAAGTTCTCTTTATAGTTTGTGGCCATGATCTATTTATTGGCATAAAAATAACACGATATTTACATCGATAAGCTATATTTTCAAAAAAACAATTGAAATAATATGATGTTATATGAAGGGTCCACGGAAAGAACATGTCTAGTGTAACCGGCTAGCCGGTCGGAGAAATAACAGGCGTGTGGTTACAAAATAAAAATATAATATAATAGAAAAATATGTACAATTGATTCAGTCAGCACTGCTCTTCTTGATAAATTTAAGAAAACACTGGCCTGAGACTTGAAGGACAGGTAGGGAAACAGGGCAGGGTGTTAAGGTCGCCTCGGAGCGTCCAGTCGCGCCGGCGATCTGCTCCGAGGCAGCGGAGCGGAGTGGAAGTGGAGATGGAGATTGAGATTCAGCAGGAAAAAGGAAGGGCTGGAATTAAACACCCTGCTTTACTGCTTGCTTGCAGCACCCATCCAAGCCTCGTTTTAGTGTCGGACCAGCGAAAGAAAGCTAAACGAGACTTGGATTAGGTTTTACAAAATGTACACAAGAAATAAATGTTAGAAATAGAGATAAGAATATTTACAATACCTGCAATAGTGGCAGCCCTTATATTAATAGTTGTAGTGAGTGAAATAGATATCACCAAGTAAATAATTAATATTTTCTCATAAAGAAAACGATATTTCGACTTACGCCTCGTCAAATGGTAGAGCCAAAGACCAGAAAAAACAAAAGAGTATCAACAATTTAGAATTTAGAGTTTTTTTTCTGTAAGCGGCCAGTTGCGCACCGCGGAGGTTTGCCATGTTACACTAGTCACCTAAGCAACTTTTTGAGTTATAGCGGTTTGAAAGTTAATCATCACGAATAATTACTATGGTTACCATTTCTTTAATTCTTTCTTTCTTTCCTTTTTTTTTCTTTCTTTTCTTTTCTTTATTTCTTTCTTCATTTTTCACTATTAAAAAGAAATCATGGGACACTTGACACCAATTGACCTAGTCCCAAACTAAGCAAAGCTTGTACTATGGACACTAGGCAACGGATAAACATACTTAAATATAGATAAATAAATACTTAAATACATATTCAACATCCAAGACCCGAGAACAAACTTTCTTTAAAAGTTAAAAAAATACAATTTATAAAGTTTTCAGATTATTTAATTCAATGGTAAGTTATAGTACTTTGTGAGCTCTACATTTTGAGATTAAAATCTCAATTTAAAAAAAAGTGACTAGACATGTTCTTTCCGTGGACCCTTCATATATTGACGCTTGAAAGGAGAAATTGACTTAGCGCCACTTTTTTAAGGTAGTGAGTTATATAGGTACATATTTTGAATCAGTACAATTTATGGAATTCACATCCTACGGACATTTAAAAGACATTTAAGACATTAAAAAAACTGTTTACTGTTTGTGCTAGTGCTCCATTCTGGCAGCAGAACATTGCTGTATATTCTCTATTAATTTTATGGCCAAATAAAAATAATAATTAATTATATTGTAAAATTAACAATCTTGGCGAGTAACATTGACGGGACACGTACATAATAGAGACAACAATAAACCTCACTTTGGAAACCTTATTTTACTAAATATGTTTGAATTAAAAAGCCTTCAGCTACAACCCATAAATTATGAACCTTGATACTGTTTTATTGCGCGTAATTAAATTATATTATATATAAATTATATATTATCTTATTTTTTTATTATCTTTCAAACAGTAATAGTTAGTCCACTAGTGTTAACTTCATTTGATTTGTTGAATGTTTCCTTAAAGTTAAGGGAAATCAAAAATAACACGGTCTATAGGGGGTCCCACGGCTAAGCCACATGGAGGGAAAATATACTCCACAGTACAAAATTGGTCCACTCTATGTACAAAATTATCTGTTCTTTTTTTGCCGCTCAATACATCTTAAATACTTATTGCAGATGAACAATTTTGTTGAAAGAAGACTTCATTTTAATTATAAAAACAAACTGCGTTCAAACATTTTTTAATAATTCCCTTTATCAACCGGATTATCTTTTCATCGCGTAAATCATATTTTCCAGGTCTGAATCCACTAGCCAAAGTGAACGACTACGATGTGTTCAAACCGGAAAGTGTGTGGGGTATGGCCAAGCTGGCGTGGGGACTTACGTCCATCGGGAAGCTTCTGGTCGACCAGGTAAAGACCATGAATAAAACACTCCACTAAAGTATTTGCTTGTACAGTCGAGTTCATAAACTTGTGAGCCAAAATTCTTTTTTTTTTTTATTCGACTGGAAGGCAAACGAGCAAGTGGGTCTCCTGGTGGTAAGAGATTACCACCGCCCATAAGCATCTGCAACACCAGGGGTATTGCAGATGCGTTGCCAACCTAGAGGCCTAAGATGGAATACCTCAAGTGCCAGTAATTTCACCGGCTGTCTTACTCTCCACACCGAAACACAACAGTGCTTACTGCTGTTTCACGGCAGGATTAGCGAGCAAGATGGTGGTAGCAATCCAGGCGGACCTTGCACAAGGTCCTACCACCTGCAAAATAACAAACACGGTTCATAGTAATGTATTATCTACGGTAGACGCCTCGGAAAAAATGACAATCAGAGTGGCGACCACGAAATTTGAAAATCGAAGTTCATATCGTTTTCTTAACGCTAATATTATTTAATACGTGAGATTTTGTAGTAGCCCCTTGTATTGGTGGGTAGCCATATTTAATTAATTTGTTTTCTTAGCGTCTTGCTTTTGCTGAGCTGTGAAGTGTTAGGGCACAAAATAATTAAAGTTTTTGCATTTCCTCGTAATGTGATGGAAATCATTGTGTGTATCACGGGCCGTAACGGGATTACAAACTCGAGTCATTAAAAGCCATCGTCGGACTTCTAATAGACTCTCGTTAGTAATCCCCTTCTTACGCCCCTTAATGCACAATGTACTATTTTTTATCTATCATCTTACTCAGGCGACACAAGCCGATGGGCGTGTGGTAGAGCGAGCCCGCGCGTGGTGCAGTACACTCGGCGTTCCCTACTATCGCTTCTGCCCGCCGCTCTCCAAAGACGTCGCCATGGACGAACGGAACGATGAGGTAAGTCCTACTTGCTATTAATATCATGAATTTTCTTGTGTCAGTCGTGAAATAGAAAAAAAAAACAGGGGAAATTGCATACGACGCTTGAAAGGAGAAATTGACTAAGTTCGTATCGCACCGTCCCTTTCACTCGCGTATTACATGGCATAAGCGTCAGCGGGACGGCAACACACGAAGTTCGAGTTTTACACTTCGTAGTAGGTAGTAGGCTAGATGTGCAAGTAGCAGAAAGTTTCCAAAAAGTTGGGAAAATTCTCGGCAATTTCTGGAAATTTTCACAAGAAATATAGGAAATTTAAATTTATGAAACGGATTTTCTTATGTGAAAAATTGCGTAATTTTCCTTTGGCACATCAGTAGGTGTCTGTCAGTCAACTAAGTTTATTCTTTTATAATATGTTTGCCGATGGTTAAATGATTTATTTAACCTCTTTCAGGTGCTGGTGAGAATGTTATGGGAAACGCACGCCTATATGCGTCAACACCGGGATCGGGTCAACGAACTCGCAGCTATACTCAGAGAGGAGCATATGCAGATTTGACAAGGTAGCTGATTCACTTGTTTCACTTCGTTTTCTTTTAATCCGTCGTGCGATCCACGACTTTTTTTGGGTAATATTTTGGACTAGTACCTTATGTTAAAGGGTGATCGAAACTACCAAGATACAGGCTCAGCCTAGTTTGGAGTCTGATGGATAAATTGCATGTACTGTAACAAGTGTCCTTTGCTAAAAAAACAATTTTTAATTATTTTTTTTAGTAACAAAAATTGACTACGGGTTTAGTAGACTCAAACACTAAATCTATTATCAACGTTTTCGGCGTACTTAAATAATTTGATAAGTGGCCTAGACTGATACCTCCACGCATTCGTGAGAAAAAGGCTCTTGACACAGACATACAAACGACAAAGTGATCCTATAGGATATAATGGTTCTGTTTTTTTTGATAGGTACGGATCCTCAAAAAGAAGCTTGTTTTTTGTAATTCGATCCATTACTAATCACAATAAGATTGCATTATTGGTGGTTTTCCGAAGGAGCACAACACATTTTCTTATTCTTTATGTGTAATGTAATGTATTATAATGAACTTTTCCTCTTTCAGAGTCGGCAGCAACGGTATAACGAATAATTAGAGTCGCGACAGTACCGTATTAATATATGTATTACATTCGGCCGCCAAAACAATAAATGTACAGGACGATTCAAAAGAGCTGGCATGAATGGGTTGAACGAAAGTAGACATTTTTGTAGCAAAATGACAGACACATGACATTTTCACATTTGTGTAAAGCATATGCAACTAGGTAACACTCAGATACTTTTATTCACTCATTCCATCTATTTGTGTCAGCTCTTGTGAATAGGGACGACGACTGGTTAAAAATATATCATTCTATTTAGTCCGACAGTTAGATTATGGAAAAATATGGGACACGTATTTTTTGGTTTATCTATTTATTAAAAATCGACAAAGGTATCGATCATCAAACTTCCGGAGTGCGGGGGGCTTGTGACGTCACTATAAGGTAACTATAGGTATCCTACCATATAGTGACGTCACTCGAAACTTCTAAGCACTGTATCTTCGTCATTTTTTGTTTGTCAAACAAAAGAAAACCGGCCAAGAGCGTGTCGGACACGCCCAAAATAGGGTTCCGTAGCCATTACGAAAAAATTAAGTAATATTTTTCTAAGGATTTCGTATTTTATACGGAATCTTCCAAGTTTAGGTATATTTTATACCTTACGCTGCTATTTACTCATTAACTACTATAGTTCTCAAGCAAACTTGGCCGTTATAGTTTTCCTTGAAAGTTTGATATAATGACTACCATCCTGAATTTTTTCAAATTTTTCCACCCACCGGGTTAGATTTTAGAGGGGGGGGGGACGCTCGATTTTAATGAAAATTTGCACTTTAAAGTTGAATATTTCGCAAACAGATGACTGAATCGAAAAATCGTTTTAGCAAACCCCTAATGGTTTTAAAATACCTATCCAACGATACCCCACACTATAGGGTTGGATGAGAAAAAAAAAATCACCCCCACTTTACGTCTATGGGAGGTACCCTAAAAAAAATTGTTTTTGAATTTTTAATTGTACTATTTTGTCGGCATAGTTTACCTATATATCCGTGCAAAATTACAGCTTTCTATCATTGATAGTCTCTGAGCAAAGCCGCGGACGGACAGACAGACAGACAGACAGACAGACATGGCGAAACTATAAGGGTTCCGTTTTAGCCATTTTGGCTCCGGAACCCTAAAAAACATGTGCACAATATTTTTAAATTATCCACCTGACGGATTAAACAGTTTTTTAGTCGTCTGGCCTATTGGCCTGTATGTATAATAAATATTACATGTAAACAAACGTGAACATGAGAGGAATTTATTATTTACCAAATGGTAAATTGGAATTATTTTGGTTCTTAGGTATAACACATTTCAAAATGTAATTTTTATACACACCACAACCGGGGTTACAATTTGAGGTTGCAGTGATAAAATTTAATGTATTTCGAACAAATTGTCGTTACAATACTTGGTATTATTGTTAGCTATATGAAGATTGTTTGTTTTGTTTGTCTATTATTAATGGTATCGTGATATACATGCAGGTATATTTATTTAATTTAATTCATTTTTTATTTGTTGATAGATAAATAGAGATTTTTAATGCATCACAATTTTTGCGTAGAAAGTTTATAATAGCAAATGTGTTAGCTAGCTTTAATATTTTCCTAATGAATTATATTATTATGTACTTTAACTAAATGAAATATTGATAAATACTGTAAGAGTGTATAAATTATATCTTATATGAAATATACTTCAGGCTGTCGGTGTTTGAGGTCAACTTACCCTTACTTTCACATAAACGAAGGGTAAATGCGAAGCCGAGTTATAGATAATTCCACTTTAGTTGAGGTGAATGATTACACACACAGCTACATGAAGTACCTACTCATTGCAAAAAAGTAAATGAATGAAATGAGTGAGTGAATGTCAGTGAATGTAAACAAAAACGCTTATACGCTTATATGTGAATACAATTTTAATAGCTACATAAATAAAGACAATGCAATTTACTACTTATTCTCTTTCGTTTCTACGATTAATATTATATTCATGTACCTACCTACGCAAATGTGACCTTTATTTGAATTAATGTAAAAAAAAATAATCAAAATGTTGCAATTAAGTTTTGTTTAAAGTCGACGAAATGCTCTATGTAATTCTTAACAAAAGAGGTTAAATAAACTTTTTGGTCTATCTTGCAATTCGCTGTTGAGCTTGCTATGGGTACAATAAAGGAACAGTAATTTCAAAATCTCGCTGTCATTACACGACAATGTTGTTGTGTGCGTGACCTCAACTAAGATGAAACTAGGTATACAGAGGTAACTTCGCTCCGCATTTACCTCACGGAGTTAGATAGCGGAGAGCAGCGAGAAAGTAATGCGGAGTAGAATCCCGGACTGTTTTTCCATTCGCGGAGCTTCCCCACTTCCCGGCTCGTTCTCGTTTCTTCGCCCCGCATCCCGGCTCTTCATCGCTCCGCTTTTGTATGAATTTTTAACCTCTTCACCGCCACAAAACAAACGAAGTCACATGCTCTGTACGCCACAGAAAAACCAGCGACAAATCAACTTGATTTTTAATTCCATTGCAGAAGGATTGATTTCGAGTTGATTGTTGGTCATGTATGACCGTGGCGTGTAAGGCATTCCATTGGCTGTCACGTCTAGATGACTGGGGCGGTGAAGAGGTTAAGCTAGTTACCAACGCCCTGTCCACTGAAGAGAAGCGGAGATTTTATACAATTCCATTAGTAGATTTTTATCCCGCTCACCGCTCTGACTCGCTTCGCTCCAGTGGACAGGCCGTATTTATGCCCTTTAAAGTGCTATTTATTATAAGTTCAGATCTTATTTCTGACCTCTGTAGTGTTTCCGCTGTTTCTTCAAACATTGTAGAAATAAGTATTTAAAGTTGTCATGTACATTATATATGCTTGCACAAAATAAACTGTAGGTATAACCGTAGGTCATTGTGCTCGTTATTATGATAGCCTTAATACACTACTTTATAGAAAAATACAGGCCATAGAATAATTTAAAAAATGGCTAATAGAACTACCAATATTGTGTTGTTTTCATTAAGTTTGTTATTGCGACAAAACATTCTTCAGATACCTAGTGTAATATTTACCTGAATGGATTTATTTACTAATGAAATAATGAGTATGAATTGTTTTATTTTAAATTATTTGTTTTGATAATTATTTAGATATTTTGTTGATCTCTTTAAAAAAACCCATGACATTGTTGTTCTTTTGAAAATCAACGGTTTGATTTAAGACAGAGAATAAAAAACTTGCAGCTATGGGCTGAATTTACCAAAACATTCGATTTGGGATTTAAATGTTAAAAATAACATTATCATCTAAGTAGTTATAATAATGTAATATTTGTTCTTCATGCAATTGTAATAGACTTGGTTACTTTTGTATTTCAACTATTAAACTAATAAACAGACAGGCTGAAAAAATGGTTTTATTCCAAATTAAACACACATTTTTAAAAGCACTTTTATTTCTTTATAATAAAACTTACTAATGGAGGCTTATACAAAGACTCAATAATATCACATTTCTGATGTGGATATTATCAATCCACGAACTAAACTAAGTACTAAAACTATCCTATTAGTGTACCTAAGCCGCTAAGTACCAACGATAAGTTTTAAGCTGTGTAGCTCCACAAATCTAAGGACTATCTCTCACAGGTTCAAGTTTCGAGGTAAGTTAGCATACAAGACAACTATGTGGCAGATTAGAAATACTGGAAATTATTTACTTGAAGCTCAAAACGCACTAGGCGTTAGTTCAATATAGTATTTGTGCAAGTACGCTCAGAGTTATTATACAGTAAGTGTTCTTACACATTAACACGATACGATATCGCGTGATTTTCCACCACAGCATTCTTGAATAGCTCCGCTAAAAGTTGCCATGCCCAAAAAACCAATTTATTATTGTCTCTCGAGTTAAATTCTTCACAAAGTTTCACTTGGAGAAACAAATAAGTATCGTTTTAAGTAGATGAGATTCTACATTTAATGTACAACCATTTTTTTCTATAAAATATTTCAGTGGTTTATTTAGGCAAAGTAAAATAATTATTTCACTATTTAGCTGTCTACTTCGATAAATAAATATTTAAATATAGGAACTTAAATCCTTAATAAAATTAAGTTCATTGGCCCATGAATTGGTTTATTTGCAGCAGTTAAATATGACCTTTCACGCTTCACTGGAAAATGTAATAGGTTTAAACATGTGAGTTTCTACAGATATGCATACATTAATTATGATTGGGTATTATACATTATTAAGTTATTAATGTTGAAGACAGGTTATCTAATTTTGAAATGGTCATAGAGTCCAATAGTTCTCTGATAAAGTTTAATTCTATTAAGCAATTCAGTCCGATTCACAAATTAAATCAATAGAATTATTTACTTCCACTTTGGCGTGTTTCACAGTTTGAAACGATATATGTACCTATGTTTAAACAAATGGCTAAAGAAAGCCGGTACTCAATGCCTTTAGAAATTGTCTGGTACAATGGCCGTTGTATATAAAACATGGTTGTTTACTAACAATGGTTAAAAGATATGTATACCTATATCTTTGTTTGCTTATTTAATTCTATGCGAGACTTTATATTAGCTATACATATTAGCAAAGGTTGTTTGTTTGGTGTTTCCGCTTCGAAAAACCTTTGCATATTGTATTCCATTTTATAAATTCGCTACACATTTAAACTCATCCATCGGTATTACAAATAGTCAACAATGTACGATTACCAACATATAGAAGGAAGTACCGAGACAAAACTGCAAAAACAACTATGTGAAAAAAAAAGTTTTTCCTGATGTATTGTACAGAGTGGTAGGTACTCAGCTATTTTCACAATATTCTCTCGATATTCACAGAAATAAACATTTGAACACAGAAAAAACAGGCATTGCTGCTGACAAATAAAATGTGCGAAATGTCAAGTTAAATTATGTAAAACAAAACCCCGGTTAAAGTGAAACAAGAGTGAATTTTATGTCAATTGTAAACTTAACCCAATAAAGTGCAACACTCGCAGAAATGTATAATGGGGACGTGTATTTTCTAAAAAAATAGTACTGACACTCCTTTAAATGAGACCACTGTTTTTTTTTTTTGAGTAGGTGGAGGTGGTTTTGAAATGAGTTATAAAAAGTAACCCAGCGGCAGTGTTGCTGATAAATAAAAACTAAAAAGGACCATCAAAAACATTCTCTACTAAAATTAATATTAAACAGAGTCATACTTTGCATGCTCTTGCTAACATAGATTAATTTATAAATGCTCTATTCATTAACTAACCCCGATTTTGGTGGTAACCAAATTAGGAAAATGAAGTTACTCAAATATTTGGCACCAAAGAAAATGGAACGTAACAAAATCACACTTACGAGTCACGCGTGTTCTGACAATAATCTAAATAGTGAGAGGCAAATTTGAAACGTAAAAAGAATCGAACATTAGGTACAAGTAATGTCTTACATTTAAGGTAGCCCACTAAACGTAAATCGTGATCGGTGCGATTAGTACGGGTGTTATTTGTCGCTCCCAACTTATAAAATATTTATAGGAACTATAGAAATACAGTCCATCAAACTCCTGTATGAAGAAACGACTTCATTCGCTTTCGGTGTGGAGTGGACAGTATAAATCAAGAAATGACGTTTATTCGGATTAGAAAAGCTATTGAATTACCTCATTTCGTTGACATGTAAAAAAGCTTATGCTCTAATTTAAGGCTTCGCTTTTTCTTACGTTTTAAAAGGCACTGCGGTTTAGCTCTGCATTATTTTTGTCTAAACACACGTAGCTCGCTAAGTAGTGACTTTATCCAATAGAACCTACGTAACGACCTAACCTTAGCATCCACAAAAGTGCCATTGGCACCCTAAGCATAAACTGGTAACTCGCAAACTGAATAAATTCAGTTTCAAGGAGGCGTTAAATGTTTATGGGATTTGTGCGATTTGAACACCACAATCCAAACATTCTGATTTTAATCATCTCACAAAACTACTGATGTGACAAAGGAAACTTTCCTAAATTGCGGAATTTTTCATATAAGAAAATTTCGGAAACTTCTCACAATTTTTTATGGGGATTGAAACATTCCATTTCTTAAATTTAAATTTCCTATTCTTGTGGAAATTTCCAGAAATTTCCGTAAACTTTTTCAACTTTTTGGCAACTTTCTGCAACTTGCACACCTTCACAAAACACAGCCCTTCGACTATGACCTTTGATTAACATAAGTAATCTTAGTCCGTCGCTATATCACATTTGACTTGGACTTGCCAAAGTATCTACTCGCCGCATGTAAGTGTAATAAATTTAGAAGTCGTCCGGATGTTCCATGTTGGCGATTAGGTTCCTCTTCTCTTCTTTGCCAGGTTTAGCATCCATTAACGTTGGCCGTATCGTCGTCCTTGGTTCGAAACATGGCTGGAACAAAAAAATAATAATAATTACATTAAGTTACTATTTTAAGACGAATTTTTGGATAAATATTCGACGTTTTT
Source organism: Choristoneura rosaceana (assembly GCA_037349165.1). NCBI lineage: Eukaryota > Metazoa > Arthropoda > Insecta > Lepidoptera > Tortricidae > Choristoneura > Choristoneura rosaceana. The sequence goes on along the minus strand of JAZBNJ010000041.1, from coordinate 12,532,345 downwards.
GTGGCGTTTTTTCGTCATTACCGTTTCAGTAAGTATTGCTCAGACCATGATGTAAGTTCAAGGTTAAGTCTTTATGAAAACTAAGGGCCACCACATAAACTCGGAATTAAGTTTCGGAATTTCGATTCGAAATTGCGGAAAACTTCGGACGGAAAATTACTGCAGCCGCTGCTTCGGGCAGTTCTGTATCGCATGCCAAGTAGGATCCATATAATTTTAGCATCGAGTCATCTTTTGTGGCCTGACAAATCGATACCTTGGGGCTCAAAGGATGTAAAGGACATATATATGCCCATTTGTCCTTTACGCCCTTTGAGCCCCAAGGTATCGAAATGCTGAGTATGTTAGCTATGAAATAATAAAATGTTTCTTATTCTACTGTTTGTAAGAAAGTAAGTGGTAGGTCCATAGATTTGTATGGATTTACTGCGTTCGGAATTTGAATGAATTCCGAGTGTATGTGGCCACCCTAAAAACAATACCGATGCTAAATCAAGCGTGATCTAAATTTATACGACTTGTCCTTCCGTTCTGCTAATACTTAAACGTGGGATGGTAATGACGTTTAACCGAATGATCAAAACGCTCACCCTTTTTTCTGACATTATTAAACCGTGATGACATTTAGTAACGGAATTTTGGTTTCAGAAACTAGCTATATTACAGAAGCAGTAGGTACAGTCGGTCAGATATTTCGGGGTGTCAAGGTGGTCAAAAATATCGAAACATGCATTCCATTATTAAGGTTTTAAAAGTTCATGTCTCGATATTTTTGATCACCTTGGCCGCTCCTTTATGATGACGAATGTACCTACATATAAAAAAAATCATTTGACATCACCAATCAGTCTATGTACTTTTTTTACAACACTGTCATAACTCTACTTCCTTTTAGTTTTCTTTGGCTATTGAGCTATGCCAACACAATTGATTTATTTATTTGTTTCAATACAATTCAAAATCTAAATTTACAGTTACTTTTAGAGATGTGCCGACTAGTCGCCGACTAGTCGGTAAAGCCGACTAATCGGCCACTATCGTAGTCGGCGAATAGTCGGCAAAAAGCGCCGACTATCCGGCCTCTTACTTTGTATGTATTTTTCAATAAAGTATACATTTTCATGTATATGCAGAGCCTTGATTGTTTATTATTATTTGAATTTTATAATCATTCTTATTAGTTTTTAAATGTAAAGCAAAGCAACTTTTACGTGACCATTCTACACAATATTTTTTGGCATTTCATTTTATGGGAATCATTGTTTAACTGTTTTTTGTTTTAACTTTCTTTTTGAAATAAAAAAAAGTTATTTTAATGAAGTATAAGAGTAGATAATTTTTTTAAAAACAAAACACCGCTTTGATAAGTAACTTACAGGCGTGTTGGTTGCGACTTGCGCGCAAATCAGCTGGTTAAGGAAGCGTCATAGAAATCCCGGAAACTGTGATCGGCTTGGCCGACTAGTCGGCCGATTAGTCGGCTTCCTTACAACCGACTAATCGGCTAGTCGACTAGTCGGCCAAAGTCACGATCGGTACATCTCTACTTTCAAGTAATCTGGTCCTCTAACTACAAAGCGCCTTTGTTTTTAAATTGCATCTTGGAGTTATCGTTACCAAGCTACCTCTTGCCCTTGCAATTAACAAGAATAGGTACTACTCACTGACAAATTCTTACCATATCTTAATCAAATCAAACACTACACGTAAAACCATGTAACATAAACCCTCTCCATTGCAAGTTATCTACAATTTACGAACAAATTTGTTAGTATGCGTGCTCTCATGCGCGAAGCCAATTGATCAAAAGGTGAACCTGTCAACGACGACCAGCTATTCGTCGCCAAATGCCTGCTCGAGTCTATTTACCTGTGTGAAAATAACTCTTAAAGAGCGCTGCAAAAACATCAAGCAAATTGCGAAGCTTGTGCTTGTTAAGTAGATAATCATATTTTTGTGCTGATAATTCTGCTATCGATCTAATGGGTTTAATCTGACTTAGGGTGTAAGTGACATTATCAAGCGAGCTGATGCACCAAATCGGTTTTTAGTGTTATAAGTTCCCGAGTGCCTTTACCTACTGCCTATGGAAATTCTGTATGCTCTTATGCTCGCTCTACATGCCGATTAAAAGTCAGTCTGTATCTTATGATGTTACTTTCTGAATTCTATATACTTCCCTACTTAATATTCTAAATGCGAAAGTAACTCTGTCTGTCTGTCTGACTTTCACGTCGAAACCGCTGAACCGATTTTGATGAAATTTGGTGTAGAGATAGTTTAAGCCCCAAGGATCAACATAGGATACTTTTTATTCCGGTAGAGGGTGCCACCGCGCGACGCGCGCAGACGAAGTCCCGGGCATAAGCTAGTTCTAAATAAAAACAAATTGTTATTTTTTTCTGTATTTTGTTCGAGACCTAACTGCGAATTAGCTTCAATTGTAATTTTGTTCACGAAATATTGACTTCAAATGATAAAATGTCCCGAACTTGTAAACGTCTATCATGCATATCTTCATAACTCGATATCAGTTGCAGTAAACTTGCACGCCCATGCCTTTATCGTTATAACTTATCATCATTAACTAACAAGAAAATGAAAGGTAATATTGACTTTCAAACATGCCATTCTTAATCTTCATAAAATCGTAAGTAATCACAATCAAGACCTTTTCTATGCTGTGAAACCACACAATACATTCTCAAGATGACAAAACGATGTTAATGTAAACAATAAATAATTACGAGCATATAGAATTGAACACTAATTATTACCTACTAACCCAACTTTACCCAATGCTAAAGTATACGGGGGAAAAGCAAAATAGATTTTTACTATTTCTAGCATATAAAAATACGTATTTTTGAGCTCTACATATATTTTTGCATGCTACTGAGATTGACTGAGATTTCTATATCTTCCCCCACGCTCTAAAATGTATTTAATAACTACATGTTGTTGTGCACTATTCTATATGTCAAATTTATTTATCGATTCTCATAGTGTTACTCTATTAAGAAAGAGTCAAATCATCAATTAATGCAAAATACACTGATTGATGTAGCGTATTAAATTAACACTACACACTTTAATGGTATATTTATTAATTTAGATCGGATAATCGTTTACATGTTTCGGATCCAAGAAGTTCTTGCGTCGTGTTTTGCATTAATTAAGTAGGTTACTTATAATCTTTATTATGATGCTGATGAAAATAACAATAAATTGCTGGCAAACACTCACAGTTTCGCAGATGTTCATGTTGCAACAGTTCTCGATTGTGATTTCGCACTGGTCCGGGCGTGCTGTTAGTGGCGTCACGTTTTTGTTGACGATGATCCGCTTCTTTATCCTGAAACAAGACATGGTCATGAAAGGATTTTAACAACAATCATAAAGTCGTACTTAAGGCTATGCGAATCTTCGATGCCCAAAGGTTTTTAGTCTCGAAACGACTACCGGAATACGAATTCGTAAAACTTGTATTGGTGTCGTAACGGAGGCCCGCTTTCCGGAGGCGGAGCTGAGTTGAAGAGTACCTCCGCGGAGGCAATGTTTAACTGAGGCGGAGAAGAAATTGGAAGTGAACATTTTTAATTCATGATCATGAATTATTAAAGTCAACTAATAAAGAAAGTAAACTAATGATTATTTCAAATAAATAAGTGCATATTTAGCACATTTTTAGTAGGACTGAAAATCAAAACTAACTTAGGGAAAAAAATAATTAGGTATAAGGGAACAATAGGTATTAAAATCGGGATTGATGTAGGTATGTACGTATAAGTACGTCTATTGTTGTCAACATTTACGACGCGACAGCTGAACCAGCGATGTCATGTTAACTAAATATACCTAAGGAGGTAGGTAGGTAATTTTTTTTTATGTAAAATTATAAACAGCAAAACATGGGTAGGTACTTGTCAATATTTGAGTAGAAATTATGCAAAGACAATGCCACAATGATGTCAAATTTTTCGAACGAGCAAGTTACTTTTTTTTCATTGTTTGTAATTTCTTGAAAAGAACAAGGAAGCGAAAAAACTTTGTAAATTACTCGAGTGAAAAATTAAATGTAATGGTAGAAACAATAGGAAATGAACAAAACACAATGGCACTCCCAATTGTTATGTAGGTAGCTGAACACACAAACGAACGCATTAATGGAAAAGGAAGTTTTAGTGTAAATGGATAAAAAAAACGAAAAAATACCTATGAATTCGTTTGTGCTTCCAAATTATCGTATCCATTAAAGATACGGAAGTTCCTTGAGCTGCTACGGTTCCACAGTTGACACCTGAATTGCAGGTAAAGTTTTATGAAGGCGAAATCACTTTTACTTCAGTTTCGCAACGGTATCGAAATAATGGGTTCGTTGACCCCACAGATTAGGTGGTTACATTGAACATTTAAATTGACGCTAATTTCCTTCGTCACTGTTTTGCGTGGATACACCATGCCTTCGAGACGAGACAGGAACGAATAAGGTTTTGTGAGAAAATAATAAGTACTTAGATAGATGTGTATTTTATCGTCATGTCATGCAGAGTCGTCTTTACCCTGGGGTGCAAGAGTACCGACTTCCTGTTATTAGACTGTGATAGGATTAGAATGGGATTGAAAGATAGGTCTCCTTGCATACGTTTTGACGTAACTACCTACCACACAACAAAAAGTTTAGTAAGTACCTCGCTTTCGAATCTCTTCACGGTCAATTAAAAACTATTGAAGAGCAAAGACACCAGCATTGAACTAGTTAAGTTATGTCATTACGTCTTTTGTTTGCGTCCCAGTTCATGCTAAGCGTCTTTCCCAGAAATTACACGGTTGGAATTTGCAACTGTCTATCTTGCGGCTGACTTCAGCGACTTGTTTATCTTCTTAGAAAATTGCAATGGGTGGTATTTTTTTAAATTGTCATTGTTTTCTATGACATTTGAGTGGCCTTCGATTGGCTTCCAAATAATTCTATTGTGGATTGGAAACTTCATATTTAATCCTTAAAAAGTGCCTTGCTACTTTTATTAACTAATCTACCCAATCGAATTGAAGCAAAATCGTGAAAAATTTAACTGAATGTAAAAACTATTAAACTGTTATTTGCTTACCTTGGTCGCTTCTTCAGATGCAGGATTTTGGTGATGAGCACAGCACAGACGAGACACATCAGGCCACAGAGGATCCCCAGCACCATCAAGATAGGGTCCCTGACGGAGTCCCAGCCATCGTTGCAAGAACTGTCAACAAAGTCGTCGCTGGCACTGAGCAGTTCAGATGTTTCCACTGATGCGAACTTCGTCGCCGTCTTGGGTTTGGTGCAGCTGTAAGAAACGCACGAACTTAGTTTAAGTTACAGTTACTAATACAGTCTTACCCCCTTATTCATAAACGACAATCAAACCTATTTTAGTTAAAATGCCGCTAAAATTCGTTTGTCCTTATCTGTCACTTCGACATTTGTATTTGTTAGAAAGGGACAAAGCATTTGTTAGTTAACATAGGCTTGTTAAGTTTTATGAACTGGTTACTGTTTTAACATGAAAATAATTCGAAGGAATATCTGAAAATGCCAACTTTGATGGTTTCATCTAACCACTATTTGTAAAACTTTTTTTTGCACCAGCTGTTACCATCGACTTCAAAAATCGTCTAGTTTTCGTCACAAGTATGCAATTTTCAGATAAAGATATCCATGTGTTTATCCAGGTTAAAACAATATGTGCGTAAAGTTTCATCCAAATCTGATGAGCCGTTTTTGCGTAACAGTAATAAACAGCCGAAGTTCTGCATTTGTAATATTATTAGTAAGCATAAGTACCTACGATGAAAAAAACTTAAATAGAATATAAATTAGGGTCTCGCAAATTACTAACAAGTAGGTACTAAGACAAACTAAACTACACGTATATTTTCGTCGACGTTTTAATGACCGTTAAGTATACTGGCAAACCCCTTGTTTCTTATTTGCAGTTGAGGTAAGTATTTTTAGCATGGATATATTTTTGACCAAATCACTCACTTGCAGGGTTCAGTCACAACAGAAACAACGTGCGTAGTGGTATCCACGACAGGGTTGTAGGTTTCACAACGTTGGCCTGTGTAATCCCCAACGCAGGCGCATAGAGCCTTGTGGGAATCATCTATCGAACACACACCGTTGTTTAGGCAGTGGCCGTCACATATGTTGGTTTCACAACGAGCACCTTTGAAGCCTTTTTGACACCTGTAAAAAAATATTCTTAAAGAAAATGTTTGAAGAAGCGGAGGAAAGAAGCTGACCAAACAAGATTATGTAAAACTAGCCGTAACCAGAGAATCCTATGCCTATCCATAACCGTTACTTCGTACCATAGACAATACTCTATATCGTCCATGCTTTGTACACATAAAGTTGGCTCTATCGCAGCCTGTTATAAAACTTATAAAACGTAACGTCACTCGTATTTTGTTTATTTGTTCATTAGTGTGATTAAACAATTTACATTATTTTTGTGGTGTTCTTTAGAAGCCGATTATGAATCTTTATTCTGTCAAATTCTAAAAGTATTCGAGGTAAAGTTTGAGTAAAAGAGCACTTTACCTGCAGGTGGGTTCACCATTAGCTTCCAGAGTGCAGTCTCCTTGAAAGCAGAAGTTCTGGCAAACAGAGATTTCACATCGTTCCCCGATATATCCTGGGGAGCACGTGCAAGCCAGCTTCCCATCAACCTTGACACCATGCAGACAGAACAAGCCCACGTCTTTCGGGATCGTGAACGAATTGTTGATGGCTGAGGTATTTTGTGAGAGACTGACCAAGTTGCTGCAGTCGTTCACTCCTTCTGTTTGGTCAGCCACTTGGTAGTTGGCAACAATTCCAAACGGTACTTTGTTTGAGAAGCCTATCAATTCTTTTGGTTCCGCATTTTGGAGAGCCTTTTTCGGCAATTTCCATACTGATTTATATCCCCAATCTACCCAGTACACGCTGTCCTTTGATACAGTTAGAGCATTCGGCTGATGAAAAGTACCGACATGTAAAGTCTTTCGGCTAGCTTGTGTTCCGTCCAGGTCTGAGCTCTCAATAGAATAGTGGATGCCTTCTTTATCATCGGCCCAGTAAAGTTTCTTCGTCTGTTGGTCCACAGCTATACTAACAGGCATAAAAATATTATCACCTATAATGGTTCGCCGATCTGAACCGTCGAAACGTGCTCGCTCAATCGTGGGCTTGGTTATGTTTGTGTTGGTCCAATAGATGTATCCCCTGCAACTGTCTACGGCGATGGCTCTTGGAATTTCGTTATCCATCTTAATGAGCAAATTACCGTAGACGTCGTTTTTAGAGCCTGGTTTGAGGGAAATCCAGTAGATGCTTCTTTCGTTGGTGTCAGTCCAGAAAAGTAAACTTTCGACTGGATCGAAAGCGATGCCTTGAATGTTTTCGTAAGACCTTCTTCGGACTAAAGGTTGATACTTCTTGTTGGCTAGATGGTAGCTGAAAATGGAGGCGTTGTCGTTCTGTTTGTCAACGAAGAGAAGCATGTTGTGTACGGCGTCGTATGCCAGAGCGGTGAGGTCCCGGAACCGCACGCCTTCATTGCTGGTTTTATTTGAACTGCTGTAGAATTCTAGTTGGTCCCCCGTAGTGATGGCGATATCTGTAACAAAATAACGTAAACGTTAATCCTTACATTCTTACATACTTATTATTAATGTTGACTGAATATTTATAATTAATTCTTCAACTTTAAATTTAACAGTTCCTGTAAGATTGTGCATATAGTAGGTATACTTAGTAATGCGTTATTAGTTTTATCCTAACCTTGGGATATCAGCCATACATGACATGCAAAAATGAAGGACTACGCACGCACTTAATTTACACATCAAGGCTTTAGACAGATTTAAATACCTACTTCAAATTGGCGAGTCATTGATTGTTAACACGAAAGGCTTGCCGAATACCTAATCTGCGATTAATTTATTTTTCTCAAAAATTAAAAAGGAATTACAAAATATTTATATCTAAACCTAAATGGTTTGCATTTAATATACCTATACCTAAAGCGTTTTAAAATTAATATGGAATTCAGAAGGTGATTGATTTACTTTGACATCCCTAGGTAATATCTTTCAGTTCTTTTTTATTGTGTTTTTTTTTATTCGACTGGATGGCAAACGAGCAAGTGGGTCTCCTGATGGTAAGAGATCACCACCGCCCTTAAACATCTGTCTGTCTCTGTGTCTATACATGTTTTCTGTAATTGTTTGCTATATGTTGGTGTGCAATAAAGAGTTATTGTATTGTATTGTATCTGCAACACCAGGGAGGGATATTGCAGATGCGTTGCCAACTTAGAGGCCTCAGATGTGATACCTCAAGTGCCAGTAATTTCACTCTCCACTCCAAAACACAACAGTGCAAGCACTGCTGTTTCACGGCAGGATTAGCGAGCAAAATGGTGGTAATCCGGGCGGACCTTATCTACTAAAAAATCTAACAATTACATGAACGCGTCATCTATTAAAATTTTAAAAGCAGCATGTTCATTGGCGACAGGTTTAACGTAAAAAATTAAAGTAATAGTATTGCAAGTGCCAATGGCTTTAAATATTTGGCATCTGGGAGTCGTCCCGTGACCAGCGCAAGGTGATAGTGGAGGTTAGTCACATCTTACGTAACCTATTGCGGTATGAAGCATCTTATCTTATATTTGATCTGTGTTATCTAAACAACGTAAAACATACTTCAATGTAGAGTAGAGTTGTGCTTAATTTAGTTTAGGTTCTTGTGTGAATGAAAAATAGTAACCTAACCGGTAACAACAAAAGCTGTTAATTGATTTGAGCACTTTATACACCATATATTTATATGTATCGTTAGATTTAAGGTCTCTCTCTACCCCTACCCGTATCATATTAATGATCGTACCTAATATACTATAGCTCGCATTTATTTTTTTAGTTTTTAAATATCTTCTTAGACATAGGTTATAAAACTACTGTACACGCAAGAGTGTAAAATTATGCGATAAAAATTAGTTTTAGAACGGAGTCGGCATGTACTCTCGTAAAAAAATAAGTCAAATTATACTATAATAACACTTGAGCTGTGATAGGTACTTAAAATTAAGTAATTAATTAATTACATGCAAAATACAGCCTGTTTACAGCTTTAACGATAAAACGTATTTATATTATTTAATACGAGAGTGAGAGGGACGGCACAATACGTACTAGCCCCCTGACTTGTCCCGATCGTGATTAGCAATTTGGCCATGGTCCGACTTCTTCTAAACACGAGGCATTGACTTTTATGTTACCAATGCCTGGACAATGCGCTGTTTAAGATCAAGAATCTCCAAAGAAGCAGTTATAAGTAATCAACCTGCGGTCCGCTAAGCTTCTCTATGTAGCCCACTTGGCATAAATTCTCATTCATGTGTGCACTAGTCTAATTACCGTGGCGCTTTTACAGGAAGTAAATTAAAAACTCAAATGGCAGAGGTATTTAGTCAAGACAGAAGCAAAACAATGAATGAAAATGGCCGAAAAATTACATTGATATTGCGTGTTTGTTTTTACTATTTATTGTACAAAAAGGTTAAAAAAGGAAAAAAAGAAGAAAAGAAGGAAAAGAAAAAAGAAAGGAAGGAAGGGGAAGAAGGGATTTCTACCAGTTTTTTACTTTGAATGGTGTCAGCAATCAATGTTTCGGCCCACAGTACCATTGATCTAATAAATCTGTGTTAGTATGCAAAAGTTTTAGATATGGCTGGTTTAGAGAAATCGGGAACCGTCAGAGTTAGAGTTCCACTCGCACATGGCCAGTTTTTTACTGTCTTGTACTACTCGTTCGTTACACGTATTATATCTGTAACACTAATTTATATGCGTGTTTAATATTTAAACAGTTTTTTTACAAAAATAATTCCAAAAAAGAACAATGTAGCAAGTATGTAGGTACCTATTATGAGTCTTCAGACTTAAAACATGATGGCGAGCATTTATTCAGAAAAGGAAATTAATTAAGATTGTACCTAAGGAAAGGAGTCAAATCCAATTGGAAAAACTTGGAATTAGATTCGATTGGAAAAACTGCGCGTGACACTGTTGTTACCTACTAGCTACCAAAGTATGCAAAATGTGTAAATTATTGCACTCGTAAACATTTTACGAGTAAGTCAAGGTTTTTAAGTGTAAAAAAGACGAGACAGTTTCTTCTTTGACAGCAACACAGAAATGAGAATTATTTAATGATTGTGACACGTTATTGTAAAGGAAATGACGACTGTGTATAGCTATGACGTTCATGATAGCAAATGTAAACAAAATACGCATGAAACAATTTACTTAATGATAATTATTTTGTAAATAAACTTCTGGTCACAAAATTCACTCTCAGAATTTAATTCAACGAGACTAATAAATTCATTTAACAACTTCGGTTTACTATGTTACAAAGGATTGCTGACGAAACAGGATTTAAAGTTAATAAATATTCATAATATTTATTGATTTAGCACTTAAATGACTGACAATGGGAGGAGTAACAATGGATTTTCAGTGAGAGTTCTGTAAATCAAAATGAGGAATTGACATTTATATATGAATAAGTAATACTACCTATTCGTTAAAACAATACAAGCTTTCTTACGCACTTTTTTTGTTGACTGTAGGTACGTATTTAATTTGTAGTATCATCTAATTCTACATAATGTAAGCTGTAAGTACATAACATTATACCTAATTCTTGAGTCGACCTGACCACTGAAAGTGGGTTTAATTTGATTTGCCAGATTACACGTACTTATATCCTCCAATGTTAAGTTTGCCCATTGCAAAATCCACTGAGTTTTTTTACACTTTTTGTCAATTAAATCCACACTAATATTATAAATGCGAAAGTGTGTTTGTATGTTTGTCTATCTTTCACACCGTAACGGAGCGACGGATCGACGTGATTTTTAACATAGAGATAGTTTATGGGCCCGAGAGCGACATAGGCTACTTTTTATCCCGGAAAAATGCACAGTTCCCGAGGGAACAGCGCGTGATAACCGAATACCACGCGGGCGGAGCCGCGGGCAAAATCTAGTACACCTAATAAAACGCAAGTAATTAAACAAAAAATGCGGAATCGGAGCAAGAAATACCCACTTGGTACCCACCATCCGGATGTATACGTCACAATAATATAGTAACCGGATAGTATGACAGTATAGACCAATTAACCACTCTGTAACCTTCGCGAGTTTGACTGGTCAAGTTCAAGTTAACTCTGAGAAATAATAACATGTCTACGAGAGCGAGCCTCAGCTTAGGAAATAAAGTAGAGCAAGAATAAAAAGTTGTCAATCAAGTGATGAACAGCACAAGTGATATGCAGTGATATGCTTAATTTCCGGGATTTCTAAAAGCTCCCGTGGGAATTTTCTTATAATGGCATTGGGTCTTCATTACGTTACAAAAAAAATTCGTTCTAAATTTAATGACTCAAACCCTAACAGATGGGATTTCGAGATTCTATCCCAAAAGGGGTGATAATATTTCCAGGCTGCCTTTTAACTTTTGCCATACCAAAATGCGAACTCAGCAGTTACTCTGTTAATACCCGAACTTCAAGCAAAATTCAGACCACAAGACCTGCAAGATGCGGCATATTTCAATTTGACAGGGTCTCCGTAGGTAGTTAACACACAAACGATAGGTTTTTAGAACGGTGAAATAATGTCGAGTAGGCATGTTTTAAGTAATTAAGTATTGTAATATTAAATGTTGCCTTACGTACTTGTGTAGGTAAACAGTTGGACGTCTGTCAGGGTCGAAAGAGTTCAAACGCACACAAGCACGTCCTGTATACGTAAATATAATAAAAACGGCTCAAATGAATTGTTAAGCAAATAATGAACAATGTTATATCTGGTAGTAACTTTGGACATAATACTAATGAGATGACGGTACGGCTTGGTATTAGACCTTAACACTACCCTTAACACTTGGCACTAGACTAGACTGGATAACACTTAAGTAGTATCTCTAGCTTCCTGAGTCTTAAACTTTTTTTTAACAGATGAAGTAGTTAAGACTTAGACGTGGACCAGCTTTGTTATTTTTGATATTATTTTAACATTCTTAAAATTCTTTACTTAGTTTTTTTTTTTTTTACTTAGTACAAATTGTACTTTATAAAGTACATTCGTCCGTTATCCTTAGTATCAATTTGTTCTTTATAAAGTACATGAAGACACATGAGGCTAGAGCGATCCCTTCAAATAGTGAGCCTACTGTATTAAAAATAAAGTTGTGTTAAATACTTGTGATGTATAGATATCATTTAATAATATTGTAAATCTGTTTAAAAAATATATATACCTTGTTGAGTTCCTTGCCAGATTCTTCTCAACAGAGGTTTTTCCGAACCGGTGGTAGATTTTTTTTGACATTCATAAGTGTTTGTTGTAGCATAAATTGAATAACGATATTTTGAATTTGACTTAAGTATATATTTAGTACGCGAATGAGGATAGTGGTTTGAAATACGGAAAAACTAATTACCTAATTGTCGAGTTGGTAAATAAGTAAAAATTATATTTTTTTGCTAGTTTGTTAAATCGAGGCTGTTCGGCCTGATGCTGCTGAAGAGGGTCCGCTACTTTAGACGTGCTGAGAACTGAGTGGATGATAACAATCTAATACTTATATCAAGAGGGTCCTTATATTGTTTCTATCCAAGAATTGAAATAAAATGAAATAGGTAGAATATAGGTAGTTTATTTTGCTAGAGATATGGTAAAATTGCGGTTTTACATATTTAGTGCATATGTGCGGTGACATGTCTAACCTTTTTTTATTTGTTTTTTGCTAAAGTAAATTTAATAACTAGACCTAAATACTTGTACGTAATGTACGTTATATTTTCAAACCAAGGTTAAGTACTGATCATTAGTAAAATTTAAAAAATAAAGTTGATTATTATAGATAAATATTTCTGTGTCAATGAAAACTCAAATAAAAATTAAAAAGAAAAAGACTATTCTAGTACTCTAGAACTTTATTAGGACTCACTCGAAATTATGATCAGCTTGACAATTCCTAGTTAGGTACTTAGCATTATTAGCTTAAGTTACTTAACGTTTATTAGCATTTTAGTTCTTTTAAGGCAATCAAGTTTTTTATAGTGGATATTACTTGAGTATCATAGAGGTACTTTAAAAAGAGGTTTCCAATTCCCTCAGAGGAAATGTGTGCACAAGCTAATATTTACAGTAAGCGGATTTTACTTAATTATCTTGTCTCGTGTGTATCGATAAGACATCGATTAGGTTATGATTATAGATTATGTTTCTTAGTAGGTATGTGCATAGTTGATATTACAAAGTCCTTGATAATAAACTTCAGGAAGTAAAATAAAACACGCGACACTGAAAGAGCTATTGATTAAAATTGAGTTTTAATCCAACGACTTAGACGACTTATTAATTTTTACCACAGCAATCAAGTTTTTTATACAATGTGATTAATTTCCACTTGGCCGTAACATTGGCTTCCAAGGCTTTCATTTTACGACTTGAAACACATGTATAAAGGTTCAAGGTTTCAGTACCTAAAAAGAGAAGTAAGTCTCTGAAAAACCATTTTTTTGTATAATATTTGTACTGGCCTTATCACGCTAACTCTATATCCATCCCAAATTTCAAAATTTCAAAAATTTCATGCGAGTCCTTCCTGAGCTGTTCAGTGGACTGGTAAGCTGTAAAAAGTAAACATGATTCTACATTTTAATCTGCTATACTTTGTATAAGACTATAAAATCTTTAGCAGACCGCAGAAGTCAAAGTCTAGGATTGACTTCGATTTGATTTATGGTTTAGCGGGAGTCGTGACGACGTGAGCAGCTTTAGGTACGGGGTACTATAGTTTATTGCTGCAATTAAATCGTGACATACCGTGGAACCTTTGCCCAGTAAATGTAGGTACCTTTCTAGAACATTTATACTACTACAATAATCTAGAGGTATTTTTATCTCCAAGCCTATTGAAACAATCGTATCTTGACGCCCAAGTAGTCTATTTAGTTAATGAACCAAAAGTGTATGTCTATATATCCTGCGTGCGGGAACTGCTCAATAAACATAAACTTACATTTTGTTCCAGACTAATTGCGTGCTCCTTTGAAGAAGGGCCACGAAATAGCCCGAAACATGTCAAGCTAAACTCGATTTAAGACGTGAGTTATCCGTTACAATATCATGTAATAAGTATGTGGTAATTCAAGGCTTAGGGCGATCGTCATGTTTGCCACCCCTTAAACCTATCACTACCAGATGCCTTGTTTATTATGAACTAGCCTTTACCCGCGGCTTCGGACGCGTAAATCATTAGATACAGCAGTTGAATTGAAATTCCGGGATTTTATTAAATTCTCGTGGGAATTCCCTAAAATTACAACGTGTTTTTCAGTGACGTTAAACACCCATTTAATCCCTATCCCGTGCGAATATCGGGATAAAAAGTATCCTATGTTTTAATCCCGGTTATAAACTTTTTGCCAAATTTCATCTAAATCCGTTCAGTCGTTTCGGCGTGAAGAAGTAACAAACATACTCATTCACTCACAGACTTTCACATTTATATTATTAGTAGGATGTAATGATTTCATTTTAATATGTAGCTTGTCACGTAGCTCAATTTTATTATTGTCTTGACTATCGTAATGTTACTCAATATTAATCGCTTTGACCTCTAAAATCACAGCTTTCAATCTGGTCCAGATGAAATAGCATATTACGCAATAATTTTTAAATGAACTAGTCATCTTCCATAATTATTATTATCGTAGGTACGGTACATAATTATTCAGTTATTACCTATAAATAATACATATACCTACCTAATTGTTATTCTTACTTCAAATTTACTACGAATGAAAACTTTAAGTAGTTTTAACACATGTATCCATCCATACTAATATTATAAATGCGAAAGTGTGTGTGTGTGTTTGTATGTATGTTTGTCCGTCTTTCACGTCGAGACGGATCGAAGTGATTTTTGGTATAGAAATAGTTTATGGGCCAGAGAGTGACATAGGCTAATTTTGATCCCGAAAAAATGTACAGTTCCCGAGGGAACAGCGCTCGATAACCGAATACCACGCGGACGAAGAAGCGATATAATTTGTTCCATAGTTTTTTTACAAGTTATGCATTACAATATCATCATCATCATGTCAGCCGAAAGACGTCCACTGCTGGACATAGGCCTCCCCCAAGGCTCTCCACTCAGACCGGTCTTGTGCTTTCCGCATCCACCGCGATCGCGCGATCTTAACCAGGTCGTCCCTCCATCGTGTTGGAGGCCTACCGACAGCTCGTCTCCCGGTCCGCGGACGCCATTCGAGAACCTTTTGACCCCATCGGCCATCAGTCCTGCGAACAATGTGCCTCGCCCACTGCCACTTCAGTTTCGCAATTCCTCGGGCATTACAATAAGTATACAAACAATTAAGGATACAAACTTAGTAAAAAACAGTATCGTTTTAATTAGAAGTACCTGGGCAACCAACCAGGCCATTCTTCAGTAGTGGACGTCTTTTGGTTGGCGATGATGATTAAATCTATTTCTTTCAGGCTCGGAGTTGATGAAAAGGATCTTATAAATAAGATTTTTTTTTTATCAATACTACATTCTACAAATTTACACAGTAACGATACAATTCTACAGAAGGTGGCAGCTATATATGTCGGTATGTACCATCAGCCAAATAAGTGGTCTTTTTTTTATTTTTATTTTTTATTCGACTGGAAGGCAAACGAGCAAGTGGGTCTCCTGGTGGTAAGAGATCACCACCGCCCATAAACATCTGCAGCATCAGGGGTATTGCAGATGCGTTGCCAACCTAGAGGCCTAAGTTGGAATACCTCAAGTGCCAGTAATTTCACCGGCTGTCTTACTCCCCGCGCCGAAACACAACAGTGCAAGCACTGCTGCTTCACGGCAGGATTAGCGAGCAAGATGGTGGTAGCAATCCGGGCGGACCTTGCACAAGGTCCTACCACCTGCATGGTCTTCCAATTTTTAAACAAGTTTCTATCAAATTAATATGTCGCTAAAGTCAAACTTTCAAGTTGAACGTCTTTTGGCATTATTGTTCTATGACATGCAAACGATTATCAACTCTAGGGTGGTAGACCACATTTGGCTGATGGTACCTAAATAAAAAAAAGTGAAAAATTGTACCACTTTTTTCGTCCAAATCTGCACGCTTACCCCGATTTTATCAATCTGACATTAATGTACCTATCATCTCAAGTAAATACATACCTATCTATGCACAAATAAGTTCTTTTGGCGTACGTGACCCGAGGCATGTACGTCGTGAAAAAACTTTCGGTGTCACGTTACAATAGCTTTGACAGCGAATTCTCTACGGGTCCAATTACAGAGAATTATTAGCTATTGTTGCGGATCGCGTCTATGCTTGTGTAAGTGAAACTATAGCCCGGGTTTTCAATTTCTTTAACCTCATGAACCCGTTTTTAAACAAATCCGTTTCGATAATAAAGCTTTAGAAACATTCAATCAAAATTGGAAGCAAAATTTACTTAATAACTATACCTAAGGTAAATACGAGTGCTTGTCACTGTTCCAACAGTTGGCATTTTACAATTACAAGCTTTTATTTAGTTTCATCTGTCCCGTTGCCTGTCTGTCTGTCTGTAATCAAATCTTGCAAGTTAAACTTGACCAACTTCCAAATTCAGTCAAATTGACTTGAAATTTGTATGTAAATCGCGCGACAATACAATAATCTAGTAGTGACATCATGGTAGTCCAGCCAGGATCGTCTCCGCAGGACGGAACTCTTCAACGGTTAATAGCATCGACTTGAACTTTGCATACAATGTAGTTTGGGTGACAATGCAAGTACAGACAACAAAAAGTACAGTCAGCAAAAAAAAGCTTGTATTAAAAACGAAATTTTATGGTTAGGTTAGTTTATTTAATCTTAGGTATGTCATTAGCAATACAGATGTCAGCAGAGTGTCGTTTATTGGGCATTAGCGTGTCGAGCACTAGGACATTTACCTTAAAATATACCCTGGTTTATTAGACGACCGGATGGCCAAGTGGTTAGAGAACCTGACTACGAAGTCCCAGGTTCGATTCCCGGCCGGGGCAGATATTTGTATGAATAATACGAATGTTTGTTCTCGGGTTTGGATGTTTGATATATATTTAAGTATGTATTTATCTATATAAGTGTTTATCCGTTGGATAGTATCTATTCATGTACAAGCTTTGCTTAATTTTGGACTAGGCCAATTGGCATCAAGGTTTAGAAGGATTGGAAGTTTTAAAGTTACCTTTAAATCTAAAATCCCGACTTGCACTGTAGTTCACCTAATTATTTAAATACTATTACGCATTACGACAGGGTTTACTGTGTAATTACGAAAGAACAATCAAACGCGGCCTCTTCGCATTGTTTTGTATTCAAATTGTTTTCAACAATGAAATTAACGTCTGCCTCGGTGTTCTAGAAAATTCCAATCTGATTGTCAGTGACAAGAAAGGAGATCCATAAAAGGTGTTTCCGTCAGAGAGATCAGAGGCCGTGTTGACTAATACACGGGCTCTGGCATCACATTCACTATCCCTTTCTCACATTCTAAACATCACAACAGAAAATAGTGGAAAAAAACTATGTGATTCCGAGTGCGTCTATAGTCTCATCACTGCTAAACGTACCTTTCTACAGATAGGGTTGTCAGAATAATAATGTAAAAGTCTTGAAAAAAGCCTAATTTAAAATAAAAATCCTGAGGATTTGTTGTAATTTCCGATTTTTTATACGTCCCACTGCCGCACTGTAGGGCACTGGCCTCTTCTCAGAATTACAATTAAATATATGGTCATTGATAAAAGAAACAATAATATACAAACTGAATATTAAAAGTAACTTTCTAACAATAACTTAAAATAAAATAAAATAAATAAAATGTGTATGTTTAATACTCAGTGTGTATATTATTTAGTTTCTTTTATCAATAAATAATTAATATATGGTAAACATATTACACTTAAATAAATTTGCTAATCCTTGTCCCGTGACGATCTAATAAGAAAGAAGAGAAGATCTACTAAAAAAAACCGCTTTATTTTGTGGGAAATATAAAATTTCTGAAATCTCACGATAAATCTTAGAATATGGTAACCCTACCATATATTAAAAATTTACCAAGAGCTTTACGACGAAGGAAAATATCGTGTTGAAATCTGTACAAGCCTGAAGTTTCCAATCCGCACTGGGCCCGCGTGGAACTGCGGCCCACGCCCAGCCGTGGGACTTATAATAGGCCGGGATAGATTGTAACCATGTTACGCCACTTAATTTAAAATAAGCCGTTTCTATACTCTCGAAAAAGTGGCTACAATCAGTGACTCTATCACTCTCCAATTAAATATTTCTACATTATCGTTCTGAACTTTATAATTATCTCTTTGAACTTGAATCACGTCACGTAACATTCTATCCTATGGGTTATCTTAAGGGGGTCTCTGTAAACATAACATCAAGTTTATGGTTTTAAAAACAATCTTCCATTGGTCCCATAACGTTTATCTAAACAAAAATATTGATAATGTGGAGTTACATAACGATAACACTTGTTTTTTTGGCAATTCTATACATTTCTAGTTATCCATGGTATATTAATACGTATCTAACGAGAAATAAAGATAATAATGAACTTAAAGGTCACTAATGTTTTTATGGTAATTTCATCGCATTCGTAAACATAATTAAACGTTTTAAACTTACGTGATTCTCACTCATAGTCAAAATACCATAAACGGGACTTATCACGCTATTTTTTCACGAGTAATATTTACCTACCTCGACGTTTTGGCAACGTTACAGTTGCCGAAACGTCGTATTTTAACTAACATGATTAAACTTAAAGTACGTAAATATACCTTTTCTATAATTGAGTAGCTAGTGACGGTGTTACTTTTCTACTGAAGTTTAACAGCAACTCAGTAAGCGTCACCTCATCATCATTAAAGTGCCTTTTACAGCCTAGCGTCATCACCCAAAGGTCAAGTTTAATGTTCAGACATCGAATTCAGATCTCTGACAATAGCTACTATCGTGCGATAGCGCGGCTACCTAGAAACCAGTGAGTTAATATCTTAGTCATTTTATATAACACCTTGTATCGTTCTAAATCAATATAAAAGAAGTGATAAAATCATGAATTAGTCACGAACTGTACCTATATTTTAGTTTTTTAGAAATGCCAATATCTTATAACAGGAGACGTCCACATGATTTCCCTTCCTTTGAAAAATACGACAAGTATTGAGCATGTTCGTAGTGGTAAATGCTAGGTTGTTTTTTTAAAGCTTTTATTTACTTGCAATATTCGTATGTAACCGAAATTTCATTTATGTTTAACATTGCACCGAAGGCAAGTTTTAAAGTTGCGAAATATCTATACGTACCTAAAGAAAGTTGCTTTATTAGAAATTTAAATTTAGCAAACTATCAAAACATGTCAAGTGCTCACTGTATGCCTCTTTAGTTGTTTCAACAGCTTGAGTTATATCTAATTCGATTTTTTTTGTCCGATAAAATATTATATTTAAGAATAAAAGTGGATATAAAAACAGGGACTAATTATAAAATTAATATAACTAAAACTAAGTTAAAATAGCTTAAATTCATCATCTCAGCCTATATACGTCCCACTGCTGGGCACAGGCCTCCTCTCGGAATGAGAGGTCTTGGGCCATAGTTCCCACGCGGGCCCAGTGCGGATTGGGAACTTCACACGCACCGTTGAATTGCTTCGCAGGTTTGTGCAGGTTTCCTCACGATGTTTTCCTTCACCGCAAAGCTCGTGGTAAATTGCGCACATGAATTTCGAAAAACTCAGAGGTGCGAGCCGGGATTTGAACCCACGACCCTCTGCTTGAGAGGCGATAGGTCAAACCACTAGGCCACCACGGCTCGGAAAATAGCTTAAATTACTTACTTATAATACATATCTTTCCTATCGTACCTAAGTATTTCCAGATAGATACAACCTAGGTCTCTTCAAGGCTATATAGTGAATAGTCTGTTAGTGAACCAGTGAGATACGCCTTTGGCCTCATCTGCACTTCAGGTGAGATAGGGATCAATCACGGGTCATTTTTATGTAAACAAGAACATTATTTTTCATTTACGGAAAATTCCCAAATGAAACTTAGTAAACAAAAACTTGCTATAAATTCACTTCAAAGTTTGTCGAAACTTTCTAGAGCTTTCCTGCATATTTGAGAACATTCTACGACTTCTACATTGCTGTGTGTTTTGCATTTGTGTGCCATTTATAACTAGAAATATCTTGAGCGATAAAAAATAACAATATTTGGATGAATATAGTTGAGGAGAACATTTAATGATTTCAGACTTGGACAAATAAGAACCTCAAAGTCAACAAAGAGACGACCCGAGACCGAGCAGCCTGGAGACGCGTGATACGGAGGGTTGACCCCAAATAAAATGGGAAGCGGCCAGGCAAAGAAGACATTCTGGACTTTAGAAATGAAACATGATTGACTAACAAAAACCTAATTAAGACCTTTTATACCACATAAATGCAATAAACTATAAATATGATTATGATTATGATTATGACAAAACAACTACTCTTTTCATGGGCTGAGGTACCTATTTACTGGAAGCCCACCCGTGGCGAAATTCCTCAGCGAGATATTCAGATATTTAATTTGCATTCCTTCCAGTAATTTTACTTGATGTTTGTTTTGCTGATACTCGTCAGTTACTGATAAATGATTCGAGGCACTAAGTTTTATGTTTTATTTTGTATAAAGTCAGGCTCATGTTTTGTTTTTTACAAACATGATCTGATTGCGAGCTCAGGTTTTTGCTAAGATGCGTAATCGAAGTTGAAATGTAGTATTGTTATTTAGACACGTAACTGCATTGTTTTAAGATGCCTTTGCACTTTGCAAGAAATAATATAATGGCAATCTGATCATGACCATGTTGGAACGGAGATTTTGCTTCAGAAGCTCTTATTCAGTCCTAAACTTAGAAGTACAAAGGTTGTTAAAAAATACAGGCTTTAAAAACGGCGAAATTCCTCCAGAAGAGGATGGTATAGGGTAGTTTACTTTGCGCTCAGCTGGCGGGGGTACTGCCGTGCCCATATAGATAATATGGCCATAGGTGTACTTTTTCGGCTCTCGATTACTTTCATTCACACGAAATGACAGGTTTAGAAGGAAACGTGTGATTAGAGGCTTGAATAGAGGTTCCAAGTTTGCTATACCGTGGGACAGAGAACTAGCCTACTTTTTATTCTTTTACGGAGCTCGCCATGATAAGTTAGCTAATTATTTTCGAATGCACCATGTAGCAGAGAACAGCAGCACAGTCAAAGTCAAAGTCAAAAAAGTCAAAATCTCTTTATTCAATTTAGGCTATGATAAGCACTTATGAACGTCAAAAAATTTACCACCGGTTCGGAAAAAACCTCTGTTGAGAAGAATCCGGCAAGAAACTCAACGAGGTATTTTTTTTTAAAACAGATTCACAATATTTATAAATGATATCTATATAGGTACTATACATTACAAGTGTTTAACACAATTTTATTTTTAACACAGTAGGTTCACTATTTGAAGGGATCGCTAGTGCGGATCGGAATTATTAATTCATAATTCGTAGTATGTTGCTCTCTTACTTAATCAATTCACTATTACATTACAGTACCACTACCATGAGTTTACAGTGACGGTACTCGATAGACACGGCGTAAATTATTTGTAGAGGCGCTGTACAATTCTCCATACAAATAATTTACGCCGTCGCTATCGAGTACGGTCACTGTAAACTCATAGTAGCGGGGGTTAGAGAGGGGGCGGTAAGGGGGCCAGAAAAATGTTAATCTTTGTGCCTTCATTAGGCGAGACTAATATGTCATTGAGGTTTTTAAGGTGATAAAAAGGGGGGCGCTGCAAAATAACTGATTTTCAAACTGGGTGTTAGACGAAATAAGTTTGGGAAGTGTTAGATCCATTTTGTATTCAACATGCCAAAACGTGGGCTGTGAACTACGAAGTTTAATTATCAATCAGTGGGAAAATTCTAGTTAATTTCATACTTGTCGTTATCTTTCAGATAACTTAATCACTGCAGAAAATGCGTTACAAATTTAACGTGATAAGATTTAACATTTTTGAAAACCAAACATGTGAGATATCTTGTCTACGTGACAATCTCAGCCGAACCAATACCTACTCTTTTAGTTATGATAATTTTGAACTAAAAAAATAATAGCACGTGTTGACGAGCGTGAAAATTTTAAACATTAATAGATACTTTATTTGATTCCACATAACATTAGACAAAAATATATACCTACAGATGAATAGAGGTTCCTCCTTTTAGACGGTTAAACAACAACAATAAACAAGTTTGCCACTGTCATATTAAGAACTAATCAGAGTGTTAGGAATAGCTCACTTCTCTAGCTTTGTCATCATCTTATCTCGTCCTGACTATGTCTAGGACATAGGTCTACTCTTACAAAAGCTTACAGCTTGAGCCGTAGCTCTCATGTAGTCCCAGTTTCCATTTAACAATGGAAACTTCACACATACGATTGAATTTCTTCGCAAGTTCATGATAATAATTTCGCACGTATGCATGTATGTATGTGCGTTCCAAAAAATTCAAGAGATGCGAGCTCGGCTCGAACCCAAGAGCCACTGCTTGAGAGCCTATAAGTAAAACCTCTAGGTTGTCGCTGACTACAGCTTTCTGTAGTTATAACACTAAAATCACGGTTATACAATTACGAGAGCCTACAGATAATGTTATGTTATATGCAGTGAAGTTTAGGCAGAGTAGGTTTATTTTTAATACAACAATTCCACAAACGTCAAAATGTCAAGTGCAGGGCAAGAGACAATGCCAGGGTTTTTGTGAATAGACAAGCATAAAAATACGTTATAACAGGAACGTTGTATACCTAATAACGAGTTGAATAATTGAAAATTTCAGACACCCTAACAGCCTTCTTTATATTTTAAGTCAGTTTGTTGCATTTATTTTCAAATACTTACCTTAATTATTTTTTAAAATATTCGTAACTGTCAAGTACTAATTACGAGTAGGAGTATAGAGTTAGAAAAATTTGTTTGTAATTCTACTTAATTTCTAACTCTATCCTCACAATTTGTATTTGACAGTTGATAAGCTTCGCTGATATAGAAGAAAATGAAATTGACAGATTATAACACTCCTCTTTTTGCGTCGGGGGCTAAAAATGGCCGTTATTAACCTCTAGTAGGTACGTCCAAACACATATGCAGATTTAAGGCTATCTTTCAGTCTTTATTTTAATCTGTAGAATTTATATTCTATGAAACAAATGAGAATTGAGTGCGGTTTCTATTTTATTTCTGACATACGAGGTTAAATTATGTAAATAGTATGCAATCTCACTAAAACATTAACGCTGCATTGGTAACTTTTAAACTAGACTAGACAGTATAATGTAATCAATTCTACTCTCAATTGTGAATGTGAACAAACTACTTTCAGGTTTTCGGTTATTTAGTTAGCACCATGTACTTATATATAACTGACTGATTTCGGCGTTGGTTGAGTATATGTGACGTTATCTATGAAAAGGGACCTTATTGTCGGTTCTAGTTTCCGAGATAATCACCTTTAAAGTAAAATGTCGAAAAAAAACATATTTTCTTTTTTTACTCCATTATAATAAGCAGTCTCTAAATTGTAATTTGACAAAGACACAGGTTTTTAAATCGATTTTTATGGGTTAAAAATATCCCTCAAAGTTTAGTGAGAAAGGGACCTAACTGTCGGTGTGTCTGTCGTATGCTTTCTGTGTGAGCTGTATCGGTTTTGGAAGACATGACGGTGCTTGTCGGCGGGGCACGCGACGCGGCGGCGCGTATCAAAGGATTTGCTGTCTCTTTCTGACTCGGGTATCGGTAAAATTTAAAATAATGAAATTTTTATACAATTATCTAATTTTGACACATTTTAATACTTGGTATAACCCCCACGTGCTGCCTGCACAGCAGCGATGCGATTCGGCATGCTATACACCAAATTTCTGAAGCACAGTTGGGGAATGTTCTCCCATTCCTCCACCAACGCGTTTTTGAGCTCGCGAAGCGTCATTGAAGGAGGTACTCGTTGCCTTACTCGTCGTCCAAGCTCGTCCCAGGCATGCTCGATTGGGTTGAGATCCGGGCTCCGGACCGGCCATTCCATGCGGCGAATACCGACATCGTTCAGGTAGTCTTGTACTACACGAGCAGTATGGGGACGGGCATTGTTATGCATGAAAATAGCATTTTCACCGAGTCTTGCCATAAATGGACCAACGTGTTCATTAAGGATTTCTTCCACGTATCTTACGCCATTTAGAGCACCGTTTTTGATCAGTACTAGCTCTGTTCGACTTTCCGCAGAAATCCCAGCCCACACGAGTACCGAACCGCCACCGTACGCAACCTTTTCTGCAATGCAGGCTTGCATGAATCGTTCTCCTGGCCTTCTGTACACCTTCACCCTTCCGTCGTGTTGATACAGCATAAACTTTGATTCGTCTGAGAATCAAATTTATTTTACTCAGCTAGGTGCATTACTTTTCGAAATATTACAACTTATTATAGTGACCCGAAAGTTTTGCTCTCGAGTGTATTTGCCTAATTTCATTGCAGTAAGATAGGTACATTTTCAAAAACTGGCCACCCATAAATTGACGCATTGTATGATGAGTTCAGTTATAAAGACATTTACCCCAATTTGTATCTTTAGAGGTTTACAGCTCGTTGATTTATAATTATATTATTAGTAAGATTCTTTAAACATTATAATTAATAGTTAGAACTACAACATTTATCTTATTTTTGAATCCTTGTTTTAACTTTGTTACTAAAAATTTTACATCCGACAATAAGGTCCCTTTTTAAATAAGTGCATACTTTAATGTTAACGGAGACAATTTACAGGTTTTTAGTATAAGTTTAGTTTCTAAAGTGATCTAAAATTAATATTATCTAATTTCATCAAAAGTTTTATACTTTTTGTTTTCATAAGATATCATAAATGTTTTATTACCGACGATAAGGTCCCTTTTAAAAAACGTGTAGTGATTGTGCCAGCTTTTTACTAAACTTTAACTTGAATTTTGAGACTGAAAAAAGGTACTTTTTAAATAGAAGTTTGTATGTTTGATCTCATTTGGCTATGCTTTAGCGTAGTGAATATATATTTTGTTGATTTTGACTGATTAAGTAATTAGAAAACTAAAAAGTTATTTTTGTTAAAATTGATTTTTTTTTATAATAAACAATGTTGATTTATATCAGAGTTATTTTTATTTAGTTACGAATTATTCGAATTATATCCTTCTCCTATAAAATCCAATGAAAAACATACTATAAATGTAATATTTAGCAAAAACCCATCTACCGCACTTTCATTACTTTGTTCACTTTGGCGTGGTAAATAACAGGAATACAGGTATGCAATTATAGAATTGTACATCAATTCTAAAAGACCATATAGTCTATTCATCAAATAACATGCTATCTATGTAACCTCCTACAATAACATACTTTTTTTGGGTGTAGAAGTTTGAATTCAATTTTCTCATAATCACCTTTTACGACTTTTGGGTTTTAACAATTAAAAAAAAAAAAACTATTAGACATATACGCATGTTTTTTACATGGTTCGATAGCTTAATATATGTAGATTATGAGGACACTAATAACTCAATACCGACAGTAAGGTCCCTTCACGCTGATAACGCCACATATGTGTGATTTATGACTTATGTGGAAGTGAAGGGCTCGTTTTTTCATGAAAACTTATAGGTAGTATGTATTGTACCTACCTACATACGTAGCTATGTATCTTGCGCGTGTGCTAGCGGAGTATCAAGATGAAAGTTTGTAGTTCGAACAGTTATTTCCACATATATTTTGGTGCATGAAAAATGTTGAATAAATGAGTAGTGGCTAACTTTAAAAATAGGTCAGTGTATTCGTTTTTTTGGCGGAATATAAATTCTATAACGGGCTATCTGAGCTCGGTCAATGCCCTGCGGAATCTACACTGAAAATAGTCATGGTTTCGTGCCTTTGCTCTAAAAAAAGCTATAGAAAATTGGATTAAGTACTATTACTTTTTTATGAAATAGGATGTAAACCAGCAAGTGTGTCACTAAGTAGGTAGTAATGTGAACACCACCACTCAAGGAGACCCGCAACACCAGAAGGTTGCCGAAGCGTTGCCACACCTGATGTGCTAGTTATTTCACCGGCTATCTATCTCCACGCAGTAACATAACAACGCAAGCACTGCTGCCTGACGACAGGATTAGTGAGTAAGATTTTGGTAGCAATAGGTACAACTTATTGCTAAATAAGTACTATTTCTGCGCAATAAAGAAAAACAGATATTGTTTAGTGATACGGGAGTGCAGATATCTACAAATTGTTATTATTACACAATCAGCTGCATTATTTTATCAACTGGGTAAAACGTGGCCGTGTATGGCAGGTAGTAAAGTACAAATTAAGTTTCAAGGCCAGAGTGATAGGTTTTTTTTTGAGTTTAGTCGTCTTAAGCGCTAAAGACTAAGGTCCTTGCTTTTGTGTACTTGTTTTAGTTTGTTTTAATTTTAATAATAATAATAATAATAATAATAAATTTTTATTTCAGATAATTTTTTACAATCATCTATATAAGTATTTTGGTTAGTGTGTACAATAATGCTTAAAATTCTATGTTAGTAAAGACTTAAAAAGATAACTATAACTATCAGCTAGTGGCACCTATATAATATGAGGTGATGTATTAGAAAACTTAACTTAAGAAAATTAGAGTGCGGAGAGTTTTTTCTATGTGTTATTCAATACCTACGCTGAAATTGTATCAAAACTGCAAAAGAAGATACGTCAAACAGTGAAGAAAGTGATTCGACTCCGGGTTAACTTTGTATGTGGTTTATTTTGTTTGTATAACCTGATGATGCCATTAACCATTGAAGGGTCTCTTGCGGAGTCGGTAACTGGCCGGACCGCCAGAATTTCGTAAAAATAATTATAACTTAAGGAAGGACCGAGGGCCCAGATAGTGCTGGATTTACACCGGTTAAAAACCCGGCGGCACGTAACCAATTCCCAGGAGCTGCAGGGCTACTACGAAACTCGAAGTACGTGTGGTGCAGTCCCTCTGACACTTATACTGTTTAATACGAGAGCGAGAGAGACGGTACAACACGGACTTCGAGTTTCATAGTAGCCTTGTTGGCCTGAGTATAGTATAGGTAGATATTGAACCACTGAATTACATCTGTTGTCTCAGCTGTTAAGCAGCTAATAGCATCACGTGAGATAGAGGTCGATTGCTTCCAAAAAGGGTTGTGAAAAAACCTAAATTTTCAAGTTAAATAGGTTTTTTATTTGGATAGTCGTGTAAAAAAAACTTATCGTCGAACATTTTACTAAGTATTCGTAGGTAGGTAGGTATTGATAATATAATAATATGTTTATCTTAAAAATGTTGATTAACTTTCTAAATACCTATTTGCAAATAATATATGTAAATAGCGAGACAGTAAACTTTCTTCTTGTTGATGATTAGTTATACGAACATTTAGTTCGAGGTCATGTTTGTTAACACGAGTCTTTTTAAAATATTCACCCCTTCCTTAACTCATAAAGAGTTACTATCCTGTTATAGTAAATTGTATCTGCTGGAAAAAGATAAATATCCAAGTTATATAAAAAGATAGACTAGTTAAATTTACTAATAATGATGATGATAATGAAGTCAAACTAAAAAAAGGTGTTAAGACCAAGGATATAACGGATGTGGTTTTATCGGAACCGAAAGCGGAACCAGATGTTTTCAATTTAGTTTTATCAGAATCAGAAACGGAATCGGAACCTGAAACGGAATCGGAACCGAAAACGGAACTGGAATCAAAACCGGAGCCTGGCCTAAGTGATAGATGGACGAGATGTTAAGGGTGGGTCTACTAAACCTGAGGGTCTATTGCGTAACGTTTCTCATCACAATCAAATGATAGTTTTCGTATACAAAACCACTTCTAAGTCTTTTGATTGCCTAATTACTGTGGATCAAAGTAATCGAATCTCTGGCGAGTCATCATCACCAATCAATTTACCAGTCGACTATAACAGCGGTTATCGCGGATCCTCAAGTGCGGTCACGCTTCATAATCATTACCTCGCTAAAATGGTTACAAGTACATAACGTTCATTATTTAATAAAATGCCTTACATGTTCAAATTTTGGCTCTGACCATGCTCTAGTTTCTTACGAATTTGTCCTAGATTGTTAGGTACTGATGGTCGTGTGCGACAAAGGCTGAGCCCGATGATCGTCGGGTTTCAGCTCAAAATTCTAACAAAAGCTTCGAAATCTTGACATTTTCCAATTTATTTGATCCAAAAATCCTACTTAGTTTTGATTTTTTTTTATCAAAAATATTTTGTTAGGTACTGACATTGTTTAAGTATTACGAGTTTTCTATTTTCTATTGTGTTGACTCGCCACTATGGACCACTAAGTTGTTTGAAAATAAGGATATTTTATTTTTATTATATTTATTTAATATAATAAGAAGCAAATAGTCTTAGCAAGTTTTTTTTTATTCGTATTCGTGTGGTGGGTCTCCTGATGGTAAGAGATCACCAAAGCCCATAAACAATCAAGTAAGTTTTAATATAAATTCACTAATACCTACTGTTAACTTTTAAATCAAATTTTAAATATAAAGTCATAAACGTAGTTTCGTTTCCGTATAAAAAGGCAGACTCAACTTAACATTACTTTTTTTTTGTTATTTAGGAATACAAATACAAATACAAATAATTTTATTTCGCTTAAAAGGAACTGTAAAACATTTCAAAAAAAATGTTTAGTATAGATATATCTATCAACTTATAAGTTGTTTTTTTTTTGTTCATTAAATTGTATTTTTATTTATTAAAAATAAAAAGATAACATGTTCTGCATTTAATAACATCCCAAAAAAGGACTTCGATTTTTTTTTGTTAAGGTTTTTGTACTCAATATTTAATCTTAAGATTATTATAATATAACTTACTTTTACTTACTTTTTGTTGAATAATCCGAGATGATTTGAAATTAAACGATGTGATCTGGTATAGGTAGTACCTAGGTTATCTTACATACTTTCAAAATAGTTAATAATTTAATGAAAGGAGGATTTCTGATGATATATACATTGACATAAACCTAACATATAAAAATATATATAATATAAAGTAGACTTGATTAATTTATGGTAATTTGTTCTTCGATATAGGAAATGGCTGTAACTTTTTCGTCCATATTTGTGAACTAATTTATAAATATTTTCACATTATATATCGACGCTTGATAGGAGAAATGGATAAGCGACATTTTTTTAAGATAATAAAATTTACTGATTCCAAACATGTATAAGTATATTTAACTCACTGTCTTAAAACAATGTCGCTTAATCAATTTCTCCTTTCTACCGTCGATATTAAGTCGATTAAAACCTATTAAAATCTGTGAACTTCTTCTTTATGAAATAAAAAAATTATAACATTAGGTATAATGTTTATTAAATGATTATTTTATATAATTGCAGCACTCCATGTTTCATTCTTACTAAAAGTAGTCAACCGTGATAATAATAATAATAATAATACATAGGTATTAAGAACTTTTGTTATAAAGTCCATAACTATAACATGAAGAGTATGTCCGAGTAGGTACCTACTTATTCTAGACTTAGAAGTCGGAAGCTGCAGGTGTAAACAAACACGAATAGCCATACCTATATAATCTACCGCATAATTTGCGGAATTGGATCTAGGTATCTTAACTATATTACGTATATTTCCGGACTAATATGTCATTGTCATTTTATTGTAAGCACAAGTGAACTGGTGAGTTCACTCTAGTAAGTATTAATTAAAGTGTCAAAAGCAAAAGAAACTATTCTTTCATTTTGTCATCTTCTACAGTACATAATAAAGTTTACTTTATTTTTAACTAGGGCGTACATCTTTTCAGATTTGTGAGGACTTTCCGCCTTTCGTATTCACTAAGAAATTGTTGGTTGGTGGGATGGGAAAATAAGATAGTAAATAATTATTTTCCTTATAAGTAACGATAATAAATTGTTTTTAATTTAAGCTCGTTAGTAAAAACAAGACCATTTATTATTCGAAATCAGTATGACATTGACAATACTTGACAGTTTATTTTGTTATCTAAGAAATTTATTAATTGTAAATGTAGTTCATGTTATAAAACAGAAATGGTATGTAAATTGATTTATGTTATAGTATCTCAATGTAATCAATTTATCTTTTTATGTTATATATTACCCCGTAGTGCTTGATTCTTTCGAAATTGATATTTTTTGTTCAAATCATGATGTACAGTTTAATTAGTAGGTAGTGATGTTTTAACCATATTTGATTAACTCGTCTACAACTTTCATTTCACTATCATGACATGACGTGTTTAAAATAAAAAGGTATATTTTGAATGAAAAAATAAACACTTATTAAGTTGGTTTTTAAATTAATCAAAAAAAAAGTCGGTCTGCAAATTTTAAATTAAAAAATAAAATAAAAATAAATAACATGGGACACTTGACACCAATTGACCTAGTCCCAAACTAAACAAAGCTTGTACTATGGACACTAGGCAACGGATAAACATACTTAAATATAGATAAATAAATACTTAAATACATATTAAACATCCAAGACCCGAGAACAAACATTCGTATTATTCATACAAATATCTGCCCCGGCCGGGATTCGAACCCGGGACCTCAAGCTTCGTAGTCAGGTTCTCTAACCACTTATAATAATATATGTTTACTTATAAATTGTAAATGAAATTTTGTTTTCTGATGTGATTTTTTTTATATTTTAGAGTCAGCAAGGGTAAATTAATTTGCTGTCATGGTTGTTTCATATCATCAAAAAATATGAATGTAATAAAATGACTAATACTTTTAAAATATTAAATTTAATTGCTTAATTTTAAACGATGAAAAGAAAACAGTTATTGCATATTGCATGTGATATACCTATATTATATTCTATATACTCGGATAGATACAGAAATTAAACATAACACGTTAGAAAGAGGCGATTGTTGTACATATAGCATGTTTCTTATTACATATTGTCTTAATGATGCCAAAGGACAGCAAGCACATCAACGCGCGGCGCGTCTATAGCTACTTCACGTCGGTTGGTGTTTACTGAGACTGTATATACTCAAAATACTTATAACTAGTTATCAAGAATTTTCTCATTACATAAGTACCTATTGCCGAAAGTAGCACCGCCTACACGGTAATTTCCAAAGATTCGGCAAACAAGAATTACAACAAGATACGAAAGAAAAATAATTAGTTAGATTTTCTGTGACAATGTTGAGACCTTGAAAAATTCACGGTTACGTTTCTCGGTACATAGAGAACTGAAAATATGTAGCACATTAACACCGAGCTAATTGTGTTTATTGACGTTATGTTAACACTAACAAATTTTTATCGATCTCCCTTTGAATCGCTTACGCTATTTACATGCCCTTTCAGATAACGCTGATACTCTCTGTCGCTTTTCCAGTTTTCCACATTGCAGGAACGATACGCTACCAATTTGCAACGGTCTTATTTATATCAACGTATCTTCCAAAACAGTGACGTTCTAACTCGGTCGGGTTGTAAGAGCCCGCTCGAAGTGGCCTACGTGACTCGCTGTACCCCGGCAATGGTGTCGTGGCGCCAAATAAATTGCCATCCTATTAATGTTATTTTATCAAATACCACAATTAACTGAATGGAGAACGATACCGCCCGTCTGCCCTTACACATTTTAGTTCAATAATAACCTTCAATCGTTATATAATAGTAAAAAAAACGCACGTGTCTAAGCCTAACACCATCAGCTGATTCAGTTAGATACTCACCCCATGAATTGGCAAAGTTGATGCAAAGGGCTAGAATGGCGAGGCAACACTTCGTTTTGCACATTTTGTCTCATAAATTTTGGTACAGATTGGTTCAAAAACACATTAGACTGGGTATTAAAAGTGCGAGTTTCAGCACAATGTGAGATAGAGGGCGCGCACGTCCGCGCCGTCTGCGTGCTCGTCCGAAACTAAATAAAACGCGGTCACCGGTTGCACCGAGGCTAGAGAATACGACAATAGGTTCATTGAAGATAGTTTCGGCGCATGCGGCTTGCTGTTATCGCTAGTAATCTCAGCGTGGGAGGTCGTGCTTCGGATATTGCACGATTTCGGATTCGGCGATATGCTAGTTAACAGGTGTAACTTAAGTACTTAACTAGTTTAATTCATTTAAAAATAATGTTTAATTGATATTCAGCGTGAGCTCAGTAGTCATAGTTGCTATACCGGTATTGAGTGAGACTTGTTGTCAAATTACTTCCATAAAATTATACATTCCGACACGTGAGCGTTAACCAACGTCATCTATTGACACTGGGATTTTTGAGAATTGTTGTGACTCTGTACAGGGTTTTTTAGAATAATTATAATAATCTTTTTGCCTTAACTTAACTTAATAGCCATTAAAAAAAAACGAAAAAAAATGGCACAACTAAAACACATCGAAAGTTAACTAAGCTAAACTTACTGCTAGGTTAGGCAATGGGTTCCATCAGTGTGGGCTAGGCATTATCAGCGCAGGTTTTCAGACGAGCTAGGTACCTAGTACATATCTAGAAGAGATTAAAATAATGTTTTTGAAAGTCCGTACATATATAATAGTGTAGGGCGGTGGTGAAGCTCAATGGTTAACAGACCATTTGATGATTGAAGCATACTTAGTTTAGCTTAAGTGGGAGAGTGCGACGTGTCTCACTCGAGTCAAGTGCCAAGAATGTCCAATCAATCACCATTGAATTATAGGATTCCGTACCACAAGAAGAAATAACAGAACCCCATAAAGGAAAACTATGCTTTTTGTCTGTCTGTCTGTTTGTCTGTGAAGACCCTTTTTATCAGGAATGCGAAGCCCTGCCCCTTGATGTTTAAAAAATCAAACATCTGAGATTAACGCAATCAAGAAATATAACAGTTACTTAATCATTACTCTTCCTTTGGCTTTGCCGTAGTCGAGTAAAAACGATGTTTTCTTGTAAAAGTTACTTCCAGAGTTCCTAGAAACTTAGGACTTTGTATGAAGGCAGCTTTTTTCAGAACAAACATTAAGAAAAGGCTTAAAATATATTTTTTTGTGTCTATGCCAAAACCAGCTTAAAATGATCCCTCATGTGGAGGTACATTCTGGTTAAGAAAAGGGCTCTGTTGAAAAGGGGTCTGTATGTTCCGTACAAATTTGTAGATTTCTACGCATATTCAGGGTCTGTTAACCCTGAATATGCGTAGAAATCTATAAATTTGTACGGAAACCTGGTTCCTGAGTCCTACTCGCATTTGACCCATCTTTTTGTAAGTCACAACTGTAACACAAAAATTTACCAAAATGTTGAGTAAATATTTCATCTCATTACTTATACCTACCTATACTGCCATAATTAAACCCTGGAAACATATTATACCTACTCAAACTTTCAAGATTTATTGTAACAGATTTTGTTTCAGATAATTTGTAATGGGAAAAGGAAGTAAACGACTCAGGCGCAGGAAGTAACCACATCGTGACCGGAAGCGATCTGTCGCTTAAGAGCCTTACATTCTACTGATTTTAATTTTTTTTACATATCGAAAATGCGTTATCTAATTTATGTCTAAAGGTAATAAATTTTACTGTTGTTAAGGTACTTTAATTTCAAGGTCGAATTCAAAAATACGATGTATACACATATGAGTTCCTGTCTCGAACTCATATACATTTGGTTGTATTGTAAGTAAATATAGTGCTAGTTTTTTCCGAATATGAACTTGAAAAAAAAACTATCATTCATAACTAAGTGTGATTGAGAGAACCTGATTTTTAATAACTACCAGGAAAAAATGAAAATTCAGTGCAGATTACTAAGGTAAGTAATTAATATTTTGTGGTCTAACATTTCTTTAATCGGGTCGTTTTTAAAATTAAAGAAAAATAAAAAATTACAAAACGTTATTAACCTAGCAGCATGGTCACCCTACATTAATTACATCAATTTGACAAGTTGTCATAAAGTAAGATATTAGTTATTAAGAATTTGTTTTTATATAAAGAAATCCTGTAGTAAACTGACTTCTAGGACGAATCAGGCGTCGGGTGACAATAATTTCGGTTGAAAACCTTAAATTTTATATATCTACGTAAACACTAAAAATGTGAAATATGCTCAGTAATTTATATTGCGAACGACGGGGGTGTTATGTAAATCTCTATATACATGTGTTTTCTGTACTGCTTACTATGTGCTAGTGTCAATAATGAGTTATTGTACTTATTGTAGTATATTGTATTAATACGTATTATAACAGGTTCTATAAACTCGCAATATACTTAGTATTATTTTATTGTGTTAGGTACCTGTTGTACTCGTACTATCAAATACTTAAGTTTTTGTAAAGAAATCATTTTAAATACAAGTTTTTTTATTGCTATATCTGCATACTAAACTTCACCCGCGACTTTGCACGCCTACCTTATCCATAGATGTGACAGTTGAATTGAAATTCCGGTATTTTACTAAATTCTTGGAAATTCCCATAAATTATATCGTGTTAGAAATTCCCAAGGTTTATTTTTTATTCCTCTGGAAGGCAAACGAGCACATGGGTCTCCTGGTGGTAAGAGATCACCACCGCCCATAAACATCTGCATAAACATTAAATATAAAATATTTAATTTTAAATATAAATTTTTAACTACTTTATCACAAAAATAAATTATTTTATCACATTTATATTGCAAAGGCCATTGACACAGGCCCAAAAGAAAAGTTGAAGAAAACTAAACACATCTAAATCTATAGTTATTTATGCAACTGTATCGTATCGTAACGTAATAGGGGTCCTTAAAACACGAGTGTGGTTTTATGAAACGAGGCGTAGCCGAGTTTCATAATAGGGTCACGTGAGTGTTTTAAGGCCTAATTACGTACAGTTGTATACAATATTTTATCTACATCCATATATTAAATCCTCTATCGTGCGTTCCGCGAACCATTGAGAATGGCCTGCATTAACTAGCACTGCTGCTTCACGGCAGGATTAGCGAGCAAGATGGTGGTAGCAATCCGGGCGGACCTTGCACAAGGTCCTACCACCTGCATTTTTAGTAAGATTTCGTAATTTCGCAAGCATAAGTGTTAATTTCAACTTGACATCTTCACGCGTTCCCGAGAAAAAGGTCTTGACTTGACAAACAGACAGACGGACAAACAGACGGACAACAAAGTAACCCTATAAGGGTTCCGTTTTTCATTTATTAGGTATGGAACCCTAAAAAGTACCTATTAATATTTAGTTTTGTCATTTGCTGATGTACTTAAAATAAATTAAAAGTAAAAACATTAAGAAAAAGCTTTTATTGTAATAGTCTTAAAAAATAAAAACTTGCAAGATTTAACAAAATTTGGCGTTTTCAAAAAAAGTGAACCCTTTCATTATTTTTGAAATTTTGGAAAAATATGTTTTTTCCTACTCAGATTCAAGAGCACAATCGATTCCGATAGTTTAAAAAATGTCTCCAAAAAAATTACAGTTTTGCGACGTTTTTTTTCATACAATTAGTATGGGGGTGACAAAACTGACTCATAAAATTTTGTATGAAAAATTGGGGACATTTTTTTAAACGATCGGATTCGATTGTGCTCTTGATTCTGAGTAGGAAAAACCATATATTTTTCAAAATTTCCAAAAAAAACGAAAGGGTACACTTGTTTTTAAAACGCCCAATTGCAAGTTAATTGAAAGCTTTTTTAATATCGAGTTTTTAGTATTGTTAGTATTCCTTAGATTAATTTATTTTTGTTAGTATTAGTTTCCGCAGATTTGGACCCCTCTATGGGTGTAGGCCTCCTCCAGCTTTTTCCAAGACTCCCTATCCTCTGCTTTTTTCAACCAGTCTTTTCCGGCTGTCTCCACTATATCATCTGTCCATCTTTTATAGGGTCTACCGACTCTTCTTTTTCCAGTGGGACCCTTCCATTTAGTTGTGAGTATTGTCCACTTTTTGTCCTTGTATCGAGCCAAGTGTCCTGCCCACTCCCATTTTAGTTTTAGAGTTTGATTGAGCGCATCTTTTATTTTGGTTTTCTCTCGTATATCTTTGCTTCTAATTTTTTGTTTTTGTGCAAAATTAAGTACCTAATTTTATGTTGCATAAATCCATGATAAATACGAAGTTCACGAGACTGAAAGAAAAAAAATCTTAGTTGTACTTTAAATAAAAGATTGTTGAAAGAAGTTAGTAAAAAATAATACAATCAATAAGATAAAGGATACTACGTATTGTGTGAAGCACCTAAGTACCTAGGTAATTAATTAAATAATTATGAAAGGTTACTTTTGTAATTGTTTCAATCAAGTTTAATGCAATCTTGTGTGGAAATAATCTCTGAAACCTTGTGCTGAAGCCGGTTCCTATATTATAGTATGATAAGTTATAATTGAAAAAAGAGCGCCAAGATAGTGCGGACAGGCCCAAGATAAGGTTCCGTAGCTGTTACGAAATATCAAATAGACACTTAATATTTTTCAAAGAATTTTGTATTTCGTACAGGATTTTCCAAGTTTAGGTAGATCTGTGCCTTAGGTTATTAGATTTTAGGTTAGGTTAGGTTACTAATAATTCTCAAGCAATACCTACGCCCGATTTCGATGAAAATTTGCACTTTAGAATTAAATATTTCGCAAATAGATCACTGAATCGAAAAATTGTCTTCACGATCCTAAAATGATTTTGAAGCACCCTAATTTTTTATTTTATCAAGTAAGTATGTTATTGGTTGGTATAGTTGCTACATATATATAGCTTTCTAGCAATGATAGTCTCTGAGCAAAGCCGCGAACGGACGAGCAGACAGACAGACATGGGGAAACTATAAGGATTCCGTTTTTCGCCATTTGGCTATGTAACCCTTACAGTCTATGTAAGTAATGTAAACTTATTCAAAGTTTCAAAAATATGTACCACAGAATCTTATTCCGACGCAATAAAGCCGTAATTCCTGATATTTTGGTGAGTGCTTTGAATAGATACTTTTTTTTTGCAAACGACCACTCGACTGTCCTAGAACTATTTACTTTGTTTTGGCGCCATCTATTATATGTCTCTTGTAACTTGAGTGTAACGACCGTGGCTGCTAAACCGGTACGAATAGTTGAACAATCTCCTTGCAGTTGGGTAATGAAAAACAACGTTCCGTGAAGTTTATCTCAGTACGCCCGCTTGTCGCTAGATGGCAGTGTCAGTCTCTTTATAAGATTGATAATGAATGGTGTTAAAACCGCCATCAAATAAATTAAGGCTAAAAAAATATCTGATCATATGGAGAAAAAAATCGGCCAAATGCGAGTGGGACTGGCGGACGAAGGGTTTTGTACCATTATCTATATAATATTAAAAAAAAACTGGCCAAGAGCGTATCGGACACGCCCGAAATAGGGTTCCGTAGGAATCACGAAAAAATAAGTTAATATTTTTCCAAGGATTTCCTATTTTGTACGGATTATTCCAAGTTTAGGTATATTTTACACCTTAGGCTGCTATTTACTCTTAAATTGCTAATAATTGTTAAGAAAACTTACAGTTACTTACAGTTTTCCTTATGAGGTACTATGCTGATTTTTTTCAAATTTTTCCACCCTCCGGTTTAGATTTTAGACTTAGAGGGCCGGCGACGCCCAATTTTAATGAAAATTTGCACTTTAAAGTTGAATATTTCGCAAAAAATTCACTAAATCGAAAAGTCATTTAGCAAGTCTGTATGGTTTTAAAAGACCTATGCAACGATACCCCGCACTACAAGGTTGGATGAGAAAAAAAAATCACCCCCACTTTACGTCTATGTATTCTTTGATAGTCATCGAGCAAAGCCGCGGACGGACAGACAGACAGACATGGCGAAACTATAAGGGTTCCGTTTTTGCCATTTTGGCTACGGAAACCTAAAAACGGAAAAAAATCACGTTTGTCGTATGGGAGCCCCCTTAAATATTTATTTTATTCTATTTTTAGCATAATTGTTGTTATAGTGGCCGCAGTTATACATAATCTGTGAAAATTTCAACTCTCTAACTATCACGGTACATGAGATACACTTATAGCACCCCCTTTTCGCGTTGGGGGTTAAAAATGGGTTACACCAGAGAATACATCTAACCGCTTACACAGCTTAAGCGATAAGATACTGTTATCGGATAAACTTGGAATTTGGTACACATTAAGTTGGTAGTAAATGACAATGCAAGTAAAAAGTGCAGTCAGCAAAAAAGTAACAATCTTTCCTTTAATATTAAAAGGGTTATAAATAATTTATTGAATCAGGCGTTACTTTGCGGAGGGCCATATCAATGAACTAAAAGAATTTAAATAAATAAAAATTAAAAAATCAAGGTAATTTTGTAGGACAGTTAAAATTTATTAATATTTTGCTTGGGGAGTTTTAGTGACAAATTAAAACGGTGGTTGTGGTTTGTTAGTCTAACAACTGGTAGCATGTTGTACAGTTGTGTTACTCTGAAGATGAGCTCTGGTTGAGTTCGAAACGCGTCAGTGTGATGTGGTGGTGGTGATAGATGGGTTTGTGTAATTTGTGTGTGTTCTTTATGCAGCTCATTAAGCTTAGCTATCGTAAGGTCGCGGGTGAGCAAGGAAATTCTTTTAGTTCATTAAAAGGGTTATAATTTTGGCATTTTCACTACGGAACCCTAAATCTTCAAAGATCATTAGCAAAAAGCACGGAATATTCAAACGGCCCCCCAAAGCAGCAGCCTTGATGACGTTTTCTATTTAGTGTAAGTTTTGTAAATAGTTCAGTTTTAGTTTTATACAATAAAAATATATACCTTCAAACATTCAACGTAAACATCACGTGTCCCAATCGTATACAGAAGACAAAGTTGTTTAATAAATCCGGGGATTTTAAAGGCGCTTCCTTGAATCGAAATCAGGAAGGCTACTCCGAAACACAAAATTCGAAGTTCGTGTCGTGCGATCCCTCTCGCTCTCGTATTAAATAGTATAAGTGTCAGAGGGACCGCACGACACGAACTTCGAATTTTCGAGTAGCCCTTCAGGTGCGTACGCCTAGATGTATCATAATGTCCGCTACGTGGCCGTTGTATATGTATAGTCCCGCGAGCGCACGAAAAACGAATTCAACGCAGACAAATCCGCGGGCAACAATATATGTCGGCGGCCGATCGTAAAATCCGCCAAATCACGAAATTCCTAGGCATATATAATAAGAATTGGCCAAGGGACATCCGCCATATCGTTCAAAACTCACCGTTTGACGATTTGCCTAGTGAAGTTTAGGCAGATCATGAAATTCCTAGGCATATCATGAAACGCCGCCATTTCATGATTTGGCTAGTTTAGGCTGATCATGAAATTCCTAGGCATATCACGAAACTGCGCCATATCGTTTATCTTTTAGACGGGATGCTCTTTTTATTATAATTTTTATTTTTTAACTCCCGACGCAAAAACAGGGGTGTTATAAGTTTCACAGCTATGTGTGTCGCTGTGTGTGTCTGTCTGTGGCACTGTAGCTCTTAAGCGGGGGGATTTCAATGCGGTTTTTATTTGAAAACAGATTTTCTAGCGATGGTTCTTAGACAGATTTCATCGAAACCGGTATAGCCTTTTTTGAGATATTGAACTTTGAAGTTACAAAGTTGGTGGTTTTCCAACTTTTTGTAAAGTAACATGTCATTGTATATTTAGTTAAGGTATAGGTATAAGGTTAGTTATTTTAGTCTTCTTTTTAATTTCATATTGTTTTATGCTATTACTCGTATTATGTATAGGTGGTAAATAAATATAGTCATGTTGCTTAGACAAAAAGAGCATAGACTCACTGACTCATCAACGCCCAGCCTACTTCAGCTTGCTTCAGCAAAATAATAAAAGTCATAAAAATCGCTGACGCTAAGTCAGCGATTTTTATGACTAACAAATCTCCGGGAATGGACGACATCCAAGGAGAGCTCATAAAATATGCTGGAACTGACTTCGAGAAGAAATTTCACCATCTGGTCCTCCAGATTTGGAACACTGAAAGAATGCCTGAAGACTGGAACACATCTGTTATTTGCCCCCTACATAAAAAAGGCGACATATTGGAGTGCAACAATTACAGAGGAATATCTCTTTTGAACACTGGTTACAAAGTTTTTGCCAATATGCTTTTCAATAAATTAAAGCCTTATGTAGAAGCCAGCTTGGGGGAGTATCAGTGTGGGTTTCGGCCAAACAGATCCACAATAGACCAAATCTTCGCACTCAGGCAGATCCTTGAAAAAACATTTGAGTTCAACGTTGACACCCACCATCTTTTTGTTGACTTCAAGGCTGCATATGACAATGTGCACAGAAATTTCCTGTACCAGGCTATGATGGAGATTGGCATCCCAATAAAGCTCGTGCGCCTGACAGAGATGACTCTAAGAAACTCTCAGAGCGTTGTGAGGGTTCAAACAGACCTATCAGAACCCTTCAGAACCAACGACGGCTTAAGGCAAGGAGATTCGCTCTCGTGTCTACTGTTCAACATCGCTCTCGACAAATGTATCCGCGACTCAAAGATCGAGACCAAAGGCACTATCTACCACAAATCCGTCCAAATATTGGGGTATGCGGATGACCTCGACGTGATAGGAAGATCACTGCCTGTAGTGGAGAACGCATATCTTGCTCTTGAAAAATCAGCTGCGGAGGCCGGTCTTCAAGTTAACATGGCCAAGACTAAGTACCTCAAAGCGTCAAAAGACCAGCAAGCACTGCCACAAGGAATCAACGTTGGCAATAACACTTTCGCTAGCGTCAATGAATTCGTATACCTTGGGTCCTTAGTAACCGATAAGAACGATATGTCTACAGAAATAAGCAGGAGGATAATGGTCGCTAACAAGTGCTACTTCGGTCTGCTAAGATACTTTCGCTCGAAACTTCTTTCAAGAAGCATAAAACTTCTTCTGTACAAAACCTTACTAAGGCCCGTACTCACCTATGGATCAGAATGTTGGGTACTGAGCAAAAAAGATGAAAATTCCTTGTTGGTATTTGAGCGTAAAATACTTAGGCGCATCTTCGGAGCTGTGATGGAAGACGAGACATGGCGAACGCGTTATAACCACGAGCTATACCAAATTTACGATGAGGCAAACGTCATCAACACCATAAAGATCGGACGTCTGCGATGGGCAGGTCACGTGGTGCGAATGGATGAGGCCAGAATACCCAAACGACTTCTCGAAGGCCGGCCGGAGGGCCGTAGAAGTAGAGGCAGGCCTAAGCTCAGATGGTTGGACGGCGTCGAACAGGACACCAAGAATCTGGGAGTGATAAGCTGGAAAAGAAAAGCCATAAACAGATCGGACTGGAGAGATTTACTGGACCAGGCTAAGGCCCACCCGCGGCTGTAATGCCTCAGATGATGATGATTATTTTTAAGACATAAAATAAGCATTAAGAAGATTCGATTTGTGGCATTCGAAAATGGCGGATGTAGTCAATATATAATTTTGCTATTTCTGTTTTTTTGGCTGGTTGAAGTATAATTTTGATAGTGCTTTATGCGGCGATTAAGCTTAACAGTGAACAGTGATCATAAAATTCTATATTGCTCTCGTGTCTGACATTTTTTAATGTGCAAGTTGTCTCCACGTGGTTTCTGGAATTTTACTATCAAGTTGCAAAAACTACGGCTACCGAACAACGTCCCTCTCAAAGAGAGTACTTTGACACTGGCGAAATTGTCCTAATAAGGACAGAAAGCCATTTTTTAAAAGAGAAGAAGAAGCATTAAGAAAGGATTTTTCGAATTTTAATTTTATGGGATGTAAAGGGGATTACAAGACAAGTAGGTATAAGATCGTCATTTTTGAAGCTCGAAGCATAACATTTAGTTTTTAAGCTAAAATTTTGAGATAAGGAAACATAAGTAAGTGTATTTACCTTTTATAAATTTTGGGTGAAACGGGGTTTCAAAATAACCGGCCAAATTCGACTCGGACTCGCGCACGAAGGGTTCCGTATCATCTTTACAACATTCGTTGGACATTAGCAAAAAACGGCAAAAAAATCAAGTTTGTTGTATGGGAGCCCCCTTAAATAATTGTTTTATTCTGTTTTTTTGTTGTTATGCTGAGTGGAGACCCTTTTTGGTATCCTGTCGTGTCACCGAGTAATATAGTTTTGGTGCTAGTTTTAGGTGGTACTTATGGAGCCAAAATAAATCTTTCTTTCTTTCTTTCACAGTTATACGTAATCTGTGCAAAATTTCACCTGTCTAACTATCACGATTCATGAAATACAGCCTGGCGACAGACGGATGGACGGACGGACGGACAGCGATGTCTTAATAATAGGGTTTCTGTTTTACCCTTTGGGTATGGAACCCTAAAAAGATAATTAGATCGTTCTGGCATGCAGTGTAAGTAATCCCATCGAAAGGTCATCGTCCGCCGCGTGTAAGTGAATTAAACAGTGCAGGTTAAATACGCTGGGTGAAGACTTACGTAGTACTATTATTCTGTGGTAGTACTTTGTAAGATTATATTGGTAGGTACACTAAATTTCAACTATACAAGGTGTTCAAAATTAGTTAGTCGTAATAAAACTTGACAAAGTAAAATTACTATTTTTAGGTTTCACGGGATGACCGTAAAAGTAAAAATTTGGAATTGAAATTAAAACTACAAAAAGATTCCAAAAAACCAATCATAAAGTTAAATTATGCCAAATGATAAGTTGACCAAATGAATAAAATGCGAAATGTAAATACGCTAAAGATTCGTCTGGGAAATGAAATTACTGCGATAAGTTTTTTGGGAAGTGAAATTCGGCGAAAAATATTTTGCTGAAGCGGCTGTAGGTACACCGATTTATTGAATCAGGTACATTGCGGAGGTCCATATCAATTAACTAAGGTAATTGTTTTAGTTCTAGATTAGTGAATAAGTCGTTAAGTATCTATGTATGTAAATACTTTATTGTACATAAACACACAAAAAAATAAAACAAAAGAAAACATATTAAATGATATTGTAACGGATAACTCACGTCTTAAATCGAGTTTAGCTCGACATCCAGCTAAACTCGATTTAAGACGTAGTTATCCATTACAATATCATTTAATATGAGGTGAGTCTCACGGTAGTTTCATGACAAAAAGAAAACAACAAAACCAATAGAGTAAAAAGGCGAACATATCCCCAAAAGGGAATAAGTAGGCAAAACTGGACACCGTTAGTTTCTTGTATTAGACTGGATGGCAAA
Source organism: Choristoneura rosaceana (assembly GCA_037349165.1). NCBI lineage: Eukaryota > Metazoa > Arthropoda > Insecta > Lepidoptera > Tortricidae > Choristoneura > Choristoneura rosaceana. The sequence goes on along the minus strand of JAZBNJ010000041.1, from coordinate 12,488,801 downwards.
CAAGCTAGTGGGTCTCATGATGGTGACGGTAAGAGATCACCACCGCCCATAAACATCTGCAACACCAGGGGTATTGCAGATGCGTTGCCAACCTAGAGGCCTAAGATGGGATACCTCAAGTGCCAGTAATTTCACCGGCTTATTTGTCGGATTTCTTGTCCATTTGGCTATCAGTAGATAAAATATCCTAGATCTGTCTTGTGGAAAGAGCCAGCATTTCTACAAAATATCTTACATGATGTCACATTTGCCGACGCGCATCTGCAGACGCAAGCTCACATAGGAATATCTCGTAAAATATTTCCTGCAATCCACAAAATATACGATATTTTTCCACAAGCCTGCTTTGCAAGTTTAGTAAACATGCACGGGTCGGGCTTGGTTCTGTTGATGTCAGAATAAAAGAACATTTTGCTATGCTTTATGTAATATTATTACAAGATTTTATATAACTTGCATTATTGGTCTGTACCCTGTACCTAAATTGTCAGTTTCAAATGTTGCAAGTGAATTTCGTACTACCGGAGGCGGTCAGATTGACTTGAAATTTTATATACCTATACAGGGTGATTCCGGGGTCATGAGCAGGAGTAAAAGGGGTAATGGGAAGATTCACACTGAGAAACTTTTACTATGGGACCAGCCCCGAAATCGCGAAAAAAAACCATCTAATCAAGAGATAATTGATCGCTAACTATCCGAAATGTATGGAATAGCTGATATTTTTTGCCATTTCGTGGCTGGTCCCATAGTAAAAGTTGCTCAGTGTGAATCTTCCCATCACCCCTTTCACTCCTGCTCATGACCCCGGAATCACCCAGTATAATAACTCTGATAATAATGCGGTAATTAAGTTCGATCAACAAAAATAATTGAGTTGATATTTTTTAAACGATAACTCATCTTCATAAATTACTAGACTAGCTGTTCCCCGCGACTTCGTCCGCGTAGAATTTATTTATCGCTATCCTGAGGAATTATGTAATTTTCCGGGATAAAAACTATCCCTATGTCCTTTCTCGGAACTCAAACTATCTGTATACTGAATTTAATTTAGGATCTTTGAGCGGTTTAGACGTGAAAAGGTAACAAACAAATAAACAAACATATTTACAAACATTCGCCTTCATAATACATACTCGTATTAATGGGATTTTGAATGAAGGGGAGAATCTTTCGCGATTACTCCGTCTAATATCAAATCAAACAAACGGAACGATGAATTGAATCTGACACAGACGCATAAAAACCATTAAACATAACACATAAAATATAACATCATTTCTATAACAAACAAGTAATGCCCCAACAAACACCGACCCCAAAAAACGTAAAGCGATCGGCATTAAATAATATTAATAAAATTACTGTGGGAACCATTGTGTCGGGACCCTTGGGGCTTAGCCACATAGGTCCTGCGATTGGGGCACGGAAAAACCCACATGTGTCCCATTCATCTCAAGCCCGGTCTGGAGTTAATTCGCACTGCACTTGTCCGCGGCCCCCAAGGACACTGTTTTGTTATCATTGCGGGATTAAGGGGGGAATGAAACGAGTGCGGTTTAGAGCATTGAGAGAAGTTAAATGAAGATTTTGATGAAAAATATTTTTTGTATTTTTTTTCATTACGAAGTTTGTGCTCACTGTACTGACTTGCATTGTCGTCCAACATACGTACCGACGGTGCAGTTGTTTTAGAAATAAACTTTTTAAGGCAGTAGGTCGGTTTTAAGTTAATTAAATTCGGAACAGTCCACAACAGTACCTACAATACAAATTATATAGATATTATATACTACACATTTATTTATTTTGTCAACAAAAAATTACAGCATTACAGCACAGGGCGGCCACGCCATACAAAATTCGTGTTCTGGAATCTACATAGGCACGACGACGTCTGTACACGCGTCAATGTGTGCGTAAGTGACACAGGGCTGACTATCGCAAAACCCTAGTACCATAGGGTATGTAGGTATGGCTTAGATGTGTAAATAAATGTAATCGTTAATCATATATTTTTATTTAAACCTACATAAAATGTGTCTGTCTATGTATTTAAGCATTATTGTTTTAAATTACCTACAATAAGTATTTGACTACAAACTTAAACAAATTATTCGGTACCTAAGTAGTTATTTCATGACTTTCATGTATTTATCGCGATACTTCTAGAAAGCATTATTTATTTACAAAAGGAAGTAGGTAGGGTAGGTAAGTGTACAATATTTCTCGCGCGCCCACTGACAAGTTGGCGCTTGCTCGCGAACCCACCGTCACCGATCTAGCACCGAACAATGAACTGAGGGCCTACTCCGACGTTCGAAAATCGAAGTTCGTATGCTACCGTCTCTCTCGCTCTCGTATGAAACAGTATAAATGTCAGAGGGAACGAACGACATGAACTTCGATTTTCGTATTTCGTAGTAGCCTTGCTGCGGCGCGCGGATTTCACAGAAAATTATGTGACTTTGTACGAGGGGCAAATTGTTAGAATATGATTGATTTTCGAGTTTTAGGAAATAAATACAAATAAATGTTTTATAAATTAAAGTTTATTGTTTTAATCATTTGACCTTATTAATTAAAGATTACTTACGCTAAAATATTTCCTTTTAAAGGATTTGTCTCTAAACATTCGATTGTTAAATCGTATGACATTGTATATTAAAATAAAAAACTCCTTTCCTTTTCTTTGGCTGTTGACAAACACCCATACAATGCACAGTATACCACCATTTCGCAAAATTATTGCTCCCGAAAGTACCGAGCTTAGTGCCGTGCGGCCGACATACATCGCGTCGCGCGCCCGACTGCTAGCTATCCGTCAGATTTCCGTCAGGCTACGCTTGAGGGGTGGGGTAACTCGAACCGGTGCGGGGCGGAGCGTGGCCATTCTGTACGTTAGTACTATTATATATTCTGTGATTACAGTTAAAACACCAATGCAGCAATGCGCTGTAAAATTCAAATTGTACAAAACACAAAGATAGACCTATAAAAAAAAACACAAAAATTACGTACCTACAAAAAAATACTAATTAGGGATATACGATATACCCTAAAACGACGGAACACCGCACCATCCGGCCAGAAGTCGGAGCGCAGGAACATCCAGACCGGTCTTGTGCTTTTCGCATCCACCGTGATCCCGCGATCGTAACCAGGTCGTCGCTCCATCTTGTTGGAGGCCTACCGACAGCTCGTCTCCCGGTCCGCGGACGCCATTCACACTTCAGTTTCGCAATTCTTCGGGCTATGTCAGTAACCTTAGTTCTACTGCGGATATCATCATTTCTGATTCTACCTACTTTGCCTACTTTGCGGAAATTTAGATGTACAATTGTACAATCAGGCCACGTACTGTTAGTACGCTTGGCTCTAATGTTGGTAACCATAATAAAATTCTTACCAAGACTTACACGACATTAACCCCATTATATGAGTGGCAAACCCGTCATTGGAATATGATTTATTGAAGCATGATTGTTTTAAAAAAAAAAATTTGCATGTCGAGCTGTCGGCTGAATACTGTGACTGTAATTTAATTACCCAAGATCTTGTAAACGTATTCTAGCAAATAAAGATTTACTTACTTACTTACTTACTTATGTTTTGTCTCTATGTCACGTTAAATTCAGTTAAATTAAACATGCGCTGATGGATTATATTTTTTTTTCATTTACAACAGTGTCATAAAGTAACGCAACACGTATGTATATTATAGCAAAATTCCTTCAAACGAGACAATGATTTTTTTTTTGTTCTATTGGTAGAGTTTATTTTGGTTGCTGTTTTGTTTATCATGGTTCATGTTACATAACTATTTACAACTTTAAATTTCTGAAAATGCAACATTGACAGATTCTGTAACTATGTAGTTACGTGAGCCCTGTCACGTGTCACGTGCCAGTTAACTTAAGGTATACCTTCCTCCACGTCAGAAAGAATTCCCTCAGGTGCATTGTATTTCGAAAATGCTCCAGTTATTGCCACGGCTGATAGTTAAGAATTTGTTAACATTTATTATATGTAAGTACCTATTTATTTATATTTATATTTATATATATCCAAAAACAAGTAAAAAACGTGGATATGGGTGTAAAGCAGAGTTTAGACTCGCAAGAAAAATCGTGCAAGTTGCATTGGGTAAGTATGCGAGGCCGTAAAACCAACAAGTTTGTAAAGTACAATTCAAAAGAATCTGACAATTTTCTACACATTTAACACACCCTAACGTGGGCACGCTTGATTATAATATGTCCCTGTTGTTGCAATTATCATCTAAAAGGAATCAAAAAAGAATAATAGTCACATCACAAAGCCTTAGGCAGCCCGGTGTTCATATTAGTAGGCTGGAAATGTCTACAGGATTGTCAGATTCTATTGAATTGGAGTATAGTGGTCAATCGAGCACCGTAATGTAATGCAACTAGCACGATTTTTCTTGCAAGTCTAAACTCGGCTTTAAGAAAAGCTACTACGATGATATGATAGATACGACCAACGTATCTCTGGAAAAACCCTTATTAACAAGTTTTAGTCCGAGCAAAGCTCGGTCGTCCAGGTATAAATCATCATCATCATCATGTCAGCCGCAAGACGTCCACTGTTGGACATAGGCCTCCCCCAAGGCTCTCCACTCAGACCGGTCTTGTGCTTTTCGCATCCACCGCGATCCCGCGATCTTAGCCAGGTCGTCGCTCCATCTTGTTGGAGGCCTACCGACAGCTCGTCTCCCGGTCCGCGGCAGGTATAAATAAACTATACTAATTGTTACAATATGACAAATAGTGCTTCTTAAGCATAGACTTGAAGAGCAGTAAAGATTGTGGGCGTCGTATGTAAGTCAATCGTTTAATATACTGCCTGAGTCTTTGCATTGGGATGCAAAATACGAATTAGTGTATGCAAATTCGAGTCATTTTTCAGTGAATGCGTTACGTGAGGTCTTTAAACCGCCGAACTCCGGTCGTTCAATGTAAACTTTATACATAAAACGTCGCAGCCACAAACTTGAGAGATTTCCTCATTCATTTTACGTTTCGAGTGCATCTACGAGTACAATCGCCATAAAATATTTCGGAGCTGCCGAGGAGGTCAAAAACATCGGAACATGCACTCTATTATCACGGCATTAGAGTTCATTCTTCGATTATTTTGATCATCTTGGCTGCTCCGAAACATCTGATGGCGAGTGTACACTGCACTGTAGATTCTACAGACAAATATTTAATTTTTTTATTCACTGAGAAAAATCATAATTACATAACAATAGTTTAATGAATGCTCCTCTCATCCACTCAAAGGTTTACTGGTAGAGATCCCTTAAATTTATATATCTCTCAACGTTTGTCAATGAGAGTTTTCACAGAGGCGAAATATCGCCAGATGGCCTTAGTATCGAGAGGTCCGTTTGACGTTTGACGTTTGCTTCTTCTTATTCTTTTTTAAAATATGGCTTTCTGTCCTAATTAATAAGACAATTTCGCCAATGTCAAAGTATTCTCTTTCGAGAGGCAACGTTGTACGGTGATTGTAGTTTTTGCAACTTGATAGTAAAATTCCAGAAACCACGTGGAGACAACTTGCGCATTAAAAAATGTCAGAAACGAGAGCAATATTGAATATTGTGATCACTGTTCACTGTTAAGGTTAATCACCGCATAAAACACTATCAAAATTATAGGTACTTCAACTAGCCAAAGAAACAGAAATAGCAAAATTAAATATTGTCTATATCTTATTCTTATTCTTTTTTAAAATATGGCTTCTGTCCTAATTAATAAGACAATTTCGCCAATGTCAAGGTATTCTCTTTCGAGAGGCAACGTTGTACGGTGATTGTAGTTTTTGCAACTTGATAGCAAAATTCCAGAAACCACGTGGAGACAACTTGCGCATTAAAAAATGTCAGACACGAGAGCAATATTGAATATTGTGATCACTGTTCACTGTTAAGGTTAATCGCCGCATAAAACACTATCAAAATTATACTTCAACTAGCCAAAGAAACAGAAATAGCAAAATTAAATATTGTTCCACATCCTCCATGTTCGAATGCCACAAATCGAATCTATATTGTCTATATCCGCCATGTTCGAATGCCACAAATCCAGGCTCATTTAGTTATTTAACCAATCACGAGCAAACGTCAAACGGACTTCACGATACTAACGCCATCTAGCGATATTTAGCCTCTGTGAATACCCTCATTGTGATTATTATCATTTTCCAGTCTTGTTAATGATTAAGTTGTTTTTATTTTTATTTCTAACTAGCTGTTGCCCGCGGCTTCGCCCCGTTGTATTTTTTTTAATTTTCTTCCATAAAAACCTGCTCCTGACCGTAGCGAACACAACAAAAAAAGAATTAGCGAAATCGGACCAGTCGTTCCCGAGTTATGAGCTTACCAACACATTTTGCGATTCATTTTTATATCCATACCTTAGAGTGCTTATGTATACTCTAAGATCCATACTAATATTATAAATGCGAAAGTGTGTTTGTATGTTTGTGTGTTTGTATGTTAGTATGTTTGTCCCTCTTTCACGCCGTAACGGAGCGACGGATCGACGTGATTTTTGGCATAGAGATAGTTTATGGGACCGAGAGTGACATAGGTTACTTTTTATCCCGGAAAAATGCACAGTTCCCGAGGGAACAGCGCGCGATAACCGAATACCGCGCGGGCGGAGCCGCGGGCAAAAGCTAGTATTAAAATAAATATGTTTGACAATATTGTGTTTATTATTATTTACACTGTATAATACTCGTAGAGTGTTTATATACATACGTATGTATTAATGCACAAAACTCAATTTTTTAATACAGTACAAACTCAACTAAAAGAATTTCTTTGCTCACCCACGATCTTATGACAGCACGTTTATGCAAGGTATGCATGTTCATGCAGTTCCTCCACCTCCACACTGTAAGAATAACACAAATCATACAAACATGCATCTATCACCACCACATTGTGTCATTTGTGTGTGCTCTTACAGTGTGAAGGTGGAGGAACTGCATGAACGCACGCATATCTTGCATAAACGTAGCTAGGTCGCGGGTGAACAAAGAAATTCTTTTAGTTCATTGAATTGGACCTCCGAAAAGTTACGCCTGATCCAATAAATAACAGTATAGACTGACCAACTTATCTGTGAATCGAAAAAGTTTTAATGTCGTTCGCATAAAGTGTACCTAGTATTGCTCGGTCTGTTTCACAGATAAGTTTGCCAGTCTTTAGCTAGTAAGAATACCACAGACAATAGACTTTTGGTTCAGCGCTAAACACAGCGCTTTTGTAAAATTGTTTTTGAAATAATTCGCGTATTAAAGTGCCCGAGTAATAACTTCTTTATCAGTTAGCCTACCTCGGCAAAAGCTGCCTACAAAACAAAAGCTAATCGGAAAGCCATAACAAAAGGGCCCCCGAGTACAGAATGTGGGACAAAACAAAAGACGAGCGCCGCACAAAATCACGCCGATGCACTAAAATAACCGTGTTTCGTAAGGCCGGCGAAACGTAAATATTTTAACTTTTTCACGGCCGACCTGCCCGCCGTTAATGAGTCCGGCATCGGAAATACACCGGCACGTTAAAACGACTGTATTTACACTTGAATACAAATTATGAATGTACCTACCTTCCTTCGGCCTCTGCGCCTTTGAGGCAATATCTTTAATTCAAGCGAGCTCTCTTTGAATACCCTTTCTCAAGCATTCTTCAATAACCGTTCCACTACCAGCATGTATAATTTTTAACTCTTTGCGATCTTCCTATCTCTATTATCCGTTAAAGGCACTTTGAAGCCCCAATATCGGCTCGTATACCTACTTATTGAAAGTCCGAATGTAATTTTTGTCAGAATGATCGTTTCTCATAACTCTTTATTCTCTGAATCCAATGATTGGTTTGAATTCTTATAAAATAAACCTAACCTAACCTATAGTTTTCTGTAGGATGACCATTTAAAAATTTTAGAAATATATATAAGGTTTCAGTGCGAAAAAAATTCGGTCAAACGATGATTCGGACAAAAATTACGGTATGACTAGCGAAGAGTATGCGAACTTTGGCACTCCCAGGCACCTCATTTAAATATAGCTTACTCAACATCTCCGTCTACCTATGTTCTTCGGCAGAAGCAAAAACGTTGATAAAGCAGCAGACACAGCATAAAATTTGGGTAAACGTAGAATACTCTGAAATTGAATCACCCATCGGAAAACGTGGCTTGTTTAAATTCTGGAGACGAGGTTAGTTATGACGCCTTCTGAGCCAATCGCATATCAAAAAGATCTTCATCCCGAGCAATCTCTCAGGGAGTTAACAATGCATAGGTATATTTTTCTTTACGGTTCTACCTAGCCTACGGAGCGATTGGTGTATCCGCTGGGAACTAAATAAGAAAGTTGTATCGCGTATTTCTCGCCGTATGAATATTTAGTTCGAGATCTTTTTTACCGAAAATATCGAAAAGACTTGGGGAGGTGCGAGTTGACAAACGTTTTCTTTTATCCGTTATCTTTTTTTCAGGTAGCCGTAAACCGTACCTACGAGTGATACTATGTCCTTGTAGCAATTTTTCTAGCACTAAAACATCTGGCACGTGATAGAGATTTAAAGAATGTAAATTTCTTAATCATTGCTTCTGCCTTGGCGACCTTTTCTTACTAAAGTGAGTATTTTCTATCTTCAGCACTTATCTTAGACCACTTTCCTTTTAAGTGGCGTTACAAAGGTTCAACCTGTATAATAGAAGAATCAGCTCCATGTTCGTTCGAGATCGAGATGCTACAGAAGTCAGTTCATAAGCGGCACAAAATTTGGCCCACTCTACATACAAAATTACCTATACTGCATACACATCTGAGTGTCAGATTTTCGCCGCTCAGTAGGTATGCGTTCTGATGCTTTCTTTGAGACCATCATGGTGTGTGTGCAAATAAATTTCTTACCCTAAGCGGGTACTTACGATAAAGTGGCTTAAAATATAGCGGCATGCCAGAATAAGATTTATTATTTCTACAGAATACGATTTTTAATGTAGTACCTACATCTTGTATGTAACGTTCGATTTGAGCCGGCTCGTACTAAAACCTTAAATTCTAGCCTTCCAGGGATTTATTATATCCCTGGGACATATATTTACCCGGGATTATGTGATAAAAATACGAGCTAGGTAAATTGTAGCCTGGGTAGTGTTTAAGACACCAAGATGGCATAAACTGTAGGTGGATTCTACCCCGGTCGGTAATTCAGCAAAAAAGTTTTCTTTCGACGAAAATTTTAGCCTCCTTTACTTAGCGTACCTAAAAAAATATAGCACATAATGCACCATTTTTGTAAACGTTTCCATTTCACCAAATAGGTATAATAAAAAGGCAAAAAGGTAAATGCTAAGCTAAAGCTACTAAGAGTTAGCTAATAATCAATTAAGTTAGAAGAAAAATTATGCTGGAACGAGTGTTTACTAGGTACATATCTTTTAAAAGTAACCACAGGATTGGACTTCTTGTCTTTATTTAAACTTTATTCGCTATCAGTTTTGGATTTGCCTGTGTTTCTGATCGGCGGCTTTGGTAAGTAGAGTCCCCTACTGAACAAAGGCACAGTATATATATAAGCTAAAGCAGTTTGGAAGCTACGAAGCTACGATCCAAACGAACACACTCACACAGACGCGCGCTCAACACGGCCGCTAAGGGGGTCTCGCGGTACTGCAGTACCGTTTCGATCGATTACTTCGTAGCTTCCATACTGCTTTAGCTTAGATATTTATACTGTGACAAAGGGCTCTTCCTTAGGCACTGGTCCCACCGGCGGCTACAAACTATTAGCGAGTAAAACTATAAACTACAAACGAGTGGGCGAGAGGCGAGAAGCGAGTATAGTTTTGCTAGTTTAGACGCTCGGCTATAAGCGAGTGTTTGCGTGCGACGGGCGATTACTCGCTGCACTAGCTCAGCCGGGGGGCTATTCGCCAATGACCTATACGATGTACAGTCGAGGTCGAATATAGTTAGTGTTTAATTTTGTAACTAAGGGACCCCATACATCCCTGTATTATTATTATTATTTTTTTTGTAATTTTTTGTTAAATTGTTTACTGTAGTTTTTAAGTATTTTATTTGTAATTATTTTATATTGAAAAAATGACTTTCTGCCAAGTTTCTTGCGGCGCATTCTTCTTGGCAATGATGGTCTTTCCGAAAGCGCTGGTAGTTTAAAAAAAATGACGTGTAAAAGTTCCCATTGCGGCCTATTTACTGAATAAATGATTTTAATTTAAATTTGAAAATACATTTTCACCACACTAGCTAGTTTGAACTCACTGTATTCTTTTCTGAAATAATTAATTTTTGCATCCAAATTTTTCTTGTCATTCTTTTTAAAATATTCCTTTTTTTCTTCCGTCTCTTCAAAATTGCCACTGCCACTACACACACGCTTTTATAAAATACATCATCATTGTCATCCGAACTTGACAACAAAGATAGTTCGTATGATTGTTTTAAATTCATTGTATATACGTGCACTCGCATCCACTTTGAAAGGTAGAATGATCGCTCTGATCGCCAAGCAGGCTTCGGCGAGTACCGTTGAGCTAGTTTTATAGTCGATAGCTTATCGCTGCGGTCAACTAGTAAACAGTGGTCCCACCGCCAGCTATCGGCGAGCTCGGCGGTCAACTAGTAAAATTCTGTACTAGAAACAGATGACAATCGGCGGGCGGCTAGTAAACAATTGTATGGAAGTATCGCTTACTCGCCGGGCGGTGGGAGAGTATCCTCGCCGGCAGTGTGAACAGCCAGCTATGAACTATAAAAATATAACTCTCTCCTTTATGTACACGGAAGCGATTATCTTTTGTTCGTTTCTTGGGCTAGAAAATAGCCGATAGCTCATAGCTTACTAGCTCGCGGTGGGACCAGTGCCTTAGAATGCTATAGTGAACTACACGCCACTTACATCTACCAGCTTCAGCTTCAGTATGAAGATCACTTACTAGCGCATTTGGTAAGAAGTTTAGTATAGTATAGTTTTTTCTTTTCCCGCAATAATTACGCGTTCAGTTACGTGGGTGCATACTCAACGGGGTTCAGCTGAAAACCAGCGCTGCAGCTCTGATTACAGGGCTACGGCACATGCTGAGCTGAGTCCTTTTGGCATTACATTACAGCACAACGTCTCTAATTGTTCTCTCTTCTCCTATTTATGTTTATACTATGTAGTGTATTTATTTATTTATTTTATTTTATTTTTATTTTTATTCGACTGGAAGGCAGACGAGCAAGTGGGTCTCCTGGTGGTATGAGATCACCACCGCCCATAAACATCTGCAACACCAGTGGTATTGCAGATGCGTTGCCAACCTAGAGGCCTAAGTTGGAATGCCTCAATTGCCAGTAATTTCACCGGTGTGTTTTTGTTGTTAATAAATGTTGTGAATTTGAGTTTGAAGTGTCCATCGCCCGGGGTGCGACACGCTCGCGACGTCGCACTTGTCAAAGTTGCTGGCGGCCATGCTGGAGGCGGTTTATCGGACCAGTGTCGATTTACGGCGAACACGACAAGCCGTATACCCATTATCGGTTGTATGTATTGTCCATTGATCCTACATTAGAACACTATACATATATATAGTTTAGCGCACAAATTAAAATTACCTATTTGTTTTGTTCATTTAGTATGTATATGTACTCTTGTACAAAAGAAAAGAAACAAAGTACAATTCGCAAACTTTGAGATACTTGTAGGTACAAACAAACACAAACATACAAATACTTGCACAAAGTTACTTGTATATTTTAGTGTTTGACATTTATTTCTAACAGGTATTATTTATATAAATAAAAATGAATCGTAAAATTTGTTGCTAAGCGCAAAACTCGGGAAGAACTGGTTCGATTTCGCTAATTCTTTTTTCATTGTGTTTGTTACTGTCAGTGGAAGGATTTTATGGAAGAAAATACAGAAAAAATACAACGAGGGCGAAGCCGCGGGCAACAGCTAGTAACACATAAATTTATTAAATCAGGCGTTACTTAGCGGAGGTCCATATCAATGAACTAAAAGAATTTGCTCACCCGCGGCCTTAGGATATCTATTTCTACACTGTAAGAATACACAAAAATCACGCAAACCCAACTAACACCACCACCACACTACACTGACGCGTTTCGAACCCAACCAGAGCTCAGCTTCAGAGCAACACAACCGTACACCATGCTACCAGATGTAAACTAACATCTCGACATACCATCATAGTCATACGTCACGACGTGTGTGGCCACAGGGTTGGTTCCACTGCGTGGTCATCTACTTCAAACTCTGTCCTATCATTCAATCCCATTCTAATAGCGGTTAAGCAACAATAGGGTCACATTACACGTTTATATGGGTACAGAACCCTATAAAGTCTTTCTGAGCCCTCAGTTTTTATTTAGTGTCTTACCACACGAGACGCCTACCTGTATTTTTTATGATTTTCGCGAAAAATGTGAGTATAGGATCGTGTGTTAAATTACGTGAGGAAAATTAATGTTTGCTGTCGCGTGGCAAAGTGGAATAAATCGGCCCCGGGATACGACCTCGGTTGAGACGATTCGAGAAATTGACTGCGAGTTGCGTTACATTGCGGACTATTGTGGGGTAGCTAATTCAGTTGATCAACCAAATACCGCAATGTTGTGTGACTTGCATGCAGGGCTTTACAGCTGTTTTATGTCATCTTAGATTACCGCAGGTGAACTATACTCGGGGCCATAATTCGAGAGACAACTTTGACAAGTCAATGACAGGTAAAGGGTTACCAGGGTTCGACGAAATTAAATAGTGATGTAGCCGATATCGATATTCATTGTCGATTCGACTAAATGGTTTGCTATGAGGGATTTTTTGTACCAATTCAAAGTAACAAAGATATAACACAACGAAAATTTAACCAAACAAAACAAAAACGCAACAGATAAAATGCGCACAGTGAGCGAGAGATGCAGAAAACCATGAAACACATTCAAACACTCCGGGAAATGGAAGCCGAATGGGTTACAAAAGTTTGTTACACGAATTAGGAATGCATTTTTTTTTGATTTTTTAATCTATTCATTTCAATATAATCTTCAACCGATTCGATTCGGAAATAAAGTGAATCGTATCCTTTAAATCGTATTTACAGACAATTTATTAATTTGTTATGATATAATAAGTAAGTATTGAATATTTACTATCTTAATGAGGACAAATCGATTATAAACGTATGCCACAATAAAGTCGCATTACTAGTCCGCATTGCTTGTGTTACATTGTATTTATTTTACATTCTTTATGCTGTAAGGAGGCCTGTGCCCAACAGTGGGACGTATATAGGCTGGGATGATGATGATGATGATGATGCTGTAAGTATCGTCCTGTGTGAATAATAATTTCATTTTATTGTGATTAAAGCGATGGCTCTAACGATTAAATCCAATGTGTGGTCAGATCTAATATTCAAATTGTCAAAATAAATACAAATTTCAAATCAATTTTTGATACGATTTTTGTGAGAAGGATTCAAGAGCATACGATCCGATCCGTGAGTCGTTTCAGAGGGCCTACTCCGAAGTTCGAAAATCGAAGTTCATATCGTACCGTCCCTCTCGCTCTCGTATTAAATAGTATAAAAGGGTAAGAGGGACCGCACGACACGAACTTCGAGTTTTGAGTTTCATAGTAGCCCTGCTGAGGTTTACGATCCATTACGATTCAAAGCGAAAAATCGACGAATGCCCCGCACCGGCCCCCGCCCTTGGCCCTATATACTACGAAGTGTAAAATTCGAACTCCGTATCTTGCTATCCTGCTGGCGTTAATATTATTTAAAATGAAAATGAGAGGGACGGTACGATAAAAACTTCGAATTTCGTAGTAGTCCCCCTGCCCCCGCCAATCGCTACATTATCGTTGACAAAATGGCGCCTCTTGTGAAGGTAATGGATAAATATCGATAGAAGCCAATGCCGTGATATTTTTTAATATCGACACAAACAGCACTACCCTGTCTGTGGCAACACTTGTGCACAATGAATTGTCAAAGTTGTCTCTCGAATTATGGCCCCGAGTTTAACTTAAAGAGGATTGTAAATAAGGTAAGCGTACCGTTGCTTGACACGCTAATATAATACATGACACTGCTGTCTCTATTGCTAATGAATATAACGTAACCAACAAAAACTTGGAAAACCCCTGACTTTGTCACTTTAAAGTTCAATATCTCAAAAACGGCTGAACCGATTTTGATGAAACATATCTAAGAACCATGGCTAGAAAACCTGCTATCAAAAAAAAACACCATTCAAATCGGTCCACCCGCTTAAGAGCTACGGTGCCACAGAGAGACACACAGACTCACAGACAGACACACATACCGGTCAAACTTATGACACCCCTCTTTTTGCGGGGGGGGGGGGTTAAAAATTAAAGATGCAAATTCAAGCGGGTGCTGTCCTACCGAGAATCGAATCCGGGACTAGCTTTATAGTCAAACTTTCAGGGTCATTAACGTCACTATACTTTCTTTATAACAAAACCAACTTCATAAAACATTATAACTATTACAACCTATATTAAATGATATTGCAACGGATAATTCGCGTCTTAAATCGAGTTTAGCTCGACTTGTTTCGGGGTATTTCGTAGGCCTTCTTGAAGTTATCACGCGACTATAATAACCCAAACAGTCCGAAACAGTCGAGCTAATCTCGATTTAGTCGTGAGTTATCCGTTACAATATCATTTAATATGATTGAGTCTCACGATAGTTTCATGTTACCTAAACCTACTTTCAATCGTTCCATTGACTCAGTGCTTGATAATGTGTATGTATTAAGGTTCACCCTCACTAGACCGAATTTCATAAAAGCTAATTTCACTAGACATATCAACGTTAGATATAATTTTCATTAGCCCTAATATCATGACAGCTAAACTTGTATGTCCGAATTGCTTATTAGACCTAAAATTTTACATCCTAAAGTTTATTAGTACTAAACATTAAATGCTCTAATATTACTAAAACTAATAAGATTATTCCTAATGATTAATACACCTAAAGTTGTGAACCCTAATCTTTACTTGTACTAAATATTAAATGCTCTAATAATACTAAAACTAATAATGATTACTCCTAATGATTGTACATCTAAACTTCTGAACCCTAACGTTTACTTGAACTAAATATAAAGTGAAATTTGTGCGAGCGAGCGAAGCGAGCGAGCAAGACGGTTCGGAGCAGAAGCGACTCGGATAGGTTAGGTTTAGAAGGCTAAGGCGGGAGCGAAGCGGAGCGTAGCTCACGCCTTAGCCTTCGATGTTAGGTTTTTTTTTATAGCAGCCCAGATAACTCCCACTCGGAAAGTAGGTTGAATGCTATTCAATATGTTGCTAAATTAAGGTAAGTATTCCAATCAATACATTTGCTGAAATATTGTTTCAGGTTTTTGATGTTAGGGCTAATGAAATTAGGTACAACATAAATTCGGAATGCTAAAATTAGGGCTAAAGAATAGTTAGGAAAATTAAAAATTCGGCTTTTTAATTTTAGGGCTAGTGAAATTAGGTACAAAGTAAATTCGGAATGCTAAAATTAGGGCTAATGAATATAAGGGAAAATAAAATTTTGGCTTTTTGATTTTAGGGTTAGTGAAATTAGGTACAACGTAAATTCGGAATGCCAAAATTAGGGCTAATGCATAGTTAGGTAAATTAAAAATTCGGTTTTTTGATTTTAGGGCTATTGAAATTAGTGGCAGTGAAAATAGGATTAAAATTTTTCGGGCTTCCATAGGAGAACCATGTATTAAATGTGATGACAATAAATACAATTTCTCAGACAAGGTTTGAGTCATTACAAAACATACTATTAAACTATCCCACTTATAATTCTTTTAAATAAAACTATTAAATTCTTTTGACTCTTCTATTATCCTAGTCCTTCGAACCGGATTACACACAGCTGTGATTTAAGGGGATGAATAGACACATGGCTATTTGTATTCTACCCTATTTATGAAGAAATGACGGGTCGAATTATAATTGTTATTCATATTACCAAGAAAAGTATAGGTTAGGGTCAAGGGAACGTTTTTAACAGCTGTTCGTCATTCACTGTTGAGGTCGCCATTAACATATATTTCATACTAGGTATGTGTTTTTAGTCTCACCTTGAAAGATGATGACAGTTTTGATTACCTATATGAGATTTTGTTTGTATGTATAAATGAGAGTTTGTTTGTTGCGGGATCGCGGTGGATGCGGAAAGCACAAGACCTGTCTGAGTGGAGAGCCTTGGGGGAGGCCTATGTCCAGCAGTGGACGTCTTTCAGCTGACATGATGATGATGAGATTTTGATAATTATGTACGACTAGCTTTGCCCAAGATTTTATCTGCCAAGAATTCGTAAAAAAACCATGGAAAAGTTAACTTATTCCAGTCTCATCATCATTATCATCAGCTGGAAGATGTCCACTGTTGAACAAAGGTCCCTTAGAACGCCAAATTAACGACACCTCACCACTTGCATCCACTGATTGTCCGCAACTCTCACGGTGTCACTCTCCCTAGTGGGATGCTCGTCAACGAGTCTTCCGGTTCGTAGTTGTTGGTAGAGGACTTTTCACCCCCAAAAGTTATCTGTTGTTCAGGCTAAATAGCCAAAACGCTTTTAAAATTCCTAGGACATAATTGCTCCAAGCATTCCTGTCGATACAACCGCGAACCAATTCTCTCCTATAAACCGTAAACAATAAATCCCCTTTATAATTAATTAAGGCACGCGGATCTTTCAAAATAACTGGCCAGTGTGATAGCGGCCAGTAATCTCCCAAAATACACCCTAGACTAACAGCGACAGGGTCTTAACCGCAACATGAACTGAGCAAAGTTCTAATTCCTATTCTCGAGTTAGTACCATGTCGTAGTAACCGACAAGTGCAATGAATGCAAGTGTGAAGACGTAGCTGGTGGTCTATAGCTGTCTCTGTTCGTCTTGAGCGTTTTGTAATATTTGCCGCCTGGGAGGTTTGAACGTAATTCTACCTCAGTTAGTATGTTATCGTCACGCAGTGCGGACGTTCATTCGCGCGAGTTTTCGATCAAATATTTCGTATTTACAAACTTTATCGTGCATGTTTTGATAACGGAACCAAGTAATACTTGGTTGTTGTATATGTGAAGAATTTTGAATAAGTTTCGAGTTGCTGTTTGTTTTTTAAAGTTTTTGTTGGTGTGGTGTAACCTTGTGTTTGTTTGACGTGAGTGGCGGGATGTGATGTAAGCCCGGGTCCTGGGTTGCGGTCCCGAGCATGGCCGGCTGCTGAACTTGTTAAGATGCACACTTCTATGATGATGGTGAGTGATAGAAACATATATAGTTTAAAAACTTTTCTCCTAAGGAACATGACATCGACTTCAAATGAAATAAAATTATAACCGCTAAGGCGATTTTGATAAAATTTATACCTATTAGACTTACCTTAGAAGTAATCCCTTAAAAAAAAGCAAAAACTGTTTCTAAATCGGACTACCAATTTTGTAATTACGTATCGGCGATTATAGTACTGCATCAAACAATCCTAGAGATGTAATAGAACCTCCTCCTTTTTTAAGAAGGTTAAAAAATATCTATGTAACACAAATAACCAGACGTTGGCTTAATTGTTAGCGATACTGCAATAATGTTTATATTTTGCATTAATTACCAGATCAGATCGTAATTAAAATTCAATTTTTTTTCGAGCAGCAATGCATTGTGTGATTTGTGAACTATAATTTGATACAAGAGAGATAAGGGGAACTACGAAAAATTGTCATCTCTTCAAGCGTAAATTTCTGAATAAAAACAAAATAGTGATCATGTAGTGATACATTGCGTGGTTCCCATGTTAATTCATAAGGAAAAAGTTGTATTTTTTTAATAAAACCTATTAAAGTAGGTTCATTAGGGCCTTTACCCTACTAACTATTCTTGAAGTTTGCGGTTATAACAAAAATACACTATGTATAAATAAATAAAATAATATTACTGATTTTAAAGCGCCGTTTTAGAACATTAGTGCCTAAGAAAATACTACATAGCCTATATAGTTGTCTATTTCGATAACATCTTTATTGTTGTTTTTAAGTGTCAATTTTTGTTTGAAAAAAGAACTAAGGAATACCTGGGTCAAAAATCTCCAGGTAAGCAAAGTGAGTGAGAAATTATTTTTTATTATTATCACACCCCGATGAGAAGCCGCGAATTTATAAATGAAAATGTGATTATGTTTGTTTGTCACACATTTACTACATTATTTAATATATTTTATTTAGTTAGACCATAGGAAGTACAGTCGAAACATTTGATTCTTAACCCATCGTAGAACGTTGACACAGTAAGTGTAATTCCCTTGTCAAGCAGTACGATGTCCAATGACTTTTTCTACGAAAAGGTTCTGCAGTGAGTTACGATTTAGTTTATTTGATAGTACATATGTTAGTTATTAGGGACCCGGAAAACGGAACCTTATAGTTTCACCATGTCTGTCTGTCTGTCTATCTGTCCGTCCTAGGGACTATCATTACTAGAAAGCTGTAATTTCGCACGAATATAGTGATTTGTTTGCGAAATATTCAACTTTAAAGTGAAATTTTTCATTGCTGCTCGCTAATTCTGTTAGCTTGAACTTGGCTTGACGCTACCGCGTGTCTAGATCGCAGTAAATATATACCTAGTTACCGCGGGCGTGCAATTAATTCTTCGTAACAGCCTAGTTTAATATATTTATCAGTAGATCTTTATGAGCGCAATTACGACTACCTAATGTCTTTGTTAATTCTATTCAATCGAACTCTGGGGAACTCTTCAAGTCCCTTATGGACGTAGTTTGCTCAGTACATGACATAGTTGGTCTTAAATAGGTCGTATATAAGCAATTATGTTATAACTGCCTTGGTGGGTTGTATTAGATAAGTTTTATCTTCTAACAGGTAAGCTTTAGGACATATTTCTTTATTATTCTATTGTGCACAGAATTCGTATTACTTACGGATCGTATTGTCAACTTTTCTGGGTTTGTTAGGTCATCATCCCAGCCTATATAAGTCCCGCTGCTGGGCACAGGCCTCCTCTCAGAATGAGAGTGCTTGGGCCATAGTTCCCACGCGGGCCCAATGCGGATTGGGAACTTCACACGCACCATTGAATTGCTTCACAGGTTTGTGCAGCTTTTCTCACCTTCACCGCAAAGCTCGTGGTAAATTTCAAACGTAACTCCGCAAATGAATTTCGAAAAACTCAGAGGTGCGAGCTGGGGTTTGAACCCACGACCCTCTGCTTGAGAAGCGATAGGTCAAACCAATAGGCCATCACGCTTTTTATGTTAGGTTACTCCCATTTTCTTTCATTGGCTTGATTTTGAAAATCCCAAAGACAGGAGTCTAAAAGTCTTAAAAGATATTAAATAGGTAGGTGCAGAATAGTAGAGTCGCTTCTTTATTAAATAATGCCAACACATTGACCGCCTTACTGTTTGATAGTACCAAAGTACAAAGTACTTACTTTATGACAGAGAACAAGCAAACGGTTATTTTTGTTACGTACCTACACGTTGTATAATTTTGTCTAGCAGAGACAATTTGCCATAGCAATGAAGTTACGGGTCGGTAACGAGTGTGTAATTGTTTAAATTAACGCCTATTCAGGTGCAAGGTCGTTCCCATGCCGGCTGTTCAAGCTTATATCATAGCCTCTACAACTGGCCAGTTACAAAGGTACTTACACAAATGGAATTTCCAATTTTGAATTTATTTAACAGATTTTGAAATTCGAATGGGGGCTATCGCGAATGAATTTTCCGCTAGAGGCGCTAGTGTAGCGTGAGGTCAACGAAATGTCAAATCTCATAGTCTTTGGGTAAGCTACGCGGGTTTATTTATAATTAGAATAATTTTGTGAATATTTTGCATTATCTGAAATTAATTATGGCAATTATGCGATAAGGGGCAATGAACGTCTGTAATTTGAGACAGTTTTGTCTTTCGAAAACTTTTGTCCTCCCTTTTTTCCGAACAAAACGGGATTATGCAATACTGTGGTTGCTCGATATGTTTATGGCACTGTTTTACAATGTATTAAATATGATTTTAATCTAAACGTTGTTTTCACAGCCGTTATAACAGACTTTTAAAAACCTCACGCAACAGTGGCGCCATCTAGTGAGAGAAAAAACGATAGCCCTCATTGGATGCGATTGTAATTTGAGTTGTTGCTTTTACGTATGAAGTTTTAATAATAATAATAATAATAATAATATTTATTTGCATAAAAACATAGTAAATATTTGGTGGTAAGAAAGAAGTAGAGTTTCACATGTTTTGTCACAATGTGACGTACAAATTTTTTTAGCTTACAAATAAGTACTTATATGCTTTAATCTTAACAATACTTCATAAATCCAATTATTTAAATTACCTTACAATTATATTATGATGTTCTAGATAAATAGCTATAAATTATATTGTGTATGTCAAAGTATTTAAATAATAAAGAAAATAATAAAATAATAATAATAAATTTCAGCGAGTAAAAACATTGCAAATACCTATATATATTTTTTCTAATTGTCATCGTAATATTCCTGTATGCTGTAATAACATTTGTTAACCAGCCACTTTCTGGTTAGCTTCCTAAAAATGTTAAAATTGTTATTTTTGAAACTGTCCGGCAGTCGATTAAATATTTCGATGCACATTATATACGCGTTCTTTGACGCCAGTTTCAACCTTGCACGTGGTCTGTATATCTTATGCTTGTATTGTGACCTTACGGCACGTGATGACATATCTTGTGCGAGTCGAAACAGGTGTCCATATTTAAATACAAACATGCAGACCTCAAATATATATAGGCACGGAGCAGTCAAAATTTGATGCTTTTTGAAATAGGGACGACAGGAGTCTCTCCGCTTCAGACCGAAAATGGCTCTTATGCATCGTTTCTGGACTAACAACACTTGCTCCTTGTCTAAGCCATTGCCCCACATCACTATCCCATAGCGGATTTGTGAGTCCACATAGCCATGATATGCTGTTATAGCTGCCTGAAGAGAAACAACCTGTCTAACTCTTCTCAGTGCAAAAACAAACTTATTTAATTTAGAACATATGCTGTTTACGTGCTCCTTCCAATTACAGTTGCAGTCTATATTTATGCCTAGAAACTTTGTAACATCTACTTTTTCAACTGGCTGACCCTGATAATGCACATTGAGTCTATCTACATTGCCTTGTTTGCAGCTAAATTGAATGTACTTAGTTTTACTAATGTTTACTTTTAAATTATTTGAGGTTAACCAATCAATTGACTGCTTTAGAGCGGTGTTAACTTCATCTTCGTATACTGCCCTGTCTTTTCCTTCAATCAGGATGGTCGTGTCATCAGCAAACAATACACACTCATGTGAGACAACACTCGGTAGATCATTTATGTAAAGTAAAAAGAGTAACGGGCCTAAAATACTCCCTTGTGGTACACCAAATTTATTAGCGATAAATGACGATCGGTGAGTCATCATAGTTTTGCTTTTATCGCAATAACCAGTGGTCTCTACGCATTGCGTTCTATTAGTTAGGTATGATTTGATCCAGTCTAGTGCTGGGCCTCTTATACCATATTTGGACAGTTTCCCAACCAATCTACTGTGACAAACAAAGTCAAACGCTTTGCTCATATCCATGAACAAAGCAGTAATTGGTAATTTCTTATCTATACATTCCACTATTTTTTTAATTAATTTAAAAGTTGCTAAAGAAGTACTTCTACCTTTTCTAAAACCATTTTGTTCCTCTTTTATTAATTTGTTTTTTTCTAAATAATGTATCATTCTATTATAAAAAACTTTTTCAAAATTTTTTGAAAATATGGGTATCAGTGTAATTGGTCTATAATTGTCAATTTCACTGGTGTCTCCTTTTTTGTGTATAGGCTTTACCACAGACTTTTTTAGTACTTCGGGAAAAACGCCTTGACATAAAGAAAGATTTATAATGTAGACTAATGGTTTCAAGATAATATGAATACTCTTTTTGACTATATCTGTCCTTACGCCATCGTAACCAACCGCCATTGAATTGTTCAAACTATTAGTTATTTTTAGTAATTCGATTTCATTTATAGGATTTAAGAATATGCTATTGGCAACATTATCAATATTAATATGGTCAGTACCTACCGATGATGCATAATTCTCACTAACCATTTCAATGAAGTATTTATTAAAATAATTTGCAATAATTTGGGGATCTGTTATTTCCTTATTTCTTATTTTAAGTTTGTTCACCGACTGCCTATTAACATTTTTATTCGAATTGAGAGTTATAGGATAGGTAACATAGGATAGGCTGGTAAAAAGTGATGCGATAAAATTAAAAAGTATTTGAAATTTAACATTCAGCTCTTCTTATTTTTATTCATAAAAGTCATAAATAAAATCTCCAGATTTCTTTCAACATTCTGAATGTTCTTGAATTTAGTTTCTATGGGTAACAATATTTACCGGCCGTACAATACCGACATAGAAATACTGACCTGATATTTTGTGTCCACGCCCATAGAAACTCTTACAGTTTGACACTAGTTTGTATGGGCGTGTACACGAAACAGCGGATCGGTATTTCCATGTCGGTATTATACGTGTCGGTAAATAGTGTCACCCGTTTCTATAATACGTACATCATTATACACTACAGTGTACAAATCCTATAAGGGTTCTATTTTTGCCGAATGATGTACGGAAACCTGAAAATAGAATGAAGTCATATTGTATGTGCGTGTTTCGATAGCCAATAATTAGGTAACGAAATAGAAATCTTCAGCTGTACACTTATTTAATTAATTACATCATCAATCAATTAAAGGTCATTAACCCGGAAAATGGCAAATATGCTTTTTATCAAGTGTTTCATACGTAGGTACACACGTAACCTAAATTATGAAATGTCAAGTACATTTCAACTTTATATTAATAGGAGCAAGGTCTAAAACAAGAACTACGTGGCAGGGCCTCACTAAAATAATGTAATGAGTACTTCTGACAAACGAACCTTGTATCGTGTTGCTACTAACAATAGTAGTTTTTTGTCCGTCCTAACGTCTCGGCGTTCAAGGCCCATAGTATTTCTAAGGTAGAGACGATAAAGCTTTTTGTAGTGGAACTTTTTATTTACATTCCGATCGGGTTTGCTTTTTGTTTAGTTTTGAGTTAATACATAGATTTAAAACGGTTTAGTATTTGATTGATTTCATAGTTCATTAGTTACCGACTATTATAAGTTTATTTATTTTATTTATTTATCTCTATGTTTATTTTTAATTTCTTTTTCAGTACCTATTAAATACTGTTTAAAACCGGGGTGAGTAGAGGAAATGGGGGGAGCCCTATGCCTAGCAGTAGGACACTTCTCCAAGCTGAAACAAAACCGTAGAACGTTCTCACAGTAAGCGTCATAACAAATTCCCTTGTCAAGCAATGAGATGTCATTATGACTTTTTCTACGAAAAGGTTCCACAGTGGGTCGCGATTCAGTTGGTTTGAGTGTACACAAGCAGCTGCTTTCTATGCTCACTGTACTTATTTATGTATCCACATGTAAGTCAGTAGAAGTACTCATACGGGAATCGAACCTGTATATTGGAGTTGCGAATGTATTTATAATTCAATCTCAAGTACTCCCTACGCACTATAGGGACAGGGGTATATTCGAAAACATCGAAGTGATATGGCAGATGAGCGGAAGCACTATGTTTTACCGTTATCATGCGTAAAATGAGTCAAAGTGAGGTATCTAATATCTGCTTGACTAAGGTTATATGTTTTTTCTCGTAAATAAGTTATTGTTAAAGATTCCAAAAAAGGTTGCCTGGAAGAGATCGCTCTTAAGCGATAAGGCCGCCTATTGCTTACCTTGTATTTTTTTTTTCTGTATATTTTCTGTATTGCTTACTATTTCTGGTGTATAATAAAGAGTATTTGTATTGTATTGTATTGTATTGTATCCCATTTTTAATACACGTTTGCTGTTTTACTGACTATTACTTACCTAACTATCATTTTTTATACAAATACCGGTCCCTACCAAGGACCGTATTCCTTACTATTTCTGGTGTATAGTAAAGAGTCATTGTATTGTATTGTATCCCATTTTTAATACACGTTTGCTGTTTTACTGACTATTACTTATCCTAACTATAATTTTTTATACAAATACCGGTCCCGACTGAGGACCGAACCCAGAACACCAAGCTTCATAGTTCAGGTTCTACACCCCCGGGCTATCCGTTTGTGTAATAGTCTCTTCGGCGCGAGTTTGCGATTGACGATAAACGACAACATTGCTTCTCAATCACTTGAACATTGCCGAATAGAGAGCCAAAAGGATGCTAGTATAAAATTGATACAGCCAAACGTAATATAAACGTAATAATATAGGGCGGCGATAAAAATATGTAATATGGAACCCAAGAGACAGTGGTGCGCCCGACGAACTGCGTGCTTCTCGCTAGGTAATTTGAAAAGAGGATTCATTGCATTGTGACGAAATAAGTTTGATCTTCTAAAAAATTTCCTTTACTATCGTTAAGCTATAACTATAACACGATAAGAAATTATGTCGCTTGAGCTAAACATGTGACACGCATTTTTGGCCTTTGAAGCTAGACGTTGTTCAACAAAGGAGTTTGCAGAGATTAAAATGTGCATTAATAGGGATGTTGAAAAAAATATTATAAAAAATAGTACTTGATTTAGCGTTTCTCATAAAGACAAGAGAATACAGACAGACAGGCCGAATTTTCTTGGATTTGCTATTAACAAAGAATAAATTTCAACACAATACAATTGACTATTTACTAGAGAATACGTAAACCAATAATAAACAGTTTAATGATAAAGAAAAAAAAAACATTTATCCGCGACAATTACAAAAAAAAGAAGAAAACTAAATAATATTTATCACGGTCATGAAATGGTTCCAAATCTACATAATTCCGCCCGTGCGAATGGCACTAATACATAAAGAACACATACACACAATAATACATGTAGAAATATTACCACTACTGGCAAGTAAAGGAAATAAAAGATAAAATTTAAGTCCGATTTCTTCATAAAATGCTATTTATTTATAGCTTTCTTAGGTGTACTTCAGATCGAGTTAAAAAGACCACACGAGAATTGGAATCGCGGCCATGGTCAACCATTGCGTCGGCTGGTTATGCCTTTATTTGCCGCAAGCGTAACCGATAAGCTGCATGATTTGGTTTCCATTGGCTGATCTTAAATGGTAATGAAACTATTGATTAAAATTGTTCACTTTCGGTATACAACTAAATACTACATCGTGAGAATCAGTCATACATTTAAAAAAAATAACCACTCTGAACTTGTACGTACCCAGGTGTGCCGCATATTTAAGACCAATTCATGACCTGTATTTAGTATAGATTTTTCAAACATTACTATCTGTTAATTTAGGTTTCTAGGGTTCCGTAGTCAACAGTCTGTCCGTCCGCGGCTAAGCTCAAAGACCGTTAGTACTAGAAATCAAACAAAATCTAGAGTACCTACCTCCCATAGACGTAGTGTTTTTTTTCAACCAACCTAATAGTGTGGGGTATCGTTGGACACGCTCTTGACCGGTTTTTGTAAACAATTTTCATGTTAATATTAAATAAAGGGAAACCATGTCTTGTGAAGAATTGCATATTAATGGTATATTAACATTAATTTCTTATACTGATTTGTGGTGTTCAATAAAGGGTATTTGTATTGTATTACCAATTGATGTATGGCTGCAATTCCACAGTGCCTCAATAACGAATGTATGCGGTCGACAACAAGCACCAGATCAGAGTGTTATCTTAAATTGTTAGGTAATTAGTAAATAATTAGGGAACTGATAGCGCTTAGCCTGATAAGAAAATATTTTTTAACGTTGCTAAAACTTCCTCACTTTTGTTATTTTTCAATTAACTGATTTCTCTGTGTACCTAATGCTTCAACTTTTATCTAACATTCTTTACATAATAGGAAGGTATATGGACCGAAGGTATATCGTAGAAACTACCGGCGAAGGCGTATACGGCGAAGGTATATAATTTTGGAAACTAATTGGTGACCCCTGAGTTATACTATGGAACTACTTTATCAGTCTAGTTTACTGTACCGAGTGAGGCCTGTATACAAGCAAAAAATTAAAACGTAGATCGTCCTCGTCGAACTGAACAACATTAGTTCAGCGACTTTTGAAAGTACTTTTGTAAGTCTTTGAATTTTCCTTTTTTTCATACAAATTAAATACTGCTTTTAATATACGCCATCCCAGAACATCAAGCAATCAAGCATTTTGCTTTACATGCTTCTTCGAATAAACTTAAAACTTTAATAGAAATTAAAAAAACTAATTATTTTTAAAAGTCGTTGAACTTATGTTGTTCAGTTTGAGGAGTAGGTATGTTCTATATTTTATTTTAATTATTTGCTCTCATTACAGGCGTCACCCGGTATATGACGCACTATTAGATCCGACTAACTAGATATAACCTGATTTATCTCACCTATATATATTGATGCGAATAAAATAAAATTATAGGAATGAATATAAAATGCCACCTTACCCAATAAGCCTGAGTGAGAAATACGACGGCAGGCAATATCATGAATCAAGGGAATCACCTGCAATTTATTTACAAGTAAATTCTTTTTACATTTAAGTGCGGGATCAATTCTAACAGCGGAGATCTGAAAATATGACGGCTTATGAAAAAAAAATAACTTATTTAGCAGTTCAATGACGACCATTTGGACCAAGTTTAGTGAAAATGTTTATCTGTAGAATTGTGTTTTCTTTGCAGTAAAAAATAACCTTTTGACGCTTGCATCAAATGGAATTTCAAGTACACATTGTCGGCCATACTGTTAAATCAGCTAATACTTTTCCTACCACCAATAATAATAAATTCTTTCTTTTCTCCGGACTCCTGCTTGTGTAATTCTGTGAACAAATCTATTCTGTGGTCAATATTTCAAATATTGACTAAAGTATCCACGTCTCGCCTCAATTTTAGTTGCTTAGTCTGCTCTTCTCCACTCGATCCCAATGGAATCGTGATGTAAATAAAAATTTTCGGTTAACACGAATTCTTATCACGCAATTAAGTCTTACCTTCCACAGAAGCATTTATCACGTACTTAGTTTACCTGAATGGGTACCTGCTGGCTTATCACGTTGGCAATGGCATCACGTGACGGTCTCGGAATCCGATCTGTACAATGGAATGTGCTATCTAAAGTTGGGCACGGCCTTTATAAAGGTGATTGGAGCAAAATAACTTTAACACCTCTCCCCCCCCTCTCCTCTCTCTTTTCTCTTTAATAACTCTTGAGTTTCTTTTGTTTCAATTTGGAGGCCGTTCCTTAAAGATCATCTTTGGAAATACTACTCGAAAGTGGTATTAATTAGGTTGGTAAACTATTCGGTCTATCAGATGTAAAGAAATTCTGAGAAATCACAATATTTAGTAATTTTCTTCTGTGATTATAAGTGTATTGTGTAAGAAATACTAATAGGTACCTAAGTATCCTGTACTCGTACTAGAAATTAAGCGTTACTATGTAAGTAAATAACAGATTGGTCGTGGTTGCCGGTTCAGAATCAGTACCTACAGTACTTTCTTGGGAAATTTCTGTCCTGTTCTAAAACAGGGCACGGAATTGTTTTAATGTTATTAAAAATAATAGAATAAGTTAATGCACTCTGCCGATGATAATCCATTGCACCAGTTCGGCTGTTTACCTGTAAATCGTTATCGGATCCGATAAGAAGTTGACTCGTTTTATATTGATATTGAATGTCCTTGACGACGCCTAGTTTTTATCAATATCGACACTTACCCGAGTTTATTTGACTCGCTTCGTCTGAGTTAAACGTTTTAGTATTTATACAATAAATAAACCTAAAACCTTTTACCTTAGCAAGCGGTCGCTGAGTGGAAAAGTGTTTATTGATATTGACCTCCGCAATCAAGCAATTAATTTGTTTTCAAAAGTTGCCTGGATGAAATCGCTCTATGGCGATTATGGCACCCATTGCTTACCATGTAATTTTTTGATGTACGTAAACTGGGGTTACTTTAGGAAAATTTTGGGTTACTTTGATAGATTTTAAATGGTTATAAAAACGCATTATATTTATAGCTTGATTGAGCAAACATTAAACAAAAAATTCAGTAAGAATTCCCACAAATTTTAAACGATACATTTTTTGTTGCCCTGGTATACCGGCGCGCGTTAGGTTAAAGCTTATAGTCCTCGCGGACTTTAACTTAGCTCTTGCAGCCTAATGGTTCCCGGACCACTGGTCGGGAACCACTGACTAGCCCATCCGGTTGTCAAATAATCGATTTTGTTGTGGATTAGGGCCAAAACAATATTTCTGAAGGTGAGCGTATGCGCTGCTACTCAAGTGTTTCGTAACAATGCGGTTTATTTGTAATCTGGCGCAGCTATTTTTAATACTGACTTGATTAGAGATGTGCGATTTGCGAATGAGTTATTTAAATTAACTAAGTAGTTCAATTAGATGAACTCTTTCACTCTTTACTTCGGTTGAGATCTATTAGTTTTGACACAGGTCTATACCTAGTTTGGGGGTCACAATATTTGACCATTCCCGCGACTTCTCTGTACAAACTTTCCATACTCATTGATCATTGTATTTTGCCTCAAGTTGATTGTGCAATTTAATTTTATTTATTATTATTTATTAGTTAGTTATACGTTCACCTACCTAAATACTAATTCAAAGTGAACTAAGCCAAATCACTGATGATCAGTAATTATGATTAAAACAAAAAGAAACAGAACAACCAAGACTGTTAGGGTGAAGTCACATCTATCAGCATCGAATCGCATTTTGTGATTGATGTGCATTTGTTTCGAACACGAAAACAAACGCGCGCGAGTGTCATTCTGACATTTTGACGCTTAGTAATAAAGCTTCCAAGTAAGTCGGTTGTTTCATTCGCTCCATAGCTGCATACTTCTCAGTAATACAAAAACGCAATATTGTATGAAATGCGTCCGCATGCGGAAGGGTGAATTGACGCGGACGCATCTTCACACAATATTGTGGTTTTGTATTAATGCGTTTCGATGCTGATAGATGTGACTTCACCCTTAGCCTGGTCTTCAGCTTGATCAAGCATGAAAGAGAAAAAAATATTAGAGCGTCTCTTTCTAATGGTTATGTTTCACATTTATGTATATGTATTCGGTAAAAATTTAAGTTATTCTTTCGTTCACGCATTTTTTTATTGAACTAAACTGAACTACTGAACTAAAATAGGGTTATTTCGGTGAACTTTTTAGTGACACATTTTGCGCATATCGCGTAACTAATTGACTAACTATTAGCTGAATTTGTGTTTCCAAGCTCTAAGTTTGACTGAGATTGATTGATTGTTATAGGAATGGAAAATGTTGAACTATATTTTGGAGTTTAATTATTAATCTTATTACGCTTCTTTCTTATCCTTTTCGAGTGACAGAAACTCAAATCCTCTGGTTAAAATCGATAAATAAATTATAATTATTACTCAATAATAATAGTAATATTTAGGTATTTATTGCAGATCAAATCCGTATTTTTGTTAGTACAGATACTAAAAAAAACAACAATATAAGTTTTGGTAGTTTTGTGATTATAATTTTTTCAAAAATATTTGTTTTTGGCTTTCAGTGGAAATAATAACTTTGTACTTACCTACCAATCATTTGAGTTTAAATAATCCATCCTTTATGGCATTACTTAACTGACTTCCATATCACATTGCCACTTCGCGTTACGTTGCTTTTGGTTGCGGAATAGATAGCATGGTATGAGTAGAAGGTAGTATATTTTATTAAATTGAATTTAATGCAAAAATTATAACTATGAAACAGCTATCAAGACCTGGAACATACCTATATCTTATCTCAGAAGTTCATGTTAATATCCACTCAGCAATATTTTGGTACCTGTTTGTAATTTGTTTGGAATGTTTCCCCTGTAATTTCTTAAAATATGGTAATATGCGTCCCTTGAAATTGTATAATGACTTTGTCTTCTTTTTTAAGCATTATGTCCTTTTGAGTTCTACCCACTATTCCTTCGTTCACAAAGCAACGGGCGGATGCGCGGCGTGCTCACGCGCAGCTAAAATTAACACGTCACGTAAAAACGCGGCAACGCAATGTAAACAGTTTACATTGGGATTAACAACTGGATGAGACATGGTTTCCGTAAGCAATTATATCGGGGAGGTGACCTCTCGTAACATGGCTGTGTTTCATCAATGGCTGCCGAGGAACTTTATTGATTAGGTACCTATAATACGTAGGTAGTTGGTGCTTAGAAATTTATTCTGCGGCTGATTTGGAGAAGAATTTTTACCTGCTATTTTACTTATTTAAAAGTAACACTTTTCAGAGATCCCCTATTACTTTTAGATGCTTTTACTTGTGTTACTTTTCTGAGATCCGTCTTAAACACGCAAACCATTTAATAAACCATACACATAGTCCTATCCTAGCTTCTCCGCTAAAAAGCACGCTTGTTTTTTTATATTTCTAGTTCTTTGTGAACTTTCGCAAATTATTTCCTGAAACCTGAAGTTACATTCTCATGTAGCAATCAGAAATGCATGAAATTGGAGTGATGTTTCCTGTAGACATAAGCATAAACAAGGGACATAAGCTGCGACAAACTTAAGATGTTTAGGCCAGAGATCCTCAAATGGTGCGCCTCGGCGCCCTGGTGCGCTGTAGTAAGTCGTACCTGTGGGCGCCACGTGAGGCTCCTGTTAACCCGGAAACTAGGGCAATCTGGAGCAAATCGAGTTGTTACAGCGCCATATCATTGCTCACTATTGTACTTAATTTCATAATAAATAAATAAAAAATAATAATAATAATTTCAACTAGCTAGGCTTCCGTAGATGCAAGGTGTCTGTGACAAAATGTTAAGCCTGTAAGTGCGCTGTAAACTAAAAAGTTTGAGAGCCCGTGGTTTAGGCCTTTAATGGCATGTAAAACAAGGGCGAGTCTAGGATTTAATGGGTACAGTTTGTTTTACTAATAGCGGTTTGGAGCTTTACGTAGATCCTACAAGGTACCTACCGAATAGTTGTCAGTATCCCTAAGGCCTTTAGTGTTAGATACATGGCCTAAGTTCCCAAGTGAGAACTAATTAGTGATTATCTTTTTGAATGGGCGAGTGTGAAGCGCGAGCGAAGCGTCTCTACTTCAGTTTGCCCGGCTGTCTGTTCTCTTCTACAGGTCACATTCCTCAACCGATTCGCATGAAATTTTGTGAGCACGCTCGACAAATTTTCAGGTTTTTTGTTGATTCGGTTTGTAGATTTTTTGTTCAAATCGGTGGGGTCAGCCACAGGGGTTTCAAAGTAGGTGGTAAACTTTTATTGGGTATATCTATGCAAAGGCAGACTCCTCTAATTGATTCCTTCCTACCCCCATTATTACCAAAAAATGTTTCTGAATAACTTAAAGAACTTATTCTCATTACCTATTAATAATTTACTTGCTTTCTCTTTCACAACAAACAATTATTGTTTTAAAACAGTAGTTTTAAAGGAAAATTTGGTCACAATACTAATAAAGGCGAACGCAATACAAGGAATCGTTTGTCAAATTAACGTATGCACTTAAACGCAATTCGCACCTTGCACCGCTGAAGTACAAGGGCAATGCGTGTTTGTCTGTTTATATACACGAACGAAGTCAACAGCTTTTGTCATGTTCATACAGATATAGCAAACATTCGAAAAGTGTTCCATCAGATTTTAATCCTAAAAATAGGTCAAAATCACCTGGTAAAACATTAAAAAATAAACAAAGGTTCTCCGTACTTATTTACCAAATAGAATCAGCGACAGAAAGTTGATTGGCTAATGCTTAAACTTTCGCAATTTAACCCAACTTTCTTTCTGATTTAATAAAGCTCTCTTGAGTCATAATTTTAAACTATATAATTCATAATTTAACGGCCTAACTCACGATTATAAGTCAATAAAGGTCCGATTGGTTTCAACCTTTTCGGAGGTAGCTGGGAGAGTGGAGTCAGTGCTGTTGAAAATCAAAACTGGTTGGATCGTTTCTAATCGTGAATTAAGTCGTTCAATTGTTTAGTTTTTAATTTTCTTTGATCAGCCGTAGGACACCCATTGTCGGACACAAGTCTCCCCCATTTGACACACCATGTCATAAAAAAAAAACAATCCTAGTAAGTGTACTTATATTGAAAAGAAAAGAATACATAGCAATATAAAACTAACCTAAAATACTTACTTAAAAAAAGACAAATACATAATATTGAAAACCAAAACAAATTATTTAAACCAGACCCAGACAAAGTTATGAAGAAGCTAGCAGCGTTCCCTTTTTGAATTGCTAGGCTAATTCTTTGTCCGAGGAAGCTGCGAGCTCTTCAGTTCCCTGTGACGTCTACTGACCTCTTCGATATTTCAAAGCGCTAGGACCTCGCGGACTAAGGGTCTCAACACCGAATGGGACAAAATCATATTCGGCGTCTAGACCCCTATATTTGATAGATTTTGCTTTTTCAGCCACTTCAGATGCTGCGCAAGCTCTGTTGCAGGTTCCAAGGAGATGTGAAGCAGCTAGCGTATCAGAACAATTGGCATCTAACACAAGCACTACATCTTCCATGGGGTCACTCATACCATCGTCTCTCGCAATACCTGTGGGCTCCAGTAAGGATGACGAAGGGGTCTGGTTTAAGTCATTTGTTATAGTTTTCATTGTAATTTGTCTTTGTTTAAGTAGGTATTTTACGTTTAGGTTAGTTTTATTTTAGTTGATATGTATTATTTTCTTTTCAATGTAAGTGTAAATACATTTAAAAACCAATAAAGACTTTAGGAGATCCTAGTAACTTTTTATGTCAATGGGTTGGTCTGTGGTTGGTATCAGACATGATACCGCAAAAAGATGTCAGGTAACTAACATCGCTAAATCGTTTTCGTCATTACTTCCAAATTAAGAACTGTAATCGACGCTAATTGTTTCAATGATCATGTTAGAAATATAACCTACTTGAGCGTGCTCAATTTGAGTGTGACAAATATATACGAAACCTATTTGTATGGACCTGTAGATACTGCACCTAAGTTAACGTTCTAAATACTACATATTGCGGTAGACTGGCTAGCTAGACTCTATCACGGAATAGTTATCCTGTTAGTTTTCTTAGAATCAACTTACGGTTTTCCCGTTCAAATATTAAAGAACAAAACAATCAATATACTCACTTCTTGACTTTTGACCTTCGTTCAGATTAGGATAATTATAATAATGAAACAAAGACTTCATTGCGATTCTCTGTAAAAGAGAAGTTCTATTATAAAACGTACCTACGTACCAATATTTAAAGAACTTTACTAACTGTAAAAAAAATATAGACTCACCTGTAAAAACGAAAAAACGTCTTTAAAGCCCTTATTCAAATTTTGTTTGTAATATTGTAAAATCGCTTCTTCCCAGGCAGCACACAAGTCATATAACTGGCCAACAATTTAACCTTATGCAGGGTTAAGCTTTATTATATATGTATAGAAGCTGTGTGTATTGCCAAGTTCTGTATTAAAGTTGTTTTTTGTTATGATAATGCTATTAGCTGAGTTACTTCTGTAATTTGCCGATTTTATTTCGTAAAGCTGAATAGTCATCATAAATAGACCTGTTACTCAAGAGTTTGTGTAACCTTTTGTATAACACTGGTATAAGATTCTATTATCCAGCAGAGTACTGAATAATTGAGGTTCTGTTCTCTTTCAGCTGTATTACACACCACATCTTGACAGTTACACAGCTGCTGTATAAAGTAGGGTGTGGTTCCTGTTATGAAGCATATAGTTAGTTAACAGAATTTAAGGTAGCTGTTATAACTACTTTATGCCGCTTTAAGTACGTAATTACTGTCAAGTGCAGCTAACTGGGGCAAAAGCAAAAGTAACAGATTCTTATGCAGAAGTTGGCTGAGTATTCACGAAAAGTAGACATTTTTTAAGCTAGCAGAACTATTTTGCAATATTTGTCAGCATTTATGCGGCTAGTAGTAACCTACTATACTTACTTATTTATTCTGTACTACATTAATTACGTTAGTTGTAATTTTTAGTGTCGTAACACTTTTCTATATTGAATAAGTATTAACTAATAATAAATCTGAATATGATTAGAGCTAAAAAAACAAATAACAAATAGGTCTATACTGTGGGTTTTCATTTATTTTATGACTGAATCATAATTGTTTGATTTATATTACGAGTGTGTATGATTATAGAACAGTTATCGAAAATATGTTGTGGGCAGACCACTTTTAACCAGAGAACATCTGAATAAGTGGACACATAAGGTCTGTTATGCAGACATTAGACGAGGAGCCGCTGTGCAAGCAGACTTTATTCAGAATGAGCGTCGCCATAATGAATAACATAACCTATTAAATGATGAGAAATTTTATACTCGAAAACTCAATTATGATAACGAAATCGGTATAATATTCTTGTAAAAAGTATTTCAAGGTTACTTTTGAACCCTCAAATGGTATAAGAACATAAAAAAAATTTCACTCGTAAAAACAAACCGACGACGAAATGTTGTTTATTTCTCAAAAACCTGGATTATCAGGTAGCGCGTAAAAATTTTGCACGAAATGTATATATGAATATACGGTAAAGTTGCATGCGCACCTACAATTTATTATTTCAAGCACAAATAAGCGTATAAAATTATTTACCTACTACACATCTGACATTAAAATTTGGCCATTTATTTTCTGCTGCTGTCACTCACCAAACAACGCGTGCACTTTTAATTTATTTTTGTGTTCGATTATGTCAACTTCAAATTTGATTACAATAAATTCTTGATAAATGTTCTGAAATAAGCTTAAAGCTGTGTATCATCTGAATATCTGAGCTTTGAAGGACTAAGCATATAGTTCATTCATCATTCATTCATCATTCATTCATCTTCTGGATAACAGAGCTGTAATACTTGCATAAAAGAACAAAATGCTTTTATGCAGAAGATACTCAGCTTGTCGTACAATTATTCAAAACTTATTCATGTGTTATATTGCTATTACTCAGCTATTAGCTGTATAATTTTGTGCCCAAATTGCTTGAGTAACGTCTGAGTAAGCGCTTAATCAGCTAATTACGGTAGTCTTATTCAGCAATTCGTTTCTGTGACTGCTATTATAAAAAACTTACTCAGAAGGTTTGTGCTGGCTGGGTTACTCTCTCTCATATTAACCCTTAAAAAGGTAGAGGCGATTTAGCGACCACATGCATTGACCATATCCATTGTAATTTTTGAAAATACTACTAGTTTTAAAAACATCCTTTGTCAGGTATGTATTCAATAGCTGCTTTTGATTCTGTGGTGGTTTGCTCCAATAAATGGGGCCTTATTAAGGGTAAACAAAATGTCTCAACTGACACAATGCGGCAAATAAAAACCTCTTTAAGAAAAGTAGCGCCGCGACTAATTTTAAAAACATGTGTGTGGTGATTTTGTTTACATTAGTGATAATCTTGTACAAAGATTGTTGCAAGATTGCATTCCCCAAGCATAATATTATATGTGCATGCATGGCCACAACATTTCACTGCGTTCGATTTCACCGCGCCCGACCGTATACCGCTGCATCCACGATTCACCCATTACTCAACATGCATCATCGGTTTTTATAAAGCGAGATTAAGTTGGTGTTATGTGTGGAATACTTAAGATATATCCCCTTTTTCATAGCTTGACTTGAGATTCGTTTTTAGGGTTCCATACCTCAAAAAGGAAAAAACGGAATCTTTATATGGGACCCTTTTTGGTATCCTGTCGTGTCATCAAGTACCTAATACAGTTTTAGTGCTAGTTTTAGTCTTAGTCTTAGGTGGTACTTATGGAGCCAAAATAAATCTTTCTTTCTTTTCTTTCTTTCTTTATAGGATCACTTTTTTGTCCGTCCGTCTGTCTGTCAAGACCCTTTTTCTCATGAAAGCTTCGACGTAGCAAGCTGAAATTGATATCGAACACTCAAATCTGCGGGTCCTTGAAGCCCTGAAAATATCAAACTTTTAAGTCAACGCAATCAAAAGTTACAGTCATTAAACAACGTGTTTCCATACAAATAGCAGTGCACTGAAAACCTACAGGACACGTCCAGCTGTTCTAGAAACTTGAAATTTGGTGTTAAGGTAGCTATTATAACACAACCAACTAGAAAGTTCTGAAAATTTTGATTTTTTATGTCTGTCTGTAAATATTAAAACCAATTTAATCTGAACCCACACTGCGTACATTTTGCTTAAGAGTAGAGCTTCGATTTTCTCTGTGTGTACCTGTTACTCTGTGTTTTCTGTATCGCATACTATGTCTGGTGTACAATAAAGAGTAATATTATTGTATTGTATTGGAACATAGAACCTCCTCCTTTTTTGAAGTCGGTTAAAAATGGAAGAAAAGGAACAGCTTTAAGGTTAAAGGGGTGAAGTTGTAAAATGACCGCTAAAGATAGGAGTTAGCACTTTTGAAGATGGCGCATGAAGCAAGTCATTACGCACGAGCGAGTTTGACACCAAAATCTTGACAAGGATTACATGGCTGCGATTTTAGTTCACACGCAGTGCTTGAGGGCTTTGACACAATGCAGCTAATGCAAGTATTAAGCCGCGTATCCACTAGAGTCAGCCTCGGGCCGAGCGGCTGCCTCGCTCCGAGGCCGCGCAAGTGGAGACGCTGCCTCTACCTGAGGCGCGCCTCGACACGAGGCAAATTCGGTGCCGCGAGCCGAGCCATATTTTGTCTGTTAAATTGATAGCTCGTATATAGCGACCATAATTCAAAACTATCTTTTTGTATTTTTTTTATCGTAGAATTTTTTGGACTATAAAGTAGCGACGAAACTTGAATTATGAACTTTTTTCAATTTTGACAATTTAAGGGTTGCGCTGACGATCCTTACTATTATCACATATTATAAAGGGGAAAGTGAATTTATTTGTTTGTTTGTAACGCTTTCACGCTGTAACGGAGTGACGGATCGTCGTGATTTTTGGCATAGAGATAGTTTATGATCCCGAGAGTGACATAAGCTACTTTTTATCCCAGAAAAATGCACAGTTTTCTGAGGTAACAGCGCGCGATAACTGAATACCACGCGGGCGGAGCTGCAGGAAAAAGCTAGTCTTGTCTATAATAACGTTTTATCTATTGTATAAAAGTGCCGAACGTAACGTACGCAAAAGGAATTTCACATTTAAGCTTTAGTGACGAAATCTAGGAATATAATGTCATCTGCTTGTACAGTCGTACGTCGGAGCGTGCAAAAATATCTGTCAGTCCTACCGGCTCTAGAAATATAGTCGTATCAGATAGGTACTTATTCAAGCTACGTTGTATCAGAATCTGACAGTCACTGCCTCTACTACAGTCAAGGGCAAAAATATGTATACACTTTGGTACCTTGTCTATTTTCGTCATATTTGAAGTGCCATTTAAGAACTGTCACAGTGGTTAAAGTGACAAGTGTACACATATTTTAGCCCTTAACTGTACGCAAGCGAACCATGGTTGGCAGAATGTGAGTGAATGCCTTTGCAAAGGCTTCCAATGTCGGTTGCATTGACACGAATTCTTGGTACGCTTATCAAAAGTCACGACTTGCTCTGTGATTGTACATCGTACACCTGCTGGCTTCATTTGTTTTGTAAATGTATTGTAATGATTACTTAATGTGTTAGTGAGGCATAAAGTAGCAGAGAAAGTGCCTAAACAGTCCCGCGGCTGAATCTAAGTAATGTAAGGTAAGTATTGTATGGGCCATGTTGCCTGATTTTAAACTTTTTACTCACCTATTATTATTATAATAATAATATTAGCCTTTTATTCCTAAACATAGGGTTACAAGAGGTCCCTAAGTTCGGTGTGCCTTTTGGCATAGGCCTCCTCCAATTTCCTTCCAATGGATCCTGTCCCTTGCTACTCTCAGCAAGAATGGTCCCGCTGTCTGTTTCAAGTCATCTTCCCATCTCCTGGCTTGACGACCCCTACCTCTTTTACTGTCTCTGGGTTGCCAGAGTGTGACTTGCTTGCTCCATTTGTTAATGGGGTGGCGTAGCAAATGTCCAGCCCTACCTATTATTATTACTAATGTACAAAATATTCTACCTTATTGG
The DNA here is from genome assembly GCA_037349165.1 of Choristoneura rosaceana. Taxonomy (NCBI): domain Eukaryota; kingdom Metazoa; phylum Arthropoda; class Insecta; order Lepidoptera; family Tortricidae; genus Choristoneura; species Choristoneura rosaceana. The sequence continues at coordinate 12,450,458 of JAZBNJ010000041.1, read as the reverse complement.
CAGTGGCGTGGTGCTTTAATAACGCGATTCCCACCTTGTTGACTAAATGTTTTACATGAGTACATGACTGTACACCGGGGTGAGCAAAGTAAGATCAACTTATCCCTGTCTCACTTTCCGGCTTGTTTAACAGAAATATAAAATGCGGGCTGTTGTTTATTACTCTTATTTTTTACTATAGGTACTGTACCTTGTCGCTTTCAGTCGTTACACAATTTCGTATGGCTTTTCAAACATGACGTTAAAGTGACAAGGAACAAAAGTGACTTATTTAGGACGTTGACTGTACTATAATTTATTTTTACATTTCAACAATTATGCACGTTTGCCTAGCTATTATGTACGTTTTCCACATAGAGATCTAGCTAAAATCAGTTTATTAAAATAATTTCTTCTTTTTCGCGGCAAGAAAAGTTAAATCTAAAATCGTTCAAATGTTCGAAAAGTGTATTTTTTTTTATTTATATCATATTAATATATATTTATTTATGAATTCATTGTGAAAGTGTAAATAGTTATAAAGTTAAAAAGAAAGAAAGAAATAAAGAAAATACATTTATTTAATGCCATAAAACAAACAAAGAACAAATAAAGACATACATGACAGAACATGATGATGATGATGAAGTTGAAAATGGTACATCTCTACAGTTTCTAATTTAAACTCTGCCCTAGTAATAACATATATGTAGTATTTATAGTCAAGTCCTTAACAAAATGGGCGACGACAAATCCCGCCTGCAAGCAAATTTCTAAATATGGTAAACATTATGAGTTAAATTATGGCTCTATGTAGGTTATATGCAAAGCTGTTTAAGCGTTTCATATTATCTAATAATAATGTCAAGATAAGAGTGCAATTCCTTAGTGTGTGATACTTAATATTTATGTGATTCTAACTTTGCCTTCGTAGAAATAAAAAAAAAAGCTGTTTCCTATCCCGTAATAATTTCGAGAAATTCTTTAGGTATTAATACAATTTTATAACTCTCAATAAATATATATACCGAATTTACAGTCTCTGACTAAAATAGTTTTCGCACGTGCGTATTAGCATTTTATTTTTATTCGACTGGATGGAAAACGGGCAAGTGGGTCTCCTGATGGTAAGAGATCACCACCGCCCATAAACATCTGCAGCACCAGTGACCAGGGGGATTGCAGATGCGTCGCCAACCTAGAGACCTAAGATGGGATACCTCAAGTGCCAGTAATTTCACCGGCTGTCTTACTCTCTACGCCGAAACACAACAGTGCAAGCACTGCTGCTTCACGGCAGGATTAGCGAGCACGATGGTTGTAGCAATCCGGGCGGACCTTGCACAAGGTCCTACCACCAGCATACCAGATTTTCGAATTTCGTAATAGCCCAGCAAGTCTGATTGTGGTCGAACACATGCATATTATGCTTCAAAAAACTAACATTTGCTTAGATAAACACTGACCGTTCATAGAACTTGTGAAGAAATCTTTTGTTATGTTTAAATTTGGGTATAGTTGAGTAGTCACGATCCATTTGCTTATAAAAATATCGCATCTGCTGAATAAAATATAATTGAATCGTTGTCTGAATACGTTTCATTTTATTAAACATTTGAATTGAATAAATCTATTTAAGGAACGGTTATTGAGTGGTCTTAATATATTTGGACAGGGGAACCAATGCGGACGTTGATTGGCGGTGGCGGTGGAGTTATTTAAGCAGATATTTATTGTTCCTTCTGTATAAAGTTAAATCCACCGATGTTTCCAGAAAATAGAAGGCGATATCGTTACTGCTGTAAAAAAATCTCGTACCTAAAATTGATTGATGTGACATGCAATAAACAATTTTGAATTTGAATTTGAATTTGATTATTTTTGTGAGTAAACTTGATTAACTTATTTTAAAGGTCAATTTCGTTGATGTTTTGGTTTGAGATACGGGATTTTTTAGTACCTCTAGTGACGATATTAATATTTCCAGTACATCATTGTTTTTAAATTTAAAACAGATAAATAAGAACAGTATTCTGAACAACACTGTTCATTGAACTGTTGTTATTTGGGCGTTTTCAAGAAAAGTGTAACTTTTCCGTTTTTTTTTTTAAATTTTGGAATAAATATGGTTTTTAATACTGGAATCATTGTGCTCTTGATTCTGAGTAGGAAAAATCATATTTTTTCCAAACTTAAAAAAAGAAAGGTTACATTTTTTTTTAAATGCACATTTTCTTCAGCATGTCTTCCTCTTGGTTCCTTTTCAAGGCGAGCAAGACCTATAATGGTCACGCGAGTGGAGCCGCGAGTAGAGACTCATAATTTTTGGGGCCACATGGTCACAATATTGATGTCATGTTAAAAAAAAACAAAACATTATCGTTATTGGTTAAAGTAGGTCTTAATTTACTAGCCATACCGGTTTACGTCGGGTATGGCCGTTAAACCGAATGTTAACCTAAATATGACCAGTTTTGAAACTCGTGCGTTACCGCCATGTGGGAGAACAGAAGTCGATATTTCACCGACAAATGCTACTCCCCATCTAGTATATTAAAACATGTTCAGTTCAATATAAAGTCAGTTTTTCAATGAATCCATAGAAAACTTATAACGTTTGCCTTGCCACGGTTTATACGAGGAGTTAATATCTGCGGAAATTACTGTAAACACATGTAGTTTTAGGTGGTTTAGGTGTCTAGTAGGTCAGTTTTCTTCGTCTCCCATGTATCACAGAACCGTCTACCAAAACCGTCGTATCATAGATTTCGTATTAATATGATAATGAAACTGATAGCTGAATTGCAGTTTAAAAATGGTTTTTGCCGCTGTTGTTTAAAGTAGGTTAAACATTACAACTACTTTCAACGTTACTTCACGTTATCGGCATTGTAACCACTGCCTATATGTATACCATTAGTGTACCTATATCTAGTTCTTTAACTGATAACATATTGGGACCGCAGACTTCCTTTCAAACTAATTATAGCTTGCTAAATGCTAAGTTAGCGGCTTATTTGGGAAGTATTTAGAATTGATTAATATTCGCATACCACCTGACTAATTGGGTATCTAATTAAAGATAATTTTATTGACGTTCATCATTAAGGTTGCAGCCGTTGTTAGAATTAATTCACTGTATTTAGAAACTCGTGATTTAGTCAGGGGTCTTTGCAAGGATTGCACACTTACATAACAAAAACACAGTGAAGATTGCTTTGTATTGCTGGCTCATTTTACCTCTAAAATTATATAAAAAACTAGCTTCTGCCCGCGGCTCCACCCGCGTGGAATTCGGTTATCGTGCGCTGTTTCCTCGGGAACTATGCATTTTTCCGAGATAAAAAGTAGCCTAAGGCCCATAAACTGTCTCTATGCCAAAAATCACGTCGCTCCGTCGCTCCGTTATGGCGTGAAAGACGGACAAACACACAAACATACAAACACATACTTTCGCATTTATAATATTAGTATGGATTATACTTGGTAAGTAGGTCATCATCATCATCATTTCAGCCGTAGGACGTCTAATGTTGGACATAGGCTTCCTCCATAGATCTCCAGTTGCTTCGATTGGAAGCGACCTGCATCCAACGTGAACCCGCGGCTTTAACGAGGTCATCTTCATCTGTCCATTTCGTTGGGGGCCAAGAAGTATCTGGATCATTAAAATACATGTGTCACGCAGGCGCAACTGTTTTCTAGATGCCCCAGGACGCTGAGATGTTAGTGATTTATTAAACTACCTAAGTTGCTCGCTTGACATTCGATCAAAACGGTAAGTGATACTCGGCCACTTTCACTGTCTAAAGCGAAGATACTTACTGCTTATATTTATACCTATCACTTTCGCGCATTATTGCTACGCTGGAATCACGGATGAGTAAACTTCGTGGGAACTAAGATCAACCATTGTAGGCAGCCTTTATTGAAAGTTTATGTCACAAAAACAAAATAATAAGTATTGGAGTAGGAATGCCATGGTTTACTAATGTTTCGGCGAATAATGTTTGGCAACCTGTTTCATTGAGCAACTTTTAATTTCCCAACTGTTTAATATTTCTAAAACTGTAACTATTTCAGGATTTTTATAAAACTAACCTAACCTAAAGGGTTCTTACACGATGGCCCTGAAATAAATCTTGAAATATTTATACAGTTTTAGAGTTTGCGAAATGAAACAGGTTGCCAAACGTTACCTTGCGAAAAGGCACCCGAAATGGAGCACATAATCAAAATCCTTTTTAATGATGAGTGAGTCAGGTAGATAGATATTATAATCTTTATTCTTCAAAACAAAGACATGACTTAGTAACTAAAGAGTAATAAAACAAACTATTTCAGCACTTAAAATTATGCCCGAAACAAGGTACTTACGATATAGCAAATAAAAACATAAATTAGGTACGTTTTCGAATGTATCAACTGTCAACACAAACAATTTAGGTGCTAACCACTTTATATATAGATAATTAATCTCTTGATGCGACCTTCTCCTACGCTGTTTTGATGAGTACTGAGACTAACAAAAATAGTACGAGTATGACAAATAATAACATAAAAAAGTATTATAATAATTCTGAGATAGTACGATGGGAAAAGTAAGATCTGATTCTCTATTTGAGTACCTAATACAATTTTTTTCTCTTTTCTATCGATTTAATATGAGCCAATTTAACAAATTACCTATGAATATAATTGGACAAACTTACGTCATATAGTAAGTCATTAAGGAAATAGTAACTCACGATAAATTTATGGGAAAAGGAAGTGTGAAAAAACATGAATGAAGCCCAATTTATACGGTACTAGAATAAATAAATGTATCTCAGCTATCCTGTAACATAATAATTTTTGAGATTTGAAAAATCCATAATTACCCGCATCGTTTTCTTCAGGTTTGCCAGTCAAAGAAATTGAGTACGATACTGTCTCTGTTTGTTTTGTCCGAATAAATAGAGACGGCATCACATTTATCTACGTGTCACGTAAAATGTATCATTGAGTGCGGTCTTGTCAAGCGGGCACTAAAGGATATTAAAAAAGGATTTTATAAAATTATACAGTGTGCATCAGCATGCAATAACAATTTATTCAAATTTCATAAATAAATAAATAAATATCATAGGACACTTGACACCAATTGACCTAGTCCCAAACTAAGCAAAGCTTGTACTATGGGTACTAGACAACGGATAAACATACGTACATAAATAAATAAATATTTAAATACATATTAAACATCCAAGACCCGAGAACAAGCATTCTTATTATTCATACACATATCTGCCCCGGCCGGGATTTGAACCCGGGACCTCAAGCTTCGTAGTAAGGTTCTCTAACCACTTGGCCATCCGGTCGTCATTTCTTCCTTACTTATCTCTCATTTCTTCAATATATGCGTCAGGAAATTGATAGGGGTTTAAACGCTCGTAGAACTACCCATTTATGACTAAGTAGGTAAAACTATAATATTCTTGTATATATAATCAGAATCTCGGAATCGGCTTCAATGATTTCGATGGAATTTGGGCATTTCTATCTACCGTTGCACACACAACACATTTTTCTTAATAACTTTTGTAACAAAACGGACACATCCATACAATATTTTAGGGACACATCTGGAGACCCTATTTTTGCAGCTCGGAATCATGGACTGAGTCTACCTTCCAAATTTTGTTGAAATCGGAGAGATAAACTCAGGGTACAACGGTAGACAGAAATGCCCATTTGCTATGTAGGGGTTTTTGGCCGTTTTAGCCCGAGCAAAGCTCGATCGCCCAGGTACAGTCGGTTCCCTAATTTATGTATCTACTTTTTCATACTAGTTGTATAGAAAAGTAGATACTTATTTTAGAGCACCGAATGTACTATTATTTAAGTATTACTTCGCAAATTGACTGTAGGTAACTGCCCGTAAAGATTTGCAATTTTGGACATAAAACCCTATACGCCGAGTCGCGTTGCTCCGAAGAAGAAGGGCTACGGATTAGCCCGAAACTGTCGAGCTAAACTCGATTTAAGACGTGAGTTATCCGGAACATTTATGTAATATAGGTAACTGCCGTTGGAATAACATCGCATTTACCGTCTCCTCCAAAATTCCTTCAATGACTCGCGACACTTCCCTTCATCATATTAGCTATTAAGATTACGAGATTATCTGTACTTATAACGTTTTTCATTATCTCCCGGTAATCTCCATTAATCTGGAGGACCCTCGGAAGGGCTGCAAACATTTAACTGATGCAAGGGTCTGATAAGGGTCATTACATTACCACCCGCGTTCGCTGAAAAGTTTGGAGAGTTTTGTTTTAGAATTTAATGAGGTATGTACATTGTACCTATGAAGTTGCAGTAATATAAGGTAACACAAGCATAATGATTAATGACAATGCAAGACACTAGTCGCTTAAAGATCTCGATGGACTACATTCATCATCATCGTCTTCATCATCATCCCAGCCTATATACGTCCCACAGCTGGACACAGGCCTCCTCTCAGAACAAGAGGGCTTGGGCCATAGTTCCCACGCGGGCCCAGTGCGGATTGGAAACTTCACACGCACCATTGAATTGCTTCGCAGGTTTGTGCAGGTGTCCTCTCCATGTTTTCCTTCACCGCAAAGCTCGTGGTAAATTTCAAATGTCCGCACATGAAACTCGAAAAACTCAGAGGTGCGAGCCGGGTTGTACTATTATCTATTCTGTGGCCGGGGTTTGAACCCACGACCCTCTGCTTGAGAGGCGATAGGTCAAACCACTAGACCACCACGGCTTCTTATGGATTACATTAAGGGTATAATTTGTTAACCAATCTGTCAATTGCGACTGTGTTGAACATATTCGTGTAGAAATATGTTCATGTAAATATTGATTATTTAATTGGTAGATCATACAGTGTCTATCAATAAACGGTTGATCTTAGACTTATATAGTAAAATTGGGTTATCCCTGGACTAAATCCTAAAATAAAGCTCAAAACATGGAACCAATTTCAGAAATGACCATTCGAATCGAAAGTAGTTTAAATGTCGGTGAAGCTATAAAATTACGGCCCAATTTGAATTTATAACGATTTGGCAAGATTAAAGTAGTTATTTTCTATGGCTCTGGCTCTACATTTCAAATTTAGCACAATTTTTAACCACTTACTATGTGATTTCAAAAATCAGTCTAGTCGAAGCGGAAATGAGAAATAGTATAGGTATGTGAGTCTTATCGAAGAATTTGAACGTATTGAAAGTTTTTTACAAAGCAGCCTACTTCTTCAGTTTATTTTTTCGTCACGTCTATTATCCCAAGAAAATGAAAAACCGACACTCAAGTATCGATACGTTGCCAAACAAAAAACTGGCACAATGTCGGCTGCGATCAAATATTTACACTACTTTTACTAGCAGGCGCACCGTCGGTCTGATGCCAGTACAGTACTACACCGACACACAAACGTAAATACTGGTGTAGTGTCGCCGTTCGATAGTTCACAATCGATAGTATTTCGATAGACTATCGATAGTCCACTATCGATAGTATTTAGATAGACTATCGATAGTTGGAGCAAAAGCTATCAATAGTATCGAAGGTACCGATATTATTGCTGTATGATAATGCAAAACTATCGATACTATCGATAGTATTTAACAGAAAATAACGAAAACTATAAATAGTATCAATACTAAATAATAATAACCCATAGTACTGAAATATAGGTCACTATCGGTAGCATCGATACTGTTGATAGTTTTCGTAAGTTAATGCTCAATACTATCGATAGATTTGCGTTATTAGATAGCAATAATATGGATACTATCGATACTATCGATAGGCTTATCGATAGTATGGCCTTTTTCCGATTGAAACTATCGATTTTTCGGCAACACTATACAGGTGGCGAAACATGCGTGACTGTGGGACTGTAATTACAGGCTATCACAGCTGGGTAAGAAAGCGAGAAGTGGAGAAACTTAATTATTAAAATCTTGAGAACTACAGAGTAATCAGGTAAACAATTGAACACTTAAATAGGCTTTAATTGTACTGCCATTGGTCAAGTAGAAGCTGTTTACTTTTGTTATGGGGCTGCTGGTGTAATTCTATAAAGTCGAAGTGGTAGCTGATTAGATAGCCACTAAAATAAAGGAAATGTCTCTCAAATAGTGAGAACATAGTACCAGTTCGACAAAGTGATGTATGCCTGCCTAATGTCAATCTCCAATGTCTAGGATAAGGTGACTGACAAGGATGAAGATTACTGAACTACCTATAGAGATCGCGCGTTGTCTGTTGTTGTCAACGCGCTCTTGTGAACCATGCTAACCGCTCCTAAATTGATGTAAGGGTCTTGATTTAGGTAGGTACTAAGACAGCTCTGCACTTGGATTTGTTTAAGGACAGACTGGAAACTTTTTAAAGGATTGCCTGTAAAAAGACTACTGGGTTGAAGTAGGTACTAATCGTGGAAGATTATCCAGACCTTACAAAATTAGTTAGGGGAATACATTCCAGCTATCATCAGTGGAAATAATTCAGTTCGAATTGCAAAAACAGTGACAAAATATTCACGTTAGGACGGCACTCGGGGGAATTATATTTGGTTAAAAGGACACCCTTAATGAGGGCCCAGAACCCCAAGGAGGACATTTTCACGGAACACCGCTCTTATGGTGCGCGTTAAAATTTAATTCGCCGAAGATGTGATGGTGAGTGTATAGGAGTGTGGGGTTATTTGAACAGTGCTGAATGGTCCTGAGGTCTTATGTGCGTCCGTTTTGAGGAATGACGCCATTTTGTGGTAGGTAGGAACAGATTGACTAAGCAGATCTATAAGACGAGCGTGAATGGGAACGTTGGGAGAGGAAGGCCTAGACGAACGTAACACGATCAAATCGGTGACATTCTGAAGAAAGGTCGGGTCAGGACGTGCATGCATGAAAATATTGATGAATGTAGAGGAAGCGAGAGTTGTAAGCCAGAATCGTAGCAAGTGGAAGGATGTATCTGCCTACCCTGCTGGGAAAGAGGCGTGATTTTATGTATGTATGTATGTAGGAACACTCATCACAAAAGTAGCTGTACAGCCGAAGATCGAAGTGATTAAATTCTTGTAGTGGATTTAATAAGTTTGCAGCCAAACTTACAAGTTCTAGAACTCACACCACTTAATCGTGTAAGACAAGTAAGTAGGTACTTTAGACCTATATATAAGTAGTTTGGTAACTTGTATGTACTTTATAAGCGCCCACCTGACAGTAGGTAATATATCTTTATGTAAAGGCACATCAACTGGCTGATGGATGATGCTAAAAAGTGTAGTTATTTTAGTATTCTGGAAACAAATAACAGCTAAAATTATTATGTCTGACGTTTGTTACGTACTATTTATTTTCGTTCGTCTAAAATTGAGTTTGTTTTGTTTTTAAAAGTTGAATTTCAAAAAAAAATTAAGTAGGTACAGTCGAGTTCTTATACTTCTGAGCAAAAATTTGATGAAAAATATCTGAACACGCTTCTACGCCGTTAACTATAGAGTCGTGTTCACATATTTTTCATAAAATTTTTGCTCACAAGTTTATGAACTACATAGACTTGTTCTAAAAAAATGCTTGTCGTACTATGACATTTTACTTTTATTAAAAGGCGAACTCAACCAAACAAACGATTCGCCTTTTCCCAATTACCTTTGTAACAAAACTAACAGGTTATAATAAAATCATTTATCCTTGTATACGACAGATAATAATCTTATCACCGTTTATCGAAGTTATGAAAGCAGATTAACCTGTCCAATACGTGGTGGCTTAGTTTCGGATATTAAACATCTAGGTAAGCGGTAGGACTAACACCATTGTTCATAATGCTTGCTAGGTCTTTGTTACTAGACAGTGATTGAACATGTGTTAAAACATGTAATCGAAGTAAAAAGTGTACCTGTAACTGGTTCACAAAAGTAATTTCGCCCTCGACTGAACTATTTAACCCTCGCCTGCAGCTCGGGTGGATAATAACGCCTTGCTAAAATGAGTTTTAAAATAAGTTATACACTCTGCTTTTCACTGTAATGACAAGAAAATTAAACAGGAACATTATATTTGTCAAAAGAAAGATGAAAAAGTGATTTGGCTTTAAATCTCTTATGACTCACGTCAATGACACTCATCAGCTTGCGAATTTTATAATTTATAAAAAAAATCCAAAAACTTAATTATCAAGTAACTTAGCTTCTATCAATGAACTAAGAAATTTATGAAAGTTAGTGAAAATAAAAAAAAACGAATCAGGCGTTACTTTGCGGAGGTCATGCAGCTCCTCCACAATAAAAAATAAAAACTCAGTGTATAACCTCTATATACTCTGTATACCAATTAGTAGAAAACAATGCGAGTCCTGACTCAATTATAAAGTAACCAATGATAATGTCACTGTTTCATTATTGGCACTCTTGCCTGTGTGGGGACTATTACACCCGGGCTACAACGGCCACTCTTTGGGGACAGTAAGGTAACTCACGAGATAAGGGGCCATTTGACCCCCTGATCCATTTGCGGGTTAGTTTATTCATTGTGTAGGATTCAGTTGTTAAAGTGTCGAAATTAAATGGCGAATACCCAGAGGTAGCGTATAAATATGCACAATCGGCCGCTCATTCATTATAAATTTTAACCCCCAACGCAAAGAGAGGGGTGTTATAAGTTTGACCGCTATGTGTGTCTGTCTGTGGCACCGTAGCTCTTAAACAGGTGGACCGATTTGAATCCAGTTTTTTATTTGAGAGCAGGTTTTCTAGCGATGGTTCCTACATATGTTTCATCAAAATCAGTTCAGTCGTGTTTGAGATATTGAACTTTAAAGTGACAAAGTCGGGGGTTTTCCAACTTTTGTTAGAAAGCAAAGTCTGAATTTTAGTTTATTCATTAAATTAATGTGATGGTTAAGTTACAGAAATACGTTACTTTAATTTCCATTAAAAAAAAAGCCTGGCTGCCGGCAACACACTGTATGAATATGCACTTAACTTTTTTTGGTTGCTTTAAAAATATTTTTATTTAAAAAAATATTATAACAGCGTACATACAAACTAGAAAAGAAAACCATTTTTGTAGTTTATATCAAGACATTCTACATTTTATATTTTAAAGATTATTAAACCATCCCATTTTTACGACCAACCAACGATAACATCCATACCGCGGTAGAAAGTTCCCATAAAATTTTAGCGCCGCACTAACAAAGAATCTTAGCCCCCATGCGAAATATGCATACACGTAAAACTTGAAGCTTTGCGTAAACATTCCACGCTAGACTGGGTTTTTAATAAAAAAAATCTAGAGATTATGACATTTTTCTAAAGTTCGTAATTGTAAAATGGTTTTCATTCACACAAAAGAAATTTAAAAAAGTAAGTTTTTACTTCTCATGCTCGTAAACTTCGTATTTAAGCTGGATCTAGGCGACATAAAATGTTTTTATGCTCTAGTGCATTAAGTAAAATTTGCGTCTAAGATCAAAGCGATCAGGTGTCAATAGCCACAAACAAAAAAGTTTTTACATTATTTTTTAATAATTTTTAATTTATAGAAAACTAAAAATCAGTAAAACAAAAAAAATAGTAATGTATGAAAAATAAAAGTACTTACATATTAACTGAACAATATGACTAAAAAGTTTATTACCAGGTAGTTTCTACCAAGGAACTGAGCTGTTTGCCAGAGTTAAAGGAATTAAAAAAAAACAGTGTGTAAGTATCCGTAAACCTTCAAGCTTTGCGTAAACATTTCACGCTAGACTGGATATTTCTCGTAATAAAACTAATGCGCTTTTATCAGAACCCAATCGAAAGTGCCCCGGGCCACAACAATCCATCACAATTTAATGTGAACCTTTCTGCTCCTATTGACCGATATAACACAACCAGCGTAACTAGACCCTTCACGAAGCGTGACTTACAGAGAACTAAGAATAGATATAGAATGGAACGGAATGTTATTCCACGTATAGGAGGCGTGGGTGAATATTTTTGCTAGGCAACTTGGAGAGTCAAAAGATTGACGGAAGAAAAAGATAAGCGTCAATTACTCTGCAGATAAGAATGCAGCTCTTAAATTTTGACGGTGGTTCTTGGCTGTGTTTAATTAGAATAGGTACAGCCATCTTTGAAGTATCCAACTTTACTACAACACTTTTTGAGCGGTTAACTTTGTTGCTGACTAAGCTGAGAAAATTTGTAGATTTATGTGTTTTTAGATATATGCGTGGTCGCCTTTTTGGCTCACGTGACATTTCTATTCCTTTTATTATTATTTCTGTGGTGAATTACATTGTGTAGCTTGAGGATTGGTGGCGCGGGTCAAGTTAGGCTGGTGATTAAAGATCAATCATTATTTTGATAACGACTAGTTTAAGTCGTCGGAATGCGGTTTTTAGTCCTTACGTTCATTAGGCTAACTGCTTTAATAACATGATAACTTGTTTGTTGTTACAAGTGTTATTTACCTAAATAAGATAGTGATAGATGAGTGAGTGGTAGTGAGTGATGAGATAGTTTGCTCGTGACTTTTCTTTAGTAATACTGAGTAATTGTAAGTTGTCCCTATGTTTTGTGTATGTTTATTCCAGGTACGCAACAAACTCGCTTCGACAACCCCCGTTTAGAAATCCTATGCAACCAGTCTGACACAATGTACACTTTGCTGCTGTCAGGTGTCATTGGCAGTAATGGACGCTATCCAAAAGCGACCGATTGCCACTAAGCAAAAAAGTTGAAGTTGAAGTTAAGTTGGAATTAATAATAATGGTCTCGCCGGAAGACCAGCGCTGACTTCACCATAGTCCGTAGGAGACCGCATTTTATGCTGAGGCGGGACGGAATTTTTATTTATTTTCTGTCCAGCTAATTTTTTTTCATTTTCATTTAGTTAATACTTTTTGGCTTATTTATTGTGCATAATTATGTAGGTTACTGTATGTTATACTAATTCTCATAAACAAAGATATAATCTGTGACAGTATTGTCTAACCGTAAGACAATATGGCAACAGTTTAAGACTATCGCCTAGGCGCTTGCATAAACCATCTCTTTCTATCATCTTTACACACTGTGTAACAGAAAGAAGCAGTTAAAACGGTTATTATATTATTGGACGACCGGATGGCCAAACGGTTAAAGAACCTGACTACGAAGCTTGAGGGGCAGATATTAATCATAATAAATAATACAAATGTTCTTTCTCGGATCTTGGATGTCTATAATATGCATGTAAGTATGTATTTGTTTATATAAGTATGTTTATCCGTTGCTTAGTGTTCCATAGCTTAGCTTAGTTTGGGACTAGGTCAATTGGTGTCAAGTGTCCCATGATATTTATTTATTTACTTGTTTATGATTCTAAGAGGATTAGGATATGGCTTGATGGCAATAAGATCATATACACTTTTGCTATCACAGAAATTGCTATAAAAAAACCACAAAAACAAGAAATGGGTTAAAAAGTCAAGTTATGTCTGCGTTTTCTTTCAGCTGTTCAGGACTTTTTTAAGGACCTGAGCCAACGTTATATGGTAGGAAAGGTATACCCATAATGGTTATCGTTATCGGGCAGCAGTAACTTAGGGTATCCCTAATTCAGCCGACAGCGTCGCAAACGTGGCGTTATGCGTTCTGCTACATTAGGCAGCCTAATTGGAGCTATTAGGCCTAAATGTATCTAGTAACGGGCTGACCCTGCATTATTGATACATTGAGCACTTAAGGCCGGTTTGGACTGCTTTTGGTAATTTGGTATTGTAGAGAATTAAAACCAATTCATAATATTTCAGCTAGTGCTTTTACTGCAAATATTTTTTAGGTTTTTTTGTGGTTGACAAAACGCCTGCGATAGTGCAAATCTGCGTAACTAGCATTAGAAAATTCCGCATAAGTGGCAAAGAATTTTCAAGTTTAACTCAAAAATAATTGAAATAAAACAAATGTGAAGTTAAAACCATCCACTGTAAAATTAGGCATATTCTAAAAATGTGGCATTTATGTATAGTAGATAAAAGGATTTGTGCTATACTCTACGAATAGTTGAGTTTCTTGTCAGATTCTTCTCAAAAGACGTTTTCCCGAACCGGTGGTAGATTTTTTTTTGACATTCATAAGTGCTTGTGCTTGCCTAAATTGAATAAAGATATTTTGACTTTGACTTTGAATACTGCTTTGACTTTTACGTAATGTTACCGTACATTGGTCGATGGTTAAAGCTGTACAGCTTCAAAGGTGTGACTACAGCAAAAATATCCATGAAAAAACAGTTACATTGTGGTTTTGTTAAAGTTAATCAATATTTGCTGAAATATTTCAGATATTAAAAATGTAGTTATTATAAGCTCCCAAAACTCATGGAACATTCATTTGACACCAATTAACTTAGTTCCAAACTAAGCATGTACATACTATGTTTACTAGGTAACGGTTAATATACTTACGTATATAAATATACATAAATATAAATACATATTAAACGTCCAAGACCCGAGATCAAGCTTTCGTATTATTCATACAAATATCTACTCGTACCCCGACCGGGAATCGAGCCTGGGATCTCAAGCTTCGTAGTCAGGTTCTCTAACCACTTGGCTATTCGCAAATATAATATCTTATAGCAAATACTGAATAAATAATGGATATTATTTGCACCTTATTGCCATAAAATATTAGAAGTAGACACGTTATTTGCTTGTTGACTATGTAATATCAAATAGCGTGCCCAATAAAGTGATTTTAACAAATACAACGTACTCTAAACATCCGTTCATACAACTAATATTAAAAGCGTTTGTTTGACTTTAAACAAATACATTCGTTATTGAAGTATTATTTATTACGGAAACAGTTTTAGTAACTCTAAAAGCATTGTGATTGTTATTAATTGCTATGGAATTAAGTTACATAAAAACAAAGATGTGTGAAGACCAAGGAGTTGCACACAGTTAAAGCTGCGTTAGCCATGTAACCATGTATTTTTCCGGGATAAAACTATCCTGTTTCGTTTCTAGGGTCTCAAATATGTCCATATAAAATTTAATTTAAATCGGTGCTTTAGAAAATCTTAGCTACCAACGCACAAAAAGTTATTATAATTACAAAATTTCTCGACGTGTTTTTTGGTAATTAGCAAAAGGATTTTTTCCTTCCTTACCTTTCCTTACCTACGAATAATAATTACTATTATTACTATTAATAATAATTACTATTATTCGTAGTTCCTTACAGTATTATAGGTTGTCAACGTTCCCGTTTACGGAAAGACATAAGCTGGTCTTAGGTAGGTATTTAAAAAGCTATATTAAATTTTTCTCTAAAAATGAAAATTATTTTCCTAAAATATACCGCATAAATTTTAATTAATGCAGAAGTTTAAAATTCTATTTTGACCCGCGATTTTCATTCAAATGTGGCAACACTGGCGTCCCTGGCTGGCTTTACTAATTCAGTGTTGCCCGCCTTATGCAGATCGCGCCAGGGCCGGGAATTATCTCAGGGCTGTACAACGCATTAAAGTTTTAGCGGGTACTGCTGAGGAGATTGCATTTGATTATGCTGTAGCGAAAATTGTTTGAATGAAAATATCGCAGAATGCAAAGAGTGATAGAATCTCTGTGAAAAAATATAGTTGACATCTTAATTAAAGTCCACAGAGATATTATCATCGAACATTAAGTTAAGTATATTACCTATAACTTTTCCTTAGTAGGTGCTCTAAGTGCGTTGTATGAAAAATGCCTAGTAGGTAATTTCTAGTGTTAGTAATTATTAGATAAAAAAATACAAAAAGACTCCAAATAGTAATCTTGAATTATTAGATACGCCAGCTGAATTAAAATTTCAGGACTTATTACATTAATTCCCGTGGGAATTACCAAAAATAACATCGTACATACATTACACATAAACCGGGTATGATGTAATACGAGCACAAAATTAAAACATAGATCCTCGTCAAACTGAACAACATTAGTTCAGCGACTTTTAAAAATAATGGAGTCTTTGAAATTTTCCTTTTTTCATACAAATTTAAGTACTGCTATCAATGTACGCCATCCTAGAACACGACTGACATCGCCTCTGTCACGCTACAAACATCAGGCATTTTGCTTTACAGCTTCTTCGAATAAATTTAAAAGCGTAATAAAAATTAAAAAACTTTTTTTTAACTCGCTGAACTAATGTTGTTCAGGTTGAGGATTGTGACACCCGGTTTATGTAAATACTCCCAAAATTTTACGTTTATAATATCAGTGGACTTTGCAATGGATATTTTTATTATTTTAAACTATAATGCCCGTGCCGTGCCAGATTTTAGCAAAGGACAGCCCGCAAGCAGCACTCTCTGTTGCCAACTACGAACTCCAGACTCCTCTGCGGCGTGGAAAGCAAGGTGAAACCATCACACAATTTTTTTTTTATACGACTGGAAGGCAAACGAGCAAGTGGGTGAGTGGGTGGGTAAGTTTTCCCAAGAAAGTCATTTACTAATGATTCACATCCGACGACCACAACTCTTACAAAAGTCTAACGACTCGGACGAGAGAAACGTAATAGATAAATACTTGAGATAACTACTAGAGTTCAAATTCACGGGTTGTATGTTCCTAATTAATAAAAAAAATAGGTAAAAGTATTTAGAACGGCAAATTAGCCAAAACTCACCAGACCGGTATTTCGCATTAGGAAATCGGAACTTCATTAATATTAATATCGAAACAGGTTCGTTTGACCTTTGCTTAGTGGGACATGACACGATTCCGATTTAAAGTCGCTTTCGTTTTTAATAAAAATAAGTTTTGTAAAACAAAACATCTTTAATACAAGCTTTTTTGATGTTAAGAACTGTTGAGAAGTTCCGTCCTGCGGAGACGATCCTGGCCGGACTATCAGGATGTCACTGTCAGATTATTGTACTGTCGCCAGATTTATATAGCCATGCCAAATTTCAAATCGATCCGACCACAGGAAGTGGGTCAAATTTAGCTTCCGATCATTATCATCATCATCATCATGTCACCCGAAAGACGTCCACTGCAGGACATAGGCCTCCCCCAAGGCTCTCCACTCAGACCGGTCTTGTGCTTTTCGCATCCACCGCGATCCCGCGATCTTAACCAGGTCGTCGCTCCATCTTGTTGTAGCTTCCGATATTTGACCCAAATAAATAAACGGGGCAAGTTAAAGCTAAAACTTGTGATAACTCACTGCAGCGCTTTTAAAACCGTCATCATCATCATCAGCCGGGAGACGTTCAACAAAGACCTTGTCTTCCCCCGTAGAACGCTATCCGCAACTCTGGCGATCGATGTCAACATTCTCTCTACTGGGAGGTCTATTAAAGCTTTATCTCAGTGTGTAGCAACACAACAAACTCAGATATTGTTTTTACCCTAATGCGACGCGAAATTACCCTAAATTAGGAACTTTTATTTATTTTTAACCCTAAATTTTTTTTAAATAAAAACGAAGCAAAAAAATGCGATTTATTGATAAAAAAATAGTTTAAACTACTACACCGTTTTGAAACATTCTTGGAATGCATCCATAATAGTCCTCGCTTCTGTGTCATCTGCATTATTTTTTTTCTTGAAACCTTCCTTTTTATTCGAAAAATTTTACCCTAAAAATACCCCAAATAATTTTCTACCCCAAAAATACCCTAAACGGGTAAAAATTTAGGGTAAATTACCGTAAGGTGTGGGCACTGCTTCCAGTAAACAGCAGTGTTTGTTATTACTTCGGTAATTTAAATTTTTTATCTAGAGCGACATATAAGGTAATTTGATTTTATTGCATCGCCCTAGCAGCATCGCTTCGCTCTATTAAAACACGACATAGGTACATTGTTATAACATACGTTAAGTACGGTCGGTTCCCTAATTTATGTATCCACTTTTTCTTATTACTCACACACACACACACACACACACACACACACACACACACACACACACACTTAAGATCATACTAACTCACTGTTGTGGACTCACTACTCACTAATAATATTTGTTGTGTCTGTGATTGTTTTAAGTTTTAAGTATGATTCGCTAACTGTATTTCTGTGGACATCTGTTATTGGCTTTCTTTTTAGTACCTAAGTCCTATTGTAATGTACTGTATTGCTGTTGATGCCCCAAATATATAAAATAAAAAATAAAATAAAATAGAAAAGTAGAGACTTAGGGCACCGACTATACCTACTCTAAGCAATCTTACCTAGGTCGCGATTTTTCATCATCACCCCATCGTCACTCGTTATTATTACTTGCTGTGTTAGCGTGATAAGTCCCGGGTGCTGAAATAGCAACGCAATGTTAAAATGCACACAAACGCTCCGGAATGTCCACGGTACGCACACACTGACCCGGGTTTTACAGCAATTTAGCAGGGCGGGTAAATAAATCAAAAAGTTTGCAGCGATACGGCCGTAACGGCGGGACTGGCCAATGACTGTTTGCTGACATCACAGAGCTCTTATTACAGAAGACGGGTTATGTAAAATTAAATAAAGCTTTTCGTAATGATCGACCCTAACCTAACCAACAAAAAGTTGGAAAGCCCCCGACTTTTTACTTTAAAGTTCAATATGTCAAAAACGGCTAAACCGATTTTGATGAAACGTGTCTAAGAACCATCGCTAGAATACTTGCTTTCAAAGAAAAAAAATCGCATTCAAATCGGTCCACTCGTTTAGGAGCTACGGTGCCACAGACAGACACACATAGCGGTCAAACTTATAACACCCCTCTTTTTGCGTCGGAGGTTAAAAATGAACATCAATCTTGACCAGCAGTCGGAAGACTTCCACTGGTGAACCAATGCCTCTACCTTAGAACGTCCGCAACTCCCACGATGTCGTCAGTCCACCTTGTGTAGGCCTACCAATGCTTCGTTTTCGGGTTGGTATGGTCGTCACTCGAGAACTTTTCACCCTGTCCTGTTCTTCGAGCGATGTAGCCTGCACATTGCCACTTCACCTTGCATATTCTTGCAAGCTATGTCAGTGACTTTAATTATTTCCGTTGGTGTTTATTCATTTGTTTAATTGTGTATGTTTAAAACTGCTATGTTTTAAAAGATACACTGAAGACATCTCCTGTGTTAAGTGCTATGTTGCTAAAATACAGAGTCGGCTGAAATTAGAAAGTGTTTTTTAGGTTTTGCTGCCGTGAGTGTATGTGGTAATATAGCAAGGATCTTTTAGTTCTAGTAGTTTGTTATTAATAATCAAGTTGTTGGTTAGTTTGTCAATAAAACCTTTAAACCCTCCACAGTATTCCAGAACTTTGGACTGTGTTTTTAATTGCTTTTAAGAGACAACATCAGCAGTTTAACTAGACCTTTATTTGACTTGCCATTCTCTCATCTCGGCTTAATAAACGTGAGAGTGCTTAGGCTGTAGTTCCCACGTCGGCCCAGAGAGGATTGGAAACTTTTCCGTATTAATTTGTACCATTACCGGTAGTCGGACTTCAAATTTGCTATAAGTATCTATGGGTAATTTGAATGAAAAAGTACTTAAATAACATTAATAACCTAACCTAACCACCAAAAAGTTGGAAAAGCCCCGACTTTGTCACTTCAAAGTTCAATATCTCAAAAAACGGCTGGAACAATTTTGATGAAACATGTGCAAGAACCATCGCTAGAAACCTTGATTTTAAATAAAATAATCGCATTCAAATCGGTCTACCCGTTTAAGAGCTACGGTGTCACAGACAGATGGACACAAATAACGATTAAACTTATAACACCCTCTTTTTACCTCGGGGGTTAAAAAGCCTATATTCAAATTGATATTTTTAAAACAAATAAGTAAAACACGCACACGAGGAATATCACGAGGAATCTACTAGTATTGACTAAATAATTCCTATTAAGAGCTTTAACAGAACGGTGACATGTTAAAGACGTGCTCGCGTCGAACCAAAACCTTGAGATTGGGTACCCGTGTCAATCATGTGTCAAGTCACGGGATATTCGTTCCAGACATCAATGGGACCCAAAATACCAGGAAACTCCGCAAATAGAACGTATGTATAAGTATAGTATAATATCCTGACGTTAATATAATTTTTGACACTATTCAGTGCTACTTGCGGGAATATTTTTAGGGTTATGTACTCGAAAGGTGACACACGGTAGAAACCCATTACTGTCACCTCGCTGACCGTCTGTCAAAGATATTCGTAACAGGTAATAGATAGACAGTTGAAATTTAAATACCCACATACATGCATTTTTAGCCTAATGTTTAATCTGTTAGTACTAGTTAGTGTACGTTTTATAAATTTAAATTAATTATTAATCATAGACAAGGGGTGTTTGGAAATAATTCCGATCCGTATTGGCGAACCGCTCGTATTTTAGGAACACCATTTCCTAACAATACCTAGCTGTAGCGAATTTGGTTTTCAAAAGCACCGTATGTAACGGCTGTATATTGATTAACTTGATTTTTTTTATAGGTACTAAAAATTTTAACATTGTAATGGACATCTCGCACTTATGGTCAAAGACATGTGCTCCGTAATTGTCGTGTATATCGGAATAAAGTACCTTTAATAGTTTATAATATGGCTCAATTTGTAATATACATTATGTGGATGTACTTTCTAAATAAATAAATAAACTTGTGGCTGCTTCCGACGACCACATCCATACTAATATTATAAATGCGAAAGTGTGTTTGTGTGATTGTCCATCTTTCACGCCGTAACGGAGCGACGGATCGACGTGATATTTGGCGTAGAGATAGTTTATGAATCCGAGAGTGACATAGGCTACTTTTTATCCCGGAAAAATGCACAGTTCCCAAGGGAACAGCGCGCGATAACCGAATACCACGCGGGTGGAGCCGCGGGCAAAAGCTAGCGATTAATAAACGTGTTAGAGTCGATATGAAATCTGTGATAATCGCTTCACCTTTACGCTTTATCATCAGTTCCAGGAGTTATTTTTCTCTTTGACGTTTGATTAATCGTGAAACGATGTTAGATTGGTGATAGCAATAACAGTGACAAATGGATTGTTTGTATTCTGCCCATTTAGAAACGTTTATATTGAGAGATTATTACTAACTAGATATTTGACACGGTTATTTAATAGGCACATCTTCTTAGTTGCCTAGATAATTTTCATATTATTTAGTTGATTTATTCTTTACACAACAACCTGTGTGACCTAGTGTTTAGACCTATCGCCTCTCAAGCAGAGGATTATGCAATTACACTAGATTACGCAAATGCATCTACTTCGCGTGTCCGAACCCCAACCAGACGTCGTGGTTGGCCCCATACAAAGACTGACCGCTAACTGACTAATCATGACTAGCGACTAACTCGAGCCCCACGGCGTGGGCGGGCGGCGCATTTGAATCGATTTTGCGCGGACATCGGGGGAATTCACATTTCTAATTCGCTTTTGAGACGTCACAGTAGATATTTTTCATACAGATTGAGGTGTTTGCGTTATCTAGTGTAATCTATATCTGTGGGATCATGGATTCAAATCCAGGCTTGCAATAATTTTACCTACTTTTCAGTAGCAGTTATGATAGTATTATTTTTAGCAGAATTCTATGGTTCAGTGGCATATAACCAACGGAAGCTTTAATGAGCTCACATTGGTCACATTTATTGAGCACATAGCTCAAATAAATTCGGACTCGTTTCTCTCGTTACTAATTTAGAATGCGGTCTGTTATATTAGAAAAAATGTCAAGGAAGCAATTTTGAGGCTTTCGTTTCATATAATAATTTTCGCTCAAATATGCTTTGATCATAGAACTTTTTCAACATAGCTGAGTCTACGTTCTTGCTGCGACCGGTTCACTGAACCGGAATATACTTTAACGAGGTTCTAATACGAAATCGTCTGTGAGAAAATTAGAAATTGTATTGAAACTAACTCATGAAGAATAGAATAATTGGGTCAATTGTGATATATTTCATTTTGAACCGCACCAGATATTAAAAGTTAAAAGACAAATTAAGTGTTAAGTTTTTTTTTAAACTTTAATTAAGACTTACTTATGTTAATAGTTGGGAGCTTCACACACACCACTGAAGTTCTTCGCTGAAAATGTTTTCCTTCCTCGTAAATTTTAATTGTAATTTCATACATACATTTAGAAAAATTCAAAAGTGCAAGCCCGGGCTCGAACTCCCGTTCCCCTGCTTAAGAGGCCGTAGGAAAACCACACATATCCCAATCCGCGCTGGGCTCACGCAAGAACTCTCATTCTGTGAGGAGGCCTGTGCCCAGCAGAAGGATGATGAGAGGATGATGATGACTAAACTGTTGCCTAAATTGCTAGTTTACCCAGAGATAAGACCAAGCTAGATCGATTTTTCATCCCCGAAAACTCCTACATACCAAATTTCATCGAAATCGTTGGAGCCATTTCCGAGATCTCCGAAATATATGTACATATATACAAGAACTGCTCATTTAAAGGTATTAGATTAGTACGATATGATATAGTAGGATTAGTTTAAACAACTACTCGCTGCTCAGAGTGGCTACATTCACATACTAATGGCAACAAAATGATCAAGCAAACTGGTTGTTTCATATCATCCGCATATTTACCTCATGGTTCACGGAAAACCTCTCAGGCGCAGGATATTATTACGTGCCATTGTTAAACTAAGAATGTTTCGAACTCGGACCCACTGACTGACAAAGGCTTGTATTGAAGCTGAATATTATGACATTTTCACACGATTGTACTTCTAAATCAAAACAAAGGTGACA
Organism: Choristoneura rosaceana; assembly: GCA_037349165.1. Classification (NCBI taxonomy): domain Eukaryota; kingdom Metazoa; phylum Arthropoda; class Insecta; order Lepidoptera; family Tortricidae; genus Choristoneura; species Choristoneura rosaceana. Next base: position 12,427,690 of record JAZBNJ010000041.1, on the reverse strand, counting down.
AATGCAAAAACTAATTGGATTATCGTACTTGCTATTCAGAGTAGTCAGTCTTTGAAAAAGACGCCAGGATTCGGCATATGTCTTTTTTTTTCGACTGGATGGTTAAGAAGCAAGTGGGTCTCCTGGTGCTAAGAGATCACCACCGCCCATAAAAATCTGCAACACCAGGGGTATTTCAGATGCGTTGCCAACCAAGAGGCCTAAGATGGAATTCCTCAAGTGCCAGTAATTCTCGCTGCCAAAGTCTACTAAGACTTTATCCTAAAAGTCTTTCGGTAAGAGCCACATGCATTATGATGCAGTGAGTCAATTCCAATGTGCAGTTCTGCGCCTGCAGCAGCGAACCTTCCCTACTACACCTGGGTAGCAGCACTAAAGTAGTACTAGGAAGACAAGGTGGACTTATGATCTCGCGAAGATGAGCGTAGCGCAGGACTGGTCATTATGGCTTCTTTGGGAGAGGCCTATATCCAGCAGTGGATGTCTTTTGGCCGGCGATCAAGCGTCAGCCCAATAATATCAGTCTGAAACACTCACACACATCATACTTATCATCATCATATCAGCTGTAGGAGGTCTAGTCCAGTTGGACATAGGCCTCCAGTTGGAAGCCACCTGCATCCAACGTGAACCCGCGTTTTTAACCAATTCGTCCGCCCATCTCGTTTGGTGGAAGACTATCGAACTAAGTTGTCCGTAGCACGTGTCCATTGGAGAACTCTTTGGCCCCAACGCCCCAATGGACATCTGTTCAGTGTGCTACATGGTCTGCCCATAGCTACTACAATAAACAAGTCTTGAATACTACACATAATTTATTGCTGATTCATCATACAATTTGCCGCTGACCTTTACCACAGTTCACTACCACTTCTGAACTCGAGACCCATTAACAAAGTGCTTACCGGTAATTACGGGAACTTTGATTGAATATAAATTATAGTGGTTTGGAGCTGTGGTAGACGAAAGTTTTAGCCCAGGTTTGAGTTAAGTTCCGAAGTGGTTGAGGTGAAGTTTTTATGACCGGAGTAAGGCTGATGATTTATTTATATTTTGTGTTTTTCTCTAACAAAAGCATATGCTTTGAAGGTAGTAATTTAGTGCGGAAAAATGGGAGGAGGAATTAATAATCTCACGCACGAATTGCTATCAAAGAAAGAGAGAGAGTCTAAATCCGTCACGTTATTTATATCATCCCCAAAAGAGAAGGTCCTTGTCTCTGGTGTTGGTGCTTATAAAGCAGTTAACCAATTTGCACGTTTGTCCCTGTGTAGTATTAAAAAATGTTACTAAACGTAATTTGCATAATTCAAGTCCTCAAAATCTCCAGATCCAACTTAAACCTCTGAAATCTCTTTTTATTGTCGCCTAACCCACGCAACAGAAGGCCGTAAACTCGGAATGAAATTACTACGCAAAGTAAACATTGATTTGCATCGCGCTTACAATTTAAACGGGCGTCATAACTCCCCTCGGCTACTAACTCATTCATGGGTTCAGTCTAAGGTTTTATGAATGAACTTGCTCGGCCTCCTGGCGTACTTTATGGCCTTGTCTCACTATATCACTGTATATATGTATACAGTGCGTATGTATAAGTAGCTACGTTGTTTTCCCCGCTGCGCTCCTGTTTTGTTTTTGTAACTTTAAGGCGGCATTTAGTCTATGTGTGAAGTTGGGAAACTTTTGGAGTTTTGAGGACGGTATACGGTGTATGTTATTTATTGATTCCCCTTGCATAGTAAATAAAAAATTCTAGGTACTGTAGGGATTAGGCTGTATACCGCTGGCAGGTGGTAAAAATGACCACCTGGCAGGCTAGATTGAATGTATTATGTATAATGATAGTATCTTTATATTGTATAATTCTAGAATTCGATTTAAAAGAGGATTGACAGCGGTATACATGTCGAGCTCAGATTGCTCCCGACAGCCTGAGAGGCTTGACCTATATCTAAAAAAGTATCACTAAGCGCTAAGTGCTGAATAAACAAAATACTGAAGAAATATGCTTTTTGCTTTGAACTGAGTTTAAAGTCACGCGCGTAGATCCCCTATACCTAAGCTCTACCAAGTTACAGCTTAGTCCCCACAGTACCTATCTAATACACTTCTATGTTATAAACCCTAATTTTCTTTCTTAAAAATTCATTCGAAGGGTTTGGTGGTTAGTAAAGCACTCATTTGATCTTACGAGCCAGAGTCGTCTTAAGGTTTCCTCAAATCTAGTAGTCTTTACGAAAAAGAATAATTGGAAGCAGAGGTGAAGTTCTATTACAACCCTAATTGAAATTATTTAGTGTCGGTTGCATAACCGAGTTCTAGTCTATGTAGTCGTTGTGAATCGCAAGCTTCGGGTTTCCGTTCGTGTATATTCTGATTTTAGAGCAGCTAGTGATGTTGTTTAACGGCTGTTCGGTGAAGGATTACCTACTTCTCGCTACCCCGCATCGTTATTAAGATTTAATAGTAGAATAAGGCCACAGCCACACCGCTGCTTAAAAAACGGTGACGGTACGGAATCGCAGTGAAGCATCGTATGCCCACCATATTTATCGCATGCCCTCCACACCGCTGCTCAAAATACGCAGACGGTGCGGAATAGCAGTTACATGCCGTAAACATCAGGACTTTACCGCATGGTCTCTGTCAAAAGTCGTGACGTTCATTCTGCGTATTTTGAGCAGCGGTGTAGAGGGCATGCGATAAAAACGGCGCGCATACGATGCTTCACTGCGATTCCGTACCGTCACCGCTTTTTAAGCAGCGGTGTGGCCGCTCCTTAGGTTTAAACAATCAACAAGTGTGCCAAACGGAAGAGTTTATGGGATTTGCATCGATCATTGGCTAAACGTTGTACATAACTTAGGTGGGCCAATCAACTTTTTTACCGACACTTTGGGCGTCTCCTGCGTTACCAAAATTGTCTCTGGCGTTACCAAAAAATCGTTTATTAACAAGATAGTTCACGGTATAATAGGTTGAACTTAAATAATTTATTGAATCAGGCGTTACTTTGCGGAGGTCCATATCAATGAACTAAAATAAAAAACCAACAACTAAAAACTAACAACTCTTTGTACTCTAAACTTTGTAACCACAAAGAGAAGATGGATAAAGGAACTAAATCGGGTGTATACAAGCTCACTTGTAATGACTGCAGTAAAGTATATGTAGGTCAGACCGGGCGCAGTTTTAATACTAGGTTTAAGGAGCATGTATCGGCATATATACTCCAATTCAATAGAATCTAACAATCCTGTAGACACTTCCAGCCTTCTAATATGAACACCGGGCTGCCTAAGGCTTTGTGATGTGACTATTATTCTTTTTTGGTTCCTTTTAGATGATAATTGCAACAACAGGGACATATATAATCAAGCGTGCCCACATTAGGGTGTGTTAAATGTGTAGAAAATTGTTAGATTCTATTGAATTGTACTTTAGGAACGGGCATCCTGATAGATCTAATTTTGCCAAGCATCTGTTGGAATTAAATCATTTTATATCGGACTCAGATTCGTATGAAGTGTTACATTACTGTGACAAGGGGTTTCGTCTTGATGTGTTAGAATGTATGGAGATAATTAGGTACAATAGTATGGGGTCTATTATTAATGAGCAAATAAATTTAGTGTCATCTCCCTTGCTACGGCTTGGGTCTAATTTTAGCAACGGTAGTTATTAAACATGCCTTGACAATAAATAAATAAAATTAAAAAATCAAGGTAGTTTTGTATCACATTTAAAATTTATTAATATTTTGCGGGTAGTTTTTTGTTTTGTTTGACAAATTAAAACAGTGGTGGTGGTTTGTTAGTCTAACAACTGGTAGCATGGTGTACGGTTGTGTCACTCTGAGGATGAGCTCTGGTTGAGTTCGAAACGCGTCAGTGAGTTGTGGTGGTGGTGATAGATGGGTTTGTGTAATTTGTGTGTGTTCGTACAGTGTGGAGGTGGAGGAACTGCATGAACACGCATAATTTGCATAGACTTAGCTATCTTAAGGTCGCGGGTGAGCAAAGAAATTATTTTAGTTCATTAGGTTGAAGTTACGTAGGGTGGCACAGGTTTACAGAAAAAACATATCACATATTACAAAAATGTGCAATTGTTTGAAAAATTTCGCGGACAGATTAGTGTCGGTAAAAAAGTTGATTGGCCCAGGTACAGTCGAGGAAGCTAAATCGCGTACCGTATCTGTGGCATGCAGGGCGTTCGACGGGTTGAATAATTCAACTCAAATTTACAATCAATTATTGATTGTAAATGATTCGAACAAGGATAGTGCTACCAGCAATATGGCTTGTTACGAGGTATATATTAGGGAAGCATTGCCTTGTCGCAGACTTAGCTGTATGTAACACGATCCACCACTCACTGTATCCATGTGCAATATCAATAACTATCTCCCACTGTTACAAGCACATTGCGTCTTTTAAACGTGACTTCTTTACATCTTTAGAAGAGAAGCGGTAGCGTATTGAGCGTATGATATGTTTCGCGCGTTCTAATGGCTTTTGGTACATAGACAGTTATGTAAGGTAATATGATATAAGACATAGTTGACGCGGAATATGGGGCATTTCTCAAAGAAACACTTGGCTTCACCATTATTGGGTTTCGTCGTGTGAAAAGCTACGTGGTCGTTGTTTTGTTTTAACCGTTTACCGTTCTTATTATTACAATGCTGTAATATCCAACACGGTAATTAAATGTTACATTATGAAGAACATTACGTTGTGATTTAATTACCTTCTGCTTATTTTATCATGCAACACGAGGTGCTACGATTATATTTAAATGTATTTAATCATAGTGTTGATGTAGAGCTGTTGGTACATATTGTAGAGACGTAAAGAGTGGTACTTTGTCGATTTTTATTTAAAATCACGGCTTTTACGTTGATAATGTCATTTTGCATCGCAGTTTAACTCCCGGTATAGAATAATTAGACTGGTTGAATTTCCAAAAATTCCATAGCTCACCTCATGGTCCTCATGGAATATGCCTGCCAAATTGCAAATTTCTATTTATTTTATTTTTAATTGACTGGAAAGCAAACGAGCAAGTGGGTCTCCTGGTGGTAAGAAAGCTCCACCGCCCATAAACATCTGCAACGCCAGGGGTATTGCAGATGCTTTGCCAACCTAGAGGCCTAAGTTGGAATACCTCAAGTGCCAGTAATTTCACCGGCTGTCCTACTCTCCGCGCCGAAACACAACAGTGCAAGCACTGCTGCTTCACGGCAGGATTAGCGAGCAAGATGGTGGTAGCAATCCGGGCGGACCGGACCGGACCGGGATTTCTAGCTTCTTTAGTTTAGGTTGTACGACGTCTGCTAGTTACTCAGTCGCGTTACATGGGTAAAGATTGTAATTACTATGTACCTACCTATAATTAAATATTAGGTCCCTTTACTACTGACGCAACTTTTGCTTCAGGATTGTTTAAAGTTTTTGCTTCTTTGTGTAGGTAAATTAATACTTACACAAAGGGTTCCTCTTGATTGCCATAATTTTATAAGTTATAAATTAATGTTTGTCATAATTATTGTTAGGCATAATTTTATTTTCCTTTTTTGGTCATAATTTTTAAATGGTCATGGCAATTCTGAAAAATAAATGGTTGCGGAAATAAAAAGAGTTATGTCAAACATTACATTATGACTAACAATTTTTGACCAGTCGATATAGACCCTTACACAAATTGAAGCAAAAACTTAAAACAAATTTGAAGCAAAAGTAGTATTTAATATAGGTGAAACAATGAACGTAGCCTACGTAGGTATGAGTCACATATGGTTTTACGCAAACATAAAAAAAAGAGTTATCAATATGAAGCACTGTATTTTATTAGGAAGCTAAGTAATTAAAATTTTCTCATCTAAAATTTTCTTTGAACATTTTTTCATAGTAGACCAACATAATTAAGAGTGTAAAGAGCTTCAATAAAGAGAAGCCCGGGAGCTATTACCATCGACCTTTTTTTGGTGACGTAGGTATTTTATTAAAGGAGGGAAAAAACTAAGGAACGGTATGGGTACGTAGAAAAATCTTTCGATACACAATTGGGGCTTGCATTATTTATACGGTAAGTTTTTAGCTACCCAGTGTAAAAGTTACGAATGCAACATTCGCCAATTAATAGTTTTAGCAAGGCTACATACCATTTTACAATTTACAATACAATACAATACAAATACTCTTTATTGTACACCAGAAATAATAAGCGATACAGAAAACAGGCACACAGAGAAAATTACAAGGTAAGCAATACTGAGTTGACCTTTTTGCTGTCAGTTTGATTTTTTTCTAAAAAGGTCGAAATACATCTGAAATACGAGTTAAAAGTTAAGTAGAATTACTGACTTAGCAAAACACACGATTTTTTGAAATAATGAAGAATAAATGAGCCACAATGTGTAAGGTGATCTGAATAAGGGTGAGAAATAAAATCTAGTATAGCGATAATTTGAGACCCTGGAATGGACATAGGATAGTTTTTATCCCGGAAAATTGGCTAGATCCCGTGATGCAGACTGCGAGAATTAGTTTTGCCGGGTCTATTTGGCCGTTCCTAGAACTATAACTTTATTTTCTTGGTCTCTCGCTCCTTATTATCTGGATGCGTGCGCATACGATGCTCGCGTGACTGAATTCTTAAGGAGCAAAACCAATCTCACCGAATTCACACCCCGGGGAACAGGAATTTGCATCCCAATAAATTAAAATTACGTTTCGAAAGCGAACCCGGGGCGAAAATTCTTGGCGATAATTTGAGGCGCACGTGACCAAAGGAGGGTTCGGCAGCGAATGTTGGAAACCGATTTGCTGAGCGAAACCGGTGCTTGCATTTTGAATTTTTATTCTAATGTCATCTTACTCATGAAGAGACGGTAAGGAGAACTAAAGTTATTAGTATGGCGTTAAGAACTTTTTTTACACTGGTTCTCCTAGCGAAAAGTTACTTTATTTGACAAAAAGCAGAACTTTCTGCTCATCCTGAAAAATCGCAAACTAACTTTTATTTCAAAAGCTCGTTCGATAATGAAAAAATAACGCTAGAGTTGCGAAACAAAACTTAATTCTCATTAAAAATTCGGTCCGGTAAAAATTAAACACTGACTGAAATTTACGGAAAATAAAACGCGAAACTACATTTTGTTTACTTAACGTTTTTATTCCATATGGACGTTAGCTTAGTCGCAAATATTTACTCTATTTAAATTTATTCTCAATTTTAATAAGTCCACAAAGAGTTAACAAAAAACTGAATTAATTAAAGCTTTATTTATGAATCCTCACGTTTCCTTTTTTGTGGTTGGTATTTGGTTAAATAATCAACATTTCTTTTTCGATCTCACCACTAGTGTTGGTTAAAATTATGCTTTATTCATATTGCAGTAAGATAACTTTTTAATAACATTACTCCAAGTTACTGTAGGGCTACTCCGAAACTCGAAACTCGAAATTCGTGTCGTGCAATCCCTCTGATACTTATACTATTTAATACGAGAGCAAGAGGGACTGCACGACACGAACTTTTAGTTTCAAGTTTCGGAGTAGCCCTGCTGCAGTATAGTTATAGGCTTTTATGGGTTTCATCAAGTATGGTGCTTGAAGACCGGTTGTCCAAGACCTCTGTAGAAAGGGACATGGTGCACTTTTCCACGTTCATCAATAGTTTTTGCTACAGGATACTACATATATGGCTTGTCTTGATACGCAACGTTCTCAGAGCAAACAAGTTAGTTGAGTATGTCAGTACGATTTTGATATGCGTATCGAGCTTTGCTTTCTCGCTTGCCACTCAATGTCTCACTTTCGTGTCAGTGTAGGAAACGCAAATAAATAACAGTTAGTTACAACAAAAAAGAACACAATCATAACTTCTTTTGATGACCCTAACCAAATTGTTTCTGACAGATACTTAAATAGTTTTCTTTTAAAGCGTCCGGAGGATAGAAAAAAAAAGACTAAAATTTAAAACCTATTTAGTTTATTCTGCTTGAAATGGAAAAAGGAAATTTGAAATTTAGTGATATTAATCTTACCCGGATTATATATTTTACAAATTTGTACATTTGTTAACTCTAACTTAAGTTTCTTCTCTCTAGCTAAAGATCATTTCACCCGGCCGCATAATTTGCGATATCAAAAGCGATTAGCTTTGCCAACCTTTACCTTGAAAATATTAAATTTCATTCCGGGCCTTATGCGATTTGCATCAAAATATATTTAATAAGATTCCAGATTTACAATACAATACAATACAATAACTCTTTATTGCACACCAACATATAGCAAACAATTACAGAAAACAGGTATATACACAGAGACTTAATTGATTGACAGTGATTTAATGAAAAGCTTAAAAGATCAAATATTTAAAACTGCACTTACCTACTAGATACCTTGTAAAAAAATCCTACTACTTACTAGCTAGCCAGCACTAGATAGGAAAGTATGTAATTAATAATAATATCTTGTGTTTTACCTACTATAAATTATAACTGTTTTAATGCATTTTTCACTAGTAAATAAATATTTTGTGTTTGACTTATTTCAAGTCATCATTATTATAAATTTAAGAGCTTAGCTCTTGTCGGTGGAGTAATCGCCACTCTTTTCGGTTCTCTGCCAGCGTTTTCAGCTCCTGGTACGACACGACATTTACTTTTTTCTTGGCTTGATCTATAAATGACCGTCTCGGCATTCCCCTGCCTCGCCTGCCTTCTATTCTCCCTTCCAAAATGGTTTTTACGTAACTGTCATGTCGTATCAGATGCCCCAGCATATTCTCTCTCCTATTTTCAATCGTCCTCAACAGCCGCCTTTCCTCTTCCACCAACTCTAAAACCTCCTCATTAGTTCTCCTTTCAGTCCAGCTAATTCCCTCCATTCTCCGCCAGCACCACATCTCAAACGCACTCAATCTGTCTCGGTACCTAACATTTAAAGGCTGTTTATCTTATTAACCCTGTTTTCACTCAATCATCAAGTTTGAAAGGCCTTTCCGCCCTTAGTATGCCACTTGGGACACAAAGTTACTTCGAGAGAGCTGTGTTCCGGTACTCAAATACATTACACCTCAATGCCAAATACATTACGTCTAGATGGTTTTTGTCCTCAGCTTTGCTATGGTTATCAGTTAAAATTGAACTTCACCTTTTGACGACCGGATGGCCTAGTGGTTAGAGAACCTGACTACGAAGCTTGAGGTCCCGGATTCGAATCCCGGCCGGGGCAGATATTTGTATGAATAATACGAATGTTTGTTCTCGGGTCTTGGATGTTTAATATGTATTTAAGTATGTATTTATCTATTTATGTATGTTTATCCATTGCTTAGTACCCATAACACAAGCTTTGCTAAGCTTACTTTGGGGCTAGGTCAATTGGTGTGAATTGTCCCGTGATATTTATTTATTTATTTATTTATTTAGAGACTACATTTAATACTGATAGAGATTTCACATTTAAGTTTCCAACCATTCTAACATATGGACCTAATTTTGATCATCATCATCATCAGCTGGAAGACGTCACACAAAGACAAAGGACAAAGGCCTCTCAGAACGCCACAACGAACGACAACTCGCCACTTGCATCCACCGGTTTCCTGCAACTCTCACGATGTCGTCAGTCCACCTAGTGGGAGGCCTGCCAACGCTTCATCCTCCGGTTTGTGGTCGCCACTCGAGGACTTTTCCCCCCCAACAGTTATCTGTTCTTCGAGCGATGTGACCTGCCCATTGCCACTTCTATTTTCATATTTTTCCAGCTATGTCAGTGACTTTAGTTCTTCGACGAACTTCCGTATTCCGGATTCTATCGCGCAAGCCCAAGCATAGCTCTCTCCATAGCTCGTTGCGTGACTCTGAGCCTCTCTAAGAGCCCAACAGTCACTAATTTTGATGTCAGTTGCACATTTTCAGCATGCTGCTTGTTGATTTTTGACTTTGGATCTCCTGTGACATTCTCTGGCCTTTAATCAAGTCTTAATTATTTTGTTTGTTGCAAGAAATTCATGCTAGTAGCATTACATCGCTGTGCTCGATCGATTGCTTATAACTCAATAGCTCCGCGCCCCGCAATGGAACGAAACTTGTTATATCTTTACAGTCATGTCTGGCTTAATATATATTTAACAGCCTTCCATCATCCTGGTTGTCTGTTTCACTTTTTAATTCGGTAGCTGTCAGACGCGTGACTTTTCGATGACTTTGGAATGTAATCTCTCCCACGTGGCTTCGCCATGTTGTTTTTTAAGTACCTGTCATGAGTAGACATGTTTTATTCGAGTTTGAAACAGAGAGATACTGTATCAACGTTGATTAGTTACGAGTGTATACATTGTTGCAATAGAGAAAATAAAAAGGCTTCGTTGTATTTACAACAAGAGCGTCTTTGGAATCGGTTTATGAACCAAGTAAGTAAAAATATTAGCTTTCATGCGGCTTTACTCGCGTAAAACATTTAAATTTAGCTCTGGCAATTCATCGGAGATTCCGGGAGAGTACAGTCAACGTCGTAAATAAATGATCATTTCTGTACCTTGTCGCTTTCAGTCGTTACATAATTTGTAAAAATGACTAACCTAGAACATGACCCACGTCAGCCAAAGGAACACGTCTTACTATATATACTTCTCTTGTCTAATCTAAACTAAGTACAAACCTTGGCTTACGCTGAGCTCACGATATGTGGGTACATGGTGAAAAGCAAGCAATTAAATCGCTGCCAATTCGATTGAGCATCAAAACTGACAGCTGCTATTATAGCTTTTATCTCTTCATAGTGAGATCTGTGCGAGGCAATATCTTTTAGTATCACCAAATTACCAAGTATCACTGATAATTTAATGATTTCTCTAATACAAACTGCAAATAAATGGCGTATTGAGAACAAAATCTTTCTTTTTGTAAAGTCGATAAATAACGATTTTTATAGTCAGTCGATTCACAAAAAACATGCCGTTAATAATACCCAATTTCGAGGCATGATCTCCTGCCCAATTTACAACTATTAACTACAGAAACTACACCCCAGTATTAATAACAAACGAAAGTTGATAGCCGCTTTATATCGATGGCAAAAACGGGCATTAAATCGATTGGCATTTTTTACAAAGTAAAAGCCTTCAGGCTATAGGTAGTCGTTATACGGACAGACGGACACACCTCGTCTGCCAGTAATGAAGTTAAAGAGGGCAATGACCGCAAATTGTATTTAATACTTCACTTTGGCTAACGATGTTGTTTTGCTTATTTCTTTGGGTTGGTACTATTATATACCATAGCAAATATTACCCAAAAGAAAGTACCTGAATAAGTGCCACATGAGATTTAATGGTAAACCGAAAATCTTAATAAATACAATTATTTATCACATTCCTTGCCAAAAAAAAAATTGATACAATATAACACAATTTAAATAGATACCTAGGTACTTTTCATTAAATTTAATGAATTCAGATAGAATCTTAAATATTTTATTATTTTTTATTTTATTTTAGCTGATGGACCTCAAATGGACTTATTTTCTTTTAACCAGTTTTTCCTAGTCCTTCGTCAATACAATACAGGAAATTTCTTAACAAAATTTTTTCTTGTCTAAACGTAATTGCTTTCAATGTTGATGAGTCAATCAGTTACGATTGTTCCTTATACATATTTACAAGAAATGATCGAGGAGAGCTATTTAATAATATTTGTTTGATTAGTTCTAGAATTACAACTTTCTGTGAACTGAATATGTTAAGCATACTTTCAACGGTTGCCTAAGTTTTTGTGGTATCACGGCTATACATTTGCGTCACCTAAATATTTTTTTCTAACGCTGCGACACAATAGCTCTCCTTTTTTGCCGGAATGACGTCAAACCAATCAAACGAAGGGGTAATTTGAACTAACGCCAAATGCTTAGGTACTTGAACTACGTAGATATGAACTTACCTATACATTGTATAACCTGTCATTTTTTGTTACAGGTACGTTGAATCGCTTTGGCAGATATACGACACATAATTGGACGTAGTTGGTAACTCTACACCGCCTCTCAAAATAATGCGTAGCATTTTAGTAAGTTGGTTTTCAAGATTTTTTTATCGTCGTGGTAATTTTTTGCCCGACTGCGAAGAAGGAGGGTTATGTGTTTGACGCGTATGTATGTATGTCTATTCCTATGTCCTCTCGTAACTACTCAACGGCTGAACTGATTTTAATAAATGATACGTCATTGGATTCGTCTTGATGACGCGAGTGACACTGGGTACATGAAATTCTTGAAAAATCGAAATGGCGAATTTTTGGCGCCAAATTGTAAGTTTTCAAACCTATCGAATGGGGTATCAAATGAAAACTAATAATTAGCCCATTCTAAATATATGTGGGTTATAATACCATTTTCACAGAAGTATAAAAAGTCTGAAAGAAAACAACAAATTTAAAAAATCAAAAAACCCGACTCCCTTAAAAAATAGGTACTAAAAAGAAAAGGCTAGTGAGCTAATACTTTGTTAAGTAGCTAACTTAAAGTTTAATAATAGTCGGGACCCATTTAAATTGTAACGCTCAAAAATTCTTACCTAATGGGTCCCAGGTAAGGTAATTTGAATGTATGTAAAAGTTAAATATGAAGCTTTTTTGTTTTGAAAAATAAATAGCTTCTTGAGTTATTTGCCGCATTCCACATTCATCATTCTTTGTGTAGCACCCCTGATCCGAATCTGAACCGGATTCATGAAATTATGGCCCGAAGTAGTCGTAGAACTAATTTATATGGCACTTTATGCACTAAATATGTAGATCCGATTTCCGTCATCCGATCGCACCTTACGAATAGTTTGTACGAATTTGGCAGGTGGTAGGACCTTGTGCAAGGTCCGCCCGGATTGCTACCACCATCTTGCTCGGTAATCCTGCCGTGAAGCAGCAGTGCTTGGCACTGTTGTGTTTCGGCGTGGAGAGTAAGACGGCCGGTGAAATTACTGGCACTTGAAGTATCCCATCTTAGGCCTCTAGGTTGGCAACGCATCTGCAATCCCCTGGTGTTGCAGGTGTCCATGGGCCGTGGTGATCTCTTACCATCAGGAGAGCCACTTGCTCGTTTGCCATCCAGTCGAATAAAAAAAAAACTTTATGCACTAAATAGGTAGTAGATCCGATTTCCGTCGTCCGATTGCACCATACCACAAAGTAGATAATATAACCATGCGAATAGTTGTACGACTACACTCCGGTCGTATTTTCACGGGTTCAGATCATTGTAGTGCATAACCGCTCTCAGCCTTATTGGCAAACCTGGCTGCGCCATTTTATGTCACGTACACGAACAATGAACAATCGATAACCTGTATAATAACAAATGGTTAAATGTATGAAATACTTTGGATCGTTTTTGTTTCGAAGAAAATATCAATCATACGAGTAGGCTGCGTCTAGACCAGCAGGGCTACTCCGAAACTCGAAAGTCGAAGTTAGTGTCATGCGGTCCCTTCTAACACTTATACTATACTACGAGAGCGAGAGGGACCACACAACCCGAATTTCGAATTTCGAGTAGCCCTGTTGAGATGTTAGGTCAGGGAAAGCGGTGGGAGCGCCAAAGTTCGCATAAATAGGTACTCTTCACTAGTCATACCGTAATTTTTGTCCGAATCATCGTTGGTCATAACTTTTTACACACTGAAACCATAAATTTTTCTGAAATTTTTAAATGGTCATTCTATAGAAAACTATAGATTTAGTTAGGTTTGTTTTATAACGATTCTGAAAAAAGAGATGACAAACGATCATTCTGACAACATTACATTCATACTTTCAATGAGTATGCGATGCGAGCCGATATGGATCTGAAAGCGGTGTGGTGTTTGAAAAATCTACCAATAAGAAAGAAGCACTGAGACAGACTCGAAATGATCATCATCGTCGTCATCACCTGAGAGACATCCACTACTGGAAACAGGCTTTTCATAAAAAACGCCACAAAGACCACTCCTGCACTGCCGTAGGTACCTATCCATCGAATAAAATTAATCTGATTTAGAGGTTAATGAGTAGGGTTTTTGTAAGAGTTGTACCTTGAAATTGTTACATGAAGATTGTAAAACATCAATAAAGTAAGTGTGTTCGCCTTACATCGGCTTCGATGCGATTATCACATTCGTCACGCTGCTTCAATGCCACAGGCATGGCTGTTAAAAGCAGGCTGTATAGTAAATATGGACGCGGTTGTTTAACATCTTAACAAAATACCACAAACGGGACTTATCACGCTAATATTTGGGCCAGTGAACTTTTTTACCGACACTAATCTGTCTGCGACATTTTAAAAAACAATAGTAGATTTTTGTCAGAAAACATGTTTTCTCTGTAAATAAATGGTGTGCCTACATGAGTTCATGCCATCCTACGTAATTTCAACCTAATAAACCGTGACATATCTTGTTGGAAGTACGATTTTTTGGTAACGCCATAGACAATTTTGGTAACGCAAGAGACGCCCAAAGTGTCGGTAAAATAGTTGATTAGCCCTTTACCTCGACGTTTCACCCATATCACAATGGCCGTGAACACGAGTAGACTGAAGTGTGGGGTGTCCAGACTGCATAGCAGAACAATTCAGTTTACGCGTGTGTTTTAGCGTGATAAGTCCCGTTTGTGATATTTTAACTATGAGAGAAAATCACGAAAGTTTAAAATGTTTAACTTCTTAATATATTCTTTCTTTCTTTTTTACGAAAAAAAACCGGCTTGCTTACTGACATAGACAGATAAACATAAAAAATAAAAATAATACTTCATTGTTTAAAATAAGCAAATTATACTTAAACAGCTTTGGCCCGCAACTCAGAGGTTCAGAGGTTTAAACGTATTAGGTAACAAACAAACAAACTTACAAACTTTCGCACTTATAATGTTAGTGGGATGAGTATATTAGTTTATTATTCCAACAAAGGGGTGGACATCTATCAGCCTTTATAAAATTAAATTATACAATTTTATTTTAATTAAATAATTTCCAAAACATAACATTTCATAGCCACGTAACTCTCATTTTCCTTAAATTATCTGGGGTTTATCCAAATGAATAAACCTTAGTTTTTTAACATTCTGTGTCACTAGGTTTTCTAAGAATATGATTATACTCGTACCTAAATAACTAGTCATAACATTTTAAGTCATAAATATTTTTGGATCACAGTCACCTATGATATTGCCGTCTGTCTCTCTTTGTACTTACGCACTTATAAAGGATATTAGTTAGTAAAAAAGGAATTGAATTGATACATAGGTACAGGCCTAACCCTACAGCAATAAAAATCGGTTCAGCTATTGAGTAGTTACGAGAAGACTTAGGAATAGACATACATACGGGTCAAACACATAACCCTCCTTCTTTGCAGTCGGATAAAAATGCAAATCCAACAAATCGACATGGTTGTTACTTATCTCATAAGTGAGAATTATGTGGAATTGTGGCACTTGTATCTTGTATGGTATGGAGCTGAAATCAAGCATACCTAAATATAATTATGACTGTGCATAATTCATTGTGTACATACATAAATATGTTAAATTCGCACACCGGATTCCGGTAGGATATGCTAGATACTAAGTACATACTGTTATAGTCCACCTGTTGTAACCATATTCAGCGAATAAATTATCATTCATTCATTCATTCATCAATTATAAAACTTTCCTATCAAAACCAAAAGTACAATAATTTATCTCATTTATTGAGCATAAACTTGGACGATTTTCTCATTAATAATTCAATTAAACCCTTTGAAGGATCAAAGTTTACAAACGGTTCAAGTTTTCCGACTAAGAAGTGAAGATTAAGTTATATGGGGACTTAACTTGAGTGAGATCCATATCTCCGTAGTCCATACTGTTATTAGTTTTATTTGTTTGCTATATGTAACGTACTATATATGTACTAGCTTTTGCCCGCGGCTCCGCCCGCGTGGTATTCGGTTATCGCGCGCTGTTCCCTCGGGAACTGCGCATTTTTCCGGGATAAAAAGTAGCCTATGTCACTTTCGGGACCATAAACTATCTCTATGAAAGGCAGACAAACACAACCCACTTTCGCATTTATAATATTAGTATGGATTGAGTATGGATGTATAATTATGTAAACTCTCTATTGCACAAAAAAAGGGACTTTCAGTTGCTATAATTATAAGTACATAATAATCTTATATACCTACGCACGCGTAAACCATCTAGAATCTAAACCCGGCGGTGGAGATTTCAAAATGTTATCCTGACCCCGTAGGAATTTCGGGTTATAAAGTAGCGTTTATGTTATCCCAGCCGTGTTTAGGCTTGTTCGAATCATTCTAAGGTGCCTTTTGATCAAGAATGGTATCCGGGTCTGATGACAGAGCAGCCAAGCCAAGCAGATATACTTTATTTTTTCGTTGGCTGCGGGACTGATTTCCATGTTTATTATTTCGTTGCGTTAATAGGCCCAAAAATAAAAGCCCCTATCCTAGTTAAACCTCATTCCTGTATTCGGTCCATTGTGCTCTACCTAGCCAGAAAAAGAACTGGATATTTTTCGGTGCAGGTTCACCGTAGTGCATGCAATATAGATTTGTACCTAAGCCTCGGACTTTAAGAAGTACCTAGACAAAAACTATGTGCTTTTTTGTACCTTACGCCGCAGTGAGCGCGTTAAACTATTTATATTCATTTAATATGATGTCACTGATGAGAGGTATTGCATTCACCTGATTGCTTTACGAAAAAAAATCTACGCCACGCACCACACCAAGTATTTAAATATTAGTGCATGCCGCATCCACAAGAGCAACTTGCTTACTGCTCTGGAATCCGACCGCGGTCGTGCGGGAGTAATCACCTCACCCAATTGTTATCATTGCCAGCATATCTACATTACATTACATATTAGTAAGTATATCTATAATAGCTAGGTAGCGGGGTGAACAACCTTCCAACTGGCTCGTTTTGCCGCTCCGTGTTTATTCAATTTGCTAATATTGGATAGATACCGTTTCTCTCTCTCTCTTAAAAGATACTAATTCTTAACTTACTTAAAGAAATATATATACCTCGTTGAGTTTCTTGCCGGATTCTTTTCAACAGAAATTTTCCGAACCAGTGGTAAAAAATTTTGACATTCCTAAGTGCTTGTTATAGATATCTTGACTTTGGCTTTGACTTTACCCGTGGGTTTATCCGCATTAGCCTTGTGTGTCAATCGAATTGAAATTTCGGGGTTTTACTAAAAGTCCGAAATTACCAAACATTATGTAACACACCTGGAAAGTTGGACAACTGTGCAAAATTTAGGTGTCTGTCCCTGGATTTATGGTTTCGGTGTTATACATGCGTGCGTTGCTTTCTGTGGGAATAATTTTCGCATTAGAAGAATTTTCATATACCTCATCATCATAATCATCAGCCAGAAGAATCTACTGCTAAGCAATGGCCTTTCCTTTAGGACGCCACAATGAATGACTGGTCGCTACTGGATCCATCGGTTATTCGAAAATTCTCGTGATTTCGTCAGTCCATCTGGTGCGAAGCCTGCCAGTTATTCGTCTTCCGGTTCATGGTCGCCACTCGAGATCTTTCTCCATTAACGGTAACTTGTACTTGCTCCTTCCTTACTTTTACTTCTTTCTTACTTCTTCAAGCTATGTCGATAACTTTTAGTTCTTTGGGAGATTTTCGAATCCTGAATTCCATAGCGCAAAAAAACTTCGAACATAGCTCTCACCATAGATCGTTGCGTGATTCCGAGCCTCTCTTATAATTCTATTGCAATGTAACTTAATGAAAAATGGATACATAGACACGCGTTCTTGCACATAACTTCAAGGAGACAATAATCTGTAAAATGTCCACCTGTTATTCAAAATTTCTGAGATTTCCGCAATACTAACATAATGAAATTTTGCTAGTATTAGTACTAAGCACACTGTGCTTGCACGCAATCGTTTTGCAATGCCATTTTAACTACCATGTCAGTTTTCAACACTATAAAGTTTAATTTACAATGCAGAGCAACAACTCGCGTAAAATCGTGACGTTTTGTTACTGCATTGATTGGTCAATCACATAATATATAATTTATTGAATCAGGCGTTACTTTGCGGAGGTCCATATCAATGAACTAAAAGAATTTCTTTGCTCACCCGCGACCTTGAGATAGCTAAGTCTATGCAAATTATGCGTGTTCATGCAGTTCCTCCACCTCCACACTGTAAGAACACACACAAATTACACAAACCCATTTTATCACCACCACCACAATACACTGACGCGTTTCGAACTCAACCAGAGCTCATCTTCAGAGTGACACAACCTTACACCATGCTACCAGTTGTTAGACTAACAAACCACCACCACTGTTTTAATTTGCCAAACAAAACAAAAAACTACCCGCAAATTATTAATAAATTTTAACTGTGCTACAAAACTACCTTGATTTTTTAATTTTTATTTATTTATTGTCAAGGCATGTTTAACTAAGGAGATAATTAGGTACAATAGTATGGAGTCTATTATTAATGAGCAAATAAATTGTAGTTAGTTAGTAGCAACGGTAGTTAGTTAAACATGCCTTGACAATAAATAAATAAAAATTAAAAAATCAAGGTAGTTTTGTAGCACAGTTAAAATTTATTAATAATTTGCGGGTAGTTTTTTGTTTTGTTTGGCAAATTAAAACAGTGGTGGTGGTTTGTTAGTCTAAAAACTGGTAGCATGGTGTAAGGTTGTGTCACTCTGAAGATGAGCTCTGGTTGAGTTCGAAACGCGTCAGTGTATTGTGGTGGTGGTGATAGATGGGTTTGTGTAATTTGTGTGTGTTCTTACAGTGTGGAGGTGGAGGAACTGCATGAACACGCATAATTTGCATAGACTTAGCTATCTCAAGGTCGCGGGTGAGCAAAGAAATTCTTTTAGTTCACATAATATATGTATATTGTGATCAATCAGTGCTTAAAAGTGATGTGATTTTAAGCAAGTTTCTTTCTTGCATTTTATGTCCATTTATATAATTATACTGTTTATTTGAACACAATTGTACTTGTATTGTATTGTAGTTGTCTAGGTTGGCAACGCATCTGCCATACTCCTGGTGTTGCAGATGTTTATGGGCGGTGGTGATCTCTTACCACCAGGAGACCCAATTGCTCGTTTGCCTTCCAGTCAAATAAAAAAAAAAAAAAACTATATAACTAAAATAAAAATTAAAATGCAATAAACAAATTTGAATTTGAACTAGAACCCAAAAGTTTCTAACTGCCATAAACAGAGGGATGTACCTAAATATGAATAATTATTTAAGTCCTACTTGAATAACTCGGTACACAGAAATATTAATTTAGTTAGTGACGATTTTTCATTCAAAATAAGATATTTTAGTGATTCACCTCTCGCAATGTGGCTCTTGTTTTTTTCTCATAAATCATTGCTAATGTCGGCATCAAAAGGAACTTTTTTCATAAGCACATATATAGCATAGATACCATAATGTAGGTATATTATACCATATATCATAACTTAGGTATTTAGTCGATCAACTTTTACGTATTTTTAATTCAATAATACAAACTAGTGTATTTCGAAATATAGTCGTTTATAGGAAGTCTAAAAGAACTAGGGGTGTGAGGGGCGGTAGACAAATACCCCCAAATATTCTTCACCGATGTAGGGCTAGATTTAAGGCAGCTCTAATCCCGGGGCACAGCTTCACTGTGTACCTAGATACAAATCCTCCGGGAGGCCTATGTCCAACAGTGGACGTCCTACGACTACGACTGATATGATGATGATGATAGAAAGTCATAAAATTTCAAAACAATCCTTAAATATAACACGCCTTTAAAATTAAACTAAAACAATTCGAAATATTCACAGTTCCAAAATAAACTTTAAATGTAAGACTGTCTAGTTGAATTATAAAACAAGAGAATTTCGAATTATTGCAGTTTAACTTTAAAGGTGCAACAAATACGTAAGAATCCTTTATTTAGCTTCTAGATATCCTTATCGTGCATTGGTCTATAATGATAACAATATGATATATTAACACTGACAAAGGTTCACTGTTTTAGCAATTTCTTTCAGACTTGAGTAATAAAAAAACTCACAACTTGATTAACCCGTCGAACGCCCTGCGCGTCACAGTGGTGCGTATCTAAGTACTCGTGATTAGTCAATTTTTGTTACTAGTTTCGATCACCCTATAACATAGGGTACTAGTTCAAAATTACCCAAAAAAGTCGTTGGTCGCGCGACGGGTTAACGGCGTAATCAGGATGCCCACAGAAAGTTTCCGCATAGGAGAGTAACGTATCGCTTCGTTTCGCTTTCGTATGGTTTGTACCCTTTATTTTTACACACGCAAATTATTACTAGTCAATGTCTCAGAACCGGAAGCCATATTTTATCTGGACTGGATTAGAATTTCTTTAACCGTGGTTGCCATTTTTTTTCACCGCATCGAAGACGTTGAAAAAATTGAACTTTTTGGGATAGTACATTAGTTAAGTATGAGCGAATAAGAATAAGTTCTTTGTATGTAAAAAGACGTGGTCACATAAGCACTGATATTATAGTTTGTAATTTAAAGTAAAGGCAGAAAATCTTGACGACGCCTTTGTTTCCCGGTTATTAAATAATTATCACACAACACACACACATTGCAAGGAAAGACGGTGACAACCTCGAGAAGCTATTGTGACCGGTAAAGTAGATGGGAAGAGATCTCACGGTCGCAGCCCAATGCGTTGGTGTGACCAGATTCGCACCGCTCTGGACTCTACAGCTCATAACGCCCTCCACACCACCAGAGACAGAAATAGATGGAAAAAGTTCGTGCGAGAGAAAGTGATTCAGAAGGGTGGTCACGACCCGCATTACTGAGGAATACGACACAAGAAGTAGGAGGAAATCGAAGCCGTGGTGGCCTAGTGGCTTGACCTATCGCCTCTCAAGTAGAGGGTCGTGTGGGTTCAAACCCCGGCTTGCACCTCTGAGTTTTTCGAAATTCATGTGCGGAATTACATTTGAAATTTACCACGAGCTTTGCGGTGAAGGAAAACATCGTGAGGAAACCTGCACAAACCTAAGAAGCAATTCAATGGTGCGTGTGAAGTTCCCAATCCACACTGGGCCCGCGTGGGAACTATGGCCCAAGCCCTCTCATTCTGAGAGGAGGCCTGTGCTCAGTAGTGGGATGTATATAGGCTGGGATGATGATGATGATGATTCTATCGCTTGAGCCGACCTTGCCCCGTAGTATCAGTGATACTTTCACTGCGCCGGTGCGCTTGCGCCGTACGTTTGATCTCGGCGCAAATGGCGCATGACGGCGGTGTTACTTTTAACTGATAGTGATGCACCCATTAGTGTTTATTACCGACGTTATGTTAACCAATTACACTTTACGCCGAATTTGTTTCAAATTTAGGACGAACGCCGTTTTCGTAATGGGTCTCACTGAAAAACAGTGTTCCGTCTTGCCGCTGCACTGTAGAGTGGACCCCAATTTGTACTATTCAATGTTCATTACCTATTATTTATTCTTTCCTTTTATTGTAAGTATCTTTTCCTCATTATTTTCACATTAGTGCGTCTATATAACTGTCTGTTGCGGTGGACATGGTAAAGTGGTTACAGTACAGCTGTTGCTCGCTGAATGCGGCGATGACTGGCCTCTTTACCACTTAGATTTTTTAGAGTTTTTTTATAATTTGTTGATATGCCGAATATTTACCTTGAGGTTGAGGTTTTTACGTTTAACCGTTAGGTACAGAGATAGAGCGAAAGTATAAAAACATATTTGATTCAATACAAGAACCGTATTGTTTACAGCTACTCGTAGATATATTTTATGAACTGAAACAAACACCTAGAGCTAGTCAGTTTGATTTTTTAGAAACTTATTGAATCCTTCGTGTGCGGGTGTCCGACTTGTGCTTGGCGGGTTTTTAATCATTATCAACTATGGTTTAAAATAAATTGTATCTTTAATTTAGTAGTAGTTACTTAACTGCTCAATACGTTATTCTCCTCACTAGAAAAGGTTGTCGGCTGCTGTCTAAAGCAACGCGTCATTTTCATTCTATGAGCCGTGAAGCACAATTATCTTTCGTGCGGCTCATTTGAGGTCTTTTGTTTGTTTTATTACTATCATTTTCTAATTAATTAGTCTAGCTGTGTTACGGTCGTCTAGAGTCTGCATGACTGGCTATAAACAAACGGTAGACCAGAGGTTTTCAACCGGTGTGCCGCGGCACACTATTGTGCCGTGTATATTTTCAGGTGTGCCGCGACCACTGCGAAGTGTATGCGATTTGTACAAAAGGTGTTATTGAGACCTTATTCATAGTATATATATGTCAGCTAAAGCAGTATGGAAGCTACGAAGCTACGATCGAACGAAACGAACACACCCACACAGACGCGCGCTCTACACGGCCTCTAAGGAGATCTCGCGGTTTCGATCGATTTTTTCGTATCCATACTGCTTTACCTTATATATATACTGTGCCTTATTACTGTCCGTTATGTTATAAGTACATATTACGAGTACACTGTACGGAACTCGTTAGGTACTCTACGCGCCAGTCCGACTCGCACTTGGCTATTTTTACTAGTGTGCCGTGAAACTTTGATGGACGGAAAGTGTGCCGTTAAAACCAAAAGGTTGAAAACGCCTGGTCTAGACTCTAGTAGACCGTTTATTTTATAGCCAGTCATGCAAATTATAAATCGTGTGAATGTTACAGACTTTGATGGCTGAAGGTTGTGATTTTGAAGAGTAGCAGCAAAAAAGTGTATCGATTAGTTTCAATGCTAGTACATCTACTATTAGTATTTTACTACTGCGATTGCGTTCTGTTTACGATAATGAGGGTTTGATAGACAAAATAACCTGACCATAAAAGTTTCAATTTAATACAAGCTTTTTTTGCTGACTCTACTTTTGTTGACTGTGCTTGCATTGTCACCCAAACTACATTTGTATACCAAATTTCAAGTCGATGCATTAGACGTTGAAGAGTTCCGTCCGGCGGAGGCGATTCTGACTGGGTTTGGATGTCACAGCTAAATTATTGTATTGTCACGCGATTTACATAAGTGTTCCAAATTTCAAGTCAATCTGACCACTAGAAGTTGGTCAAATTTAAGTTGCAAGATTTGATTACAGACAGAGACAACGGGACTGGTGAATTGTAATATCGCTAGATGGCGTTAAATATCGAGAATCCATTAGGCGTTCAGTCTCGCTCATCTAAAAAGACTTTGTCTTTTTGCAAACTTCACCTGCAACTGGCCATAATTACAGTGCACGTGTTTATAGCGGACGTGTTTTTCCTGTTAAAAAACGTCTTTGTCAATTTCCTCTACTACTCTGCGGAAATAGCATCAACATAGCAAACATGGCTTCCCACTCACCGGCACTGGCTGTTAAGAAAATGGCCGCTCGATTTTTAAAAATAAATAAGGCCAAGGAAGTAAGGGAAACAGGCTTTTTGTATGCGAAACACATTTCTGTTAAATATTGTAAAGTGGTTCTGTTCTATTTTTAAGATTTCTAAGTGTTGGTTGCAAAATAAAAAAAAAATACCTACCCTTTTTTATTTCAAGACGAAGATATGCGTTTAGATTTCAATTGGCCCACCGAAATTCGCAAAATATTTACTTATCATATTATGTACAGTCAAGTTCATAAACTTGTGAGCAAAATTTTAATAAAAATATCTGAAAAGTTCAGGTATTTTTGATCAAATTTCTGCTCACAAGTTTATGGACTCGACTGTACTGTGTTTTCTGTACTGCTTACTATGTGTTGGTGTGCAACAAAAAGTTATTGTATTGTATTGTAATTGTTTTGTATGATTTTTTTCTATACATAAGTGAAAAAAAATGATGCAGCCAGAATCCAATTTCATACAGAATTGTTTTTAGTTTTTTTTTTCATCAGGTTTCAGTTGGGTACTCTTACTTAAGTTTTCAATGTGCATTTAGAACAGAATTGACATTGACTTTGTGATTCTGAGACAATACGATGACGATGCATTTTTTTTAATTGACAAGCAATTGACCTACATAATATCTCACTCCATGGTGAGTACAAATGAGCCTGAACATCTAGCTCACTCGTCCAGTAACAGCCTATTAGTCTGACCTGGTCATCAATGCATCATACCTAATATTAACCAAAGAACGTCCGCTGCCACCCTCAACTGGCACATGGCCTAGTAGTATAGTAATGTGAAAAAATCTAATCCTAATCCTAACTTTAATATTATAAATGTGGATGGGAGTATGTTTGTTTACTTGTTACACTTTCGTGCTTAAATTGTACAACCGATCGTGACGAAATTCGGTAAGGAAATAAGTAGTTCGAAGCACAAAATATGTACAAGATAGCTTTATCCCGGAGAATTGTAAAGCTCTCGACGCATGCCAATTACTGTGCACATGCAGAAAAATATAATTTATTGTCAGAGAAACGTATTGCAAAAAAATCATTTACCTATCATCATATCAGGCAAACTGTTTTTGCAGGTGGTAAGACCTTGTGCAAGGTCCGCTCGGATTGCTACCACTATCGTGCTCGCTAATCCTGCCGTGAAGCAGCAGTGCTTTCACTGTGTGTTTCGGCGTGGAGAGTAAAACAGCCGGTGAAATTACTGGCACATGGTATCTCATCTTAGGTCTCTATGTTGGCAACGTATCTATCATCAGGAGACCCACTTGCTCGTTTGCCATCCAGTCGAAAAAAAAAATCAGCCGTCGGACGTCCACTGTTGGACAAAGGCATCCCCACCTCTAGGTGCTTCGGTTGGAAGAGGCGTACATACTCGTACACCGTGAACCCGCTGCTTTAACCAGCACAAAAACACAAATTCCCATTTATATTCATTACATCTTTAAAGCACGGGATACTTCACGTGGACGCAGGTGGCGGGCCGAAGTCATCACAATAAAAAATTGATGACCTCGTCAATTCCACATCATTGCCATATAGGCTTTATAAAGCATGATGGCGGCCGTATGGGGAACCCTTGTAAACATTAACATTCTGCGGAAGCTCGCTCTTTCCCATTTACTCGACGATTAAAAGATAATGCTGTTTTAGAAGCTTTTATTTAACTTTCCATGATATTCCCCTGGTAAACCAAGGTCTAGTTTGACCATGCTCTGTCTAACAGGGGATCGTGTTTTTTTTATTCGACTGGAAGGCAAACGAGCAAGTAGGTCTCCTGGTGGTAAGAGATCACCACCGCCCATAAACATCTGCAACACCAGGGTTATTGCAGATGCGTTGCCAACCTAGAGGCCTAAGATGGAATACCTCGAGTGCCAAGTGTCGTGGGTTAAAATTGATTGGGTTTTTTGAAATTCACGTGTAAAATTATACTTGTTTAAAATTTACCACGAGCTTTATGGTGTTCCCAAGTTTCCGTACAAATTGTTATAACCGAAAAATACATACCTAGTGTACTTACAGTTGTCATCGAAACTTTAAATTTCATATGAAGGAAGCTCATATAATAAGTATAAGCTCAACACAACCAAGAAAATCTGAAAATCTTTATTTACTTGGCCGGTTTCAGCAAATTGTTTTGTTACAGTCGTGGCAAATTTTTATAACAAAAAAATTTGAAGAAAGTAAATTATATAACTAATATTATATTTATATTCGTACTTACTTACCTAATTGAGTAATACAATCATTTATTTGCGGAGGGTTATATCCATACTAATATTATAAATGCGTGTTTGTATATTTGTCCGTCTTTCACGCCATAACGGAGCGACGGATCGAAGTAATTTTTGGCATAGAGATAGTTTATGGGCGCGAGAGTGACATAGGCTACTTTTTATCCCGGAAAAATGCACAGTTCCCGAGGGAACAGCGCGCGATAACCGAATACTACGCGGGCGGAGCCGCGGGAAAAAGCTAGTTAGTTAAATATAAATGAGTGGTAGTGCGAACCTGGATCTAAAAAGTTCTATTTGTTTTTACTATAAAGTAGCATGTTTTCATCTGACACATCCTCACGCCCGCTTCATCTGGGTACTTCCCAAATCTTATCACGTCTTTTCACACTGCTGTTTGAAAATGTCAGCGTTAAAGGGTCCTACGCCATCCTCAGACTAAATGTATGTAGGGTCATTGTCCCTGAAACTCTGTAAAGTGTGCCACGGATTATGCTCAAAGTGGGGTTACCATACGTGTTGAATTTTCGGGACAAATAAAATTTTTGACGCGTGTTTTTCGAAGCCGAAAAGTTATGCACATTTATTTTCTTTACTAAATAGCATTAGCATGTGCTTGTAAAAGTTGAAAATTAATAGTTATGAAGTGAGGTATCATGTTTTTTAAATATTAGCAACTTTCCTTGTGATATTAACTTTAATTTTAACAATATAAACATAGTAAAACTTAACTTTAGGTAGAAAATTTGACCTAAATCGCCGTCAATGGGTACGGTGCCCAGAAGGCTGGCCGTATTTCCTCGCTGTATAGCGATACTTATTCGCTGTGCGAAATAGTGGCCAGCCCTCTGGTCGCCCGAGGTCTCTAAGGCGTGTCGATAAATCTTTGTATAGCCGACGCGCACTTGGCCCCCATGGCCCCAAGGTTTCAACGCCAAACGCCGCATTTTTACTCTCATGTCCACTACACCTGGACCTTACACATTTTTTTTTATATAGAAGAGGTCTGCACTTATATATCATACAGAGGTAGCTATACAGAATACAGAGGACAGTAAAAGGTACATATCTGCGTTTCCTAGACTGCATTGCATACTAAATGTTAGTGTTCAATAAAGTTATTGTATTGTATTGCAGCTGTCTTGCATGTGTGGTGCGGACTTGTACGATAATTAGTCCTATTTTGTGGGAACCCTAGTTGGAACGAAGTTACGTGCCTCCCGTTTGAATTGTACTCGTAGATAGAACTTTGTCTGATACAGGAAGGTCTCGAGGCAGTAGACATTAGTTCTAGAGGAAGCTTATCTGTAGCGTAATTGTGTTGGTGATGACGTACAGTCAGTAGCCGTGATGACTACTAAATGTCATCATCATCATCATCATTAATGAATCTGTAAATCAGCATCGCTTCTCCTGGAAGCAGTCGACTCAGAATTACATTTACACCTCCCCCCCTCTCTATCTCTATGCACCGGGGCCCTGGTCCACCTAGAACTAGAGTACATTTCAATAGAATCTGAAAATTTTTACACATTTAAGACACCTTAACGTGGGCACACCTAATTATATATGTCCCTGTTGTTGTGATTATCACCTAAAAGAATAATAGTCACAAAGCCTGAGGCAGCCCGGTGTTCATATTAGTAGGGTAGTAGGGTGAAAGTGTCTGCAGGACTGTCAGATTCTATTGAAATGGAGTTTACACCACTGGATTGTAGTTGAATATGTTCCCTTCTAGTTTACAGAAACCAAAAATAACAATTTGTATAAGTGCATGTTTCAAAACAGTCTTCAAAGCCGCAAAATCCACCTTGTTCATCCCATCACCATTGACTGTGTGTTTTCCATTTTTATTACCCGCATGCTTTTATAGATATGAGCTGCAGTTTATCACACCCTAACCTGTCATAACAGTACGTTATTGAATATTTAGCAGCGTGGCGTGCCCCAGTGTTTTGTATTCAGAAGTCCCTGGACGCATCTGTCACTTCTCATTTATCTAGCGCCGTAAGGAAAATAGAAAAATACTGGTGAAGTAGTTCACTACACAAGGCTCTGGGGTGTAGTAAAACTGGGAGTATATTTAGTACAGAGGCTGTGTTGTTTAATGCATGCCTGTGATCACATTTAGTATCTCTTTCTACCTTCATTCTGTCCCGTTTAGCAGAAAGAAGTAGTGAAAATTATTGCGATTCCAAGTGTTCCGACAAAAAGCCCTCTGTTTTGACTGACTGAAAAAATAGAAATTTTTAAAGAAAAAAACCTGGTAAAAATGATCATCGTTATCATCAAATTTCAAATTAATAGGTCAATGGGAAGTTACAGCCTGACGCATACAGATAGACGGATGGACGGACGAACACGTGAGAGACAGAATATTGCTACGTTTGGAACTTTGGAGCCTTCGCATACGGAACTCAAAATATTAAGTTTTTCAAACTTTTCTTATTTGTTAGTTGTAGTTGAGCTACTGTCATACCAAATTTTAAGTTTCTAGAACAACTGGAAATACTATTTGGTACAGTCGAGTTCATAAATTTATGAGCAATAAATTTACCAAAAATATCTGAACGCGACTTTATTGTTAACGGCGTAAAAGGATGTTCACGTCTTTATCACAGGTAGAAAGTCAACCTTCCTTCCCTTTCACAAATAAAGAAAAAATCTTGGAAACTCATTGGCCAATGATGGTTTACAAATGCCCAGGAAACCATTGACAGATCCAGAAGGGAAGCTCTGTTCACGGTACCATAAAAAGGTAATCCGAACCCGACACGCGCCCACGGTTAGAACGAGACAGTAACAGTCTTTGACATTTCAGTAATAGTATGCAAAGTACCCACTCTGGAAATGTTAACCTATTCTAACACACGCAGCCGGGTTTTAGATTAACTGATTCTGCAGGTGTTAGTGTTTTGGAAAATCAATGCTGCTGTAGAGCGTTTAATAATCGTCATTCTACTACTAATCCATCATTGTCATTAATTTTTTTTGTGTAAATAGGAAAAATTATGAACTCTTTTACAAAATTTCAGATGATTGTCGCGAGGTACTTTTCTAGCAGTGTTACGTTAGTTGTCAACCGCCTGCCTAATCCAGCCAATCTAGAATATTTTAACCTCATAGTACAAATAAGGTATACTACTTGGCTATTTTGGCATAATAAGTTAGAATGTAAATCGTGACCTTTAAAAGCTTCCGATAGTAAGAATTCTAACCCTAAGTTATGATCATGGTAAGATGTTGGTAGGTGTGTCGAAACTTCGCGGGAGATCATTAAAGCTTATCACGGACTTTATCCAGAAGCAAATTACGGTAATAACCATGAATCATGAAAAACTGTTATTGATCCGTTATTTTCGCTCGCCACTGTACCTATAAGAAACTTTAAAATCAACAAAGAAATAACAAGTTCCATTTACAAATTTATCTTTCCACCTCGTTAGAAACCAGCCAGTTCTATGCACTTTCGATTTCACACGCCTATCCACACACACTTGTAGTTTTCTGTACGTGATACAATTCGACCTAAAGACCCGAAATTCAATAAATAAATCCTACTTGCCCGTGAGTACAGTGCGTAACCGGGTGCCCCGATGTTGTTACAAGGGCCAACTTGTGCCATACGTGTCCCGTTTGCTAATGCCAGACAGAGAATCCGTGATCAACTCAGTTTGTTTTACTAACTCTCTTTGTTACCCGCGTCGAATACTCTTATCCCCGAGTTAGCGGTAACCGAAGATTCAAATTTCCTTTGAGGCTTTCGCGGACTTTGGCGGTGTTTGTCGGATCGAAATCCTGGCTGTTATGATTATTTGAATTCGTGTTTGATGGAATATTTTGGGGTTCTAAAGGGATTTGCGTCCCCATTTATGTAGGGTTATGTACGCTTAATCGTCTTCTCGTTTCGTAGGCTTAGGAAAGTATATACTTAAGAACATACTATAATACAATGACTTTTTAGGGTTCCGGAGCCAAAATGGCAAAAACGGAACCCTTATAGTTTCGCCATGTCTGTCTGTCTGTCTGTCTGTCTGTCTGTCCGTCTGTCTGTCTGTCTGTCTGTCTGTCTGTCCGTCCGCGGCTTTGCTCAGGGACTATCAATGCTAGAAAGCTGTAATTTTGCACGGATATATAGATAAACTATGCCGACAAAATAGTACAATTAAAAATTCAAAAACAATTTTTTTTAGGGTACCTCCCATAGACGTAAAGTGGCGGTGATTTTTTTTTTCTCATCCAACCCTATAGTGTGGGGTATCGTTGGATAGGTATTTTAAAACCATTAGGGGTTTGCTAAAACGATTTTTCGATTCAGTAAAGCGTTTGCGAAATATTCAACTTTAAAGTGAAAATTTTCATTAAAATCGAGCGTCCCCCCCCCTCTAAAATCTAAACCGGTGGGTGGAAAAATTTGAAAAAATTCAGGATGGTAGTCAGTATATCAAACTTTCAAGGAAAACTATAGCGGCTATGTTTGCTTGAGAATTATTAGTAGTTTATGAGTAAATAGCAGCGTAAGGTATAAAATATACCTAAACTTGGAAGATTCCGTATAAAATACGAAATCCTTAGAAAAATATTACTTAATTTTTTCGTAATGGCTACGGAACCCTATTTTGGGCGTGTCCGACACGCTCTTGGCCGGTTTTTTATTGAACACCGATACTATAAATCATGCAGAAAAGTGAGAATTTACAAGGCAAGCATAAAAGTAAGAAAACAAGAGGACTAATGAGCAGATTAAAGCGCAGCGCAACATTTTTACAAGCCTTTATTTAGTTTTACCTGTTCCGTTGTCTGTCTGTCTGTAATCAGATCATGCAAGTTAAATTAGACCAACTTCCAGTAGTCGGATTGAATTCAAATTTGGCATACTTACTTATGTAGATTACGTGACAATACAATAATCTGGTAGTGATATCCTAGTAGTCCGGCCAGGATAGTCTCCGCAGGGCAGAACTCTTCAGTGGTTAATGTCATCGACTTGAAATTTGATACCTATCCAAATGTAGTACAAACAAAAAAAATATGATTTTTTTACCAAAAACTTATTTTTAAATTCTAAAATTTAGACCAATACTGTATTAACTTTTATTGCTATTTTATTCACCTCTAGATAACCATACCAATCCATTTAAACTAAATTTTGAGAGCAGATAATTGAAAAGTTTATGATAACAGGAATAAATTAGTGCACGTCTTGCTGCCCCATCACTAAAAACACGGGCTGGATTATATTATAATACAAAAAATTGTTCATACCTGTTGCCAATTCTATTCAAAGTGGATCGTTGTCCCAAATATCCACATTCTTAATACGAGTACGCTAACAAAATACTACGAGTATAATCTATTGTCCTAAAGTATTTCAAACAAACAAGTCGCTATAACAGACAGTAATATCGTACTGTATTGTTTACCCTCTCCCGTATATCATCCGAAACCCTGCTCATCGTACCAAACATCCTCGCATAGCAATGCGTAGAAGAAAAATTAATATGATGAAGAGTGGGCCAGCAAAAACAGAAATACGTGATCGAGGCGATATTGCTTTTCATAAAGGCTTTATTGCGGTCCAGTTGACTTATTCGAAGTCGATGTGCTAGAGAAAATATATTTATGGTACCGCAGTCAAATATTGTACTAAGTCACAGTTCTTCTTTTTCATTAATTTAATTTTTACCCTTTGATTAGCATCGGACTACCAAATGTTTTTAACTGAATGACATGATGCAGTAGCACTTTAAATTGTTCGTTCACAATTTAATATTAAACTGCCATTAACGGTTTATAGGGGAGGCATTTCCAAAATTAAAGTCCTCGAGTGGCGACCACGAACCAGAAAACGAAGCGTTGGCAGGCCTCCAGGTGGACTGACGACATACTTAGTGAGAGTTGCGGGAAATCGGAGGATGCAAGTGGCGAGTTGTCGTTCATTGTGGCGAGTTGTTGTTCATTCTAAGGGGGAGACCTTTCTTCAGCAGTAGACGTCTTCCGGCTGATGATGCTGCTGATGATGAGGGGAGGCATGCCCAACAGTGGATGTCTTACGGATGATGACGTGTATTTAATACGAATAATTACACCCTGTTATGTGTCTACGTACTCGTAAGTAGAGCGACGATACTACGGCTCACTCCAAGCAATTACTTGGTAAAATTATGATTTTGGAAAGTCGACGAGCATGTATTACAACCGCCGCAGATTGCAGACGAAAGCAATTATCGAGCAAGGGAGATGTTGTTGCATCACCTTTTATGGTCTTAATACCTAGCTGCACCACAGTGATGATGCAGTTACGATTTTAAACGAATTTCCTTCTGATACAACATGAAACATAGACTATCTATTTATTATGAATTCGGGCCATTTTATTTGATGACATACCTAAATCTTTTTGTTTGTTTGATTGGTAATCATAGAGAATTTTGTGTCTTTGTGGATTTTTTACTTTTTTTAAGAATAAGAGTAGAACAGTCTATAGTTATATTTCTATTTCTTTTTTAAACAGTTTTAGACTCTTCAAACTTTCTCTGCATTTTTCAAATATTTTGGTTTCAAGTCGTTACAAAGGGAAAGTTGGAAAAATATTTACGACTTGTAGTACTGTTATACAAATCTAGCTACTAGTAGAGAACCACTGTTTTGTTAACTTTGCTTGAGCTTGAGACCATGGCTATTGTAATACTGCCTATCAAGGTTAATTGCAATATATCTTTTATTCAAATTAAACTCGTTTTCTGTAATACAAATATACCAGAATATTTAAGAGAAAAGACGTACCTAACTATTCTCTTACAAATTTGAGCACAAAAAAATTTTATAACAAAAAATAGAACCGACTACAAAAAAACCATGAAAATAATTTTCTACCAGCCTGAAGTCGGTGCCTCAGCACGAGCCAGCAGGAGTGGACCTATAATCGTCTACCTCACCTACAACTATACGAGTAAATGGCTTCAATCACACCTGCTGGCTCGTGCTGAGGCACCGACTTCAGGCTGGTAGAAAATTATTTTCATGGTTTTTTTGTAGTCGGTTCTATTTTTTGTTATAAAATTTTTTTTTCACGCTTTTTAGTGTAAAACATCTAAGATACAATAGTTTAATGTCAACTGCTCGTCATCTTTTACGAAAAAATGCTTTTTCCGATGCAGAAACGTTCATTATTGAGGAGTCCTGGTGCTTCACCACCCATTCCATTTCACCATATCCGTTCTGAGGAGCATAAATTGCTTAGAAACTGTTAAAGCAATTGAAATTCAACCCATGAAATACTTGTTATTGAGTAGTAACTCCGACGGTCAACTGTGGTCTTCATCATCAGTTCCACTTCACCAAATGATGATTTTCAAGAGCAAATGCTTGAGTTACTACTAAATATATCAAAATTACTATAGGTGTCCCTACAACATTTGAAGAGTTCCCTCGATTTCCTTAAGATCCAACCATCAGATCCTGATTTGGTGCTTATGGGACCTAATTGAAAGCATTCCTAGACGAACGCAAAAAAAAATTTTCAAATCGGTTCATAAATGACGGAGTTCTGAGGTAACAAACATTAAAAAAAAAAAAAAAAAAAACATACAACCGAATTGATAACCTCCTCCTTTTTTTGAAGTCGGTTAAAAAAATAAAGTGTCCTCAATTAGAAATTTCTCTAACACTAGAACATGAACCAACCTAACTATCGAAAGCATACTGCTCTATAAATTATTCAGACTA
The DNA here is from genome assembly GCA_037349165.1 of Choristoneura rosaceana. Lineage (NCBI taxonomy): Eukaryota > Metazoa > Arthropoda > Insecta > Lepidoptera > Tortricidae > Choristoneura > Choristoneura rosaceana. The sequence continues at coordinate 12,394,233 of JAZBNJ010000041.1, read as the reverse complement.
ACGTAGGCGTTTGAAGTGATTAAGTCTAACCTTAACCTAGTTGTACCATTTTTGGCCATCACGAAGAGCCGCGGCGAGTTTGGCATTTAACACCGTTCTATGTTATATCACCAGTTGGACGAGGTTTTCAATGCCATGGTTTATGGTGTCGTCAAGGTCGGAGTTATTACATAAACGATTTTACTACGTGTTTATTAAGTACTTTGAGTTTTGAGAGATTTTCTCTGTTGTCAACGACGGCGGCGGATCCTAAGTCTGTTCTATGTACTTACTACAAATTTTTTTTAGTTGCTTCTTTTAATTTTATTTCTTATGGTTGTTTAAAACCAAATATATAATGTGTCGACCGCTTTATTTATTTTAAGCGGGCAGCACTCTCTTGCTAAGACTTGCACGACAAACACACGTTTCCCGAATTTTTTTTTAGGAAGTTCATTAAACTTTCTGTTTACAAAATTTCTACGCATTTTGATTCCTACAATGGTGAAAAACATCATGACCAGTTTTTGGAGTTATTCCAACCACGTTTCCAAATAAAACACAAAGACGGAGTTCCAGGATGACAAAGTTAAGATCGTAAAAAAAATGTAGGTAAACCAGTAGCAATTGACACTAAACTGACATCTGAAAAATTTTAAACATAATAATTATGGATCTTAAATACTGTTGCGCCATATTGTTTTGTCGTTGTTTTTTGTTTGGGTCAATTCTTGCAAGCTAATTTTGATCCATTTCTTGACTTGAAATCAGGAGCCACCATGGAACCTTTTCAAAGAAAATGTCATTACGATTTTCCTTGTTAATTAATGCGATGTCATTATGACGTTTACTGTGAAATGGTTCCATGGTGGTTCGTGAATGAAAGTCCTTGACCGTAACATATTTTTATTCATATTAATTTATTGCGATCATGTTCATGTTCTTTTTTTTCATTTTTGTATTTCTTTTTTTGTTTTATTTGTGTTCGCTGTGGATTGTTTTTTTTTTTGCTTTAATTTTGTTGTATTGGTGTCTTGGTGTCTTTCTAGATGTAAATAAATGTCTTCTTACTTTCTTTCTTTCTTTGTACAATTATTATAGGTCTTAAAGTAAACACTTTCGTAAAGTTTTCGTTAAGATACCCTACAAGCTTTTATTTAGCTTCCCTAGTTTGTTGCTGTTTTTCGTTTGGATCAAATCTTGCATGTTAATTTTGATGCGCTTCCAGTGGCCGGATTGACTCGAAACTTGGTATTATAATGTAGGTTGGGTGTCAATACAAGTACAGTCAGCGAAAAAGGCTTGCATTAAAACTTCATATTTTTCATATATTTTTATACCTATTAGATATTTTTTGAAGACCATTGTCAGTCTGCTATAAGTTATACTTGCTGTAGAAGATCCCTTTAATACAATACGATAGATCAAGGCTGAAAACTGCGTGACCCGGTAATCCCACAATTTTCAATGGTATTCATGTCGGACGTCCCTCGTTAGATGTGGCCTTGGCGACCTATTACTGGTACTGGACACGATTTAAATAGATTATATCTATAGCATCAGCGTTTATAAGTTAAGACTCACTATTTGTTCGTAGGGGTATACATTAAAATATTTTCTGACTGTACGTTTTGTAGAGTCAGTACTTGTATTTAAGTGTCACCCAAACTACATTTGCATACCAAATCAAGTCGATTCTATTAACCTGCGGAGACGATCCTGGCTGGCCTACCTGGATGTCACTACTAGATTATTGTATTGTCACGCGATTTATATAAGTATTCCAAATTTCAAGTCAATCTGACTACAGGGAGTTGATTAAATTTAATTGGCAAGATTTGACTACAGACAGACAGACAAACGGGACAGGTCAAACTAAATAAAAGCTTGTAAAAATACACCTATTAACACAGTTCATTACAAATTCTGTTTGTTTAGACTTTACCAAGTCTAACAACTTCGTAGTAACAAGAATACGCTTGGCCAGCTTTGTTTTTGATATTTTTAATGAAAAGTAGACAACTGACATTCATTTGTTCAAGCGCGATTATAAATCCTTTGCTCATTATTTGAGGTATTCAGCTATGACCACCCTCACTAAGATAAGATAAAGTATCTATATTTGATAGGAGTATTAATCATTCGATCTATACTCGTAATACCTAGATACGTCTAGTAGTATTTCGAATTGAAAGATGAATAGTTGACATTTGTGAGGTTTCGATAATGCTTGGAGTCTCCGTGCATTGATAGTGTTTCTTCAATTACCATTTTGTAAAGGTCAGTATTTTTATAGAAAGAAAATGTCAATGTACATATTTATCTGTACCAAGTTTCAAATCGATGCTAGGTACTAACCGTTGAAAATATTCGTTCCCAGATCTCCAGAACCAGACTACCAGATTGTATTGCCAATTATGAAACAACAAATTATACGAACTTTTAAAATTTTGAAGAAATACAGCGTCGCGTCTTGTGGTGAACTGGGTCTTAGTAAACAAAAATAAAATGGAATAATACACTGTAGTTTATTTACCAGGAAACAAGAAAAAAACAAATAAAATGGTACCAATTGTCTATGACTATCATACTAGGACGCACTTGTCTCTTTGATAAATGTGTAATTTGAATATCATAAATAACATTTAACATAGGTAGGTATTTTAGCTCCTAATAAATAGTGTTCATCTGTGCATGACGACGCGCAAAAAATGTAATGAATGCCTCAGATGGTTTTTGCGCTTTCGCCCTTGGGCGCTCATGGGTGCTCCATATTTGGCGGTTTGAATCATTTGAGCTAATAGTGACCGAATATATTTGCGTCAACATCACGTAGGTTTTGATACTCATACAGACTTTATACATCTCCAATTCATTTATTTTTTTGTCTGTGGAAGCATTCTACACACTCACTGAATGTAGATGTAGATAGGGTTCTTAACTAAAGAACCTCACATATACATCCCTGTATTACTTTTTTTGTAAATTTTATCGTTGATCAGTACATTTTTAATTTACTTCGTTTGTTATGCTACCTAATACGTTTTCTTACATAAAACTGGCTCCTATCTCACCATTTTTCCAGCAACCATGTAAAACATATTTTGAAGGTTGTATTTAATACGATATTAAATTCTCTTTAATATAGAGTCAGTTTCGTGTAAGTAAACCTTTTAATTTTCAAAATTTTAAGGTTTTCGTCACTGACCCGTATTATTTGACCGCAAGTGTACAATGTTGAAATAATTTGGGCTCTATGATGAACCAGGTATTAACTTGGAATTTTCCTCTTTCTCAGCAATATATTACCAAATACAGAAATATTCTTTATTGGTATTAGCTACCTACCATATATTACATTTCTATCTTTGTCAGTCTGGAAGCGTTTAGTTAATTCCTTTGTTTCTAGGCACGCTCGTGCACGTGATTACATAGCTCTAATTCATTATATGTTTAGGGTACCGTTAAAATAGGAAACTCTATTTCGTTATGCCATGCATTTCATTCTGTTAAGATCACTATCACGGCCCAATTGCTTAATAATTTTGATTGTACTTGAAACAACATTGCATGTACTATTTAACCATACTTTGTTATGCAATAATTGAGCTCTGAAAGGTAAACAATTTTTTGGTTTTACTTTGTAGGTTACGTTCAAATCTTTTTGACTGGACAAAAATACATACAAAAATAAAAATATATACATTCTTGACTATTCAACGGTTGAAAAATATTATTTGAGTCTAACAACTGGTAGCATGGTGTACGGTTGTGTTACTCTGACGATGAGCTCTGGTTGAGTTCGAAACGCGTCAGTATGATTTGGTGGTGGTGATAGATGGGTTTGTGTAATTTGTGTGTGTTCTTACAGTGTGGAGGTGGAGGAACTTCTTTTAGTTCATTGATATGGATCTCCGCAAAGTAACGCCTGATTCAATAAAAATTATCAAAATTAAATTATCACTTTGTTTGGATTAAAGAAAAAAATTGAAAATAGCTGAACCATAGACGTTAATTCTCAGAAAAAAAATCGAAAATTAGATAAGTGATGACATTTTTTGACGGTTACTTTTCAAATAATTTAAATGATTCAGGGATATTTTTGCGATGGGCAATTTTAGACATTTTGACCAAAGGTATAACTTTCGATATTTTGAACTTCGACCTTTTAACGAGGTATTTTAATTTTAGATCTTCAAATGTAACCGCGATAAAGAATACGCCATCGAGTGGCATCGAGTTATAAACAACTAGATACGTTTGAAACCAGCAAGAACCCAACGTACGTATATCGCTCTCTTGCCACCCTAATCCATTGTAGCGTGGCATTATGTGGCAGAAAAACGTGTGAGCCCCATCACGAGACGCGGATTCTCCATTACTGCCCTAATGTTGGATGAGGAATTAAGACGGATCACGGCGGGTATTGGATGGTCGAGGGGAAATTACATTATAATGTGATATGGTTTATTAATGCGTAGGTATTTAGGAATGTTGGCCAGTCTTTTAGTATGTACTCGTAATGTACTATTACATTTCGCCGTGCAGTAAGGACAAGAAGATAAGCTGTCGAAGAATTCAAAGGTTCTTCCTCCCCGTTCTGTATCTTTAATGTGTATATGTATTGAGTAGGTATACAGTTCAAGGTAGGCAGTGTCTGGTGGATGCAAGTGGCGAGTTGTCGTTCATTGTGGCGTTCTAGGGGGGCCTTTGTCCAGCAGTGGACGTCTTCCGGCTGATGATGATGATGATGAGTGTCTGGTGCTTAATGTAATTGAAAGTAATTTTTCAGTCGATTGAAAAGAAATTGATAAATGCTCAACACATGTTTCTACAGGCCATATAGCATGGAGGACAGATGGCCGTTGGGGCCGAAAAGTTCTCGAGTGGAGACCGTGGATCGGCAATCGCAGCGTAGGGCGTCCAAAAACGAGATGGACGGATGACCTGGTTAAAGCCGCGGGGTCACGGTGAATGCAAGCCGCTGCCAACCGAAGCAACTGAAGGTCTATGGGGGAGGCCTATGTTCAACAGTGTAGACGTCCTACGGCTGAGATAATGATGATGACAGGTGTCTCTACGAAAGATTAACGCTGAAAACTAGCACCGCGTAAACGTGATAATTGATAATTCCCCCTCTTCTGAAAATTAACGTAAAGTAACTTTGTGAACAAAATGGAAATAAAGCAATGAAAAAAATAACCAATTGAGGTAATTTAAAGAATGAAGAAGTAATGAGCGTAAACGTATAAAGGGAAGAAACAATTGTTCATTTCGTTTTTAATTTTGACTATAAATCGGTTTCCTGTGTACTCTCAGAGAATCGAATGAGAACAAATCGAAAGCCATTCGAAAACGCCGTAATAATTACCATAATGTTTAATTAGGAGCAGGACATTTATTTCAGTTAAATTTAATTAATTTTGGATTGTTTCAAGCGCGCGTTAACATTGTTTTAATGGGTGTCGTTTATTACACATTTAATTTTAGTAAAGTCTTCTACTTTTTATTTCTAACTAGCTGTTGCCCACGACTCCATCCGCATTTCTATTCTTTTAAATCGCTGTCCCGCAAGATCTATGCTATTCTCCGGGATAAAAGCTATTCTATGTATATCCCCGGGACTCAACTATCTGTATACTGCATTTCATCTAAACTGGTTCAGCGGTTTAGACGTGATGCGGTAACGAACAAACAAGCAAACAAACTTGCAAACTCTCGGATTTATGATATTAGTAGGATTTTAACTAGGAAGAGTTTGTCTATAAGATAAGAAAGATTGCGTAAAAGTAAGCGTTGTGATATTTGTACAACGATTAGTTTACAGTGGTTCTATGTAATCCTTACATATAAATGGTTAAACGATACTTTATTGTACAATAACCTAACCAACAAAAAGTTGGAAAACCCCCTACTTTGTCAATTTGAAGTTCAGTACCTCAAAAATGGCTAAACCGATTTTAATGAAACATGTCTAAGAACCATCGCAAGAAACCCTGCTTTCAAATAAAAAAAACGACATTCAAATCACCTCTTTAAGAGCTACGGTGCCACAGACGTCTGTCTGTGTGTCTACACACATAACATACCGAATAATTATTTATTGGAGTAGACTTATATATAAAGAAGAGTTCTATCAGACCACATTTTTAAATTTCATTCAATTTTTATGGAACAATCGAGAAAAACTAACAAAATGCAACGTTGCCAGCTCAGCAGGTATAAACGCTCTTAATAAGAGAGTGAGAGGCACGCTACGATACGAACTTAGGGATGTGAAAAAATAATCGATTATTAAAAAAATCGATTTTATTTTGAATAATCGATTTTTATTAATCAATTTATTGACCAAGAATAATCGATTTTTTATTAATCGATTTTTTATTTCGCTTTCGATTTTTTACTTTCGATTTTTTTCAATAGTCGCAGCTTTGAATTACTAAGTAGATGATTTATTTCGTGGTTTCACATCGTACATCGAACAGCAGCTCTATAATAGTATTACTTGCAACGCCATCTAGTGTCTAACAAACATAACGTATTTTTTTATTATGGCAGCACTCAAAAAGTAGCTTTTGATTATTGAGTTGGGTTGTTTTATTAATTTATCAAAAAATCGATTTTTTTTTAAATCGATTATTTTTTGTAAAAAAATCGATTTTTGGAAAATCGATTATTATTTGGTAAAAAGAATCGATTAATATAAAAATCGATTTTTCTCCAGCCAAGTCACAACGAACTTCAATTTTCGAATGTCGTAGTAGCCCCCTGTAACTAAGAATTAAATGACACGCAGGTTTGTTTTTATTCGACTGGATGGCAAACGAGCAAATGGGTGTATTTAAACAGCGTGTATAAATACGGCGCTGACTGTTGTCCTAAGTCTAGACTAATCCAGTTTAGTCACCGGCGCCACTCTGAGACACTTCCGTTTTATTGTGGAATTAGTGACATTACTAATTTTAGTTACCTAGTAATTTTGACTAACTTTTTTTGAAGCCGTGGTAGCTTAGTGCAGTGTTTTTCAACCTGTGGTTCGTGACCCCCTGGGGCCTGAGGGAATCTGCACACACCTGCGAAAAAATGCAATGGTGTGTGTGAAGTTCCCAATCCGCACTGGACCTGCGTGAGAGCTATGACCCAAGCGCTCTCATACCGATAGGGGTTTGTGTCCTGTATTGTGACGTATACATATAGGCCGAAATTGATGGATTACCTACCAATTTTCGTCTAAATCAGTTCAAACATTATATGTAGACGAACGTCTTCACAAACTTTCACATTTATAATATTAATAGTATTACATCTAATATTACAGTTAACTTTGCATTTTTTTTAATAATTAGTTTATTAATAAAACATAGCACAGTACAAAATAAAATAAAGGTAATAAAAGTAACTAAAACTATATACAAACTAGCAAATTCAGTTATAAAGTTTACCATCATTCTATTATTTAACGCGAGTTGCAGTACAATGCTGGGAACAATCGATTATTTTTAAATTCATTACAGCGTGGATCCACAGTGAAACAAAACACACGAAGTTCCCCAACTATCTAAATGACCTTCATTCTTCCAGTATTCAAATAAATATTCCTAAATGGAGAGGATTCCTTACAAACTAACTTAGGCAGTTTCCAAGTATCCGAACTGAGGTTGTTTCCGAAGAATAAAGTTCTCACAAAGGTCTAAGGCTATTTCAGGTCACGCAGGGCGTTACAGGCGCTGAATAGTAATCGTTTTTAATGCCCTGAAAAATGTTGAAACTGAAAGGAAAATTGAGAAAAATCAGAAGGCCTACCAGATAAAAAATGTGTACGCAAACGAGCAAGTGGGTCTCCTGATGGTGATGATTTACTTGTAAATTATTATACTTGAGAAGTAACAAATTGATGAGATAAATGTTTAATTAATCATTAGTTTTCATGGTTACCTATCTTGTGCTAGAGATTGCATGTTATTGAGAGCGAGAATACCAAAGGAGATATTTGCAATCGAATGAAAGTGACTTAATCATTGATTAGGAATGTCGCAGATGACTGCGGAGAGAAGATAATCATGTTTCTTTTAATGATTCTCTCTGTATATGCATTAATTAAAGAAGACCAATTACATGCAGAAAGTAAAGTTTTATTGGTGGTGAGTATTTTGTATTTATTATTCGTGTTCTCATGTAGGTACAGTGTGAACTTAAGACTTGAATAACTTGGTTGTACCTGGTTTCACGAATAATACTGAATGCAATTTCTAATTGCATTGTATTGTTACTCTTTATTTTACATAAAACATATGGAAATTACAATTAAAAAGAGAAAGAGATGTACAAAGGCGAACTTATCACTTAAAGGGATCTTTTCCAGTTAACCTTTGAACGATCTAATACTTTAGTATGAAAATGAATGTGTGTAAATTCATCGGAAGCTACTTAGACCGAAATCATGACGTCATGATCAGAGAGTGGTGCAATCGTTTAAACAGAAAACTTGTCTAAAAAAAATTTCGAGAAGGTAGAAAAATTAAAAATTCATAACATTTGTAGCCTTTGTTGTATTCATCTGTTACGTAGCCATATATTTACATAATATGTTGGGAATTATGTAGATTTTCTTCACCGAAATGGCCGCAAACACCCCTTTTTTATTATTCTTTAACTGTTCCAGTATGACGGGGTGCTAATAACCACGGTTTATGAATATTTTGTATTTCGGTGACTCTGTACGCCAGTTTAACGTGAAGATACTTACGTTTTTCTGAATAAATACCGTAAGCGGGTTTTCCTGAATGCACCTTTATGTACCTGTGTGTACTGTATAAGTATATAATAAGTCACAATGCAATTCTGTCACATTAATTTCCAAGTAGTTATAACTAAATGACGTAAGTGTCTGCACCGATGTTCGCGCTTGCGCATTATACAGGAATGCAAACACCCACTGGTGCTAAATTTCACTTCGCAAATGTAAACAAAATCCGCAACTCGATATGTATAGAGGTACAAGTGAGTACGGTTTAGTATTGATACTTAGAACTTGAGCCTTCCTGTTCTTAAACATACATACAGTCCACAACAACAATAATCACAACAATATCTGCAACACAAGCCAATTCAAAATTAATCTTATGCCAATGTCATAAAGACTTTGACATGGAAAAACTTTTCTCACTTTAACTATACCATGTTTGATTGCAACACATAACGAAAGCATCAAAACATAATAGGAAGAGTTATATCCAAAATATTTCGTACCAACGTAGATAATTCGGGCTCCTGTAGGAATACTTTCATGTAAATAAAGGTTTGTGTATCCGGCAACGGTTATTGGCTTGCAACAGTTTGGGTCGCCGCCTAAACACACATGGAAACTTTTGTTTAACATAAACATTACGCGAAACAATGTGACCTGCACGTGATGCTTAATTATTGTGGACACGTGTCAACTTGTTTTAAAAGTATACGAGGAAAGACAATCCTTATGTATATAAATCCTTTATTGTCTCGAGATATCTAACTCTCTTCTTCTCTTCTTCGTCGTATACTTCTGAAGCTCGTGCCCGTTTTGATAAGTAAACCTTTACGGAGATGTTGTCTCCTTCCACAACTCTCTGTCCTCGGCCCGTACATATCAGAGCTGCAGGCAAAGGGAGCCCCGAGATATCTAAACACTATCCTAATACAAAAACGATCAGACATATTTCCTATTAGATGTAAACTAAATAGGCTAGATTTTAAAACACTTTTTACTCGTATAGTCATTATTACACTACCCAGGATAATCACGCTTAACGAAAGGAGTAACATTTACCTCAACATTTTGGTCGCTTGTAGAACTCGTGACCATGGCTACTGCAAGTGGCGAAAACGTCGAGGTAATTGTTTTGTTTTCACATACAAAATCTGTCATTTGATTGTGATTGCGGATGTCAGAAACGTTACGTAATTTTAAAACATACCTTTTACAACTTGAGTTAATGCCATATTAGAGAGACACCATTTAAGAAAACTACGAACAGATTCATTTTGCAACCCGTCTCAGAGCAATCATTCGGAGCGATCCAGTAAAGTTGTACTAATTGATATATAGCCCAGAAAGCTCGACCTTTACTTGGGTTAGTAAATTGATGTAAATGGACGGGAGACACTGATTTTCTGGAGGCCAGTTAACCTCTGATTGAAATAAATTCCCGGTAGGTGTCAGAGCGATGTTTAGTGAGCTATTAAGAAAGACAGGAGCGTTAAGTCAGTGGTTACGCTTAAGCGGTGAAGTTGTATAGTTATGATTGTTTCTAGGTTAGAAATCGTGCTTGTTACTTGATAATCTAATACCACAAGTAATGATAACAAATTGTATTGTGCAGAATTTGTCCGATCTAGGTACGCAATTTGCTAAATTTGATAAATTGACAGATGGTTTATGAATTAAGTCTATTAAGAGTAATATTTGTACAAACAAAAAAAACAATACGCATTACCTACGAATAATAATGCATTACTTAGAATTTAAAGAAAGTACGTACGCACCTACTTACTACGTTTCTAAACTAGGTAAAATTGAAGCGAGTAGGTAACCTAGATTGTAGGTAACTAAGGATGTCACAAGATGTTATTAGTTGCAAGATAAATAATTGTAATAATACGAATTTCAATGCATTTATCAAATTACTTAATAACTATAATTGGGGATACATATTGGCCTGCAGTAAATAATATTTAGATAAGTGATAGCTGGCCAACGAAATCATACCAAAGGCTAAAGTTTAAGTATGTATGCCTAACCTATTAAACTGAATTCTTAATTGAATCTCAAGAGATAACAAATAACCTAAAATAATTATTCAATGACGTAAAATAATTATTCATCGTAATGTTTTTGTGTTTCAGGTACGCAAAATCAACTTCACGTAAATAATGTAAGAATGTTTCAACTGAATAAGAAACTATGGAAACACAAGGTAAGAAGATTAAGTGAAGCGCTTATATAGAGTGATTTTGATACAAAGGCAATAATATTAACCAGACACAGTAATAAAATGTGATATTGTACTCAGTTGTACTCGTAAGTTTAGCATTAACTACCAGATTTTTGTTTTGTGGTATTTCGACTATGAATGAAAATCACGAAAGTTTGAAACGTAGGTTACGTAGGTAAGTACTTTTTTTTGCCGTATTGTATTGCAGGCAATAATTTGACTATTAAAAAAAAGTACTATCTGTAGTGATACATTACGTACTAATTTATTTTAAAATACCATGAAAGTTGTTTATTAGGTTCTTTATAAAATAACTAGGTACATACTCATAAAATTTGCGATTATAGCAAAAGTACATGCCGTTTAAAGCAAATAATTTAGTGATTCGAGTGAAGAACCATGACAACCAAAAACCTTCATTCTTAAAAATAGATAGCTTTTGTTTTTCATAAATTTCGGCTCAAACTGGCATAAACTGGCTCAGACCAACAGTATTACCAGGATTTTCACCAGAAGCAGGTTAGCGATAAAATCACGTTTGTAGAGCCGTGGCCTTATCAAGCCGGTGGAATACGGATAATCCAGCTTTAATCCGGTAAAATATCTCTCGAACCGAGTACCGAAGATGTGCTAATTTCGATCTTACCGTGTCAGTTTGGATAGACTGTATTTTATATTCAGACTTTGAGAAAGCCACTGAATTTGATAATCTTTGCGAAGTGCTTGTAAGCTTCGTACCTACATATATACAGCCGAATAAATTGATTCATGTACCTTTTAGAAATGATTTCTTTGGAAAAAGTAAGAATAAGAATAAGAACATTTATTTGCGAAAATGTAGTAGTAAATACAGTAGTACAGTAGTAGTGTGGGTATAAACTTGATATAAGTAGCATAAAAGTTCCACCTTGGTACATGATTCAGTTTGTTCGACTGTACCTACGTCTTTATAGGTAGAGTCATTCACGATGACGCGTGCCGTGGTTCTTATCGCAATGTCATTAATGTCTAATTTTGACAAAATTACGCATATTTGTGAATAGCACCAAGTGTACCTAATAAGTACCTTTCGAAGCCTTTCTCTTTAGGTAGTACGATGCAAAAGATGTAAAAACTCAAAAAATGTGCTCTTAAAAGCCAGAACATCGAAAAAATACGAATGGGTAAGGTTTCGCTGGCGTAAATCAGTTAGAAATTAGGTTTAGGTTTACCTGATTTAGTAAAAAGCAGTAGGTATAAATACATACTACCCGAAAGAAAATAGGAGCCACGTTAGTTTTATTTGTAAAATGAAATTACTCAATATAATTTTTTATAACATTCCTTATTCAAAAATACACAATTGTACAAATACTTTTCAGTCAGTTAAATGCATTCAGATAAAAAAGTGTAGGAAAGTTACCGTACCGTATTACCGAACGAAGGTGCGAGAGAGATGGGTAACAGGGGTGGGAAAGGGATAGAGGAAATGGCGGTTGGCAGATGAAATCTTAACTGTGCTGTACGGTGTGCCTTTGGGGTGTAATTTGTTAAAATAAACGGGCTGTGTACAAATCTGTGTTTCTCTTTGCCAATATCCCACAAAAGTATTTTTGATTTCATTTCACCGATGAAACACAGGCGACTATCATTTTGTTTTGACTGTTTAGATAAGAAATTGAAAAAGTACTTCAGTTATTTCGCTACGCAGACTGGACAAAAATATAATATGTCATGAGCTTATTTAATATTTCAATCCCCTAAAAAGTCGTCCAGTTTAAGCTTATTTGCTTTTCATTTGCAGCCCGTACTCTTAGTAAAATAGAGCCCTTATTAGTAGTAAAACAAAGTTTTATTATATATCTTGAACTTGTAAAGCTTTCATAAAATATTATCTTACCTCCAAAGATTCAATCCTTTGATTCTCATTGTCCTTCTGAAACCTTTCAAAATTGACCTGTACCACTACCATAAGTTTACAGAGGCCGTACTCGAGCGATGGCGTAAATTATTTGTATGGAGAATTGTACAGCACCTCTACAAGTAATTTACGCCGTCGCTATCGAGTACGGTCACTGTAAACTCATGGTAGTGGTACATGGTAGCGTAATCCTATATATTCCTACAGCGTAATTCTATACTACATTATGCGTAACATTCACGTGGCTATTATAATCAATTTCATATTCAAACCGAGTAATTTACAGAGAGCATTGTCAAGAGCCATATTAAATTGGATTTCGAATGAGGTTGTGTTTCAAATGTTACAATAATTTTGTATTGAATTAATACGGGTGTATTTGAAATGTTATAGAGACCTTTGAGCTATTAATCTGCGTATGAAATATTATTCGGAATGATACAATTAACATACGGTTTACATGTATTACCTACCCTGAATAATGAGTGCTTTATATTATAAGTTTTTTGTACTGCTTTGTGGTGTGCAATAAAGAATATAGCGTTGCTGCACATAATGTGCGGCAACACATGCTGAGTGGAGACCCTTTTTGGTATCCTGTCGTGTCACCAAGTATTTAATATAGTTATAGTGCTAGTTTTAGTCTTAATCTTAGGTGGTACTTATGGAGCCAAAATATTTTTTTCTTTCTTTCTTTTTCTTTCTTAATATTATTTGTATTTGTAAGTGATTTATTCATAAAACACAGAAGTGTGATTATAATATGAAATACAAATGGCGCCAGCAGTAGGAACCTATGGTCATTTTTTTTAAATAATATGTCGTCGGATGTCAAAAGTCACTAATTACCGCCTAAAGTCAAGAAGGATAATCAAACTTAGGCATAACATCGTAAAGTTAATATACCACTATTTTTTTTTGCAGTTAGTGACTTTTGCTTGTTTATTTGTTTTACACACACTTATAATTTTTTTTATATTTACTCACAAATGTGATGAAAAACATTGTATGTACCTAGCACGTGCAGCACTGGAATAACGAACATCGACTCATTACAGTCCTCATGTCTTCGACTTCGGGCTCTTTACTGACTCTCGTTCGTAATTCCTGATTTACCGCCCTTAAGACACAATGTAGTATTTTAACCTGTCAGAATCTTGTTTACTTATTACTTACATAAGTAGATGGATTTATTTTCTAATTTCCTTGATGTTCTACCTAACGTCGTTATTCAAACCTTATCTAAGTACCCCTATAGTAGACAAGCATTATGAATTAGTTAAGTAGCTACATTAACTCGGACAGAAACAAAATGCACCTCTATTAAGTCTATAGCAGACAGCGACTTTATTGGAACGCAAAAATGATGACTTCGCGCCCACATTGTAGCTTAAAAAGTTTTTATTGGAGAAATCGGTAGTACTTACGTATAGTCGATATTTAGTCAGATTTTACCAATAGTTTTAGTAGAATATGTACCTACATGTAACTTAATCTTAGCAAAAAATTTAATCTTCCCTAATACTTTTCTCGCCGTTCAACTTACATGATCACAATATTTAATTTTAATATGATTGTCATGACACTTGTCATTCTACGATAATGCAGTTTTAAAATTTTAATATCACCCACCTTCTCCTCAGCTATATAATATGTAGTACAGTTGACAAAATATCTTTACGCCTAAGCGATTTGCCTCTATATTTTAAAATTAATTGATTCAGTAGTTTCTTTGCGGAGGTCCATACCTGTTATTTTGTTCCTCCGCTACTACTTGTATACGTACAAGAGAACGTCTGTAAGTAACTCTTTTTTTTTTCGAGGCTTAAGTGCACCTGTGTGACTATGCCAGCCTCATTGGAAAACTCGATGGTCTATAACTTTGTACAGCTACTTTGCAGTTTGCGACTAAAAGTCGCTGCGTACCTCATACATTAGATAACGAAACCCCACAGCGGGGTGCGACCTCACGCACTGACCTGGTCAACGCATTAGCGAAGACCATGCTACAGTAAATCCAACCTTATGTGACTATTTATAAGGTTCTGCGGTTAACTGATGTGTGACGTGGTTTGTTCTATTAAATTTAAAAGGAGTGTTATAGGAAAGTGACGTCATGGGGCTATAAAGGTGTTGGTCGCAAATTAATCGGTAGTCCGAGGTCAGAGAGTGATGGGATTTACATTTTAACTAGCATTTACATGTGGTTTTGCTCGCATGAACCATTAAATCTTACAGAAGACTTCGAGTCTCGGGATTTTGCAAAATTCACATTGGACTTCTTATTTAGTAATCATATTGTGGTTTTCATGAATGTATGAAGAATTACGTGCGAAATTTTATGTTTTAAGTAGCGGTTCAGATTTTGGAATTTTAACAGATACCTATATATTGCTATACCTATTTCTTCCAAATCGGTGTATCTCTACCTCTTTCTCTACGCGTATTAGAGTGAAAGAGCAGCTTCTAAGTGTCTCGCTTTAAGAAGGTTCGTATTAATTAAGTGGTTCAACATCAACAATGCACCAGTCAATAGTAAAATGTTTTTTTTTTAACAAAAACTTTCTCTAATTACTTTACTCACAGGTTTCAACTCCAACAACATCACAATAGCTTTGTCAACATCTGACGAAGCCATTTGCATTCACCACTTTTTTAATATGTCCTTTGCGTAAGGAGAATGAGCTAGCACCCATAAGGCTGACATGATCACCTGGAATGTTCAAACCCACAACAAAAAGAAAAAAAAAATTTCAACTCGCACAAACATCAAGATAGGTTACCGTTTTTTTCTACTTAAGAAACCTACTAGTTCAAGATACTGTTACTAAAACACAATTAACTGAGCATTTAGAAACCCACGCTGATCGATGGTCGATAGTGCTAATGGAGGCATTAATTTGTCAACAAACGCTACACCGTCTTCTATTGTTTAGCGTTTGCGGTCAAACTCGTCGAAAACACCTTAACCGTTGGCAGTACGTCTCAGTCTACTTCTACAACAGTTTGATTCACGCGAAACTTTTGAATATGTAGGTACTTTCTACTAAATCCATTTAACAACGATCAGTCTAACAAAAAAATCATAACTACACAAAATGCTTCCATACTAAACAAAAACCTTAATTTTTGAAAATCATAACGTTAAAATTGTATAACACTTAATTAGCATATAACATTATGCCATAATGTTAATATCAAATAATGCATTATGGATGTTGATACCACCAATCAACTGACGTACTTTTTATGAGCTGTCAAAACACGATTCTCCCATAGAGTTTCAATGGCAATATCGACTTATGGCGTCATAGGTCGCTACTTGTTCGCCAACTCAATCAACTAACTATTTATTTGTTTTAAAGCAACAAAAAATCTAACTTTACAGTAAATCGAAAATTAATCTGGTTTCCAGGGCTAAAATAAAGCCTTTTTTTACTGGAATCGTGCCTTCGAATTATTTTTTTATGGCGTCAATCAACATCCCTATTTTGTATAATGAACGAAATACAGACTAACATTAGTTTTATGTTTTATATAATAACAATCAGGCAGCATAACATTATTTTATATATTCTGGTCCAGTCTATGTAATATTCAAAGAATGGATCAGGGGATTAGTTAGGTTAACCCCTCAATCTCAAATATATCAATGAGTGGGGAAACTGGCCCTAGTAAACAAAAGAAACTTACAAAGTATTTAATCGTCCGCTGTTTTTTCACACGTGAGACTGTTTTACCAAAAACAACGTAACTCTCAAAATAAACAATTCAAAATTAAACTTTGCATAGAAGACATAAAGTTTTATTTAGTAAATTGTGAAATTTTCTGTTATTAGTATAGTTTACGGTAGGGGGCCGGAAGTAAGGGACAGCATAAACCCATTAGCTAATGCTGTTGCACTCTATCGAGACATTGTTTTTATGGCCAAGGAAATGGCGGTAAAATGACATGTGGGCAAAGGCGTGTGAGCAAAGTGCTTTTGATTTAGATTAATAGTTTCATGCAAGTTGCATGCATCATTTACTTACACAACATGAGCGGAATTTATACAACATTTTGTGAAAATAAAGCGGCTGTGAATAAATAATTCTGAATTCGACCATTCAATACCTTTGCGATTCAAATTATCTTACGTTCTTTTATTTACCCTAAAATTACCAAGGGATAAGTTCTTCAAGGAATAATTTCGTCTTTGTAAATACATCTCTTTCTCTTGTTTACTGATATTTTGATGTTTCTATTTACAATAAAGAGTTTCACAATACAAATACCCTTTTCCTAATTTTGGTAGTTATTGTTAATCATAAAATAAAGTGACACCGGTGCCGTGCCAGAAACTTTTGGAATGAATTCTGATAGAATAACAATAAGTTAGGTATGTTTTTACAAAATTCCTGAAATTTTACGGGCTTGGAAAAAATATCGTTAGAATTGCGGGCAACCGGTAGATGAAAGAAAGAAAGAAAGAAAGAAGACATTTATTCACTAACACAAAAGACACACATATACAGCAAAATTGATTGAGCAGATGCAGACGTGCTCAGTTATTGTTCATCGTGACAGCCTTTTTTAAGCAGTGAACGTTTCTGGGTAGTGATGATGTTGATTTAAAATTCCGGTCTTGTCGTAAAATTCACTAAGAAAAAGTACCTATCTAAAAATACTCCAATTATGCTTGGTTTAAAAAGGAATTTAACTAATTCTAAACAAACTTCAGCTGTCAGATTTGATGCATTCAAGGTTTTTAAACATTTTACTTATTTATTATTTGTCATTGTAATACAAACTAAACTAGTGTATTTCAATACATAGTTGTTAGGTAGTTTAATGAGGGAATTTTAACATTTAAGACACCAATTGACTTTGTTTTGTTTACATTTAGTTTATCCATCAAAATCAAGAATAATGTGAAAGGCTCCCGGTCCAAAGCTTGCACCAGCTACGTTTAAAAAAAATAAAGAGGCGTATTTCTTATCCTCCAGGTACATGCCTACATTATTCCTAATTTGGCCCGCCTTAAAAAACGTCATTAACGCGTCTGTCACATAAATTCGGTAGAAAGGCCGAGCAGTAATTAAGTTACTGTGTGCGTACCAAACACGGATTAAGAAACAGAGACTTTAAGAGCCCTGGAGTTAGAATTAGGTATACCAATTACGACTGTTTTTTTTATTTCTAAGCGTATTATTGTTTTAGTTTTTTAAATGAGTTTGGTATATAGTATTCCTCTGCTAGGAAAAGGTATTTTCTCTTGATCTCCACACCTTTTTAGACTTTGCTGATTTTTTTTTATTCGACTGGATGGCAAACGAGCAAGTGAGTCTCCTGATGGTAAGAGATCACCACCACCCATAGACACAGGGGGATTGCAGATGCGTTGCCAACCTAGAGGCCTAAGATGGGATACCTCAAGTGCCAGTAATTTCACCGGCAGTCTTACTCTCCACGCCGAAACACAACACGAAAATGTAGATAAAATAATTTTTTGGCACTTAAAAATTTCGAAAGTCCGGTCGAAAATATCGTAAGAAAGCACACGTACTATGAATTCCTCATAAATTTAGCGATTCCCTCTCTGAAGGAACCGAAGCCGAAGTTAACTGCTGGATAAAATCGCTTATTGATCCGGAAACACTTGATAGCTTTGTTGTTATTACATCTCGGAAACTGGTTATGAATTTCGTGAAATGGCCCAGCAGGGCTATTACTACGAAATTCGAGAATCGAAGTTCGTGTCGTTCGGTCCCTCTGGCACTTATACTATTTAATATGAGAGCGAGAGGGACGGTACGATACGAACTTCGATTTTCGAACTTCGGAGTAGGCCCTCAGGTTGTCAAAGAATAAAGAAGATTGACAGTATTGTTCTAAATTTCAAATACAAAAAAATATACTATTCAAAGATTCAAAGTATATTAATAATGAATTTTTAATCCCACTATTAATAAAAATGCGAAAGTTTGCAAGTCTATTTGTTTGTTTGTTACCTCATCACGTATAAAATGAACCAATTAAGATGAAATTCGGTATACAGATAGTTTGAGTCCAAAGGAAGGACATACAATAGTTTTTATCTCGAAAAATTGGATAGTTCCCGCGAGATAGCGATAAACGAATTCTACGCGGACGGAGTCACGGGTAACAGCTAGCTTATGATAAATTTCAAATGTAATTTTTCCCTATGAATTCCCAAAAACTCAATGGTTTATACAGATAAATTTAGAAATGTTATATAAATGATTGTGTATGTCACACCAGAATTATAAACATCGATTTAATAAAGCCCATTAGTCTTCGACTCGGGCTTCTAATAGACTCTCGTTCGTAATTCCTTATTTACCGCCCTTAACAACGTAAACCGTAACAGCATGCACTAAAGGTTCGCTGAGCTAGGTAGGTCACGAGGGCGTAAACCGCGAGCTGACGCGCCGCACAGATGTGTTCTACTATTGTTTTATTACCTTACAGCATCCTCATACATGATTTATTCAGGAAACCACCGCTTTTGTTATTGAACGTGATTTGAGTTTATACGAGATTTTTCACAAATACGTTATTGATATGAAGCAGTGGTGGACTAGTGGTTTGACCTGTGGCTTCTCAAGCAGAGGATCTTGAGTTCAAATCCCCGGCTCGCACCTTTGAGTTTTGTGAAATTGGTGTGCGAAATTACATTTGAAATTTACCACGAGCTTTACGACGAAGGAAACCTGCACAATACAACAAAGCAATAAAATTCAAGGTATGTGTTAAGTTCCTAATATGGCCCAAGCTATCTTATTCTGAGAGGAGACCTGTGCCCAGCAGAGGAACTTATATGGTTGGGATGGTGATGATGATGATGTTATTGTTGGATAGCTGGTATAGCGTCAAGCTCACCTATTTGGAACTTTGCCCTTGTGGAATAGGTACCTACTAAAAGATACCACGCGGAAATTTCGAAAAAATCTCTTCGTAGTACACCTCTATACCTACCTAAGATAATAATATCTGCCCTATTTCATGTCTCTAGCCTACCGGTTGAGATGTCAGAATCTTATTTGCGTACATCTCGATTTTGTGAGAATATCGGGATAAAACGTAGCCTAGATGTACAAAGATGTGTTATGTCGTGGTAATAACCACGTAGGGATCTTTTCGACTGCCATAGTTTTATAAGTCATAATGTAACGTTTGTCATAATTATTGTTATCACGATTTATTTCCCTTTGAAGCCGTAAATTTTAAATGCTCATCCTGTAGAACTCCGTAGGTTAGGTTAGGTTTGTTTTACAGTTCTGAAAATTTTCAGAGAAAAAAAGAGTTATGTCAAACATTACATTATGACTAACAATTTTCGACCAGTCGTTATAGACCCACGCATACGCATAAACGAGTACATTTATAATATTCTGTAGAAGGATTTAGTGTTTCTGCTTGGACAACTTACTTATAAAGTGACTCGTACCAAGAAAACAAGTCTGTCTTTTTAAGTATTAACTTATCAAAGTAGTAATTCGAAATGTATGGCACTTACACGCTACAAATTTAATTTATACCGTATCGTATAATTTTCCGGTTGGTCGATTTTTTTGCATAACTCATAGCAATCTCTAATTTTATGTAGGCACGAATCACAAACAACCGCTTTCTCTACCCAAATTCACAAACAAAAACCAAACGATGCAAAACCGTAACGAAATTGCGAAAGTAAATAGATACTACGTATTCATAATAATTTAACAAAACCTATAATAAAATAAAGTAAAGGACGAGAGTCTAATAAACGTGAAACACGTCCGAAACTTACAAATTGTTCTGGTATAAAAGGGAAATTCCATCCCAATGACTTGCTAGGGTTGTCCACGGAAAACTTCGGGCTGCCGAACAAAAGAGGTTATTTGTGCTAGCAAAACTGTTACCTACATAGAATGCTGCAATCGGTACACGATGACTTTTCACCGTATCAGAAGGCTGAAACTTATTCCAATCGCTTATTACAATCTTACATTTCGAACCATAAAGAATCTTTCTGGTGTCCATAACTTTTCTATGCGTCCCAAAGGATTTTTGTACTTAACCAGGAAAAAAATATACTATTTTAATCAGATTTAGTGTTTTAGAATAATAAAATGTTTTTTTTAATATCAGTTACTTAATTAGTTGCAGATATAAGGTACCCTGCCATACAAACAAACAATGTTTACTACTATATCTTCTATAAGTAGATATATAAAATGGTGACGTGACAATGAAGAGGTAACGCTAAACTTAAAACGTAGCTACAGACTTGACACATTTCTTGAGGATCACAGACGTGCACTAAAATGTGATAATTCTGAAGATATTTTTATTTATAAAGCAGGTAAGTTAAATCTTTAAGTCGCCATCCCTGGGCCGTATTCATACAGAGAGAGCATTTGAGACGTCTCGATACAAGGGTATAAAATTTTACACCCTTCTATTCTTTTTCTACCATTTTTCCAACTTTTTTTATTATTATTGAGTACTACGAAATGTATATGTTCTGTTTTGATACGGTTTAACAACTTCGTAAAGTTTATGTATGTATGTATGTATGTAAACTCTTTATTGTACAAAATAGGTAAAATACAGTTGACAAAAAAAACAAATATGTACAAAGGCGAACTTATCCCTTAAAGGGATCTCTTCCAGTCAACCTAGTCAGTCAGTTTATATGCTTGATCAATTATAATATTTATACTTAACGAACTTTTGGCTGATGTTGCAACTTTTGATTAGGCAAAAATTACAGTTGTCTTCGATTCGTGTAAATCAAACTTCACCCACATACAGTGGTCAGAAAAAATTGAAATTTGGTAGGAGTATGTAGTTTTGATGGCATTAGAACTACAATAAAAGTCTAAAATCTTGTTTTTGAACATATTTTTTTTAAGAAAAACTTATTCATACTTGAAACGACTCTTAGTTTCATATATTTTCGTACCGTCAAGTCATATACGCAATTAAATTTTCTGCTGGCGCTTCGCGTACCTATCTAAAATACTTACGTATATGATTTTTTTTATTCGACTGGATGGCAAACGAGCAAGTGGGTCTCCTGATGGTAAGAGATCATATTTACACGCATTTTGACAGATTTGATGATGGCATTCGCGTATCTATGTACAAAAGTGCGTCTGAAAGCGGTGGACTTGGTGTCAACATGGATATACTTACATATTTTTAACTCCCGACGAAAATAGAGGGTCTATCTGTCTATCTTGCGGTGGTTCTTAGCTAAGTGTCATTAAAATTGATTCAACCATTTTTGAGCTATAAATTTGAAGTTACAGAGTCGGTGGTTGTATTGGTAGTTGGTAAAATCTTAGGTTACTAAACTTAATGCTATATATCTAAAACATATGCAGCTATCACAGCGTAAAAAAAAGCTAATTTTAACTCATTCCTTTTCGCTTCTAAACGTGTTACGTTCCCATTAAACCAGAAGTCCTCTCAAAATGAAATAGCGCTCAACAAAATGCTATAATACCATTACGCATTCGACCCTTGCTGCCTATTTAAAACACATTACGTCGCACGGAGCGGCCTTTCCGGGAATCGACTGTCAGTTATCGGACATTTTTGTTGATGAAAAATTGGAAAATGAAAGAATACTGTTAAAAAATAACTTCAAACAAAGAACAGTTAATTTAGTTTCAACTGTAACTCTAACGAACTAAATAATAATGTACACAAATGTAGCAACTCGTTTTTTCTGACCAAAGAAGAGGCAAGAAAAAAATATTTGTGTCCTAAATAAAGCTACTCAATCTTATAGTAACTAATTAGGAATCGTTACCAGCTGGTGAAAATCTAGGTTGAACGAATGAGCATTTTAAACGACCGTGTATGTTCGCATACTTACTAAAGTTCATTAAAATGTTCGAAAATGAAAAAGGAAGTACATGCAAAATAAAGAAAGTTTTCATCCAAATCCTTCCAGCCGTTTTAGAGTGAAAGAGTAACACAAAGACACGTACACACATCCTCAAAAACTTCTGATACTGATTCCTAATATCCACAAACGTCTCCCATGTTCCCATTCAACAGCTACCTACAAGACAAATCAAAACTAAAACATAAACCTAATAACCTTGCCTGCCGCCCGCACTGTGAAACTAGCGCACAAAAACGACTCGTGCGTAATTAAAACCCCATCATCGACTCGTCAAGCCTCATCTCGACGGCGATGCGAGAAATATAGAACGAGTTGTACATTGCTGTCGTTACTTGATTACTTATATTCATCAGAATTTAATTGCAGCTTCGCAAACTATTAGGTCCTGCAATTAAACTTAAATTCCGGGTGTAAGTAAAAATTAGGCTAGGCTAGGTACTAAACCCCTGTTTCAATAATCATTGATAAATTTTATGTGACAGATATATGTGATGCCGTCTCTGTTTCATCATCATCATCATCATGTCAGCCGAAAGACGTCCACTGCTGGACATAGGCCTCCCCCAAGGCTCTCCACTCAGACCGGTCTTGTGCTTTAGCCTCCAACAAGATGGAGCGACGACCTGGTTAAGATCGCAGGATCGCAGTGGATGCGTCTGTTTATTTTGTCCAAATCTGTGCCCAGCATTGGGACGTATATAGGTTAGGATGATATTTTAGCGTATACGATAGAGTATGGGTCCCACTGAAAACAGCGTTGCAGCTTGCCGTACGGCTATTATGCTGAGTGGGGCCTACTTTATACTATTCGATGTTATTTTTATTCTTTCCATCTAATGTATTTTTATGTGTATCGAATATGTATAAATAAATTTTTCTCTTTCTCTCTATTAAACAGACTGCCCCGCAGTGTAACGAATTCTACGATTTTTCTCGCACTGTCTGATGAAACTCTAGTCCGTATTCGAATTTACTAGCATTAGCATACAATGGCATCCCGAAGTCGTTACAATGCAAACAGATGGCGGGACACTGAGTCATGATGACATGCATATTATTTTCCGAAACTGTTACGTGCCAATCAAACCATTGAGACTCTAATTAACAGAGTTTAAGACGCGAACGGGGAAATAAGACACAATAGGTAGATTCGAACTCAAACAGCGTTCATGCTCCGACAAACACAAGATCTAACATCTCTGGTAAACGGCCGTGTTGCTCTGAGAACGAACTCTGTTTGAGTTCGAAACAGTCATGTGTAGTGTGGTGCAGAAAGGTTGGGTTTGAGTGATTTGTGTGTGTTACAGTGTGAAACTGGAGGATCTGTATGAACACAAATTTGTTGCAGACCGTTGGTATGAGGTCGCGGATGAGGAAAGTAATTTGCACTCTTTCATAATTACTCTTGATTCTCGCCTTCATTGCTCATCCACCTCTCGTTTCGTTTTCTAGATTTTTGACCGTACAACGGCAAAACCCACTAGACACTAGCAAAATTGCCCTCAGATGAACAGAGCCACATTTTCTTTTAAATTGTCTACTCAACCATATATTATTATTTATTAATTTTTTTCTCCCGTGTAGTTTTAAATTTACGTTTTATTTGTCGTGTTTCTGTTATGTTCATTTTTTTTTTTTAATGTGGCAATAAATGTCTTCTTTTTATTGTGACGGTTGTCTATGGTTTATTACCGTGCACACAGCGCACGCGCACGCATTTTTTGTGCGTTCGTGCGCCGCATGATGCATCGTATGCGCATTAATTAAGAAAACATTGCGCACGCGTGGCATGATAATTGGGCTTTGATTGTACAGAGTGTGGTCGTGAGGTAAATCACGAAAAATCTGTATGTTGGTTCTCGTGTTGTTCGGAAAGTGAGTTAAGTTTTGTTTAGGTACTTACTTGAAACGAAACCATGATTGACCCCTGTTACATCCTAATGAAAAGTGACATTCTATTTAACGAAACATGTCGAGTTAAACTCGATTTACAACGTGAATTATCCGGGTTTATTTATTTCATAAAAATATGAGTGAGTCTCTCTCACAATACTTTCGTTCAAAGTTACGGCCTACTCGTAGCTGCAGGGCTACTACGAAACTCGAAACTCGAAGTTCGTGTCGTACCATCCCTCTCGCTCTCGTATTAAATAGTATAAGTGTTACAGGGAACGCACGACACGAACTTCGAGTTTCGAGTTTCCTAGTAGCCCTGCTGAATATAATTAGAATGTTAGGTAGGTAAGCATAAACAGCTGCAAAAGTGAATGGTTTTGATTGATTTTGGTGCGAATTCAGGAATGAGGAAGGGACTTACCATAATCTCATTTGCCATTTCACTAGCAACGACATAACAACGTTTGCCATAAAAAATATATAGAATCGTGCTGTTTTCAGGATTTTTTTAAAATGACATCTTATAGAATGCAGTACTAGAGGTTAGGGTTAGTTATTAACTCACCAATTCTGATGAAAATACTGTTTCAAAAATAAATTACTTTATGACAAATGAAAATTATGGAAAACAATATTATAGCATTAATTCGATTAAGGAAAAATTCGGGCGAACTCTAGGCAATCGTCGTTTATATAGTAGAGGGCGGTGTTAAAAATGAGAATTAACAAATAGAGCCCTAAAATATTCTATTAACGCAAATCCTAGCTTAGTTTAACTGCAGGTAAAACAAAGCCTGCAAAGTTACTGCCGTGACTATAATAAAATGGCCGTATAGCCCGTAGGCGAGGCGTATATACCCACTTGTTCCACGGCACCGAGTAAGTGTCATGTAATAGAGTCCAAACTCGCGCGAATGTCTCAGTTCCATGGAACAAATGCGAATTACTCGTGCCGGGAAGAACGCCGCCGGCTCTATCACAATTCCCTGGCTAATCCTATTATTTGATAGGGCCACATGCGAGACACAGGGACCTATGTCGACATACATCTTTTTTGGACGGAAATAAACTTAATTATTAATGAAGCTGTGAAGCTTTGCGGACGACGATTTGTAAATTTGATGATGGCTCGATGCTAATTTTACGTTGTTTTTGGTGTTGTCGAAGCCTGCGCTGTGAATAAAGTTTGCATTTTCTTAATATTTATCGAGTTTTTGTTTCATACATAATTGTAGCGAAAAAATAATACTATTATAGACAATACATTCAACATACAGTACAGTCCCCAAAAACCCGTTTTTTTTTAACAACAACTTATTTAAGGCCATATCAGGCGTATTGTGGTTTTGTAAAATCTGTTTATTTACCGTCTCTAAAACTTTTTCTCGCATAAGTATATCTATAAGGTTTTTTGTAGGTATCGAGCTACTGGCGTGTAACGTCTCACACAATATTCCTTTCTCCGTCAAATCTTGAACTTTTAATCTTCATACTCTGTTGTACTGAAAGGCAGCTTAAAATTGTTTTCTGTCCAATACTTATGTAACACGAATTGCAAAACTTAAATTTAAATAAAGTTTAAAAAAAATGCCGTACTATGGTTATATGTATGTCTGATTTGATCAACTTCTTAAATCGTTTCATCTTTTTTTTATTCGACTGAATGGCAAACGAGCAAGTGGGTCTCTGATCTCTTTCCACGTTTGTCTAACCAGAGGCCGTATTGCCTAATGTTTCTGACACTCGCGATCGCCATCAAATGACATATTTCGCATACAAAAACTGTCATTTCATTGCGATCGCGAGTGTCAGAAACGTTAGGCAATAAGGCCTCAGATCGTGATACCAATGTTTCCGCACCACACGCTAACACGTTACATTTTCCTTGTGATCCTCATTAGGTAAAGATGAGCTGTTAAATTTTACCCATCCGAATTAGCCCCACTGGCGCAATTATCTGTACATGGACTTAATTGGGCTTCGGTGCCACTACTGCTTACAGTTACTTAGTAATTACAACTTTGCCTAATTGAGAAGTAACACGAATTAATGACAGGGAATTGCACATAGGCGCGGAAGTAAATTCTATAGTGATATGTGATATTATAAACTAGTTTTACCTTTGACTTCGCACGCTTTACACTGTGATCTTCACTGACGTTGCATTAAAAAAAACTGTGACAAATTTTATGATTTTTAACACTGCGGTTAATGGATTTCGATATTTTATCCTAATCAAGAGTAAGTATTGGGATAAAACGCATTCTATACCGGGTGTGGCCTGTAATATGAGTAAAAAATTAAAATATAGATCTTCCTCGTCAAACTGAACAACATCAGTTCAGCGACCTTTAAAAATAATGTAGTCTTTGAATTTTCCTTTTTTCATACAAATTAAATACTGCTGTCAATGTACGCCATCCTAGAACACGACTAACGTCGCTTGTCACGCTACAAACATCAAGCATTTTGCTTTACATTGTTTCTTCGAATAAACTCAAAAGTGTAATAAAAATTAAAAATTAAAATATGTTGATCATTTTGACGAGAATGATCTATGTTTTTAATTTTTGCTCATATTACAGGCTACACCCGGTATTATAAAATTCTAGACGTACAGTTATTATCTACATACCTTACCAAATTTCATCCAAATACTCAAACATAACTTATATACACACACTCACTTTTTACCCACCATGGAACGGAGAAGATATATGCGCTTAGGGTGGGAGTTTGTTTTTGCATAATAATATGCAATGTAGGAATCTCCAAAAGAGCAACGACCTACCAACCACGACTAATTGCTAAAATCAAACATAATGTAGGCGCCACTTAGCTCGATTGCTTCAATTTGCATTTGGTGCACTGTCAGTGAACATCTAAATTGAACCTATCTGGAGCGCGTTGTATAAACAAACATTTCATTTGATGATTGTTTGAACTTAGTTATAATTTAGCATGATGTTATTAGGCATTTTGAAATGGCAGTGAATTTGGCTTGAAAGTCTTTGAATGTTTGACAACTTCTAGTGTGCAGGTGCCTTTTTAGGGTTCAAAGTAATAGGGAAATCTTATAGTTTCGCCATGTCTATCCGCCGCTGAGCTTAGAGAGTTAGAGACTGTTATTTCGCATGGTTTATCACTTTATGTTAAAAAGCTTGTTTTTTTAAGATGAAACTAAAGTTTAAATGAATTCTATGACATAGTAAAAATACCACAAACACACACAAGTAATATTTACCTCGACGTTTCGAAATATTACTTATGTGTGTTAGCGTGATAAGTCCCGTTTGTGGTATTTTTACTATGAGTGAGAATCACGAAAGTTTAAAACGTTATAATTCTATGACACTAAGTAAATTAATAGCTTTTGTCACAATTTGTTGTGATAAATTACACCATCGTAATGTAAAAAAAACTTTAACGTTTCATTTAAAAATGTCAGATTTAATTAAAGTTTTAAAATAAACGCGAAAGCCAGAAAAGGATAAAAGCACAGCAATGTTACCACTCTATTTACCAAAATTTGTTACCTAATTATATCCAACGCCTGCTGTAAATCTTGAAGGTAATTTAATTTTAGGAGATAGCGTCTAAAGAAGACATTAACAGAAGCCAGTATAAAATACTAGGTAAAATACTTTTAAAAACTTTTTGTAAATTTACACATAAGGCCATGAATAAATATTGGAGAACATAGTACGGTATCATAATAGCATAACTTATACCCATGATTTTGTGATAGTGTAAAAATTGCAAGCAGATAGATAGACATGCGTAAATTGAAGAATGTATGGAATTTTTTCGCTAGACCTACTCAGGTAGGTACCTACCTATCATGTATAGTATAAGTATCAAATGAAAAAGAGATAATCAGCCGTCGAATCTCCGTTTATGTAAGTAAAATCGTGGTAGTTGAAAATTACATACCTACTTAAAATATTTAACTTAATAAATCATACGAACTTACATAGTAAATCCTGCTTGCAGAATACAGAGCCTTAAGTATTGTGTAACGCACTCAGAATCACAAATATTTTCATAACTCCTTTCTGTCACATGGTAGAGTATTTCTACCCTAGAAAGGGATGATGAATGCAGTCGCCAGCATCCGTGCGTTAGCCAGTGAGACAAATAAATATATAGGTACAAATAAAATTAGTTGATTAAAAAAATAAAAAGTATCGCTTTGGAAATTGCTAGCCGTTAGTCCCACTCTAGCCAAAGCCTGTCACGTGGCGAGTGGCGACCGGGATTCGGGTACAAAACACTTCACTTGTAAAATACTCACACATAATACCTTATCAAAAGTAACTTTACCATAAGTACTTCAAATACCAGGTATTTCCGTACGTTTTACCAAGTATTTTACTCGTTTTCATCGCAAATAGAGGCCAAGGCCTGCAATGAGTTAGTAATGAGATGGGTGAGGGAATTGGCCCTTTGTCTGCAGCTCGACCCGTTGCGCTGATTTGAATTTCTTTTCTTTTCCAAATTAAAAATCCTTGAAAAATTTAGGTTGTAGCTGAATAAGGAAAGGGAAGGTCGTCGTGAACTCGGGTTTTTGGTAAAGGTGCTTTGAGGATGGGTTAAGCATGTTCCTTTAAAATGTAGTTTGGTGTGTCCCAAGAAAAAATAGCCAAGAACGTGTCGGACAAGCCCGAAATACGGTTCCGTAGCCATTACGAAAAAATTAAGTTATATTTTTCTGAGGATTTCGTATTTTGTACGGAATATTCCAAATTTAGGTGAAACAAATCACTAAATCGAAAAATCGTTTTAGCAACCCCCTAATAGTTTTAAAAGACCTATCCAAAGATACCCCACACTAAAAAGTTGGATGCGGAAAAAACATCAGCTCCACTTTGCGTCTACGAAAAAATATTTTTTATTTTTTATTGTACCATTTTGTCGGCATATTTTACATATAAATATGTCGGAGAAACACTATTCCCGCCGACATCGTCATTAGTGGTTGCGGGCTTTGTGGGCGTCATCAGGGTAAAATGCGAGCACAAAACACAATGATCACAAGTTCACAGCAGTTTATTTCAAAATAACACAATAGTTCTGATTAATTAAACGAAAATTAACAATTAAAACTGAGCAGCGGGTTCGGGGCACCGATCTTACTTCCTATTTTAATCGCTTAACAACGATCCAACTCGATCGCTAGCTCACACTCCAAAAGTCTCAAGAAAACTGAAAAACTAACTGACTTCACCAAGCCAAGATGGTGCCTCGACCCCGCTCGAGGCACGAGCTCTGCTCTGATTGGTCGTTACGTAGTATTACAATCAAATCATAACTTTTAATAAATTATTAGGATCTGACGTTCTAAAAAAATGTAACAAATCGATTGAAATTAAATTAAGAATTTTAAAAGTAATTAGAATGTAAAAAAAGCAATATTATGTTTTACGTATGCAAACAACAATCAACTTGACTCATAGCTTCCTCCGACACGGCCGTCCTGACGTATTACACGTCCTCGTGTGATGCTGAGGGCCGCGTATCATCTGCAAAAAAGAAAGAAATTCTTGTAGTTCGGCCACTCCTGACCAAGGAAACGTCTGTAGTTGGTTTTTAGCATTACACGTTTTGCTGTTAACAAGATCTAAATGGCCTCCTCGCGTTTTAATGGCCTCCTCGCCTTTCAATGGCCACCTCGCCTTACAATGGCCACCTCGCCTTACAATGGCCACCTCGCCTTTTGATGGCCACCTCGCCTGATAATGGCCACCTCGCCTTTTAATGACCACCTCGCCTTACACAAACGTTGGACCTTAACAGCCACCACGCCCTGCGTCACTATCCACTATGGGACATCTTATAAAAAAAACCTTGCATTCGCCACACACAGTCAGATAACTAAAAATGTTAAACAAAATAAGCGTAGTTAGTGTAAAGATCTTACCATCACTCTCATCTGACAGGCACGGATCCAGCTCAGTTGGGACATAAGATTGAGGGAGTGGACGTAGGCGTTCTCTCGCATACTTGTATACACGGTTACATGTCAAACTCTTGAGACGATACCTGTCACCGTCTAATATTTCAATGACCTCAAATGGTCCTTTGTATTTAGGGTCCAATTTTGTTTGATTTCTTTCGTGATTTTCGATCAAAACGTAATCTCCTACAGAAAACGCAGTGACTTTTGCCTTACTCTTATCAAACCGTGCTTTATCAAGGCATGCATTATTTTTCATTAATCTATCAGCCTGTTCTCTAATTTCTTCTACATTTACCTCAACCTCGTGGTCGTCAACGGTTAATAAATTTAACGGTCTAGCTACTCTATCTATTAAGAATTCTAGGGGGCTTGCTTTAGTAACTCTATGGATCGTACTATTTATGGAGAGTTGGACGTCATCTAACGCATCTTGCCAGGACCTATTAGGACTTGTTTCCACGACAGTTAACATGTTTTTGAGTGTACTCATTATGCGCTCTACTTGGCCATTAGCACGACAAGAGCCGGTCGCTATTAAATGTAACTCGATATTGTGATTGGAACAAAAATCTTTAAAATCTTTGTTCGCGAAACATCTACCCTGATCTGCAATAATACGCACTGGGGTACCGAAAAGAGATATAGATGCTTTGAGGGCGTTGATAGCACTGTCAGTGTTAATTCTTGTGGAATGCCTTAGTAACACATACTTGGTAAAAGCGTCTACCAGCACAAAAACGTATTCCTTTTGATCATTTTTGCCACTGAGCTTGCCTGTAGCGTCAATGTGGATTGTATGCCAAGGAATATTTGTTTTCGGTATGGGGTGTAACTCTATCTGTTGTTTACCACTTCGCGACTTAGCTACTCTACATGTTATACAATTTTCAACGAATTTTCTGACGTATTTTGGCATATTAGGAAACCAATAATGTTGATATGCTTTTTCTAAAGTTTTATCCCATCCCAAATGGAGAATTGACTCGTGAATATGGTTTATAATCGACCAACGAAAAGCTCTTGGTACAATCGGCAGCCAAATGTTGCGATTGTTTCTTTGAATTTTTCTGTAGAGCACATTAGATCGCAATTCATAGATTCTACAACTCTCTAAGTCAAGGTCATCGGTTTCAAGTTTAGTAATAATTTCATTTAATTCGGGGTCTCGTCGTTGTTCCGCTTGTAACCAATTCGAAGATAACTCAGCTATATTGACGCGTTTTTCTGCCACGTAATTTTCTCTACCTAAACTACGGGTATCGCTAACGGCAGTGTTGCTCCCTTCGGCCAAATGGTTTCTCGAGAAAAAATCAACGTGGGCCATTTTCTTACCCTCCCTGTACTGGATATCAAAGTCGAAAGCCTGGAGAAAGGCCCACCACCGGTGCACTCTAGGTGTCAGGTCAACTTTAGTTCTTGAGGCTTTTAACGAATTGCAGTCAGTAACGACTGTGAAAGTCCTACCATACAAATAATGGCGAAAATGCTTAACTGAGTTAACAACTGCTAGTGTCTCCAACTCGTAAGAGTGGTATCGAGACTCCGCGGGTGTAGTACGTTTACTGTAGTACTCAACTGGATGTAATTTTGAACCAGCTCTTTGGAAGAGAATTGCGCCGTAACCTTCGCTACTGGCGTCTGTATGTAACTCTATGGGTAATTTTGGGTCGAAAAGCATCAAAACCGGAGATGAAGTCAATAGCGATATTATGTCTTGTCTAATTGCTTCATGTTCAGCGGTCCAAGTTATTTTAGAATTATTGTTAGCTAACAGACGGTAGAGTGGTGCCATTTTAAGCGAGAAGTTATTGATAAACTGCCTAAAGTAGGATGCTAACCCCAAAAATTGTCTGAGCTGAGTAACGGTCTGTGGTGGTTGGGAATTAGTCAATGCGGTTATTTTACGGGGGTTAGGCCTGATCTCACCCTCTGATACTTCATACCCCAAAAACTGGACTTGCTTCTTTAGAAAGGCACATTTTTTCATATTGAACGAAAATCCAGCATCGCTAAGAGTTTTAAGTACAACGCCTAACCGTTCCAGCCCTTGTTCTACAGTATTCGCAGGTATGATAAGATCATCCATGTAGACAATCGCGTAAGAGTGCGCTAAGTCACCTAGAGCCGTATTAATAGCTCTCTGATACACGGAGGGGGCATTTCGTAGGCCAAAAGGCATGGCAGTAAACTCATAATGAGCGTCCGGAGTAACAAAAGCGGTTTTCTCTATCGAGTTCGACTCTACATTTACAGGAACTTGATAAAATCCACTAGCCATATCAAGACACGTGTAAAATCGTGCGCCTGATAACCTCTGAACCTGATCACCAATTAGAGGTAAGGGGTACCGGTCAGGAACTGTATTAGAGTTTAACTCTCGGTAATCTATGCACATTCGGTCCGTGCCATCACGCTTCTTTACCAATAGTATAGGGCTGAAGAAGGGCGATTTGCTTGGTCTAATAACCCCGGCGGACAAAAGTTCACTACACTTATTCCGTACTATTTCCCGCTCTTCGGGGCTCAAGTGATATGGTCGCCGTTGTACGATTTTGCTAGGATCTACTAGATTAATTTCTAATTCACCTGTCTTTACTCTACTAGTAGGTGTGCCTTCAACAAATGAGTTCTTAAAACAGCTAAGGAGTTCTATCAGTTGTGGTTTAAGGTCATCGGGTATATCGGTATCCACGTCCTGAAAGTCGGTCATCGCGTTGTCAACATCGCAAATATTAACTGTAGAGGGCTTCTCGACTATAGCAAGTTGATCACTCGATATGTGTACTGACAACCCTAGGGCCAACAAATCGCGTCCAATCAGAATGTCGTTTTTTAAGTAATCATCAGGTAGGTATAATGTGAAATAAGATTTCTACGTCATGACCACTAAGAAATACCCTAGATAAAATTTGTGAGTCGCATAATACACTAGACTTTCCTACCCCAGTCAAAGTAACAATTGCACGCTGCAATGTACCAACAAGCCTACGAGAGACGCTCTCTTTAATCAAGGAACAATCAGCACCGGAATCAAAACAAAATTGAAACTGCTCACCGAATTGCGTAATGGTTCCGGTGACAGGTCTCAGGCCGCATACGTCCACTCGCTTCACAACGCTGGGTGCAGCGGCAGCGGGTTGTGTGCTGCCGCTTGCAACTGGCCCTGTTTTTGAGCACCGCGATGCCACGTGACCCTCAGAACCACATTTGTAGCAAGTCAGAAGGGGCCGCGTAGTAACGGCCGTATTGGGGCGCTCAGAGGTCAGAGTTGGTTGCTGCTTGTCATGCGATCGGCTGAAACATTCAAAAGATTTATGACCTAACTTTCCACAAGCGTAACATTTTGTTGAGGTAGAACTTAACCTAGGACGTTTATTGTCTTGCGTAGTACTTGCAACGGCCTTTGTAATTTCTTGATAACTGCGCTTGCGATAAGAGAACGCCATTAGTTCACGTTGCATTTTACTGCGGGTAGTTATCTCTTCAGAAAAAATATTGCGTTGCAATCGTGGCTCGATTTGCCCTATGTGTGCGAGTATTAAAGATACCGCCATTTCTTCCTTGCCCAGACTACCCCATCGTGACATTAGTAAAGTGAATAAACGGCTTGCATAAGCGGCAAGAGATTCACCTTCTTGCGGTTTGCCAGTAATCATCTTTAATACCGTCGCTGCACATGTTTCCAATGTATCAAAGCGAGAGAGAAAAATTTCTTTAAATTCTACCCATTTCATGTTGGGAAAAGCTATCTGAGAAAACCATGTGGCAGCCGAACCCTTCATAGCCTTACTAAGTATGAGAATTAATTTACTTCCCTGTATATCACGATCCGATAAGCAGATATCCGCTGTTGCTAGCCAGGCCCGGGCATCCGTGTCAGCATCTTCCGGTTGAAATTTGGGCAGCGTGATGCCCTTATCCTCGATATTCGGTGGGTTGTTTAGCGCCTCCACTAGTAACCTCATGCTGGTTTGCTGCGCTTCGAATAACGCACGCCATCCTTCATTTGCCGCTGTCTGTTCGCTCACGTTTTGTGCCTGCACCGATCCCACTTCTGATGTCGGAGAAACACTATTCCCGCCGACATCGTCATTAGTGGTTGCGGGCTTTGTGGGCGTCATCAGGGTAAAATGCGAGCACAAAACACAATGATCACAAGTTCACAGCAGTTTATTTCAAAATAACACAATAGTTCTGATTAATTAAACGAAAATTAACAATTAAAACTGAGCAGCGGGTTCGGGGCACCGATCTTACTTCCTATTTTAATCGCTTAACAACGATCCAACTCGATCGCTAGCTCACACTCCAAAAGTCTCAAGAAAACTGAAAAACTAACTGACTTCACCAAGCCAAGATGGTGCCTCGACCCCGCTCGAGGCACGAGCTCTGCTCTGATTGGTCGTTACGTAGTATTACAATCAAATCATAACTTTTAATAAATTATTAGGATCTGACGTTCTAAAAAAATGTAACAAATCGATTGAAATTAAATTAAGAATTTTAAAAGTAATTAGAATGTAAAAAAAGCAATATTATGTTTTACGTATGCAAACAACAATCAACTTGACTCATAGCTTCCTCCGACAAATATATTCCCAAAATTACAGCTTTTTAGCATTGATAGTCCCTGAGCAAAGCCGCAGACGGACAGACAAACAGACAGACAGACGGATATGGTGAAACTATAAGGGTTCTGTTTTTTACCATTTTGGCTACGGAACCCTAAAAAAGACTTGTCTACTTTCACAATATCTGCTAATATGTATTTAACAAATTTTTTATTGTTGTTGCAGGTACGCTGGATAACTTTCGTGAGACTAATGACTAATAACAGTAGGTGGTATTTATTTACTCCTAGCTTTTGCCCGCGGCTCCGCCCATATGGTATTCGGTTATCGCGCGCTGTTCCCTCGGATCGAGAACTGTGCATTTTTCCGGGATAAAAAGTAGCTTCTGTCACTTTCGGGCCCATAAACTATCTCTATGCCAAAAATCACGTCGATCCGTCGCTCCTTTACGGCGTGAAAGACGGACAAACACACATACACTTTCGCATTTATAATATTAAGTATGGATTTATCTATATACCTATTTATCAACCAGTCCAAACCCTCTCATTCTGAGACGTATTGTAGGCTGAGATGATGTTGATAATGATGTATGATTTACTAATGAAAAGTAAGCATTATAATCAAATACAATAAAAATATGAGACAATCACAAATCATAATAAAATGTGGAACATGTGAATATTACTTAGGAACATTGACAGATGTCAACCTTATCACATTTTAAACCATCTATTTTCAAATCAATCAATAATGTAGCAGGTTTGACAAATTGTTTTCCTATATTGATCAATATTTAAAGTGTACCGCTTCAAAGGCGAGACGACATTTTTAATTAAAAATTCCGGTTAATTTATTTAAATTTACAATGCCGTTTAGCCAAACCAACTCAATGATTAGTTTAAATATTCCAAATTCACTTAAAACAACTTTTGTTACATTTAAAAATAGATAAAAGCGTGTTCAAAAAAATCTCCAATTAAAATCCATACTAATATTATAAATGCGACGAATCGGCGTTATTTTTGGCATAAAGATAGGTTATGGGCCCGAGAGTGACAAAGGCTACTTTTTATCCCGGAAAAATGCACAGTTCCCGAGGGAACAGCGCGCGATAACCGGATACCACGCGGGTGGAGCCGCGGGCAAAAGCTAGTAAGGATAAATAAGACAGCAATTTCACAGAATCAAACCCCGTTTAATTTAAAAATATGAGTGCCGCGTCTGTATCAATCTTTGGCCCTAATTATGTTATCAAAGTACTTGTAGTTCATGGTGTAATCAAAGTAATTTATGTCGCGAGTACTTCGCGATTCAGTCACATTATATTAGCAGCTGTCACCGCATAGTGCTTGAGAGCGACACGCGATGTTTCCATTCTGTGGAAAACGAAAGTCACTTCTGTTAAGCTGAAGCCAGACTAGCGTAATGCGTAATTTATTGAATTGTGAGTCGCGTAATTTCTGTCGCGTAATTTCTGCTACATTCGGTTTTACACCAAAATTCAGGTACTAAAACTACACGGCGACTCGAAATGATTTGTACATAAATAGGACTTTTGTATGACCTTAAATAAATGACTGCGCGACTCAAAACTTAAAAAATTACGCTCGTTCATCCTAAGGGTGAAGCCAGACTAGCTTAATTTTTGAATTGTGAATTTTTGAGCGCATAATCTAGATACCCTTAGTTGTGAAAAAAATGTATTGCGTATTTTCAGTCGCGTAATTTTAATTTAATATAATCTGTACAACTCTTTAAGAGTCATTGTGTGGCACAAACTGATGGGCTACTAAATCAAAGTTCGTATCGCACCGACCCTTTCACTCGTGTATTAAATGACGTAAGCGTCAGCGGGATGGCAACATATGAAGTTCGAGTTTTGCAGTTCTTGGTATAGGGCCTGGACTTTTGTATAAAACCGAATATATCGTAAACTGCTTCAACTTTGCCTTCTGGCCCCAACATTGCCCAATTTGATTTAGATTTAGAGTATCAACGAAAGTTTAAAACCTATAAGATACAAGCAGTCTTATAGGTTTTTAACTTTTATCTAAACGGGAATTATTATTACGGGGGGATAAAGTTTAAAAACCTAAAGGGTGCTAAGTTATTGACTCTAAATCGAATCAGGCAATGTTGGGGCCAGAGGGCAAAGTTGAAGCAAATTACGGTAGCAGAAATTACGCAACTCACAACTCAAAAAATTACGGTCGCCTAGCTTCACTCTTAGGCTGCGTTCAAACCGATGGACTGCGACTGGCAGTTACTTGGCTCAAATAATCAGTATTCAGTGGATCTATTGGGTGATTTTACTAATAACCTAGCTATTACAAAAAACGTGTTAATCTAGTGGTATAGGGATCCTATTTTTGCACCGAAATCCCAAAATCCCAAATGGTTTATCACTGTTCCATATGGACGCAGGTTTTTTTTCGAACCAAAAACTATTTAGAATGTATTTCAGGACTACTAGCCTATAGAACTCTCAGGTTTTAAGTAAATTTTAACAATCTTGAATTATGTACTTTCTTACAGTTTAAAAAAATAGTTCGTGTGAAGAATAGAAAAATAGATCACTTAGAAAAAATATTTTCGGTGAAAAACTAGGGAACCATTGGTTTAACCCTTTGACCTACCCTCTCAATCAGAGAGACTTCAGATCGCTAGAAGTTTAAAACTTGAAGCAAGAATAACCGCTTACAGTAGAAAATGCCAAAGCGTAATTTTTCTCGGTTTCGTGTTCTTAGGAATCGACCACCAAGAGCGAATCAATTTGGTGGAACACGTACTTAAGTAATAATGGAATGGACGTCGAAATTGCGTGTCCGCGCATGTTTACTTAAAAAAGTGTCATTAGAATAATCATAGGTAAAATGTGCTGGTAATTTTTTGTTGGAATTACACACACTGTCGTGAGAGTGGTACATTGACTCTTAACTTCTTTCTTACCCGGCTGCCCGAAGGAGCGTTCTTTTTTTTGAGCGTACATATGTATATATATATGTATGTTTATTTCTTTGGTCATCTGTGTAGACTACGTTTGGTGACGGACGCTGAACGGTTTTCAACATGTGCGGTATTTTCAACATGTCGGAGCGACAGAGTGTAGATATTATTGTACATAATTATAATATTCCAAAATTGCCTTCGCGATAAAAAAATAGATTCGGATTAAATGTTGTTTTTCTGATTGCAATAATATAGGAACAAAATGAACGCTAATAATTAGACCTTTCCTCAAGCCACCATTTTGACAGGAAAACATAAAAAAAAAGTGCTTTTCGTAATGTAGGTATAAAGTGTTAGGGATGGTTGGATATAAAAACAAACATCTTTAGGATTACCTACTGATTAGTTCTTGTTCTTCGTATCTATAGATAAAACACTATGACGTAAACACTTTGCCGTGTTTATCCAATCCCGTGAACAATCTTCCATAAAGTAACTGGAGCACATCTGTTGATATTCTGGATGTCACGTGTAATAAACCGCGCCCACTAAACGGCTCTCGTAATAATAACTCAAGGTTGATAACGAAATGTATTAAAAAAAAACAAAATACAGCAATTTTTCAGTGTATTCGGGGCCTAATCATGTAAAGATAATGTCGAAAGTAAGTGATCTTTAAATCACATCGCTTTACCATTAGGTTCCAAGCGATATGAAAGTTAAACATGTGATTTTGCTTTTTTTCAGTTTTTTGCTTGTAGCTCGAAAACGGTACGTCCGCCAAAAATGTTATTGTACCTACTCGATATTGAAGAATGTTAAATTTTGCGTGGAATAAGTCTCTAAAACTTCAAATACGATTCAGTGGCACTGCCAAAATTAAACGTTAGAAACTCAACTCTCGAAGAGTCCACTGCTGTTACTAGAGGCCTGCTAACGTTTCGCCTTTTGTTTCGTGACCGCCACTGAAGGACCGTTTGTCCCTAAGCGTTATCTGGACTATTTAATTGGAATTACTCACTCAATTAAAAACATACATATACCCGTATAAAGTTTCCCAACTTCCCGTAGGTAAAAGGTACGAATGTCGAAAACACGGCCATAACTACGTTATTAATATCGAA
The DNA here is from genome assembly GCA_037349165.1 of Choristoneura rosaceana. Classification (NCBI taxonomy): domain Eukaryota; kingdom Metazoa; phylum Arthropoda; class Insecta; order Lepidoptera; family Tortricidae; genus Choristoneura; species Choristoneura rosaceana. The sequence continues at coordinate 12,354,977 of JAZBNJ010000041.1, read as the reverse complement.
GGCATTGCCCTCCGCCCGTTTATTCCTGTCACGTTGAATACGCTATAATATCGATGTTCTAGGCCATGGCGTGGGCGATAAAAGTTTAAACGGTGTGTCTGGACGTACCGTAGTGCCTACGTTTTGTGGGACGACGGCCGTAATATTGTAAATATGCCGAATGCGTGGGAACCCATGGGTCTTTGGAGTTGAGTAAGAAAACCATTTTTTTTCACCGTCCGTGCCGTGCTTAGTTCTAGAATACGACTGAGCTATCGCGAAAAAAATCAATTTTCCAGCTGATATATACTCGATTTATTTTAGCATTTGAAACGTAACGGTAAAATTTGCACACTTTTTAAAATGAAAACTATTAAAATTGTGTTAACTTCCATAGTAAAAACATAATACATACCGCTAATAAATGTGCATGTAGGTATTTTTAGTCCATTTGTATTCGAAATACCGCGAAACGTATGTTACAATGTGACCGTAAAATAAAGTATAGTTCTAAGTTAACGAAGATAAAAAACAACCGAATTGAGAACCTTCTCCTTTGTCGTCGGTTAAAAAGGAGAATAGGGCATTATGTATAATATTACATTACGAATGTGATTGGTTAGATCTTTCTATATGTTCTACATGATTTCTTTTCAATTTTAATAAATTTTCATTTGAATTCATTCTTTTCAATATTCGGAGTGGCAGAACAATTTTACAACGTCACAAAATTTTGTTTCAGCAAATTATGTTTCAATGTCGAAACAAATTGTTTTTCGTGTAAGCATAAAGCGGGAATCTCTTATCGTATCATTAGGTAAGTATAAAAAACCGGCCAAGAGCGTGTCGGACACGCCCAAAATAGGGTTCCGGAGCCATTACGAAAAAATTAAGTAATATTTTTCTAAGGATTTCGTACTTTATACGGAATATTCGAAGTATAGGTATATTTTATACCTTACGCTGCTATTTACTCATAAACTACTAATAATTCTCAAGCAAACTTAGCCGCTATAGTTTTCCTTGGAAGTTTAATATACTGACTACCATCTTGAATTTTTTCAAATTTTTCCACCCACCGGTTTAGATTTTAGAGGGGGGGGGACGCTCGATTTTAATGAAAATTTGCACTTTAAAGTTGAATATTTCGCAAACAAATGACTGAATCGAAAAATCGTTTTAGCAAACCCCTAATGGTTTTAAAATACCTATCCAACGATACCCCACACTATAGGGTTGGATGAGAAAAAAAAAATCACCGCCACTTTACGTCTATGGGAGGTACCCTAAAAAAAATTGTTTTTGAATTTTTAATTGTACTGTTTTGTCGGCATAGTTTACTTACATATTCGTGCAAAATTACAGCTTTCTAACATTGATAGTCTCTGAGCAAAGCCGCGGACGGACAGACAGACAGACAGACAGACAGACAGACAGACAGACAGACGGACAGACAGACAGACAGACAGACATGGCGAAACTATAAGGGTTCCGTTTTTGCCATTTTGGCTCCGGAACCCTAAAAATGAACGCGACGGAAATTCTTTCATTTTTCTTTGAATTATTTTCTTTGATATTTTTCCAACGTGTTATGGCACCCTCGAGTCTTCAGGTAGCTGACACGCGTGTAATACTCATTAGTGACGGGGTTCCATCTATCATAGAGAGTGATGGGACTAAGTCGATGATTTTAGTATCGACAAAATTAAGTCACTAAAATAATAAGGATTTAGCTATTATAGCGACTCCTAGCGCCATCTAGTGATCAAATATAGAAACTCTGAATCTTATATCGAGCCATTGAAGTTCTTAATTCGGACGCACATATAGAACTTCTGACGCCCTTCTTTCATAACATTTGCCTGGAGAGAGACCCCTCTATTGTAGACTCTCCCCACACTACCAAGGCGACAAATTGACACACCTACTAAACTCTGACTATAGCTATTGTCACACCTACGTGCTAGACCTAATTTTTACATGAAATTTCGTGTACCATCAGCCAAATATGTGGTCTATCATCCTAAGTTGATAATCGTTTGCATGTCCATATGACAATAACGCCAAAAGACGTGTCTGTCAACTTGAAAGCGACATATTTATTTGATAGGAACTTGTTTAAAAAATTACAGACCACTTTTTTGGCTAATACCGTTCCCATTTTGTGCCAATAAATGATTTCTTGCTTTCTGCCTTCAAATAAACTCAATATGATTTTGAATTTCGAATACCTACTTAAGTTTCATTCAAACCAATTAAGCTTCATTAGTTCCACAAATTTATCTGTCACTTTGACATTTGCCTTTACGGGAGACAAACGTATCATATTTTTTCCATAAATGAACAGTAACTTTTATTGAATAAGCAGGTAAAATTATGTCAGTTTTGTTTGCGCTTTAACTTCAATGCACGTCAAAAATATATAAGTTTATCCCAAGCCTTAGAAATTTATCAATTTAAAAAGGTACTGAAAGGAATTTCTCCCTTAAAGGTATTCTAATTCCAAGCTTTTGGCCTGCTATTCCTTACAATAGCAAACACCAATTACGAATACCCTTTACGCATTGACCGTGCACTGAAACCTGCTTCTTGCCAACAAATTAGGTTAGCCCGTGTTTCTAGGTATGCCCTACCTTAATAATACATGGAGTTTTCCTTTCGTTAGAGCTCGAGGGGTTCAAGTATGCGCCTACATAGTGCACTGGGTCACGTTTGCCCACGTCCGAGTTACGAGACTGAAATAGAATTAAAACGCAGGAACTTTCTAAACGGTCGTGTAGTGTTTTGTTTTTGGAAAGCCACCACGTATTTACAGTCGAGAAATTCTAAGGAGTATAAATATAAAATTATGAAAAAAGATCGAGGTAGCGTAGAGGTTTGACTTATAGCCTCCCAATGGCGTCGCGTTTCGGAATTTATGTGCGAAATTAAACGTTTTACCATTACATGAGCTTGTCAGTGAAGGAACACATCACTACAAAATTTTCACTCTCCTGTGAAACAATTCAATGTCGTGTGTGAAGTTCCCAATTCGCATTGCGCATAAGAAAGAAGAAAGAAAGAAGAAGAAAGAAGATACATTTATTTAACGCCATAAAAAAGAAAAAAAAACATAGAACAAATACAAGACGTACTTGACGCTAAATAGGTCCCCACTCAGCATAATGCCAAGGCAAGCCGTGGCGCAGGTTTTCAGAACTGCAGTCCGCACTCAATACACTCGACTCAACTTACCGGTAGTTTACTTGAGTTGACGTCCACGAATGATACAATCGTTTGTACCTATACTGTAATACCTAAGCTAATTGACTCAACGAGCGTTACCGCGTTGAGAGAGTTATTTGCTGATATGTTAAAGCTCGTTAAAATCATACCTTGACTTTGTAACTGTCGATATTTTTCACAACACTAAACGTCGCAAACCGTCATCGAGTTGAAAATATCATCTCACCTTTATTTCAGGCGAGCGCCGGGAGCGCGTAAACAAAAATCCCGGACATTCGCACAATCCCCGGAATTGAGGCCCCGGGATCACTTTGGTCCCGGAATGTCCTCCTCGTGTTCCAACAGTCCATTTCGTTGGGATATTAGGGCATTCCCGTAAGCTAGATAACCTAGATTACATTGGGCTTTTGTTTTAGACCAGTTAAGGCAGTATAAAAGGAGAGCATGGCTTTAAACAGTTTGTTTTAATGGTTGGTACCCGCATTTACTTTGTGTTTAAAAGCGGTTCACTTTATGGAATGAAATCGGTGGCAACAGACCGTATCTAAGCAACCTTTCTTTATTACAAGGTTTTGTATCTTACATTAGTTGGTAAGTACGTACCCATGGGTACTTTCTGGAAACTTAAATTGCATCCTCTTATAGTGGTTGCGTAGATTTGAAATTTTATAGAATACAGTGCAAGTGATTTACGTCAGTAAAGAAAAGTTGTATTAAAAATGTGGCTTTTAATAAAAACTTGTAATATGTCTCTCGTCTTGTCATCTGACGATTAAGTTGTTCTGTCAGAGGTAAGTGGAGACAGTTTCTTTTTGACCTTGTGATCCCTACTAATAATAATGATTTCAAAGTTGGCTATGGTTAGAAGAAACTTGGGAGCCACTGGTTTAAAGTGTTGAGTGTATCCATCCATGCATCCATAGCAGCCCTTAGTTCTGCCGTCTTCGGACATATGCCTCCTCTCCATTTTTCTACGCCTGGAGATCGCCTGTCGGCAGGTTTGATGTATTGAGTGTATAATAAATGCTTATTCTAAATACTTAAGTAGGTACATAAAAAGTGAAACAAAAAATACTTGTTTTCTCGCTGTAGTGCGTACCGCCTGCCAACTGCCAAGGGCGTCAATGTCATCGTTCCGGTCAAGTTCCGGCCCGTTCTGAGAATTCGGGTTCGATTCCCGACAGAGACTTGTTTCGTTTCTTTGTGTAACGTCATGCCCTTTGTTTTTAATTTAGATAAATGCGCCGTCGGCAGTGTCTGTGTGTTTCATCACCCTGTATTTTTGTTGTGGCAGTGTTTACGAATCTTCAGTAATAAAGGACCTACTAATTACACTTTAATTGCTTGTGCTGCGTAAGCGTTTCAAAATAACCTTATTTTGGTACTGATATAATTATTTTAATGCCAAGTTTTTGAATGCAATATGAAAACAAAATAAATGTAAATCTTTTGTGTGTACAACTGCATTACCTAATATCTACCATAACGGACCACAATACCAATTCGACAGTACTATCTAATAATTATTTAGACAATGTCGCTCGAACGAAACGAAATTTGTAATATTGACACTAAATTTAAGCGTCAATAGACAGATATAAGTATAAGAATTCTAATACGACTTTCTAAATAGGTACTCACCTTTATACCATAATAAGCAATAAATATGGCTTAAGGAAAAGATGGTCGGTCCCACAAAGCTGCTTTATGAATGAAGCATAACGTGACATCACTCTTTAATGCTTTTCACTTCCGTACTCTGTTCTCATACAGTTTCCTGTGAGAAATGAAAAAATACAAGTATCTGACGTTTCATTTCATTTCATATAGGTAGTATTTGATATAATTCAGGTGATAGGCACTTTGTGGAGGTTCATAATATCATAGAACTAGTAGATTTTCGTTACGCCTCATTCAAAATCGTGACATTTTTTTCGCGGATACCAATTTGAAATAGGTAGTATACATATAAGTTAAGTAGCCTGCCTGTTACCGACAGTTCGGACGATTCTAATGATCAGAAACTTAGACATAGTATACTACATACATACGTTACACACAAACATACATAGGTAAGTACACAAGCTCGAGAAAAATATCCCTCCTTCATGCAGTCGAGCAAAAAGATACACACTAAACAGTAGGTATGCATATGTGCGTCAAATCTAAATGGAACAGAATTGGGTCATTTGTAGAAAAATACCAAGCATAATGTACCACAGATAGTTATCAACAAAACAGCTGGTAACCAGCATTCTTGACTAATTGCCGGAAGTTGCTATAGTTTTGTTTTGTTTATCAGAACATGAGCATCGCATGGTCTAATGTTTAATGGAGAAGGATATTATATTTGTATACATGTGGCGGACAGCCGGATTTATCGCGTACATTGTTATTTGAGATGCAGAGTTTTCATACAATGTCGATTAATTCTTGATTCACTTGCTTCTAGACGGGATTTGAACTCGAATCTTTTGACTGTCCTGGCCGAGGATACTAAAATAGGTACTATCGAACAAATTGAATCGTGATCCAGGGTGGACCTTTTAATTCAATTTCACTCTGATTTGCTTGACAAAAGTATGAGATGTCAACATGACATTAGTAGCACAAAGGTTCCACCCTGGGTCATGATTCAATTTGTGCGACTGTGTCATTATCGTCATCATCATGTAAAGTAAAGTAAAGTAAAGTAAAAAAATCTTTATTGCCAAAAAACCTAGCTTAATACAACTCACAAAAAAAATTAGAAATAAAAGTAAACACTAATATTATATAAAAAAAGTAAAAACTAAAAACACTAAGAACATTAACTAAAATATATTACCTAAACTTACTGCTACTCGTAGGTTAGGCAATGGGTCCCAATCTCAGCGTATGCTAGGCATGCCCAGCGCTGGTTTTCAGATTGGTCCCTAGAAGAGGGACGGTCGCTTCGCTACCCGAAATAAAGTACGCTGTGTAAACATAAATTCAAACCTAAATATCCATTAAGTAATTATCTCAACAGATGCAATAACGATGTATAAAAAATAAAAAATAAAAATAATAATGGAATGTAATGTAATGTAATGTCAGATGAAAGACGTCCACTGTTGGACATAGGCCTCCCCCAAGGCTGTCCACTCAGACCGGTCTTGTGCTTTTCGCATCCACCGCGATCCCGCGATCTTAGCCAGGTCGTCGTTCCATCTTGTTGGAGGCCTACCGACAGCTCGTCTTCCGGTCCGCGGACGCCATTCGAGAACCTTCTGACCCCATCGGCCATCAGTCCTGCGTGCAATGTGCCCCGCCCACTGCCACTTCAGTTTCGCAATTCTTCGGGCTATGTCAGTAACCTTAGTTCTACTGCGGATATCATCATTTCTGATTCTATCCCTTAACCTATATCTCCACATTTAATTCAAAAAAATAAATGAATGAAATGATTGAAAGAAAGTGAGCGACAATATTGATAGGAACCACTGTTAAAGAGAAAATAGTTTCTTAGACCATACTTAATACGAATATGGAATATGGGCATTGCTTGTGAGCAATCGTTATGCGTTTTGCGTATAGGAAGTGAATCATGTCCCAATGCATCCTATGAGTTGCACGTGCTCGCATTCCGTTGCATTTACGAGGAGAATAGATACCGTGAACAGACCATGACTGGTGCAATAAAATCAAGGTGGTATCTATAGCCATAAATAGTATGTAAGTAACTTCCTGACGCCAAATTTTTTTTTAATATCTTTAAAAAGTAGGAAGTGGACGTTCCGTGCGTTTCTTTCTTATAGCTCGATAAAAATATTTTCTAGAAAGCTTCCTGAACTAAAAATGAACTAAAATAATTTCTTTGCTCACCCGCGACCTTACAATAGCTAAGTTTAGCCCAGCGGTTGTTACTAAGAGATTTTATCCCTATGCCGTGGGAATATCGGGATAAAAAGTAGCCTATATGTTAATCCAAGGTATATATTACCTGTGCGTGTGCCAAATTTCATTCAAATCCGTTCAGTAGTTTTCGCATGAAAGAGTAACAAGCATACATCCATCCATACAAACTTTCGCGTTTATAATATTAAGTAAGATTCGTAACATTTGCAATATTAACAAGTTTATCCCAACAGACGACATACCCTAAGGAGTAATTTAATGTTTCGAAACAAAGACATACGAAATCAAATTTCACCGTCAAAGCGACGTTAACTTTAGTTATCTCCTAAAATAAGTTACAAAAAGCGGTACAATGTCTCATTAACTGCTACTTTGGAGCAGCAAAGCTATACGAAACTCGAAAACCGACGTTCGTACCGTCCCTCTCACTCTCGAATTAAATAATATAAGCGTCAGCGGGACGGTACGATACAAACTTCGATTTTCGAGTTTCGTAGTAGCCCAGCAAGCGCGTGAATTGCCTTAGAGAATTAAGCCAAACGGAGGCGTCATTCGCATTAATTACCATAAAAAAAATTTTTACGAAAAAGTAAAACCAACTCCAAAAAAATAAAAAAAGAACAAAAAGTGGAACCGACTACAAAACCCTTGAAAATATTTTTCTAGGTACATAGGCTACTTTTTATCCCGGAAAAATGCACAGTTCCCGAGGGAACAGCGCGCGATAACCGAATACCATGCGGGCGGAGCCGCGGGCAAAAGCTAGTTGAACTATAAATAGTCACAAAGTCAGTAAAGCTCGTGTTATTGGTAGGTACTAAGCAACGGATAAACATAGGTACTGTTACGGCGGTGGGTTAGGTGGAAACTTTAATCGTGCTTTTCGACCCATTGGAGGCGTTTTCAGCAGGCTGGAATACTGTTTCAGGCCGTTTCAGAGGACGCTCTATCACATATTAGTTTATCAAAATTTCACCCAAGTTACCGTCGTTTTCAGGCGCCTGAAACATGTTTTCAGTCCGTTTCAGGCCACCCTCTATCCGATGACGCCATAACCTGAAAACCCGTTTTCAGGCGTTTTCAGGACCCCTTATGGGCCCTTGAACTACATTTCAGTATATGGCGAAATTTTCAATAGGAGTGAAAGAGATAGCACGATTAGAAAGAGACAGCTATACTGAGAACATTCGAGAAGGTGTGTGACAAGGATAGCCTATATGTGTGAGAGAAACAGACTGATGATCCTGTTTCCGGAACATTCTAGTAACTGTGTGAGAGAGATAGCACATGAAAGAGACAGACACTCTACTCGTTTCAGGAACATTCGAGATGTAGGTATGACGTCCTAGCTGGACTGTTCTCGAACTTTGTGGACCGATTCACCGGGGGTATATAAGCCGGGCGAGGTTGCGGCGGAGACAGTTTTCGAATGCGATACCGAGCGATAAACATCGAAGAGAATAAAAGCGACTTGTAAGTGAGTTTTTGAGTGCGAAATTACTGTGAACTGTTTTTAAGTGTTTTGTAAAGTTAAGTAACAGTGTGAAAATAAATCCTACTCTTATTCATCGGTGTTAAAAGTGCTTTTCAATCACGAACCCACCCCACGAACGTAACATTTGGTGTCAGAAGTGGGATTGAAAATGCCGCTTACTCCGCGAGAAGAAGAGAAGGAGAGGATGCAGACCCGAAGCCGCGCCGCAGCTGGGGACCCTACAGACACCGCCGCAGCGTCAGATACAGCGGCGGCAGTATCCCCAAAGCCGGAAATAGACGTCAACGCGATTCTGGTCCTCCTGAAAGAACAAGCTAGAAGGCAGGAGGAACAAGCTAGAAGGCAGGAGGAACAAGCTAGAAGGCAGGAGGAACAAGCTAGAAGGCAGGAGGAACATGCTAGAAAGCAGGAGGAACAAGCTAGGATTCTACAGGAGGAACAAAAGAACCAGTTCGAACTCCTCCGTGAGGTACACGACGCAACCGCAGAATGGAAAAAGGAGATGGCTGAGGTCCAGGATAAAATTGTAGCAGTTGACATTAAAGTCGAAAATCACGAACAGCGCCTCAACGGTGTCAACAAAAAGGTAGAAGGCCTCGAGAATCGCCTCCAGAAGTTGGAAATTAAAGTGGCCAACGGCACCACCAGTTTATCGGGTGCACCAGCCACAGGAGGTGAAAAGTTAAAGTTACCACCATTTGATGGTACCTCTTCATGGGCCGCATACAAGCACCAATTCGAGTTGGTTGCGGAAACAAATGGCTGGAGCAAGGATTATGCAAAAACGGCACTGAGTTTGGCGCTACGGGATGAAGCTCTCAGTATCTTGGAAACGTTGGGAAAGGATAAGACATATGACCGTCTCCTTGAAGCTTTAGAAGCACGCTTCGGTGACAGTCATCTAGAGCACGTCTACAGAGCTCAACTGAAGGATAGGACCCAGGGTCGTAATGAGTCATTACAAAAGTGGGCCCTAGAAATAGAGAAACTGGTCCAAAAAGCATACCGAGTTTCATCCTCTTTTACGGATGGAATGCTAGTGCAGACATTCATAGATGGGATTCGAGACTTTGAAGTGAGGGCTGCTGTACGACTGGGTCACAATGGGAGTTTGAAGGATGCGCTTGCCCATGCTCTCGAGGTGGAAGCTGTACGCCAAGACCCAACAAGATCCTTCAGGGTACGCGAAGTCACTGCCAGGGAGCCGATTGCTCCACCTCGAGAAACGGGACCTCGATGTTACAACTGCGGAGAACGAGGACACATGCAATTTGGCTGCCCGAAAAGACATTGGAGGCGACGAGACTCGGACCAAATGGACAGGCCAGCAAGCTCTGGTAATCCAGAACGGCAGCAGCAGGGGAAACGAGTAAAAGCCAGGACTATGGGACGAGTGCTGGCTGGTGGTCAAAATGTCCCAGTTATGATCTCCCGAAGGCCTTGTCCGGATGACTGCAAACACTGTTTAAGACAAGAGGATAAGGACTGCGTGAAGATGTTGAGGACCGACACTGTTAGCGAGGAATGGAGTGACGCTGTCATGCAAGAAGCTCAACAGGAAGATCGTGACATAAAACCCATTTACGACTGGATTAACGGTGGAATGCCCAAACCAAAGTGGTGTGAAGTAGCTCCGATGAGTACAGTGACCAAGAGCTACTGGGCGCAATGGGAAAGTCTGATTATGCACAATGGCGTACTGTGTAGGAAATGGGAGTCAGCGAACGGAAAGGATGCTCACCTTCAAGTGGTCGTACCAAGGAAGAGAGTTATCGATGTTTTAAGATCCTTTCATGATGGCATTTCCGGCGGGCATCTAGGAGTAAAAAGGACACTGATGAAGATTCGACAACGATTTTACTGGATACACTGTCGGGAAGATGTGGAAGACTGGTGTAGGAAGTGTACTAGCTGCTCGTCGGTCAAGGGGCCACATACACGCAGTAGAGGTGCGCTTAAAGTTTATAATGTGGGGGCACCTTGGGAAAGAATTGCTTTGGACGTCGCAGGGCCGTTCCCGATCTCTGACCGCGGAAACAAGTACATCCTTGTGGTCATGGACTATTTCACCAAATGGCCTGAAGTGTTTGCCATTCCAAATCAAGAGGCAGTCACAGTAGCGGAAACGGTAGTGGCTGAAGTATTTTGTCGGTATGGAGTACCTCTTGAGATCCACAGCGATCAGGGAAGAAACTTTGAATCTCTGGTGTTTCAGGAGACTTGCCGAGTCATGGGAATTCATAAAACTCGGACTACGTCCTATCATCCACAGTCAGACGGGATGGTCGAGAGGTTCAATCAGACTCTGGAACGACATTTGGCCAAAGTAGTTGACAGCCATCAAAAAGATTGGGACAGGCATATTCCACTCTTTTTAATGTCATATCGGACCGCAGTTCACGAAAGCACGGCCGTGACACCTGCGTGTGCTAATTTTGGAAGAGAACTGCGGTTACCTGCGGATCTACTGACAGGACGACCTCCAGATGCACCAAAGACGATTTCAGAATATGCAAGTGAACTGCGAAACCGGATTGATGGTGTTCACAATCATGTTCGTGAACACGGACTGCAGGCCAGCGAAAAGATGAAGACCAGATATGACCGGAAGTCTAACCAGACGAGATTTGAGGAAGGATCGTTGGTGTGGCTACATAACCCTATGCGAAAAAAAGGGAAGTCCCCGAAATTATCACCGAGTTGGGAAGGGCCGTACAAAGTAGTCACTAGGATCAACGATGTCACATACCGAATACAGCGTAACGCGCGTAGCCCCTGTAAGATTGTTCATGTTGATCGATTGGCCAAATACCATGGATCTAATGATGCTCGGGACGAGCATGTCTTAGGAGGGGGCAGTGTTACGGCGGTGGGTTAGGTGGAAACTTTAATCGTGCTTTTCGACCCATTGGAGGCGTTTTCAGCAGGCTGGAATACTGTTTCAGGCCGTTTCAGAGGACGCTCTATCACATATTAGTTTATCAAAATTTCACCCAAGTTACCGTCGTTTTCAGGCGCCTGAAACATGTTTTCAGTCCGTTTCAGGCCACCCTCTATCCGATGACGCCATAACCTGAAAACCCGTTTTCAGGCGTTTTCAGGACCCCTTATGGGCCCTTGAACTACATTTCAGTATATGGCGAAATTTTCAATAGGAGTGAAAGAGATAGCACGATTAGAAAGAGACAGCTATACTGAGAACATTCGAGAAGGTGTGTGACAAGGATAGCCTATATGTGTGAGAGAAACAGACTGATGATCCTGTTTCCGGAACATTCTAGTAACTGTGTGAGAGAGATAGCACATGAAAGAGACAGACACTACTCGTTTCAGGAACATTCGAGATGTAGGTATGACGTCCTAGCTGGACTGTTCTCGAACTTTGTGGACCGATTCACCGGGGGTATATAAGCCGGGCGAGGTTGCGGCGGAGACAGTTTTCGAATGCGATACCGAGCGATAAACATCGAAGAGAATAAAAGCGACTTGTAAGTGAGTTTTTGAGTGCGAAATTACTGTGAACTGTTTTTAAGTGTTTTGTAAAGTTAAGTAACAGTGTGAAAATAAATCCTACTCTTATTCATCGGTGTTAAAAGTGCTTTTCAATCACGAACCCACCCCACGAACGTAACAGTACTGTAAAAAATATTAAAGACACCCAAGACTCGATCAAAGATTCGTATTTTTCATGCATAATATCAGGCACGCCCGCGTACTTACGATTGAATGTCTAGGTTATTATTTCAACCCCTATCGTAAGCGTGTGTCATCTGATTTTTAATCACTGTCATTAATTTCTAGGTCACCCTGAACAAAAAAGTTCTGATTCACTGACTTGTCAACGTTCAGCCCAAACTCTTGGGCGTAGAAAACTGAAATTGTGCATACAACGTATTCCCCAGATGGGGGTTTTGTACCTTTTTTTTGAAATTTTGGAATAAATATGGTTTTTCCTACTCAGAATATCAAGAGGAAAATCGATTCCGATAATTTCTAAATGTCTCCAAAAAAAATGACAGTTTTGCGACGTTTTTTTTCATACACTCAGTATGGGCGAGACAAAACTAACTCATAAAATTATGTATGAAAAACTGGGGACATGTTTTTTTAACGATCAGATTCGATTGTGCTCTTGATTCTGAGTAGGAAAAAACCATATTATTTCCAAAATTTCAAAAAAACGGAAATGTACACAGGGTTTTTTTTTAAAACGCCCAGATACAAATAAGCGCGAATTTCCCAAAACTACAACATTTTTTTTTTTCATGTGAGCATAGCCGGGTGCTAAAGCTAACTCAGCATATAAACATAATTAGAATTTCAAACACATCGTCAGAAGTTTGGATGGAATGGTCCCGTTTACGCCCCGCGTAAATAATTTGCAGGAACGCAGGATTAAGAATAATTTATTTGGCCCGCGACACGTGAGGTGAGCCACGGCATTCGACGGGTTAACTTTAGGTGTTTGTGAAACCTTTGCTTTATTCATGAGTAAACAGGCGTATGGGTACCGTGCAGTTACATTTTGCATTTGTTATTTTGAATTTGATTATTTTTTTATTTTGTTCTACTAATAGTTAAATTACTGAACTGGACGTTTTAAGGGTTTTGCTGGCGGATTTGGGTAAAACGATTCGTTGAGAGAGCTAATAACGTTATTAGTGTTTTTTAATATATTCATTTCTAATAAATTCATAATACCTTAAATATTTTGAAAAATATAAAGAAAGAAAGAAAGAAAGAAAACATTTATTCGTGACAAAAAAAGTAAAATACCTAAATAAAAAACGTCATCAAGTCATTTGATTCATTACGAAATGTATACTTGCCTATAAAAACTATAACAGAGTAACGTTGCTGAATGACTGACTGAAATGAATGAATGAGAAACGGCAGAAGAATAATTAGTTTAGCCCGCGACACGCGAGACGAGCCGCAGCGTTTGACGGGTTAACTTTAGAGGTGTTGGTGAAACCTTTGCTTTATTTATAAGTAAACAGGCGGTTTACGGCGCCCAGTAACATTACAAACTGTTGTGTTGAATATGATTATTTATTTATTTTGTTCTGATGAATTTTATTTATAAACAAACAAATAATATGTAACAAAAATTAACAGAAATAAATAATTAAAAGAAAAAAAAACTATAACTAACTTACTCTAAACCTAAAAATCTGTATTTACAAATATCTCCCAAGTCGCTACTATTGGGGAGGGTGCCCATAAGGCTGGCTGCGTTTCCTCGTTGTATGGCAATGCCAATACGTTTGTTCTGATAGTAGTTACCTAGGTAAATTACATTCGTGATACAAACGACGTAATTTTTAAATGGTTTGTTGATTTGTGAATACACGTGAATTAGGTAAATAGATTTAAATACATATTTCCAAAAATAAATTCTACTAACTTAATAAGTTTGTGTTAAATTTAGGCTGACAGTTGCAACTGATTAATATAAATACGATCATCTGAGTATAATCGTTTTTGCCTGATGAAGTGAAGCTAAATTAGGAACACAATGAAAGCAGAAACACTAATATGCCGAAAGCTTTTAGCTCTAAATGCAAATGTTTATTTATTCCTAAATAATTCCATATAGCATAACAATTAAAAACTAAAGCACCGTGAATTGCAACAAATAACACAAAGTAACAAATGAAAATTAGGTATACAGCATAACATAAAGACGTAGACTAGGACACTACAGACGATGACCCAGATGAAGAAGAAGACTGGTGCCATGTCTTCGCTCCTGGAAACCAGTCAGTAAAAGGGTTAAGTTCGCCTTTGTACACAATCTCAATGTTGATCAAGTGTGTATAATAACTTATATTATACAATAAAAAGTTTACCAGTCATTGAAGCTTGAAATACTTATAAACACACACACGCTTACAAACTTTTGCATCTATACAGCGTGTATTTTTAATACTACCTCAAACTTTAAGGGCAGTTAGTGAAGGCCCTAATAAACACATTTTATTATGTTTTAGTAAAAAAAATTGACTTATTATTTTCCTTACAAAATTAATTAACACGCAATGTATCGTTACGCGATACTACTTTGTTTTTATTCAAAACGTTGCACTTGTTGACATGACAGCTGTCACAGAACACTTCTCTCTTCTTGTACGCATTATATTGCTGTTCGAAAAAAAATCGAAATTAATTATGCTCTGTTAGTTCATTCTAAATTAACAATTTGTTTTGATATCGGTTCACATCACTTAAATCTTCGTCTGGTTACAGTTTGAGGTAGTATTAAAAATACACGCTGTATTTACCTATTTAGGTATGTATAAAGACTTGTCAACGACAGACGGTCAAATATAATTCCAACAATAGACATCGCACATCTGTTGGATTGGTTGTATGACGCGCATCCTCCAATCTCTCAGCAGGGATACCGCAGATGGGAAGTAGATTGGAACTCGTCGTGGGATCCTGCATAGCATTTCGTTTTCATCGTTTTCATGTGCTTTTATTGTGGGAGCCCTCGGTGTGCGTGTCCGACTCGCACTTGACTTTATTTTTATTTTTTTTAATTTTATTCGACTGGAAGGCAAACGAGCAAGTGGGTCTCCTGGTGGTAAGAGATCACCACCGCCCATAAACATCTGCAACACCAGGGGTATTGCAGATGCGTTGCCAACCTAGAGGCCTAAGTTGGAATACCTCAAGTGCCAGTAATTTCACCGGCTGTCTTACTCTCCGCGCCGAAACACAACAATGCAAGCACTGCTGCTTCACGGCAGGATTAGCGAGCAAGATGGTGGTAGCAATCCGGACGGACCTTGCACAAGGTCCTACCACCTGCAATGATCAAATTTGATGACTTTGAATGACTGGTTTTTAACTTTTGAGCTCTATGCGGATGGGGCATGATAGGCGGAGCTAGCGTAAGCGTAATTTTCGGATGTTTCGTCTTTATCTTATAAAGGATGATCGTAGTCATTATCATCATTCTAGCCTATACAGGTTGTTTCTTATCATGGGGCTTTAAATGTAAGGTCGATTCTACTCAGAAAACTAAGCTACTTTTATTTTTGGATATTTTCAGAAATTTAAATTTAGATCTAAATTTTTTAACTATATATGCCGACAAAATGGTACAATAAAAATTTGATCATTAGGAGGTTGCCAAAACGATTTTTCGATTCAGTGATTTATTTGCAAAATATTCCACTTTAAAGTGAAAATTTTCATAAAAAACGAGCGTTCCCCTCTTCTAAAATCTAAACATTCCGTACAAAATACGAAATCCTTAGAAAAATATTGCTTATTTTTTTCATAATAGCTACGGAACCCTATTTCGGGCGTGCCTAACACGCTCTTGGCCGATTTTTTCAACTAGCATAACAAAATCAGCTCGGCTATCAGAGTATTAGAATCGCAAAATGGGAATTTCACACACATACCTTCTGCAGGTTTATCAGTGCAGGTGCGAGTGCACCATAAATCTTGTGTTAAATTTCAAATGCAATTCTGCGTGATCTTATCCGTTCAAATTTGTCTTACAATGTTATCATGCTTGAAATTTTGCTAATTTCTTCACAAATCGATCTCTTGGGTGCGCTGGAGACGGTAAAAACACGTCTTAGAACAATGGGTATTACAAGGAGCCCTAACTGGGCCGTGGGACGGGCAACAAAGCCACTTTCACCCGTAATTTAGGCGATTTATTGTTATCTCTGTTATGATTAGACTGGGTTTGGCGTAAGAAAATTACTTCATTTGCTCTGTGTGTTGGTGTTAAGGTAAATGTGTGGGGTTTTGGTAATTATGTAAGATTGGTCTCACGGCTTTTTATTCGGAAATGCGAAATTTTGTCGAATATAGACAAATGTAGGTTCTGGAGTAGGAGTTGAAATAGAAACAACAACGATTTGGGCCTTGTGCTATGCCACTAAGTAACGCGAGAAAAAATCAATTATTAACTTAACTTTAATAATTAATAAATAAATAATAATAATAAATATTATGGTACAATTCACATCTATTATATTGCATTGTATTGTTATTGTATTGTTTACGTTAATTTCTGTCTATTAAAGTACGGTAATGTCCTTTGCTGGAGATATTGATAGCAACGAGAAAATAGGGATATCGATGTTCTTTAATACTCGTGTAGCTTTTTGATGTACAAATTTTACTAGGTAATGTTTTATTTCGGTGAAACAGCCTCAGCATAAACAACCTACCAGCCGATTCAACAATAATAATTAATCTAAAGGACGTATAACTATTGTCTAATTAATTCGTCATCTTTTTTACCATCAGGTGACCCTCAGCCTAAAACGAAAAAAAAAGATAGCTACAGGGGAATAATAAAAGTAAAGAATACACGACTAATCGACTTTATCCTGAAATAAACAAACGAGCATCGGGACAAATAACGAACTCTGCAGATTTGACTCAATTGAATATTGGATTTTTCCCTCGAATTGAACGAACCTGGTGACATTCAGAGATAAAAGTCTACACGCATCGTACGTACAAAAGTGAAACTAATTCTTGGTATTGTTCTCTGATGCAGAATTGGTGTTGCCAATATTGACTTCTCAATATTGATTTCATTTACTTTGTATACTTACAGTAGTACGAGTTGTGGTGTAGTACGTTGAGTAGTAGTGGTAATCGAAACGTTAGTAGTGTATTCAAAGGAATGCTTGGTATTTATTTACGTATGTACAGTCAGCTGCAGAGAAAAGGTACCCCCCTGTAACGGCGGTATCCATACTACCGCCATTACAGGGGGGTACCCTTTCTCTGCAGCTGACTGTACCTACTTATAAGAAGGTACCATCAGCCAAATAAGTGGTCTATCAATTTTTAAACAAGTTCCAGATGAACACGTCGCTAAAATCGAACTTTCAAGTTGACAGACACGTCATTCGTCGATTATTGTTTTATGACGTGCAAACGATTATCAACTTTAGGGTGGTAGACCATATGTTTAGCTGATGGTACATGGTTCCTTGTGCCGGCAACTTCAGCCACTAATTTGAGAATACTTCTGAATTTCTTGCACACGATAGAGAAAGAGAGAGAGACAGAAATTTATTTACGTATAGTATACACCTAAAAATACATTAGATGGAAAGAAAAAAAATTAACGTTTGTTGCTCGTAGCTCACTCAGCATTTTTTTATTACTAAAATACATGAGTCATAGGACAACCCACACAAACAAGCCCTTTATTCACAAGCGACGAGCTATTTATAATTCGGTCTGAATTATGCGGAACTCCTCAAGTCAGCAATGTATTGAAATCGTCGTAGTCTCCTGTCACCCTTCACGTTTCTCAATTTTCCACTGGCAATCTGGAGTGACAGGACATCAACGTCAATATAGTGTAAGATCCCGCCGTAAAATCCTGCGATTGCGTGATGTGACTTAAGCGTGTATAATATTCGTGGGTTATGACAGCTCGGTTAAACGTCATTACAACCAACAGTATATTGGAAGGACTGCATAATTATTGAGTCAAGCAACGCACCTGAGATGCCTGGCCAGATCTTGCTGTAAGTTTTTTGAATATAATTATTTTTCATACCGTTTACCGCAACTTTTAGATTTTCACGTGCTAAGATTGTAGCGGTCGGAGATGTGACTATTTTTTTTTATTAATAGGGGGAAAACGAGCATGCGGGTCACCTAATGGAAAGCAATCACCGCCGCCCATGGACACCTGTTAATACGAGGGGTATCGTATCACAGGTGCGTTGCCGGTCTTTTGAGAGACTGATAGGCTCGTTTTTTAAAGATCCCTAAGCTGTACTGCTCCGAAAACACTTTCCCAGGAAGCTGGTTCCATATTTTAGTTGTGCGTGGAAAAAAGTTTCGCTTAAAGCGGACAGTGCTAGATTGCCAATCATCGAGGTGGTGAGGATGAAATGACTGACGCCTGCGCGAAGTACGGTAGTGAAACCTAGCTATTTTTTCACCGGTTATTTAGGTACAAATCATTTTTATGGTATTTTTTACATTTTACCTACCTAGCTACAGTAGCTTTTATGCGTTTAGACTGCGGTTAGAGTAGAAGGCTACCCGGCATAATATAATCTAATATTCAAGTCGCATTTCAATAGTAAAAAAACAGATAGGTGTCTAGAATTTTACGGTTGGATCTTGGGCTAGTAAGCCGCCCGTGCACGTCAAAGTTCGTCACATCAGTCACCTGGGATACGGACTAGGCAGTGAGAGAGATGGATGGAGAACTGCAGGCATGTCAACATTTGAAACATGTGCCCGAGTTTGATGCATAGCATGCCGTCACTACTTTTATAAAAGGTCGTTTTTCCCAATTTTTACATTTTTTCACTGTAACATAAAACAAGAGGGAATTTTTCGCCTATTTATTTCAAAGCCTAAAAATATAAGTACCTAATACCTGCTTTAAAAAATACTTCATAGAAATGATATATTTTTTCTTTTTTTTTCATGAAACTGAACGTGATTGACCCCTATCTCACCTGATGTTTAGTAAAGATGAGGTCTACCTCTACCGGAATTATAATTAAAAAAAAACTACTCGTGACCACGGCCACTATGTGTTTAGCGTGATAAGACCGCAGTTTTGGGTATTTTAATTATGATGAATTTATTGAGGGCTGGCACTTACCTCTCGCAAAGATTAGCAATAACAGTTCAGAGAGGTAATGCTGCCAGCGTCTTGGGGTCAATGCCTGAGGCCGAAAATTTGGATGATATTTTTATTTTGTAATATTAGTTTAGTTTATATATAGTTTTAGTTAGTTGATTAGATGTTATTTTTATTCTTTGCATTTAATGTATTTTGAGGAATTATGAATGGAATTATGATTGAAAATTACGAAAGTTTTAAACTTTATACGAAAGTCGGAAATTTTTCAATCATTCCCGGTGTTTATGCAGTGACGATCGTTAATTTGGGATCCACTTAAGATCGAATATCTGACATTTTGTATGACAATTCAAAGGACTTTTTCACGAAATGTTTCCCAAATTAACGATCGTAACCGTACCTAGAATACGGAGGATTTTCACTGCGACGTAACGAAATCCTAATTTTCTCAGGTCTTAAATAGAAATCGGTACTTAATTTAACATTCATACATTTCAAGTCAACACAGAATAACTAGGTACACCAAAATTGCAAAACAAATCCATTCGTAAATCAAATTCAAACTGTTTCCAGCACATTCAATACGCTTGCCGTCAACTGCTCGCTGTGTTGTTTGAAATTTCTATCTGAGAAACTAAAGAGTTTTATTCAAAAGTTAATCTAGTTTCTCGCAAGAAACCATTTTATCTTGTTCTCCTTGAATTCTCGAGTGTAATGTTTATGTAATCAAAGAGATTCTGTTGCAGACGTTGCAGTTACTTGCTCTAACGTGAAATAAGACTTATTTTCCTAACATTCACGATTTGTTTAATCTATTAGGGTTTCTTTTTATTTCGCTTCTTTGCGATGAAATCGTTTTAAAAACGATGACACATTGTTTTATCATCACAAAATAGCGATTTTATAAACTGAATAATATAGAAAGAAGCTTCTGTCTCAAAAATAACTTAAGATAAGTAAAAATATTGAATTATAATTAAATCTAATCTAAACAGCTTCATAACTTTCTAAATTGTTTTTCTCGACCAATCAATCACGGGAAATATTACTGTGCCTTTGTTCCTTTAAATGAATCTGTGACGTAGGCATGTATATACGATTCAACAATCAGTCGAGGGCATAAATATGTACGTACAGAGCGATGGCGTCAAATAAATTTATACATCGACCTTATGATTAGTGGCATAAATAGGTGTATAGATATTTTTGACGTATGGTAACGTATATAAATCCCTTTGACATGCTTTGACTGTACATTCATTAATAGTTATGATTCTATGAACCGTTTTCGCGCGAGTGAAAAATATGATTTTAAGATTTTCAGAATATAGATGACCGGATTACTAGTGGTTACAAAGCTTTTGGTCCCGTGTTTGATTGAAAATACAAACCGAAACATAGATGCACAGAAAAACCAGAAAAATAAGACCAACACTGGGAATCGAACCCAGGTCCTCGGCATTCCGTGCCGCGTGCTATACCCCTACACCACTGCTGGTCAAGGGCACAGACACGAATTTCCCTATGCATCACATATATCAGCTTGTTTTTACTTTTACTTTGTAACTTAAGCAGTTACCTAGCGCCATCTATAAAAATACAAAAAGATTCCAAAAAACCAATCATAATTTGATTGCTTAATAGCGACATCTCTTGTCCGGGTGAACGGTTAGTTCCGAAGGAGATATTGAAGGCTTCTCGTTGAGAGTTAGACAATATAGATGGCGCTTAAGTTACAAAGTAAAAGTAAAAACAAGCTGATATATGTGATGCATAGGGAAATTCGTGTCTGTGCCCTTGACCAGCAGTGGTGTAGGGGTATAGCACGCGGCACGGAATGCCGAGGACCTGGGTTCGATTCCCAGTGTTGGTCTTATTTTTCTGGTTTTTCTGTGCATCTATGTTTCGGTTTGTATTTTCAATTTAGGTTTCACGGGATGACCATAAAAGTAAAAATTTGGAATTGAAATAAAAAATACAAAAAGATTCCAAAAAACCAATCCCGTGTTTGATGATAGGTCCGCATATTCATCTGTAACTACCCTACTCGTAGAAACCATTAGGCTACTTTGAGAATAGGTCAATTTCTATAATTTTTCTCATGATATTTGTTTATATTTAGTTAACATGCTACATTGTGTCCACAAGACGAAGTGTTGTCAATATTGTGCTTTGTCAAATAGCGTTATCCGGTGCATTACAACACGTGCATTGTTGCACCGGAGCTGCACTAATGCATCGTGGGAACCAGCGATGAAATCTATACAGTCGCCGTCAGATATTTCAGAGCAGCCAAGATGGTCAAAAATATCGGCACATGCACTCTAAACCCATATTATTATAGCGGCAACACTTCTTTTGTTTATTTTTCCTAACCTGCTGTATGTACATTGCTGTTATAAATTAATTATTTTCTTTCTTTCTTTCTTTCTTTATATGCCCAGTGGGACGTTTTTGAACCGTGCAAAAACCCGCGAATTTGTAAATGAAAACGCTTATCTGTGACGTCTACAGAATGAAAGATTTTGGGACTAAAATAGTTCTGGGCATGTTATGTGGGTTAACGTGTTACCCCCTTATTCATAAACGACAATCAAACATATTTTAGTTAAAATGCCGCTAAAATTCGTTTGTCCTTATCTGTCACTTCGACATTTGTATTTGTTAGAAAGGGACAAAGCATTTGTTAGTTAACATAGGCTTGTTAAGTTTTATGAATAAGGGTGTTAGAGTTCATGTTTCGATATTTTTGATCACCTTGGCCGCTCTAAAATATCGGAAAGGTATTATTTTAGGTTGTCTTTGATTATTTGTAGAGAAGAGAAGAAGAAGAATTCTCTACAAATATGAATCTGTTCAGCGGATCATCTGCGCAATCATCTGCGATAGCGGAAGTTTCAAAAATATCTGACAGGTCCTACCGGCCCTAGAAATAAAGTTGTATCAGATATTTATGCACGCTTTGTTGTGTCAGATATTGGTGTTAGTGGTACTGTACTTAAATTCTTTAAAGGATAAGTTTTCATTTATACTTCTCTTGTTCTTGTTAACTGTTATAGGTAGGGTCACGATGACGCGTGCCGTGATTGTTATTACAATGTCATTAACGTCTAATTTTGACAAAATTACGCATCTTCGTGGATAGCACTAGGTATAATAAAGTAATTCAAGTATTATAGAAAAAAGTACTTGTACTCGTAACAACCAAGTTACAATACAATACAATACCTAAAATGGACATGGATAGATGGATGGAATGGATGGATGGATGGATGGACTAAAATGGACGAACCGGAAGACGAAGCGTTGGCAGACCTCCCACCAAGGTGGACTGACGATATCGTGAGAGTTGCGGGAAACCGGTGGATGCAAGTGGCGAGTTGTCGTTCATTATGGCGTTCTAAGGGGGAGGCCTTTGTCCAGCAGTGGACGTCTTCCGGCTGATGATGATGATGATGATGATGACCTAAAATGACTTTTATTTAGTTACGAGTAAATGAGGTTAGCCATTTAAAATCTATTTAAACACTTAAACTGCTGTTCTGGATGCGGCCAGGTGTTTAGAAATAGACTAGGCCGATTGAGTTAGGTACACGTGTAGTCCAGATTCTAGATATGTACGCCTGTAAACCTGCTCTAAATAAACACCAAACATTTAAACTAGGTTTCATCGCGTTTCCAATTACTTTGGTAAGTTGCTTGTCTTGTCAGTTTGAAATATTCTGTATAGGATGTTCTAGAAACTAAACTAAACATGTTTGATTTATAAACTTGCTTTGAAAAGTTCTTGTTAAAAATTTAATTAAAATCACAAATCCGTACCAAGTTTCAAATCTGTGCCGTTAAAATGTATATTTTTGACAATACATTATAGCAATAATAGTTAAGTTAATTTTAATTTATTTTATACGCGTTAGGATAATTTAAATTAGGTATATTGAATGTTCATTATGAATTTGATTTTTAATGACCTATTTATTCAGTAAATAGTCGCATGAAATTTATTTAATTATTATTTATGTACAATTTCTTCTTCATCTATAATTATTCAACTTGAATAAATAAACTGCCTATTCTATAGAAAATTGCCCTCCTTAGCTTAAAATAGCTGATTTATACCCTGTAAAAGTTATTAGTTCTCACGAAATGACGATAAACGAATTATTTTCAGACGAAGTCACAGACAGCAGCTAGTTTATGTCATAAAGTCAAGTCCCTATCGGTACTAACGAATGCTCACAGCTTTGAGCGGAAATCTCAATTAATCCGTGAGCGATGGTCACCCCACACGATTATCCGGCCTTAAGTCGACCGCTCTATTTTTAACTGGCAACACTGAATGAGCCCCAACATTTTTCAACCTTAATTAAATAATTTAAGTGTGTCCCATGACGCGAACTAATTTGTTTGCTGTCAAAAATATTGTGGCGTCTAATTCTGTGTGTATTTTGCTGTCTGTGATTTTACGCTATCTACTGCTGGGATAATCTGTGTATAATCGTCTTGGATCTTGGAAAGAGGATGTAAAATAAATATTATGTAGCTAATTTATATACGATTATTATTAATAATGAAGTAAAAAAAATAAATGTAAATAGCATACGGTGGGGGTAGGATGGCGGTTTAAAAATATTAGTGACCCGAGATTGCCTAACGTTTCTGATGCTCGCAATCGCAATCAATTTTGTATGCGAAATTTGTCATTTGATTGCGATATATAAACGTTAGGCAATACGGCCTCTGTTAATACCTAATACCAAAAAAAAAACATAAGTCTGGCCACAAACAAACTGACACGAGATTTTTTTATAAATTAGTGATTATATTTTTTCATTCATTTCATGCCCTTGTGGTGTCGGGTTAGAATTACACCTCTCCATTTCTTCGGTGGATGTCGTAAGAGGCGAATTAGGATATATAGGTTAAGGTATATCGTAGACGACAGGCTAGCAACCTGTCACTATTTATTGTACCGTTTTTGTCAAACTTTAATCCTAATACGGCCATTAAACCTGTTAGAGAGCTATTTTTTTCTGCCAACAAACTGTTATGCAGTTTGGCAGATAATTTGTTTAAAAAATGTATTCTGTTTATGTTTATTTGAGAAAAAAAAATTGCTAAAAGTGGCTCCGAATTCTACCTCCCCCATTTGGGAATACAGGCGTGATGTTTGTGTGTGTGTATGTGTGTGTGTGTGTGTGTGTGTGTGTTTAATGTCAATATCATCACTCAAATTCATGAAGGCACTCACGCGTACTAAAATATGCATAAATATTTACTTGTTCGTAAACAGTCGTATTTTCCTGAGTTAGAAAACTTTCTTGAATGAAATAACAGTTGAAGTATTTAATAGCCTATTATTATAAAGTTTTATCCCCGAATGCTGCAAAGTATCCATAATGGAGGAATTAAAGTCCGTAAACTTAATTTAATTTCGCTTAAGACTTGTTAAATCTTGTTTATTTGTGGAACGCGTCGAACCCGCTTTTCTGAAAAAGTTTTTCGTAATTGAGATTATAATCAATGCCTTGGATGAATATGTAAGGTAAACGTACGAGTGCTCGTCGTTGTCCCAGTAGTCGGCATCTTTAATCTTATGTCATTAGCAATAGAGATGTCAGCAGGGTGTCGACTACTGGGCATTAACGTATCGAGCACTCGGACGTTTACCTTATGTACAATCAAAGTCAGGTGGAACCTGGTCAGGTGCAATCCAATAATCCCATTTAAGAGCTACGGTGCCACAGACAGACATACCTACATAGCGCTCAAACTTAACTACAGCACCCCTCTTTATGGGCCGGAGGTTAAAAATTTCAGCCAATAGGATCAGAAAAATGAAATTTGTCGCAAGTGTTTTAAATGCAACATAAATGAAATCCATGTTAATATATTTTTTTTGTAATTTCCAAGGTGATCCATTTCACACCCGATAATATAAATGCGAAAGTGTTGTGTGTTTGTATGTTTATATGTTTGTCCGTCTTTCACGTCGTAACGGAGCAACGGATCGATCTGATTTTTGGTATAGATATAGTTCACAGGGCAGAGAGTGACATAGGCTACTTATCCCGGTAAAATGCACAGTTCCCGAGGGAACAGCGCGCGATAACCGAATTCCACGCGGGCCGCGAAACCACGGGAACACGCTAGTCAAGTATATAATTTGTTTGTTTTGATCCTCTTCAAGCGGTCGGGTGATAAGCCAAGTACAGTCCACAAAAATGAGGTACAGTCAGCAAAAAAAAGATGTAAAAAAATTAAAAAAATACTTAGAATATATTTTTCAGTACGGAAATTCGTCGAAGAACTAAAGTCACTGACATAGCTGGAAAAATATGCAGATTGAAGTGGCAATGGGCGGGCCACATCGCTCGAAGAACAGATAACCGTTGGGGGAGAAAAGTTCTCGAGTGGCGACCAGGAACCGGAAGACGAAGCGTTGGCAGGCCTCCCACCAGGTGGACTGACGATATCGTGAGAGTTGCGGGAAACCGGTGGATGCAAGTGGCGAGTTGTCGTTCATTATGGCGTTCTAAGGGGGAGGCCTTTGTCCAGCAGTGGACGTCTTCTGGCTGATGATGATCATGATGATGATTTTTCAGTAGTCATAAGGATAAAATTTTAATTACCTACATTATAAAGCAAAATGGCAAAGTTGGCAAATAAAACGTTCGAAATTTTCCATTCTCTAATTCATGCAAGGGGTACGAGCGTCTCAAAGTCCCCTTCGCTTCCTTTTTAACCCCTTTAGCTCTGGCACCCTCAAACTCGACCCTCGTGCCGTCATAAATAATAATGCAGACTAAATAACGCCCCACTGCTGGGCAGAGAGATGAGAGTGACTCTATCCTAAGCAGCCGTGTTTTCGTCGGCTCTTTTTATCCATTGATGAGCGATTCAGTATTAAAAAAAATACAATCAAATTGAACACCTTCTTCTTTATTTAAGTCAGTTCAAAAGGAAGTAGGGCGTTACAAGTATTTTCAACGAACGTGATTGGTCAGAACGTCTCTACTCCAAAAGCTAAGCACAATCAAAACAAACCATCTCTAAAATACTAATAATAATGTAATAAGTACCATTTGAAATTTACCACGAGCTTTGCGGTGAAGGAAAAAATCGAGAAACTGCTCAAACCTGCGAAGCAATTCAACGGTGCGTGTGAAGTTTCCAATCCGCACTGGTCCCGCGTGGGAACTATGGCCGAAGCCCTTTTTTTATTCGACTGGATGGCAAACGAGCAAGTGGGTCTCCTGATGGTAAGAGATCACCACCGCCCATAAACATCTGCAACACCACGGGTATTACAGATGCGTTGCCAACCTAGAGGCCCAAGATAGGATACCTCAAGTGCCAGTAATTTCACCGGCTGTCTTGCTTTCCACACCGAAACACAACAGTGCAAGCACTGCTGCTTCACGGTAGGATTAGCGAGCAATATGGTGGAACCAATCCGGGCGGACCTTCCACAAGGTCCTACCTCTTATTCTGAGAGGAGGCCTGTGCCCAGCAGCGGGACGTAGGTATAAAGGCAGGGATGATGATGATGATGATGATCTCTAAAACAAGCGAAGATATTAATTAACCTCCACTGCCCTGCTGATCCCGAACTCACCTATTAAATAAAACACTATCACGGCACATAAATATAATTCTCACCAGTCCACCATCTCATTACAGCGTCCGAACGTTCAATCACGGATGGAAATAGACGAGAAATATACACCATGTGTTTTTTGACTTCCGTTAACTCCTAAAGACAGCTCAGCTGATTGACTTCGTTTCACGTATCAATGTTCCCTTAACAAGTAATATCAGCGTCGAGCCACCTTTAGTGACCCGACAAGTGGTACATGAGTGGACTCCTTTCTGGCATTTGTACTTTATTTTTAATTTATATTTTCTCTCTTTCATATGAAAATGAACATGTCTGTACATGTTACTTTTATGCGAAATAAAGATTTCTTAATCTTATTCTCAAAATAGTGAATAAGGATGCAACACGAATTTTCTCTTAAATACCTAATTTAAATAACTTATTGAATCAGGCGTTACTTTACGGAGGTCCATGTCAACGAACTAAAAGAATTTCCTTGCTCACCTGCTACCTTATAATAGTTAAGCTTATGCAAAATATGCGTGTTCATGCAGTTCCTCCACCTCCACACTGTAAGGACATACACAAAGCACACAAACCCATCTATCACCACCACCACACCACACTGACGCATGAACACACATATTTTGCATAAGCTTAACTATCATAAGGTCGCGGGTAAGCAAGGAAATTCTCTTAGTTCATTTACCCAATTTAACTTAATAGAAAACCGGAAAATAATACGAATGACTAAAAATCATCTATACCTGTGGAAAAATAAGCAAGATATACGAGTAAGCGATTGAAGTTTGAATGCCATTTCTTTCTTGAAAAATGAAATTTAGTATGAACTTTCTATGGCCATCGTAGCATATGACGTCAAAGACTATGACGGACCTCTCCGTCTAATTGACAAATATTTTAATAATAAATAATAATTAATACCTAAATATCATGGCCCTCATGGGACACTTGACACCGATTGACCTAGTCCCAAACTAAGCAAAGCTTGTATTATGGATACTAGGCAACGGATAAACATACTTATATATAGATAAATACATACTTTTCGTATTATTCATACAAATATCTGCCCCGGCCGGGATTCGAACCCGGGACTTCAAGCTTCGTAGTCAGGTTCTCTAATCACTTAGCCATCCGGTCGTCAAAATATTTCAAAAATATATATAAAATAGGTCAAAAAAGTATTTTACAACTCGTTTTGTTAAATAATGAACAATATTAAAACAAATTAAAAAAATGCGAACGGAGATCAAAAGTAACACGTTGTAAGTGAGATGAGGAGCGAGTACGTTATTCGTGATCCCTGCCACTCGGCCGAATCTCCCGTCGTTAGTACAAACTTTTAACTGGCACCGATTTAAAAAGAGATGGTTCCGTAGCTGGGTTTGTTAGAAAACAGTTTTTGCTAACAAACAGTACTACGAAACTCGAAACTTGAAGTTCGCGTCGTGCGGTCCCTCTGACACTTTTACTATTTAATACGAGAGCGAAAGGGCCGGTACGACACGAACTACGAGTAAGATTGGTTTTTTGGAATATTTTTGTATTTTATATTTCAATTCCAATTTTTACTTTTACGGTCATCTCGTAAAACCTAAATTTAAAATACAAACTGATGAGTAGATGCACAGAAAAACCAGAAAAATAAGACCAGCGCTGGGAATCGAACCCAGGTCCTCGTCATTCCGTGAAGCGTGCTATACCGCTACAACACCGCTGGACAACGGTATAGAAACGAATTTCCCCTATGCACCACGTATCTCAGCTTCGAGTTCCGAGTTTCGTAGTAGCCCTGAAGGTACATTATGAAAGGAAACAAAAATTTATTGTTTTTCTGTAGTTCACCTACCTATAGGAAACATGTCTGGCACAACCTGCCTGCCACAGCGGGCACGTGGAAACAATTCAATTCATTCAATTCAAGCTCTTCCCTAAATTTAAACATGGCTAAGCATCGATGAAATCTTTGTAAATGGTAGGAAGCTATAAAATAGATTTTCTCTAGCACAAAGGAGCCCTGAAATAGTATTTCAAAAGAGACACGTGCACTTGACTCATGGTTATATTCGGAACTTTGATACGCGCCTTATTGGCCGGTGTACGGGATAGTTCAGACACTCAAGACATCGTTAAAGTGAAGGGTTATGATGTGAAAAGATGTTTTTATGAACTTCAGAAGTACCTTGTCAGCTTAGCCTGCAAAGTACCTAAGGTTGAGAAAGAGTTAAGGGCTGTTTTACCACCCATTGTTTATTTTATTTGACGGATAAATGTAATGCCGTCTCCGTCTATTCGAACAAAACAAACAGAGACGCATCACATTTATTCGTCAGATAAATTTAATCAATGGATGGTGAAACGGGGGGTTAGAGTCACTTTTCTGCAGCGCCGGCTCTAGCTAGAGTTGCCAACTTTTTTTTACAGGAAACAAAGTATATTTAGGTCTCAGAACGGAAATAAACAGTATTTTAGGAGAAGTACCTAATAAGAAAGAAAGAAAGAAAAAAGAAAGAAAATAATTTATTTATAACAGCAATGTAATAGTATATTCTTTTCGTCAGAATCAAAACTAAAATTAAGATAAACGGACGCAATTTTTTTATTAAATTTACATTGGCGGATTCGTTCTGAAACACCACTATCGTGACTATACTGCACTGAGTTAGGGGCTGTTTCACCATCCATTGATTAGTGTTAACTGACGGTTAAATTTGATGCCGTCTCCGTGTATTCAAACAAAACTTTTAATATTTCACAGTATGAAAACACCCCTAGCATTATATCTGCATTGCACTAAAACGCGATCCACTCCACTGACGGGTTTCAAGTACAAATAAACAAAACTGAGAACTGCAGTTTTAAATCCGGGAAACTTATGAAATATTACATCTTCACTCGTATCTTTAGCCAGGATTTGAGAGTGTTTTTATTTTTTACTGCAAACTTCGGAGTGGTTTTAAAACATCAAACTATGAGCCGTGAAAAAGTTTACTTTGAATGTTCTTTGTTTTCCGCATTAAAATATTTGAAGAAAAAATCGTAGTAACTTTATTTGAAACTTGAAAGCTAGACTTGTCTTTTTTGATGGTTGGTACAGTCACCAGCATTAATATCTGCCACAGCGGAGCGTGCAAAAATATCTGACACGTCCTTTCGGCCCCAGAAATAGAGTCATATCAGATATTATTATTTATGCACGCTTATTGTGTCAGAGATTGGTGCTGGTGACTGTAACACAAGCCAAATATGTGGTCTAACACCCTAAATTTGATAATCGTTTGCATGTTATAAAACAATAATGTCAATAGATTTGTTTGTCAACTTGAATGTTGGACTTTGGCGACATATTTATTTGATAGGAACTTGTTTAAAAATTGATAGACCACTTATTTGGCTGATGGTACAGTACATACCTACCTAATTCAATCAGTAAGTATGTGAGAAAAATCAAACTAGGCTTAGTAGAATGGATACGGCAATAATTTGTGATATATTTTTTATAAAACAAATCAAGCCATTTTTATGTCATTAAAAGTCCTTTAACACGTGGCATCTTAACACAGGACGGAATCTTAGTTGTAACTTCTCTGTAAAAATATATTGGAATAACACTTTTTCCTTTTTTTTCTCTCCATTTTTTCATGTGTTCCATTGTGATCTAAAATATCAAGTGTCTACTCTACCTTAACAATTGAAAACCCTGCTTACCTTTAAAAACCTTGATACGCTGGAGATGCAATTATTTCCCCCTCTAAGAGCTTTTGCGCATTAGGAAACGTGTGCAACATGCCATTTGCCACTTTCAAGTACTACTCCAATGCATTCGTTATTTCAAATGAGGTTTTGAAACTCGACAAAGTAAGAAATGATACTGCAATTATAGAAATTCCTCTCAAAGATATTGACAAGAGTTTTTTTATTCAAGATGTACTTGTTGTCATGCTATTGCATGTTTGCCGCCGTACATTTTGTCCAACACTACTAGAAGATTCCGTGTAACATTTACATGGATATTCAGCCAATGTAGCCGTTTTTGCATATTTCGAGCCGTTACAGAGATTTCTCTCCAGGCATATGTTAAGGAGACCGAGAGAAAAGTGTTATACTCTTTTCACCAGATACAACACCTAGGTTACTTTCATAAAATTAGTAGAAGAAATATAGCATAATAAAAATATCATTCCACGGTGGCTAGCTACTATGTTTATGTTTTGACCACCAATAAGATAAATAAACAAACTATTTCCCCACCCACTCTCATCTATCAATACATCGGTATTGCCGTCGCGCTCACAATTTAGTGATGAACTTAATTCACTAAACAGCTCTGATAAATCAGACTATTTCAGTATACATTACTAAGCACTATAAATTAGTTCAGTTGAGCGGTAGATTCCTCGCGTGCCGGACCAAGAATTGCATACTAAATAAAAATAAAATAACTCCTGAGTTTATAAATAATTAAGATTGTGGAGCCCATGCCCGATGTAGACGTTATAGCTACGAAATATAGAATAACAGAGCCTTTATTCTGATTGCTAAAGCCGTCGTTTTAACGTTTGGTAATCGCCGTGCCTTATATCCCGTTGATATTAAAGGTTATTTATATCGCAAAGACTGGAGTGGAAATCAGAATACAGACGCTGAAATAATGTCGAGATTTCACGAGTCGACGCGACGGGCGGACCAAGACGCACGCGCAGCCGCGCGCGGAAAATATCTAAAAATACTTACGTGTTTGTTTTTCTAACAAATAGTGTAGTGATTTTATGTAGGGGATAAAATGATTTTTCTAATATTGTTAATTAAATAATCTGCATTTGGCAAAACAATTTAAAGTTGTTAGTTATAATTAATTGCAGACTAAAATCTGATCAGAAATCAGACTTCTAAATATGCTGGCTTGTGTAATATTCTTCTCCAGCGACTGAAAAGAATGTGGGAATAAAATATGTGAAAGTGTCTTTTAAAGATTATTAGTGCGAAAATGATATTTGGTGTGGGTGTGGAGAATTCTATTTCTCTATTTTTAAATTAATATCGTGTGAATAGTTATGGTAGCCATGATTGAGGTGGCGGAGCGACCAAATAACAATTTTTTCAAGTCATTTCTGCCCGTAAGTTTATTTATATATTTTCGCTATAGAAATAGGCAAACGAGATGAAAAAAACTATTAAAATTAAATAGCGGTCTTGTGAAATCCTATTATTCAATGATTAACTCGTCGAAAACGTAAATAAATTAGATTTATTTATCCCGAACGACTTTGAACTGTTGATCTCCATATCTTAAGATAAAATATCGCGCAGTTTTAGGAAGTAAACATAAATCACGCTTATTAAATTCCATAATTACATTCGTATTTGCTAAAAGACAAAGAAGCTATTCATAATATTCTCAAAATTGAAATGCAGCCAAGAAGGTGTCCTTGACTAATTTATCTTCTAGACAGCAAGGCGAGTTTTCTGTAGTATATTTTCAACTACTGTCATATGTTATGCAAATTATGTGTTAAAAATCACTTTAGTACTATTCTAATTACGTATTTGTCGAACGACTGGCTTAATATATAATTTGGATACCGCAAACTTGACAAACAATTGTTTTTGTGATAAGTATTTTAATTTAATCGTTTTTTCTTTCTTTTCAGGCTGTGAATTCTCCACCCGTGCCTCATCGAGATATCTCGGGAGCATCCTCAACGAGCTACCACCCTTATAATGGAGATCTTGGAGCTATGCAGCACCATGTGGCCAGGCCCACACCATCAGCCGAACCGGAACGCAAGAAAGACAAGAAATGGTCCATCGGAAAACTCTTCAGGAGAAAGAAGAAAGACGATGAAAGTGGTTCATCATCCGAAAGCGAAGAAGGAGGTAGCTTGCGATCTACTTCCAAAAGAAAATCAAGCAAAAAGAAGAAAAGAACTCCGGCAGTCAATAACTTTGACCACATAGTTATAAGAGAAACGCGGCGAGCACAGAGCCTTGCTAAACCCAACGGCCGAGACTTTACTGACGATGGAGTATTATCAGACCCGTCCGCAGGATTTGTTAACTACCGACCCAAAGTAAGAGAAGTTCATGGCGCATCAAAAGAGTCATTAAGCTTAAAAGATGACGTCTCGACTAGATCAGGAAAGGTTGGCCCAGAAACCTCAATGAGAAAAACAAGAAAAGGTCGTCTAAAAGCTCGAGTTGAAGCGTTGAGAAACAGTATGAAGGGAGAATCGAGTAGTGACGAAGAATCTTTAAAATCATCAAATTCTTCTTCGATGGTAAGATTCAGAAGCGATGACTCTTTGATGCGCTCCCGTGACAGCTCGCTCAACAAAAGATCAAGAAGTTCACGCAACGAACGCTATATCAAAAGATTATCCCGCGATGAAGAGAACCAACTTAACAAAGAAGCTGAACTTCTTCAGCAAGGGTATACGAAAGCTGAAGTGGAGTTGCTGACTAGGACCCCTACAAGCCAGAGCAGTGGCTACGGCACCTGCAAACGAGATCAAAACAAACAAAAAACAGAACTTAACAACGACTTGACACGCCGACCAATTAAATCTGAATCTATTTCTTCATTTCCATCAACTCAAAGTTACCCATCATCCATTAATTTTAACGCCAAAATAAACAACGAACATGTTAACTACTCCATACCCTATCCAAATAATTACGTCAGTAAGGAACCTCTTTACGCTAACAATCACCGGGGAAAATCTGTACCGCGCCCAGACGAAAACCCAGATAAGATTATGTACGTTAAATTTCCATTAGGAAATGTGACCAATATTAAAAGAGAAGAAAGAGCACCGCCAGTGCCACCCCCTCGAGACATGCACAGAAAAGTTGTAACCCCTATATCGATGTACTATGAAAACAACTCGGTAGTATCCGATAGAATGGGCAGTAATCAAAATATTACGCACGGTGTGCCTAACAATGACTTTGAACGAGTAATGAGACGAAGTCAGGAGAGAACGATAAATCATGGACCAAATGGATTACGTCGACCGATTTCGACCTCAGAAGATCACCTAGCGATGCAAAACAATGAATATTTGCAACATTTTTATCAAAAATCCGAACAACCTAGAAGGCCTGCGTCAGTGTCGGCAGAACCCAACCACTATGGAATTTATGCCTTTACCCCTCCTTGGAGAAAAAAGGTTGAGCAACCTAATCTGGTCAAACCTGAGCCAGTCCAATTAAGGAACGATTTCCTTTACTACGCGGACTACAGTCCACGATCTCGTAGACCAATAAGTATCAAAAGTAGTCAAAATGGCTACGAAAATCAATATCTTAGCGATTCCCAGACATCTGTTAATGTAGCGGAAAATGTATATCGCAGACCGAGAAACGCTTCTGAATTTTGGAAAAAGTTAGACGACACAGAAAGGCAAAAGAAACAACAGAGTATCTATGCCAGTTCCAGAAGCAACAGTGAGCATTTAAGAAACACACAAAGACCTCAAAATTATGCTGATAGATGTAACGGTGTACCAGGTCACATTGATAACAGTGACATGCAAAATAAAAACAGAGCTGCAAGTGTAGATACAACACGGGATGTGTTAGATGGCGCCAAAATGTGGAAAGCAACGACTGAATACAAGAGATCGATAACTGTCGAGCCTCCTAAAACAGTCACTTCTCCAACTAAAACTCATGTGCGCCATAAGTCCGATACTTTTGTTACTAATAGTTATCAAATACCGTCAGA
This sequence comes from Choristoneura rosaceana, assembly GCA_037349165.1. Lineage (NCBI taxonomy): Eukaryota > Metazoa > Arthropoda > Insecta > Lepidoptera > Tortricidae > Choristoneura > Choristoneura rosaceana. The sequence goes on along the minus strand of JAZBNJ010000041.1, from coordinate 12,320,443 downwards.
TGATGACAAAAGCTCTGAACGGCGCAAATCAACGAATCTTGATGATGCTCTGAACGAATTAGAAGCAATTTACAATAGCTTAGGGTTAGGAGACGAAGACCTGTTAGACAGGGCTGAACAACGAGAATCGATGACTCCGAAATATAATGACCATTTTAATGACTGGAATGGAAATGATGACGAAGTACAGTTGAGAAGCCAACCGACGACACCTCTACGGAGAATGTCGAGAAGATCAACATTACCCGATAAATTGCAAGATGATATGGCATTTCGAAGAATGAATTCATTCTCTAAGGAAAAACCGAACGCTGTGCAACCACAGGCACAAATAAGTTACATGCTTGCTTCACCAGTATACGTTCCGTACGCATCAGATGATGACAGATATTCGGAACGTAACGAACCCGATATCGTTCATGACGATGTTGTTTACAGGAATATAAAACAGACTAACAATCATTTGAAGACTCTGGAACCGCAACCACCTTTTGGGATTCCACTAGGGCCAGTCTCTCCCGCTCCTCAAAGCGATTATTTACATGCGACGCCTGAAAGTAAGGGACGTTCGCGATTTGTGCCTCGAAGATCCCCTGATCTTGTATCAGATGACTTAGCTTATCGAAGTCTAAGAAAAGATAGTAGGCACTCAGCTTTGTTTAATGGCGAAGAGTATAATGGTCACATAAATAATAATCAAAGTTATAACGAGTACAATTACAATAAAGATTCCGCCGCTAATCTTAAAAAGAAGCGTGCAGTTAGGTCTCTTTCAGCTAACATATTTACTATGATTCAAAAAGAAATTGACGATGCACTTAACATGAGTAAGACCCCTGCGCTACAAAAAACTCACAGCAACAGTGACGTGATGAGACGCTTGCGTGACACGTTCGAAAACAACGACAACGAACCCGACCACACTCCTCGCAACAAGGTAAAACAAAGGCACAATACTGTCAGTATTTTCGTCAATAACTCGCACTCGCCCAATCATCATTTCGCAAAAGACGACTCATGCATTCATAGTGATGATAAATACCTTCCTAAGCCCGCATCTTGTGATAAGTCCAAATGTTCATCTCCATCAAACAGATCACCTCAGTCTTCTAAGCGATCATCTAAAGACGAATTTCAGCAGGTCCTCAGTATGCTTGCACAGGAAGCCATGGATACAAGTAATAAATTGGGTGTAGCTTTAGCAGAATTAGATAAAAATAGAAACAATAACACAGAAAAAAGGCCTGATGTAAGTAGTAGGATATCCGATAGCAGATCACACTTTTTGAGCGGCCTTACCAACGATTCGTTTGAGAATTCTGCTCCAGAAATTAAATTGGTTAATGTTCATTCTGAGGTTGTTGATGACCCTACTAGGAGAATGGCTATATCTGATAGTGAGCAAAGCAAAGGGCAAAAAACAGAAGATAGTCTTTTGGCCATTTCAAATCAATTACATAGAGTTGAAGATCAACTGAAGCATAGTCATGAAAAAGAGCTGAATTTTGATGACGAAAGCTTAAGGCTTTCGAGTTATATCGACCAAAACGAAGAACCACTTAAAGCTCAAGAAAGCACAGTTATTATGCCAGATAATAAATTTAGACCAGATATTATTCCGCTCAAAGTGCAGAATGATTCTGTTAAAGTTGAGTTGAAACCGGAAAAAGATGAAAATTATGAAACCGGAATAAAATTTACGCAACCACAAATTAAATCAACCAACCCATTTTTAAACACAGATGACAAATTGCAGGATATCAATGAAATTAATGCTTTTAAAGAATTGAAAGATGGAATATCCGATTTAATAGCTGGAATATCTCAAGTGAATGAAAAATTATTTATTCCTAGAGCACCTAAAACTGAAGAAGCTGCTAAACCCAAAGTAACCGGTATAACAGAAGCTAGCAAACAGCTAAGCCAGGTGACGGAAGATGTCCCCAAACCGGTACCTAACAGATCTTCTGTTAACTTATCTATTTACGAAGATGATTTAGAAGTTAAAAAAGACACGGCTGACTCTACCGAATATAATTCATCAGAGGAGTTAGCGACTATATTTAATTTAGATGGCAATCTGAAATTGCACAAAAACGCAGTAGAAAATGAAATTGAATCCGAAAAACCTGTTAGAGATGAGCTAAGCTCGCCGAAACTAGTCCAGACGATGAATCAGCAACTAGGACGGTTGTCAGTGGACCGGACAGACGATGCGAGCCAGCCCATGCCTACTAACGTAGTACCGTGGAGAGTTAAAAGGCAAAATAGTTCACAAAACGAATCGCGAGGTACGTGGCCCATTTTCATGCATGGTGTCTGGTTTTCATTTTAACCATCGCTTTTTCTGTTTCACCATTGTTTTAACAACCGCAAGTTCATGGATGTTTTTATACAAATGTAACTGTCTCAAATAAATGTTTTTTTTTTTAATGGGAAAAGAACGTTACGTTTCTTACCAGCACGATTAAAACAACATACAACCAGCCTTTTTCCACATACTATCTACCTTTCTTACTGCAACTTTACAAAAGGGATGCACCTAGCGATAAACGGCACATCTTGCCATCTGATTATTTCTTTACTACTCAATAGACGAGACCTAGTTATAACTCTCTCTGCATTATTGAGTAAGACCTAGGACAATATACTACTTCGCTGTCCTGACGAACTAGTGCTTGTTAAGTATTAAATTTTTTCCAGACTTAGCGAAGTGAATATTTTTGATCGCTCAAGTCAGACTTCATTACATTTCCATCGTTACCACTACGGAAGGAAAGGTTAGGTACGGTTAGGGAACTTTGACCAAACAGGATTCAGTATTGGTATTACTTTACGAGTACAAAATGTAAATTCTGAGCATCGTTCCTTTTATACTCGTACAGTCACTAGCAGCTATATCTGATACAACAAGTGTGCATAAATATCTGATACGATTCTATTTCTAGGGCCGGAAGGACGTGTCAGATATTTTGCACGCTCTGCTATGACAGATATTAATGCTGGTGACTGTAACAATCCTTCTAAGAAAGCTAATGAAGAAAAACTTTGTGTACCTACCTGCCTACATAACGCTATTATTGACTTAGAGGTTTAAACGTGCTGGTAAGCCTGTTCTTGGTTCATGAAACAACTCAAAAACATCCACCGAACTAGCGCATCCCGCACCGTTTTCCGTTGTTTTAAGTTTCCCGTTTGTTTTTGCTGTTGTTGACAGACTCGTCCAAGCACGATTGGCACGACGGCACGCTGATGATAGCTTGTACGTACACCATGATGATCTCCCAGCATCTGGCGGAGTTGGATTGGCTGACGCTCCTCGGTTTACTGCTGGCAGTTGTCACCATCATCGCTATGCTAATCATCTAATCTATGCCGAAGGGATATTGTAAAGTTAGGATAGGTAATTTTAAATCCATTCCCCGATCATACCGTGATACGGGCTTTACCGTATACATGTTCAATTGAAAAGGGATATATTTACGGATAAAAGCTTTTGGAAAACAAATTGCTCGGTATTGAAATAAATCTGTCGTGTTTTTAAACAGTCTTTCTGTATAAAAATATCTAATTACAGAATTAAAATGTTCTATAGATCAATAAAGACAGCTACGAGTATATAGTTACCTACATGAAATAAATTGGTAGTTATCATTGTTGAATTTTTTAAATAAAATGTCTACCGCAGAACCGAAATGGGTGAATTATAATTATAACTTTGGGAATTTCTTTACTGTATCCCTGTGGCAAAACAGCTAACAGTTATAGCTTTAGTTTACCTACTATGTTTGAGTTAGTTTAGTATTTACCTTACTCAAAACATCACGCCAAAATTAAGTTAAATAGTTTTCTGCTTTTATTAACAATTGCTTGCAAATTCACTGTAAATTGGACAAAAAAGTTCAAATTTTACTCAATATTCACTTTGAAAAAAAGAAAGAGAAACAAAGGATCGATTTGGACTCTTTAAAACTTGAGATTTTATTTAAAATATTACTTCCATTTATCTGAAAATTATTGGTGTCTCGAAAAATATCTTACTTTTTATTTTACTTACTGACCTAGTTTTAATTTTTGTAAAGTAGGTACTGAAGTACTTATTAAAACGAACGAAATCCATGATCGAGCATTTTCAGTTACTTTGATTTAGTTCTATGTTTAAAAAAAGATTTTATAAAATTATAAGACGTAATGTAAGCACTTTACTTAGTATTTTAGCTGTGATTTTCCTTTTACTTTTAAAACGTATAAAAATGTTTAAAATTATGAATTATGTTACTTGTTAATGCAAAATTTTGGTTAAGTATTTTTATTTCATTTAATAAATCGGCTTTTAGTGTTATTAAGCGCATGTTTTGCATGGTTTTTGTATGAAATTATTGTCACGCTTATTGTCGTCACTTAGAAAAATCTTATATTAATTTTATAACCAGCACCAATACTAGAAATATTCAATTGTTCAATTTCTTCAATTGTTTAAATTAAACATTTCCGTACTTGAAAGTAATCATTGCAAAAATAATATATAAGAGCATAAAAGAGGAATTTGTTTAATTCATACAAAATTACGAAAAAATGTGCCAGTATGTACCATCAACCAAATATTGTGGTCGACCATCTTAAAGTTGATTACCGTTTGAGTGTCACAAAACAATAATGTCGATAAGACGTGTCCGTAAACTAGAAAGTTCGACTTATATTATAGATATAGGTATATCAGGGTATTTATTTTATTTGATACGAAGTTGATTAAAAATGTATAGACCACTTATATGACTGACAATACATATAGTTAGAAAGTGGCGCTTTCTTTTAATCACTACTATACGAGACGAAATTTTTGATTGGCTAAAATAATGTACAAGATGTTAGGTATAGAATATATTTGAGATATTTAAGCGAGTGATTGAGTTAGAGGGAGGGATTTTCAATTGAAAATTTTAATTCGAAATGACGTCAGGCATTTGAAGATTTGAAGATTATGAAATACAGAGTAATTGTCAATTTCTATGGAAAAAAATCCTGACAGTCTTATACTGGGCAGGGAAGCTTTGTCAAGTGCTCTAACACTTGCTAAAATATTGAACACCGTGTATATTAAAAAAAAATAGTTATTTAGCTGAAACTGCGTGAAGCTAGTTTGCAAATTTCGTTCAGAACTCGAAACAAAAAATCGGTTTTCTTTTTTTTTCTCATTTGAATCTTCAGGAAAACGAAGCAGCCGACGAGTACCGAGCGACATTGCATTCTAGTTGTACTGTATGTATGTTTAAATGTATTTTATGGTTTCATTCTAGGTGAAAACTGATGCCTGCGTGAGCTCTACCCCTTTACGTATAAGATAAATATAGACCTTTGGCACATCTAGTTATTAAGAATGAGAATCCGTACCAAAATGTGTAAAATACTTTATTTAGTTTTATTTACTTTTAGACCGCGAATTAAATGCCAACGGCATTATGGCAGTGAAGCGGCAAGCGAATAAGCTAAAATGCTCGCTGTACCAGTGACGTAGCGTAGTTGGGGCGGTAGAGGGGCAGTCCGCCCCGGGTGGCACATTGAGGGGGCGGCAAAATACCGTAAAAATTTAATGGTGTACTACTACTACGGACGGTGGACGGTGTACTACGGCCCAAGTGTTCTCATTGAAATTCAAAATCGAATTCAAATTTCAAGTTCAAATCATACTCCACGTCATTTTTTTTTCTGTGAGGATTCCAGCTGACTGGCTGACTGATTCTGAGAGGACAGTGCCCACCAGTGCGACGTGGGTTGGGATGGTGATGATGATAATTCCATAAAAAAAAATGTCGCACCTACGATTCGGACCGGATAGAATGTACTCTAAATAAGAGTGAGACAACATTTTCATCCGCCCCGGGCGGCTGATACTTACCAGCGCTACGTGGGGCGGATCTACTCAAAGGCTTTTTGAGCTGCAGCCCAGGGCCCCGTGGTTACAGAGGGCCCCAACCTGAATTGAAAACAATAGACGATATTGTCAATAATAAAAATTATGTAGAATTAAAAAAATCCGATCATGAGTTTTGAATAATTAGGTAGGGCCCCTAAGCAGTATTAGCCCAGGGCCCCACAAATTCAAGGTCAGCCCCTGCTACGCCACTGCGCTGTACACTGGTTGCCTGGTAAAGCACGCAATGTATAGGTAAAACTTCCATTGCGTCGCCCACTGCTGGTGTTCAGTACCCTTAGTGTAAGTTTTCGGTTACATAATACGTCTCGATCGCGTTCGCGTTAAAATCTCAATTTGTATAAAAACGAACAGCGCCTCTAGCGGAACGTTTGCGATGTTCGTGTTTCCACACAAAGTGAGTTTTTAACGCGAACGCGATCGAGACGTATTTTGTAACCGAAAACTTACACTAAGGGTACAGTATCACTACCATGAGTTAACAGTGACCGTACTCGATAGCTACGGCCTAAATTATTTGTAGAGGCCGCTGTACAATTCTCCATACAAATAATTTATGCCGTCGCTATCGAGTACGGTTACTGTAACCTCATGGTAGTGGTACAGTTCCCACTCTTAGGGCCGAAGTCGAGCGGGTGGACGCCTATTAAATAACCTAACCAACAAAAACTGGAAAACCCCCGTCTTTGTCATTTCAAAGTTCAATATCTCAAAAACGCCTACGGTATTCCCGGACCGATATAACCTTCAAGCTTTCAAGAAAAGAGCGTACTCCTACCCTAAAGGCCGGCAACGCACTTGTGACTCTTCTGGTGTTGCAGGTGTCCATCGGCGACGGTAATCGCTCACCATCAGGCGATCCGTCTGCTCGTTTGCCCCCTATACCATAAAAAAACGGCTCAACTGATTTTGATGAAACACAATATACATGTTATATGAAAATCGGTTTAGCTGTTTTTGAGATAATGAACTTAGAAGTACCAATGTCAGGGTTTTCCAACTTTGTGTTGGCTAGGTTATAGGTCCATTGTATCAGTTATGTATGAGTACTTACGCTAAGTTCTACTACGAGTACATACAAGAGGGGCTTTTTTTAAGTTTTATACCAGCGTGCTTATCGTTTTTAGGGTTCCGTATTAATAGAAATCCCTACGAAATCTATTAGGTACTAAGCCTCTGCTGTTTGTCGGTCTGTTTGTCACATGACTGTAACTTAAAAGCCGTAATAGGTAGTAGACTCTTGAAATATTCACAGAATGTGTCTACTATTACATCAAAAAGTTACAAGCTACGGCTGTGTTTCCACCAGAGATATGCGAGGATGTGTTGCGAGGAATGTGTTTTTTATGAACCAATAGAAACGTTTCTTAATATCCTCGCACAGCTTTCGTTCTGTTGGAAACAGCTGAGCGGAGCGTGGCGAGATAAATGAAGCGTTAGTATTGGTTCATGAAAAACACAATCCTCGCAACTTTTTTTCGCACATCTCTGGAAACGAAGCCTCTTCAAGCCGATTTTCAGCTTAAAAATATGCTGTTTGAGTATCCCTTATTTATAAATCCGTTAGGCCAATTACTATCGGATAAAATCGTCATTTTACATGTTAAGTACCTAATCATATTGTCAAGTTGGCCTCTGTTGAATTGCTACCAAAATATCCTACCAATAATGTTTTTAAATGATACGATTTCTATGTAAAATATAAACTTATAATATAGTAATGCCAAATTCTAATAAGTTATTTTTATTACGGTACGGAGATCTTGCACCAGTCCGACTCGCACTTGACCGTTATTGTTTACATTATAAGAATATAACATTAAACAATATTGTAATTATACATAATGTCAATGTTTTGTAATTAATTCTGTACCTATCCTACCTATTGTTATTTGACATTTTAATCTATCTTTATATGTAGAGGCTTCCAGTTATTTTTAAGGAGAGCGTTATTTATATGAAAGAGAGTTATAAGTTGAATAAACGTTTCAGTTTTATTATGTTGCTGTTTTATTCTTCACTAGAGCTTACCCGCGGCTTTGCACGCGTAAAACCGTAAGATCGAGTACCAAGTTGAAGTAAACATCCGTTATATTTCTAAACTTTTTGCGTGCAATTCGGTTATCTCGCGCTGTTCCCTCGGGAACTGCATTTTTTCAGGGTAAAAAGTAGCCTATGTCAGTCTCTAGCCCTATATCTGTGCCTAAAATCACGTCTATCCGTTGCTCCATTTCGACGCGAAAGACAGACAAACATACAAACATACACGCTTTCGCATTTATATAATATTAGGTGTGGAATGGATTTCCTTGGAAATTATCAAAAAATATTATCGTGGATTTCATTTTTCTGATCCTATTGGCTGAAATTTTTAACCCTCGGCGCATAAAGAGGGGTGTTGTAAGTTTGAGCGCTATGTATGTCTGTCTGTGACACCGTAGCTCTTAAATGGGAGGACGATTGGATTGCGGTTTTTTTTTTTAATTATAGGTAACTAATAAGGTTTTCTAGCGATGTTTCTTAGACATGTTGCATCAAAATCGGTTACCTAGCCGTTTTTAGGGTTCTGTAGGTAGCTAAAATCGAGTGTCCCCCGCCCTCTAAGATCTAAACGGTTGGGTGGAAAAATTTGAAAAAAACATTTCGTGTGCTCTGCCTACCCCATTTGGGAATACAGGCGTGATGTGTGTGTGTGTGTGTGTGTGTGTGTAGTTCAAACTTACTAGGTAAACTATAACGGTTGTTTTCTTTAGAATTATTAGTAGTTTTTTTTCCTTTTCTCATAAGGTTACCACCTCCTGGAGGCTAGTTGTTATGAATGAGATGCCGTCAGTAGTTTTATGGACAAAATTAAATCATGTATATTGAAACTTGGCACGTTATTAAAGCATATTTTTGTTGAGATTGAAATAGACTGAAAATATTTTAATACCTATTCCTCTCAAATGTACGAAAAATACTCGCTATTATGCTACATAAGCGCCATCTATCGAACTTCGTTAGCCAATAAATAAAACACGGTGTCAACTATCACAGTAAAACGCAAACCACGTAGTTTATCTTAATTATAACAGATGGCACTACTTGTTCATTTTTGCCTGCCATCTAGTAACAGGCTCACAAACTAGTTTGCTTCACGGCATATTTAACTTCCTTAGTGGAGTAGTATTTTTTGTAGTGATTAGCGGAAATTCTAATAGATGTCACACTTGTCCATTTAAATTTTATCTCTAGGTTATTCAAAAACAGTAATGGTATTCTACGTTGACCCAATTGTGTCAACTTTATTTAACAAATATGAAGATAAATAACATTACAACTGTTTGAATAGGTAAAATCAAGATATAACATACTTTATAACCTTTACAAACTTTGCTCGGGTGGTCCGTTCCGTGCAGAAATATTATTCAGATCTAGTCACACTGTATGGTTGACGTTTTATAGTCATGCAATACCAGGAAACTGAACTGTCATGTTTGTCATATTGTAACATTGTAAGAATCGAGCGTGTTGTGAATATTTTGCAAACGAATTGTTAATTATTTTTGAATTACTTCGTATTATTGGGCTTGTGATACCTAATTGTTGTGGTTTTTTTTAGTGTTTAGTGTTTATACCACTGTTATTAAATTAAATAAGCGTGCGACGGTTCATTGCATTTAAAACATCAGCCTACTTTGTTCAAGTTGACCTGCTTCGACTGTGATTTTAAAAAGGTAACGGTTTATTTATTTATGTTGTGTTGTAAAATTTCTAGAATTATTTTAGCTGGGCGCTCTAACCAACAGGGCTTATCTTTGTAAGTGCGCACTCCAGTATACAAGTATCTTCGTTCGTACCGTTTTCATATAAAATTTTGCCAGATGGAACTGTTGATGATATCTTTAGCTATGATCTTTAGCTTTTACCCATTATTGATTCTTTATGCTATTAAATAGGTGTTTATATAATTCCTAGTTAAACTGGTTACGGAATAAATTTGGATTAAAATATTTTTATTGCGTTTCGTGTTTCCGTGCGGAAAATTACCTGTCGAGTTTAGCTAAACAAACCTTACTTATTAACTTGGATTGATAGTTGATTTATAGTTACTTTTTCTGGATACTAAAAAAAAGCCTAGGTATTTCTTTTTTTCTTGGTCTTCCTTAGCCTAAGATAAACCATTGCATCTTATTTTAAAGCAAAACAAGACATCAAATCTAGTAATTTCTACAGTTCCGTACATTGCTGTATAAACTCATCAGAAAAACAATGACTCATCATTTTTGTTACAACCTTGAATAAGAGATAAGCTTGTGATTTAGCTCTTACATCCAATTTTTTCTTTTTAGACAGACAAGCATTAGCAATATTTTATCTCAAAGCTGCTCAACTGTTTTGACAGTTGTTGCCATAAGAACTTGTGATAGCTCACTAGAAGTTTTTTTTTTTTGTTGAGGTCACCAGAAGTTAAAACACTTAGTTCACCCTGTACCTTAAATTTGAAATGGAACCTGACAAGGCCAATTAAAAATTTGCCAGGGGCTTGAATGAGGTAAAATTAGTGGTTGACGAAGAAATTATCAGAATTTGTCCCGTAAGTGTATTAATTCATGTCACATCTTCTTTTCTGTTACTCGCTACAGGGATGTAGGCCAATAATTTTCTTCCAATGGCTTTGCTTCAGGATAAATTGAGTCACCTCTTGCTCAATCCTCAACAGAACAACTCAGTCTTTTTCTTTAATCTTGTAAAAAAAACAGTTAAAATGTGTAAAATTTTCCAATATTTATATCACTGCTCGAGAAGCCTGGTTTTCATCCTGACTGGGTGTGGGGAATGCTATATTTCAAAACATGTATTTTTTTTAAGCCTCTTTAAAGAAGCTTGTTTTTAGTTCATTGTCATCTGCTTTAATAGGTGTTATTCTCAGTTTTAATGAAACAAAATATAAATCTATGTTTATTTCAATTTATCAACTTTACAAGCATACTTTTGGCTATTTTTGTGTGTTGGAAGACAGCAGCGGTCAAGCCGTGCTGACTTTAAACACTGTTCTGATCTGATATGCGATGCAAGCTGTTTGGTGGTAATTGTCCTTTATTATAATGATAATACTTAATACATTTATTTTTTAAAAATCTCATTTAAGTATTTTTTCCATTACCCAATTGGGATTAATTAGGAAGTGGCATTCCCTCACACAATTGATTGCCATTTTTAGTAAAGAGGTAAATTTCTGCCATAATATAAACATTGAAACAATTTTGTATGGAAATGTTTAGTTTAGTTTTGAGCCAAGCTATTTAAACTTCTTATGAGGAAGTCTAGTTAGTTTTTTTGAAGTGTTAGCCGTATATAAATAGATGCCAACTAAAACATTATATTGTTATTTGAAACAATTTAATGCATATTTGCATATACCATTTCACAACAACTTGTTGAGGTCAGGGACCAAGGAAATGAATCTTGCCCGCTGCTTCCTCTATCCAACTCGGACCCCATCCATTCTAAATATAACTCATTCTTATAACTTCTCTGCGTCACTTTGAGTCATGTGAGTGATATAAATGGATATTGAGAAGCTGCAAATCTCATTGAGCAACTGGGTTTGTTACATTATGCTTTGTGGAATAATAATTGAATTGTAAATTGTAAAATAATTGAATTTTAAAAACGAAACAAACCTATTTGGGATTTGGCTGACTAGGTTTATTTCTTTTATTTGCAATGTGCACAATAAATAAAAATGAATAAAAAAATGGTGAGTGCACTTTTTTACCCATGATGGTTTTCCGAAAAAAATTAAACCAGTCGGACCATTCCCAACTTATGTTCACTTCATGGAACTTTAACAAACTTCAGACAAAGTGTGGGTTCTTGATAAAGCATTTTTTTGTGTGTTACCTTGAATGAAACTCCCTCCATTCTGTACCAATTTGCAAAGTTGCAGACTGTAATTCTACTACATCTGTAAGTCTAATTTTGCTAAAGATCAAAATTCATACTTCTACATCACTAGCATGTAGCAAACGGGCAGAATTGTATTTGCTTCAAAGAAAGACTAACTTACTTGTCATACCCATTGTGTATAGGCGCTCCATGGTTGATATTTAGTTTCCATTATGAAGCTGGGCTTATTTTCATTCTCTCAGTAACAGACAGCGGACAGTAGGACCAGAAGGGCTACTCCGAAGCACGAAATTCGAAGTTCGTATCGTACCGTCCCTCTCACTCTCGTATTAAATAACCAAAGCGTAGGCGGGATGGTACAATACGAACTTCGATTTTCGAATTTCGTGGTAGCCTTGCAGGTAATTCAAATGATGTTATGTGTGTCCATGATTTTTGATTGCTCTCCATCAGGTAACTCGCCTGCTTGTTTTCCTCATATCATATCAAAAATATGTAATAAACATAATAAGACCTGCCACTTGTAGGTCGTTATTGTCAAGTACTAAACCTATAAGCACCAAACTAAGGCCAATTTGGCCCACTTACGTCCCACTGTCGGGGACAGGACTCCTCTCAGAATGAGAAGGCTTGGGCCGTAGTTCCCACGCGGGCCCAGCGCAGATTAGAAACTTCACAAACCATTAAATTTCTTCGCCAATGTGTATAGGTTTTCTCACAATGTTTTTCCTCACCGTAAAGCTCGAGGTAAATTTCAAATGTAATTTCGCACATAGATTCCGAAAAACTTAGAGGCGCGATCCTGTGCTCGAATCCACAACCCTCTTGTTCAGAGGCAATAGGTGAGACCACTAGGCCACCTTCGTCAAAGGCCAATTACTTACATCAATAATGAACTATTGTACGAATACGGACCGCATAACCCTAAAGTCCCCAATTGTTACTTCTAAGCAAATCACTTCCTCCAATTTTCCTAACAATCGGTTGCCCTTGACCGACTCTAATTGACCTTAAAAGCTGAAGCAATGGCTTATTATGCATTACTGCAGTCGTGCACTGGCGATGCGATATTCGTACCGATCCGATAAGCGCTAAACCCGATAACGATAAAGTGTCCTTGGCGTATGGACTCACCCAGGTATCTCTTATGTTTTTTACATTAAATTTAAATAAAACAGTATTTCTATTAAATCTTCTTTTATTTTTCACTTATGACCGACATCTTTTATTTACTTCAGTCTCAACTTCTCAAGATGGTCCATACACAAACCAAAAACTTTCCTTCTTCCTAGTGTTGCTTTGCTAGACACCACAAGAGTAGGTACTTTATCTATTTATCTCCTACTCGTACATGGGCATTGCTACAAAATGTTTATTCAGGTAGGTATGTATACCTAGTGCCACCAGAGTGGACGTCACGCACACAAACAGGAACGTATTGTCGTGTTTTGACAGCAGGATTTTGACATACTTATATATGGGTGTGGGGGGAGGCTCCAATAGAGAGATCTCTCTCCAGGCAGGTGTTATGCCCGTGGACCGAAGTCCGAAGGACGAGCGTCGGTAGTTGTATATACGCGTCAGAGTTGTGAAACTTCGATAGCGCGATGTAGAACATGTTTGGAGTTTCTTTAGAAAAATGTACCCTGTACTTTTTTGATCCTAACAAATTTTGGCTTATTTCTACTCAGAATCACGAGCTCTATCGATTTGAGAATTAAAAAAGTGTCCAATTTTTTAATTGTCAGTTTTGTGACGCAGTTAACCATACATGTTGTATGGACCATCCATCACAAAACTGACTAATAAATGTTGTATGGTAAAGTAAGGATAATTAAGGCAAAACGGGTAAGTAATTTTTTTTCTGAAATGATTAAATTTGCCCATTCACTTTACTCTTATTTTCAAAAGATAAATTGTAAATTGGATTTTTAACAAACGATATTGTAAATACTTTATTGAATCGGGAGTTAAGTAAGTACCTACTTTGCGGAAGTCCATATCAATGAATTATGAACAATTAGGTACATTGCTCACCCGCGACCTTAAAATTAATCGGTGGCCTTGTAAAGTTACGAAAAACAATTGAAATAGCTCTTAAAAAACTTCGATGACGTTATCCATTCGTATCCTATGTTACATATATGTTTTATTGATGTCCAGACCAGAGCCACAGCCTTTCCGCCCACGCTTACTCCGTTAAGAAAGTAGAACTGTTTATACGGACAGTTAATTAAGATTGCGATGTATTCGCGGTTGTTTGGTATAGTTTTATTACCATGATAGTTGTAATTAGTAATTAGCTAATTAGTTTGCGTGTAGCGGATGTTTAAGATTTGAAAACAGCGTGTTATTAATAAGGCAAGTTGTTAGGTACGATTTAAAATGTGTAAGTAGATTCTCAAGGGGGTGATTTTGACAGATACCTACTCGAATTTTGATTATTAGTCTTCTCTTCTCATTCCTTTCCTATCGGAGGTTGTACAACATCATGGCAATTCTAATTTTGGAGGCCGCTGCTCTAAACAACGACGTGGTACTGCAGTTGAACCAGTCTCATAAATTCTTCAGCCACGAGTGCCTTCTCCTGCCCACGCTTCTCTTTCCGGCATTCTTCCCCTGGATGATAAGCTGGAGAACTCTGTACTTGGCGTTTCTCATCACATGCCCAAAGTAACACAACTTTCTTTGCTTGATGGTCTTTAGAATTTCAAGTGATTATTAGTATTAGAGGTTATTAGCAGAAAAAGACAAAGGTTTAATCACGAGAGGAAAGATATTATTTCCTTGTATATATAGGTAGATAAGGACATAAGATGCCTTAAGTTTATTAGTAAGGGGTTTCATTCCACAACCACCTGACCTGTGAGGCAGTATTGCCCAAAGTTTATGACGCTCGTGATCGCAAGCAAATGACAGATTTCGCATTCAAAAACTGTCATTTGATTGCGATCGTGAGCATTTGAAATGTTAGGCAATACGGACTCTGAATGTGTTTGTAGAATCAAACACAATTGCTTAGTGGTATGAATAGATCCGCATCCACCGCAATCCCGCGATCTTAACAAAGTCGTCGCTCCATCTTGTTGGAGGCCTGCCGATAGCTCGTGTCCAGGTCCGCGGACGCCATTCGAGAACCTTCTGACCCCATCGGCCATCAGTCCTGCGAGCAATGTGCCCCGCCCGCATTGCCACTTTAGTTTCGCAATTCTTGAGGAAAGCACAAGACCGGTCTGAGTGGAGAGCCTTGGGGGAGGCCTATGTCCAGCAGTGGATGTCTTTCGGCTGACATGATGATGCTGATAATGATAAATAGATCAATATAAGTAGAATTTAGATTGTTTTTGGAGCCTGTCAGTTTTAAACGCGAACTAAATAGTAAGACTAAAATAACTAACCTGTGCCTGTTGTATGCCAAATAATGTTTTCCGGTGTTAGCATCGATTTCTTTTTCAGTTCGTCTTGCTTCCGCGACTTGATTTACGTCCAAACCCGGTTATTGAAGTAGGCATTTATACATTTATATTTAATACTAAGATTCCATATTTTTGTAGGAACATAAGCTTTCAGTTTGTATCATAAAAACGTAAACTTAGAAACTGATTTCTTACATCTTCAAGGGATTGAAATCAAGGGATTGGAAGATCTGAGTAGGTATGTATGATAGACAGTTAGACTGACAGACGGAAATGAATTGGCAACAAATTGATCCAATACGGGTTCCTTGTTTCTCCTTGAGGCATAAGTCCTAGTTTAAGTTAAGGCGGCGCAGAAGAAACCTCCTGGGGGTTTTAGTGGGTAAAAACCCCATATAACCTCATCAACAACCCGTGGTGATCGGGTATCTAGCTGCAGATTTTCCCTGGGCTAAAAAAAAAAGCCGGTTATTTTTAGTAGAACGTTTGCTCAACGAAAACTATGATTTTTAAAAACCAAAAAGTTTTCCGTTTTTCCGGACGTGGTTCAAACGCCATGCGATGTGGATCCGAATCCCGTCGTGGGATCCCGAACACTAACGTTTTTAAAATTTTTGTTCCCATCAGTTGCAAGTTGAATAAACGCTTGCACAAATATCCTTCCTTAGTTACACAATTATATTTATCACTGTGCATAAACTGTCTCGTTGAGATTAAGTCAATCATTTCAGAAACAGGGTTAGAGATAAGCGTTTTTGTTCACAGAAAATCGGTTATGAGATGTTTTTGCCGTCCATTTAAATTCTTGGAACAATGACTAATATTTGCGCCCGAGACGGTTAGATTAGGGAAGTTAATTTGCTATGGATACAGACGGTTAAAGTCTGGACGGTTAGAGGATTCACACGTAACCGCTCGGCATCAGATCGACGCCGCCTCAACTCGATCCATCCAGTATTCTTTTTAAGAAATTCCATACTGTGAACTGTAACGCGCACATATCGGCATCGGAACAGCATCGCCTCATCTCGGCAAAAGCTAATAGCTCGCAGTTTCGATTCGATAGCCATGCCGCCTCGCTGTAAGCGCGCTCTCGCCTAGTGATAAACGCGATGTCACCTAGCCGCAGCCGTGCGAACACCTCGGAAGCGCTTTTCTGTTACATGCTTGCGTATGGTTGACGCCTGTACCACTACCATGAGTTTACAGTGACCGTACTCGATAGCGACGGTGCAAATTATTTCTAGAGGCGCTGTAACGCCGTCGCTATCGAGTACGTTCACTGTAAGTAAACTCATAGCAGTGGTACTGGTTGACGACGAGCAGATGAGGTGAGGCGGCGCCGATCTGATGCCGAGCGGTTACGTGTGCGACAACCTTTAACCGTCCAGACTTTAAACGTCAGAATCCATAGCAAATTAACTTCCTTAACCTAACCGGCGATACTCCATCCTCGGCCGAACCTGGGCTTTACATATCTGAAGCCGCTGCTTCGGAGTGAAGTATCATCAACATTCTAGCAGCCTTTATAGGTAAAGATATATTTTTTTTTAAGTACATAAATTAAATATACATCATCATCATCATGTCAGCCGAAAGATGTCCACTGCAGGACATCCCCCAAGGCTCTCCCACTCAGACCGGTCTTGTGCTTTTCGCATCCACCGTGATTCCGCGATCTTAACCAGGTCGTAGCTCCATCTTGTTGGACGCCTACCGACAGCTCGTCTCCCGGTACGCGGACGCCATTCGAGAACCTTTTGACCCCATCGGCTATCAGTCCTGCGAGCAATGTGCCCCGCCCACTGCCACTTCACATAAATATACAAAATACCTACTATTAAGCCTTTCCGCGCAAAAACATCTCATCTACCGATGACTAATAGAACAACCGTAACATTTCACCTTAACGATCGTGACAGCCGTGTAACTGATGTTACCTATTAATCGTTACTTAGTCAACGGTGCAACGAACGCAATAGTCGCCGGACCGTGAGCTCACATTATACCTATTTACCGACCGGGCAATAATTGCTGTTTCCGTTGTTTAGTTTCTAAACCGCGGTCTTGAAACACGTGGTAATTGGCTAACCGACGTAAACGCTAAGCTGAACGTGGAAAGTGCTGGGGGGCTACTGCGAATTCAAAAATCGAAGTTCGTATCGTACCGTCCCTGTCACTCGTATTAAATAATATAAAGCGTTAGCGGGACGGCAAGACAAGTAGTTCGAATTTCGTACTTCGTGGTATAGGGCCTGAGGGTGTCTCAGGTGCTCTTTGTGTGGTATGAAACTTCCCGAGACTCAATAGTGACATTGTCGTTGAAGTTCACTTTTCTAGTCTAGATTCTAAACTGAAGTTCAGTTGATTGCTCCTTTAAGCCCGCGTTTCCAGAGAAATCGTGCAAGTTGCATTCCATTGTGAGGCCGTAAAGCCAACGAGTTTCTAGGGGTCAGTCCAGCACCGCAATGTAATGTACATGGATGTTTTTCTTGCAGGTTTAAACTGGGATTTAGGTAAGGATAGGTGTAGATTATACATTCATTATAATCACTGAAATTAAAATCATTCATCCATTTGGGTATGTTCACAAGAAACTTTTCGGCTGGATATTTCACCTATTTGTTACATGCTTAGTTACCGGTTTTGGTGGGTATTATTGAGTATGCTTATGTATGCCAAAATTCGTGAGCAAAATAGCAATAACGATTGTTACCGTTTTGATCATATCACGCCTACGTAAAGACTATTCGTATAAATTACATCGATTTAATCTAAACGATGTAAAAGTGATTCACATAAAGCGTAATAAAAAGGCGTTTTGCACAAATAACTTTTCAAGATTTCTAATGACACGGCCACAAATTGCGTCCGTAATGACGTGGGAGCAGAGATTTAAGGAGAGAGTTTAACGCAAGTTTCGAAAACTTTAAAACTTGATAATTTATAGAGCTTTAACGGATTTCATCACACCTTTAAGCTATTTTATAGAACTAATCTTTCAAACTGTACGACAAACATTTAATGGAGCATTCTAGAGCCTGTTTATAAATCATTCATTCTGATAAGGCTGTCAACAAACAAAATCTTGTGACGGGGTAGCAGTAGATTCTATTCAAAGTCGCTAATGATCCAGAACAAGCTTCTGTGATCCGCATACATTTGATTTGACATTTACAAGTTATTATTAGAACAAATCTCTCTAAAATGGACCGTAACTTGAAACGGCAGAACGTTCTCGATTCTCCTTTCCGCGAACGAGTCGCTTATGTTTTAGTATGGGAAGAATCAATTGTTTCTCAGATTGCTGTTTCGTATCGAAGAAAGTAGGCTATAAGGTCAGTCGTCTTCGTTCGTGATGTCCCTGACTAACGGACGAAAATGAGTGGATGCTTAACGATATCAAATTACTTATCAGATTTGGCTCCCGAGTGGGCACTTATCTCGAGTTCGCATTTTTTACGTCCAAAACGGATGCTGTGTTTAATCAATATTGTTTTAAAAGAGATCACAGTATATCTTTTTAAGGATGCAGTTCGCTATACATTTTCTGATTAGTGTTCCAAACTGAAGCCTTATTAACGGTTCACTAATGTTTCACTGAAACTTGTTCGACAAAATTTCTTTTCACAACCAATGTTTCATATAAATATTTACTATTAATTTACAAATATGTTGTTTCGATTTAAAACTTATCGTTAGACAACTAGTAATTTAGAAAATACTAAAAGTGTATATCTTAAACTCATTGATATACAAAACGACATTTAGAAAAAGATTATTTAATAAATACTCGTATTGATGCTGCACGCAAACCTGGAAGAAAGATACAAAATGTGTGTTTACGAGTATAGTATAACGCAGCGGCCTTGTCCATTGCGAGGCTCCGTGTTGCAGGTCTTTGCGAGGCCCTTTGTCCTTCGTGAAAAGTATGTGATGCGAAACTAGGTCCGATTTCTATATTTCTTAAATTTGTTTGGGGTTTTGCGCGAGACCCCTGCGAGAGACACTTATTAACACACTCGGAATCATAATCTTTTTCACCTCTTCTTTCTCTTCTTACAAAGTACAAGACAAGGTTAGAAAGATTATAGAATGCACTCGTGAACATGAGCGCGTTGTACAATACGACCTCTGGTCTGTTCATCAAATTCATCATGTTGGTCATCAAATTTTCTAATATTTCAGTATTATCCAAACGTTTTAACTTGTCGTGAATTGTCAAAAGTATTGCTATGCTAGAGTTCGCAACAAATTGTACCTACTTGGATAACGGTGCATCGCAACGAATAGCCCCTATCCTCCGGGGATCCCAGTTAGTTTCACAAACGCAACAATGTGCTATTTCTCGTTTCAATATGCAAAACGTAAATGAGAAACAAAATACCATTTACTCGTCCAATCTACGTTACATTTTCTGTATTTTAAATCCTATTGCTTCTCGCTAATTCCCTGTTCTGGATACATTATTTAAAATTGCTAACATTTATTGATAGGCTTTAACTAGTTAGATGATCTCATTCATAATTAAGCATTGATTAGCCTGGTTTAATTCCAATCACTATGAATTTCATACTTCGGTCATAATGATTTGTCTGAATCAAGAACTCAATGGTTGTAAAAAAATAATCTCATGGTAGTTATCTTAACGAATGAGCTTTCGTCCGTTCTTTATTCTGCCCACACTCAAGGCGAAACCAGTCTGATATGATAATCAATTTACTAAGGTAGGTATAATATAATATTTTCTGTGCCAGGCTAAACCATTAAGATAATCTCCCACTTTCACCTCATTCTTATCCGTAAATTAGTTGTCCGAGCTTTCTTCCTGATTGAAGTACTTCCTGCAATCTGCATCGCATGCAAGAATTTAGTCCGTAACTGTTTTAGATAATATTGCAATTTTTCGCTATGATTATTTAACACGAATTGGGCTTGTGTTATTCTATTGTTCACTGATGTATTTCGCACGGCGAAGCTCTCATTGCGGCTGAAATCTTTGTTCTCTCATTTATTTGCCTTTGGGCAATCCTGTGGTAAAATTTACCTCGTAATATGAAAGATAAACATTTTATCGTTTGGAAAAATCCTTCAAGCTTCCGGTGTTTGTTTCAAGCTTACGCTGCAATGTTGACATTGGGTTACTTTCCTCAATTTCTTGTCTTTCGTCAATGACTACTTCATCTGATTGCTCTGAGGTTATGGAGCCAGCGTCTTTTCCAAGTTAAATATCTTATTAAAAGCCATACAGTAGCTAATTATCCGCATTTTCAATGAGCAAAATGTATCGTTTATCGCGAATTTCTTCCAAGTCATCGATGTCCAGAGAACCGGCTTCCGCATGACGCGTTCGAGCGCGACTAATGGGCCGCGCCGCGCCAGTAATGCTCTCCGCGCCGTGCCAACAGGTGCGCTCCGATACTTCCAGCGTTATTCTGCCACCCTGGTATCAGTGGTAACTTTTTCGGTGTCCGAGAAACTGTACCGTTATCATTTTTGTGTCAGTGAAGTGATTTAATTTAAACTGAACTGTTTTTATATTGACCTGGAGCTACGGCAAAAGGTAGCTTCATATGTTTTTTTTTATTTTGCTATAGTTCAACTTGAATAACTTATCGCGAAAGTTGAATCAATAGACAATTGAAGCTTATTTAGTGGAATCGATTCATTTAGGTCCATAACATACTTATTAATTAGCCATTGAAATCTCCTTAACTAATTGAGAGAAAGTGAATTCGTTAAAGGTAACCTCAAATTTGGAAATAAAGCTATGACAGAGTTGATTAACCTAACCTTCTTCGACTCTTAGTCAAGTTTTCTTTTTAATATATCATTAACAACTTCACTTTTACAACTTGTTTGACACTTTTAATGAATCAAAGTTTGGAATAGGTACTTTCAAAAACCCATTAATGCAATCCTTGTCGTTCTTAATTCTAACTTTCTTTGATACAAAGTCTTTGTTGAAATTTCGTTAAGAATGAGCTGATTATTTGCACGTTTTAAAAAAGGTCTCAAAGTGCAGCAAGGTTCGAAAGCTTTTCATTAGATTAGACATACCTACTATGTACTACAATACAAAGTAATTGATGGACAATATAATAGCTAGCTACGGCCTCAAAAGGTTAATGAGATAAACAACTCGTTTCGTGTCATTGAACTTGATCTGAAAATAATAAACCCACATGCTTTTAATCTGTACAAATTTTCCACTTTACTGGTAACACGTTATGATCAAGTAAAAAGTTCTCAAGTATGCGTAGGTAAGAATGCACATTTTCAGAAACGTCTAGTATCCATGTGTGGAACAAATCCTGACAGTTTTTTTTTAGTGACAAACTTGGCTCATGACAACAGAATACAAACTTAGCTCATGAGGCGGTATGTATACTTACGTTTATTTCCTTATTCAGCATATGTTTCGAAAAAAATATATAAAAATCTCGACCGTTGCCAGCCCTGAAACACGTACGTGTTAATCATAGAGTGTAAGCTTTAAGCAGCAAAAGAGTCTTGTAACTACCTAAACTACACCTTATTGAACTCTAAATGTAGACCTAAAGCCGAGTTTAGACTTGCAAGAAAAATCGTACAAGTTACATTACATTGCGAGGCCGTAAAGCCAACGAGTTTGTAGTGGTCAATCGAGCGCCGCAATGTAATGCAACTTGCACGATTTCTCTTGCAAGTGTAAACTTGGCCTTACCTTTACTTACTTATCAGCAGAAAACCTGAAGTTATTGCAAATTGAAGCAGTGTTTTGTTTGATTGTTCCTTTATATGTAAGAAAGTCCTTTACTAGAAAGGCAGCATAAATGCGAACACTAATTTTGATTGTCGCCATACCTTCTCTGTGACAGGTAAACTGACTTTGATTTGTGTTACATACATGTCGCGTCACAGCCATATCGTCACACCCATAAGAATATTATGTCACGTAATATACATAGTGTTTTAACTTTCGTGATTTTCTGTTATACGACGTACAGTACTGTACTGATATTAAGTAATGATAAGTACCTAGTATAGTCATATAAGTCATATTTCACGGCTTTTCTATATCAGATGCTAATGCTCCAAAACTAATTTACTTACTTCCATCTAATAAGTGATCGTATTCTCTTGACGTAATAAAATCTACACTCAATATCGGAGTTATATTGCATTTGACACGTGCAACCTTATTAACTATCACGGCATATTAGATATTTAATACTCGATAGGTTATATCATTAGTAGTTATTGACGTAGAGTCTAAAAATAGTGATGATTCTGGTGTCTTTGAATCATGCCTTGAAGTAAATAAGTAGAATACTTACTGGTTAATGAATCTTTGATTTTATTAGTTTGTTTTGTGTGTTTTGTCCCTTTTTCATAAATAATTATAGCTTTTTAATCTAAACTCCTTCAACGCTAAATGATATAATGGATTATTCTTTTAGAGCGGGTTTAATCTTCTTTCTTGGCTACCAACATATCAATAACTAACTATAGTATCAAAACTATTGTGTTCAAGGTTCTCTCTGTTAGGATTAACGGTTTTCACTATTAGCATCTTATCTAAGTGAAACTTGCTCGCCTGCCCACATATGTTTTGATGTTGCCGAAACATATGATGACTGTCTATAGACAAAAAAAACTTACGCTACAAGAATTCAATTTAATTCCAGTTATTCTGAAGTATACCCCTACTGAAGCTTTTTCGTATTCGCTTTGTTGTCTACAATTATCTGATTCGATGAGCTGTGTTAAAACAATTATTTTGATTTTGAAATTCTTCTTTGTATTTCTTTACCTATAACATTTTAAATTACCCTTTAGAACAAGTGCTCTGTTAATACTGATTGTCTCATTTGTCGCAGCAAAAACTCATTTTTATTTACACGTTTTTTCGAAAGCTAACATTGAAAACATTCCAGTCTGCTGCGCTTCTAAATTTGCGCTGCTTTTATCTAACTCGACCGCTGCCACAATTTCAACAGTTAGAATTTAGTTTACGAGTTTCTTGCATGATGCATATAAAAGCCAGACCACAGTTTTGCCCACTTGGCTTTATTCAAACCATCGCAAATTACTGAATGTGGAGGAAAAAATAATGAGTTAACTCGTCCAGTAAACAATTTTACATATTTTTGATCTATGACTATTCTGGTAACCACTGAACTGAACAATGTCTTCACATGAAAACATAATTATTATAAAAACCAAAGTCATTGACAACCAATTTTTCATAACTTTACACAATTGAAATGAATAGGTACAAAGACCATTACCATAACAAAACTACTGTTCGTTTCTAAATGCCTTCGCTACACAGCTAAATTTCAATAGCCTGTATTAACATTCAAAATAGCATTCCAGGTTAATGGAATGAACTGAAAGTGAATGGATAAAGTTTTTCCATTAATTGATGGTAGGCCCGATGCCTAATATAGAGAAGCGTAGCTCAATGTCGTGTGCCAAAAAAGCCGGGTCCACTTCGGTATAAGCTCTCGTATAAATTAATCGAGAGTCCGCAAGGCGAGGTTGGCTTTCGATGAAATCCGGTCTGGCTTTACATACTTTTATTTGCGATGCCTGGAAGGCTGATGTACGATGCTGCTCGCTCATTACACGAACCCAACACGAGTAATGGTTGCTTCGAGTAATTCAATAGGTGTTCTTCTAGGCGAGACAATAGTTACTATGGTTTAAATTTGAAAAGTATTAATTGAAGTGATGGCTAATGCGATTTGTCTAATGTAGCATCTAGTTATTTTAATGAACTTCTAACGTTTATCTAATAAAAAGCATATTCAGGTTAATGCTTCTTAGAATTACGTTGACATTTGATGCTCAACTGGACTGATAAAACAGCAGTCTGAAATAAAAATGAGAGTTGACGTATTGAGTAAGTTACTATGTTTTCGATTTAACTTTTGAAATCCGATCTGTTAGGTGTTCTAAAGCCATTTTACGGTACGTCTTTTTCAATTTCCTTAACTTTGAATTTATGTCCATGACTTTTATGAGTCATGTGCAGATATCGCCTTTGCATGTCTTATGTATGTAAGGGACACTTGAACATGAAACTACCGTGATACTCAGGGACGTCAGGGACACTTAAGAATTCTAAATATATACATGAACCCCCTAAATCAGTCAGGTTGATACACGAATTGACAATTTGTAAATTCTATTTGTAATATCAGTGTCGCATCAAAAGAGTTCTATTTTTATTTTTCTCATTTCGTGTCTTCTTATGATTATCTTTTACTGCTTACTTTCATAGTCCGTCGGTACGTACTTAATTCATTAATTCATACAAATCTCCATTGATGTTGTTTGCAGTAAATATACAACGTAACAGTTCAATGAAGATGACATGTAGTTTTCTACAAGTAATCAATCAATCATTTATATTAATACCAATAAATCTGTTAGTAAATGCTGATAAATCATTATTTGATTCGCTTCTCAATTAACGGTACCTTCCTACTTAACGGTAGCATTTCTCGTCATTAGTAGTACTATTTAAATTGTATATTTGTGTCTAGTTGATTTATCTTTTAAGGTGATAGGACTATTATGTATACGTCGTTATGTTTTTTCTGGTAAATTCGGCATTATTAATATTTTAACCCTTAATGTAATTTTTTGCCATGTCCTCACTACAACATTACTAGTTAATGCGACTTAAATCTACTTTAGCACTGTAATTATTTGTTTTTTTTTCGCTGAAGTATCACTTTTCTCGTAAATCTTTATTTTATTCTCCTTACTATTTCGTCGTCTGTCTATTTTTACACGATCTACGAGTCACATAGGTGTATACATGCCTATTTACAACTAAACGAGCAAATGATGTAATTTCGTAGACAACAGCCTGTACATAATATGTAATAGGTATAGCTTCATTCTATTCATGTGTGGATTTTGTTATCTATCTGTTCATGATCATGATGTATAATCCTCTGTTATTTCGCTATCGACGTTTTCATTTCGACGCAATTCGGATCGTCAGATTGTTATCTCTATCTGAAAATGGCGCCCACATTCGAAGGCTCTTCAATTTTTAGGGTTCCGATAACAATGGCATTTATCCTGTTTAGGGTGGCTCGTTTGCCCCAATAATTTTATTAATCATCAAAACAATCATAAGGAAAAGTACCTATTCGAAATATGAACCCGAAGTTACTATGTCCACTTACGGTCTTAGAAAACTCGATTTTGCAATGACCTAATAACAAATAGAACAGATACAAACAAACATTATTGTTAAAAATGCTTTGTTCCCGTGCGCCTGCGCGAATGCCCCTGTAATGAATGGAGTCATTTAGAACAAAGAAGATTCTACAAAAACTTTCTGTCAACAATGTCTGTAGTCAAGAAAGAAACGTGTGCCTTTCTGTAATGTACGAGTATGTCTGTCAACCAGCCAATTGGTTAAATACACTAAACTCCTTAAATTATATCGCCGCCAATATTTCAAATTGTAAAAATACTTTACGGTTTATGTATTCCACTAATGTAAATAGAATGACCTTATCTGCGACACGGTTTTATCTATATGTCACTCACATCTAAGAGATCGTTTACTTTGTATTGTTCACACAGACGGCGTCATCCGCATTGTAGGATTTTGCAATGACTAAAAGTTTTGCAACTTAATCCCTCTTGTTAGATTCTAGAATATTCAAATTATGATAAATATGATTTTAGTTACTCGAAATAATTTAGACTTGATGCACAAGGTGGACTGATGATCTATCTGGCTAAGGTCACATAAGTATGACGGGACACTGTGGCGTTCTTTGGGGAACACCTATGTCCAGCAGTGGACATTTTTAGGCTGATTATGTTGAACGGTCACTGGAGACCATAAACTGCAAAAGGAGACATAAGAAGGGAGACGAGGCAGGGGAAAGCCAAGATTAAACCTAAGACCGGAGAGGATTAAGACTTAGTTTGTCGTATCAAGAAGTCAAACAGCTGGTCGAAGATCGTGAGAAGTGGGAGTTATTCCACCATCAAGAGCGCAGTTCTTAAACTTGAGAAGAGATGATGAACGAGAAACACCATAGATGTCAGTTTTTTGCTAATCAATGCCTGTTGTCCGAGATGGTCTGACAAGGTCGCCACAGAAAGCTTATTATATATACTTAACTAAATATAGGTGTAAGTGTAACTCTAGATAGGGAGAGGAAAGTCCACCAACGGGTCGTTCACGTCACTTGACTTTTATGACTTGAACAAATATTGACAACGGGCATTATCGCGAGTTACGTGTCACGCCTGCTATTTTGAATATGTTTTACACTTTCTCATGTGATAGGGGAGAGGGTACTGAACGAGATAATATGATAGCTTCTGTAATTAAACTGATACCAACTTTTTAACTAGGGACGACATCAAATATTCTTTTAACTGCCAAATTATTACTAACAGAGATGCATATTCAATCATTGTTGATTGATTTGCCATCAATCAGAATCCATCAAATACCTCCCATCTGGCTCCATTAAAATCGTTTATCAATCACCTGACATGTCGCATACATCCAATTTGAAAGTTCCGCCAGTTCCATCAAAGTAGTCAAAACAAATATGTTATTAAGTATCATCATTTGTATTCTAGCCATATATTATTTAACATAAAATTTTTACTCGCCTCAAATATCGAATGCTTATGCTGTTGGTAGGCCTAATGAAATAGCTTTCGCTCCGTGTGAGTACTTTCTTGAGAGAGCCAATAATATGTGCCCCGAATGCTGATTTTGTTGATTTTCATCGAGATTTCAAAGTAGGTAAAGGATTTGAAATTTTGCTTGATAAATCTGGGTCTTGCTCGAGTCTGATCACGTATATATCACAAGTGTTACAACGTTCCATTTGATGGTACTATAGCATAAAATGAAAGTTAGACAGCAGTGACACGTTTTCACCATACTAGTTATAAATTGTATAATATCCACTAGCTGTTCCAAATTTTCTTTCATGAAAAACTTTTCCTGTCAATAAAAAACACAACAAAAAAATAATTAGCGAAATCGGTTCAGCTATTCCCGAGTTTTGCGCTTAGCAACACATTTCCAGATTAATTATTATTTAAATAGATTTAATTTTTTTTCATAAAAACCTTTTCCTGACAGTAACAAACACAACAAAAAAAGAATTAGCGAAATCGGTCCAGCTATTCCCGAGTTTTGAGCTTAGCAACACATTTTACGATTAATTTTTATCTATATAGATTATTATAGATAGATTACACTATTTTTTATTTTAAAAAGGTTCTACTGTGATTCAACTCCCAGTCATGTCACTTAGTTACCTCTTAGTATATTATGTATGTTTACCTCTCTCGAAATATCCCGGTGGTGTAAAGATCTGACTTTATCGCTGTTTGCAGTTGAAATTACTGTGTCAATGTCCCAGTTAAATTGCCCATCAATAACGTGAACCACTTTTATTTTCTGCGCTAATAATCTTGTCTTTTTTTTGCCGTGCGTTCATTGGTGCGCAGGCGACTATGCGGATCCAAGCGGAGACGCAAGACCCAAGAGACATAAGCTACGTAATCGTACCGCAAACACGTGTGAATCAGACTGTGAGAGTGGCACGCGATATTGCTTTTCCCATTGGAAAAAATCTTCAGTATTGATAGTGGTATTAGATTATTAGATAGGTTCTGTAAAATCATTTAGAATTTTATTTCCTTGCTTGTATAGGACCATTTGTTTCAAAAACTTTGAATTGATTAATTTCTTCTTTGTCTTCATTGACCTCAAACAAAATGGTTACTTTTGTTACTATCAGAGTTAGTGAGTCAAGTTACAATTATAATTTTAGTTATATTTAATTTTATTAAATGGATTTTTTTATCTACACCCATATAATAAACCCTCCTTTATGCGTTCAAAACCATAGATAATGAAATGAGCATTACGACTTTGGATTCTATTATATGAACATGGCTGTATCGTAATGGTCATTACAATACAGAAATCTATATCGTAATGAGATTTCATACATCAGTACAGTACCGGGGCGCGCACAAGCAGACGCACTAGCGTGATGAATATAGGTAATATCTTATTTGATAAACTTTTTCGTGATAAACCTACACTTTTCCTTCTTTGCCCTGGGAATTGGTTGTCCTACTTGTCGCAAAGCTATAAGTAAGTCCGTAACTTTATTTACAGTTAGCCTATGGCCTATACAAACCAATAGAAACGAAAAAATAAACTTCTTGTTTGAATAGTGAATTTACCTACATTACTTATCAAGCTTCAAATAAATTGCACCTTATTTCGTCGTATCATAAAAGTAGATACCTACTCCAGACTCTATACTAATTTTATAAATGCGAAAGTGTGTCTGCTTGTGCATTTGTATGTTTGTCCGTTTGTTTGTTTGTTTATTATTCTTTATTGTACAAAAAGGATATACAAAAATCACGTACAAAAAAAAGTGCTAAGTACAAAGGCGGACTTATCCCTGAAGGGATCTCTGCCAGTCAACCTTTGAGTGGTAGAGAAAAGCAAAAACATTTGAATAAATATACGAGTAATTATGCATTTGTCACGTCGAAACGGAGCGATGGATCGACGTGATTTTTGCCATAGAGATAGTTTATGGGCCAGAGAGCCCAGAGAGCTAAGCTACTTTTATCCCGAAAATGTACAGTTCCCGAGGGAACAGCGCTCGATAACTGAATTCCACGCGGCGAAGCCGCGGGCAAAAGCTAGTAATCTTCATAAGAATAAATCTGTCACGTCTAGAAGATTTTACTGTTATAAAGAAATATCTACAAAAAGTTTCTAAGCCATCACGTACATAATTACGTCTCGTCTCACCAATCCTAATGGCACATAGTGAATTTTCAAGTATCCTTACCAGACATTTCAATACCAACTTCTTAAAGCATGACTCGCTGTTTGTAAACTAAACCTTAATGTTACGCTTATGCTTACACTTGCTTGTTCAAGGAAGTCGCAGTCTTACTTGATACACAATAAGGTCTTACACTAACACAGTGTGAACACGGTAGCACGTTGCTAAGTCACGCCCTCGGCTAGGCTTAAGAAAGGCTGTTTAACCAGCAAACCGTAATTGGCATTGACACTGTGTATAATTTAATTTGTTTGAAGAAGACGATGTAAGACGTCTACGTTTTGCTGACTTAGAACAAAAAGATCTAGTTTATCTTGTTGACTTATAGGTCGAGTTGAGCTAGTAAAAAGTGGAATGAGAATTGTTGCTTAGTCGTTTTGCGATTGCGTGTTGGTTGAGTTCATTTCTTGTTGGAATTCTGATCGCCGACTAGATATTTTATGGCTTTGCAGGCTTTATTTAATCACAGTCTGTGGCAAATGGTTGCAATCTTGGAAAAGTAGGTATTCCCCACACATGTATAATCTACGTAATCATCATCGTAAAGTTTCAGTTAAGTAATTAGTTTGTAATTTTATAACAATACTAGCTTTTGCGCGCGTGGAATTCGTTTATCGCGTGCTGTTCCCACGGGAACTAAGCATTTTTCCGGGATGGAAATTAGTAACCTATGTCACTCTCTGGCCCATAAACTATCTCCATGCCAAAAATCACGGCGATCCGTCGCTCCGTTTTGACCTGAAAGACGGACAAACATACAAACAAACACACACACTTTCGCATTTATAATATTCGTACGGATGGAAGTACGGGTTGTACCTAACGGCGAGTAGATGCAGCTTCTTACTTTGATAGTTTTGTAAGTCACTCGAAAGTTGTTTTGAAACTCAATACTAATAATGTTTTGTTGTAGGTACAATGTGTAGTGTGACATGTAGATAATTGTTTACTCTTGTTTATAAATTCTAAATATATTTACTCACTGCGTTTGACTATTGTATGTATAGTCCTCCTCATCGGTTTCGATGACGGCGACCCCACAACTATCCTCTATGAATTAAGACGCCTATTATGGGCTCTGATATGGCTGGCTAGGCCGAATTTATTTTTATTTATTTAAAAGTTTGACTATTAGAAACATATGGAAGAGAATGATAATTTACGTCTATATCCTGTCTGTTAAGAACCGCATAAAATATACGATATTGACATTTTAGTACCATCTGCATTTGAATTTCCCGCAAACAAGTTTCTTGTGATCTTTAATTTATTATTAAACTGATGTCTAAACTTCGTATCTCAGGAGTTAAAGTTTATCATTATGCGGTGACGAACAGCTGTTACAGTGAAGTCTGTGAATAACTGATGTTCTGAGACAGACTTGTAATCTCTATGCTCGGATATTCCCATTTACTCGATAATATACTTTAACAAGTTTCTATATAACACTCATTGGAACCCTATCGCAAGAAGGTCCTTATAAAGTTTTTTTGATATGTGCGGCAAAAGCTGACTGAGACAGGTCTCTACCGAGTGTCTCATCCATGCTTGTCTAGGTAAGTATAGTAAAGTCTTACGCTGTTAAATAAATTTCGGTGTACTTACCTACTCATGGGTTTTATTATGAAAATGACAAGCATTCGGCAATTTTGGCAACATCTGTCGCGTCCAATATTGAAAGCGACTTCGATAACTTTTATGACATATTGTTGATGAATAGACCTTCTTTTTTGGTAAATAGTAATAAATATTTGGTCATTTAATGTCTACTTCAAGAGGTGATATTTAAACTTCAGATTCAGAACTAGAGTAAAAAAATAAAGACTATTATTTGCTATAGAATTTTAGTTCCGAATAATTGCTTTTATTGTTCCATCGTAGATCCACCCATCTTTGTCACATTTCGGCTTCTTGACCTATATCTCAGATAAATATGGCTGTAACCTAATAGTTAGAAAAGCATATTTGGAGTTAGGCACTTAGGCTATATTTACACTTCCATGTTCCGTTTATCTCCAGATGAAAACATAGTAAAAAAAAATGTCCCAGAAATAAAAATAGGTGACCATTGTTCGTAGTTAGCTTCTTATGAAAACCAGTTTAATCGTCCTTTCTTCCAATTAACGGTCTAACGAATAATCTCATATGTTACTGTTACGGGGTACACGCCACATTACAATGGAACAAAGGCCTGCGATGTCTCACTCGGAAACGCTCCGCGCTATTCGCCATGCGTCGATAAATTAAACATTCATTGTTTGTGCTCTCCAAGCTTACCTTCGACCTCACTCATGTAACTCACGTGCGCTCCCCTACCCCTGCAATACCCATGTCTTTGTCTAAATGACGTTTATTTGTACCCACATTATTAAGGTTTACCTTTTTGTTTTTCAGGTTAACCACCACACGCGCCTTCTTCGCCTATCTCCAGCCTTAGTCTGTATTCATCACTGCCAACTATTCCGCCCTACTACGCGCTTAATGTCGCCATGCTAGACAAGATTCATGTTAAATGTAAGAACAGAGACCAAGCTAGAAAACTCCAGAAGTGCTGGCGTACGTGACATCATCGGGAGAAAAGAGAGGGCGTTATGAGCCAGTCTCAGGACGAGGCCCGAGCGGCCAGGATACAGAAATATAAAGAAGAGAGAAGGAAACAACTTACAGCAAGAACGGCGACGCTATTCTCTGAAAATGTCACTCAAAGGTAGATAAGATACACTTCTTTTGAAATCTATCAAAAAAATATTTGCATGTTTGAAATTAGATACAACATGTCATGTTTCTGTTTTAGTACATTCTTTATTTTATTGTTTTCAGGCGCCCAAGAAAAGCAGATCGTACGCCTTCGGAGGACGCTACTGGAAATCTGAAATCATCATCGGACTTAAATCTTAATTCCATCTCTACATCTGTGCCTATTAGAACAACACGTGCTTCTCGCTTGAGAGCTGCTGCCGCAAATCAATCTGATTCCTCGCCGTCGCCAATAAAATCCAACAGAAGCTCTTCTGCTCAATCTCTTTTGGAAGAAAATAAAAACAAATCACCCAAAAACTCTAAAATTATAGAAAGAGATAAAAATAAGTCTTCTCCGAACAAAAGGACTAGTCATCAGAAAGAAAATCAGAAAAGCATTTCTTCCTCATGCGTTTCTGATAAAGAAATTGGTGCTATAAGATCGAAACCTAAACATTCCATTAGTAAAAATATTTTAGAAAAAGACAAACTTAATTTATTAGTCAGTAGTTCTAAAGTAAATGATGTTGACGAAACTAACGGTTTGAATAACGAAAACACACATAACGCTGTAATCGAAGACAATGAATCTAAAAATAGTGATATAGAAAGTAAAGAAAACACTTCCATAGACTTACGGGTCCACGGCGAAGAAATTTTGAACGAAATTTTACTTGACAAAAGCATTTCACCAAGTTTAGAAAAGGAAAAATTTGAAGCTTTGTTTAATCGATGTGTTATAGAAGACGAGAAGGATCAGAATTTTTCTCAACTGAATAATACAGATAACTATTCAGATAGCAACCATTCAAACGTGCTCAATATTAGTCACAAAAGTAACATTCCTATAATACAAGAACCTGTGGTAAAGAAAATTGATGTAATTGTAAAGTTAGAAGATAGTGTTGTAGTGCCAATAGGTGTGAAAGATGAAGTGGGTGGGTTGTTAGGGGCTGTGTGTGTTCGCAAAGTAGAAAGATTCAGTGAATTGCTCAGTAATTTATGTTCGCCTTGTGAAGCTGATGTACTGTTTGAAGATATCTTGGTTGAAAATGGGATCGACTCTAGTGGTGAATCGGTAAGTAAAATCCCCCAACCTCTGGCTAAAAAGAGACTTAATTACTTTCTCTACACCCATATAGTAAATCTGTATCGTAATAAGATTTTATATATAATTACGGCACCGGTGCGGTGCGCGGTGAACAGCCGCAGGCAGACATACCTAGTTAATGCAGGCCATTCTCAATGGTTCGCGGAACGCACGATAGAGGATTTAATATATGGATGTAGATAAAATATTGTATACAACTGTACGTAATTAGGCCTTAAAACACTCATGTGACCCTATTATGAAACTCGGCTACGCCTCGTTTCATAAAACCACACTCGTGTTTTAAGGACCCCTATTACGATACGATACAGTTGCATAAATTACTATAGATTTAAATGTGTTTAGTTTTCCTCATCTTTTCTTTTGGGCCTGTGTCAATGGCCTTTGCGATATAAATGTGATAAAATAATTAATAATTTATATTTAAAATTAAATATTTTATATTTAATTTTATCGCTAATTCTGCCGTGAAGCAGCAGTGCTTGCACTGTTGTGTTGCGGCGCGGAGAGTAAGACAGCCGGTGAAATTACTGGCACTTGAGGTATTCCAACTTAGGCCTCTAGGTTGGCAACGCATCTGCAATACCCCTGGTGTTGCAGATGTTTATGGGCGGTGGTGATCTTTTACCACCAGGAGACCCACTTGCTCATTTGCCTTCCAGTCGAATAAAAAAAAATCAGGTATACCTATTGTTAAGTGATGAATGAAGATGAAATAATAAGAATGAGCTGGACATAGTAATCCCAATTTCTTTGACTGCAGCTTGACAAATAAATGGATTTATCAATCTATTCTTGCTTGTAACGTAAATTCAAACAATTTATTGCCCTTTTTCTGGTTTAGTCAGGTGAACGTTGTAAAATAAAGTCAAGACATTATGAAGATTTATAGCACATATATCTGAAGCAAATAACGTTTCATAACCCAATAATTAATTATCGGTAGTAAAAGCTATCTTTTTAACCGACTTCAAAAAAAGGAGGAGGTTATCAATTGGGTTGTATTTTTTTATGTTTGTTGCCTCAGAACGATGTCATTTATGAACCGATTTGAAAACTTTTTTCGTTCGTGTAGAAATGCTTTCAATTAGGTCCCATCCCATAAGCACCAAATCAGGATCTGATGCTAGGATCCGAAATCGAGAGAACTTCAAATATGGTAGGAACGCATATGGTAATTTGGATATATTTAGGAGTAACTCGTGCATTTGAACTTAAAACTAATACTCGTAATAGTTGTAGGTGAGGTAGACGATTATAGGTCCACTCCTGCTGGCTCGTGCTGAAGCACCGACTTCAGACTGGTAGAAAATTATTTTCGTGGTTTTTTTGTAGTCGGTTCTATTTTTTGCTATAATTTTTTTTGTAATAAAATATTTTATGCACACCTGGGCATTATGAGAATCATCAACTGTAAATTAAATGCTGTAAAAAAATACACACAACCAAAATAAGTATAAATGGTAGTCTGGCTGGCAGATTGATTTTTAACGACTAGATCTGTGTTTATATTGTCTAACACCCGGGCGCTCGCGATCGCATTCACCGTCTCTTTCTACCATCGCCTTCCTTACACAACATTAATCGCTTAAGGATTATTTTGTTCGGAAAGCCTCTTCTACATAGCATTTCACCGCTGTCTGTAATCCATCCATCCATCTCTTGTAATGCTGTATCTTTGACCAGTAATAGACAATGTTTGTCACTCGTGTCCGTTTCTTTATTTTCGTACAATAACTGGTTTACTTACATAAATATACATTTTGAATCTTTTAAGTTACGCTACGAGACTTTGTTACACAGTGACAGGTTTCATTTGGCACTTTTGATTCCAGTTGTTGTAACAATTTCTGTCCATAAGAACATTATGTTATTACTTTCAGCGATTTTGAAGCAATCTAATATCATAGAGCTAGAGCCATAGAGTATTGAGTTGCGTTGTAGTGATTAATTAATTGTATGATGACGTCATTTTCACTTATTGCATAATAAGCGTGATACGTATTGTAGCAGGGGTAGATTATGCCAGTTTCTCCTTGACTTCCTAACTCTATAAGTAATGTCCAAGTTTTTCTGAAAAATTTTAGGACTATTACGTCAGGTGGTATAGAATTGACTGAAAAGTCGTTGGCGGTTTGAGAACGCTTCTTAAACAAAAAATCTAGTCAGAGCCCTTGTTTGGTCTTGATCTGATATCCTATCTACCTATCGGGATGCAATCGGGTCAAGAGTGCTGCAGATAAGGCCATGTCGTGATATTGTATGTAAGACGTCAAAGCTTCAATTTCATTCTCCTTACGGTGTAAGTCGTACATGGTATGTTGGCATTGTTTTAAGTTATTGCGATTGGTCATGCATAGTCATCTACGTTAAATAAATGCTTTTGTTTAAGCCTTCTTCAGAATAAATTCTACATTGAAGTCTCACAAATTGATTGTAAAGTGACTAAATGGCTGTTAAATAAAAAAAACCTACATGAGTAGAGATAGGAACTAGTCACGTAGTACTCGTAGTAGTCGTCAATATTTCATAATAAATGCCAATACTGCCAAAAACAACGCACTTCCAGTCAGTTACTCACGAAACCGTCACAGTGAATATGACAGATTAGATGATAGCTTATACACAGCAATGTCGCTTGATGGACGATGATAGATGCAGCTTATAATGTTAACTGACGGCATTCGGAAGCCAATACTCCGGCTTCCACTCCAGGTAATGAAGGATTAACCACTTAACGATTGTTTCGGACAGTTATTGGTCGTGACGTGAACGTTCCGAGTTCCGTTCCGACATCAACTAATTGCAATATCCTTATTCACCCGTTCTACATAGTTCAGTCAGGCATGATACTATGAACGCTAAACCTTAACCCATCTTGTGTAGGTAACATAATATTTCAAGCGAAATAAATTTATTTGTATGTATTTGTAAACTGTCCGTCCAGCGTTCTTGACCGCTTTGTAACTGCTAAAAAACCTGCATACAGTCGTCCTCGTCAACAGGGTATTATTACGTCCATTGTCAGCATTAGCATATTACGTTGCCCACCTTGATTCTGAAACCTTCAGTAAACATATTGAGTGCGCTGCATTAAACAAAAATATTTTCCTTAAGCAGACCTTAAGGTGTTTATTTTTAATTTAAGACCTCCCAGTTGCTAAAGGTTTGTGCTCGCTAACCCTGAAAGGATCCTCAAATCGGCTTCTCCGTGTCTTATTTGGGATTGAAAGTACATTTTTGGGTTGCCGCACGGTGCAACTGCAACGCGTTGTAGATATCGATAAGCTCGGTCAAGTTCGTCAATTTTGGTAGCGGCCAGTATTAATCGATTGCGTTGAAGCGCGCCAGGAGTTTTGTGGACTTGTAGCTGACCTCGTTTCCACATCGACAGATCTCATCGTATTTGGTCATGATCATCGCAAAGTCGGCATGCCTTTATTTGATGAATTAAGTGATAATGATAAAGCTGGTACTGATGATTCGGTTTGTAGCGTTCTTAATTGAAAGATCCTTACAAGGCATTAAGCCTAAGTGCAAATGGAGTTGGAGTAGTAGAGAAATAAATTCAAACAGTTTTTGCAAAGTTGTAGCCAATTTTATTACTAAATAGGCTTCATATAATAAGAAAGTTATGTAGTACGAAACTTTCAAATTAACTTCCTGCTCAATCGTAATCGCTAATAACCGTGTAATCGTTTTTAATTAATCATGTTACCTAGCAAGCAGATTTTTATGAACATTCTAACGAACCCGGGGAAATATTACGAAATTTTCTTTAATATTGGATTTACTTACACACAAAAACACACTTCTTATAATATCTCCATTGTTAATCTAGCAGCAGCTATTTGTCATTGTCCTCTTGCATGTATAATCGTCTCTTTTTTTTCAACTTAATCTTACTTCTTTTGCTCGTTCTTAATCATACGAATTCGACCAAACTGTCACGAGAAACATTTTAATCAATGCTGCTCACATATACTATTATTTCAGGTATGTCGCGTGCCACTTAGATGATTAATTAGGCACACTGATTATTGATGATTGATGATTATCCGAATCATCAGAATTAAAAAGCCAAGAATGTGAGAGGAAATCTTTTACTATCAAAGTATTCTTTCCATTAGTAATTTTAATTCGTGAAATTTTATGCATTTTTCTTTTTTAATTGCTAAAAGAAAAACGCTCTGTGTTATTACAACATAAAGGCACAGGCACATCTTGGAGTTAAAATTTGAAGACTTGGTATAAGGAAGACTTTTTAAAATGGATGAAGTAAGAACTAAATCTTACGCTTGAAATACTTAAGTCCGGTAAAAATACAAAACTTTTGGTAGTTCAGACAGAATCGTCTCCGCAAAAGGGTACCTACTAAGGTCCGACCGAGACTGCTTTTTTAATTTCGGCCGAGACCGAGACCGAGACCGAGAAAAAAATATATTCTCGGCCGAGACCGAGACCGAGACCGAGACACAAAAAATAAGTGTTTTTTTTTTCTATATTTCCATTTTAGTATCTAAAAAACCGACCAAAGCATATCGGACACGCCCAAGATAGGGTTCCGTAGCCATTACGAAAAAACCAAGCAGTATTTTTGTAAGAATTTCGTATTGTGTACGGAATTTTCCAAGTTTAGGTATGTTTTATATCTTAGGCTTCTATTTACTCTTAAACTACTGCTATTTCTAAAGCAATCTTTTTTTGACAAAGTTAGACATTAGGTACCTAATGACATTGTAATAAGAACCACGGCACGCGTCATCGTGTATGACTCTACCTATACGACCTTGATTTTTTTCAAATTTTTCCACCATTACGTCTCATATTTCGTTTTCTAGAATTGTATTTACCGTTCAACGGCAAAACCTACTAGACACTGGCAAAATTGTCCTCCAATGGACAGCGAATATATTTCTAAAAATCAACAACAACAATTTTTTCCACCCGACGCTTGATTTTCAAGTTGAATATTTCGCAAACAGATCACTGAATCGAAAAATCGTCCTAGCGACCAAAAATGATTCTAAAAGACCTATCCAACGATACTTTATACGAGTACTATACGGTTAGTATAGAATAAAAATCACCCCCACTGTCTATGGGAGGTAACCTAAAAAAAATATTTTTTATTTAACCACTGTCGGCGTGACTGATATGTACCTAATAATATGTATATTCATGCCAAATGACAGCTTTCTAGTACTAATGGTCTCTGAGCTTAGCCGCGGACAGACATACAGACAGACAGACAGACAGACGGACGGACAGACGTGACGAAACTATAAGGGTTCTTAGTTGACTACGGAACCCTAAAAATACGCTTTATGAATGGTTTTTTTTTTCATTGTGGTTTAATTAAACGTTCCACCGGGTCCTACAAACAAACTTAATTATCACGTAAATCAAACTAAAGTATTATATTAACAATAACAATCGTTATAGAAAAGAAATGAACGAGCTGTCACTTGTTACTCTTGCTAGCGGGTGTCAGTGAGCAAGTAGGCTAGGTACCACACGCGCGAGCCTGGGTGAGGCGACCAATCAAAATCCCAAATAAAGCTCGTGCCACCGCGAACACCGTGGTAAACCGCGCGCTAGTATTAAAATTAAGTGCCGCCGTGGAGTCTCGGCCGCGGCCGAGAATCTCGGCTGTTTTTGGCCGAGACCGAGACCGAGATCTCGGCTCGATTTTTGGCCGAGATTTGCCGAGACCGAGACCGAGACCGAGATCTCGGTCGGACCTTAGTACCTACTCTTCAGCGGTTAATGTCATCGACTGGATACTAGACTAGGTAGGGATACGTAATTGGATGACAATGCTATTAAAGTTGGCAAAAAACTTTTGTTTTTAAATACGGTATAGGCTTGCGTTTGGCCACAATCACGCCTGATGGAAAGCGAGGTTGAGGCCTACAATGGAGCACTACATTTTCGACAAAACTCATTAAATAATGTATTGAATCAGGCGTTACTTTGCGGAGGTCTATATCAAGGAACTAGAAACAATTGCTTTAAAACTTTACTTTAAAAACTTATTATTCTTCAATACTTACTTAGTCGACCAAATCACGGAACTATTTTTGTACTTAAAACTATGCATAGTAATTTATGTGTTTTGTTGGTTATTGAACTTGGATAAAAACTCAGGCTATTGTTTAATTGATTGTGTTTTTGTGGAGACTATTGTAACTCCCACTGTGCTTTTTATTAGCTCTAATATACCAATCATTGATGTTAACCAATCTATCATATTCGTGTTAATATCTATTAAGGGTTGACTGCGGATAGATGTACGTGTATTTATTGTTTCAGAGTCCTCTCCACATTCGTTTTTGGGGTAATTGAAATGTACCATTTTTTCATTGAAAAGAAAAACAGTTCTCTTTAGAAAAATTCAGAGTAGTGCAAATTTGGTGAGATTCAATGAATGATCTGAACTATACTATCCCACCAAAAACATTACATGTAAAAAGCTGCAAGTCTCGCAACGCAATGCAGTTCTTGTAATGCTAAAAAGGTTTGAGATGCAATGTTATACCAAGTCGGTTATTTTTGTCAGTACCGGGGGGGTTTCCATAGAACTCGATTTTCACCAACTTGCTTATTTTAAAACCATAGAAAAATACAGTTTATAGTTCTCAAATAAAGAGTAAACCAAATTATTTTTAAACACATAAATGACTTGGCCATCGCAAGACATAATGACATAAGAATTATAATCATCAACGTCAGCTATTTAAAGTAATTCTAATTAAAGATAGCGCTAGCCCCAGCCTTGCAGTTTGAGTGATACACGTAATACGAGAATGACTAAAGGTTGAGTGCGATGGCCAAGTCATTATGTGTTTAAAAAATAATTTGGTTTACTCTTTATTTGAGAACTATAAACTGTATTTTTCTATGGTTTTAAAATAAGCAAGTTGGTGAAAATCGAGTTCTATGGAAACCCCCCCGGTACTGACAAAAATAACCGACTTGGTATAACATTGCATCTCAAACCTTTTTAGCATTACAAGAACTGCATTGCGTTGCGAGACTTGCAGCTTTTTACATGTAATGTTTTTGGTGGGATCTCATCACTTTTTGTAGGCAGTTCTTTTTTTTCGGGTACTACTTCTTGTAATAACGCATTACTATCTTCATTTGTTCATCCTTCCTTGTCCATCGTCCATCGTCCATCCTCGTCTATCGTCCATCGTCCATTCTCGTCCATCGTCGCCCATTGTTGAACTTCCGTCGTCCGTCTACCGTCTGTCGTCCATCGTACATCTTCCATCGTCCACCCTCCGTCATTCGTCGTCGATCGTCGGTCATCGTCCGTCATCCGTTGTCTTGTCCGTCGTCGGTCGTCGTCTTTTGTCCGTCGTCGCCATCGTCTATCGTTCGTTGTCCGTCGTCTGTCGGCGTTCGTCGTCTGTCGTCGTCCGTCGTCTGTCATCGTCCGTTGTCCGTCATCGTCCGTCGTCGAACTTCCCTCGTCAGTCATCGTCTGTCGTCCGTCGTCGAACTTCCGTCGTCATCCATCGTCTTTCGTCGGTCGTTCGTCTTTCGCCCGTCTAACTTCCGTCATCCGTCGTCGTCCGTCGTTTTCTGTCGTCCGTCGTCGTCCATCGTTCATCCTCCACCATCCATCGTCCGCACTGGGCTCGCGTGGGAACTAAGGCCCAAGCCCTATTATTCTGAGAGGAGGCTTGTGCCCAGCAGTGGGACGCATATAGGCTGGGATGATGATGATGATCCATCGTCCGTCGCCCATCGTCCATCGTCCACACTCCATCGTCCAACGTCCATTTTCTACCCATCGTCCATCGACCATAATCCATTGTCCATCATCCATATTCCAATTTCCATCGTCCATCCTCGCGTCCACTCGCATCGCACAAACATTCACAAACAAACGAACTTTGGTACTTATTACATTAGTAAGATAAACAATTTCATTTTAACCCTTAATACTCAGGTATTAAGACTCAACATTAATACGTATACAATACGACTACGTTCAATAAAGTCATTGCTGTGTAACTTTGTAATCGCTAGTATTTATATGGGATTACAAACTTACTTGTGCGGTTTGTATAACTTTGAAACGTGACTGAAATTGCAACATTTTGGATTTTTTCGTGACTATGTAGGCTAAAAACTAACTATGTTTAAAATTTGGACCTTGTGGGTCTGCTAGAAGTACCTTAGAATTATGATGATCAAAAGTCAGTGTGTAGGTATGTCAGTGACAAAACTGAGGAACTTTAACATGTGATAGTTCTTAATCTACGTGTTCAAACTGAATGTTATTGTTAATATATCTAAGTCCCATTAGGCCCTATAGGTAACTGAAAATTCAGGGTTCTAGCTTTAGTCATAACAAAAATACAGGGTGTTGAAAATAGCCTGAATGGCTTCGAGAAAAGTATGGTACGGCCGTGCCTTTGTTTTTTTTTGCTCGACTTGGCGGGGGCACTGCCGTGCCCCCAGATCCTCTTTCCGTTTGAGCCCGAAACAAAAAGATCAAAAACGGTTTCCCAAATGATGGTTTTTTCATGAGAAACAGTTTAAATTCAGTGTTAGAACATCGATGCTGAATTACAAATAAAGGCAGGTAAAAGCCTTGCGTTTGTTTGTACGTAGGTAGTCTTTGGAAATTCTAAACCGTTTGTATAAAATCTAACACACTCTAACAATCTAAACACTATCGCTAATTAACATAAGCTGTTTTGTTGTCCTGGAAAAGTAAGTTCCTGCAAGACGCGGACAGAGTAGCCGAATACAGCTTGTATATTTATAACTCGGCCTTGAATGAACGGGATCCCAAATGAGATATGAATTATCGCACTGAAATCGATCGAAGTGAAAGAAGGCTGCGCCGGCGCCGATCGCGGCAGTTGCATTGACGACGCGAATGATCACGCGCGTCGCGTTTCTATTGTTTCGTTGGTATTGTTGTTGTTTATTCATACACACTCATATTAATTTGTAGTTATTAACAACTACGTAAATATTGTTATTCGATTAAACGCGGTTGTAATTTATTATATTTAACGGCTTTGCTATGTGCGTGAGACTGTCAATGTGTCTGTCTGTTCTAAAATGATTTCTTTTCACTTTCATTTCATTACTATTATGTATAAAGTTGCGTGTGTTAGGTAATATTTTTTTTGTTCGTATCTTTGATTTCGAATCGCAATTTTTGTAACTGTTATGTCCCGGTAAGTAAGCACTGGTAATTTCTATAGGAAACGATATACTTCAAGATTTATATGCGCAAATGGGTTTTTAACAAGCTCAGTAACCTCGTTTTTCATAGGCAGTCGATCGCTCCATACATGGTCGACGTTTATAGCGGGCCTTTGCACTCGTAATGTTGTTTACTAAAGAATATAGGAAGTGGCGGCTTTTTCAAGTGTTCGTTATCGGTTGTTTAATTAATCTAGAGATATTTATGGCTA
Organism: Choristoneura rosaceana; assembly: GCA_037349165.1. Lineage (NCBI taxonomy): Eukaryota > Metazoa > Arthropoda > Insecta > Lepidoptera > Tortricidae > Choristoneura > Choristoneura rosaceana. Next base: position 12,278,033 of record JAZBNJ010000041.1, on the reverse strand, counting down.
TGCCGAGTAGGCTGATAGTTTAAGCTACACAATAATATTGGACACTATACCTTGACTAGCTCGTGCGTGACACTAGGTAGAACCCTGTCGGGGTCAGCATTTTCCGCTTTTATTAAACAAATCTTGCCAAGGACAGAAGACTCCTTGCGACACAGGATTCCACCGAGTATCACATGAACTCGCAACTACGCTCCTGTGGAGAAATGAGTTAGTCGTATATCCCATCAAAAATTCGGAAAATCTATTTGTTGCCTTATTTAAAAAAAAATATGGCTGCCAAGTTTCATGTCTCTCTACTAGTTTGTCAGCTAATGTTTTCTGGCTTTTATTTATTTAACGTGCCCTGTTTGTTATTGTTTTAGGATTACATCTTGCATGTACATTTTGAGCCTCTTCCAGTGATCGGATTGACTTGGCATTTGCTGTACATATCGTCACTACAATTAAAAAAAATCGTAGCTCAAAATAGATAATTTTTCTGAGTGAATTTTATTACGTCAAGATTCAATTTTGTTGACATATTGATTTTTCAAAGTAGTGACGATATGTTAGTTGGATGACAATGCAGTTATCAAAAAACTTCTGCTACAAATGATTTTTAACAAAAACTTATGTAGGTATAAACTTGCTTTTGGATGACTCAGTAGTTGTTAAAGGCAATGCTACAGATGTGGGCGTTACAGAGCCAATATGGTCTTCTAAGAAAGAACCTAACTTTACGCAAGTTGTTATGTAAGGTGACTTAACAATTAAAAATTAACAGGGTTTTAATGTATGGTTAAATGTCAAGGTTACTTCATTGTACATATTAATCAGAGTTCATTATTTTAATTGCTGATGATTCTATAGAGTTATTTTAAGTAATGATGTTATTATTGAAACTATTTGCTAGATGAATCTAGTTGATTGAGTATCTAACACTGAAAAATCACGTGATTTGACTTTTATTAAAATAATAACCGATGTAGATAAGTTAATTAAAGTAATATGGAACGCTTTGGCATTGTTTGAATTGTAGCTAAACCGACCTAGCTAAAATTTGCCATACACTTCAAAAGCTAATATACCTATTTAATATGAAAACCAAAGACTAAGTAAAATTAAATTACTTAAATATATTTGGGTACCAAACTTAGATCGTTCAGTAAACTTAATTAAATCGAGACTTCGCAGGCAAAATTAATATTGAGAACAAACACAATAAACAAATTCTACAATAAACAATAAATAAAAAAAAAATGTATAAATAATAATAATAATAAAAAAATAATAATAATAGTTTGACAATAAATAAATTATATTCTATTCTATTCTATTCTATTGACGACCGCAGATATTTTATCTGTCTACGTTTTTATTTGTGCTGTCCTTTTTTTCGATTTCAGTGAATATTGCGAAATTAAACGTCAATCTCGTGTAGTCTATTGGATTTTAAATTCAATTCTGATCGGATTCCAAATATTCCAATTGAGTTGTTTAGTGAAATAGGTACTAATCCAACGAAAATTCGAATTCGAAAATAAACGGTGTGTAAATTATCTCATTTAGCCTCGTAGAAGGATCCGTAAGGTTTATTTGATTTGAAAAGCTTACCTAAAATTGAATTCTGATAGGAATTTTGATTAAATGTAAACTAAAGGGAACAGATTTAATGGGGTAGGTATGTTGTTTTGTTTGTGTGTAATGGATAAACTTAAAACAGTGGCATCCATACTAATATTATACCTAAATGCGAAGGTGTGTGTGTCTGTATGTTTGTCCGCATTTCACGTCGAAATGGAGCGACGGACCGACGTGATTTTGACACAGATAGTTTATAGGCCAGAGAGTGACTTAGGCTACTTTTATCCCGAAAAAATGCACAGTTCTCGAAGGAACAGCGCGCGATAACTGAATTCCACGCGGGCGAAGCCGCGGGCACAAGCTAGTTGGATATATTTTATCCCTGGTGCGTATTAACTTCAAACGAGACACAAACGAAGTTGCGAACAATATTCACTTTATAATAAAAAGTACTCGTTAGCAAATATCCGATATCTTTTAGAAAATTTGTTATTAAAATACGGCGACACTCATTAATTAAGTGTAACCTTCACCTAGCAGTAGGACGTGTTTTATAAAATCCAACGGTGATTATAATTTATTTTTAAAATTAACATTATATCCTTAGGGATCAGACTAAAAGCCTTTACACGAGCGACCGGTGAAAGTATGAAATTACAATTTGGGGAACTAAATCCAATATTCTCTGTACATAATAATAATAACATTCTACCTTTGACCTAGACAGTAGACACTTAAGACAGGCCCTTCCATTTAATCACGGTTATTATAATATTTCTATCTAATATTTTTTTGCTTAAGTTGATAGTGAATATTTAGAAGGCGTGGGATTATTAAAGACGACTTAAGTAACAAATAGTTATTTAAATTATATTGCCTTATAGATGCTGCGAACTTTTATGACCGCCCTCCCTCAATTTTTCCCGGTAAAAAATTGGTTACTATTACTACGCAAAAAATTTAATAGGGATGTTGGCACCACCAATGATGTACTTTTTATGAGCTATCAAAACAAAATTCTCCCATAGAGTTTCAATGGCAATAGCGAGTTATGACGTTTTGTTCGCCAACTCAATCAAGTAACTATTTATTTGTTTTATACCAACAAAAATCAAACTTTACAGTAAATCGAAAATTTATCTGGTTTTCAGGGCTAAAATAAAGGTTTTTTTTACTGGAGTCGAGCCTTCGAATTATTTTTTAATGGCGTCAACATCCCTATTGCCATAATTTAAGTATTGGTACGATACATTCTCATTATTGTCCTAGCCTATAAAAAAAGAAAGAAAGACAAAAAAAAATTTGTCCATTAAAAATACACATATTAATGAGAAAACATGCTCAGCTATGTGGCAAAAGGTTCAGGCTCGGCATGTACGGTGGGGACTATACGAGTACTTCACCGTGCTGATTTTCAGCCTGCACCTCTACACAGCGTACAGACATGACAAGAGACGGGTAGGACTTGACTTAAATAAGTATATGTTTTTAGATAAATCTATGTCCTCTACTGTACATAATGTATGTCGACGTTGACGAATTTACATAGCGTGGGTGATACTCAGGTTACCTAGATCGACATTCTATCTGTATGCGAAGGCCGATGGCTTGTTTGTGGGCCCGAGATGTATTTACACTAGTTGCCCGCGACTTCTATACAATATCCATAGAATTAATGAAAAGTTTACTTGCACCGACAAGCGTTTTTGCGTGAAGGAGTAACAGACATACTCACAAACTTTCGCATTTATAATATTTATTTAAAAAAATAAAACTTTCGTTAAGTTGGTTTTATAGCAAAATCCATTGCCTTATGAACGACAATAAATGCAAGTTTAAAAGAAAAAAAAAGTCAATTTTTTTTAGTGCTGAAGTTCGCTTCCTTTGTTTAATTGTTTTTTGCAAAGTTTAAAGTTTTCGAAAAGCTTGTATAAAATGTGTCGATCAGAGTTTGAAATGGATAGACACATGTGAGAAGGCCGCAATCGTGAGTAATAAATTTATAGTGTTTTACCGGAAAAATTTAAACATAAATATCATTGCTGTTTATGAATATTTTGTGAACTGGAAAACAGAATATAAAGCGAATTAGTTCTCAGAAAACGTTGTTATAGCCCTTTTTCTTGAACTTTCTTAGAAATATCGGGCTTTTAACTTGTGGTCGAAGTATTTAATGCTAAAAGCTACGATGAAGACAAAATTATTTGAAATAAATCCAACAAAGAAAAGAGATATTGAAAAGAATAAAAACAGTAATTTTGAGTGATTGTTCATTAAGAATCTTTCAAATTTACAGAGATTTTTTTTCGCAACGTCGTTCAATACACGCGCAGAAATACGATTACTTCACGAGTCCTGTCCCGAGGTACTATTTTGCCACGAGGCGAAGGCTCCGCACGAGTATCGAAATGTAGTATTCTATTTAATTCATAAGTTAGATTACCAGAAAATGTCGGGCACGTTTTTATTTGTTAAACAAACAAAAAAAATATAATACAAAAATGAAACGCGTCAAAATTTTGGATCTGGGGATCTTGACGTCACACCGTGCTAAAAATGTCTCACGGCTTGACGTCACCCGGATCTTTAACTGGCTATATCTTTATCACATTTTGTTTATAAAAAAAAAACGAAAAATGTCAAGTTATTGAAAATGCAACCTTGAGTATTTAACTGATACTAATCACCGTTTAGTCAACACGAGAAAGTTCCCGCGGGAAGTGTGCAATTTTCCGGGATAAATAAATTCTAAGGGGCTGTTTCACCTTCCATTGATTAGTGTTAACTGACGGTTAAATGTGATGCCGTCTTTATTTGTTTTGTTCGAAGATCGTAGGTCGCTAGTTGTAAGTAATACATAACAAATATATACGTATGTTTTATATAGATACCTATTCAAACATTCATCCAAATTCGAACAGCTGTTAACGCCTGATTGAGCCACAAACAACTCAAAACTTTCACATCTATAATATTGGTAGGAATAGTAGTTCCTTACCCAATATCACTGCGATTATCTGGTATCTACTCGGTTTGATTATTCAGTTGTAATTTCGAGGTTTCGAGGATATCGGAATGATCCGGTATTATTAGACCTTTGGTGGCTAGTGTTGTACCTAAGTGATATTTTTTTACTCTAACGCTACGCTAAATTACCCTAAATTAGGCAGTTTTATTTATTTTTTACCGTATTTTTTTAAAAATAAAAACAAAGAAAATAAATGCGATTTAATAAATAAACTAATAATAAAATTAATAAACTAATAGCATAACTACGACACCGTTTCGAAACATTCTTGGAATGCAAACATATAGTGTTGTCATATGTCAGCTGCAGTATTTTTTTCTTGAAATCGTACGTTTTATTCGAAAACTTTGACCCTAAAAAATACTCTAAGTAATTTTCTACCCCAAAAATACCCTAAGAGCGTAAAAATACCCTAAATTTAGGATAAATTACCCTAAGGTGGGGACACTGTGTAAGCGTTGAAAAGTCAGCGGTAATACTAATACCTTATACCTACTCATAATTAAATAAATTATTCTTATTCTTATTATGCCAAAAATCACGTCGATCTGCCTCTCCGTTTCGACGTGAAAGACGGACAAACATACACACAAACACACACACTTTCGCATTTATAATATTAGTATGGATGGATGGCCAGATAAGCGGATTTGAACTACCTATCTCCAACATTATGATAATTACTTAGTGAGTAATGGAAATAAACTAAAACGAGTAAGCTTAGCCAGTAACTACAGTGATAGAGTTGCATGGTAGCTTAGTAGCAATAGCAAGGTACGGTGTACGGTTGTCGGAAAACTTCTTGATCATACAGTGAGGTGGGGATACCAGTTACGTTAAAATCGCTCCTGCGTATTGAAGGTTATTTGAAGTAATATTTTGAGCGTTAAAAAGTGGTATATTTATCAGTAGTCAAATGTCGCCGTACAACGACACATACGTACGAACGTACGGCGATATTTGTCAACTGACAGCTGTCAATCCGAACCCTTTTTTAAATCAAGCAGACCAAGGCACAAAACCTATTAATCTCACGAAGTGAAAAAAATATCCATCTACGGGAATGATAGTCTACTATCGATACAAAATATAATATGAATATGAACCATCCTAGAAAACTTAATTCAATCAATTAGTCAAGTCTCTCTTTCTCTCGTTCGTGCAGCAAAGACAAGTAGGTAATTCAGAGTAACTAATCAGCGAAATATCATTAAAAAACACAATGACAATACCAACAATAGTGATATTAATAAGTCTTATTTTGAACAAATATAGTGAATATAAGGTGATCCGGAAAACCGCTCGCGATCTTGATATTTTATGCCGTGACATAAACTTCGAGAGTTGATTAGCTTGCGTTTGCGCAAGATGCGGATATATTTCAAGGATTACAGAATCAGAGTGGTAAGTTTTCACACTTTCATTACAAGACTTTCAATAACATCATATAATATTTTATAGCTATTGACGTGTTAATGAATAAATTGTATGTAAGATCTAGGAATTTAAATTAAATAATAAATAATAACAGGCAGACCGAAGAGGAGATGGCGAGGTGACTTAGACGCATATAAAATAGAGTGGCAGGAGCATGATGTCGATAGGGACGAGTGGCGGAAAGAAGGGGAGGCCTTTGCCCAGCAGTGGGACACTCTAACAGGCTAATTAAAAAAAAGTATGTATGCCTTGACAAGTTCGTATGTGACACATGGTCACAGGGAGGCTGCTGACCCTATCAGGATATTTTTTTATAAGTGCGGCAAACGCTGACTGCAATAGTTTTCTACTAAGTGTCATATACAAATTGTCAAAGTATATTCGGAATTGTTTTTAAACATTGTTGAACGTTAAGATACTTACAATATTTCTCATGAAATCATTAGAATAATATAAAGTATCTTCTAACATTCACCTTTAGGCTTCTTGAAAAAACATTGTTTTTGATTTCGACGAAAACCTTGGAATAAGGATTCAGTTATCCAAAGAACCTACGCCTTTTTTTGGTAATAGACGGAGATTAAATATTATTATTTTTGCTTGAGAAATCAGAGTTTGTTGTGTGTTGTATAAGCCGTTGTCTGCGACGAATTCTTGTTTCGCTATCCCTTGGAAACTATCCTATGTCTTTCCGGAGGACAACTAAACTATCTCCATTCCTGTATTCACTGCATTCCATTACCTTTACAAATTTTCTTATTTATAATACGAGCACGTATTAGAAAGACAAGATTACATGCTAGAGTTTTTTCCAAGTGACAAAAACTTTTCATCACACTTGCTCATAATAAGCTAAGCAGTATCATACATAACAATATGCCTGATAACTTGGTGGCCACCCCATAAATAAAACTGTAAATTATTACGAGAAAAGTATGGTACGGCCGTGCCTTTGTTTTTTTTTGCTCGACTTGGCGGGGGCACTGCCGTGCCCCCAGATTATTCACAGGCCTTATTATATCTAACACACAATTATTTACACTACTTCTTTCTGTCACACTACATAAGACGAGGGTAGAAAGAGATGGTGAAACAACAACTTAAAGTTTCAGCTATCCCAAACTTGCATGAATAAAAATAATATTCCAGATTTTGCCAAGTCGCTATAACGAAGCAAAATTTCTTTATAACAAGTCTAATCTTCATTTATCACTTATCTCTTGAGTAAAGTTTCCTACAATTACCCCCAAAACAAGCTTCTATATCCAAGTATAATATTGACTAGTGTTGTGCCGGAGTTTAACAAAATATGTATCTGCAGATATAAACTACTCTTAAGCATATTCAATAAGAAAAAGTCCATTTTTTGCTAAACAAAAAAAAAATCTACCACCATACCAATTCACAATTTCTTATTAATAAAGGGATCAAAGTGAACAATATAAAATAATTTAATGTTAATAAACGAATCAACACTTAAGGAATTGGCATAATATAAACCCCCTTGCAAAAAAACGGGCACCTATGGTTTTTGTATTTTATATGCATGAAAGCTTACTTTCTAAGCTTCAATGCCTAAAAATCTGAAAAAACCATAGGTGCCCTTTTTTTTGCAAGGGGGTTTATGGACCTATCTCAGCATTACTGCCGAGGATTTGCTCATTCTGAGAGGAGACCTGTGTCCATCAGAGTGGGACAGAGTGGATGGGTATATATATAGGCTGGGATGGCGATGGTGAAATATATTTTTTATATAGCTCTGTCCAAGCTGCCAGCCAGTTTGAGATACGGATGTGGAGATGATTCTTTGTTCTTCCCTCGAATATACATGGATACGGTTGTTCGTCGCGTCACTATAAACTGCCTGTTTTATGTTCATGATTATTACCCAGCAAATGTTATAACGCCTACGTTGACGTAGTTGCCCGTGTGCCGGGCGGTAAAAGGTGTTGTAATAGGCTACACTTTTTGCTGAGTCAAGCTGAAATAATATGAATAAAGTATTGATTTAATCATCGTAGTTCGAGATACTATTTAAATATAATTTCGCCCGTAAATGCCGAAAAATTTAGGTGGTAGCCCGCATTCGAGCCTACGAAACTAGTGCTTGAGAGGCCATTGCTCAAATTATTTAGTAAAATTGGCGAAAATGATTATGAAAAAGGTCCCTGGTAAGCGATTTAATTTCCTCAATTGTGGTTCTTCAGCAATGTTAATTTGGAACTTTTTGCAGCGCGCGGGTCCTCCAGAATGCACGGCGCCGTGCCGCCGCGCGCTGCTGTCGCCGCGCGTCACCAGCTCACCGAAACGTGCGCCGGCGCAGGTGCCAACCGCCACCGATGCTACTGGTGAGTACTAGTAAACTTTACTTGATGTATCTTGGTCGTGACAAGGCTGTAGCGGACTACAGGCAGCGACAGACGACGTGTCGCCACGTTACGGCACTATGGTCGTAAGAAGGTGACATGTCACTACTTAGTCGCGAAAGAAAAAGAAACATAGAAATCAGTAGAGCCGCGGCAATACGACGTCGCTTGTGCTGCGGTCTATTGTAGATAGATCCTTGACCTTTATTACTTGATGGATCTTGAACGTGAGTTGCTCTGTGAGTCATCACGATAACATATTATTATCAATTATTTGTAATGTGAGTGAAGAAGCACATACTTTACTACTGGGTATAGATTAAGATGCGTCATGGAAAAGTCAAAATTTTTATTTTTCACATTGTAGTTTCCAATCTTTTGCTGAATTTAAGTATGATGTTATTTACCTCCTTATAAACAAATCGCGTTTGTGCCCAGTCAATTATGTCTTATGACTTTATGACAACTTAGGTAGGTATTCGTTACCCTTCACGAACTTCAATTTTACCACTTTGGTTTTAGATACAGTAAGAGCAAAAGACAGTATAATCTAACAACTCAATCAATCTATTTTTAATGATACCATAATTACGATTACCTACTTTTAATAAAATAAGTTGCCGATATTTTGATGAAGTCAGACAGGCAGAATAACTTTTTAATGGACCATAAATGGTCATGATGTAGCGGTCATAAATGGTCATGATCATGGTGTAGCGGGCTGTAGCTTGAATTGATTTAGCTTTGTTCGTCATTGGTTGAAAATCTATGTAATTTCTTTGCCAGGCAGTGCCACTCATAGAAGCTTTTAGCGCCGCAGTTTGAGCGTTGCTTTAGACGGTTATCTAATTAAAACTACATTAGAATGGCTGAAACTGGCTTTTTAATTTCGTCGTGTTTAAATAGTTCCTAATGGACTAAAAGACCTTTGTAAACCTCATTTCTTTCTTTCTCAATATTTGAAGGTGGAAAAGGTAAAAAGTGTATTTAAAGTTCAAACTGGCCATGTATTTGAACTAGGTCTTGAAGACTGCTTGATTCGTAATTATGATGGAAGGATCAAGCATCCCATCATGACAAGTTAACGACGACGAATAGGATGTTATTCAGACTACTTTGATGTTTACTTAACATTTGCATATTTGCATACGTTAATTCCTTCTATTTCTTCAAGTCAGTATGGAAAGGAAAGAACGAACAACAACTTTTACCAGGAAAACTTTTATAACTTATGTCAAGAATAAGAATCATTTATTCGCTATTCGCAAAAACAGTTTTATATTACAAGTTTTGACAAAATAAAATAAATAATCAAAAAAATAAAAGCAAGTTTTTGCGAAGTCGCGAAACGGTCCCAGCTCGGCATAGTGTCACAATACAATTAACAGGTAGTAAGTAGACCGACTCGGTACACACACACGCACACACACACGCACGCACGTACGCACGCACGCACGCACGCACGCACGCACGCACGCACGCATACACGAAAAGTTCTTCCAAACTTTTGGTAAAGCTTAACTTCTTAACAATCGATTTATGAACTTGAACCTTAAGAGGTGTTAACTGTGAATTTGTATTTGTATAATACTATACTTTAGATACGAACACAGACAGATCAAAGCCTGGAGTTCTCGTGACAGTCTACTTTAAATGGAGCAGACAGCAAAACTATTTGTCGTGTTTCGCTTTCGACGTCATATCATTTAAGTCTTTATGTTGATGTTTCTCTACGACCTTACTTCAGCGTCGACAGTCCACAAATTTAACAGATTTAACGCAATATGCAAAGTGTCATGATTTATTACTTAGCCAGCCAATAAACTTGCAACGCTGCACGCCACGCGTGCGTAAATCGCCATTATGTCATTCCGATCTTTCGAGACTGCCATAAAAGATGGGATGGCTTAAGTTGTTTATTGTCGAATTAATTTCCTGTGATTTTTACTGCAGAAAATTATGAATCCGTTCCAATTTTCAAGCTTCCTTAGTTCACCTAGATGCTCACAAAAAAGCTGCAAAACTGTTATCTTGTTTGTAATAGAACTGTAGTTAAGCGCTCAAGTATTCGGAATCCCAATCGTTTTCACCATTTCTTTCTATCACACGGTATAGGGTGACGATAAAAAGAGATGGTTAATGCTATCGCGAGCGCCGGCGTGTTAGACAATACGCCACAGCGTTTTATAACGACAACCAATGTTTAAGCAAAGAAACAAAAACCGAAAGACAATATGTATGCAAGCCGATATTTACTTAGTGAATTATGAATTTACTTAACCGGCGATTTGACAGCTGTTTTGATATAAATTACCGATTACTTGATGCAACTCACACAAAACATACGTAGCATTACAATTTCTCATTGTGACGATTTATCTCGCTGTTAATTTGTTACATTGCTGCTAAATGTACGGAACTTTGAGTAATTTACTTTGTAAATCATTTGGTTATTCTTGAAATTGTTGGAATGTACTGCTTGAGAAATAGTTCTGAGGTTAATCATCAGTTCACTAAGAAAATTACTTAAGTTAGGTACTTATGTCGATGATCTTATACGTTTCTGCTGATGGTTTGTGTTCAATTTGACCTTCAAGTTAAATGTTATACATCGTTTTAACACATTGAAATGAGTCACGCATATGATCACTATGATTATTGATGTGATGACGACCCAAGAGATGTTAATAGTTGAAACGCTACTACGCCACGTATAAATTTCTATCTCTCAGTCCCTGTAGCCTTCTCGTGACGTTTGCCTAGAAAATATTTCTCTATGATTGCCTGTCCTTTCCGAAGCCGCTTATCTTCACGTTTTCCCGCCCACGTCCTACCCATCGGTTATGCAAGATTTACAAGCCTTCACGACACTTGGTGTTTCGTCGCCCTTGTTTAACTCGAACACATTCATCTTCAGTAAATGGCGCTTTTACCTTCTTTGCTTTATGAATGAAATTTGCAAACGCCCTTTATCTATTTTGGTTGCGTTATTGTTCGCTCGTGACGTGAGCGATACAGTATTGCGAAAGAACAATGGACACCTGTGAAGTTATTGGCACGCATCATTAAGGCCTTGTGGTGGTGTGTCTCATTCGAAAACTATCTCAAGAATATCGCTTCGTGCAATGTTGTATCGAATCAAAAGAAAATGTATTAAATTGGATTGAATTAAGTGATGCGTGTCTATCATGTGCGCTTCGCTGACGTATCAATTATCGTCATCGAATGTAACGTGAAACTTTTTTACTGCACGACTTATTCCAAAAAGTGAAATGGTAGGTATGATTGAAACTCACAATGTGCGCTCTTCAGCTTTAACAATATGTATAAGTAACTGTATATTGTGTACTTATATAGTCAAACATAAATAAAAGAGCTCGTGCGAACATTTACGGAGAAGTACAAGGATTAGTATAATTGGTGCGTTATCCTCCTTTTCTCGGTGGAACGCTGTTTCTAGATAATATATAGAAAAAGAAACGAATAAAACTCCGAACGCCTATCTCGTGTCTTTATTTATTGTGGGTTGTGGGCTACCTAGTACCAGGCGGGCAGTAACGTGTAGGTGTTATGAATTATTTACACTTAGTCGACTGGGTACCGTCGCGTACTGAAATATTAGGTATTAATATGAAAATGGCGGCCTCTAGCAGGCTGTGGATAAATGGGACAAGGTTGCATAGGTACGCTCGGTTAGCTGGGAAAGTTGCAACAGTGCATACTGCTGGTTTCCTGCTACTAGTAAATTATTAACGGGACATTTTATATGGATAACAATAGGAAGTTATTCCAGGAAACACGTTCTATTCTATGTACCTACCTGTTTACGACTTTGTGTTTGACGTTTTATTCAATATGTGTTGCGGCTTTGCGACATTCGCCACACATACGCGGGTATTAGAGGTTTTTAATTTTTTCGTCTTACATTTTTCTGGCTTTGTTTTTATTTTTTCAAATATGCAGTTACGATTGTAAGCCTTTTCAGTAGAACCAGTAAGTTTTCAAATCTACGTACCTAATAGAATTATAGTGGCGTATGGTTCGACCTTAGTAATACCTAATGTGTTTTCTATTCAAATACGATTTGTAATGGATGATATGGGTCATAGAGAATTTGAATATTATTCGCTCAGAATCTTAGGTCGGATTTTTATATTTTCGATTCTAGCTTATTGCGCTGTAATTCTAATCGCGTGTTATTTTGAAAGATGATTTTCTTGGTATGTATCAACGTATGTTATGTTTTTAGGCTAAACCCTCGTGTTGTACACATTAGGGAGATTCACGGATATGAATGCACCCACCTAAAATTTTAACAGACTGCTGAATTCTTCGAATTTGTACCTACGTAACGTGTAGGTAGCCTACGTGTGTAGGTAGCCTATCAGTTTTGATGTATACTATTTACGTCATTTTCGAAGAAGTCTTCGAATATTTTGTCATTTTTTTACATTTTACATTTATGTACTTATATATATATTTATTCGATTAAAATAAAAGAAACAAAAAAAGACAGCAGGCATTAGCCAAGGTACCTATTAAGGTAGGTACACATCAAAAATAAAAAGTGCCAAATTAAACTAAAAAAATAACAACATAAATACCAACAATTCCAAACATTTGTGACCTGACAATAAAAATAACAATAATAATATGTTTGTCATCCTTATCTTATGAGATATTTATCTATGTCTAGGCCACGGGTGAGCTAATACCAAGTTATGACTTCGGTAAGTTCCTTCAAGTTTGGACGTACGTAATATCCAAGTCTCAGTTGATATTCCATAATAATTATAACTTCAAACATGAAGTTACTCCCGTAACTGCTGCAGTAATAGAAGCTTCACAGTTGATAGCGCCAGAGAATAGCTAATATGCAAGGCCAGGACCTGTCCTTAACACGAATACGGCGACCTAATGAAAATGCTCCTGCTGTAATGATATTTATTTTAGAAGGACTAAGCAAACCTGTTTGTTTATCCGAAGGCTCATTTAGGTGTAGAAATAAACAAATAAATAGATGTCATGGTTTTCCACCGAAGTTCGTGATGAAGACCGCAGATATTTATATATATCTGTCACATTAAATTTAATTTTTGGAAAGACGAGATGTTCTTTCAATCTATCGGATAGTCGTTTATGGGATAGAAACTTAAAGGCGACTGGTGAAATAGATGTGGCATTCAAAGTTAAAGTCAAAATAAGTACTTAACTGACTGTGACAGTGACTGGTGAAATAGATGTTGCATTCAAAGTCAAAGTCAAAGTAAGTCTTTTTTCAATTTAGGCTATAACAAGCACTTATGAACGTCAAAAAAATCTACCACCGGTTCGGAAAAAACCTCTGTTGAGAAGAATCCGGCAAGAAACTCCTCAACGAGGTATTAAAAACATAGGTTCACAATATTAATAAATTACATCTCAGTTACGTCAGCAAGTGGTTATAAGAATGCATAACTACCCGAATAAACCATTATTTTGAACAATCTTTATCAGTAAACAATTCCAGTTACATGATAAAGGAAAGCGCTTTCGAAAGCTGCATCCAACCCTTACTTTGAAGGCTATTCGTTCGGTAAGGGGTCGGGGTTCACACTTGTTCTTTGAACCGCCTGCCGCGTAAACATCAAAAGGATACTCTTTCACCGCCGCACCTCTCTCATTTAGCTTGATAACTTAATGAGTTGCCTTGTAGTCCTTTTAGATCACACGGCGTTACGCAAGCTGTGCTTAAATGTATTTGCATTTCTATTGAATAATGTAACAAAGTTAAGAGACAGGGTGGCGCTCGAGTTCTGTTGTGTTTTTGGAATTATTTTCTGATGTATAAAGCATGATTTCCACCAAGCGGCTCATATCGAATCGGATCGGAAAGAATTTTACATTCTTTAAACGATACTAAATCATGTAGGTACTGTTTTAAAGTCTACTCGTATATTACCAAGGCACGCGCAGAAACTCCACCGCGAGCTTCTTCCGCGACACGCGATTGTAACCGAAAGTATGCTGTGACGCATGCTTGCTTACGGATGTACTAGAGACAACACATTCGTAGTTGTAGTAACTTATCTACCTAATAGCCTAATAGGATTCCGCTGGTATTTTTTGGGCACACAACCCTAAAAAAACACCAAGACTTAATAGAAGAAGTCGCTTACCACCAACGGTAGTAGTAGTAGTACCTAGTGGTCGTTCATAGCACTAGTGACATCTGCCAAAGAGTATATAATAATTACTACTTTATTATCTTAATAAACAATTTCCTATTACTAAGTTTCAACGATATCAGTGGAAAGCACTCCGTTCCGAAGAGTTCCGAAGCACTGGTAGCAGTGTAGTATATTCGTATTTAGCATGATACGTGCCCAAACATATCCATGGATTATGCCATGAGCATCTATGTTGACGACTTGAGATTGAAACCCCTTTTTTGGCGCCACAAGTTAGATAGAACAGCTTCAAGGGCCATAACCTGATGGTCCCTTTAAAACCGTTGACTGTTCTTTGCAATTGCAAAGCCAAATTAAAAGTACGCAAGTCGCGATGAAAGCACTCGTGATATCTTTGTTCTCGAGAAAAGGAACGCTTTTGCAAGAAGCTCGCAGTAACTGTAATAGAAGTGCATAAGCGATCTCCGAAGAAGTTTTAACATCCTTTATAGTTTAAACCCCAGACAGCACAAGTTCTATTCACTTGGCTGAAGTTTCTTTAATGTCCTGGGATACGTATACGTGACGGTTGATACTTTTAACATTATATAAAGATATGATACTTATGACATACTTATGAGCTAGTAAGAGTGCGCTTTCAAAAAAGCGTAACGGAGACGGAGATTTGCAGAATCTGCCTAATCAATGGGATCATTATCATTAGCCGGAAAATGTCCACTGTTAAACATAGGCTTCCCCCTTAGAACGCCATGATTAACGACAAGTCGTGACCTTCGTTCACTGGCTGCCTGGGCTCAAAAAAAATCAAGCTTTTAAGTCAACGCGATCAAAAAGTCATTAAAAAGATGTTTCCATATAAATTGCCGGGGAATCAAGCTTAGCTATCATAAGGTCGCGGGTGAGCAGGAAATTATTTTAGTTCATTGATATGGACCTCCGCAAAGTAACGCCTGGTTCAATAAATTACTTAAACTGTCACCCAAACTACTTACTCGTACCAAATTTCAAATCAATTCGATTACTAGAAGTAGTTAGTTGAAATTAGACTTGCGAGATTTGATCTTTACAAACCTTTTTAATAGGTAATACGTTTAAATGTAAAAAAAATACAAGTTCAGTAGAAATTTGCGAAAAGTAGGTCTAGAGAAGATAGAACTTGTTTTTTTTTTCAAGCATAAAACTGGCCGTGATTTACCAAAAGCCTAAGGCCAAAGCTCCCTGGTTCAGTAACAGCCTATTCACTCTAGCCCCTGTATGTGTTTTGTATCTACTTCTGTTAGCCGTTAGTTATTGTCCAAACAACAGATGTAATGTTTTATACATAATTCTAATCTTTCAAACAGTCGCTTAGAAAAAATTAGTTTGTTGCTTTTTCAAAAGATATTAAACGTTTCCATGAATTTTCTAAGAAAATGTGTAAAAACTGACTGTTTACGTCACCGCCGACAATCGCTTTTGTGTTACCAAATTGTTTCATGTTGTGATAGCAAGAAACGGTACTTTCGATCCTTTGATTTCGTCAGTTACTAAAGGAATCCTTAGTAAATCCTGTGAGCTTTGATTAGTCTATTAACGTTCAAAATTAAAGTTAATTTATTACGTTTAGCGGTTATCCCCATTTTCTAACAAAAAGTTATGGTTAAAATGGCAGGAATATTTTTTGACGTAGGTATACTTTAAAATGCACAGTTTTTAATAATAATAATAATACTTAAATGAAAATGAAAATGAAAATATTTTATTGCATTCTTTTAGTGTTTACAATTATAGTATCAAGGTTGGGAATGTAATTATTGACCATAAAAAAATAATTGTTGCTACTGTTTATGTTTAGCTGTAGTATTAGGTATAATATAAGTAACTGGGCGAACAAGATTTTTCCAGGGCTAAGACCAAGCTAGATCGATTTTTTATTCCTGAAAACTCCTACATATCAAATTTCGTCGAAATCATTACAGCCGTTTCCGAGATCCTTCTTTCACAAATAGAAATTTCACAGTATTTAGTTTCGCAGAAAATGATTAGTCCTTTCATTTTTACTTAGAATATTATTGTTTCCATTTCTATTTACTTGAATTAAACATATTTAATGGAAAAATAATTCTCTGGTTTTTATATGTGTAACAATAAAGAACCAATATTTGATTTGTTATTGTATGATATGAATACCTACCTAAATATAATTAGTTTTTTTTGTAACAAAAATCAATTACTTATACAATTTTTTTCAAAGTAACATTCCATCAATAATCAATAGATTATTCTATGAAACAGTAATATGAGAAAAAAAATCTGTTAAACGAAATTCTATTACCAATTTGAAGGTAAATCGACAATTATTATAACGATAAAGATCGGACACAGCATCGGAATTTTCTTTTCACACTTGTATTGAATATCCTGAAAGCCATAAAACCCTGAATAAAAAAATAACCCATGTTTCTGCGAGGAATACATATAAGTAGCCTCCTCATAGTAATTAAGAATTACTTGTAGAACAATTAGTCACCAACTCAGCGTTTATCAATTCTAATTTTAAACGGCATGTTTGATCTTGAAATAACCGTCTAAAATAATAATAAAAGAAATGTTGTTTTCACTCCATGGGAGGTGTTTTATTTTAGTTTATCATTAACGAGAGTATTGTACTTCACACGTGGCACCTACAAGACGCGGGCGCATGTCAGTCGAGGCGATGAGTTCGGCGCGGGCGCGCGAGATCGATGATCTAAAACCTGGCTAGATCGATGAACTATTAAAACATAAACGATTTTTTTATAACATACATTGCTTTCGAATTTTTAATTTCAACAAAATTATAAATAAAAAGTTATCTAAAGTAGTGTTTTTAGGAAGAAAATTGTTTGAAGTGATTTTTTTTGTACGCATAAACTGAAGAAAGTTATCGAATTCACCACGTAATTACGCGTTACGTAGCTTTTTTAATTTGTAATTTGGATCGCGTCTCCCGCGCATTGTGCCAAACGTTCCGAGCGCATGTCTTTAGTGTCAGCTAATGACATCGACCCGAGTTTAATACCTACCCACATGCGCTTTTGTATACATTCAGTATAAATACGTGCGTCCGGCGTACTGGACTGTGAAAAACAAAGGGAATACCTTTGTATATTAGTTTTGGTAGTTTTGTTTACCAAGTTTTTAGTGCGGAAAGTGACTGTGATTGTTTGTAATGGAGGCGTTATTTGCGCAAGATGGTCCCATAGTGATATCTTGGATTGTGTTCCTGTGGCTTATATTCAGATGCTACTATCAAATTGGTGCGGTGAAGTATGCCGGTAAGCACATGAAGTATGAAGTACATAACTTATAGACAAGAGTTTATACTATTCGAAAGAACACAGAACCTAATTGTTCATGGTTTAAATAAAGCGATGTAGAATTCAAGGTATGAAAAGCAAAACTGATGTACTATACTATATAAAGAAATTGCTGGTGAACTGAAGTTGTAACTAAACAGTAAACAGTCAGTCAGAATTAGTTTTTCAATTTCATTGCATGTTTAATTTGAGATTCACGATTAGTTTTATTTTAGAAAAAAAACTAGTAAGTATCAAGAAATCGGGAGCGCCAAAGTTCGCATACTCTTCGCTAGTCATACCGTAAATTTTTGTCCGAATCATTGTTTGTCATAATTTTTTCCCCACTGAAACCTTATACTACAGTTTTCTGAAATTTTTAAATGGTCGTATGATAGAAAACTATAGGTTAGGTTAGGTTTATTTTATAACGATTCTGAACAATTATTGGATTCAGAGAAAAAAAGAGTTATGCCAAACGATCGTTCTGGCAAACTTTACATTCGGACTTCCAATAAGTATGCGAGCCGATATTGGACCCCAAGAAGGGATTTTCTTGATTTAAACTGCAGTGTTTTAAGAATTATTGTTGTGATCTATCGGCAAAGCACATCAAACTGATTGCAATTTAAAAATTCAAGTAATTTTAAAAACACATGTTTTCACACTAAATTACATCAATTTCAAAGGTTGTAGATAATAAACCAACGTTTATGAAATTTTATAGGTGTAGGAATTCCAATCTGTTCCCACTATTTGTGTTATCGGTTCCAATCATTAAACTTGTTATTACTTAACTTAACTTGTTAACTTGTATTAGATTTAACAAGTATTAAAAAAAACTGCGTGAGCTCCTTTTGATTTAAGTCTACTTTTTAATGTAGGTACGTATCTCTCGAAAAAAAAATGCACTTACTCAAATGTTGGCTCAGTGTAAGCACTGTAAATAAACATTTCAAACATTTCCATCAATAAAATGTGTTAGTGCTCAACTTTCGACCTCTTGATTTGCTTTGTGCGAAAGCACTATTAATTTATATAATAAGCCGGCTTCGTACCTTTGAAAAGGACCAACTGGACAGTAATTATCTAACGGTATTCCAAAGGTTATTCTTAGATGTACATGTATTAACTAAATGAACTGTTATTAAAACAGGAAATCCTATTGAGTGGGTGTCTTCCTGAATACATGTTTAATATGTTTATATTACCGGTAAAACGTTACGTCAATGCCATGTTTTAGAGACTGAATACTTTTGGGAGATACTCCCAAACTTGAAACTTTGAGCATTGTATACAATATATTTATCTACTAGCTTGTGCCCTCGGCTTCGCTCCTGTTACATTACTTTGTATCCCATGGGAATAAGTATTGAAAGATCCCGAATAAAAAAAAATCCTATGCAAAATTTCACCCTCCCTGTACCAGTACTGTATGATATCAGTTAAGTAAGTGATTAAGTCACCTTAGCTTTTTCTTTTATTTAAAGAGAAAGATGTAAACAAGTATTTACAGTCTGTTCAATATAGGAATGGACAGAAGGAAAATAGGCTCTTTATAGTGCACGCTTTAGAAAGTCATTTAATGAATTGCATTTTTTTAGTATACGGTCTAAACTTACACTCGCGGTCAAAGAAAACGGGTCGGTACGAAAAACTAGAATATCTCCTAAAATAATAGAGCTAGGAGCATGAATTAAACTGTATATTGTAGATAATTATGTAATTAATCAAACGACATAATAGGTGTGAAAGTTATTCATTTGTTTATTCTAATTACATACAAAACAAAATATTTACAAATTTTACGTAGAAAAATTAACACATGGTACCTCACATTACAACAGAAAAAACTAACTTTAAGCCAAATTAATTCTTCGTATTGCCTTCACGGGCTCTTTTTAAAGCTTCCAGATGATTGGGCATGCTCTTCATTAGGTTTCTTATGCGATTTTGCGGGATATTGATTCATCCTTCCACTAACGCATGTTTCAGGTCTCTAAGTGTAGCTAGAGCGGAGTTTCGATTTCTTACATGCCTTCCAAGCTCGTCCCATACATGCTCGATCGGATTTAAGTCCGGACTTCTCGAGGGTCAGTTCATAAAAATGATACCAACGTCGTCAAAGTAATCATTTACAATCTGAGCTGTGTATGGCCTGGCGTTTTCATGCATGAACATGGGATTTTCACCCATATTAATTAAGTATGGACTGTCATGCTCATTAAGAATCTCTTCTACATATCTTGCATTAGTTAGCGTGCCATTTTTTATGAAGACTTACTCCATGTGAGTCTCTGAAGAGATTACAGCTCAGGCCACAATAGACCCACCGTCAAACGACACTTTTTCCTCAAAATAAGCTCGAGTAAAACGTTCACCTGGCCGTTTGTAAACTCTTCGCCGCCCGTCATGTGCATAGAGCATAAATCTGGATTCATCAGAAAACATATTTCTTGCCAATTCTTCGTCTGCCCACCATCTGTGCTCGCGGGCGTAAATCAATCTTGCTGTTCGCTGCCCCTTTTCAAGTTTTGGGCCATTTGCCGGTCTACGTGGGGTCAAATTAGCTTCTTGTAGCCGCCGCCTTGCAGTCCACTCGCTTATGTCATCTTTTCGTGTTTCTCTAAGTTGATTTTGGACTTCAACAGCCGTGAGGTGCCGATTTCGGAGCATGGTTGTAACAATAAATTGATCTTCTCGAGCTGCAGTACATCTCGGTCTGCTGGTTCCTGGTCTTCTAATGTTCTGCCCAGTTTCTCGGAAACGTTGGACGACTCTCTGCTCGGTAGAAAGTGACATGCCAACAGTTCTCGCTGTTCTTCTCTGAATTCCGCCTTCTTCTAACATAGTGACGATACGTGTACATTCTTCTGGTGTCAGCCATATGATAGTAAATCAAGAATGATCAAGAAAGACAACAATGAGTGCCTTTTATCATTATGCTTTGACAGATTGAAAATAAAAGTGAGAAAACAGGCAAAAGTAAAACAAGTGCAATTTTAATTTAGACCCAATTAGAGTTTTTTTAAATTTTAACTTTTTCCAGCAACCATGTAAAACATTTGAAGGTTGTATTTAATACGATATTAAATTCTCTTTAATATAAAGTCAGTTTCGCATAAGTAAACCTTTTCATTTTCAAAATTTTAAGGTTTTCGTCACTGACCCGTATTATTTGACCGCGAGTGTAATTTTAATTAAAATATCGAAGACGTCAATATCATCAGTTAGAATCGGCAACGTTCTCACAAAGCCCAACGGAATTGTGTTGAAAAGCTGCCAGTGCCGATGACAGCTTTATAGGTCCGTGGTATCGGCATTCGCGTCCCTTTGTTGTTTACGCAATAACGTATATTGATAGCCATGTCAACTAATTAAAACATTGATATTTAATAAATATTATGCATATAAATAATATTAAATACTTATTAAATTACCAGCTTTTGCCCGCTTCTCCGCCCGCGTGGTATTCGGTTATCGCGCGCTGTTCCCTCGAGAACTGTGCATTTTTCTGGGATAAAAAGTAGCCTATGTCACTCTCGGGACCATAAACTATCTCTACTTATGCCACGACGATCCGTTGCTTCGTTACGGCGTGAAAGCGTAACAAACAAACAAACTCACTGTCCCCTTTATATATATAAAATTGTAACGAATAACTCACGTTTTAAATTGAGTTTAGCTCGACATGTTTCGGGATTATTCGTAGCCCTTCTTCCTAGGAGCAACGCACTCGCGCACTGCGCGCCACCGCTCTGCTTGCGCATCATTTAATTTGAGCGAGTCTCACGGTAGTCTCATGTCAGCATGTTCAAGATATAATAATGCTGAGTTCATATGAAGTTTATTTTTAGTAATTAGAATTTGTGTGTACTCAGGTTAAGTTTCAACTTTAAACTTGCCATGAAGCTAATAAGGGCCACTGCACACTGCTTTTTTTAAGCGACGAGCGCGCATTTATACAAAGGCGATACGCTCGTAAGTTGTATGGCTGCTCTATGGAAAGAAAAATACGCTGTTAACTCGCGTTTCCAACATAGTTATGAGATATGAGCACGAAGTAGTAAAGTACTCAACAAGTAGTAAAGTTACTTTACTATGTGTATTGATCTGCGTATTTTTTTTATTAAGTATACTACGCCGCAAATAATAAGACTGAGCCATGCAAGCCTCCGTCATATAAGCCAATGTCGCTACATATAATACGTACAGTATGTACATCCATACTAATATTATAAATGCGAAAGTGTGTTTGTGTGTTTGTCCGTCTTTCACGCCAGAGCCAGTTTATGGGCCCGTGAGTGACATAGGCTACTATTTATTCGCGCGCGATAACCGAATACTACGCGGGCGGAGCCGCCGGCAAAAGCTAGTTGCTAATATGTGAATCTGTGGCTAAAATTCATACTTAATGTTATGAATGCGAAAGTGTATATGTTTGTCCGTCTTTCACGTCGAAATGGAGCGACGGATTGACGTGATTTTTGGCATACACGTAGTTTATGAGCCAGAGAGTGACATAGGTTATATCCCAGAAAAATGCACAGATCCCGACCGAAGGAACAGCGCGCGATAAACGAATTCCACGCGGGCAAAGCCGCGGGCAAAAGCTAGTTAAACCATAAACCTACGGTTACTTCGCGGTGGAAACACGTCAATCAAGTCCATCCCTTTGACCACCGTTGTCAAGTATTATTGACAATTCCCGAATTAGAACTTCGCCATTACGTACCTGTCAACCTGTGTGACAGGCCCAGCTGTAATTTATTGAAGTATGTAGCCTATAGTGTGATGTTGATGTGGTATAATAATGTCTTTATTTCTATTACATTCTAGTTCAACAATTACTTTTTTTATTGATAAATTAACTTTTTTATGAAACGATTCAACATTTAACAAGGTATCCACGAAAAAACCGGCCAAGAGCGTGTCGGACATGCCCAAAATAGGGTTCCGTAGCCATTACGAAAAAATTAAGTAATATTTTTCTAAGGATTTCGTATTTTATACAGAATCTTCCAAGTTTAGGTATATTTTATACCTTACGCTGCTATTTACTCATAAACTACTAATAATTCTCAAGAAAACTTAGCTGTTATAGTTTTCCTTGGAAGTTTGATATACTGCCTACCATCCTGAATTTTTTCAAATTTTTCCACCCACCGGTTTAGATTTTAGAGGGGGGGGGGGGGGCCGCTCGATTTTAATGAAAATTTGCAGTTTAAAGTTGAATATTTCGCAAACAAATTACTGAATTGAAAAATCGTATTAGCAAACCTCTAATGGTTTTAAAATACCCATCCAACGATACCCCACACTAGGGTTGGATGAGAAAAAAAAATAACCGCCACTTTACGTCTATGGGAGTAATGGGAGGTACCCTAAAAAAAATGTTTTTGAATTTTTAATTGTACTATTTTGTCGGCATACTTTACATATATATCCGTGCAAAATTACAGCTTTCTAGCATTGATAGTGCATGAGAAAAGCCGCGGACGGACAGATAGACAGACAGGCATACAGACAGACAGACATGGCGAAACTGTAAGGGTTCCGTTTTTGCCATTTTGGCTCTGTAACCCTAAAAAGGTAGCTCAAGTGGCCACTCGTCCATGAAATCTTTTATTTTGTGAGCGTTGTTATACAGTTTCAGGACTTTCAGCGCAGCAATGTATGTTGCAATAAATAGTTAATGCTCCTCCGATATACGTACGTAGTTAACCCATTGTTTTATAGCGGTCGTTTGGCCTACATTGTGTGTCTGTTCCACCATCGTAACGTTGATCTAATTATTTAAATGTACCATGTGTTAACGTGCTAAAGGAAACATTAATTCCGATATAGAATGCGTTATTGCGTACCCATTAGATGTTGCGTCATTGTATAGAAAACAATTTTCTTGGAATACCTACCCAGTTTTAACAATTGTTTACAAATATTATTGAGTAAAATTTCAATGTCCGTCGTTGGAGTACCTACTTTGGTATTGATAAGATAATTTTGAACAGTTCATTTCGTGTTTGTTTAGGTGATTTGTAAAGGGTTGGAAAATTGCTACGGTACGACGTAGATTCGTCGTTTATGGCATAGGTATACGCAGTTTTGAGGAAACGAAAACAAAATAACTAATCTTCTTCATTACATTACATGACTATGGAGTTTCTGAATGTTAACAATATGAATCTTAGGCAAAAAAGCTACACTTATTTTGTCAAACGCAAAAGTAAGTATACTTTTTTCCCGTGATTCTCATTGCTAATACCTATACAAAAACTGTGGTTATGCAGTATATCAAAATTTAGTTTATTACGGCGTTGACCGTATTTTTGACTAAATATCGAACGATTTATAAAATCTTGAAGTATAATATAATATAATATATTAAGATTTAGTTGACTTCGGCCGTTGACCGTATTTTTGGCTAAATATCGAAGCATCTTGAAGTATCCAAGTTATATATATACTATGACTATAAATTCGAACATTTCAAACTGAAAAACTAGCAAGTCTAATTTGACACGCGTTAATTAAGTTATTGAGCAAGCACCTAAAGCACCTGCATAAAAAACGAATGTAATGTAGTTTAGTCTACCAACTATAACGTAAGAGGAAGTAAAAGAGTATGGGGGACTGGGGGGAGGGGGATGAACGTATAAACCATTTTATGGCTTGTCGGTAAAGCGAAGAACCTTTGCAGTGCACTTGCACCGATACTCTGGTGAATACCACGTAGCTATAAAAACTGGTTTTATTCGTCATTTGAACACACCGTCCTAAAATATTGCTATTACGGTTTTTTAAAAAGGCAGATGCATTTTTTTTCAATATTTAATTTCAAAGCACAAATAACTCATTATTCTAATGAATAAATCGTAGTGATACTAAAAAAAAAAATTTTCGGAAGCAATCGAACAGATTGTGAACGTATTTTTTTTTTATTGATTGGTAACTTTTGGGGCTATACCTACTCATCATCATCATGTCAGCCGAAAGACGTCCACTGCTGGACATAGGCCTCCCCCAAGGCTCTCCACTCAGACCGGTCTTGTGCTTTTCGCATCCACCGCGATCCCGCGATCTTAGCCAGGTCGTCGCTCCATCTTGTTGGAGGCCTACCGACAGCTCGTCTCCCGGTCCGCGGACGCCATTCGAGAACCCTCTGACCCCATCGGCCATCAGTCCTGCGTGCAATGTGCTACCTACTAGTAAGGTAAAAATCCCGTATTCTGAGTCCCTCAGCATTTGTTCAGGTTCCTAATGCAACGATCCTTAAAAAAATATACCTACGCTATGAAAAACGTTAAGTGAAATAAGCAAGTTATACGGCAATTGTTCAGAATCCAGGTCAAATAGTTCAGCTGCAAATGCTGCAATTGATGGGCATTAAAATACAAACGGTTAATGCCGTGTGATTGATGTGTTTGACCTGATAATATGCCGCGGTCGTAAATTTAGAATCGATCCGATGTCAGATTTAGAAATATTAATATTTAAACTGGCATCAGCACATGTTTTTTTTTTCGTTTAAAAAACTTTTAGTTACAATTACGCCAATCATTTCTGCTTGTTTTGTACTCTCGTTTAATATTACAGCCAAGCTTAGGCTAGCTTGACAGCGGTGACCACCACAAGGTCAAATAGTTTGACTTTATTCGGGCTTGGTTGACAGGAATCTTCATTTTACCTCAACAACCTTGTATCAATGCGATACCTGCGGTTGTTCTTCCTTGTACCCTTCTCGAGTCTCCCTTTTAATGCTCCCTTTAGTCAGTTTGATCAATGCCACTGGTCGTACAGATTAAACCGTAATTGAACGTGACATCCCATTGTGGAGAACCAGTCAATCTGAACCGGACCCGTTTCTTCGTTTACTCCGCCTCAATAATCATTTTCTTTCTTATTTAATTTAATATCAAATGTAGGACAGTGACTACAAACTAGGGGCTACAGTCAATAATGCAGCAGAAGTAACTACCGGCATCAAGTAGCCAAATGGGTCTCTCTAAAAATACTGTTTGCATTTTGTATGGCGTACCATCGTACGGACAAGTTAAAGCTAGAGCTATTTAGTTTCGGTTTCTTGATTAATGATACATTCAAGTATTCCGTATTTGTCGATTGCTTGCAAAGTACAAAATAACCTCGCTACTAATTTGTTTCTATCGTCTTTCAGTGTGTCTCAACTAATCAAATAATAGAAGTCCCTAGACGTGTAATATTACAGCCGTACGTTTTTGCAAAGAAATAGTATTAATGGTATTCTTAGGTCTTAGGCCGCGGATAGGCAAGCACAGCGTAGGACGTCCATAAACGAGATGGACAGATGATCGTGTTCACGGTTCACGGTGGATGGATGCAAGCCGCTTCCAATCGAAGCAAATGGAGTTCGATGTGGGAGGCATATGTCCTGTGGCTGAAATGATGACGATAATGACGATGAACAATCTAAGATAGGGCAATGATATTGATATCTACGAGACGACCTCTGGATAGCTTATGTTAAAACTTTTTTTTTTCAAGACATTATTCTTGCTGGAGCAATATATATATGTAAGTATGTATGTCTAACGCTCTGATGTTCGCGATCGCATTCTCTATCCCTTTTTAACCTCATACTACACCGTGTGACAGAAAGAAGTGGAGAAAACGATCGTGAGTGAGCGATCCAATTTAATTAGACAATAAGGCCGATAAGATGAGAATCTATTGGCAGAAATCGTTCTTTTGACATAAATTGTCCTAAAGTTGTCTTGTTGATAGTTCAAAAAGATATTTTTATAGGTACATTAAAAGCCAGACATCCCAGACAATAACGGGTAAAGATAGATAATAAAGACAAACAAATATCTGTACTTACGAGAAGGTACGTGGCGATCCTAGTTTTGCAAAGCTGTTTGCTGATCCAAAACAAGTGTTGCAACGTGGTGAGGTCGTGTGGATTATATTATCTATTCTTGAAACATCTTGTCTGTAATACCGAGACTAATAAAATACAATGCACGTTGTCTGAAAGTTGTCAAAATTGGAATGGTTCTAAAAATCATGTGAAACGTAAGCATTCTGTATTACCTTATTAAGACTCTGTGGGCTTTTAGAAAAAAGAAATGAAATATATTTTACCACTATTGCTAGAAACTAGCTTTTTTACCTTACAGCTTCGCATGCGTAAACAATCAGGCCTGGCAATTAATATGAAGTTTCGGGATTTTATAATAAATCCCGTGGGAATTTACAAATAATATGTCGTATAATTCATTACCACAAATTGCCCGGGCTTGAACTCGCAGACCTCCGCTTGAGGAGCCATTTTCAAATCATTAGACTATAACAGCTTTTTTGTACCTTCACATTATCTATTCTGTGCCTTCACTTAAATTGTGTTACAATGGAGTCTGGCAATTGCATATATTTTGGTGAAATAAAAATAATGAAATATATGTATTGTTACCTACTCGGACGGGTACCTAACTTATATTTATTTAATTTTAAAATATGTATCGCCCTGAGCTGTAGGTACCAAATTAAACGAAACACATGAACCCTGAATGAACATTGTAGAATCGTCCCCGTCCAATATCGCTGTTTTGTTAGAACACCTGGACCTGGTGCTTACTTTACTCTGTGCAGAACTGTCCAATTTCGTGCAAAGTGCACTTTCGAGCGCGGCTGTACTTTCATGACCGAGCTATAAGCTGCGCTTCAGTTTACTCTGCACGTGCCCAGAGAATGCATTAGATGTTTTATATTTATATCAATCGCTTTAAACTCTTCGCAAAGTTCCGTCACGAAGCACTTTTATTTGCGACTTTACTCTGGTCGGGCTATAAAATATGCATAGTGGTGACATGAGGGAGGCGATTAAAGTTAAAGATAGATTAATTTAAATTGATCAAGTTTTTCATAAGCGTCAGAGCATGACCATGTCCTGTGAAAAATGTGTACTCGTAGTTATGTAAATAAAAAGACATTTAAAATTTGGCAGAAATATTGTTTGAGGGTTATTGAGATGCAATAAGATGTTATTTTATTCCCGTGGGAGAGGGAATAAAAGTTTCTTTTTTTTTACTAACTGACCATCTGATAGACTTTATATTTGGCAGATATATATTCCTTGTAGACACTAACCAAGAACTAAGAACACTTCGATGGGATTTTTCTAAATTCTCGCGAGATAAAGAATAAAAGGGACCTTATATTATTGTAATAAAGTGGTTCTGGCTAAAGAGTTACATCTTGATCGATTTGTTCGTAGCTGCCCTACTACTTTAGCTTATATATATACTGTGGTGAAAGCCTGTAAGCACCAATATAATCGATCAACCTACTTGAAGAAAGACCATATTAAATGATATTGACCGGATTACTCACGTCTTAAATCGAGTTTAGCTCGACATGTTTCGGGTTATTTCGAAACCCTTCATCAATGGAGCACGCCAATCAACCAATCAATCAAAATCAATGGAAATGACGATGAAAATGTGGGTAGTTGTGCGCCTGAGTTAGTTTCGTCGGACAGTCGCGCGATCAGAGCGGTGGCGCGTAGTGCGCGTGTTGCGGCAGCCGCCGAGTCGCGTGCTCCAGTGATGAAGGGTTTCGAAATAACCCGAAACATGTCGAGCTAAACTCGATTTAAGACGTGAGTAATCCGGTCAATATAATTTAATAAAAGGGATCGTTAAAGATTTCTATCTTGATCGATTTGTTCGTAGCTTCCCTACTGCTTTAGCTTATATTAGGCACCAATATAATCGATCAACCTACCTGAAGAAAGACCCTTTTACAACATTAACGTTGTATTAGGTACCCTAAAGCTATTAAATATGAGCCACTCAGCTAATATTATTTAAACAACTTAACGAAATTCGCTCTCAAGCCTACTACGACGTTATTGTTTGCTAAGTTTATGAAACACGCCTTATCGTGTAACATGCGTAATGTTTTGGGAAAGCCTTTAGCTTTAACTTAAATAACATTTTATTATGATTTGTACAGTGACGAAAAATGTGTGTAGTGTGCACTTACGTCGGGAACGCACTCGCCCTAAAGAAGTCTAGAAAAAGCTTATAGTACCTAATACGATCCTTACGTAAGTACGTAACAAGCAGGAGCCCTTTTAATTTTAAGAAGTTGGTCAGTAAAACGTCGACTTGTCTGCCAGCATAACTAGTATAGAAAATATTAACTGAAAATTAGATGCACAGAAAAACCAGAAAAATAGACCTGCGCTGGAAATCGAACCCAGGTCCTCGGCATTCCGTGCCGCCACTGCCACTGGACCAGTAGTGGTGTAGCGGTATAGCACGCGGCACGGAATGCAGAGGACCTGGGTTCGATTCCCAGCGCTGGTCTATTTTTGTATTGTATTGTATTGTAAAACTCTTTTTTGTACATAAAAACACATGAAAATAACAGAAACACAGGATTACAGGATTTTTCTGGTTTTTCTGTGCATTTGTCTCAGTTTGTATTTTCGATATGGGTTTTACGGGATGACCGTAAATTTGGAGTTGAAATAAAAAATAAACAAGACTCCAAAAACCAATCTTAGCATGACTAGCTTGCGTTTGCGGATTCGCCTCATTATAGGACATTTTAACCCGTAGGAATTTCACAAAAACCGTCCACATTTTCTGATTTTTTTTATAAAAAAAAAACTGCTGAATCTGTGGTTAGAAGATAATATTAAATTAATGTCAACACGATTCGTCTACATAATGTTACTCTAAATAATTCAACCAATGGCCATGCATCATCATCACATGTACAACGATTTGACGTTACGACTTAAACCATCCAAATTGCAATACACGGCAGGCCTTGAATGTTCTATCAGGATATAACTACTTCGGTAGCCCGCAATCTATAGCTACTCGGTGATATTAATCGTATCGTAAAAACCTGGCTTTTCCATGCCCGTATAATCTGCCATGATGAGTACCTTTACGTATTATTTTCTAAGACTTCCGATTATGCTCGTCCAAGACTTAGCCGGCTTATTATTATGAGCCCATTGTGCCGTTATGTTATAAAAGTTATGAAAGATACGGTTGGGCCCAACATATCCAATTCTTTCTTCAATGTAGCATAAATGTCGCTTATACAACAATACCGCGTAGGTACCTACGTCAAAAATTGGCCATAGTCTCAAATCTAAGAATTTCAAGGATTATCTACTTCTGCAATGAAATAAAAAATAATCTAATATTATAATTTTATTTTACGCCACCTTCGTAATGAGCTAGTTGACTGTGCACTAAAAATTATAAGTTTCAATTTAATTTCACAAATGTAATTGAAATAACACAATCGTGTATCCTCTATTCTGAGGAGATACAAATATCATTATTAGAGACCTATTATTCGGAACAGCGCATGGTGTTCATTATTTGAGACATGTATTGCATTGTATTGTAACTCTTTATTGTACATAAAACATATGAAAATAACAATTAACAAGAGAGAGATGTGCAAATGCGAACTTATCCCATAAATATTGTTCGGAGCAGAGCGACATGAAAGAGCGATTCAGGCGAAGTGGGGAATACGGTTAAATTCAGATAAAATGAGCCGTTGTAAGCCGATGCTCCAGTTAACTGTGACCAGTGCGTGTTAAATAATGGGTTTAACGCTGTCGACGCGTTGAAGCATCCCTATTCTGCCAGTGCTTTTGATAATGATTAGGTTAAGTTACAATTGATTGTTTTTGGTCTAACTAATAATAATCGCCGAGGTAACTCTACTTATACCTAGAGAGGTTATATTTTTGTGTTTAGAAAAACGGGTAAGAAATCGGTCAAATACCAGTTGGACTCTTTCATCCAGGGGTCTGAATGGAGATCGTTAGTTTTAGGGGCTGTTTCACCATATATTGATTAGTGTTAACTGACGGTGAAATGTGATGTCGTCTCTATTTGTTTTGTATGAATAGACGGAGACGGCATTACTAACTCTAATCAAGGGATGGTGAAACAGCCCCTTATTAAAGCTTGATCCAAATTGGTGTTATTGTAAAAATCTGCATGTTAATATTTTAATTCTGTAATAATAGGTAATTTTGTATGTAGAGTGAGCCAAATTTCATGCTGCTGTTTACATATATTTAAGTACGTACGTAAATACTATAGATATAAAGCGACGCACGTTTTTATCATTATCCTGTAGGTGCCCTTGGATCTAAAGGGCAATCGGAATACCCACATCAATTTCCATTAAGCGAATAGCCCTGGATAGTCAAGTCACTTTCGTTGAGGCCTTCTCAATGTTGGTTTGTTCCAGATGCAGCTATCAATTAAGAGTCCAATTTGTTTCGCGAGTGTTTTATTATTATCAATTATCAATAGTAAAGAGATCTAATCAGGTTCTAAATTTGCGTTAAGTATTCACTCTTCATGCATCATGCCATACTCCATACATTGTAGCTATATTTTATGACTTCAAAATAGCATTTGATACGCTAGAAACTGATACTCTTTTGAATGATTGAAATTGGTGAAATCGGTCTACAATTGACTGAGTAATCGGTGAACATAGATAGGTACATAAAAAATAAAAAATTACAAACATTGGAAAATAGAACCTCCTCCTTTTTTTGAAGTCGGTTAAAAATGAGATTCCATTATAAACTTCTTTTACTCTTTCGACGCCATGTTCGATGTTATATCAGAATGAGGACGCTAACAATTTTCCCGGCTTATATTTTAGTCTTCCCGTCGCATACGAAACGCGTACTTCAGAAATATTAATGGTGTTTGTGTTTGTCGTTCTCCGCGTCACACAGCATTTCAATTCTAATAACAGTTTGTAGTACTACGAGTACCTACCGTTTAAGTATATAATAATCACTGTCTCCGATCTATACACGTGCCGCTGTAAGCAAAAGCCTCCTCTCATTGCGAACTGGGGACTTCAAAAACATTATTGAATTCGCTGGGGAATGAAAGCTCTCTCACGCGCGATGCTTTTGTTCCCCATAAAGCTCATGGTAAATTTTAAATGTAATAATCAAAGCAAATAATTTAGGTAGATTATTCATGTTCTTGAATACTAATGATTATGTTCATCTTTTGTTTTATTTTCGCCTGAAGCAATTTATTTATGACTACGTCAAATTGCGACGATGCCGGATTCCCTAGAAATCGTAATTAGCCAGGGCTTTGCGCCTCAGTTTCATGCGTAAATTTCGCCGAGGACCTCTTTTTCACTCAATTACCGCCAGACCTACGCGGTTCTAATTAAAATTAAACACTCCACCGCGTTTTTGCCGAGTTCCTTGCGTCGCATTCAATAAGGCCCCCTTGAATACAACTTGGTGGTGGTAAAAGTCATACCCCCACAGAACTAAAAATAAGAAAAGTAGAAATGGCACTCGAGCTTAAAAAACGCGACCGCTCATTATGACTAATAAGTCATATCTATTAAATACATATTCTTCAGCTCAGTCTGTAGCAAAATTACTTAATTGCTAAAAAAAACTAGGTTATTGCAGGTAGGCAGGTACATTTCATTAATGAATACGGTAATATAGCGGACGCGGCGTAGCGGGGCGGGAGAAGTTAAAAAGCGATATCGATTGTAGAACGAAATAAACTCTGTGACATTTCTATTCCTCTTCATTACTAGTTCTGTGGTTATGTCTGTCGACAAAGACGTCTGAACTTTTCGGGACGGTCAATGAAATTAATGTCATTGGAAATACTCTAGCCTAGAAAATTATATTTGATTGCGAAAGGCGAAGCGTCTGAGAATTTGGAGTTTGGTTTGGTCCCTTTAACCTCGTGAGTCCTAGCGTACTTTGTTAAGAACAAATCGACTGTAAAAATAACCCCCCGAATTTATATAAAGTTATTAAATGAAAACTATGTGCGGCGATTGTTCGAGCGTTTCAACCGCCTTATTTTCTTGGTCACTTTTTTATGAATAGGCTGTAGAATTTGATGACATTTTCGATTATTTTTTAGCCGTCCTGTTATCTAAATTACCCGGAAATTGTAACAGAATGTTGTAACACTTTTAACACATTGTTCTTCAGACGTATACCCATGAGTCCACTCTCAGATTGTATTGAATATTAATACAGAATTTTTCGTGCCAAGTGCAATGAAGTCCTACTTACTATTTATAATTCCTAGCGGTACTTTTAAAAGTGATCCTCCCGTGTCTCCTATGCACGGTCTGCTGCAGTCTGTTATTACTACGCAGTGACCTGCAGCCTGGATAGGGTTACCAATTGTCATGATTTCACCTGATATTGGATACTTGCCTGGCACGGGATGTGATGTGATAAAAGATACGGTTTATTATCTTATTAATAATCCAGCCGTTGCCTGGGACCTACCTATTAATAACATCTTATTAAAGCTCTGGCTAGCTGGTCACAGGTCTTCTTTCTGAAGAGTTCGTGGGCTGTAGTTTCCAAGCGAAACCGCACGGCTCTGAAACTTCACACAGCAATATAGTAAATAATGTAAAGTCTCTTTAACGATGTATTGTGTGAATATGACTTAAAAGACGAGCTATTTTTGTATATTTATTTATTTCGGGGGTGAAAATTCTTGGTCTTATCTCTAGAAAAACGCGTATTTTCGAGAGCACGAGCTAAGCTCGATCGTTCAGGTACTATTAATTAAGTCGTATGAAATGAAAAACTTCATTTGTATGACATCGGGGAAACATAATGGGTTCGTTACCTTTGCATTTGTTTGTACTTATTGAACAAGTCACGCACAAATCTACTCGCTAAACTAAAGCGTTAAAAGCTTTAAAATATAGGTAAATAATGTGCTTTATTTAACAAGTCCTTCCCTGAGGTACATTAAGATATTGGATGGAGAATTAGAGACAAATGCTAAAATATTTTTCTTTGTTTCTGAATTTAATGTAAAGAGATAGAAATTAAAAGGACACTTTCTTTTGCTGTTTATGGATTTTCTCCAGGCTGTTAGAAAGATCAGTAAATCAGAGTACTTTTTTTAGTTTTAACATTAGAGGTACAGTCGAGTTCTTATATTTCAGAGCAAAAATTCAATTAATAACCCTCAAAAATATCAGTACCACTACCATGAATTTACAGTGACCGTACTCGATAGCGACGGCGTAAATTATTTGTACGGAGAATTGTACACCGCCTCTACAAATAGTTCACGCCGTCGCTATCTAGTACGGTGGTCACTATAAACTTATGGTAGTGGTACTGAACACGCGTGTACGCCTTTAACGATAGAGTCGTGTTCACAAAATTTTTCGTAAACTTTTACTCAAATGAACTCTTTACGTGGTCACAAAAACACATTGGCAGTTCTTAATGTAATATCAAATGTGGCAACAAAATTAATTTGTGAACTCTTGTGAATACTTACATAGTCCTTTAATTGCATCATCATTATTTATGCATCAGGATAACTTCTTTCTGTGATTAGCTTCCCACGAGCTAGAAGTCGAAAACACGTGTTTCAGACCAAGCATATCGATTATTTGCTCTCGTAAACCGCATATAACAAATTAAACCGAAATAGAGCCTTTTCCGAGATCCCCGAAATAAATATACCTCCAAGTCGCTTAAAGGATTAGATAGATATTATATACCTATCCAAATATGTTTAGTACAAAAATCTACATCAAACGACGGGGCGTAAAATTAACATCCATCATTTCGTAGATTAACTTTCTATTTTAGGCGTGTCTAGTTGAATTCAGATTTAGGCTAGTACGATACCGAAACTGAATAGCGCCGTAAACAGATTTAACGTCAAGTTATTAATAAAATACGACCAAAAAAAAGCTTGTTACAATTATAAATAAAGAATATCTAATGGTGCTGCTAAATGCAGAAGAAAGTGAAACTGATGTCAGTGGATAATGATGAATCTCGTTTGTGTTTGTAATAATTACGTTGACTCTAAAAAAATGCCTTCTTGGCTGGCAGCAAGCGCACGGAAATAAAAATATCTTAGCAATGCGTCGAGCGCATGTTTATTCGCATCTATGTTTAACCAAATGTAATAAATTTGTGAATTTATTCAGCAATTTGGACCCAAGATGTGTACCCTAAAATTAAGGTAACGTAACGCTTTATCGACACCGTTTAACAACCTCTTGTTTTCCAGGGCACCGATATTTTTGGGTTTTATGAATCACTCTCCCAGGTATCGGATTAAACAAAAGAAAAGTGTTTCATTTAAACTTACCTTCTTTTGTTAGCTTTAAATTACGTATACCATAAAAGCTTATAGCATTATTTGGTACGGGATCGCGATAGTAATTTTCAATGTACAGGTGTTTTATGGAAAAGTTGGTAACCCTAATTTAGTTGCTATAGCCTTGTATACGGCGCCCTTCAGCAGGGTTACAAATTACTTTTACCATCCTATTGGCCTTTATACGGCGGTTTTGCTTTTCTTTATATCTGCTATATTCAGATACCTTGCTCTTTCCAGCCCACATTTTATTCTCCATGGCTAATGAAATTAGGATTATATATATAATTAGTGATTTATAAAATATTTATAACAAATTAAATTTAAGTTTTATTAAATTTTTCTTTAGTTAAATCTATTCAAATGCGATAACTGCAACTTATTAACAAGCGTTCGTAATTGTGCAAAGGTTAGGTACAGATCAAACAGTAACATAGCTTTGTGACATAGTTAATGCTGCGAATGCGAAGTACATAGATAATGTTACACGTTATAATTGCGACCCACTCGCAAACGCCGCAGTTCGACATGAAGCATTTTAAGTATCTTGACGTAATTATGCACCGTTGCAAGTTGATCGTCGCACCTCATGTTATTAAACAAACACTCAGCTCTCTGCACTCATGAGCTGATACCGCTGCAATCTTCGTCGGCTCAGTCGTCAGGCGTCCGTCGCGAGAGGCGCACGTCGTTTGTCCTAACTTACGCGACCCCATACCTCTAAAAAGGGAACGAATATTTTTAGTCCACGGAAATCGCGTGTCGTTTTTAAACGTTGAATCAAATAAGTGCACGAAAGAAGTTTATGTTGAATCGAACGTTTATGCGTCGATGCCGGGATGTGGGTTTGCGTTATTGTAATATAAAGGTAAGTTTGTTTATACGATCAGCTGTTATGAGAGGTACTTAGTGATTCTAAATGTTGTTTCCTCTGTGTCAAGTGTGTAAGTATTTAGTGCCATCCTGTTTTATCTAACCGAAATGCAGCTTCAATTTAAAACGCAGGTTTTTTTTAATAGGGTACTATTAAGTGAACTGAAGAAGTCGTGACTCTGTTATAACTTGAAATAACAGACGTCTAGCAAGACAAAGGTGTATTTTAGTAATTATACTAATTACTTTTATGTAAACATAGACGGCATGACGCCTGCCGTTTGCAACGTAATATCATACGCTGTTAATGTATATTTAATTTACCCTTTTGATATGGAGTTCGTAATTAATTAAGTAATTTATCCTATCGGTATGTACTTTAAGGGTCAATATTTATGTGCTATTTCGTCTGTCAGGATCGCGGACATTGTGTTTATTTGTTTATAAAACATCTGTTTATTCAATTGCCTAACGGTGTAGGAGTTAGTCTAACTAAAATGTAGACCAGCCACTCGTTAAATTAGGACTCTCATAAGATACTAGCTTTTGCCCGCGACTTCGTCCGCGTGTACTTTAGTTATCAGGGAATATGTTTTAATTAACCCCCGTTATAATTGCTAACTTTGCCCCCCCCCCCCATTTTACCCCTTTAGGGGGAAATTTTATCGATTTCACTTGCTCAAATGATTTTTAATTGTATTCGAAAACTTATACAATATACACCTATTTTCACACTTCTAAGTCCAGAAATGAGAAAATTCTACATAAACTTTACCTCTTTATTTCACCCCCTTGGGGGATGAATTTCTAAAAATCCTTTCGTAGTGCTCACTTACGTCATGAAAGGAACCCCTGTACCAAATTTCAAGTCTGTAGGCCCAGCGGTTTGGACTGTGCGTTGATATATATCCCAGTGAGTCAGTTTTGCCTTTTATATATATATATATATATATATATATATACTAGCTTTTGCCCGCGACTTCGTCCGCGTGTACTTTAGTTATCAGGGCATAATGTTTTAACTAACCCCCGTTATAATTGTGACATGTACGTAATCTGTGTGTACCTATAGCAAAGTACTGCCGTAAACGATAGATAACAGTTTATTACAGTAAGTACTGACTTCGCTAAAAACATTTTTTTTTTTACCAGTTTTGAAGCTACTTTATAAAAAGTTTTATGCAAAGCACGAGAGTAAATTAATTATTTCGTACCGGCGAGAGCCGAATTTTACTCTCGAACCCGAAGTATATATTCAAAATTGCACTGTACCTACATAATATTTTGTAAATTAGGTAAAAGATAAATAAGAACGGATAATCACACAAAAATGACGCTTCCTTAATATTATTGATTTTATTACGCACAACCCGATAAGTAATTTCTAAGTTAGGTGCTGCATAATTATTTGCAAATTTATGTCACATATTATTTTAAATATCAATTTAATTTCCACATTTTAGTTGTATATTTTGTATGAAACCCCTCCTCCTCCCCTATTGAAGTGACCAACACCATACGGAAGATTTTAAATAGTGACCAGCCATATTTTAGTCTAGAAATAAGGAAGTCTCTTAGAAACTCCCCCTAATAATTCTTAATCTACTTCTTCTTTCTTTATCTTTGCCTACCCAAATCATTTTTATTTGTAATCAGGACCCTGTAAGTATACCAATTTCCATACTGCTAAGTCCAGAAATGAAAAAATTTCCATCAAACTTTACCCCCCCATTTTACCCCTTTAGAGGGTTTTTTTTTCCATTTCACCTACACAGATAATGTTAAATTGTAATCGTAAATTTATACGTATTTTCATACTTCTAAGTCCAGAAATAAGAAAATTTCCATACAAATTTTATTCCCCCACTTTACCCTTTAGGGGGGACTTTTATCCATTTCACCTACACAGATAATTTTGGATTGTAATCGAGAACTTATACACCTATCTTCATACTTCTAAGTCCAGAAATGAAAAAAAAAAATCATACAAATTTCACCCCCCCATTTTACCCCTTTAGGGGGGAATTTTGTCCATTTCACCTACAAAGATAATTTTTAATTGTAATCGTAAACTGATATACTTATTTTCATACTTTTAAGCCCAGAAATGAGAAAAATTCCATACAAACTTTACCCCCCATTTTACACTTTTAGGGGGGAATTTTATCCATTTCGCTTACACAGATAATTTTTAATTGTAATCGAGAACTTATATACCTATTTTCATACTTCTAAGTCCAGAACTGAGAAAATTTCCATACAAACTTTACCCCCCCATTTTACCCCTTTAGGGGGGTATTTTATCCATTTCACATAAACAAATCATTTTTAATTGTAATCAAGAACTTATGTACCTATTTTCATACTTCTAAGTCCAGAAATGAGCAAATTCCATATAAGCTTCACCCCCCCATTTCACCCCCTTAGGGGATGAAATTCTAAAAATCCTTTCTTAGTGCTCACTTACATCATAAAAGGAACCTCTGTACCAAATTTCAAGTTTCTAGGCCCAGTGGTTTGGGCTGTGCGTTGATATATAACCCAGTGAGTCAGGTTTGCCTTTTATATATATAGATATATATATATATATATATATATATAGATTACCTACTCCAAAATAAATTAAACATCTGTACAATTGTTTGTCTGTAGAATTATATCAAAAGGGTTGATTTTACTGCAGTCAAAAGGTGTCTACTGCTCATTTTACAATTCCAAGCTTTACTAATAAACAAAGGCTTTTAACTTGACCATATTTCGTGAACTTGTGTGAAACTTAAGTGTCAAGGTCGAGAGGTTGAGCGGCAAAACCTCTTATACTAGTGCGTGGGAAGGAAGTTATTACTTTATCAAAATTACGTAGCTCTTTCTGAGCGACTTTATTTTTTATCACGCGATTTACTTCATGACGATGCTGAAAAATTGTTCAGCATCTAATCTGTAAAAAGATGTTTAAGATTGATTAAGCGGCTGTTTCACCTCACCACCCAATGATTAATTTTATTTGACTGATATAAATGTGATGCCGTCTCCGTCTATTCGAACAAAACAAACAGGAGATGGCATCACATTTATCCGTTAAATAAATTTAATCAATGGATGGTGAAAAAGAGAGTAAGTCTCTAATCTTCTAAGTCGCTGCACATTTGCTTGACAGAGTGGTAAGTCGTGGTCGGTTCATGATTGGTAGCGACCCTTCATGACGACTTTCTTGGAAAATAAGATTTTGGTAAAAAATTCATTTTTAATACAAGATTTTTTTTGCTGACTGTACTTTTCGTGGACTGTAATTGCAACTATCACCCAAACTATATTTGCATACCAAATTTCGAGTTGATGCTATTAACCGTTGAAGAGTTCCGTCCTGCGAAGACGATCCTGGTCGGACTACCAGGATACCACTACTAGATTTTGTATTGTCACGTAATTTACAGAAGTATCAAATTTGAACTCAATCCGACTACTCGAAGTTGGTCGAATTTAACTTTCAAGATTTGAATACCGATAGGCAACGGGGCAGGAGAAAATGAATAAAAGCTTGTAAATAGGGTGGTGTTTTCTTCTCGTTCTTCCACACCAAATTGCTGGAGTTCCGAATTCGTATTTAGTAATAGAAAACGCTGTAGCAATCACCTCAGCTTGCTTTGACATTGGCTCAGTGGACAATGTCAGTCCTTTAGAACAAAAAGAAAAGACCAGTTAGAAAGTTGTCATTAAAAGCATCTAGTAGTCAAATGTACCTAATAGGTAATATTTTAATAATTCCCAACAGTACGAAAGGGCTCAATTCGTTAGTCGATCCGTTCACGAGTGCGGAAACCTTTTAGCTTCAATAAATTCGAAGGTGAAAAAATATGTCTCACAAAAGCAGAATAGCAATAAGTTACGGAGAGAAATTTAGCGAAATCATCCATGTGTATTACGCGTCGGATTAATAATGTTGGTGAATATTCTCGAAACGTCTGCGGGAGTTTGCAGATTAAAAAATTGCTAAATGATCATTTCCGTGTTAATTTCGATGTCGTATATTAAATATAGTTCTTTTATTTGTATGTAGATCTCACTCTACAATAGAAGACGCGTCTACGCATGTTATACGTAATGTAGAATTTTTAAAGGTCTATGTTGGAAACCGCACATATTCAAAGTCATGTTATAGAAGTATTCACGGTCAAAGCCACGATCCATGAGTAATAAAAACTTATAAATTAGTTTTATAGACACTGTGAATCACACGCAAGAAATTACGAAAAGTAAATTATTTTAATACGCACGCCAACGCCACCCGACGCTCTTATTGACACTTCGAGATTAATAATTAATTATTTGAGGGTACTTACACAAAATTATTAACGGAATCATGACCTCGTGCGGGTATCTGTTATCTTTTTTGCTAGTCATCATCATCATATATTTAAGAGCTAGGCTCTTGTTGGTGGAGCAATTTCCATTCTTCTCTGTTCTCAGCTTTCTTCTTGACTTCCTGATACGACACGCTGTTTTGTTTTGTTTTTTGCTAGTACTAATACAAAATTATGGTTTTTGTCCAACTAGATCGGGCTTTACCCATTAAATATATGAACTGTAGAGTAGAACGCTTCAAATTCGTCAATAAGAAATTTCCAACATGAGAGAAGCAGAATTCAATGACTCCAAAAATTTATATATATATTATATCAGTAAACTGTATTTTCTCAATCGTAGTCTCAATTTTATTGTATTTTAATAAAATCATAGTCGAACGTTGCAAACTAATTGCGTCCATTTGGAATTTGGATCGGCGCGTGTTGAATGTCAATAGACGATTGTCCTTTGACCATCTCCAGACAGTAACAGAACACGCGAAGATTTGTGATTTAACCTGGTTATTTATATACATTGAAGATTCGTCGAGCAGAACGTGTCCTAACCCCTTGCAACAATCCAGGGAATGTGGGATTCGAGTGAATAATAAACGAGGAGGTCCTAAATAGAACAGACTGCATCGATTCGGGGTTCGTGTCTGTTACGATGTTTTTTTTAGAGACATTTGATAGTTATAAATATTTTTTCCCACTAGTTTATGTTTTAATTTATTGTTTATAGGTTTATCGATATTGATTCAGTCCATCATGCATACCCTTATACGTATAACTACGAAACTACAATGGTTTGGGTTAAGTTACCGATTTGCACTGAGCTTGTGTAGGAACTAGGTACAGATCAAAATCTCTCATTCGAAAAAAGACCTGTACAGTCAGCATCAGAAGTCGCTATACGCTTCAGGCGCTCAAAGAGAGGTAAACGTTTGAATTGTCAAAAAGTTGTTGACTGTCATTGTAGTATTTACTTGTGAGCGCTCAATGTGTCAAAAATACCTAAACAGTCGATATTCATTAATTTCTACACTCCTAACAAGTCATTGATACCTTAGCTGTCAAAAAATCACTGATATCTAAGCAGTCAACATATCAAATATATCTGAACAACATGGAAAAATAGACGTTAAAAGCATATAGCTATATGGTCAAATTTTGATATAAAATAGCTATGCTCATTTCAGGTAAGCGATATGACAATCATCGAAAACAGTACAGACTTGTCATCACATACATCTGTCTCATGTTTTTTTCTTCAATCAAATTTGACAGAATATGCCTCTAACTCTTATTTCACTTTTCAGCAGAATCAAAGTCAAACCACCTGACACATAGCAAAAACTAAATGAAGGCTAATTTCGAACTCATGGTCAAGGCACGTCGTGGCACCATTTACATTCCTATGCTTTTCAAAGCATAGATCCCCGGGTTCAAATCTCAGTCGACACATAATTAATTCGACTTGAACTTTTTTTTTTGGTTTTATTATTGTTTTATGGCTTTTTATTTCTTTTAGTTTGGATCGCATTCGTTTTACGATTTTTCTGAATTTTAACATAATTATAGCACTTGCTTTTTAAGAAATTAGTTATTTTTTATCAACAAATTAGTTTTTATTTTATACCTTTTTTCCACGGCTTTTTTCCCACCCTTGGGGTATTTTTTTTTTCCAAATTTATATAATACCAACTTCAAGGTATCATCATCATCATCATCAGCCTATGTTCGTCCACTGCTGGACGTAGGCCTCTCCCATGGCACGCCACTGAGCACGATCCTCGGCCACTCTCATCCAGCTCTTGCCAGCCATCCTGCGAAGATCATCGCACCACCGAGTCTGAGGGCATCCCACGCTACGTTTGCCGATCCGTGGTCTCCACTCAAGAACTCGTCTACCCCAACGGTTATCGGTTTTTCGGGTTATATGACCGGCCCATTGCCACTTCAGCGTGCTAATGCGGTGGGCTATGTCGATTATAACCTATCCAATAAAAAAAGAACTCAGAACTTCGTCATTTGTGAACCAATTGAATTTTTTTTTGCGTTCGTCTAGGTATGGTTTCAATTAGGTCCGATTTATAAGCACCAAATCAGGATCTGATGATTGGATCCTAAGGAAATCGAGGGAACTCTTCAAATTTTGTAGGGACACCTATGGTAATTTTGATGTATTTTGTAACTCGTGCATTTGCTTGTGAAAATCATCATTTGGTGAAGTGAAACTGATGATGAAGACCATAGGAGTTACTACTCGATAACAAGTATTTCATGGGTTGAATTTCAATTACTTTAACATAGTGGCTAAGCAATTTATGCTCCTCGTAATGCATATGGTGAAATGGAGTGGGTGGTGAAGCACCAGGACTCCTAATTAAGAAACGTCTCTGCATCGGAAAGAGCAATTTTTCGTAAAAGGTGGCGGGCAGTTGAAATGAAACTATTGTATCTTAGATCTTTTACACTAAAAAGCATGAAAAAAAATTATAACTAAAAATTTAACTAACTACAAAAAACCATGAAAATAATTTAATTAGAGGGGGAGGGACGCTCGATTTTAATGAAAATTTGCACTTTAAAGTTGAATATTTTGCAAACAAATCACTGAATCGAAAAATCGTTTTAGCAACCCCCTAATGGTTTTAAAAGACCTATCCAACGGTACCACACTACAAGATTGGATGAAAAAAAACGGAAAAACGGACAGACAGACATGGCGAAACTATAAGGGTTCCGTTTTTGCTATTTTGGCTACGGAACCCTAAAAATATATACGCCTCGACTTGAGAACCTCCCCCGTTTTTTTCGTCAGTTGAAAATGTACATGTAAATGTATAATAAAAACTTTTAAACAAAAAAATTAAAACGCCCAACAAACTGACAGCAAAAAATAGATTTCAAGCAAAAATAGAATTTAGGGGAGGGCGACGCTCGATTTTAATAAAAAATTGCACTTTAAAGTTGAATATTTTGAAAACAGATCACTGAATAGAAAAATCTTCTAGGCAACCCCCAACAGTTTTAAAATACCTATCCAACGATACCCCACTCTATGGGGTTAGTCGAGAAAAAAAATAGACTACGTCTATATGGAAGGTACGCCTACTTTTTTTTGTTTTTTTTTATTTGCCACTTTGTTGGCGTGATTGAAGTTACATTCATGCCAAATTACAGCTTTCTACTACCAATCATCGGTCTCTGACCTTAGTCGCGGACGGACAGACAGACGGACAGACCATGGCGAAACTATAAGGGTTCCTAGTTGACTACGAAACCCTAAAAATAGACAAGTTCCAGCTTATACTGCATATGCTATAAATTAAAAATTAAATACTTGTTTATGTTATAAGGGGTTTTTGGGTTTCTTAGTTAAAAATCGCGTGTAACCCCCTTCAGCATTGAGCATGTTTTGTAAACGCTCTCTTCGAATTTACTAAATTTTCACAAAGAGTTTTACCTCGGAAAGATATAAACACATGATTACTTAAAAACAATATTTCCATATATCCATTATTGATGTTTAAATAAAATGTTGATATGCTTAGTTACCATTGAAATAGTAACTGCTTAGCAACTAGTGGCATCTTGGGTGTTGACGTGTTTGTGGTTGCTGGTACGTGTAGATATTAATAACAGCTTGACTGCTTAGTTACCACTGATTTTCTAGTTGTTATTGTCATTATGAAAAACTAGATGTGTAAGTATTAATGAAAATTTAAAATGTTGAGATGTTTTTGACGTATTGAACGCTCACGTGAAAATGGTGACTTAGGTGTCAATAACTTTGTGACGATTGAAACGTATATGTCTTTGTGAACACTCGGCCAGTGTAGATATATCTGATGCTGACTGTACCTAGAATATATGTGTAAAGATTCTGAATAATGCTATTCATATATATTATTACTGTTTAAACATTAAAAAATAATTAGGTTTAAATGGTCTAAAATTAAATAATTAGTTTGCCTTTACTCAACACATGTTATCTCATTCTTCTAATTTTTGTAAGGCTGTAAATTTAACACCCTACTAGGTGAGCACAGAATACCTATAAGTGTGACAAGTCTAATATACTAAACTAAATACCTAATATTAGTCTGCTGACAGTTATGAAATAATAGCAATTAATTTTCAAATATTCTGTCTTATTCCATTTACAGATTTTGTTGAATTCCTTCAGACCAAAAACTACTATAATTTGTTCGCCCTTTCACAATGGATTTAAGTATGCTTGAGCAATCGCGGAGAATTCCTTTTCTTTGAGAGTTCGGTCCGTTGAAAATCCATCTTCCATCCAATTTTCCTTGTAAATATACTGAAGACATATTGTTCGCTTGTTCCTACTGTAAGGAATATTCACAACAATTGTTGTTTTGTTACGTAGGTTAACACCCGTTCCATCCTATCCTTTTGTTTCATGGTGTATGAGTTCAATTTATCATTTTATGTTTGTCCATTATTATCACACATCACGTCATTCAGTCATTCTGTATGACACTAGCCTTTGAAGGTACATTGGATTAAGTCAGCCATTTGTAATTTTTACTAGCGTTTACCCGCGGCTTCGCA
This sequence comes from Choristoneura rosaceana, assembly GCA_037349165.1. NCBI lineage: Eukaryota > Metazoa > Arthropoda > Insecta > Lepidoptera > Tortricidae > Choristoneura > Choristoneura rosaceana. The sequence goes on along the minus strand of JAZBNJ010000041.1, from coordinate 12,233,160 downwards.
CGCGTAATCCATACTAATATTATAAATGCGAAAGTGTGTTTGTATATTTGTGTGTTTGTATGTTTGTATGTTTGTCCCTCTTTCACGCCGTAACGGAGCGACGGATCGACGTGATTTTTGGCATAGAGATAGTTTATGGGCCCGAGAGTGCCATAGGCTACTTTTTATCCCGGAAAAATGCACAGTTCCCGAGGGAACAGCACGCGATAACCGAATACCACGCGGGCGGAGCCGCGGGCAAAAGCTAGTTCATTATATAAAACAGTTTAATTGAAATTCCGGGATTTTATTAAATTCTTATAAAAATTCTGTAAAATTACATCGTAGTTTTCACTGACGTTAAATTAAAACACCCATGGCAAATTTCATGACTCTAAACCCAGCGGTTGTTAGTTCGAGATTTTATCCCTGTCCCGTGGGAATATCGGGATAAAAAGAACCTATCCTTTGTTTTAATCCTAGTTATAAACTAACTTTTTGTCAAATTTCATCCGAATCCCTCCAGCCGTTTCAGCGTCAAGAAGTAAAAAACATACTCGCACACAAACTCAGTCACTCACCAACTTATACATTTATGATATATAGTAGGATTAGTAGGATAATGACCAATAAATAAATAAATATCATGGGACACTTGACACCAATTAACCTAGTCCCAAACTAAGCAAAGCTTGTATTATGAATATAGACAACGGATAAACATACTTATATGGATAAATACGTACTTAAATACATATTAAACATCCAAGACCGAGAACAAACATTCGTATTATTCATACAAATATCTGCCCCGACCGGGAATCGAACCAAGGACCTCAAGTTTTGTAGGCAAATTTTCTAACCACTTGGCCATCCGGTTGTCAAAAATAAGTAAATAGGCTCAAGTGTGACAAGCAAGAAATTTTATTGCTACGAAACATTAATACTCATTTTGGGACCGCTACTGAAAAGTACAGGTAGTGCCACCAGAGTTGAGGTCACGCACATAAGAAAATGTCGTGTAATGACAGCAGGATTTTGACATTTACTCATTCATTTTATTCATTCTCTTTTTGTACGATCAGTTGCGTGTGTAATCATTCACTTCTAATCTCGTGGCACATGGCTAAACATAAATAAGTATAAAATAGGTTATGATATGGAATTTTAGGCAAAGCAATTAGCAAAGAGTAGAATTGCGTATGTAATGATCTCCAGCTGTGCCTATTCATTGGGAATAAAGCACATCATCAACTCGCGATGAATTTCGTATCACTACCACTTTATTGCTGACACGTGTGGGAATATAATTTCTGAAATGCCAATTTAATGTTGTCGAACAAAATTCCGGACATCCTTTATATTCGACTGGCTTATGCCTGCCCGTGGAATTGCCTCCGTAGAAATCTATATAACCTATTATAACCAACAAAAAGTTGGAAAACCTCCGATTTTGTCACTTTAAAGTTTAACGTCTCAAAAACGATATGATACCCCACTGTAGGGTTAGCTGAGAAAAAAAAATCACCCCCACTTTACGTCTATGGGAGGTACTGTATTGCTTTTTATTTTACCACTTTGTCGGCGTGACTGATAAGTATATTCATGCCAAATTACAGCTTTCTAGTGCTAACGGTCTCTGAGCATAGCCGCGGACTGACAGACAGACAGATGGACAGACACGGCGAAATTATAAGAGTTCCTAGTTGACTACGGAACCCTAAAAACAGAAACAGAACATCAGAAATTGGTCCGTCCTTTTAAGAGCTACGATGTCACACATAGATAGAAGCTGGCGTCAAACCCCCTGTTTTTGTGTGGGGGTCAAAAATACGAGTATAATATTGATGATAAGACATGAAAATGATATAAAAATCGTCGTGTATAATTATAGATGTGTAGATCTACCCGTTCCCTGTGCGTGACGTTTGCTTGTTATCAACAGGCACTCATCGAAAACATCGATAGATACGTAAATCTATTTTCTCTCTACTGAAGTGCTTTGGATTTGAGGCCAATATCTCGATAGCCATTATGTGCCTGTACATGCCATGATATACGCATTTTATCGATACCTGGCATCGATATTATGTCAGAAACATTGAGCGTTAGGTACGTCGAGATGTTGTACAAGCTCGGGTACAGTACTTATTATGAATAACAAACAAGGATCAAAGTTTGCTCCAACTTAAATTCCGAATTCATGTTCGGGAACTTTTAAATTAAAACCAAATGAAATAACTTTGCTTACATAAAGTAGGTGTTGTGTAATAACTAGAAATTGATTGATTTCTTGCTGCATTTTTACTCTGGGTAGGTAATTATTTGTGACAGCCGGCGGCTCTTCTTTTTTTATGATCTCTCTGGGCAACTTCTCAATGCTGTTTCATCCAGCTGGACCCTTAGTTCTTGCAATATTTGTTAATGATTGACAAGGGACCTAATAAGGCCCCCCTTTATTATCCCATTGAGTTCCACTGACAATGAGCCTACAAAGAATCAAAAGAAGCCATGTTTCAGTATGTAGTTTTATGATATTATTGATGTTTAACTTGGATTTAACAAAAACGAAAGCAAGTCTCTTGGAAACGTCCCAGAGCTTGCCAATAACTATATCATGGTCTTCATCATCATTAATCAGCCAAAAGACGTCCACTGTTGGAGAAAGGCCTCCCTCAAAGTGTTCCACGACCTGTAAATTGTGAATCCTGCTCTGCCCTGCCCGTATTCTACTGGCTCCTGTGACCTTTACCAGGTTGTCAGTCTTGCTGAACATTACAATCAAAGCGCTGATTTTCACGTCTGCCAAATGTAAACTTCGGCATCTTAGTTTCGATATTGTTCTGCTCACACTCTTGTTTTTATCTGTAAATCATTCGCTAGAAAACGATGAGCTTAATTAATCACATGTGCTTTATGGCTCGACGTTTTATCGTTCTGCATTTGGATTTACGCTGCTCATGCCAATTGAAGAATGTTTGTGTGCCAATTGCTGCTTCCTAATTGTACTTATGTGGGTAGGTGTTGCTATTAACTAACGCTAATTTTGATGTTTGTAATTTGAAACTGACGAGAATCTTATTTGTATATCCATGTTAACCTTTCATTGCACAAAAAAAAAGAACAAGTTTGGATAACGGTAAGATATACATAATAACTAAGGCATTTTACAAGATCACTTTAAACTTCTAATTCTTTACGCACACGACATAATGTTTTTGCACGTTCCTGCGCTTACAGACTCGCGTTCATTATTTTAACCCTATGCCTTATGTGGAGTTTAAATTACTACATTCCGTATCGTTGGTATTTAAAGTACAGAAGTTTCAGATAATCAAACCTACATCTCCATTTTCGCCTATTTAAGTTGAAATCCGTATAAAGTTTTCAAGTAGCTATGAATGTTAATCTTAATAGTTTTGGCTGTGGGTAGATAAATCGGCAAAGCAAACAGCAAATTTGCAAATTGATGCGCCCCCTGTGCAATAAGCTATCATCGTAAAGCATTAAAAAGTTATTCCTTAGGACGCTGTTTGTTAAATATTTTCCAGAGTAAAGTGACCTTAGTCGCGGATTTAGTATAATTTAAATAAACACTGTCGATAGCGGTGTCATTAACTCGATTTAGAACTGTCTGTACTACTTAGAAACGGTAGCTGATAGCGAAGGATAAGAAAATTAGGACCAGAGTATCCGTTCGCATACGAATGTTCCTGGTTATCGGATGGTATTCTAATTGCTCGATAAATAAACCTCATCTTAGATGGAGTTAGTTAGTTTAACTGAATAAGTGTGTCCTTTTAGTGCTATGGGCAATAAAGTATAAATAACTTGACGGAGCAAGGTAAACTGCTAGACTGCTTATTTGAGGTAGGTATAACATCTTCTTCTTCCCATTCCTCTCCTATCGGAGGTTGGACAATATCATGGCAATTCTAATTTTGACCAGTTGAACCAGTCTCGTAAATTCTTCAGCCACGAGTGTCTTCTCCTGCCCACGCTTCTCTTTCCGGCAACCTTCCCTGGATGATAAGCTGGAGAACTCTGTACTTGGCGTTTCTCATCACATGCCCAAAGTAACACAACTTTCTTTGCTTGAGGTATAACATATCATGATATCAAGCATCAATCAATATCAAACTTCATACATCCGTTATGGGCGAAAATGTTATTATAACATGGGAAGGATGTGCTGTATGTGTTGAATTCGAATTATTCGTTTTTTCGACTTGTCTACGAAACTGTGGTTTGCTGCTGAAATTGAATTACCTACTAACCGAGCTGCTTTCGCTTCGCTGCATTCAATATCGGTGCAGCAGAATTGAATGTCTTTGTTTATTCTGTGGTAAAAATTGATTTGTTGGCATTCAGATTCAGCGCTATAGTTGACTTTACACCATAATAATATGATAAAAGTATTTCGATTTAAATGAACGCTTGGGTTTGCCCGCGATTTCGTTTGCCAAGAATTTCTTTGTATTCCGCGTAAAATATGTAGTTTTCTGGGATAAAAATTATCCTATGTCCTTCCCAGGATCATGTAACAACCTCATTACTAAATGCTATGTTAATCGGTTCAGCAGTTTAATTAAAGAGGAAACAGTCAAATAGACATACAGTAACGATAAATATAACGTACCACATTTCAAGAACTTTTCAAGAAATTCACTTCTAACGAACGTTTCGTTATAACTTTTTGAAAGAAAATGAAAGTAGCTTAGTTTTTTAACAATTTTCTTTTTCTTTAACGATGATCCGGAGGTCTGCAAGAACTTTTGTCAATTCAAGAAAACTCTTCAGACGAACGATTTGAAAATCTTTTCTCCGATCTTGGATGTAGTTGAAAGTAAAAAGACCCCTTTTAACTTGATTGCCCGAAGAAGGGGGGTTATGTTTTTCGAGCGTAGGTATGTATGGATAAAAGTACCTATATATCTATTTATTTGCTACCCTGTGCAGTACACCTAATCGGCTGGATGGCTTGTTAAATTTATTTTTGTTAGACCATTTATCAAGCAATACATTAAAAAAATGCAGTTATTATCTATGTTAAACCCACTTGGAAATTTCATCGCGAAATATCTAAGATCTAGGTAGGTATATACTCGTAATTTACATCCGATCCCAACAAAAACATGATTTAAATAAGCGCTTGATTGTCGTGAATTGCCCATAAAAATATGTGAAATTTAATAAGTAGTTGGCTAGAGAGGAAGGAAGAGCCGAAATTTTTCTAATGGCTGAGCTCAACTAGACAGAGGCATTATCGTCTACCGTGCTTCCAGATATCAGTGGGACAGTCACCAGCACCAATATCTGACAACAAGCGTGCATAAATATCTGACACGACTCTATTTCTAGGGCCGAAAGAACGTGTCAGATATATTTGCAGATATTAATGCTGGTGACTCTACCAAAACTGTCCTCCTGCATTTTTTGAGTTAACGAGATACATTATTATTGGCTTTGTGAACTATCTTGAAGTTGTTGCCAACTTTGCAGACAGTATGCACGTCTTTTGTTTCTGATAATTGTTTAGAGTCTAGACAGACAACTGTAGATTGTATTAGGCAGTTATTCGTCATTAAATTTTGTCATCACCGAGATTTAATAAGAGGTGAAAAGTATGTAACTGATTGTAAATTAAATCCCAACGAGTACCAATTGTTTCACTGTTAACGATTAACACTTAATTTATTTTTAATTACATTTAACGATGTGTCGCTCGTATTGTCGCATTGTCGTAATTCTTTTATATCATTTCAATTTGTAGTATTCTTGCTGTACGAAAATAAAACTAATTTCAATTCTTTTAATGAGCTAGGTTTTACAACTATTAAGTTTGAAATGCCTTGATGGAATTATTTAAAATATCCACATTACCTTCATAGAAGTAAATGACACTAGTCTTTTGGTTCTTTAAGTTGACAGATGGCAATACAGGGAGCTCTTAAAAAGCCATAAGCGAAGAAAATTAAATCCTTCAAACTACAGAAAATTTATAAGAGTTACGATGTTTATAATAAAACATTCATATCTGTTGATGTGCCAATAAACTTCCCAAAATTGCGGAATTTTTCATATGTATAGGAAAATTTCGGAAACTTCTCACAATTTTGTATGGCCATTGAAGCTTTCCGTTTCTTAAATTTTAATTTCCTATTATTAAATTTCCGAGAACTTTTCCAACTTTTTGGAAACTTTCCGCATCTTGCACATCTGTATTCATGTATCGTACCAACTTGCAATCATGTTTTCGTGCTGCTAGTCATAATAGTAAACATAATGCTTTATTTATAGACTTATATATTCCCTTTTACTATTCCTTACGCATCGAGCAATGTTTTCCGATGTGGCGTATATTGGTATTAGATTACTTGTGTTGTGTATCATGATCGTTATTTGTGTTGATCGCAAGTTAGTCTTCTCTAGAAAAGCCTGGCTGGTTATTTAACGCTCTTGATGACTACTATTGCCGTTAATAGCTTTAATATAAACGCCTTAGTCCCAATAACAATTTAATAGATCTTTAAACCGAGTAATGGATTAGTAATGTCTCGTATAATCTTTCAAGTCTGCATGGTTTCGTTGGAAAAACTCCAATGAAGATAACATCTGTCCCAGGTCATGCTTGCGTAACTTACTTGCGTTTGCGTGAGTGGTGCTTTCTGTAAGCAATTCAGTGTACCCGCGTCTGTGTTTGCTCAGTTCGATATTTTGTTTGCCGTGCCGTACTACTTACATACCAATCTATGTTATAACTACTTTGGCCGAATAATATGTTCCTCGATAAAAGTCGGCTGGCGATGAGAATGTTTCGTGGAAATGTTGATGCTTTTTTATTCGTACCGAACTCTTTGTGACGATGGTGGTCTCGGAAACCAGTGAATCATTTTTTTACCTTGCTGTTTTTGTTTTGATCGTGCAATATACGTGAAGTTATTGTTAGATGAACCTGTTTCGTCTTGCGTTGTTAACTATGGTCATGTGTGAGCCTAAACCGGCGTAAAATACAGCCACTTTGTTGCGAGAATCCGCTACAAGCGCTTCTTTTAGCGTGACTCTTCAATCAATCAACCTTAATGTTTTCATAAATATTGGCTCGCCCGCACCGTAATGCGAGGTTACGTCGAAAGTTTAAGCCCCTCGGGAAATCTAGTTTACTGACATTGGAAAAGAGACGCGTGTTAGGTATCAGCTATTAGTAATTAGGTAAAATAATATTAGCAACTTTTTCATATGAGTATTATTTATGGAATTTATGAATGTCTACGTAAAGAGGTCGTCGCGTTTGTCCCAAGTGTGAATGAAGTTGTACTAAACTCATTCAATTGACGTCAGGAGCAAACGAAACCTTATTTAATTAGACAAGTTGACCAAAAACGTCTTATTATTAATAATAAGAGAGTTGGCGGAGGCGCTCGCGCATAAAATTAAGTATTTGTCATACAAACAAAAGCCGTGGGCCGCGTAACTTTGACGCGACTTTGATTAATGGTATCTATGTAGGTGGTGATATAATAATAGCTCCTTTGCGAAAGATATTTCAACTGTAAGGGTGTTCAGCTATCAATCTTTCTTTGGTTGCTTATTGACCTTTTCGCGTTATTATACCTGCTTTCTTTACTTACACTAGACTAATATAAATTCAGAGGAGTTGTGATTGCAAGCGAGCGATGTGAATTATTCTTTTTGCCGTGTTCGTTAAATAACTAAATTGAAAGTGTTTCCCACAATTTATTATGTTGCCAAAATGTGTTGTATTTTATTGTCAAATATAAAATCATTCAACCTAACCATAGTTGAAGCTCTATCGTGGAAAATACCATAAATGAATATATTTCAATGAATGGATTCCGTTTTGTGAATAAAATAATAGTGAGATGAAAAATAAGACTTATTTCGAATCGAAAAGGCTTTTGAACTTGACGTTCTTCGGGATATATTATCTTTACTAGAGTTCAATGTCTTGCAGAAAGATTATGAGTTCTCTCTATAAAAAAATTGTAGTCTTAACTGTCCGCTTATTTAAATAATTTGGTCTTATGTAGCTATTCAGACCCCCTCATTAAAGAACGATAAATAAAATTAATTGTCACGTTAATCTCCACCAAATGAATATCCTATTGGCGAATTCTCCCGAAAGCCGATTGAATTAATGCAATTAATCAGTCATTCGCTACTTTAATGGATTGAGTTTATAATGATTGAGGTGACGGGGTTTTAGTAAATTGGCCAGAGGTTGTCGGCCATGCTTGCGGGCTACGAACCCGCGACCCCGACTCAGAGAGGCCATTCGTTTCATCCGACTAGACTTCTCTCGTCTCGCTCGTTGTTTCGCGAATTGTCATCGTAGTTTAAAAAGAAAACCAAGTATGAATCAAAGTTGGCAGTTGTGTTTAACTCAGATTTTGCAACTCTAAGCCGAGCTGTATCAGCTGTTGCGGAGTTTTGAACTTCGGCCAATGTCTTCTGTTTTTATCGTCATTTTGTCCATCGCCTTTGAGTTAGTTTTACGTAGCTTGTATTAAGTTAATGAGGCCTAGATAAGGAATCAACTTTATTGTCTTATATGATTTTACTCGACTCTTCAAAGATAGGACTTTGTATTTAAAGAACGTGTTCGTGCAAAAAAGGAATGATCTCTCGAAAGGATTAACCGATTTCAATGCGGTTTTTTTAGGCCAAAGAGAGTTTCTTTGCGGTGTTTATACTTTATAGTATGTTCGATAAAAGTTGATTAAGGCATTTTTGAGATATTGTAGGTACTTTTAAATGGCAATGTCGGAGGGTTTTCAACTTTTCTAATTTGGTTAAGTTACTCTTCAGAGAAAGGACTACGTTCGTAGGTACACATTTACTTTAATTGTCTGAGTTATCTAGTAGTACCTAGTTATGAATGGTGTATTAGTTGACATACATTCGATCCTGTGTCATAATCATAATACAGGTTGCATTCATAGTAGCTGGACCGTACATGATACGTCCATTGAGGACAGTGTACCGTGGCTAACGAGCTTCGTCTAATACTACAATACGCTTGTCTAGACTGGCACATTCCTTATATCTAGCATCGTTGGCTTTATGATATGACGGGAGAAAGTTGAAATTAATTTGAGTCAGCTTATTGCCTCCTGAGTCCTGACATTTTTTAACAAACTTAGCATTTAAGACCTAGACGTGGTTGACCTGCTTTGTTATTTTGGATATTATTTCAAAAGTCTTAGAATTCTTTATTCAATGAACGATTTGTACTTTATAAAGTACATTCCGTTATTCTTAGTGTTAATTAGTCCTTTATAAAGTACGCGAGGACTTAGGAGGATATACGCCCTACTGCCGGATACAAGCCACCTTTTAGAATTCAAGGGCTTGGGCCGCCGTAGTTCCCACGTGGACCCAATGCGGATTGGGAGCTTCATTCACACCTTTGAATTGCTTCGCAGGTTTGTGCAGGTTTTCTCAAGATAATTTCTTCACCGTAAAGGTCGTGGTAAATTTGAATGATATTTCGCACATGACTTTCGTAAAACTTTAAATGTGAGCCTGGGTTCGAACGGTGAAACCACTAGGCCTCCACTGTTTATTTAAGTACATAGAAAGAAAATTAAATAGTTAATAAACGCATAAATACAGTAGGAAGGACCCATTCCGAGCTTTGATACAGGCCGGTAATTTTCCTGATTATCCCTTATAGGTAAGGAAGCCTTTCGCGCAATATAACCTTTTCACAGTAAATGCCCCAGTGACTTCCTCGATTAATAAGTAGTACAATGACAGCTTATTAAGACAAGGTTGTTCTACGATTTCGGTTACACGGTCATTCTGGCGTCATTTCAGTCCATTCTGGATTACTTTAATTCACGGCGGATTGACAAATATTATTGTAAAAAAAGCATTGCATCAGTCTGAACCAGTCCATCAATCTGAGAATATAGCAGATATAGCACAAGCCCTCGTATTCTGAGAGGATGCGTGTACCCAGCAGTGGGACAAATATAGGCCGGAGTTAACACAGGCAAAGCTTTTGGCAACCAGCAATTCGGATCGTCTAGCTAGCCCACCATTTTCTTGCATGTCGAATGTCGCTCAGTTACTGTTCATTTTCTCCATGTTTCCTACACAAATCCGGACGACAAAGCCAACTGCGGTCAAACGCTAGCCGTCCTGAGATCCACAAAAAGTACGTAACTTCTAGAGACCACTAAAAACTCAAATGACGTAGTACAGCTCAGTTCATTGCTGCGGACCGCGCCCCTGTTTATTCGCAATTCCAACAGTCTGGGGCGATGACATTGTTGTTGTTGCACATTAGTACGAAACTAACCCGACTAGTTTTTCATCATGAAAGAGTGTATGCATGACCAGTAGAACGGATATACGGAATCGTAAAACTTGTGGATTCTTGAAAAATGTCTTAATACAATTCTACTGGCTGAGCCTAAAGAAATGTTAGGAGTAATCTAAGTAAATTTGAGATACTGAAAAGTTTTCATTTAATTTCCATGTAGGCATTGGCATTGGAATGCTTCGTAGTCACGAACCATGGCGTTATTACTTCGGGTTTCCTGTGTCGGCATAAAAATGCCGCAATGTTTAACATCTTTAGAATCCTAAGGTTCGGTATGTGGAGTTATCATACCTCCATCCTTCTTTTACTTGTTCTTTCTCTCTTCAATGTTTCGACGTGCGTCCTGATATTTTAGACACGCACGCACTTAATTACTTAACTTTTAAGCCCTGTTAATGTTACGAGGCGGCTTATGACGAGTCTTTCACTTTATCTGCTTATAAATTTGATACGGCGGCACTGACGTCTTCCATTATCTTCCCATTCTATTCGGGCCATCAACTACGATATAAAAACTTTCTAAGTACATACCTAAAACTTGACAAGCGTAACTCAACCCTAATGATAAGACTCTTTGTGTTACGGCCCTACTTTTCGAGTCTTTGAAACATCAGTAGAGTTGCCGCAGACAGGAGCTCCACTGAATAATGTTAATCATTTCAAACACTCCATTCAAATGATGCTTTCATTATGTTCATGAAAGCTTACACTGATTTCAAACCCTTTCAAGTTGTATCATCAGCATACTTATGCCTGTTTAACATTAGCAAGTATTTCATTATTAACTCAGAATGTCTCTTATTCTGTAGATCCGATTTCGTCGACGGAAGGCTCGAAAATCGCCTCTCACTTAATGGTCCGGCAAAATGTATCGCAGACATAGCAGTCGACAAATAGCCGCGTGAAATTAAGGATAATAATTCCGAATGAACCGTCTAATTTTTGGGAGCACGTACAATTCATTGTTGTGGAAAAATGGGACGCGTCAAAAAAGGAGGTGACTTTTCACTCCTCTCTGCATCACTTTACGACGTTGAATATTAAATTTGCATAAAACGATGTGAATTATTTAAATGGTATTAATATCAGTGTTGCTTTTGTTGTAGAATTTGCTGCTAGGGCTGTAATAAGTAGAGACCGGATTATATGCAACATAAAAAGCTTGAAATATGCATGCAAATATGCATGAAAAATGCTTGAAATATGCACGAAAACTGACAGAATATGCAACATTAAATGACTAATTTTTTTTTGTTTTGTAAATATTATTCCTTTAGATTTAAGTTTATTGTTAGTAAATACTTGTTTTAAGTTTTACTTTATTAAGTATGTATCTTTATAATTTATTGTTTTTTAATAAAATAAAATAAAATTAAGATTTAGATTTTTTTATCACAAAATCAGCATACATTTAGTAAACTATCCATTGATAGACGATAATCGATAAAGTAATATGTGGGCCAATCAACTATTTTACCGACACTTTGGGCGTCTCCTGCGTTACCAAAATTGTCTCTGGCGTTACCAAAAAGTCGTACTTCCAACAAGATATTTCAAGGTTTAATAGGTTGAACTTACGCAGGATGGCATGTATTCATGTAAACCATCTATTAAATTACAGAAAAAACACGTTTACTCACAAAAATCTGCAATTGTTTGAAAAATCTCGCGGACAGATTAGTGTCGGTAAAAAAGTTGATTGGCCCATGTTACATTATTTAATATTTTTGTAAACATTAACAGTCAAGTATTGTTCTAAATGTTCAGTGGTAAGATTAGGTCTTCGATCATTCAAAAATCATTTAAAATACTGTAAATTATAACGATAATATGCATCATCACTAGATCTTAGGAAAAATATGCTATTAGGGCTGAAAATGGCTTAAATATGCAAATGCATATGGAAATATGCAAATGCATATTATCCGGTCTCTAGTAATAAGCATTACTGCGTTTGTTCATGTCTAAAGTATGTTATTACTCGGACAGGAGTTAGTTTGATAATATGACATTGTTTAGTGCGCTCTAAAGTTTATTTTGATCCCCTGGCTATAAATGGATTTGTATGAAAAATTTCCGCACACATTCTTTGTTGTCATGGTTGAATTCAAAATGGGTCAGTTTTGTGTGATAGTTGGGATATGTGTGTGTTCTTACAGTGTGGAGGTAGTGCAGCTGCATGAATACACATTTTTTGCATAGATGTAGTCGTAGCTATCATAAGGTCGCGGGCGAGCAAAGTAATTAATATTTTGCTTCGTTGAAATGGACCTCCGCAAAGTATCGTCTGATTCAATAAATATTTTGTCTGTTTGATATTTCTTATACGATCGTGAATAGTTCAGTTCTTCTCGAAACTTTCTTTAGATAATTAATGACGTTCTTTGAAATTCAACGATTGATTCGTAACGATTTTTCCGTAAAAAACCATTATCCTTGAGAGGGTAGAGTTGGACGGAACTTATAACACAACTCAAAGCAAACGCCAAGAATGCTTTAAAATATAAAGTTATCTGTGAAATTTAATTAATTTACTCTACTTTAAAATGATATGAAAACTAGTGCTTTTTTATGTACAGTCTAGTAGTGCCACTCCTAATGCTCAATTTTAAATTAGAGTGTAGTTCACTTGATGTCTATTAACATATTAAAACGGAATAGGCCATATTATTGCAGTAATTGTTCTTGCTAACTAATTAAATGGAGTACCACGAAACGTGACCTGCTATTAGGGTTAAGCTTCAAGTGGCTTCAACTGACTCGTTTATGGTAGAGAATTAACTAAATACTCGGTCTTTAGCTATCTATTCCTTTTATATTTTTGGGAAAAAAATCGCTTAACAATGAACCATTCTTGAAAGCGAGGTTGACCGGTTTTTTATAGTGACCGCAACTCTAGCTGGACTGGCGTAGGTCATTCGCTGACTCACGTAAGACTTTGTTATCCGAATACCTAGAAAATAAACATACCCCAACCTAACAGCAATGCCAGTGACGTCACGACTAACCAGCAATGTGAATTAGGGCGGAATGTAGGACAACTCGCGTGACCCCATAGCAGGAAATATTTAAAAAGTAACTCGGTAAACGTTCGAAAAAGGTTCATTTAAAATACCGGCTCAGTTGTCGATAATTGCGCTGCGACATTTCTTCCAGTGTCACGTAACTTATAAAACACGAAAGCCTTTGGTGTTACCGTCGTTTCTATTCATTAATGCTGAAAAACTAATCCTCTCGATGATCACACACTGTAGGCTTAGACGTCATTATAGTAAGTCATTTGAATATTTGCCGTGCTCTTACAGATCGATTCACTAGAGCCTGCACGAATGGATTGTGCGAAAGTAACGGGACTTAGACTTTTTGGTAGAAAAATGACTGATGCATGATATTTTCATATTTGTGTGATGTCAAATAGGTAACCCACAGCACAGTATATTAATATAAGCTAAAGCAGTATGGAAGCTACGAATAAATACAGTACCGCGAGACCCCCTCAGAGGCCGTGTAGAACGCCCGTTTGTGTGAGTGTGTTCGTTTCGATCGTAGCTTCGTAGCTTCTATACTGCTTTAGCTTATATATAAACTATACTGTGCCCACAGGTTCTTAGATTCATTCATTGAATCCATTCGTACTAGCTATTGTGAATCGACCTGTACTTTTCCATTCTTATATTAGTATAGTCTTGAATATTATTGCCTTAAAATGTCAAGTGCACTTGCCACACGATACCTTAATACCCATAACAGAAAACATGTTATCGCGCGGGCTACGATAGTCGCGGTTGTAAACCGCATAGACCACAGCCTTCGACGTTTCGCACGTGATTGAACAGCTTTATTTAGCTCTTGTACATTAATGTGTACCTACACAGAATGACTTTTTGTCGATTTCGTCGTGCACGTGTAGGTATACGACAGTAGAACGGTGTCTGTTTGCCAGTTAGTGTGCGTCAATTGAGGGACAAAAAATTTCATGGTCTGTGAACTATACTTATTTACCTACTTCTTTTTTATTTTGGCTAATTAAGAATATCCTGAATAAGGAATATCCAATCTCCGTCTATTCGAACAAACAAATGGAGACGGCATCACATTTAACCGTCAGTTAAAACTGATCAATGGATGGCGAAACAGCCCCTAAGTATATCAAGAACTCATGTTTATCCAGTCGGTAGTTTACTTTTCAACACGGTGTAAAAAATGTTTCTGTTTTAATTTGATATCAAAGTTTCGTTCGTTTTTGTCGTTAGTAACTACGGCCGGATATGATTAACGTTTATATTACCGTCACAGAATTTCGCTACACGTATATTACACAATGCAACGGGCATTGCGTTTCTAACAATGGCTCCAGTCGCCATATCGCGCGAAACGTCACGGCTATCGGCGTTTGCGCAGCTGTCAGTGAACTTGCGCGGAACAATACGCACGTGTAGGTCAATAACGTCCTCTTCCGTTCTAATCCAACTGTCTAAACTTAAAATTTGTTATAAAATGTAATCAAATGTGATTTTTGCTCTAACAACAATTTTTCTTTGTTCCAGGAACTGCCACGAAGACGAGAAATCGCCGATCCCTCGAAGCACCGAACTCCAAGACTGAGAACTTACTGCCGTCTTCCAGAATATCTCCTAAAGCTAATTATAATTTATCTTTCGGAATCAAAACAACTCCTCCAAAATCTTCTCATCTTAATACTTCAGCTCAAAAGTCAACTGAAAGGAGACGAAGTTCTGAAACAGTTACGAAGCCCAGTTGTATACCTCTTTCCAAAAAGTCCGTAGAAAAACAAACAAGGACTTCCATATCACCCGTAAAACAGGAACCCAAGAAAGATAAAGCGTCGAAACCTGAAAATAAGTCGAAAGTGGAACCACCTAGACGCAAGTCTTCAAGCAAAAGCCCGGAGAAAGCGAAGAGTGATACCGAAAGTAATCGTAACGATAGAAGACATCGAGCTCAAAAAGAATATGAAAGTCTTAGCGAAAAATATCATAATTCAAAGAAAAGACTGACTAGTTTAGAGAATAAATCTTCAGGAGACACGAATGTCAAAAACACATCGCCTAATAAAAATATATTAAATGACAATTTACATGTTTCTAAGCGAGAGACGAGTGTTGGTAGCCTAGAAAATTGCAAAGATACTCAAAAAATGTCTACTCTACACGAAACTGTGAGACCACATACGAATAACAATAGACTTTCGCAGGAAATGGATAGCTTAGCTGCGTTGACAAAACAAACTTTAGATAGGGTTAATAAATTATCGAATAACTTAAATAGTAATAAAATTAATTTAGACTCGCCTGAGCCATGTTTTGACACTGCGTTATTTACATCGACGAAAGACCAAAAAAATAATGGTCATTCTTTCACTTTTGGTAACAATGCCGAAAAACCATTGCAAAACAGAGGAGTAACTGAAAGATTGAGGGATATAGACACAGCGGCACAGAGGCTGATCGACTTTGAAAAACAAAGTGCAATGTTTTCTGATCTCAACAATGATACTTCTAGTCAATTCCGCCGTCTTGATGCAACATCGACATCGTGTAGCCATACACCCGTTTCTATTTTAAAACGGAAATCTATTAATGAAGATAGTGCAATTCATAATGCATCAAATCATTCTATTGCCTCTCCACCTGTCACATTTTCGCCAAGCGTTATCGAACCACGCCACTGTCGTTCTGACAACCGACTACGTCAAGGGATCCTCAAGAAACGCCGTAGTTTAGACGAATCACAAGTTGCAAGGAGGAGGTCCTGCAGCCCAGAAGTATCATTCGCCGAAGATGGTTCACCGGACGAAAACAAACCGATTTTGAAGAATCGCAGGTCATCTCTTGAAGATGTTGTGAGAAATAGGTCACCAGATGGCCAAATACAAGGAATTTTAAAGAGAAAAATGAGCAGAGAAGAGGATCATGTTCATGACGATGTTTCTCACAGTTCTCCAGAACCACATGGCATACTAAAACGCAAATCCAATTCCAGCTCTAGTAGCAGCACCACTTCGTCTCACGTTTCTATTGCTCAAGCAGTTTTATTGGCAGCCGCTGGCGGTGCCGAGATAGTTGATGACGATAAAGAAACAGTGAGACCTATATTAAAGAAAAAGAGTTTCTCTGAAGAACGACCCAGTCTGGATGTTTCGATTTCCGAAACTCCTAGACCTATTCTAAAGAAAAAATCAGTAGAACATGAAGAACATGACTTCGAACTTCCTAAAAAACCAATCTTGAAGTCATCAAGAAAATTGTCAGGCGATGAGGGTCATACATCTAGCTTTGATCTAAGTGAAGACGACAGGAGCTCTCGACGATCCTCGCTCCTGAGGTCACGCACTTCGGACCATTCCGGATCGGAATGTGAAGCTACAGTGAGGCCTATTTTAAAGCAGAGAGGTTCGAGTCTCACGAGGGAACGTAGCCAATCCCCGCGCCCACGGCTCTCATTCTGTGCGGATAACGAAGCGAACATCAGTGTGACGAATTTCAGTTGCGACGCGCCCGACGTGTTGGCGGCTGGACCGCGACGCGTGTTAAATCTCTCGCTCGAGCCGGAAGAGAACGCTAGAAACCCTTATCCGAGTGCAGTGCTTAGACGACGAAATCTCCGACCCAAATCGAACCCGCGATCAAAAAGCCTCGTAGGAGACGTGAACGATGAACTGTTATCAATATTAAACAATCGAAGATTAAAAGTCGATGAAAATTGTGAAAACGCACGTTTCGAATTGTGGGGACGTGAAAACTCTGAAGATAACGAGGGCGGTAGCCCTAAGTTTCCGTCTATTGCTTCACGAATAAAAAGTATGGAGCAAGCTCTGACTGATACATCTCCGAGGGAGCAGCCTTCGACATCCAAGTCGAAAAATCGCGATCGAGACCGCCACAAGACGCAACCCATCACTGTCGAAGAAATGCGATCCATCACTTCCAGGTAACAATTTTTTCACATTAATTTAACGCATAAAAGTGTCACATTAGCATTTCTTTTGCATCATGTGCATCTTATATCTTAAATTTTTCATAGCACTTTCAAACGTTGTTCAGGAAAATATCATTATGATGTCACTAGTTCACGGGTTGTTTACTGCGGGCAATTTTTCTTTCCCACTAGAGCGGCCGTCCTTAATTTACGAGTTTTCTTGTGTAAAGGTGATTGTGCTCTGAAATGGCCGCTTAGGCGTTGCTTGCCGAATCTTGGCTAGCTGCCATTATTTTGATGGGCATACGCGTGGTGTGGGCTGCTATCGAATGTTTTGTTCTGTAAATTTTCAGGCTTGTTTGCTTCATTAACTCGTATGAAAATAATTACACTTTGTTTTCTTCCCAGTTTTGGATTTTTCCTGTTTGTCTAAAAAATGCGTGCGAACAACACCGATATAGTATTTATAGTTAGTTTGATTTATTCATATTTCCACTATTTGCCACGTGTTTTATATTCTGTATGGAATATTACTTGTCTTGTATCAACATGAATAAGTTTAGTCATTGATTATGATTCAGCGGACCTACTAGCTCGATTGACAACCCTATAATTTATTGAATCAGGCGTTACTTTGCGGAGGTCCATATCAATGAACTAAAACAATAAATTTGCTCACCTGCGACCTTATGCTAGGATTACCTTATGTAAGAACACACAAATGACACAAACCCAACTATCACCACCACCACAGTGTAGAATTGAAGAAACTGCATGAACACACATTTGTTGCATAAACGCAGCTGTCATAAGATCGCGGGTGAGCAAAGTATTTTTTTTAGTTCATTGGCAACCCTATGTCATAAAAATGTATCTACGCCCAGTTAGTCGAAATTTTAAGATATATTTAATTTTCTCCTTCCCTAAGAATTTCGCTCGTAATTGCTTTAATTAACCTAAACTTCTGTAACATTTTCGGATAAGTAAACACGAGAACTTATTTAATTCCAAGTTGTATGGTTACCGAGGTACCTTAATTAAATTTTTATTATTATTAATCATAGTTGTAATTAACTTTTAGTTTCATTTGTTCAAGAAGTCCCTTTTATTTTTTATGAAAATATCATTAGCCGCTTAATAATTAGTAATCAATGATTGCAGACTCGTAATTTGTGCTAATTTCTTCTTAGAACGTCTGACATCATTCCCGGCGGTCCGCGCATCAGAATTGTGTTCGCCGTTGTAGACTGTAGAGCGTCAGCATTAATTTTGGACGGCGTTGTGATCTAAAATTCAAGTAGAAAAAGATACATTTAATCTGTACTCGTATTCATATTTACCGCAAACACCATGAGTAGCTACATCTTCAATGTGTGGCGTGACCTTGCCGAGTTGTAAGTGACAAGTATTAATTTCACCCAATCTATACAGCCTATTCTACTCATCACCCTACCTCGTTAACCTCAGTAAATTTACTTACACCTTACCGAGAAAGCTGGTAATTTCTCCATGAATATTTACCCCGAGGTATATTTCATCATTAACAATGTGATCGTAAGTGCCATTAATTTGGAGAGCTTGGGTATCATCTTACCTTTGATGTGATCTTTTCGTCTCGTTAAGGGATACTGGAAGTAATCTGTGCAATGACTTGCCGGACACACAAAAGAGACAACGACCCTCCGTATTAATGATCGTATTCAAAGAAGGAGTGTTTGATAGCCATTGTATGTTGGCTTTCCTTTTAACATGATTCTCGCTTGTATTGTAGATAGCAAAACGGAGAGGAACGGCCTTTGTTGATCGATTTTCATTCAGTACATAATTTAGATCTTTTTTTTTTCGAAGTACACGGAAACTTACTGTAAATCTAAATCTACTTTAAATCTAGGACTCTTAAAGCCTAGAGTGAATAGGCTATTATTGAACCAGTAAGATACACCTTTGGCCTCATTTGCATTTTTGCTAGTTTGTGTTACATTATAAAAATTTCTTGAAAACTATTTATCACTCAAAATGTACTACGTTAACATTACCTTAATAGCATAACCATTTCAAATAAGAAAAAAACTCTACTTTCCGGTAATATATTTTGTAGGTGGTAGGACCTTGTGCAAGGTCCGCCCGGATTGCTACCACTCTTGCTCGCTAATCCTGTCGTGAAGCAGCAGTGCTTGCACTGTTGTGTTTCGGCGTGGAGAGTAAGACAGCCGATGAAATTACTGGCACTTGAGGTATCTCATCTTGGGCCTCTAGAGGTTGGCAACGGATCTGCAATCTCTCTGGTGTTGCAGGTGTCTATGGGCGGTGGTGATCTCTTACCTTCAGGAGACCCACTTGCTCGTTTTCCATCCAGTCGAATAGAAAAAAATACGTTTTAAAACTTTCGACATGGAACACTAATAAGTAGTTCAAGTACTTGCACTTGTTCTGTCTTGTTTTTGTTTTGAAAGCGAACTCCACGTTTCACGTTGACCTTGCAAGTAAGTCGACTTATAAATAACTCCAAAAACGTGACTAATTACAAATCGTCAACCGGCTCTTCCTTGTCCGTTATATAAGCACAATAGTTATTGTGTTCATGCAACGTTGTATAATAGATCTGGCAATGTTGAATAATCTTAGGATTAGCTTGTTTAAGGTACCGTGCTCAGTTGGCTAAAAGAGCGCTTATAGAAACGAGGGAGATAAATAATATCAAGATTAATGAAGTCTGAATGTCTTAATTAATACAAGAACTCTGCTAACACGATATGCAAAGACAAATTTTTTTTATGGAACCTTTGGTGCGCGAGCCCGACTTTGACCGTTTTTCAGTTTTTTTTTTTTTTATTATGCTAAAGTTTCAATTGAAGTACTATTCCTTGTGTCGTTCTTACTACGTAAAACTAAAGGTGGGGTTTGTTTTTATTCTGATATGCTTGAAATGGTGACATTGTCTAGCAGTGCAGAAATAATGCAGACATCTTTTTCGTCCCTGTCACATTGTTACTGCTGATTATAATTCACGGAAACAACGCACCGCAACGGGCGCGTACGATGCACTCTTATCGTTTAATTTATTGGTGTCCTAAATTAATCTGATTGCATTAATCTCTTGCATGATTAACATCGGCCCCGCCATCAGTTACTGGTACAGCCGACATCTGAACGGCATTTTGATGACGGAAATAAGCGCTCCAGCCGTTACTGGGTCAAGCACTATTTCTGGATCTGTTGTGCTCCACAGAGCACATCAAAAGTTTTATGACCGAACGACGTGAACTTTCGATGCCCTTAATGACTATGATTCGGATGCAGCTGACGCCTTTCGTATTCGGATCGTGCTTTGAATACTTTTCAGAAGCAGCTATAAAAGTCGAATATAAAGATTTACGCATCAGGAAACTGTTTGGTAGAAACTCGTTCGCTGTGTTTCTTTATTAGTAGAAAAAGAGTTATTTGATGCTTTGATCAGATGAATAGTCCAATGCGCTCGGAAAGCCTATGAGTCATTTGATGGCTGAAATTCGATCGATAACTCCGGTACCCCCATCAGACGTTTATATTTAGACAATGTCAAACTTCCTTTAATCGATGGATAGGCAATGCCAATTCAGATCACTCGCACCATAATTCATCGATATTTACGAAGGCGAACTGTAGCAGATACCGTCTCTGTCTTGTGTACGGCTGTGTTCTACATTAACGCATTTCTTTTCTCATTCTGCAGTTTGGAGCCGGGCCAAGCAAGTTTCCAAGCGTTCGGTCCCGCGGGCTGTAGTTTTCCGAGTCGGCCCGTCGAGTCCGGTGCTCCTCCGTCTGCCAGAGGCCTTAATATCGCGGGAGAAAACGAGCGACTTGATCTCGCGCACTTTACGAAGACCTTGGATTCGCCGCCCTTCGATGCTGACTGCTTTAACGTCCACTCTCCAACCAATTTCAACGGCATCTCGGATATCCCAGCTGTCAAGGACGATAGCTTCGGCGAGGCCACTTTCCTAGACTTCGAAAACATTGCCGCGAACCTTGAAAGAAGACAGTCGACCTTGGACGAGATCGAACAAGAGGTGAACAAAGTCCAGATAGCTTTGGACGAGGACAGTCGCGCTCTGGAGGAAGACGAAAGGCAACAAGCTGAAGCTGACAATTGGAGCCTGAACGTGTCCTGTGACAGTGGGGTGTACAATCGCGCTTCTTCCAGAGACTCCGGCCCGCATTCAGGTTAGTATATCATCACGTTATGGAATTATCATACCTCGCACGCTCATACCGTATGAGGTCATAAAGTTTTATTTTTATATCCGCCCCACCGAAATTTAGCATAATCGAGGTTTGACTTATTTAGCGAGCGGAGCAATCAAAACTAATAGCAACAGTGTCATAAAGTATACACGCGCGGGGAATCGGGCCAGAGCCGGCTTGCATTAGCTTGCGTTTGTTTATGTTTGTGCTTGGTAATTTTAGATTTGAGGATGCTCCATTATGGATGTAGGGACGGTTTTGAAAATAAACACATTGTAACCTTGCACGTGTGACCGGCCCTAGTATTTGGGTCAATGTAATGCACGTTCCGTTTGTAATATTTCAGGTGTATTGTCATTTGATTCTTTAGAATATCTTGGTTCTTTGTTCGGTACAGATAAAACTTTTTTTTAAATACCTACTCTTCTTCTTTAACCCGTTTGACACGCTAACCCGCAGCTATTTTTGCACAATACCTCGACACTAATAGTTAGTCTTTCTTAATTCTAGGCGAAGAACTAGGCTTGATCGAGAGCCAAGAGATAAAGGAGAACCACGCTACGAACAGCA
The DNA here is from genome assembly GCA_037349165.1 of Choristoneura rosaceana. Lineage (NCBI taxonomy): Eukaryota > Metazoa > Arthropoda > Insecta > Lepidoptera > Tortricidae > Choristoneura > Choristoneura rosaceana. The sequence continues at coordinate 12,211,097 of JAZBNJ010000041.1, read as the reverse complement.
GTAGCAACGAGTGGTCGCCATCTTCGATAGAGCAGGGTCTTATAACGATGGACAGGCAGAGGAAGTCGACGGAGACCGAAGGATTTGGGAGCCCGGAAGACCAGGGAAGCGATGATGAGTCCAAAGCACAGCAAAGTGGCTTTAACCTTGGCTTGATAAAGAGCAATAGCGTCGTGGCACGCGCCAGTATGTGGCAGCAGTTGCAGCAGCAAGCAAAAGGTAAAACTTACAATCTTTGCGCTTTCTTTATTCACATACACATACAAATATCACGCCTGTATTCCTATAATGGGGTAGGCAGAGCACACGAAACGTTACCGCTTCGGAACTCCTTTAGCAATTTTAGGTTTTAAGTTTGACAAAAACGGCACAATAGTGACAGGTTGCTAGCCTGTCGCCTATGCCATACCTATCTATATCCTCAGTCGCCTCTTACGATATCCACGGAAGAAATGGAGAGGTGTAATTCTAACCCGACACCACACGGGTTTTTTATTCAGTTGTTTGTGTAGTCTTTTCTGCTTGGTAAATGGAATCATCATATTTATTTATGACCTACTTATTCAAGGCAAAAGCTTCGTAGCTTCCATAAAGAATGACAATAAACGCGGCGCCCTATTAAAACAGTAAACTCTGAAAAATTTGCATAGTAATTACTTGCTTAGTACCTAAGCTAACTAGATCACGTTCACGATCTCGCATTACTTGTATGAAAATGTTATGATCCAAAAAGCTATTAGGGCGCTTACGTTTCGTCGCTTATCCTGTCACGGCTTTTGCCATCTGGTGGAAGTGACTTGCGTTTTATTATTGCGATGTAAGTACGTAGATTTTTTTTATGGTTGGTTAGGCGTTTACTTTGTTTTTGATGTCTAAAAAAGTAAGTGATAAAATATTAACCCCTTATTAAACATAAATGATTTGATGATGATATTGATTAGTGTCCATATAAATATCTCTTTTGGATTTTGGCCTTTGACAGACAAAGTAGAAATTGACTTTGTATACCTACCTAAGGTCTGTACATAACCTTTTTTTTTAAATGAATCTGTGAATACGTAACACTTTGTGGTACCTAATTATATGACTATATCTTTTGATGTGTGAAAAAGATTCTATGCAAGCTTTATCTAGTTATTAAACTAATTATTGTAATTTTTAAATTACAGGCACACCCAAGCCGCTGATTCGTCACAACCGATCCAAAAACATAGACGGCTCTCTATCTGAAAGGTTCAACACTCAGCCAATATGTTTCACGCCCCCAAAGTCTGATGAGCCCCGTGTGGAGGAAAAGTCTTCACTCACTGAGTCCAAAAGCACCGCTAATGTTTTAGACAGGGATGAAGATGGTAAGCACTTGAATATCTTAATAACCTAAGGCGCTTATTATTTCTGTTCAAAATCTTAGTTAACCGTTAAGTCTTTTTTTCGTTTCGTGCGACGGAGTTCAGATATTTTAAAAAGAAAGTACCCTTATTTTAAATTCAGCATGTACAGTTGCATTGTTACAAAAATTCAAAATGCTTCCTGTCTTTGATTGTCGGCTGTTGTTTCTTTTTTGCATGTCCTCGACTACTCTACTATGTGTATGTCCCGGTCTCTATCGTAAACACAATGCACATTGTAATGTATATACGCACACACTCACCGGTGGCAGCTAAGTTAGACGAGGATGATCCAGCGAAAATGTCGCTGATGGAGAAAATGAAGATGTTCAACTCGAAGCTAACGCACAAACCGCCGATGGCTGGTTTGCCGCGGTCTAAAGAAGAGAGAGTGCCACGGACTTCTCGCCTGAAAACAATGCCGGTACTGGCGAGCCAAGTTCAAGAGGCAATGGAACAAAACGAGAGACTAACGAAATCCTTCACTCACAACGAGGTACCGCGCAATCCAGACTTCCAGCTCAAAATGGAATTGTTTCGCTCGGCGAGCGCAAAGAACACGTCGCTAGAGTATCTCATGAGGCAGAACTCTAAGTTTAGGAGCTTAGGTCTGATTTTGTTATTTATTTTTGAGTTTGGTTTCGTTGTTTTGCTTGTCGTTCCGCTTCCTGGGTAACATTTAACACTAATCCTTAGGCTCTTCCTAATTCTAGGTCACTAGGTAAGTTGGTGAATTAAAAACTGCATGCTATTAATCATGCATTTTTAGATAAATGTACTATTCCAGTTAATCGTTCAATTGATGATAGTGTTCAAATAATAAATCGATTTCAGTACTGCAATATATTTGAACAGTATCATGAATGAATTTAACGATAGACTGTTGTAGTAATTTATTTAAATCATCGGAGATGTATTCCTATTGATAACTTAAGTACAGTTCGTTATTTGGTAGTCGCTAGTTGTTTACAGGTTTGAAGTGGATTTGAAGAATTGTAGTACTAATACTATGCTAAAGGATACAGGTTTATAACAACAGTGCTTTCACAATCTAATCAGCATGCACCAGCGTGTTAAATTTCAAATACCTAATCGTATAAAATTGGACACACTGTATTAAATTATACTCTATAACAGCCGCTACGTGAATACTTGAGAAATATTTATTTTCATCTCAGTACAGTTAGTCATACGCTTACTAAACGCCGTTACTCATGTTTTTTTCTTCAATAACCTTGTGCTCCATATTTTCTTTAAACTGAAAGAAATTATGAATACGTAGGGTAAATCGTCAATTACTAGGTAATCGTCAGTTATTGAAGGGTGGCCCCTTCAATAAATGGCCACTTTATACTAAAATGAATTATACTCAAATGAATTATATTTAATAGAATTGATTTTTAGTATAACGTGGCCAATTATTAAAGGTGGCTAGCAATTGACGATTTACCTTAAATACCTGCGTGGAATAAACAACTTTATTGCGTATTTAAAAAGTTTATAACGTTGCAAGTTTTTGTCGTGCACAAAAGCTTAATGATTGAAGAGTTAGTGTTGCGATACGATGATGCTTAAATGATTTTTGGGATGTTTGCAGACCTCGATGATGACTCGCCGACGGAGCGAGCTCAAAGGATGATCACTCCTGAAGTGAGAGGCATTCTCAAATCTGGGACGACTGTGGTACCGAAACCCAAGACCTTGGCTAAAGGAGAAAGCTCTGAGGTACGTTTATCCATTTTCATTTCACGTTAAATGTTGAGGTCCATACTTAAACTAAAGCCAAATAGTAAACAGAAAGAAATTAGGGCTCAATACCGAATCGTCTATGAATCGAAATGATCGCGACTTCAGATGGTCCAAAAAGTCCATGTCCGGTTATGTAAAATGCCCAATTCGCATAACGTCCATGAAGAGGCAACAAATCAAATAATTATATTGACCCGGACAACTCACGTGACACAAGACGTTATTGGGTCAATATATATATTTAATTTTAGAGAGTTTCATGTTCAAAAAAGGGGCAACAAGTCTTAAGTATATGAAATGTTCAAAGTTGAAATTGTCTAAAACGTAAATTGCTTGATGTTGCCCATGAAGCTGAACGCCAAAATCACGAAACGTCCAAAACAATGTCACGTCACGTATGTGAAACGTGAATGATGATAATCGAATGGTGATGATGAATGGTGATTCTGCTGCTCCGATTAACTGCTTTTAATGAGATTTGACGATTGGCTTGAAAAAAAAATTGAGTTAATAATATAGTTTAGACATTATCCTATACGAACTCATTGCTATTTTTTTTATCTGCGTTAGGGATGTTATGTCAATGGCGCAAATCGCTATTAGGGCGTTGTGACATTTCGCATCTTGATCAATTTACGTCGCTGGTCATTTTGCTACATAGACGATTCGGTACTGATTCGAAATTATCAAATTTATCTCAAAAAATATATGATTGTAAGTTTTACTTTCATGCCATTTACTATAGCTGCTTTGCGACCAAATGTGAGACACATGAAAAAAACTGTAGTTCGGAAAAATGCGTCTAGTGTTTACTATCGATGACGTTTATTGTTGTGTACGCAAATCGTTGGATTAGGGAAAAGCTGCGCTGTGCTTAGTTTTTTTTTAATTATGAAACTGAGGCAAACGAGTAAGCGGGTAATCTGGTGGGAAATGGTCACCACCGCCCATACCAACAACTCGAGCAGAGTCACTAGTCTGTTGCCGGCCTTTAATTGAATTATAAACTCTTTACTTACTTGTAAGCTCCGATATCATAATTATTGGGAAACACTGCTGACGAAGCAACTTAAAAAAAAAGAAGTTAACTGAGTACAAAACCTTTGAAAATATTTTTCTACTAGTTTGAAGTCGGTGCCTCAGCACGAGCCAGCAGGAGTGATTGAAGCCAAATATGTCTTATGTAGGTGAGGTAGACGACTATAGGTTCACTACATACAACAAAACAACAAGCAGCATACAACAAACACAACACAACACACAAGCTGACAATACAACAAGCTAATTTGTAATGACTGTAATAAAATATACTCGTATGTGCGAATGGCATTTAGGAATGAGCACCCAGACATAGCAAATTTCGCAAACCATTTGTTAGAATCAAATCGTTTTTTATTAGACACGAATTCAAATGAAGTGTTACATTAACATTACATTATTGAAGCGTTTGGATGCTCTGAAATGCATGGAAATAATTAGGTACAACAGTATGGGGTCTATTAATAATGAACAGGTTTTAGTATCTTCTGCCGTACCACGGTTTGGGTCTTATTTGAGCAATAACAGTAGGTAAGAATTAATAAAACATGCTTTAACAGTAAACAATCAAAAATTCATGGTAGTTTTATGTGACGATTACAGTATATGATTTTTTGCGGCTAGTTTAGGAAAAATAAAGTGGGTAATTAGGAAGTTACGGTGACATATTAAAATGTTTGTTTTGGTTTGTTAGTCTAACATCTGGTAGCATGGTGAACGATTGTGTTGCTCTGAAGATGAGCTCTGGTTGAGTTCGTAACGCGTCAGTGTAGTGTGGTGGTGGTGATAGATGGGTTTGTGTGTTTGTGTGTGTTCTTACAGTGTGGAGGTGGAGGAACTGCATTAACACGCATATCTTGCATAAACTTAGCTATCATAAGGTCGCGGGTGTGCGAAGAAAATCTTTTAGTTTATTGAATAATTGTTCATCTCCGTTTTTATATTCCAGGGTCTGAAAGACGAGGGTATTGACAGCTCCTCCGATGACGAATCCGCTTCAGCATCAAGCGTGTCCTCATCAGAGAAGAGCTGCTCCTCCTCTGAGAGCTCCGATGAAATCCCCGGCCCCAAACCCCGCCGTTTCCAGAGGAAAAACAATAAGCTCAAGTCCTCTAGAACAGATTCAGACCTAACCAAAGTCCTTCAAGACCCTTACCCAAGAAAAATACAGCTCCCAGGGGCCAACGAACTTAAAGAACGCTTAAATCAAATCAGCAATACCCAGGCAGTCAACAAACCGTTACTGGGTAAGCTTGGAAAGAAACCCTCTGAAGAAACAAAAAGTGAAGATGAAAGCTTCAAGAGAATGTTTGTGAAGAAGATCGAAGAGCCGATACAACTGGGCAAATTAAGGCGGCCCGTGGATAAGCTAAGTCCACAGAAGATGGACGCTAAGCCGCCCCAAGTTTTAAAGATATCCGCTTTGAACCAGGAGGCGAAGAATAAGTTCTTCGGTTTGGAACCGAAGAAGGAGAAAAGTATTGACGAGTTGACAGCCGCTGTTCGAAAATACATTCCACCAGTGAGTATTGTACTTAGGAATATGATCGCTTTCACAGTGTCGTTATATATATAGGACATTGTAATATGACATCGAACTCTCTCATATAACTGACATAAAGTTTCATGTTCACGTAACAAAAATCTTACTTGGACCGCAAGAGGTTCGATATGCGATTCCATGCAATTCAAATAAGTTTACGATACAAAGTCTGCGCCTATTTTAGGTGATCGCTTGTGGACACTGCAAAAGTGGTTATCCCCTCTCTTATTCTTACGATATTTTTAGTGTTATTTTTACATAATTTCTCTCATATTTATCATAAATCAATCGTAAATTAGTTAATACTGGTGATGTAGTCGCCAATTAGACTCCCATGTCAACATAAACAAAGTATACGCCGCCCAGCCTCCTTTGGAGTTTAAGTACTTCAATGGTCCGTAGAGATGCTTTTGGCGATAATTGACTAGTAAGAAAGAAAGCGATTAGCGATCCGACTAGTTGGTAGAATAAAATTAGGCTACTTCACTATCCCGTGGAATTTCGAAAAATTAGTACTATACCTACTAGTGTATACTTCAAGATTGGTGTTAAAATCGGAAACTCTAGTTCCAGTAGTTTAGACTAAGGGGCTGTTTCACCACCCACTAATAAAATTTTTTTGTCGGATAATTCGGATTTTCCATCGAAAAAATCAAACAGAGACGGCATCACATTTATCCGTTAGATAAATTTAATCAATGGATGGTGAAAGAGGTTAGATTTATCCGTATGTAGACATTAAAAGGAAGAAAACACAACACTAAAGTCAAAATCGTTGTTGGCACTGTTTTGGAATGTCTAAATGTTAGGTACTTCAAATTAGCTTGAATCAACATTGGAAAATTATTCCCTGAGCAATTTCAGTGCATTCTGTGTTGTTTACTCATAGCCCAGTAATTTTCCGGCGGGCACCTCATTTGTTTTATCGCTTATTTCTCAGTGCATATCTGTCTTGGTTGAGAAACAACGCGAATATAAGTATCAAAGTCAAATTTAAACTCGTTTATTGCATATCGATATTGCAAAACCGTTTATCTGTCATACGTAAATACCGAGCATCTGCATTAGGTACGTGTAGTTATGCAGGACATGGTTTTAACATTACTTATATTTATAATTATTTCAACAAATTCGTAGTAGAAATTGAAAATAACATTTTCTCACCCTGATATTGTTCAACAGGTAAGCAAGTCCATGTCAGTTCACACGATCGAGTTGACAGGATCCGGTAGCGACGGCGAGAGCAGCGGCGGTCGAGAGGTGCGCCAGATCAACACCAGAGTTCGGCACAGGTCAGTAACCTTTAAATACCTCAAGGGGAGATTGAGCCGCCAATGGTCCAGCCAGAGTTCAAAGAGTTGACCACCCTGAAGACGATCGTTAAAATTTACATGGAAGTTTTCGGTAGGGACACTACTTTTTTCAGTTAGTCGGTTTTGCCTGGTTAATTGCGATTTGATGTGTCAGTCCAACTATGGTTTCCACACGAATAGCAACACTTAAATCACTTAAATAATAAATCGTGTATACACGATTTATTATTTAAGTGATTTAAGTGTTGCTATGATTCCATTTTTTTCGTTATATTTGGCATGTGAGCAAAATCTTGGAATGTAGATAAATATGTCTTCGGTTTCACATGCAATTCAAACTTACAATTATTATTTTTTTATATTCGGCTGTTAAATATCATTGCGAGATTGTGAGAGTTAGGTCAATCAACCTCTTCGTCTTAATCTTATTGGACAACAATTTAGATTCTATTTTTTAACCGACTTCATAAAAGGAGGTGGTTCTCAATTCGAGTGTATGTTTTTTTTTTAATGTTTGTTACGCGATAACTCCGCCAATTGTGGGCCGAATTTCAAAATTATTTTTTAGTTCTAAAGGGCATACTTCCGAGGTGGTCCCATTGACACCAAGTTAGGATCTGATAATGGGATCTTAGAAAAATCGATGGCAACCCTCGAATTTTTAAAGAACATCTATTATAGCGATTTTGGCATTTTTAAGTGATTGAAGCCCAATATATAGTGTGTAGGTTAGGTAGACGTCTATAGTTCCACTCCTGCTGGCTCATGCTGAGGCACCGACTTCAAACTAGTAAACAATTATTTTCAAGATTTTGAAGTCAGTTCCATTTATTGTAAAAAAAAAAATCTTAGTTAGTTTTATTTTATTTTTGTCTCTTTTGTACTATTTTATGTCCTAGAGTACGGAATTATAATTTGAGGATGCTTTAAGTAACGGATCAATTTAAAAGGGATAGAAACGTCACTTTTTTATATGGGGTAAATTTATCGTTTACGTAAATTGAAATAACAACTGTACGATATCCCGCAACTAATTTGGAATTTTTGATTTGCATTGCATTTTATTAAAACAGCACAAACAAATACCGGCACTTGGAATATAAACACTATCGAAAATACAAACTGAAACATAGATCCACAGAAAAACCAGAAAAAGAGACTAGCGCTGGTAATAGGACCTAGGATATGGATTTTACGGAATGACCGTTTAAGACGTGAGTTATCCGTTACAATATCATTTAATATGGGTGAGTCTCACGGTAGTTTCATGTTCAAAAATGACCGCAAAAGTAACAAAAGAAACTAGAAAATAAAACTAAGGAATAAAGAATTACATTACAAAATAAAAAGGAAATAAGCAATAAAATTTGATCTTGCGTCCTCCCCGGCCTTGAATATAAAGAATGCACATGACTGTTTCATTGTTACATTTGGCGCGCACCTACGAACATCTGCCCCAAGGCCGTCAGCCGATATGTGCACATATAGTTTCCCTTTTACTAAAACAATCCACATTTCCTCGTCGTGTACGCAATATAGTTCTCAAATTGCCGAATAATCACAGCAATTAGCGATAAAAATCGTGTTGTACAATCACGTTATTTTTAACTACGCTTGGTCAATACGAATGCACTGGTTTATGTTTGTTGTGTTAACAAAAATATTGGCTGCGAAACCATCTGTAGTTAGGTTTATTTTAGTTTTCAAATGTTTATATGTCCGTGCCAATGTCATAACCAGGTTATACCACACATTTATAATGTACACTAGCTTTTGCCCGCCTTTTGTATTCGGTTATCGCGCGCTGTTCCCCCGGGAACTGCGTTTTTCCGGGATAAAAAGTAGCCTATGTCACTCTCGGGCCCATAAACTATGTCTATGCGAAAAATCACGTCGATCCGTCGCTCCGTTACGGCGTGACGTGAAAAACGGACAAACACAAACACACTTTCGCATTTATAATATTAGTATGGATAAGCGGTTGTTAAAAACAGAATATCTAGGCGGTAAGATATTAAAGTCATTAAGTTTTGATGAGTTCATTAATATTAGGTATAGGTAATCTAATCAATTATTAATTATTATTAATAATAATAATAGGTAATCTAATCACTTTTTTACGCTTCCTATAATCAGGTTTTGATGTCTATAAAACTTCATTCGAAGAAACTGGTTATAAGAATAGCCTAACCTCAATGGTGCCCAGTTGAAAAGCAATATACGAGTATGTATATTATTCTACCACTTTTTTGCAGGCTGTACTTGCCCGCTTACTTGTGGAGTAATGTTGCATCTTTTTACCACGTATGGTATTGAGGCAGTATGCTAGTTTTTATGCCTAATTAAAATTATATTGTGTTGTAAGTTTGATCAGCTTTTAGCCTGTTTCCTGTACTTATTTACCAAGTAAATGCTACAAAATTTATAGAAATAATGCTAATATATTGTCAGTTCTAAAGAATACCCGTATGATTTATCATAGCGGATGACCTGATATGATAAGAGATCACCACCGTCCTGCCCACCACACCTGCAACACCAGGGGGATTGCAGATGCCTTGCCAACCTTGAGGCCCAAGATGGGATACCTCAAGTGCCAGTAATTTCACCGGCTGTCTTACTCTCCACACCGAAACACGACAGTGCAAGCACTGCTGCTTCTCGGCAGGATTGCTACCACCTGCGTTGCACTAGCCCATCGCCTACTCTTTCGAAGCACAACTTGGAAAACGCTACTAAGTAGTTAGCATTAGAAAACGAACAAGCAAAACTAAGCGTTTGTCGATAGCTTAGTAACTCTCACAACAACTTTGTATCGGTTATCAACATAGTTTTACTAAACCGGTTCGTTCCAGTTTCCCTAGCGATGAGCTTAGATCGTTCGGATAACATCCTTTACCTCGTTACAAGCAAGCAGGCACTTGCAATCTGATGCCATTTACTTAATGTTAGATTTTGTACTCGTATGTCGCAAATTACAGTGTTCTGCTGTGTATCGAAGTACCTATGATATTAGTGGTGGAGGATTGTTAGGTTAGAGGCGAGCTTAATGTCAGTGTTTGATAGTTTCATACTGATATTGAGGTTATGTGCAGTGCAAATAAATCAACTAAATGCTTAGTAGGAAGTAGAAGGCAACTTGCATTATGGTTTATTTTTTAGTACTTGACAACTGTATGTTCTTGTTAATGTGACAGATTTATTGCATTTCTTAATCTGTGAACAGTGGTGCAATGGCATGAATTGAATAATGCCACTTTTAAGATTAATGTTTAGTTTAGTCAATTGGATGTATCGGAGTAGCACACCCACGAATTAAGACTTAAAATAAATAGTCTCGGTATTGTGGAATTAGAAAACCTGTGAGGTTTTAGTGTCTCCCGATCAATGATTCAGCCTGTGGCTAAAATTAATTAAAAATCCAATCACTAATTATAACTAAAACTAATTAGGTACACTCCAGGGATGTGAAATCGTGTTAGCGTAGTGTTTAGACCTATGCCTATGATCTCTCAAGCAGGAGGGTAGGTTAGGTTAGTTTAGTCCTGATTCCTTTCTGTTCTAAAAAGTTGTCTGGAAAAGGTCGTTCTGAAGCGATATGGCCTCCTATTGTTTACCTTGGAATTTTCTCTGTATACTTGTTTTCTGTATCGCTTACTATTGTGTGTACTTACACACTAAAGAAATGCTTGTATTGTCGTGGGTTCGACCCCAGAGAGGCTACTACGAAAACCTAAAATCTAAGTCGTGTCGTACCGTCCCTCTCACTCTCGTATTAAATAATATAAACATAAGGTGTCAACAGCCACAAACAAATAAGTTTCTGCATATTTTTTAAAATAATTTCTAATTTTATTTAAAACTAAAAGTCAATCAAAAGGAATCAATAAAACAAAATTATAATCATATAATAATCCATGAAAAATAAAAGGTACATAGAAAGTGAAAAATTGTTTCCACTGTTGCTATTTCATTTCCTCGCAATCTAAGTGAAAAGCTGAGTGTGAATCTCTGGCATTAAACCCATTTTCCCCTCGACGTGTCTCTATCCACCCTCGCCGTGCTGACTCGGGTGGCTATATGAACATCTTGGGTAAAATGATCTTGTTATATGCTCTTGTTGTACAATCTACTATTATTTTACCATATAGCCCGTGTGCTCATCGCATTTGTTCTACTTGCATACGTAACGATCTAATGATTGTGATAGATGCGCTATTCATTGACCAGCGACTTTATTTCCATATTATTTTCCACGTGCGTCCGTCCGCAATACTGAAGTGTTTATTTATCAATTTACTATGACGTGAAAATAACTGACTGTTTGATGAAAAACTTGACGTATTGGAAGCCACTTTTAAATACACATGACGATGTTTTGTGAATAAAATGTCTCGCAATTTGTGACTTTTAAACTAATTTGGTATTTTTGTAATGCAAATGAAATAGTATTTTGTCATTATGAATTATGTACGTGCAGGAACAGAGTCCACACAAAAAGTGCTTATTGACTATGAAATCATGAAGAAAAGATCATTGTTATTATAATATAAAATTACTTTTTGTCACATCAACTTAGTTTTGCCCTCGTGCATAACAGCTTTATGCCCTCGCTAAAACCTAAGTGCTTATTTATCGCCAGGATTTCTAAGTCACGGGGGTTAAAGAAAGCTATCAATTAAGTGCCAATAAACAAGCTTGGAAATCGAGCGCGCTGGCGCGATGAATCTGGCACACTTGGTAGAGTTTTCTTTTGTGGTGATACTACCACAAAAGAAAACCTGCTGGTGACAGCACCAATATTTGACACTACAAAGCGTGCATAAAATATCTGATACGACTCTATTTTTAGGGCCGGTAGGACGTGTCAGATATTTTTGCGCGCTCCACTGTGGCATATATATTAATGCAGGCGACTGTACCTCCACGCCGATTTTAGGTTTCTAATTATTTTGGATTTATAACTATAGTAAGACGTAGGCATAATTGGGCCAATTAACTATTTTACCGACACTTTGGGCGGTTACCATAAATTGTCTCTGGCGTTAAAAAAAATCGTACTTTCAACAAGATATTTCATTGTTTAATAGGTTGAACTTACGTAGAATGGCATGTATTCATGTACATCATCTATTAAATTACAGAAAAAAAGATGTTTACTTACAAAAATCTGCAATTGTTTAAAAATGTCGCGGACAGATTAGTATCGGTAAAAAAGTTGATTGGCCCAAATATTATTGAAAATGCCTGCGTAGGCAAGGTTTACATAAGTAAAACGTAAATACTTAATTAATATAAAATATATTATCATGGGATGGGACACTTCGTGTCAAGTTTCACAGAAGCAATGTTATACCTATTATTATCAACCATAAACTTTCTTCTCTATTGTCCATAATCATAATCCCTCAAAGCGAACGTTAACAAATACGTATCTGCATAATATGCAGATTGTTCGTTAAGTTGTAACAAACGTGCAACAGCACGAGTCTCGGGATCGAAAGTTTCTACTATAAAGTGTCACTTGTCACCATTAAAGATGTTGATGCCGCGTATTATAGAAATTGCGGTTGATTAAGTTATAAGAAAATTTACTTTCACTGGGGTACTAAAAGTGCTCCTTGCTTACGCTTCTTGGATGGACAGTACAATGATAGTGCAAGTTTTAGTGGTCTAATTTATAAAATAACTAGATTTGGCCCGCGGCTCCGCCCTCGTGGAATTTAGTTATCGCGCGCTGTTCCATCGAGAACTGTACATTTTTGCGGGATAAAAAGTAGCCTATGTTAGGTACTCTCGGGCCTATAAACTATCTCTATGCCAAACATCACGTCGATCCGTTGCTCCGTCACGGCGTAAGAGACGGACAAACACACAAACACACAGTTAGGTGACAAGCATTAATTAACCCATAATAAACTCAAGTTTGATTGAGTAAGTAAGTACTATAGTCTTATACTAGTTATTCAGAAAACACAAAACAGACTCCACTATAATATAAAATTATAGCGTGTACAGCGTAATTTTATTATTGTGATTCACTACCACGAAGACCATATTACCAAAAATGGAAGCGCGTAACCACGCTGCCATATTCCACCGTTCCACCGAGTTTAATCTAAATGCGTTTGTATGGGTACGACGTTGCGATTCAGTGTCGAGTGTCCGGAAGAGAACCGACCGACTGGCACAGATGCATCCTTGCGAAACGTTAGGAAGAGAAGATCCATGTATGGTGAAATAGGCAGGTCAAGTACAGAATACACAGCTTTGTATTGGTTATAAGACTACAGGAAAGCAGTGAAACTCGAGTCTCTAGCTATCAGAGTAAGAGCTAGTCGACTGTTGAAAGGTGAATAGGCTAATGCGATTCATCTTATTCTAAAGGTTGTGCTTGGCGAGCTTTACTTGCGATTTTTTTTTCAATATAATTTATCTGGGTAGGCAGATAAAAATGTCACAGTTCGATATTGCCATTTTCTGATCAACAGTTTGAGTTTTAGCTTGACAATTCAAATTGAGTATGCGAATGTTGGTCAATAGTAAACCATTGTTGCTTTTTGCTGTTCGCAAATATATTCAATTGTATTCGACCTTTCAATCAATAGTGGCGCTATTATGAAATCGATATCATGCCAGACGTGCCAGACTTTCAGTTTTTTGGTTTATCGAAAAAACATCAAAAACTAGAAATTTTTGACTCAAGGTGCTTATGAATTTAAACCTAGACCTACTTTTCCCAATGAAGGTTCTAAAATTATCGATTCATCAGCAAAATTACGAATTCGTGCGTGAGAAGAATAAAGCAACACATTATCTTTATGACGTAGAAAACAAGCTTTGCGCCCAAGGTCAAATAAAGTCATTACACATCCCGAGTGTACACACATTACGTTCGCCAATTACGAAAGCGAACTTTAACAGAACTAAAACTTGACACAAACTTGTTCTTAGCGCATAGATTTATATTTCAATCATAGTATCACAACAGATTGAATCGTTCTCGTTGCGATCAGATTACAGTTTTGTTAAAGTTTCAATCGCTGACAGAGTGAGGTGATGTGCCATAAATTACTTAGAGATATCCCCTCATTGGCCTCACAAATGAATTTAGCAAAATGAAGTTGACTGGGTCAAGTACGTCTCCGTTCGATGCTCAGCGAACAATAGAAGCGCAGTTGCATCAGTTTTACACCGCAACTGATTTCATCTACTCACCGAATGACATCAAACTGGCAAATTTATATTTCCTTTGTAATGAGCATTGCTGTATGGTTAGAGTAAATAAATTTACTGAATTTATAATCGTTTGATGCTTCTTGGCTGAGCGCGTTAAATTTGAAATGATAAATGAAAAAATGATATATTTATTCCAGACGTAAGTCCATAAAACAATAACAATTAAGTACTTAGAAGTCAAATAATACAAAATTAAAATTAAAATTAAATTTTCTCATATAACTTGCCTTAAGGCTATTAAGTAATTTAAAGGAGCTGTAATTATGGCAACCTTCCCTTTATCAGCAATTAGGCGCAAATCATTATCATTTGTTATGCTGTAGTCAATTAATATTCACTTACGAACCGCAAAGTTGTTGCGTCGCTACTTCACAATTAAAATTGCGTTTAAAATTGCGTTAAGTACAGAATAAATATATTATGTTTAGTTGCGGAAAAGCAAGCGTTTACATACCTTGCTAGTTTAGTTCACTTAGCTTGAATCAATCAAGTAAACGTTGCTCGATAGTTATTATTTAAACTCGGGGCCATAATTCGAGAGACAACTTTGACAATTCATTGTGCACAAGTGTTGCCACAGACAGGGTAGTGCTGTTCGTGTCGATGTTAAAAAATATCACGGCATTGGCTTCTATCGATATTTATCCATTATTTATGGTGACAATACCAAATTAGTTTAATAATTTACTTTGCAATGTAAGATCATTGAAAGAAGTGCAAATACAAACAAGGACAATTATTTATTTTATTGATTGGCCTCACCTTAAATCCGCTTTATTTATTTTATATACACATGATATGATTGTTGTCACCAAGGGCGCTAACAAGTAATAATTTATCATTACCTTCACAAGAGGCGCCATTTTGTCAACGATAATGTAGCGATTGGCGGGGGCAGGGGGCTACTGCGAAATTCGAAGTTTTTATCGTACCGTCCCTCTCACTTTCATTTTAAATAATATTAACGCCAGCAGGATAGCAAGATACGGAGTTCGAATTTTACACTTCGTAGTATATAGGGCCAAGGGTGGGGGCCGGTGCGGGGCATTCGTCGATTTTTCACTTTGAATCGTAATGGATCGTAAACCTCAGCAGGGCTACTATGAAACTCAAAACTCGAACTTCGTGTCGTGCGGTCCCTCTTACCCTTTTATACTATTAAATACGAGAGCGAGAGGGACGGTACGATATGAACTTCGATTTTCGAACTTCGGAGTAGGCCCTCTGAAACGATTCACGGATCAGATCGTATGCTCTTGAATCCTTCTCACAAAAATCGTATCAAAAATTGATTTGAAATTTATATTTATTTTGACAATTTGAATATTAGATCTGACCACACATTGGATTTAATCGTTAGAGCCATTGCTTTAATCACAATAAAATGAAATTATTATTCACACACGACGATACTTACAGCATCATCATCATCATCATCATCCCAGCCTATATACGTCCCACTGCTGGGTACAGGCCTCCTTACAGCATAAAGAATGTAAAATAAACACAATTTAGCTGTGTATGACTTTTTTTAACTATCCGCATCCTGTTTCATTCTTTTTATGTATCTATTTGCTTCGGTTAGTAACATAGCAATGCGGACTAGTAATGCGACTTTATTGCGGCATCCGTTTATAATCGATTTGTCTTCATTAAGATAGTAAATATTCAATACTTACTTATTATATCATAATAAATTGTCTGTAAATACGATTTAAAGGATACGATTCGCTTTATTTCCGAATCGAATCGGTTGAAGATTATATTGAAATGAATAGATTAAAAAATCGCTACATTGTATCCATCGCTAAATCAATCTTCATAAAAATCGAATCGTAACGTGCATCCCTAATTCGTGTAACAAACTTTTGTAACCCATTCGGCTTCCATTTCCCGGAGTGTTTGAATCTGTTTCGTGGTTTTCTGCATCTTTCGCTCACTGTGCGCATTTTATCTGTTACGTTTTTGTTTTGTTTGGTTAAATTTTCGTTGTGTTATATCTTTGTTACTTTGAATTGGTACAAAAAAATCCCTCTTAGCAAACCATTTAGTCGAATCGACAATGAATATCGATATCGGCTACATCACTATTTAATTTCGTCGAACCCTGGTAACCCTTTACCTGTCATTGACTTGTCAAAGTTGTCTCTCGAATTATGGCCCCGAGTTTAGAATAGTTTTCCTAGATGTACATGAGCTCAGAATTTACCATATTTATGACTAGGGATATCACGTAACCGTTCGCACAGTTGTGTAAGAAAATGTCATTATTAGTCTTCAGTTATTATATCAATCTTTACTTGGCATATGGCATATATGTATTATTATGCACATATAGGTAGAGTCATTTACGATGACGCGAGCCGTGGTTCTTATTACAATGTCATTAATGTCTAATTTTGACAAAATCACGCGACTTCGTGGATAGCACTAGGTATATTATGACTGTTCACACCACTCGATAAGTGACGACTATTTGTTGATCTTTAGTGGGAGTACTTGTCGTTTAGTAAGCAGAATCGGCTTTTATTGACTTGCACTTGTATTAGTAATAAGTACTAGTATACAGTGTGCTTATGCACTTGCCAAGTAGAAGTGACTATTACTAAGCATTAGTTAGTAAGCTGTTGTAAACCTAGCATTTCTCATAGAACCTGTAATTTTACACGCGAAAAAATTTTTGGCCGCTGCATGTCTGTTTTGCTTCACGTTTAAATTAATGAATGAATTGTAGCTAAAGTGAATCTTTATCCTCACTCACCAAAGAATCTTTAATCAGAATCTTACCTATAATTTCATAATCAGCTGTCAGTAAACTATCCATTCTGACGCAGAAGCTTTCTCTCACCCACGTGGACCGGTAGCGTGAGTCATCGCTCATATCTGGTCTTTCCTCTCGATGCGTGACGAAATGACGAATGATGCATTGCCTTTTGTCATGTTGTAATGAGGTTGTGTTCGCGCGAGGACATTCGACATGTGATGCTACAGCTACACACTTGTGGAGGAAGAAATGTGAAGAAAAGAAAGTAACACTACTATAGTTTGGCTACGTTACATGCCGTGTTCTTTTGTAGGTTTATGTTCGAGTCAAATAATGTAAATGGTCATGAGAAATTGCCTTGTTTTCTGCTACGCAAACATCTTCGCATTGTGAACTTTACCTTGATAAAATCGCGCTCGTGTTTTGCAACGATATCGTATCTGCATGTATTTAAAAACTTCTGCACTCCATGCTCTATATCGGTTCTAAAAACGAACATGTCAGCATTCAATGTATTACGTTTTTAATTTTTATTATACTAATATTCATTCATATTTCCATCACGCCATACCATACGACTTTTGTACCCGTGTTCGTTCCGTTTCACCGCACGAGCGTTACCAAAGGGCTTAACTCGCCCACTATAGCATCACTATACGACGTTTAGTACAACGATGTAATATGCAATTATACGTTATACAATACAGCACAATAGATACACATTACCGCGCGGCGCACGCGTGTCCCACAAACCTAGCTTTGTGTTGGTATAATTATCTTATAGCTTATTGTTTGATGTTTTATATCTTGTTAATAATGTCAGAGCTTCCTGGATATGGCTTTGGTGATGTGATAAATAATTATCAGGACCTACTGTAATTGTAAATTTGACTGAAATGTTGATAAATAAAATACCTCATGGTAACGATCCGTAAAACATCTTATTTTCCCTAGTTAGATAGAAACTTTATTCACAGCAGCATACAAAGCTTAAAGTACAATAGAAATTTTAAAACGTAGTGTTATTGTACCTAATCCTATCTGTAACTGATAAAGGATTCAACTCAAATAACTTAATGCGGAACTAGATAAATATTTATATTTTGATGAGTCACTGATTGTTCATTTCTTTCTCTGTCCGGGCTACAAATAATCGCATCGCAAGATAAGTTAGATAACGGCCCCAAATTCAATTATGTTTTTTTTTTTGTCAAAAACACTTTATCATTAGAAACTTTCCGACCACGTATATTCTAAGCTCAAACGACGTCAACGATAGTAGTTTGCTTTTTGCGATAGTAAAATAACATGACGTCAAAAAAAGTCCGGTTATCGCTGGTGAATAATCATTCAATTAAAGTAGCTAATGCTTTATTGCCTTTAAGAGATAGTCAAGAGGTGAGAGAGACTCAAGTTTCTTAAGAATGTTTGTCAAAATTCAACTGTACCTCCTGTCCGGACCATTGATATACGTAGGTATAACGAAATACTAATGAGGACCGTCTAGACAGGACACTGTGTTATGGTGCAATTGTCGATGCACTGCGGCGACCCCCATCCTACCCCCAACGCTAATCCCAATGCGAGGATCCTAGTCGGTCTGAATTTCGCTCTGGGACCCGGCAATACATAATTAGCACTGAAACAAGCCCTATATTACGAAATCCAAAATTCCAGCTTCGTATCTTGCCGTCCCGCTGATGCCAAACTAATACCGCCACCAATATATAATAGTTCTTGTATATATGTATATAGCTATGTATATTTCGGCGATCTCGGAAACGGCTCCAACGAAATCGATGAAATTTGGTATATTGGGGTTTTCGGGGATGACAAATCGATATCTAGCTTGGTAGCAAAACTCGGTCGCCAAGGTGCTGTTATTTAATACGAGAGTCATAGGGATGGTACGATACGAACTTCGACTTTCGTAGTAGCCCCCTAGGTGTGCTCACTATTAGAAACTAGCAAGTCTCCTCATTCAGCATTAGCAAGTCCCCGTCGTTGTTATTACTTTATCTAGCTGCTTGTCCTCTCAAAATTACTTCCAGGAATCTACAGTTCTGCGGCAAGTCTGAGAGTAGCTTAATAATTTACTAAGCTATGTCGATACGTGAACTGAATTCCCACATTACAACCAAGCGGGTTTTCACATCTTAGCTCCATAGATTCTGACATATTTCTGTGTGAAGGATAACTCTGAGGTTATCGTCCATATCGGACGCCGGCGTGCCGGAATTCGGTCCCAAGTCTCGTTTGAGTTTATCTGTTTCTTACGTCAAATACGAGTTTTTGGTCTAGTGTTTTATTTTTAACACGATTACATTCCATTGATAATTTAATTCCTGTTTTGACCCTAAAGTTATGTTTCATTTTAAACATGTAGGCAATCAGTGGTCACAAATATTGTTTGTTATTTAAAAGTTATGCGAAACGACGCTGTTTTATCGCTGTTGATTGAAAATATATGACGCTTCTGTTTGGAAATCCCACAGTGACTGCTTCATCAAAACTCATTACAGCTTTTACAAAATTGTCAAAACACACGTTTTAAGCCGTAAATCATCCATTTAAAAAGCTACTAACGACATAAAGAAACAAGCATCAAAGGTCAGCAACGGAAGCGTCGGTTAACAAGTAAAGGCGAGAGGTTATTTACACTTGTCCGTCTGGCTTGCGGCAACGGAATTAACACCAATCGCGTATACTTAAGAGCTTATAAATAGCCAGATTATAGCTGAAATTATGTTGGAAGAAATTATTGTGACTGGCAGTTCGAAAGTTCCGTGATATGTGGATGGTTAGCTGTCAAATTTATGAACAATGTAAGGTGTTTATTTTTCGAAGGCACATCTAAATCAGCATCTTTGAACAAAAAAGAAAAATTGTTTCTTACGAGTACGTAAGTACTGTTCTGATTAGTGTACGCAACAAAATAGCTACGTCCTTGCTATGTCTGATCTATTACTTACTTATTCGAACTTATGATCGTGGACACATAATTATCTTGTAACTCAAAAGGAACATGTCAGCTTCCGCTATTACTATAAAGAACTATAGGAAGTACTAATTGCACTAATGATTGACAAATGCGCTAACGTGATCGAGAATAATAGCACTGTTTCTTTAAGAAGGCTTCTTTGTCTAGTTATCGATTCAGATCTTCCTGTATGAAATGTATCTAATAATCCATTTTATACAATAAGTACTAGTGGTGCCCTGCCATGAACACTGACTTTCAAAGTAAATAGGTGCATTTACACCACATTAAACAGGAAAATTATAAGTGTGAAAATATTAACAGGAATTAAATGAAATTACTTATAAATATGGAAATTATCTATGCAATTTCCTGTTGGAATTACGAGTATGTATCGATTCAGACACAAACATAAAGTCATAAACTTCCTTTCTCGCCCCAACCAGACGTTACCGGAGTCTAGACCGAGTCTAGACTATCTTTATTGGGTCCACGTCTTGCAATCCTTTGAAATGAAATTACTGTACCTACTCAAAAGTTTTTAGATTTTATTCAATAGAACTGCTTAGCATAAAATATCATGTCGTCTAAGTTTATGAAAATACGGTCGAAGGTTCATTCTTTACTTATGTCACCTGATACTTAGCAATCCAGTTTTTCTAATTAAGAGCAGTCACGCCATAAGCGATAACGAACTCCATAAACGATGAAAAACCAGGCAAAGTCAATAAACCATGCCGAGTCAACCCAAAATCCGACCCATTACATCACACTGTGCACTATCGAAATCTCATATCTTCGTAAGTGCTACCAAAATTGACGTTAGAAACTTTACGACTCTCGGTTTCAACAGAAACGTAAGCGCACGGTGCACTGGTTTCGTTTCGATTTCGTACGCAATATTTTATGAGTTACGTTTTCTATGTAGGTTAATGCCTTCTGAGATAACAGTCGCATTTGATGGACCAGCAACGGAAAACGTTGTAGATTTTTGGACTATTTCTGGCGTTTTATTGTCTTTATAATATTGAACGACCTTATCTAATAGACTATCTATCGTCTTAGTAAGCGCCATGGGCACGCTTTCAAAGCGCTCAATCCGTACCGAAGGCGGTGCTCGCTCACAAAAACGGGATTTTAATGGGTTTAGTTTTACCCGTGACTCGATAAAAAATCAATCGTGACAGTTCTCGTCTCGAGAGGCGTACCGCGCCCACGCATTTTTCCCACGTTTCCTGGAGTCACGTTTTTAATTATTCCAACCACCACTTCCACTGTTGTTAAATCCAAAAAAGAGTAAAAAGCGTTTTCTTATTCTGGCTCTGACCATAAATCGAACTCCTGCGGTCCATCTCGTTAAAGCGAAGTAAACTGCAACCGGATTGTCAAGTTTACACATCAATTACGGCAGTACCCAATATGGAACGTGATTTTTAGTTATTTTGCATCTTTATTCACGCAATTGGGGTCAAGTGTCTGTCGTATTTTATAATCCGATTCTATTAAATGTCAGTAAGTTGCCATTTATAAAGTCTTCCTCGGTCCTGCAACAGCGACTGTACATTCAAGCCGGAACGGTACTCAAAGGTTAGTCGGTGAATAGACATCGGCAGATGTGACGCAATGGGGTAGTGTTAATAATACCAGGAAGCTTTTGAGACATCTCTCTAAAGTCGGGATCTTATGCATTGTAAATTTGTAACTCTAACGTAAATTTTGACCTGTCCTTTTTTTCATACTCCCTACCACTTCAACAAATCCAAGAATCATCATGTTTTGAGCAAATTAGTTACATCATTTTGTTTTTGATACATTTTCAAATTTAGTGAAATCACACATCGTTTTCAAGTAGCTTCTGATGGTTGATTTCTAGCATTCACGACATGGCGCAAGATCAAGTAGCTCGATATGGCGACACCGTGAAAATTGCGTTTCGGCTTACGGAAACCCGTGAGATTTGTCCATTGTTTGTTGCGTTGCCTAATCTAAGTGCCAATTAAATTCTTATTAGCTTATAACAGGTAATGCTTCCCGTTTAATTTTACCGTAAACGTGAGATCATCGCTGTTTGATATTATACTTAGTCACTTGGATTGAATTGCTTATCAAGAAACACTAGGATTGTATTAGTCATTAGCATCTTTAAAAGTATACGCGTGGATCCGTCGTTTGTTTGTTTACATATGGTCGTAGTACGTTCGCATGTAGGTAGTGATCCGTTAAGTTACCGCGGGGTGCTTCCACCGGCCGCGGCACCGGCGGCCCCGACTCGATCGGCTGACTGCGCTGCGACTGCGAGCCGTCAGTCGCGCGCGGCACGCTCGCCCGCTCGCACTCGGTGTGCCTATCTCCCCAACGCAACAGCTGATCGCGACCTGTCGTACCACGTAAACAAACTATATCACATAAAAACTATCAGTTACTTACTAACACCCAACCCTAAATAAACTCCAGTGGTAAATGAAGAGGTTCGAACCGAAACAGGAACTGCATCTCGCCGGGACTCAGATCGATATCCCGAAAACGGTCCTGCGGCCTCCCGCGATAGAGCTTGGCAATATTTTGGTGCAATAGACTTACAGTTGCAATAATTATAATTAATTTTAAATTTTGATTATTAAAAAACTGTTTTTTTAGTACTTTTACTAATAAGTTTAGAACTGTGTGTGCTAACCGCAAGAGTTCATTTACAAGTGTTGTGTCCGTGAGAATGGATTTCCTTGATTGACTATCGTATCAGGTGGTTGTGCTGCATCTTCGATACCATTGTTCTGAACAGAGTGAGTACTCATAATATTTACAATGTAATCTCCGGGTTCTGTTTACTCTGTAGTCGAAGCATCACACACCACGCTTTTGTGCGTGTAAATAAATTTCTTATCGTTTTCTGAGTAATCGTGAGCACCTAGTTTGTGATTAAAACATTTTTAGATAACATTTGTTTTTGTGCAAATCAATTTGTCTGTTTTTATGCGCCCTTGAGCTGTGTTGCGCGGATCCCGGGGTTGTCTGTGAACTTGAGGGGTGCGTTACCCCCTGTCTGTCGTGAATGGAGCCGGCGCGACGCAAACCTCCCGCCCAACCTACATACTAAGTATTGGAACATTCTCTCTGATCCTTTTCTGTATGAAGATACCAGATTTAATTATTTCTTTTGACGCTCGACGAAGCGTTCATGTGTAATCCTTATCGATCAGATCGGTCCCTATTGCTAGTTTAATTACTAATGCAATCGAGACATCGCCTTTTGTAACTAGCGATATCAATCGTTCGTTAGATCAATTTGTATTAATCAAGTCACGGGTTGTTGGTTGTTTTTTAAATAAGCTATTCTTAGTCTTTGAAGCTTAATTAATAATAACATTGTCTGGTAATACTTACGTTATTGTTTAAAAGAAGAGCAAGGACTTTCACTATCAACGCCTTAGTCAGTTGGCAGGAACGTTGTCTGAATCTGAATGGAACACGTCTTGAAAGCAATATTTTGTTAATCGTATTTCTACAACAGAATGTTAATGGTTTTTGTATATGTCGCACCTATCAAAAAAATTAGTACAAAATAATTAAATTACGGATAAAAAGACAGTATTCTTTTTATTTCCAACAACTACCTACTAAAAGGAGAAACCTCAGGATGTTTCACTAAATTTCCAATCTTCAGCAAATAGTACAATAGTGACCAGATAAAACACGATACTTGATGTGAAGACAAGTACAACAGATTGACCGTCAACTAGCTATCACGTCTTCACTAGAAATTGATTATCATTCAACTCACGCGTTAAGTTACTTTTATTTTCTCTCGTTTCAAACAGAAAGCGGTCAGATGTGTCCGATTTATTTACGTCTAAAGTTTCACCTTTTGTATTCCGGGAAGCATTGTAATGGTGTTCAAGAAAGTGCATTTCCCGAAGATAAGTGCAAACTGCCAACGCATACGTAATGCACTTATCGTAACTTTTCCTTCATCTTATAATGGTACTTCGTGACCATTAGTCTCTTTTAATTGGCGCTACCTACCGGAGAAACCTGTGGTTAATAGTTGATACCTATCTTAGGTATGTTATGTCAGAGAGTAATACCATAACAACTACAATAAGTACAATCAGGGCTCTTCCTTGTTGCTTTCGTGATAGTTTTGCAATTTAATTTCTTGCCATTTCCATATTATCTACTGCGTTCGTCTGCGGCGTTTGGTTCGTGTTCCAATCGTTCTCCATGGTCGTGTGCTCTTGAGCGTGACTTCACGTTTTTATTTAGATACGACATGACAGGCGCATGTCAATAGAATATGCATTTTGAATTACTGGACGTTGCTGTTCTATTTCCTCGTACTGTTCCTGTAGGTACAATGATCATTGTTGTTTGAAACGTTCGCTCCTATGTTTTACTCAGTGCAACTAGAATCACTATAATTTTGATACATTTTTTTTTCTACTATGATATAATATATCACTGATAATATCTACAATCTTAAAAGCTTAATTGTTATCTGTAGATCTATCTTCACCCGTTTCTGAGCACAAGTTGGCCTCCAATATTTTTTGCTACCTATAGATTGCACTGCGGTGTTGTGGTTAGTCATGATCATGAAGTCCGTGGAATAAGCCACGTAGCAAGGTTGGGCTGTCACGTCTCGACCAGCTTATTATGTTGCCGAGCAATTTCATTGCTAGTGACTTCTGTGTTGTTTATTTTATTTGCTTTTTATGTTTTCTGTTGCAATTTTCCTTTGAACACGGATGCTTCATCTCTTTGGTGTATTGATGAAACAATGTTTAATTTACGTGTTTGTTTAATATGGGTATCGCTCTTGCCTAAATCACTACAGCAACGCTCGGGTATAATCTCTCAAGAGGATCATCTCAAACTTTATATAGCTCGAGTGCCTGACTCCATTAGTGGGGAAGGTGTGGTCCAAATTTAGGATAATGAGCGTCGGCGTTGTTGTCACGGCAATTAACTGGTGGGCTAGGGTCTTCCGGGACTATTTCGGAACGTTGATCGATATGCTTTGTAAATGGGTTGGTTACGGAAGTCAATGTAGCTAAAGTCTGAGTATGTTAGAGGAAGTTAGGCATAATCTGTTGGTTGCAGTTTTGTATTTGTCAAGTCGAGCGTGTAATCATAATGCCGTTTAGATTGACCAAGCTTTGACGTAAGTGAACAATTCGTGTCATGTGAAATCATATTCACGTGATAGTTATAAAAAAATTCCAAACTGCCTCGGTTTGGATTAGGTACAACCATCAACTTCGTGAATTTACGCCACATCCTGTGTGTACCGCAAACGCTTTATCTTTAATGTTTCTTTTAATCATTCTTTCCGTAATAATGTTAATTACTTTTACGCAATTATACTGACAGTGGCAATGAAGTATTTGTAATAGTGAAAGTGCTACCTCAAACCTGTTTATGTTCGCTTTTATCTTATCATGTCAACTACTTGATAACAATTAGGTAAATAATCATAATCAAAAATAATTTCTGATAATTTGATTAATTAGTGCGTATGCTTTCGAAGGTTTCGAATTGCAACATTTACTTTATCAACGACATTCGGATTTTTAACGGTAACTTTGTTTCTTTTGGTTTTTTAAAACCAGTTCGTTTTCTTTGGTAAGGTAATGAAAAGTTGGCAGCCCTCGTTGGCGTAATTGGCTCTTATAACAAGTGAATCATTAATGAGTCCGATAGAGGTGAGAGAAATGTTTTATTCGATTCACACAACCACGCCCACATTTGCGCGCGCATCTTATTAGCCGACATCTCGATAGGGTTGAGGGTTACCATTTATTTATTGCACACGTGCATTGTGCGACTTGATATTTAATGAATGTTCGTATTGATTTAATGGCGGCTTTGGGCGCATGGCAGCAACGGGCTGTGTCTCGCCTTTGTTCCTTCCGCACATTATAAACGGTAAGTTTTTTTTATTCGACTGAAAGGCAAACGAGCAAGTGGGTCTCCTGGTGGTAAGAGATCACCACCGCCCATAAATATCTGCAACACCAGGGTAATTGCAGATGCGTTGCTAACCTAGAGGCCTAAGTTGGAATACCTCAAGTGCCAGTAATTTCACCGGCTGTCTTACTCTCCGCGTCGAAACACAACAGTGCAAGCACTGCTGCTTCACGGCAGGATTAGTGAGCAAGATGGTGGTAGCAATCTGGGCGGACCTTGCACAAGGTTCTACCACCTGAAACCTTTTATGTATCGACGAGCCATTGTTGCTAGATATTTACTATCCATTATTGTGTGTAAAATAACTTTTGTTGCAAACACCGTCCAAGCCGACGAGAAACTATGTCAGTTCAATAGTCATTTTATCTTTGATCACCACAAGTTTAAACAAAGCGCGACCACAATTGTAGTTCCGTTACAGTTTCTTGTGGCTTCCCACACGCTATGCAGTTCCCATTCAAAACATTAGACATTGCGATTTAAAACACGACCGTAAACTAAACGACGCGGCATTCCCGGCCGGTACAAATGAAACACTGTACCACTTACTTTAAAGCCTAAATTCAATCCAGTGTGACCCGTCGCATCCGATTATATATGGTACGAAAAACTGTACCAATATTTACACTCCGTTACGCGATATTTTCTTAACTTGTAATTCACCTGTGCACATTTGTGACGTCACGCACTACAAATATGAATTAACGTTTTTAAGAAACGTGTTTGTACGTTGCCAAATTGGAAACCTTCATTTGGTTCTATTGATGTAATATTATTGAATAAGTTTGCTATTACGTGAACAAGGTTGTCTAATGTACTGATAACATTGAACTTTAAAAAGTAGTTACTCCTTAAAAAAACTCAAGACTTTTATTATTGTCTTTATTCGCTTTGCTACAGGAAACGATTTGTTTACCCGAGCGCAGAGCTGTAATAGAATCTTACTCGACTTATTTGTCCGAAGCGGTACTTTAAGTGCTATGTTATGTAAGGTTTTGTACAAATTATATTTTTTCTATTTTTGTCCCCATCTCCACCGTTGTTCAACAAACAAACGGCCCCTTATTCGGAAATAGTTCTAAAACGTCCACAGTGACGAACATAAAAGCAAGAAGTTGTATTAAAACGCTCCAAATTTAACTTTGTTATTCTTCAACCATAAACGCTTCTATTTTTAAACCAGAGCACTGTAATAGATGGGTAGGTACACTTATACTTACTCCTTGTATTTTGTTGTTACATTCGTATTTAACCTTAAAACCCGGTTTATAAGTAAGCAAAGTATAACATTGACAAAAGGACACGCTTTATTCAACTTCTAATGACTGACATAATACGTGATTCAGCTGAAATTATTTCGTGTTTACTAAACAAAAATCGCACGGTGTACCAATCCGACCGAGACGTAACGGTTTTGCGCGTGAAACGTGAGAACAGGGTCGTTTATGGGAGGCTATTGTGAACCATGGGAGGGGTCAGGAGTCAAAACTTTATGGCAAAAGATGCGCAGAATCATACTTGCAAGTACTTTTTCTCTCTTACAAGTCTTACATGGCGAATAAGCTGGAAAGGGATGGTGAGAATTAGTCGCAATTGCTGGGTAGTCGTAAATTCTGTAACGTTCAGTTGCGAGGTTTTATGTCAGGATTATAGCGTGAAAGGGGATTTTATCGTTTGATTTTAGATACTACGACGATTGAATGACAGCTCGTATAAATATTACGTTTTACCCACGACTTTATTGACATCGCTTCGACGAAGTATAAAGTTATAAAGATCAGACTACTAAACTCGCAGCATTTTAAATTAATTAAAAAAGCTTTAGGTGAATTTAATATCAATGTATCAATGTACGCCATCCTAGAACACAACTGACATATCGCCTGTCACGCTGCAAACATCAAGCATTCTGCTTTACATTGCTTCTTCGAATAAACTTGTGTAATAAAAATTTAAAAAAAACTAATAATTTTTAAAAGTTGCTGAACTTAGTATAATGTTATTCAGTTTAACAATTTTTTTTTCTTTATTTATTATTAATTTAAGTTTTAATTTATTTAATTTTGCTGTAATGATTTAATGATATTTGTTACTGCTTATATTATAATTAAATAAATATTTTTCTACGCATGACTAAAACATTACACGTGCTGGAGTAGGTACACGAATGAAAATCTCAGTAACTATAAAACACACGTGTAGCTGTGAAATATTGTTATCAATCATTTTTTGCCGCGCGAATACAGCATGCCAACAATACTTCATTTTTGTGTTGCGAACAGAGACCGTCATAATTAATTTAATGATTTTATCGTTTATTATTACCCTAGAGATTTACGGTTGTGGCCACCCATGTTGTCATTTCATAATGAAACGGAAGCATAAATTTAATATTCTATGAATATCACTGATATTAACTATATAGATACTTGCCTATCTTTTGTATGCCGCTTGCCGCTTATTATCCAGTTTAAGTCCGAACAAAGCTCGGTCGCCCTGGTACTTGTTATTAATTTACTATTTCATTCCATTGTACCTAATACTCCTACTATCTTGAAAAACTAGATTACTCTTAATGAATGATGGTACGAATACTTGCGTTTTTATTCGCTTTCGTTGTTTGCTCTTGTTTTATTTCATTGTGCTCAGATAGGCACGGTCAGTGCTTACATAAAAAGAGTATGATGCCTTTGTTCCTTGTGTACTTCCTACGTGTGAAAGCGGCTTTCTCTCAATAATATAGTGCAGTTATACGTCGAAAGGTCAAAGGGACCATTATTTACGACTGTCTCGACTTACTCATCCATTAACATGTTTATAGAAAACGAGGTCATCATGCGGTATTAAATAGATAAAAGACGTGGAACAAGTAACACCGATTGACCTAATCTCAAACTAAACGCAGGTTGCATTGTGGGTATTGAGAAACGGAAAACGTAAGTGTGATTATTGTAGATCAATACGTGTAGATATCATCCATGACTCTTGTTACAAGTAGTCAAATTCATCATACAAATACCAGTACCACTACCATGAGTTTACAGCGACCGTACTCCATAGCGACGGCGTAAATTATTTGTATGGAGATTGTACCGCGCCTCTACCTAGTCGCTATCTAGTACAGTCACTGTAAACTCATGTACCACTACCATAACTTCATTGTTTGGGTCTAAGTGACGTGGTTTGGATAATTTTTTATCAACCCGGGGAGCCAGACCGAGAGGAACATGAGTTCAGTACTTTCACTCTTCAGATGCATCAGATGCATTATTTGATAGTGATGGAAATAAGGAAACCCAGTGGAAAACGTACCTACTGCTGTGGCTTCACGCCATTACCAACCACTATGGTTTCCGGTTGTCGAACGGTTTTAATTGAGGTTACGTGATAATCGCTTAATTATTTTACAATGACAAAATTATTAATCGGTTTGGTTTCTACTTTTAATGGTTTCTACTTTTAATTACTGACTTCTGTGTAGTTGTCAAGATGTTACATTTTATTTCAAATTGCTTGAAACTTTTATTTATCAGTTATTTCCGTTGTATGGCGATAGCTAGGCACTTAGTATGGTATCGCAAGTTAAATCACAGAAACAATAGCGTGTGGAACAATTTTACAACTTACGCACTATTTCACATTGGGATTTTACTATTATGTAAATAATACACACAGTAAGTAATCTTTAAGTTGCCCAACGTCCGTACAGACGCTCATAATTATTGCGTAAAACCATGAATTTCTTCGTCGATAAATCTCAAAGGTACGCTTTAACGTCTTCGAAAATTTATATCGGCTCGTTAAGGAAATGGCCGAGTCATTTTCCCCGGCTTAATGCATGACCACAGCCTAATGATGCCTATAGACAGATTCTACCAAAATTATGGTGCAGATACCCTCTGATCCATTTACTTACGAGAATAATGAGGATTACGCTGGCGGGTTAGGGTATCCATAACTTCGATAAAATATTTCCGAGCTTAGAAGTCTTTTCTTTTAAGTACTTACTTACCATGCGTAGCAATGAGTTAACAAAGTCAATAATAACAAAGTCATTGAAATGTAGGTACTTAGCACATGTTATTATTATTATTATTATTATTGTTTGGCGGCTGTAGGTTTTAGGTGTACGGATGCATGGATTCACACATGTTTATCTGCGTGAAGTATCGTTCAATACTGTACACAAATATAACAAACTAGCTGTTGCTCGCAATTCTATTTGTGAAGAATTCGGTTAGGTATCGCTGTCCTGCTGGAATTATGCAATTTTCCAGTTTAAAACCGTATCTTCTATATAGATAAAAAAATATATGTACAGTCAAGGAAATTAAATCACTACTCAGGGTGGAAATATCATCATAATTGACCTTCCATACTACTATTTCTCAGAAAGTTATTACGCTTGGGATGCACCGCGAAAATGGCCAAGTCGAGCGCTATTGTCGCACTGTCCTCAACATGCTGCGTATTGAGGTCAACAACAAGAGTGCTTCGTGGTCTGATGTCCCTTTGAAGGTGCAAATAACTTTGAATATAACCGTCCATTTTGTCCATTATTAAAAAAAATCCTGACGTTATTCCAACACACGCGCGGAGAGTAAGACAGCCGGTGAAATTACTGGCACTTGAGGTATTCCAACTTAGGCCTCTAGGTTGGCAACGCATCTGCAATACCCTTGGTGTTGGAGATGTTTATGGGCGGTGGTGATCTCTTACCACCAGGAGACCCACTTGCTCGTTTGCCATCCAGTCGTATAAAAAAAAAAAAAACACAAAAAAATAATTAATATTGTGATTAAATACATATATGCTAAACCTTGTGCTAAAGGTTATAAAAAGTCAGATAATCTTTATTGTTGGATCCAATAAGAAGTTTCGATGTAGTTACTTTCCAAAATTACGATTTTTTCTTCACATCACAAGATTTTGTGACGGTTTCCTGACGTCAAGAAATTTTGCATGTTTTATGGAGTTTATGTTTTATGATCACGTTCTTAGTGTTAATAATTTCTCGACAAAAAAATTATTGTCAATTTCCTGACAGGACATCTTTTTAAGAAATAAGTACTCATACATACCTCCTTTATACATGCATACCACCTTTGTACTCTTTTGGTTTGTTGTTTTCTTTTTGTATTACTTTGTGTTTTATGTACAATAAAGTATTTACATACATACATACATCTGCTAAAGAAATCATGACAAACAAGATTATGAAAAGGTTCCATCCTGGGACGTAAATTAATTTCCTTGACTACCTACGAGCAGCATTTCAGAACTTCTGCAACATTTACAAAAAGTGAGTGAGTTGAGATAGAAAATGCCTGTAGGATACTTTAGTCTCCTTTGCGTCATTAGTGTTCCCGTGCGAAGCCGGGCACGCGGCTAGTTTATATTATTAGTAAGGATGTACAGCGTTTAAAATACTCGCCATGCGCCCCAGATGAACTATAATTATACTAAAGTAGTTAACCGATTTTGTACGGTTTCGCTTTTAGAATTAAACTGTTCCCATTCAAGGAAAATTGAGCTTAAAACTGTTGCGTTCTACACATTGTTCCGATTTCCATTCAAACATCTACAATCGCGTGTGCGATTTACTTTGATCTGATTTTTATACCATAGAATAGGCTTTTGTTCTTACTTCGATTACGTCAAATTGCACCGGGAATGTATAATTTTCTTTATGAGGTAATTTCACTATCATTTAGAGACTCTTGGGCAATCATTTAATGATAATACTGATTCTAATGATTATTGGTTGCTTACGTATTTATTCTAATACTATGAGGTACTTACACTTGAACTGCCACACTATGTATTAAGTATGTTTTAATGCGTTAAGCAATTCGTTGTCTTCAGCTAACTGGTCATTATGTACGTTCATTGTTAATGATTCTTCACCTGCTGTCTGCTCGTGTGCATGCGTAATGAGAGAATTGTTTGTAATACTATTTACAAAACTGTTTTTTTTTTAAGTGTCATCGGTCACAAAAACCTTTTGAAGCATGACGAGGCACCTTTGAAATATTTGAGTGGAACGCGTTAAGCATCGTACTTGAATAGTAAAAGGGATATGTGGGAGGCGGGCGTCCTCAGAGTTGGAGCAGCAAAGGGAATGCTTAATATGCAGTCGAGAGGGCTCAAATGGACACTAGATTGCGTCATTGCTTTTGAATAATGATGTAAGTTAACCTACGGACTCTGTTTAGCGCTGATCTGTGAGTTAAGTCGTGTTTTTTGGCTTCAATTTAATTGATATCAGATGATCTGTTCTGACACATGGCGTTAGTTACGTCAACCAAGTATAGCGTGTAGATTTCATGGAACAATAAAGTTTATATTTTTACAAATGTTGAAGAAATAAATTACTGCTCCGATGTAGCGGTTGAGTAATGTTTTCCAGAACCGTTATGGTTGATAGTTACTAAATTATGGTACCTACCTACCATTATGCGTGCAATATTTACGTAACAATATTTCACTTTCCATTTCGCCCAAGAAAGGACAAGCGCGTAGAAATCATCGACAATAAAACAAAGAAAGCATAAAGATAGCCACTTGTTTATGACTCCCGTAAACAATGTTAGTAACCATTATTAAAGATATCCCGTGATACATTGAAACTAGCGGCCACCTGCGGTGAGGTGTGAACCCTGGCTGGTTCCAGCGTGATAAATGAGTCGAGAACTAATGGTTTATGTATGAAAGTAATGCCAGGACTGGCAGTTACCTCGTAATATTTTATGGTAGAACGATACGTGAAGTATGATGGCGTCTATTAAGATTATTGATTCTAAACTTCATTGCACAGAAAGATAAAATTATAAAGGAGTTGATGCTCAGGAAATCTTGCGGGATAAAGCTCTGAGTGACTTTTTATGAATGAAATCACATTATGTTTTTTGTGCGCTCTTCTCTAAAGTTTTTTATCTGATCTGGCAGTAGGTAGTTCTTGACCTTGTAACGTCGTAGCTTCATCCAGTAACTTCAAATTGTAGGTAGCTAGTAGTTACTTAATTATTGAATATTACGACGATAACTTCTTACCTTACTTATAGTGAAACTAAGGTAGGTATCCATGAATCCCTTTCACCATAATAACCAGTCGGCTTAGCTTTCACCTTCCTCTGACCCTTCATCGATTACGTCTGCAACAAATATCCTTAGTAATTACAGTGCCATGCACAACACGACACCTGCATTGTTCTAGGATTGCATTTACTTTACATTAGGAACGAGGACAAACTCTCAAAGATCATAGGTTCTGTAGGTGTCATTAGAATTGTTAATAGTTGAGAGGTGGCAACAGTCACACCTGTTATTTCGACATGCTCGCGTAGGATATCGTAATCTTAGGTATGAAACTTAAAAAGCCAATAAGGATCTAAATTGCGTTCTATTTCCCTTACACATGCCTTATACGCCGTGGCATGACTTACTTTCTAACTGTTTAATGCAAGTTTTAAAAGGCTAGACCGGGTTGCAGATTTTTCCAGTCATTGCGCTAACTAAGTATGCTACCGGGTGTCCGAGTTAGAAGACTAAAATGTGATGTATTTTTTAGGGTACCGTTTTCCAGAATTTAGACAGTTGACTTTGTCGGTCAAATATTTATCTTCCAACACTGGGCTTCGTGTCGTGGACAAATACAAACAGATACGCTAAGTAAGGGTTTCGTGTAAAATAAACACGGAATTTTGTGGTATTTCTACATTCTCAGTATTCGGGACAGGTGCCTCCAAATTTCATCGAATTTAAAAGAGAATAGATCTTTTTTTGACTGCACTGATCAACTCCCAGCACGAATCCATGGACCTGGAAAGCTGTAATTTCGTTTAGATGTTCCCTTTATGATATCGACAGAGATTTCCCAAGAGACAGATGTTGCTGCATCAGGAGTAAAGCCGCAGACGTGCGTGAGTCAGTTGTTAATAAAAGCTGAACTATTTCTGTACTCGAATTTATCCTCGTATTTTGCGGAAAAACCCATATCGAACCCCGTAGCTTACTCACTCAAGATAATGAGTCAAGCCCTTTCTGAAATTAACCAGGCGCAAATCTCCAGCGTTATCGCGCAACCTGCTTAATTCTGCCCAGATCTTATCACAACACTCGAGCTTACTCTACTGAGCGACCATTAACGCAATCTATGACTCAAGTCGCTCGTAGTTATCTAGAGCCGACCAATTTGAAGTTCAGCTTTAAACTTCCTGAAAATATCGACGAAGCTTACTCCTCAACTCAGCCGCATTGCGCCATCATTTTACATCAAATGTAAACTCAAAGGCAGAGATGTGGTCTTTGACGCGTTGCAATAAAGCTTCTACTCGGTTTCTTAACTACGCCTACTTGTATATCTATAGGTTGTCCCTTTTAACTGCAGTTGATTCAAGGCCGCATGCGCAATACCTATCCGTAGATTCTTAATGCCCGTTGCATTTGTAGCTGGATGTTAAGCAGGCCCACTACTTTCGAATGTTAATAGATTCCCCGTGATGTAATTTATGGCGGCAGCGTTCGACTGGGAATGGAATATTGTCGAGGCACCTGCGGCGTACCTTGCCGCAACAATGTTGCCTTAATCCGATAAGACCCAGCAAATTGCTCTTTAACGTTTCGTGTTAGAAACATAAAGTTGAACTCCGATATTATGTATTAAGGGATTGGCTTGCAGTGGCGGCTTTCTTTTATGTTTGTGAAGAGGTTGCTTCAAATTTCAAGCATTACACTTGTTTTTCCGTGCCTCACTTGGTTCGCTGAGCTGTGGATGGATGGTCAAATGAATGAATGAAAAAATATCGCAGAGACAACTTTCAATTTGTATTTGGCTCTGCACTAATGGCCAATCGGAACGCGACTAATCTATTTCGCGGTGTTACAGCGGAACACGGTTGGATAACGGCCGAGGGAAAATGGCGGGAAATGATCGAATGCGTACGAATCGCGGTTGACCGACTCCTAATGTCGATCGATGGAAATTGGGAAAGGGTATTTGAAATTTCAATTATATGTTGAATTGAAAGCAGGTTTGACAGCGGACTGCAGTCGATTCTTATTACTTATTTTTAACCCCCGACCCCAAAAAAGGGGTGTTATAAGTTTGACCGCTATGTATGTCTGGCTGTGTGTCTGTCTGTGGCACTGTAGCTCTTAAACGGGTGGACCGATTTGAATGCGGTTTTTTTATTTGATAGCAAGTTTTCTAGCGATGGTTCTTAGAGATGTTTCATCACAATCGGTTCAGCCATTTTTGAGATATTGAACTTTAAAGTTACGAAGTCGGGGGTTTTCCAACTTTTTGTTGGTTAGGTTATATTATTTTGTTGTTGACATCTTTATTAAAATGTGACGCAACATTATAACGTAGGTAGTTAACCTCCTGAGGCCCACGTCAAATTTCGATTCTGAGAGTATGAAACGTACCCCCTGTTTCACTATCCATTGATTAAATTTATTTGACGGATAAATTTGATGCCGTCTCTATTTGTTTTGTTCGAATAGACGGAGACGGCATCACATTTATCTGTCAAATAAAATTAATCAATGGCTGGTGAAAAGCCACATATTGTCAATCTGTAAAAGTTGACATTTGCTTCACGTCGATCCGTTGCTCCGTTACGGCGTGAAAGACGGTTATCCATACAAACACTTTCGCATTTATAAATAAGTATGGATTGACTTTTTTTAATTAAAATAATTGGTTTCAATTTGACGTTAGATCGTTGACTCGGGCACTATTTCTTGCCGGTTATTAGCTTTAGTTCACTGAACTGCATCTGGCTAGCGGTAGCGACGGCAGTTCTTATGTCCTTTCACGCGCGTTCAAGTGCATAGTGCAACTGATCGCTTGCGCTGGTGGGAAGCTAGCAGCGTGCATTGAGCTCTCAAGTTGCTATGCACTCTCCACAAGTGTAGGTTACAGGTTTCATGTCTACTGTTTGTGAGGCTTCTTCAAGTGTAATTGCCTCTCAAGAAAAAATGCAGAATAACTGTGTACTTTTTAGGGTTCCGTAGCCGAAATGACAAGAACAGAACCCTTATAGTTTCGCCATATCTGCCTGTCTGTCTGCCCATCCGCGGCTTTGCTCAGAGACTATAAATGTCATTTTGCACGAATATATTATATGGAAACTATGCCGACAAAGCAGTGCAAAAATAATTCAAAAAAATGTGTTGGTTAGGTTATTGAAGTCGGATCTTTTGTCCTTTTTGAGTACTAAATTAATATATCTTTGTTTTCTTTACAGGTATGTACCGACCGATGAGAAAATAATGAGCGCTGTTCTGAATAAAACGTAAGTCGTATTCTAACTTGATCGATATCGCTAACTAATGGACGAACCAAACCCGACCAACGTCTATTCAAATTTACGCAACAACATAATACACTGTGACAAGTTTGGACACAAAAAAATACATACAAATTAATATAAACGGGTCGGTGCGGTTGTTTACATGTCGGTTCGTAGACCCTACGATGAGGTTACGTCACTGTTTTATATGCATACTTATGTAAATCCAGTCACCGCTGTAACACACATTGTCAGTGACACGAACAGATTATTTAAATTTCGTATATAAAAATTTAAGTGTATGAACGTAGTGGCTCACATATATACCATTATTATGCTCTACGCACACAAATTTGCTGCGTTAAACGACCCTACCTGAATGAAAATGTCGGAAGCGCTGTGAAATATATTCACACATACGCCCTTTGTAATTGGAAGCAATTTTACGAATACTTTTCCCAACGAAAATGTAGGTGTAGCTGTAGCTAATAAATTAAAGTAATATGTAACTTTGATAACTAGGCTAGAAGATTTGGGTAGTTGTTCTTGAAAGCTAATGTTAAAGACAAGTAAGCCAAAGGCACTAAAAAGAACTCAAAACACTTAAAGTACCTATCTAGTTTTTACGAAAATATTTTTCTGTGGAGTTATTTCACACCGAAACGCGACGCAGCTCGTTTAGTGTTTTACTTGTGCTCTTATTAGTTAACTGTAAGCTTAAAGTTTCCAAGCATTGACTACCTAATTATATCTCCGAAAACCGTGCGTTTGAAGCTATCATGACGTTCACAGTATCAATTGACCCAGATCGCCGTTTAATTGTCACGTAGGCGTTATGTAACTATATGGACATACTGCATTTGAATAAATTAAACCTCGCCAGTGTTGACCTGTTTAAATTAGATTACTTTATAATCGCATTGCGTGGTGCTACTGCATTTTAAATAATACTATTGTAGACAAGAGAGGAGAGTGGTATCGTACACGAATTGCTCATTTAAAGACATAACCTCCTGCCTGCTAAAGGTACTTTTTTGGAATAATTTTTTGAAACTTTCAAATTATATTGCTTAGATGTTCAGGAAAAATAGAGGTAAAATCTCCAGATTTTGCTACTAGTTTTTTACTATTTACTTTACAATACAAAGGCCATCAGTGTGCAATTATAATTATTTCTTATGCCCTTTCCAAAGGAAGGATGTAGGCACGAGGAGGTACTCAGTTTTTTGTAATGAACGTACGAGTAGATTGTATTTAGACGATAAAGACAAACAAAAAATTACACCTGTTGACTCATTCATTCGGTCGACCTTAATTGAAAAATGTAATACCATGTTACGACTGTCTGCACATTTTCAGAAAATCAAAGCGTGACAAAACGATATAAAACAAAGCAATGTTAAGTAACAATGTCATAAAGACGCATAGCGGATTGAAATAAGGTACAATCGAGTGCAAAAAGAAGCCGTGGTGGCCTAGTGGTTTGACCTATCGCTTCTCAAGCAAGGGGTCGTTCGTGGGTTCAAACTCCGGCTCGCACCTTTAAAGTTTTTTCCAAATTCATGTGCGGAATTACGTTTGAAATTTACCACAAGCTTTGCGGTGAAGGAAAACATCAAAAACAGGAAGCAATTCAATGGTGCGTGTGAAGTTCCCAATCCGCAGTGGGCCCGCGTGGGAACAACGGCCCAAGCCCTCTCATTCTGAGAGGAGGCCTGTGCCCAGCAGTGGTACATATATAGGCTGCGATGATGAGTGCAAAATATGGACTTATATATCCCTTCGAAAATATGTAGGTACCTACCACAGACTCTTATCCGAATCTTATATATTTTTGAGTGGTTCAAACAGATACAGATACATATTTTTGCACTTGACTGTTCCTAAAAATGTAACGTCTTTTATGAAACGATTAGCATAGTTGTAAAGATAACAATCTAAAAGGCATGTAGTAAAATAATTTCCGCAGGAAACAATTCTATTTATTTACCTAGAAAAAAAACATGAAGACGTGGAAGTTTAAAATGGTCAATTAGACAGAGATATCTGACATAGACTATGACATCATGTAGGTACCACAACCACCATAGAAGATCCATTAAAAATTTCATATTTCCAGAAAGTAATAGAATGCAGACTTCATTCGCTCGTATCTGCCTTATTTTGCAACAAATATTGATGATTTTTCCGTTATTCGTTTTATTTTCCAGTTTTGTTTCGCGTTTAAGAATATGGATTTTAATTGTTTCAGAGACAATTATTGTATGTATTCCATACATATTCTTTATTATGAAATTTGGCACAAAGTAGGTAACATTGGTTATCCGTTGTAATAACTTGTTGCTACTCAACAAATTCCACGTGTTTTTTTCATGAGAAAAAATTAAGTAGGTACATATTTAGCTAAAACTGCATCCAACCATAACACCATAAATATAGTATGACTGCGTTTATTGCTACACTAACATGTATAATGGGCACCATGCGCTGTTATCTCGACTCGCCGAGCCTTTTGTTCCATGTCCGGTGCTCTGTATGACAGCGCTGTTTCCGCTTTCAAAAGCCTTTTTTGATACGAGTATGCGCCATTTTAATTTAAACGATATTCTTCTTCATTTTACCTTTGGTATTTATATAAAAATTAAGTCGGCTAAACGGTACTAAGTAGGTAGTTATTTTAGGTAGTATTTATGAGATTCTTTAGTTATCAACCAAGCAATAAGCGGCCTTAACGTCGTTGCCTTGCCGTTGGTGTTTTCAAGCATTTTGAATATATATAAAAAATCTACCACAATCAAATCAACACTGAGACTAATTGCCGAATGTACTGAATGAAGTTCAAACGACTCTTCTAGGTCGTAAGCTCTACATCATATATGTTCAACAGTCGGAACTCATAAAGCTATAATACAACACTAGTTAGACCTGTTTTCAGCACTCAAGTCTACATAAATCTATTAATATTTATCATTACGCAATATTGTTAGTTCGTGCCGATAAACTTAATTACAAGCTCAACGAGGCTCGTACTGCGGCCGGGCACTTCCGGCTCGGTGAAGCGCTAGAAATCAACTCGCATCCCTGACAACCACGACCGACGTGCCGCCCCGTTGATTTGTAGCTCGGTGCTTTCCATTTTCATATCGGTTTACCCACAAGTATTCATATACATTATGTATAAATCACTGATCAAATTTACCCTTTAGACTCCACGAAGAATAACAAAATCATCAATAAGTATAGCATATGTACAGATCCTCTTGTCTTGCGCTCCTATTCCTGTGTGTGACTCGATTGATTTATTGCTCTGTTAGATTTCCAAAAAAAATAACTTCTTTTTGACTCCGCTGTAGTTGGCTGAAATATACTCGACTTTAAATGCACAAATATTGTTAAGTTAAAACTACATTATGCAATTTAAGACCGTCTGGAGCATAACATGAACTGCCATTCACGTCCGTCTTAAGCTGTCCCATTCACACCTCATAATAAAAACAAAAACCGCACGTACCGTGCCACCCTTAATCACGAATCTTTCTCAAGCCGTCTGCTCGAATTTCAAAAGTAAACTCCACTAATAACCTGTCACTTTTAATAGACTGTCGGTCTGTACGCTAGACTTATCTTCCACGGAGCCGGAGCAGACGTCTGCGAGGTTTTTAATCTCGGCTT
The DNA here is from genome assembly GCA_037349165.1 of Choristoneura rosaceana. Lineage (NCBI taxonomy): Eukaryota > Metazoa > Arthropoda > Insecta > Lepidoptera > Tortricidae > Choristoneura > Choristoneura rosaceana. The sequence goes on along the minus strand of JAZBNJ010000041.1, from coordinate 12,171,149 downwards.
TTCCTCATTTTCGAGATGGCGACGCTTGTCTTAATCAAGAGCCCTCGGGGCAACCTGTGCTCAGGCACGCAACGTGCAATGGGCGTTACGAGGCATACACATACTTATAACTATAGATACTTCGAGCATTGTCTTGAAAGATGCAGGATACCGTCATATGTGCGCTTGAAAATCTCTTTTGTCTTTGCTTTGTCGATTAAATCTGTTGTTAAGTGCCTATTATACCAAGTCTGGTCTGGCCAGTAAAGGCGCCTAATGTAAACGCAGAGCAATGTCATGCCTCTTAGTAACTTAACCTATCTCTACTGTAGGCGTAAATCATAGTCACGTGCCGCCATAATTCAAAATGGTTCACCTACCAAGGAGGAATGAAAGGGAGTCGCGACTTATTAGTAATGTCGGGACGTATCATTAGTTGCTTCAACACACAGACCACGTCTTTCAATACCTCAGTAATAACGATCGCGGCCCGTCACGACTGCCGGGAACGGCGCGAAGGAACGCGCTAGCGCTAGCTGACGTTGATATAGATAAAATGAGATGAATGAAATGTCGGAATTGTAATCATAACATTTCAATTCGCATGGTTCTCGGCAAACTTTTGGCTAGGATCTGTGCACAGTGGATAACCAGGTACCGGAATAAAAATATCACCTACTTACCTACTACAAAATACAAAATACTCTTATTCGCCTGAATTATGGATTTTTCTTTGGAACTGCATTTTTCTCGGTTCCCCGTCTAGACGCTAATACTGCGGTTGCTGAATTCACTGCTCCCGCCGTCTTATTATTTTTGTGCTATGTAATGTTTCGTTCGAGGCTTACCACCGCCCTCCGTATTTTCCTCGTCATTACATATTTTCCTTTGGTTTGTGCGGCTTACGATTTCCTGCTCTTTGTCCAAATCTTTAATAACGGTTTCTTCAAACGCGCACCTGAAAAAGAAATTCGATAAATTTATTCTTTACCTACAAGTATGAAATAAAGTCTTCACAATTTCGGTAGCAAAGTACCTACGTTTAAAAAAAAGCTAAAAGAACTAGGCGTATTTTCCACACCGCAAAAGAAATTGTTTCCCTTTTTCGTTTCAGTGAACTCCCTTTGTAACCAACCTTTGCAACCACACACATAGGGAACCAAGCAAGAATCCTAGGAGATAAATGAGCACCTCTCTAAGTTATTGGCCGGGGGGCGAGGTAATTAACACCCCGCATTACCATATGGTAAAGGGAAGATTGATGCGATGCGCTTGTAAACATGCCTGTTAGCTTGATGAGTTCTTGCCTTTTTCTTGTTTCCCTGACTAACTATCTGGATGTTGATTAAACCTCGTGTGAACGTTTTTATTTATACTTTTTATCTCTCACTGTCGACGCAATTCGCACACATCATCTTCCTTTTTTCATTAGGCACATGTTTATTTATATTATACAGAAGTTTGTTCAAATTTACATATTAAATTGTGACACTTTAGTTAAAGTCGTCTGCTCAAAATATTTCTGAATTATTAAACTCTCTGGGTGTTTTCAAATTTCCATATCCACAACACAAACATGCAACTGCTTGTTCACAATGGCAACTGGAACGCAAATCCTGCCACGCTTCCTTCCGTCGCAAACTCATCCACATGTCTCGACTCGTTTAATGCACAAGAGCAACAATGAAACACGTTACTTCTTCATTTCTTTTACTTTCGTTTTAGAATGAAATACCTAGCGCCTTGGTTGAATTTTGGATGAGTTGAGGAACGAAATCTTATTAACGAGATTTTAGTGCGTTCAGATAATGTGTAATTGTGTAAACGATCATATCCAGGTGTCCATTTGTCTTATATTTACTGCCTACGCAATCTGGCTTATTAGATAGAATGCGCATGTACCAGAATTAGATACAGTAGATAATGAAAGGTGCTTGTCTATGGTGTAGATAGACCGTTATCTCTGCAGGGCTACTACGAAACTCGAAGTTCGTGTCGTACGGTCCCTCTGACACTTATACTATTTAATACGAGCGCGAGAGGGACCGCACGACACGAACTTCGAGTTTCGTAGTAGCCCTGCTGATTATTTACGTCGAGTTTATCATAATCAAAAAGCAAAGCAAAGAGGGAAGAGACGTAAAAGCGAATATGAAATACCAAAGCAAAAATGTTCTTTGATCCATCGATCGAAACATTCAAGAGTGCTTGGCCGCTTGCTGATGAATAGGGATGTTGATACCACCAATCAACTGACGTACTTTTCATGAGCCGTCAAAATACAATTCTCCCATAGAGTTTCAATGGCAATAGCAACTGAAGACGTCATAAGGCGCTTTTTGTTCACCAACTCAATCAACTAACTATTTATTTGTTTTAGAGAAGGTTTTCAGGGCTAAAATAGAGCGTTTTTTACTGGAGTCGAGCCATTGAATTATTTTTTAATGGCATCAACATCCCTATTGATGATAATGAACAACATACTTATTTGTAAACTAGCTTTTTCCCGCGGCTTCGCCCGCGTGGTATTCGGTTGTCGCGTATTTATAATATTAGTATGGATTTCATGTTTCCGATATTCTACCCTCATCAATAGACCATACAGACTGAAGGTATAAGATAACATTCAGTGTAGTGACGCGTCCCTTGGTGAGGCAGCTTTGTGAGAAACGTCCATAATAACTGATGGAATGACGTCTATGGGGAATGATGTACCTAACTGTACCTATGAGGTAATGGAAATGTCCTTTGATTTGCCACAAATTGTTCATATACACTATGCACATTAATTTATACAGGGACGTAGTATAGGTATGTGTGCACTTATCATTATTCACGTCACCGAACGATCGACCGATTAAAGGAGAATATTTCATCCTTTAATTTAGTAATACATGTATTAGTCAAAAACTTTGCATTTTTCGAGACAGCTAAGGTTTTGACTGAATAAAATTGAAAGAAAGTTAAAATAACATAAGCATTAAGTGTTTAATTGCGCGAAAACTTTAAAAGACACGACTTTTTTGTATGTAAATATGAAACGTTGATAATAAAAATAATTATTGTTTAATTCCTTCATATTTTTCATGTAGCGTTAACGGACTCCGTAAATTTTGCAAAATTTTAAACTAGTTTGATTCAGCTATTAATTACTAGAATGACTGAAAATTTAAGCAAGCATGAAAGCCTTACAGAGCCTGTCATTATCCTGTTTATAATATAATAGCGGCTATTTATGCCGTCCCTTATTTAGCTGTGGTGGGGTGCGGGACATATCGCCGCTTTCCGAACGATAAAACCCACCTAAATTACAGGGGTGGTTAATACATGATGTATGCCTTTGATGCCGGTGTTTATTCGATGCATTCGCTTTGCTAGGTAGCTTTTCCTTTTGTACTTTCTATAGATTTTTCTTCACCGGCTCCATATATTATATACCTACTATCTACATATAATAATATGCTTTGCTGCCGTGCGTATAATTCTATTTGTACTTTATATCTGATACTTTTAAACCAGCCGTTTTTTCACCCCCAACGCAAAAAGAGGGGTGATATAAGTTTGACCGCTATGTGTGTATGTCTGTGGCACCGTAGCTCTTAAACGGGTGGACCGATTTGAATGCGATTTTTGTATTTGATAGCAGGTTTTCTAGCGATGATTCTTAGACTTGTTTCATCAAAATCGGTTTAGCCATTTTTGAGATATTGAACTTTAAAGTGACAAAGTCGGGGGTTTTCAAACTTGTTGTTGATTAGGTTATTATTTGGTACAGTTTCCATTTAGGAGATCTCAGAATATACTCAAACGGTTTAGTTGAAATTTGCTGTTTGAAAGTTTTCAGGGGTGTACAATCGATGTAGCTTGGTCTTATTTCTGGGTATTATCGAGCTTTAGCCAGATCTTAGCTCGGTCGCCTAAGTACAAATGATCAAACTATGACTGACTCAATTTTTATCAAAAACAAAAAGTAAACGAAAGCAACCTGGAAATTTTCCTTGATTAATTTATCAACGCGAAATATTTTTGGTAAACAAACATGCCTTTTCCATTGTCTGGTTTACATTATGCAGGTAATCGAATCGGTCGCATATTGATTTAATTGCTTAATGGTACCATGATAACGCGTATCTTTCAGGATTAGGGTTACGATAAAGTGACTTTATAAGTAGTATGAAGATCTAGTGCACAATGCGCTCTAAATGAGTAATGAACTTTAATCATTGGCGGCACATTTTAATTGATAGATTATCCATACTAATATTATAAATGCGAAAGTGTGTTTGTATGTTTGTGTGTTTGTCCGTCTTTCACGCTGTAACGGAGCGCCGTCGCTCCGTTACGGCGTGAAAGCGTAACAAAGAAACAAACAAACAAACTCACGTTCCCCTTTATAACAGTCTGGATTTTGGAGATAAATAATGTCTTAGGTAAATTATTAGCCATGTGTCCTCTCTTCGCCTCGTACAAGATCAGCAAACCATTATGTTATTTCCTTGAACGGTATAGGTAATCAAGTACTTAGGCAAAGTCAGATGACAAGCGTGATCGTACAGAATTAGTACTCCCCTTATCGATATATCGGCCTCTTATCTATAACTATCATACGTTAATTTTTTTAGTGTTTTGTTCTCAGTGTATTTGTATTTATCGAAGTGACTTATAGTGCTGTTAAGAGACTGAGTGCAACAAATGTGAATTTAAAGTGCCGCCTTTATTATGCTCGTAGTGCCTTGTAATAGAAATAAGATTTAATTTTTAAAAATATTGGCTAATCGTATTGATGGCTGCTATATACCTAGATCGGATGTGTTTAGTTACTCGATAGCATTTTATGTGGATGTTTTGTTTGATTACTTCCTGTACATACATATAGATACTTTGAACTTTCATTAATTGCATTAAGATATTTTGATCTGTGGTATGACCGAACAGCTGCACACTATAAATATGTCTTAGCCACACCAGTGTACTAAACGTTACAACCGATAGGGATGTCAACCGAGTCAATTGTTATTAATGATAGTCATTGTGTCATACTGGCACAACGTCTCCATCTTGATGTCGTAACATAGCATTATTGGATACTGTTGCATGTGATATAAACAGAACGGCTAGCAATATGACAATCTAGAGTTCATCCATGCATATGTCATCTATATAACAAGAAAAGCTTAAAATGACGTAAAATGGTTCGTGTTGGTTTTCGATTCGCAGCTCATGTTATATGGAAATCTGAGAAGTGAATTGGACGTCTAGGAACGCATAGTAGAGTAATATTAGCTTTGAAATTTCAAACCACTGCACTGCAGTGTCAAGGCACAACTAAAGTTTCTGCAGTTGAATGCACGTCCGCTGCACATTTTCGAACAAGCCCTCTGCTGCTTGCAGTTGTAATAAACTAGTTTAGATCCGCCTTCTGTAAACTTCTGTTAGATTTAGGTTTACTTTCATTTTAGGTCGTTGATGCAGAAATTAGTTGTATAGGATGTATTTTGATAGCGTACACTTAATATTTCTTCCAATGTTTCTACGAATCGATTTCAAATAAATGATGCATTGATTTGCAATCTATATCGAAATGTTATCTTGATCAACGATTTCGATACATTCTTATCAAGATTGCCTAAACCAGCACGCGTTTTTGTAGTCACTGATTTTGCCTCTTTTCTCCTTGGCTAAAAAGAAAAGAACGCAAATAGCGACAAAGAAAAAAGGAGCAGCTAGTAGGGGCAGATAAATTTCATCTGTCGCCAACTGTATATAGCGTACCAATAAATATATATGTATACGTATGCCGTATAGGCCAATTAAGGTTCCTTTATTGACGAACGCATCCGATGACACCCATAAGCGATTCGATTCAATTACCACAATGCGTTTGGTGCAATGAGGATTGATATGTCATTTATCGTACCTACCGTATCGTTTTAAATAGTACCAACTACAGTTTTATATATTTATTATTAGCGTTAAATGATCCGATGAACAAGAACAAATGCACTGTACTTTAAAAATAATTTAAAAGTCCAGTGATCGTCCGTTGGCAGTATCGCTGAAGCTATTTCGATGCCGTTTCGCTAAATCAACAGAACCTTCCGAATAGCAGACTAGACGTAAATTTTCGGCCGGTATTGCATTCATCAAATCCTTTAACGTTTCGGCGCGTCTCGTAAATCACGTAATCGTGGAGACGGAATAGAATTGCATCGCTTCGCCCAGTCCAGTTCAGTTTCGCTATCGCATTTCCCGAGGCCGGAAAATCCTGGGCGTTTGGTCGTATTTTAGCGTCAACGCCGTAGGCGGCTGCACAAGTTACATAGGTAGTTAAAGTTTCGGAGAACTAGGTACAGTGAATGATGATGAAAATCATGTGGAGCTCTACATTTCGATTGTGGTGGAGCTTTTTGAAAATCGATTCATGGATTTAACTAGTTTAAAAGTTAAATAATTCAGTAATAAAAAGAAGAATGGCACTGGAATGCTTTATGTAATCTTGGTCTATCATTTCGTCGAAAATATGCCTATTTGAATTACGTTTTTCGAAAACAAACCATTTTTAAATGAGCTATTTTCCTTTGGCATATTGGTCAAATTGTCAAACTCGTTTCTTTTTAGCAGTAAAAACAAAATATTAAGTAGTTATTTATTTATCACCCAGGAAGTCCGGGGTCATCAACCCATTCACAAGTCTTAGTATTAAAGGTTCTCTACTGGACGTTCATTCATTAGATTAGATATACACATTAACGTAACCTAAGCTAGAGACGGCTAGACGGGCGATGTCCTGTGGTTTGCATGTGTGCGTGGAAATTCAGGTATTTCCGTAGGGCATGTATTTATATGCTAGTGTGGGTATTGCATCGCTATGTGAATGCAGGATATCGCTTAGCTTCAGTTGTGTATTATTGATTCCCGTTCGGTTTGTTTATTTTTAAAACGCCATGACTACTGTTTATACATGATTATATATTTGCGGTAAATCTCGGTTTTTCCCTCGTATGTTTTTAATGTTTTGTTTGTTTATTAACTCTTTAATAAAGGCGGACCCACAACCCAAATAGACTAGTAACGACATACTTTCAATAGTCGTTCATGTCACGAGTCATGATTGTTCATGAGCGATTTTGTACTCCAACTCGCACTTGGCCGATTTTTGAGTGGCTGTGATTTGGCTGTGACCACAAACTTTTTTTCCGCGCCTGCTCTTTTAACTAAGTATCCGCATTTACCTTCTTTTATAAATCGTAACACGTAGAAATGTATGTTTGAGTTTTTATTTTATTTAACACTGTCTGGAATTGTTTCCAGTTTCTATTGATATTTGCAATATCAGGACAATACGTAGTGCATTGTACTTCTGTACAGTCTGCTCCGTCCCGACGCTTAGCGGGCGTTGTAACGACTCGCTCCCTTTGTTTGCCAACAATGCTGACTGACTGTACTATACCTAGCCAGCTTTATACATGAATTTGATTGTGAAAGTTTAGTGACGCTGCGCTTTTTATACGTTGACTTTACCTTGTTGATAAAGGTTTGGAAAGTTTTTGATTGTAAGCAATTTAAAACCTTACTAACGAAGAATAAGTACATACTCGTATATGTAGAACTAGTTAATTATTGCCCGCCATTCTATATATTTCATAGAATTTGGTTATGCTACGCCGCAGAAATTTTGATTTTTACTCATTCCATGTTTAGATTTATCAAAACATGGAGCAATTTTTTTTTTAATTTACCTCTTAAAACAAATGCATTTGTACCCATGATGTATAATGGCATCTTTTTCGATATCTCTTACTAAACTAAATCTTTTTGTCTTATGAAAACAAGGGTCATTTTGTAATTCCTGAAAATGGCACACTAAAAAACATTATTCCTAGTTCTATTTCCCTCTCAAATCCATCGAGAATTTTACGGTGTACACTCAGCTGCATAAGCGTTGTGTTAACGAACCAACGCCCCTTGTTTGTGCGCAGCCTGACTATACACAACTTTCCTTGTTAGTGGCTCGTGTTTGGTTACCCTTAATTAAATGCTGAAACCTTCGACGTTATTGCAAGATTTGATTAGACCTCTATTGATTTTATAGTAGTTTGATAAACTTTGCGATGATGATGATTTATGATGACGACCGGATGGCCAAGTGATTAAAAAACCTGACTACGAAGCCTGAGGTCTCGGGTTCGATCCCCGGCCTAAATTAAAATTAAAATTAAATTAACGGCTTTAATTAGTTTCCAATAGAAAGGCAACTAAAGATTTTTGACCTTCTGACTTAAAAAAAAGTATAAGTATATTAGTGGCTTAAATCCTAATATTAAAAAAATACAAACATTGGAACATAGAACCTTTTTTTTTGAAGTCTAATAAAAAGCCTGGGATGGTTGTGACATTTCAACTGAAACAAAATATTTGGAATGTACAACTTGTCTTTCCTTAACAATCTTAATACGACTTTATTTATTTATTAACATCAGCAAGCTCTTAATGATGTTGAACAAATTGACACTAAACAAAACGAGGCAAAAACTAGTATGCAATGAAGTGAAACAGTCGCAGCGTTTAATTAAGTTTAATTTCTTATTAGTAGTCTAGTTAAAACCAGTTCCACTGAGATATTGTGGAGACGTTTGTTCGTTACCTGAACTCTATTGTCATCGCTGCAGGAACTTTAAAGATTTTTTTTTTTAAATTGGTCTTACTAATTAAATTCAGCCAAAAAAAACAACTATTCTATCGAAAATACAAACCGAAACATAGATGCACAGAAAAATCAGAAAAATAAGACTAACACTGGGAATCGAACCCAGGTCCTCACTGCTGGTCCCAGGACGCCTGGGTTCGATTTCCTAGTGTTGGTCTTATTTTTCTGGTTTTTCTGTGCATCTATGTTTCGGTTTGTGTTTTCAATTAAGGTTTCACGGGATGACCGTAAAAGTAAAAATTTGGAATTGAAATAAAAAATACAAAAAGATTCCTAAAAACCAATCTTAACTATTCTATCGTATCTCTGAAATTTATATAATTTGAGATAACCAAAACTAATATGCAGATTTTTTTCTTTCCGCATACAAGAGGTTCATCATGAATATATGAAAAGGATTATCAAAAGCAGTCATCACATAAAGATCTTTCAATTTACACGATACATTTTCAGTGGCATATTAACTAGCCATTTCCTGTAAAGTGACCCGTGCTTAAACTAACTTCCGTAACAAAACACTAACTGCACAGCTCGGATTACAAATAATTGCATCCATCGCGCTACGCGGCGTGTAAACTGCATTTTGGTGACGCGCGCTTTTCCGTGTACACAGTGAACGACGCGGCGGCTTGGTACTATCGGTTCTCACATAACCGTTTAATGAAAAGTAAAACAGGTCTACGTGCTGTCATTATTGCTGCGACACCAATAAAGCTGTGCGAGGTATTAAGCCGAGCTGCGTTGAGAGAGGCTAGACAAATTAACTAGTACTTCCCAGTCCTTATGGTGGTTTTGAACATAAAAATACCGTGAGACTCGCTCATATTAAATATATTGACCCGGATAACTCACGTCTTACGGATTAGTCCGAAACAAGTCGGGCTAAACTCGATTTAAGAAGCGACTTATGTTGGTTCCTGTTCTGAAAACTTCAGATTTTCATTGGAAAATCAAAGTACACAAATCATGAAATGAATGAAATCAATAAAATTTTAACAGTTTAATTACATATGTTAGCTTTTCCTTGGCATGTGTAATGTTCCACAATATTAGACTAATAACATTAATTGAAAATCAAATTATTAGAAGAACGAGACGAGACGTAACGTGTTTCTCAACTAACGTGACTGGTCTTCACGGCGCTGCTCGTATTTCATAGAAGCTCACTTTAAGTGATGCGACTTTTAATCGAGTACCACTAGTACCCGCCCGCCCAGCTCCCGCCCAACAGTTGCGAAGCGGCCTCCGCAGGGCGCGCTCGCTTACAACCTCCCTTGAAAGCCTTCCGCTCCGAATATTGTACGCGCTCTTTGTTTTCGAAACACGGTTTGTATTTATGTTATTAGATTATTGTTTGCGTGTGTTTTCAGAATGGAGTAGAAAATTAGTTTTGAGAGTTTTGTGGTAGTTTTAAGTTAGTTTGAGGTACAATTGTTTTTTGTGATTCTTTTGTTGCGTGCGTTTATTAAATGCGTACTTATTAAAGCTTTGTTTAGTTTGTACTTACAAAGTTTTTTATTAGATTTATTTCAGAAGTAGAATAGGTTTTTATATATCGGTGTGATGACAAGTAGGTATATACGGAAACTGTTTGAGTGTAATTCTAAGGGGTTGTTTCACCATCCATTGATTAGTGTTAACTGACGGTTAAGTGTGATGCCGTCTCCGTCTATTTGAAAAAAAAAAATAGAGACGGCATCACATTTAACCGTCAGTTAACACTAATAAATGGATGGTGAAACAGCCCCTAAATATTATTAAATTCAACGCTCTTAATTACTCTAACAGAACATACCCAAGTTTTAATCGAAAATTGTATCAACACAAAATACAAAGTTCAAAAAAAAATCATTTTGATGAAAATTAGGGAAATAGTTCGTTTTATTTGTTCCTAAAATTATTTGCGAACACAACGGTGAAGATTTATTAGGTACCTACGTCCTGATTCATAAAGTTACACATTTTTTATGAGATAAGTGAATTGTTGTCTCTGCCTGGCAAAAGCAGATATTACAGATGATAGATAAAGACAAAAGAATGTTAAGATTACAGAAGCTAATAGGTACTTCTACGAATACGGTGTCGTTCGTCTGCCGTTCCCTCTCATATTTCCTACATTTTTTTATTTATTTATTGATAAAAACGTTTACATATTTCGTTTCCTACATTTTTTAACCGAACAAGGTCTAAGTAAGTTATAACGGACTATGACTGTATTTTACTTGACATTAGGAAAATTGGTCATCGATGGACAGAGACATGTAATTTTTTGTGAATAACTAACTACGAATAATAGTGTTAATATATAAATATCCAGCATAACCTGTATTAAGGCCCTCGTACAGTCGAGTTCTTAAATTTCTAAAACAAACTCGACTCTATTGTTTGTTAACGGCGTAGAAGCGCGTTCAGATATTTTTGGTTAAATTTTTGCTCAGATTTTGTTTACGAACCCGACCGTACATGTGCATATCCAGAGAATTTTCCAAAAAGCCTAATTCTCAAATCAATGAAATGATCCGTTCCTTGAACAGGCAAATAGGCGTAATGGTAAGATAAATGGACGACCGGATGGCCTAGTGGTTAGAGAACCTGACTACGGAGCTTAAGGTCCCGGGTTCGAATCCCGGCCGGGGCAGATATTTGTATGAATAATACGAATGTTTGTTCTCGGGTCTTGGATGTTTAATATGTATTTAAGTATGTATTTATCTATATAAGTATGTTTATCCGTTGCCTAGTGTCCATAATACAAGCTGTGCTTAGTTTGTGACTAGGTCAATTGGTGTTAAGTGTCCCATGATATTATTATTATTATTAAATACCAACATTCCTGTATTATGCGACCTCTTTACTCTACCACTAACAATAGTACTGACAAGTGTTATCAAGTTAACTGAACGCATCCGAAGTTGAACTTGGCCATTGTCAACATGTCATTGTCAATATAGCACTCAGACCGAACGGTCGGCACGTCCACAAATTCTTATTCTATTTACATTAAAAATGCTCTAGTGTAATATTGAAGTGATATTGTTTGTGAATAGTGTTAAATATTGTTATCATCATGGAGATCATTATATCGAGGCGGCCCATGGAGGAGAGGCTGTTTAATTTTAAGTCTGTCAAAGACATGTTCGAAAAGCCGAGACAAAACAGGTAATGTTATGTTTTAGGCATCCTAAACGTGGCATCTCACTCACTTCCATCTCAGCTTACATATATCCCACTGCTGGGCACAGGCCTCCTCTCAGAACAAGAGGTCTTGGGCCATAATTCCCACGCGGGCACAGTGCGGATTGGGTACTTCACACGCACCATTGAATTGCGTCGCAGGTTTGTGCAGGTTTCCTCACGATGTTTTCCTTCATCGCAAAGATGGTGGTTAATTTCAAATGTAATTCCGCATATGAATTTCGAAAAACATAGAGGTGCGAGCCGGGGTTTGAACCCACGACCCTCTGCTTGAGAGGCGATAGGTCAAACAACTATGCCACCACGGCTTCTCTCTAGCTCACTCACTGTGTATCTTTATTTTCTTTATTGTCTTATTCTAGCAGTTTCTGTGAATATTTGATTTAAAAATTGCGGAGATAGAAAGCTTCAAGAGCTAGGAAAATTATGAAATCATTCAACATTGTCCATAGAATATTATCTTAATTACAACTCCCTAGGACCGGTAAATGCATCTAAAATAAGCGCTCACATTCTAAATGTTATTTTTATTTTATTTGCACAGGACATAATTATAAATGTGTGTTTGGTGGGATTGATTGTTATTTTTCCTCGTAACCTAAATTGAAACGAGCACATTTCGAACTATTTTTATCCGTGTACCATGTCAACTTAAGCACATTCATAACCACCACCATTATAGGGCAACATAATCAATAAGCTGTGATTTTATATATAATTTTTTTATTCTCCTGATGGTAAACGATAACCACCGCTCATAAACATCTGCAACACCACGGGTATTGCAGATGCGTTGCCAACCTAGAGGTCTAAGATGGGATATCTCAAGTGCCAGTAATTTCACCGGCGCTTTCTTACTCTCCACGCCGAAACACAACAGTGTGTTTCACGACAGGATTAGCTAGCAATGTGGTGGTAGCAATCCGGGCGGACCTTGCACAAGGTCCTACCACCTGCCTATAATTTGAATAAGATCATAGCTCACTGCGTTGATTTGATACTTTCTTACGGTCTTAACAGAGTGGTCGTTGTCATCGGCTGAGTAAGGATCAATAGTAAATCCTTCATGTCGTCTTTCTTGGGGAAAGTGCAATGTGGTTTCACTTGGCTTTACACGCCGCAGTGCTGGAATCCGGCGTTCATAGTTGACACTAGGGAACGCTGCTGGCGCTGCTGCCCACTCACTCGTATCCCCCTTCCCTTCCCTCCTTCCGTCCCTTTAACTACTTGAAATCAGTTCAAAAACTTAAAAATTTCTGACTGGTACTCCCAGAGCAAAGGATGCACTACTTTAAATAATGCTCTTTAAAACAATGCGAGAATATAGTAAGGTTCCATAATCCGGTAGACAAAAATGAAGATAAAAGATTGAAGAACCGATAGCCATTTGACTTATAATTCTATCTGTAGTGCAAAAGTAGGAGATACGATTCAAAACTTAAGATTGTTTTTTTGGAATCTTATTGTATTTTTTATTTCAATTCCAAATTTTTGTTACTTTTACGGTCACCCGTAAAACCTAAATCGAAAATACAAACTGAAATATAGATGCACAGAAAAACCAGAAAAATAAGACCCGCGCTGGGAATCGAACCCAGGTCCTCGAACTCGACCAGTTGGTTGGTTGGTGTAGCGGTATAACACGTGGCACGGAATGTCGAGGACCCGGGTTCGATTCCCAGCGCTAGTCTTATTTTTCTGCTTTTTCTGTGCATCTATATTTCAGTTTGTATTTTCGATTCAAAACTTGTCAAAAATCGATGAAAACCTCTAGTAGCCCCTTAAGGCTGTTGTTATACAATGTCTGATTGTTTGTGTTGTTGTTTGCAGACTCGGCGGCGGCGTGCAGCGGAGTGCCACGCATGCCGATATGCCGCATCGAGGAGGCACCATTGCCGAAAGGTAAGAAACAAGATCACAGATAAAGATAAGACTAGATAACGCAAATGCATATCTGTAAACAAAATTATAGATGCACCTTCACTTAATTAGGTGGTGGTACTTATGGAGCCAAAATAATATATGAAGCAAAAAAGCTTGTATTAAAAATGAAATTCTTATGGTTAGGTTAGGTTATTTTTTACCCGACTGCGAAGAAGGAGGGTTATGTGTTTGGCGCGTATGTATGTATGTCTATTCCTATGTCCTGTCGTAACTACTCAACGGCTGAAGCAATTTTGATAAATGATACGTCATTGGATGCGTCTTGATGATGCGAGTGACACTGGGTACATGAAATTCTTGAAAAATCAAAATGGCGGATTTTTGGCGCCAAATTGTAAGTTTTCAAAAAATGTTTTTTATTAAATCGTAACGCTCAAAAATTCTCACCTAATGGGTCCCGACTGTTAAACTTTAAGTTAGCTACTTAACAAAGTTCTAGCCCACTAGACTTGTTTCCTTCTTTTTAGTATTTTTAAGGCAGTCGGGTGTTTGATTTTTAAATTTATTGTTTTTCGTACAAATGTCTAACCCGACAGGGGATCGAACCCGGGCCCTCAGCAGCTTCGTAGTCAGGTTCTTTAACCACTGGACTTACCGGTCGTTAAGTGAATGAATGGATGTTAGCATCTATCAGATTGGCTACAGGTCCTTCTCAGACTAAAATTATTTTCATGATCTGCTGACGGTACATATTTAAGAATAAAATAGTTTTACGATAAGAGATACTGAGAAGACGTTACTTTCCTAGGAATTAATAGAGCTGTTGTAATCAAAACAACTGTATTGTTATCAAAATACGAGTAGGTAGATACACAGGCTTCTCACATATTAATAGTCTAGGTATGGCCGACATGTTTCGAACCAAACCATCCTATATATGACTAGCGAACATCGTTTTCTTTTTCCGAATCATCGTTTGTCATAATTTTTTTCCCACTGAAACCACACAGTTCTCTGAAATTATTAAATGGTCATCCTATAGAAAAGTATAGGTTAGGTTAGGTTTGTTTTATCACAATTCTGAATAATAATTGGATTCAGAGAAAAAAGAGTTATGACAAACGATCGTTCTGACAAACATTACTTTCGGACCCGAGCCGATATGGCCCCCATGCACATAGTTCGCGGTGGGCTTACCGTTCGAGCTCATATCGAGGAGAAACCACATATTGGTTCGAAACATGTCAGGCATACCTCGACGTGAGTGACCCTCATATCTATTTATAAACCCCGACGTAAAAAGAGGGGTGTTATAAGTTTGACCGCTGTGTGTGTCTGTCTGTCTGTGGCACCGTAGCTATTAAACGGTTGGACCGATTTGAATACGGTTTTTTTGAAAGCAGGTTTTCTAGGGATGGTTCTTAGACTAGTTTAATTTTTTTCGTTTTTGAGATATTGAACTTTGAAGTGACAAAGTCGGGGGTTTTTCGCTAAAAATGTTGTCTATCACGTTTGCGTCGGGGTTTTTGAAAACTAAATTTTTAATAGTTATGCCTGTGTGTCTCACAGTAATTTTGATTCAAAGGACACAACTTTATGGTTGTAAGTATAATAATTGTTTTGCCAGTAATAAAGGTATTTTTCAGAATCAATATTAAAATATTGATTCTGAAAAATACCTTTATTACCTTTAACTTGAGTATATTCTGAAGTTAAATTACCTGCATTCTCGTGCCACAACATGCCTGTCCGAGCCCGAAGTAACAGGAAAATGTGTAGGAATCCTCCACTAATCGTGGCATAAATTATTCCAATCGGTTTCCTTCCAACCGTTCCCGTATCTTCCTATAAGGTCATTCGCATTACATAATAAATAACTAAGTTACTCGTAAATAATATAGCATGTTTGTGTTGAGAATGTACCGTAGCTTAAATGTTGTGAGATTCTTCGAATGCGTGTATTTTTGATACTACCTCAAACTTTAAGGGCAGTTAGCGGAGGCCTTAATAATCACATTTTATTATGTTTTATTAAAAAATGTAGACTTATTATTTTCCTTACAAAATTAATTAACATGCAATGTATCACTACGCGATACTACTTTGTTTTTGTTCGAAACTTCGCACTTGTTGACGTGACAGCTGTCACAGAACGCTTCTCTCTCTTATTAAATTATTTATACGCATTACATTGCTGCTCGAAAGTATTTCAAAAATTAATTACGCTCTGGTAGTCAATTCTAAATTAACAATTTGTTTTGATATCGGTTCACAGCACTTAAATCTTCGTCTGGTTATAGTTTGAGGTAGTATCAAAAATACACGCTGTATATCGCTCATGTATTTAAAAAGTGATCTTTTTGATAAAACTAGCTTTTGCAAATTAATCTTGATCACCTATTTTAGACTTATTTCATACATTTAGTTTCTTAGTTTTAAATAAATAGATATCATGGGACACTTGACACCAATTGACCTAGTCCCAAACTAAGCAAAGCTTGTACTATGGATACTAGGCAACGGATAAACATACTTATATATATAAACTAAATACCTATATGTTAGAGGTGTGTACTATTTTGATCCTTGTTACCATGTCAAGTAAGTATAATTTGATACGCACTTGTCTATTTAGTACTTTGGTTTCAAAAAGTACTAAGAGTGTATGACATTGTAAAGGAATCACTTTAATAACTGACGAAGGTTTTCCTACCCCCACTACGGCATTTGTTTATTTTGTATTAGCGATTAACTATAGTTTACGGATAAGGATTAACAGGCCCTTCATGTGTCACCCAAGTTACTTCCCTTGGCGCTTCAGGGCACCACGGCGCCTCGTTTTGGCACCCCTGGTTTAACTCAATAATCCTTCGCCCGTTCTCTAGAATCCCAAGTCCGCACAATAGAAACTAGAGCGCAACTTCCCTGTCAATTGATAACGAAGCTCCGAGACGTGATAAGAATTGATAACAGTTGGACTGTACTGTTGGAGTTAGCTTTGTTAACCTTTCAAACAATTAACGTAAGTGATTAGTAACGAACTGATAAAGGGGTATAGGGAAGTTTGATGTTGGGTTAGGTCTAGTTGTTGGAATAAATTAAGAGATTCAGAGAATAACTCTTGGACCCTAGTGAAAAAGTGGTTAAGTCTGCAGAAATTACACAGCTATTTTCTATTTTTATGTGTATAGGGGTTTAAGTTGAAATCAGCTGTTCAACTTCTGCAGAATTAACCCCTTTTACACTAGGACCCCTAAACTTTCCTCTATTAACGCGTTGCATTATGTTTGTGGGTAAATAACTTGTTGAATGTTACTTTTGTGTTTTTGTACTACATATAAGGAATTATACAAGACAATAGATACTTACAAATTTCTGGGTGACCGTTCGACTGGCGGATTATAAATACCTTGATTAGATTTACTCCCTTATTCCTTTGTGCTTACTTAACGCTGTAGTTTTATTATCAAGATTACTTATTGAACCATTAAGACCTGTATTTCAAGAATAATCTTTGTCACTAAAAATAATAGTACCTACCACACCACTAATAACAACAATTATTAATGGGGTTGGGGAAAAGAGATGATTGTTAAAAACTATTAAGATAAGAAAAAGAAAGATGCATTGATATCTAAATTGAGACAATAGTTTTTGTTTTAAAATTTTATAAGGAAGGAGCGGAAGAAGAAATCGAAGTTGTTTTTTTTTTTTAATCAAATGAAGAACCTTTAAACGCCAGATCACTATTAAGAAGTAAAAGGCTGGTTGTAAAAGAGAGAAGTGGAGATGACAGAACGGCTACTGGCACATGTCTCGGCTTATCATGTTTCATGTTATTAGAGAAAGAAATTTGTCAAACTTAAAACCTAAAATTGCTAAAAGTGGCTCCTAAGCGGTAACGTGTCGTGTGCTCTGCCTGCCCCATTTGGGAATACAGGCGTGATGGTTGTGTATGTGTGTACAGAAAGAAATTAAAGTATCTTACGAAAAATATTTTGTTTGTTTGCAGGCTTGCCGCATTACAAGCGGCAGGGGCAAATGATTGGCGCGCAAGGGTGTGTCGCCTGAGTCCAGAAAAAGAAGATCCTAAGGCGATAGAACGCGCCAAGAACAGAATCAACGTGAGTACCGTTATAATATTGTGAATTAAACTGCATTAAATAGGTGCGCATAAGTACAAGGAAAGCTAAAAAGTCGAAACTCTTAATCCTAAAGTCACTAAAAAATATAACTATACACAATCATAATTAGGTTTGAAAACTGATTTTTGTTGACAATTTAAGAAGGATAATTATTTTATCTTGGAGTCCATGCATTAGATTTCAAAGAATTAAAAGCTGACACGAATGAAATTGAATGAGTGAATGATAATGTCTGTTTTTTTTTCTTTTACTTTCAAAAGCCAGTAGCTAACAATATTTTTTATGCCAAAAAAAGTACCTATTCATCTGTGTGGCTAATTTAACAATCGCTACTTTTGAAGGCACTACGCTGAAATAAGCTTTCCGCATACCGCTGACCTTGCAACTTCTACTCTTAGCCCCAACCACCCTTGACGAACTATTGTAGCGAAGTGAAGTACTGCCTCGGAATGTGTAGTATGCTTTTAAATACTCGTAGCCATTACTGAAGTCGAGTGTAGAGTTTTATGCCACTGCTTTATAGAAGGTGATTTTCTATGTCGACGACCGCATGGCCAAGTGGTTAGGGAGTCTGACTAATTTTATTTATTTTATCCATTTAGCCCTTAACTAAATCATCATGTCAGCCGAAAAACGTCCCCTGCTGGACATAGGCCTCCCCCAAGGCTCTCCACTGAGACCGGTCTTGTGCTTTTCGCATCCACCGCGATCCCGCGATCTTAACCAGGTCGTCGCTCCATCTTGTTGGAGGCCTACCGACAGCTCTTCTCCCACTCCGCGGACGCCATTCGAGAACTTTTTGACCCTATCGGCCAACAGTCCTGCGAGCAATGTTCCCCGCCCACTGCCACTTCAGTTTCGCAATTCTCCGGGCTAGTTCGGTAACCTTAGTTCTTAGATAAATAAATACTTAATTACAATATTAAACATCCAAGACCCGAGAACAAACATTCGTATTATTCATACAAATATCTGCCCCGGCCATCACCGGACCTCAAGCTTCATAGTCAGGTTCTCTAACCACTTAGGTCGTCGCTTTACCGCGATGGTATAAGTTATAGTAACTAGTACGTTACAGTAATTATGATACTACTTTCTTTGGCAGCTCTATTACGAGTATAATAGCACAGTCTTTCTTTACCGAAGTTTCCATAAATTCAAATTCAAAAATTCAAAATTCAAATCATTTATTCAGTAAATAGGCCGCAATGGGCACTTTTACACGTCATTTTTTTAAACTACCAGCGCTTTCGGAAAGACCATCATTGCCAAGAAGAATGCGCCGCAAGAAACTTGGCAGAAAGTCATTTTTTCAAAATAAAATAATTACAAATAAAATACTTAAAAACTACAGTAAACAATTAAACAAAAAATCACAAAAAAAATAATTAAATAATAATACAGGGATGTATGGGGTCCCTTAGTTACAAAATTAAACACTAACTATATCTACGTTAAGCGGAAGTGTAGAATGCTTCCACCGTCATAAATGAAAAAAAATTAAATAAAATAATAATAAAAAAAACTGAAATATGCATTTCAGGTCAAGTAACCATTAAGCTTTTGGATTCCGATGGCAAGCTCACGTCTGCCGCCCCCAAAGTTAGCTCACGATAAAGTCAATTAAACGATACCCTCAAAATCAATAGCTATTGTCAAGGGCACCGTGCCTGGTGGAGATATCTCCAGACTTTCGTCGAACTTTGTAGGGAGGGGGTTCATCATAATAACCGGCCGGTATCATTCTTCGATTCCAATACTTCTTAGGGCTTGTGCACACTAGCGTTTATGCCGGCGGTTTCTCAGCGGAGCGGGAATGCAGCGCACGCAGCGAGCAGACTGCGGGATCTCCGCGATTATTCGCCACCAGCGTGCCGCCGTGGTGACGCCGACCTTAGCTATATGGGTTCTCTATCGTTTGCCCGAATTTCATATGCCCGATTGTATCATTTTCTAGAAATTTCAATTTCAATTTATTGTGAAGAATCCAGGTACACATAGGTGTTCAATAATTCGTTGTTTCATTTGCCATAAAGTAATTTATTTCTGAAATAGTAATTTCCTCACAGTTGAAATTAAACTAACCTAACCTACTGCATTATATATGGTGACATTAAAAAAAATCCTGAAAACAGCACGGTTCTATATATTTTATGGCAAACTTGGTATGGCAAGTAAAATTCGAGCAAATGAAATTCGTGCAATTAAAGGTAAACGAGCTATATGATCATGCGTGGCTTAATCGCCGTGGATTATAAGGTGGCGAATAATCGCGCAGATAACGCAGCGTGCTTGCCGCGTGTGGGCCGCGTTCCCGCTCCGCCGAAATGCCGCCGGAAAAAACCTTAGTGTGAAGGAAGCCATGATGGCCTAGTGGTTTGACCTATCGCCTCTCAAGCAGAGGGACGTGGATTCAAACCCCGGCTCGCACCTCTGAGTGTTTCGAAATTCATGTGCGGAGTTACATTTGAAATTTACCACGAGCCTCGCCTTACCGTATCACATAAAGAAGCGGTAAAAACGGGTCTATATTAATTCGCATAGAATAATACGCCTAATTCGATTTGGCATAACGCTATTATACATAATTTTGAAATAGCATAAAATTAATTCGCATAACTGACGCATAATGTGGATTGGCATAACGGTAAGATGCCATAAATTTAAGTAGCATAACATTAATTTGCATAAAGTATTAAATGATATTAATATGAAATTAATAATCCACTTGTTCCGTCGTTATTGACCTAAAATCTAATATCATTAGCAAAATTGCCTATTTCAACGATGAAGGCCATAATCTTGATAAGCTTATGACATTGACACCACGTAGCCCGGTGCTGGTATCAACAACTGTTGATAAAGACCACACCTTCCAGAATTACTATTGATTATCCTCTAATAAAATATCGTGACAAATCTCAACTAGAATGGAGGTCGATTCTTATCAGTATCGCGTGATTGCTAACACCTTGGGTTTATAAATATACAACATAATTTTTTGACAACTTTTACTCTGATAATGTGTTTTGCCGTTGAATACGTATAGGCGCTTTTTCGGTTGAGGGAAAATGAAATGTACATTACTTAATGTATTCTTGTGTACCATTGTTTATCTAAAGCCTAGTTTAGACTTGCTAGAAAATTCGTGCAAGTTGCATTACATTGCGAGGCCGTAAAGGCAACGTGTTTGTAGTGGTCAATCGAGCGCCGCAATGTAATGCAACTTGCACTATTTTTCTTGCAAGTCTAAACTTCGTTTGTTTTTTTTATATTATTTACCGGGTGTGGCCTGTAATACGACCAAAAAATTAAAACAGACTACTATACTCGTCAAACTGAACTATATTAGTTCAGAGACTTTTAAAAAAAAATTTTTTTTATTATACTAAATTTTATTTGAAAAAGCAATGTAAAGCAAAATGCCTGATGTTTGTAGCATGATAGGCAACATCAGTTATGTTCTAGGATGGCGTACATTGATAGCAGTATTTAATTTGTATGAAAAAGGGAAAATCTAAAGACTCCATTATTAAGTCGTTGAACTAATGTTGTTCAGTTTGACGAGGACGATCTATGTTTTAATTTTTTTCTCTTATAGCCTTCCACACCCGGTATGATATGAACTATTAGTGTTGTAAAATATAGTTTTATAAAATTAAAAAAAAATACATGAAACAGAACATGCACTAAGAGACAGAACTTAATAGAATTACGACAGCAAACTTTCGTTTTGTTAAATAAACAAAGAACGTTGTAGTATTTGTTTATTTACAACAGTGTATCTGGCCATAGTATTTCACTTCCGTCAATTTGATAAAAAAATATCATTGACCTTTGGCCTCATAAACACTGATATTTTAAACTACCAAACAACACCCATTTCATTAAGTAAATTATAGGTCGTTTGATAATTTCGTTTAATTTTAACTCGGAAACTTTATTATACGCTTTAATTACGGTATGTCGTTTTCCGGCAGGGAGTGTTACTTTAATTACCACACCACGCCTCTGCGAACTTTGACACGAAAATAGTGAAAATTACTGGATTTTTAATGCGACTAAAATATTTCGCTCGCTTTGCGGCCTCGTAATGTGGGTTTATTTATTATATTTGCTAAATTTTATATTCTTTTCTCATATTCGGACTTTTTGTCGGTTATCATTGCTATTTTATGTTGGTACAATACAATACAAAGACTTTTTATTGTACACCAGAAATAGTAAGTGATACAGAAAACAAATACATAGAGAAAAAAAAATCACACGGTAAGCAATAGGCGGCCTTATCGCATAAGAGCGATCTTTTCCAGGCAACCTTACCTCTTTATGGTACCTCGTATTACATTAGTATTTTTCTTTCTTTTTTTGTGTCTCCTGTGCTTTTGTTTCGCCTCGTACTTTGACGTAATTGCACTAGTCCCTGTATCGATGTGCTTGTCTGGAAGAAATCTCTTTTAAATTACAAGGCCGCCGATTGCCTACCCTGCATTTTGTGTCTGTATATTTTTTTGTAGTGATTTTTGGTGTGCAATAAAGAAAAGCTAAGCTGTGTGTGTGTGTATGTAGTGTGTGTTTGTGTGTGGGTGTGTGTGTTAAACTGTCAAGAATATCCGTTGATTACGTGTAGGCAAAGGAAAAGTTAATATTGACAGGTCGCGGTCCAGTTTCCAACCCCTGGAGCCGTTAACCTTAATCACCCTTTGTTTTATCCATCCGTCGCCAACCATTGGCATCGTAATTGGAAATTGATTGATTTATTATGTTTGTTGATAATTGTGCTGAACGTCTTAAAAGCTTTTGTGGAAAGCTTTCAGTTTTGTTGTCCATTAGTTCGATTACTCTAGAAGACAAAAATCTGTATTAATGGGCATTTTTACTTGAAATGGTTCAACGGGACCTTTTTTCTTCGTGCTCGTGATTCTGAGTAAAGAGAATCCAGAATTACCTAATTCTGAAAAAAAAAAAGTTTTTAGCACCATTTCAAGTAAAAATTCCCAAATTCAAACAAATATTTTGTGTTGTGGTACTTGTGGTTCCAAAGCGTCCTGTTTTCATATTAATGATAATTTTTTAACCCGTGTGTTTAATCGGTGGCTAGTTTAATCGAGATTGTTCTAATTAATGTTTAACATTAAAATCGGTTCAGCCGTTATGGAGATTCTAAGTTCACAGTTTCACAAATCCCTCAAAAATCCAATCATTCACTGCAATATCCGTGAGTCTAAATAAAACCTCGCGCTTCCACACACCGCCTTTTTCCTGCATCCTAAACCAATATCAAAGACTCCAGTCAAGCGTTCCTATTACCTGCTCAGAGAAAATTCTCTCTTTATTGCTATGTCATCGTTATATGGCGCCAGTGGCCGCAATTTTCCACCTACTTTCCTTCCGTTATGGGGAAAACCGTCCATATGTGGTTTATGAGGACCCTTGGCAAATAGCCGTGACGCCACTAAATTATATACGAAATCCAAAATCGCGCCTTGTACTAAAAGACACAGAGTCCTAAGATTGCTAGTACGTAGCAGGCTACATAGAACTTTATCTTTGTAAGTGCGACGTGTAGTGCGACCTCGAAATTAGGGGGAATCACGACGTGATAAGAAAATTATTTGGGATTGGTCACGACGCTTGGGTTTCGTTGAGAGATGCGAAGGCACGAACATAGTGTTATGTGTGGAATGCGTTGACGATTTGTTGTTCATGTGTTTTGGAATGTTGGGTTATTAAATGTATTTGAATTTTTGTAGTATTCTATCCCACGTAGCAGGTAACGCCAGTTATAAGTGTTGTGAAGAAACTACAACTTGATAAAGTCGATAACTCCTCGTTTAATTCCCATTTGGAAGTGCTATAATATATCTCGAAAATAATAATAACCATCGCGATATTTTTCTAAAAAAAATGATGAACCAACTCATCCCTTTGGGAGCTACAGTCAACATCATAAATAAATGATCACATTTGTTTTGTACCTTGTCGCTTTCAGTCGGTACACAGTTTCATATGACTTTTCAAACATGACGTTAAAAAGACAAGGTATGAAAAAATAAAATTAAAAATTTTGAAAAAACCCACGACGGTTCCTATAGAAAAAGGATTAAATAATTTTTATGAACATCCCCCGACTAAAAGTGATTACAGACGCAAAAACATCAGTCGGGGGCTGCCATTACCTGCACCGAAATGAACTTATATTTTGCAATTTTGCGATTTGTGATGAATTAGGTATAATTGTGTGGGGAATGTACCTAGTTTATGAGACAAAGTTATTCATGGTAGTTTTCTTAACATTGCAACTGAAATAGCATTTGATTACTAACCCCGAAATTAACTAATATTCTGTAGTAGTATGAATTTGTGATTAATTAAAATTGTATTTGGAATGCACTATGAGAGAAAGATAGTTATGTTTGTAGTAGCTTTTCTTAACATTTTAATTGAAATGTAACAGAGAGTGCAGAGTGCAAATAGCAGCCCCCGACGGATGTTTTTGCGTCTGTAATCACTTTTAGTCGGGGGATGTTCATAAAAATTATTTAATCCTTTTTCTATAGGAACCGTCGTGGGTTTTTTCAAAATTTTTAATTTTATTTTTATTTTAAACTTTTTAAAGAAATAATTCATCTCACGAAAACATTCTATGTAAAATGAGAGGCTAATATACACAGAACTTACTAACAAGCTCATAAATAACTTATGTTTTAAAAAGGTTCTCAAACGCTAGGAAAAGCGAAGTGGGTACATGAGGTTGCGTTCCCACCAAAGATGTGCGAGGATGTGATGCGAGGAATGTGTTTTCATGTACCAATAGAAAAGTTTCATTTCCCTAACCTGGTACTCATCTGTGGTGGAAGCTGAGCGGAGCGAAGCAAGGAAAATGAAATGTTTCTATTGGTTCATAAAAATCACATTCCTTGCAACACATCCTCGCACATCGCTGGTGGAAACGGAGCCTGAGCCCTGACTTTAAAAAGTATATCTTGGCCGTTCATAGATCTATTTCGTGGCATTATCTAGCCCTCAATTTTTTACCATACTCGTATCGGTCAGACTTTCTGATAGACCTACTTACGGTAGGTAATTACTTCACGGGTCTTCATTGATATGACATACGAACACATTTAAATATGAAACGACCAAGCCATACTCTTTAAGACAAATTAGGTATGTATAGGATTAAACTCAAACTCACAATATTTATTGACAACAAAGACACACTACATCACAGCAAAAACAGTAAAAACATAAATAGGGAAGAGAGAACAATTTGAAACGTTGTGCTGTAGTGTGATGCCATAAGGACTCAGCTCAGCATGTGCCGTAGCCCTGTAACCAGATTAATGAGTAAGATCAGGCTTCAGAGGCTTAGCCTAAAATTTTACTAGTTTTTTTTGCAAGCCCTGACCCCCATTAAAAAGGATTGGAGGTTGGAAGCCACATTTTTTTTATTTATGTGCAATTCTCAATCAATGTACAAAATTTTAGCTTTCTTGGAACTTTCGGGAAGAGGAGACAACCCTAGCTACAGCATCAGGTGGTGTATGGGCATATAATGTATTGTCATTACAATTGAATAATCGTGCAAAGTTTTATGCATTTGTGCTATCAACCATCGAGGAGTTCTTTCGTGAGAAGACGACCCTAGCTGCAACATCAAGTTGTATCTATTCTATCATATAAATACAGTGCCAATAAAATTTAATAGGTAATTCTGTTAAATTCCGCGCCTATGCCGTAAACTATTGAAGAGTTTCTTTCTGTGGAGACGATCCTGGCTACATAACCAGGATGTCACTACCAGATTATTGTATTGTTACCAGATTTATATAAGTATGCCAAATTTCAAGTCAATACAATAACTGAAAGTTTGGCTGAAAGTAACTGAAACTTGTAGGACCCTAAAATGCATACAAAAATACATATGTATATTATTGACATAGGTACCTACATACATTGCAGGTCAAATAAAAGCTAGTATCAAGATGAAACGGTATGAAAATAGGTAGGTAGTGCCCCGTCTTCATTTTTTTTGTCTTGGCGGGGGCACTGCCGTGCGTCCACCTTTATATACATGTGAACGCCTTTCGAAAACTATTAAAGATAGTCATCAAACCCCTTAAAGAGACTTACATCAAAGACAGTCAAACCTTTCTAGAGCTAAATGAAAAATGTTAACTGTAGCGCCCCCTTGCGGGTTAATACTATAACACCTATCTAAGAACCATCTTAGATAAACATCAAATCCATTACGGAAAACTACATTAAAAACAGTCAACCCATTCTGAAGATAATTGGGAACATTCGATGGTCATTTTTCGAGTGAAAAATGATTACTGTAGCGCCCCCTAGCGGACAAACGCTATAACACCTATCTAAGAACCACCGTCGATAAATTAGAAAGCCATTACAGAAAACCGCATCTAAATTAGTCAAACCGTTCTGGAGATAAATGTGAACATTCGTTTGCGCACAAACAAACAAACAAACAAACAAACAACCTCTCACCCTAAACGCATATACCTTCTCCGTTCCGTCGTGGGTAAAAAAATGATCACTTATTATGACCACTTCTTTTTGCGTCTAGGTTTTAGTAGACAACTTGCTACATACTTATATGAAAAACATCCATTGTTGTAAATATTTCTCTTACAGTATGTTTTAGTTCTTAACTTAAAAATGATATAAAATGAGTTTTTTTTAATAAATTATTATTATTACCCAATTACAGACTGGCGTTGTATCTTGAGTAGTAATGCATATTATTTTAGTGGGTTTTAATTTCATTTCATTTTAAAGAAAAAAAAATATACTAGGTAATTTTTTCTGTTGTTTTTCGCACATCATCTTCCGTAGTCCGACACATACTTATACATAAACCTTGGTCATTTCGAGTTCACTACCCCACATTTTAAATGGCAAAGGGGCAAGTTGCGAAATTTTCACCGGTAACTAAGGGGAGGTGTGCCACGTCACGTCACCTTTGCAGAACGGGGGATTCGCCCTGTCAGCATGGCAAGGGCGAACGGAAACTATAGCCTATTTTTACCCAAATGACACGGCTATAAAAAGAACCTGCAAATGCCAATCACCTCGACCTTTTCGCGAACTTTAAAGGTAGTTACACGAACGTTGTGATTTCTTACTTTACTATAAGTACGTTTCAGGGATACTAAAGTGACGACAATTATCCTATAGCAAAAATCTCTTGAGCAATTAGAACAATAAATACAAACTTTTTATCCTTGTTCGAAGTAACTAATCTTGTCATTTTAAAGCAATAAAAAGATTTCTCGCCCTGAATAAATAAACGTTTCCTAAATGCAGAATATCTATAAAAGATTTCCATTCTATTCTTACACTTGCCAACAACCTCCGAGAGCGTCCAATTTTTTCCTACGAATCGAACAAATCTCTCCCATATTTATTGATGCGTGAAATTGGATTTGTGCTTTTCCGGAGCAAACAATTATTAGATCTTGCGACAGCGCCCTCTATATATGATGGCGGAAATTAAATCAGCGGTGGTGGCGCCTCTAAGCGGTGGCTTCACAAATTGCGCTTAATGGTAAATACAGTCCGAGTTACTAGAAAAACTTAGACGAACGTTGAAATGTCTGTAAAACCTACATGTTAACTCTAGGTTAAAGACTCATACTTATGGACGTAGAACTTGTAGGTATTATACACAAATTAAATTTGTTATTGCCCCTTATATTTTGAATAGTCATAAAAATGGTTACTATATCATTAGGCCGAATTGTATATGCCATAATGTATCGTTTTCCATAATTTTCATTTGCCATAAAGTAATTTGTTTCTGAAATAGTATTTTCTTCAGAGTTGACATTAAACTAACTTACTAACCTACTGCATTCTATAGGATGACATTTCAAAAAATCCTGAAATTAGAACGGTTCCATATATTTTATGGCAAACGTTGTTATGCCAAGTGAAATTCGGGCAAGTAAATGTATACCTCATACGCATAAAAAAATATTTCTACCTTCCCACTACCAATAATTTTAAAAGAATCATCATATGCTTACAGAATTCATGTAACTCATAGAGCTAACTAGAGGCTCCAGTTTAGTGCATTTACTAAGCTTCATCTTTTGTGCGTTAAAAACATATTTTATCTACTTCTTTTAAGTCAACTTACTGTCACATTTATTCCTCTAAAATTAACCTCATTTTCGTAACCCACTAGTTCATATATAGCCCTACATTTGCCTTTCCGCTTGCAGTCCACCATGCCTTACTTGGGAAGTTAAACCCTCGCCTTATGCGGTCACGGAAGGAGGTCGTACGCGACTCATAGTATATAATATGCTGATTTTAATATAGTATACAGCCTCGGAGCCAGCTAAGAGGTTGTGGCTCACACTTAGAAACTTTTGTCGCCTTGAGTGAGATGGGTTTGACGCATTCACAATAAATAGATTGCCGTGTTCGTTGCTGCGTCTTCGATTTTCGAATGAAAAGAGTTTCGATATGCAACGAATGCGAATAGTAGAACAATGATTAAGCGCCATTCCCTATGGTGAATCTAACTCGACATTAATAAAAGAAAATACATACAAAAAAACTCAAATAAATTATTTCGCTTCAAATATTACGATTGTAGTTGTCTTGAACTTACCAATTATTTATTTGTTAATGTGAACTAATTTTATTCTAAGTTTTTGAGAAATTAAAATATTGAAGTTACAGAAATCAATCTCTAGGTCCTATTAGCTATGATTTTGTACTTAATGGTAATAAATATCATTAACCCCCTGTTTCACCATCTATTAATAAATTTCATTTGACGGATAAATATGATGCCATCTCCGTCTATTGGAACAAAACAAACAGAGACGGCATCACATTTATCCGTCAAATAAATTTATCAATAGATGGTGAAACAGGGGGTAAGTGTGTTTTCCTTATTAAGAAAAATATAATTTCTATTTTTAGGTGTTTAGTTTCGTTGTTCATCAAAAGTTTGCTTTAGACAAACGTTCGCCTAATGTTTGAAAAAAAAAAAGACTAGTAATGACCAATACCGAAAAATATAATAGCGACTGTTTGCGGCATCTTTAAAATAGGTTGAACTAAAACAAAATAAGAGTGATGTAAAATGTATGCAGGACGAGATAGAAGATACGACTGGATGAAATTAGGAGTTTTAGGTACGTTGATTGTTTTGATTGATATGCAATTGTTGATAAGTAGGTATACTTGATTTGCTGTATAAGCGTTTCAAAGCGAATCATAGATGAGCAATAAAACTGTTGATGCATACATTTTTAATAATAGTTATCAATAGATAGCTTTTGGTGAAGCAATATAGACTACTATTAGAGTTGTTCCTGATGGGTGCGGTTGATAATTCATGCCCTCATTTATTTTTCCATAAGGACAAGGAGAAAGATCGTTCAGTTATTGTCGTTCATTAAAAGAAAGAGAAAATACATTTATTCACAAAACAAGACAACACTAGTATTAAGTACGGTAGATTACGGGTTGAGAAATACAAGTTGCACATTAATTACACTCTTCCTGATTAACATTGGCTACTTTTTGTCCAAATTGCAAACTTAAAGCGTGACGCAAAGTTGTAGGCGTTGTAGGTGTTGTTATATCTAGTAGGTATTTGGTAAAAATAAATCATTATTCGATTGCAACTCATACCAACTTTCACTCTCCAACAGCCTTTAAAAACTATTTAAACAAACCACGTATCTTGATAGAACACATACGGCCCTCAATTGCAAGGAGAATGCAATAAGTACACAAGTGCAGTATAATGTTACCCATTGGTCAAACCAGTTTTGCTTTGCGGTCGTGATGCAATGCGGGATCAGAGTTATCTGCGCCAGCGCATCGCAGGAACGCAGTGGATGTTCGAACCTAGAGCTAGCCCTATACTAAACTATTATATTTATTATTTGACTGAATTTCTAGACTAGACGCCCTAGCGGCTAGCGGCTGGCGGCTAGCGTGATAAGTCCCGTTGTGGTATTTTGACTATGAGTGAGAATCACGAAAGTTTAAAACGTTAGACGCAAAAGATTCTTAAGGTAGAGTCGTTTTGTGACTAATCGAAATTAATTTAATATTGTTTTTTTAACGCAATACACGTAGGTAGCCATAGCAAACAAAGTAGCTCAAAAGGATGTCGTAGTACAAAGAATCAAGTTCTTTTAAATTTTTATTGCACAGCTTTTAGATAAGCAAAGATTAAAAATGCACCCACGCATGACGTTTATTAATAACACTATTTACTTGCAAATGTATGTTAAAATACTGATGTCATACAATATTATGTGCTTAGCCTGTTACTAAATGTATCTATAATATTGTTAAAAGTATAATAGCTTTAATGATTTATTATGCATTGTAATCAAATGTATGCTCTCAACTAAAATTCACATACACCAGCAGACTAGAAAATTGCACGTTTAAATGGCACCACCGTATTAATTTTGCGAAACATTAACTTTCCTTTTATAATCGTCAAATTTAACGCTGTTAGACTTTTATTGTACCTTTTTAGCGCCACAGAAAATTGATGGCAGAATGGAAATTATAATTTTAAATTTATACAGATATTTAAAATTTGAATTTTCATTAGTTACTTTAGTTTTTATTAAAATTCTCAAGAAAAAATGCTTTACTCATAGGCCGTTAATGGACTAGGGAAGGCTTTCAGAAGGCTTCTATATTGTTAGCGATCCAATCCAACTATAAATATTTTAGAGTTCAATTAAAGGTAGACAATTTAGTCAATTGATTCTCATTATATTATAAATGGCACTCAACTAACTAGTCAAACAGTGCCAGCGCGTTATGAAAGTGCTCTACATAAAGTTTGGCGTTAGTGCGAAATCTAATTATAAAGTTTGGCCCCCGTCGAGGTGACGCGAGCGCTGGACAAAATGCAACTGATCAAAATCTGTGGATGAGTTTTCGACTAAAAATATACAAAATTAATCTTTCAATTATTATAAAATGTATAAGTGTATGTGCGTGTATATGTCTGTTGCTCAGCGCTAAACAAACAGATTTGGATGCAATTTCGTATAAAGATACCTGGACTTTTAGATAAGCTACTGTTTACACTGATATACTGGTGGGATCCGAAAATTTCAACTTAGATTAAGAGACTTGTATAAATCTGAGAATTCAACTACTACATCTGACTATCGGACAAGTCCAAATAAAAGTATCTGAAAAATATCTCTAAAATTCGAGTGACATCACGTTTTTGACACTTTGAATATCAGCTAAGAAAGAGTCTGTTTTACCAAGTTTTACCAATCACTGATAATTTCTATATGACAAATAAATGTAATGCCCTCTCTGTTTATTCAGACGAAACAGACAGAGAGGGTACCACAAATATCCTTCACAAAAAATAATAAAACATTAATAAAGCTCAAGTAGATATTTCTGAAAAACTTTAAGCCGAACTTACTCAACCACTAACTGAAATAGTCGGGATTCATTTCGTTAATACCTACCATATTGATACGTTGTACTTTACCGAACCAGAAATAAAGTTTTTATGCTTATTGTAGATATGATAATGTAATCTATGTAATTTAATTTGAAAAGCACTTGAACATGGCTTGAGGCGGTCAGATGAATCGATCCTTTTAATTAAGTAAGTACCGTGGCCATAAAATTCGTGTGAACTAACCTCTCCCAAGGAACAGACACTAATTAAAAATATACTTTCATTGCCATAATCAGACTGAATTTCACACGAAATTCAACAGAGTGTCGTATTACTTCGTATGTTTCTAATTGAATGCGTACGCATTCACATTCACATTTCAAGTGCGATTTTGAAGTATAATTACACTGCGAACGGATTTAGCTTCCGGAATTTGCACGAAGCTATTACCATGCATTCAGCATAGTCGTTTAATTAGTATAATCCTTTATGTCTAACTGTAGACGTTCTTTGTTACTTTGCAGACAAAAATCTTCATCTTACACATCTGTCTTGTCACTTCAGAGAAACCACTAAAGTTCCGGCGGTATTTAATTTAATCCCGGGCGAGACAAAATTTAGTTTTTTATTTTATTTTATAAAATAAATTATTTTGCATTGCACTCGACAATGACCCAACTGGTCAGCGAGACGAGGCGGCACCGTCAGTTGTTTTGGCAGACTCGTTGACTGCGCTCGCGCCGTGGCCCGCACGTCTTACGCGAATTTTTAATTTGAAAAATCGCTTTCACTAAGACTACCAAGTCTCGGATTGTGAAACGGCCCGTGGAATCTTTCGCGTTTATTTTCGGGCAGCTGAAGTTTGTTTTAATGTGACGTTTCGTTTAGTTTGTGTTTATTATCGGACGTTAACATTTACCGCTTGTTTATTTTATTATCGACTTATTGTCTTCAACACATAATTTACACAAGTGCTTCGTTTGATCTGCTTTAGTCTTCAATTGAAACTAACGATCTTTAAAATGTTAGTGCGTAGTCATGAGATCATGCTCGACGTGCATCATTATCGTTCGTTATCAAACCTTTATCTCCTCTATCTCAGATGTCCTTGCCATATTTCACCATAACACTGGCTTCGGTGAATTATGTCATTTCCTGTATTTGACTGATTGTTGTTTACATTTAGTAAATTAATATGCACGATGACAGCTTAGGGTCATCACATCAACAATCAGGTCGCCCGGTTTCTAATGTCCACATGCTCCGTATGTGTCGCACGATCCAATCTTCGATGGGCTCTTGTGTCATGAACTGCCATTACAATTATTTAATGGATTCGTCCTATCACTTCTCATAATTCTCTATTGGAACTTATTACACATGTGATTGATTTGAACATCGTCTTGTGGGCTTTATTTTTATGCACACAACGATCAAGCAAATTATAATGTCTCCATTTAAAAATACCACAAACAAATCATCTTTTTTAATTGAACAGTCTTTGTCCTATAGTTATAATAATAATAATAATAATAATAAAGTTTTATTTTCAGGCATTCAGATTACATTTGAATATAATTTGTTATATTTGAATTATATTAAGCGTATGATCAATCCTTCCTTATAACATTTTATTATCTTTTTTTGTAAATTCATATATCGGCAAACATCGTGCCGAACCCATCTCAGGTTCATTTGAATAGCACAGCATTAAGATGCTCATGTTTTTGCTCGTTTACACATTTGGTACGGACAAGTTGACATATTCGGCAAGCGTTGAACGTCAACGGTCTTTATTGCGTATATTAAAGTGGTTGAACGGAATGCCGCCAAAGCATAACTTCGTGAGTTGCAAAAGCACTTTGACAAACTTTGGTTCATTCCGATCCGACAGTAAAGTTTAACAGACCAATCAGTTTTATGTAGCATATTCTAGTCTGATATGTAGGCATGGTTTATTTTTGAACTTGTACCTACTATTTTTATTAAATTATTGATTGGGCGTTGTATTGTCTTTGAGATACTATTCATCCTTGAATAGATCATTTACGCACGTTTTACTACTCGATACTCATCGTCTCGAGTCTATCAATAAATTATTGCGTTGTAGACACACTTTGTTTGATTAAACAATTCGATTGTGTATGATCTTTTTTTATCTTAGATTGTTCACCAATAAAGATCGGATGTTTTCTGAAGGTCGTGAAATCTTGTTTCTTTTTGGGTGCATTATTTTCCCATTCAAGGCTGGGTCCATCTGGTCGGCACACCTATAATATATCGACTATGGACAAGCCAGATGCGTCATGGTGGTAGCGGCTACCGCGACAATGTTTACACACGCTCTAGGACCTGCGCGTGAGTCACTCGTGTCCGCTGCCAGGTGATAGCGCGCACTTGTTCAACCAGTGTGTATTATACCAGCTGTAGTGGCACCCGCTTTGTTATTGTTTTCTTTGCACGCCTATTTTAGTGTCTATCCGATATTTACTCTAATAATTTATTCATGTTTTTTTTACTAGGCGCGATCCATAAACTCAATGGTGCAGAAAACTTTGATTACTTCATCGGAACGTTTAAATCATTACGAATGAAGTGTATATGTGTTGTTAATTGGCAGTGGTGTTCCGCGTACGAATTCTAGTCAGTGATGTGATTCTGGTGATTGCTCAAAATGTTTTACGAAATTTTGATTGGACTCTGCGTAATTGCTTTATTCGTATGGAAACGCATACGGGTAGCTCCTTGTGAAGGCAACGAAAATGCAATTTGTACAAAAACAACAAATGCTGAGGAAAGTACATACCCAACTTGCGAGGAAAAAACTTTTCGAGAAAACAAATTACCTCTTATTCGAGAAGAATCAGTACCCCCTCAAAATCATGAAGACAATGTCTTAGATGAAACACGAACTATCGAAGCCAACAATAACGGTGTTATTCCGGTACCAATTTCAACAACTGATAATATTAAAGATGAAGATGTTAAAACACCTAGTGCATTGTTGATGCAGCAACGAGCTAAAGTACTCAGTAATGCTAATTTCAAACGTGAGAGTCCGCCGAAAGAACGCTTAACCGAATTTCTTGAAAAGACTATTTTAAACGATGACAAAATACAAACGATTATAGATAACCTGTCCTTAAACAAATCAGAAAGTGATCACGAGCCGCAGATACTTGATTTTAATATAACGCCTTTGATAGAAAAACCTGTTAAGCCGCAATTGATAAGCGATAGAGCTTTGAAACTCCAAACATCTATTGATGATGTTTCGGATCGAATTAAAACAATAAACGACATTAACTTAAATAAAACACTTGAATTAGAAAGAAATTATTGTGATGAAGATAAAGTACAAGAAGAAAAGCCGTTTTTAAAACGTCTGCAAAAACAGCCCGGTTTCCCAACTGGTCTTAATTTTGGTTCAGTCATAGGAGAATTAAAGAGCAAGACAAAAAATGGAGGACTGAAGCCTGTATTTAGGAAATTCGATGCAGATACCGTCGACAACGTTCAGGCATGTTCATTATTTTTAATAATTTCATTATTCATAATATTAAAGGTCATGCCGTCTTTTTGTTACGTCAGGGACGTAGGAAGTTTAAAAATATGAGCAAACAAAAGTTTTAACGAGTGTACTTTCCGGTTGCATTCGTTTCCTCGATTTTTAAGGTTACGGTAATTATTGTTGCCTCATTTGTTTCTATTTCGTATAGAAATTTGCTAAGTATAACTCAAAATATTTTTGCAAGATGGAGATAATATTGAATGAGTTCAAAGTTTCCAACCGATTCAGGCGTCTCCTTTTCTTGGAGTATCATATTACTGCTGTTATAATCTGCTTCATGCAATAATATATAACACGTTACGCAATATAGCGTGACAATATACCGCGAATGTGGATCAAATGTTAATACGTAACAATGGGTGTTAAATGTTAACGCATACCTAGGTTTGCGAAAAATCTCTTAATTGTGATCTTTCACATTTTTTATCATTTTGATTTCACAGCCAGATGGCTTGGGTTGTATCTGTTGTAATTATCTTAACTCATTAAGACACACTCTTTTCCGTAGTGTAACTAGAGTGTTTAGGTCTTTATCTAGGTAGCATTATACTCGTAGCAAAATGGTTTTTTTTTTCTCTAAGACTGCCATCGAGTAAAACCCTGTAACTAATTTACCATTACACGTCATCAAGCGAATACAAAATCCGTGTCTACTTTTGATAGTATAAGTAGTTGCAATAAAAACAAAAGATCTTTGGATAAAACTACAAAAATAATAGGTAAAGTTTTAACCAAATGGGCTGTTGTCTTTCAACTGTAAGTTTCCAATCCAAGGCTTCAATTTATGATTTAGTAAAATTAATTTCAATTTTTATATAGTCATCAGCAATGCTAAGCGTGTAGCTTTGATGGCATGTCGTCTGGATAATGAGGATGATGATTACCAACCATATTTCATGCTTAGCCATGAAGCATAGGACATCTTAAACCTTGATATTGCTTCCAGGGTCTCTTAAACCCAATATGGTGTTAGCCCGAGAGAATTCATCTTTGAGCCATAAAAACTAACAATGCAACTAAATCGGTCTATTCTTTGTTACAGGATTCCCTAAACGCAGCGGTCGATGAGAACAAGAAGGTCCAAATCGAAGACCATGAGCTGGGAAACAATATACTCGCCGACAGACGGAACAAACTCGAAACAGCGGCGCAGGTAAATAATTTTATTATATGTATTTGTAAACGGCACCATAATTTTAAAAGGCTTTTCCTGTATTTGTTGTGGTAATACTGACTGAGTATGACTACAAAGCTTTGTTGATGTTTTCCCTTTTGACGATGGTGTTTAATTACGTCAAATAATACTTCAGTGCCAGACATAAGAATCCAGGGGGCAAAATTTTATGACAGGTAGGGAGTTCCTACGAGTATATCGATAAAACTCGTCTATCGATGCTTGTTCTGTCCTCGTAAGGCCACGTCAAATTTCGATCATTAGAATTAGAAACTTAATGTCAATCAGTGAAGTTTGACATTAGCTTTGACATATGTCCTAAATTTAGGACTTTGATCCTTACCTACGTGGTTAAATACTAGTGATCACTCCAAATTTTGTTGGTATTTTTTTTTTGTTTTTATTAAAAGTATAAAAACTAAACAAAATAATAACGGGATAATATTTACTATTTCATAGTACATTGTATATCCGAGCTATATCCTAGCGATCATGAGATCATGATCATAGCTATGTGTGAACTTACTCGTCTTCAGAACAATACGTACAAAAAACACACAATGCTAGGGGCGACCATTAGTATATATCCTCGTGAGCCCCAGCGTACTTTATAAAGAACGACAGCGTAACATTTAACGGTCAAATGTGCTCTATAAAGCACAAATTGTTCAATGAGTAAAGAATTTTAATGTGAAATAACATCAAAAATAACAAAGCTGGTGGCGAACGTCTATACGTGTTACGCGGAGTTTAGCGTAACACACACAAAAATATAATATATAGCTTTTACAAACACACTTTCGCATTTATAATATTAGTATGGAATTTCTAGCTTATGATGCCCGCGACTTCGTCTGCGCAGATCTAGGTTATCGCGCGGTGGCGCCCTCTACCGGAATAAAAGGTATCCTATGTTGATCCTTGGGGATCAAACTACCTATATACAAAACTTCATCAAAATCGGTTCAGTGGTTTCGACGTGAAAGCGTAACAGATAGACAGACAGAATTACTTTCGCATTTATAATATTAGTAGGGGTTATACAAACGGATTGAGAACCTCCTCCTTTTTGAAGTCGGTTGAAAAGAGTGCTGGTTCTGGATATAGAGCACTAGTAGTAATAATACGTAAGTTAATCCAATTCTATTTATGCGGCAATTAACTTACAAATGCACCTACCTTATGCAACAGAGTACAACGCGAAACGGCGTCGAGTAAGAATGCCGTTTAAATTATCGTTCGACCTTACAAGCCCTGTTCTCAATGCGAAACCACGTTAATGAGTGTATCCTTACGAACCACTTTAAAAGGCAATTCGCGAAAGTTCAAGGGGCACGCTAATTAACGGTCTGTTTATATTCACCTGAATATAAATATTAAAGGTCCTTTCCGCATCGACTTGTGTGTTTCTATGAATACAAAATGTCTTAAAATTAATTGACGAAAGCTTGAGGTTCCGCGTCGATTCCCGGCCGGGGCAGGTATTTGTATGAATAATACGAATGTTTGCTCTCGGGTCTTGGATGTTCAATATGTATTTAAGTATTTATTTATCTATATAAGTATCCGTTGCCTAGTATCCATAGTACAAGCTTTGCTTACTTTGGGACTAGGTCAATTGGTGTGAAGTGTCCCATGGTATTTTTTATTATTATTATTTATTGATCCCAAAATATTGTAGCAGGTGGTTGAGTTAGTTTGACTGAATAAGGCTCCGCTTCCACCAGAGATGAGCGAGGATGTGCTGCGAGCATAAACATTTATCCCGAAAAATCGCATAGTTCTCGTAGGATAGCGCTAAAAGAATTCTACGCAGACGGAGTCACGGGCCACAACAGGCTTCTAACATATTATATCTTCATTTATTTATTTTGTACAATATACATGACTACAATATAAAAATTTTAAAACTCGCAGTCACAATAAAGGAGGTGGCTTAATCTCGTGAATTGCAAAAACAAAGACAGTAACACTTCGTCATCGCTTACCAACACTCATTTACAGTAAAAAATATATATTTTCTCGGAAGTAGAATGGACGCGCAAATCAAGTGTTGTATGAATAAGTGTTGATTCACTCAGTGCATAAGCGACACTGGTTCCATCGTCATCATAACACGGAGGGCACGCCTATTGTTAGACATAGGCCTCCCCCACAGTCCTGCAGTTCTTTCGGTTGGAAACGGCCTGCATCTACCGTAAACCCACGGCTTTAACCAGATCATCCGTCCATCTCGTTGGTGCATGGACGTGCTACGCTGCGCTTGCCTATCCAAGAACTTTTCAGCCCCGGCCAATCTATTCTCCGTGTTAATACTATCTATATGGCCTGCCCATTTCCATTTTAACGAACGAATTCGTTTGTCTATGTTAGTGACCCTCGATCTACGTATTCGTTCCCGTAGAGAAACCCCGAGTACCGAACGACCGAGCGTGTTCTTTGTTTATTGGATCATTGCATGTGCTGCCAGGCACAGTATATAAAAAGCTAAAGCAGTTTGGAAGCTACGAACAAATCGATCTAAACGAACACACTCACACAGACGCGCGCTCTACACCCTCTAAGGGGGTCTCGCGGTACTGCAGATCGATCGTTCGTAGCTTCCATACTGCTTTAGCTTATATATTATATACTGTATGCCAGGTAAGCACTGGGCTGAGAGAGTTTCGGCCGCGTAATAAACAAAGAATACGGTCGTCATTCCGCTGGCAGCCCCGCTGCTCGCTGTCGTCCAGTCAGCCGCCTTAATAGTATAGGAAAGCAAATGTGCAATTGAGATCTAATGACCATACGACCACTGAACTGAAACTAATTCTATCCTCTGCGATCACACATGCTGGACAACTGCATCCTCGCTTCAATTGTTTCATGGCACTGTAACAGGGTTCCAGAATTTTCCACGATTTTTTTACTACTGTTATGTTTTGTGGGTGTTTCTTCACATGATTTATGATATGAAGGTGTGCTACATTTATATCATCTTTATGCAAACAGGTTAATGTTTGTTTTTAATAATTACATATTTGCATGAAACAGCCGTTAATATAATTTTATGTAATAATAAGTAATTAGGCCTTACAGGCTTACGTTTGTTGTGAATTTATTTTATAATTACTTAGCATAGTTGACCAAGTAATTATTTTACCATGTTTTATGTCTGTTCCTAAATCTGGATAAAAACAATAAGGCAAACTGTTGTCAGCGTAAATACTTTATGATATTCTATTTAGGGTTGACAAACGCACGCAACTACAGAATCACGAACTTCGTATCGGTTTCGCCAAAATTTCCATGGGAATGGGATAACCGAATACCACTCGAGCAGACCCGCGGGCAAAAGCTAGTTTAGTATAAATTGTGTTTTCAAAAAGTGGTGATTTCAAGAAATAGTCATTTCAATAAACGGTCATTTTAAGAATTGGTCATTTCAAGAAATGGTCTTTTATTAAACCACCCAAAGGAATCTAACCCCTCTGTATCTGCAGGGTTGGCGCAAACGCGTGCCGCAGAGCGACGCGTCCCTCTTCACTGTCGCCGGCCGGCTCGAGCGCGACAAAGTGACGGCGACGCCGCCGCTCACGCCGCCGCCTTTGCCGCCGTCAGCCCCCGCCACGCCTTCCTCGCCCGGCGTTCCCATCGCCAACAAATTCAGGTGCGTTTTGATTCATTGAATCACGTTAGTTGAGACCACGCATCATCGTTTCAGTCTCTATACGTCCCAAAGTAAGGCACACGCCTCCTTTCAGAATAAGAGGGCTTGGACCATGGTTCCCATGCAAGCCCAATGCGGTTTGGCAATTTAATTTAGTGTAAAAACTTTACGAGGGAAATTAAACAAAAACTTGTAGGAATACAAAAACTTGTAGGAATACACTTTATTTTCACCATAACAACAAAATGAATTAATTTTCAATTAATTACAATTACATAACGTTGCTATGAAATAAGAAAGTATTTAGCAAATGGAGTTTACTCATTAGCGATAGCAAAGCTTGCATTGCCTTTCATCGTCTATATATAGAAAGCACGTTTTTACAGCTCATTAAAATTATGGACAATTGATTTGTACTTATACTTCATTTATTTTAACATTTGAAACTTGCACGGTGAAATTTGCACACGTTTTTAAATGAAACAATGAAACTATTTAAAATTGTGTTAACTTCTGTACTAAAAATATAATAAATATCGCTAATGGGTAAGTAATAGAATATATAAAAACAAAACATATAATATTCATTATATAAAACTTCACTTTCTCTATTTTTTTTAAATATAATATATGTTTGCTATAATGCTCATAATATATAATGATAAAATATATAATTACATTATACAAGGTGTTAATTAATTAACTGAAATCCAGAAAGTAGTTTGTTCAGAATCGAGAGTCGAATCGATTGCACTTAATTTTAGGGTAGCTTTTGTTTCTTTTTTTAAATCCATTTTAAACTGTGTCCTGTCTAGAAGTTACAAATACAACATAGCACTCGAATTTATCGGCGAGGTTGCATATTTACTGGCCGTTTTTCTGTTAGTTTTGATTTTCTAAGTTGACACGTCATGTCATGTCATTTACTTCTGTAAAACTCGTAGTTCTCAGTTAATTTCCGATTTCTCGCAATAACTATCACGATGACGTTTAGATACACGAATGTTCATAATTGTGAAATAGTTTGGATGCTAGCGCGTTGCAACGATAACGTCAATTTAGCTGTGCGACGTTTTCGAGAAGAGTTTGGTGTTGCGGTATCCAACGGGACAATATCAGCAGCTACGCAGAGGCTACGTGACTACGGCACCTTTCGTCCCCCAACAGCCGTAGATAGAGGTGCTGAAGTCCTAGATCCAGGTTTGGAGGACGCAATATTGGATTTTTTCCGTGATAATCCTATGGCAAGCACGAGACAAGCAGGAAGACGTTTCGACTGTTGCCACACACAAGTGTGGAATATTTAAAAAATAATCAGCAGCACCCGTATCACTACAGACGATGCCAAGAGCTAACTCCCTAACTAACTCCGGCTCATTTCAAAACAAACGTCAGAAGACATTTGGATGAACAGTACGGACGGCGTTCGATCAGCCGTGGAGCTCCACTCCAGTGGCCTGCTAGGTCCCCTGATTTGACGCCATTAGATTTTCATTTACCTATGGGGTCGCGTGAAGACCATAGTCTACGATAATGGAAACGGCCCATCAATCGAGGCCGAACTGAGACGAAAAATCATAACAACATTAGAAGCAGTGAAAATAATAATGAAGCGCTAAACTCGCTTAAAACCAATTTGAGACGACAAGCATTACTCTGTATTCAGCAAAACGGCAGGCCTTTTGAGTCGTTGCTCGAGTAAGCTGTATGTCACTACGATTCATAGATATTTTTTGATAATGGTGTTTGTAAATAATTGTACCTAGTAGTGTTATTAAATGAGTGTTTTTATTTACTAAATAAAATTAAAATATCAAATACTACCAGCACCGTATTTGAAATACTCGGTTGTATCAGAGAGGCAAGGCCATTGAAATCGAATTTTGAAGACTTTGTCTCTGAAATATTTCAAGCGTTTTTGCGAGGTTAGGTAAATAAAGCGTTGGTTCATGAATGATAAACTTATTCCTCGCACATCTCTGGTGGAGACGCAGCCTAAGGCATTGACAAACGTCATTCTTTAGCGGCAAAGCTCAACTGACAAGCACTAATTGCTAGTGTAGAGTTACAAGTCAAGTAGAATTACTGACTTAACAAAACATACGAATATCTCTTGAAATAATTAAGATAATTGTAAACAAAAGCATTACAATAACTTAAAATAAAAAAATAATTTTGGGGTGTATGAGGTTTTCAGTTATTTAATTAACACCTTGTATATAATGATCTATGGAAATAAATACTTTGAGTATAACGATCAAATAATATAATATTCACAACCTCTAACAGTCAAAACCTATAACATTCATTTAATCTTACAACGGAAAATATAACGCTCAAAGATATAACGTAATACCAAAAATATTAAACCGAGTATTCCGAATGTGAATTTCTAAAAGCAATCGCTTCATTTTTAAGCTTAAAAAAAATATAGCGATTTTTATTTTTGAATAAATTTGTCGATTAATTTATTATGTACCTATTCTTTGTTTATTTTTTTCACTTTTGCGGTTTCCTCGCTGATATAAAAAAAAACCTAACACCGAAGGCTAATGCGGGAGCTACGCTCCGCTACGCTTCGCTTCGCTCCCGCCTTAGCCTTCTGAACCTAACCTATCCGAGTCGCTTCTGCTCCGAACCGTCTTGCTCGCTCGCTTCGCTCGCTCGCACAAATGTTAGAGTGAAACTTTTCAATACAAAAATTACAGGTTGATAAAAACACCTAATTTTCTGGTTTTAAAATTTAAAAATTTAACAAGTATTTTAGAAACAAAGTATATCATTTGTTATTATATCATATTAATGTTATATAATAGCTATTTATGCAACTGTATCGCAATAGGGGTCCT
Organism: Choristoneura rosaceana; assembly: GCA_037349165.1. Lineage (NCBI taxonomy): Eukaryota > Metazoa > Arthropoda > Insecta > Lepidoptera > Tortricidae > Choristoneura > Choristoneura rosaceana. The sequence continues at coordinate 12,128,546 of JAZBNJ010000041.1, read as the reverse complement.
TTTAATACGAGTGTGGTTTCATGAAACGAGGCGTAGCCGAGTTTCATAAAAGGGTCACACGAGTGTTATAAGGCCTAATTGCGTACAGTTGCATACAATATTTTATCTACGTTCATATATTAAATCCTCTATCATGTGTTCAAGAAACATTGAGAATTAATTACCTGCATTGCAACCAGAACTTATACTAGGACCTTCACTTTGCTGGTAAATTATGAGTCATTCCTTCGCCGAATCTAAAATATCGGGCGGAGTCAAATCTTCTTCGCATTCACTGATATCAGACATTTTTAAGCAAAAACAAAATTTTCTCACGAAAATTCGTACAACAGAATGACAACCTATGAACGGAATGGCGGTAAAACCAGTACATCACTGCGCATGTGCGGGATGTGCGCGCATGCGCTAAAGCAGGCACTGCCACAGACAAGTGAATATTGGAATCAAAACTTGTTGATATAAACTTTTTGGATTTGCCCTGTATCGTAATGGTTTAAAAAATTATATTATAACATTATTTTGTTAGAAGAGAAGTGTTATAAAGTATTTTTTTTTAATATTTCGGTATTGTGTTTAAAAAGTATGTAAATATAAACTCGTTTTGAATTTTATAATTCGAATATTACAATGCGAGAGTAGATAAAAGTTATTACGTACTATGAGCGGTATACTTTATGTATGTTATATAATATGATTTTAGCCCATAAACATGTTATTTCTTATGAAAGTATATAAAACAATTGTTATACTGATCGAACGTTATACTTATTGAAATTATAGTGTTTCATGTTATACATAATGTAATTATATAAAATGAACGTTATATAATATGAAAATATATCTAACGTTTTTATATATCTTGGGACGCACCCATCGCTAATAAATGACATGTAGGTATTTTTAGTCAATTTGTGATCTAAATACCGAGAAACGTGTGTTACAATTTGACCGTTAATTCAAATCTTAACTAAATGGAGTATAGGTACCCTCAATTGTGGTGTAAAGAAGCAGAATAAAAAACAAAGTTTATTTGTAAATATTATGATGGTTACCAAGAACCGGACATTGTGTCATGATAATAAAAATATCATCATCATCATGAATAAAAATATCGCTAACGTTTACACCGGAAATAAACAGATTAGATAAATATTACTCTTGCACATTTTTATGCTTTGACGTCAATGACTTGAGCTTATTTAAAAAAATTAATAACTCTGATGTTTCCAAAGGAAACTTGATTCAATGCCAAAGTAAATCATAAAGCCCACTTCAAACTAGTCACCTCGGGTGACTAATATTCATTATGCGTAAATGGTAAAAGCTCACCACAAAATTACGTTCTTGGCATATATTCAACACTCGATTTAATTGTATTTTCTTTGTTGGATTTTTCCGAGTTCATTGCTCTGCATTTTTAGACACATTTTTCTAAACGCTAACCCCCTTATTCATAAAACTTAACAAGCCTATTTTAACTAATAAATGCTTTGTCCCTTTCTAACAAATACAAATGTCGAAGTGACAGATAAGGACAAACGAATTTTAGCGGTATTTTAACTAAAATAGGTTTGATTGTCGTTTATGAATAAGGGGGTAAATCTTTCTGTTATGGTGTCACATTGCATTGCTATACAAAGACCTCCCTCTTAAAATTAGTACGAATTAATCACTGTCATGGTTATCGCCTCATTGGCCTGCATTGGATTGATTCCAGAGTATAAGTACAGTCAAGAGCAAAAATATGTATACACTTTATTACCTTGTCACTTTAACTACTATGATAGTTCATATAATTATGGCATTTCAAATATGACAAAAATAGACAAGGTACTAAAGCGTATACATATTTTTCCCTTGACCGTACCCGACCATAAAGATTGCACATCGGTCTTTGGAAAGAGACTCGGCTAATTTCGGTTTAGTAAAACGTTGTCACACACTACCTACTTATGTGACGTTTGTCAGTCGTTGTACAGGTGCAATAGAGCACGGACGCATTTAGATGAAAATATATAATAAAGAGTGGTTAAACCCCCAAAACTTTAAATTGTACGATGGCATCTTTAGCAAACGAGCATGCGGGTCACCGATAGTAAGCGATCACCGCTACCCATGGAGACCTACAGCATAATTAGGTCTGCGGGTGCGTTGCCGACCTCAAGGGGAGATAGAGAAGGGGGAAAGGGGGATGGGAGTTGTTCCTTCGGGTCTGCCACTCACCGTACGAAACAAAGTAGCAAAACTACTATTTCACGCCGGTATTCTGTGAGAGTGTGGTACTAACCCGGTCCAGCCGGCCCATTCATACTGCAACCAGCAAGTTGTTACAGTAAGGCTCTATATTAAATGATATTGTAACGGATAACTCACGTCTCGTCTCGACATGTTTCGGGCTATTTCGAAGCCCTTCTTCAAAGGAGCACGCGACTCGGCGGCTGCCGCAACACGCGCACTACGCGCCACCACTCTGCTCGCGCGACTGTCCGACGAAACTAACACAGGCGCACAACTACCCACATTTTTATCGTCATTTTTATTGTCACTGTCTAATGTAGGGCAGCACACAACACTAACTAGACTCTACCATATGTAGACATGGTATAAGACGAGGGTAGAAAGAGATAGGAACGCAATCGCGAACGTCAGCGTAACAGTTACTGTTGGTAAACAAAATGTAATATCTATACATTCCAGGTCGCGGAAGCAACCCACATCCCCGACAAATGGATTCGCTTCGGGTCCACTTCGGTCGGCTTCGTGCGCGGTCGTGTGCGCAGAAAAACCGAAAGAGACGGCGCGACCGGACCGGGAGTCGTTCAAGCGCAGCCACAGCGTCAGCGAAAGCATCAGCAATCGACTTGACGAGAGTGAGTATTTGCATTTTTTTTATATAAGAGGGGAAAACGAGCATGAGGGTCACCTGATGAAAAGCAATCACCGCCGCCCATAGACACCTGTCAACACGAGGGGTATCACAGGTGCATTGCCGGCCCTTTGAGAGACTGATAGGCTCGTTTTTTAAAGATCCCTAAGCTGTCCTGTTCCGGAAACACTTTCTCAGGAAGCTGGTTCCATATTTTAGTTGTGCGTGGAAAAAAATTTCGCTTAAAGCGGACAGTGCTAGATTGCCAATCATCAAGGTGGTGAGGATGAAGAGGCCTGATCTTAGTCCTTCTGGTCTTATCATCATATACGTTCCACTGCTGGGCACATGCTTCCTCTCAGAATGATAGAGCTTGGGCCGTAGTTCCCACGCGGGCCCAGTACAGATTGGGAACTTCACACACACCATTAAATTAGTTTGCAAGTTTGTACAGGTTTCCTCGCCATGTTTTCCTTCACCGTAGTCCGTAAAGCTCATGGTAATTGTCTAACACGGTAATCAAAATAGTCGTCACCATTTCTTACTATCACACGGTGTAATACGAAGTAGTAAAATAGCTATACATGTCCCGAGTGGTCGCTGACTAATCGGGAAAGTCGACTATCCGTCCACAATAATAGTCAGCGAGTGGTCCGTGATTTGTCGGCAACAAATACCGACCATTCAGAACCTTATAATTGTATTGTTTATCCTATCTAACACAACAATTAGATATTTTAACAGTTTTTCTTGCTTTTTTCGCTACAATATGAAGCTAGTCGACCTGTATAGCACGAAAACGTAATTAAAACAAACTTTTCGAAACATAACATATAGACGTCGCCAAAGTGTTAATTAGAACTAAATAGTAATGGTTAAAACCTCAAAAAACGCAATGCTGAAAACGTCCAAAGCTGCAACTTTTTAGGAGAAACCAACTAAGTTTGATCCATTCTCTTTCAGTGTCCCTACAAGTATTTTTTTACGCGTTCACTTTATTTTTCCTCCTTTTATGTTACATATTTTTTTAACTTTTTTTTTTCATCATCCAGAGGAAGAATCTCCCGGTGCAGAGAAGTCGGGGTGCACGGTTCGAGTCCCGAGGGCTGACGATGAGACCTTCCAAGCGTTCTTCACTCCTGTCATGGAGAAGGAGAGAGTGGCTGAAAATGAGGTCGTTGTCGATTTGGACGCCATTGACAGTAGCTCGCGGCAAATGTGAGTATTATTTTCAGCCTTATGAAACCAATGCACTAATCTCCGCAAACTTTTCTTGTCAGGCCCGTGGACGAATATGTATTGTATTGTATAACTCTATTGTAGAGTATAATGTTATCACAGCTTTATTACGTTGGACCGGAATAAAAGTCTGTAGTAAAATAACAGTTAAAAAGAAAGAGACGTCATGTACATCCATGACGTTCTCGCATAGGTCTAGTCAGTCGCGAAAGAGGTTATTCACTGGCGGCTGCACGCCAAAATTTGTCTAAAACCTTTGCATTGTGCCTAAGTGATGGTGATATATATAATTATTAAGCCAGGTTATACTTTTATACTTAAATTTTATCTATACCCATTACTAATTTGCCTCCCAGTCGAATAAAAAAAAATTACCCACTTGCCTGCGTTTTTGTCTTTTTTTTTATAATTTAAACCAGCTGAATTTGTAATTATTAAAACAAAAGAGACTAGAATGCAGTATTTTTTTTAATGTCCGCAGACGAGGGGTTGACTAAAAAGAATGGTCGACAGCTGACTCGTGCTTTCACGCTATTTACGCCAGGCGCGTGGGCTAGTTGCCAATAATTTCGACGACTGTGTCAAGCGGCGCCGTGGCTTAGTTGGTTAAAGCGCCTGTCTAGTAAACAGGAGATCACGAGTTCGAATCTCGTCGGGGCCTGCCAATTTGTGTCTTTTTGTATTTTTTTTTTTCAGCTTTATTTTTTATCGTTTGCAATTACGATTATGGGTTGTTTTAATTGAATGTTATCGGATCAAAGTGATTTAACTTAGGAGTGCAGAAGATAATGCTATCTTTTACAAATATCTTTTATCGGTTTAATGTCTATTATTACTGTTATTTTTACGAAAATGCTGATGTTAATTTTTATTTTTATTGTAGCAAATCAATAAAAAAACGGGAAAACAAAACTGAAAATTTTTGTTGAACAAAACAAACAGTGAATAAATATAAACGTTACACAACCAATGCGAACTCTTTTATACAATTAATTATAATAAATACTTTTTAAAATATCTTTATTTGTTAAATACTTGCTACAATTCATTGAAAAAATGAAAATAAATACCAGTCTACTTGGACTGGTTTTTCATCCCTGGCACATTTCATTCTTTGGTACTTATAGCTTTTTCACAACTAAAGTACAGTCAAGGGCAAAAATATGTAGTTAGTACTTACCTTGTCACTTTAACCACTGTAACAGTTCATATATGGCAGTTCAAATATGACGAAAAAAATGGACAAGGTACTATAGTGTATACATATTTTTGCCCTTGACTATACCTGTATGTACTCGTATTTGGGCAAAATTGTGCATAAAGTATTTCTTTTAACTTGGGCATAAAATTTAAGTCTCTTTTTGCATAGGGGATCTTTTGTGGTGTTGTTATTCTTAACGTGTATTATTTACCTCGCCGTTTAGTCGAAGGACAAATAATACAAGGCCATCCAGTACTGATTTCTTTTTTCTTGTAATTCAGGTTAGCCAGCGACTGGGCGAGGCGAGCGAAGCGCGAGCGTCGGCATGTGGCGTCCAGAAATCCTCTGAAGGCTTTAGCTGCTCGGACGGACCTTAGGGAAGAGTACTCGCCGCCTCCTTCCACTAACATCCGGGACCAACTGATAAAGGAGAAAGGTTGGTATCGTGTCCAACATCTACCTCAAGTGTCTTTAAAGGTACAGCTCATTAGATCAAATAGAGCCACCCAGCACCCGACCAGCACCGGCTCGACTTTAGGCGTCCACTCGTCGAGAGGTGTTCCACGGGTTGACGTCGCGTTTTCTCGTAAGCAGTGTCGTAACATGCAGGCTAACTGGGTTGCGTGCAACCCCCTAAATAAAATCCAAAATCCCTTTTTTTGGCAGTATTTGGTCCAAACTTTGTCAATCTCCTTTGTAATAAAAATCTCAATTTGAAACTTTAGTCCGAAGTATTTTTCTTACCTTTACAACCTTCTTTATTTTTATTTTTTTTTTCATAAAGGTATCACGCATTTCTAGTGGTCGGATTGACTTGAAATTTCATACGAATAAGTAGTTTACATGGCAATACGAGTACCTACCTACAGTCAGCCTAAAAGATGTATTTTTTTTTTCAAAATCTTGTTATCTATATTCTTAAGCCACTGCCAACTGCGGGCTAGCAGCGGAGGCGCTAGCGGCGCTGGCGACTAAGGAGGACTTCGCGAACGTGGCGCTCCGGAGCGCCGCAGCCGCCGTGGCGCCCGGCCCGGGCACCAAACCCGTCATGCTGCTGCAAGTCAAGGGCAGACGGAGGGTCCAAGTACGTATACTTCCAAGGATCCAGTGGCGGACTACCAATGGGTACTAAGTGCCTCCAGTCCCAGGGGGCCTTCAAATGTCTATAAGTTATGGTGTCTGCCCCAAAATTTTTAATTAGAACACCTTTGGGAAAACAAACGCACGCACGTACTCTCAAACATTTCTGTGTGCGCGCCTAGTTACAATCCCAATTACTATCTCTCTTTCAACCTCAATCTTATACTATTTGGCAGAAAGAGACAACGTCGCGCATTTTAGACGATCAGCTTGCTGGCAAAGTTACCTCGATCATTGTACATATCGTGTACTTATATATCTGTATACTTGTTTTCAGACGAGATTAGTTGAGCCTGTTCACACCAGCGTAAATCGAGGAGACTGCTTCGTGCTGATCACACCTGACCAACTGTTCCTTTACCTTGGACATTATGCCAACGTCATTGAGAGGTATTTACAGTAGTCATTTTTCCAAAAAAAATCGAAACGTCATTTACACTATGATTAAACCCATCAAAGGTAAAGATAATATAAGAGACTATGTTTTTTCAGGAATCGAAGCGCCGACGTCGCCCAGCACATTATCAACACCAAAGATCTCGGCTGCAAAAACTGCACAAGCACAATAAAAATAGACGAACAGACCCGGAATTACTCCAACAAGCATTGGAACCAGTTCTGGTCGTTGCTCGGCGTCACCGAAGACATCGAGAACTATAAACCCATTGAGACTGGTCATCCCGACGAAGACGAAATTTTCGAATCCTGTATCGTACAAACTAACATGTGCTACGAAGTAATGGACGACGAACTCATACCTATCAAGGATTATTGGGGCCAAATGCCGAAAATCGCGATGCTCAATCAACAAAAGGTCATCGTGTTCGATTTCGGCTCAGAAATGTACATTTGGTACGGGAAAAACGTACCCCTTGAAAGCCGAAGACGAGCTGCACAACTGGCCCAAGAGTTATACGACGAGGGATACAATTACGAAGAGTGCCATATCAATCCACTCAACGCTGCAACATATCAAGGTGCTAGGGAACGCGCTAACTCGCCAGATAAAACATCGAAAATACGACCCGAATGGGCCATTCTGTCCAAAGTAACGCAACACATGGAAACCATCTTGTTCAAAGAAAAATTCCTCGACTGGCCGGACTACACTAGAGTCATACAAGTCAAACCGCAAGAGAACAGATCGAATAGCACTGAAATAACACCCTGCGATGCCGAGGAAATGTGGTCGAACGAGTACCAGGATCCAGATCTCATTTTAGAAGGATCCCACGTCGGCCGCGGCACCCAGTATTATGACAAGGAAAACATGCGGCACTACGAAATCAAGACAAAATCTGTTTGCAAGTGGTTAATACAGGAATATGACTTCCAGCAAGTCGAGAACCAGGCCGAAATGGGCGAGTTCTTTTCAGGTGACAGCTACATTATCAGATGGGAATACCAGATCACAGTTTCTGGTAGAGAACTGAACGGTAAACCATCAAAGCACAACGTGACTGGCAGAGATCGGTGCGCTTATTTCTGCTGGCAAGGAAAAGACGCGTCTTCCAACGAAAAGGGTGCTGCCGCTTTACTAACCGTAGAATTAGATAAAGAAAAGGGTCCGCAACTGAGAGTAGCTCAGGGTAACGAGCCGCCCGCGTTCCTCAATCTCTTCCAAGGCAATCTAGTCGTGCACCAAGGCAAAAAGAACACAGATAAGAACAGATTCAAGTTGTTCGTCACGCGCGGGAACCTGTCCAACGAAGCGTATTTATTGCAAGTGCCGTGCTCGGTGCGACAACTTCGCAGCCGAGGCTCTTTGCTACTCGTAGACACAGAAAAAGGCTGCCTGTACATCTGGCATGGATCCAGAAGCCTAAAACACACTAAGAACATAGCCATAGAACTAGCTAACAAGCTCATCGCAAGGAAATCCAGTTATCTCTTCGGCGGGAACGTTTCCAACGTGATTATAACTGAGGTTAAGGAAAGCGAGGAGCCTAAAGAAGTTTTGGAAGCTCTCGGGGTGGCTAATAAGCAGTATTATAACTCGGTGTTGAGTGGAGGCAAGGAGTCGGGCGGTGATGTGACGCCGAGGCTGTTCCACTTCACGGATCTGGGCGGGCAGTTCGAAGCTCATGAGGTGCTGTCACCGCTGCGGCACGAACGCTTGGTGACACCCTTCCCTTTTGAACAAAAGGAGTTGTATTCGGCTTCGCAACCTGGTGAGTTCATTCTGTAGTTACTAAATGCGTTTTAAACAATTTTATTAGCAGTAATGTCAATCTTAATATGGGTCATCACTTTAGCTAAAATATTTCAGCCTACTCTAATTAAAACTGACTCATTATTACCATTACCACCATTATTTAGAATTGTTCGCGAGATCTCCTTGTTTCGTCCAATGAGACCAGTAAACTTATTTTTTATCGCGTGGCACTGTCGCAATCACAATTGACAAGTCTCTGTCAAACGATGCGAGATGGCAGTAGTAAGAGAGTGATCGTAATGTCTCTACGCCGACATTGGCAAGAGTGAAAGCTATTAAAAAAAAGAGATCGTTAATACATGCGTCAAAAAAATAATATGTTTCCAATGTTTAATTTTTGAATGTTTGGTTATTTCTAGCGCTATTCCTCTTGGACGACGGTCAGTCGGTGTGGCTGTGGCAAGGCTGGTGGCCCCGCGGCGAGGATGGCGAGTTCGAACCCGCGGAAAGGAACAACGGTAACTTACAGTTTTATATAACTACTAGCTTTTGCTTGTGGCTTCGCCTGCGTGGAATTCGGTTATCGCGCGCTGTTCTGGAACTGTGCATTTTTTCGGGATAAAAAGTAGCCTATGTTACTCTCTATAATCATGAGAAAAATCACGTCGATGATCCGTCGCTCCGTTTCGACGTGAAAGGCGGACACACATACAAACATATAAACATGTATGTTTACTCAGCTTGTCTGTTTCTTATTTAGCCACTTAAGCAGAGACACTAGCGACATCTATGCTGTAGCCCTCATCGAGAAACTTTTCGGCACTCCATCGGAACTAACCGCTCACCCGGACAAGAGATATAAATTCCAAATTTTTGTTACTTTGACCGTGAAAGTAACAAACATTTGGAATTGAAATAAAAAATACAAAAAGATTCCAAAAACTAACCTTACTTTTATTTGTCACTACATGCAGTTTAGAGCTAAAAGTAACCTGGCGACCGACCATTGGTGACTTTACCGCTAAATCAACTGACCAATATAGCGCGCCTAGAATTCGCCATTGCCATTTCCCCCTCTTATTTTTCAAAGTGGCACCCATGCGAACCCGCGGTCGGTTTCTAGTTACTTATATATAAACTTGTTTCCCAGGAGTGGGAGCTTTCGCAGCGCGCTGGCAAGCCCTCCGCGCCGCCGCGCTCCAAACAGCAGAGTCCTACTGGCAGGTGTCTCGCCGGACACGCTCCGATGTCAAAGTGATCGCGGCCGGCCTGGAGCCGCAAGCGTTCACGGACCTGTTCGACACCTGGGCTGAGCACGACGACGCGGCCGAGGCCAATATAGCGGTATGTTGGCTCTATGGTGGTGGGGTTGCGGGGAGGGTTTTTTAGAGTACAAGGTTGGATGATGTTATAAGCGTAAGAGAGAGTTCCAATGGGTATGAAAATATTTCATTATGATACAAGAATGTGAAGTAACTTTTTCTAGTCAATTTTTTTGTGGTTAACTGCCGATTAACATGATTCAATTATTTCTTTATTCATCTTGTACTCTTTTCAGAAATAAACAAATTATTATTTATTTAGTACTTTCTGGAAGTGTGTAAATTGAGTATCGATTGCCAGGGTAAACGAATAAAATTGGTTCATCAATGAACTACAATCTAAATAAAAGAAATTAAATGGGTCGATCAACTTTTTCTTGCCACTCGTTGCTATAGTTACGGTCTCCTGAGTCACTCTTTAAACAGTAAATTTATAGGATTAAAATTTACCAAACATTCATTTTTGTGGTCGTTTTAAGCCCCTTCTATTACTGGTCATCTAATAAGCATGTTAGTATAATCCGAAACAACATTTCTTTTAATAAACTATACTACTTTTGTCCCCTGGCTGACGGGATAGAATAACAGCAAGGAATAGTTGATCCACCCAAATACATGATGAATAATACATTTTCACGAAGTTATGTCGTACCTACTCGGCAATCTCATTACAAAAATTTTCGTATGGAGTAACATAGTTTCTGTAAATAGTTTTCTACTGATAAAGATGGAAACAACTGTACAGTATAACTCACTGGTGACGAGATGCAATATGCTTTTATAAACGCTTTCTTTACACTGTATTATTACACGACTCGGGCCTTGGTTATTTGGTTTAATGTAGCTTGCGTGACTTTTAAGTAAGGGCTGAATACATGCATTATAACTATTAGAATATGATAAATACGTACTTAAATATAATGAAAAAAGGAAATTTTAAACAGTTTGTATTAGTTCGTTAATTTTACAAATATATAAACATGTTAGTTAATATCTACAACTGACGCTGGCCCGGAAATTTCTCCATCAGGTTGAAATTTTTCATTTTTAGTCCTTTAATAGTGGTAATAAAGCTCAATCTTCTTTAAATTCTGAAACCCGACGATTTTTATTAGTAAAAGTTCTTATATCTCCAACAATTCTATCGATGATTTCACCAATTTCGAAGTTAAAGAAGACTAAGGGGCTATTTCACCATCCATTGATTAGTGTTAACTGACGGTTAATTGTGTTGTCGTCTATTCGAACAAAACAAATAGAGACAGCATCAGATTTAACCGTCAGTTAACACTAATCAATGGATGGTGAAACAGCTCCTAAAGCTCTTAATTACTTACCCTTTGTTCATATCGAAAATACAAACTGAAATATAGATGCACAGAAAAACCAGAAAAACAAGACCGGCGCTGGGAATATATTATTGTTTAAATATTATCTTACTTATATTACAAACGCAAAAGTTTCTGAGTACTGAACGACTTAATGAAATTGGATGCAACACAGATAGCGCATAAGCCAGATTAAAATTCTTTCACTATAATGTAACTATAGAGAGTAATAATAATAATAAGATATTTATTCAATAGTTTGCTTACAATTTCTACATACATAGGTACATAACAAACAATACGTAGGTACAATCAAACTATCAAAAGGGAAAGCGACTCAGCTTATGCCTGCGCCTTGCAGAACAGAGTAGTTAGTATTCGGTCCTTACCAAGCCACGTAATTGAAGCACAGTAAGCCATCCGCCGGCACAGTCGTTTGCACCGCACCCTCCATTGCAGCACGGGTACAAGGCGGGCGAGGCGCTCCGGGGCGCCGGCGAGCTCTCCCGGCTCGGGAGCGCCGCCGCCGAGCTGCCGCTGCCCGAGCTGCAGCGCCGCCCGCTGCCCCCCCACGTCGACCCCCACCGCCTCGAGCGACATCTCTCCGACCCCGACTTCATGGTAGGTCACACTGCGCCAGCTTGCCTCTATAACCCAATCGACACTCAACGACTCGAGAGACATCTCTCCGACCCCGACTTCATGGTAGGTCACACTGCGGTGAGCTTGCCTCTACCCCCCGTCGACGCTCAACGACATGAGGTAGGTCACACTGCGCCAGCTGCTTGCCTCGACGACCCCGTCGACACTCAACGACTCGAGAGACATGTCTCCGACCCCGACTTCATGGTAGGTCACACTGCGCGAGAGCTTGCCTCGAACCCCCCGTCGACCCTCAACGACATGAGGTAGGTCACACTCCGCCAACTTGCCTCGACGACCCCGTCGACACTCAACGACTCGAGAGACATCTCTCCGACCCCGACTTCATGGTAGGTCATATGCGCCGGTTTGCTACTAGCGCATCGATTGGAGCGATATTTCTCCGACCTCCACATCATGGTAAGTCACGCTTCGCGAGCCTCTCTACTCTCACGACGACCTCCACCACCTTGTGCGACATCTTTCCGACTCAGACTTCAAGATACGTCACAATCCGCGAGCGCCTTGGCAAGTGCATTCATCGGTGTTGTTGTATGCATTCATTACAGGCCGTCAAAACAGCGATTACCAGGTAACTAAGTAGGTATATGCCTACGCGTGGTAATGGGTCTTGTTACGTAGGTACTTCGATATCACTGTAAATTTGACACAAAAGTAGCCACTATGATACTGTATAAAAAAAAGGGTGAGGGTCCAAAATTCAACATAGACCTCAGTAAAGGTGGCTGGCACTAAATTTATCTTCTCTGAGCTTCCCTTTCTACCCAAAATCGTCAAACTAGTCATGTTAAAATACGTTTTGAATCTGATTCTATTCTTTACCCTTTACTTCGGCAGGAAGCATTCAACATGACCAAAGAGGAATTCGCGCTGCTGCCGGCGTGGAAGCAAACGAATATGAAGAAAGACGTCGGTCTGTTTTGACCCGCCGGCCACGCCGCGCCCGCGCCTCGCGCCGGTTAAGCTATGATGCCACTAACGTAGAACTTTTATACTATTGCAGTTATTTCGTACTTTTCTACTGTTGAAGGATTTGATACAATTAATCGTAAGGGCACGCTTTAAATCTGTAGTTATCCAACCGAGTGTCGTTATTTTGTACTAATGGAATGTAACTATGTATTCGTTCTCGTGATATTTTCATGTAACCGCCGTAGACCGTAGTGTTAGGGTTTTTAATTGTACACGGATTTGGATGTCGGAATTGCTTAGTGGCCGGGTAGAGTCGCATCCATGCTATGGTGTCGTTTCTGTGTAAATAATTTATTTTAATCTATATTTATTTTATATCATTATATTTGATACGGGCGTAGACCGTGATTGATTATACTTCGTTTTTTTAGCATTTACATACTTTTGGTATCATAAGTAATAGTTAATGATTTTTATAAATCTTTTTCAATTAAAAAGACTCGTCAAGATGGTTCTCCCATTTTCTAATGCTAAAAAAACGAAGTATACTTTTATGAGCTCCTGATATTTCGATGCATTTGTGTGCGTCACAGTCACGTGTCTACCCGCAATGATAATTTATTTTCCTATTTGTTTGCGTTTTATGAATTATAACGGCAATATTTACCTAATTTTTATCATGAATTTGTAATTTGAACAGTATTTTTATTTGAAATTACTTATTGTTAGATGTCGAATGCCAGCATGGACGACGGACGGCGACGAATTGTTAGGGTGATATTTTACAGTAACGTTGTGTCAGTGCGTTTTGCCAAAGAGACAGTCTATCTGTGACCAGCACAGCGCGAGCGATGTCTGGCCAAGTATGGTTATCGGTTATAAATCGCTAGGTATACAAACATATTTCTACTACTATTATACGCTTTAGGGTAGGCTTAACGCTGCGGCTGTGGAGGTCGTGTATAACTCCATTGTGATATTTATCTTGTGACCGTCGAGCTATCGCGCTGTTGAGACATTGTTGAATATTTTTTAGCCCGTCTCCACAGCCACAGTACTCCTATTATATTTTAATACATCACATATCTAATCAACTCATTAGCTACTCTTTTATACCGTGCTGTTAGGTGGACCATTGTAAACAGTTTTAATATTACTAATCTTAAAAATTACCCGTTTTTTCCGTTGTTTCGGCCGAGCTTGTATTCTACTGACTCGTTCCAACACGATGACGTAAACAGTTTTGTGTTGCACGAATGCGTGAAAAAACGGATTCGACTAAATTTTGTCTTTTTTAACTCGAACGATTGTAAGGTTTGTACTTTAATTTTAACGCTGTTGCTATGTTGTGTACAATTTTAGATGTTTATTTTTTATATCTAGCTTTATTGCGTACGTAAATGTATTTCGATGGCGAACCATTTTCTCTGCGGCTTGTGATATTACTGGGTCGAGACTGAAAATTAAGCCAGTATTTTAAGGGAGTCGGTGTACTGCCAATGAGTAGAGTTGCTCCAACAATCGAGTCATACATACTTTTGCTGGAACTCTGTCGCCGTGACTGCAGTCCTAAGATGCATTTACGGGCCCCCGCGGCATAGACGTATCTCTCAAATCCAATGTTTAATGTTTTGCTTTGGTTGTGTTACTTATAATATTATTATTGTATTTGAGATTTATTTTGTATAATAATGGTGTAATAAATTGATAAAATTGATTTTTGTTTTTTGTATTTGACTGCCTTTACAATACCTATTACAGCCCGACAAAAACTATAGTATATTATGTGAGGCTTCACTATCGCATTAAAGCTACTGGTACACATGCTAGTTGCTAGCACGAAAGCACAGTATAACAAGTTTTCCCTACAGTAGGCCGACGCCTTTGAAGTTGAGCGATACCGTAGCCTGTATAGGTATTTACGCAAGTAAGAAAGGGGGGAACAAATTTAAAATTTTGAAGGTAGATGTCTTTACGAATTGCTATACTAATTATGAAATAAAAAACACTTTTTTTCCACAAAATATACCTTCATAGATAAGGTACTTGTTGTACAAAATATACTTGTTATACTGTGACGAAAGCATACTATTCAGCAAATGCTACCTACTAACATGTGTGTATAGGACACTTGCTGCTATAAATCGTGTTTTAGTGGTATACTGGTACTTCAGGGACTAGCACGCCAGTAACGAGCATGTGTAAAGCGGCCTTTACCTTCTCGAACACACTCCATCTTACTCACAGAAGGAAGTGTTGCAAACTATTGTGACTCCAAGTACATTAAGCAACGTTTCCGACTACGTTTCCGATGTGTTTTCATTAACCAATAGAAACCCTTCATTTACACATCCTCGCACAGCACATCTTTGGTGGAAACAGCTGAGTGGTGCTAGGCGAGGTAAATGAACCGTTTCTATTGGTTAATGAAAAACATATTCCTCTCAACACATCTTCGCACATGCCTAGTGGAAACGCTGCTTTACACAGGCCTCTGCACAGAGTTAATCCTGATGGCAAAAGTTACATTGCAGGGAAAATAACCCAACCTGATGGTATCAAACAAAACCCACTAATATTATAGATGTGAAAGTCTGTAAGTATTTTTGTTTGGTACCTTTTCATGTATAAACCGGTGAACCCATTTAGATGAAATTCGGTAGGTATAGACGATAGCGATAAATGAATTCTTCGCGAAAGGAGTCGCAGGCAACAGTATTATAATATAATGGATAGATTTGCTTTTACTCTGTCCCTGTTTGGCTGGTTCCTGCAAACTAGACTTGAACCTACAAAAACCAAAATTTAAGGCATACAATTTAAATTTTCTTTTTGGATCTGCCTTGCTTGGTTGATAGCTGGTAAGGTCCGACCGAGACTGCTTTTTATTCTCGGCCGAGACTGAGACAAAAAATAAGTAAATTTGTTGCATATAGGGCGTAATATTTAATATGGGAAGAATGCCAATACTCAAAATTATTAGCGTTTCGCTTGTTACTCTCGTTAGCGGGTGTCAGTAAGTTGCAAGTACCAGACGCACGAGCCCAGCCCAGGCGAGACAACCAATCAAAATCCCAAGGAAAGCTCGTGTCACTGCGGTAAATAGCGCGACAGTATTAAAGTTCTGTGCCGCCGCGGAGTCTCGGTCGCGGCCGAGAAACTCTGCTGTTTTGGGCCGAGACCTAGACCAAGATCTTGGCCCGATTTTTGGCCAAGATTCGCCGAAACCGAGACCGAGATCTCGGTCGGATATTAAAGTGGGTTATGATTGAAACTAAGTTTTTTTTTCACATAGTTTATCACACTCACTACGTTATTTACAAAATTGCACAAAGTGATCTCGTTTCTTACACACCTCAACTTATTTACATTAATAAATATCTACTTAAATAACTTCCTTTAGCATTTCAAAGGGGCATTCCCGAAGGAAGTGCTATTGAACTTGCCAGCGTTTTAGAAGAAGAAGCGGCGGAAAAAGCTGAATTCCTCGCTATCTTCATCAGAATCGTTATTCTGCTCGTCATTTTCTTCCTGAGACCTTTCAACTTCTTCGTCACTTACTTCATCATTGGCTTCCTCTTGAGCCCTCTGCCATTCTTCGTCAAACTCTTCGTCGAATTCTTGGAGAATAGAGAGCTTCTTGCGGGTCTCTTCTATGAGGTCATAATCTTCAGATTCCTCCTGAGCAACCCGGTTTTTCCTGCTTTCCTGTTCGTTCTCTTCTTCATCTTCATTCTCTTCTTGTGACCTCTCAGAAACATCTTCATCTTCATTACCTGATTCTTCTTGAAGGGATCGCTTCTTACGGCTTTCTTCTTCTTCTACTCCTTCAACTTCTACATCCACATCCTCTGACTCTTCCTGAAGGGCCCTCTTTTTACGACTTAACTCTTCTTCGTTATCGTCTTCGTCTTCCAATTCTTCTTGGCGTTTCTTGAGGCTTTCCTCTTCTACTTCTTCATCACCGTTCTCTTCTTGTCGCTCAAGGTCCTCTTCATCTTCCTCAGCATCATCCCCATTTTCTTCCTGTCGTTTTAAGTCTTCTTCTTCTTCATCTTCACCTTCCAATTCTTCTTGGCGTTTCTTGAGGAGTTCTTCTTCTGCTTCTTCATCATTTTCTTCCTGCCTTTCAAGGATCTCTTCCTGATCATCAACTTCATCGTCGTTCTCTTCCTGAAGCTTCTTGCGGGTTTCTTCCTCTAAGTCCTCTTCATTTTCTTCCTGCCTTTTCCGTGCCTCTTCCTCATTCTCATCCTCAAGTTCTTCTTGCCTTTCTACATCCTGTTCTTCATCTACACCTTCATTCTCTTCCTGACTTCTCTGTAAATCCTCTAAGTCACCTTCAATTTCGGTCTCTTCTTGGGATCTCTCAACATCTTCTTGCTCTTCATCAAGCTCTTCTTGGAATTTATAGTCGTGGTGATTTCCATGATGGTGTCCCATAGCATAAATGTGGACGGGTCTGATGAAACGACGGCGGTAGAGAAGCTTCTGTAGTTCTTCAATTAATTCTTCCTCATTTTCGTTCTCTTCTTGTAGTCTAGCCTTGAGAGACTTGATGACTTCATCTTCTTCGCCATCGTCCTCCTCTTGATGGTGATGGTGGTGGTGGTGATGACCATGGTCATGCTTTCCTTTTGCGAGCTTTTGTATCTCTTCGATCAATTCATCTTCTTCTGCGTTCTCTTCCTGCAACCTAGCCTTCAGGAATCTGATGACAAAGTCTTCTTCCCAATCATCGTTGTCGTCACCGGAGCCTTCCTCGCTTTCTTCGCTCACTTCTCCATGATCATGATCATGGTTGTGATGGTGATCAGGGTCATGACCATGTTCGTGGTCGTGATGGTCGTGATCGTGGTCATGACCAGCTTCAGTGAGCTCAGCGTTTAGGCGAACTTCTTCATCGTCCAAATCATTATCTTGTTCCTCATTGGCTTCATCAGCGGTCTCTTCTTCTACCAAGTCTTCTGATTCTGGCTCTTGCTCTGGTTCAGGTTCTGGTTCTGGCTCAGGTTCTGGCTCTGGCTCGGGTTCTGATTCTGGCTCGGGTTCTGGCTCGGGCTCGGGTTCTGGCTCTGGCTCGGGCTCAGGTTCTGGCTCGGGCTCTGGCTCAGGTTCGGGTTCTGGCTCGACACGACAACTTGCTGGGGGAGGTGACCAATCGCAAACCTGAAAAAAGTTTAATTCATTAAACAAATTATTAAAACAAACAACTGACCGCAAGCTGCACGCTGGCTGCGATTGAACTTTATGAGCAATCTGGAGTTACTTGCAGTTCTAATGCAGTCCGTCTATACCACCCTAAACAAATCCTGTACTACGGGTGGTAGAGAACTGATAAACAATCCTTATATACGGCATCCTAAGACTCACTGTCAAAGGTTTAACACCAGAATTTGAAAATAAATCATGAAATATTTGGGTGGGACAACTATGTCTTGTTATTCTGTCCCGTCAGCGAGGGGACAAAAATAGTACAATTTAATAGAAAAAATGTAGAGTTATTGTAATGTATTGTACCTGTTCCACCTCATTGAACCAGGTGTCTTGCGGACACTCCATGCGATACGCGTTCCCGGCATAGCACTGGTAGTAAGCCACGCAATTCTCCACGCTGGCAATGCGTAGGAAGTTTTCCTGTCCCGCGCATAGGGTCTCCGGATTTTGTCTCAAGGAGATTGAGAGAGCGGAGGCGCTAGCGACAGCCGCCGCGCATACGATGAGCCTCAGGGTTACTGCGGATAAAAGGACGGTCAAAAACATAGTCGGGCCACAACTTTTTACCGACACTAATCTGGCCGCGAAAATTTTCAAACAATCGCAGATTTTTGTAAGTAAACATGTTTTTTTCTGTTATTTAATAGATGGTGTACATGAATACATGCCATCCTACGTAAGTTCAACCTATTACACCGTGAAATATCTTGTTGAAAGTACGATTTTTCGGTAACGCCAGAGACAATTTTGGTAACGCAGGAGACGCCCAAAAGTGTCGGTAAAGAAGTTGGTTGGCCCAGTCTTCACATTTCAAATTTCTTTCGGGGCTTAAAATGTAAGAAATAAATACAAGAACTATTATACAAGTAGTTAAAGCAACAAAAGAAAAACTTAAGACTTGAAATTGAATTCCTAATTAACAATCGTGTGGTTTTTTTTTTTTCGGACGGACTGTTGCTGTTGGCCTCAGACGGCCTTTACAGCTTACCGGAGAGAGGGCGAGCTGCCAGATGGGCTGCTCAGCAACCAATCGTGTGGTACAGTTACCTGCATTAATATCTGCCACAACGGAGCGTGCAAAAATATCTAACACATCCTATTATCCCTAGAAATAGAGTCGTATCAGATATTTAGGCCCGCTTTGGTGTGGCAGACGTTATGTGCCTAATACAGACTACCTTTGTGCTACTAAACTAAATGATGATTAAATGATTAAATATGCTATGAAATACTTATTATAATTGTAATAGTGGTCAAATAACGTCCCGGGTTCGATTCCCGTGTCGGGGCAGATATTTGTATGAAAAATTCAAATGTTTGTCTCGGGTCTTGGGTGTTTATTATGTATTTAAGTATGTATCTATATATATAATTATTATTCGTAACTTGTAATTATAGGTATTTTTTACTGGATTATATAGTAATTCACGTGACTAGGCCGGTATTATCGTCGGGTTTCAACATTCGATTCATTCGAGTGCCCGATAACTGTGACACAAGATGCGAACTGTCACTTGAGAGATAAAATCGAGAGCAATATCCTCTAAAAGTATTTGGATATACAAGTACACTCTTTGTTTGAAAAAAATTACGAAGACTTGAGTTACAAAACTAGCTTTTGCCCACGCCTCCGCCCGCGTGGTATTCGGTAATCTAGCGCGCTGTTCCCTCGGGAACTGTGCATTTTTCCGGGATCAAAAGTAACCTACTCTCGGGCCCATAAACTATCTCTATGTCAAAAATCACGTCGATCTGTCGCTCCGTTACGGCGTGAAAGACAGACAAACATACAAACACACAAACACATACAATTTCGCATTTATAATATTAGTATGAAAAAATTCCCTCATATTTTTGTGTGATTTTAACAGTATTAGTGACATAGGTATTATTTTATAGTTCTTATTGACGGAGCCTAGTGCTATGTATGCAGCCTATATTTCTAACTTCATATAAAAAATTTAGATTTCGTATTCATATTCAAAATAATTTGCTATTGTGGATCCTCCCATCTAATCCTTATTGTTTTGTTTAAAAAATACATAACAGCAATTTAATACTTATTGCACCTTAGCCACTAGCACCTTAGATACCTAGGCTATATAGCACTTGGCTCCGTCAATGACAATTATAAAATAATACCTATGTCACTAATGCTAACTAAAAGCACACAAAAAATATGGGACCCT
The DNA here is from genome assembly GCA_037349165.1 of Choristoneura rosaceana. NCBI lineage: Eukaryota > Metazoa > Arthropoda > Insecta > Lepidoptera > Tortricidae > Choristoneura > Choristoneura rosaceana. Next base: position 12,108,314 of record JAZBNJ010000041.1, on the reverse strand, counting down.
AGAGAATATTGTTGTACTTAAGTAATTAAAAAAAAAATCTATGACATACTTGTACTCATCATTTTAGCAAAGAACAGACTTGTAATGCACAATTTTTCTGCAAATGTTTTACATCCGTACAACGAATCCATAAAAAATAAACCTAACGAAACCTTATTAAATAAATTACTTAAAAAACAATATTCTATTATGAATAGGTAACGTTTAAACTACCAGCCTTAGCCGCAAGTCACTTTCACTAAATAATTAATAAAATAAAGAACTTACAACTCATTTCGACCGCAATGCACCCTCTAGTTGCGATCCTCGGCAGAAATAAGCTTAACTCCAGGAGGAGGTGAATTTTATCGAGATCATTATATCACGAGAGCTAGATAACGTCCGAGCAAGATACTCCGATACTGTCGATCACCACTATCTGTTTAGCGTGCAGTTTGACAAATGCGACTTTTCCAATTGAAAAAACGTAAAAAAATGCGACAGAATAGTCTGGAATTTCTAGTAACGAAGGACTTCGCAGTTTTCCAATTGTCAAATATACAAGTAGTGTTAAAAACAGTCTAAGATTTTTTAAAGAAAATAAACTTGCTGGATTGTTTTTTATTATAAAAAAATGTATACTCAGCGGCACCAAATTTGGCCGACTCTACATACAAAATTACCTATTTCTGCATACATTTGAGGGCCAGATTTTTTGCCGCTCAGTATACATTAGGTGTATTACAATTCAAACTTGAGTTCTGCTAATAAAGAGATGATACTTAGTTTGTTATTTTGAAATCTGACCCTGCTTTGTTTAGTAGAAATATCCTGTTGTTTTACGATTGAGAAGTTATTGTACGAGGACGCACTAGGGGGTAAGTAATAGAATATATAAAAACAAAATATATAATATTCATTATATATAACTTCACTTTCTCTATTTTTTTAAAGATAACATTCGTTTGCTATAATGCTCATAATATATAATGATAAAATATATAATTCCATTATAAATAATGATCTATGGCAATAAATACTTTGAGTATAACGATCAAATAATATAATATTCACAACCTCTAACAACCAAAACATATAACATTCATTTTCACCTCACTAGCTCGAAAATGCTTTCTTTACCCTTAGAAATCTGCGTGGAAAGTAGCTTTTTATCCTCTAGGCTGGAAAGAGTTTTTGAAATTCGAACGTTATCGTGAACGGCTGCCCCCTTGAAAATACATCGACCGCTTACTTTCACAACCTCGTATCTAGCCACAAAATTGCTATATAACTAGAATCATCTTTATGTTAAGTACGATAAAGTGTTTATTTGTTGTAGGTATATAATTCGGTTATATACGAGGTTGGGGAAGGAAGCGTTAAATATTGACGTGTTAACAAAGAAAGTTCCATTTGTTATTTTCTCGCTGTAGTGAGGTGAAAAATTGTGTGTTTCGCTCGGCTGTAAAGTTTTTTAGCGTCTCGTGCCTTTGAAACCCTCGACTGCGCTCAGGATTCTTCATTTGAACCACTCGCTTCGCTAGTGGTTCAATCCTAGAATCCTTCGCTTGCTCAGGTTTCAATATATGCACTCGCGCCAAACAGTCACTTTCCAGCCTTGCATAACAAATAACTATTAATCTTACAACGGAAAATATAACGCTCAAAAATATAAACGTAATAACAAAAATATAAAACCGAGTATTCCGAATGTGAATTCCTAAAAGCAATAGCTTCATGTTTAAGCTTTAAAAAATATAGCTATGTTTATTTTTGAATAAATTTGTCGATTAATTTATTGTGTATTCTTTGTTTATTTTTATTTCACTTTTGCGGTTTCCTCGCTGCTATAAAAAAAACCTAACACCGAAGGCTAAGGCGGGAGCTACGCTCCGCTTCGCTCCCGCCTTAGCCTTCTAAACCTAACCTATCCGAGTCGCTTCTGCTCCGAACCGTCTTGCTCGCTCGCTTCGCTCGCTCGCACAAATTTTGGAGTGAAACTTTTCAATTCAAAAATTAAAGGTTGATAAACACCTAATGTTCTGGTTTTAAAATTTTTAAATTTTACAAGTATTTTAGAAACAAAGTACCTAGGTATATCACTTGATATTATATCATATTAATGTTATATAAAACGTTATTACGTATTATGAGTGGTATACTTTATGTATGTTATATCATATGAATTTAGCCCATAAACATGTTATTTCTTATGAAAGTATATAAAACAATTGTTATTCTGATCGAACGTTATACTCATTGAAATTATAGTGTTTCATGTTATACATAATGTAATTATATATAATGAACGTTACATAACATGAAAATATATCTAACGTTTTTATATATCTTGGGACGCACCCCGCACTAGGTACCCAAGTGTAAGTATTTTTGATTCTTGGACTGCCTGGAATTAAAACACAAGCGATAATTGAATGGATGAGCGGATAAATAAATTTGTATCAGGCGTTTTCATTGATGAAGTGCATAATGCATAATACACTAGCTACACCTCAGTAATGTAGTTTTAAGCAATGGTTCTACTACATCACTACCTGTTGCCGCTGGTTCTTGTATTTATTTCCTACCTCAGTGCGGAGCAGGAGTGTAAGGGGTCGAAGGGCTATTAGACCCCTTCTCGCAATGAAAAGGAAAAAAGGTAATTTAGTGCGGGGAAGTTTAATGTGCTTCTCACGTAAAGTAACGCCATATTATCAAAATTTAAAAGCTATACAAAAACATTATTTGTTCTATTCTTCTCCAAGGATTGCCCAAGATACCCTCAACAAACCGTACGAAAGTACTCCATTTTCGCTGCCGCACGGGGTTTCGACCACGCAAGGAACTGTTTATGCCTCTTCCCGCAGTGAACGTGTTAAGCTAGAGACGAAGCTAGTCCTTACTACTTATTTATTTATTGTAATAGTTCGTAAACCAATAGTGGGCAAATATGGCCCATAGTGCACCTTAAACTTAACTTTATGTATGTCGGCGGCCGATCGTAAAATCCGCCAGATCACGAAATTCCTAGGCATATCGTGAAATGGCGCCATTTCATGAATTGGCTAAGGGACATCCGCCATATCGTTCAAAACTCACCGTTTGACGATTTGCCTGGTGACGTTTAGGCAGATCATGAAATTCCAAGGCATATCATGAAACGCCGCCATTTCATGATTTGGCTAGTTTAGGCAGATCATGAAATTCCTAGGCATATCATGAAATGCCGGCAAATCGTTTCTGGCACTTCGCCGGCCGCTGCCGCGGCACGCTCGCTTCGCTCGCTCGGCTCGTGCGTAGTAGTCACAATTCATACTAACCACTCCTCGCTTCGCTCGTCGTACCTATTTTTTTCTTTTTTTCAGCATATCACGATATGCCCGGTATAAAGCTAGGAATATCGTCGAATGCGTTGCTCTAATCGATCTGCCGTATTGTTTCTCAGACACATCGTGATATGCCTAGACAACTTTTAGGCATATCATGAAATGGCGCCATTTCATGATGTGCCCAGGAATTTCGTGATCTGGCTGATATTACGACCGGCCGCCGACATGTATACTACCTACTCGTATAAACGTCATAACTATAGCATAGCATTAGACCTCACTTCGAAATTAAAATTTTTGGTTGGTTAAGAGCCATTGCACCTTTTCTTTATAACTTTGAGGTTTATAGTGATCCTTTTCTTATGACACGGCTGGTCGAAGAAGTAGGAAAAAGTGTGTCTAACTACTAAAACTAAAAGAAGGCCATTACAACAAACGAATAAATTAATTTGGTAATGCGGCCTGCGTTCTAGGGTCCATGCCAGCGACATCTCTTGACGACGTGTTTGCCTTATAAAATAATAATAAATAGGTATTAAGTTAGTTAATTATATGATTAGTAAGTAGTTAATTATTATATGTACATTAATAATTTGGTAAATTCAGGTACTTTACCTATATGTACATACATAATCATATTATTTCATGCGACTCTACTTCGCGATTATCATTCGCATCAACAAATCCACCGCCTAAACCAATTTCAGTGGCCATACACATCAAGTAATAGACGTAGTTTGGTGACCTTGAAGCAATCATCAGATATGGACATGCACAAGATTCGCTCGCGGCAGTTTTATGTCAATAAGCTAAATTATTTTCACGAGTAAAATCATCTGGATACCTACGGGTGCCGCAGCGCTGATAGACGTAATGTACTCGTATTAGAAGTAGAAACAATTAAAAAAATAGGTAATTTACCGAAGCAGATAAGGCTATGGAAAAAACTATAATCGAAGTTTCTTTTAGGGATCGAATCCAGAGTCGTCTGAGTTACTCGTCTGAGAACCAAAGTCGTCTACATAGCTCAACGCATTAGCAAGCTGAAATGGCAGGTGGGCAGGTCACAATTGTGCCGCAGAATTGATTCCACGTTTTAATAAACGCAGTGTAGAGCTACGTGGGCAAGGATCGGAGGAAAGTTGATGATCAAACCGTGCCGTGTCATGTCCTACGCTGATCAATGGACACAGGCCGATGATGATGACGGAACGTACAATAATGTAATGGATCATTTAAGCCCCGAAATGTATCGGTACCTGGCTATTATCCATGATGCGTAATCAAACTGTACCTATGTATTCGTATAATTCCGTGGACATTCCTTTATCTACATGTTATTAATTTCTTTATGGAGCGAAGACATGGTCTTTTAGAATTCAGGATTCAGGAACGATGTCTTAGAAATGTGGTGGTGTGTACTGGAGATGGATGTGTGCACTTAACAGACTCACGTTAAGATTCTTGCGGCGGAAGCGCTGGCCAAGTAGGTATAAATGTGTAAATACAATACAGGTTTTGTAGGGATGATTTGTCAGTGTGGAGATAGTTTTTGACTCTAAAAAGGACATAGATTAGCTTTCATCTCGGAAATCAGATCTACAGGGCTACTCCGAAACTCGAAACTCGAAGTTCGTGTCGTGCGGCCTCTGTTGCTATCGTATTAAATAGTATAAGCCAGTGTCAGAGGGACCGCACGACACAAACTTCGAGTTTTGAGTTTCGGAGTAGCCCTGCTATGTATAGTTCCCACGGATGTGCGATAAACGATTTCTCGGCAGATAATTTAATTTGTAATAGATCTAGCTTTCCCTTGTTTGATATCTAATTCTAAAACTTACCTCTTACATACAACAATTCAGCAATAACAGATTACCCTTCTATAATTATACATACAAACAAACAAATAACCCAGTATAATTAATATTAGTCGAAGAGAAGACCGTATGGATTTACCACACGACATCACAACTACCTACTACATTTATTAACTGCGTTTAACATTCCTTTCCACTTTGTTTACCGCAGTTAGTGAGTGAAATCTGCGTCGCAAAATAGCAACTTGCCCATACGTGGGCCTAATTACGTCACGCCTACTGGTAGTTTCGTAAGTTTTAAGCCAGGATAGTAGGTATTCTGCTCATGTTATTGGTAAGTACATTTTTGTCTCTTTTTAACTGAAGTAGTAGAACAGAGATAGGTACATTAAAGGACAATCTGTCCACTGTGGGATTAGATAGGATACCCGAGTTGTATGAAAAGTTTTGAACCCGCCTTCGTGTGTTTTGAGACTCGAAATTGATCTGCACGTCATTATTTGAGATTTGTAGGCGTGTGGTATGTTTGAAATTATGAGGAAATGTTTAAAGCAATGCTATAATTAATTCCTTTGATTTTATTTATGGAATCTACATAGGTAACAAAGTGTAACCGTTATTTTAGCTTCTTTACTAGATTGGACCCATTTATATGAATCAGTATGCGTTTTGAAACTATAAGACATAGCGCACCTTTAGAACGAAAACGACACAATTCAAAATGTTCTCATTTTAGAACTCAATCATGTTTTGTTTTATACAAAGTTCATTTCAGTAATGTGAATATTTCGAATTGTGTGTTTCATTCTAAAGGTGCGATAGGTAGAACGATTATGTTCTATGGCAAAGTTTAAACTCCATTCATATTATATAAAAAAAACTCAATGTTTATTTATTGCCTATCGTGACAGACAGGCGGATAGTGTAGCGACATTAATAAGGTCAAAAAACCGGCCAAGAGCGTGTCGGACACGCCCAAAATAGGGTTCCGTAGCCATTACGAAAAATTTAAGTAATATTTTTCAAAGGATTTCGTATTTTATAAGGAATCTGCCAAGTTTAGGTATATTTTATACCTTACGCTGCTATTTACTCATAAACTACTAATATTTCTCAAGCAAACTAAGCCGTTATAGTTTTCCTTGGAAGTTTGATATACTGCCTACCATCCTGAATTTTTTCAAATTTTTCCACCCACCGGTTTAGATTTTAGAGGGGGGGGGGACGCTCGATTTTAATGAAAATTTGCACTTTAAAGTTGAATATTTCGCAAACAAATGACTGAATCGAAAAATCGTTTTAGCAAACCCCTAATGGTTTTAAAATATCTATCCAACGATACCCCACACTATAGGGTGTTGGATGAGAAAAAAAAAATCACCGCCACTTTACGTCTATGGGAGGTACCCTAAAAAAAATTGTTTTTGAATTTTTAATTGTACTGTTTTGTCGGCATAGTTTACCTATATATCCGTGCAAAATTACAGCTTTCTAGCATTGATAGTCCCTGAGCAAAGCCGCGGACGGACAGACAGACAGACAGACAGACGGACAGACAGACAGACATGGCGAAACTATAAGGGTTCCGTTTTTGCCATTTTGGCTCCGGAACCCTAAAAAAGGTGAGTTTGGTAGATAAGGTAAGGTAAGGTTAGTCGCCCTTCGGGTACGGAACTCAAATTAGCAACCATTGTATAATAGTACAATAGTATAATCCTAATATTATAAATGTGAAAGTTTGTGAGTGAGTGAGTGAGTGAGTATGTTTGTTACTTCTTCACGCTGAAACGGCTGGACGGATTTTGATGAAATTTGGCAAAAAGTTAGTTTATAACTTGGATTAAAACATAGGATACTTTTTATCCCGATAATCCCGCGGGAAAGGGATAAAATCTTGAAATAATAACCGCTGGGCTTAGAGTCATGAAATTTGGTAGGTATGTAGGTAGCTGGACGTCTGGAATAAGCGACTTTTTGACCCGACATTCCCACGGGATACCTAGGGATAAAGACCGAATAGTTTACGCGTGCGAAGCCGCGGGTAAAAGCTACTATACAATATAGTACTAAATAGTAGCAGTACCTATAAGAACCATATACGAGTATATGCCGTCGTCGGACATTTTTACTAAATTTATTTTTTTGTTTATAGTTAATTAGTTGCTCTGTAAATGTTTTAGTTCAGTTAACCCATCAATAAAATACGAGTACCTACCTGTAAGTAATACCTATATAAAAAAATCCAAATACCGTAAAAAGGGGTTACTTATTTCAAAATGGTACTATGGAAAACAGTTTTTAATATCCTTTTTTTTTCGACCATCTGTGGCAGTGAAACACTTAGGTGCCTGTTTACCTAACGTAGGTATTATAATTTAGTCAACCAGATCGGATTTAGGGTATAACCATCTTCTATCGCATGCGCACCATATAATAGTTTACGTAGATAGATAAAAAATATTTAACTAGGCAGGTACTTAAGATAATGCAAGGAATTTCTTGTACTTACTCACTATTGTCAGGCATGTTCGACATCTCTCTATCTTTATTCATAGGTACCTATACCTAGTGCCATCCACGAAGACGCTTGATTTTTTCAAAATTAGACATTAATGGTAATTGTAATAAAAACCACGGCACGCGTATCGTGAATGACTCTACCTATATGAGTACATAAGTATAGAACATTGGCGTCGTTACTGACTGACCGACTGACCGATAGACAACATAGGTAAAAACATCTTAAGCGTTCAGAAGGCAGACTGGACAATCATGTTACCTATTTTTGCCTTCCCTGAATTTTACTAAGAAGTTCGTTAATTTAAGATGTGTGTCATATCATACATATCATTTTTGTTTGTATTCAGTTCAATTTTCGCCGTGATTATCACAACTCCGTCACTTCCAACTACAACAAGGGATTGAACCATGAGATAAGCTTATCAATTGACTGACAATGAGATAAATAATGTCAATGTCGATTGAGTGGTCTTAGCTTCTAGAATGTCCGTAGGGATATTTCCCGGTATTAGTAAGCCGTTTTATACTTTACCGAAAATGTATGTACAGTTAATGTCATAAATGGGTAAGACTCACGAGCGTTTTCCCCGCGTGCTCACTTTTGTACCTTGACATTTTAACATCATGTTTGAAAAGCCATACGAAATTGTATATACCGGTTGAAAACAACAAGGTGTAGAAGTGATCATTTATGACCTTGACTGTACTTACCTAAGTAGGTAAGTATGTAAATATCCTAATTTACAAAAAAAAAAAAAACAAACACAGTGACAAACTTTATTGAGTAACATTCAGAAACGCCAACTTATTTCTTCATGGATCTGTTCTAGTTAACTTTTTTATGTTTAAATTGATATTGTAAGTTAGTTATACAGATCACTGCATAGGTACTGTTGGTTGATTGAAAAAAGCCTTTTTCCAAAAATTATGACAATTTATTTACTTAAAGGTTTAGGTAGGTACAATTAACACTACGAAAAAACGAAACACAATACTTAACACAACCATGTAAAATATTATAATTACTTATACTTACTTAATTTCAAAGAGATACAGATATTCTATAGTCTCAAAGTTAGGTAAGTGCTTACTTAACTTATCTACTAACTTAAATTTTACTAGATTATTATGAAACTAGCTTATGCACGCGACTTCGTCTACGCGGATGTAGATAATCGCGCAGTAGCGCCCTCCACCGGAGTAAAAGGTATCCTATGTTGATACTTGGGGTTCAAAATAATACTTAGTTAGGTATACACCACATCAAAATCGGTCCAGTGGTTTTGATGTGAAAGCGTAACAGACAGACAGACAGAATTACTTTCGCGTTTGCGTTTATAATATTAAGTATTGATTATATATAGACAGTGTTTAGCGAAGTCAAAACTTAAATCTTTGAAAAATCTATATACCTGTCTCTTTCTTAAACGCTTTTGTCTATGCAGGCAGCGGCGCTACTTGCGTTTACGTCACGTGCAAGTATGTCTTTCTCTGTCTAATCTTGAATTTCAAACCTTTATAACTGTTATTTGTAAAGGTACCTTAATAACTGTTTATTTATTCGATAACAGGTATTGTAAAGTTTTCATTTTCAAAACAGAAAAATAGTCAAATACCGTACTCCCTGGACCACGGATCGGCAAACGTAGCGTAGGACGTCCTCAGACTCGGTGGTGCGATGATCTTCGCAGGGTGGCTGGCAAGAGCTGGATAAGAGTAGCCGAGGATCGTGCTCAGCGGCGTGCCTAGGGAGAGGCCTATGTCTAGCAGTGGACGAACATAGGCTGATGATGATGATGATGTACTCCCTGGAGCTTACGTATAAATCTTATGCACCATTGACATTGATTTACATCAGCTAATCTTGTGACAGAAAAGTCAAGATAATTTCTTTACACCTAGTATTCGAAATTTAACGTATACCCACTTGAATCGCGTCAGAGATAAACAGTTTGTCACATAAACTCCGTTTTGTTCGTTTAAACCAGCTACCATGACACGCAAACTCATGCGTCGCTAAGTGCGTCTCGTATCTACAATTAGGTTCTTTAATAGTACAAATGAGGATTTCTTGTCAGACAAAATTACTCCAGATGTGAAAGACGAACAAACAAACAAGCACACACACTTTCGCATTTATGGAAATACTAGCTTATGACCGCGACTTCGTCTGCGTGGATCAAGGTTATCGCGCGGAGGCGACCTTTACTGGAATAAAAAGTATCCTATGTTGATCCCTGGTGTTCGAACTACCTGTACACCAAATTTCATCAAAATCGGTTCAGTGGTTTTGACGTGAAAGCGTAACAGACAGACATATAGAGTTACTTTCGCATTTACAATCCATACTCCATACTGATATTATAAATGCAAAAGTGTGTTTGTATGTTTATATGTTTGTTCGTCTTTAACGCTGTAACGGAGAGTGATATAGGCTACTTTTTATCCCGGAAAAACGCACAGTTCCCGAGGGTACAGCGCGCGATAACCGAATACCACGCGGACGGAGCCGCGGGAAAAAGCTAGTATTAAATAAAGTAGGGATGGATTTCGTATGGAAGTATGGATAAGATACGCTGCCTGTTTAGGGTAAGACCGCATTGTCATCAAGAAGTCGACATACTGTTAGTACCTAGGTACTCCATGTACCTATCTGTCCTATAGACATGTTGATAGCGACAAAACGAGTCACCTCTACTTGAATTCAGGTAGCAGTCAGTAGGTTAGATAGCTACGCATAAACTACTATTATCTTCTGATAAAATAACATTCGCCTTCATATCACATAAAAGGAAACTGCCATTGCATAATAGAATACTCGCGAAAAGATAAATGATCAATTTCCAAGCCTTGATTAGATAAATGCAGTTTTTGGTAAAACCAGTTTAAGTTACAGGTCGGTGAAATTGTTTTTAAAAATTTGCTGTTTCCACGGGAATTTCTATCTCTAGGGGAGCAACCTATTCTCCGGGATAAAAACAATCTTAATGTTCATCCTAGGATCTGAAACTTCATCTAAACAAAATCAAATTTCATCTACAGGTTCAACGTTTTGAACATTAAAAGGTAAACAGACAGAATTTTTGCATTCACTCAAAGTATTAATCAGTGTCATGCAAAATAAAACCATTCAGCTCCATTAGATACTAAAAGGCTGAAATAACGTTTGTCATTTATTTTCTTATAGTAGAGACTGTTGCCTTATGCCCCAATATCTCGTAGACTGTGGTATGAACGAACTATGCAGGTTATCTCAATCATTTGCCCGAATTTAGTACACAATGTATCTTTTTCAATAACCAACTGTCATTTGTTATAAAGTCATTTATTTCTAACACAGTAGTTCTTCAGAATTGTTATTAAACCAGCCTATCATGATTAAATAATTGTAAAGGTTTTGTATATGATCACCTGAAGTGTTCAAAGCCTCAACAAAAAGAAGAAAAAAAAGGTTTTGTATCGAAAAGGTTCCGCAACAGTAAAGATATCGAAATTAATTAGAAATGTTCAAAATACATTATGATACTTTAATTAAAATATTATAATGGCTATTGGAAAAAACACCAACAATTCAATATCATAAAATTCATAAAATGTCATTCTACTTTCCTAATATTCCGTATTGCGCTAAACAGATAATACAAAAGGCGTTTTTTCCAAATTAAACCGTAGTTAACTCAAGTGGACTTTTCCTGAAACATTTCTAAAATATTGCACTCAACAAACAGCTGAAATCTCTCGGATTTTATGTTCTTTAGGATTTTGCACCTTAAAATATTATTGTTGTTATTCTTCACTAGTGGAAATGTTTTCAGGAGAAACCCGTGTTTTTATATTTGAAATTATGTCTCGTAATGTTTAGGCTTTTTGCTTTACATTATTTTTGATGTTTTTTTTTTTAGGACCATCTTCTTTAATTTTTTGTATCTATGTGAAAAAAGAAGTGGATTGAATTACTGACGACCTGACGTATTGCTTACAATTTCAGACAGCGCTTTTTTATCATAGAGACGAGCTCGAATAGGTTTTTGGTAATTTTTTATCCTTTTATACTTAACTAGCTTTTGCCCGCGACTCTGCCCGCGCTGTTAGCGCGCGCTGTTCCCTCGGGAACTATGCATTTTTCCGGGATAAAAAGTAGCTTATGTCACTCTCTAATCTCTATGCCAAAAATCACTTAGATCCGTCGCTCCGTTACGGCGTGAAAGACGGACAAGCACACAAACACACACACTTTCGTATTTATATTAGCCGGTCGCGTGCCAAACAAGGGTGTGCCGAGACCCGGACGCTTGCCACTTAATGTTTAAGTACGGATGTTATGAATTTATTTTTTATGTCTATTTCAGTAACCATCTAACTGTACATTTTGCTGGTAACAGTGGATAATCATAGAATGTCTAAGTACCAATTTTTGTACGGAAATTTAGGCTCATATGACCCTAACAGGGCGTCACGTATAGAATTACACACATACACACAAACATCACACCTATAAAAGAAAAGAAAGAAAAGGGCATGAAAAGTTACGACTTCGGAGCCACATTTAGCAATTTTAGGTTTTAAGTTTGACAAAAACGGTATAATAGTGATAGGTTGCTAGCCTTACCTATTTATAATTAACCGACTTCAAAAAAAGGAGGAGGTTATCAATTCGGTTATATATATATATTTTTTTTTTTTTTAATGTTTGTTACCTCGGAACTCCGTCATTTCTGAACCGATTTGAAAAATTTTTTTTGCGTTCGTCTAGGAATGCTTTCAATTAGGTACCATAAGCACCAAATCAGGATCTGATGATTGTATCTTAAGGAAATCGAGGGAACTCTTCAAATGTTGTAGGGACACCTATGGTAATTTTGATATATTTAGTAGTAACTCGAGCATTTGCTCTTGAAAATCATTATTTGGTGAAGTGGAACTGATGATGAAGACCACAGTTGACCATCGGAGTTACTACTCAATAACAAGTATTTCATGGGTTGAATTTCAATTGCTTTAACACAGTTGCTAAGCAATTTATGCTCCTCGGAACGGATATGGTGAAATGGAATGGGTGGTGAAGCACCAGGACTCCTCAATAATGAAAGTCTCTGCATCGGAAAAAGCAATTTTTTGTAAAAGGTGACGAGCAGTTGACATTACACTAATGTATCTTAGATGTTTTACACTAAAAAGCGTGAAAAAAAAATTTTATGACAAAAAATAGAACCGACTACAAAAAAACCATGAAAATAATTTTCTACCAGCCTGAAGTCGGTGCCTCAGCACGAGCCAGCAGGAGTGATTGAAGCCATTTACTCGTATAGTTGTAGGTGAGGTAGACGATTATAGGTCCACTCCTGCTGGCTCGTGCTGAGGCACCGACTTCAGGCTGGTAGAAAATTATTTTCATGGTTTTTTTGTAGTCGGTTCTATTTTTTGTCATAAAATTTTTAAATCCATATTAGTAATGCAATAAATAAATGAAATGAACCCTCGGTGCGCGAGTTCGACTCGCTTTTGGCCGCTTTATAAATTGTACTCGACTATTATTAACACACTATTATTGACTACTCGATGACGTAAGTTAAAGATGCAATTAAATTCTGTATTAAATAGGTATACATAAGTCATCTCATTACACATGTAAACGGAAAACGGCTTATACTGTTGATGTGTTGACGCGTCGGTTGACTCGGCTCTAATACAATGACGATCAAAGGGATCATGAATTTCCTAATAAGGTCAAACCATGGAAAATCTGTACAACATTAGAATGAAACCGACACATTTCGAAATATTCGCAATTCCTAAATAAACTTTGTATTATACACAAAACATGATTGACTTTTAAAATGAGAACATTTCGAATTGGGTAGATGCCTTGTTTTCTGTGATGGTCCATAGTATTTTTAACTTCTCATGCTCGTAAAGTTCCTGGGCGACATAAAATGACTTTTTATGCTCTAGTGGATAAAGTAAACTCTTCGACTAACACCAAAGCAATTGGATGTAAACACACACACATACACACATATATTGTTTTCAGATTATTTAATTCAACGGTAAGTCATAGTTTTTCATCATTTAACTTGAAACCCATGTTGTACCTAAATTCGATTTACCTACATCTTTAGGAATGTAAGTAAATTTGGCGCTCCTTTGTATTCACGAACTGGTAAATAAGGAGATTGTAATGCGTAATAGGTACTTACCTCCAAACCTCCATGCTGGCATAATGCTGCTGGCCAGTGCTGACTGAATGTGGCAAAGCAAAAGAGCGCGAGGCCATTAAAAAAAAAAAAAAAACTGGCGCGATAAATTTTCTTCCGGCCTGTTATAAATTGCGTATACATTTATAACGGTTTTTCATGCTTTTTCTTTATTTTCTCGCATTTGTGATGGAAAGTAGAGTGTTCAACTCGAGTGTAAATGATCAAGGTGTACCGCGAACTATATCTTGGCTGTAATTGATCATGACATGATCATTGAACATGACCATGCGCAAAAGGTGTTCGTCTCTGGTGCGCAGGGTGCGGAGAAGTGCCAACAGCGTCTTGAACATCATCGCAAGCAGATGGGACTGCCCGTATATGAAACACAGTTGTGCCATCTCTAGTGGGATGGTTAAACAATGAGGTTAAATAAATAGGTTAAGAAAAATTGTTTAGCAAAACAAAATGAGTCATAATGTTACTTGAATAAATGAATTTAGTTATTATTATTATAATACCTAATTTGCGAGCTCTACATTTTTAGATTAAAATCTCAATTAAAAAAAAGGTGACTAGATATGTTCCTTCCGTGGATCCTTCATTTAGTACGATATGTACCTAAATGTTGTTGTGTTTACCTTCAGAATCAGGAAAAGATTTTGGACATAGCATCCCCTGACATTTTGCCACAAGTTTTTCTATTTTAAGAAGACACTTATCGGACTGTATTTTTGAGGGTTCTTATTTTTTACGACTTCCCACCTTTTTCTGATCGAGCAACGTATCTACGTCGTCGAACGTATTATACCGTATTTTTTACGTGGGATTAAATATTGCGTCTCAGAGGTATTATTTCTGTTGTACTGAGAAAAGAAAGAATATTCTTACGTCTTTATAATGTCCTGCTCCTGCATCCACCGTGAACCCGCGGCGTTAACCAGAAGGGCTACTCCGAAACACAAAATTCGAAGTTCGTATCGTACCATGCCTCTCACTCTCGTATTAAATAACATAAGCTTAGGCGGGACGGTACGATACGAACTTCGATTTTCGAATTTCGTGGTAGCCTAGCAGGTCATCCGTCCATTTCGTTGGTGGACGTCCCACGCTGCGCTTGCCGATCCGCAGCCTATTACAATTACGATATTGTTTCACTGCGCTGGTCTCTTTTTCTGCTTTTTCTCTGAATCCATGCTTCAGCTTGTATTTTCAGTATTGCTTCACTTTTAAACTGTTTCAATTTGATTGATCCGTACTAAATGTTCCGAACAGATTTATCATAAATATATAAGTAATTCAAAAATAATCCAACAACAGCGATACGTCATTCAATTAACGCGGTGTTTGCTCCAAATGTTTCATGGATGTTTTGCTAACAATATTTTTAATGCTACGCTGACAAATTGGGATGTACAGATTAATTAATCTAATCTTAATCCTTGGAAGACAAATTAGCTCCCAAAGTTTGAGCCGCGAATGAAAATCACGAACAAAATGCAGGCCGTGAAATAATTGTTTGTTAACTTAGATATATCTTATTAAACTCTGGAAGTTTGTAAGATTTGTAAAATTAACGAAAATATTGTATGTTCCGATAATTTACGAACTTAAGTTTATTTTTCTTTTATGTCATTATTAATTAATAAAAAAATTCAGCTTTATGGTCAAATCAATAGCAAAACGCTATAATAAAGTTACCATTTAGGTACGAAAGACATAATATTTTTGAATTTTAGTTTCCAAACTTGACATAATACGAATTGACTTTTTGCTGTTAATTTTGCGTATTTTATCCCACTAATATTATAATTATTATTTTTACTAGCTTTTGCCCTCGGCTCCACCCGCGTGGTATTCGGTTATCGCGCTGTTCCCTCGGAAACTGAGCCCCCTTAGTATTTGATAAAGGATCGTTCACAATCAATAATATTTATATAAACCCCCCACACTTTTAATTGCAGAGTGGACATGAATTTTGAAAGTGAAAAAAAAGATTTAAAAAAAAAACGTTAATATCACTGATATTGGTACGATATATAACTAATCAAATCTGGTAGAATTAGTCCTGCTATCGTCTTCCGAAACACCTGTGTACATACACTCACAAATTATTGAGGGACCTAAATAAATTATTAAGGAAGTATCTAAATAATCATCCTTACTTAATCAATGCTACTATATTTGCAAGACAACCCAGCGCAATAAAAATGAGCTATTAAAGCTTAATCTGTACTTAACACAATAATAAAGGTAATAAAGTGAGTGAGAAGCTATTTTGGTGACAATTAGCTCTTTATCTATACTAATAGTACCTGTAAAATTCAAATTCAAATTCAAAATTCAAATCATTTATTCAGCAAATAGGCCGCAATGGGCACTTTTACACGTCATTTTTTTAAACTACCAGCGCTTTCGGAAAGACCATCATTGCCAAGAAGAATGCGCCGCAAGAAACTTGGCAGAAAGTCATTTTTTTCATCATAAAATAATTACAAATAAAATACTTAAAAACTACAGTATACAATTAAAGAGAAAAAAAAATTACAAAATAATAATAATACAGGGATGTATTATGGGGTCCCTTAGTTACAAAACTAAACACTAACTATATCTACGTTCAGCGGAAGTGTAGAATGCTTCCACTGTCAAAATTAAAAAAAAAAATAATTTCATTCTGAAATGTACATTTCAGGTCATGTAACCGTTAAGCTTTTGGATTCCGAAGGCAAGCTCACGTCTGCCGCCCCCAAAGTTAGCTCACACGCACTCATGTCATGCTCTGAAAGCAGAGCGGTACCGAGGGCATGGTATTGCTTCCGTTTCCATAAGCTCTATGGGATCGTCTTGGGAACTTCGACGTCGCGAGCCTGTGACTAGAAATTAAACTAAAAATATACAAGTTTAAAATCCATAAGCTTAACAATATACAATATAACCAATGTACCTCTAATACAAATAAATAAATATCATGGGACACTTCTCACCAATTGACCTAGTCCCAGACTAAGCAAAGCTATGGATACTAGGCAACGGATAAACATACTTATACAGATAAATACATATTGAACATCCAAGACCCGAGAACAAACATTCATATTAATACAAATATCTGCCTAGGTCGGGAATCGAACCCGGAACCTCAAGCTTCGCAGTCAGGTTCTCTAACCACTTGATCGTCTACAATCGTTAAACAAGGCAAGTTTTTAATGTAAATACTGCTTTTGCCAGCGGCTTCGCCCGCGTGGAATCCGGTTATCGCGCGCTGTTCCCTCGGGAACTATGCATTTTTCCGGGATAAAAGAAGCCTATGTCACTCTATATACTATCTCTATGCCATAAACTATCTCTATGCCAAAAATCACCTCGATCCGTCGCTCCATTTCGACGTGAAAGACGGACCAACATACAAACAAACACACGCACTTTCGCATTTATAATATTAGTATATGGATTTTAAGAAGTGTTGTCGTTTAAATAGCGTCGTTCTAAGAAAAAACCTTATTCAAATCGGTCCACCTGTTTTAGAGCTATGATGCCTCAGACAGACATACAAACACACAGATACACAGACACACGTAACGGTCAAACTTATAACACCCCTCTTTTTGCGTAGGTGGTTAAAAATGTATGAAACCGATACCATTCTGATGCGTAACGACACAACACGACAGATAAGTAAAGTGTTTGCGGCTTAACCCCCTTATTCATAAAACTTAACAAGCCTATGTTAACTAACAAATGCTTTGTCCCTTTCTAACAAATACAAATGTCGAAGTGACAGATAAGGACAAATTTAGCGGCATTTTAACTAAAATAGGTTTGATTGTCGTTTATGAATAAGGGGGTTAGTCTTGTACTTGTAGCACCCAAAAATATCTGTCAATCTGACACATCCTACCACTAGAGCAATTCAAAGCGTTTCCTTAAATCATTTTATTAAAAGATCAACTGGTTTTCGTAGCAGTAATACAAGAAACTCGTGTATTATTTATCGTTACGGTATTCCCATTTCTATACTCGGGGGTCCTATTTTAATGTGTATGCGACTTTAGTCTTCTACTTGTAGCACCCAAAAATATCTGACAATCTGACACGTCCTACCACTGGAGCAATTCAAAGCGTTTCCTTAAATCATTTTATTAAAAGATCAACTGGTTTTCGTAGCAGTAATACAAGAAACTCGTGTAATATTTATCATTACCATTTCTATACTCGGGGGTCCTATTCTTATTCGAACATTTACCTCTTACGGATAATGTGTAAGCTTTACGCGTGTCATGTAACAATGAGCGATGTATACATTAGAGATGTTACGGAGGTGTTTTACCGAAACCGAATTCAGAGTCGGAGTTTTTAAATTTAAGACAGTGTCCAACCTTAGGGTCATTTACCCTAAATTTAGGGTATTTTTACGCATTTAGGGTATTTCTTGGGGTAGAAAATTGTTTGGGGTATTTTTTAGGGTAAAAGTTTTCGGATGAAAAGGAAGGTTTCAGGAAAACAATTACTTCAGATTACAGAAGCCAAGACTATTTGGATGCATTCCAAGAATGTTTCGAAACGGTGTAGTAGTTTAGCTATTAGTTTATTAATAAATCGCATTTATTTTATTCCTTTTTTTATAATTAGGGTAGTAAATAAATAAAAGTGCCATATGTAGGGTAATCTTGCGTAGGTAACGTTAGAGTAAAAAAAAATCTGAGGTGGCAACACTGATTTAAGTTGTCGCAACCGAAACCAGAATCGGAATCGGAGTTAGTAGTGGTGGCAGAAAAGAGATATATCTCCAGAAACTTTATTAAAGTAGTTCCCCTTGTTTTTAGCTTCATTGTTAACTTATTCGTACGTGGGGATCCCCGGAAGTTACAGAATGTTAAAACCTCCTGTGTTTTATTCTGCTACTGTATGTTGGTGTTCTATAAGGAGTTTATTTTATTTTATTCGACTGTAAAGCAAACGAGCAAGTGGGTCTCCTGGTGGTAAGAGATCACCACCGCCCATAAACATCTGCAACACCAGGGGTATTGCAAATGCGTTGCCAACCTAGAGGCCTAAGTTGGAATACCTCAAGTGCATGTAATTTCACCGGCTGTCTTACTCTCCGCGCCGAAACACAATAGTGCAAGCACTGCTGCTTTACGGCAGGATTAGCAAGCAAAATGGTGGTAGCAATCCGGGCGGACCATGCACAAGGTCCTACCACCTGCAAAAAAGGAGTTATCGTATTGTATGGCATTGTATTATACTTCAATTCAATAGAATCTAACAATCCTGTAGACACTTCCAGCCTAATAATATGAACACCAGGCTGCCTAAGGCTTTGTGATGTGACTATTATTCTTTTTTGATTCCTTATAGACGATAATTGCAACAACAGGGACATATATAATCAAGCGTGCCCACGTTGGGTTGTGTTAAATGTGTAGAAAATTGTTAGATTCTATTGAATTGTAATTGTATTGTATTGTAGATGTCATTTCAATTGAATTTAAACATTTTATCTGCATTCTGTAAATTTATAAGTGCGTAGAGTAATTCTCGGTTCCAATCATACAGATGAATCTCCACCGTAGATTGTGTCGAACATCGTCCTTTAGGAAATGTTACACTCGGGCCACTCGGGGTGAATCTCGATTAGGGTTCCAATATCTCAGGATTTGTCCTGAGATATCAGGATATTTATACTGTTTTTAAGGGTTACGATGGGGTTGTAAATATCGGGAATAATGAGGATTTTAAGATGGACGGATGACCGGGTTAAGGGCGCGGTTACTCGGTGGATGCAGGCCGCTGCCAACCGAAGCAACTGGAGGTCTATGGAGGCCTATGTCCAACAGTGGACGTCCTACGGCTGAGATGATGATGATGAAGTCAACGAGATTTTGCTCGCGACTTCGTATGCGTAGATTTTTATATTTACACAATACTTACACCATACTTTATGTTAGCTTGAAAAGATCCCTTTTAGGGATAAGTTCGCCTTTGTACTCTTTTGTTTTCTTTTTGTATTACTTTTGTGTTTTATGTACAATACAGTATTTACATACATACTCCACAGCTAAACAAACCACTCAAAAATCTGATTATCTACCAAGTTTAAAATCTATAATGCTAAAGGAATAAAATTTCAAATCATCCCTTATTATTTTCCTACATTTAGCGACCAGTCCTTGGGATTGTAACCCAGACTCGTGCTGGCTTGCCGTTTCAGTCGAAAGCAAGCGGCCTGCCTGGCTAGAGCGCCACTGACTCTCTCGCCGCGGTCTTCCTGAAACTCCTGAGACCGTGTTCTTTGTAGCCTCAACACGTTGCGAGACTTTCGCGAAGGATTGTTTTTTTTTTCGGGGAGGCATGGTTGTGTTTTTGTTTAAATAGGCTTTGTCCATTTGAGATTTTATGTCCCATGGGAATATCGGTATAAAAAGTAGCCCATGTATTATTCCAGTCGTCCAGCTATCTATGTACCAAATTTAATCCAAATGCGTCCAGCCGTTTTAGCGTGAAGGAGTAAAAAACATACACACACACACACACACACACACACACGCGCACACACACACACACACACACACACACACATACTTACACAAACTTTCGCATTTATAATTTTAGTAGTAAGTAGGATCTCCTTACAAAAATTAAGGGGGTAAGTGTGACAGAAGTTGCTTGCTTCCTTATTTTTATGTGATATCATGATTTGGAATTTTGCGGAAAAAATCCCACCATTTCTTGTGAATCTGGTTTTTACACTTAGTCGTCGTTGAATAGATATACATCAAATACTGACACCAGTAATGTACAGTCGCTGATAATAATCCTATCAGATCGTTATGAATTCCGTCTTGCCAGATACTTCTTATTATTTTATGCGATGATACTCGTAAGCATTGTCGTACATAATCGTAAAGCGTGCGATTATTGTAGAGAAAATATTAAGATTAAAAACAATTGAAATGTGAGTACAGTCGACAAAAAGTACAACCATCATTACCTGAACCAAAAGCTTGTCATTATCATTATTCCAGCATCTCGGAATCCTAGTCATAGGTCTCCGTGCGGATTAATTCACACACTATTGATTTGCTTCATTTGCTTAGGAGTTCTGTGTCGATTTCCTCACCATGTCTTCCTACACTGTTAAGCTCGTGGTAAATTTCAAAAGTCATTTCGCACCTATGATTTCGAAAAACTCAGAGATACAAGCTCCGATTTGAATCTACGATCTCCTTAAAGCCATAGGCTAGACCACTGTGCCACCACGGCTGTCTTAAGAAACCTTTAAAAAGTTTTTTTTTATTAGCCTGTAACTGTGTTCCACTGCTGGGTAAGCAAAGGCTCTCCTCTTGACTTCCACATCTTCCTATCCAGAGCTATATTGGCGCCACTCGCTCAGTTCCGCGTCCAGGTCATCTCGCCATCTCCGCATCGGCCTGCCTTGCCGTCGGTGCCCGTCATGCGGTACCCACCATGTGGCTTTGTGTGCCCATCTTTGTGGGTGCATTCGGCAGACATGCCCGGCCCAGTCTCACTTAAGTTTGGCGGTCGCTTTTCCAAAATCAGCTGTTCGATTCAATTTATTTTTAGTTCTTAATTTTTTTTGTTAAAAAGTAGGTATATCAATTCAAATTCAAATTCAAATTCAAAAATTTATTTCGGACCAAAAATCCATAGTGTTATTATGTAGTCCATTAGTGTTCGTTTACAAGCACTTAAGTATAGGGTCATCAATGTAGTTTACTTACTGTATTGCAATGTACCGAGAACCACTAAAACAAAGGAAAGCAATTCGCCATTCTCATCGCATATTCATTGCATTTTTTGCTCATTTAGTATCACAATCAAAAGGGGTGTATTTGCTGGACTCTGTTCATAATACCAATGTTTTGTGCTCTAAATTAATTACACACCATCCGTTCATTTACTGCACGGTTTTTGCAGTAAACCTTTTAACCCGCGTATAGGTAGGTATGTGGAATACATAATCCCCCTAATTCCCTCTAATATAATGTAAGTGTATCAAATATTATGTGTAAATAAATGTTTCTCTCGCTCTCTCTAAGAGCTTGTCCAGATGAGGCGATTTACGCGCGAGTGGACTCGCGCGTTTCATTTTATATTGCGTCCAGATGACGCGTTTTACGCGCGTTCCTACACTGGGAGGGATTGCCAATTATAAAGGAGGACTCGCCATGGAGTCGCGCGTGGTAGTGGACGCAGCAATGGCGCCTGGGTATCTCAACTCGCGCGGCGCTCGCGCGTAGTACGTGCGAGTCGAGAGTCACGCTCATTGCACGCGATTTACGCGCGAGTTGCGAAACGCGCAGCATCATCTGGACGGGATATATGTAGCCCCAGTACCTCGGGAACGCGCGAGTGGACACGTGCGAGTCCACTCGCGCGTAAATCGCCTCATCTGGACAAGCTCTAACATTATAGAGTTGAAAGTTTGTAAGGTTGTGTAGGTATGTAAGTATAATGTATGTGTGTGTACTGAATCGCTAGAATAAGAAATAGGCTAGTTTTAACCGCCGATGCAAAACGATTTTCCTTACAGTGGTTCTTAGCTAAGTGCGGAGAGGGTTAAAATTACCCCAAAACGGATATTTTTTTCAACCCCTTAATTTTTATTAAATACATTCCCAACAAAACGTGACGCTATATCGATTTATTATCTGTATCTGGATTAGATTCCTCTATTTCAAATTAATACTAATGTGCATAAACTATCAAATCAACACCACTGTCCAAAACAAGACGAACGTTGCTATCTTTTCGGTACAATAATCTTAACGGTACAATTTGCATCTCCGACGATGGATAAGATAAGGACACGTCGGCATCAGGGCACTGTGGAAGACGTTTTAGATAAATAGTTTGAAATCAAACGATTGTTTCTGGGGACCGATTCACATCACTCCAAAACGTCAATTGAAAGTATCTCACTTTACTAGCATAAATTGTTGCTTTACCAGGATCTTCTTCTTCTTCTTTTTTAAAATATGGCTTCTGTCCTAATTAATAAGACAATTTCGCCAATGTCAAAGTATTCTCTTTCGAAAGGCAACGTTGTACGGTGATTGTAGTTTTTGCAACTTGATAGCAAAATTCCAGAAACCACGTGGAGACGACTTGCGCATTAAAAAATGTCAGACACGAGAGCAATATTGAATATTGCGATCACTGTTTACTGTTAAGGTTAATCGCCGCATAAAACACTATCAAAATTATACTTCAACTAGCCAAAGAAACAGAAATAGCAAAATTAAACATTGTTCACATCCTCCATGTTCGAATGCCACAAATCGAATCTACCAGGATCTTAGTTTGACGTTACAATTTTATACTTGCACACATAGACTCTTAAAGATATGTAATATTTAGCGATTGTCTTCTTAATGTCTTGCGCACTTGGAATAACAATTGTTGTTGTTGAAGTGGTGACACTTCTTTCTGCCACACAGTGTAGAACGAGGGTAGAATAACGATGTTGAATGAAATGGCGTCCACTCGGTCGTTAGACAATATATGCGTTACATTTGCAGTGTTACCATATTATTCTCTGCAGAGTTAGCTTGGCCAGGCTCTAGTTTTAATTTAGTCTATTTATATAATTTCTTGTTTGTTATTTCTTCTAATAGTTTTCTTATACTTACTCGTAGGTATAATATTATATTTTAATTGTTGATACACATGTAATTGTTGAGAGGTCAGGTGGAATAGATATGTTTCCAGCTGTTAGGCATAACGAAGTTTAGGAATCTTGAAAATAAACTAAAGCTTTCATTTTATACTTAACATTTTCAGTCTATAAAAATTAAAACACATAAGCAAGTAAAATAAATTCAAAAATGGCATTATATCATAATGAACGACAAAAAAAATTAAATATGTGATGTTCTACGTAATGTGACACGCTTTTCATAAGTTATGCATATTGCAGTTATCTAAAACTATATTTTAAATTTACGTTGCAAGCCGAAACGTTGTTATAAAAAAATATTTTCAAACTTACTTATCGATTGGCAACCATTCAGAGACATAAATTCGACAGTTAATTTTGATCCACTTACAATAAGGAAACTTTTCAAATAACTACGAGCGAAGTGGTTATTTTGATGTTTGTAATTAGTTATAGTTATGTCGAGAGTGAGATGTTGGCTTTAAATCCGTGAAACCTAGCGTATAGTAAACAGTGGGCTGAGGGTGGGTGGTGTTTTAGGGGGAATAGTAATGCTTTTAATTTTGTTGTTGGGCGATGAAGCTTAGTTCGGGGTCTTTCAAAAGATCTCCAAGTAAACAAACAAAGAGATTTCTAGGCTTAAAATACCCTTCAACCTTTCGTCTAAGTTTATAACCGTTTGCGGTAATTATTATGAAGTCATGGCATAAAATTAGTTACTTTTTTATCCTAAATTCTTATTTCATTTTCATTATTAAAATTATATTTAATAAAATCATCTATATAAAAGCTACTTAGATGTAGCTAGTCAAATAATTATAAATAAATGTTATAATCAATTACAATCAATATAAAACTCATTTTTCTTCAATTGCGTTATTTAATGGAGTGTTTGTGTTGATATTTTTCTATATTTGATTTGATATTTGATATTTATTTATTTGGCAAAAATACTTATTACAATAATGTATAGAAACATTGCATGATTTTGTATGAAACTTACTTATCATTTTTGTTACCTTCAAAATTCTCAAATTCATCACAACTGTAACGTTCAATACAATTTAATTCCTAATTACACCAGCAAAAATCTACAGTCCGCTTTTTATTCAAGACCGCACCCCGAAGAAACTAGAAGACACAAGTTTAGGGATTTTACAAAATAAATATTGATATATTATTTAAATTATGTTATGTAACGTTGATTGCATTACTATACCTAATTTACTCTATATACGCACATAACTTAACAAAAAAGAAAATACATTTATTCACACAAGACACAACAATATTATTAGGTACAAATAAACAACATAAAGGTAGGTATGTGTCATTGCGGTTGTGAATCGGACACTGGCTCAGCATAATGCTGAGGCGTTAAAAACACCCCAGCGCTGATTTTCAGCGCAGCACCGTCGGTAACCCCCGGACGGTTATAAAGACATATTACACACCATTAACTAGGTACTAACTAAACAGATAATCCATATTATAATATTATAAATGCGAAAGTCTGTGTTTGTCCGTCTTTCACGCCGTAACAAAGCGACGGATCGACGTGATTTTTGGCATAGAAATAGTTTATGGGCCCGAGAGTAACATAGGCTACTTTTTATCCCGGAAAAATGCACAGTTCCCGAGGGAACAGTGCGCGATAACCGAATACCACGCGGGTGGAGCCGCGGGCAAAAGCTAGTTTAAATATAATTAAAAGCTAACCTAGTTCATAGGATTAGGTATTACGTAGGTACCTAGAACTGTCGATTTCTCTGTTGCACCTAAATATAAAGCGCAGACCAGATAGGCAGTATAGTTATATCAATAGCTAATTATGGGATATGGGTCGTCTAGCTATGATCTGCTTTACGGCTTTGCCTTTGTCTCGCCACGTACAGCTTTTATTGCGCCGATTCCCCGTTATACAGCCAGTAACGTAGCTAAAACTGGTTTGTCTACTTTGATGTTTATGCTGAGCCAGTGTCAGTTTCGCAACCGCAATGATATACTTTATACTTCGTGTTATCTATTTGTAATAATACCTGTTGTTGTATCTTGTGAATCAAAGTCAAAGTCAAAATCTCTTTATTCAATTTAGGCTATGACAAGCACTTATGAGTAAATGTAGGTACCTGTTTACTTTTTTTTTCTTTCTTAATTTGTTGAAGTTCATTTTTGTTTGAACATGAAAAAAAATTGATATCATTCCATGAAAATAGTAGATTATACAACAAGAGCATAAGACGAGCCATTTTACATGAGACGTTCATATAGCCACCCGAGCCGGTACATGTTGAGGGGAAAATGGGTTAATGCTCGAATTTTACACTGCTTTTCACTTCGATTACGAGGATACAATACAACAGAGTCAATAACAACAGATGAAACATTATTCACTTACCTACTAGGTACTTACCTTTTATTTTACATGCATTACTATTAAAATTATAAATATTTAGTTTTATTCGATTATTTTGATTTATTCGATTGATTTTTACTTTTATACAAATTAAAAATTATTAAAAAAGTACATTAAAACTTTTTTGTTTACCTATGGTTATTTAGGCCTGATTTGCCCTGGTCTTAGATGAAGATTTTACTTACTGCACTAGAGCATAAAAAGTCATTTTATTTCGCCTAGATCCAGTATAAACATGAACTTTACAAGCACGAGAAGTGAAAAGTTCTTGAACAATATAAACATAGGTAGTATCTTAAAAATAATACGTTTACCTACATCATACTTAATTTTAATTGGATTAGAAACTGGCATACAATAAAACGTTTGTATCGACACTATTCCGTGAATTCTGAAAAAATAAGTTCATTGCTACCCATGAAAACTATGCAGGTATGTATGTACGAGGTGTGTAGCTACCTATGTAGTTCTTCATTCTGAGGCCTCATTGTATACGTACAAATCACATAGTTTTCATCACTTCTTACCCTCACACGGTATGGAGTAGAAAGAGATGGTGAATTCACGAGCATACGCAACTTAGACAGTACGACCTCAGTACCTACCACTACTATGAGTTTACAGTGATCGTACTCGATAGCGACGTGATAAATTATTTGTATGGAGAATTTTACAGCGCTTCTACAAATAATTTACGCCGTCGCTATCGAGTACGGTCACTGTAAAGTAAACTGATAGTAATGGTACTGGTTGTACTGTAAATCTGTTCTCTCTACGCTGCGGGCGAACCATGGAACGCTCAATGAGTGCAATTACCATTGGTCAGTAAACATGAATGGGACCGATTAGCCGTACATAATATTCTACAGGCGTTTTTTTATTTTATTTTTAGATAAGTAATTAGTTGTTCTAGGGCTTTATAAAGTGCCTACGAATCCTAATTTTTAGGTACTTATTATTGTTATTATTCTCCTCAATGGCGGCCTTTAAGGCTTGGACCAATGTCAGTTAAATAAAGATAAATACATTCTTCTTTACGTAGTACGGTGATTGTAGTTTTTGCAACTTGATAGCAAAATTCCAAAAACCACGCGGAGACAACTTGCGCATTAAAAAATGTCAGACACGAGAGCAATATCGAATTTTGTGATCACTGTTCACTGTTAAGGTTAATCGCCGCATAAAACACTATCAAAATTATACTTCAACTAGCCAAAGAAGCAGAAATACCAAAATTAGACATCGTCAACATCCGCCATGTTCGAATGCAACAAATCGAATTTTTAGGTACTTACCTAGTAAGGAAACTCTCACTATCGATCCACCTGTCACAGATCTGTGTCTATTAAACCGTGACCTACCACTGGTCCATTCGTTTTAGAATAGCCTCCTAACGCCCATGTCGATTTTTGATTTATGAACATCAAACCTTATGTCATTTATGATAGAGTTTGATTTAACATTACAATAAGCCCTTTATAAAGGCCTTAGGACGATAGACTACGATTTACAACGGTAGATAGAAATGACCACCTACCACTATGGTTAATTAGTTATCTTATCGGCGGAACCAGTAAGTATAGATGTTATCCTTCACAAGTCTAATTAGGTAAACCTACTTAGGTACTTTAAAAAAAAAAATTCATACCTACAGCTGCAAGTTCTGTTTTCTTCAAACGCATCCGTAATGAGTCGGCAGGGAGGCGCCAGCCACCAGCCAATCTACTTAAGTTTATTAGTACAGTTGCAGTGCGTTAACGATCGCCGTACTTTGAACATAAAACATACTGATTTGCATAAGATCATGTTTGTTAGAAACACACATAATATAAAGGAGTAATGTGACTGACTGACAGATTGACAGACAACGCATCCATCCATACTAATACATTATTATAAATGCGAAAGTGTATTTGTGTGTTTGTCCGTTTTTCACGCCAAAACGGAGCGACGAATCAACGTGATTTTGGCATAGAGATAGTTTATGGGCCCGAGAGTGACATAGGCCACTTTTTATCCCGGAAAAATTTACAGTTCCCGAGGGTACAGCGCGCGATAACCGAATACCACGCAGGCAGAGCCGCGGGCAAAAGATAGTAACCTATAAACCACAGTAGGACTTGAAGTAAAGACATAATCGGTGAGGATCATTGAGTTGAATTAAAAAAGTTTTTTTTTTTTTTAATTTGAACGGGATATGGAGGAAAACTTAATATACTTAACTTATTAGTTTTTCACGAAAATAATGCATTGGCCTTAAGCTATTTGGTAATACTTTAAGTTTATATGTCATAGGATAATTTACATCATTGTGATTTCGAATTCGTGGCTAGTTAACGTAAGAAATATATAAGAGTACTCGGTTATCGCGCGCTGTTCCCTCGGGTACTGTGCATTTTCCCGGGATAAAAAGTAGCCTATGTCACTCTCGGACCCATAAACTATCTCTATGCCAAAAATCACGTCGACCCGTCGCTCCATTACGGCGTAAAAGACGGACAAACACACAAACATACAAACACTCTTTCGCATTTATAATATTAAGTATGGATTATTCAACGGCGTTCGGTATGAAGAAATAAGTAGATTGACTCAAGATTCATATACCTAGGGCGCGTTAAAATTACAAAAGTACTAAAATAAGTTTAACCCACCCATACAAAGCACATATTAATTGACACGATTTCAATTTCCTTCTATTACTTCTTAATTATACCCATCCAACACTTTCAAACTGCAATTCTTTCCGTACTGACAATAGATCGCAATCGGAAAACTGTCATCTCAAAACTCGATTCTATAGTTTTGAAAATGACTAACGATCTACAATCTGATCATATCGAGTATTGACCCGGAACACCTTTGCAGAGAGATGAAACTCCGTAATCAGTTACCGCGTCGCTACCACCTGTTTGATGATCGATTGTTCTTGCACCTCAAAGGAATACGGCTGAGGTGGATTCTGATTCCCTTTGAATCCTTGGAACGCGAACAAAACTCTTATAGAACTTGAGTATATTATATTTTAATTAAAAAAAACGGTGGCACGTTCTATAGGTGTTCATAGGGCTGACTCATTCTTCTGCCAACGTATGGCATTGTCATACAACGAGGCAACACAGCCAAACTCATGGGCACCCTGCTCTGTAACGATCTGAGTGATAGTTGTAAAAATATGGTTTTTTAGCCCTAGAATTTATGCGATTCTGCTGTAGTCTAAGAGACAGCAAAATCCCTCTTGTTAGTGTGACATAGTATCGTAATAAATAGATCCGGACGCCTAGCAGTTGCTGTTCAGCGGTGGATGTGACACTGGTTGGGCATCAAAGGGGTTGGAAAATTAATTGAAGGCGTTCAATTTATAGAGCTCTGCGTCTGGTGGAATATTATAGCTAAATATGATTTAATTCGAATATAATCATCGCTCCGCTGTCAGCGTAGCGCCAACGTCTTCGCCAATCTTTTCATCAAAGTTTTGGCGCAGCTTGAAGCTCAGAATAATCCTTCGTCTTTATTTACCAATTAAGTGAGCAGACGGCGTCTTTGCGTGAGTGAGGAGACTTATGACTGAACATTTGCCAAATTAATTGACTAATGCTCTCATTTCTTTCACTTAGCGCCCTTTGGCTTCAGCCACGTTATTATACCACGCGACTAATCTAGATTAAGAACCAAGCTATGTGTAAAGTTTGGTTTGAAGTAAAGATTGGTGAAACGATACTCGTGTTTAGGGTTTCATAGCCAAAATGGCTAAAGCGAAACGTTTCGGTGCATTTTGCATCTGCATCTATAAATAAATAGCCTCGTTCGATGTGTTTGCTTTTATGCCAGGGATGCCAAATGTGCCCTCTTGTAGACCTATCGCGGGACTTACGATATGCCAGCACAGATTACGAGTACCTACTTATAAAGATTACGATTTGGAGTCTTTTTGTATTTTTTATTTCAACTCCAAATTTTTTTTTTTGTTTCTTTTACGGTTATCCCGTGAAAGTTTAATATTTCACACGAAAACACAAGCCGAAACATGAATGCACAGAAAAACCAGAAAAATAGACCAGCGCTGGGAATCGAACCCAGGTCCTCAGCATTCCGTGCTGCGTGCTATTCCCCTACACCACCACTGGACACCACCACTGGACAGGAGACCTGGGTCAGTGGGTCTGGGACCTGGAGGACTGGGTCCAGTGGTGGTGTAGGGGAATAGCACGCAGCACGGAATGCTGAGGACCTGGGTTCGATTCCCAGCGCTGGTCTATTTTTCTGGTTTTTCTGTGCATTCATGTTTCGGCTTGTGTTTTCGTGTGAAATATTACCTACTTATATTCTTCCGCACTATTCGGTCCTGTCACCAGGGGAGGTGGCATAACGCTCGTGCACACGAGGCTGTCCATCGCACATGATCCATTTAGTCATTTCCTTTGTTTATCTATGTCGAAAGAGAGAATGACTCAGATCTCAACTGATAACAAAAAGGAATGTTTTTAATATAAAGAATTTGTTTGGTCTACATCCGGCACTTGACCGCAGATAAATGAGAGAGATGCGTAATGATACCTAATCATTTACGAATGCTATCTACGTTAAAGTTAGTGTGCCAGGTATCCTACTGTTACTACTACAATGTCACCAAAATGTTAATCTCATTTGTTATACCTATTTTTTGTGAATTTTATACGCTTGCTCAAGTTTGTTGAGCAGGAAAGAGTTTTGGTAGTAAAAACAAATAAAATTAGAAATAATATCATTAATGGAGCATTTTTATTATGTATTTATTCAATTTATTTTGCTTGCAGCAGGTACCTACCTGGTAGTTAAGTAAATAGCACATAAGATTTTTGTTTATAAAATTTTTAAGTCCATTTTATTGCTGTTTTTCTACTGTTTCTTCCGGCACATTCTTAGCAAATACATAAGACTACTATCTCTGGCCAAATTTGTAATAAAAATTGTAAGAAACCAGATCGATAGTCTTCACCTCGTCAACGTATTTGTCCGCATTTTTGTCCCGGACCAGTATATTCGTGCGCGGCGTCACCCACTGTTGGCGGTGCCGGCGCGGCGCACGCGGCCGCACGCGCAGGCGCCGGTCACGCGCGCGCTTGCGCTGCTCAACTCCGTGCTCGCGGCGGCGCCGCACCTAGACTTGTTTGCGAGCACTGTAGGACGCCTGATGACCGAGTGCAAGAGAGTGGCGGAAGATCAGATGCCTGCAAGCTCTATAGCGTAACTCACCTAGATCTTAGTATCTTAACTATTCTATTTGTGTTTATTGTATTGTATTGTATTTATTGTATTTTATTTTGTAAATTCCTGTAGGGCAGTGGTATGTTCGCTGCACGTGAACAGTATTGTATTGTATATTAAGTATTGAGTTTGTGCTGGTTTGGCTTTAGCTGTTAAGGTACAAATGTAATTTTAATAAATAAATAAATAAATAAGCCTTTTTGAAAAAGTTAGTAGAAAAGAGCACTTTCTAGTCTATTTACAGCATAAATGTTCACTTGTGTTACTATTATTGAAGTATCCTTATCGCTGAACAGTGCAGAATTCATCGTTGGAACCTTATTAAATTGGTTGTAAAAATACAGTTGTTGTCAACCTCAGCTACGCAATTGTCATGTCGTCTAAATAAGCAATTATGTGTTAAATGCCCTATTCTCTGACAGCCGAGTCAGCTCAGGTTTTGTCCCCTTACAAATATCATGGGTCAGATGATTAGCCCCCAAAAAGATAAGTTGGGTCGACAAGTCCTGTAAGGGCAGAAAAGGTCACTTTTCGAAACTTCAGGTGACATAATCCTATCTATACTGTTAATTAAATAACTGAAAACCTAGGACTACCTGACAGCCTCTTTGATTTCAAATTCAAATTCAAATTATTTATTGCGCTAAATGTTGTGATAAGATCTTATTAATTTAGTTTATTGCATTTATTTTCAAACCCCATTAATATTATAAATGCGAAATTTTGAAAGTCTGTTTGTTTCTTAGGTACGTCATTACGTTTGATTAAAACACTCAACTAATTAAAATGAAATTTGGTACACAGATAGTTTGAGTTCCGGAGAAGGACATGGGATAGTTTTTATCCCGGAAAATTGCAAAGTTCCCGCGGGAAAGTGATAAAGCGGACGGAATCACTGGTAGCGCCTAGTATCTTAATCATTTCAAGAAATATTAAGTACTTACATTTTGACTTTTAAGAACACAGCTTAAGAATTACCTTCCATCAAACCCTCCTAGCACCCACGCTGTCTCGGAAATCGCTGATCCTCATTAACATTTCTTGACATCAGTAATGTTATTTTTACTTAAATAAGACATAAAGAGCAAAGGGCCACGTTTATGCAACGAGGTGCGATCAAGGGCTATCCAGTAAACGCTTAGGGCTATGAAGCTTTTTAGGGTTCCGTAGCCAAAATAACAACAGAACTTTTATAACTAGTTTCACTATCATTGTCTATGTAAAAATTATAAAGGTATACCTTGTTGAGTTTTAAGTTGCCCACAATTCTCGCAAAGGGTCGGCCCACCTAGTGGGAGGCTTGCCAAAGCCTTGCTTTTTAGCTCATGCTCACTTTTCTCTCCCACCGATGAAAGCCCGGTGAGAAAATTGATACATAGTAACGAATCTAAAGAAAAACTATTACTATTGTTACTTAAATATAACTGTATTATTTACAAGTTAAAGCCCAGCAGGGCTACTCCGAAACTCGAAACTTGAAGTTCGTGTCGTGCAGTCCCTCTGACACTTAAACTATTTAATACGAGAGCGAGAAGGACGCACGATACGAACTTCGAGTTTCGAGTTTCGGAGTAGCCCAGCAGCTTTAGCCTACAAAAAAAAAAACGTGCAAGTTGCATGTCGTGATAGTGCCATCAGTAGGGCTACTATGTACCAAATTCAAAAATCGAAGTCCGTATCGTCTGTCCCGCTGACGATAATACTATTTCCCACGAGAGGGAGAGGAACGGTACGATACGAACTTCGATTTTCGCATTTCGTAGTAGCCCCTCAGAGTTGAAGTCACACATAAAAACGTATCGTGTAATGACAGCAGGATTTTGACATTTGCTCATTCATTTCATTCATTCTCCTTTTGCGCAATCAGTTTTTTCAGTACCTACCGGTGTGTGAAATCATTCACTTCAACTCCCGTGGCATCTATAATCATATTTATTTCGTAAGCTTTACAGCCTCGCAATATATTGCAACTTGCACCATTTTTCTTGCAGATTTACCTAAACTGGGCTTAAAATTGCCGCAAGGAACTCTATTAGTGTTTACCAACACGCACTTAGCCAGTTTTATAAAATATGTATACAATCTGTCGCAACCTGCGGAACTCGTTTCAGTTGATTTGAATGCAAATTCTTCGGCTTAAATTTTTTTTAAAGTCTTTCCATTTTTTTGACATTATGGTCCCTGTGGGTGTCAAGATTTTGATATTGATATTATATGTATCCTGTCTTAATATCCTGTGTTATTATTATTATGTACCTACAATAAAGAATTTAACAATATAATACAATAAGTACAATCAAAGAATCTAAATTACGTACCAAGGTTGAACCCTTGAGCGCCTCATGTCATATTTACATTCAATAGATATCTGACGAAGAAATCCTAGCGAAATTGACTATAAAAAGGTCCCACCTGTACCGATAAGGAGCTATTTATGAAGCGTGTAAAACAATTGACTGCGAAAAGTCTCTTTTATTAATTGTTCAATTAAAATTTTACATTTAGAAGAATATGAATGGAAACGGGAGATTGTTTAAAATACGTCTGGTCGCTGTTATTTACGGCTGTATTGAGAGAGGGTATAATTTTTTTTTATTCGACTGGATGGCCAACGAGCAAGCGGGTCTCCTGATGGTAAGAGATCACCACCGCCCATAAACATCTGCAACACCAGGGACCAGGGGTATCGCAAATGCGTTGCCAACCTAGAGGCGTAAGATGGAATACCGCAAGTGCCAGTAATTTCACCGGCTGTCTGCATAATTATGAGTTTTAAGTGTGAATGTACAAAATTTCATATACTCGTTGATACCCACAACCGAACATATAGGGATACTCCCGAGAGGAACCGTGTGGTACGAATATCATAATTTTTTACATAATTTTAATTAACTTGCATGCAACGTTTGTTTGTTTGGGTCAAATTCGACATTTCCGGAATCAAATTGAAATTTCGCAAAAGTACATATTTAATATAGATTTAGGATCCAGTAAGTTACTTAAACAAAAAATATAGTCAGCATAAAACGACTTTTTGATTTTTATTGAATAATAATTTATTTATTTAGGATATAAACAATACATCCATTTTTTGTTACCACACAACTTAATACATTTATATCTGTGTCCCTTAGTTATATCTACAAGATTTAAATTAGTGTGTGAAATATGTACCTACCTATTGAAAAATGTCGCTTATTTTTGATTGGCATCAATTTATTTTTAGTTTAACGCTAAAACGAGATACATAAAGTATTCAGGTATTATAGATTTAGATTAAGCAATTTAAATATCACATTATAGAAGCTGAATTTCCCAGTGGTGGTAATAAATAACGTTCGGATAAACCCTCGAAATGGCAAGCAGCAGATAAAAATTAAAGGTTACGAGTTAAGGACGGCGTATAATTTCTTCACTTGAAATTTATTTTTAAATTGTACTATTGTTTACCTACTGATATGAAAAAATAATGTCACACAAATAAATATCATGGGACACTTGACACCAATTGGCCTAGTCCCAAACCAAGCAAACCTTGTACTATAGGTAAGGCAACGGATAAACATACTTATAGGTATACTTAAATGAATGAAATAAATTAATTTGATATTATTTATTATTATTAAATACATATTAAACATCCAAGACCCGAGAACAAAAATTCATATTATTCATACAAATATCTGCCCCGGCCGGGAATTAACCCGGGACCTCAAGCTTCGTAGTCAGGTTCTATAACCACTTGGCCATCCGGTCTTCCACTACATGAGCGCATCATGAACAATTTCATGTTGTACATTTTGTGGCATTCATAGTTAGAAGCGTGATTATTACAAGCTGACGTTTTTGTGTTACTTAGGTAGGTACCTACTTAAGTTAGTCATGTAAATAATAATTACGTAGTCAGACGAGCTCGCAGCACTGGTGGAAAGTAGAAATAGAGACCCACACTGAAAAAAAGGATAACTGAAATAGTTTGGCTACTTGACGTTTAGCCAAAATTTACTTATACGAACCAAAATTATGCTAATATTACAAAACAATTTTGTAAGACATCCACATCATCTAACTTTTAGCTACTTACTAGTAGGCCTTAGTTTTGTAGTCACTCAAGTAATGTTGCCAGCAAAATTTTTTTTTGTTACTGTTAGCAAATCTTTTCTTTCAGAGCATGTATTATAAGGTACCCTTACAAAAGGAATAGGCCATATAGGTGCTAATTATCTCTAGCTTTCTAGTCCTCTAAGGAAGTATGCCTCTAGTTTCATCGGCTATGCGTACCTACCTCCAAATAAAAAACAATCGCGGACACCGCTATTTGGCGTTAACAACAAGTTAATGGATAATATAATGGTGGCAGCTATCAGGCTGGGGGTTTCATGTGGTCCTACCTTCAGTACAACAAACCTCAGGACACATTTTGTCTCGTACGAGCACGAGTGTTGTTGACATTGATTACAAAAACATAAAATTTCTAGTAAAAAAATAACTAGGGAACTCTTCAGCTAACTGGCAAAGAGACTGGTCGACGCCATGGAGACAAGAGGGCTGGCAGCTTACTCGCACAGCGGCTTGGCATCGCCATGCAGCGAGGAAATGCTGCCAGTATTCTTGGAACTATGCCACAGGGGCCTTTTTTAGGTATATATTAGTTTTTAATTATTATTATTAAGTTTTTATTGTTTAAACCATTTGTAACTGTATTATTTGTTCTAGTAAAATGTCGTCTGTTGAATTCCCCTCATATAAAACACGTGTAACCGAAAAGACGTCATAAGGCCACGGATTATACTTTACAAGCTATTCTACCCTCATTTTCCGCTGTTACCTTTAAAGAGCGTAAGCTTTCTTCGGAGTTTATAACAAATCTTAACAAAGTTAAAAACGCCGAGTCTTCGTAAGTAATATCTGACTTTCTCGCAGTCTTTGAAACATGAGAGGCTTTGAGCGTGGCTCACGTGACGACGGCTTCAGAAAACGTCATGAAAATACCGACAGCACATAGTAGGTAGATGCTACTGAACAGTCGGAACCCATTCGAGATGTCAACAGCTCAAAAATTCTCAATACTTAATGGATCCCGACTTTGAAGTTGCTTTCTCTATTTTATTTTTCATTTTTTTAGACGTTGTATTATTTTACTAGATTTTACCCGCGGCTTCGCCCGCGTGGAATTCGGTTATCGCGCGCTGTTCCATAAAAACTGTGCATTTTTCCGGGACAAAAGTTGCCTATGTCACTCTTTGGCCCATAGACTATCTCCACTCCGTTTCGACGTGAAAGACGGACAAACATGCAAACACGCACACTTTCAGATATAGAAGTATGGATGGGTTAGTATTAGCTTCCAATTGTTACCCACATTGTTACAATACAAACTTAATGTGTTGAATATACAGAATATACTACCTCAAACTGTAAGTAGACGAAGATTTGAGTGCTGTGAACCGATATTAAAGCAAATTTTTAATTTACAACTACGTAATTCATTTTTGAAACATTTTCGAGCAGGAAAGTGCGTACAATAATTTGATAAGAGAGAGAAGCCTTCTGTGATAGCTGTCACATCAACAAGTGCGGCGTTTTGAACAAAAACAAAGAGGTATAACGAAAATAATGAGTCTATTTTTTTTAATAAAACATAATAAAATGTGATAATTAGGGCCTTCACTGACTACCCTTAAAGTTTGAGGTAGTATCAAAAATACACGCTGTATTGTTCGAACGTTTGCCCATCGATCTGAAAGACCTTTGTATAAATAGGCAACCACGGCTTCTTACCCTCACAATTATATCAATTGATATTATCATCACAATTTAAAAACAGTGTTTTACCTTGCCCTTAGATTAAAAGCAAGAGTAAGTTTGTAATTTTCACGTAGTACCACAATATAGATTACACTAGATAACGCAAACAGCTAAATCTATATGAAAACCAACCGTGTCACTTTTTTGTATCTACTGTAACGTCTCAAGAGCGAATTAGCGATGTAGATTCCCCGATGTCCGCGCAAAATCTATTCACCTGACTACAAAGCTTGAGGTCCCGGGTTCGAATCCCGGCCGGGGCAGATATTTGTATGAATAATACGAATATTTATTCTCGGGTCTTGGATGTTTAATACAATATGTATTTAAGTATATATCTATCTATATAGTGTGAATTGTCCCGTGATATTTATTTTATTATTTATTTAATACGCCGTGGGGCTCGAGTCAGTCACTAGTCATGATTAGTCAGTTAGCGGTCAGTCTTTGTATGGGGCCAACCCCAACGTTTGGCCAGGGTTCGGACACGCGTGCATTTGCGTAATCTACTGTAATCTACATCTGTGCGTAGTACAGAGGTCAGTACCTCCAGGATTATTCCCCAGGCGCTAGTACGGCGTCTCACCTTTTAAGTGCAATTATATCTAATTGACTAACACTGGTGTATTTACAATCATTTAATGACTTTATCCATTCTTTTTTAACCCCCAACGCAAAAAGAGGAGTGTTTTAAGTTTGACCGCTTTGTGTGTCTGTGTGTCTGTAAGTGGCACCGTAGCTCTTAAACGGTTGGACCGATTAGGATGCGGTTTTTTTTATTTGAAAGCAGGTTTCTTAACGGTGGTTCTTAGATATGTTTTATCAAAGTCGGTTTAGCCGTTTTTGAGATAATTAACTTTTAAGTGACAAAGTCGGGGGTTTTCTACTCTATTGTTGGTTAGGTTAGGTAATTTAGTAAAATCACGGTTTTTTTTTCCTGGTGTTGCAGGTGTCTATGGGCGGTGGTGACCTCTCACCATCAGGAGACCCACTTGCTTGTTTGCCATCCGGTCGAATAAAAAGAAAACAAAACCATTCGACAATATAAACTTTCGTTATTTTAATATTTTGAACATCGACATTTTACCCGTAGGTATTTTAACTTTCGATATTCAAATATGTATCCATGCAAAAGATACCTAGTTCTGTTAAGTATAAATCTCACACAGTTAGTTGCATCGAAGTATCGAAGATTTCACCACACTGCAACGTAGGTGTATCTGTTGTGGGTAAAACAAAGAACGGGGACATTGTTGGACAACAATGGACAAGTCCATTACGCGTCTATTTATGGTCCATCTCATCTCTATTATACACCTAGTTTATAAAGTGGATGTTTTACAACACGACTGATCCATTTGGTAGTACTTCACAAAGTTGGCCCATATTCTTCACAAAAATGACTTTCTGCCAATATTCTTGCGGCGCATTCTTCTTGGCAATGATGGTCTTTCCGAAAGCGCTGGTAGTTTAAAAAATCACGTGTAAAAGTGCCTATTGCGGCCTATTTACTGAATAAATGATTTTGATTTTTTGTTCATCACTCCGACCGGATAACAAAGTGATTTGAGAGCCTTACTACGAAGCTTGAGGTCCCGAGTTCAATCCCCGGTCGTGGCAGGTATTTGTTTGAATAATAATAATAAAATCATTTATTTCAGATCATAAGAATCCATATCATATCATAAGACTAAAAATGTTATTATTACTATTAAGATTAATTAATAAAATGCCAGCACCTATGAATTACAATTGCATTTATTTAATTTGCTTTTATTGGAATAATCTAAAATTTCAAAATTTTAAATATTGAATAAAAGCTAATGAAATAAAATAAATAACATAGAATTCATTAGATCCAGCAACTGTCTTGAAACTTTAGGATTTTTAAAAATTCCCATGGGAATTCCAGAAATTTAAATTGGGGTTTTCATTGACGTATAGTAAAAACAATCATAACTTTAAGCCCAGCGGTTGTTGTTTCGAGATTTTATCCCTATCCTGTGGGAATATCGGAATAAAAAGCCCGTGTTTTATTCCAGATGTCCAGCTATCTACATCCTAATTTTCATCCAAATCCGTCCAGCCATTTCAGCGTGTAGGAGTAAAAAACATACTCACTCACTCACTCACTCACAAACTTTCGCATTTATAATAAGTAGAATAATAATAATATAATAAATATCATGGGACACTTAACACAAAGCAAAGCAAAGCTTGTACTATGGACACTAGGCACCGGATAAACATACTTATAATATAGATAAATACATACTTAAATACATATTAAAGTATCCAATAAGATACATACTTATTAAGCATTCATGCAAATATCTGCCCCGGCCGGGATTCGAACCCGGAACCTCAAGCTTCGTAGTCAGGTGCTCTAACCACTTGGCCATCTGGTCGTCCAAATAAAGTCCAAATAAAGTAGGATTACAGTATCTTAGTTACAAGCTATATAATACTGTTTTAGGGTAGTTTTATTTAAATTTAAGCATTAGAAGTCATTGAAAACTATGGTTATTGTAATGCTGTAGACAACATAGTTAATACAAATATCTACTTACTTACCTAAAGTTAAATAATAATAATAATAAAAATCATTTATTTTCTCCTCACAAAAGTAAATAGGTACGTACAGCATAGTTATGATAACAATAGATATACTCGTAATGTATTTTTACATTAAGTAGGTACTGGTAACTTTTGTGAGGGACTGGAGTCTGAACTAGGTAAGGGTAAGACCTGTATTACAGATCTCCAAATACTTAAAAATGGTACAAAAGTTTAAATAAAATACACCATGTTCACCGGGAAATGTATAAATATAGACATCGCAGGGATTATTTTTACACAAAAACATTAAAACGTGGGCGGCAGTGTTAATTATAAAAAGGTTATTATGGTTTAGGTGGAAGCGTAATATTATGGAAGGTTAAATAAATATTACGGTTTTTGAAATAATAATCTTTTTAATTAGTAATAATAATAGTGGTTAAGCCCTCTCATTCTGAGAGGAGGCCTGTGGCCAGCAGTGGGACGTATACCTATAGGCTGGGATGATGATGATGATGAATAATAGTGGTTAAGTAATAATAGTGTTCGCGGTGGTAGCGGAAAGCATAAGACCGATCTGAGTGGAGAGCCTCGGGGGAGGCCTATGTCCAGGACGTCTTTTGGCTAACATGATTAACATCACTTCTTTATAAATAATAGGACCATACAACAAAAAATCATCACTTCTGAATGAAAAAGGTAACATAACAATTAAGGTTCCGTACTCGAAGGGTGACAAACAGAACCTGTTGTACTGGCACTTCAGTGTCCGTTAGTATGTCTATCTGTTTGTCTGTCACGAAGTTGTATCTCGAGAACTGTAATAGATAAACAGTTGAATGTTAACACACAATGTATACTTTTATTTCCGCTATAACAATAAATAATAAAATTGAATAAAATTAAAGATTAAGATGGGTCTCCATTCAATAAGAAAGGTATTATTTTTTTAGTTTATTTACAAAGTACAAATGTTTTCTCTAAAACCAATTCACGCTTGATCGGTTTTATTATTTGTTGATAAGCAGTATACCTTTACTAACATCCTGAGTTTGAGGTTGTATGTTTACGGATACAACGATAACAAGAAATATAAGGAAATTCGATACAAGATTGTTTACAATAATACAAAGCATCTGAAATATTCAGTTTGATTTTTAGAAATTTGCAGACTATTTTTAGATACTCAAAATAATGCAAGTCAAAGAAACTGTATCACGTACAGCCACCAGCACCAATATCTGACACAACAAGCGTGCATAAATATTTGATACGATTCTATTTCTAGGGCCGGAAGGACGTGTCAGATATTTTGGCACGCTCCGCTGTGACAGATATTAATGCTGGTGACTATACTGGGGTGGAACCTGTGTGTTACTAATGTCATGTTGACATCCCATGCATCCGCCAAAGAAATCATAGCGAAATAACTTCCTTATAGTTATAAGTGCACGTATTATGCAAAGAAACAAAAATATTTTGGACTCAGCGTGTTGTCGACTTGCAAAATCTAAGAAAATGGTGGATATTGCGAGTCCAGGTATTGGTATCTATAATAAACTACTTGACACATAGTCAAAATACTACAAACGGGACTTATCACCATTGATGTATATGTACTTACTAGATTACGCCATCCGAACACTCATTGTGTTCCACTGCTTTGCACCTTGCACTGTGCAAAGGACTTTAGTATGACTTTGACATTCATGAGCGGCGGACGAACTAGTTTTTGATTGAGACTCCGAATATAGGCGTGAACCTGCACGTAAGTAACAATTCACTACTCAAGTAAGTAAAATTACATCTTGTACAAGTGATTAAGCAACTAATAATATTGTAATACCACAATAAAAACATTTTTTAAAATAAGACGTAACGCATCGAAGGTTATAAAGTCGTTGACATTACGCCATCTTACAATCATAGACTAAAACGTGCAGACGATCCCATTCAGAATTGGTTGTAGGTAAAAAATTGTGACTGAACATGCATGACAATTCGTTTAATTGCTTTATTTATACCTGTCATTCTTTTTCCATGTACTAATTTTTATGAACGTCAATATGTCACGCGATACGCATTTTAGTAACAGTTGAAGTATGGTTGAAGTATAAAGTACTACATCCAGTTGTTAGTAACATAAAAACTTTTTGTTTGGCTAAACCTAATTTGTTGCTGGCCATCAATAATGCGCTGTACGACTACTTTTTTTTAGAAAAAAATAAACGTTGCTTTTCTGTCATAAGAGAGTTCACGCATTTTTATTTCAATTATTTAATTTTAATGTTGTTTTATACACTAAATCACAGAACCCATTTGATTAGAGCAGTGATTGAAAAATACGCTAAAATAAGATTACACCACGAGGCCAAAACAGATCCCGAGATACATTATTCAACAAAAAGACAGAAACTGACGAAATTAATCCTGTTCGACGGAAACTGATACATTTAGTAATTACCATGACTAAATTTAATTAGGTTATGATTTATTAATAAATAACACAAATTAGTACTACAAGTTGTTTTTTTTTTGAAGCGAAAAAAATTGTCGCGTAAAGACACAGGAGACTCGGATTCAAATCCCCTCCGGCATTCCGAAAATCTTTTTCGCTTTTAAAAATCTGAAATTTCGTTGAGCAAGCATACATTGCTACTAAAAAACAAAAAAATAATAATAATATAATATTACTCAGTACACCATTTTTGACTATTTTGGGGCTCCGGCAAATTTTAAATTTCCAATAAGGGGTTCCATTGCGATAAAGGCTTAAGAACCGTTGAATTACAGGTTTCAATCACATTTTTAGTGCTTCAGCTTTTTTTCAAAACCTCATTCACTATCTGCCTATTTATTAAGATAATTTCTTTCAATTGATTAAAAAAATGCAGTTAAAAAGTTTTTTTTTTTTCGAAAATATCTATTTTGCCAGATGCAAAATGATTACGTTTCGTAGGTAAAATAGCTGTGTCACGTCTGCAGTGCGTTGACGTCTTGTGACAGTCCGATATTTGAACATATTGTTGACATGAACGTGCGCATCCATAGAGTATACATCAATGCTTATCACGCTATTTTTAACAAGTTGTAAGTTGTAGTTGTAAGTTGTGGTATTTTGACTATGAGTGAGCATCACGAAAGTTTAAAACGTTATAAACTACTTGACAGTATCAAAAGTATCGAAAACGACCTGACATTCTTTGACCAATTAAAAAAATGGCTGACTAAAAAGTCACTACGAAACTAACTAACTAAGTGACTACGAAAGTGGACTAGGTAAGTAAAGGTAAGTAGTCTACTTAGTGTAAGGTTAAATAACATTCACCTATTAATACAATGCAGTCAAATCAGAATGTAATGTAAAAACGTAGTTAACAGTAATCGGATGGATTAGTTAAGTAGATAAGCTTAATTTTACCGTTTATGTAACAATAATATTAAAGCATTAGTCATTGTCAAATCTGACCTATATTCTAACAATGATAATATTTGGATATTAGTAGGTACAATTAAGATCGGAAGGGATAGTATATTATAACGGAAAAGCTTTTGTATATTACAACGCAGATTATGTCATCAAATTAGACTTGTTGGGCTTAGTCCGGGTGTACAGTCACCTGCATTAAAATCTTCCACAGGGGAGCATGTCAAAATATCTGACACACCTACCGGCCCCAGAAATAGAGTCGTATGTTCAGATTAGGGTTGTAACGGAGACGGAGGCCTTCGTGGATGCGGAGGTTAAAGAAGGCAGATGCGGAGGTGAAATGGCATGCAGAAAAAATAGTAGTTTATGCTTTATTCAACTCAAAATCTCTTAAATTCTAAAAAACTGCCAAATCTCACTTATTTTCTGCGTCATCGTGTACAAAGTAATGACCATTACGATACAGCCGTGTTCATAATAGAATCCAATATCTTATGCTGGTCATTATCTATGGTTTTTGAACGCATAAAGGAGGATTTACTATATGGGTGTAGTTAAACACTTTTAGTGTGTTTTTTAATGGCTCTCCTGTTCTTTTTTGGTTACGACGAAATCCAACCAAAGCAGCAATTGGTCTCAGGGACATTCCACTCTTAGTAGTTCCTGAAGGCATGTCCCGTTACATTCTGCATCTTTTGTCTCCATAGCGTCATCATTTATTCAGTAAACAATACGACATGATTGTGTTTGAATCTCTTACAGCTAACAACAAAATAAAATACATCAAATGTATCCAACACTTATACTCTATTATATACACTTCATCAAATACTGTAAAAACACCCTCTCAATAAAAATTGTTTTAATTTATCTTTAAACATATTATATACCCTTTAGCTCAACAGGAAGTTAAAACAGTTTATTAAGCATCCTAAAGTCTGTATATAAATTCTAATTCTTGGTAAGATGAAAAGCTTTTTTAATTTAACTGCCTTTCATTTATCTGAGAAAGAGCAGACAGTTCCCTGTGGTCACAGCTTTGATTCGCTTTTGTTCTTTTAACTATAGGCGAAAAAATTAAGCAAGTAAATGATCTCTAGCGTGAAGGCGTGTCCCGTATAGATAAGTCGACGTTCCATATTCTTAAATAACTTAACTCCCATATCAATTCTGTGCACTACTACGTCATTTACTTAATTACAAGATTTTATTTACTTTAATCTGTACCGTTTGTCAAATTTGGCATGCTCTTTTATATTAATCTGGTACTTTTGGAACTCCTCAATGTTTATTAGGATCGACTTGAAATTTGGTACAATGAAAGTCAGCAAAAAAGCTTGTCTTAATTTTTTGTTTCATGTAGTGTTTCTATTCCGTTAAATTAGACAGTTGTTAATCGAAAATGTACTCTGTGTCTGCTAAAACATCATAAATAGTTGGTAAGAGGGCTGATAGGTGAATATAATTACATCACATTATAGATTACTGTATATATGGCATAGGGTAAGTATATAATATTTCTATGTGGCTACCGCGAAAAATAATATGGCGGGGAACAAAAGATACATTTTGTATTCTAACAATATGGGTTATAAATGAAAGCTAATAATTAGCCCATTCTAAATACACGTGGGTTATAATAGTTTAAAGTTAACGAAAATATAAAATAGCACGGTGTAGTTTTTATACAGGGAAATTGCCGACGCGTCGCAAATTAAAAACAGGAAACATATCTGTAAAGTGATTTACAGC
Source organism: Choristoneura rosaceana (assembly GCA_037349165.1). Classification (NCBI taxonomy): domain Eukaryota; kingdom Metazoa; phylum Arthropoda; class Insecta; order Lepidoptera; family Tortricidae; genus Choristoneura; species Choristoneura rosaceana. The sequence goes on along the minus strand of JAZBNJ010000041.1, from coordinate 12,063,581 downwards.
TTTAATATGGGAAATTGACGCGTAAATCACGTGAAACTACAATGTTTGTTAGTTTCTTAATATTTAGAACGAATGTTTGTTCTTGGGTCTTAGATATTTAATATGTTACCTACCCATGTGCTTTTTTTATTGACTGTACCTACTTGCATTTTTCTTTATCTTCTTAATTCTTTATCTTCTTCATTATATTATTAAAACTAAACGTACCAAACAGATGAACGTCGCACAACGCATTTGTAGTAAGTTTTTTAGTACAGTCACGGATTTTAACTAGGCCACTGTGAAGTTCTTTAAATTTAAATTTAGGGTGTTTTGAGATTAGTGTGTGTTTGAAACTATTTTATTTAGAGAACGGTGTATTTTATGACCAGTGCATTATGGGATTAGTTAGTTTGTTTTGAGCTTCAACGTTTATGACATCAGTTAACCGTCAGTTAACACTAATCAATGGATGGTGAAACAGCCCCTAAAAGTCAAATATTTGTATGAGAATTCGGAATGAAAGGCTCTACCTATTATGATTATTAAAATTGTTTTATTTCAATAATTTCCAACCCGGACATCAGCTCACAGTCTACAGACATTGTGTCACCATTTCGAAACTAAAAGTCGAACTTGAAAAGTTAAGTGAAGTCTTACCAAAGTCATTATTTGTTGGTTCACTTTTGAAGAATTTTTGAAGCTTCCTGACGAAATATTGGGGAAGTTCAATCCAAATAAAGATATTATTGTCCTTATTCCGCAATATTTCAGCAAGTGGTTGGGTTAGGGTGACTGAAAACCCTTTAAATGGAACTTAATTCTGGCCCTATGCGAGTGCTATGAAGTGTAAAATTGCCTTCGAATTTCATATCTTGCCGTCCCGCTAACGCTAATGTTATTTAATACGAGACTGAGAGGGACGGTACGGTCAGAATTTCGATTATCGAATTTCGTAGAAGCCCCCTCTGGTCCTAAAGTTCGGAAACTTTGCAAAGAAATACCTATCTAAGAGGTTAGTAGACGTCACAGGGGAACTAAGAGCGGGCAACTTCCTCGGAAAAAGAATTAGCTTGGCTATTTAAAGAGGGAACGTTTGTTAGCATCTTTGTAACCTTGCCTAAGGGGTTTGTCTGGCTTAAATAATTTGATTTTGTTTTAGTTATTTTTTATACCGGGTGTGGCCTGAATACGAGCAAAAAATTAAAACGTACATCGTTCTCGGAAAACTGAATTACTTTAGTACTATAACTTTTAAAAATAATGGAGTCTTTGAATTTTTCTTTTTTCATACAAATTAAATATTTCTATCAATGGACGCCATCCTAGAACACAACCTGACGTCGCCTGTCCCGCTACGAAATTCAAGCATTTTTCTTTTCATTGCTTCTTGGAATAAACTTAAAAGTGTGAAGCCCGCTCCACACTTAGCCCGCGGATCGCGCGCAATGGCTGCGAAGGGGCGCGAACGCTAAGTGTAGAGCCGTTTCGCATATTCTTCGCGGTTTCGCGCTTTGTTCCCCAATTTTTGTCGGTTTTTGTCCCGCGTCAAAGGGAGCGCGAAGCGCGAACACGACGCAGTACGAGACGCGCACGAGTGTAGAGTCGTTGTTAAATTCGCGGCAAGTTCGCTCCGCGAAATCGCGCCGTGATTCGCGGACTAAGTGTGGAGCGCCCTTAATAAAAATTAAAAAACTTACTATTCTTAAAAGTCGCTGAACTAATGTCGTTCAGTTTGACGACTATGATCTATGTTTTAATTATTTGCTCATATTACAGGCCACACTCGGTAGTATGTAGGTATGTTTAATTTTGGATAGTTTTTTTTATTTAAATATTAATTACTGTTTTCTATTACATTAAATTATTTTAAAGCAATTAGGTATGTAAGCTTATTTGTGAGTTGAAGTTACAAAATGTGTAAGTCATTTCCGACCGCTTCTTGGAATCTGAATGAGCTAAATTCATACTTTTGTAAGTCCAGTGATAGCACAATCAAATAACCTGGCTGAAATTCTGGTGATCTAGCCAGATTGTTTCACCAGGAGGGAATAGGGATGTTGACGCCATTAAAAAAATTTAAAAAAAAAACGGTTTATTTTAGCCTTGAAAACCAGATTAATTTTCTATTTACTGTAAAATTACATTTTTTGTTGCTTTGAAACAAATAAATAGTTGATTGAGTTGTCGAACAAATAGCGACTTTATGACGTCATAAGCATGACCATTTAAACTCTATGGGAGAATTCTGTTTTGACAGCTCATAAAAAGTACGTCAGTAGATTGGTGTGTCAACATCTCTATTCTCCGCCGGTTTATGTTATAGACCTGAAACTTGGATTATGTACTTTGTATGTATGTATCTAAATACTTTATTGTACATAAAACACAAAGGAATACAAAAAGAAAAAAACAAACCAAAAGAGTACAAAGGCGAACTTATCCCTAAAAGGGATCTTTTCAAGCTAACCTAAACTAGAAAGGAAAACTCAAATACAGTAGTTTGTATTATTATAATGCAAATACAGTCACCAAAATATACAATTACCATAAAAAAGCTTAAGTGTATTAAAAATTACATTTTTAACAAAAAAATCTTTTCGGCTCCTAGCAACAGATGAAATTGCTAAAAAACATTTTTAATAAAGAGCTATGTAGGTCTAGTCTGGTTTTAATGTAGTTCTAATTATATGTACGTTTTGAACAGCTGTTACAGTAAAAATAAACCTCATTACTGGAAAACAAGTTTAGTATCATGTTACCGTCTATAAATCACAATGCAAATTGGGACTATATCTGACAGTGTCTGTAAGATGAATCCAACAATTTGTTCCTTTGCTTTCTGCATTGAAAAAATATTTTTTATGAAATAGTCCCATGCTTATAACATGAAGGAAGTTAGGGGCTAGGGGCTCAAGGAAAATGAAATAAAAATAGTAATGGCACATAACGATTAATGAAGTCAAAAAGACGTGGTTAAAATTGCAGGGTGCGTCTCACGAGATATAACTACATAATATATAATTTCATATTAATAACGTTCACAAGATATAATGAACGTTTGCTATAACATCAAAATCAATATTTTTATTAGGAATAACAGTTAATTAAACTAATACTCATTTTGTATAAAGTTTTTTTATATAATATTCAAATACTCTAAATTCAGTTTATATAACATGCATAACGTATATCGATCATAGTATATACTATCTTTTAGTATAATGATTATAAAATATAATAGCGTATGATATATAAAATAAATTAGTGCGAGCGAGCGAAGCGAGCGAGCAAGACGGTTCGGAGCAGAAGCGACTCGGATAGGTTAGGTTCAGAAGGCTAAGGCGGGAGCGAAGCGGAGCGTAGCTCCCGCCTTAGCCTTCGGTGTTAGGTTTTTTTTTATAGCAGCGAGGAAACCGCAAATTAAAATAATTTCAGGCGGTTATTTTATACGAGCATTATGCATTATGGTGTTAGATGTATTGTATAGTATACATTATAAATGTGAGATATTATGAGCGTTATACATAACGATGGTTATATACATTGATATTATACTTAAAAAACGTTATGCTTAACAAAAATAGATATTTTGATATTATATCAAACGTTCGTTATACACCTTGAACAGTATATAAAACAAGCTTATACAATATGAGCGTATATTATCTGAATATTATAGTATAAGTTCTTATATCTTTCATTACTTACCCAAAATTGCAAGTTTATTTCACTAATATTTAGGTGCCTAGTAAAATGAAACCAGTATAATGTAATTTAGAAATACTTAATTGATCCATGTAAAAGTGTCAAAATTTATTTATCTCGTAAAATTGAAATTAAAATACCTAAAAAAAATCACTTCGGGTTATTTCTTTATTTTTTTTCTCAACTTGTGCCATACTTAGGTATTTTTTGCCAAAATTTGTCTATGTATACGTAAACTAATAATATAAATACCAACTTTGAAGTAAGTATAATAATATTAAGAAGATATTTTTTTATTGAGGAGTACCTAGATTTTCTACGAAATCGTAATATACTAATTTCGCTTTGAAGTCTTTGATAAAAGCTAGTAAGATTATAAAAAAAGATCCAAGAAGTGTTTGTTAACAACATAATACGAGTGTATTAAACCTTGTTGCCTCGTTTAGTTAAAACCATTTCAATTTATTAGTAACTCGAGAGCCATTGCCCGCAACTTGAACCTGAGGCAAGACTTAATCCCACCTTTGTAGTCGGTATAACATCCCCGTACCATTGTATTAGCATTTTTAATGATGTACGTGACTTTTTAAAGAAGTTAGACATTCATGGGACGTTGGCTTACGTATTGTGGTACGGGGTAGGGTGAATATTCCAGGCTCGATTTTGACGCGGCGGATAGGATAATGCCACTGATAACTTGTTTTTAAGCATTGTTATATTTTTTATACTATAGTTTATGTAATTCTCCATTTGTAACACCTAATAATTTATTGATATTCCTCTTCCTCTGGCAGAAGCAAAATTTTAAAACTCGTTTTCCAATACTTGGTGGGCTGTCCGGAATCCGTTTTTACTTTGAAATCCTCAAATTGTAAAAAGCCATTTGGTAACTCTGGTTAATTTTAGTCAAGGCATGTTCTTAATTAGTTAATGGATGCAAAAACCAAATATCATCGTTGTAAGTACAATTATTGTGCCCTGAATCATCCCATAAACAAACGTCCGAGCGCGCAACCAAACTTTGGTGGTCAAAGTTTAGTTCGATCTTACTCGTTTCTAAACGATACATTAAGTATCAGCTTGGCCCTCCGCGTACCTGCCGGTTACGCTGCTGCAGCCAATGGTAACGCTGGTGTCATTCGTCGCTTCGTTTCCCGCCAATCACGTAAATACCCAATTTTGGTGCAAAGGGCGTCAAAAAAAATCTAATAATGGTGGCTTTTGAAAAAATAGTAAGGAGTATGATTATAACATGTCTTTTAAAAGCATTTTGAGTGTTTTGAGTTTCTTTTTAACTAAATTGATCGTATTTGGTTATAAATGTAACCGCATTTTTTTTAGGATTTATTTTCTTGCTCGTTTCAGTTTTGGTGGTCAAATTTTGGTGTTTTTGGTGGTTGTGTTTGGCATTTTGCAGCCCTTTTCTCGCTCATTTATGGATCGCTTTTAACGGAATTTTGTGTGAAGACGTATACTTGTTACCCGCATACAAAAATGTAGTAAAATAATAAAAAATATTTTTTTTGCAAACCCCACCCATACCAGGAAATATAAAGATTTTATTTTTGCCATATTCTATTAAATGAGGTATCATTTGATAGAGCTATTAAAATGCAGTAAAAAATGTCATATAACCTATATACCTTCAGAGCCCCAGCCGCTAGATATTAACTGTCAAAGTCATTTTTGAAGCGCCCAGTGCCCACCCCCTTAACTTTTAAACTATCACTGTTAAAAATTCGAAACAGATCTACAATATACCTGTTAACGAATAATTTTAATAAAAAATATAACGGCCTCTGTAAGTCAATTAAGTTTTGAATTGTTTTAATGGTTACAAAACCCTACCGTGTGGTTATGTCTGGTACACACGAGGATGTTTTTTTTTGTTAATTTGAATTTCCAACGCTTGATTAATATTATTATAAACAGTCCTCCTTTTTTATCTAGCGAACAAAGTGAAATAATGTCTTAAAAAGAAAGTGTAGAAAAAAAGAACAGGTAGGAAAGAAAAAATAAAATTAAAGCAATCTAATTTAAGGTAAAGAATTGAAAAAGCTGAAGGATAAGTGAAAACCTCTCGATAAGAAAAAAAAACATATACATATGTTATGATAAACCAAAAACATGAAGAAATTGTATTGAAGGGCTAATTCCTTCATTGTGATCTTTAATTTTAATACCAGGTATTGAAGTACGAACCTACCATTTAATTGGCGCTTTTATTTGAATAAGATTTTTGTAATAATCATTTTTTATACATATTTTTACCCTTATCTTGTCATTTTCAATTTAAAATGTCATTAATCACACTGTTTCTTAATTATGGTGGCCAGTATCTAATTTCGGTGACGCTTTTTCAAATTATGGTGGACATTTGCAAATTTTGGTGGACTGTAAAAATTTTAATTTTAAATTTCTCCTAAATTACTTGGTGTAATACTGGACCATTTAGTAAACTTGTCTAATATACCTATTAGTTTCATTTGAGAACTTAACTTCATTCAAAAGTCTTAATTTCAAAATTACCACCAAAATTGGCAAAAAAGTAAGTTTGTTGCGATTCACCCGGTAGTGAATGTTAGTAAGTACAGACTTGGTTAGGTTATTACCTACCTAAACAATGAGTGTGTAATATTACGAGACTTTCCCAGGCATCCGTCACTCGTCCATACCTATAGCGATAAACACCTACAGCGCGACAACTTGAGATTTTCTAAGCAGTGCGGGCAGAACTTTGTTAAGTAGCTAACTTAAAGTTCAACAGTCGGGACCCATTTAAATCGTGACGTTCAAAAATCCTTACCCAATGGGTCCCGACTGTAAGACTTTAGTTAGCTACTTACTTAACAAAATTCTGGCCCACAAGACTTATTTTCTTCTTTTTAGTATTTTTTAAGGCAGTCTGGTTTTAGATTTTTTAAATTTATTAATCAAGTTTCTATCAAATGAATATGTTGCTAAAGTCGAACTTTCAAGGCTATTCAAGTTGACAGACACGTCTATTGGCATTATTGTTTTATGACATGCAAACGATTATCAACTTGAGGGTAGTAGACCCAGGGCAGACCACATATTTGGCTGAGTGTAGACCTTAGGGACTAATCCGTTTGTTCACACTAATATATGCATATTATTATGCATGAAAGCAGTTTTTTTTGCTTTAAGTTATCCATAACTCCATAACTTACCTATTTACGAACGCCGCGTTTTAATGGCACTATAAAAAGTATCCAACAAATGCTTTTTAAATTTTATGTTATGAGGACACACCACGCACCATAAAATGCTGAGAGCACTATAAAATCCTTGCAAGTGATATATCTAATTAAGTACTGTATCGTGTAAAAATGATATTTGCCACGAGAACGTATTTAAATATTTTCACTGCATTAGGTACTCCTTACACCTCATCAGCTTGAGCAAGAGAAACTAGCTTTGAATATTGCGTACAAACACGTTGTTTTTTTATTCGACTGGATGGAATATAATAGTAATGTGAATATTTATTATTCGCTAATAATTATTAATCATATACTTTTATCACTTATATACTTTTAGACTGAGCATAGTGAAAAAAAGGATTAAAAAAAATACAACCTGCTGTAATATTATAGCGTTAATGAATTTACTTTAGATTCTAAACAAACTACTTTCAAGTTTTTAGTTATTTAACTAACACCTTGTATAGGCCAAGATGAGATGACCCTAAAAAGCAAAAAAAAGAATACAAAATCGAGGATTCTGCAACTACGATACTTATGCGCCTTTAAATAAAAATGAAACAACTCGCTTCCTTGTCCACGAAACTAATGTAATATGACAGTAATTATGAGTAATTAACAACTCCCACTCAGTTCAATTAGTACCTAATAAGTAAATATTTATAAGTCAAAGTAGCCTTGTTACATTTGTTTTGACATTATGTATGGGAAAGCAACCATCCGTCTACATATATTCACCCACATAAGTATGTGAACTTCAATGACTGTGTCTTGTTCCAAGTGCAGTATAGGTAAAAAACTTAAATATGACCCTGTTGTATGTTGTATTGACATATCCGTATAGATAAATCGACGTTCCATTTTCTAAAAGTGACTCAAGACCCATATGAAATCTGTGCACTACTAAATAAATCATGTCATTTTTTTTTTATTTTTTTTTTACTTAAGTTTTTCACCTATAATAAACCAACCTATCTTCTATGATAAAAAATGTATCACGAATTGATGAGAAAATGGGTTCGATTCCCAACTCTAACTGTACTTTTCATAGTGTTTTAATGTGTTTGCCACAGGTGATTTACAAAAACGTTGTACCTACTTATCAAAATGGAATGATATTTCTAATCAAATAAAGCTCGTGACATACTTTTAAAGGGCACTCTCGTCTATGCCTAACTGGCTTTTCGTTCGGGCCCGTTGCCTACGAATGGTTTTAAGAAAACAACTTCAGGACGACGTTAAGTGGAAAGCTTGAAGTTATAAAAACTTAGTTAGAGTAAAAGTTTCGATTTTAACTTCATTGATAATACAATTAAAAAAAAGATTTTTAAAAATCTTTTGTACTAGGTACAATTTTTTTTTTACTTGAAACTGATCGTGATGTACCCCTATCTCACCTGATGTCACAGATAAGGCCAAAGGTGTAAAAGTAATTTTAGAAAATGACAAAAATGAATTTAAAATGATCCTTAAAGAATATTTAGTACAAACTCTTCCATAAGACAAAATTGTAACAATATAAAAATTTATGTAAGTATTTTTAATTTTTATAGATACTGTATCCTGCAGACAAACTGTGTAATGTAAAAAAAAAGTGAAATAAACATATTTTCATTCAGTCATTCATTCATTTATAGCAGAACCACGCTGAACTATTTGAAATATAACTGTCACAATCTTCAATAGTATTTAAACGTAGTTTTCAATCAATACCGTTATTCCCGCAGAACCACTACAATTTCATTACCCACCATATAATCATCAATATTATCATTGAATTTACGTGAAGGTATATAAGATATTTGTAGCACAAAGGTTACACTCCGGTACGTTATTCAGTTTTCTCGACTGTATTTATACATAAACATAATAATATGTTACTATATGGATAATTAAAAGTTACAAATAAAAAAATATAAGAATTATATTAAAAATAATGTAAATGCAAAACTATTATACATTTAAAATACCTACGTAAAATTAAAATAAAAAGTAATGTAAAACTAAGATAAATTAAAAAAAATTAGCTCCTAGACTTTAGATAAAGTCCCAAAGATGCTGGCAGCGTTTCCTCTTTGAATAGTCAGGCTAATTCTTTACCCGAGGAAGCTGCCAGCTCTTCGGTCCCCTGTGACGTCTACAAACGATTCAAGTTAAAATATTCATATTTATTCATTGCAACCATGGTATTTAAAAGATATAAAAGCATGTAGGCAGGTAAATAAAGACAATCCATAACTAGCTGGAAATCTGTAATGAGTATTCTATACACACGGAACATGTGACGTCAGTGTCCCCACTATAGGGTATTTTACTCTAAATTTAGGGCATTTTTACGCGTGGAGGGTATTTTTTGGGGTACAAAAATGTTTAGGGTATTTTTAGGGTAAAAGTTTTCGAATAAAATATACGATTTAAAAAAAAAAAAACTGCAGATGACAAAGAAGCCAAGACTATTATGGAAGCATTCCAAGAATGTTTCGAAACGGTGTAGTAGTTTAGCTATTAGTTTATCAATAAACCGCATCTATTTTTACTTAAAACATTTTAGGGTAAAATATAAATAAAAGTGCCTTATTTAGGGTAATTTCGAGTAGCGTTAGGGTAAAAAATATATCTGAGATGGCAACGCTGTGTGACATTAATAAAAGCATATTAGAAGGCTTGAGCTGAAAGTAAATGGGTTACCGGAGAAGACAACAAATGCAAACGGCCCATCAGATTTGCCTGAAAATCTCTCACGGGACGGAATTAGCCTTAATGTGCTTCTTAAATTGGATGACTTAGAAGCCCTATACGAGCAATTTTCGCCAACGTGAGTATTTTCTTAACATGTGTGGGGTCTATTTGTAATAATGTAAGTATCAGTGTCGCACAACATTTTGTAACGAATTAAAAATGTATTATACAAGTTATTAATTAATTAAGTAAAAACTGGAAGTTTGTTGGAATTCGAGAGTAGAGCCGATTATGTATGTTTGTATGTATGTATGAAAACTCTTTATTGTACAAAATAAGTAAAACAAACACAATTGACAAAAAATACAATATATGTAGAAAGGCGAATTTATCCCCATAAGGGATCTCTACCAGTCAACCTTTGAGTGGATGAGAGGAGCATTCAGTCAGGGACAGACAAAAAGTAAATTTAAAAATTAAAATAGATAGTGAAGCTACAATACATTGCTTTAATAATAGAATACACATATTTATAAAGAATCCTAACATAAAAATACACTACTACATTACACTTCACACAATATTTTGAAGGATATTGTGCTTTTTTAAACCTTTTTTCACTATGTGCGGTCTAAAAGTTATGAATGCGGCATACGTCAATTGAATGTTTTAGCGAGGTTGCATACAAAAATTTAGACAATATAGTAATGGCCATTATTCTTCCAGTTTAATTTTCTTCTAAAAACAGCGGAACACAAATAAAAAGATAAAGTAAATTACGAGTGTACAGTTAGAAATTAAGTAGAATTACCTATTGACTTAGCAAAACTTAAGAATCATTTTTGAAATAATTAAGGTACTGTACTGTTCCCGATAGGGGTAGACACTATATTTTTATTTATATACTTTTATCTAAGTATAATTACGGCCATCGTCTGTTTGTAGGGACCCTAAGTTGTATAATAATTTATAGTAGACCTAGGATCGAACCGAGTGAGAGGGCTATTTAGTAGAGTAACTACCTCTTTGAGAAAGCGTTGGTTATACATACAGGAAACTCAAAGGTTATTTTGTTTAGTATAAGGAGTTATTATTGCTACTATTTATATTTGATTATATGTCCACTTAATTAATATAAAAAGAGGTGATTTATGCCGTATAGGCCGGGCCCCTCCCCGCCCGGGCCTGTGGAGCTCGTCACCGTACTGGTCACTCCCCCACGGGCTGCCTCGGCTCCTTGTGGGGATTGAATTAATGTCGTATGTCAGTCACGTGCGTCCCTCGTCTTCAAATGAATGAGTGGAGAACAAAATCATAGTCACTCCCGAGGCAGGCTTGTTAATCCCTAACCTTTTCCTGAGTGACTACCCTATACACCTACGGTCTCCTATTCCCCCCCCCCCATCCTCTAACAGACTAGCGTCAGGAAGAACAACTCGGGGTCATGTTTGTGTTATTACGACGCGTTCCACAATTTGCGTCCACAACCAAGAGAGAAAGTCTCCTTCCCCCCCACATGCCCCACAAGGACTCCCAACGCCACTTTTAGTCGTTAGACCTTGTTTAACCGCAACCCCACTTTAGCCCTATTGCCAAGTGAGTGAGTAGTAAACAACCCCATCGGACAGAGTCCGTATTGCCGGGTGGTTAGTCCGACAAAGAGGATGCAACGTTCAGCGGCCAGAGGTGGAATTGACCCCTGGTGACCACATGTATCTGAAGACCCTCGGCCCCCAAACACAATTTTGAATAATCTACAGACTCCATTGTGAAACGTCGATCATAATGGTTTGTGGAGTCTGTAAGGGTACTTTGTACAGTATCCTTGCGCGCAATACCGACCATTAATACCCAGCCAGCTAGATTAGTACTCGTATCTGTGGCACACTAGTTCCATTCGCTCCACCAGCTGGATACAATAGTAAGTATAGAATTGTATAGCTATCCTTCCCGAGCTATCTGGATTTCTATTAAAATCATTAGAATGGTGACAAAATTAGGTAATCAGGTTTAGTATAGGTATTTGTGGAGACCGTGATACACCCCGGTTCTAGGTCCAAATAGCTTATTTGTAAAGTTAGGCCAAATACGCAGGGCAATTTGGAAGAAACATTGAGGAAATATAAACAATTACACAATAATCTGAAGTCAATTATTAATATCTCGTTTCCATTAACCTTGGAGTTTCTAGCATGTTATAATATATAAGCAGTTTTGATATTCAATTTTAATTTTACTAATGTATTACTCACTGTCTTAGATTTGTGCCACAAGTATATTAGTTCTTCGCTATAGTATCCACACACCGATGGTAACTTCAGTACCGTCAATAGTAATATAGTTTAAATCAATTGAAGATAATGTTCGTTAAGAATATTCAACAATTCAATGTCTTCGTAACACTCCGTAACGTCAGCAGAACAGAACAGTAATGACCCGTATTTGAATCAATTCGATCATTTGAATTTGACTTCTAAATTTCAAATATTTAAATTTAGGTCTTTTGAATTTAGACTACTGTTATTTATTCTTTATATTTTGAATGTTTAAAATTTAGAACACGGATAAATTATTTATAAAATTATTGTATACGTTCGTATAGAACCAAAGACCGATTTGAAATGAGATCTCAGGAGTGTCGCGGTTCCATCTCGGTTTGAATTTATTAGACATTCTATCAAAATGTCATAGACATTATGTCTAAATGCCGGTTTTTCAAATTTATAAAATTATGACAGCAAATGTCAGATTACGTGGAAATCATAATATAATTATGACCAACTGTACTTTACTTCTCTCAACAAATTGTATAATTAGCTCAAATCAGAGTACAATAACAGTGGTAGGATCCCGCCATACTCTTCACTGTTCCTACGCTGTTACGTCGTAGGACATTAACTACTGGGATAGAGAAAGGACTTAGCTAGGGACATCCAGGAAACGCCATCAGCACTCGGACCACACGCCAATACTCCAATCACGTCCCGTTGCACATCACACCACACAGCCAGCCAGGATATCTCCATCACGTTGGACGTCGGCGCCAGCATGAAATTAAATATTATTGTAGGAACCGCACAATTCAAAGCTTTATGTATTTTGGGGGCATATTAATCGCGGAGCAAGCTCGAGCAATTAGTTATAAGCAATGTTTACTATTCTATTAAATCCCGAGTAATTTGCCTTTCGTTTTCATAATTATTATATTTCAATAAAATCACATTTATTTAATTCAATTCAAATTCAACTTACACGCCATCAATCCAGGCTTGCGCATCTTCATAATCTTCAACCAGTCCCTCCTCCTCTCGTCATGATGACAGCAACTGTCACTATCCTCCCCGTAGCCACTCAGTCCGCTGAAACTCATAATATTAAAGGGCAAAAGCAATTGTAAATAACTCACGTCAGTAGCACACACAGCCTTGCACTATTGAACACCTATTTACACTTCTATCACAACAATAAGACGTAGTAATCCATTGCTTATAACTCCGGGTGTTATGTTTTGTTCGGAGTTTGAAATCCTATACGTCGGGACCTCGCTATGCGACCATCCAACGGCTGTCAAACTAGATTTTATTTAATTTTCACTGAAACCGTTTGTAAAATCCGTACTCCATTTTTAATTATTGGTTTTAAGTTAATGTATGGATTTCTAGGCCTTTTCATTGCGTTATCAAAGAATTCACATTTTATTTTCTTTATTTTTCGTTAGCACATCTTTCTTTTCATGACACTTGACAACCCAATCCTTCTAAATTTCAAATATCCTTGCTATCCACTTTCAAACAAAAAATTTTTCCCAAAGAGGTTACTCATGATTAAAATAAATTCACAAAGTTTAATACACGAAGTGTGGGGTCAGTACAGTACTTATACCGGATGGGCCCTGTAAAATTAAAACACAGGTTTTACTACTCAAAGGGAACTACTTTAGTACTGCAACTTTCAAACATTAAATGATTTTATCATTATCATTATTTCAAACAAATTAAATAGTGTTTTCAATATACAGCATCCAATTGCCTAAATGACATCGCCTGTCAAGCAACAAAATTACGGATTTTGCAATACATTAGTTGTCCAATTAAACTTTAAACTATAATAAAAATCATAATACAAGTCATTTTCTAAAGTTGTAGAACTAAATTAGCTCAAGACGAAGAGTGGTAGCTGTGGTTTAAATTTTTGCTCCTGTTACAGATCCCACCTTGTATGAAAATAAATACAATAAACTAATTTAAAATAATAACGACTGCTAGAGTGTCTCAGGTTTTCAGTTATTTATTTACAAAATGAAAGTCTATTTTTTATGTTTCGGTACAATAGAGGGGCCATTGCAATCCAATATTTGAGTGGATGTAATAAGTAATAAGGGAGTAAGTTATGTTCCGACGAACTTACATACACAGGTGCAAAAGGCTTGCCCACTTCACTGACACTTTCTACAGAACCGTTGAAAGGGGTCCCAAGGAGGCCTTCAAGCCAGGATGTTACATTAGGGCAGCCCACTTCATTAGTTTGTTGAAAAGTGAAAAGTTGGAGTCTGTCTATATCTACCTTAAGACGTGGGAGGACATTTAAAGGTTAGTATGCACTGAGCTTGACAATTTATACGTGTAGGTTTAGGACTACGAAATTTACTATCATTGATCTACTATATACAATCTGTATAATTATGTTGAACACAGAAACGTGAATTGAGTGAAATGAGTACGAAAGTGTGATCAAAAATGGTTTAAAAAAACATATGAACTTAAAAAACATATGAACATTTAAGCCGACTTAATCATAAGATGTATGGCTTATAAAATAAATAAGATTAAAAAAAAAAACATGAACATTGCGAGCTAAATAAAAGTTTGCAAAAAGTATTTGTACTTTCTTTTTTTTATTCGGCTGGATGGAAAACGAGCAAGTGAGTCTCCTGATGATGAGAGATCACCACCGCCCATAAACAACTGCAACACCAGGGGTATTGTAGATGCGATGCCAACCTAGAGACCTAAGATGGGATACCTCAAGTGCCAGTAATTTCACCGCCTGTCTTACTCTCCACGCCGAAACACAACAGTGCAAACACGGCTGCTTAATGGCAGGATTAGCGAGCAAGATGGTGATAGCAATCCGAGCGGACCTTCCACAAGTTCCTTCCACCTGCAAATCAGCTCTATCTTCGTAGCTGTAATTATTAAAAACTTCAAAACTTTGGCTACGCATCTAACTAGATACGTTACTACAAATGTGAACTAATTTTATATTTTGATAGTGAAAATCCCACGTCGCTTTTACGAGGTTAAAGCATATTTATTGCAACTTTTTGTCGCTAAAGGCTCAATGTGCCCCGAACACTGCTTAAACGATGTACGGCGTATCTAACTCTACACGGAACACCACTCCTGATGTTAAATCGACCTCATTTTGGGGGTCAACCTTTATTTTACATCTTTAAAAAACGATTCCGAAGAAATGACGCTCGTAGTGCCTAATTTATTATTTACAAAGCGATTTATTTTAGTCTATCGCATTAATTATGAAAAGTGACTAAGCTATTGAATAGAATACAAAGGAGTGCCACTGTTTCTTAATATAAGGTGTAAATAAAACTACCTAAATACGAACTCGAGACGTCATCAAAAAACCGGCTAAGTGCGAGTCTGTTACACGCGCCGAAAGTTACCAACTTGATTGACATGTATGTCAAAGTATTTGCTGTCAACGGCCGTTTGTATAAAAGTCCAGTATAAACAGGGAGCCTTAAATTGTATGTAAGTAAAATGTACCTAGGATATTTAAACATCTATTTATTACGGTTCTTGAGATACTATCCTACGAAAGACAGGTATACAATCGGTGTAACGATACTAATAGGGTTTTGAAATTATCCATTCACTTTCAAAATTTTGCAGTACCATTGTTTATTGCCGGTGATGACTTAGGACTGTGACGTGGTCCTTGACTTACTACGCAACAAGCTATGCTGCCCTCCTAAAAAGGCGGTATCGATTTGAATGTGATTTTTTTATTTAAAAGCAGATTTTCTTGCAATTGTTCTTAGACATGTTTCATCAAATTACGTTCAGCCGTTTTTGAGATATTGAACTTTAAAGTGACAAAGTTGGAGTTTTCCAACTTTTTGTTTGTTAGGTTATTGAGATAGTTTTAAAGTGCTTACTTTTACTAAAAACGAAGCAAACTTAACTACGGCTATAACAATTGCCCAGTTTAATTTATCCTAGTTGTTAAAACTTACCGACGACGTACTTTTTACTTTTACCTTGCGAAGTATCAGTTATCCAGTCAACTGTGTCATGACCTTCTCAGGACCTATACTACGAAGAGCAAAACTCAAACTTCTTATCTTGCCATCCTGCTGACGCTTATAGTATTTAATACGAGAATGAGAGGGACGGTACGATACGAACTTCGATTTTTGAATTTCGCAGTAGCGCCCAGGTAATGCGTTGAGAGTATCGGGAAAAGGCAACAATATGCTCAACCACCTGGGACGCTTGAAAATCACCTTCAGAAAACAAGCAAGGAAAACAACAAAAGGGGTAGGTACGAGGGTCAAACTGAAAGTTCTTAGAAAATCAAAAACTGAGCAAACTAGCAAGTTACTAGTTTTATTATATCTTTTCAAAATAGTGTCCATTCACATCAATACACCGCTGCATCCGATGGAACCACTGAGAAAAGCACTTAGCCCAGTCGTTCTTAGGGGTCTCTTCGACGGCCTTTTGAAACGCACCCACTGCTTCCTCGGTGTTCATAAAAAGTTTTCCTCGAAGTTTTTCTTTTATTTTCGGGAATAAATAAAAATCGCAAGGTGCGAGGTCGGGGCTATACGGCGGGTGACCCAATAATTCCACGTTTGACGTCACTAAATAGTCGATCGTTCGCCTGGCGGTGTGCGACGAGGCGTTGTCGTGGTGAAGAAGGATCCTACTTCGAGGTCGCTTCTCCCGAACTTTTTCCAATACAAGTGGCAAACAATTGTTAGTGTACCACTCTGCAGTAACTGTTTTTTGATCCTCTAAAGCAATTGTCGCATAGTGACCTGTCCTTCCGAAGAACGAGGCCACCATCTTTTTTCCCACGCTTCGACCTCTCTTCACTTTAGTTGGCAACTCCTCGAAAGGAAACACCCATTGAGCAGACTGTCTCTTGGTTTCTGGATCATAACAGTAAACCCAGCTTTCGTCACCCGTAAGTATGTCGAAAACAGCATTTGAGTCACCTCCGTTAAATCTTTCAATCATTTCACGGCACCAATCAACCCGACGGAGTTTTTGGGCCTCGGTCAAATTATGAGGTATCCACCTCGCACAAAGCTTCCTGACAGCTAAATGTTCGTGGAGGATTTTATGCACTTGACTCATACCGATGCCTAAGCTTGTCCGAATCTGCTGATACGTCACTCTTTTGTCAGTCTCTATCATACGCTGCACAACACTGATGTTATTTTCAGTCGTCGCCGTAGAAGGCCGTCCCTCACGCAGATCGTCGGTGAGATTAGTGCGACCACGTTTAAACTCATTAAACCAGTTGTAAACGGTCGCACGAGATGGAGCTTCATCATGAAAGGCCAATCGAAGTCTATCATAGCTTTCTTGTTGACTTAAATGACATCGAAAGTCATAAAAAATCATTGCACGAAAATTTTCGCGAGTTAAGTTCATGTTGACGTGACACAGACAATTTTCAATTTGCCGCCAAATCGTAAAACTAATGACAAATGAATGAAATACATACTCAATAATATTGGCAAAGAGTTCCATTTTCAAAATTTAAACTTACTTTTTTATTATATTGTTTACAAGTGGCCAGTTCTAAAACCTTTCAGTGTCGCCCTCGTAATAGGGAAATGTGCATGGAACGCAAGAGTCATTCGAGCGTTTTGACCACCTCAATTTTTGTGGTTGCATTTTTTATGAATAGGCTGTAGAATTTGATGACATTTTCAATTATTTTTAGACCTTGACTCGATAATATAGGGATGTTGACACCCTTAAAAAATAATTCGAAGACACAATTCCAGTAAAAAAAACGCTTTATTTTAGCCCTGAAAACCATATTAATTTTCGATTAACTGCAAAATTACATTTTTTGTTCCTTTGAGACAAATAAATAGTTGGTTGATTGAGTGTGCGGACAAGTGACATCATAGTTGCTATTTCCATTCAAACATTATGGGAGAATTGTGTTTTGACAGCTTATAAAAAGTACGTCAGTTGATTCGTGGTGCCAGCATCCCTATTGTAACATAATCCATTCATCCATACTAATAATAAATGCGAAAGTGTGTTTATATGTATGTTTGTGTGTTTGTATGTTTGTCCCTCTTTCACGCCGTAACGGAGCAACGGATCGACGTGATTTTTGGCATAGAGATAGTTTATGGGCCCGAGAGTGACATAGGCTACTTTTTATCCCGGAAAAATGCACAGTTCCTGGGGGAACAGCGCGCGATAATCGAATACCGCGCGGGCGGAGCCGCGGGCAAAAGCTAGTCTTCTACGAGTATAAAGTCAATAAAAATGTGCCAACGAAAGTCAAATAAAATATGCTCGCATAATGACCCAGAATTTTTCTCTTAATAATTTAGTGTGATACAAAACTGAAAAAGAACTAACGACTATAATATCATCATTATCTGTTGAAAAGAACGGTACGAGTGAATTAACTTTGTATACTAAGGCCTGTTTCACCACTTGTCGACTAACTTTAAGTGACGGCTATCAGTGATGCCGTCTCTGTTTATTTCGTCCGAGTAAACAAAGACGGCATTACTTTTATCTGACTCTTAAATAGTCGACAAGTGGTCAAACAGGTCCTAAGGGGCTGTTTCACCATCCATTGATTAGTGTTAACTGACGGTTAATGTGATGCCGTCTCTATTTGTTTTGTTTGAATAGACGGAGACGGCATTACATTTACCTAACCGTCAGTTAACACTAATCAATGGGTGGTGAAACAACCCCTAAGTGTATGTAGTGTGTGTTAATATTAAGTGGGCATTAAGTCCGCAACATGTCGAGCTAAAGCTAAACTCAATTAAAGACATGGTTATAGGTATTATTTTACTTTTAGATGCATTCTAAAACAGTGTTTTAATTACAGTATTAATGCAAAATGTCCAATTTTGTTAGAGGTACTCACATGGGAGTTTCTCGGTTAATGACGCGGAGCGGAGCGGAGGTGTAAAAGCTCGCTTTAAAAGAGCTTTAGACTACATGGCAAATTTTAATTTGTAATATTTGGCAGTTAATTTATAAGGAAAATTAAACTCATTTATTTAGCTCGTATGAGAATAAATAAAAACAAACATAATAAAACTTAAACTATATAGAAAATTTGGCCTAAATCGCCGTCAATGGGCAAGATGCCCAGAAGGCTGGCCGTATTTACTCGCTGTATAGCGATACTTAATCGCTGTGCGAAATAGTGGCCAGCCCTCTGGTCGCCCGAGGTTTCTATTAGGCGCGTTGACAAATTTATATATTTGTAAGGTCACATTGCTAATTAAATCATAAGCTTCTATTCTTCTGACGTCATGTAGAAATAAGACGCATCTGTCATTTTTCTTTTCGAAATCAAGCTACATGCATGACGCATATTATTATTACTTAAAGTACAATTCAATAGAATCTAACAATTTTCTACACATTTAACACACCCTAACGTGGGCACGCTTGATTATATATGTCTCTGTTTGTTCAAGAGTCTGAACAAACCTTTTTTTGCTCTATAGCTCTATATTGTCTATTCCTGTAAAAAATAACTATACTCTGTAAACCATTTTTTCGCGCTCTCTCTCTTACCTTTTTTCACCAACAGACAAACGAACGCTCTGTAATAAAATTGAATTTAATAATAAAAGCCAGTTGTGAAGATAAAAAACGACTTTATTTTATGTTCCACGAACATAAATGGTGCCGAAACAAAATAAACATCGTCCCTAAGGCTGTTGGGAAGAGTACGAGTGCGAAGAAAAGCGGAATAACCGGTCAGTTTGATCGTTTCCTTTTTCAAGAAATGGCGTCACTCCATCTTCTAGTCTGCAACTAACATTGGCATATCTGACTACTATTCTTGTAATCTGTGATCTGACTGTCACCGGTTTAACCAAAAAACTTCGATCATAAAAAACAATCAAGCGGATTATTGTTTTCAAGATGATGAACGAAGACGCTAAATCGGCAACCATCTCCCCAGAAGAGAGAAAGCTAAAAGCCCAGATAGCCCAATGCAAAGGCTCATTAACAAAAGCGGAAAACTTTTTACGGGACCAACAAGAAGGATCTTTAGACAAAGAGGCCATCAACACGCGCCTGCAGCAGCTGGCTGGCGTCTTAGTGAACCACAAGGAACTGTCGTTGCAACTCCACCTGCTCAACGAAGAAAGCGCAGACACAGACTTCAACAATGACGACTTTGAGGACAGATGCCTGACAATTACGGCGAACCTGCGCAAGCTGCTCCGTGCGCAAGAACCAATAGCGTGTGGCGGGTCATCAGCAATAAAATTACCGGATATGGACATTCCAGTCTTCGACGGCAAGGATTTCACTAAATACAATACCTTTATAGAATTGTTTAGTGCAGATATAGATAGTAACACCAGGTTAGCTCCTATCCAAAAATAATTCTACCTAAGAAAGTTTCTTAAGGGTGAACCACTGTCCTTAATTGAAGGACTACCCATTACTGGGGATTCATACCCCAAATCCCTTGAACTGCTTGGCAATCGGTATGACAATAAATTCCTAGTAATAACAAACCATGTGCAGGCATTACTCGACTTCCCCACAATTTCGAAAGGTGCATCTAGCAATCTACGAGAATTAGTGTCAAACTCTCGTCAACACTTAGCTGCATTGGAAACATTAGGGCAATCCCCCAAACATTGGGACCTGCTACTTTTGCCCATTTTGCTTAGGAAGGTCGATCAATACACTTGTCGTGCATACCACAGCGAGCGTGTCACAACAGAGCTGCCCACACTAGAGGACTTCTTCGCCTTCTTGGAAAGAAGGGCCAGTAGCTTCGAAGTGAGCCAGCAAAGTGAAGGTAAGAGCCATTCAAATTTTAATAAAAGCAAGGTCACAAATTTTGCAAGCAAAACTGCGGCACCTGGGCCGTCTTGTAAATTTTGCAATGCCTCAACTCACAAATTATTCAAATGTGACAAATTCCAAGCCTTGCCCATAGAGGAAAGGGCTGAATTTGTGTCAAAAAATAGCTTGTGCACACAAAAATAAGTGTCAATTTCACTTCAAATGTGAACAATGCAAAAGCAAAGTGCATAATTCTGTATTACATGGTATAGATGAACCAAAGGTTTCCATGCATAGCAATAGCTTCACAAGCACTGTGTTACTGCCCACCATCAAGGCCAAAATTTTTAGTCAGGATGGCAAATCATACACAATAGCCAAGGGGCTCGTAGACAGCGGCAGTCAGGTATCATTTGTGACAACAGCACTTGCCAATTCCTTAAAATTGAAACCTTTCAATAATACTTTGAATATCACAGCCTTGGGCAAGCAAACAAAATCTACTTCCAAGTCTGTCAATGTCAATTTCATGTCACTTCAAACCGACTTCAAATGTCAAGTGACCTGCTCAATAGTTGACCACATAACAACAAACTTACCTCAGCACAAGGTGAACATGCAAGATGTAACCATACCGGAGTTGACGAAGCTCGCAGATGATGAATTTGACACTCCGGGCGAAATTGCATTTTTGCTTTCAGCTGACATATTTTTTAAAATATTATTGCCCAATAAAACCAAACTCCAAAATAGTGATTTGTATGTGATGGATACTGAGTTTGGTTCAATATTGTCGGGTGAAATACAAGGTAATGAGCCACAGTTTAACAGCCATCCTGTAACCTTGCATGCAATTGTTTCTGACAATAATGTTAGTGTTAATGACCTCCTTCAAAAGTTTTGGGAGACTGAAATGGTCCCTGGAACGAAAGTGGAGGTTATAGCAAAGCAGGTTTCCTGCGAAGCCGAGTTCAGAGCATCGGTACAGTTGGTCAATGGCAAATTTCAAGTCCCCTTGCCCCTCCAATGCCCCCCCGATCAAGCTAACCTAGGTAACACATATTTTGTCGCCTCTAAGTCTTTACAAGGCTTACAAAAACGGTTTGCAAAAGACAAAGGGTTGAAGCAGGGTTATTTTGACTTCATTAATGAGTATGTAGCACTAGGTCATGCCAAAATACTCAAATTAAATAAAGAAAATATTCATAGCTGCTACTTCATGCTTCATCATCCTGTCATAAGGAATGACAAAAAAACTACTCGTTTGAGAGTTGTGTTCAATGGTAATACAAGAGCTAGCTCAAATCATAACAGTCTAAATGACATGCTGCTTAACGGACCTAATAATCAAAATGATTTGTTTAACATTTTAGTGCTGTTCAGGACCCATAGGTATGTCCTATTAGCTGACATTAAACACATGTACAGGGCCATCAATGTAGACCCAGCCTTTAGAAAATTACAAAACATACTGTGGACCGATGAGGATGGAACTGACATGATTTTACAATTACAGACGGTCACCTATGGGCTCAAGAACTCCAGCTACCTCGCAACACAATGTCTGCAGGAGCTTGCTGAAAAATATGCTGCAACGATGCCCAATGCTGCCAAGGTGATCCGAACAAGTATGTATGTGGATGACAGCCTATTTGGAGCTAACACCATTGAAGACGCATTGCAGGTAAGGGATTAGTTTATTCAATTATTAAATATAGCCAGTTTTCAACTACACAAATGGGCAGCCAATCATCCCGCCTTGTTAGCAGACATACCAGCTGACAAGCAACACTTTAACGAACGGGAATTAGCTCAGCAAAATCTTTCCATGAAGGCACTAGGTGTTTCATATGACATTAGTAATGACCAATTTAAAATCACTCGCCCTACCTGTGAGCCCACCAAATGGAACAAACGCAGTGTACTTAGCTTTATCAGTTCCTTCTTTGATCCACTCGGCCTAGCAGCACCTGTCATACTGAAGGCCAAGCAGTTCATGCAAAGGCTGTGGTTGAATAACTTGGAATGGGATAGTCCATTACCTCAAGAATTTTTAAAGGATCGGTTGAAATTTTATCAATGTCTAAACAGCATGCCTGTAATATGCGTAAATCGAGATCTTGATATCCACAACGCAAACAGTGTTGAAATTTTTGGTTTCTGTGACGCTTCTGCCGGTGCCATTGGCGCGGTTATATATGTAAAGGTAGTAAAAAATGGCATGGCAAAATTCACTCTATTGTGCGCCAAATCTAAAGT
The DNA here is from genome assembly GCA_037349165.1 of Choristoneura rosaceana. Taxonomy (NCBI): domain Eukaryota; kingdom Metazoa; phylum Arthropoda; class Insecta; order Lepidoptera; family Tortricidae; genus Choristoneura; species Choristoneura rosaceana. Next base: position 12,040,669 of record JAZBNJ010000041.1, on the reverse strand, counting down.
TGCTCCGATAAAAACCCGCCTTACCATACCAAAGCTGGAGTTAAACGCAGCAGTATTGCTCGCACAACTATTCTCCAAGGTGGCCTCTATATTTGGCGCCATTAAAGTGAATAATAATTACCTATTCTCAGATTCACAAGTCACTCTATGCTGGCTAATGTCAGCCAAAACAAACTTGCCATCATTTATTAAAAATAGAGTCAACACAATCAACCAGCTCACGACTGATTGTCAATGGTGTCATATTCCTGGCCCACAAAACCCAGCTGACTGTCTGTCACGCGGCTGTGATCCACAGCAACTCTTATCTAATAGCCTATGGTTCAACGGTCCAGATCACCTTAGACACGCAGAGTACAGCCCACCTATCATGCCTACATGTGCTCATGTCACATGCAATTTAAGTGCAGGTACGGACGAGCAGTCAGATGAATGTTGTGTAAGTGAGGAAATCTTTAATAAATTCTCATCATTTGGCCAACTCATGAGAGTCGTAGCTTGGGTAAAACGATTTATCTACAATTGTAAAAATAATGTAAAACGGTCTGGATATCTAACTGCTGATGAGTTAATAAATTCATCCAATACAGTAATTTCACAAATTCAATTAAAATACTTTGCTGAAGATATTAGCCGTATTAAGGAGAATAAGGATTTAAAGTCCAATTTAAAAACTTTAAACCCTTTTATGGACGATAATTGCTTGTTAAGAGTTGGTGGTCGTTTACAAAACGCGCCAATACCGTACTCTCAAAAACACCCAATTATATTGCCAAATAAGTGCCATGTCACTCAATTAATTATAAGAAATGAACATATTGCTCTACTTCACTCCGGCTTAGCCTTAACTGTTAGCAACCTAGGGTTGAAATATTGGATTATCGGTGTCTCTCGTGAAGTAAAAAGAGTCCTAAGCAAATGCGTTAAATGTTACAGATTCAAGGCCCAAGGTGCCAGCCAGCTCATGGGATCCCTGCCTTCTGATAGAGTTACCGAGAGCCATCCCTTCTCCAAGGTTGGAGTGGACTACTGTGGTCCATTCCAGGTCAAGCAGTCGAGCCTGCGGAGGTCTGTTGTCACCAAAGGGTACACCTTAGTCTTTGTTTGCTTTGCCACAAAAGCCATCAATTTAGAGCTTGTGTCTGACATGACCACTCAGACTTTCCTAGCAGCCTTAAAAAGGTTCATTGCCAGGCGAGGTGTGCCACAAGTGATACACTGTGACAACGGCCAATCCTTCAAGGGTGCAAATAATACACTTCACGAATTGTATTTACTTAATAAAAAAGATAGTCATCAAAATTCGGTTACCAAGGTTGCTGCTGATAAAGGCATTGTCTTTAAATTCATACCTAGCTATAGCCCTACATTCGGAGGCCTTTGGGAATCGGCCGTAAAAAGTTTTAAATATCATTTTAAAAGGGTAGTTGGAGCCAATATTTTCAAATAATTTATTGAATCAGGCGTTACTTTGCGGAGGTCCATATCAATGAACTAAAATGATTTCTTTGCTCACCCGCGACCTTAAGATAGCTAAGTCTATGCAAATTATGCGTGTTCATGCAGTTCCTCCACCTCCACACTGGAAGGAAGACTGACCTGGACCTGGACTGTTGGAGGGGAAGTAGGAGGCAACTTGATTTATTTGTGGATAGTATCAATAGCAAACATGTAAAAATAAAATTTAAAAAAGAAATAGAAGAAAATTTTTCGCTAAACTTTCTGGATTTAACAATTACAAGAATAAATAATAAACAACAATTTAAAATTTATCGAAAAACCACATACACAGATGCTGTGATTCCAGCATCATCTAATCATCCGTGGCAGCATAAGTTAGCAGCCTTTCATTGTTATGTACATAGATTATTAACTGTACCACTCACTAGGGAAAATTATAATTCAGAGTTAAATACTATTTATCAGATAGCAACGTCAAATGGCTATACAAAATCAATGGTAGATGGTTTGGTTAAGAGGAAGCAGGCACGGATAGTAAATAGCATGCTTCACGCCGGGTTGCCTTCTCAGTCTACAAACAAATATAGGTGCAGTATTTCATATGTTGGTCGTTTGTCTGATAGAATTTATGACATTTTAAAATCAAACAATGTTAATGTAGCCTTTAAAACTAACAACTCTTTGTACTCTAAACTTTGTAACCACAAAGAGAAGGTGGATAAAGGAACTAAATCGGGTGTATACAAGCTCACTTGTAATGACTGCAGTAAGGTATATATAGGTCAGACCGGGCGCAGTTTTAATACTAGGTTTAAAGAGCATGTATCGGCATATAGGAACGAACATCCTGATAGATCTAATTTTGCCAAGCATCTGTTAGAATTAAATCATTCAATATCAGACTCAGATTCGTATGAAGTGTTGCATTACTGTGATAAGGGGTTTCGTCTCGACGTGTTAGAATGTATGGAAATAATTAGGTACAATAGTATGGGGTCTATTATTAATGAGCAAATAAATTTAGTGTCATCTCCCTTGCTACGGCTTGGGTCTAATTTTAGCAACGATAGTTAGTAAAACATGCCTTGACTAAAAATAAATAAAAATTAAAAAATCTCAATACTCTGAAGATGAGCTCTGGTTGAGTTCGAAACGCGTCAGTGTGTTGTGGTGGTGGTGATAGATGGGTTTGTGTAATTTGTGTGTGTTCTTACAGTGTGGAGGTGGAGGAACTGCATGAACACGCATAATTTGCATAGACTTAGCTATCTTAAGGTCGCGGGTGAGCAAAGAAATCATTTTAGTTCACCAATATTTTCACGTACGAAGAGTTAAATACAATTTTGATAGAAATTGAAGGTGTCCTCAATTCGAGGCCACTGACCCCATTGTCGAGGGACCCCACAGATCTGTCAACCCTAACACCGGGGCATTTTTTAATTGGCAGGCCGATCACCTGTATACCTGAGGCAGACCTCGCCGAAATTCCTTCTAATAGACTCAAATTCTGGCGGCGCTGTACGCAAATTAAACAGCATTTTTGGCATGCGTGGCACAAGCAATACCTTTCACACCTAAATAGTCGGCCAAAATGGCACAAAACGTTACAAGACATTGAAGAAGGTACCCTTGTCTTGCTCAAAGGTGACAATGTGCCTCCCCTGCAATGGCCTATGGCTCGAGTCACTAAGGTTTTTCGGGGACAAGATCAGAAGGTGAGGGTCGCTGAGTTGAAGACCGCCACGGGTATAACCCGCCGGTCTATAAATAAATTATGTGTATTACCAATAGACTAAGTCGCGCCGTACCTTATTGAATATTGAATAATATTTTATATAAATTACATAAGTAATTAAAATAATTAATAAATTTGTGATATTCCAAAGTAATGTTACTGTAAGATGCTTAAATAATGATCTCATCAATGTACCTAAATACCAAATAGTTTAAATAATACTAAATTAACATTTATTTTATATCTTAGCTCTTATCAATGTAACGATATACTGTACAACTTAATTTCTAAAATAGTTTAAATAACTTACCTTGCATAATGTCGTCAGAATAACCCTAAGCTAAGATAAACCAGCTCATTAACATAGTTTGTTTAATTGACATAGTTTGACAAATAATGTTTAGTTACAATTTTGTAAGTAAATACAATGTGTAACTTGTAATTTAAATAGTACTTCCCTTCCCGGGAGTATGTTCAAGAGTCTGAACAAACCTTTTTTTGCTCTATAGCTCTATATTGTCTATTCCTGTAAAAAATAATAACTATACTCTGTAAACCATTTTTTCGCGCTCTCTCTCTTACCTTTTTTCACCAACAGACAAACGAACGCTCTGTAATAAAATTGAATTTAATAATAAAAGCCAGTTTTGAAGATAAAAAACGACTTTATTTTATGTTCCACGAACACTGTTGTTGCAATTATCATCTAAAAGGAATCAAAAAAGAATAATAGTCACATCACAAAGCCTTAGGCAGCCCGGTGTTCATATTAGAAGGCTGGAAGTGTCTACAGGATTGTTAATTTCTATTGAATTGGAGTATTCGTTACGGCTTGGAAAGTACAGTGAATGGCAAAAATATGTGTACACTTTAGTGCTTTGTCACTTAACCACTGTGACAGTTCATATATATATATATATATATATGGCAGTTCAAATATAACGTAAATAGACAAGGTACTAAAGTGTACATATTTTTGCCCTTGACGTACGTTACGTTATGATTTTTAAAGTATATTTTTTTAGCTATGTCACTATTCATAAAGCAGCAATAAGTACATTTATACATCCAATATTCAAACAAATCAGCCCACATCCACCCACTAAAGTAAAGGCCTCTTCATTTTCACGCCACTTTGCCCGGTCCTGTGCTAGTCTCATCCACAGTTTACCAGCCGACTGCCAGATGTCATCCGACCAACGGGCCGGTGGTCAGCCCACCGTTCCTCGACCCAGTCTTGGCCACCACTCCGTAATTGCTTTCGACCACCTGTTATCAGTGCGTCTCGCCAAGTGACTCGCCCATCTCCACTTCAATTGACAAGATTTCACTTTTTCAACACCTGTAAATTACTATAGGAATCGAAAGAGTTTTGCCTCCTGAACATGGCAAATTATTTATTATAATTTATTTCTCCATATTTAAAAAATACAAAAAAAAAATGTATCTGAATTTGCCAATACTATGACAGAATAGATATGTTTACTTTGCCTTTTGCACCAGAAAAAAGAGCTGTCGTAATTTTGACAACGTCTACTTCAGATTTACGCATGATTTACGTGATCTTTTTTTAATAGAGACTAGACAAAAGTAATGGATCTATTATATCGTAGTTTTGGAGTTAAGCCCTTTTCGAATAAGCACATCTTAAAAAATTGTAATAAATTAATTAATAATCGTAGCGAAATTTTAAAAATACCAGCGTCTTTCTATTTCCAAGCAGAATACAGAGAACGAATCAAATGATAGTGTTAGAAATATGAAATCTTGTCAATTGTGTTGTTTTAAATAAAAAGATTACATGTATTTCACGCTTTGAGTATTTATCTAGCTAAATACTCAAAGATTTCTCGTCTATCTCGTAGTATCTACTTAAATAAACGTCACATTCAAGCATTAATAATGCTCTCACACGAAGATAACTGTCATCGTTAAATCGCTTATTAACTAATAAAAGTGGTTTCGGTGGTTTTAGTTGCTCACTAAATATTACTTGATTGAACATAAACCTCTTAAGTCTTAATAAAGACGTGTCTCACCTAAAATCATGATACGAATCTACCTACCTTACTTATTTTATAATAATGCTAGGTAGTTTTGGGTATTTTTACTTTACACTTAAAGTAAAAATACCCAAAACTACAACATTCGCGCAACATTTTTTTTTTCAGAATTGGTTAAGTACCTGTGTTCTCTTTACTCGGAATCACGAGCATTATTGATTTTAACAACGAAAAAAATGTCCCCAATTTTCCATAAAATTTTTATGTGTCCATTTCGTAACCACTGCATAAACTGTATGAAAAAAAAGTCACAAAACTGACAAAAATTATTGACACTTTTTTTTGTCTTAATCAATAAGGCTATGCTCGGGGTTTCTCTGCGGGATAAAATCAGAAGGATGATATATATCCGCAGTAGAACTAAGGTTACCGACATAGCCCGGAGAATTGCAAAACTGAAGTGGCAGTGGGCGGGGCACATTGCTCGCAGGACTGATGGCCGATGGGGTCAGAAGGTTCTCGAATGGCGTCCGCGGACCGGGAGACGAGCTGTCGGTAGGCCTCCAACAAGATGGAGCGATGACCTGGTTATATAAGATCGCGGTATCACGGTGGATGTGGAAAGCACAAGACCGGCCTGAGTAGAGAGCCCTGGGGGAGGTCTATGTCCAGCAGTGGACATCTTTCAGCTGACACGATGATTATGATGATGATATCTCGTACAAATATATCTTGTATAACACTGAATCATTAAAAATCTCAAAGTACAGTCAGCAGCAGAAGTGGATAAGCGGATGTGGTGCACAAAATGATCTAAACACTCTCTTATTACCTTGGCAGTAGAGTCGTGCGTAGATTAATTTCAACACCGTAACCGCTCATCCATTTCTGCTGCAGACTGTACACCGATACGCGTATCATCAATTTATGTCTATTTTATAGAGTATCAGTTTAATTTCCTGCCTCATAGAGAATCAATAGGGTGGTAGTTTTGGCTGAATTGGGACATCCGGTTCTTTGTGAGTGTTTCTGTATAAATAGGTTAGGCGCGACGTCAATTCGTATTTCCGGGGATTTTGAAAATTTTCTTCGGATTCTAGGAACAATTTATTGGATTTAATTGGAATTCATGCAATGTCTGTAGCTAAATAAAATGACAGATTGGCGTAATACTTGAGTACTAGCCAGAGGATTCATTGATCTGTAAACAAGTCTAAATAAAAAAATCTTTCGTTCTACCTTTTAATGTTGGGAAAAAGAATATTTATTAGCCCGAAGGTTTTAAATCACTAAAATATGTCTGACCGAAACCCTGTATAAAAATTATATGATTCGCATAAGTGTCAGGGGACCGCATGCACGACACGAACTTCTAGAGTCGAGTTTTAGAGTAGTCCTGCTGTAGGTACGGAGTCTATGGTGCCCGCTAGTATTAAATTTTCTTGCCGAAAACAATGCCCTTATCAATAATTACTTACTAGTATATTGACTTAGGCACATGAGCTTATGTAACTAATTCAATATTCTACTTCATGATCAATCACACCAAAGTTTAATAAGATTATCGGTTCTCATAGACTCGAGGAAAATCATTAATATAATTATCAAGCAATCTTAGACCCGAAACTTGTTGCTAACTAGGCCGCACTTCATAATTTGTTGAGATATTGTCCAAATTGTTTAACGTCTTTTGCATAATGTGAGACGGTTCTAATACTCGCCCTAGCAAGCAGTAGATTTTATTCGAATTTGGAAATGAATGTGGTCTAACTTCTTGTAAACTCGTTCACCCAGGAAAATTGTATTTACTGTTACCGATTATCGATTTTGATCGTTTCTGTTGCTTCAAGCATTTCTAACGTCGAGAGGCGAGTTCAAATATTTTTGATCAAGTTTTTGCTCACAAGTTTCTTAAACTTGTAGTGTCGAATTCTTACTTGACTCTATCTACACACAAGGTTACTTTAAAATATTGACAATTTATGAATAAGAAAGCATTTATGATGTGGTTTACGTATATGTACGTAACAACATAAAATGGAATTAATTGAACTGAATTGATTAGAAATTCTGAAATGCATTTGTTTCATTTAATTGAAGGGATATAACGATAACCATTGATTTTAATTCTATCATTTAATTTTATTTTCTAGTGACTTTAATTTTAAATAAAATATTATGCTTTTCATTTACTGATTATATTAATTTTTAATAATTTTAAATTTAATTTTGAACAGAACTAACATAGTTTGTAAGAATAAAAAAATAGCTATAATGCAAGTTTTGCCTGGTTCGAGATCTGTTTACTGTTTTTTTATTTTTTTCAAGAATTATAACGTTATCTGTGTAAAGTAAGAGACTGGTTTGTACTTGTGTAATATTAACAAATGAATGGATCTATATTGTCTGATAAATAAATGAATTAGTAAGTATTATTATTAAAAGTGCTGCTTGAAAATTAGCATTCATTACAAAGATACACTGCAGATCATGCATGCCCCTATTTTATCATAGACAGTCTATACCATTTGATACGAGAGTGAGAAGGACCGCACGACACTAACTTCGAGTTTCAAGTTCTGGAGTAGCTTTATAAGGAGGTGCGGCGACGTTTGAGAGAACCTTTATACCGGGTGTGCCTGTAATAGGAGAAAATAACTAAAGCATAGATCGTCCTCGTCAAAACTAAACAACATTACTTCAGCGAGTTTTCAAAATAAAGGAGTCTTTGAATTTTTCCCTTTTTCATACAAATTAAATGCTGCCATCAATGTACGCCATCCTAGAATACAACCTAACGTCGCCTGTCACGGTGCCAACATCAAGCATTTTGCTTTACATTGCTTCTTCAAATAAACTTCGAAGTGTAATAAAAAGTAAAGAACTAATTATTTGCTCGTTTGCCATCCAATCGAATAAAAATTTTTTTTTTTTAATATGCTGAGCTGATCTAATTTTGTTCAGTTTGAGGAGTATGAATTACGATCTATGTTTTTATTATTTTGTCATATTACAGGTCACACCCGAAATATCCTTAAAATGCTTTTACTGATTCCTCTCCTACGAATAACGAGAATTATTATTCGTAGTTTCTCTCAAACCATGCAAGCCATAATCTTCTAAAAAAACCTCTCACTCTGTCTATCAATGAGACAATCTTCTTGTGCAAGACATACCTAATGAAAACTATCAGTGTCAATCGGAACCGGGGATCGGAAATATTCAATTTTATATATATTTTTTTTATTCAATTTTTTTTTGACGACTAGATGATCTAGTGGTTAGAGAACCTGACGAAAGAAAGAGAAAACTCTATACAGAGTGAAATTTAGGATGTAATACAAAATTAGTGTTTCGTGCTCAGTTATTGCTGGATAATATAATGCATTAACTCTTTTGTTGAAATTAGTCTGATGGAATTTCCGGTTTCCATACATTTTTCATGATTTCGTATTTCAGAATTGTATAGAAACCACAATTTTTTTCAGATTTATTTAAGGATTATTTTTATATTTCTTTTACATGCCTCTTTTTGCGTCGGGTGTTACAAATAATACATACGACATAGACAGAGAGAAAACAACAAGGTAAGCAATAGGCGGTCTTAGCCCTTCTAGTTTATTTTATACCTACTCTAAGCCCTAGATCCGCTAGAGAAGAACAAAGGGTGTTGTATGTCACAATTACTCAAAGGATATCAGAGTGCCCTCTAGTGACGGGTCAGAGGTTTCGTGAACTTTCGCCGGGCACATTCGTTTAAATTTAAACAATGGCGACAGGGACCATAGTTATTGATGAAAGAGTAAGCCGAAGGCAAACACAGCCTACCGTACCTCTGCAATTACTTTAAAAAGGTTAAAAATCAATCAACACTTACGTTACCATCATCATGGTAACCTTTGGATAATCCAATCTTGAATGTAGGCCCCTTGCCTCTTCTTCCACTCTTGGTGATCTTGCACAACACACTTCACTCTTTCACTCTCTCACACAGACACACACACACACACACGCACGCACGTACCCACACACACACATACTTGGGGCACACTTTTGGAGAGAAATTGCCAATTTTGGCAGAAAATTGCCAAAAAATGTAGCTAACTCTAAAAGGACTTGTCATGAGAAACTCAAAAATATTATAAAAATATTGAAAGAATACATATTTATAATTATAAATGAATATTAGAGGACATACTTACTATAATTTATGTTACTTATATAGAACTGCTCCGTGGTACCAAATGCCATAGCCTAAAGCCATATAAGTGTTCCTAACCCACGAAAGGGTCCTGAACAAGGCAAATTGCCTACTCACGTTGTTAAATTCTAACAAGTACGGAATACATGCACAACGGAACGTACCTAGATATTCTTTATTAATATAACCCAAACTAGAGTCATTGACATTGAATATTGTATCGTTACAGAATTCTGCCGAGTGCTTACAAATATAGTTTACTTACTTGGCATTTCCCGCGGCTTAGCTCGCGTGAAGCGGCAGTTCTTTAAAGTGAATTCCGAGAACAGAGAACACTTGGCATCTCCTTTTACATATATTTGTATGTATTTACTTACACATAATAAGTAGGTTTGTGGAAAATTTTAAACAGCTCAACGGACAGAGAAAAATTCACTGACTCCGAACATGAAATATGCCTACGTACAGTTACCAGCACCAATATCTGACACAACAAGCGTGCATAAATATCTGATACGACTCTATTTCTAGGGCCGAAAGGACGTGTCAGATATTTTTGCACGCTCCGCTGTGGCAGATATTATTATTAATGATGGTGACTGTACTTAATGCAACTCAATATCTCAAAAATTATCGCTTAGATTAATTATCATTTGAACCGTCGACTTATTGTTTAAATGAAGACTATTTGTTTTGATAATGTATTTTACAAAATCTCTTTATCTGTTTGTCTGTTTGCCTGTGCGTTTGCACACGCTAATCTCAGAAACCACTTAACGTATAAGGATGCGGTTTTCACTGATGTGTTGTCCTTTCTTTGGATTAACACTTTGCGTTAGTTTCATTCGAATTGGTTCACAAATAAAAAAAAATATTTCAATTTAAAAAAAATATCGAACACTTTTCGAAGAATCGTTGTTGATTTCGTGAAAACTTCGGTTATATCTTTTAAAGATTTGATTGATAATAAATAGTCTGTAAAATGATTCAGGATTATAAAAACTATAAACTTCGCTAAATGGATTTCTACGGTTACAAATGGTAAGTAAATATTATAAGCGCAATAGAAACCAAAAAATGATTTTAAAAAAATGTCTATTTGTCAGTTTGTTTGTTTGTTTGTGCGTTTGCTCACGCTATTCCCGGGAATGGCTTTAACCGACGTGGATGTGGTTTTCATTGGTGTATTATTGTAGTTTTCTTGGATTAACGAATTGGTTCACAGGTAAAAAAGATACGTCAGTATAAAGAATTTCATAGAACACTTTTGACACAATTACTGTTACTTTAACGTTGGCCGGCCTCCCACCAGTGGCTCTAGTGTGGCGTTTTCAAAAAACATTCGTTTACTATTCGAAGACGTAAATCGAGCGTTCGATCGTCAATACGTAGCCGCCACATGTCCACGGTGCGGCGTCGTCACCCGTTTTCGTTACGATACGCGGACGAAATAGTTTACGTAGCAAACCTACACTCACAAAAGTTGTTGCGCAAACTTTCCACTATAGGCGCTGTCCGTGTTTCATTACAAATTGAGATTTTAGCGCGAACGCGAACGAGACGTATTTTGTGAACGGGAAAATACACTAAGCATACTTGCCTGTGTCAACGTCAACCGGGTGTGTTAGGTGTCATTATTTGCTGCTTGTAAGTTTGCTAACTCTTGTTAATCAATTTGTTTTAGACAAGTTACTTACTCCCACTAATATACGAACTTCTTGCAATTTCCAAATTAATTATTTCTGATCTGAAGAACGATCTGAAGTCGAACAAAGTGAGTCCCCTTCCTGTAATAAAGGAGTGGACGTTGTCGCCTTTACAATATCATTTTGCTCGACTTGTAATTAGATTTACATAGAATTATTTCACTTTACAAAAGTTTTGTGAGATATTACAATCAGTTATTGGAAGAAACTTTTAAGTCAATATTATTTACGTTGAATAGAGTAATATTGATCACTTCTTATTGTTCCAGAGGGTACTCGTACTAAATTGTAATAAATTGGCACTCAACCTATAGTCAAAAATAAAGGACTTATCAAACCCTTCAAAACTATGTAAGTACCTTAAACCGCTTCAACTTTGCCTTCAAGCCCCAACATTGCCTATTTGGTTTAGAGACGATAGCTCAGCTTCCTTCAAGGTTTTTAAACTTTTGTCTACATGGGTATTACGTTCGTTTATCCAAGCAACCATTTTTTATTGCTTTTTACTTGTAACCCCAACGGTTTTTTGTCAACGACGAAACGAAAGTCCTGATTACCTTGGTCTTACACGTAGATGAAGATTTTACTTTATGCACTAGAGCATAAAAACAAATTTTATGTCGTCTAGATCCGGCATGATTAAGTACCAACTTTACGAGCATGAGAAGTGAAATATGTACCTAATAGATTGTACAACAAGAGCATAAAACGAGCCATTTTACCCTACAATGGTGTTGTAATACTCGAGTCTTACACTCTGCTTTTCACTTAAATTTAAAGGAAATTAAATATCTAGCAACAGTGGAACCAATTGTTCGCTTACTAGAAACCTTTTATTTTTTATGCATTGTTATATAATTAATTTTTGTTAGTTTTATTTATTTATTTTATTGATTTGTAGCTTTACATAAAATAAAAATTATTAAAAAATATATACTTACAAACTTTTTTTGTTTGTGGCTGTTGACACCTGATTACCTTTTTGGTCTTAGACGAAGGTTTTACTTGATGCACTAGAGCATAAAAAGTAATTTTATGCCTCCTAGATCCAGCATAAATAGTATAAATATCAACCTAACAAGCGTGAGAAGTGGAAAAGATCTTTACTCAAATAAACACATAGGTACTTATCCTACTACTAGCGTTTGCCCGCAGCTTCGCTCTCGTTAAATTTGGGGTTACATTTACTTTCTGCGATTCTTTTTTCGTGATTTGATTGATTTTTTGGAGGATGGAAATACAAATACAGACAGACGTTGCTTTATACAGATGGTGTAAATTATGGAATTCAAAAATCAACCTACACAGGTACGTAGGTACCTAAATGAATTCTTACCGACTTTGAAACCCTATTTCATCGATTCAGAGGTGGAATATTAAAAAAAACCTTAAAGTAGGTAGGTGCGTTCCTTTTGCCCGCGACTTCATACACGATATGGGATTATATCCCGAGAAATTGTAAAGTTCCCGAGGGACATGAATTACTGTTTTGATCTATTTTAATATTCTTAATTGTCGATGAGAAACACATTGTTGTATTATTGAAAGAATTTTCAAAATCTGCCCCGAAATTAAATTTACTTGTTTTCGTTCTGATGATTTTTTTTAAAGTACAGCTCGTCTAATTTAAAATAACCCGACCTACCTACGCATTTTCGCACATTTAGAGCACAGTAGATTAGGTTAGGTTTGTTTTATGAAAGTTCCAAGATTAACAGTTTCGGAGAAATTTGATACTTGGGAAATGAAAGATTTGCCAAATGAAATATTTGCGAAAAATATTTTGCCCGAACGGCAGAGAACCCTTGAATAATTAACATTTAAAAAAAACCGTAAGTCTTTATGAAACAGTTGGGAAATAAAAATCATTTGGGAAAGATATTTTCGCTGAAAAGGCAGGATGCAGTGCTATGATTTATGGGATAAATAAAAGTACTTTTGTTGGTACCCGATAAATTTATTTCATCCATAACGTCGATAGTGTTATTAACAACAAACTAATTAAACATTGGGTATCCAAACTTACATTGATTCTCGAATATTTGCTGACTAGCCTAGAAATTATCATAGTCAATATAGTCATTATATAACATTATACATGTATGTATGTAGAGCATCAGAGGTAATACAAAACTACGCCTAAATATATATATATATCTGTTTTATCCACTTTGTAAGTCCCAGCCTAAATTAATCTGATTTAACTGACTTATCCAAAAAAAAAGGTATGCCTTTCCCCTTTTTTTTGAAAATTGTAAAAATCTTCGTTAATAATGAAAACGAATTATAATTACTAACATTAAAATATACTTTAGTCTTTTACCTCTTAGAACTACTTCTTGATTTTGAATTTCTAATTATTTTCTCTGTGTATGTACGTCACGATGGCAGGACCTTTGAACTCAAAACAACTTAATAAAAAAAACACTACTACGGTATTCCACCATCTACTGACGTTATTCAAATTCAAATTAAAAGCAAATCAAGTCATCGTGCTGTGCTATCTTAAACAGTTTATATTTACTACGTCCCACAGCACCTCGATATTGTCTCAACATTAGGTATCATTCAAAATATATTTGAAATAAAGACATTTATTTATAAGAAACTTTGATGATAAGGGTCGGGCTAGGGTGACGCACATCGATGACAAAACAGTAAATATCATCGGAAATATATCAGTGACAGGGGAAACTTGAAGACGGACAGACATCCAAGTAAATCCTACACTTTCCTAGATAAAGTTATAATGGACAAATTCATATGCCATTGACATCGTATTTATTTTAGAAACTATTTACATAATAATTTAATTTTTTCGATAGTTCCTCATCAATTATCTAAAAGAATTTGTTAGTAAATGTAATAGAAAAACTGATTTCGTTTTAAGGTATTTATTTCAAAAATTAGTGATTTTTATTAAGTCATATCACAGTAACTATCGTAACATTATATAAAGTCATTTAATAGGTATATAACTGCGGTAAATAAATTAAAGTATTTTGGTACAAATAATTACTTAACTGATAGGAAATAATCCTAATGAGTATTAGCTACAATTAACTTAAGCGTCGCTTAAATCACGTTCCTCAGAAGTTCGTCCGATGAGAGCATGCCATCCTGTGAACAATAGCATTTTATGATAAGTATAAGATAATAAGTTTTTTCACCAATAGTTCAAATATATTTATTTGCATATTTAAGAACATAAACTTATAGAAAATACAATCATACATCTAAGTATTTATATTATAAGTTTTGTACTGCTTTATGGTATGCAATAAAGAATATTTGTATTGTTTGTATTGTAGGAGCTAAATACTTTTTTAGTTTTAGCATTTTTTGTTGACTGTACCTACTAGCAGTTTCGTTTAAAATTTTATTAGATATCTGTATCGACTGTGCCAAATTTGAAGTCAATTTGATCAGATGGAAGACAGTTAAATTCCTCTTGCAATATTTGAAGGCAACTTATACTTTGAAGTTTAAAAATTGCAAGTTAAAAAAATCTTCAAAAAATTACCAGGAATCTTCTGAAAGTGGCGAAAAATTGTGTACAGTAGTACAATATTATAGTACCTAGTATTATCATTAAAAAAAATAGAAACGAAAGTTACCAACCTGGTTAATATCTACAAACTTGCGAACCACAGATCGGGCGAAGTCGGGGTTGTTTACCATCTCGTTCACGAACCAGTCCATGGGAATGCTGTGAATCATCCAGCAAATTACACATCTAAACATAGATATACCGGGTGTGGACTGTAATATGAGCAAATAATCAAAACATAGATCATACTCGTCAAACTGAACAACATTAGTTCAGCGACAAAATATATACATAATACTTATACACTACCGTACTATATCGTGTCATGCCATGCCATGATCGTAGGTACCTAATAGGAACGCATCAGGAACGGAATGTTAAGTTAGGAAACGTGGTAGTGAGCATAGTCTCATACTTTTTAATACAAAGAATATAGTTTTACCTGCAGGGCTGCAGGGAACTTCAAGTTTCGAGTTTCGTAGTAGCCCTGCTGACACGTTGCTATTACGGCCATAGTATGATACGGTATAGTAGATAGAGACCTTAAAACTTATTAATAAGCCAAAATAAGCCGAAAAACATTAAATGCTTTTTCAATTTCATGTATAAAATAATAACGCGATTTTTTTTATCGAATTTATGTTCTTTACACAACACATATTAGCAAAGAGAATGATTTGAAGAAAAAAGTGCGCAGGACGGAATAAATAGCCTCCTGTAACATAAATAATTATTGCCAACTGATATAAAATATTATAGTGAATTAATAGTAAAATAATAATCAAAAGGTAAAAATTCTCTCACTAATAAAAATCTATTTTATTCGTGATTAACTTAGACAGATAGGTAAATGATTGATAGGTATTACCTACCACCATTTATGTTTGTCGGACATGAATGAAAAAATCAAAAGGACAGTTTCAGAGAAAAACGAAGATCTTTCCCCTGGGCCACCCCATAAATTCCAATTTTATTACGGCTGACTACGCGAAAATTTGTGAATGACGTCATGAAACAAAGGGTTAGAGAAAATAGAAATTTGATAGCAACATTAGTGATTCCCGAACCCTACTTTTTATGGCTTCACTTACAAGTAGATTTGTATTATTACTCTAGGTAGCTGTTGAACGTGACTTCATTTGCAAAGAATTCGTTATTGTGCACCCTAAATAGTAACGAACTATTTTTTTTTCAGGATAGTAAGTATCTTATTATTTATTCTGGTCTTCTAATTTTATTTGTGCCAATTATCGCAGCAATCCTACCTAGTCAAAACTAGCAAACTCACTTTTCCATTTATAGTATTGGTAAGGATTTCATCAAAGCAACGTGTTTACATGGTAAATCATTGACCGGAAGGGAAATGCGATGTAACAAAACATAACACGATGATTTGAAACAATACAAGTCCTAATAGGTAGCGTAACAAGAAATGTGACAGGTCAGAACACACAAAGATATCGCCAACGGTCAATTTTTACCCACGACGGAACGGAGAAGGTATATGCGTTTAGGGTGAGAGGTTGTTTGTTTTTAAATGTCAGCAACGGTCACATTGTACAATGGTTAACAAGGGACCACTACCCGTCGTAACAGAACTAATAGGCCTCACAACAACAATGAGTCGAGCCTGTCTCGAGTGGGTAAGCCCATCCCAATAAGATCTGCGAAGTGGAAATCTGTGGACAACCAACTAATCGGTTTAACGCGATTTAATCTTTGCGATTGAGGCTTGAATCACGTTTTTGGGAGACTGAAGAGCTACTTTTAGTTACTAGTGCTAGTAGGTCATTACGTTTTTTTTCTATTCTTAGTTCTTAGGTATTGATAGTCGGACTGGAATTAAGTACAGAGAATAAATATTCTCTACCATAAAGATATAACGGATATGAATATGGATGATGTTTGGACGAAGGCGCTTCATTTGATTTATATCACTATCTCAATAATCAAACTAAAAGCTGCGAACATAAGATACAAACACCGACAAACTCTAAAAAGTGAAGATTTACAAGGATAACCCTAATTCCGTTTTTGCCAAATTCATTAAGATCTTTGATGATGGTCCGTTGATGAACCTTTTTTTCATTAAACTTACGCAGTTCAACCGTTTTTGAGATATTGAATTGTCTACATTATTTTCTATATTGATTATTGAAATGACAATGCCGGAGGTCTCTTTTAAAGTTAGTTGGGTTATTAAAATTTGAATGGCTAAACTCTTAATTACGAACTCCTACCAAATTTCCATGCAATTCTGTAAGACATTTTGCAAGTTATCTGATACAAATTACAAACATTAGGTTTATATTTTATATAATAATATATCCTTTAACACCGAGGAAGGATTATCCATGGCACTGTTTAAGCCGTTTTATAAATAGAATTTATTCGGCTTACATGTCATAAATAACTTCCATAATACGGGTGTTAAAACTATCCCAAATTTAAGGGCCCACTTAAAGCGATCCTCGATTACAATTAATTATGTATCTGGCGTGAATTAACTAATGGCAGCCAGTTAATTGGAAATGGACATTATATCCATTTAGTGGACGCATATTTTGAATTAGAATCCACGCTGATTACAAAGAACCTACCACGTAAATACACGTGGGCATTTAGAACCGATGCGAGCTGAATCGAAGTTTACGAGTACGTAATAGAAACACAAGTGATCAAAATTAATGACCATTTTGTTAGCTAGGATGCAGTAAACAAAAATAATACTACACATATCGAAAAAGAAAAAAAAAAGTGCATTTACACTTCTGGCCAGATAAATATCCACCAGTTCAAGCTATCTCACTATTGATGCTCTATACAGCTTGAGCCAGCTATTTGTGGTGAAAGGTTAAAACAACAGAAGTACCTATAACGTAGGGCATAATTTCGAGAATTTTTTTCGTTTCTTTCATCTCAGTATAAAACTCCTTGTGGTATTTATCAAATAAGGTATACTCAATGCCAAAATGTGTTACATTGGTTACATAAATATTTTTTTAAGTAGGTTGTATCATGGCTCAAGTTAGAATCTAGTTCAATCACAACTACCAGATAAAATCTTTTTTACTCTCATCAATGAATACCTACAAAATATGCTGTTTTTTTTGTAGATTGCGGGAAAAATAAACTAAAGCTTAAAATTACCTTTCAAGAGTTTTATCATCGTTCATGTCCTGTCCTTCCCTCTCTGGTGACTCGAGCATCTCCCAGAAGTTGTCCAATCCGTAAACTGTAACATTCACTAGCTTTAGATACAATCTGTACCTACATGATCGAATTCACGTTTATTCTGAACACACCTTCGGTGCTACACTAGCTGATGCGATTTGCACGCAGTGGTTGGCGTCTTGAAAACTAGTATAAGCATCGCTAATTACACGCGTCGCGTGTTACAGATTTTACCTAACACCTGCACCCTAGGCAGTGTTCCCACCTTAGGGTAATTTACCCTAAATTTAGGGTATTTTTTGGAGTAGGAAATTATTTAGGGTATTTTTTAGGTTGAAAGTTTTCGGAAATGTACGATTTCAAGAAAAAAAATATTGCAGATGACATAGAAGCCAAGACTATTATGGATGCATTTCAAAATGCAGTTCAGTTTATTTAAAAAAAAATTAGGGTAGAAGAAATGTACCTAATTTAAGGTGATTTCGCGTAGCATTGGGGTAAAAAAAATATCTGAGGTGGCAACACTGACCCTAGGAGTGCATCCGCGCCAGCTAGCATAGGCCCTTTTATCACCATGAACTTTATTGAATTTTAAGCAAACTTAACGTCAGGTTTCATTTGCGATGTGTTCAGAAATAAAAATTAATGTTTTCCTTTTGCAACGCTAAATGATTTTTCAGGTGTTTATCTGAATGCATAAAGCGTTATTTAAATACATAGGTACAATATTTTAAACAAATATAAATCTCGGACAAGATATATGCGAGAAGCCATTAGTTTTTAACAGAAAGCTCTTGTTAAATCGTTTCGAAGAAGATATATTCAAACAAACCAAAATCTTACAAAACTTATAATTACAAATAAAAAATGCCCTGGAAGAAGTAAGCAAACGGATAAGCCCGTTATACAGCTGGCGGGAAACTATATGCGAATAATTTATTAGCACCTTAGTACTAAACGTATAGTGTTTATAGGGTAATATATATATTTATTACCATAAGTCATTAACAAGCAGGACCTTTCGCTACTTTCCCGCCAGTAGGGCAAGCCTCGATCCAATTAACTCATCACAATAACTTACTCACGATGTCTAATGAGCAAAAGAATTCCTAATGCAGGAGCCTAATCACAAAGAAAGCTGGTATCTGAAGAAGCACACTCACGTTATATTTCGACATCTTGACGTGACACTTCAGCAATGTTCTGATACCCAAAAAGTTTTATTTCTACTAATTAAACTTCGAAGTAAACATAACTAAGTATACAAGGTGGGCCCTGTAACAGGAGCAAAAACCACAGCTTTTACTCTTAATCTTGAGGTAATAATACAACTTTTGAAAATAGCTTGTATTATGATTTTTATTATAGTTTAAAGTTTAATTGGACAAGCAATGTATTGCGAATTCCAGCATTTTGTTAGGTGACAGGCGATGTCATATTTAGGCTATTGCATGTCGTACATTGAAAATGCCATTTAATTTGTTTGGAATAAATATAATGATACCTAAAATTACATAATTTTTAAAAGTTGCAGAACTAAAGTAGTTCCATTTGAGTAGCAGAACCTGTGTTTTAATTTTTTACTCCTATTACAGGGCCCAACCGATATCTAAAAAAATCTTGTCGCTATCTTATAATATCACAAACCAACTGACAGATAACTAACGTTGAACTTACGAACAGAGTAGGTAGTTTGAATGTTTTTTTCTAATTTTTTGATAAACGGATTTGGAACTGAAGTAATTCAGTACTATATTCAGACTTTAATTTCCGTTAATTTCATCCCTGAGCAGTAATTTCAATGATTTTTAAGTTACATAAATTGTGATTTTTAAGTTATATAATTGTGACGTAGACTAAAATAATAACTAATTCCTGAAATGATAGGTATGGGAACTCGATGCTTAGAAGCGTATAATGTTAATTAAATACATTCACTGACTTTTTTTTGTGTAAAGTACCTACTCTAGTAACGTAACTAAAATTACTGAAGTGTCCGTCGATATTAACCTTAAAATACGAGTTGAAAAGTCAACTCTTTTACATGGATCTTGCATTTGATGTATCATTTAGCATATATAAAGCGGGATCCTGGGATTCATCAGGATTTTCATATAACACAAAGCATTTTCATTATTCAAGTAGCTCATATTTCAGAAAGCCAAACGTGTCCTGTGACATTCATGAATGTATTTTTTGATGCGACCGTTGTAGTGGTTTTTCCTCCAGTAGATAAAAATAGTGAGGCCAAATACGTTTATTTGTAACGTGAGGTTATCAAATAACTGGGTATTACCTCTCTGCGTCGGCATTTTTCGTTTACCATAGTTCGGGGCGATGAGTGGGCCTGAGTTCAGTTTGAATCTGCCCACTCTTTTTTCTTCTGTCAGATCAATTTATATTTTATTTATACAATGTAGATTAAAAAGTTTCTGGCTCATTAGAAGTCATTTTAATATGTATATTGCCAGAGTTTTTTGGTCCTGCCAATTAATGAAATTGTTCCACGCCTTTGTAAATCATTTTTAAATATGTACTTAATCTAAGCTATCTCTCGTACATTTAAATCAAATCTTAATGCTCGTCACGGTAAATTGCCGTTCATGAATTAAATGAGTAAAGTCATTATATTTAATTTACTTGCTGCCAAAAGAACCAATATAATTAACAATTTATTAAAGTACAAAGCAAATACGCACTGTTAAAACAAAGCTTTAAGCTCACTCTTGCTCTTTTTTTGCTTTTTTAAAGCACGAAACGGCATGGTTTGATTCGATTACCTTCCTCAGCAGTTTCGTCATTACCACTCCTTTTGCCGAAACGACCGGCCGTCATCATAGGGACATCGCCGAGGTGGAAAGCTATGCGCTTCTTTCCGTCAGTTGTAATCAGTGGATCAAATCCCAAGTATCCGTCTGTCAAAAAGATTTTTACTGAGATACTTCCATTGTGGTTACATTTTTGGAAGTCGCGGATAAGCTAACCAGTCAAAATGGTTTTAGAAATGCTGGATTTTAGCGTTTTAAATACAAGTATGTTTTCCCTTATATTGAGGTATTGCTGTCGTTTGAGGGAAAATTAAGCGGCTATCTAGCAGAGGCCTTTTAAAGATGACTTTATGGAGTCGAAATGGGCCTTGCCAGAAGTGAAGTATTTTACTTACACAACATCACATGGCCCCGTACTTGTTTCCTACTTTGGAATACAATATTTTCCTTTTTTACTATAGAAATGACGAACAAAACATCTCTTCGTGAAATACATAAATTTCAATTTGTCAAAGCGCAAGTTAAGAATGCTTGTTTACAACTTAAAATATATTCCAAAGTGGAAAATCGTCGCTGAGCAGTGTTTATTCACGGTTCTGAACACTGAAGATCCATTGCTGCCAACAGTTGGTATCTAGAAGCAACACTGCTATTAACCGTCCGAACACCTGTACTAGTTTAACGGACCATTCTTTAAAGCGTTAGTCCTCTTTGGATGTTCCAAAGCACCATCGAACAGTCATTTGTTTACTGTAAAGTACCTTCTGGTTCCATCTCTGGCGTTCTTTTGCCGACGTATCTTCCGATACCAACCGACGGGCTCTTAAAAGTTGGGGTACCACGGCTGGTACGCTCCGGTGGTGTTTGATCACCAACGTCCCCTTAACAATGTATGATGATTAAGAAAAATAAAAAATAAATTTAACGTGGTTCAACGTAGAAGTCCGTTGCAAATGCGTTTAAGAACCCACCTGCACCGGTTATCAATTATACCATCACTTCGATTATCTTTGGCCATAAAGATTTGTTACACTTAGATCGCAGTGTCACAAACTTCTTCGGCTATCTTACCTTTCATATCGGATCAGAACAGTGGTAAGTATTTAGTATTTTAGGTAGGTTAAAATCATACCAACTTTCACGATACATGATTATTTTACTTTTAAAGTAACAAAAATATTGACCATGTAGAGCAATGCAAACTTGCGGATGGCAATTTTGTACTGCGAAGTCGGAAAAAAGTAATTCCGTGCGACTCCGTAGAATAGGAAACTCTGTGTTTTCTAATTATCTTGCTACGGTTGTAGCCGGTCAATACAGAAAAATAGTTTCATGCTAAATTCGAATTCTTTTAAAAAACTGAAGATAAAATTAACATTTAAAGAAATAATTGTAATTGTGAGTGCATTATGGTCACCAACTATCACACGCATTCTTTTGCCTTTAAACATATAAGTACCTACTCAGTTTAGGTCAGTCTTTGGAAGTATTTAGATACGAAAATTTTGGATGATCAAATTCATTAAGCAACTCCTTTAGTATAGGTATGAAAATCATCACAACAAATCTTGAAATTAGAACTCAAAACCAAATTACCTCTCATTACACGAAAATAAAACAGTGATAGACAAACATGAATTCATAACAAACAATTTAAAATACGCCGTCTAGAGCGTGAACTTTCCGTAATTTATACAAAACAATTTCACGGGTCATTTGAATTTCAATGCAAGACGACATAAAAGGTGAAAACTCGGAATTCAGGATAAATTATTCTTATTAGACACATAGTTGGAAGTTATAAAAGTTTCAAGATAAGACGGATGTTCTACCAATTCACTCCTCTTTTATAGACATGGTAATCGGCTGTTAACCGCCACGTTAAGGACCGTTTTATTGAGGTGATGTGGGTAAGGATATTCTTTATCGATCTGACTACAATGATAGAGGAAAGTTCTTACTACTAAAAACATGTATCAAGTATTGTAATCAGGGGCGGATCTTGAATATGTGGGGCCCTGGGATAATACTGCTTAGGGGCCCTACCTAATTACTCAAACCTCATGAATTAAATTCTAGATAAATTTTAAAATTGACAATATCGTCTATTGTTTTCAGTTCAGGTTGGGGGCCCTCTGTATCCACGGGGCCCTGGGCTGCAGCCCAAAAAGCCTTTAAGTACATCCGCCCCTGATTGTATTTACATGAAAGTGTTCCTTTTAACATTGTCCGGTTTGCAAAGAACCGGTGATTAAAATTTATAAGATTTCGGGATACTCGATTCAATTATTGATGTTCGTTCGAACTTCAATTTTGAATTATTGCTTTTGTTTTTATTTTAAATATGTATATTATGTATACATACCTACCATCCTCATTATAAACCAAAAGATGTCAATAAAAACCAACAATTTCGATTGGAAACTCAGTTTTAGTATCAATCTTCTATTTCTGTTCCAGGCTCGTGCCGATCGTTACCAAAGCAAAATTGAACGAACCATTTCGACATGACTCTGTAGATCTCTGGACTGCAGTTTACATACTAAATTAGACACAGGCGATTTGATTAACAGCGCAAAACCAGCGAATGCAAAATACGGCTAAAAACCGTAGTATTCAACTTCCTGTACCTATTAGTATCACTACTTATTGAAGTGTATTTTTGATATCACTCTGAAGAGGCAAAGACCGTCTATTCAACAGACTATTGCTTTACCTCGGAAAATCTCCATGTAAATACCTTGTTTCCATATTGCAATGTTTTCTGTACTACTTACTACTTTGTGGTGTTCAATAAATCATAAAGAGTCATAACGTAATGCTTGCCGTCGGTTTCCTCCTGTTAGGGTTCCGTAATCAACAGGAGCCCTTATAGTTTCACCATGTCTGTCTGTCTGTCTGTCCGCGACTAATCTCAGAGATCGTTAGTATAAGAAAGCGTTTGGCATGAATATACATGTCAGTCATGCCGACAAAGTGGTAAAATAAAATAAAGTTTTTTTTTTATGTTACCACGTAAAGTGGAAATGATGGTTTTTTTTTTCACTTCCACTATGTTGTGGGGTACCTTTGAATAGGTATTTAAAAATGAATAGGGCACGGACCATTTATAGATTAAGTGAATATTTTCGGAGATATTCACTCCGAAAGTTCAAAAAAATGTGTCCCCCACCTCTAACTTTTGAACCGCACGTCTAAAAAATATGAAAAAAATCAAAGTTAAGCTTGATAGAAACTTTATAAGAAAATTAATTTCAACTCAATCCGTTGAGTAGTGTTTATGTTTTTGTAAAATGATTTCTAAGGCAAAGTTAAGGCAAGGTCGGGAACTACGGAACCCTACACTGCGCATGGCCCGGCATTCGACCGGTTTTCACTGTACAGATACTTACGCGCAGTACGAGTGGAGGGCCTATCGCGTTTCCCGAAACCCCGAGCGGTCATCATCTCGACGTTCTTGAAGCCCCTGGTAGGTCGCTGCTGCTTGGCGCGCGCGACGCGGCCGTCCGCCGCGCCTTCCGAGAGGCACACGCACGCCGCTATGCACACGAGGAGGAACTGCATCGTGATGCTCATGATTTCTGCTGACAAATTACTTATCTTAATATACAAATTAATATACCAAACTTGAGGTATTCCAACTTAGGTTTCTAGGTTGGCAACGCATCTGCAATACACCTGGTGTTGCAGATGTTTATGGGCGGTGGTGATCTCTTACCACCAGAAGACCCATTTGCTCGTTCGCCTTCCAGTCGAATAAAAAAAAAACAAGTATATGTAAGTTAAAAATAAGTACCATTTTTTTGTTTTTTTGTTTTTTTGTTTCGACCTGTTATACCTTCATGTGAGTTATTGCGAATCCATACTAATATTATAAATGCGAAAGTGTCTGTGTTTGTGTGTTTGTCCGTCTTTCACGCCATAACGGAGCGACGGATAGACGTGATTTTTAGCATAGAGATAGTTTATGGGCCCGAGAGTGACATGGGTTATTTTTTATTCCAGAAAAATGCACAGTTCCCGAGGGTACAGCGCTATAACCGAATACCACGCGGGCGGAGCCGCGGGCAAAAGCTAGTAGTGCATCAATTTTTCTTTCTATCTTTCTTTCTTTAACCTGAAAAGTTTCATAGTTGTAGTACATTTTCCTCAAATTTAGCTTGAATGTGAAATGTTTTATGAGACAAGCCTACGTATCGAGGAAAAAGTCACGGCAAAAGGGCGTAGCTACTCCTACACGTACCTAATACCTAAATTGAATTTTTACCGAGATCTAACTGTAAGTGCAACTTTTGTTTCATCAAAAACAGTTGTCACGCGTTACACGCAAGTTACCTGCCTACATAAATGTAGGTATTGTTTCCCAGTAGTACTAAATTTGCAAGCTAAGTATTTTCAATTCGATTCAACTGAAAATTCCCAGCCTCGACTAATTGTAATATATTAAATATTATCACTGCTGAGTTATTATAAAAATGTTTGTAAAAGTCACCTCGACCTATCTTAACTTTTCAAATGTTCACACCTTAACAAATAACGATGCCCAAAATTCCCGCGAAAAATGTGCTAACTCTGCAAATTTTGCTAACTTTTACTAAGCACGGTGTAAAGTGCAACATTATGGACCACTCAAAGTTTTACGAGGTGGAACTAATGTGCGTTGGGTCGGAGGTGTCGTGCTAACAAGCTACCGATTGCGGCCCACGTTTCATAGAATCCAGCTTTATGACGTAGAGTTTTATCCCCTTGGAATAGTAAAACATGTATGACATTATTGTGGCAAGAAAACTCTAGGACTAGAGCTTTATGACCGGTAGAAACGTGCATTTTTAAGCCTAGTTTAGATCTGCAGGGCAGTACAGGACGTAAAACGAGCAGTCCAATTAGTTCGATAGACGGATGGACCTGTCTAAAACCGCTGGTTCATAGTGGATGCAGAGCAGACCGCTTGCAACCGAAGCAGCTGGAGGATTATTGGTGAGGTTTACGTCCAACAGTGGACGTCCTACGCCTGATATGATGATAATGAGATCTTAAACAATAATTTTGCAAGTTGCATTGCATTGCGAGGACATAAAGCCAACTAGTTTTAAGAAGGCAATCGAAGTGCCGCAATTTAATGAAACTTGCACGATTTTTCTTGCAAGTTTAAACTAAGCTTTATGAGTGGTCTTAGATACCGCAGAAACTCTACTGGTTGGAAACTAACAAGTTTATCTGCCTGCTGCCCGCAGCAATGTTTTAAAATCTTGTTTTTTTTGTCCCTTGATTGGTCATCTATAGGTCCTGCGCTTGAATCCTGTTAGGGGCAGATATCTGTATGATGAAATAGTGTAAGTTTTTTTTTTTTTTCAAAACAACCGGGTTCGATTTCCAAGCTGAGTACAGGTTTTTCTTAATTGCATGAATGCAGTTTTTCTTGTTATTAAAATCGATGTCATGGTTCCTAAGAAGAAATTTTCGTATGTCGTATAGTTTCAGACTTTCCCATACTGACCGATATAAATGGGCTACCCTGTATATGTCAATTCAATTCAATATTTATTCATGAACAATACAGTGATTGTGTTTGAACTTACACAGTACAAGCCTTAAAATTAAAGGAAAAAAATATATATTAATAGATACAAGACACTTTCAAACAGCGATTAGTCAAAGTAATAATGGAATGGAGGATTTTACAAATATATGATCATCGGGATATTTCATTAAAATGTCAAAAGCAATAATTAGTCATGCAATTTAGCAAAATATAATGTTGTGTCTATTTAATAGATTCATATATTTAGGTAATTTGATTTTCTACCAACTTAGTTCAGGCGTAACTTAAGTAAGTAGTCAGTAGCAATAGCAGTAGTAAATTATCCTACGAAATTTGCTTTATTTACTTAGTTAGCGTGAATATATTTTTCATTCCTACGAACTCGAAAAATTAGATTTTATCTAGATTCGATTTTAAGTTTTAAAACGCAGTTGCGCTATTTTTGCAAATATCGAAACTCAGATCATTTCGTACGTTATTCGTACAAATTCCGGCGCGTGTAGATCAACTTTGTTTTTAGGCTAACAAACAATATATAATAATAATAAATAAATAAATATCACGGGACAATTCACACCAATTGACCTAGCCCCAAAAGTAAGCTTAGCAAAGCTTGTGTTATGGGTACTAAGCAACGGATAAACATAATTATATAGATAGATACATAATTAAATTTGTATTAAACACCCAAGACCCGAGAACAAACATTCGTATTTTTCATACAAATATCTGCCCCGACACGGGAATCGAACCCGGGACCTCAAGCTTCGTAGTCAGGTTCTCTAACCACTAGGCCATCTGGTCTTCATATATATGTCATATATATGTAGTATATACATAAAAACAAAAGATCTGACTCACTGACTCATCAACGCCCAGCCTAAACCTCTAATTAAACGCGAGCGCAGTAGGTAAAAGTTAGTCTTTAAATATAAACAGAAATACTAAACGTTAGATGAAATTGTTAGATTCTATCGCACAGAGCATGCAGTCGATACAAGAAGCCCTAAGCTTGGGATAATCTGCCGCTATATCCGTCCGTGGGGAAATCGCATTTCGTGTCACTCCACTATGCATTTTATAAGTACCTAAGCATTAAAATTTTGCTTTACTACAGAATACTAAGTATACTTCGCGATTAGCTGCGACTTTATTTTAGCAATATGTCAATTAAGCCTTTCAGCCATCCCAATTTTTCGAGGAGCAGTGGGATCATACACAACTATAACTTATCATACATTTAGTTGATATTTTGATGAGTTCAAGCAGTCATCATTAATTTTAGTTGTGACAGTTGCATTTAGAATTTGAATAACACTTTATTCATTTCTAGTTAATCTGGAACTAAAAGTAATAAGAAAGTAGGTATTCGTTCAAATTTCTTTCTTTTGACAAGGAAAATTCCATGTTCTCTCCTAAGCACACAATTAACTTCAATCTCGTGTTTATGGAAGTTTTCGAACATCTAATTTTAATTTTATTACAAAATCTGTGACAATGCAAAGCATCTCTCCTTTATAATTTTTTACATGCGTCACGAAAGGAAAATTTTCGGGATTTACCAAATTTAATTATGACCACAAGACGTAACAATAACAGAAGATTTTGTTTTTCGAGAGCGCTTCCCTTGCTTGAAGACGCAAATATTTTCCCTGTCTTGTCTCTGCTCACTTAATTATAAATATTATAATGAACTACCTACGGTTAGTATCATTTCATCTAAAAAGCAGCTGGTCTAAGTAGCAAGTGGTCTAAAAAGCAACTGGTATAAGTAGCAATACGTCTAAAATTGTTTGACTCAAAGTGGACGGAGCTCCTATTCCGCATTTCTGTTGGCTCGACTCTAATAAATCACTTGGTACTCAGACCAGTTGTTTCCTAGTGTTAGTGTTAAGTTAGTATATAGTTTAGATTTTTGATATGTCTACTTGTAGGTATATTATATTGTATATATTACGCGGGGGGGGGGGGGGTGTTAAACCTTCTTTTTCATATTTTTTATTTTTAATATTCAACACCCTGGCCATTTTTGATGTGTGTATTTTGAATATTGTTCTGTTATTCTGCTTTGTCTGCTGCCACTTACTTCTTGTCGTGTGTCGCATACTGTAAACATTATACTCGTTTTAACCCCCGCTACTCTCGATTCCTTCAATTCCTAGACCAGCTGCTTTTTGGACGAAGTGATACTAGGTATACCAAAATAATTTAGGTTTAGAATAGTTCATTCGCTAATACATTCGCGTGTTATGATAATTATGAGTCCCTCTCAGTGGTGTGAAGTGAAAGTTTTCATTAGTAACCCAGACAGGGAAAAGCATGAGCATGGTAATACCTTCGGATTCAACAAACCACTTAGTCTACACGTCATTTGCAATGTCATCACTGACGACCGTAAGAAATTAGGCAATCCAGTCTCCAGTGGGAATTGAGTTATTCCAACACCTATAGACTTAAGGCTGCAAATCTTTTAAAACTGTCACATAAAATAATTTAGTGTGAATTTGATAGAGGTTTGCTAAAACTTACACGTTTATCCAAAGGACGATGCCTTGTGAGATAAATTTAGTAGAGAATTATGTATAATATGTTTAACGTTACCTCGCTCCATTTCGAATTTCTTGTACGAAGAATATCGTATAAATTGCACATTAATTGTTGTTTGTAAGTAGGTACGACAGTTTAAGTAGTACAAACGAGATTACGCTGAAAAAGTATGGTATTAACTGAGTTTGATTGAAAGGTATTTTCGGAGATATTCAAGTTAGGTATTTTATTCCAGTTTCCTACTTTATAAAATTGACAAGATGATTGGTGGTTCTTTATTAAAATACTTCTCTGGGTAAATTGCACGTTTATAAACATCAAAATATTTTGGATAAAATCCTTACAGATCTTTACTAACTTATACGCGTAGCTTCGTCCTAGTTATAGAACTCCCTATCCGGTGGGAATTTTAAAAATCCTTTCTTGTCACGAACAAACTTCACACCGTCAGAATGATAGTCGGGACTTTTCTTTTTAAATATGATAGAGTACGACACAAAACAAAAAAAAGCGACAGAAAAAGAAAATATTACTTGGGTACGACCTAGTTGCCTTGTTTTAGAGTAGATATTTTACGTCAAAATGTGAAAAGATGACCCACTCATTTACTTTCTACCTTATTAGATTAGCCCATACTGCATGCTTTTGCTCCAGTTACATAGAAATTTAAGGGTTAATACCTGTTTTAAAATTAACTCTGATCTTTGCAACATTTAACATACTTTATCAAAAATATTTGTGGCAAAATAATCAAGAACCCTTACGGTAAATTGATTTTAATTACGTAGCAACCCCCCCATTAGAGCAAATTGTTGTGCTACCATTATTGATTGATAATTAGATACGCGCGGGAACTTCTCGGCCAACATGTATGGGATGCATGAAACAGGCTGATTCAATTTGTGTCGACAAAGTAAATTACGAATAGATTATACAGATTGAACGAGCCGACGCATGAGTGTTGTCTTGCTTAACTAGAAGATACAATGAGATTGACTATGATAACGTGGTGGTGGAGATTACAAATTCAATACAAATACTCTTTATTGTACACCAGAAATAGTAAGCGATACAGAAAACAGGTACACAGAGAAAATTACAAGGTAAGCAATTCATTCAAGCAAGAGATTCTTATTAAACATGTTGAAAACGGGAGTCGATGGCTGTTCTTTGCCACTACACAAAAGTAAATGTAGATACGTCTATATTTTGAACAGTTAGTGCACCGTGCATTTTAGCTACATATGTGGGACACATACCTATATATAAACGTGCAGTGCCCGCCCTCTTCTTCCATATGAAACAATATGCGTCAATGTGTCACACGGGCCAACTATCACAAGCAACGTATAAAATACTGACGCGTTCCGAACTCTCTACGAATTCTTCCTCAAAGCTACAAACTTATACTAGAGCCCACATCAGTTGCCAAACAAAATTAAAGTCTTTTATTAGGTAAATACATTTTCAAAGGGAAATTTTTAAGTTTGTGATCATTTTGTCTAGAAAAATGTCGCGAATATTTTATTCAGTCAGCTCATCTTTGAGATTTTGAATATACTTAAAAAATATATATCCCTTCCCTTTTAGGGATAAGTTCGCCTTTGTACTCTTTTGGTTTGTTGTTTTCTTTTTGTATTACTTTGTGTTTTATGTACAATAAACATGACATATATTTTGTTATATTTTAACATGTTGCAAATTGTTTTAATTATAGAAATACTTAATAAGTTTATTATATAATCCTAGTTTAAGTTTACCTATGTGTTGTTTTAGAATCTTCTCAAAAGATTGTAGTAGGGGAGCCCGAGATACTAATTAGCGATTATTATCTAAACTTTTATCATACCTAGTTGTAATTTTGTTAGTACGTGGGTAAGAAAGTTATATTAAGCACACAAGACAGCGAAAGTTATTTAAACTACTTAATTAATATGTATGTTTTAAACTTTCAACTACGGCAACGGTCACGGCCGCTGTAATATGGTCGAAATATCAAGATAATTATGATTGGTTTTTGTGTTTTTTATTTCAACTCTAAATTTGTTACTTTTACGGTCATCCCGTAAAACCATATCGAAAATAAAAACAGACATGGCTGCACAGAAAAACCAGAAAACACCCGGAAAACCAACCCGAAAGTAACCTGAGATATGTGTGCATAGGAGAAATTTGTGTCTAGACTCCTGTCCAGCGGTGGTGTAGGGGTTATAGCATGCAGCACGGAATGCTGAGGACCTGAGTTCGATTCCCAGCGCTGTACTCTTTTTCTGGTTTTTCTGTGCATCCATGTCTCAGTTTGTATTTTCGACATCAAGGTAAGTTTAGCAATACCTAAATAGTAAAATATGTATCAGTAGCGTAACGTCAAATATTTTCGTAGTAAATTCGAAGCAAAGATCGCATATAATCTTTCATTAATCATGTATGTCCTGTAGCCCTATTTTGTAACTATTGAGCAAACCGATAGGAATAGGGTTCTATGAACGCTTCGCCACTGATATTTAAATATACTTGTTAATGTAAAGATGTATTCATGTATTTATTCGTGATTAAGTCTCAACACAAATTAGTTGACTCAAACTGTAAAAACTACATTCCCAAAATACTATAGGTGGAGTCATTCACGATGACGCGTGCCGTGGTTCTTATTATAATGTTATTAATGGCTAATTTTGACAAAATCACGCGTCTTCGTGGATGGCACTAGGTATAACTATTTATTACATTCCCATTTTACCAGATGTTATGGTTTGACTCAGAAATATTTAATAGTTCGCATATTTTGTTTTTCTTTTTATTAATACATGTTTACTTTGTCTATGCATGTTTTCCCAAATAAATAAATAAATATACCCATAAATAATATAAAAGTGCTTACGAGAAATATCAAGTTTTTATTAGAAATTATACAGCTCAGAATGGGGGTATCCCTATAAATCAATTTCCTTTGAGGTATGTTCAAAAGAATTGCGAGAGGTTTACATGAAATTGGTTCCACATACTTTGGAAACAAGATACGGAGCTCAACTGAATGTTTACCAACATTTTATGTTATTAATAATCACAATCATTAAGACGAGAAATCAATTTAGTTTCGTACCGACAGTTTTAAAAAAATTGCTCTGTCCATCGGAGTACAATTTTGCAGACTCAAGAAACTATTCGGACTATTCTTATTTATTCTATGCGGTTCTATGCGGACAGAGTCGCGGGTAACGGCTAGTATAATAATATATTATGGACTGGCTTAATCATTTAAATTTAATTTTAAAAGAAACGCAGAGCTTCTATTCGAACCGCTGTTAGTAATAACTATAATCGGCACTCACCCAGATTTGCAAAATTAGGTTTGGATGAAGCTCGAGCTTTTAAGTCGAGTAAGTACTTGAATGTCTCCGAATAGTAGTAAGTATTATTACGGCGATTGATTAAAACTGTTTTAAAAAAAGCTATGTCAGTCGGTATAGGTAAAAAACTTAAGTAAAGGACCTGTTGTATGTAGTGGTGCACATAATTGATATGGAGCTTAAGTCATTTTGCGAATTTGGAACGTCAATTTGTTTATATGGAGAAGTTACTACTACATACAACAGGTCCTTTACTTAAGTTTTTCACCTATACTACAATATCCATTTTATTTTAAAAACGAATCCCTGTGGTCCAGTTTATTCGGTTCGTGGTTTAACCCGTTCGAAACCAAATTTCAATATGCAACGGATGTGCATCCATTTGTATTTGAAGTAGGGGGTAGGTATGTACCTCTGTTTTCTGCTTACTATATTGTGGTATACAATAGAGTAATTGTATTGCAGATAGGTTAGCTTTTTGTGTTAGGATAGCTTTTTGTTTGGAAGAAAAAAAAATGTTGTTCATTTTGTGAAAATGGCATTAACATTGTGAAAAATAATTGTGATTTTATTAAAAACGAGTACTTAAAAGTCAAATACTAAAAATATATGTTTACTAGCAGCCCAAACCCCGATTCGTTCGGCTACTGTTTTGAATAAAAAAGTGACTGTGGACTTGCACGATATTTATTTGTAGCCAAATTAGTTATGTTTTTTTCCTTCTTGCTTCCATTATTTAATTCAGATTGACAAATATTTAAAACATTCAGCTTTTTTTTTTGCATTTGCATGCAAATTTCAGCTGTAAAATCTTTGCAGTGATTTTAATTTGGAGTTACTCATCCACTAACGACGATGAAATATTCTTAATTTATAACTGATTAAAATATACATACATAAACTTTCTATTCCCAGTGCAGAAAACGCTGAAAGTATAGAACGTCACTGCAGGGCTCTACGAAACTCGAAGTTCGTATCGTACCGTCCCTCTCGCTCTCGTATTAAATAGTATAAGTGTCAGAGGGACCGCACGACACGAACTTCGAGGCTTCGAGCTTCGAGTTTCAGAGTAGCCCTGCTGTTCGCGCGACATCTATGTTTCATAAAGCAATTTTAGGAAAAATGTCACTGCAAAATGGAACAAAAGCTTTTCTAAACCTTTGTCTGTTTATACTGGGTGAAAGAAAATACATACGTCTTGTTACATTTAACTCTCGTCTTGTTTTTTTTGTAACATTAAATGTAACAAGACGTATGTAATAAGAAACGGAAAATGTTTTTTCACTACTCCCGCGGAATGTTTTGTAAAATAATAAATAATAAAATCGCAGCCAACATTACACGAAAATCTCATACGTTTGTAATAAATTTATTTTTATTTTACTACCACCTAGGAGCTCATTTCACTAGATATACCTAACAAATGGCTTCTAATCATAAAGAAATATTATTCAATACCCCTGCATAGGCTAACACATTAATCAAATTATGTGTTATTATATACAAGACATGGAGAAGTAATAACTTGTTTAAACAGGTTTAATCGGACCACGATTATATCGAGCTACTATAGGACTATCGTAGCAAAACAATAATTTATTAAAGCGGACTATGTACTCATTGAGGTGCAGTTGTAGCCTCCTATATTAAACCTTATTTTTTATTTTGAGATATTGAGGTCAACTGGGGCTAATGCGTTACAATACTTTAAACAGCGTATTATTATCAGATGATAACAAACACATTATATATCCTAAAAAGCTATAACTTATGATACAAGCTAGCATATTTGATCTAATTTCATATTTTAGTGCCATTTTATAGCATTTTAATAACTTTAACGTGTAAATGTGGGGTGAAAGCACTTTTACTAAAAAAAAAAAAAATGTAACTTGTAGCAATGCAAAATGATGCCAAAGCCTTTGAAAAATGGCATGAGTTCTTATGATAATTGGAATGGACGCATTAGCCACGTAGACGACATAGCCCCGGTTGACCGTACAAACTTTTACTAGATAAAAAAAAACATTGAATAGTGTTATGTATTAAGATGGGTAGTCTTGTGATTAGTGGGTAATGACAGTTGTGGGTAGACTGAAATAAATGAGTTTGACACCCACTGAATTATTAACAAAATTATTGCAGGCCAAGTAATAATAAATACAAAGGCAATAGCCCAGTTAGCCACTCGACTCGACAAATTCTTTTACGCCTGGAATACTCCGCCTTCATTACTAGAACTTCTTTATTTTATCTTTATGAGATCCCTTGAGGCATTACGATTACGTAAGTGATGTAAGCTAGGTCTTGTCGAGTTATTGTCTGTCTATTAATGCAGGCTGTTGGAACTTCTCATTAAGTATAGTTTTTTTTACAAGGACAATATGCGTATGAATTAAGATTGTAGATTTCTTGAACGTAAGTTGTAACAGACTTTTGTAAGCACCAATACCTAAGTGACCAACACTACGCAATATTGAGATGGCTTACCGAGGTGTGCAAGTCCAAAGGGTTAAAACGCTATGTTTTTTATGCTGGCGATTAAGATTGTGGGCACGTGGTTCAAAAAATATTTATTGTATAAGTAATTTAAAAAGAAAACACCGAGGTACACGATATATTTCATGTAAAACATCATTTTATGGTTGAAATGTTTGAGTATAATGTCAGAAACTATCTGGTTGTCAGTTGAACGGACACGTATTAATGTCAGATACAGCTCTAGTCCCCAGTGTACCTAATTATACGTCCATTTAGTTCACTTCTGAGTATACCAAAATCGTATGTAGTAAAAACAATACAACATGAATGTTTTGAAAAAACAATTAATTTAATAAGTGAAAGGAAATGTATTTACTGACCCCAATTCAAAAAGATCATTTCACAAACAAAGGTGACGGCAAAAGTTTAGCTACCTTTAGGTATTAGGTAATATTCATCGAAAGCAACAGTCTTGTTTTAAAAAGGACGCTGAAAATTATTAACATCGTCCATATAATATACCGTCCATAAATCAAGGATACATTTTGATGGACCTTCAAAAAGTCTCACTTTTGCATTGCATCACTTTAATCACCACGTAACAGTGATATCATGTATCCCATTTACTTTATAACGGTTACATTTCTGTCATAAACAGTATTTATTAATAGCCATATGATGAAATATGAATGAGACATACATCGCTTTAATTGTGGGCTTGACAGGCCATCTATGAATACGAGTAGAACTAAATTTGAGGGATTAATATATTCTAACTAAAGCCGGGACTTTTTGGGTGAATGGATTTTTATAAAACATCACTATACACTAAAAACCCATTGAAACTAGGTGGAGATCTTTGCCCAACAAAGGGACATAACTGGCTGTTAATATAATATTTGCATGAGCGTGGGACACCGCCTACAGCTTTAAGAACAGACGGTTCTCAATTCGAAGTAACTTTTTTAAATTTTACATTCATATAATTTCCGTAGCGTGCCAGGTACCACCGAAGGTCCAGGGAAAATATATTCAGCCAGCATTAAATGTATCTAGGTTATGACTTGTCATTACGTATAAGATCGAACAGATTTAAATTTGGAATTTTATAAGCTTTTACAGTGATAGAACATCCTTTGTGTATATAAAGAAGCGTATCCAAGTACGCACGCATTAAACAACTCAGTTTTAACCCAATATTTACAGCAAAACTCATTTTGTTTACTATTTATTCAGAGCAGCGGTATTTTAAGTGGCATTGTCATAACTACTGCGAGGGTGAAAAGGAAACCAACAAAGTTTTTCATGATATAACCACAAGAGGAAAAATATAAAAAGGGCAATATTATTTTTCCTCTGAAGAAGGGGTTTCAGTTTTGATTACCTATCCTGAATGAATGTAATATTTTTTTAACGTGAATGTCAAAATCCCATTTTTGGTACAGGTGTATCTTTTTGCGATTTTTCACACACCCGAGTTAAGTGATGTGGAATTTGGTCTTAATCTTGAATTAAAAAAATGTATTTTTTCTCACAAGCATCTATTGATAAAAGTACCTTATTTATTTTATAGCTCGGACTGTAATATCGTCCGCGTAGAGCGTAAAGACACTTAGTCATATCTTGCTGTTTTGAGGTACGGAAGGTTTAAAGTTATGAACATAAAGTTATAATCTGTCAATGATTTGTTCAGCAGTGGGACACAATTATGGGTAAATATAATAATAATAATAATAACAATGAATAGTTGAATCGTTCATGATGCTTTTCAGTGTAAACATCACCTTTCTACATACATCATTTTAATTCAAAACTTTGTTACACAAAAAAGCAACTGTACATAGATGCCAAACTCGCAGCCATTTTACACTGAGCAACTGCCAACTTGTTGAATCCCCCGACGAAAGCTCTCGGCTCCCTAAATTTCCATGCACATTGAATATCAGAATATCACATTTTTTTATGTTGCCAGTTGTTCTTTGCGGGGTGCCTTTCTGATTTATCTTTTGCTTCGTTTCGCTTGTTCTTTTTATTCACATGTTTTCGTGCATGTGATTAAGGTACCTAGGGGGTTCAATATAGTTATCAGATTTTGACAGTTTTTTTTATAAAAGGTAAAAAAATGTAACCTGAAAAAAAAAGGATTTTAAGAATGTAATAAGAAGGTAGTATGTAAAGGGAGATACGAGTAGCTTTTAATATGTTTGTTTTTATTAACTACAAGGAATACGACGGTACAATTTGATTTACTGGGCACGACTGACCAAGGGATGTAAGTTCAAATCCTGCCCAGCGCACTCGAAGCACATTTTCGGTTAATAAATTTTTGGTTACAGCAAATTAGGCCAGACCAAGTGATGTATAATATATTTAGCGGCTGCATGGATCCTTCTAATCTAATGCCACTCTTAATTAATTACAGATAAGTACTATTACATTTTGTATTTTTTGTTGACTGTACTTGCATTGTTATCCAAACTAAGTAGGTATAATATTACCTTTCAGACTAATCAATCAGCAGGTAGGGGATTAAATTTCAATTCTACTTTGGACATAGACAAGACGCAAACCAGGCCAGCTGAATGAAAGCTTGTAACAACAAATTCATGATCAAAAACAAAGAAATACTTATTATTCTTAAACGTTAAAAAGAATTAAAAACGAAGGCGGAAAATGCTGACTGCCGTAAGCTAAAAAAGTAACTAAGCCCCGCCCAGTAAAAGCAGTAAAACGTTAATCGGTTTGCGTTAAAGGTTTAGCTTTATTAAATTGATCGCCTTTTTTTTAATTTTAGTCGAAACTTTTTGTTTACATGCAACCAATCTTTAAGATAAACAGAATTTTTGTATATTTTATATTTAGGGTAAGAGGACGGTAAACATACAATGTTTCGCTATGAGCTCATTAAAAATAATAACACGTCTATGTATGTAGGTAAGGTTTTTGACATAATACATTTTTTAGAATAAAGACTCTACTTCTACGTAAAAATATTATACGACTTTTCAAACGTTTCGAACGCATTTCAAAGGTTTTTTTTTATCAAAAACTGATACTGGCCAGAAATTGTAGCAACACCTCTTTTCGTACGTACAGGAAAAAGAATAAATCCAAACGTGTGACTCTGCGTGTCAGCCAATCACGATGGTTTGTCTTGTCTTTGGTCTCAGATTACAGAAAAAAGATTGAATTGATTGGTTACTTCACTAAGGACCCGTTGTTTGATCAGTAGGAAGTTAAAATTACTATAGTTAAATTTCCGTTGATATTGTTATTTTTGCCATAAATTTTAACTATTAGTTAGTTTAACTAATGATCAAACAACAGGCCCTAAACCACGTATTTTCACTTGTTTATCTTTTTTACATATTAATAGAGTCATTAAGAGTTTAGGCCAATCCAAAAAGGTTTCAAGTTTTCTGTTGAGCTGTATTC
This sequence comes from Choristoneura rosaceana, assembly GCA_037349165.1. Lineage (NCBI taxonomy): Eukaryota > Metazoa > Arthropoda > Insecta > Lepidoptera > Tortricidae > Choristoneura > Choristoneura rosaceana. The sequence goes on along the minus strand of JAZBNJ010000041.1, from coordinate 12,002,716 downwards.
TCAACAAAATACAGAAACTATTATACGCATTTGGTACTTGTCTATTTACACTAGGTTAATGCAAATTCTGATATTTCTTAAAGTGATATTTCTCAACAGTGTTACATCGAAAGCTTATATTTCGACAGCTGAGTTATTCTCGGTATAACACAATCAATCTTGGTATGCTTGAGTAAGATTAGGTACATTGTTACAAGCTAAACATAATTTACATGAACTAAATCATTAATTTCTTGCTAAGATGAATAGATAGATCGCCAGCATTAGAACAAGGAGAGTGGATCCCAAATAACGGGAAAACGCAAGAAGATGAAAATGCGCTAATATGGACTATTATTTTTGTTCGTTAAAATAAGAGTGAATGTAAATGTTCTTGTGAAACAATTGTTTAGATTCGTAACATTCAATTAAGTTACTCAGTATTACAATAGACGAATTATATATAATGTATACCGTATGCGGCCTGTAATACGAGCAAATAGCAAATAATTAAAACATAGATCGTACTGATCAAACTGAACAATATTAGTTCAGCAATTTTTAAAAATAATTATCTAGTTTTTTTTATTACACTTTAATAGTAGTGTACGTTACATTGGGCAGATATAATTAGTAATATGTGCATTAAAACCTCCTGCACATATCAAAAACATACTGGCTGAATGAACTTTCCGCTTTCTCCCGCACGGCGGCGCCACCAGTCAGTTGCGCAAATTTGACAGCTCGAAATGAATGCCGGCCGGCGCGCGCTCTTTTAAATTATTCATAAAAAACTCTGAAAGTGCTGTGATTGTGTCTTAAATGTGTCCCTGGGACTGAGGAATAGAGCCAGAACAAACTGTAAGTGAAACCTATATCTTGCCCAATTCGGTTTTGCTAATTATTTTCAATATTCAAATGTCGTAGTTCAAACATTTTGGTCAATCGAACCGCATCCTCAGTTTGCAAACTAAATACACATTCATACACATAAAACACACATTTCACGCAGTTTTAAGGTAACAGGCTTATTTCTAATCTAAGTTATTTACCTAGAATAATACGTATAAAATAAACGTTTTCAATTTTCGTTCTTTGCAACGCGTCGCGCGCGTCTTTTGTTTTTTAATTCGAAATGGACGAAAAAGAATTCGATGTCGAACAACTTATTAACAAAAAAGAACTGCTTTTTATACGATGTCAAACGTTATTTGAACTATCCAAATCAACTCCACCAGAGCGTTTAACCGAATTTAATTTGCGACTCAAAGAACTTCATTCGACTCGGGAATGTTTTGAACAATGCATATTCGAGTTAAATTCTTACAATAAGAAACAAAACCCGAAATTTAAACCAAATTATCAGGAAATTCAAACCTTTGACGACATGTATTTCCGTATTCTGAGTGTAGCGGAGGCTAATAGCGACACTTGGCAATCGTGTGACGGCAGCGGTAGCGGACCTTCGTCGCGCTCCGCGGGCCGCGGCCCGGGCGCTGCCGGGCCAGACTCGCGGTCGGCTAAGCCGCGGCTGCCTAAACTAGAATTGTTCCATTTCGATAGCAAATTAGAAAACTGGCAAACATTCTATGACACGTTTACGAGTTTAATTCATAACAACAATGATATTACGAACATTGAGAAGTTTTATTACTTGCTCTCCGCAGTCAGCGGTCCGGCATTGACTGTGGTCAAAGGGATGCCAGTGACGGCCGATAATTATCCAATAGTATGGGCTTTGCTAGTCAAAAAATTTGAGAACACGCGTGCCTTAGCTACAAGCTATTTAGATCGGCTGTTTCAATTTAAGCCTTTGTCAACAGAGTCGGCTACTGGTCTAAATACATTTTTACAAACGTATCAAGAGTGTGTCAAAGCATTGAAACTTTTGAAAATCAGTAACCTATCGAGTTTCATACTGTTTTATATGGGATTGCAAAATTTAGACCCCGTCACTAGGCGCGAATTCGAACAATCAGTAGATCAAACCGATATACCTACTTACGAACAGCTGATTAATTTCGTGGAGAAACAGGCGCGTGTTTTGGAAATGTCTGAGGTTAAAATTAGTACATCAAAAATTCAGTTTACGCCTAAGAGTGTTCCTAACACCTCTGCAAAGCCGAATTTTGTTCGAAAAAATAATAATAATGCTGCTAATTACAGTAGTGCACCGAAGCAGTTCCAAAAGCCGTGCTTGTCAGCTGTGAGTAAGAATAATAACGAACGATCAAATAGATGTCTATTTTGCGACAAGCCACATTCAACTTATCGATGTTTCGAGTTTTTTGATTTAACACCGTTGCAGCGTCTTGACAAAGTGAAACAGCTTCAATTATGCGAAAATTGCTTTCGTCAGCATTCGTTGTCCGAGTGTACGTCAAAAGTGCGTTGTGTGCTGTGTAAACAACCGCACCATCACAGTATTCACTTAGATGCAGTTCCAACTGTTCAAAATTCATCAATTAATCAAAACAATTCAAATAGTCAAAACATTTCAAGTGGTCAAAACATTTCAAGTATTCAAAACGTTTCAAATGGTCAAAATCAAAGTCAAAAGTCAATGCCAAACGTCGGCTTGACTTGTTCGTCAAATTCAACCGTGTTGTTAGGCACTGCCATGGTGCACGTCGCAGATCGATGGGGAACTTACCACGCCGTACGTGCAGTCATTGACAGCGGTGCCATGTCCGGTTATATGACAAAAGAGTGTGCCCAGCGCCTGGGTTTGTCTCGACGCAAGTGTCAGTTTGAACCCATGGGTCTGGGAGGTGCGCCAGTGCAAGATTTCGGTCTGGTTACATGTTCAATTAAACCACGAAACTCATCTGGTCCGGTGCTTAGCACTGATACTGTTGTCGTAAGTAACATAACTAGCAACTTACCTACAGTAACCTTGTCAAACAAAGTTATCAATAATTTCAAAAATCTCGAGTTAGCAGACCCGAACTACTTTTCGGCGGCTCCAGTTGACTTGTTGATCGCAGGTGACTTATTTCCCTACATTTATGACGGTCAAAATATACTACCGCGTGACCCGGGTTTACCCGTCGCGATGCATTCCATATTCGGATATGTCATTACTGGTCAGACAGTACTGAGTGGCGATTGTGAGTCGAAGACAGCCTCGCTCAACTTGTTCTCTGCTAATAAAACTAGTAGTATCGATAAAATCATGAACTCTTTCTGGGAGACTGAAAACGTGCCGTATGACGTCACTAAAAAACCAGAAGATTTGTATGTCGAACAATTGTTTCATAACGAACACAGTCGCGATACTACGGGACGTTATACAGTGAAGTACCCGTTCAAACCCAGTTTTGATCTCGGTGATTCGACTCCACAAGCGTTACGCCGTTTCAACAATTTAGAAACAAAGCTGAATCGTCTTCCGGAACTTAAGGAAGAATATAATAAATTCATGTCCGAATACGAAAGCCTTGGTCACATGACTTGCGTAGGTGATTTTGGTACTGTGGATTCTAAGTACATAATTCCTCACTTTTGTATTCTCCGACCGTCAAGTACCACGACAAAACTCCGAGTAGTTTTTGACGCCTCATGCAAAACGACAAATAATAATTCTTTGAATTCAGTTGTTTACGCCGGTCCTAAGCTTCAGGCAGATATTAACGGGATTTTAATAAATTTTCGTATACACGAAATTTGCTTGTCAAGTGACATTTGTAAAATGTTTCGAATGACCTTGATCGAAAAATCTCAACGCAATTACCAACACATCTTGTGGAGGTTTCAACCTGATCAACCTTTAAAGGTGTATGAGTTAAACACGATCACATACGGCGTTGCTAGCAGTCCGTATCTAGCGATCAGAGTCCTGCATCAACTGGCTGACGACGACTGCGAGAAGTATCCTTTAGCGAGCAAGGTTCTAAAAAAGGGTTTCTTCGTCGATGACCTTCTGTGGTCAGTGAGCAGCTATGATGAAGCAGCTAGGCTACAGGATGAACTGTTAGAGTTGCTGAGTGGAGGAGGATTTCTGCTTCGTAAGTGGGCTAGCAACTGTCCCCAGGTACTGGCTCGGGTTTCAGCTGATCACCGCGAAACGCCCATTGCATTCGAGGATGACAAGGACCTGTCCATAAAAGTTTTAGGTCTGCAGTGGCGACCCGCCGAAGATGTGTTTTCCTTCGTATTCCATCCACTTCCAGCTTCACAGGCGATCACCAAGCGTAGTGTCTTGTCACAGATAGGTCGTCAGTATGATCCCTTAGGTTTCGTGGCTCCCTGCATATTCTACGCGAAATGCTTCATGCAAAAACTCTGGCTCCAACAGCTGGGTTGGGATGAGCGGCTGCCTCCGGAACTAGAAAAGGAGTGGCTCACCTACGTGTCAGAGCTCCCGCTGTTATCGAATTTTAGCCACGAGCGCCAGGTTACTGTCAAACAGCACAGCTACTACCAGATACTAGGATTCTGCGATGCTTCAGTTCAAGGAATAGCTGCGGTCATCTATTTGCGTAGTTTTAACAATCAAGGTGATTCGAAGGTCAGTCTGGTCATTGCAAAATCCAAGGTTGCACCCTTAAAGACAGTGACCATTCCACGTCCCGAGCTAATGGCTGCGCATTTGTTAGTCAAGTTAGTCAAATATACGAAGTCAATATTGTCTGAACGAATTCCTGTTCATGAAATACTCTTGTTCACCGATTCCTCTGTGGTGCTGAGTTGGTTGAATACACCCAGTTACAACCTCAAAACCTTTGTGGCTTCACGTGTCTCCAAAACCTTGGAGACCGTGCAAAGCGATTGTTGGTTTCACGTGACCGGCGCGGCCAACCCCGCTGACGTTTGCTCGCGCGGAGCGCTGCCCTCCGTGCTGCTAGCGACAGCGGAGTGGCTCGGGGGACCGAACTGGCTACACGCACCAAGAGAGAACTGGCCAGTAAAATCAATTGATCAATTTAAATCGGCAAATGTGCCAGAACTTAAAATTCCATGCGCGACTTTGGCTCAAACTAGCGTGCAAGACACAACACGTGATTCAAACCTTGTTTATGATTTAACCGAAAAATATTCGAGTTTTAGCAAGCTTCAAAGGGTCTTAGCGCGTTGTTTTCAATTTATTAACAATTGTAGATCGACGAAGTCTAATAGGAACACAGGTCCTTCGTCTCTATCAGATTTAAAGAACGCACACGATGTGCTCATTAAATCCGTTCAGCGAGAGCATTTTGCAGCTGATATCCAAGCAATTTCCAATGGTTACAGCTGTAGTTCTTCACTTAAAAGGTTAGCACCTTATGTCGACCCCCTCGGTTTTCTCAGGGTGGGGGGTAGGTTGTCTTTCGCCGAACTACCGTATCAAAAGAAGTATCCATTATTGCTTCCTAAAAAGTGCAACTTTACAAAAATTCTTATCGACTATTTTCATAAAATTTATTTACATATCGGTCCGCGTACATTGCAATTAAACGATTATTTGCACACGCTGCAGCAGCGACAAAAATGGCATAGGAATTGTCGTAATATTCAAGTTGATGAAATGATGAACTCGTTCTTATGCATGCTGACGCTCCTCCGCTTCAATGGCATCTCGGTCGTGTGACGGAACTTTATCCAGGAGCTGATGGAGTTGTACGGGTGGTAAAAGTAAAAATCCAGAATGGCGAATACACGCGACCCGTTGTAAAGCTTAGTCCACTTCCAATGGAATTAGATTCAGCATAATTTTTATTTTCCTTTGTTTCTTTGCATGAATTTGACGCAAGAAGGTGTCAAGTTTATAACAATTTTAGGTTCGAAATAAGTCATTTATTTTACTCAATTTACAGCTACACGTGTTTAGTTCACTAAGTCAACAAATACTTACACTATACAGTCCACTTACCTTATTCAATACCATCCCTGGTTTTGTTTGTAAACTGGGGAATCTGGGGTAGATTCCCGGTGGGGGGTTTATGTACGTTACATTGGGCAGATATAATTAGTAATATGTGCATTAAAACCTCCTGCACATATCAAAAACATACTGGCTGAATGAACTTTCCGCTTTCTCCCGCACGGCGGCGCCACCAGTCAGTTGCGCAAATTTGACAGCTCGAAATGAATGCCGGCCGGCGCGCGCTCTTTTAAATTATTCATAAAAAACTCTGAAAGTGCTGTGATTGTGTCTTAAATGTGTCCCTGGGACTGAGGAATAGAGCCAGAACAAACTGTAAGTGAAACCTATATCTTGCCCAATTCGGTTTTGCTAATTATTTTCAATATTCAAATGTCGTAGTTCAAACAAGTAGGTTGTACAACAAGAGCATAAAACGACCCATTTTACCCAAGACGTTCATATAGCCACCCGAGCCGGTATGGCGAGAGTGGATAGACACGTCGAGGGGAAAATGGGTCTAATGCTCGAGTTTTACACTCTGCTTTTCACTTCGATTGCGAGGGAACGAAATAGCAACAGTGGAAACAATGATTCACTTTCTATGTACCTTTTATTTTTATGCATTATTATAATAATTCTATTTTCTAATCTTACTGATTTACTTATTATGATTGATTTTTAGTTTTATATCAATTAAAAATTATTTTTAAAAAATATAGATACTTTTTTATTTGTGACTGTTGACACCTGATTACCTTTGTCTTAAGTTGGTCTTAGACGAAAATTTTATTTTATGCACTAGAGCATAAAATTAAAGTAATTTTATGTCGCCTAGATAAAGCATAAACACGAACTTTATGAGCATGAGAAGTGAAAAGTTTATTTGAAGAAGCTAAAGCAAAACGCTTTTGCGATTTTGTACGTGGTAGGACCTTGTGCAAGGTTCGCCCGGATTGCTACCACCATCTTGCTCGCTAATCCTGCCGAGAAGCAGCAGTGCTTGCACTGTTGTGTTTCGGTGCGGAGAGTAAGACAGCCGGTGAAATTACTGGCACTTGAGGTATCCTATTTAGGTCTCTAGGTTGACAACGCATCTGTAATACCCCTGGTGTTGCAGATGTTTATGGGCGGTGGTGATCACTTAAAATCAGGAGACCCACTTGCTCGTTTGCCATCCAGTCGAATACAAAAAAAAACTCTTGATGGTTGTAGCGTCACAGGCGACGTCAGTTGGACTCTAGGATGACGTAAATTGATAACAATATTTAATTTGTATGAAAAAAGGGAAAATCTAAAGATTCCATTAATTTTAAAAGTCGCTGAACTAATGTTGTTCAGTTTGTATACTTTATATATTAGCGCCATCTAGTCATAACCCTGGATTTTGGCTTTGTTCCGGTGAAAGTTTTTTAGTGTGGATATTGTCAATCTTAAGTATTATATTTCGTTTATAGTATGAGGCTCTGTATTGTATCTGGAAAACCCATGGTAGGTATTCATTCATTTGAAAGTGGCTACTTTCTTCGAGTTCAATTGGCTTCACAAGAAACTGGTCCAATAACTAGACTGCGAGTAAGTTACATTGAGTTTGTTTTTCCTTTATTTTATTATTCCATCAGCAATTTCGAAACATCCGTTTATTTTTATTGTCAGATATATTGCACAGGTTTCGCAGGCAGTCATGGCTGAGTCAAAGCAATTACTTTTTAACCACGTTGGTTTATAACTGTTATATAAATAAACATTCCGTGAAAACTGTTGGACCGCGTTTTGCCTAGTTTAAATGATTTGCAGTTGCTTACTTTAAATGATCTATACACCATTTAATTTAAGATTTCAATTAACAGCCAAATTGTAACACACTCTCTACTTCCATTTTTAGTACAGAAGTTAACACGATTTTAAATAAAGTATTTTTTATTATTATTTCATTTTCATTTAAAAACGTGTGCAAATTTCACCGTTAACTTTCAAATCCATACTAATATTATAAATGCGAAAGTGTGTTTGTGTGTTTGTATGTTTGTCCCTCTTTCACGCCGTAACGTAGCGACGGATCGACGTGATTTTTGGCATAGTGATAGTTTATGGGCCCGAGAGTGACATAGGCTACTTTTTATCCCGGAAAAATGCACAGTTCCCGAGGGAACAGCGCGCGATAACCGAATACCGCGCGGGCGGAGCCGCGGGAAAAAGTTAGTGTTAAAATAAATGGAGTATAAACGTAGAGACGGCACATATTCGATATACTAAAAAATACATTAGATGGAAAGAAAAAAAACGTCGAATAGTATAAAGTAGACATAGATTTAGATTAAATTCCTTAGTCATCTTTATCTATTAGGTACTAGTCGTTACCCGCGACTCTTTTCGCATACAATTTGGTTATCGCTTTCCCGCGGGAACTATGCAATTTTCCGGAATAAAAACTATCCCATATCCTTCCCCGGGACTCAAATTATCTGTATACCGAATTTTATCTGAATCGGTTCAGCGGTTTAGACGTGATAAAGTAACAAACAAACACACAAACAAACTTACAAACTTACGTATTTATAATATTAGTGAGATACGTATGAATAACTCCATCTATGACCTTAAGTGACTAAGTAAGGTGGGTTGTCTATTATGTTCCATCTTATAATAGCAATCGCACAGAATTACCACAATTGATATTTTCTCTGTAAACCCCTCTAGTCGTACGTTGCATTAATTTGACTATTCTCGTCGTTGCTAGGTAAAGGATCTTTGTTTCCTATTTAATTTCAATAAATCAAGACACGGCAATGTATCCAGGTAAATACACTAAAGAAAGAGCCCAGCGATATTGTAATGAAAAAAAAAATTAATAGTACATTATGATACAAGTGTGCTATGTTGGTCATTACACTCGAGTCGGTTTTTAAGCCTGAGCCGAAGGCGAAGGCTTAATGGAGACGAAAAGTGTAATGACCAATGCTCACGTGTTTCATACGACGTTTTTCAACACACTTGCGAGGAAAAGTAAATAAAAGTTCACATTTAAATAAAACTTAACAAACAGAAACCCATTTAAAAGATGGCGGCCGTAATTTTTTTTTTTCGCGCGCTCAGCGCTGCATGCGCGCGCAAGTCTGAGATAAGGGCACCGGCAAAGTAGCTAATCAGCCACATATTTATAAATTTTGAAATTGGGTATTTATAGTTAAAAATACACCGTCAAATTATAAATACCAACAAGCTAACAAGCAGTTTCATGAAATTCTTTAATTATTTATCACATTTTGAATTGAATTTTATATTTACGCAAATAACTACTTAGCTGTTTTCGAAACATTAATACTTCTTGCTAATATTTAAAAAGATATGTAATGAAAAGGCACTAGTGCGATAATGTAATGTAAAAGGCACGGCATGGGTAATATTCTGCATTATCAGTGTAAATACGCTGTAATAAGACCTACTTTACGAGCAGGTGTGTTGAAAAAATATTTATTTTCACAAATTGTTATTACGCATACAATATCAAGGTTGGAACTTCCTAGTAAGTATATTAATATCTGTATCAGGAAGCCCCACTCCTCCAAAACAAAAGTAGTCGTATTACTTAATATCTAAAATTATAAGAATATACATTCCAACAGGGATGTTATGGAGTTCCGTATCCCTAACCGAAACTAATGAGTATAACATCGTATATTCACCAGAAAACTTTCAAACGCTTTTACCGTTTTATTATATACTTAGTATAAAAATCACCATAAGAATATATCAGTGTTACAGACGTTGACAGATTAGAGTCTTTTAAAAATAAAATATTTTAATTCGTATTTAGTTATTTCTAAAAACAGAATGATGCATTGCACTTACATTTGCATTGCATTGCTTTGCATTGTACTTAAGTAGCACGTACCTACAATACTTAGCACGGTATGAATTGACGTGCACCCAGCGAGTGAAACCTTCCAATACCGCAAGTAAAAATAAATTCTCTACACGATGCTTTTCAATATAGGTAATATTATCAAGAAAAAGACAAATCATATATCAGTAAAAAAGCAAAGGTCGGGGCGTCATAACTACGTTTATGACAGGATTAGGTCTTATTGAATTCGGGGACTTCTCGAGTGTGGAAAATTTAAATGACGAACGAATTTACGGAATGGCCATCGACAATTTTATTGAGGAACGGCGATGGTGATTTTGCTCGTTTGATGGGCCAATGGAATGCAAGCACGTTCTGGCCACATATTGGTTTATTTATGTTGGCAGCATTGGCTGGAACGGCAGATTCATTTAAAAAAAAAACGATTAGTAGGTATGATAAAGTTTCTGCTAGTTTTGTCGTCGCTTTGAGATTTCAATTACAATCGCTTTAATAAAAGCTAACATTATAAAAATACCTACTAATTTTTGAGAGCTTTATATTTAAACAAGAAAAGGTTTAAAGGATGAGTCGGAGATTGTAAACACGGTTTCTTTGTTGAAAGACTTGTTTATTTTAATTGTCTTTTACAAGTCTTTTACGCAACAAGCTACATACAGGTTGTCTGATTCAAAGTTCAACAGGTTGTCAACTGTCACCATCTACTCCGGCTTACAAGCTTCCCTCTGATGAACACAGGTATTTTCTCAGAATGAGAGGGCTTGGAGTGTAATTCCCACGCGAGCTCAGTTCGGATTGAAAACTTTATTCCACGATGTTTTGTTACCAATAAACTAATGTTTAATAGCTGATTATTGGAGCGTTTCAACAGCCTCATTTTTCTGGTTATATTTTTTACTAATTGGCTGGCTTTTGATGTCTTTTTTGATTTTTTGTTAGAGATCAGAATATTCTTATATATACGGTTGAATCGCTCGAATAATCGCCCTCCGGACCTTCTTGTTTGACAAGAGTTTTATAGCAGGGAAAAATACCGAACATTTCGGCGGTATTTCCTTACAACTCTATGGATTTTCCACCAACATAGAGTTTCCTCATCCCGTATTTGCACGAGAAACGTAGCCATCAATGAGATTAATCCACGCATCACTACACCGAAAAGGTACCTTATTCCCAGCAGAAATACGTTAAAAGTGAACTAATTATGGAAGTGACCACGCCTACCAAATCAACAGTATTATACCCCCGAGAATACCATGTGGCGTCAAAAAGACATTAAGTGTAGGAATATGAACACATTTTAAACTAGTCATCCTAATTAACGTGTAACTTTACATCGAAAATAATTTGATAGCGTGTATTTATATTGGGGTTTCTCAACGGGATCGAATCAGAAATGAGGAGATACGTAAAAGAACAAGGGTCACCGACATAGCCAAGCAAATTAGCTCGTTGAAGTGGCAATAGGCGGGCCATATAGCAAGGAGAGCGGATGGCCGTTGGGGCCGAAAAGTTCTGGAGTGGAGGCCGCGGATCGGAAAGCACAGCGTAGGACGTCCACCAACGAGATGGACGGATGACCTGGTTAAAGCCGCGGATTCACAGTAGATGCAGGCCGCTGCCAACCGAAGCAACTAGAGGCCTACGGCTGAGATGATGATGATGATTTATATTAATCGATGGATTTGTGAAAGAATACTGTAATTTGAAAAATTTTTACATTTTTTTATTCGACTGGATAGCAAACGAATAAGTAGGTCTGATTATAAAGTTAAACTTCCATACTGATGAAAAAGTTTCATCCAATTTTTGGTCCATTTCTATTGGAGCTACAATGTCGTAGCCCTTGCGATCCCAGCTGATACTATCGTGGGGGTTACATTTTGATATTACATTTGAATTTGAATTTGACATTGATTGTACCTACATAATGGTCCATCGTAGTAACTCATACATTTTAATTTTGAATTTCACATGAATTGTAGTCCATTCTTTTTATGCTGGGCTGGGTTCAAAAGAGTATCTGTGTATCTCTGACTACATTAAACTTATACTTATACAACTTACATCTCTTTTTCTAGAATATAACAAAACTATACATTTCAAATTTATTAGTGCGGTTTATTCCTCCGACTCAAGTATCCGTGACGGTTACATATTTGAATATCGAAAATTAAAATACCTGCGGTTAAAATGTCGATGTTCAAAGTATGGAAAATTAAAATATTGAGAGGCTTCAAAGGTCTAAGGTCTAACCACAATAGGCTAGAACAGCTTAATATTTCCATATCTAATAGTTACTAGCATAGTTTTATTATAATGCAGTATCAAGTAAAAACTACAATTTAATTATAAAACATGCTACTAATTAATTTCCTTATTCAACTCCAAAAACATTTTTCAAAGCCCAATAAAATACTAAGTAACCGGGTATCTTTGAATAGAAAATTCTAAGTATTTTAAAGACTGATTTGGATTCCGATCAGAGGCAATTTTCCAAATGAATAAATCAATCAGAGCCTGAGAAGGTTCCTTAATTTTACTTCTAAATAGGTGAATTACATCCATTTTACACCTAAATATAAATTGGTGCGAACGTGCCCACTTTACTAATGTTGAATGGCCAGCGCTAAAAAAAGCGAAAATCTTTACCAGATTGATTATTTTATTAGCTCTAGTTTCATTTTCTTTAACTAGCTGGTCAAAGCCAAAGTCAAAATATCTTTATTTAATTTAGACTGTAACAAGCACTTATAAATGCCAAAAAATCTACCACCTATTCGGTTTGTTTTCGTACCGTGGTACCAATTCTTTTTTTACAGCGATAAAAATAGCAAACAAGTAAGAAACTATTTGATCAAATAAAATTATTACTAATTGTTAAAAAAGAGCAAATTCTAATCTTTAAAAACGCAAATTCAGCCGTCGGTATGGATCAAAAATATAAAAAACCATAAAATTAAATGTCAAATATGGAAAAAATTGGTACTAGATTAATCTAAAGATACTAGATAACTAGTCTAATTTTTTTTACCAAGTTTATAATTAGCTCCTTTATACCTTTCCGAGCGATTCAGCTACTTAGCTGAAGGCAGCCAACATCGTTTGCGTTCAAGCACCAATCTCCTCCTAACATCTCCTTCTACCTCATCCAGGATATACTCCAATTCCTTTTCTGTGCATGCGGCTAGGCTGTGGAATCGTTTGCCGACTGCTGTCCGACAATCCTCCTCCGTATACTCATTCAGGGAGGCCTTGAAGAAGATGTGGCTCACACATGTTCCTTAATTAGTTAGTAAGTAGTTATCCTTTATACTTGTGTTATTTATGTATTGTATGTATTGTATGTGTATTTATTTATTTTATATTTGGTAATAGGTATATTAAGATTATGTATTCTGTATAATACTGTATATATTTATTTATTTATTATTATTTATTTAGGTACTTAGGGTTTATATATGCATCTATATTTATTCAAATGTTTTTGCTCTATTTGTCGATCCTTATCTTTTTTCAATTGCTTTTCTCTACCACTCAAAGGTTGACTGGCAGAGATCCCTTCAGGGATAAGTCCGCCTTTGTACTTAGCATTTTCTTTTGTGTGTTATTTTTTTTTGTACCTATTTCCTTTTTGTACAATAAAGAGTTTAAACAAACAAACAAACAAAATTGTACAAATTAAATTCTGAATAAGGCACATCATTACGTGTTTTGAAACTCGTATACTTAACTACGCTAGTCTAAATAATTGGTCCATAGATATGTCTTTGATCAGAGTTTCAGGAACTGTTAATGGAACTAAAGTTCAACAAAACTATTCGATAGCTGAAGTACTTTAACAGCTGCGGTTTCTAGTTAGATTCTTACTCGAGTTATTAATATATCCCATAATGCTTTTAACTGTTATTTACTGCTTATAAATAGTCCCTGTCAGTTTTAAATATTTTAATTAAATCTAGAAAATTATTTTAGGTCTACTAGAAATTAGGGAAAACACAAGCATATTTACTTATAGCTGATCTTTTATCCTTAATTTACAACTTCAAAAACTGTCAAATAATACATTAAAATGATCTTGAACAACATTATAAAACAAAAGTATTATTTTAATAATAGAAAAATATGGTTCAAATAATTAGGTACGACGCTTTGATAAATTTATTTCTATAATTTTATAGCCATGTGCCCTGTCTCCTTGATTAAATAAAACGCTGAAAATTCTTTTGATAAAACACTTTCGGGCATTTTATCGTTAAGTTACACCGATTCAAACTAAGGATTCAACCTGCTAACAGATTAATTTTAAACACCTTCAAACCTCTCTGTTCCTCTTTCTCTCTCTGTTCTCTGTGTCTTTGTACCTCTATGTTCTTAACAAGGGATACTCGCAACCTGTATGCTGCATGAATTAACATCTAACTCAATCCATTTGCAATCTTGGCAAGTTCACGCATTTGCAGAAGTACATCTCGTCCCGTTATTCATTATTGGCCCTCCTACAGCTTTGTCGGAATGTGAAGATGACTAGGTCATGCAGTCGAATCAATCAGACAGGAATTTCTGCAATCGCACTGCCATCGATATATCTGATAGAACCAGTGCTCGTTACTACGTGCAATAAAATAGCCTCGTGAGTAATCGCGTACTTTATGAAAAACAAATTAATAATATAACGACCCTTCAATATATTCAAAATTTAAATAATATTCAAAATAACAAAGTTGGTAGCCCGCGTCTAAGTTTTAAGTAGTACATCTATTAGAAAAGTTACGTTTCAAGAGTAGTATTCTTATCGCTATATTTGGCATGAGAAGATTTGATTCTCTTTGGCAGTTGGCTCCAATATTTTTATATGTGAAGCTATTTCATATTTTGCTAACAAAACAACCCGAATCATGATTCGAACGCACATATGTAAAACGTGTGCTTGTGTCCTTTTTTTTCCCGTTATGAAAAGTACGGTTGGCATTTTCTTCGACGTCACATGAAGCTAGAGACCCCTAATTTGTTTATTTTTTACCCACGACGGAACGGAGAAGGTATATGCGTTTAGGGTGAGAGGTTGTTTGTTTGTTTGTTTGTGCGCAAACGAATGTTCACGTTTATCTCCAGAAAGGTTTGACTGATTTAGATGCGGTTTTCTGTAGTGGATTTGTAATTTATCGACGGTGGTTCTTAGATAGGTGTTATGGCGTTTATCCGCTAGGGGGCGCTACAGTAATCATTTTTCACTCGAAAAATGACCACCGAATGTTACCAATTATCTTCAGAATGGATTGACTGTTTTTAATGTAGTTTTCCGTAATGGATTTTTACGCTTCCTGTTAGACGTGCTAAAAGTAGATCTTCTTCATATATTTATATGTATAATCATTGGTTGACTCTACGTTTTGTAAATTATTTTATAAAATGTCTACGAGTAGAACATCACAGATATTTATAAGAAAAATCGTCAAATGAAGAGACACGTCCAACAATTATCAAGAATACATTCACAACTCCGTACGTTGCAGCCACCTTTAAAACTCGTGAAGACATTAATGAGTTATTCATGTTTTCCATTAACAAACGCGTCATATTTTCTAACACACTTAATTGCCAAAAGAGCTGAGGCAAACTTTGCTTAAGTAGGGGTGTAAATGTATCAAAACTTTGAATGCCAGTAATTGTATGGGCCCGCATGATTCCTCGGCTCCGTATACAGTCTTCACTTGAAACTGGTATACTGTTATTAACGAATTCTTAAATTCTTATTTACGTTTTTAGTCCCAGCGCAGTATCTCATGCCTTAAGCTCTAGTTCCGAATTTTGATATAGATCCCCAATGAGATACACCTCAAGTCAATCACAGTTAGGTTTATAAAAAATGGCGTGCATATCTAAGTAGAAAGTGTACGATTGCCACAAACTTATAAAAACTAGTAATCAAAACTAGAACTAATGCCATAGAATAGTAAATTCTATTATAAATAAGTACAACGCTAAGCTCATCAGTGTAAATATTCAGCCGTTTTGTTGTGGCGTTTTTGTCGCCAATACCGTTTCGGAAAGTAATATTAAAAAAGATGAATCTTTAAATTTTTTTAAGGGTTCATTTTTGTCACCGGGTCAGATAAACTTGTGACATAGTGTGGTTTGGGTGGCAGTAGTCGCGTAAATTGTCCGATTTAACGGTCGTAGTTATTTTATTGTACGAGGTGTGACATCTGTATTAGTTAGTATAGTTGTAACTGTTATTTGATATTAAAATTCACACAATTTTTAACATGCTCATTCATGCCTAAGCTACCCCAATAATTTGTAATCTGTATCTGGTGCTCCTATTTGTCTAGTCCTTTGTAATGGATGATTGAAACGAGTTTTAAAATTGATTAATCCAACTCAGGCGTAGCAAAAATTAATGAACCATGCAACAAAGTTTAAAATTAAATCAACTGATTACTTCTGCAAACTCGTAATTTACAAAATAAAGGCAGACTAAGTTCAATCAAACTTGTGTCCGTCATTACAGCTGGACCAGTTAATAAACCCACGCCTTTACTAATATTTGAAAAGTGGTAAATCTCTTTGAGTAATTAGATCGAAACCGCTTTGGTTGTGAAACACTTGGCTCATTGTTTAGCAATGTTTAGCGAGTAGCGATAAAGATTTAATCTGGTGTTAGACGGGACACGCTGGGTTGACGTAATTAAGGTGTTGATAATATGGTTGAAGTGGAATTTGATGGTGTGTTTTCGTAAGTGAATTCGGGGCTTATAGAGACTGTTTGAGACCTCGGCTGACCAGGAACAGTGAGATAAGACTAAGATCGCTTTAGGGCAAAGGATGTAAGCCTTACATATAAAATTTTAATTATTTTCCTTTTAAGAACACACCATGCTTATGTAGATAATTTGTATTTGTACATTTTCTACGTTTGCTAACTAGTAATAATATATACGTGAAATTTATTTTATTTTATTTTACATATTTATAATTAAAATGTTCGCTCTCTTTACCTAGTTTATATGACACGTATTCTATAAGTACAATTCAATAGAATCTAACAATTTTCTACACATTTAACACACCCTAACGTGGGCACGCTTGATTATATATGTCCCTGTTGTTGCAATTATCATCTAAAAGGAATCAAAAAATAATAATAGTCACATCACAAAGCCTTAGGCAGCCCGGTGTTCATATTAGAAGGATGGAAGTGTCTACAGGATTGTTAGATTCTATTGAATTGGAGTTTTACCTCAAGCCACAAACAGATATAAAACAACAAATTTATACTTACATTATATTTTAGTAATTAGAAAAATTTCGAGGTAATGAAATACGGAAGAAATAACAGCAGATTTCAAAAAGTGACCTCATAGATAAACTAAAATGAAAACACCGTCTCAAATAGATGCATTTCTATTGTTGTCTAAGTTCGAAACTAGATTTTCTTTAACTTTTCTTTGCCTTCCTAATGACACAAAGGCAATGTTCATTATAATATCAAAGTGTCGCCATAAATTCGGGTTGTTAGCTGGTAAAATGTTAGCAAATATCATGAATTATACCGAATTAACTTAACCCTGAATATTTGCATTAAGGCTCCCGCTTACAAATCGAGGGCGGATAATACAAAGGACTATACTTTGTCCCACGAATAGGATTATGTATTTAGTACAGAGCATTCAAGACGTATGGGTCGGAAGTCTAGAAAGGTACTTCAAGAGTAGTTTGTCTTGTGCCAGATTCATTGAACAATCGTTATCGTTTAAAGATAATGCCAGGCTTAAGCTACGTTTCGACCAGAGATGAGCGAGAACGTCTTGCGAGGATAATTGGAGCATTCCTATTGGTTCATGATCATGACAAATACATTTCTCGTAACGCATCCTCGCACGTCTCTGGTGAAAACGTAACCTCAGGCCGCAAACCAGTGCCTCTAGTGTGGCGTTTTCACAAAACATTCGTTTACTATTCGAAGATGTAAATCGAGCGTTCGATCGTCGATACGTAGCCGCCACATGACCACGGTGCAGCGTCGTCAACCGTTTTCGTTACGATACGCGGACGAAATAATTTTCGTAGCAAACCTACACTCGCAAAAGTTGTTGCGCAAACTTTGCGCTAGAGGCGCTATCCGTGTTTTCATACAAATTGAGACTTTAACGCGAACACGATCGAGACGTATTTTGTGAACAGGAAAATGCACTAAGCACACAGACACCAAAGGGCAGCGGCATGGCGTAGGTTGTCTCTGGCACAATACTACAAAGTGCAAAATTCGAACTTCGTACTTGCCGTCCTGCTGACGCTTATAATTACTTAACACGAGAGTGAGAGGGATGGTATTATGCGAACTTCGAATTTTGTAGTAGCCCCTCTGGTAACCGTGGCGTGCCGTAATGTGACACAGTAAGTTTTAACGAGGCAATAAAAGACTTGTTTAGCCTTCAACTTACAGGGTATTTCTCAACTTAATTATCTTTCTTTTAAAAACCTTTAAGTACCGGCAAAATATGGCAATTTTAACTTTTCTAGATGTTCTATTTGACGTATTGTTTTCCATGAAAAATCACTCATAACTCGTCAACAGTCTTACATTTTTACCTTAATAAGTAAATCATGAATTTTTAGTGCTCTGCCCCAGACTTACCAACTCTATGCAGTTAAAGTACAGTGTAGTACAATTAAATTCCAAATAATCTTCATCCTTTCTTAATAAGGCCTCAAAGGCGCAATTTTAAATCTCTGATACTACTAACATAAAAAATATAAACATTGGAACATAGAATCTTCTTTTTTTTTAATTCGGTTAAAAAGTCATTCATCCATTCGAAAACTTCCTAATAGCATAGTCAAAGTCAAACTTCTACCTTCTTTATCTACACATCTTTATAATCTTTACAAGCTTTTATT
Source organism: Choristoneura rosaceana (assembly GCA_037349165.1). Lineage (NCBI taxonomy): Eukaryota > Metazoa > Arthropoda > Insecta > Lepidoptera > Tortricidae > Choristoneura > Choristoneura rosaceana. The sequence continues at coordinate 11,984,123 of JAZBNJ010000041.1, read as the reverse complement.
TAGTTTCAGCTGCCCCGTTGTCTATACATTAAATACATTGCAATCAAATCTTGCAAGTTAAATTCGACCAACTTCCAGTAGCCGAATTGACTTAAAATTTGGTATACTTATGTAAATTATGTATTATTATTATGTAAATGCATGACAACATTATAATCTGGTAGTGACATCCAGGTAATCCGGCCCGGATCGTCTCCACAGGACGAAACTCTTCAACGGTTAATGGCATTGGCTGGAAATTGGGCAAGTACAGTCAGCAGAAAAAACTTCTATTAAAAAATAATTACCAAAAGCTAATTTCATTGTCACATCTTGACAAAATGAGACGAGTGGTAAGCCTGATATCATATCTCTCCCAAGATACATTTATGGAAAAAGATACTATCACACGAGACCGTAATTATTGCTTTAGAGTATATTTGCAGCAATCAGGTTACATGCGCCTTTGCAGTATTTGTTGCCAACTAAATACTTCACTCTTGATAAACACGCTTACGCATTGATACAAGTACGAAAATAATAGTATAGAATACAATTACGAAAATAATAAATGAAACAAACAAAAATTAGAAACAATTCCTAAAACAATTACGTACTTTCAAGTCGGAAACTAGGTCATTCCGGAGATTATTTTAGCTTAGATCTTAGGCAAAGTATACAAATTCCTTGTATTTGGGTACCTACTTCGAGTTAATTTAGCAGTTGTACGCTAAAAGCATAATAAGAGTATCTAAATTGCTATTAAAGTCCTTTTTGTTTTTATAATGAGTTATCACATCATCATCACATCATAAGGCTTATTATAAAGTTAATGATTATATCATGGACAGAGATGTTTGGAAATAATTCCGATCCGCATTAGCGATCCCTTCAAATTGCGAACCTACTGTGTTAAAAATAAAATTGTGTTAAATAATAGTATATAGATTTCATTTATAAATTTTGTGAATCTTTTTTAAAAAAAAAACCTCGTTGAGTTTCTTGCCGGATTCTTCTCAACGGAGGTTTTTTCCGAACCGGTGGTAAATTTTTTGACGTTCATAAGTGCTTATTGTAGCCTAAATTGAATAAAGAGATTTTGACTTTGACTTTGACATCATCATGTCAGCCGAAAGACGTCCACTGCTGGACATAGGCCTCCCCCAAGGCTCTCCACTCAGACAGGTCTTGTGCTTTCCGCGTCCACCGCGATCCCGTGACAATAATTGCGAAGTTTGTTTTTATAATGGTTACTTATTAAAAATTGAAGGAATTTATATTCGCGCTTCACTTACGACCAGCTCTACCAATTTATTTCATTAAGTATCTTATAAATGTTATGGAAAAAAATGTTTGAAGAATTACGTGCGATGCGAGAGTAATAAAATTGGATTTGAAATGTCCATACAAAGTGAGTGAAACAGAAGATGCTTGAGTTGTGATTGAGAGAGTAGATTTAGTCTCATTTTATCCGAAGCAGACGCGGGTAGCTAATCATTGAATCCATTATAACAAAACAAATATTACAGTTAAACCTCATTAAAAATTACTAATAAAATCAAAATCAGCGGCTAATTGACTATACTGTTAGATAGCAGGTACCTAAGCTAATAGCCTGTACAAAACAATGTTTCTTTCGCAAAACAATTTACATTTCTCTTATTACCTACACATATTTAATAGAGAAATTTCAGCTTCAGTTTCAGACGAAAACGGTGGAAATAATTTAAAAATTTCAACCGAAACTTTTAAACCCATAGCTCTCAACGCTTTGCACGAAAATTATCAACTCTGGTTAATTTGGAACAAAAAGATAATGTTATGAGATATTTTCGACTTCCATTAATGTCTCTCCACCCCGGAGTAATAGGATTAGCAGGGGATTTAGATATTAAACCGAAATAAGTATCAAAGTGACAAAATGTAACCCTTAAATTTCAGGCGGTTGTTACCTGTACAAAGCTTTGCTTTGAAAGGTAACAAACGAAAGAAGTAAATTTACTTAATTGTTTGAACGGTTCGAATACTTAGATACAAGTTTTACAATGGGGTAACTTTCCGGCGTATATTTTATTTCCAGGCGCCAGGAATCTTTTCAGATTTGTTAGTTTATTTAAGACAGCCAATACAACAAAATTATGTTTGTATTGTGGATGTCACAATAAAAAAAGAAGATAAAGTTGGGAAGCGCGTTTAAAAGCATTGTAAAATTTTCTTTTCCATTTTTAGTCTTTTACCAGGCAAAAGCCCCCCTCTCTTTCCGACTCACGTCTCTGTTTAAAAAATGTTCCTATCACTTCATTTGCCCTCATCATCATCATTATCACCCCAGCCTACAAACATCTCACTACTGCACTGGCCTCTTCTCAGAATGAGAGGGATTGGGCCATAGTTCCCACGCTGGCACAGTGCGAATAGGGAACCTCACTCCATTGAATCGCGGATTTGCCCTGCCACCTTTCCAGTCTGCTTCTGCCTCAAGGGCCATCCAACATACAATGTGAAATTACTGTTATTCAATTTAGTCGTGTTTGCGAGAAAAGTATCTCCAAGTGTAACAAAAACTTAAGCTCGGTTAAAAATAAGGGTTTCATTAAAATTTATTCAGCAAATCAGTGAATCTATTGTATTCCGCTTATTATCCTCTAATGGATCACCAAGAATCTCATTAATTATCTTTTGAGCCAGCGTATCCGTTTGTTACTTCATCTATACAAATTCAAACATGAACGTTATTGATTCAACCTCTCTTAGTTAGCAAGTAATAATTAGCTTCGAGTCATCTTATATTGTTCCTTGATTAGATAGTTAAATGCCGATTAGCTGCATAAAGACGTTCATTAAGCTTCAAGGAAGCGATATAATATAAATGAAACACAATTGTATTTCTTTCAATTGGTTTAGTGAAGGAATTAGCATGATGGCCCATTTTAGGAATTTTTTGATCAAAATGTTAGTTCAAGTAATCATAGTTTACGTATACCTACGAGTATTATACAAATGACAAGTGTATCATTGGTATTAATGGTGCATTAACTTGTTTTCCCGATGTTTCCAGAGAATCGCGACATAGTCTTGAAATCTCAACTGCTGGGTTCAGGATCATGCAATTTGGCACGGTTGTTTTAAATATAACGATAGTGAAACTCACAAGGAATCGTGAGAATAGTGGGCAACCGGTGGATGCAAGTGGCGAGTTGTATAGTTTACTCTAGCGTTCTAAGGGGCCTCCCTTGTTCAGTTCACGCTGATGAAGATGAGGATGAAGAACACAATGTACCTAATATTTAGGAATTCTCGTGGGAGTGTAGCAAAATCAAGGAATATTAATTCAACTTCTTACCCAGATTTAAGTCAAATTAATATTAAGTTTTGTCTATAAATGAGTTGTAGATTATTGGAGCAATAAATATATTTAACCACAACTGCTGGATGTGTTAGTTTACGCGTACAAAGCCGCGGGTGATCACTAATAGTAAACAACATCAACACGCGTGCCGCTGAGTTGCGTTGCTTCGAGAAGAAAGGGCTACAGATTAGCCCGAAACATGTCGAGCTAAACTCGATTTAAAACGTGAGTTCGGGTCAATATATTTAATATTAATAGTAAAGATCGGAACACGTAAGGCTGCGTAGTAGATACTTCAGCCCATTCTCGACCAAAACAAGCAACCAATTGAAAGTGGTAACAAGAAACGATATAAGGGTGAGTTCATATTTCACGCAGCCTGGCTCCAAAAGGGAGATTCGATCACGAGTCCATATTCGGAATCAATCAAGATTTCCTCCCACAAACTTTGCCACAAAACCTTTTCTAAACAGTCAGTATGATTAGGTCAAACTATTATAGCCGATCTATCACTGTCAGAACAGCCTTTAGTTTCGCCTTTCAGTATTTTTGGTGTAGCTTTTAAGATATCACTTAATTGAAATAAAGTAATGTATACCAATACAATTAAGAGCTTCGTATATGAGCCTAAGCATTTGGAAGTTCGTAAAATAAAATAATGTTTTTATTTATAATTTGCCTTTTATGTATGTTCCAAAAAATATTTACTTGCTATGTTGGTGTTAAATTTAACACATTCAATCCACTATACCCTCGAGTTACCCCCCTCCCCTCAACCCTCAACTTCAGCTCAAGCGAGTAGATGTAAACGTCTGTGGTAAAACGACGCCTTTTATGCACTTGAATAATCTATTATTACATATTTATATAATCTATTATTACATAAAATTATTATTTTAACGCAAGCGTTTTTCCCGACTGTAGTTTTTGATAATCGTATAGTTATCCAATCTACATAAGCATACCAGATTTATATGTCCCATCGCCCATGGTGAAATTTGACTAGCTACATTTGACCCACTAAATGCGTCAGTGTAATTGCCGCTTAAATATCTGATACGCTTCTTTTCCTAGGACCGGTAGGACGTGTCAAATATTTTTGCACGCACCGCTGTGGCAGATATTAATGCAGATGTCTACACTATCTGATATTGTGTAGTCTAATTGTCACGCGTCACGTTTCTGCCCGGAGGTCAGTTGCTACAAAAATATATCAAAATATACAGTATCATATTTTCATTAAGCGTCGGGAGCATTATTATGACTTATGTATAATATTTTATCCTACCAGGAAGTTGTCCTCGCTAGGGATGTTTTATTTTATTTTATTTTAATTATTTACAACTTAGGAGTGAATAAACTAGTCGTGTGCCCTGAAGACTAAATTTAATCATTAATTATGTATTATTTAAGGCGAAACTGAACAGATTTTAGACATTGGGACACGTCGTTATTTACTATTTGGGTTGGAAACAGAATAGTAAATAAATTGTGATTTTACTGTGGCCATACTTAAGTAAATTTATTTATCAAAATCGCTTTCTGTTTAGGTGACCCGCTTGCTCGTTGTATATCTTATATGACATAATATACTATATGATGTAAAAAAGTTCCAGAGAATACTCCCTAAATACAAATATAAATGAAGTCTTTATATGCGACATATAACTATATAATTATAATAAAATGGTATCAACTGCTTAGTAGCGCTACCGTAATTACGCGGAGAAATGTAACGCTTGTACCAAAAATATAAATATTAGTTTCTGTGGATACCGGAGATATTCGGTAGCAAGAGCAATCATATTTGATACGAGTGGCGAGATCTGGTGAATCAATATTTTTAGAAGTGATAAATAATATTATAATATCATTTGTTCAGAGGAAAAATCAACAGCCACGATACAACTGAAGTTGCATAAGTCTCGCCGGCTGATTTTAACCAGATTTTAGTGGCGTTGTAGGGTAGGTTGGCACTCCGGGTAGTCATTTATTGGCATGTCTTTAAAGAGGGAGATTCTGTGCACATTTTTTGGGTGCACGTGTGAGTTTTTGTCACCCCTTGGTGCTAAGCACCCGGGGCGGTCCGCCCCCTTCGCCCCCCTCCCCCTTTTACACCGCTCTGCCCGATTCAGTAGTTTTATAATAAGTTCATGTAATTAATGTACTCTAGATAGAATTAGATGTAATATTATATTTGAGTTCATACACAGAGCAAATTAAATATGTACCTACGAGATTTTCCCTCTCTAGTATTTGTCTTGTTTTATAAAGTTCATCACTAGAATAATATCGGTTTATGGTGTAGTGGTACTGAACGTAACTACAAATGTAAAGTTTAGGTAAGTATGTACTATAAAGTTCAAATGTATGTACTTGTAAAGTATCTTTAGGTAAATATGTCTAGAAAATACTTCCCGTTGGAATTTGGAAAAATCTCTAGTTCCTGTATGCGTTGTCTGCCAGTTAGTTAAAGAGTAGGTAAATCATTAAGTTAGTTTTTTTTATTTCTCAAAATATCTCTAATGGTAACATACCTATACACTTGAACAGTAAACTAAATTAGTAGTTAGGTATACACGAGAGAGCAATATAAAACATCTTTGATACCATTTAGACAACAATATACCAAAATTAAAATGAACAATTAGAAAACAAATGCTTGCTTACCAGAAACAAAAAACACGTATTTGCGTTAATAAGCATAAAAAACATAAAGAAAAAAAACTTCGATAATTACGAAAGTTATGCGGCTTGCAACTTTAAATCAGGGTAGAGTGTCTTTTTTCCTTGAACTTTTTATTACTTTTTTAATTTAGACTAATAGGTACGTTCGAGAGCATCAAAGCATGTATATTCATTATTCATCCAAAGTCGCAAAATATGTATACATCAATTTTATAGTGGCAGCATAATATTGCGTCAATAATTTAAATGAAAGTATTAATTTAAATGTAAGTAGTACATTCAAGTAGCAGGTTCACGGCGGATGTAAGCCGCTGCCAACCGAAGCAACTGGAGGTAGGTGGAAGCCTTATACCCAACACATGATGATAACGATGATGATATGCACATTTCTGTCAATATTCAAGAATAAGTATCTTTTATCGAGCTGTATTGAAAATCTCAGTGAACAATGTACAGCTCAATTGAGTACTTATAGGGTCGGCGGCCGATCGTAAAATCGGCCAGAGCACGAAATTCCTAGGCATATCGTGAAATGGCGACATTTCATGAATCGGCTAAGGGACATCCGCCATATCGTTCAAAACTCACCGTTCAACGATTTGCCTAGTGACGTTTAGGCACATCATAAAATTCCTAGGCATATCATGAAACGCCTCCATTTCATGATTAAGCCAGTATAAGCAGATCATGAAATCCCTAAGCATGTTAAAGTCTTGGTTATAAATACCGTTATATACTCCTTTAATATCGCTATCTTTGGTTACTGGTATGGATTCTTGAATACGTAATTTTGTCTGCCTAGGTCCGTAGAATTAACTATTTATATGTCTCTAGTCGTGAAAACTTTAAAGAGCATTAAAAAGCTATGATCTGAGAATTAATTAGACTTATTGCATTTTTTATGGACTAATTTACCTAATGAACAAATAAAAAATCAATAGATTTTATTCTCAATAAAACATTAAAATTGCTTTTTTACGAATAATTCACAAGGGAACCTCTGGACAATTGTGCAGCTAGTTTCCGACACAGAAATAGCGCGAATTCGAAAAAGTTAAAAACTGTAGAAACTGGATACAGGGAGTATCACAAAGCAACGCTGGAATTAAAATGCATATGGGAATTCACTTTGATGCACCTAAGCTGCTAATTCTAGAGCGTATTTTTTGCACTGTGGCATGTTCAAGCAATTTCGTTATAGCCTAAAGAGGAAAACTATCAAAAGGGTCACCTGGTGGCAAGTAGACACTCGCGATGTCAAAAAATTGCAGATCTACTAAGTATTAGTCTAATAAAACAGTACAGATGACGGTAGAAAGAGGTGATTAATGGAATATTGACTGTGAGCGTATAGGCAAAAGGCCACCTAAGAAATGTCCAAATTTTCAAAACTATATCGTGAGAATATCGGGATAAAAAGTAGTCTACTTATGTGTTATTTCAGAGGTCCAGCTACCTAAATACCAAATTTCATGAGTGCAAGCCCAGCGGTGTATCCCGTGGGAATATCGGAAAAAAATGTATCCTATGTTTTAATCCAGATTATAAACTACCTAACTCTTTGCCAAATTTAATTCAAATTGGTCCAACCGTTTCAGCGTGAAGGAGTTTGTTACTTACTCACTCACAAACTCACTCACTCACTCACAAATTTTTACATTTATAATATTAGTAGGATATACTGTATAGTTTTTAGTAAGGCACCTTCTTTCTAACATTTGCGGGCCGTATTAAATTTTAGAAACCCATTTCCCGAATTTGCAGAACTCATTTCCTAAGGGTTTATTCGTTATTAAGACCTCGAAAAAAATAACAGCAAATTTCATGTATTCATTTTTTAGGTTTAGATAAAATAACATAAGAACATTAGGCTCAACACTTTTTGTTTAGTTAAAAAATGAAGTAGTATGCCAAATTTTAACTTAATCGGCCCGGTAGATTTGGAGTAAATTTGTTATGACACACGTGTCATCCTCTGGGAGAGTACAAAATGTACTTTTTATGTATTTTATTTTTGTCACGAATAAATGTTTTCTTTCTTTCTTTCTTTTACTTTTAGAACGAAACCGACACAATTCAAAATGTTCTTATTAACTCAATCATGTTTTGTTTTAGGTATACAAAGTTTATTTTAGCAATGCGAATATTTCGAATTGTATCGGTTTCATTCTAAAGGTGCGAGTGGCGCAAGTGAAAATGTTGAAATAACGACTAATAAACAGTTACAACATAATGATTACAGTCCATTATTAATCCATACTTCCATTATAAATGCGAAAGAGTGCTTGTATGTTTGTGTGTTCCGTCTTTCACGCCGTAACGGAGCGACGGATCGACGTGTTTTTTTAGAATAGAGATAGTTTATGGGCCCGAGAGTGACATAGGCTACTTTTTATCCCGGAAAAATGCACAGTTCCTGAGGGAACAGTGCGCAATAACCAAATACCACTAGCAAAGCAAAGCTAAGAAGACCGTGTGGAGTGGCAATTACTCCACCGACAAGAGCATAGCTCTTAAATTTAAGAAGAAGAAGCAAAGCTAGTTGTTTTCATATTTTGACCTGTGCCACACTTGTATTCACCCAGCGCATAAATTATTGTCGCGAATGTGTGAACACAAGTAAACTATACACTGTGCCGCGGCGTAGCGCTGCTACGCGGTCCAGCTTAACTTGCTACGCCATAAATGTCGTAGCACTGGTGGGATTTACTTTATAGCTTCAAGCACGTTTATATTCCTCTACGAGACCGAGTTATATATTTTCCTACGAGACAGGCTTTCTTTTATTTTGTCACCTGTTTGTGTCACTTACCAGGTTCTTGCCTACAAGGGGACAAATTGATAATTCAAATGTTTATTAATGAATTTTTTATGATTCTATCTTGTGAACCGTTTGTCCACAAAATATGAAAAGTTTGGTTTAAAAATACTTTTCACGAAAATTAGTTTCAACATGTTTGGATATAACTGCGTTTCTGAACAAAAGGACGTAAGTGCCGTGAAGATACGCTCTTTTTCAGGCAATAGATTTAATGGATTCAAATTCAAAATTCAAATTCAAATCATTTATTCAGTAAATAGGCCGCAATGGGCACTTTTACACGTCATTTTTTTAAACTACCAGCGCTTTCGGAAAGACCATCATTGCCAAGAAGAATGCGCCGCAAGAAACTTGGCAGAAAGTCATTTTTTCAAAATAAAATAATTACAAATAAAATACTTAAAAACTACAGTAAACAATTAAACAAAAAATCACAAAAAAAAAAAATAATTAAATAATAATACAGGGATGTATGGGGTCCCTTAGTTACAAAATTAAACACTAACTATATCTACGTTAAGCGGAAGTGTAGAATGCTTCCACCGTCATAAATGAAAAAAAATAAAATAAAATAATAATAAAAAAAACTGAAATATGCATTTCAGGTCAAGTAACCATTAAGCTTTTGGATTCCGATGGCAAGCTCACGTCTGCCGCCCCCAAAGTTAGCTCACACGCACTCATGTCATGCTCTGAAAGCAGAGCGGTACCGAGGGCATGGTATTGCTTCCGTTCCCATAAGCTCTATGGGATCGTCTTGGGAACTTCGACGTAGCGAGCCTGTGACTAGAATTATTAAACTAAAAATATACAAGTTTAAAATCCATAAGCTTAACAATATACAATATAACTATAGCAAGGGGATGTATAAAGTCCCTGAGTTAATAATATAAATCCTAATCTAAATAATTCAGAGATGTATATAGTCTCTAAATGTCAAAGTAAACTACTTAATTAAACTAATTAAATTATACAATCATCAGAGGTGTAAAAAGCCTCCAAGGTCAAAAATCAATAATAATAATTAAAATAAAGAGATGGAGATGTATAAGGTCTCCAAATGTCAAACTAATGCATGTTTTTAAATTAAATTCTGCAATGCGGACAACGGCAACAGAACCAGAAACTAGACACGAAATGCGCCGGGACACTGCCAAGTCACACTTCACAACACTACACAATACAAATACACCGACATAAACACACACTCACACACACACACACACACACAAACACGAGTACATCACACATCAACACCCTCATCGCACATCAATCTTCATCGGCTTTCAGTTTTGGCCATGTCGCATTATCACATAAGTACTCCTCAACTTTATAGTAAGCTTTCTTCAGGAGTGCACTCTTTATGTATTCCTTAAAAGAGTTGTGTGGCAATTTCCATGCTTCTACGGGAACTTTATTGTAAAATCTCACGCAGTTTCCCACAAAAGATTTGCTTACTTTCCGTAGACGAAATTTAGGAACGGCAAGCTTATGCTTATTACGAGTATTGATATCATGTACGTCTGACACTTTCTTAAAGGACTCGATATTCTTGTGTGTATACAATATCACATCATGTATGTACTGTGAAGCTACTGTGAGGATGTTTATCTCCTTAAAGCGTTCTCTTAGTGAATCTCGGGAGCCAAGGTTGTAGATAGACCGGACTGCCCTCTTCTGTAGAATGAAGATAGTTTCTATGTCGGCTGCCTTGCCCCAAATCAGCATACCGTAGGACATTATGCTGTGAAAATAACTGAAATAAACTAGCCGGGCAGTTTCTACGTTGGTAAATTGCCTGATTCTTCGTACAGCATAGGCGGCAGAACTCAATCTAGCAGCAAGACCAGAAATATGCGGGCTCCATTGTAAATTACGATCTAACTTAAGACCAAGAAAAACAGTCTCATGCACAAGTTTCAGATTCTCTCCGTTTAAGGAAATAATTGTTTCAAACTGTCTTACATTAGGCAACGAAAATTTTATACATTTAGTTTTAGCTGCATTTAGTAACAAATTGTTAGCAGTGAACCAGTTTAGCGCCTCTGCTAAAGTCTCATTGATGTGTGTTGGATCTTCTTGTTGCCTGTTTACTTTGAATATCAAAGAAGTATCATCTGCAAACAATACTATGTTGCATTTCTGTTCTAGCAAGTGGGGCAGGTCATTTATATATACCAGAAAGAGAAATGGACCCAAAATGGATCCTTGTGGAACTCCAAGCTTCACCGCTGAGCCAGCTGACTGCGTTCTATTTATGTCCACTTTTTGAACTCTTTGGCTGAGATAAGACTTAACAAGGTTCAGTGCTTTGGCTGAAAGTCCATAGTGTTGTAGTTTGCGGATAAGCGTCTCATGCTCCACGCAATCGAAAGCCTTGGACAGGTCGCAAAATATTCCTATTGCATCTTGCGAATTTTCCGTATGGCTGGATTCCGTATGGCTACGGAACCCTATCTTGGGCGTATCTGACATGCTCTTGGACGTTTTTTTAGGATACTCTTTTATTTATTTGGCATCATTTTACTTTTTCCAAATATAAATTATCGATATTTCATTTTGTATTTTATTGACTAACTGTTGCCCGCCATTCCGTATCTTCCCCGTGGGAATTTATTTATTTATTGGCTACAAAAAGTAACTTTCCACTGGTGAAAGAGTGTTCGGTTCATCACTTCCAAAAACTTCCCTTAAAGATAAGCAAAGTTAATTCCAGTTACGTTACGTTCATGGAGCCTATACGTACGTATATGCGATATAAAAAAAATAAAAAAAAATTATACTGTTTATTTCAAAAAGTAACAAAAAAATCTTCCGCTTAGACTCTAATCTTAATATTTAAAGATTTTATCGAATCTAATTATAATCAAATAAAAAAAAAAAAATTTTTTTGACTTAAAGGGCTGTTTCACCACCCAATAATAAGTCAATGGCAAAAGTAAATTACATAAATTGTTTGGTATCATATAGTACCTAATATGTTAGTTGGGAGGTTGTTTAACAGCATTTTTTTTAAATATTTACCAGTTGTTTTGCAGTTAAAAACGAACGAATATAAAAACGAACTTCACAGAAGAAAGCATGTTATTTTTTATCAAAACTTTCTTACTTCGATCGCGTGACTGACAAAGGTATTCTTGTAAAAAACAGATTTTTGGAAACTTTAATAGCACGTTAAAGTGCGTTCACATTATTTGACTACGCGCATTTTTCGCCCACGTAATTATTTAACCATAGGCCTATAATAAATTGTTCCGCGACCAAAATGGTTTTATTTATAATCTGCTCAAAGTAATACACTGACAGCAACCACAGTTTAGCTCATAAATTTCGTGCATTAGGCGCGACTGAATTTTTTCAGGATGATAAAACCCTTTGTAAAGAAGACGATTCACGCCGACATTTTCTTTTATTTATCGTACATGTTCACCATGTTTAAATTTGAATGTGGCTCCATTGCATGTTGAAAAAACAGAGTGTGCAACCCATTTGCGCGATATTCTTTGTCATTAGTTAGGTAGATAAGGTAATTTTTGGTTTACAGTATACCGAAAGTGAACTTACATTTCTTGGAATTCTTTGGTAAGTAATAAATAGAAGTCGAAGCTTACTGCCAATTACGATTTGCATTTATTAAAATATGAAATGACATGACATTGTCTTCTTATGAAGAAGACAAATAAATGAAGTAAATGAGTAGGCTTTGATTTTTTTTTAAGTATATGTTTTGAAGCAGAGTGATTGGCCAAATATAGCTCTGGATAGGGAGATGTGGAAGTCAAGAGGAGAGGCCTTTGCCCAGCAGTGGGACACAATTATAGGCTAAATATAATAATAATAATGTTTTGAATACTCGTAGATAGATATAAATTAAGCTTTTACGTATATTCTTACCATTTTTATAATTTTATATAAATTTTATTTTATAAAGTTAAGCTACTCACTTCAACTATTAATATACTTAAAAATATATATTCCAGACCATATAGGTATGGTAAAAATCATTATTATCCATAGTATTATTTGGCACAATGTCAAACACTTTGTCTTTGTAAAAGGTTTCTGTATGCAGTATTTTATTAAGTATGCGATTATGAATATAGCGTTCAAATTCGGAATTCCTACATATCTTCACTTCAACGTTTTTTTGTCTATCTATCTATCTATCTAACGCGTAAACCAATATTTGCCCAACGACCACCTTTCAACTCTGACGGACGGATTTCCGTCCCGACTACTTCCGTTTCCTTAATTTCGCGTTACTTGATCAACAAAACCCCACCAAAATGAGAACGACAAGTTACCCTCTTAGAGAATAAATAAAAATTTCATTGAAACTCTTATTATGTTTTCAATGACGCTGTTTCAAATTAAACATTTCAAAAAGCTTTGAAGCTACCAGAATTTTAGTATTATCTGAATACAAACAAAGTTAGAGGCTCCTTCTACCGTTAAACCATTATTAAACCGTTGGGACATTTATATATTTGTGTTTCTTAAACACCCGGTACGATGGGAGAATTATTCTATAATATTTTTACAGATTAAACGAATTCCCATAGCCGGGCTTTGCTAGGTAATTAAATGTAGATGATTCACTTCCATTTCTGGTTATTTTATGCTCATTCGGAACGATGTTTTAATAAAGAGCTTTAGAAATTGTTTTTACGCGTCAAAATTTTTAAATGTAGGTTGACTAATTCCGGCATTTATTTAATACTTTATTATTCAAAATGGATGAAGTGACCGGCAATTAGGGGAGGGGGGGCATAACGGGGACGTTAAGGGAAATAAACAATAAAAAAATAAATATTGAATATTTTCTAATGAAACTTATGGCAACTCTTTGGTTACTTATTAAATTATAATTTGGCACCAAATTTTGTAAAGTAAAAAATCAAATAATATTTTGAATTTTAATTTCACAAAACCTTCACGAAAACTCCATCGTACCCCAGAGTAGGGGCAGTATGGGGTACCAAGTGCGGGGCAGTACGGGGTACATTATTTTGACGGAGGGGATGGGGAGAATGTCTCTGGGAGAAGCATTTTAAAAAGAAAGTTGTTAAATCACTACATATTATTCGAATAGGAGATCTGGAAACGCTATTTTCGTCTTGCATAGATGGTCTAGCCTGAAGATCTGAGATAGGAGTTTTCTGATGTAAATGTGTCGATATTGCAGGTAAAACAGGTTCAAGAGGTTCCTCTTTAAGGGGAGGCGACTTGACGCTCCAATGTGGTCTGTGGAACACAGTGCAATTGAGCTGCTTTACTGTAACCTGTTGATTTTCTTAAAACTGCATCGATTGCATGTTTCATGCTTTCTACAGACCAACTGCTCTGACACTTTTATTTTTGTGTGTTCGTGCCATTTTTACATACTTAAAACAAAATAAAACATATTACTGTAATATTATCAAGTGAACAGATTATTCAGGGGCATAATGGGGACAGGACACAATGGGGTACCCCATTGTGCCTCATAGCCCTGTCCCCGTTATGCCCCCATATCTAACAGAATTTTAAATAACGAACAAAAAAATGAATAGAAGGTCAGGGTGATTTTGCTCAAAACATATCAATAGTTGATGTTAATAGTAAAAAATATTAAAAAAAACTAAAGTAGTAATCTAAAAACTTATCTTTTTAGACGTTTTTTGGTAACTATGCAAAATTATATGAAATGTCGTCGAAAAAAAGAATTGGTCGTACTTAATTAAACGCGTGCACTCTATGGTCACCGGTCACTGCCGCGCCAAAGGCCAATGCAAAATGGCCTCTTATTGGCGAAAACAAAACACGGCTAGTGTGCATAGTACAAGTGTGAGTGGCCCCGTCGTGCCTCGCGACCCCGTTATGCCCCCCCTTCCCCTATTTATCGTTTTCATCGCATTTTTGTGTTTTTTTGTGACATTTTGAGCAGGAAGCGTCATAAAAGTCTACTAAATTGAGTCAAATGGTGGCATTTGAAAACAATTAATTTTTTTTTATTCGACTGTAAGGTGAACGAGCAAGTGGGTCTCCTGGTGGTAAGAGAACACCACAGCTCATAAACATCTGCAACACCAGGGGTATTGCAGATGCGTTGCCTAAGATGGAATACCTCAAGGACCAGTAATTTCACCAGCTGTCTTACTCTCCAAGCCGAAATACAACGGTGCAATCACTGCTGCTTCACGGCAGGATGAGCGAGCAATATGGTGGTAGCAATCCGGGCGGACCTTGCACAAGGTTCTACCACCTGAACCTGAGATTCTCATAGCCATAAAATAGAATACAAAATTTCACTCGTTTGCGTAAACTTTTGCATTTTACAGTTTTAGTTCGCGTGTTAAGCTACTAATCCCTAAAGCCCAACGCTGCAGGACCCTCCTTTTGATCAGCTATGCTCGCTCATTTTTACAACAAATTAAATTACGAAATAACCCTATTTAGTAATTAAAATTTTAATTTGCTTCCTTCAATTCTCACTGCAAGTGCCCCCGGCGAGGTCCGCTAAAGTCTGTATAATATGAGAATATTTATCTCGTTTGTACCTACAAAGGGTGCTTCGTTTTTCCATATTCTTAATCCCCTAGGGATCTAACGGGGATGACCTACTCAAAGAAGCCTTTGCCAAAACCTGCGGAACGATCGGTGGGTGAATTAATAACCGAATTTATTACTTTGTACGTGTATGCATTATTTTTCTGAAAAGATTCAATTCGCTGTATTAGTGCGCATTTTGTTCATACACGTATAAAATTAAAAGCTGATGTTATTTAGAATCTCATTATTTCCGGTCTATATACGTCCCACTGATGCATAAGCCTCCTCTGAAAATAAACACTGAAAAAAAAAGATTTGCTAACAGTAACAAATAAATTGTTGCTTGTAACATTACTTGAGTGACTACAAAACTAAGGTCTACTAGTAGCTAAAAGTTAGGTGATGTTTTACAAAATTGTTTTGTAATATTAGCATAACTTCAAAAATATGTTTTGGTTCCTAATTAGTAAAATTTTGATGAACTTGAGCTGTGCTTCCCGGCGTAGGCCCAGAACGGATTAGAAACTTTACATGTATTGTTTGTTGTTTGTTTATATTATGAAAAATACGAATGTTTGTTCTCGGGTCTTGGGTGTTTAATATGTATTTAAGTATGTATCTATCTATATAATTATGTTTATCCGTTGCTTAGTACCCATAACACAAGCTTTGCTAAGCTTACTTTGGGACTAGGTCAATTGGTGTGAATTGTCCCGTGACATTTATTATTTATTATTATTTATTATTATCTCTTTATTGTACAAAACGGAAATACAAAAAGGTTACAAAAAATGGTGCCAAGTACAAAGGCGGACTTATCGCTGAAGGGATAGAAGCCGACATGAATGTATGTGATGTGAATATGTATGGTAAACCATTTTCTTTGCAGATGTGTGCATTTTCCTCAATAACCTTTTTCTTCACGGTAAAGATTTTAAAATTTTATACGCGATTTTGAATATACAGCGTGTATAAGAAACTACAACATGGAAGTGTTTTCTTAACTATCATCATCATTATCCTAGCTTATATATACGTCCTACTACTGGGCACAGGCCTCCTCTCAGAGTGAGAGGGCTTGGGCCGTAGTTCCCACGCGGGCCCAGTGCGGGTCGGGAACTTTACACACGCCTTTAAATTGCTTCGCAGGTTTGTGAAGGTTTCCTCACGATGTTTCCCTTCACCGTAATGCTTGTGAGAAATTTCAAATATAAATTCGCACATGAATTTCGAAAAACTCCGAGATATCTAGGCAACAGTACCTACAACTTTGTGGCCATATCAAGAGTCAAAATGAGTTTCTCCGATAGTTCATGGTTTTAGTTTAGTTTTATCTATTTTGATTAGTTTAGTTTTATTTTATCTGGGTCATAGGTATCACATGGGTCACCGGACACCCCAGGTACCGCTTTTATAAATATCAAATAGCCATTTTGCCTTTTTTAAACGAGTTCATCAAACTAAAAAGATCTTATTTAATGTGTACCTACAGTATGTATCAGAACGAAAGGCAAAAAAAGGAACCCATTAATGTTTATGGAAATTTAGCATCTTTATGTGGTAGTGAAGAAAAAAACATTATAGCATAACCTCCTGTATTATTTATTTTCTTTCAGTGTTTGGAACTCAAAATTCCGTCATATAAAACCCTTTGAAAAAATATTTTTATTCGCTCTTCTAGATTCCTGGTGTAGTTACAACAGTTACCAAAATAACCAAAAAATCGATACCAAACACAAAAAAAGTATCTATCCTAGTAAGATTTTATGGGTAATCGGGCTAAATTGTTATTATTAATTTTATCAGAAGGGTACAGAGTTGTTTCTAACATATTTTTTTACCCAACTGCCCGAAGGAGGGTTATTTTAGATTTTCTTTTTTTGTGAAGGTTTCTTTGATCAAAATTCAAATTTAAATTAAATACTCTGTAAATAGGCCGCAATGGGCACCTTTACACTTTTTTTTTTAACTACCAGCGCTTACGAAAAGATCATCATTGCCAAGAAGAATGCGCCGCAACGGCAGAAACTTGGCAGAAAGTTTTTTTTTTTTCAAATAAGTAATTACAGATTTAAACTACGATATAAAATTAAAAAGAAAAAATTACATGAAAAAATGAGAGATTTATCACCAATATCACCACTTGGCCTAGTCCCAAACAAGTAACGCTTTTACTAAGGGTACTAGGTAAAGGGTAAATATACTAAAATCTAATCTACTTACTAAAGTTTAAAGGTAAACGAGCAATTTTTGTGTAGGTATAATATTTCGGGGATCTCGGAAACAGCTCCAACGATTTCGATGAAATTTGGTATGGGTTTTCGGGGATGAAAAATCGATTTAGCTCGGTCTTATCTATGGGAAAACGCTTGTTATCGAGTTTAGCCCGAGGAGCTAAGCCCACGACAGTCGATTAAGTAATATGATCTGTATATGAGAACAGGCAACTGGATTTACGAAAGCATTTTTCCCAAACTAAAGCGGGGACGCTTCGCTCGCGCTTTACGCTTGCTATGACAAGAACATTTATTTAATTCAGACATAATGTCGATACACCAATCCACTACGTTAACATATTCAAGGCTTCTTATAATTCCTTTAGCAGTATGACGTATCGCCTGTTGCTTACCTTTTCTCTAAGTGCCTACCTGTTTTTTTGTATTGGTTTTTATGCTGTATAACAATGAAGAGTCATTGTATTTATGGCAATACACAGCTTGCAATTTTTAGCAAAATACTTATTTCTTAAAGTTAAATTACTCCTAAATCGTAATTGTTTATTAATCCACCTTTGGAGGAACAAGAGCTAAAGTAAGACGGTAAAATGGCTTAGATACAGAAAGCAGAGGTAAGATAGAAATGCTTTTTTAGGCAGTACATATTACATTAGTAAGAGTTACTAACATCGGAGGCGGTGTTACTATAATATATACTTTTCTATGTTATTAAAAGTTATTTGCTCGAATTGCCTGTCTGAAAAATTACTGTCAGACTTTTTATAGACGATGATTCGACCGCTTAAAGTTAAATTAAAATTTCAAATTTCAAAGCTTTTGTTTTTGAAGTTTAATTGTCTTTCCGTTAAGTCTCATAACTGTGACTTTTTACTACAACTGAAAAAAATGGTATTTAAAGTCCCAAAATGGCGCCTAAATTTATAATTAGCGTACGTAAACAAACTTGTAAGTTAACCCTTCACATGCCTTACCTTAGGTCTCGTTAGTTAACACTGGCACTGACACGGCGCGTCCAACGCGCTGGTTGTGACTAGAATGGCCGAAGCAGCGGATGGCAGCAGGTTATATACGCGAGCGAGCGGTTGGGGGTTGGTCCAAGCGGCTGCCGCCCCAGGCGTGGGCGGGCGCGGGCGCCCACGGTGCACTGATGATGTAAGATACAATTTGATTGTTTGATTGTTGAATTATATGTATTTGGGTCCATATCGGCTCGCATAATGAGCTAGGTTTAATTTAACATTTTTAATTTGTTAATAAGTTAAATTATTAGAAATGTGAGACAGACACATATTTTTTCTATTGCCAATTACGCAAAAAATAAGCCGACTTAATCATAAGAAAGATGTATGGCTTATTAAATAAATCACATTGGATGTCCTTAAATGATGGTGTAATGTTCTATTAAATAAATAAATAAATAAAATGAAAAAATCAGATAAAAAAAGATAATATGTCCACATAGAATTTGTTTAGTTAACAAAAGAAAAACTACCCAGGTAGATAGTTTGTCTTCTGTTTATTAAACAAAAAACTCGAGTGCCTTAAAATCTAAAAGGAAGAAAATAAGTCTAATCTTAGTCTAATGGTCTAGAACTCTGAGCTTATTTAAAGTTCAGCAGTCCGGACCCATTGCTTGGAATTATTGGATTTTATAAATTTTAACTTTTATTTTATAAATTTTCAATATTTCTGTGAAAATGGTAAATAAGAAGTATAATAACCCAAATATTTCATTTAAGATGCAAAATATTTATTTTTGCATTCCTCCGCCTTATTTTTTTTTTCGCAGACGCCATACTGAAATATTATATAGCCTATGTCACTCTGACGGTTATGACGAATCCATAATGATACTACTCTTATGCTAAAATCCGTCCAGCCGTTTAGGCTGCAACGAAGTCCAAAGAAAAGAACATACATACTTACATACGCTCGAAAAACATAACCCTCCCTCGGACGCCACGCTGTGCGACACTTTTTAGCATGGCGTGATGTCAAGGGCCCTATCTCACGAACTTTGACACGTTTCATCTTTGTCACTTTTTGATTGATTGACAAAAGAAAATATAAGTATGTTAAATAATTCTTGATTATCTACCCGATGAACTAAACAGAATAATGTTTTTTTATCTAGAAACTACCCAATTGACTAAAGGTTATGTACTTACATGGTTTTTTCATTCCTTGTTGTTTACATACCTTAAAACCGGGCTACTTTAGTTTTTACGCCATGTTCTTACTTTTTTAGACCATCAGTGGCAGTGAAAGTGGCTTCATTTGCTCAATAGAACTATGAATATTTGCGTTTTTATAGCCATTTTAAATCTGTCAAAGTAGCTCCAAATTTACCTAAAGTAACCCAAGTTTACGGTACTGATATTTTAAACAGATTCAACCGCACCGGCTCTGGTGGCTATATGAACGTCTCGGGTTAAATGGCTCGTTTTATGCTCTTGTTGTACAATCCACTATTATTGTAGGCTTAGAAAAAGTTAGTTTTAGTTTTATTTGTCTTTGCTTTCGTAATAACGTATTTTGTTTACACATATTGTAGACCTATGAATAAATGTTTCTTTTTTACACAAAGGAATAACATTTTATAATTGGAAATTATTTGTGATTGTTATGAAATGATAATATAAAAACAAGGAATAGAGAAAAGATTTGCCGTTAATAAAATGTAACGTTCTAGATAATTTAATTATGCACACAAAGGTAGTTCAGAAGTAAAATAACCTTGTAGTCTTAAAAATACCTCGCTAAGTTCTTACAGGAATTTCACATGTTTTTCGAACGTTTATTAATTAAATTGAATCAGGCGTTAATTTGTGGAGATCTAAATCAACGAAAATAAGAACTTGTTGGAAAAATAAAACGTTTTTAATACCTACAAGCTTATTATCTACCAACTTTCCCACTGCCCAAAGCTGCTTACATATCCGCGCCTTTCTAGCCAATCCGAACACAAGAAATAAGTGAAATTTTAATTGCATGATTTGAAGACAACAGTTTTGAATATGAGTACGAACTTGCAATATTCGTATTAATTCGTCTTAATTCAATGAAAGTGGTGCGTGGCGTAGGTAGTAAAGTAGTAAATCGGTTTGTACAAGCCTATGGTACAAGCTTCCAAGTTTGAGTATACTTTCACCAAAACCTTTTAAAGAATATTTGCCACATGCAACCCTACACACGACACGCATGGTCCGACATACACTGGACGTGTTTTATGTCTTAAGACAAATTAGATGGTTCACTTGCAAAAACTTACTACAAAATGGTTTCAACGGAAAAGCAGCGTCGGCCGCAAAGTTGACATTATACTGAGTTGGAATAATTTCATGACAAAATTTTTCTCGATTTCCGTGTTTCTTTTTTCTTTGCTTTGTAAATTTTATGAATAAATATTTTTCTTTCTTTCCTTCTTTCTTTTAAATGCTTGTAAAAAGCTTCGTTTCAATATTGGTTACTGGCTAGTTCGTGCTTGTATCGTGATTTTCGCTTGACAACTTTGACATTTGACATTTGTATCACAAGCAAGATTGCAATGTCAAATTGACCTCACGATACTAACGCCATCTAGTAATATTTTGCCTGTCAACAAATCTTCATTTTGTCAATATTCCTTTGCCCTAAGTCATCTGACGGAAAAAAAAAATAATGGCTGCTACTTTTTTAACAAAATTAACACAAGTTTCGTGGTCATTACGTTTCCGTGTGGTGGGACCCGGGATACATATTTAAACAGGGTGGTCTGTGACCTTTACACAGGACTGCACCGTGGTCGAGGCTTAAAAAGTCAAAAGCCAAAGGTATTTTATTCATAAAGATACATTTTGAGCGTAATATACTCGTAACTGTGCCTAAACAGGCTACGGCCTAGGTAGTGAGGTAAAGTCTTGATTGACATAAGATAAGTATTTATAGGTAACTATTTTTTTTATTAGAAAGATGCTACTTGATGCTGATTTCTTGGAAGATTAGTCAACTAGGAACCCTTGGTTTCGCCATGTCTGTCCACCTGTCTGTCTGTCTGTCCGCAGCTAAGCTCAGAGACCGTTAGTGGTAGAAAGCTGTAGGTAAGTGATTTGGCATGAATATAAATATCACGCCGACAAAGTAGTAAAATAAAAAATACAGTGTAGATTTTTTTAAGGGTACCTCCCATACTCGTAACGTGGGGACGATTTTATTCTTTCACTTCCACCCTATGCTGTCGGGTAATGTGAAGAGTTACTTATTTGAAAAATAATAGGATTTTGCAAAAAAAAAAAAAAAACAATTTTTGATGAATTGATTATTTTCGGAGATATTCACTCCAAAAGTTCATTAAGTGTCCCCCCTCTAACTTTTGAACCGCACGTCTAAAAAATAAGAAAAAAATCACGGATGTTAAGCTTTATAAATTTTTTTTAGGAAAATTATTTTCAACTTAATCAGTCGAGTAGTTTATAAGTTTTTATAAAAAAATATTTCTAAGACAAAGTTAAGTTAAATCAAGGTCGTGAACTACGGAACCCTACAATGAGCTCGGCCCGACATGCTCTTGATCGGTTTTTCTTACACTAGATACATTCAAAACTGAGAAACGAAGAAACTTGCAAAGAAACAAAAGGGCGGAATCGCAATGTTTTAATTTTTTAGTTTTTAAATGGGTCCCACTGAAAAACAGCGTTGTGGCTTGCCGTAACACTACCATGAGTTTACAGTGACCGTACTTGATAGTAACGTAAATTATTTGTAGAGGCGCTGTACAATTCTCCATACAAATTCCAAATTCACGCTCCAAATTTACGCTGTTGCTATCGAGTACGATCACTGTAAACTCATAGTAGTGGTACAGAGTGGGGCCCACTTTATACTATTCGATGTTATTTTTCATTCTTTCCATCTAATGTTGTATCTAAATCAATCTAATAAAGCAAAATCCTTCGATAGCCTTCTATAGTTTTTAATGTCCAATTCAAGTGTCACATATAAATAAAAATCATAAGTCAAAATTAGTAAAGGCTTGTATTAAAAAGGTTCTGCAACAAATGTATTTATAAATACATTTTACATATAAATATGTGCATCGAATCTGTGTAAATAAATGTTTTTCTCTCTCTCTCTCTCAATAAGACCATTAAAATGGCAGAAAACTACAGCCAAATGTCAAACGTGTCAATGCGACAGTACAACAATATCCCTAGAGGGATACATTAACGCCGCTATTACCTAGTTCGCGAAACTTATACAGTAAATTAGCCGTGCACGCGGCTTCATAGAGCCACCTGTGGCGTCGGGTCACGCGACTGTTGGAAATTCGGTTTACTGTTACGCCATTACTAAGTCTTATCCAGTTTTGCTGTTTGGATTAACCGGGGATCTATTTGTTTTTCTAGTAATGGGTTTTTTTTGGGAAACGATAGATCATAGTGTAAAATTCCTGACTAATATCTTAATACCTTTAAAGTAGCATTTCTTGTATAGATATAATGTATATATATTTCGAGGATCTCGGAAACAGCTCCAACAATTTCGATGAAATTTGGTATGTAGGGGTTTTCGGGGATGAAAAATCGATCTAGTTTGGTCTTATCTCTTGGAAAAACACTTTTTCACGAGTTTCATCCCTAACTAGTTAAACCATTGGTCTGAATAATAATCTCACAATCAGTTAAAAACTCTAATCCATGAAACTTTAAAAAAACCCTTCTTACTTTGTACCTACATCTCTATGATTTTCTAGAACTAAGTCTACTACTATTTACCTAGCTCCAGTAGTTTAAGCTGCATGTTGTGTCAGTCAGGTAGTCAACCCGTCTTTTATAGATCCATACATTTTGTACTGAAACCCCTCGGAAGCTTTTAGGAGACCGGAAAGTAAACGAGCTAACGGATCAAACTAGTCTCAAATGGTGGTCACTTCCATTCAGTGTAGCTCTAGTTTCGACATATTTGTGTGCGTTTTCTTGTCTGCGACACAGTAGACAGAAAGGAGCAGTATAACTTCTTTATACAAACGGCCGGAAGCGAACGAGACTTATCCTACCTACGCGCCACGAATTCTCAGCATACCTCGGTAACCACCGTCGCGAGTGCTCCGCGGTTACGTACGGACTTACGCGTATTTATTATGTAGGTACCTTAAGTCACAACGATCGTGATTTTTGGCATAGAGTTAGTTTATGGACCCGAGAGTGACATAGGCTACTTTTTATCCCGAAAAAACGCACAGCTTCCGAAGGAACAGCGCGCGATAACCGAATTCCACGCGGGCCAAAAGCTAGTACAATACATATAATAAAAAGTATCTAATGAAGTATATATCAGAATGCGATTTTTTTTATACTCTTAAATTCAACAATATAGCTTTTCGCACATCCCAGAAGAGGTAGCTAATTTGTAGATAACTAATATACCTAGTAATAAAGCCAAATAAAACCTGTGTGGTTTGTTAAATTAACGTAAAATGCATTTCTGTTAAACACTACCTCCTCCTTACCTAATCCTTTTCCTACTTTAAATTTCATGTGACATTATCAAATCAAATTCATAACTGAAGAGTGACAGTTATTAGGTAGAG
The DNA here is from genome assembly GCA_037349165.1 of Choristoneura rosaceana. Taxonomy (NCBI): domain Eukaryota; kingdom Metazoa; phylum Arthropoda; class Insecta; order Lepidoptera; family Tortricidae; genus Choristoneura; species Choristoneura rosaceana. The sequence goes on along the minus strand of JAZBNJ010000041.1, from coordinate 11,959,950 downwards.
TAGGCAGCCCTATCGCGAGTTTGTATAGCGAGCCGGCGTAGGCAATTTTACCAAGGACGCTGCCGAGACGGTATACTGCTCCTATTTTCTACTGTGTCTGCGATGCACAACACTTGGCCGCGTACGGCGAATATGCAGTGCAGTATGAGGTCCTTTACACCACGCGTCGCACTTTCATAAAACTTTTTTTCTTCAGTGCGGTATTCTAAGAATCGCCGTAATAACGTAGGCATACCACATACTTCGATTTTTTAGCACAATTCAGATATCCATATACTTAATATTATAAATGCGAAAGTGTGTGTTTTTGTATGTTTGTCCGTCTTTAACGTCGAAAAACGGAGCGACGAATCTCTCTCTCGCTTTCCTACACTGATCCAAATTGAGTACCTAACGCCTTTCGCACGATAGAGATGTACCTATTACTCTTTTCTTAACAGCATCACAAGCGAAACAAAGACAAGACGTCATTGAGTCCCAACAGCATTCAAATTGTTAAAGTTAGAGAAGACCAAAAACATCACGTTGTGTTTGTAACAGGGTAAGTATTGAGTTATGAAGTAAATTGTGAGATTGGAAACAAGTAAAAATCAAGTTGCAAGATTTAGTTCAGAAGTGAAGCAGTAAAAAAAATTGTTAATACTTCATGGGTTCTTTGCGAACAAATAAAGTTTGCAGATCGGTAGGTACAGATAACTACAAAGAGATTGCTACAACCAAAGTTATATAAATATGTGTGCACGACCTTAACGTTAAGTCGAGAAAGCCTTGTATATAATGTCGGCGGCCGATCGTAAAATCCGCCAGATCAAGAAACTCCTAGGCAATCATGAAATGGCGCCATTTCATGATTTGCAAGGAAGTGCCAGAACCGATACGGCGGCGTTCCATGATATGTCTAGGAATTTGCCGCCCAAACTATTAAGTGTCGCAAATATGCATTTCTGTCCAACAATTACATATTTGCGGCACTTGCAATTGAAACTTTGGACCCATGGTCGTCCGACACCAAAAAGTTTGTTAAAGAAGTGTCGGACAAGCTCTTCGGCGTCTCAGGGGACCGTAGGGCCGGTAGCTTCTTTGCCCAGCGCCTAAGTTTGGCTGTGCAAAGGGCAATGCGGCCTCCGTCCTGGGGACAATGGCTTTTTTTATTTGTAATTTATAAGTTTTGTAAGTAATTTCTTTGGTTATTTTATAGTCTTATTTAAATAAAAAACTTCAAAATCGGGATTTCGTGATCTGTATAAACTGGCCAAATCAAGAAATGGCAGCGTCTCATGACATGCCTAGTAATTTCAGGATTTACCTAAACGTTGTTAGGCAAATCGTTAAACGGTGAGTTTTGAACGATATGGCGGATGTTCCTTAGACAATTCATGAAATGGCGTGATTTCATGGATTGATGGTTATTTCTCAATTCTATTCCAACGGGAAAAATGTTTAAGTAACAGTCTAAATTTTGATCTCTTTTGTGTCAGAACTAACTTGTAAGTTTTTCTTCTATAACCCCAGAAATATGTCATAAGTACTCGTATTTGACGACCGGATGGCTAAGTGGTTAGAGACCCTGACTACGAAGCTTGAGGTCCCGGGTTCGAATCCCGGCCGGGGCAGATATTTGTATGAATGATACGAATGTTTGTTCTTGGTCTTGGATGTTTAATATGTATTTAAGTATTTATTTATCTATATTTAAGTATGATTATCCGTTGCCTAGTGTCCATAGTACAAGCTTTGCTTAGTTTGGGACTAGGTCAATTGGTGTCAAGTGTCCCATGATATTAATTTTTATTTATTTATTTATTTATTTTCGTCTTGATAACTACTCATACTCCAAATACCACAAACGGGACTTATCACGCTAACACACACCTCGACGTTTCGGCAACGTTGCAGTTGCCGTGGTCACGAGTAGACTACTTACTCTTTCTGGAGAAAAAAGGTCTTAACGGACATAATACAGGCGGACAAACATGGATCAGGAAATACTCCTACAAGAGTTTCTTATCTCCTTTATACGGAACCCCATAAAAAATATTATTAATGAGATAAATCTACATATTTTTAATTACGCTACCAGGAAAAAAACTTATTTGAATAATTATTTTTTTGAATTTTACAGCGCATTGGTGTTTCAAATGTAATGCTGTAATTTTTTGTCGACAAATAAATAAATAAATTTATGTGTTTCTCGCTTGCCTGTAGAACCCTAAAAAACCCTAATGGGTCTTAGAAAATACTCGGTTGATTCAATTATAAGCCCACGATATTAGGAGCTGTGAACTCATTTTGTTAAGTGTGAATAAGGACGACTTCACATAAACAGTATGTATGATATTTTTAGATTTATTGTTTGAATTTTTCATTGGCTAACCGAGATGACCATTAACACATTCGCTGCCGCAATCGCTACACGGCTACGCTCGTAGCGCGTAGCAGTATTTTTCCGCTTTGCAGCGAAAACTGCATACGAACAGACCAACCTCGTTCTTTCTGGTAACCCTAAAAATCAATCCGACAAGCAGTAATGTAGGTTACTGAAAAACTTCGTGTGAACAAATGTAAAACGAGCTTAACGAACATCATTGCCAAGAAGAATGCGCCGCAAGAAACTTAGTAGAAAGTCTTCAGTTTCCAAAACAAAAGAAAATATGTACCTATTTACAAAAAACTTAGGACACAAAAAAATATAGGGATGTATGGGATCTTTTAGTTAACAAACTAAAACTAAACATCTTAACTATGACTAGAAGTGCAAGTGTTAAAAGAATCCACAGTATTTTTTTAAAGAGATACATTATATATTTAAAGCTTCCCAATGTCAAAATTATAATACCTCTATGATGTGTACTTATTATAATTAAATATAGTGTTACTACATTATTATGTAGGGATCTATTCTAACAGCCAATACCTAAACCATTCTTTGCAGGTGGTAGGACCTTGGGCAAGGTCCACCCGGATTGCTACCACCATCTTGCTCGCTAATCCTGCCGTGAAGCAGCAGTACTTGCACTGTTGTGTTTCGGCGTGGAGAGTAAGACAGCCGGTGAAATTACTGGCACTTGAGGTATCCCATCTTAGGCCTCTAGGTTGGCAACGCTTCTTCATATCCCTGGCATTGCAGATGTTTATGGGCGGTGGTGATCTCTTACCATCAGGAGACTCACTTGCTCGTTTGCCATCCAGTCGAATAAAATAAAAAATCTTATTCGTTTTCAATCTCAACGTGGCCACGTCTTTACCCGATTGATTAGTGAATCAGTCCACTTTTGATTGTAAGTCCGAGACAGATATCACGTTGCCGCCTCCGCTAGAGTGTTTATCGTCTTGAAAGGTCAGCCACATCGTTCACTTTTGGGACAAGGATGTGGATTTGCGGAGACGAAAGACTGAATGCTGGACTGTGGAGTGATTAGTGGTTAGAAAGGGTCAATTATGTACAGTGTGCAAACGGACTAATATAGTCTACCTACGTACAGTATACTGTTTGACAAAGGAAATTAGGTAATTGGAAAGCGAGTCGGATGACGTTGCGCGTTCGAGCAGAATTTGGAGCAATGCACCCTGGGCGACCATGGTCACAGAATATATAAAGAAAGAAAGAAAGAAAATACTTTTATTCACAACACAACACAACAATACTATTTGGCACAAATAAACAACACTATAATAGTACTAACGTACAGAATGGCCACGCTCCGCCCCGCACCAGTTCGAGTCACCCCACCCCAAGCGCAGATTGCAGGAAAACCGCAGGAAAGCAGTCGGGTGCGCAAAGTGATACCTACTCAATATAGGTTTATGATGGAACTTTGTCGCAGGCAGCCTCTGCTGACCTTTTAACTGTTGGAAATATAAGATCACTTGCTTTAGCCCGCGGCTCCACCACGTGGTATTCGGTTATCGCGCGCTGTTCTCTCGGAAACTGTGCATTTTCCCGGGATAAAAAGTAGCCCATGTCACTCTCTGGCCCATAAACTATCTTTATGCCAAAAATCACGTCGATCCGTCGCTCCGTTTCGACGTAAAAGACGGACAAACATACACACAAATTTTCGCATTTTTTTATATAAGAGGTATTTATTTATAATAAATATTTATAACATTAATGTGGATTTAATCGGTAACTTCGGCAAATAACACTATCTAACTTACTCAGAACTTGTTTTCCTTGGAAAAAAAAACTACTGTGGAGCGACAATAAAACCATTAACAGATACTTAAATTTAGCCCGTAAACAAGTTTATTTGTTTATACGCCGCGGACCCACAGTAAAATATTATTAGCTTAATTCTTCTCGAGATAGAGTAACGCAGCTCTACGGCTAGAGGTCCCTGTGCTATCAAAGATTTTAGTATCCAGGTCCAAATAAATAATATTACACATAACATGTGAATATGGTTAAATAGACCTTAGATCTCGGGCATTAGAGAGTGGACGACTGTACTGTTAGTGAGGTGCGACCTATGACATAATTTTATAATATTTGAAGGATTTATATTATTAGGTTCAGGGGTTAATGTACTATTTTAGCGGAGTAGCGTGGTTTATCTGCGTATAATAACTTATATGAGGCACTCGTTTTCACCCGCTGCCGGCCGCGCGGCCGTTTTAGGTATTCGTTTGAGATATTGCCGTCTTTATCGCTCGTGACATAAGCGCTCGCAGCCGTCCCCCCATGCACATCCCCTACCGCTTCTCCGCTTCCCGCTAATGTATATCGAATTAAGTAGCTGTAGGTTTTTCAAGATTTGGGGGGTTGAATTTTGGGTTTCGCGGTCCTCATATTATACGAAAAGTATAGCACAGAAATCAATGATATTTTACAATCAACATCTTCATTATACTCGTATTTTGTATGCCTGTGGTTTTTTCGATTTTTGTAAAAATGCTTTAATTGTCTGTAATTCTCGTGCAAACTTGACATCTTTTTTTTATCGACTTTTGAGCTGTTTTAATTCTGATATTACACATTTATATGAAAAACTGAAAAACCACAGGCATAGATAATTACATCTGGTCCATATTTACTAAATTTCATCTACTTCTGTTGCCTAGTTTTCAAATGAGACCTGGACTACGTTTGTATGGAGAATGAAACGAAGAGACTTCTCTTAAAGCTTCCAGTTAAAATTCTGGTAGTAATATTAAGCCTTAATAAGTATTACTAAATTTTACCCTTACACACACACACACTATTTGGCGTGAAGGAGTAACAAACATACACGTATGCATATAGACATACAAACTTTCGTATTTATTATGTAAAGTAGGATTAACGGTGCTTAAAGTTTTAAACCCAACATAATACCTCCACGATCAAGTTACTACTGGACCCTTCTTTGAATGTATATCCACTTTTTAATAGACACTTAGAGTCCTTTGGAAGAAAAAATAGTAAGAAGTAGGTATGTTGCTATATTTATCCGTCTTCCATTCGTTCGTCCAACTGTCTGCCCCAATTTAAAGGGATTCTATCCTTTGAACCATACTAGCGATTTGAAATATTCATGGAGCATTTGATAAATAAACTATGTCCATATAATTATCATAGCGGAAAAAAATTGGGTACACCGCTTTCATGAGGGTTTCGTATCAAGGCTTTAAAAATATTATTGGGTAGATATTTATATGAAGCATATTTATTTAGGTAAAATGATGAACAAAAAATATTATCGAACCCAACTTCTAATCATCATCATTATCATCATCCCAGCCTATGTACGTCCCACTGCTGGGCATAGGCTTCCTCTTAGAACGTCACCTCCTAGATCGTGAGAAAACCTATACAAAATTTCGAAGCAATTCAATGGTATGTGTGAAGTTCTCAATCCGCGCTGGGTCAGCGTGGGAACTATGGCCCAAGCCCTCAACTTTTAATAAATGTCAGAAAACTGTCTGATCAGTAGGTAATCCCGAAAAAAATGTCTGAGGATATATCCCACTAATATTAATGTGTAATGTGTGTGTGTGGTTCGAATCCCGGCCGGGGCAGATATTTGTATGAATAATTCGAATGTTTGTTCTCGGGTCTTGGATGTTTAATATATGTATTTAAGTATTTATTTATCTATATTTAATTGACGACCAGATGGCCTAGTGGTTAGAGACCCTGACTACGAAGCTTGAGGTCCCGGGTTCGATTCCCGTGTCGGGGCAGATATTTGTATGAAAAATACGAATGTTTGTTCTCGGGTCTTGGGTGTTTAATATGTATTTAAGTATGTATCTATCTATATAATTATGTTTATCCGTTGCTTAGTACCCATAACACAAGCTTTGCTAAGCTTACTTTGGGACTAGGTCAATTGGTGTGAATTGTCCCGTATATTTATTATTATTTATTTAAGTATGTTTATCCGTTGTCTAGTATCCATAGTACAAGCTTTGCTTAGTTTGGGACTAGGTCAATTGGTGTCAAGCGTCCATTGATATTTATTTATTTATTTAAATTTTGTCAGTATGTATGTTAAAAGCAAACGCTTGTATACTCATCGCGTCTAAACCGCTGAACCAATTTAGATGAAATTCGGTATAGGTACATACAGTTTGAGTCCCGGCGAAGGACATAGAATATAGAAGATAACGATAAACGAAACCTACGTGGACGGAGTCGCAACAGCTAGTTTCATAATAAAACGTTTTTTATATCTTCTAACAAATCCTATCGCCCAATTATCTTGACTGAACCGAGAAAAGTTCACAAGAAATTACTCTCCACCGCGTTATATTATTCAAACTGCCATCGACGTCGCTTCGTTCCGGACTTAACTTGGCTCTAAATCTCCCTAGTGCCTTAATCGCTGCATATATATTGGCTTTAATTGCAAAAACATCGCCAGCAATTAGGATTATTTAAGTCTTTTCAATACTAATGTCTCACGTTTCACCTTTTCCTGTGATAGCAGTAATTAGGATATAAAGATAATTAGGCAATCCGCTGTAACCTTTTCACAATAGATTATCATAATCACGTGCTGCCTGCATATTGAAGTCGTAGTGTAATTCATTAAGGTAGGGTCCTAACTTCGACAACGGATAAAATGGAGGTACGAAACGATGGGACGTGATTTTGTTGTTTATATTTTTGATACTGGTTTATCGTATTTAGGGCCATACATGTGGTTATGTTTGACTAACAAAAGAAAAATACGTGTTCAATATTTTCTGATTCCTAATTTAACTGACTGAGGGTTTACAAGAAAATTTACACCACTAGTTGGCGCCACTTTGCCAAGAGGTCTCCCATGCATGCGCGCTGTCAAAACATAGTTTCCATGTAAGTAGTTTCTGTACAGTGAGGGTTTTTCGACAAGCGAAATGTCGCTAGATGTCGTTAGTAGGTAAGTAATAACAAACTAAATAAATATGTAAGTGGTGGTTTTAACTGCTCTATATAAATCAATGAAAAACACAACGAGTGATAGATTGCTACTAAGAAAAAGACAATTGTCATTTTCTACTAACGAATCCTTCCGATTTCCCTCGAAACCCGAAGGTTTTTCTAAGAGCTCACGGATTGTACATTATTTTTGCACTTGACATTACGTTTTTAAGTTAGTTATTTAGTTTATCGTTAAGTTTTATTCATGGTTATTTTCTTTATGTGTATTTTTAGTTTCGATTTGAAAAGTATATTAAGTACTGCAATTACATAACAGGCCACATTTTTGACTTTATTCAGCTACGTTCGGAAGTAATTATTGTTGAGCTCAGCAGCCATTATTTGCCTCCGACAGGTACGTGGGCGGATGAAGTATACCAAAAGTCAGCGAAATCGGCTAAACTTCCAATAGACCTGTTTCTGTCAATATTTCCGTGCAGGTTACTAAAGATGTGCTGACTGGTGTTGCTCCGTTAATTATTTTGAATTATAATCAAGCTCAAGACTAGCTTAACATAAATTATCTACTACAATTATTATATTTTGTACTAGGTTTTGCCCGGCCCCGCCCGCGAAGATTTCGTTTATCGCTATCCCGCGGAAACTATCCAATTTTTTGGGATAAGAACTATTCTATATCCTTCTCCGGGACTCAATCTATCTGTGTAATTACCAATTTTCATCTAAATCAGTTCAGTAGATCCAGAGATTTCCTCGTACAATCTTACAAACTTTTACCTCTTTATATACTAAACGCCATGCGAGATTGCTAGTGTCAATGCGACAGAGTAAAAAAGTGATCCGCTACTTTTGATGCTGACTGTACTAGTTATTATTAGAAAACTTGCTCAGAATCGAGAGCAGAATGGATTAGTACACTGTTATAAATCAGGCTGAGTTTGTGTTTTTATTTTAAAGTGACGAATTCGACAGGCGCCAATTAAATGTTAACGTGACAGAAAAAGTGACAGATCACAGTGAAAGTCAAAGTCAAAGTATCTGTATTTTTCAACATAGGAGGTCACAATATACACAAGGTGTTACAGCGTAATTGTTGAAGTTCAAATATTTGGAATTCGGTGAGTAGAGTAGACTCAGCACGAATATTTTCGTTAGGCATGTTGAAGAGGGGGAGAATCATGAATTGGTGAAAATCATCTTTGCCATACCTACTTATTATCGCTAACGTCACTTTAACTAGGTAATTAAGCAACTCGACGGGAATTTAGTTGTTACGACGCCACACTATTACATAATACGAGTATATAAATAAACTATGTAGTTACCTAAATGAGCAGTTTAATTAATTAACACTTATTCTACTAATTCATAATTATTTAATTTTTAAGTTTTTTTTTTTACGACGATTTTTTTTTCGTACGCCCCCCGCTCCGGGTCGTACCTGGTTCAGCAGGTAGCGCTGGCCATTCAGCGGGGTAATGCGGCCGGCATTATGGGCACCTTTGAGCCGGGTACGACGCGGAATGGTGGGTTTTAGGTTAGGTTTTAGTTCGTTTGTACGCTTACTATAGTTTTAAGTTTATTTTATTTTGTTTATTTATATTCTGTAGCTGTATGAATTTGTGATTAATTAAAATAATAAAATTCATTTGTAATTATTTATTTTCTATAAATGTATTTCTGCCGAGTTCCTTGCGGCGCATTCTTAGCAATGATGGTCTTCCCGAAAACGTTTGGTAGTTTAAAAAAAAATGTGTAAAATAGCCCTCAGCGGCCTACTTGTAGAGTAAACTATTTGAACTTGAAAACTAACTCTCAGCCGGTTCGAAGGACCATGTTACGAAGGGTCTCAGGAGTAATTAAATAAAACTGAAAAAATAACAGAGTACGATCTTTACTTCAATAGGTACAACTTAAATTATAAAAGTGCTTAATTCTAAAACATAGTAAGTAACCGCCTGATCTTGCGGGTTGTGCTGTGAAACTTTTGGCAGGAGTTGCTTAAGTACCTATTCAACAATGATTAAGTCTCACGGTACTTTCATGTTCAAAATTTACTAACATTATAATATAAATAATTTCACTATCTTGCTCGCTAACCCTGACGTGAAGCAGCAGTGCTTGCAATGTTGTGTTTCGGCGCGGAGAGTAAGACAGCCGGTGAAATTACTGGCACTTGAGGTATTCCAACTTAGGCCTCTAGGTTGGCAACGCATCTGCAATACCCCTGGTGTTGCAGATGTTTATGGGCGGTGGTGATCTCTTACCACCAGGAAACCAACTTGCTTTTGCCTTCCAGTCGTATAAAAAAAAATTGTAAGGTTTTTCTAAGACATGGCTCAAACCGGTCACTACATTTAATTTTTCGCTTGTCTTCTACACTTTTTTATCAAATAATATTTGGCCATGGAACCGTGACCAAATAAACTGAGTTAATAAATATTGTCCTAAAATAAACCCAAATTTTACCAAGTCGAGCGTCAAATCCTACTTCCCTATAAAAATTGTTTCTTTATTCCTCGACGGTTAAAGATAGCCCCAAGCCATGGGTCAAGTCCATGCAAGCTTTTGTGTCTTTTATATGGACAAACGATACCAACAAAGGTAAAAATGGAAATTTAAGGTCCAGAAAGGTAGGTAAGTACGTTTAAAGCAGAAAGTAATACTTAGCACGATACACCCTCCGGGAAGCGAGCATGGGGATTAGGAGGTTGTATTAACACGTTTATATCCAAATAAGGGTTGTTTCTTTTTAACCTACTTATACTTACCTTTGTATTATTAAATGCCATAATTTGTACGTGTGTATGTGTAGTTATGCCACAGTATAAGATGTTTCCCTAGGGTAAACTTGTTATACTGTGGTTATGCTATAGCTCTCGTAGTTAAGATAATTTTAGTTGTATATTTTATTTTGATCAACAAACATTCCTTGTTGCCAAGTTTCTTCTTACTTGTCAATGATGGTCTTTCCGACATACAGATCAAACGGTTCGTTTTTGGTTTATTTTATAGTACATTCACGCTGAAATGACTGGATTTGGATGACATTTTTTATGCAGATAGCTGGACGTCTGGCATAGCACATAGGCGGAACAAAAAATTCCGAAATTTCAACCGTTAAGTTTAGAGACAAGAAATTTAGCAAATGCATTCGTCGAACAACGTAGACCATATGGTGTAATTTTCAGCGGATTTTCAATTCCACTGCCGCGGAATCTAGTGCGAACTCTCTAGAAGCTAAAGGTAAAGGCTCGTTCATCATAAGAACAATATAAAAGGAAAAAAAACTCGTGCGAGCAGAGCGGTGTCGCGTAGTGCGCGTGTTGCTTGCGGCAGCCACCGAGTCGCGTGCTCCTTTGAAGAAGGGCTACGAAGTAGCCCGAAATATGTCGAGCTAAACTCGATTTAAGACGTGAGTTATCCGTTAGAATATCATTTAATATAAAAAAAAATCTGTTTTTAATGGTCTTTTACCTAATGGGTCTCAATTAATTCGGATTCCCACGTCTCCCATTTATTACGGATAGAAAATAATTGTTGTTTGTTACCAGCTTTTGTTTAACTTGCCTTGTTTGTGAGGTCAGATCGTGCAAGTTTGTATTGACCCACTTTCAGTGGACGGTTTGACTGAAATTTGCTATAGGTACTTATCTAAGTTTGATAACAATACGCGTAGAGTAGCAAAAAGTTGAGCCTGCTAAAATCTTCTTTCTTCTTCTTCTTTGCTACATCCCACTTTAAGTGGGATCAGCTCTCCTAATCTTGAGGCGCCAAGACGTTCTGTCTTTGAGCCAGCAAAAATATTGTATCAAAAATGACACCACTCACTCACACTCACGAGCAGATCTATGTATATACCTAAGGGCTTTTTGGGCCGCAGTGCCACGTGGAAATAATGGTCCCCTAACCCCCATTGTGGAACTATTATATTATTTTAACAAAATCGCAATGTATAGAATAGGAAAAAGATAGGATGGATAAGCAGAATATTTACTACGGTTCTAGGTGAAAATAACATTATGCTTGAAAATTGCAATTTTGCCCAAATCTATATCTATACTAGACCAACGTGTGAGTGTCTGACAAATCGCAATTAGTTCATTAATTAAGTATGTAAACCCCAACCAAGTAACATTAGCCCAGTGCCGACAAATTTGCCCTTGATTTCCTTAAAGCAATGTGACGCTGGGAAAACAAGCGAACGAAGTTAAGAGTATGTTTCTCTCGTATGACAGTGCAGTTGTTTGTTTCATGCTTCAATATCGTATTCAAAACAATAGCAAGAGAACATTGGATCTGAAATACTATTGGAACTCATAACCTCAACACAAATAACGCACTTAGCTTGGTAGCAGAATATGCTCTATCCAGTACGTATAAAACTCAACGTCCTACAGGAACAAGTTTAGGATTTCAACGTCGAAGCGTTCCATATGATATGACATTATTGTTTCGTGGGAGTCACAAGGGTTGTTAAATAAAATAAACTTCATTCAACTTCATAAATATTATTAAACTTAATAAAAAAACCGGACAACCTACACGTAGATAGTTTCGTGTACAAATAGTATTAGTTTGTTATTTTCATGTTTTTGTAAAGACGTAAATATGTATGCAAAGACTAAAAACGATTTTATACTAATTTTTTAGGGTTTTGGACCTCAACAGGAGAACACTGAATCCTATAGAATCACTTTGTAGTCTGTCTGTCCGTCTGTCAAAAACCTTTGTCTCGCATAATATAAAATAGGTAATTAAGTCAGATACAGTTATTAAACTCAATTAGTCACGTTAAATTGTTATAGGAAAAGCAATATTTCAAACGATTATCTTTTGACAACCCTTGGATACATCCAAAGGCATAACCCACTTTGTTTACCATCTGTACATGTATCTCGATGCAATTGAAATCGAGTCGAGTGATACTCAATATAGGTTTATGATGGAACCCTGTCGCAGGCAGCCTCTGCTGACATTAACTGTAGCAAATATGGCATCACTAGCTTTTGTGGTATTCGGTTATCGCACGCAGTTCCCTCGGGAACTGTGCATTTTTCCGGGATATAAAGTAAATCTTGTTGGCACTTCCATTTACTGCAATGATCCAGGCTAACATTAACAAGAACGACCGGACAAGACCTAATGGCCCAGTGGTGGATGGCCTAGTGGTTAGAGAACTTAACTACGAAGCTTGAAGTCGCGGGTCGGGCCGGGGCAGATATTTGTATGAATAATACGAATTTCGTTCTCGGGTCTTGGATATTTGATATGTATTTAAGTATGTATTTATCTATATACTTTAGTATGTTAAGTTTATCCGTTTCCTAGTGTCCATAGGACAAGCTTTGCTTAGTTTGGGAATAGGTTAATTGGTGTCAAGTTTCCCATGATGTTTTTCTTTATGCCTATTTAAAAGTGCCGCAAATGCTGACTGCGATAGGTTCTACCAAGTGTCACACACAAGCTTTGCGAAAGTTATAAAAAGCTCTAGCTACATGATTTAACTCTAATAACATCCGGAGTGAAAATAAATCTCTATCATTTCTGAGGAAAACGATGTGAAAATAATTGGGTAATGCGTCACGTACGAATTAGGCGAGCAAACACTCCATATTTGTCGAGGCCGGCGGTTAATAGAAACGAGATCGTCAGGTGTGCTGACTCACGATCGGTGAGAAGACAACACAGAGACTAAGTCGTCATAGGTAAAATGATAAATTGAAAATACAAGCTGAAATATAGATGCATAGAAAAATCAGAAAAATAAGACCAGCATTAGGAATCGAACCCAGGTCCTGGACCTATTTCAGTTTGTATTTTCAATTTAGGTTTTACGAGATGACTGTAAAAGTAAAAACTTGGAATTGAAATTAAAAATACAAAAAGATTCCAAAAAAAACAATCTTAAAAAGATAAATGCTGCAACTGCGAAGCCTGTTGTTGATATTCCGCTGTCCCCATTTTAGGGTGTTTTACCCTAAATTTAGGGTATTTTTACAAGTTTGAGGTATTTTTTTTATAAGTTTTGGGGAGGTAGCATCTACAGGATGTTAAAAAAATCCCATACTATAATTTAACCCACACTAAGGTAAGATAAACACTAAACGATACATACATTGTACAAATTAAGTATTAAGTAAGTTTTAATGTACTAACCTAAGTATTACGATACAAGGGGAAAAACATAGAAATAAAAAAAAATAGTTTTGTACGGAACTTGAGTCACAAGAAGACTATAAGATGACTGTAAAACACTTCACTTTTCACTTTGTTTCACTTTTGCGGGGACACGCAAAATCGTATATTTTTATTTTGGTATTTACTTTATGTTTTGTTTGTGTTTGCTGTCTATTGTTTTGTGAATAAATGTCTTTCTTTCTTTTCTTTCTTTAAAATAAATATTTAAGTACCTAATTGATATTTTAGGCGAGGGTCGAACTTGCTTTTTCCACAAAGAACTTAACCAAGTCTACCAACCCTTGTCTCTGTGGCGTATTTACTCCTATACTCTTTGTCACCTATACGATTTGGTCGTTCCGTTTCGTCTATGAAATTAATAACGTTTAAGGGTTTTCGCCAATGTCAGGCTGCGGAGAAAACGTTGGGTCCGAGGAATGGATACCGACATTAGGAATGAGATCCGACTTACAATCGATCGAGTTGCGGGGTCTGCGTTCGTGAACACTTAAAACATTTGATATTCTTAACTAGCTATCGAAATGGCTGTTCGATAAGGTTTTACGGGATGACCGTAAAAGTAACAAATTGGAGTTGAAATAAAAAATACGAAAAGACTCCAAATTAACTTATGTTTATTTCTATGTTTGTTTTATGGCGTTAAATAAATGTATTTTCTTTCTTTCTTTCTTTTAACCAATCATAATTTGATTGCTTAGTAGCGACATCTCTTGTCTGTGTGAGCGGTCAGTTCCAAAAGAGTGGTACGTCTCTCGACGAGAGCGAAACATAATGCTGCTGCTTAAGTAGCGTTGTGGAAAAAAAGCAACCTAAAATAAGTGTGCACAGGAGAAATTTGTGTATGTACTCCTGTCAAGTGGTAGTATAGGGGTATGCCACACAGCACGGAATGCTGAGGACTAAAGTTCGATTCCCAGTTTTTCTCTGTTTCGATAAGGTTTTACGGGATGACCGTAAAAGTAATAAATTTGGAGTTGAAATAAATGTACAAAAAGACTTCAAAAACCAATCGTAACGAAACCTCACCTCACCTCACTTCACCTGAAGAAATGTACATAGGTGATTTTTACTAAACCTAACATTTTACCAAACATTTAAATATGGTTGGTCATTTGGAGTATTTTTTATTTTAGCTCCAAATTTGTTACTTTTACAGTCATCCCGTAAATCCATTTTCGAAAATACAAACTAAGACCTGGATACACAGAAAAACCAGAAAAAGAGACCAGCGTTGGGAATCGAACCCAGGTCCTCAGCATTCCGTGCTGCGTGCCATACCCCTACACTACCACTGGACAGGAGTACAGACACGAATATCTCTTTTGCACCTATGGGTCTCAGGTTGCTTATTTCTACTATGCTACTTAAGCAGCAACACTAGCGACATGGAGAGACGTCACACACTTTTGGAATTTTGTATTTTTAATATTTACCTATGGCACGCGAAAAAAAAACCATGCACGTCACTAAATAATCGAATTCATAATTCATAATTCATAATTGCAGGTAAAAATAAATCTAGATTTAGTTGTTAAGCCTGGCTTAAGCTTGACAGTTCCATACATTTTGACACTACTAAACTAAGCTTAACGCTAACTCGAGCGATATTTGTGTGTTTCCAGCAAGTGGCCATAAATGATTTATAACTACTTAATTAATAGTTTGATACTCATTCGTGCAACCACGATGTCAACAATCTACGATGGCACATCATAGCCAGGTTACTCCAGGTTATTACGATTTTCACAAAAATTGCCAAATTCGCCCTTAAAGGTTCACCACCCGTGACTTAGGATGATTTATCCTGGTACAGTCAGATAACCTTTACCATAGTAAAAGAGAACAAGTAGGTCCACTCCGACCCTTTAAAAGACTTAAGGGCCTACTCCGACGCGGTCGATCAGGGTTGTCGACGTCTATTTAAGATTAATTACCTACCGGCAAATAATTTTAGTACGAAAGATAACTTAAAATAGTCCAATATCTGTGACTAGCGGATGGTTCCGCTGGTCAGACAGGTTCTGCTGGTCTGGTGACCGATTCTACGCAGTTATATTATTATTATTATACTAAATTTAAAAATGTTACATATAAATTCGCCGTAACGGTGATGGCGACTATATACGAGTACATACTACTCATGTTTACCTACACATAATACTATAACTATATTGTTTATAGGTAGGTATCCATTATTTTTTATGTGTCCTTGCACGAAACTATTACAGTAGATTGATATATCACTAATTTACAACTATACCTAATATAAAAAAGAAAAAGAAGCGAGCGCAAGACGAGCGAACTAAAATCGAAACATACGACGCGGACGAAAGCGCAGCCTTGACTAAAGAAAACCTAATCCTCTTAAGTTATAAGTGTGTGCGTGCGTACCGGCGCCAATTGGTGCGCACATATTTAAGCCGCGCGATGCACTTTTGTTCGTAGTTAGCCGACTTGTTCTCTTTTACTATGCCTTTATTTACCGAACACCCTGTACACTAGTTTGAAACCCTACACAGTGGACGACCACGCCAGACCGATTTCGATTTACTTGGTATTTAATGGTGCCTTATAATTAACTGAATCATAAAATATTAAGAAATAGGCAATTATCTAATAGTTAATTTAAATCACTATCATTAATATAGTAATTATTGAAAAATTAATATGTCATTAAATAATTGCTAATGTTTTAATTTTTCATATAAGCTCCCTCGCTACTTCTAACTCACAGTACGCCTTTTATAGTGACAGCGCGTGGACTCTTTGAGTTTCTTTCAAAACAAACAATGCATTGTAAACAGTGTGGTTTCGAGGACTTAGGTTCTCGATGTGCAATGTCGGTCACAGAACGGATGGCCATGTTAATGGCGGCGTACTTAGAAAATGTTGATGAGGAAGATACTGCTCCGATGATCCCCTCGCCGCATCTTGCCAGCCCCGGGGCACCACCTGCGACCCCCGGGCCACTCCCTGAAACCCCCAGGACACCGGCGCCAGCATCTTCATCACGTTTCGTCGTCGGAGGAGTTCTAAAACCGGACAAAAGGGCTAAGGACCGAAAAGGTTGCTGTGTCATTGTGTAGAAAATATCTTTCATCATCATAGTCATCATCAGCCGGAAGACGTCCACTGCTAGACAGAGGCCTCCCCCTTAAAACGCCACAATGAACGACAACTCGCCACTGCATCCACCGGTTTCCCGCAACTCTCACGATATCGTAAATATTTTTGTAAATTAATAAAATTATAAATAACACGTGTAAATAAGTTTATATTTAATCAACCGCCCACCCCTAGCTTTGAATACTTTAGCTTTCACAAATTATTTAATTTGAAACAGTTCGGTTTTCAAAAAATAAAATCAACCAATATGGTTTTAAGAAAAGTCATCGATTGTGTGCTTGAGGCTCCGGATGGATCGCAAAAATGTCCAAGCATATTTTGTGATCTGTCAAAAGGCATGATGTACTTTTGGAAAAGCTTGAGTACTACGGATTTAAAGTTAAAGAATTAAACATGCTTAAAAGCTGAGTACACTACATAAATACGAAAAACAAAATTCCGAAAGTCGGAATCACGAACTTCAAAATACCGATTTTTATAATGCTGAATGTTTTAAAACTCCTAATATGACTATTCCGATTGTTCATAAATCCGATTTTTACGAATCCAAAAATTTAAATATCTAAGGTTTAAAAAAGTACGATTTTCAAAATTCCGAAGTTTAATAAACCGAACAATAAGAAGTCCGACTCAATAGTAATCCGAAATGTCAAAAGTACGAATTCCAAATACCAAAATACCGATTTTCAAAATTCCTAATTTCAATACTCCGAACAATAAGAAGTCCGACTAAGTAATAATCCGAATATCAAAAATACGAATTCCGATTACTAAAATACCGATTTTCGAAATTCCGAAAATTCAGAATTACGAATTACTGTTACTTATAACTAATAAATCAATAATTTAAACCCAAATGTTTAAGATCCCTACCGCAACTACCTAACACCCGAATTTAAAATGCTTCAACTACATGGTGTGCATAGGTATACCTACATAAGTTCTTTTGCCAAAAATTTTACGATTCTAAGACAAACTCGACGGAGCTCCGCTTCGCGAGCTCCTATTCCATGTAGTTAAGGCGCTTCGCGCCTTGACGCAATTCTAACCTAACCTAACCTAAACAGGTTAGACTGACCTATAAAAGTAGATATTGTTATTAATTGTCATGAATGTAGCAATTCAGCATAATTTTAGGAGCACCCAAATAGTCTGAAATATTTTTTTAGTATTTCAATTTTCAAAATTCCGAATTTCACAATTCCTAAGACATATGATTCCGATTAATTAAAAATACGAAATTTATTTCACCGAATTTCAAAATTCCGAATCAGCAATGAAATTTCGGAAAATTGATAGTAAGGATATATAATACTTCGTACTTTTTATTCTTCGGAGTTATAAAAATCGGATATAAAAAAAATCGGAATTTTGAAATTCGACTAAATTAATTACGTTTTTTTGATTAATCGGAATTGTAAGTCTTAGAAATTGTGAAATTCGGAGTTTTTAAAATCGGAATTAGCAAATTCGAGTATTTGGGTGTTCCCTTAGAAGCTATCTATGGTCGGGGCCATAATTCGTGAGACAACTTTGACAATTCATTGTGCACAAGTGTTGCCACAGACAGGGTAGTGCTGTTCGTGTCGATATTAAAAAATATCACGGCATTGGCTTCGTCGGGGCATTGCGGGTCATTGCGGGGCATTCGTCGATTTTTCACTTTGAATCGTAATGGATCGTAAACCTCAGCAGGGCTACTATGAAACTCAAAACTTAATATGAGAGCGAGAGGGACGGTACGATATGAACTTCGATTTTCGAACTTCGGAGTAGGCCCTCTGAAACGATTCACAGATCGGATCGTATGCTCTTGAATCGTTCTCACAAAAATCGTATCAAAAACTTACTTGAAATTTGTATTTATTTTGACAATTTGAATATTACATCTGACCACACATTGGATTTAATCGTTAGAGCCATCGCTTTAATCACAATAAAATGAAATTATTATTCACACAGGACGATATTTACAGCACAAAGAATGTAAAATAAATACAATTTAGCTGTGTATGACTTTTTTTAACTATCCGCATCCTGTTTCATTATTTTTATGTATCTATTTGCTTCGGTTAGTAACATAAGCAATGGTGACTAGTAATGCGACTTTATTGCGGTATCCGTTTATAATCGATTTGTCTTCATTAAGATAGTAAATAGTCAATACTTACTTATAATATCATAACAAATTAATAAATTGTCTGTAAATACGATTTAATGGATACGATTCACTTTATTTCCGAATCGAATCGGTTGAAGATTATGTTGAAATGAATAGATTAAAAAATCGCTACATCGTATCCATCGCTAAATCAATCTTCATAAAAATGGAATCCTAACGTGCATCCCTATTTCGTGTAACAAACTTTTGTAACCCATTCGGCTTCCATTTCCCGGAGTATTTGAACGTGTTTCGTGGTTTTCTGCATCTCTCGCTCACTGTGCGCATTTTATCTGTTATGTTTTTGTTTTGTTTGGTTAAATTTTCGTTGTGTTATATCTTTGTTACTTTGAATTGGTACAAAAAAATCCCTCTTAGCAAACCATTTAGTCGAATCGACAATGAATATCGATATCGGCTACATTACTTTTTAATTTCGTCGAACCCTGGTAACTCTTTACCTGTCATTGACTTGTCAAAGTTGTCTCACGAATTATGGCCCCGAGTAAAGGTAATAGAAAACAAGTAGTTCAAGCTGAAATTAATATTGGTGTAACACAAGGATCTATTCTAGGACCGTTGCTATTTTTATTGTATGTCAATGACCTCCCTAGTTGTTTACCAGAATACGCAATGGTTACTTTGTACGCAGATGATAGACATGTAGGAATTAAAGATAGAGATGTTACAAACTTAAGACAAATAATTAAAAACGTACTTGTAACGCTTAAATATTGGTTTACTGCAAATGGAATTGTATTGAATATTAATAAAACACATCTACTCACCTATAGTTATGAATCTACCAATAATTCAAATAGTTTGATTTAAACACGGTTAGTGATATAACTTTCTTAGGATACAAGATTGATAGCAAATTGAGCCATTCGCTTCATATCGACCATATTTGTAAGAAAATAACAAGTGGTAATTCTGCTTTACTTAAACTTAAATCGCTACTGAATAAAAAATCCTTAATCAATGTTTACTACGCTTATGTTCATTCAAACCTTATTTATGCTGTAACACTTTGGGGAAATGGAAAGGATATTCAGAAATTATTAATATTACAGAAACAAGCTTTAAGAATGACTGGAATGCTTTAAGAAGGACTGCACAGAAGGACATCAGATCAGCGAGACAGTATTTCACAAAAGGCAGAATAATGACTGTGATATCTTTGTATTTATTTAGTAGTCTAATTGAAGTTCACCAAAAAAAAACTAATTTAAAGAAATGGTCAGATATATACAAGGACATATAACACCAGAAACAAAGAAAAATTGTATGTACCAAAATCTAAGTTAAGAAAAACATTTAAGCAGGGTTTACCGCTTAAAATAAGTTTGTATAATTCAATACCATTGGAAATTACTTCATTAGTTATGAATAGGTTTCAGAAAATTAAAGCACTTTTTCGAATTACATCCACTGTATTCAGTAAATGAGTTCAGGGACTTGATTAAAGAAAAATCCGAATCTGATGTACTGAAATTGTTTAAGTACTTAGATTAAGAGTTTCTAATGTGTGTAATTAGTTGTAATGACTTGCTAAATACGACTTTACTTGGCCAAATAAATGAATTTGAATTTAATTTACACTAGTATCTGTAGTTACTAATGACAAAGATTAAACTCACTTTTTGTGTGGAGATTAAAAAAAAGTTAGTTTAAAATCTCCACACAAAAAGTGAGTTCAATCTTTGTCATTAGTAACTACAGATACCAGTGCAAAACCAGGGGTGGGGTGGGCGGTTGATGAAATATAAACTTATTTACACGTGTTATTTATAACTGTGCATTTTTCCGGGATATAAAGTAAATCTTGTTGACACTTTCAACTACTGAAATGGTCCAGGCTAACATTAACAAGACCAACCGGACAAGACCTAGTGGCCTAGTGGTGGGTGGCCTAGTGGTTAGAGAACTTGACTACGAAGCTTGAAGTCCCGGGTTCGAGTCCTGGCCGGGGCAGATATTTGTATGAATAAAACGAATGTTTGTTCTCCGGTCTTGGATGTTTAATATATAATTAATTATGTATTTATCTATATAAGTTTAAAAAACAACCTAAGATATGTCTGCATAGGAAAAATTTGTGTCTGTACTCCTGTCCTGTGGTAGTGTAAGGGTATGGCACGCAGCACGGAATGCCGAGGACTAAGGTTCGATTCCCAGTTTTTCTCTGTTTCGATAAGGTTTTACGGGATGACCGTAAAAGTAATAAATTTGGAGTTGAAATAAATGTACAAAAAGACTTCAAAAACCAATCGTAACGAAACCTCACCTCACCTCACTTCACCTGAAGAAATATACATAGGTTATTTTTACTAAACCTACATTTTACCAAACATTTTACATATGGTTGGTTATTTGGAGTATTTTTTATTTCAACTCAAATTTGTTACTTTTACAGTCATCCCGTAAATCCATTATCGAAAATACAAACTAAGACCTGGATACACAGAAAAACCAGAAAAAGATACCAGCGTTGGGAATCGAACCCAGGTCCTCAGCATTCCGTGCTGCGTGCCATACCCCTACACTACTACTGGACAGGAGTTCAGACACGAATATCTCCTTTGCAACCATATCTCAGGTTGCTTATTTCTACTATGCTACTTAAGCAGCAGCACTAGCGACATCGAGTGACGTCACACACTTTTGTAATTTTGTATTTTCGATATTTAACCGTAGCACGCGAAAAAAAACCATGCACGTCACTAATAATCGAATTCATAATTTAGACCCACTTGCAGGTAAAAATAAATCTAGATTTATTTATTTATTCATTTAATCATTGTTATGTCATGTTACATATATAAGGTGTTGCATTATTATTATAAGTCAAGCCATGATGCCCTGTCAGGGCATACAATAATTTAAGTAGATCTTATAACTACCCACACCCAAAATAAACAATTAATAAAACTAATAAAATCAAATAAACTCAATAAAACAATGTCAATAAACATGTCAATCTGGGATTCGAAGATATAAATTAAATATGGAATAGAACATTAAACAGTATGTTATGTTTCTGCACTAGAGATAGTTATTCAAACATTGTGATTTATAATAGTCTCGTCATTTAAAAAATCATCCACCGAGTAAAACATTTTTTATTAGTAAATTAAAGGCCTAATTTATTTTTGAACAGATTTAGTCATTAAGCCTGGCTTAAGCTTGACAGTTCAATACATTTTGACACTACTAAACTAAGCTTAACGCTAACTCGAGATTTGTGTGTTTCCAACAAGTGGCCATAAATGATTTATACTCAATTAATAGTTTGATACTCATTCGTGCAACCACGATGTCAACAATCTCCGATGGCACGTCATAGCCAGGTTACTCCAGGTTATTACGATTTTCACAAAAATTGACAAATTCGCCCTTAAAGGTTCACCACCCGTGACTTAGGATGATTTATCCTGGCACAGTCAGATAACCTTTACCATAGTAAAAGAGAACAAGTAGGTCCACTCCGACCCTTTAAAAGACTTAAGTGCCTACTCCGACGCGGTCGATCAGGGTTGTCGACGTCTATTTAAGATTAATTACTTACCGGCAAATAATTTTAGTACGAAAGATAACTTAAAATAGTCCAATATCTGTGCCTAGCGGAACCAGACAGATTCTACGCCGTTATATTATTATTATTATACTAAACTTAAAAATTTTACGTATAAATTCGCAGTAACGGTGATGGCGACTATATACATACTACTCATGTTTACCTACACATAATACTATAACTATATTGTTTATAGGTAGGTATCCATTATTTTTTATGTGTCCTTGCACGAAACTACCTATTACAGTAGACTGATATACCACTAATTTACAACTATACCTAATATAAAAAACGCGCGAAGCGAGCGCAAGATGAGCGAACTAAAATCGAAACGTACGACGCGAACGACAGCGCAGCCTTGACTAAAGAAAACTTAATCCTCTTAAGTTATAGTGTGTGCGTGCGTACCGGCGCTAATTGGTGCGCACACATTTAAGCCGCGCGATGCACTTTTGTTCGTAGTGAGCCTACTTGTTCTCTTTTACTATGCCTTTATTTGCCGAACACCCTGTACACTAGTTTGAAACCCTAAACAGTGGACGACCACGCAAGACCGATTTCGATTTACTTGGTATTTAATGGTGCCTCATAATTAAATGAATCACAAAATATTAAGCACTAGGCAATTATATAATAGTTAATTTAAATCACTATCATTAATATAGTAATTATTGAAAAATTAATATGTCTAAAAAATAATTGCTAATGTTTTAATTTTGCATAAAAGCTGGAATTTCTGCTTCTAACTCACAGTATGCCTTTTATAGTGACAGCGCGTGGATTCTTTGAGTGTCTTTCAAAACAAACAATGCATTGTAAACAGTGTGGCAGTGAGGACAAAGGTTCTCGATGTGCAACGTCAGTCACGGATCGGCTGGCCATGTTAATGGCGGCGTACTTAGAAAATGTTGATGAGGAAGACACTGCTCCGACGAGCCTCTCGCCGGATCTTGCCAGCCCCGGGGCACCACCCGCGACCCCCGGGCCACCCCCTGAAACCCCCAGGACACCGGCGCCAGCATCTTCGTCACGTTTCGTCGTCGGAGGAGTTCTAAATCCGGACAAAAGGGCTAAGGACCGAAAAGGTTGCTGTGTCATTGTGTAGAAAATATCTTTCATCATCATAGTCATCATCAGCCGGAAGACGTCCACTGTTAGACAGAGGCCTCCCCCTTAAAACGCCACAATGAACGACAACTCGCCACTGCATCCACCGGTTTCCCGCAACTCTCACGATATCGTAAATATTTTTGTAAATTAATAAAATTATAAATAACACGTGTAAATAAGTTTATATTTAATCAACCGCCCACCCCTAGCTTTGAATACTTTAGCTTTCACAAATTATTTAATTTGAAACAGTTCGGTTTTCAAAAAATAAAATCAACCAATATGGTTTTAAGAAAAGTCATCGATTTTGTGCTTGAGGCTCCGGATGATCCATGCATGTCCAAGCCAAAATGTCCAAGCATATTTTGTGATCTGTCAAAAGGCATGATGTACTTTTGGAAAAGCTTGAGTACTACGGATTTAAAGTTAAAGAATTAAACATGCTTAAAAGCTGAGTACACTACATAAATACGAAAAACGAAATTCCGAAAGTCGGAATCACGAACTTCAAAATACCGATTTTTATAATTCTGAATGTTTTAAAACTCCTAATATGACTATTCCGATTGTTCATAAATCCGATTTTTACAAATCCAAAAATTTAAATATCTAAGGTTTAAAAGTACGATTTGCAAAATTCCGAAGTTTAATAAACCGAACAATAAGAAGTCCGACTCAATAGTAATCCGAAATGTCAAAAGTACGAATTCCAAATACCAAAATACCGATTTTCAAAATTCCAAATTTCAATACTCCGAACAATAAGAAGTCCGACTAAGTAATAATCCGAATATCAAAAATACGAATTCCGATTACTAAAATACCGATTTTCGAAATTCCGAAAATTCAGAATTACGAATTACTGTTACTTATAACTAATAAATCAATAATTTAAACCCAAATGTTTAAGATCCCTACCGCAACTACCTAACACCCGAATTTAAAATGCTTCATCTACATGGTGTGCATAAGTATACCTTTTTTTTTTTTTTTTTTTATTCGACTGGAAGGCAAACGAGCAAGTGGGTCTCCTGGTGGTAAGAGATCACCACCGCCCATAAACATCTGCAACACCAGGGGTATTGCAGATGCGTTGCCAACCTAGAGGCCTAAGTTGGAATACCTCAAGTGCCAGTAATTTCACCGGCTGTCTTACTCTCCGCGCCGAAACACAACAGTGCAAGCACTGCTGCTTCACGGCAGGATTAGCGAGCAAGATGGTGGTAGCAATCCGGGCGGACCTTGCACAAGGTCCTACCACCTGCAAAGGTCCTACCACCTACATAAGTTCTTTTGCCAAAAATTTTACGATTCTAAGACAAACTCGACGGAGCTCCGCTTCGCGAGCTCCTATTCCATGTAGTTAAGGCGCTTCGCGCCTTGACGCAATTCTAACCTAACCTAACCTAAACAGGTTTGACTGACCTAAAAAAGTAGATATTGTTATTAATTGTCATGAATGTAGCAATTCAGCATAATTTTAGGAGCACCCAAATAGTCTGAAATATTTTTTTAGTATTTCAATTTTCAAAATTCCGAATTTCGCAATTCCTCAGACATAATGATTCCGATTAATTAAAAATACGAAATTTATTTCACCGAATTTCAAAATTCCGAATTGATAGTCGGAATACTGTTTTTCGGGCTTATAATACTTCGTACTTTTTATTCTTCGGAGTTATAAAAATCGGACATAAAAAAATCGGAATTTTGAAATTCGACTAAATTAATTACGTTTTTTTGATTAAACGGAATTGTAAGTCTTAGAAATTGTGAAATTCGGAGTTTTTAAAATCGGAATTAGCAAATTCGAGTATTTGGGTGTTCCCTTAGAAGCTATCTATGGTCGGGGCCATAATTCGTGAGACAACTTTGACAATTCATTGTGCACAAGTGTTGCCACAGACAGGGTAGTGCTGTTCGTGTCGATATTAAAAAATATCACGGCATCGGCTTCTATCGATTTATCCATTACCTTCAAAAGAGGCGCCATTTTGTCAACGATAATGTAGCGATTGGCGGGGGCAGGGGGACTACTACGAAATTCGAAGTTTTTATCGTACCGTCCCTCTCATTTTCATTTTAAATAATTTAACGCCAGCAGGATAGCAAGATACGGAGTTCGAATTTTACGCTTCGTAGTATATAGGGCCAAGGGCGGGGGCCGGTGCGGCGCATTCGTCGATTTTTCACTTTGAATCGTAATGGATCGTAAACCTCAGCAGGGCTACTATGAAACTCAAAACTTAATACGAGAGCGAGAGGGACGGTACGATATGAACTTCGATTTTCGAACTTCGGAGTAGGCCCTCTGAAACGATTCACAGATCGGATCGTATGCTCTTGAATCGTTCTCACAAAAATCGTATCAAAAATTTATTTGAAATTTGTATTTATTTTGACAATTTGAATTTATTAGATCTGACCACACATTGGATTTAATCGTTAGAGCCATCGCTTTAATCACAATAAAATGAAATTATTATTCACACAGGACGATATTTACAGCACAAAGAATGTAAAATAAATTCAATTTAGCTGTGTATGACTTTTTTAACTATCCGCTTCCTGTTTCATTATTTTTATGTATCTATTTGCTTCGGTTAGTAACATAAGCAATGGGGATTAGTAATGCGACTTTATTGCGGTATCCGTTTATAGTCGATTTGTCTTCATTAAGATAATAAATAGTCAATACTTACTTATTATATCATAACAAATTAATAAATTATCTGTAAATACGATTTAATGGATACGATTCACTTTATTTCCGAATCGAATCGGTTGAAGATTATGTTGAAATGAATGGATTAAAAAATCGCTACATCGTATCCATCGCTAAATCAATCTTCATAAAAATCGAATCGTAACGTGCATCCCTATTTCGTGTAACAAACTTTTGTAACCCATTCGGCTTCCATTTCCCGGAGTGTTTGAATGTGTTTCGTGGTTTTCTGCATCTCTCGCTCACTGTGCGCATTTTATCTGTTACGTTTTTGTTTTGTTTGGTTAAATTTTCGTTGTGTTATATCTTTGTTACTTTGAATTGGTACAAAAAAATCACTCTTAGCAAACCATTTAGTCGAATCGACAATGAATATCGATATCGGCTACATTTCTTTTTAATTTCGTCGAACCCTGGTAGCCTTTTACCTGTCATTGACTTGTCAAAGTTGTCTCACGAATTATGGCCCCGAGTAAAGGTAATAGAAAACAAGTAGTTCAAGCTGAAATTAATATTGGTGTAACACAAGGATCTATTCTAGGACCGTTGCTATTTTTATTGTATGTCAATGACCTCCCTAGTTGTTTACCAGAATACGCAATGGTTACTTTGTACGCAGATTGTAGACATGTAGGAATTAAAGATAGAGATGTTACAAACTTAAGACAAATAATTAAAAACGTACTTGTAACGCTTAAGTATTGGTTTACTGCAAATGGAATTGTATTGAATACTAATAAAACACATCTACTCACCTATAGTTATGAATCTACCAATAATTCAAAGAGTTTGATTTAAACACGGTTAGTGATATAACTTTCTTAGGATACAAGATTGATAGCAAATTGAGCCATTCGCTTCATATCGACCATATTTGTAAGAAAATAACAAGTGGTAATTCTGCTTTACTTAAACTTAAATCGCTACTGAATAAGAAAAACCTTAATCAATGTTTACTACGCTTATGTTCATTCAAACCTTATTTATGCTGTAACACTTTGGGGAAATGGAAAGGATATTCAGAAATTATTAATATTACAGAAACGAGCTTTAAGAATGACTGGAATGCTTTAAGAAGGACTGCACAGAAGGACATCAGATCAGCGAGACAGTATTTCACAAAAGGCAGAATAATGACTGTGATATATTTGTATTTATTTAGTACTCTAATTGAAGTTCACCAAGAAAAAACTAATTCAAAGAAATGGTCAGATATACACAAGTACATATAACACCAGAAACAAAGAAAAATTGAATGTACCAGAATCTTAGTTAGGAAAAACATTTAAGCAGAGTTTACCGCTTAAAATAAGTTTGTATAATACAATACCATTGGAAATTACTTCATAAGATATGAATAGGTTTAAGAAAATTAAAGCACTTTTTCGAATCCACTGTATTCAGTAAATGAGTTCAGGGACTTGATTAAAGAAAAATCCGAATCTGATGTACTGAAATTGTTTAAGTACTTAGATTAAGAGTTTGTAATGTATGTAATTAGTTGTAATGACTTGCTAAATGTGACTTTACTTGGCCAAATAAATGAATTTGAATTTGAATTTACACTAGTATCTGTAGTTACTAATGACAAAGATTAAACTCACTTTTTGTGTGGAGATTAAAAAAAAATAAGTTAAAAATCTCCACACAAAAAGTGAGTTTAATCTTTGTCATTAGTAACTACAGATACCAATCCAAAGCCAGGGATGGGGTGGGCGTTTGATGAAATATAAACTTATTTACACGTGTTATTTATAATTTTATTAATTTACAAAAAAAAAAACAAATAATACAAAATTGATATTACATATAATATTTTCAGATAACCGTTGGGGGAGAAAAGTCCTCAAGTGGCGACCATGAACCGGAAGACGAAGCGTTGGCTGGCCTCCCACCAGATGGACTGACGATATCGTGAGAGTTGCGGGAAACCGGTGGATGCAAGTAGCGAGTTGTCGTTCATTGTGGCGTTCTAAGCGGGAGGCCTTTGTCCAGCAGTGGACGTCTTCCGGCTGATGATGACGATAATGATGATAGATATTTCCTACACAATGGCACAGCAACCTTTCCGGACCTGTGCTCTTTTTTTCGGTTGAAGGACTCCTCCGACGAAACGTAACTTCATGTCCTCGTCGGTTCTGCCGCGATCTGACGAGCGACTCGAAGATGCTGGGGACGGTGTCTTGGGGGTTTCAGGGGGAGGCCCGGGGGTCGCGGGTGGTGCCCCGGGGCTGGCAAGATCCGGCGAGGGGATCGTCGGAGCAGTGTCTTCCTGCTCTAAATTTTGTAAGGACGCCGCCATTAACATGGCCATCCGGTCCGTGACCGACATTGCACATCGAGAACCTTTGTCCTCAGCACCACAGTGTTTGTAATCCATTGTTTCTTTTGACAGAAACTCAATGAGTCCACGCGCTGTCACTATAAAAGGAATACTGTGAGTTAGAAGCAGCGAGGCCAGCTTTTATGAAAAATTAAAACATTATCAATAATTTGATTTATTAGTTATAAGTAACAGTAATTCGTAATTCTGAATTTTCGGAATTTCGAAAATCGGTAATTTAGTAATCGGAATTCGTATTTTTGATATTCGGATTATTATTTAGTCGGACTTCTTATTATTCGGAGTATTGAAATTTGGAATTTTGAAAATCGGTATTTTGGTATTCGGAATTCGTATTTTTGATATTTCGGATTACTATTGAGTCGGAATTCTTATTGTTCGGTTTATTAAACTTCGGAATTTTGAAAATCGTACTTTTAAACATTAGATATTTAAATTTTTGGATTTATAAAAATCGGATTTATGAACAATCGGAATAGTCATATTTGGAGTTTTAAAACATTCGGAATTATAAAAATCGGTATTTTGAAGTTCGTGATTCCAATTTTCGGAATTTCGTTTTTCGTATTTATGTAGTGTACTCAGCTTTTAAGCATGTTTAATTCTTTAACTTTAAATCCGTAGAACTCAAGCTTTTCCAAAAGTACATCATGCCTTAACAATCAAATGCTTTTGACAGATCACAAAATATGCTTGAACATTTTTGCGATCCATCCAGAGCCTCAAGCACAAAATCGATGACTTTTCTTAAAACCATATTGGTTGATTTTCTTCTTTGAAAGCCGAACTGTTTCAAATTAAATAATTTATGAAAGTAAAAGTATTCAAAGCGAGGGGTGGGCGGTTGATTAAATATAAACTTATTTTACACGTGTTATTTATAATTTTATTAATTTACAAAAATATTTACGATGTCGTGAGAGTTGCGGGAAACCGGTGGATGCAAGTGGCGCGTTGTCGTTCATTGTGGCGTTGTAAGGGGGAGGTCTCTGTCCAGCAGTGGACACCTTCCGGCTGATGATGACGATGATGATGAAAGATATTTTCTACACAATGACACAGCAACCTTTTCGGACCTTAACCTTTTTCTCCGGTTTAAGGTCTCCTCCGACGAAACGTGACTCGTTGGTTCTGCTGCGAACCAACGAGCGAATCGGCGACAGTGTCCTGGGGGTTTCAGGGGCTGGCCCGGGGGTCGCGGGTGGTGCCCCGGGGCTGGCAAGATGCGGCGAGGGGATCATCGGAGCAGTGTCTTCCTCATCAAAATTTTCTAAGTACGCCGCCATTAACATGGCCATCCGATCCGTTACTGACACTGCACATCGAGAACCTTTGTCCTCTGCACCACACTGTTTACAATGCATTGTTTGTTTTGAAAGAAACTCAAAGAGTCCACGCGCTGTCACTATAAAAGGCATACTGTGAGTTAGAAGCAGGGAGGCCAGCTTTTATGAAAAATTAAAACATTAGCAATTAATAAAAGACATATTAATTTTTCAATAATTATTATATTAATGATAGCGATTTCAATTAATTATTAGATAATTGCCTATTGCTTAATATTTTGTGATTCAGTTAATTATGAGGCACCATTAAATAACAAGTAAATCGAAATCGGTTTTGCGTGGTCGTCCACTGTACGTAAGGTTTCAAACTAGTGTACAGGATGTTTGGTAAATAAAGGCATAGTAAAAGAGAACAAGTAGGCTTACTACGAACAAAAGTGCATCGCGCGGCTTAAATGTGTGCGCGCCGGTTGTACTTTAATTTAAGAGGATTAAGTTTTCTTTAGCCAAGGCTGCGCTGTCGTCAGCGTCGTACGTTTCGATTTTAGTTCGCTTGTCTTGCGCTCGCTTCGCGCGATGATCACCTTTTACGTTCGCGTACTCATACTTACGTATTTTTTGTATTAAGTATAGTTGTAAATTAGTGGTATATCAGTCTACTGTAATAGTTTCGTGCAAGGACACATAAAAATTAATAGATAAACAATATAGTTAATAGTATTATGTGTAGGTAAACATGAGTAGTTTGTATTATACAATATATACATACTTATAATATTCATAGACTACGAAAAGGCATTCGACACGGTAGAACATTGGGCAGTCATACACTATTTGCAAAGATGCCAAGTCGACAGCAGGTATATGGGTCAAGCCGAGGTTTTTGCCACAAATAGCGCAACGCATAGTGACGCAAACTGGTAACGCAAAATAGTTAAGGATGCGTACACAGTGTGTGATTTTCGTTAAAGAAATATAGAATTAATCATCATCATCATCATCATCATCATGTCAGCCGAAAGACGTCCACTGCTGGACATAGGCCTCCCCCAAGGCTCTCCACTCAGACCTTATTGTACTTGGATACGTTCTTTATGAAGTTAAATAATACATCGAATAATAGAAATTCGTCATAACCAAGGGTTGAAAGTAACTTGTTACAGCAAAGATACCGCTTTAAATTCAGATAATATCATCAAAATTAAATACTATTATTTATTTCGAATACGCGGAAAGTAGAAAAAAAAAAATTATAACAAAAAATAGAACCGACTACAAAAAACCATGAAAATAATTTTCTACCAG
The DNA here is from genome assembly GCA_037349165.1 of Choristoneura rosaceana. Lineage (NCBI taxonomy): Eukaryota > Metazoa > Arthropoda > Insecta > Lepidoptera > Tortricidae > Choristoneura > Choristoneura rosaceana. The sequence goes on along the minus strand of JAZBNJ010000041.1, from coordinate 11,928,767 downwards.
TCTGAAGTCGGTGCCTCAGCACGAGCCAGCAGGAGTGATTGAAGCCATTTACTCGTATAGTTGTAGGTGAGGTAGACGATTATAGGTCCACTCCTGCTGGCTCGTGCTGAGGCACCGACTTCAGACTGGTAGAAAATTATTTTCATGGTTTTTTGTAGTCGGTTCTATTTTTTGTTCTAAAATTTTTTTTTCACGCTTTTTAGTGTAAAACATCTAAGATACAATAGTTTAATGTAAACTGCTCGTCACCTTGTACGAAAAATTGCTTTTTCCGATGCAGAGATGTTCATCATCGAGGAGTCCTGGTGCTTCACCACCCATTCCATTTCACCATATGCCGATTCCGAGGAGCATAAATTGCTTAGCAACTGTGTTAAAGACATTGAAATTCAACCTATGAAATACTTGTTATTGAGTAGTAACTCCGATGGTCAACTGTGGTCTTCATCATCAGTTCCACTTTACCAAATGATGATTTTCAAGAGCAAATGCACGAGTTACTACCAAATATATTAAAATTACCATAGATGTCCCTACAATTTTTGAAGAGTTCCCTCGATTTCCTTAGAATCCAATCATCAGATCCTGATTTGGTGCTTATGGGACCTAATTGAAAGCATTTCTAGACGAACGCAAAAAAAAATTTTCAAATCGGTTCATAAATGACGGAGATCTGAGGTAACAAACATAAAAAAAAATTAAAAAAAAAAAATACAACCGAATTGATAACCTCCTCCTTTTTTTTGAAGTCGGTTAAAAAGACACAGTGTTAGGAAATAAATATCCTACATTATACAAAAAAAAAATCACTAAGTTTGGTCATTTGTAAAAAAAAGGCATGACGCTTCAAGTTTTATTTTAAAATCTATATAACATATAATGAAATTGTATAACATCAGAAGCAAAAAAAAACACCCGAAAACCGAAAACGTATGTGTGCATGCATCTTTATTCGATAGCGCACAATAAAAGGTATCGCAAAGTGATGCAAAGTGGCATAAAGTCAGTTCTGCGCGACTGTGGCGCAAAAGGAACATATCATAATTCGATAAATAAGCTCTTTACGCAGGTTAATTTAGCCTTAAACGATTACACACACTTTGATAAATAACGAGCAAATACAATAACAGATATTAATTAAAAACTTACGTTGGAATCTCAACAAATGCACTCTGCGCCACGGGTGGGACACATTTCCCTCCGAACGAATTTAACATCGTACTCGAAAAATATAGCCGCTACTGCCTTATTGAAAGGACAAGGTATACTTTAATGTTGCCACTACTCAGATATAAATCCGCTTACTGTTTAGCTCCACAAAATAGGGAGTTGATGGTTGCGCAATAAAACTGACGCAAAGAAATGAAACCAAAAATTTTTAATTTTTTTTTTAAATGTGGGAAAAATAATGTTTTTTCTTAGAAAACATGAAACGATATTTAAAAGGTGGCTAGCTAACTATTATTTCATAACGTCGAATCAAAAATATAGTCACAAAGATGTCTTTATTTGGTTTTATTGATTCCGCAAGTGCACTACTGCAAAAGCGGACAACCGGTTTTTGCGAAAATTTGGTCATTTTTTGTAGTAAAATAATTTATAACTTTCCAAGTTTATGCATTTATTTCAACTTCTTCAGTGTCCGCGGTTCACCATTAGTTAGGGAATACAATGATATTTTTGAAATATATAAATAGGCATTATTTTAAAAAATAAATGAGGCGGACAGTTAGATTTCACGTTTTGTGGCAAAAACCTCGGCCTCACCCAAATAGAAGTTGTTCGGCAACGCTACAACTTCTACAAGTAAAGTTACACGAGCTGACGAACCCAGTTCCGGTGAAAAGGGATATAAGGCGAGATGACACCATTTCCCCTAATTGTTTACTTTTTGCTTAGAGAATATCTTTATCTCGGTCAAACCATGAGCCTAGAAAAGAGCGGAGAGGACTTGGAAATTCAGCGTCGAATTCGCTTAGGCTGGGTGGCATTCGGTAAATTGTCCGACGTGCTCAGAGAGGGTTCATAGTTAAATGCATAATCTATTAAGCAAAATAGGTGATTAATACCCATTTAACATCGTTAATGTTGACTCACTGAAATTAGTTATTGGAATGATAATATCTCATTAAATCATTGCAAAGAATAACGTGTTAATACATTTTATTTAAAAGCACGACTTTCTGCTGCCGTCTGACTATTACTCTTCGGCGCGTACGCAGGTCTAAAAGTCACAATGTATTGCAAGAGCTTTGAAATCGAATACCACGGTACTCTGTCATCAACATTTGACATAGAAAGGCTATCTATGTTAAGATCAGCGAATTTAATAGACAACCCGCAAGATGCCAACGCAGTTACAGTGACCGCCGCAACCTCACAATGTCCTGCGACCCCCGCGTCACCTTCTGCGATCCTCACGCCACCTTCTGCAATTTCTGTGCCACCTTCAGCGATCCTCACGCCACCTCTTGCGACCCCTGTGCCACCTTCTGCGAATCGCATGCCAACTCTACGGAACTCATCGCCACCCTCTATGACCCCCGAGCCTGCTCGCAGCGAAACCTTCAGAAATTGCAGATTGCCATACAACGGTTTCACACACAATCCCATAAGGGTAGAGGCATTTATAGCCCATATAGATACCCATGAAGAATGGTCAGGTATGTCCGATGAAAAGCCGTTGAACGAACTTGAAATGGTGCTTGAGGGAGGTGCAGCCAACTGGTGGTTAAATACTAATGAGATGCAACTGAGTGAAGTGGCTCCCATGAGCATTGCTATTCTCAACGAGCTATTGGCAAAAGCTAAAGGCGTTGAGGATGCATTGGCTGTAAGACCATATCCTTACATGGAGAGGGCCAAATTGGACGCTATAGAAGCATGCGGTGACATTGAGATTCTTAATACTACTGCTGTGGATGAAATTCCCGCAGAATTCAGAACCCCGCCCTGGAGCCGCAAAAAACGCAAGCAGCCATCGTGCCGCCGAAAGTTACACTTCGACTTGGCGGAATAAAATTGCCAAGCGGCGATTAAGGCATTTCACCCCCAAAGGTACAAGATAAATAATTAAACAGAATCTTATCTTACCTTGCATAGAGCTTACCATTATAAATGTTAGTAAATAGAATAAGAATAAATATATTTGATTTATTTTGCTATTTTTCATCATCATTATCATCATCCCAATATATATTAAGTAATCCAAGTAAGTAGTTCTTAATAAATTATGTTGTAATGGATAACTCACGTCTTAAATCGAGTTTATCTTGACATGTTTCGAGCTAATTCTTAGCCCTTCTTCCTAGGAGCAATGTGACTCTGCGGCTGCTGCAGCACGCCCACTGCGCGCCACCGCTCTGCTCGCACGACCACCCGACGAAACTAATAGCCATAAGAGACGATCAAATGGTCCGGCGGACCGAGAGGGACGCAGCCATCTGTTAGAATGGGATATCTTCTTTTAACTGACACTTGTGTCTCTCTCGGTCCGCCGGACCATTCGATCGTCTGATACGGCTTTAACACCGCGTACAACACCCGCATTTTCACTTTTTTATATGAGTGAGTCTCACGGTACATATACAGGGACTCTCTTTGTAATGCTTATGCAAAGGCGGGCTTATCCCTTTATAGGATCTCTACCAGTCAATCTTTAGGTGGATGAAAGAAAGAATAAATTTACTTGCCAGAATTCAGCACATCAAAAAAAACACAATTAAAAATAACCAACCTTATTGCATACTCTTACATACTGAAAAAGAAAGAAAATGACATTGTGCCAAAAGAAGCAAAAAGGACCATACTCAGCGTGTTCCCACGGCAAGCCGCAGTGCTGGTTTTCAGTATGACCCTTTAACTTACAACTAAACTTATAAATAAAAAAGGTTAATGCCGCGACAGCACGAACGTCAGAATACGAAATTAATCAAATAAAAGTTAAAAAAACTAAAGTTGAAGATTATTATAATAAAAAATAATTAAAAACAACAATAGATAAACAATTGAAATTATAAGTTGAAATTGCATATCAACTAATCGGTAACGTTTGTATGGGCGGTCGAATCGTTTTTTTTTTTAATACAATTTAACGCCACAAGCCGGTCAGCCATAAATATTTAAAATGCAGCGTTATTTAAAATGCAGCAAATTATTTTCATACGTAAAAATTGTAATGCCGAGTAACGCTTACCACTGAGACACGAAATACCTAAGTAAATTAACCTATGTTATGACTAATAACTGTGACCAGCTTGATTCATTTTATAAAAAGTTGCGCTCAGCTCGAGTGCCGTCATATTATTATTTGATGGCATTACAGGATGGCAGGATGGGATTCCCAATCCGCACTGGGCCCTCGTGGGAACTATGGCCCAAGCCCTCTCATTCTGAGAGGAGGCCTGTGCCCAGCAGTGGTACGACTATAGGCTGGGATGATGATGATGAGGATGGGATTACAGGAGGATGGCATTATATTATGGATGACAGCAATCAGTTACTGTGTTAGTGTGTTAGTGTAGGTGTCCATAGAACTCGATTTTCACCAACTTGCTTATTTTATAACCATGGAAATAGTTATTTGTTATGCAAGGCTGGAAAGTGACTGTTTGGCGCGAGTGCATTATATTGAAACCCGAGCAAGCGAAGGATTCTAGGATTGGACAGTCGAGGGTTTCAAAGGCACGAGACGCTAAACAACTTTACAGCCGAGCGAAACACACAATTTTTCACCTCACTACAGCGAGAAAAAGGCAAATGGAAGCAAAACTGTGCAAGTAGTTTTTAATAAGTCGATTTTATTAAGTATCCACTTATCAAATATTTTTAGTATTATAAAGGTACGAGTATAATAGTATTTACAATCCAAATCGATATAACCGTATTACAGTGGGTACGTACATACAGTTACTATTTTGAAAAGGATTGCATGGCATAAGTATCGAGGTGTACTAAAAATTAAAAGTAAAATTACAAAATAAATGTTTTTTAATAAGAATAAAATAACAGATTTAAATATTAGGTAATTCAACAAATGTATGACGAACTTTCTTTGTGAACACGTCAATATTCAACGCTTTCTTCCTCAACCTCGTATCAACCCGAATTGTATACAACAAATAAACACTCTATCACACTTAACATAAAGGTGATTCTATAGCAATATTGTGGCCAGATACGAGGTTGTGAAAGTAAGCGGCCGATGTATTTTCAAGGGGGCGGCCGTTCACGATAACGTTCGAATTTCAAAAACTCTTTCCAGCCTAGAGGATAAAAAGCTACTTTCCACGCAGATTTCGAAGGATAAAGAAAGCATTTTCGAGCTAGTGAGGTGAAAAATACAGTTTATAATTCTCAAATAAAAAGTAAACCAAATTATTTTTTAAACACATAATGACTTGGCCATCGCTCTCAACCTTTACCCATACTCGTATTATCTGTATCACTCAAGCGATAAGGCTAGGGCTAGCGCTACCTTCAATTAGAATTACTTTAAACAGCAGACGTTGACGATTATTGTTACGTCATTATGTATAAGTTATGTAGCCTTGCGACGGTCAAGTGATTGTGTTTAAAAAATAATTTGGTTTACTCTTTATTTGAGAACTATAAACTGTATTTTTCCACGGTTTTAAAATGAGCAAGTTGGTAAAAATCGAGTTCTATGGATACCCCCGGGATACCACCATTGACAAAAAAATAGACTTGATATAACATTGCATCTCGAACCTTTTTACCATTACAAGAACTGCGTTGCGTTGCGAGACTTGCAACTTTTTACATGTAATGTTTTTGATTGGTAATTAATTTACAAGTAGACACTAACTTGTAGTCTTCCATACATTCCAAAATTTAAGTAAATCTACGACATGTCATGCTAAATAAGCAACTGTAATACATAATGACAGCAAAGAATTGTTCGGCTTCGATAAATAAAAAAGTAAATTAAACAACAAGAGCATAAAACGAGCCATTTTACCTGAGGAGTTCATATAACCACCCGAAGTGCTATAGCGAGGGTGAACAGACACGTCAAGGGGAAAATGGGTTTAATGCTCAAGTTTTACACTCTGCTTTTCACTTAGATTGCGAGGTAATGAAATAGCAACAGTGGAATGTTCACTTGCTAGGTAACTTTCAGTTTTCATGGATCGCTATCGTAAATACTTAATAGCTAGTATAATTATAAATAGGTACACAAGAGTTCTCCACACAAAATTGAGTGTTTGATCGAGATAGAAGATCTTTGAAGGGCGAATTTAATCTTTGTCATTAGTAACTACAGATACCAGTGTAAAGCCAGGGGTGGAATGGGTCGGTTGATGAAATATAAAATTAATTACACGTGTTATTTATAAAATTTCATTAAAATATTTTATAAAAATTTGTAATTAGGTTAGTTTTAGTTTAATTTAAATTTTTGTATATAGTTCTTTTTTGTTTTAATATTGTTGTTATTTTGATTGTTATTAATAAATATACCTTAAAATACCTAAATAAAATTCAAACCTAAATCCTAAAAGTATATTGTTTTTTTGATGATGATGATAGACATTTTCTACACAATTACACAGCAACCTTTCCGGACCTTTACTCTTTTATTTTTGTCCTCGTTGGTTCTGTTGCGAACTGACGAGCGAGTCGAAGATGCTGGCGAACTGTATCTTTGACGGTGACTTGGGGGTTTCAGGGGCTGGCCCGGGGGTCGCGGGTGGTGCCCCGAGGCTGGCAAGATGCGGCGAGGGGATCGTCGGAGCAGTGTCTTCCTCATCAAAATTTTCTAAGGACGCCGCCATCAACATGGCCATCCAATCCATGACCGATACCGCACATCGAGAACCTTTGTGCTCAGCACCACAGAGTCCACGCGCTGTCACTATAAAAGTTTTCAATCAAATTGAACGTTGAATTGAATTGGCTTACTATTTCTGGTGTACAATAAAGAGTTATTATAGTATTGTACTGTCCCCCCCCTCCTCCCCCTCCCCCTTCTAAAAGCTAAACTGTTGGTTGGAAAAATTTGAAAAAAACCAGGATGGTAGTAGTAGATATAGCAAATTGAATACAAGGAAACTATATAATGGCCAAGTTTACTTAGCTATTATAGTACCTAAGTAGAAGCCTAAGGTATTAAATATGTATACCTGAACGTGCCTGAACTTGGAAGCCTTCGTACAAAATACGAAATCCTAAGAAAAATACAACGAGTACTTTATTTTTTCGTAATGGCTACGGAACCCTATCTTCGGCGTGTCCGAGACGCACTTCTCTCGCATACAGCCCACTTTTCAGTTAATTTTGTGGAAATCCGCGAAAATATTAATCATCAAATTTCTTAAAGATTCCTCCGTAGCCTATTTAAATCAAAAGTGGGAAACACGTACCAGCACACAGTTTGAAAATCAAATCAAAAGATCATCAAATTAAAAGGTCAGAAACATAGCTAAGTATCATTAAAAAAATCATACCGGGGACAACAGAGGAAATCCCTTCCCTTGATAAATAAAATTTTCCCAAAAAAACCGGCCAAGAGCGTGTCGGACACGCCCAAAATAGGGTTTCGTAACCATTACGAAAAAATTAAGTAATATTTTTCTAAGGATTTCGTATTTTATAGGGAATCTTCCAAGTTTAGGTATATTTTATACCTTACGCTGCTATTTACTCATAATTCTACTAATAATTCTCCGCTATAGTTTTCCTTGGAAGTTTGATATAAGTACTGACTACCATCCTGAATTTTTTCAAATCTTTTTGAATATTTCGCAAACAAATTACTGAATCGAAAAATCATTCTAATAAACCCGTAATGGTTTTAAAATACCTATCCAACGATATACCACAATATAGGGTTGGATGAGAAAAAAAAATCACCACCACTTTTCGTCTATGGGAGGTACCCTAAAAAAATTGTTTTTGAATTTTTAATTGTTCTATTTTGTCGGCATAGTTTACTTATATATCCGTGCAAAATTACAGCTTTCTAGCATTGATAGTCCTTGAGCAAAGCCGCGGACGGACAGACAGACATGGCGAAACTATAAGGGTTCCGTTTTTGCCATTTTGGCTCCGGAACCCTAAAACATGAATTCATCATAGTCGACTCGATTTTTTTCGGCATTGGAAAAGCGTTAATATCGTAAAATAAAATGTAATGCTTACCATATCTATACTTTACGATCCATCACTTAAAGTAACTAATATGTACAATCCTGTTTGCACTCGTGTTGGACTGCTGTCGTTATTAAGCGCCAACAACCGTATGATTTCACAATCAGTGACAGTGTTAATGCATACTTTGTCGTAGTTTACAAGATATGAGGGTAGACAGACAAAAATATTATTGGAATCGTACCTACGGGGATGTTAGCTACCGTTTGCGCCAACCAGCAGAACAAATGACGACACTCTTCTCTAGTTAGATTCGACTTTCATCCATCGATATAGGTATAAGTACTAACGTAGAATATAAGTCAATGCTTTTATCGCACTGACTGTGACTAGCTTTTGCCCGCGACTCCGTCCGCGTTGAATAGTTATTTTGAGAAGTATTTTTTTTAGTGGCGTGAAAATGAAGAGGTCTTTACCCAGCAGTGGGTGGATGTGGGCTGATTTGATTGATTGATTTTTCCTTCCTTCAATATAAATTTTCATCCCCTATTTCACCCCCTCACAGGTCGAATTTTCAAAAACGCTCGAACAGATATCTACTTATTTCTTATTAACTACCTAAATGTCAAGTTTCATGGTTTTATCTTTATGAATGACGAACTTCCATATAAACTTTCATCCCCTATTTTAACCTCTTCAAGTCTTTTTTTCGGAATAAAAGGTAGCCTATGTTCTTTCCCATGGTCTAGTCTATCTCTGTACCAAATTTCATCAAAATCGGTTAAGCGGTTTTGGCGTGAAAGCGTAACAGACAGACAGACAGACAGACGGAGTTACTTTCGCATTTATAATATTAGTATGGAAGTATGGATGGATAGTATGGATAAATAGTAGGTGTAATTTCAATTGATATTTGATATTTATTTATTTGGCAAAAATACTTATTACATAATAATACAATTTTCCGACACACACACAATTACATACAATTACAAAATTGTCAAAAATATCGCAGTTTGCGATACTCGTATCCCGGAAAAATGCAGTTCCCGAGGGCGTGAACGCGGGCGCGATAACCGAATACCACGCAGGCCGCGGGCAAAAGCTAGTACACACACACACACATATGTATACGTGTGTGTGTGTGTGTGTGTGTGTGTGTGTGTATGTATATGTATATATATATAAAAAAACTAAATTTTACCTGCGGCTCCGCCCGCGTGGTATATCTATTCCCTCGGGAACTGTGCATTTTTTCGGGATAAAAAGTAGCCTACATCACTCTCGGGCCCATAAACTAACTCTATGCCAAAAATCACGTCGATCCGTCGCTCCGTTACTGCGTGAAAGACTGACAAACACACAAACATATGAACATACTTTCGCATTTATAATCCATACTTCCATACTATATACTATATTACTATATTTACTATATTACTATATAATATTATAAATGCGAAAGTAACTCTGTCTGTCTGTCTGTCTGTCTGTCTGTCTGTCTGTCTGTCTGTCTGTTTGTTACGCTTTCACGTCAAAACCGCTGAACCGATTTGGATGACATTTGGTACAGAGATAGAATAGACCTTGGGAAAGGACATAGGCTATCTTTTATTGCGAAAAAGAGGCTTTAAGGGGTTAAAATAGGGGGTGAAAGTTTATATGGTGGAAGTTCGTCGCTGTCGAAGATAAAACTATGAAACTTGGCATTTAGGCATTTAATATACTATCCATATCCATGCTAATATTATAAATGTCAAAGTGTGTTTGTATGTTTGTATGTTTGTCCCTCTTTCACGCCGTAACGGAGCGACGGATCGACGTGATTTTTGGCATGGAAATAGTTTATGGGCCCGAGAGTGATATAGGCTACTTTTTATCCCGGAAAATGCACAGATCCCGAGGGTACAGCGCGCGATGACCGAATACCACGCGGGCGGAGCCGCGGGCAAAAGCTAGTATGTGTATATACATATGTATGTGTGTGTGTGTGTGTGTGTGTATGTATATATATAAAAACTAAATTTTACCTGCGGCTCCGCCCGCGTGGTATATCTGTTCCCTCGGGAACTGTGCATTTTTTCGGGATAAAAAGTAGCCTACATCACTCTCGGGCCCATAAACTAACTCTATGCCAAAAATCATGTCGATCCGTCGCTCCGTTACTGCGTGAAAGACGGGCAAACACACAAACATATGAACATACTTTCGCATTTATAATCCATACTATCCATACTAATATTATAAATGCGAAAGTAACTCTGTCTGTCTGTCTGTCTGTCTGTCTGTCTGTTTGTTACGCTTTCACGTCAAAACCGCTGAACCGATTTGGATGAAATTTGGTACAGAGATAGAATAGACCTTGGGAAAGGACATAGGCTGTCTTTTATTGCGAAAAAGAGGCTTTAAGGGGTTAAAATAACGGGTGAAAGTTTATATGGTGGAAGTTCGTCGCTGTCGAAGATAAAACTATGAAACTTGGCATTTAGGCATTTAATATACTATCCATATCCATGCTAATATTATAAATGTCAAAGTGTGTTTGTATGTTTGTATGTTTGTCCCTCTTTCACGCCGTAACGGAGCGACGGATCGACGTGATTTTTGGCATGGAAATAGTTTATGGGCCCGAGAGTGATATAGGCTACTTTTTATCCCGGAAAATGCACAGATCCCGAGGGTACAGCGCGCGATGACCGAATACCACGCGGGCGGAGCCGCGGGCAAAAGCTAGTATGTGTATATACATATGTATGTGTGTGTGTGTGTGTATGTATATATATAAAAACTAAATTTTACCTGCGGCTCCGCCCGCGTGGTATATCTGTTCCCTCGGGAACTGTGCATTTTTCCGGGATAAAAAGTAGCCTACATCACTCTCGGGCCCATAAACTAACTCTATGCCAAAAATCATGTCGATCCGTCGCTCCGTTACTGCGTGAAAGACGGGCAAACACACATAAAGACACTTTCGCATTTATAATATTAAATAAGTAAGTATAGTAAGTATAAGTATGGATAAAAATTAAAAAACAAAAAATGCTGCTAAAATTGCTAAAAGTGGCTCCGAAGCACTAACGTTTCGTGTGCTCTGCTCACCCCATTTGGTAATACAGGCGTGATGTTTGTGTTGTGTGGTACGGGTATCCTAATTCAGTGGTGTGTTGCAGGCGCGGTCACAACCTGACATATTGGAGGTGGTCACTATAATAAAATATCACGAATACCAAAAATAGTTTTTTTATTTTGAAAATTTTTAGAAGATTTTTTTTCAATTTTATTTGCCGTTTACGATTTTGGGGGGAGATGGTCATGCCCCTGTGACGGCTTCGGAATCGGTGTCATCAGAATCGCCGGTGCCTTCGGTGTCGTTGGAATCGTCGGCACCTTCGGTGTTGTTGGAATCTTCGGCACCTTCGGTGTCGTTGGAATCGTCGGCACCTTCGGTGTCGTTGGAATCGTCGTCACCTTCAGTGTCGTTGGAATCTTCGGCACCTTCGGTGTCGTTGGAATCGTCGGCACCTTCGGTGTCGTTGGAATCTTCGGCACCTTCCATGTCGTTGGAATTGTCGGCACCTTCGGTGTCGTTGGAATCGTCGGTACCTTCAGTGTTGTTGGAATCATCGTCGGTACCTTCAGTGTCGTTGGAATAATCGTCGGCACCTTCAGTGTCGTTGGAATCATCGTCGGTACCTTCAGTGTCATTGGAATCGTCGGCACCTTCAGTGTCGTTGGAATCATCGTCGGTACCTACCTTCAGTGTCGTTGGAATCATCGTCGGTACCTTCAGTGTCGTTGGAATCATCGTCGGTACCTTCAGTGTCGTTGGAATCATCGTCGGTACCTTCAGTGTCGTTGGAATCGTCGGCACCTTCAGTGTCGTTGGAATCATCGTCGGTACCTTCAGTGTCGTTGGAATCATCGTCGGTACCTTCAGTGTCGTTGGAATCATCGTCGGTACCTTCAGTGTCGTTGGAATCATCGTCGATACCTTCAGTGTCGTTGGAATCATCGTCGGTACCATCAGTGTCGTTGGAATCGTCGGTACCTTCGGTATCGTCGGAATCCAGGTCCTCAGATCGCTTACCTTGTAATTTTTTCTCTATGAATCTGTTCACTGTATCCCTTACTATTTCTGGTGTACAGTAAAGAGTCTTTGTATTGTGTATTGTATCATCCGAAAAACCATGTTTTCGGAAATAGTCAAAGTCTATGTGGACTGAAAATTTCTTGACTATAATCCACGGTTGGGTATATGGTGCGTCGTCAGGACTCTCACAACCTGAACTCACTTCATCCTGTTCTTGGTCCCAGATGGTTGGATAATTGGGTTTTCCCTCTCCATCACAGCATTCGGTGGCGCGCCGAGTAGAGTGTTGTGGCGCGCCATGGAAGAGGCCTATGTCCAGCAGTGGACTGCTGTTGGCTGATGATGATGATGATGATGAATCATCGTCGGTACCATCAGTGTCGTTGGAATCGTCGGTACCTTCGGTATCGTCGGAATCCAGGTCCTCAGATCGCTTACCTTGTAATTTTTTCTCTATGAATCTGTTCACTGTATCGCTTATTATTTCTGGTGTACAATAAAGAGTCTTTGTATTGTGTATTGTATCACCCGAAAAACCATGTTTTCGGAAATAGTCAAAGTCTATGTGGACTGAAAATTTCTTGACTATAATCCACGGTTCTTGGGTATATGGTGCGTCGTCAGGACTCTCACAACCTGAACTCACTTCATCCTGTTCTTGGTCCCAGGTGGTTGGGTAATTGGGTTTTCCCTCTCCATCACAGCTTTCGGTAGCGCGCCGAGCAGAGTGTTGTGGCGCGCCATGGAAGAGGCCTATGTCCAGCAGTGGACTGCTGTTGGCTGATGATGATGATGATGATGAGTCGGCAGCGCGATCTTCAGCTATGTTTGTCTCGTATTTCCTCTCAGCTTCCAGCAGCTTGGATATTTTTCTTTCCGCCATTTTACTTTTAACAGTACCTAGAATTATATCCACAAATGAAAACAATTCTGCAAGTAATATTTTGAGACTTCTCAATTTCACTTTAGAAGCCAAAGAAACCTCACACTGTGACAAGTGGCAGGAAAATGTGGCATTGATACAGAAAAAATCGACTTTTAACGGTATTGTTAATAGCTATTTAATGAATCATTTATCTACAATGTCATTAGATAAAATATTTATGTAGTATGTATAAGAAATTTAATTTAATTATTACCAGCAAACTGGTTTAAATTAAAATGTAATTTGCAAATAATAAGAAATGAATTAAGTAAGTACGTATACCGTTTTTAAGGTCATTCATACCTTGGTATTTTTAAAAGATGGTTAGGCTAATAACTTTTTACTTAAGTATAATTTACGTAGCTAGTTTTTAATGCTTACTATTAAATAATTATACCGTTGTTTAATAATAAAACTTAATTGTGACTAACCAAGTCATTAACAACCTCCACATCGGCCACATGCCACCAATGATGTTATAGGTATGTCACTATCGTAACAATATTGTAAGACGTTGCTACTCTAGTATTCCTTGTAATTTTATCTGTGTACCTGTTTTTCTGTATCGCTTATTATTTCTGGTGTACAATAAAGAGTATTTGTATTGTATTGTATTATATTGTATTGTATTGCATTTAGAAGCTCATTGCATGCCACATTTGCTTTTAGCGTTCGTCGCTACGTGCGGAAGTCAGTTCGTTTCTTAAAAAAAAATGCTTTTAACGTGTATTTCAATTAAATTAAATTATTAAAGTCAAATTTAAGTTCCACAAATTTTATATTCAAAATGTGCGAATTTTATGTTCAAAAGAAGCAGTCTAAGTTGCCGCCAGCGCTTGCATGCGGGTGCTCCCATACAAAAAACGTGTTTTTTTTTTCTCGATACCTATTAATAACGGCAACAGGTTTGAAATAATCACAGAATATATATACAGTATATGTACTTTAAAAATAAATAATTAAATCAAAATAAAATAAGTATTTAAGGGGGGCTCCCAAGCAAACGCGGTTTTTATTGCCGTTTTTTGCTAATTTCTCATTAGAACATTTTGTATAGGTACGGAACCCTTCGTACTACAGTAGTCAGACTCGCAATTGGCTGTTTTTTTCTTACTTTGCCCGTGCGAAACCGAGGCGGGTCTCTAGTTTACTATATGTTTAGTTTAGTTTATTATATTACTTAGGTAATTGCATTCATTATATTTAAGTATTACGCTAAATAAAATGAATGCAAAAATATTCAGTTCAATAGTTTATTAGGATAATATTTAATCCCTACTAATATTATAAATGCGAAAGTAACTCTGTCTGTCTGTCTGTTACGCTTTCACGTCGAAACCACTGAACTGATTTTGATGAAATTTGGTATATAGCTAGTTTGAACCCCAAGGATCAACATAGGATACCTTTTATTCCGGTAGAGAGCGCCACCACGCGATAAACTAGATCCGCGCAGACGAAGTCGCAGGCATAAGCTAGTTTATAATAAATAAAATAAAAATTCAGACATCAAACTAATCGATTTGACAGTTGTGGTCATTCAGATGGTACGACGTCGCGGACTACCCGCCGTTTATTAGATACGCTAAAAACATTACCCTGCTTTTTTGGGTAGTCGGGTAAAAAGAATCCTAATAATTATGTTCATTTAGGGTGTCAGCTACTTCTATTATATAGCAAATTTCATCAAAATCTGTCCAACCTTTCTTGAGTTATAAATGGTGTAACTAACCAGTTTGTTTTATTTTTATACCTACCTACATTTACTATGTATTAGCGTGTACCAAATAACTAAGTATTTATTTTGTTACTAAATTCATTTACCTAGATTAAGATTAATTTTAGGTTTAGGCTCTTTGAACTTTTTGTTATATGTCTGTCTACGTATTCTGTTTCTGTTGTCCCGTCAATTGTTCAAAAGTTAACTGAAAGATATCGCTTCATATACTATTTATTTTTATGCATTTTATGTACGATAAGGAGTTATATAATACCTACCTGTAATACAATACAATACAAGTGTAGGCACTATCGAACCAACTGAATCGTGACCGGCTATGGAACCTTATCGCAATAAAAGTCATAGTGAAATCGCATTGCTTGACGAGGGAATTCATTGTGTCACTTACTGTGAGAACGTTCTGCGGTGAGTCAGGAATCAAAAGGTTCGACTGTCAGTACATCATTATGAAGATCAGAATAAATAAAATGAATAATGTACCTTTTATCCCGAAATGTTAGGTAAACCTTCATTTTACATTTTAATGTTAGGTACACCATGATGGCCACTTTTTGATATGTGTAGGTATACTTTGTATATTTGAATATTATTCTATTATTCTTTGTTTGCTGTCATCTTTACTTCATTCTTAGATTGTGCCGCTTTCTGTGAACAATAAACTTCGTTTTACATGGTTTTACACTGCATGGTAGGGCACACACATCGCGACAAAAAATATTGCGATAAAATTTCGTCTTCGGCCTACGGCATTGAGCATGGCCACATTACAAATAAAACAATAAATTTAAACAATCAAAAACCCGACTGCCAAAACTAAAAAGATGAAAATAAGTCTAGTGGTCTAGAACTCTATATGTAGCTAATTTAAAGTTCAACAGTCGGGACCCATTACTAAGAGTTTTTGAACGTCACGACTTAAATGGGTCCCGACTGCATTGAACTTTAAATTAGCTACTTAACAGAGTTCTAGACCACTAGACTTATTTTCTTCCTTTTAGTTTTGGCAGTCGGGAATTTGATTTTTTTAATTTAATGTTATGTGTTTTTAGTTTATTTTATGATTGTTTTTTTTTTATTTATTCCTTTTGTTTTTTTTAATTTTGTTTTTTGATGTTTTGTTTTTTTTCCTTTATTAATTTTTCATTTAGGTTTTAATTTAATTTGTAATTTATTAATTGTATTTTTTTTTTAATTGAATAAAGATATTTAATGTATTTAATGTTTTATTTTACACTTTTGATATTTATGTGAAAACGGTAGATTATACATAAGTATTTATAACCCATACCCTGGCGTGTATTCGGTAACCTCAGCACCGATTAGTCGGCTATCCTGTAATATCTAATATAGTCTGCCCATCTCTAGTTTTACGAGTATTTAGGTAACATCATCATGTCAGCCGAAAGACGTCCACTGCTGGACATAGGCCTCCCCACTCAGACCGGGTCTTGTGCTTTTCGCATCCACCGCGATCCCACGATCTTAGCCAGGTAACAATTAATTCAATTATTAGGTAACAATTTGGAACATATTTTCGTAATTAAAAAGTTACTAAGTATAAACTTTATTATGCCCAATTTACAGCGAAGCGGATGGTACAACGGTTGGTAGCTTGAAAGTACCTACCTACCTACCTCGAACCTCTATGAAGTTGGTCGATGTAAAGGTCAGATCAGACGGTTCATTTTTCGTTCATTGGTCGTCTTTCATTCAGTACTCTTTCACTCGTCTGAACACAAAATGAACCGATCCAACAGTGTTGGATATTTTCATTTCGAGTAAAAGGTACCAAATGAAAGGCGAAAATGAATGAAAAATGAACCGTCTGATATCACCTTAAGTTAAACTAAGTCATTAATGAGTCCACTCCATTCATCATCATCATCTCAGCCTATATACGTCCCACTGCTGGGCACAGGCCTTCTCTCGGAATGAGAGGGCTTGGGCCATAGTTCCCACGCGGGCCCAGTGCGGATTGGGAACTTCACACGCACCATTGAATTGCTTCGCAGGTTTGTGCAGGTTTCCTCACGATGTTTTCCTTCACCGCAAAGCTCGAGGTAAATTGCGCACATGAATTTCGAAAAACTCAGAGGTGCGAGCCGGGATTTGAACCCACGACCCTCAGCTTGAGAGGAGATAGGTCAAACCACTAGGCCACCACGGCTTTCCATTCGCGGTTATTTATTTACTTTTCACTCTCATTCTGATGCTCGTAAACTTCGTAAGTATGTATTTATGCTAGTTCTAGGCGACATAAAATGACTTTTTGGACGATTTAAAAAAAGTGCCCTGTTTACCCTTTCCATTTTTTTGAAATTTTGCATTAAATATGGTTTTTCCTACTCAGAATCAAGAGCACAATCGTTTAAAAAATTTCCTCAGTTTTTCATACCAATTTTTATGAGTCAGTTTTGTCACGCCCATACTGAGTGTATGAAAAAAACGTCGCAAAACATTTTTTTAAGGGACATTTTTAAACTATCGAAATCGAATGTGTTCTTGATTCTGAGTAGGAAAAACCATATTTTTTCCAAAATTTGAAAAAAAAATAAAGGGTACCTAACTACAACTTTTTTTGAAATCGCCTTTTTATGCTTTAGTGTATAAAGTATAAAATCTTTCCCCAAGACCAAGAAAAGCCAAAAAGAAACTATATTTACAAATAATAATAATAATGTACCAACATAATACAGGGGTTGTGAACAGAGAGCTAGCTCCCCTCGTACCTGTACAATAAGTTAATTGGTAACAATCGCTCGATCCTTGGAGTTCCGATCATCAAGGTTTCTCCAACTGGTCTACCCGCAGCACCAAAGCGCAAAATTTCGAGGTAGTTTTCTTTATGCAGCCACAAAATGCTGGATAGTCTGCCTCCACCCATCAGAGTTCTGCAAACAATAGCAAACTTTAAAGCTAACTGTAAAAGTTACTCAAAAGTATAATATGTAGCTGAGATCAAACAGAGTCAATTGCTTACCTTTTCATGTATTTCTGTTAGATATGATTAATGTTTCTGTTTTGCTAGCACACAGTAAGTAACGCGTTCATTGGTGGCTCATGGTTGCGCGGAAAAACGATATTTTGTGAATGCATTATGGTCGTACTGATACAAAATAAAATATGACGGTAGCCTCTATAAGTACTAAATAATACTCTTTGACGGTAGCTGAGCGTAATTTTATATAACGAACCGAACTGATCACAGCTATTATTAGTCATAACATAGGTTAATTTTGGTATTTTATGTCTCATTGGTAAGCGTTGTCTGGCTTACAATTTGTACCTATAAAAATTGATAATGGTCCATTTTAAATATTTAAATTATCAGCTGGGGGGCTTGTGGCGTTTAATCGCATTTATACGATTCGACCGTGCAAGTGTAGCCATGTAAACGTTAGTAATTAGTTGCTATGCAATTTTAACTTTTAATTTTAGCCACCTAATGCAATTTTTTATGTATTAGGTACATATAAATAAATATAAATTTTTTTCTCGTAAACGAAAACTGTAATTTGATTGTAATCGCAAGTGCCAGAAACTTTACGTAATAGCACAGAATATACATAAATTAGTACTAACGTATAGGCCCTCTGGTTCTGGTAAACATATTTAAATAAAATTCCGGTTTTCTACAAAATACAGTATCCATATTAGTGATGTAACGAATATTCGCATTCGCATTCGCGAATATTCGCAAGTTTTTGCATATTCGCATTCGCATTCGCAAAATTTCTGCGAATGTTTTGCGAATATGACTATCAGAAAAAAATACAATTATTAGATAAAAGTAGGTTAATAAAATCAGAATACATTAATCTCTTATGTTTTTTTATACAAAAAAAATTAGCTTAACTTCGTAATCACATTGTCAGTCTTCACTTAATCTTTTGGTATTATTTATTTATTAACTTTGCGATGCGTTCACATAAACTCGGTGATTCTCGGAAAAAAATACAAACGAAACGCACTTCGTTCGAACGAAATTGCCATAGACAATTTGGCGCCAGAACGAAAAACTGAATATTCGCATTCGCATTCGCACTCGCGAATGTCGGCAGCAGATATTCGCATTCGCATTCGCATTCGCTTGTTCAAAAAATGACATTCGTTACATCACTAATCCATATTCCATATAGGCTGTTCGCTGACCACGGAAAAAAACGGTTCTTAAACGTGTAGTGCTGACCCGATACATAAACCAGCAACACGATAATAAATGTAAGCGCAGAGTGGCGTGCGAGAGTTAAGGTGCGAGTAGCACGTAAGTTAAAATTAACGGTAAGCGCTACGATTACGTGCCACGGGCTGCAAAAATGAAAATTCAAGGTGCCTCCATCAGAAATTTCATGGTTCTGTTAATATCAAAGTTGACTAACACAAGGCATAGTGACTTTCTCTTGTTAATTTTCAGTATCAGTTAACATTATGAATATTAGAAAATTAAAAATACTACGCAGAAGGACATCGTAGTAGGAATTAAGGAAACAGGTGTTTATGAATACTTTAAAAACATATAATAATATACTTAATGTTCCACAGGGCACCTCAGCCACACGACATTAACAAATAAATAAATAAAAATAATACATTAATGAACGTCTCAGATTACATTTTAAAATTGCGCCATCTCTTGTCGACGAAGAGACACCGTGTAGTGCACACTTTTGTTATGTTGGTAAATTGGTAAAACTTGCTTGCTCTTACATGCCCAGCTTTAAATGCAAGTATAACAACGTGAGCGTAACGTCAACAAGATGAAAAATACCTTTGAATGTTGTCTATGGCACAAATACTGTATTCCGATTGGCTAAAATTAGTCAATGGAATGAGCTGAGCGCGGCTTTTGTCACATCCGTTCTGTAGTGTTGGTGGTTGAGTGAGTGCTGCATGGCCTCGACTCGATGTAGCGTAGATCCCGTTTCAAGATTTGTCTACAAGACTACTATTCATGTGTAATAATAACCACGGTATAATTCGTAATGGTGCTCTCTAATAGGCCATGGATTTGATGAAAACGGTAAGCAAATTGATCATACTACATGTACTTTTTAATTTGTTTGGCTTTTGTTTCTTGTTTTGGTGATTTTGAAACTGGCCATTACATTAGAAAAAATATCTCTTTCCAGAAATTGTGGGCACGTGGAAGGTAAGTGGTGATAGTTTTCATTAAAAGACTGTGCCCAGTTTCGAGTGTTGAGATAAAGAATCATCAGTGTGTTGATTTGTCAATACATAATTGACACCCGGCCCGGCAACTCGGCCCGAGCGTTGCTACGCCATCTTATAGTCCTCCAAATGTTCCGCATATTTTACTGCTTTGCGTTATTATGAGGCACGATTAGTGGCTGAAAATCACGCTTTATTCGAAAAGGATTGCAATGGAAGTCTGTTCAGTAAACATTGGTTTTAGGTATGTCATTTAACTATTGCATCTCATTTCACGAGTTCAAACCACATGTGCGTAGATTTGTTGTTGTTGTTATTTGGTACAGAATTGCGTAATATACCTCTACTTTGCACGTTGGGACTCTGTGAAGTGTATTTTTCAGTTATCGGTTATATTCAACTGCTTTTAAATTGGTGTTTTATCAATAGGTATTACGTATAACCTATAAATTTGACAGACAGTAAGTAAAACAGTCCAATGTTCATCTTGGGGAGAAGTGTCACTATATCTGTTAAATTAGCAGGTAACTCAAGGTTAATGTGCTCTGGGAATATGTTATTGGTCTTCTAAGCTAAGGCAATTATGTCAAATTTCTATCAAATGCATTTCTTGGATACTAGGTTCTTGTTCTTGTCCTAAAAATGTTTCACCTGTCACTCATTGCTAACAACATTCTATAGCTATGTACATACCCAGGAACTAGTCGAAAATAACCTCAAATAGTATGAATTATGGCCTGAAAATATTTCAGAATTCATACTATATTAAACATATCTACTTCACATTCAGCACTAAATTTATTAGCATAAATTCTGTCCTGATGTGCTGATTTCACAATATGTTTTATGCAATCTGATACTGACATGACAAAGCACTTTAAAAACTGAAAAATCTTATAGACGCTTTGTTTAAAGATTTTTTATGATAAATTCTAAGTATTTACTTTGAAAACCAAACAAATATGTCAACTATAAATAACTTGTTCTTTAAAGATATACGTAAATCTTATTAGACAGGAAATGGTGAGACTTCCATAAACAAGTTGGTTGTATAATCAACGGAATGTTTTCTCCTGGTAAAGAAAACACCTCTGAGATTCAATGATGAAAAAGGATAAAAGTTGGCTAAGTGCGAGTTGATTTGTGCACCAAGAGTTCCATACAGACATGGGCTACATAATATGCAGTCTGTCCCTAAAAAAAACGCCAAAATGAAAAGGGGATAGAACAACTCATAAGCAGTTAGATTAACCTAATTTGACCTTTACGAAAATTTCATGGTTTTCAACATATTGACAGTTTGAAAACTCGTGGTTATTGATACCCTGCATGAGTGTATTGATTGCCACCACTGCAAATTTAAGTATTTTGTAACTCTGTTTTTTGCAGGATATTACCGAAAATATATCCTATTGAATTTAATCTAAATTTATTACATACCATGACGCTATAGTGGTAAAAATAATAAACAAAACCAAATTAAACAAATTTTATAATTTAACCTGCAGGTTTGATTGAGTTAAATTTTTACTAAACTAACTTAGCACACAACATAAAAAAAAGCAATTTTATTGTAGTTTTCAAAATGGTACAGCATATTCTTATTTAAGGGAGATCAAATTTTATAGGCACACCTATGGCGATTTTGGCATTTTTAGCATTAAGATGATTTTTTTTACATTACATTTAGAAAGTATCATTTGGTAACCTGGATCTAATGAAAAAGACCATAGGTAACCAATGGAACTCTTCGAAGCTAAGTAATGCTCACTTGTGTATAAACAATCATGATTAACATACCTAGATAAGTGAGTAAGAAGAAGCTTTAAGTTAATGATTCTTTCGAACTGATCTGATGGTGAAGCCAGAAGGTAGGCAACGGAACTCTGTTATAAAACAACATAACTAATTCGTGTTTGGGCTTAATTGAATTGCTGTGAGATTGTACTTTGACTATGAATCACTAAAAAGTGAGAAATAAAAAAACATGCTGAGGCACCGACTTTAAGGTATACTAAACTAACTTAGCAGCACACAACAAAAAAAAAAAGCAATTTTATTGTAGTTTTCAAAATGGTGCAGTATATTCTAATTTACCCAGCAGTTCACGAAATAATGCTATTTTACACCAGAAGGAGCTTAAAACTGCAATTATTCCATATTCCATAATTCTAGTGTCGATGACAGGTTTGGTTGTCCGATTCATTAATAAACTCATTTGGAATGATATGGCTTAATGCTGCTTTCTGAAACTTGCATGTTAAAATGCAATTATTGATTTAAATTTGAACAGATTTGTTTTTACTATGTGTATGAATATTATTTATACTGCACTAGCTGCATCCTTCACGGGTCGTTGTGCATGACTGTGGAAACTGGCTGCCAGCATGTATTGTTGTCATAAGATCTCAAGTCCTTCTCAATCTTATTATAACAACCAACATAGAAAAGAAAAACCCCCGACATTGTAATTTCAAATTTCTTTCAATATCTCAAAAACGGCTGACTTTATTTTAATGAGACATAGCTAAGAACCACTGCAAGAAAACTCGCTTTTACATGTAAAACTCATCGAAATCGGTCCATCTATTTGAGAGTTACGATGCTAGAGACAGACATAGGCGTCTAAACTTCATTGTTTGTCTCTTTTTTTAGGAGTAAATCCTTTATATCGAATAATTAAAGAGGCACAGACTGATTGCCATGTACAGCAAACACCACGGGTTTCTCACAGAATATCAGCACTGCAGGTTACTGCAGTATATGCTGAGTCAGCGCCTATTCTAGACATCGTCGCAGGGCTCTCAATTTAAAGAATAACACGTGAACTTTATTTTGGCACTAGTTTTAAGTTAAATAAAAGGTATTATTGTATATTTTCTATTGTACTTTGAGCTTTGTATGCTGTTTTGAATAAAGATTCTATCTATCTATCCAAACTTAACTCCCCTCTTGGCGTCGGGGGTTAAAAGTACTCATTAAAACATTGTTTAGATACCTACCTCAATTACAGCTATCTCCTAGGCTAAGAGAAACAGGAAAGGGTTTACTAATTACGATTAGTTATAAATTTAAAACCAACCCGCACTGGGTCCAAGCCCTCGCTCATTCCGAAAGGTCTGTGCTTAGTGGGACGTAGGTTATAAGGCAGAGATAATGATACTGGTAAATTCTAAATGTATCTATAGTATGGGGTTTGTAACAAAACTCTGTCTTAAACGCGCGTATACATCTTGAATTATACGCGGTTAGGTACAGTCACCAGCATTAATATCTGCCACAGAGGAGCGTGCAAAAATATCTGACATGTCCTTCCGGCCCTAGAAATAGTCATATCAGATATTTATGCATGCTTGTTATGTCAGATATTGGTGCTGGTGACTGTACTATATATTTCATTTTATTTAACAACTGTACGTAAAATAACAAAACACATGAAATTAACAGTTAAAAAGAAGACAAATAGAGCTAAACTAAGAAATCTTAACTAAATTCTGTGGCTCCAGTGAAAAGGGGTACATGTCGAAAAACCCAAGTTTACAGGAGACGCAAAAAACAGTTACGCCCGAGATAATTCAAACTTACGTTCATTACACTTGTATCTTTAAATAAACTAATAACTGTGGTATGTTGAAGGACTAAATTAATTGCGCTTTTTCTTATGGGAATGTTATTTTTGCTCTTGATCTATAAGTTTATAAATTAACGACTTGTATCCAAAATAAAAGTATAAAAATAAGTGTAAAATGATTCAAGTGGTTTGATATATCTTTATTCACCAAGTTTTCGTAATTTTATATGAAGTGAAAAAGGGTACGCATCCATCATGTTTTTTGTAGTACATGTACAATATTATCCACAGAAGACTATTTTACTAACTAATGATGTCAAAAATGATTGTATTTTTCAATTTGTGTAGTTTTTTGGACTTAATTACAAACATAACAGACATGTAGCCTTTTGCACCATTTTGTTTTATTATGTTGTTAGATATAAGTAGACTTAAATAATAGTGGAAAATTCAAAATGCTACTTGTATCCACGTTGAGTAAATGAAAAACATAATGAAAGTATTTATATATCCATTCAAAAATGCTATAAAATTTAAAAAATCTCACATGCAAACATAAAAAACAAATTTTAAAATTCTCATAATTAGTATTTATGTATACATGTCCATCCATAAGACGTTAAAATAATATTAAATTGTCTTGTAACATGCAATTACAAAAAACATCTTATTTTTTAATAAAACTGAAAATCTCTAAGCTAAGCTGTCTTCTGTCGGTATCAATGGATGCGTATCGACAGTTTCATCATTGCAGATTAAATCTTCGTAAAATTTCCTCACAGAAGGGTTAATCAGCGGTATGAGAGACATTAAATCTTGTTTTTTTCCTTTAGAATTGGGCCATGGTTCATCATAGTAGTGGGATATGCAAACACACTAGATAGAGGGGATTTTCCGCGTCTTCATAGAAAATATACCGTGTGCGATTGATTGTTATCATACGTCTTGTACTTAAATTTAGCGAATCCTGCCTTTTTAAAACCGAAAATTGCAGTTTCCGAGATATTAAACTTTTGTTTGTCCTCGTTATTTTTTTTATTGAAGTGGCCCTTTCAGTAAGCTGGCAAAATTCAAAAACAAGCCAGCATGCACTTTAATGACTGTAAATGCATTTTTTATTGCAAGTCCTAGCAAGTTGAAACTTGTCTCTTGGGCGGTGAATTCAATTCACACGTATTCTTGCTTGAATCTTTGCTATTTTCATTGCCACTATTTGTCGAACAAATATTTACTATTATATCATGTATTTCTGTGTTTAAAGGGTTATAATTAATTACTTTATAGCAAATGAAAATTCTAGAAAACGATACATTCAGGCATATGAAATCCAAGCAAACGATAGAGAACCAGTGCCGATCACTCTCTTCAAGAACAAGAGATGAACAATGAAATTGAAAGATTCGATCCTACTTCGAAGCTTACAATGCTTCGAAGCCATGTTGCTCAAAAATGACAATGTGGGCTTCTGATTTTTAAGATTCACTATTGAACACAGAAATGGTTATCGTTTACTCGGATTTCATATGTCTGAATGTATTGTTTTCTAGAATTTTCTTTTGACAAAGTAATTTATTTCTGAAATAATAATTCTACAGAGACTAACCTAACCTAACCTACTGCTTTCTATATGACAACATTTTAAAAAAATACTGAAAACAGCACGGTTCTATATATTTTATGGCAAACGATGGCATTGCATGTGAAATTCGGGCAAATGAAATTCGAGCAAGTAAAGGTAAACGGATCGGCATTATAATTTTTTTCTCTCTCTGCAAGACTGAGCATTAAATTGATTAGTAGTCTACTCGCCATTCTAAAAAAAAAAAATTTAAGGCTAGTATAACTTTCGTGTCAAGCGATATATCTTAATTAATACCCTTAAAATTAATATTATGTGCAATATTACTTTAGAAATAAAATTTGTGTAAAAGGATATAACTTTCTCGCGCAACCGTCGACTGCGCAACATGTAAGCGCGTTCTCCCTGCACGAGATAGTGCACACGCTTGTGGCCCATGCGTGAGCGCCGTGGCTCCCCACTTACCCGCTCATTCTCCCGCGCAAAGACTTATATCCTTTTCCACGTAAACTTTTTTATATTCAATTTGTGAAAACGGGCGCAGCTCGACTTAATCTTACATTTTATTTTGATATTTTTGTGTAAAGGGATTGAATTCAACTTGTATCAATGTAAACTTAATAAATCTATTCTTGTTTTAGGGGTTCAAGTGTACTTAGATTTTTATACACCCGTCTTATGAAAAAACAGCACGTAAAACTAAATTTAGGTCATAAATCACAAACAAAACTTTAGTTAATAGAAATACAACTTGACAAGCACCCTCTGTGGCTAATTTTTTTGAAGTAGTTGTACCCTTGACCACCAGAAAAGTCCGTTGTTTTAAAAGATATCTTAGATCCGTTTACACCATTCGATGCGTTAATTTTTTTTGTGTTTTTTGGTCTATATAACTCAATTTGGCCAAATTCAGACTTGTACCCCTTTTCACTGGAGCCACAGATATACATGTTACTATAAAAATTATAAAAAGAACACCCGTCTAAAAGGTCCGCCTGTGGCAGGGTTTCTATGATGCTGACCGCGTTACCACTTTAGACCGAAAGTACGCTTCGTTGGGATAAATACGCGCTAGCTCTCGGGTCCCCGGAAATGTCGACCAACCGGGAAGAAAGGGCCTTTATGAAAGACTTCATGTCGGCTTACCAAGGCCCTAAAGTCTCTCAACCAAAAGCGCCGCATACCTACTCGTAATCCATAGGTATTCGAAAAAATACAACCTTGAAAAAAATTAGCAACTTACAAAATGGTTTGCAAATTTTGAAACCACAACTTGCATACTTTGGGTACAGAGATATACTAAAGTTCTAAGTTAAATAAAATAAATAAATATCATGGGACACTTGACACCAATTGACCTAGTCCAAAACTAAGCAAGGCTTGTTCTATGGATACTAGGCAACGGATAAACATACCTATATAGATAAATACATAATAATAAACACCCAAGAACAAACATTTGTATTATTCATACAAAAATCTGCTCTAGCCGGGATTCGAACCCGGAACTTAAAGCTTCGTAGTCAGGTTCTCTAACCACTCGGCCATCCGGTCGTCAAATAACCGTAAAACGGTCGGTAAATAAACTTGTTAAAAGATTGGATGCCTACCCCTATTAAGCGGGAAGAAAAATTGTCGATTTTGCTACTTAAGTATTTATGCAGTTTATCCTGTTAACATTAAATATTATTAATTACTTAATTATACCTTAATTAGAACACGTTGGAAAAAATATAGATAATATTAATTATTGGAATAATTAATTATTTTGTTAATAGATTTTGTCATTTCAATGTCGTTAGTCGTTTGCAAAGAAAATTATAGTTAGTTAATGAAGTTGTTTTTTTTTTCAAATTTAATATTAATTATGTATTGACGTATATTTCCAAATCTGTCATTAAACTAATTGTAGCATACTATTTAAGTCCAAGAAAGTGAAAAATATTGCAGTCTTAATTTTGACCATCCAGTGAATAGGTGAATTTATCTTACGCCGTTGAGTAATTCTGTGAGATTATTAAATTTCTTATTTATATACGTGAAAAATGGGCTGTATCTTCATGGATCAAGTAAATATACCATTGTTCTCTTTTTTTCTTAAAGTACTGTTATACAGGATGTTTAGCACGCCGTGTGCCAAAAGACCAGGGTGGTTGGGTAGATACACTTGCAACACGGTTTGAACCAATTTCTCATCACGCCTAGGGTCTTTTGTAATATAGAGTCGGTAAGTCCCAAAATTTCACCATTTATGTTTTCTTATTGTTTGTGTTTTTAATACAAATACCTACATAAAAAGTCACTTGCAAATATATCGTGTTTATACGCTGACAACAGTAAAAGGATCATGTATTTTCCGATGAAACCTTATTTTCGTTTAGATAGTAACTATATAAAAAAATTATGAGCTTTTCTACTTTCAATAAACTTTTTTATACAGTGCGAAATTTTGAACGTGATCCAATATATTAGTATTTCTAGTTCAGTTAATGCTGGACAAATAGGTTTAATGCCTTAACTCTTGTTGAAATTAGTCAAAGAAAATATACGGTTTTCGTGATTTAATTTCGATAATGTATGGAAACTGCAAATTTCATCTGGCTAATTTCAACAAAATTAAATTACCTAGTTAATGCATGCATTATATTGTCCAGCATTAACTGAGCAAGAGACACTAATTATTTTTCATTTATTTTCATTTTAAATCTTATTTTGTTAATATAATTCACAGCAAGTGAGTGGGTATGTGAATTGGCTCATAATTTTTTCGTACGTGATTCAATCAACTTTTTCCATATACTTGGTTGCCATGGTTACGTCCCCTAGACAACTGTTTAAA
The DNA here is from genome assembly GCA_037349165.1 of Choristoneura rosaceana. Lineage (NCBI taxonomy): Eukaryota > Metazoa > Arthropoda > Insecta > Lepidoptera > Tortricidae > Choristoneura > Choristoneura rosaceana. The sequence continues at coordinate 11,900,741 of JAZBNJ010000041.1, read as the reverse complement.
ACCATGAGTTCCTATGTTTTTTGTGGTTAAAATTCATGGAGCGTACAGTCACCAGCACCAATATCTGACACAACAAGCGTGCATAAATTTCTGATAGGTACGACTCTAGGGTCGGAAGGATGTGTCAGATATTTTTGCACGCTCCGCTGTGGCAGATATTAATGCTGGTGACTGTAGGTATATTTTTGCCGTAGTAACAAGTCAATCTTAGAAGCATTACTAGACTAGTTTTTTTTTTTAAGAAACTGTTACTGTTGTCTCTTAGACAACGGGACAGATAACAAACAAGAAAAGTGAATCGACCCATTATTTAATTAAAAAAAATCTTCAATATAAATATTAATTAAATCATTTATTTCAAATAACTTGCGATTCATATCGATTTACTGTCATTTTGTGCAAAAGAAAAAGGACAACTCAAAATTATAATAGAAAAAAGTAACAGTACAAGTACAGAAGGCAGGATTCTTATGCATAATCGTCACTTTTTTTTGGCAGTGAAGCTTTTGTACTTATACTATTACTTATCCTGTGGTATAATTTCGAGTTGTCCATTTTCCATTTGCTCTAAATGACAGTAAATTTTCATATAGTTACATATTTAAGATAAAGATATTTTGAAATACATTTGTCCTACTACATAAAAAAAAAATTAGACATGCAAAATGGTGAACTTTTGGATAATATCGAAGCAAATTGTAAAATTCCTAATAATATACTTAGTAAAAAAGATTGTGGGCGGAATGAGTGTTATGTATGGCCCAAAATGTGTTGCGAGTGCCGACATACCCGCCTAAGTCATTTTTTTTGACACAATCTGCCGAACATCCAGTATAATATTACGGTAGGAATAATTTGTCATTATGTATTATTAAAGACTTTGGTCCTTTATCATATAAAAAAAGTGTAACATGAGTAGCAAAAAAATCTTAATTCTACCTTTTTAACTGCTTCTAAAACACGGGTCTCTGAAAGCATTACACTTAGCAATAAAACTAAAAGTCGAATAAGTCGTTTAATATACAGGTGTACATATTTTTCCTTGAATGTTAAAATAACCACGAATATCGGGCCGCGAAAAAATGGCAAATTTCCTTTAACTATAAAATAAACCCTATAAGTCTTGTTTATGTCACTAAGTAAAGAGATAGCTTTAAATTTTGCATGGACCCAGGCCTTTTAAAGGGGGATCATATTATTTTACAAAAAATCCTATGTACATAAACCTCATTGTAACCTTCTTTTGCAATGGGTGCTCGGAAATTTGGCTAGTTCCTTCCCCTGTATTTAGTTCACACTTCTGTCCAATTTAGGTATAGCAGTTCCATGAGATGGAAACTCATGTTTCCTACGAGACCAACGTCAAAATAAATTTAGATGAATTACTTTCTCATTCTTGTTTTTATACTAATAAAATTACAGTAAGATCTGGGTACTTTGACCCATTAAAATGTTACTTTGGGCCCATGAATGAAGACCTCAGACAAAAAGGTCTTATTAAAAGTCATTATTGCGGGGGCGGTCAGCTAAATGGCTAAACCCAATGGCCAAAGTGGCCTATCAGTGCCAAAGTAACCCGAGTTTACTGTACAAAAGAAATACTGTAGAGTATTCTTGTTACTCAAAGTCAAAGTCAAAATCTCTTTATTCAATTTAGGCTATGATAAGCACTTATGAATGTCAAAAAATCTACCACCGGTTCGGAAAAAACCTCTGTTGAGAAGAATCCGGCAAAAAACTCAATGAGGTATTTTTTTTTTTAAAACAGTTTCACAATATTTATAAATGATATCTATACATATTACTATATTATTAATTTAGAAATGAGGTTGACAAAGTAAGAGACTGATTTGCCATTCAAATTGTTTTAGACTGCATTTCCACCAAAGATGTGTGAAGAATGTGTTGTCATGAACCAATAGAAACATTCCATTTTATCTTCGCTCCGTTCAGTTGTTTTCACTAGAGCTGTGCTGTGTAAGGATAGGTAAATGAAGCGTTTCTATTGGCTCATGAAAAACAAATTCCATAGGCTGAGATAGTGACTTGTGTACATGTTTTTCTAAAAATGCCCCTGCAACCTCAAAGCTTTCTGGTAGTTAAGGGAATGTGTGTTCATAAGGCCTTCTTTCTCGTGGAGTACTTGGTGTGGATTTGGTTGTGGTGGTAGACATTTGTTATATTGATGTGACGTGTTTCAGGAATATGAATTCTTAGATCTGTCAGATGTGAAAGAAGCGGAACTGTGCAGTTTGCAGAGCGCTCTCTTCCACCGGAAATCTGAGGTCGCAACGCAATACGGCTGGACTGAGCCTGCCATAGGTAAGCTGATTTATCCTGCATTTTAATATTATAATAATTTAATATTAATAATAAATGCGCGAGTTTGTGAGTATGTATATTTATGTGTATGTTTGTTACTCCTTAACAATGGAACGGCTAGACGTCTGAACACTAAAGAGCTGGACGTCTGGAATAACATAATTACTTTTTATCCCGATATTTCCACAGGATTGGAATACAATCTTGAAATTCTTATTTTCGACTTTTCAAAATTAGTAAACATAGCTTACTCAATTTAAAGATGGTCTTCCTGATGCTGAGAGAATCACAACGCAGTTTTAGCCACTTACCCCTGTTTCACCATCCACTGATGAAATTTATCTGACGGTTAAATGTGATGCCATCTCTGTTTTGTTCTAATAGACGGGATGGCGTCACATTTATTCGTCAAATAAAATTAATCAATGGGTGGTGTAACAGCACCTTATCCTCCTAACGCAAAGAGTCCTTTATAAATGACTTATTGTCATTTGAACATCAAACTATCATAAATAACAAAGTTTGATGTTCTTATATCAAAAATTTGACTTGGACATTATGAAGTTAATGTGATGATTTAACAAAAGGCCTTATAATCTATCTAACACAATGGAATCACAATAGTTTCACCACTTCTTGCTGACACAAGATATAGCTATGTGAGATGAGAGTACAAAGCAATGATGAGTGTGAGCGCGGGTTAGATAATGCGGCGTCAGGTTATGCAAACATAGTCATTGGTCACTATCCGGACGGACACCGACCATAATGGAAACCTCTTGGATTCATTTACACTACTTTGTGTTGCCACAACAGATTTGTCATCGTGTTCATCGAGCACAGCCGAGCAGTTAACGGTGTCCAGCAGCCTGGATAGTCTGTCGGGCGGCGAGGGCGAGATGGCGCCCCACTCGCCGCAGCGGGGCGCGGCCGGCCCGCCGCCGCACGCGCCGCCGCCCTACCCGCAGCCCCCGCCGGCGTACCCCCAGCCCCCGCCCCCGCAGTGGCCCGTAGCACCGCCAAACGTGTACGTCAGCCAAGTAACGGCGAACGTCAATGTTCACGGTTACATGGGACAGTACTACCAACCGCCGCAACCGCAGTACGCGCCGCCGCCACAAGTCGACCGTCCTCCGCGGAACCACCGCCGCGACCGCCGCGGCAAGCGCGCCCCGTCTCCCCCACCCCAGCCACCTCCCTATTATGTCCAGTACCCACAGTACTATCCCGCTGCTCAAGCCCAAGGCGCACCGTTGTACCACTTACCAGTCTACCAACCACTTATGTACGGACCTTACGCATACCCTCCTTACTACCAGGAATATCCACTACCCGTCGAAGGAGAAGGCGACAAAGGACCCGATGAGTATCAGCAGGAAGTTGTTATGGAACAAGAGGCTGTTGACGCGTATTACGCTGGAGCGCACTACGCCGGACCCCCCTACGGCCCGCCGGTTGATGGAGCGGTCGAGTACATGCCCCCTATGTATTTGCCGCCGCCTCCCCACCCGCCGCCCATACCTATACAGCCGCAACCAGTTCACCAAAGTGCCCCGCACCAATTTAACGTTCATGCTAAAAACTTTGTCCTACCATCCCATCAGAACAAATCTTACACACCACCAGATAAGTCACAGGAACAAAGAACTCCACCCGCTACCGCTTCTGCGCCAGCGGTTTCGGTCGATTCAGTGCCAATTAAGGATCTGAAAATCAACAAGGGGCCAGGCAGCCCTAAACAAACGGAGCAGCGACCTGTAGAAAATCAAGCCAAACCGGCTGTTAACTCTAATGAAAAAATTTCACCCCCGCCTAAAATTGATAATGCTAAACCAGCATACCTGCCAAATGATAACAAAGTAGCAGACGCTACTAACAATTTCCCACAAACAAAGTCTTTCCCCCCGGCGGCTCCTACAAACCAGGTAGTCGCTACGAGTAAACTCGCTCCTGCGGTCAGTAAAACGACAAAAGGGCCAGCAGCGCCGTTCTCTGGAGGAAAACAGCCGGCTAAACCTATAGTGCCGCAAACGGCCGTCCCCGTCCAGCAGTCAGTCTCAACCCCGAAAGCTCCTTTCGGGAACAGGCAGAAAAGAGATAATGTTGCGAACCGCTCTCCAACGAGTGAAAATACGGAGAATACAAGCAGTCCGGCGCCTGCGGACCATTCGAAACGCGACCCACCACTACCACCGAGCAAAGCTCCTATGCCTATATCAATTACACTTCACTCGCAAGGGCCGCCCTTGATCGTAACGAACAAGTCACCATTCGCTCACTCTAGAAAATCAGCGGTGCCGGAGCCTCCGCCGGTTCCACAGCCGCCACCACCCGCTCCTACGGCCTCTGATTTCCCTCCGCCGCCTACTCCTAGGAATCGCGGAGACTTGCCACCGCCGGTGGTGCAGCCACAACCACAGCCTGCGCCAGGCAAGTCCTGGGCTAGCCTTTTCTCTAATAAGACTTCAGCGGCCGTGCCTGTAGCCGCAGCGCAGCCCACTCCCGTCCAAGCAGTAGAAGAACCTGCTAGCCCGACAACGGTTACGCCCCCGACGACGGCAAGCGTCCAGAAACCCGTGGCAAAAGTGCCTCCTTTTGACGCGTCGCCATCTCAAATAACTTCGTCGGACAAGAGTTCTCCGGTTTCGCGACCGGCAAATGCCACTCCTGCAATCTCGTATTCCGAGAAGACATCGGTTAATGCTGTCAGCACTACGCCGGTGGCCGCTAAGCCGGCCTCTCCAAGCCAAGCCACGCCTGAGGTGCGCGAAGTGCCTATAATAAAAGAAGCCACACCAGCGTTGCCGGTGCAGCCCTCGCCGTTCGCTGACGACCCCAATTCCTATCGGATGGGAGGTAAATATAATTTTCTGTATCTATTTACTTTTTGACACAACACAAAGTAAAGTAACGTTACACCGATATTTCCTAGCACTTAAAGATAATGTTGAAAACACAAGTGGACATTGATATGGCTCCTCGTAGAACTGAATAATAAAATCAATCTACTTGAAGTGGATTTGTTATCGCTGGATTATAAATGGTACATCCAATAATGAGTCATCTAACTTTTATTACTGACGCCATTTTTAATGTAAGAACAATGCAAGATTTCTTACGTTTTTCACATTAAATTCACTTTTATTATCCTTTCCAAGCAATAGCGAACAGTAGTACAGAATAGCTACACGTCATTATCTCTAGTAATCTGCGATTTGATTACCACGCCGCGGGATATTAAGTAGAAATATTAATATGGATATGCCACAGCCAAAAATTTCCTATTAAAAATTATTCTAGAAACATAGTAAAAGCATTTTTTTAAAACGTTGACTCTTAATAGAAATTGATGAATTTGATTGAAGTGGCAACCGAGTCGCCGATCATTGCTACTCAAATGAAAAGGCTACATAAATTAAACGTTAATTCTGCATATTACATGACACTTTTTTATGCTACTATCGCTTTCGGAAAAACCGTCATTGCCAAAAAGCATGCGCCGCAAGAAATCTGGCAGTTTTTTCTGTGCAACTCTGACTTTAACACACTATTTCTATTGCGACTGACACATAGTTACAGCTAACGATCCTTGTTGCATTCCAGAGTTCCTGTCAAAGTATCAGCTCGACAACCGTCCGGTGACGCTGTTACCGCGCGGGCTCACGAACCGTTCAAACTACTGCTATGTAAACTCGATTCTGCAAGCCCTGATCGCTTGCCCACCTTTCTACAATATGCTGAAGGCTCTGCCGTACCAGACACGCCGCGGGAAGTCTAGCACGCCCGTGATCGACTCTATGTAAGTATTTTTAATAAAAATGATTCGTTGAAATGCATGTACAGTTTACACGCACACGTATATTGTCGGACCCTAACTATGGGTGCTAGAGATCTCGGATTTGAATCACGATAGAAACCGCTGCTTGTGTGATAATTACGAATGTTTGTACATAACTTATGTAATATAAGTCATGGATTTTCTACGTATTTATTTGTCTATATAGATTCTATAAGTATTTTTATCCGTTGCTTAGTTTGGGACTACATTTTCAAAGGTGTGAGTACGGATTTGAACCCGTGACTCCTTGAGAGGTGATAGGTCAACAACTCGGACTGCTGTCTTCTTATTATTATTATATTCCTTACTTTTTTCCAGGGTGGAACTATGTTACGAATTCAGTCCCCTAGCCTCCGCCTCCCGCGTGGGTCGCGGAGCGCGTGGCGAGGGCGGCACCGGCCCGGCCGTGCCCGCAGGCCCGCCGCTAGAGGGCGGCGCGGGACTCCGTGTATTAAGAGCCCTACGACCCTTCCCCGGCTCTCAGGAGGGAAGGCAGGAAGATGCTGAGGAGTTCCTCGGATGCCTTCTAAACTCTCTCAATGATGAAATGCTCGAGGTGAGAACTGCTTTTTGTTGAATAAGACGTTATTTTGGGAACAAATACTTTGCTCACTCGCTATGTTAGTTATCTCTATGGCAGCCATTACACGGTCAGTCTAGATCGAGATCAATGATCTTAATCCAGATTGACTGTCTAATGCGACGTCGGATCACAAATTATCTAGATTTTTTGAAATCAATGATCTCGATTCGTTGATCGCGATTCAGATTGAGTGTCTAATGTGAAACATTGACAGTTTACGTCATTTAGCGGTCGCAATGTGTCAACTATTGTAAATCGACCTGTAATGTTGATTTGTTTTTCTTTGAGCTGTGAATGTCGAAAGTTTAGAAACTCGATCTAAAACCAATTTATCGGCAATTTATTTCGTAATTACCATGTTTTAATCTTGTGAAATGTCACTTACAGCTGATGAAGCTGGTTGAGCCAGAAGAGCCGAAAGATGCCCAAGTTAATGGAATCATCACGCAGGAGCAAAGTCCTGAGGAAGAAGAGGATGATGACGATGAGTGGAAGGTGAGCTTAGCTTTAATCAAACCTATAAGAAATCTGATGCGTTCAATTACTATTTTGATACAAGTATTACTTATTGATACAAATTCGACACGAAGTGTAGTTTTAGGGAAAAGAAGATGAAAATGTGAAATGCTTTGAATTATTGACCTTTACTTTTTTTTTCCCTGATCTGGCTAAGATCGTGGGATCGCGGTGGATGCGAAAAGCACAAGACCGGTCTGAGTGGAGAGCCTTGGGGAGACCTATGTCCAGCAGTGGACGTCTTACGGCTGACATGATGATGATGACTTTTTTTTCATACATTTTTCAAAGTTGCACCCGTGCGTAGCCTGGACGGGTCGTTAGTATAAAAATACCTACTACAGAAATCTTTGATTGCAACTACTTGCTTGGTCATTACATTATGACGGAAAATAATGTACCAATTGTTGAATATTCCCAGACAGTATCATAAGTTATGTATTGTTTTACATCTTATAATATTGTGTAAAAATGATATAACTTTAACAATTGATTTCTGTTTCTCAAACAGATAACGGTGTGATAATTAATGCATTAGATTTATTAAGTGAATTTACATGATATGTATAAAGTAATTGTGAAAATATTATAACTTATTATAATGAAGTGAAGAAATGTAAGCATTGTGCTGGAAGTTGTATATTATTATAGCTTTTGCTCGCAGTTGTTAAGAATCCAAAGGTAGACTGGGTGTTTAATAGACTCGTTCGTAAGTCTTTATTTATCACCCCAAAGACACAACTACTATATAATATAGTAAAAATGGTTTTCCATCGGGAAAAGTCGGATCGATCAATCGAAATAAGACGACACGGCACCCGAAGTGTCACTCAATTATTTCATGTGACATTTTTAACCGACTTCAAAATAAGGAGGAGGTTCTATATTCCAATGTTTGTATTTTTTTTCGTATCCATCAACAAGGAACTTTATTAGCGTTAAATGTCAAAATAAAAAATGTACCGCTGTATAATGAAATGAATACTATAAAATCTAACTGAGAGCACAAATTCAAATTTTTCAAATTCAAATCATTTATTCAGCAAATAGGCCGCAATGGGCACTTTTACACGTTATTTTTTTAATCTACCACCGGTTCGGAAAAAAACCTCTGTTGAGAAGAATCCGGCAAGAAACTCAACGAGGTATTTTTTTTTTTTAAAACAGATTCACAATATTTATAATGATATCTATGTACTATACATTACAAGTATTTAACACAATTTTACAATTGAGTGATTTATCCGGGATAATATCATTTAATATGAGTTGAGTCTCAACTTTTTGGTCTTCATCGTTATTCATGTGACGGCACGCACGGTGATCATAACCACGTCTCTCCTTCAGGTGATGGGCCCGCGCAACAAGGGCGCCGTGGAGCGCCGGTGGGCGGCGCGCCGCACTCCTGTCGCGGACATATTCCGCGGCCGCACCCGCGTGCGCCTCACGCGCGCCGCGCACCACGACGTCACCGACGCCGTGCAGCCGTTCTTCACGCTGCAGCTCGATATCGAGGTGACTATCCGTACAGTATACAATGACCTATGGCACAAAACACAGATAGTTAGTAAAAAAAAAGTTGTAACTGTTCAGTAGATACGAGTGCCACAACCACGATAGTTTTTTGGTGCATAAGCCACAAACCTTAGAGTGACCGCCGAGCGTAGGTATGAAAAGTGAAGTAGACATACAAAGAGGTTGACTTTGACCTATCAGTGTTTTGTGCCTATGGCCTCACAAGCGTTCAAACCCGAACTCGCTCCTCGGTTCGGTGTTTTGGAAGTGCGATATTATGTTTATAATTCACCATGAGCTTTTCGGTGAAGGATAACATCGTGAGGCAACTTGTATACACCTGGGTTTCCGATGCACACAGGGTCCACGTAAAAACTACAGTTCAAGCCCTTTCCTATTGAGCAGAGGCTTGTGCGGAGCAGTAGAACATACTGATATGCCAGAGTGCAGTAGAGTGAGCATTTACGTTAGACAACCCAGAGAGAGTTGTGAGGTATGTCCGCGAATGCTTCATCTAGCAGCAGTGGACAAGATTCGCCATACGCTATATCACGAATTGGGTTGTTAAGATGCTACACACGATAGGTTTAGACTACCTATAGTTTATTATAAGAGGGCTTACCTATGTCAAACAAACTGTTTTTGTCTGAATGGCCACTCAGTTCTGACAATAACTAAACTGATCTACTATGATGGTACTATTTTTCGTCTCTAAACTTGATTTCGAAGCAAATCAATGTCTTGATGACAACACTTGCTGAGTAAACATTCACCAATTTTTTTTTTTTAATTTTCCAAATCAATTGCTTCATAATCATGTTCTGTTACAGCGTGCTACGAGTGTCAAAGATGCTTTAGAGCTCCTCGCCAACAAGGACACGTTGGAAGGCGTGTCCGACGCGTGGCAGCAACTATCTCTGGAACAACTACCGGTCGTGCTGCTGTTACACCTCAAATGCTTCCAGCTGGATTCGGAGGGGCATACAGCCAAAATAGTTAAAAACATTGACTTCCCCGTTGACCTGAAGATTGATCAAAGTAAGTTAATTATTAGATTAAGCACTTGCGCAAACCAGAGGCCTTATTGTCTAACACTGGAATCATAGTCATTACCACTGCTTTCAGTCACTTGGTATAAGATGTAGGTGGTAGGACCTCATGCAAGGTCCGCCCGGATTGCTACCACAATTTTGCTAGCTAATCCTGCCGTAAAGCAGCAGTGCACTTTTGTGTTTCGGCGTGGAGAGTAAGACAGCCGGTGAAATTACTGGCACTTGAGGTATCCCATCTTAGGCCTCTAGGTTGGCAACGCATCTGCAATCCCCCTGGTGCTGCAGGTGTCTATGGGCGGTGGTGATCTCTCACCATCAGACCCACTTGCTCGTTTGCCATCCAGTAGAATAAAAAAAAATGGCAGAAATAAATGTTAAATGCTATAGCAAACGTCAGCTTGTTAGACAATACGGCTTCAGGGTTAATTCTTTAACTGCTAACCAGTAAGTACTGTCAAAATATATGCCACTGCCATCCATTCATAACTTGGGGTTGGGAGCTACCGTACAACGGCTAACCAATAGTGTCTTTTCCAACCTCGACATTGGCGAAATCATCGATGGTATCGATGGAGCTATACTTCCAAGAATTAAATAACTTGGGGTTGACTATTTTATTTTTTAACCCTGAACCATGCGAGCTGCTCTAAATAATAGTAATAGAAAACCGTGCAACGGTTGACGTTTGTAGTCCAATAGTCATGAAAGTCACAATTCAAAGATTACAGTTGAAAACTGAATGAAACCTTCATTAGCTTTAAAACTACCTGTGTTGAATCAATGCTGATATTTACAATGATGTTATATTATTTTTCGTCTCTGAAAGTGATAAAATCACTATTTGTTGACAAAAATGACTGAGTTTTAACAACATTAGTTATCTCCATCCCTCATACAAGGAAAGCCCAATGTCTAATGACATTTAATTTTTCAGAAATAATGTCGTCGAAGATCAAGTATTCGGGTAAACAGCGGCTTTACAAGTTGTTTGCTGTTGTGTATCACGAAGGAGTGGAGGCGGTGAAGGGGCATTATGTTACTGATACGTACCACGGGCAAGCGGGTTGGATAAGGTAAGGAAGTTTCCACAATCTTAAGTGAACCCTGAAATTAAAAGTTCCCCCAAGTCCTTCGCGTTCATTTTCTGCAGGTGTCAAAGTAAGACTTCGACAGGTGTCGCAAGTGCACAAGTGCGTTCAATTCCCTGCCGAGTTTTAGCGGCACTAAGCGAGTCGCGAAAAAGCATATACGCTAAATCTTGCCTAAATATTAAAGAAAGAAAGAAAGAAAGAAGACATTTACTCACTAACACAAAAGACACACATATACAGCAAAATAAGACATATTAACACTGCAAATGCATAGTTTGTGCTAAAAAGCTAGCAAATAAACAATTAAACTCAATAAAAAGCTTGTAAAAACGAATTTAATCCCAATAACAGGAAGATTATGCTACGGTGGTGCTGAGAATAGTATAATAAGATAGTTAAACTTTTGCATCATCTGAACTGCCTTACAATGATGTCTCATTATTTTTCGTCTCTGAAAGTGACAGCAATCACTCAAATGTGGACAAAAACCAACTGAGTAAACATCCCAGCTTACCTACGTAGTAAAGTCTAGCCTCGTGTGTTAATATCGTTTCCTTTTACAGGTACGATGATTCTACGGTGACGCAAGTGACCGACTCCCAAGTATTAAAACCCAAGCCGCCGCGGATGCCTTACCTGTTGATGTATCGTAGACACGACACCCTGCCGCCGCACCGCGCCCCCGGAAAGCCCGAGTGAGCCCGCGCTAACGAGTGTAAATAAAAGTCTAGTGACATGTCTACCGGCTGTGATTAACTGCGGAACGAACTGAACGAACAGTGACGTAGCTTATAAGTGTTGTGTAAATACTATAAAAGACTCAAAATGTGCCTGTTGAACACTTACAGTGCAACGAAGTCTCGTGTACGTAATGTAAGTAAAATTCTGTTTATAAAAAAACGACTTAAGAGCCGTATTAAAAAAAATACCAGAAGTCAGCACTTGTAAATGATTTGTTCACGTAATTGGTCTTATAAGTCTGGAAAGATAGTGCTGACAGACTGGACCCCTTGTTTTATATGTGTATCATATTTTGTAAATTAGGCTCAATTCGTTTGAGGTGTAGGTTTAATTTATATGTAAATTTGAATACTTTTTAGAATAAAGTACAAAATGGTATTTGATTGCTACTTGATTAAATAGCTGATTCTCTTCGACGTAGCTATGACTATAAATTGAACTACGAATTATTAATTAAATGCATTGGACCTAATTAATTGTTTTGGTTACAAAAATGAATCTGCAAAACGAGATGTAAATATTGTTTGAGAATGTAATATAAATAACTATTTCAAGGAGTCGAGTTCTCTACTGGACAATATTAAATTGTGGTGTTATAATTTAAAAAATGTAAAAAAAATCTTGTAAAAAAATAATAATTCATGATACATATTTCTATATTGTTCATCTTTATATAACAATGGTTGAATGATTTTGGCATGCTCTTCCATTGAGGAATATAGGAGTACTGGCTTGAATTACATAGTACCTACAGAGTTAACAATGATTCAGGATGCATTTCAGAGTATACAATGATGTATACCTGTTAGGAAGACATGAAAAATAGTAGAATTATGTAGCGTGAATTGCTGATTTTCGTCCTAGTAGAGATTGATATGATTGATATTAGGGGTCGTTGACTGGTTTGTCAGAGGCAAGTTGTGGAGCGAGGATTGTGCCCTTGTAATGTGATATGGGATGCCTGAGTTCGACTAAAGAATGTTTAACTGTAGTCACTTTATTGTATAAAATTGTTATAACGATGTAAGTGTTACATATAAATAAACAGATATATATTATCTCGCCGTTGGTATGTTGTATGGAAGGATGTCTGTTTTTAATATTATTCGAATTAAAATTGAGGTTTATACTTCCTTTTTTACACATTCAAATATTCGCGAATCATTACATGATCATACATAATATATTGACGAAGATCATCATGGTCAAATGCTATGGTTCGGTTTTAATAAAAATCCAAACTGTGTAATACTTATTTGCTCAGCGCATAAAGTTTTTGCAGTTCTAGAATAATTTGATACATTGGAAGATATTTGAAAATTGTTTTCTTAGGTATGGAAACTAAGCTATAGCATCTGATCTGTTTTATGAATAGCATTTTGCTGATATTAAACTTTTTGATCTCACATTTGTTGTTGTTTGGAGAAAAATTGTGTAGATGTGAACGAAAATTTCTCTTCTCTAGTGATATAGGCAATAAATACATCAATGCCTTATTATTTGAAAGCCAATATTTTATTAGTATGAAAATGACCAAAAAATATAATAAAAAAAGTGTTTGAAATTGCTACTAAAGTAGAGCTTTTCTAAATTGTTCTTATAATGAAAAATGCAAACACCCCTTAGAGATAAAAAAATATAATACTATAAGTATCTATAATTAAATTACTTTGGTTCTGTGTCCAAAAGTTTAAAAAAATAGTCTTATAAATTAGTCAATTTAATATTATATTAATGAATCGAAATAGGTTTAGATTTGTATGGTTTCTGAAAGAGAGGTTATATATGGCAAACTGGCTAAGCTTTTTATAGTAATACTTGTTTTTTTTTGTTTAATTTGGATCATGGGTAGGTCATAATATTTAGTGATACTGGCAATAATTGTAACTTGTAATAATCTCAACAATGTTAAATGGCACCTACACTTAACACCAATGCTGACACAACAGCTTTTGACGTCGGCCTGTACCAGTGGACTGCACTTGATGTAGATTGTTTACTGAACAATATAATCAACATTTACCAGTTCAGTCGACTAATACTGGCCTTTGTCTACACAACGTAATGGCTTGCACAATAATATCCTGACTTGTAGTTACATATTGTAGCAGAACATGAATTTATCGGTATCTCTTAATCTTTCTCTGCCTCATAAAGTGATGATAGTTGTTGTGAATGCCGGCGCTTCGAAGATATCAAAAAATGCGTGGTACACTTATTGTTGGTTTACGATTACACCATATTCATTCAAAGACTGGTATTCTTATGTTTACTTACATTATATTTGATTGCAATTATTGTAAAACCTGGTGCTACTCTACTTTCGCCAATTGTGTAGGAATTTGATTGGAGCGCGCAGCCGGCCGGTCGCGAAGGCAGCTGTTTACTAACACCTTTCCCGCACAAATCAGTTTTTTTTTGTATTTAGACATTGGACGCTATTCTCGCCTCCATGCGGGTGTTTCGAGTTTGCATGAGTTTCTATGCGTAAGACTGAGCGCAGGATCCCGAATGTCTGCTTTTATTTATGTACAAGCTCACGTTTTAGTTGTAAGATTTTATTATAACAATTGCTGCCTTTTAGTTAAGCGTCTGTGTTTCATATTTATTGATATATTTTGCGTTTAGGATCATTAACGAAACGCGTAGATATAATTTTCACTGTTTACAGCTTGCTCTGGCATTTATAACGGGGTGCTGAGATCCTTTTACAGTTTGGCTGTGACATAGCACCTAGGATTTGATGTTATAAATACCAGTTGGCACATGATATTTGATAATTATGACGTTTATCGATGTAAATGGTATTATTGTATTCTTTTTACATAATTGTGTCGCAAACTCGTGAATCACACGGATCATTTTGTTCTCATCACTCCATTTCAGCAAGTATGATGGTTGATTTTTTAATGTTGAAATGTACGGGATGGATTCTAGACTAAACCCATTACCAATAAGACTTACAGTTGATAAAGTTCCTACAGACACTAATTTTACACTTATTTGAACTAATGAGAGAGATTGTGCGATCTCCCTTATGTTTAGTGGACGAGCCCAAAAGCGCCACTTTTTCACTTGTTTACCAATAAAAGTAATATGAACTTGGTATTTACCTCAATTTACGTTACACTGCCAAAATATAATTACAGTTTTATATTTGTTTACGAATTTGTGGACATAGTGCGAGCATATTTATTTATTTAAACAGTAAAATGTGAAGTTATATTATTTACGGAGTGTGTTTATTTTTAACATGGTTGTTCCTAGTTGAGTTCCATCCATCCCGTAATAGTTCGAAGTCTAATCCTATAAATGTTCCTGATCATATTTTTAATCTGATCAAAATAGTTGTGAGCTTGACGAACTTATTTAATTGAATGAATAATGTTTACTTTTAACGCATTTTGCATCCTTACAAGAGTACGACAAAAAAAAAATTAAAAACTAATAAAAAAAGGAATTGATCGTACTCTAATTAGGTGCAGATACACGTGCTAAAAAATAGCACATTCAAAAACAAGTATGCTCCATTGTAACATACAAGTATTATATTATTAGCATGTACTTGATATACATCTACTTACGATGGAGTATAATGTATCTGCACCTTTAGTTAATTAACTAGCGATAAACAGATATAGCATCTGTTCAGGAATTGCCTTTTTTTTACTGACACTACGCCCAATATTCAACGTGCATGCGTTTGTTTTAGTGTTGCTTTTAACGTTTATCGTAAAACTAAAAACGGCGTTTAGATTATTTACATGGAATATATCGGTTTCTCTAGCATACTCGCTTTTGTTGCGGTCAGGAGACTCCATCCCTTTCAGAGCCGTTACGCACTGTAGACTGGGCGACCGAAACTTGCGTCGCCACTACTCGCGAAGTCGCCTGGGCAACCGACGACCAAGTGCGTAAATACTAAACTATAGAAAGTCACAGTTGCCGGCCATCAGTCGACAGAGCGTAATGGCTCTAAAAGCCGTAACAGACGATTGAAGAGGGACACGACTTTCTGTTAGAGTAAGATGGTGGTATGGATATCCCATTCTAACAGATGGCTGCGTCCCTCTCGGTCCGCCGGACCGTTCGATCGTCTGTTACGGCTATTACTCATGCCTAATGATACAGGGATACATGTTCATAACAAAAGTCAGGTTGCTCGAAATGTTTCTGTTAATTCTACAAACAATTTATTTATGTTGACAATATCTAGTCTTCAGAAGAATCGCAACTGACTTTGGTGCAATTACTACTATGCAAATATTCGTTAGCGCAACAGTTTGATGCGTAAAATCATACTACTTCACACACACACACACACACCTATTGTAATAATTATGTCTTAAATTGGAAATCAAAGTGTCAAAAAAGTGCAATAGTGTAATAAACCAGTAAAATATAGACTAACAAGGAACACGCTGGCGGTCTGTCTACTTAGGTATTAACAATGTATGTAGAATGTCTAATAATTATCCTTATTTTTATATGAGAGGTTTATCGTTTAAGTTATGTTTAATTTTTAGTGATAAGATCCAAGGCTGTATTAATAAAAGGAGTGTTTTTACACGAATGAGCTGTAGCTGTTTAATGTATTTTGTTTTCCCCATTGCGTTGTTTGGAATTATTGTGTAAAATATGCTCCGATTGGCCATAATAGATGAAGGTCAGAAAGAAAATGGAAACCCAACTGAATGCCAGCCGTTGTCTATTGTGGCCAGCTTTCTAAGTTGTTACGTGGATGCGTGTGTATGACTAATTATAAAATAATCCTTATTTTGGTAACAAATTGGTGTTATGAAAATTTTGTGAATAAAATATGGTGTCATTCTAGCAGTTATTTTTTTATTTGATACCTACCTACTAACATTAAGGGGCTGTTTCACCATTCATTGATTACTTTTAAGTTAACTGACGGTTAAATGTGATGCCGTCTCTATTTGTTTTGTCCGAATAGACGGAGACGTGTGTCTGTAATCAAATCTTGCAAGTTAAATTTGACCAACTTCCAGTAAGATTGAATTGAAATTTTGGAATAGGTACTTATGTAAATCACGTGACAATACAATAATCTAGTAGTGACATCCTGGTAGTCCGGCCAGGATCGTCTCCGCAGGACGGAACTCTTCAACGGTTAATGGCATCGACTTGAAATTTGGTATGCAAATGTAATTTGGGTGACAGTGCAAGTAGTCAGCAAAAGAAGCTGTTGTATTCAAAATGAAATTTTTATGGTTAAGTTATTTACTTACTTTGTGCATTGACGGTCAGGTCACCTGTCATATTGCGATATAATGATATCGGCTGAGGGTTTCACAACAAACTGTCCCCAAAACGAAACGCACTCGTTCTCGCTCGCTCATAAAGAAAAGAAAGAAAGAAAATACATTTATTTAACGTCATAAAACAAACAGAAACAAATAAAGACATACATGACGCTAAATAGGTCCCCACTCAGCATAATTCATGACTTTGTTTATCATTTTATATAGGGACAGTGAACATTTTACGGCACTAGTTCCAGTTTTAACCGTTGATTCAGGCCGGTAAGGTTCTAACTACTGTTTTTGGATGATTCTGAGCTAGTTTGGAGTGGGTATACGTTAGTAACACGGTAAATAAATAAAAAAACTAAGTATTTCTGATTTAATTTAATTTCGATACCATCCTTTTTGACAAAGTATCTTCAATCCTTATTTTTCACTCCGTACAATGTTCTGAAAATAAATTAAAGATATCAAAAAAAAAACTTTCTATCCCATGAGAAATTCTCTCCTGTGTCAATAGAAATAAATAAATAAATATTACGGGACCTTATCTCAAGGTAAGCAAAGCTTATGTAGGTACCTACCATCAGCCAAATTAAACCAAATTAATTGATTGATATTAATTAATTGGTCTACCAAATTTAAACAAGTTCCTTTCAAATGAATATGTCGCAAAAGTCGAACTTTCAAGTTGACAGACACTATTGCCATTATTGTTTTATGATAAAACCCCTTGCAAAAAAAACGGGCACCTATGGTTTTTGTATTTTAATGCACATAAAACTTACAATCTAAGCTTCAATACCTACCTAAAAATCTGAAAAACCATAGGTGCCCGTTTTCTTTGCAAGTGGGTTTATCATATGCAAACGATTATCAACTTTAGAGTGGTGGACGACATTATTTGGCTTACATAGACATTACATATTAAATTTCAATACAATACATATTAATCATTCAAGACTTAAGCACAAACATTTCTATTTCGTACAAAAATATTTGCCCCGATTGGGGACCAAACCCGGAACCTCAAGCTTCGTTCAGAGGCACATACAATAGCAGAAGTGACGTACCCTGACACGGCATTTAAAGATGAGATATGCAGCGAGGACGACGAGGACGGGTAACAACATGAATCCGACCACCGACCAGCCTGCTGTCGCAGCGGACTGGGTTGGATCAGTCAGCCCAGAGAAGAAAGCAGTCTGAAAAAAAAACAAATGCGAATGAAATATACCGAGCGGCAAAAATCTGGCCCTCAAATGTTATTTAAGCACAGTTTTACCAGGGAATTTTGTATGTAGAGTAGGCCAAATTTTGTGCCGGTGATATAGCCCTTGGGGTGGCGGCGCCATATTTAAATTTTTTAGGTCAAGTGGCGCGGCCATTTTGAAAACATCTTCTTCGAGTGGCATGACAGCTACAAATTAATTTCGCGAATTCCCGAATTTTATAAAAAAAATATCACCAAAAAAATACCAGTTTAATGTTATATATAAGCCTTACAGTGATAGTTTAGCATAAAATGCCATATCTAATGAAATAACAATGCATGACCTTCAATTTCTGTGAATTTTATTAGTCATTATCAAATATCTGACAACCAAATTTTTCTCAGTCATGTATTAAAATAACTATAATTATAAAATAAAACAATTACCTATAGTAAACACTGATTTGTTTCGTAAAATATTAATTTAATTACGAAACAAAGCCCTTTTATAGTCTTTCAATAGCAAATAATACTATAATACGAGGTTTTCAAAAATACCAGCGCACGGCAGCATGCACACAGTGAAACTTGAGTAAACGATAGAACGAAATTTGTTCCGTTATGTTGTCGCGGCCGTTATTAAATACCATCCTTGTCTATTTATGAACGCATTTTGCGTGAATGAGCAAGCCAGATATAGGTCTAACAGTTTATATTTATGAGTGAAATACGACACCCGCCAACGTCCGGGAGCCGGTCGCCTGCCACTCGGGGGTATTTGATAGGCTGCCGGGACCCGGTCGCTTGCCACTCAAGGGTATTTGACAGGCTGCCGGGACCCGGTCGCTTGCCACTCGAGGGGTTTCGTCTGCGCAGTTACCAAACAGGAACACATTATTCCCGTCTGTTAACCAGTTACGAATTAACTATTTGACAATACCACAGAATAGATAATAGTACAAGTACAGAAGTCTCTCTGTTTTGATTTTCACAAATGCCGCATTTTTATGTGCCTACATAATTATTATTAGCAAACGGACCGCACGCGAGCAGCCGACATTGAGCTCTCTGGCACCGCGTGAAGGTCGACATTATTCCACACCTTGTCAGATATTCCGAAAATAGGGTTGTCAATACTTTAATAGAATACCTATTATACTATATGACGACCGGATGGCCGAGTGGTTAGAGAACCTGACTACGAAGCTTGAGGTCCCGGGTTCGAATCCCGGCCGGGGCAGATATTTGTATGAATAATACGAATGTTTGTTCTCGGGTCTTGGATGTTTAATATGTATTTAAGTATGTATTTATCTATATAAGTACGTTTATCCGTTGCCTAGTACCCATAGTACAAGCTTTGCTTAGTTTGGGACTAGGTCAATTGGTGTCAAGTGTCCCATGATATTTATTTATTTATTATTATTTATTTATTATCAGATTTATGCTGTTTATAGTATTTACTTAGCGGTTGCACTTTTATTTATTCTATGGCGCAGGGTCGAATATTATGTAAGAATAAGCTAGGTACCAGTCTAGTCCAGCGCAACTATGCTTAGTGACTCTCGTTGCGAGACGTCACCCGTCACTTTCTCACAGTAGTGCACAGAAAGAGACAGCTAATAATGTACATCTCATGCGAGAAATAGTCACATGTTACAGTTGCTTCAGAATGGCTGGTAAGTGTTATAAGTATAAATACCACGCAAGGTACACATGCAGAAACTGTTATACCTACCTATTAGGTAAATGAATACCGAACATGTAAATCAGTTTACACAAGGTATACACGACACGTGATTTTCTTTTGATGTAGGTATGGATTATATCGTCGCTTCGGAGGTAAAGATACTAAAGCGACATTTGACCAACTTTACAGGAGAGCGATTTAAAGTTTTTTTTTGACGAAAAAAATTCATAACTCGTTTCTTTGTGAACGCATTCTAGAATTTCTAAGACTGTATGAAAGTCAATTCAGCATACTATCAACTGAAATCTATAATTTTGCCCTAAGTACAATAGTTCAGGAGATAGGTGGCGGTTTAGTCATTAGCGTTTAACTTTTTGAGAGAACACAGTAAGGTAAAAGGACTAAACGTAAGAATTGGTATAATATATCATAATTTCAAATGACTAACGGGATATTTATTCTAGTTTTTTTATTTTCAATTTACTTAATGGCGTTAATCAATTTCTTATCAAACTGTGTTTAATGCTTATTCACCAAAAATCAAACTCTTTCACAACTGCATAATACTTAAGCACCTTATTAAATGATAATCATAAAACATTATAAATACTTAATAGACTTGCAAGTTAAATATTTTGAAATACAACATACTAATTTTCAGACTGTTTTAACGAATGATCACTAATGGACCATTTGCAGGGCTACTACGAAACTCGAAGTTCGTATTGTACGGTCTCTCTCGCTATCGTATATAGTATAAGTGTCAGAGGAAACGCATGACATGGAACTCCGAGTTTCGAGTTTTGTAGTAGCCCTGCTGACTTTAATCAATATTACTAAATTCAAAGGAAACACAGAAAATCGTAGAAACATTTAAGTTTTATTTGACATTGGTTCTTGTTATTGTGTTATTTGCCTATCTTCAACTATTGGGGGATAAAGCTGTTCGCGTTAGTGGGCTTTAGCTCTAGTTACCCACACGTGTCCCCTGGGTAGCGCCAGGTGGTAGGCTTCGGCCGCGGTTTGTCACCACCCACCTAACTAAGATATGCTGCCAAACGGTCTTGGCCGTGTTCCAGCATAAAGTTAGGTATAGACATGTGGAGGGACGGGTCTGGGCAGGGACTTGCGTGCAAACCGGTTTCAGTGTCGTCAGTTTGCTGCACCGGGTGCCTGTTCGTGGAGGATAGAGGAATTGGAAGAACGGTGCTCCGCTGGCCGACCGGCGTTAGTAGGAGACTCAAGTAGAGGTTTCGCCAATTTTGAAAGGCTGCCCCGCCTACTTGCGAAAAATCCCGAAGATGTGCTGTAGTGCCAGTTGGCGACCGGAGAGAAGACCCGAAAGCCGTCTTTGGGCCCGTCCCTATAGTGTCTGGAGACTATAGGGACGCCTATACACCTAACCTATTCGCTTTTGTTTTCTCATCTCCTTCTCCTAAACAAATAAAATAAATGGTTAAAGCTACAAAAAAAAACAAGTCTGTACAGCAGATCCACATCCTCTGACTAAAAGTGCAGCTCTCGAATATTCGAGGTTTGCTTTCCAATCTCGCTGCAGTCCACCACCATCTAGAGACTGAGAATCCTCACTTGCTCTGCCTCTCCGAGACGCAGATAAAATGAGACATGGCGTACTTGCGCTACCCAGGGTAAAGCCTAGAGAATACTTTTATGTCACGTACTGGGGCCTGCTTGTACGTTCATTTAACAAACGGTTTACGCTCTGGTCTATCGCTCATACAGCGGTGACTTGGAGACGACCAGGCTTTTTGATCATCTTAGTGTTGCTTCACGGCAGGTCTGGTTCAGCAACGGTATACGCTTGCGCAGTTGGTTTTCTTGGGGGACTTTAATGCTCACCACGAGGACTGGTTGTTCCCGTACCAAGTCACGGACCATGTAGGAAGAGAAGCGCGCAAGTTTGCAATTTCGCTAGATCTCACCCAGCTGGTTAAGCAGCCGACTCGCATACCGGATGTTGTCTTGCACACGCCTAATTGCTTGGACTTTCTGTTGACGACTGATCCAGACAGGTACAATGTGTCAGTGTCTTCCCTTTGGGTACTTCTAACCATTGTCTGGAGAAATTTGTGTCTCAGTACTCTCCTCATGATTGCTCAATCTGTACTCGGCGAGTACGGCGATACAAGTCAGCAGATTGAGATGAGATGCGTCATTTCTATGCTTCCTATCCATTAGTATCCATGGCAGATAACTTGCTATTTCAGTGCTGATTCGTTGAGCTGCGCAGAAGCTGTTACCGATGTGTTGCGTCAGAGTATGGAATATTTCAATCCTTTCTCTGACGTATCCACTGGTGGCAAATCTCGCCCATGGCTTAACGCCGAGTTCAAGCTGAAGCTATTAAGCACTCTATTTGATAGATGGCTGATTTGGGACCATTTCGTGACATGCATAGCTATATTTTGTTTTTGTTTTTTATTTAGGTATTTTGTTTTTGTCATGAATAACTTACTTACTGTGGGCTAATGTTCGATGTCGCAAAGCTTCGGACCGGATGTACTCGTTAAGAAACAGCTCTTCAGCAAAGCCGCCATGTCCTGCTAAAAGGTCATACGGAAAGCGCAATTCCTCCATGTTGGTTGTGTCGGTGCCAAATTTGCTTCCTACCCCTCTAAGAGGAAAGAAAAAGAAAATAAAGAAAGAAAATACATTTTTTAAAGCGTTTTCGTCCTAGCCAAATCAGTGGAGTCCAATTTCTCTCGTCCGTCACTTGCGCCACTGCTGAAGTCGGATAAGTCGCTAGCTCACACTGTAGCGAAAAAGGCAAACCTGTTTGTCTCTTTGTTTGCGGAAAATTCGCGTCTTGATGATGGTAGTGGAGGTCAAAATACACCAAATGGAGGTTTTAAGAACGCGGTCTCTGGACGTAAATAAAGCTAGTGGCCCCGACGATATACCTGGAATTGTTTTAAAGACCTGTGCTCCGGGACTGTCTCCGGTTTTGACAAGTCTGTTCAGGCTCTCCCTCAAGATAGGGCAGGTCCCGGTATGATAGAAGATTGCTAATGTGCAGCCAGTGTCTACCCAAAAAGGGCAGTCGTGCCGACCCATCGAACTATCGGCCTATCGCAATCACCTTCATACTATGTAAGGTAATGGAGCGTGTATGAAATGCTAAGTTCTTGGTATATCTAAAAGGTAACGATCTCCTCAATGACCGCCAATACGGGTTCCGCCAAAATTGATCCACTGGGGACCTTCTGGTATATGCTACACACATTTGGGGTGCACCTGTCGAGTAGCATAGCGAAGCTCTTACTGCGTCTCTCCTCCAAGGCATTCGATAGGGTCTGGCACAGAGGCCTTATTAGTTGGCTTCCTTCGTATGGGATTCCTCCTGTCATATGCTTATGGATCTTTGATTTCCTACGACACCTTTCTATTTGAGTCATCATTGACGGATGCTCATCTGATCTCATGGCAATCAATGCCGGAGTGCCTCAGGGATCGGTCCTATCTGCAACTCTATTTTTGTTGCACATCAACGATTTGCTCATACCCTTTTTCTTTGGGTACGCAGATGACGGCACAGTTGCAGACCTTCCTAACGGCCGGGACAGCGATTGTAAGATCGGGCACTCAGGGAGGCTATAGTACAGCGGACGAATTCGACCTTGGAGGCCGTGTCCGACTAGGGCTCGACCAACTTGGTCCAGTTCAATGCCGCCAAGACACAGGAGTGTCTGCTTACCACCTAAAGATCACCTTGAGCTTCTTAGGTTAGACCTTCAACCTAGTCTCAACTTCGGTGCGGCTATTCAGTCAAGAGCGAAAACGGCTGCTAAAATTCTTAGTTTCCTATATAAGGTGAAACCGTATTTCACACCAGAGCAACTTTTTACTCTTTACAAAACGCAGGTAAGGTCGTGTATGGAATACTGCTGTCGCCTTTGGGACGGTTCCGCCAAGTATAAGTTAGCCGCGTTGGATTCGGTGGAGCGCCGGGCCCGAAGAATCTTCGGTGACAGTCCGCTGATCGGGAACAAGCTGCAGAGCCTCGAACACCGTCGTAGAGTTGCTTGTCTGTCTTTTTTTGGAAATAATGTACTTAAGTTGCACGTTATCTAATTTTTTAGTTCAACTGAGTTCACAACATATTTATTTCGCTGACAAGCTTTTGCCCGCGGCTCCGCCCGCGTGATGTTCGGTTATCGCGCGCTGCTCCCTTTTATGCCACTTTCGGGACCATAAACTATCTCTATGCCAAAAATCACGACGATCCGTCGCTCCGTTGCGGCGTGAAGACGTAACAAACAGACAAACAAACAAACACACTTTCCCCTTTATAATAGTAAGGAAGAATTAACAGAATGGCGGCAATTTACAAATAACGAAAGCAGGCATATTTACCATCGAAGTTAATGCGTCGCACTACGTTAAGCATTGGCAAGATAAACATTTCATTTTTTGACGTTTCGGGTTAAAATTTATGGAAAGAGAGATGTTTATCTGCCTCTATTTTTATCTGAAATTCATGTATTTTAATGAATCAAAGTTGCCATTCAATAACATAATTTGAGCCTTTTATATAGTAAAGCCTAGAGGTTTAGAATAGCTAGATGTCAATTCATCATATTTCTATATCAGACCCTATTTCCGATACATAAAGTCTCACAATAAAGTTACCTTTTTATTATGTTCCTTCGTACCTAACATTAACAGTCAATAGAGTTGCTGCACATAATCATAATAATATTCATTTACAAACTTACCATACGTAATCACAATCACTTATTTCACGTTTTGTTGCCAACACGCTCTATTATTGCCTTGATATAAAAGACGCGCATAGTACCTATCCTTCGTAAAGTGATTGTAACTTAAATTCCCAAGATTAAAGTCCATATTACTTTGGCATGATATCTACAATTCATATGAAAATATCGTGGGTACTTTTACTAACTAGCCAATATAATCCTTTAATATTTTGTTTTTTTTACTAATTTAAATATTTTCTTTCTTTTGCTATGTTGTAATGAAGCTAATATACCACAAATTATGTTAACTGTTTTGTTCTTAATACTCAAACGACTTAAATATATTCTTATCAGTTTAACCAAAATACTAAACGCATCTAAAACCTCAAAATAGAACGGAACAATATACTAAAGCGACGGAGAATCAAATTTCTTGATGTGTACAGAGTACTAAAACGCCAAATGTATTTAAAGGTGAAAAATTACAAATGACTTAACAATATGCACGTTTAGAAACTAAAACAGGTAAAAGCACTAATGAGAAAATACTCAATTTAAGCGTCGGATTAGTAATAAGTGACCCAAATTTCACTGATTTTTCAGGGACTAAAGCGCCAAAAAAGTCCTCTGATCGTCCTGAAACCCAGATAGATCGATGCAGAAAAATTCGCTGATTCCGGTGGTATATATAACTCAATTTGGCCCAAAATGTCGCTTTAGTATCTTTACCTCCGAAGCGACGATATGTATATAGCTACCTACCACCTATTTTAAATAAGTATATGATATAAAACATTTGTGTGTATATTTATTAATTATTGTTATAGATTTAGGTACCATGACAGTAGATATAAATGAGTAAACCTTTCGCTATCTTTCTCACTTGCCGGAACCGAGAAAAACTGACAATTACTATTTTTTTCATTGTTCCGACAATCGGCTGCAATGCAGTATTTTTTTGGATACATATTGCCAATTAAAATTATGACACGCGTTTGCGACGTAAATTGAGTCGTACTTCGTAAGAGGCGCGCGCGTGCGCCACGGGTCAGTGCGCGGCAACCACTGAATCGCCTCAACGTTGGGGAGGCCCGTTACGCACTTTTAGCTCGGCGGCGGAATGGCGTAGTGACACCCCCCTGACAATACGTAACAAGAGGCTGTACCTATTTACTAACACGCTGACGTTCCCGGTCGCATTCACCATCTCTTTCTACTCTCGTCTTATATAAACGTGTGACAGAACAGAAAGAACCACAGGGCTACTACGAAATTCGAAGATCGTATCGTACCGTCCCTCTCGCTCTTGTATTAAATAGTATAAATGTCAAAGGGACCGCACGACACGAACTTCGACTTTCGTAGTAGCCCTGCCTGTGAAAACGATTGTGATTCCAAGTGAGTTTACGTGTGTTAGACAATTAAGGTCTCTACACATTACACCGTATCATGCCATCACCGTAATAGGAACGTGTCAAGCGATGGCGACGGTTGGTTACGAAACGTGCTATTGGACAAAGCATATTTCGATACAATGAATATTTTAAAAGTAAAAAAATAGTCAAAAGTATAGTGTATTTGCGAAACATAGGTATGGCTGCATAAATACAGAGATGTAACATTTCTTCGTGTTGCACTCTGTTGTATTTATTTGTTGATGATGATGATAAGTCTTTGCACACCCGTAAATTTACACATACCCCGGCATACCCGCATATTTTGCATAAACTTAGCTATCATAATGTCGCGGGTGAGCAAAAAAATTATTTTAGTTCATTGATATGGACCTTCGCAAAGTAACGCATGATTCAATAAATACAAATAATAAATATTTTTTGCCCGACATGTTGCTATTACGTACGATCACGGTATTTTTACCCACCATAAGCAAAAAAGGTGCGATGGCCCAGCAGATCCTTATGAAAACGCATGGGTACTCTCCCACCGCGAAGAAAATGTCTTCGCAGAAGGTGGTCTGGCCGTAAACGAACGTAATGACGAAGCCCATGACGGCTGCGATGGCCGTCCGTGGTCGAGTTACCGGCCAGTCCATTAGAAAGGTTAGGATGTACAGGCCGCTCTGGGAAATTAAGACTCAAGTTATTCTTTTAAAGCATTCAAACGAAATATGAAGTAAACTCCAATAGTTCTGCGAATGGGAAAGTGAGGTCGGTAAAAAACTTGAATTATTTCTTAACGGATTATTCTCAAGAGGTTTTCCCGAACCGGTGGCAGATTTAATCACATTCTTAAATTAAAAACTTTTTGATTTTGAATGTAACTACACCTCGCTGCGTACATTCATATGTACGCACACACTTGAAAGAAAGCTACCTTATAGCTTAACAAACTTATAGTTGCGCCACGCACTGGCGTTGTTTTAAATAATTTACCAATAACATGCTCACGATAATTATGATAATGATTAGAGACCGGATAATATGCATTTGCATATTTGCATATGCATTTGCATATTTAAGCCATTTTCAGTGCTAATAGCATATTTTTCCTAAGATCTAGTGATGATGCATATTACCGCCATAATTTACAGTATTTTTCGAACGCAGCGCACTCAGCAGCAGCGCGTCTTTTGTTTTGGTACGATAATAAAATTAAAGATTAGATAAATTAAATTAATTAGATTTTATTAAAGATTTTCGTGCTCGCCTACCGCACTACTCCTTCCTCCCACCTATTATGCATGTTACTTTCATTGTTGACGCGCGTGCTCATTGATCTAGAGTTAAAGTTTTTGTTTAAGTACCTAATAAAGTAAAACTTAAAACAAGTATTTACTAACAATAAACTTAAATCTAAAGGAATAATATTTACAAAACAAAAAAAAATTGTCATTTAATGTTGCATATTAATGCATATTCTGTCAGTTTTCGTGCATATTTCAAGCATTTTTCATGCATATTTGCATGCATATTTCAAACTTTTTATGTTGCATATAATCCGGTCTCTAATAATGATGAAGAAAGCCAGTCAAACTATTTTTAATCCCATTCCATAAACTATAAAGCATTCCACAATGTATAGCAGATTATGTCAGTTAGTTACAACAATATAACAAAAGATGAACAGAATATTTCTCACTTGTGTACAGAGAGTTATGACGCCGATCGTGCAGAATAATGAACAAATGATGATCAAGAAGGCCCACGTTATCTTCCGTATGGAGCGGCCTGAGAACGTCGACATGATCGTCTGGACTGTCAGAGACTGCAAGCAAAACTTGTTTTAGTAGCTAAATAGCATAGACGGTCACAGACGGGTGTTCCAGCGTCGCCGTTTATATATAAAATTGGCTACAATGTAACATACTTGAGTACCGAGTGCCTATAATGAGCACATGATCATGAGCACACCAAAATAAATAGCGGAGAAGTAGCAGTTGCAGTGGCAAGTTTATTTCGCTGTGACTTAAGACTAGGTGTAAAATCGCACGAGAGAATAGAGCCTAAAAATGTGGTGTAATGTCTACTTTGTATTTAAGGTAGCTGACAGTAAAATCAGTGCTCTGTATCTTTATATAGCGTACAAGACTTCTAGCGTTCAAGTTTTTGACAGGTACCTATAGTGATGATTCTATTCTTTTCGGCAGTTAACACTCGCAGCTATTCTATGCTCGTACACCGTGCGATGCCAGCTAAGTAGGTGACGAGAGTGTTGAATCTGGTGCTGCACGGCTTAACCTGCACTGCATGACATAATAAACATACCACAAAGGAAACAGTGAGGACGAACAGAGTGAAGAAGATCAGACCGGACCAGAACTGGCTTCCAGGGACGCGAGCTACGTAGTCCGCCCACAGTATTACGGACGCCGGAGGACCTGCGCAAACCAGAAGCTACGTTCACTATTAATATATAAACACTACTGGACTACTGGCATTCCGCCTGTAACGATGATGAGCTGTGGGGCAGCTTCAGGTGTACCTATACCTATAGGGATGACGACACCAATCAACAGACATAGGTAAGTTTTATAGGTTGATAAAAGACGATTCTTCCTTAGATTTTGTATGGCAACAGCTAGTTATGACGTACCAACTTATTTGCCAACTCAATCGACTATAAGTATCTAAGCACATGAAATTAAATTTTTAATTTTCAGAGCTAAACTTGAGTGTTTTTCAGCTCGGTCAATAGTGCTTATAACGTCAGTGACGCGTGAAACACAAACACTTTGTTGTTGTTTCCCTATTTCACGGCCCAGCCACACTACGAGCGGCCGAACTGGCCGTAGACACAGAAAACTTTTTCTCTGTTCATTGTGCGGCTGGCCTCTAAACAGTGGTTACCTGAAGCTCATAGTAATGACTGCACATGGAATGTAGTTCGTACCAAGAGTTTTTCAGTGAAGGAAAAATATCCTGAGGACAACCCTTCAATCCTCCACTTGTGGAGCATTTCAATAGTGTGAAGTTTCCAATTCCATAATGGGCTCGCGTGGGAGGTACAGCCAAACCCTCTCATTTCGAGAAGAGAATTATGCTCAGCAGTGGAATATACGAGTATAGATCAGAGATAGGCCGTGGGTACGCACCTAGCGTAATGGGCGAATACTCCCAGTGGGAGTTATCAACATGGTCTCTATCACCGGGACACGCTGACCATAATATGCCGGGGCGATCGTCGCGCATGCCTGCGAACAGAGATGGGCGTTACGTTTATCTAGATATATTCTAGATAATGATGAAGCTGGAGACACCGGAAAGATAAAGCAAGCTTAAACCAAGGTTACTTCAATGGCATCAATAGTAGCACTAAGATTACTACGCACTCAAGCCACTGAAACAAAAGTCTGAAATTTTCAATTTCAATATAAAATTAGATATAATTCGTATTTGAAAATCCTTTAATACTTTGCCCATCTCTGTTTGCAAACCAATTTATGAAACGCCCTACATAATAATACCTACTCCATAATGTCAAGAAGAAAATATGGATAGTTACTAACAAATTTTATCTTCGGGGCCAAGGTTGAGAGTATTAACTTTGAACTTTGATTCTCCCAGACTCCTTTTACAGGAGGCAGAAGCGTAAGAATTCGGCGAATTATTCACGTGAAATACAATGCAATATCGTCGGCAATAGTGAAATCTTCTTACCTAGCAGACGTAGGTTACTTACCTAATGCCCACTTAACTGTTTATTCTGCACTATGTGTACTGAGAATAGCTTTAAACTCATCATTAGTTTTATTTCAATCGATTTTGAGTAAAAACTGGAAATTGGATGTTACGCGAGTTTGCACTAGCCCCGACGCTTTGTCATGTCTAGCCCGAGTAACGCAATTAACGCACGCTAGTCAAGTACAAATACAGACTTCACATTGGAGATCGGAAGTAACTATGCATAGTTAAAGTGAGAAAAGTTTTTCCATGTCAAAGTCTTTATGACATTAACTTAAGATTGATTTTAACTCGGCATGTGTAAAATCTTTTTCACTACATCTATACAGACCTAAATTACTATGTTTAGTATCCCAACGTACCGCTCCAAATATTCGTGCCGTTGCTGTCATAATCTGTCATCAGAGCACCGTGCGTCGCACCCAGAGTCAAAGCGCTGAGCATGCAGCAAGTCTTTGAAGCCACGAAGGACAAAAGCGCAGTCTGGGACATCTTGACCTTCTGTTGAGGACAGTAGGAACCCAGCATCACCAGGGTCCCCTGGGAGACCGTCATTTCTAGTAACGCGTATTCTATGGCTTCGCGCCAAATCTGAAAAAATGGGGCATGTTTTCGAAATAGGCACTTTTACACTCGGGCAAACTTTTACACTGCGGGATTGTTCCCCGTAGGCAACCAAGTTTGGAAACCGGTTACCTATTAGGAGTTAACATTGGTTTTTAAAGTTTTTTTTTGTATTTTTTATTTCAACTCTAAATTTTATTACTGTTACGGTCATCCCGTAAAATCCTGCACCTCGAATGCTGAAGACCTGGGTTCGATTTCCAACGCTGGTCTCTTTTTCTGTTTTTTTCTTCCAGTTCGTGATCGCCACTGGAGGACTTTTCTCCTCCAACAGTTATCTGTTTCTCGAACGATGACCTAATATAATGATCTTGTAGCTACTCCTAGCGCCATCTAGTGAGCACATATAGAAACTCCGAACTAGTGATGTAACGAATGTCGTTTTTCGAACATTCGCGAATGCGAATGCGAATGCGAATATCTGCCACCGACATTCGCGAATGCGAATGCGAATGCGAATATTCAGTTTTCCGTTCTGGCGCCAAATTATCTGTGGCAGTCTCGTTCGAACGAAGCGCATTCCGTTTGTATTTTGTTCCGAGAATTACCGAGTTTATACGAACGCATTGCAAAGTAAATAAATAAATAAATACTTGATACCAAATGATTAAGTGAATACTATAATGTGATTAGGTAAGTAGGTACAAGGTTTTTTTTTTTTTTGCATAAAAAACGGTGTACTGCCTTTTTGGCGAAATATATTTCGCAAAATTTCATTTGCCAACCAACCTTTCGGCGAAGTTTCATTTAGCAAACCAATTGTTAGCATAACCTTAATTCGCATTTTTCTTATTTCGCAACATTTTATATTGCAAAATTTTAATTCGTCACTTTTATGTGGCAAATAATTATGTAGCAAATGATTGGCTTAGAAAAATAACAAATTTTCAAATAACATTTGACCTATTTTTATGTTACAAAGTTTTACTTTAAAATTTGTGTGAGCGAGCGAAGCGAGCGAGCAAGACGGTTCGGAGCAGAAGCGACTTGGATAATTTAGGTTCAGAAGGCTCCCGCCTTAGCCTTCGATGTTAGGTTTTTTTTATAGCAGCCAGTATAACCTGCCATTAGGAAAATAGGTTGGATTCCATTCAATATGTTGCTAAGTTTAGATCTGCCAATAAATACATTTTGACCAAAACATAAATGACATCTTAAAAAAATTCCAGGTAATATTTTGCATAATAATAATTTATCAAATCACTAGTTGTGAAACGATATAGTTGCGAAACGTTGAGTTGGGAAATAAAATTTCGCCGAAATAAAAATATGGGACAAATAGTTTGGGAGCTAATAATTTGCTAAATAATTTTCGCCAAAACATTAGTAAACCATAATAAACATAAGAAATGAATGTATTTTGATTTCATTAACGTACTTTTATCTAATAATTGTATTTTGTTCTGATATCCATATATTCGCAAAACATTCGCAGAAATTTTGCGAATGCGAATGCGAATGCGAATATGCAAAAATATGCGAATATTCGCGAATGCGAATGCGAATGCGAATATTCGTTACATCACTACTCCGAACATGTTCTACATGGCGCCATCGAAGTTTCACAACGCGGACGCGTATACACAACTACCGACGCTCGTCCTTCGGACTTCGGTCCCCAGGCATAACACCTGCCTGGAGAGAGATCTCTCTATAGGAGCCTCCCCCACAATCTAACTGACCTGGAATCCATCAAACAGCACGCTCCAGTCGCATTCCCGGAACATCCGGCCCGCGCCCTCCAGCCGAGTGCAGCCGATGGCGCAGCATATCAGCACGAAGAAGGCTAACACGTCTTTGAATAGCACCAGCTGCGAAAAGTTACGAGGGAAAAGTGCTACTTGCGCTACATGCTCGATGTCATGGGAGTTGCGAGGAAAGGTAGCAGAGTAGTGGCTATGGTACACGTCATTATGCATGTTGAGTTCAGTGCTCTCTCTCTGCCTCTGTCATCATGACCGAAAAGAGGGAGAGGGTGGAGTTGCGTGAGAGAGCAATATACTGTGGGTGGATGCTACATTGCAGATCGCGATGTAGCACTTAGCTGAGAGGCTACTACGAAACTCGCAAATTGAAGTTCGTATCGCACCGTCCCTTTCACTCGTGTATTAAATGACATAAGCGTCAGCGGGATGGCAACATACGAAGTTCGAGTTTTGCACTTCGTAGTGTAGAGCCTGAGCTAGCAAGGAGCAGCGTTTGGAGCACAATGTGGTCCAGGAGTTGGACTCGTGCAATTCCACATTTAAAAAAAAAACAACACATTACTTGCATAAAAACATAGATTTAGAATCCTGCTGTCAGTTCAGTACATCATCCATACTCCGAAATTCGAAAATAGAAGTTCGTATATCGTATCGTCCCGCTGATGTTTATACTTACTTATACACGTATTAAACGGGTGTGCGAGGGATAGTAGGTACGTCACGAACTCCGATTTTCGAATTTCTTAGTAGCCTTTATAGGCCCAATTGGATAACAAATTGTAGCAAATAGTATTAGTGAATTTCAATACAAAATCGCTAATACTATTAGCTTTTTTTTATTTTAGCCTATAATGTGTTATGCACTTGCGGCCTGGTCTGAGTGACGACAGAATTATCTTGTAACCCTCTCAGACTGACGGACTGATGGTCCAAACTAATGAAAATTAAATGTTTTCAGTCCCTACTAATATTATAAATGCGAAAGTAACTGTCTGTCTGTTACGCTTTCACGTCGAAACCGCTGAACCGATTTTGATGATATTTGGTATAGAGATAGTTTAAGCAACAAGGATCAACATAGTATACTTTTTATTCCGATAGAGGGCGCCACCGCACGATAACCTAGATCCGCGCGCATAAGCTAGTACTTCATAATCGTTATTCGAATGTGAATGACAGAAAACCAGAATGATGGGCTGAACTGACGCCAGAATGAGCGTGTAATGTAACCCAAGTCCAAGGATACCTTTGAATAGCTGTAAATCTTCTTGACCGCAATGAAATAGATGAGTAGCCAGCAGATGACATAGTAGGCGTAGAGCTCCCAAACAATTTTCCCCATGCCACCTTCTAGATCATCACGTTTTAGATTTAGCACGAAATTACTGAAAAAAAATAACATAAAATCGTTTTAAATTGGATAGAGGTAAATAAAAATAAATTAGGTACTTGTGTCACTTTCATAAATCGTTTAGACAACGAAGGCTGGACGGATTTAGACGAAATTTGGTATGAAGATAGCTGGACGTCTGGAAAAACACACAGTTAGGCTACTTTTTATCCCGATATTGCCGTGGGATCGGGATGAAATCCCGAAATCTAATCCGCTGGGTATAGTCATGGAATTTGACAGTCGTTTATCATGCAACGTCAGTAAAGACTAAGATTTGGGAATTCCCGTGGGATAAAATTTACCTGCCCTAAATGATAAGTTAAGGTAAAGACTATAGTGCTGAATAGAAACTTATAAATAAAAATAAATAAGTAAATATCATGAGACACTTGACACCAATTGATCTAGTCCCAAACTAAGCAAAGCTTGTACTATGGATGGACACTAGGCAACGGATACACGACATACTTAAATATAGATAAATAAATACTTAAATACATATTCAACATCCAAGAATCGAGAACAAACATTCGTATTATTCATACAAATATCTGCCCCAGCCGGAATTTGAACCCGGGACCTTAAGCTTCGTAGGTTCTCTAACCACTTAGCCATCCGGTCGTCGACTTAGGGCATCTCTTCACCATATAAGAGCATCCCTTCAGGGATAAGTCCGCCTTTGTACTTAGCACTTTCTTTTGTGTGTTATTTTTGTATTTCCTTTTTGTACAATAAAGAGTATAAACAAACAAACAAACAAAAGAAACACTAACAAAAAGAACGAGTTCGCTGGCGTCTCGCTGTCGTTGGTGAGCAGGCGATGTCTCGCGGCGCAAGGCGGCTGGGCGGCGGCCGCGCAGTGCAGCCACGGCAGGAACGAGTGAGCTGAATGCACCGCCAGCGCGAGCCACCACGCGGCCACTACGCCCAGCGCCAGCGCTGTCACCGCGCTCGTGAGCAGCATTGAGCAGCCCACCCCTGTGATAGATCGTTATAGGTAAAAAACTTAAGTAAAGGACCTGTTGTATGTAGTGGTGCACAGAATTGATATGGAGCTTAAGTCATTTTGCGAATTTGGAACGTCAATTTGTTTATATGGACAAGTTACTACTACATACAACAGGTCCTTTACTTAAGTTTTTCACCTATACAGCTGTAGTAAGCTGGTAACGTGTGTCGTTAGGGAGTGAGCCGAGTACAGCGATAGCCACGTCTAGTGTTAGTGCAGGCGCGAGTGATTGCAGATGCTTTGCCAACCTAGAGGCCTAAGATGGGATACCTCAAATGCTAGTCAATTTCACCGGCTGTCTTACTCTCCACGCCGAAATACAACTGCTGCTTCACGGCAGGATTAGCGAGCAAGATGGTGGTAGCAATCCGAGCGGACCTTGCACAAGGTCCCATCTCCTGAAATTATTATGAAATTCTTCGTATGACAGTCTCTTTGCATTTTAATACCTATTTCATTCGTTTACAAACTAAACATAAGTTCGAAATCCCAAAATACCTCTTGCAACCGGCGCTAAGTCCCATGCCGACAGCACGCCCTTCTTCGTCACGGCTCCAATGACCAGCTCCAGGAAGAACATGGGGTAGCCAACAAACACGCTGAACACGTTGTAGAGAAAGATAAAAGGCAACAGCTTGCGAAGGTCGTGCAAGTACGGGTGCCACCACAGTTGGAAGACGCCGATGCATGACGATACCACGAGCTGGCGGTACGAGATGTTGTTCGTCCAACGGTCGACTTTCTGGTTAGAATAAAACTATGAAGGGAAATATGAACTACCCCAGGGCTACTGCGAAACTCGAAGTTCGTGTCGCATCGTCCATCTCGCTCTCGTATTAAATAGTAGGTACAAGTGTCAGAGGGACCGAAGATACAAACTTCGGGTTTCGAATTTCGTAGTAGCCCTACTGGCCCTACACAAAATTATCCTACTTCCTACTAATATTATATTATACATATAAATATAAATGTGAAAGTTTGTGAAGATGTTTTCAGGTTTGGATGTTTGATAGGTACTCCGTCACGCAATAATAGCTGAATGGATTTACATGAAACTTGACGCTGTCCAAGAACGGTGACGTAAATCATGTACTTAAGTAAACTGTTGTCGAATGTATATTTCAAAAAATTGTACGGGCATTAATTTACAACAGTTGAGTTAAGACGGGATTAAGCCGGAATAAACGCTCGAATAATGACCCGACCGTCAGTCGTTTTATTCTCACCTGATGGTTGGCAGTCAAGTATTTTCCGCTTCAAGCGAAACTTTTCCCAAAGCACGACTAATCTATGACATCAGCTTCGAGACCGCATCCCGGAGCGGTACAACTTAGGAATCTTTACAAAACGAGCGGGCATGAGCGCGACTAACGTGGTCTCTGTTCATTAACCGACTTCAAAAAAGGAGGTTATTTGCGCTACGAGACCTTCGCCACACTATGGTAGCAGAGGCAGCACACGCAATGCACAAAGAACACGTGTCACACTCCTGCCCACTGGCGTCCAGTTCGCGGCCTAAGGGTTTCGTTCTAGATATTTGGATAACGTAACTTTAAAAATAGCTGAAGAATACAGGTTCGACTAGGTACTTACCACGGGGACATCCGTGGAATCAGAGGTAGTAGAGTGAGTTCCAGTTTTTGTAGGTGTGTGAGTACTCTGAAAACAAGATTTAGTTCACTGCGGATGCGCGGCGTCAGTTTTTGCGGAGTAATATAATATTATATTAGGTAAGTCTCCCTCCCTCTGGGGGGCTTGAAGGCATGAGCGTTTGTTACCAAGCGGGGGTTACCTAGAGGGGGTTCAAATTTCACACCGCACAAGGTATCTAAGTAAACCTTAACCGTTTTTTTTTACTTAAGGAAATACACAATATATTATCATAAAAATGTAGAATAGGTAACTTACCACGCTGTCACTCATTATTTAAATAAATATCTATAAATATGCATTCATAAAATATTTATCTTTCATATAAATATGTCTAAAGTGACTTGTAGAAGTGTTTCACATAAACTATCAAAGAGTATTGTTACATAGATAAACTGTCTACGGTTTACAGACATGCCATTCATTGCCGTTCACAGATTCACAGTTCAGGCTGGATTACGTCTCATATTTCGTTTTCTAGAATTTTTTTTCTACTCGCTTATAATTTTCGTTTTATTTATTTCTTAGATTTCTTGAGCAAACGCACTGCTGACAAAAACAAATGAGTGCAGCAGGGCTACCATTAAACTCGAAGTTCGTGTCCTGCAGTTCTTCCGACACTTATACTATTTAATACGAGAGCGAGAAGGACGATACGATACGAACTTCGAGTTTCGTCGTAGCCCTGCTGGTTCCCACTTGTCGCGCTTGCAGAACATTTTATACGTCACTATTCACATTAGCCCAACACAGATTTATCATCACACTTGCTCGTAAACAGTGTCGTAACATGCAGGCTACCTTAGTTGCAACCCCGAGAGTGACATAGGCTACTTTTTATCCCGGAAAAATGCACAGTTCCCGAGGGAACAGCGCGCGATAACCGAATACCACGCGGGCGGAGCGGCGGGCAAAAGCTAGTTTTAAATAAAACAAAATATGTTAATATAACAAATCTTATAATAGAGCTAGTTCTTTACATCGTATCGTGGGTACGTAGTTGGCAATGCCAGTTGATAATGGAGGCATCAATAACTCATACTCTAGTATTTGGTTTACAAATGTTAAAGACAGTTTCCATTTCGAAAAATCCAACATTTCGATAGGTTTTTAAGCGCACAAAATGCATGAAAGAGGAACTAAAATTGCTTAAATCAAGGCTAGAATTTTATGTGGATTTTTTTTTTAATTTGAGGCAGCTCCAGGCCACGACTTTTAGAGGTACGTACATACTAATACCGGGTGGACCTTTTAACAGGAGCAAATAATTAAAACATCATCAAACTGGATGACAATAGTTTAGCGATAGGATTGGGAGTCGAGTTGTTACGACACTATGCCACTCGCAGGTGTAGTTAGCTGCTGAAATATATTTTTTTAAGACAAGTACAAAATTGTTGCCATATTCAAGCATTTTGTGTCAAAAATTAGCTACCTGGCGATTAATAATGCTTTAGGAATGCCTCTAAAATTTGAGGTTCACATGTTCGTATAGCATTATTTATATAATTTTCAAAATGGAAACAGTCCAAATGGACAATATTAACAACATAATTAATATCAAATTTATTAGATACAATTTGTGGCAATGTAAATGAATTAATTAGCGCCTACAGGTAATCTCAAGCAAGGGAATACAAATAATAAGTAAGTACGAATAGATCGTCCCTCTATTTATGCAGTTTTCTGAAGGCGCCTGTCACAGACGTGAGGTCTCTGATATGCGGGCGATTTTGGAGGCATCATCATATAAGCATTATCATATAAGATTTTGGAGGCATCAATATAAGCATATTGAGATTTTTGCGGCAAAAAATCCGATCTCTTTTAATCAGGACCAACTCTCAACTCTGTAAATATTTCGCAGCTGTAATTTAGTGAGATTACTCTTTTGTTTGTTTCAATTTTTTCGTCGAGAGCTAGCGACACTCCAGTTGTGTTAATTTCATAAAAAGAAAAATAATATGTTTCACGTAAACGCGGCAATGATTTGTACAACATCAACTCACGTGTAGTTGTCATTGTTTATCCAAAGCAGATCGTCACTACTTTGAAAAAATCTCGTATCTAAAATCAATATGTCAACAAAATTGAACCTTAACGTAATGTTCATAAAGTTCACTCGGAAAAATTGTCCATTTTGAGGTACGAGATTTTTTTTAAATAGCGACTATATATGACAGGTTACTTACTGGGATGTGTAGTTGGACCCAATGACGTCTCCATAATCACTCTGTATTATTATAATTCATTATTCTCGTAGCTAAAATAATTTATGATTAATCAGATTTGACACAGACTCGACCAACCATTTAATTTTTACAAAATAGCATATCCTATCTATTTTTCAATATCAACAAACATCAAATTAATTTGTGATTAACTAAAAGTGCGCAAAAACAATCAGTGCGCATAAACAAAAATAGTAAATATACAACTAGAATTATCTACAGCACTCATGATTTTGTCTTAAAAATATGTTTAAGCTTAATAAGATCAAGTCAAATGAATGAGGGTTTCTTTATAGACGAAACATCGCTAGATGGCGTTAGTGTCGTGAGGTCCGTTTGACGTTACAGTCTTGCTTGTGATTGGTTCATTTAGTTAAATATTTAACCAATCGTAAATGTGACGCAAATGTCAATGTTGTCAAACGGATCTCACGCTACCAGAGGGCCTACTCCGAAATTCGAAGTTCGTATCGTACCATCCCTCTCACGCGTATTAAACAGTATAAGCGTCAGAAAGACGAAACGAAACAAACTTCGATTTCCGAATTTCGGAGTAGCCCCGGAGCGCTAACTAGCCTGTTACAGAACCCTGTGGTAGAAAAAAAATACACTGCCGAAAAACGTATAGACATGGTTTGTTTCCTATTATACAGTCAATTTCTAGGATTTCTAATTTTACAAAAAAAAATTGATTCACTCGTACTCGTCATTCCTAGGAGACCATCTTTAAACCTTTTCCAGGCATAGTGCTTATGGCGACCACATAAATGTACTCGACAATATTCGACCTTATGGTACAAAATCAATGGCTGGGTTTTCACAGAGGCACAATATCGCTAGATGGCGTTAGTATCGTGAGGTCCGTATGACATTTGCTCGTGATTGGTTAAATATACGAGTTGATCGCATGCGAATGTCAAACGGACTATTTCGCTACTGTGAAAACGGACATTGAAGTCGCTAAAAAAATATATTCGTTTTAACATAAAACTATGATTAATTTTGTGCTAGCTTATCTAAATTCGTGGGGCCTGGAAAAGGATTAAGATAAAATAAGTTGGAAATCAGCAAGAAAAATCTGTAAAATTGGAAACAAGCCTATTGTATTACGCTACACAAGCAATTGACTCTACAATTCGTGTGTAGGTTATATACAGTGCCGGATTAGCCTACAAGCAAATAAAACAATAGCTTAGAACATCACGTCTTAGGGCGCAACATAAACAGCACAAAAAAAATTGCTAGCATATAAAATAGGTGGTTTCGTCTACTTATGGAAATGGGCGGGGTGCCACAGGCGTGGATTGCTTAGGGCATCGAATAGTCTTAATCCGGCACTGGATTTTAAATCACAATATTGATTTGATTACTGTATTTATTTGTATCAACTTACGTAGTTGAAATTAAAACGTCATAAACATGAGACAGCGTGAGAAATTTACATTGTTTCGACTCAAATTTCCTTTATAAATACAGTCCTACTCATGTTATTAGAACGCTGATTTGATGCTAGATAAAGTTATAAAAAAAGATGGTAGTGTCTCTATCATATGGACCACAATTAGCATTTACTGCATTACCACAAAAACTGCAACACCCGATCGCCAGATGTTTAACACAATCAGTTCGTAGAAAACCTTTCTTTTTATATTCTAAGACGTGTTTCAATTTTTTGCGGTAAGAAGTAAATTAGTTATTTCTGACCAATATTTAAAATACTTATTTTAACAGTCAGTTTAATTTGTTTACTGAAAAGTAATTGATTTTTAATTTATCAATTTGCAGCAGATTATACAAGGTGTTTTAACCTTTAATAAGGTAGAGGGGAGGCCTGTGCCCAGCAGTGGGACACTATACAGGCTACTTAAAAAAAAAGGTAGAGGCTATTTAGCGACCATATGCATTAAGTTGGAAATTGAACCTTATTAATTTCCTAATACATCACAATTTCTATTGTAATTATTGAAAACAAACTAGCTTTAAAAATATCCTTTTACTAGGTATGTATTCGATAGCTGCTTTTGATTCTGTGGGAGTTTGCTCGAATAAACGGGACTTTATTAAGGGTTAAAACTAATTAAGAACATTTCAGCAGTTGGTTTGACTGAAAGATTTTTATATGCATTTCTGATTCAAGCTGTAGTCACGCTAAAAATGTACGCTTTTGATGATACTTACTTCAGCATAGACTGACAATTAATTTTGTCAATCATAATTCATAAAAATCCTGATAATTTATAGTTGTACAAGAATGGACCCGATTCTACAGCGGCCGCTAAAATTCCTAATTTTATTTAGACGTCGCTAAATCACTTTGCTATTCTATGAGCACCTGTCATAATCAAATGACAACGCTAATTTAATCTGACGTTTCTTATTTTAGCCGATCTATCTAGCCGGTCAGCCTGACTTTCTGGAATAGCACTTGTTAAATCAGCCGTCTAAATGTCAATTAAAATTTAGAAAATTTAGATTTAGACAATTTAGCCGACGTGCGCGTAGAATCGCATCCAGTGTTCTGTCAAACTAACTACCATGATGCTGCAACATTTAAACTTCTAATTCAACAAAACTGTTTCATAAGCATTTTAGAGGAACAATCATTTCTCCAGAGACATGTATGTATTGCTCAATTTTAATTTTACATTACAATTAGTTCAAGGAATCAGTCCACAGAGTTGACATCAACAGCGATGCTTCTACGAGCGCTATCCTACAGACGAGAAAACCAACCAAAATACTAATCTATAAGTCACTTTACACTAGCCTAGAAAACTATTAGATGCATTAAATGCATTAGGATAAACGTCAAATGTTTTCAAAAATCAATCACACCGCATGTACATATTTAACAAAAAACAGGGATGTAAGTAGTATAACTTCCTCATGCACGAGCTCTAGCGTTATGCCTGCCTTCCACTATAAAGAGTAATGAAATGGGGCAAGAAGGCCACAGCTTGAATTATTATTCAGTGAAGCACACATAAGGGGTCTTTCAAGTATTACATAAGCAGAATTTCAGTAGTTTTGAACTAACTCCCCATTGTCAGCAAAAGTAAGCAAAGATCTAACCCCCCCCCCCCATACTTATGGTATTTTTTTTTAATGTTATTATCTTCAAGACTAGATATAAGCAATTTTAAGAACCATAAGGCATATTGTTTTACTTAGCCATATTTTTTAATGTTGCTGACGTAATAACTAGCCCAGTCCCCTCCCCCATCCCCCACGTAATCAAAAATAAGCTAAGCAAAGATCCCCAATGTCGGTTTAGGGCTTATGTAATACTGGAATTACCCACTAGTGTGGGTTAAAACGGACTCCCGTAAGTACGCTTCGCTTGCAGAAGTTCGGCATAACGGTTCCCCAACAGAACTTTAAGGGGGGAAGTTGAGCCTATGCCCCCTGGGCAACAACGTATATATTAGTTAGCATTAGCTAATAATATCCAGAGGGAGAAAGGTAACGTATAATTCAATTTACCAAATGGGTAAATAAAAATTGTTAGTGCCTTCTCAACCCCGACATTGGGGAAATCATCAACTGTGTTGGTCGATTCATAAGAACTGGCATGAATGGACTGAATAAGTTGTATCTAAATGAAAGTATGTGTGTTATTTGAATACACTTTTCACAAATATACAAATAACATGCATTAGTCATTTGCCTTCAAAAATGTCCAAGTGCCATTTTAGTTTCAGTGGGACGGCAAGATATGAAATTCGAATTTTACACTTCGTTCTTAGTGTAGGGCCAGGTCTTGTGCATCAACCAGTACGGTCAAGAAGTTTAATTCATAGACCGCCATGGAATCATTTCACAGTAAACGTCATAGTGACACCGCATTAGTTAACAAGGAAAGTCGTAATGACTTTCCTTTGAAAAGGTTCCATGGTGGCCCATGAATTAAATTCCTTGACTATACCAAAAAAGCTAAATTTATACTAGTTGTATGAAACAAAAACTTCAATTATTGCTTAATAATCGAACTGAATGTCATCTTAAAATTAATTTCTCGTCAGTAATTTGTTGTCTTTTGAGCGGTAACTTTACATATATGTTGAAAGGCTGAATACAGTAAATGTACATATGAGGTTGTTTTCAAATGCTGAAGAGGTCACCGGCAGAGGGTAGGGGCGCCAGGCCCCCCGTTACATCGGGGAGTTGGGAGACATCAGGTAGGTTCTCTATGTGAGACTTCACTTCGGTTTTCACCGCGTATATCTTTTGCAGCTTTACGTTGTATTCCTGAGAAGATTTATTTGTGGATTAGTTCTTCGGACTTAAATGCCTGGACAAGATCAATATAAAAGGCACCGGGATACAAATGTAGAATTAAAAAATCCTACTTTCTATTCATATTATAAGTGACAAAGTTTGTGAAGGCGTTCGTTACTCAATCATGTAATAACGTCCAAACCGATTCAAATGGGATTTGGTATGAAGATAATTTAAGTTCTGGGGAAGCCCATAGGGTAGTTTTTATCTTGGAAGCTCACGCAGTTCCCGCGGGAAAAACCGTTCGCCGACGAAGTACCGGGCAACAGCTAGCAAATAACAATAATAAAGTACCGTCATTAAGCGTTAAATATATTTTTTCTCCATACTTCATGGCATGAAATATAGGGTTATCTATTGTTTGCCCGAAAGTTACATGCTTATAATTTCATTTGGCCGAAATTCATATGCCCGAAATTTTATTTTCCCGAATGTTTCGTCTACTAGAAAAAATATTTGATATAATTCTTATTTTCTTGAAAACATGATGCCAATAATGATACGAATGCAATACGTATTTTTTCCATATTATTAAGTGCAATAATATTATTTAATAGAATAATCAAACGGCATACTAAATAGGGATGATGACAGCCACCACCAATCAACTGACGTAGTTTTTATGAGCTGTCAAAACACAATTCTCCCATAATTTCAATGGCAATAGCGAATTATGACGTCACTATCCGGCAACTCAATCACCTAACTATTTGTATTAAAGCAACAAAAAATCGAATTGAATAGTAAATCGAAAATTAATCTGCTTTTCATGGCTTTATAAAGCGTTTTTTTTGCTGGAGTTGTGCCTTCGAATTATTTTTTAATGGCGTCCGTCATCATCCCTATTACCAATCTTACCTCCAACCGCGCCTCAGCCTGCTTCGCCAAGTCTCTCTGCGCCTGCGCGAAGTCCCGCAACATGGCCGCCACCTTCCGTCTCTTCTCCAACTCTTCGGTGAGCCTCAAATTGTACTCGGCCAGGAGGTCAACGGCTGAATTCACTATCGCACTTAGACTGACCGCAGACTCTTTATCTGCAAACGGAATTAGGATCATGTTACTCTAAAACGACTTACTTGTTATGGCACAAGTTTCTGAGACTATTTAGAGGTCATCCATAAATTACGTCACACCTTAATGAGGGGAGGGGGAGGGATGGGTCAGGCGGTTTGTGTCAATATGTGACAATGACATAAGGGGGCAAAAAATGGTCAAAAATTGGTGTGACGTACATTATGGATGGTCTCTTATTGATTTCAACTACTTTCAGAACAAAACAGTAAAAACCAAAGTACTGTGAGACTAAGACCCACTTGCAGGTAAAAATAAATCTAGATTTAGTTGTTAAGCCTGGCTTAAGCTTGACAGTTCCATACATTTTGACACTACTAAACTAAGCTTAACGCTAACTCGAGACTTATGTGTTTCCAGCAAGTGGCCATTAGTCACAATAATGATTCTGTATTAAAAAAAAAACACAAGAAAAAAAATACAATTTCATGTACAAGATATTGAATCATCTGTACTTCTTTTCAAGGTATCTTGAAATTCTTCTGAAATACTTCAGCAGGTGGTTGGGGTCATTTAAGGGAACGCTCCTGTAAATGTTTTGCGGGACTTTTTAATTGTAATTAACGAACGTTTCCATTCATTAATCTATTATCAGAGTGCAGTCACCTCTGGTCTTATTGTCTAAACACTTTGGCGGTTGCACTCTCCATCTCTTTCTATCTTCATCCCGTCCCGAGTGACAGAAAGAAGTGGTGAAGACGATCGTGATTCCAAATGTGTCAGACAATAAAGCCTCTGCATTAATATTTGACACGTCCTACTGGCCCTAAAAATAGAGTAGTATCAGATAATCACGCTTTGTTGTGTCAGATATTTGTGCTGGTGACTGTACCGCATCAAACGCGTGATTTTTTTCCACTTAAATAAATAAATAATAATAAATAAATATCATGGGACACTTGACACCAATTGACCTAGTCCCAAACTAAGCAAAGCTTGTACTATGGGCACTAGGCAACGGATAAACATACTTACATAGACAAATACATACTTAAATACATATTAAACATCCAAGACCCGAGAACAAACATTCGTATTATTCATACAAATATCTGCCCCAGCCGGGATTCGAACCCGGGACCTCAAGCTTCGTAGTCAGGTTCTCTAACCACTCGGCTATCCGGTCAGTACCTTTACAGATGTTCAGTTCAACTAACGCAATAATCGAAAATACAAACCGAAACATAGATGCACAGAAAAACCAGAAAAAGAGATCAGCGCTGGGAATTGAACTCAGCTCCTCAGCATTCCGTGCTGGGTGCTATACCGTTACACCACCACTCCCCACTCCACTGGGTTCGATTCTCAGCGCTGGTCTCTTTTTCTGGTTTTTCTG
Organism: Choristoneura rosaceana; assembly: GCA_037349165.1. Classification (NCBI taxonomy): domain Eukaryota; kingdom Metazoa; phylum Arthropoda; class Insecta; order Lepidoptera; family Tortricidae; genus Choristoneura; species Choristoneura rosaceana. The sequence continues at coordinate 11,855,753 of JAZBNJ010000041.1, read as the reverse complement.
CGCATCTATGTTTCGATTTGTTGGATTTTACGGGATGACCATAAAAGTAACAAAATTATTCATTAACATAATATTCCGAAAGAATTTGAAGACTCTGTATACTTATATAACTTAGAAATAATCAGTTATATCTTGACAAGTTCGTACGTCACACGCGGTAGAACTCTGTCGTAGGAAGATTCTGCTGCATTTATCAAGATTGTTTTTAATAAATGCGGCAAATGCTGACTGCAACAGGGTTCTACTGAGTATCACATACGAAGTTTGCAAGATATACAAATAAACATTTTTCTAAAATTATTAAATTACGTACAAAAATAATTTCGTAGTTGAAACAAAACCTATTCTTATAACAAACCTAACAACAAAAAGTTGGAAAACCCCCGACTTTGTCACTTTAAAGTTCAATATCTTAAAAACGGCTGAACCGATTTTAATGAAACATGTCTAAGAACCATCGCTAGAAATCCTGCAATAAACAAAACCGCTTTAAAATCGGTCCACCTGTTTAAGAGCTACGGTGCCACATAGCGGCCAAACTTATAACACCCCTCTAAAAATTACATGTAGTGATGATCTGTATACAGTACCTAAAGCCTAAAACGTATCTAGTGTCCATGGATGTAAAGCGAGCTTAAGTGAATAAAGGAAAATAACAACGTGTACTTGTGTTGTGTAATGTTCATATGGAAGCAAATAATAGAATATTTACTTCACTCATTAAGTTATCGCTATTTGAAAATAAAAAGATTCCAACTGCATTGATGGTCTAGTTGCGAACATCTCTATGCTAAATAATTTAAATCAAATTAAAAATGGCCGAGTGTTATGCGGAACTAAGCTTTTCGTGAGGTCACGAAGTAGGCGTCAAGTGAAATAGACATGTCCACCCAAACAATAATGTAACCCTCATCTATGCTTGGACAGTCAGTATCTTTTTAATTCGGGATCCATCATAGATCTAATATCTGTCATGTTGTAAGACAATTCAAAGGATTTTTTTATAAAATCGATCACTGATTAAAGATCGCGACCATATCATTTCAGTGTATCAAATCATGATCTAAAATTTTCCATGTTATCCCATCCAATATGAGAGCTTGAAACGACACTAACATTGAAGTAGCCAAAAAAGAAAAACCTAATATAACTAAAGAGATGCAACCTGCGCATTGAGAATAAAATTAACTAAAAGTTTTTGTGTCCATAATAAGAATTAGAAATGTCCTGAAGGGAGAGACGGAAAAGAGGCATTTTGGTAAATTACTGAATGTACTATAGACGTGTTTAGTTTTAATTCTAAAAAAGTATGAGTGTGTCAATCAGATATGCCACTTGATAGAGAGCTTGCATCTTAGCTACTTTTTATAAAATGTTAGACAAATGCCTGGGTATTTGGTACCCTGGAAACAGCTCACTCCGAGACTAGGTTGTCTTAAAATAACATATTCAAATGAAACCTCAGTTTTTGGTAAGAAAGTTTATTTTAAGCTTAATATTATGGTGTTCCTGCTGGTTACAAAATATTGTTTCAGAAGACAGTGTATTTGATCACAGTGTCGAGAGTTCTCTTAATTTAATTTTACACTTAAAAATACAATAAATATATCACCAAGTTATAGGAAGACACCAAATATGTCCCTACAGTTATCTGAACACAAATTAGAAAACAATGCAAAATATCTTTGCTATAGTTACTGATTTATGAAATAACATCAGTTTATTACTTTTATAGAAACTGATATCCAAACACTTCAAGTTTGTTAAAGGGTATTTTATCACAAGAAATGAAACAATAATTTGTAACCAGATGTTTTTTTATTATCTGTAGAGGTAGTTGAATCTTTGTATTAAAAATAACATCAGCCTTAAAACAGCCCGTGTCAGTATAATCTCTCTCGAGTTACCTTCTAACTTAGACAATAATTGCACTTCGGAGACTTCCGGAGGGAGGGAAGCGATCCTTTCGCGGACGGCCTCGTCGCTTGAAGCACTTGACTCTAGTTCTAGTAGTGCCTGGAAAAGGATATACGCTTTATTTACTAAACATAAATATTAGATACAAATATTATTAGGATATAGGCCGCTTTCATATTAGGGTGGTTAAGACCTGCGTTGTTGCTAACGTCCTAACATGCGGCGGCAGCTTTAAATTCTTAGTTACTAAAAACATGAATGGGTACAGGTCGCTCATCCAACGGAACATTGACACAATTGCTTTGTGACGATTACATAAAAAAGTGATTTAAAGATATCAAACTGTAAATTTAAACATCTAAAACTTGTTTTGTTGTAAATATGTCATTAATTCATTATTCTACTGGATCGGCGAGTTGTTTCAAGCACCATTAGTTTTTGTCCTATAAATTGAAGAAATATGAGCCATAGCAAATGGAGGGTTTATAAAATGTGCTTGTGGTCCAATTAAAACTATTATCTAATTTCATGATTTGTTGCTTTTTCTATTTACTTAATGCATTTAGTTAGTGTAGCACAGTTTTATTAGTTTAAAAATCAGTTACTCTTTCTATTGTCAGTTGTCTGTGGCAAGACAGAAAATGTTTGTGTTGACAGAAATAATAATAATAATAATGAAAAGTACTTATAGTTACACTGAGTATGCTTAATGTATGTCTCGGAATATACAACCAACAAAGTGCACTCAAAATTTGTGTACTGTGTACCAATTATCAGGGTGTGCATTCCAAGGCAGCAATTACTTGGAGTCTTTTAATTGCAATCATAAAATTTTAAAGATTTCACAGAATTCAATCAGTCAGGACTAAGGAAGATTTAGGTTATACTAACAATAAATAAAATAAGTTACAATAGGAAAGGCCATTTTAAGGAACAATGGAAAATTATGCACTAGCACAATTAGTCAATTCTGATAAATTTCATAATGCCCACCTATATCTATGTAAATTTGAAAATAATGTGGTGTGGTTAATGTATACATGAATAATTGTCACCACCAGAATAATTTGTGTACTATGTATAAATTATACAAATAAGGGAGTATTCAAGTACCTACTTTGTAATGCAATTTGTGATGAGTGATTTTTTAAAAGTTGTGACAATAAGTGCAAAGTGTGTTAAGTGCAGTGTTATACACGCATCAGCTCTAAGAGCTGCTAGTGTATTATATCAATAATAATAATATTATTGTACATTTTCATCCTTATCTAAATAAACATGCTACTATGCTCATGTGCTTTACTTTCATTCTAGCAAGGTGCAGGTGACACTTGATGTACCATTTCGTTTTACTCAAAAAAAGTTTGTGTTCTAAATATATGGAAGTACACATACAATTACTCGTATTTCAGTTGTAGCCTGAATATTATACTGGAGTAAAATATTTGAGCATGAAGAACCATGTTATACAAAATAAATTTAACCTATCCGATTTGTATAATCCATACTAATATTATAAATGCGAAAGTGTGTGTTTGTATGTTTGTGTGTAAGTTTGTCAGTCTCTCACGTCGAAACGGAGCGGCGGACTAACGTGATTTTTGGCATATAGTTTATGGACCCAAAAGTGACAGGTTACTTTTTATCCTGCAAAAATGCACAATCCCCAAGGGAACAGCGCACGATAACCGAATTCAACGCGGTCGAAGCCGCGGGCAAAAGCTATTCAATTAATAAAATTCAAAGCACAATAAAGTGAAGAAACGTAACATGCATGTAATGTAACACCAGAGACTTGTTAAGAGATGGTACTTAATGGATGAATGAGTTATACAGGTATGTAACAAACATTCTTGAAACTCTATTTAGCCTTGCTGAAGTTGCAAATAATATTCCAACCCAGAATTTCACTAAAATTCTCATTAAAATAATCAGATTAATGATGACATTAAATATGATTACAAATTTAAACTATTAGTTTTATCGACTCAAGTTTCGACACTCACTCTCTAGTCTGTGATAGCTGTCAACCACATCATGCTAGAATGAAAGCACTGTTGACATTGTTAGCCGCAATCAAAATTAGTGCTATAAACTCACCCTAATTAGCTCATCAGGCTCAGGAGGATCTCCAGGCGGAGTCTTTGGACTGAGTGTAGTGTGTGTTTCAATTTGTCCATCCACTTCCACTTTAGTTTCACTACGTCGCCTTTCCCGCTTGTCTTCTTTCTCTCTCTTGTCACTTCTCTCCCTCTTTTCTTCCCTTTTGGAGTCTGATCTAGGCTTCTTTTCAGGATCCTTTGGTTCTGTGTCAGTAGATTTACGTTTGCTTGGCTTTTTAGGTTCAGCATCGTTTGGATCAACTGTAATTCATTTACAAACCTTTAATTAGATTATCTGCTAATAATCATTGATTAGACTTATATTAGTAATTTACTCATTAGAACTAGGGAATAATTCCTCTTTTTGTAAATTGACTCATATTTTTATTTTTAAACAATTACATGAGTAACTAATTTTTCAATTATGACCATTTTGCCCCTGTACTACAGAAGGTACCTTTTGTACAACTTTGGACTTTGGACAAGTAATACTTTAACATAAATAAAGTGACTGACAAGGATATAATAGATATTGTTTGAATTGCTGAGCAGGAAGCAAAGAATTATTACACTTAAAGTTTTAGTAATTCTTAAGCTTATTTCTAAAAATAAAAGCAACTGAATGTAAGTAAAAAACAACTGGTGTACAATAAAGATTCATTGTATTGTTTTATATAAAAGGTACTTTGTGTTACTTACCAGCAACTTTAAGTTCCTGTATTTTTTCAGCATCATAAACTCCTCTCTCTTGCCAAATATTTAGTATTCTATGCAGCGAGTGCTTAGTCTTTGCGTTAATGCCAGTCTTTGCCATATGCTTTAGAGCACCTTCTAGGACTTCACCAAATTCTTTGCCATATTCTGGGCCCTTTTTCTTACTGTTCTGAATCACATCATTGGCAAGATACATAAACGTAAGCTGCTTCGAATCCTTAACTGAAATACAAATATCTTCGTCAATGAAATGAAAATTGTGTTTTTTTTATCTGCCACATAATTTAATTTACCAGGTTATGTCATGGATGTCAATTTGTAAGATTTTGCAGTCAACGTAACCTTAATTACCTAAGTAATTACTAGATACACGATAACAGTTTCGAAATTGAATTGATTTTCAAAAGAATTAGGCATCACGTTACCTACAATGTTTGATTCGACTGTGTTCAATGACTTTAGTCCCAAAGTAAAGTTCTGTTACTATTAATAGTTCAACATGCGTAGTTGAATTAAGTGGAGATTTATGTATTCACACAGAACATTTAAAATAAAATGAACATATTATCTCTTACCTTTTAATAGTTCCTTATACCAAGTTTTGACTACAGCGGCATGATGTTTTCTATGGTGAATTAACCACAAAGATAAAGTCTGAATACTCTGCTGGCTCGAATTTAACTCTTGTAATTTACGGATTAAAGCATTTTCTGTGAATCCAGCCATTTTATATATATATTTACTAGTGAATTCAGGATAAACTATTCACGGAAATCACAAACGCTGGCAAACCGACGTTACCGACGCCATTATTATTTTTTTTCCCAGTATGAGAGTATGGTGCATAGACTTATAATACACTATTCTCTGTCTACGGTATGGTGGTACCACAGACTACTAAGAGATGTTTTTTTCCTATTACTTCTATTCTATCTATGGTTGTAGGTTTACTACAAAATTCGAAGTTCCCGTCGTTCGATCTCTCCGCCTATTGCTTACCTTGTAGTTTTCTCTGTGTACTTTTTTACTGTATCGTTTACTATTTTTTCTGGTGTACAATAAAGAGTAATTGTATTGTATTATATTAAATGAGGGTTTTCACAGATCGCTAGATGGCGTTAGTATCCTGAGGTAAATTTGACGTTTGCTTGCGATTGGCTCATTTAGTTTTTTAACCAATCATGAGCAAATGTCAAACGTCAAACGGACCTCTCGATACTAACGCCATCTAGCGATATTTCGCCTCTGTGAAAACCCTCATCGGCAACAAACAGCCCAAAGAGTATTGTAAAACCAGCCTATTGGCATAGACTATGTAGAAGTGGGCATCGTTTGGGCATCGAAAGAAGTTTTTTTTTAATGTTTTAAATTTCCAACGTTAAGCTACAAACCAAGGTGAATTTTAAAGGAACGTGGTAATTAAGGTGTGGCAGACGCTTTATTATTTGAATTTAACTGACTCGCTAACGGTCAACCTCTCCGTTACATACAGTTCGCTTTACTCGTACTACCTCACGCTACTAAATAGCAGATTGTAAATTAAATTTATATTTCGCGTGGTTTGATGGCTGGCCCTAACTTCTTCAGTTTCTCTGTACCTAATGACCCTAGTCTAGTCGTACTTCACACACTTACATCATGGTTATACATAATGGACATTGTCCACGATGAATTATGCTATTGTAATTAGAATCTAGGTCTCGTGGCCAAGCTTGTGACCAGTTTCTTTTTATAACCTAATATCCCGCCTGCTGCTTAGCTGAACCTTTGGGATAGTAGTGTACACCACTAGACAGTGTAGCGACCCTTGTGCTACCTTCGAATATAATCTATGCAATTGATGAATTACAATCTCTTTCTTCGGACTCGACGACCTGAAGGGTTACTATCCTTTTCACTCTCGTATTAAATAATATTAGCGTCAGCGGGAGAGTACGATACGAACTTCAATTTTCGAATTTCGTAGTGCCTGTCTGAAGAGAGATCCTCTAACAATTGTGACCTCTCCCCACAATGGCAAGTACCTACTAATGTTCTATCATATAAATAAGACATGCATGGAAGAATCCTTCTTTATTAATTTAATAGTCAATATAAAAATAATAACACGGCACGATAATTCCTTTATTAATTGTCTTGAAGATCACTAAGCTCAGCGTCTCTTATAACTTTCGCTAGTTCAAATTTAGTATTGATTTGAGTTCTACGTGAAAGTCCCTTGAAAGAATGAGCTAATCCTAGAAAAAATAAGTCTACACGGTCACAATTCACTTGGACAATGCCAGATTCGACGTTGTTTCGCGTATGTTTAGTATAATTATCACTATCATTATTCGTTTTTTCATGTGGTCCTGATTTTCTCCTTTTTAGACTTAAGAATTTATCATTGCTATTTTCAAACACTGTTACCTCGAAATTTTGAAGAATCTCTTCACTTAGTCCGTTTTCTGTATCTGGGGACTGTAAATCATTGTCAGATTCATCGTTATCCGATATTGTTTCTTGCTTAATGCTGACAGACGTCGGACTATCAATTGAAAATGTTGGAGTTTCAATCGGAAATGCTGGAGTCTCAATCGGAGAATTTGGAGTCTCAATTGGAGATGTTAGAGTCGCAATCGGAGATGTTGGAGTCGCAATCGGAGATGTTGTTGCCACAATAGGAGATGCTGGAGTCGCAATTGATGATGTTAGATCTCCATTTGGAGACTGCGGAGTGTCATTTCCTGTGTCAAGGAAACTCATGTGTTGAGCCCATATCCAATGTGCAAGTTTTGTTCTCCTATTTCCTTTCCCACGTCTTGCTTTTTTGCATTTTCGGTAAGTATCTTTCAAATTTTTCCACCGATTCTTCATGACTTCAACTGAAAAGGAAGAAAAAAGAGCAGTTGAGTGATGTGATGGATGTGGCACTTACTGTAAGAAAATTCTGTCATCGATCAAAAATATTCATAATAGATCAAAAAAATAATTATGATATATACATAATATACTTGGTGACCAGCTGTTGTTTCGTCGATTTTCGTTTCGCAAACAACTATAAACAGAATTTTCTTTTTGGCCAAGCAAAGTTAGGCATTGGCGTATCTAGGGTTATTTTCCAGGTGGGAGGGGGGGGGGGGGCTGGATTGGATTTTTAAGGTTCCATAGCCAAATAGCAAAAAACGGAACACTTATGGATTCATCATGTCTGTCTGTCTGTCTGTCCGTCTGTCCGTATGTCACAGCAACTTTTTTCCGAAACTATAAGACCTATACCTACCTACTGTTGAAACTTGGTAACTAAGCAGATGTATTCTGTGAACCGCATTAAGATTTTCACACAAAAATAGAAAAAAAAAAAAACAATACGTCATAAATCGTAAAACGCAACTTACCTTTCATTCAATCAACTCAAATAGATATAAACACCGATCAAAGTTACAACGAACTAGGTACAAGAACTTTTATATTATGTTACTTAAATCAGTAAGTAATACGGAACCAGTCATGGGCGAGTCCGACTCGCACTTGGCCGCTTTTTTGTGTAGGTAAATAGATATCAGCAAGGCTACCACGAAATTCGAAAATCGAAGTTCGTATCGTACCGTCCCGCCTACGCTTATGTCATTAAATACGAGAGTGAGAGGGACGGCACGATACGAACTTCGAATTTCGTGTTTCAGAGTTGCCCTTTTGTATTATAGAAGATCAAATCATTAGTCTAACATTCTGGGGTGGGCAATAGACCACAATGGGGTGGGCATGTTTTGACTTCAATAAAAATAAGTAAGTACAAACACAAACAACACAAATTCGAAAGCGAAAAGTTGTTCGCGCTAACGTTCGAAATGTGTAGTGATTCATCATGTCTATGGAAGGTACTCTAAAAAAATTGTTTTCAATTTTTTATTATACTATTCTGTCGGCATAGTTTACATACGAATTCGTGCAAAATTACAGCTTTCTAGCATTGATAGTCCCTGCAGGGCTACTGCGAAACTCGAAGTTCGTGTCGTGTGGTCTCTCTGACACTTATATTATTTAATACGAGAGCGAGAGAGACCGCACGACACGAACTTCGAGTTTCGGAGTAGCCATGCTGAGCAAACCCGCGGATCAACAGAAATACAGAAAGACAGACAGACATGGCGGAACTAGGTATAATGTTTTTTTTGCCATTTTGGCTACGGAACCCTAAAATCCACGCACGCAGACACGTATCATACCTACTCGTAGTAAAACGTAGCTGCACGCAGCTCAATAGCGTCACGCACGCACTATTTCGCCTTTGTTTCGTATTTCACTTCACACTTACCATCTTCATTTACTTCTATTCGAATCTCCTGCCAGGCACGAAATGTGTGAATTTTGTTTTTATAAAAAGGATGACTAGGCAAATAAATCACTGGCCGCTTTTTTATAGCTTGTAATAGTTTTTCTGTTAGAGTATTATCCATTTTGATCAAAGATTACCGAATCGTAACCACACCGTGGCCGAAACACAACTGGTATGCGTCGTGACGCAAAGATTACTGGTCAGAGCGAGAGAGATAGAAAATAGGGTTAGTTTAGTGTGTTAGAGCGGGCTATTTCGCTTCGCCTGGCTCCGTCGGTTTCGCTGACGATACGGCAATTCGCAGCGGAAGCGTTGTGAGAAATCAGTTGGGCTAACAACGAAATTCGAAAAACGAAGTTTGTATCGTACCGTCCCGCTGACGCTAACATTATTTCATACGAGAGTGAGAGGGACAGTACGATACGAACTTCGATTTTCGAATTTTTTACTAGCCTTGCAGGGTTCGTTCGTGTCGTGCGGACTTTGACGCAGGCAAATAATGAATGGTCGTAGGCAAAACTTAATTTCCATACTATGATGTCTGTAAGTGTATGTACCAGTAGGTACAAGGAATGTTATAAAGAATATAATGTTATATGAGTATTTTCGTTTTAGTACTCATAAAATTCACGTGGCCCTTATTTTCTTTTGAGCAGTATAAATTTCAAATGTAATTTCGCACATAAATTTCAAAAAACTCTTGGATGCTTGGTTCTACGAAATCAGAAAATCGAAGTTCGTGTCGTGCCGTCACTCTCACTTTCTTATTGAATAATAAAGCGTTAGCGAGACGGCAAGATACGAAGTTCGAATTTTGCACTTCGTATAGTAGATATACAGCAGGGCTACTACGAAACTCGGAACTCGAAGTTCGTATCGTACCGTCCCTCACGCTCTCGTATTAAATAGTATAAGTGTCAGAGGGACAGCATGATGCGAACTTCGAGTTTCGTAGTAGCCCTACAGGACCTGGTGCGGACTTGAACTCACGATCCCCTGCTTGAGACGCCAAAGGTCAAAACCACTGGGCTACCACGAATAACGAACAAATTACTTAAATTTATTAAAACTATTTTTGAATAATATAAAAAGCCATAAAAACACAGAAGAGAGAGTACCTATGCACAGAAGGCATAGAGCGACTTAAAAAAACCGCCACACGGTCAAAAGTACATATTTTACAGGGTGGAAAAAATCTATGGGCCCTGGAGGGCAATTACGTCAAATTCTTAGCTAATTATACTGAAAGAAAACATTCCTTTATTTTAAAATGAAACAAAACTGCATTAAAAGATAATCTAAACTTCGCTTGTTACACCCGGGAATCGAATCAACTTAAAAAAAACACTCTATTTTATTATACGCATCGATAGGATTATTGTTCAGGATAAAATTTGTGTACCCATAGACAGCCCGTAGATGTCGTAGTACCTCTTTGGTTGTTGATGCGCCACTCCACTGGAAAGCAACTTCCACAGATGCTTGAGAATCTTAGAATTTACCTATAAATGGATGAAATTTTGATGATTTAAAATAAGGTCTCATTTTAATATAGTGTTATATTATTTTGCAAAAAAATCCATAAATTAGCAATTTTCGAAAGATATTGAACTAAAATAACTGTTTATCCAGGTATAAAATTCTAATGGTGCCAACGACCCCTTTCTGATAGAACGAAGGACAATAGTGATCAAAAATTCGGCGGCAACTTGTTACACCGAAGATGGCACACGGTGGCATCGACCGGTCTCGCTTTTTGCTCTCCACCTGCCCCAGCGCAACTTCCCAACCTCAGTCATACTTCCAAATGCAACGAACGAGCATCGATCGCGCTTTGACCACCGCGCGGGAATGAAATCGAACTTCTAAAATTTAAAATTCTGTTTTCGAACTTTATTTTTTTTTTACAATTCAAATTTAGTGTTTGTTTGTTTTTATTGTGGAAACAATGAAATTCTTTGGCAGCATCCCTAGTGTAGTGATGATGTCGCTGGTCTTACTGGCCAGTGCGCAAAGGTCGTCTAATAACCTGCATAGAGACCTCGGTAAGTAAAAAACAAAAAACTAGTTAAATCAAATATTTTTTTTTTAGGTCAGAATATTGAAACGTATTGTTTTCTATTTGTAGACCATTTCTTTGACTGAATGTGACCTAAATAGATAAATCTATCCACAACTAAATAAAGTTGCAAACAAAAATATTTATATAACTTTATTCAACTCTACCTATCATACGCGATCTATATTTAAGCACAATGATACAGATTCACTCAAAGTCTCAGAACGCAATAACCTTGCATTGGAGTCGTGATTATATATTTTTAAGACTTTAGCCATACTTTATATGAGTATTGCTAGATCTATAAATTGTTCTGTAAAAGGTAGCTACTACAATTTAAATAAAGCGTGACAGCAATCACTTTGATTATGTTAACGCTCTGCAAACAAACAATATAATTATGCAACGGATATGTCGGTTCAGTAAGACAATAGTTAATAGAAGGCTATAATGTAAATCATAGTGCTCTAGATACTTGATACTTACTTACAATACCTACTAACGTATATCCTAGGCTAGAGCTGCAAACATCGCTCTCCATAATATTTAGGAACTTATGTTTACGTTGTTTGTTAACTTCTGACCAGGCTATTGATTGAAAAGTTGATAAAAATTTGAAAAAATAAATATTATACACTTTTAATTACGCACATTAAATTTACTTTATTGTAAATATTATATATAAATTTATTGTTATGTAGTTATAACGATTATTACAACTAAACATATCGACGTTGTTTCATTACTTAATGGTATCGAAAATTAAATTGTTCTAATACAAAAATTAAATACCTGTCACACTTTTTGTCATTTAAAGACCATTGATTTGTAGTAAAAAAAAATCATCTTAAATCAAAACACACCACGGAAATTTCCACAGGCTTATTAATAAATTCTTACTGGCAACAAAAAACAATGACTAGTGCAGTGTAGACTAAAATTATCAAAAACAAACTTAATTAGATAGCCAGTATTAACCCACTTAAGTACAGGTAATTTCAATTACAAAGTGAAATTAACGCTAAACGGCTGTTTTTTACGATGCGATAATAAAAATGTTGATCGTTCATCGCTTAACCTCTTAAGTAATACACATTTTGAGTCGTCCAACATTACGACTTTTACTTTTTTCTGACACTCTGACAAGCTGTGGGTGCGATTTCTCTCGGAGCTATTTGACTAATCGATTATTTTAAACGTAAATATGTTTCCTGGATTAAACGTATCTAGATAAAGTTTAAATAGATTTTAAAAAGGCAAAAGCTTTTGGGTTCTTCCATGGGGTTGAAAAAAAATGAAAAAAAGAAAAATAAAAGAAAAAAATGTGCTCATAAACGACTGCAACGATTATGCTGACTTTTAAGTATTAATTATAAAAAAAAGTTAGTATCTTGGTGCTGGTGAAATACTCTACCCATAGTATGGAATATCGCTAGATGGATCTTTTAAAATAAATGTAGATTTTCGTAAAGCATTTTTAGGTTTAAAGAAGCATATTTGTTCCCAGCTAAAATATTGTTTTGGGCGCGGAGAAATCACAGCTAGTTTACATAACGAAATAAAATTAAGGAAAAGTAGCAAGAATCGATAAAAATACTGAATATTTGCCTCGCATTTAGAGTTCGCAGGCCTCCCACCAGGTGCAGGAAACCGGTGGATGGAAGCTGCAAACTATTATATATTCTGTGCTGCAAGTTGTCAGTCATTAGGGCTTTGTAAGGGGAGGCCAGTGTTCGGCAGTGATGATGATGATGATGACGATGATACCTCGCATTCGTTCAGAAATCTAGCATGCGAGGGGCAGACAAGCTCTTAGCTGGTTTTCTTTTTCCAAAAAATATACATTATCACGACTTCAAAAAGTGACCGAGTATACGTGCAATAACGCTCTACCATTTAATTTTAATAAAAGGTCACTGACTAATGACATCATGTTCCAACGGATTCTAGTTAGTATACCAAAAAACAATAAGTAAGAATCAGATTGATTGATAGAAAAAAATCGTGCTGCCGGTATTTTTTAATTTTCTTTTACTCAATCGTAACTTTTAACATAATTTGAAAGGACTAAAAAGAATAAACTACACAAGAGCTACAAGAATCATTTTAAGCTAATACTCTTACTTTGCTTAAACCCATACCTACCTATAGATAAATTTATACTTAACATTCAAAATACAAGTATACCCTCATGTGTCATGTGCCAAGAGATCACAGTTCTTAGTCGTCCGCCATCTAAGCGCCAGACCTGTCTAGGTGCTCAAAATTATCTGAAAACATAACATAAAACAATAACATAAAAATATGCTTAGGTAATATCATAAATGAATACATTTAAGATATGTTTATAGCTACCGAACACCTACGTAGATAGATCTACTGTAGGTACTTAGTGCCAACTCAAAATCGTTAACATTTCAACCTACATTTAATTTCTGGAAGGCCTAAATTAAAATGCTGTATTATTTTGGGTTTATGCGATATCCATATTACACTGTAACTTAAGTTCTATCTATTGACAAATAGTATGCCATATGGGATAGAATAATATTAAGAATTTAAACATTCCACATACCGGGTGTAGCCTGTAATACGAGCAAATAACTAAAACATAGATCGTACTCGTCAAACTGAACAACATTAGTTCAGCGACTTTTGAAAATAATATATTTTTTAAATTTTTATTACATTTTAAGGTTTATTCGAAGAAGCAAATTACCTAATGTAAAGCAAAATGCTTGATGTTTGTAGCGTAACAGGCGACGTCAGTTATGTTCTAGAATGGCGTAAATTGGTAACAGTATTTAATTTATATGAAATGGGAAAATCAAAAGACTCCATTATTTTTAAAAGTCGTTGAACTAATGTTGTTCAGTTTGACAACTACGATCTATGTTTAAATTATTTGCTCGTATTACAGGCCATACCCGGTATGTACTTACTTACATCTAAACGTTGAAGGTTACTAGGTACTTACTTAATTTAATCTTGCACAAAAGTGGCATAATAAAAAGCCCACTAACTATTTAATTGGATAATATTGGCTACTATAATTAGTGTTAAAAACTCTATTATGTAAAATAGGAAAATTTGCTGCATAAACTTTCTGCAATAAAGTGCAATTGGAAAGTTTTTGACAAATTACTTGTGCAAATTTGAATACTTAAATCAAAAATGTTGTTACATCAGGATAGTTGGCACAAGGCGTGGTTTTTTATTTGTTACGGTGTCTCGTTTTTAAAAAGAAACTCTGAAGACTGTTACGTCCGTATCTACTTAACTGGAAGTTTATTTAAGGAAACATTAATAGGTACATCTGTTCTTGTATTTTACCATACATTAACCTAGTTTAATTATTCGTAGTAGATAGGTATGTACAAGAAACTGCAATCCTCAAAGATTCCATCAAATATTTCTTTTTTTTTATTCACTACATTCCTCGTTTCCCGCCAATTCAAGAGTTGCCATCATCGAATAAATATTTTTTTTTTCAATCCGGTAAGCACAGAGTGAGAAATAATGTAATATAGCTTTACCTGGTTGAGTAAATAAACATCAAAGACAATACACCCATTTATAGAATCAATAATATATGTACACAGACCTGAAAAAATATGCAAATAATCGTCAACATTAGTTACGCTCGCCAAAATTAGACAACTTATTTATTATATTAATATCTTACTATCAAACAAAACCAAAAATAATTGGATTACCCACGTTAGCAGTAATAAGATATATACCATGTGTATGTGTATAATTATCACAACAACGTGTGAAGTGTCGTAACTTTGGTGAAAGAGCTCATTAAATGCGGAACAATTTTAGCTACAACGTGCTACCATTATTCTGAGGAAGATGTAAAAATTATACAATGTTTGCGTGCCTACGCTACACTTACAAATGAATCCTACTTCTTAATTAATAAATGCGAATGTGAGTTTTGTTTGTTTGTTACCGATTATGATGAAACTAGGTATTGAGAACTTAGTTTGAGACATTGACAGGCATGGATAATTAATATAGGTAAGTACTGGAAATTTTAAATTTGTAGCTCTCGCGGGCAATCAATAAACGAATTAATCGCAGATGAAGTAACGGGCAACAGTCGCCTAGTAATATCACAAACGCAAATGTTTGCCAGTGTCTGTGTGTGTTTGTTATACTTTCACGGTAAAACAGCTGGATGTATGTGTATCCAATTTGATACATAATGTAGCTGGACTTCTGGAATAACGCATAGGCTTATTTTTATCCCAATATTCCCTCAGGAATCGGTTCGCGCGGATGTAAAATCCTGTAAATTAAATGCCAAAGAATACTATTATGTGGCATAAAATAGGTACCTCTACTGTTTCATATGAACGAAGTAACCAGTTTTCTATAATTTTATATTATTACGTGCTTCTCAAATTGTCTAAATATGCAAGTAGACCAGATTCATGCAGTGTTGCTATAACATGTAACTAATTATGACGATTATGACATAATTTTTCGGCTCGTAAGCAAAGGTGCTAGGTTCCTTCCTCTCGAAAGCGACGCGTGGAGAAAGTTGTCTCACATCTACTTAGCTATAATTATTATACAAATATTTAATTTGACGTTCCGCCTCGAGGAATTTAAGATTCGACGAACTCGCTGTCCCGTTCGTTAACAGTGAGAGCGAAAGTGACAATCGCTGTTGAATGGTCACTATTACGATATAAGGATGTTGTGAAACATGCCGGTAGCTTAATTTAGGCTATATTTGCTTTTGTTTCTGTCTAAGATAGCCTTATTAATCGAGTAGAGTTTGTGTAAGTAGGTAATGTTACATTGTCAATGTTGACAATGTAATGAGCGATTATAACTTTCGAAAACGCACGACTGCAAATTGTGACTGAATCGCAGAAGACCCAATTCAGTTTCGATTTCAGCTTTAGCCAAACGAAACCGTCTCGTTTATTAGAAGGTCATTTTATTTGTTTTATTATTATTATTTCGAGTTTGAGGTTTGTGTGTTCAAACGTAAAGAAACAATGAAAACAAAAATACATATATTTTTGTATGCGAGCTCACTTAATTTTTCCTATTTTTTGTTGTAGTGGCAATAGAAATACACATTGTGTGTAAATTTTAGCTGTCTATAGTTACGATAATGGAGATAGAGTCCTATGACAAGTAGACCGTCAGAGGGTAGAAATATTAATAGAGTTCCGTTTGCGCCTCTAAATCCTCATAGATGTAACATAAAATCTCCGAAATTGCACTGAACTTTAAATTTTAGAACTTATAAAAAGCTTGACTCACCATTTGGACTTACAAGCGAAAATAACGGATCACTTTCACGTTCACGTTGTAAAAAAGTGAGCCTATATTTTGCTGGCCGCCATATTTGATACTATTAGATAAACTCATTCATGAATCTCATTGTTATCTCTACTTACACATTTAAATCTAGTTCTCATAATTTTAATGAGCATTTAAATGTTTGGGCTTTAAATTAAGAATGACAGGGAGTTGTCGACATGTTCAGATATGATCAGCATCAGTTATAGTGGCTACTAAATTGTACAAAGGTTTTCTATGCGATTTTTATCGTGACATGATGTGGTGCGGAAAGTAGATAACAGATCTTAAAAGGCACTTTAAATGTTTTATTAGTTTTCTCTCTTTATTATCTAGGGCTATTATTTACAATACATGAAAGTTTTGTAAAAGACACTAAGTTACTTATTTTAATGTTTTAAGTGACAGTTACGTACCAAAACTTTGTCTAGCAGATACAGAGCATCTCGTACAGGCGAAAGTCCTTACTTTTGTAGTTTTTAGAAATTATTTAAGATATTCCAACTTTTCGCGCATCAACAAGGCGCGGGCGGCGTATGCGCAACTCAAACCTGTGTGGACAAAGTGGACATCCAGCATCAACAAGTGCCTATCCGCCCTCGACATGTCTATCCACCCTCGCCGTACCGGCTCGAGTGGCTATACTATGTATGAACGCCTCGGTTATGCTCTTGTTGTACAATCTACTATTTTTTAACCCAGGAAACTACTCAGATGAAATATTAGTAAGTACTCGATTTAATATATTTGGCACTAATTCTCTATTATACAATACATGTTTACTAGAGACTGACATAAGTAGTAATCATTATTGTAAATGTTTAAGTGTTTGCAAATTATTTTGTAAGATCCCGTTGCAATCTTGTAGTTTGTGAAATTACAATTACACATTAAATTGTACAAACACAGGGTAATTAAATAAATCTAGAGCGTTCTTAATCATGGCACTGTAACTCTATATTTTGTAACGCACGGAAAAATTAAAGGTGTCTACATACGTTTAACGCTTAATAAATCTCAATCACTATTAATTTAGCTAAAGTAAAATCTTACAAGTTTTTAAAAGAGGAAAAATCGATCGAGTTTACTGAGATTTGAACCAATAAGTACCTACCCGTTTCATTGCTGAGTTATACTACCATATAATAATACATACCCCCTTAGTGTCAGTAAGGGCCTATGCTAGCTGAAGGCCTACTACGAGTTCAGAGTTTCGTAGTAGCCCTGCTGGTGCGGGTTCACGAAGCGGGCGCACCGTGCGCCGCGCACGCCTTCGGGTGCGTGCAGTTATCCACAATAGTAGATTGATAATCGAGGGTGGAAGGAAAGTGACCCATTTAACCCGAGATATCTCTTTCTTGTCTCAAACGGATGTTCGGCGTTCAACCTCCAGTGTTGCATGTAAGCTCCTTTGCTCACGTGCATCTAGATGGCCATGCCGAAACGTGAAAAAAAGTGTCATTGACGTAACTGAATTATCTTCGACTCCGTGACTAACCGAAAAATTAAAAAAAATACTTTCCACCCTAGAGATGAAAACGCAATTTTCCACCCGGCTATCTACCCATGAAAATTAAACTTTCCGAACAGGAGAGATGAAAAATAGATAATAATAGGTACTACAGCTAACGTTGCTCATGATATTTTTCAATAGGCCATACTATTATTTATTCTGTGAATAGGCGTCCACCCGCTCCGTGCAAACCGCGACAGCGTAGGCCCTGTGTGTAAATGTAGATTTTTGTTTATTCGACTGGATGGCAAACGAGCAAGTGGGTCCCCTGATGGTAAGAGATCACCACCGCCCATGGACACCTGCAACTCCAGGGGGATTGCAGATGCGTTGCCAACCTAGAGGCCTAAGATGGGATACCTCAAGTGCCAGTAATTTCACCGGCTGCTTTACTCTCCACGCCGAAACACAACAGTGCAAGCGCTGCTGCTTCACGGCAGGATTAGCGAGCAAGATGGTGGTAGCAATCCGGGCGGACCTTACACAAGGTCCTACCACCTGCATTTCGTGTTTGGGCTATAATGGTATCGAACGTGAAGCGGCATTAGTTGTTGCTCAGGGTGCACCGGCACAAACCCCTCCTCCCCCGTTAGAGGCGAACCATAACGCTCGAGCACACGAGTTTATCCAATTGACACCCCCTTCAAGGGTCAAAGCACGTGCACCAGACAGTAGCGAAAGCATGTCACTTTTGGTGTGACCTTGGCGGCTTTACAGGTTCACCGATACATAAAGGTCATACACATATGCAGAGACAAAAGTGACTTACCATTACCTGACCTTCTCTTTTGACCTTCCATAGACAAATGAAGATCGCTCGATACCGAACACCACGTATGAAAGAATCGCTATAATAATCGAGATTAGATCACCTTGTAGCAGCATTTGTTAATGACTATGCCTTAGGCTTTGGAATGACAAATGAATATGAATCATTATATCACTTGATAGTGTTAGCGTATTAGGTAATAGATACGCCTTCTTATTTCGGCCATCTACAGTAAATTTTGTCTTGAAAACATAAGTTCAAAAACATTCATAACAGTTCATAACAGAAAAAATAAGTTCAAAAAAATGTATGTCAAAATGGCAAGACGGATTTGGATGAAATTTGGTAAGAGATTAATTGGATCTCTATGACAAAACATAGGCTATCTTGGTCTAGTAGTAGTTTGACTTATGGTCTCTCAAGTAGAGGATCATTGGTTCATATCGGTGCATTCAAATGTGCGAAATTACATTTGAAACTGACCACAAGCTTTACGTCGAAAGAACCTGCACAAAACTTGCGAAGCAATGCCTGTGTGTGAAGTTCCACTTTTCTTGACATTTTTATTGTTTGATTGACAAAAGCTAAAATGCACGTGTTCAATATTTTCTGATAATCTAATTGACAAGGTAAATAGAATAACACATTTTTATTCAGGAAATTATCCAAGTTTTAGGCTCTACGATGAAATGTGGTTAAAATATGTAGGTACATACTAAGTACGAGTACACTTAAATACTTTTTGAAACAGCGGGGCTACTTCGAAATTTAAAAACCAAAGTTCGTGTCGTTCCGTCCCTCTGACACTAATACTATTTAATACGAAAGTGAGAGGGACAGTACGACATCAACTTCGATTTTCGAATTTCGGAGTAAGCCCTCAGCTTGCCTTTTCCTTTACTCCATTATAAACATGCGAACATCTAATCCTTAGTATTTAGTGTCAAAACTAAAGATTAACATTGCGTGACTTATTCAATTTAAATCTAGATTGCTTAAGTTTATGTCAGCCTTGAGAATGCTTTTTAAAACAGTAAGGTGCCGTCATGTGTGATTTTCGCAATGCTGGTCGCAAATTTAAAAATTATTATTGGTAAGTCGGACATAGAGACTGCAACTCACATGTAGTTGTAATTGTATAGGTAGAGTCATTCACGATGAAGAGCCGTGGTTCTTATTACAATGTAATTACTGTCTAATTTTGACAAAATCATGCGTCTTCGTAGATGGCACTGGGTATAATGCGTCCACGGGAATTTATTATTGATCTTTATGACAGTTGTACAGTACGAGTATTTTAGAATTTCATTCACGACTTTCTGTTGTTTTTGCCGAACAACGACGGCAAACTATACCAGGCACTGTCGAAATTAATCGTGTAATAATAATAATTATTATTATTATTTATTGGTTGTAAACAGTATCTCAGTCTTTACAAAAATAGTTTGACTTAAAAACTAAAAATCGTGGTGTACACTCGTTTTACTCCTACCCTCAACATAATGAAATGAAAACTATAATTATTCTTATTTTGAGCGTGTTATTTTTATTTTTTATTTGTAATATATAAATACCCCAGTGTTCACTTTGTCTTATTTAGGTATGGTTGATTGTTCTAGCTTCCAGGTTTTCGAGAAAGGCACTTTCTCTTGGCCCTAGTAAATGTTGTAGAGCAACAATGATTTAACTGTAGATAGACGATAATATATCACTGATAATTCAAATATAACTATCTCGAATAAACTTGAAGGTACATTCAACCGGCCGACGATCGAATAGACAGGTGGTTAGAGAGCCTGACTATATAGATGAAGCTTGAAGTCCCGGGTTCAATTCCCGGTCGAGGCAGATATTTGTATAAATACCTAATACGAATGTCGACAAAAAATGTAT
Organism: Choristoneura rosaceana; assembly: GCA_037349165.1. NCBI lineage: Eukaryota > Metazoa > Arthropoda > Insecta > Lepidoptera > Tortricidae > Choristoneura > Choristoneura rosaceana. Next base: position 11,835,140 of record JAZBNJ010000041.1, on the reverse strand, counting down.
AAAATTTATTTTTTTAACAAACACTTTTTGTCATAGCACTGCGTCTGCACGAGTACATACGTAAATAAAGCATAACTTTATAAAAAGAGCTGTATAAAAAAATCTTTGCGTAAGTTCCCTACTTATATTATTATGAATGAAGAATCTTAAAATCCTATGGAGCTTTGAAATATTCTTCGGATAACACACCTGCCCTTTAAACTCTGCAAGGTCATCAGTATTTCCTACAAATCCAAGAACACCAAACGCATTAAACGCGACCATATTCAAAAATACGTACCAAATTGCAGAATCGGTCGTAATTAAACGAGCATCTAGTGCAAGCCGGGTTGCACTTTTCAAGGCAAACTTTGTATGTAATAACGAAATTGCAACGCTGCAAGTCATAAGTGACGGCGAATTCATGTAATGCCTCCTCTACATATCGACGGATGCGTCGGCAGATTGTATCTGCGGATGCGTCTGCCGAGGTGAGAGGGTGGTTTTTGCTTGTCTGTGGTAGGTATTTAACGTCGGCCGATGCATCTGCCACTCATCCGTTTGGTGTCGGTTTTTCGACACGGATCAAAGGGTAACAGCGCGAAAGCAACGCGCCTGTCCACACGTCTGCCGATGTGTGGACGGATTGCAATTTATCCGAAGATATGGTTGCGGATCCATCTGCCGACGCATTTGTCGATATGTAGAGGAGGCATAAGGGCAATACCGATACAAAGGTCAAACCGACAGAGATAGCGAGATATGTAAATTGTAGATGAGGGAAGGAGACAAATAAAAAACACTTCCAAGATGTCTGATTTTTAATTAGCATCCCCCTATAATGGCGCTGCGGACAGGATCATTGTCTCCAAAGCTCTCCACTGGGTCTCCACTGAGCGAGCCGCCGCGCGAAGCAAAACTATAAAGCTCAAAATCGCACCGAAACTATAGCTCTGTCCGCGTAGAATTCAGTGATCATCATCCCGCAGGAACTATTCAATTTTTCGGAATAAATACTATCCTATGTCCTTCGCCGGAACTCAAACTATCTGTATACCGAATTTCATCTCAATCGGTACAGCAGTTTGGATGTGATGAAGTAACAAACATACAAACAGACTTACAACTTTCGCATTTATAATATTACTTAGTGGGATCTCATCCTTCAGTATAGGTATGATTAGAAAATTTGGACAAGTATTTTTTCTTTGATCAATAACACAAAAAAGTCAAAGACGAAGCACGTCAAAATTTGGGAGTCGGGTCCGTGACGTCACGCAAAACTTTAATCTGGATCTTCATAATTTTTTGTTTGAAATAATAAGTGTCCTGTATTTTCTGATAATTATAGCTATATATTAGCCTATTATCTAGAAATTGACACTTTAATATTATATACATGCATATAAACGCTTAAAAAACGTAACCCTTCTTCGGGCAGACGGGTAAAAATAAACCAAAAAGCTGGATTTAGGGGCTGTTTGACCATCCATTGATTAGTGTTAACTGACGGTTAAATGTGATGCCGTCTCTATTTGTTTTATTCGAATAGACGGAGACGGCATCACATTTAACCGTGAGTTAACACTAATCAACGGATGATGAAACAGCCCCTTAAAATCTTTTTTCAACAGAAACTTTTCGGTTGATGCTTCATACTTGTGGCATACAAAGTGTATCACCGACTCCGTGGTATTTCTACATATGATCGCGACAGACACGTGCTACTTTTCACTTATTTGCCGATTCAGAGATGTAAGTGTGGTAATTGATTATTAAACAGGTTGTGCTCCCTTTAACGGATATACAGACACTAAGCACCTACCTAGTACCTAAGGTGATTTAAGAGGTGAATACTGATTAAGCTTCGAGAACATGAAGATAAGCCTTTACATGTAAGTTAATACAGAAGAGTAAAGTAATAGGAGTTTGTTTTTTTAACTAACTGCAGAAAAAGGAGAATTGATGACAATTAGAGAATATGAAAACAGAAAAACACAGAAATAGAATGATGCAAAAATAATGAGGTATTCACTACTTGAATATGGACAGTGACACATAGGTACTCTAAAATGTATGTATGTAATATATTTATGCTCATAAAATATTTTAGTTAAAAACATCCGATTTTGTCACTTCAAAGTTTAATATCTCAAAAAGGCTGAACCGATTTTGATGAAACGTATCTAAGAACCATCGCTAGAATAAAAAGCCGCATTCAAATCGGTCCACTCGTTTAAGAGCTACGGTGCCACAGACAGACTCACAGACAGTGTAGACAGATAGACACACAATGCGGTCAAACTTATAACACCCCCCTTTTGTGTCGGGGGTAAAAAATACAGATATAGAGGCGATAAGGCCACCTATTTGCTTACCTCGTAATTTTCTCTCTGTGTACCAACCTGCTTTCTGTATCTCTTACTATTTGTAGTGTACATATTATTAAGTACATAAAAAAAAGAGTCATTGAAAAAAGTGCAAAGGCGAACTTATCTCTAATGAGGGATCTCTTTCAGCTAAACTAGTTAAGAAAACAATAGGAAAACAGTCTTTTGACTGCACGTTTCTATTTTTAACTAAAAAAAAATCATTAATATTTCTTTGCAGAAATAAGTTTCTGACTGTAAAAGTTGTAAACTGCTGGCTCGTGCTGACGCACCGGCCGACTTCAGACGGGTAGAAAATTATTTTCATGGTTTTTTTGTAGGTAGTCGGTTAAATTTTTTGTTATCAATTTTTTTTAAATTATTGAATATCGATTCCTCTTTTAACGAATATAGTTACCTTTACGAGTAAAACATTCGTTTAAATTAAGTGAAGATTCATGAAAATTTCATCATCTCTGCCCTTTACGGTGAGTCATGCTTTCCATACAAGTTTTTAATAAATTCTTATACAACGATGAAAAAACAAACAACGTGATGTGCATTTTCTCATTGGGAATTCTATGTTTTTGTTTTATAAGCTTTAGCATTATATAAATGAACCATAATCACTCTTATGGGCCATCTCCGCCTTATACGTCGTATTAATTGTGTTTTTTAGTGTTTCGGGCTCATATTGCTGTGTATAATTATCCTTTGATATTATCATTTCTTTCCATATTGTAATGCAAAATCTTAGCTAAACCAATACATGTGGTATCTTATCTCAAAAATATTGGCTACAAAACTAGCATTTACATAATTTTATTCTGTGTTATATTTTTAACCAGAAGCTTTAGTCTAACACACTTGAAGGGTCCACGGAAAGAACATGTCCAGTAACCTAAGCAACTTTTTGAGTTATAGCGGTTTGAAAGTTAGTCATCACGAACAATTACTATGGTTACCATTTCTTTAAAAGTAAATAAAAATACATTTCATAATGTTTTCGGATTATTTAATTCAATGGTAAGTCATAGTACTTTGTGAGCTCTACATTTCAAGATTAAAATCACAATTAAAAAAAAAAAGTGACTAGACATGTTCTTTCCGTGGACCCTTCACTTGGAATCACAATCGTTTTCTCCATTTCTTACTCTCGCATGGTGTAAGACAAAGTTAGAAAGAGATGGTAAATACGATCGCGGACATTTCCGCGCGTAAGACAATACGACCTCAGGATTTAATTTAAAACCAACGATAATAGCTCGTTGAAAAAAAAACGGTTTAGTGTAAAATTCAAATTAGTTTCCGTTTTCATACTCATACATTTATATGTAAGCAACAACATTAGTGACGTCATATGCAGGCATTATTTAAAGGCAAATAAAGAATCAACAGTTCGTTGCAGAAAATATTTTGATAGGAAATAATCTACCGTATAAATAAATCAACTAGCTACTAAATTAACAAAAGTAAAAAGTTATTACGAGTAATTTACAAATCATAATTACTTTCCATGTAGTCTCGGGACAGGTAATCTTGCCTAACCACACCGTTGCGAAAGTCTCTAGACGCATAGACCAAAGACGTAAGTAATTCTAATTAATTTAGTCAACTAGGACACTGAATCGCAAGAAGTACTCAAGAAAGATCCGATCGCTGTTGCTTCGTGACCAGAACTAGTGGTATGGTAATGGAGCAAAATTTACAACGCTCTACATCATGGGAAAGGAATTACAACGTTCAAATTCCGTAATCATTAACACCTCGTGTTAATGCTTCCCGGTTTCGAAACGGCAGTGCAAATGGAAACTTCTTGCATTTCCTTTTTTTACTGATATACCTGGGTAATTAATTATCCAACTTCAAATAAAGAGACAAGGCTAGGAAGAAGGAGAAGAAGAAGGAGAATTAGAAAAAGATAGAAACGAGTACATATGTTATTTAAGATTTTGTATAGGTTATTTTAAAAACGTCTGTAAGGGTTGTAAAAATTCTGATACTTAGATATGTTACAGCTTGAACGCCTGCATTTGTCATAAAGTTTTCTTCTTCTTCTTCTTAGCCTTTTTCTACCAAATTCTTCAACTTCTTCTTCAACCTCTTCAACTCCGATCTATTTTAGGTAATTAATAAAATCTTATCATAAAATTTTAGGTAAGAGAAACTTACGAGGTTCAAGGAATGCACAGATTGAAGTCTATTTTGCATTAAAGAAGGGACTGGATGATCAACCGTCATAAATTATTTAACGAACCAACCAACCAACCAACCATTTGAACCATTAACCTTTAACCAACCAACCACTAACCATTTTTTTACCATTTAGTTTAATTTCATTAAAAAAAAACGAGCATATACAGCAGGCCTAAATGATGTGTAGTTTCTCTTTCCTTTTATGTATTTATGGGATAAAAGTAGATAATGTGGCATAAAAATAATGATCAAGAAAAGAAATGTCACATAAAATAAAATTTATTTGGGCAGTTTCATAAAAGAAAACATGAATGGAAATGGTCGGTCTATGGGCAAACTTGACTATGTTGGTTGCACGTCATACATAAGCTGGTCAATGCTGTTCGTTATGTCACTGAGAAAGCCGGTTTGAATGTAATCTGAAGAGTTTTTCTAAGAACATCACATGTATAACATCCCATATATATACTTCTGGCACCTGCCCGCGGATACCATACATTTTCTCATAACAAAAAAAACTGTTTATTTCAATAAAAATTGCATAATTAACTTGGTTAACCTTAGCTTCTAATCTTAAATTAAAAAAATTTTTTGAGTTAAGGTGTCTCTAAAATTATCCTATGTCATTTCCAAAGGCCTCAAACAATTACCATAACAAATTTTGCCACGATCAATTGAGTAGGTGCTTTAAGCGTAACAAATAAAGAAATATAGGTATTATTATAGGTTATTACGAGTATTTTGTAGGTAATGACATCGCATTTAAATATAATATTTGATACTTGCAATGCCTCACTACACTAAGCAGTAAGTGCAAAAAGTTTAAAAGAAGAAAATAGTTAACGTAATTAAATTATAGAAGAAAGAGAACTATATAAGAAACTCGCATAAATGGACCTCCATAGAACGTCTGAGTCAATCAATTAACTAACAATAATGCATGTGACATTTGATGTGTTATGGGATATGTGTCTATGTCAATCATAATTTACGTACCTATAATATTATATTTGGAAAATTATGACGCACGTAAATACAAAACACTTTACACTCTTTTAATTTTAAATAACTTAAAGTTTCGAAATTATTGTCGTACTCATACCTACTATCTGTTTAAATTCAGCACATCCCTACAAAACACCCTGTACGTCTTAGAATTCCCGCGAGCGAGGTAAAAATATCAAACATCCTATTTTGAGCACCATGTAGGAACGAGAACATAAATCGAGCAAAATAAATCTAGATTATATTATAGAAACCCAATTGGAATTGAATCTTATTGGACGTGTAGAAGGGTTGACAGCAGGAAAGTCGATTCAACTCGCATGAAAATTCTTTAAACTGCATGCTTGGTACAAGTGGTTTCGACTTTTATGGTTAGATATCTCTTTCTAATGAAACCCATATGAGAGAGACACTAAATGAGGAACGATATAATCAATACTAATATTATAAATGCGAAAGAGTGTTTGTATGTTTGTTCGTCTTTCACGCCGTAACGGAACGACAGATCGAAGTGATTTTTGGCATAGAGATAGTTTATGAGTCCGAAAGTGACATAGGCTACTTTTATCCCGGGAAAATGCACAGTTCCCGAGGGAACAGCGCGAGATAACCGAATACCAAGCGGGCGGAGACGCGAGCAAAAGCTAGTCCTTGAAATAAAGCTAAGGATATGTTGCAATAAATTAATCGTACTTATATATATGACGGTAGGTACCGTGCAATTTCGTTTATTCTCCAAAAGTTTTATTCATCGATGTGTCTTGCAAATTTGCATGTTTATTACAAGGAAGAGATTTCTATAGAATTCGTGTCACAGTGTCGCACAATGGTTGTGTAAAAGATTATGATTGGCCAATTTGCACATAAATACATGCTGCGTATTTATTTGAATTACAATATTCGCACTTTCTGATACGATGACGGAATGATTGATGTGGCAAATTATGCGTAAGGACACTTTGCATTTAAACGAAACTAAGTATTTTATCATTTCATCAGTTTCGGAACGCAAGAAATGATAAATTCCAAAGTGTGTATCTATTTGAATGATATCGCGTAAATCAAATAGTTCCACACAAACAGGCCTTCTCTCAGAATGAAAATAAAAACCTTCCTTTCAAAACACAGATAATAAAATGCAAATGCAATAAAAATATAATACTAGCTTTTGCCCGCGGCTCCGCCCTCGTGGAATTCGGTTATCGCGCGCTGTTCCCTCGGGAATTGTGCATTTTTCCGGGATAAAAAGTACCCTATATCACTCTCGGGCCCATAAACTATCTCTATGCCAAAAATCACGTCAATCCGTCGCTCCGTTACGGCGTGAAAGGCGGACAAACACACAAACACACTTTCGCATTTATAATATTAGTATGGATTATTCCGTGTAGTTTGAGCTTAACTGCGACGCTTTCGATACGTACACAAGGAAGAGAGCGCATTGTGAATGCAGCTTGCGAAACCAGCCTAAACTAGAGCACTTTATCTCCTGGCCAGTAAACGGACAATTCCAATAGAAGTTCCCACACTGGTGTCGCTGAAATATAATATGAAATGTGTTGGCTTTATATAAAGAGAGATAAGATCGGATCATGAAAGGAATAGACATGCTATCATTGTTCGCTTACGTTATTACACGGCTTTTTAATACGGTTTGCCTTCGATAATCTTAATTGAAATACACACCGTGTCTTGCCGTTGCATCAAGAAAGAAGTATTGTTAGATGACGAAGTCATGTGGTTGTTCATTGGATCGTAAGTTATAGTCAAATTAAAATGTTTAGGGGCTGTTTCACCAGCTATTGAGTAGTTTTATTTGACGGATAAATGAAACAGGGGTAAGAATGTAGAGTCAAAAAACCTTTTTTGGGGCAACGTAAAAGTACACAATTTTCAAGTAACACTCATGGTAAAAGTGTTAAAGAACAAAGAAACTCAGTAAATCCTTTTGAAGTAGGTATGCCATTAAAGTATGACCATAAACGCTGCCACTCAAAAGTACCAAAATCAAGCTTGCTCCAATGTGTGTGACAATGGGATCTTATGTAACAGATAAACATGAGTATCCTTGTATTACTTTTAAGTACAGTCACTGCCAGATGCATCGAAAAGTGCTCAAAAATGTGTACAGTTGTCAAAACATGCAGGTGTGAAAATGATTGAGCATAATAAAGACTTGTGTTTTAATTGCATACATTTCAACTATTGCTCTGCTCATTTCATTAATTGAGCAATAAGTACCGGGTATGAAATGGTTATATGAATTAAAATTAAACATTAAATGCACAAATCACTCATTGTCAGTAATGTAATGAGTAGTTTTATTACTCACTCAATGCATCAACATACTCGTAACTTGCAACGTGGCTCAGGACTGTAACTAATTTAGAATCAATGCAGGAATATAAATCTAGAAACTATATCAAAAGGAAACCAATCCAAAGTAATGTATTAACCTCTCCACATTCTAAGTTTAAAATACGAATCAAATAAAAAAAAAAAAAAAAAAAAAAACGTGGGATACTTATTTCATTACTCACTAGTTGTGCCAAGTGTCTATTCAAATGTCAATGCTTCGGAGCAGGGCAGCAGTTAAGCAGCTTCAAAACAAGCAAAGTCATACAGCAAAACCAGTCCGCACTATAAGGTTATATTAGCATATCTAATATCTCTACGCTCCACTTTCCCGCCACAATGGTAGCCGAAAAGCAAATCAACATAAGTCGACATTGCATAAAGATGAGTTAACTCATATCATAATAGCTCCATGAAATAGTTACATGTGATACGGAAAGTGGTTTGGAAATGTCTTGTTTTTGTAGCTATTTTATTTATTTTTAAACATTTGGTCGCCTGAGAACATATAAATGAAAAAAAACTTAAAAACATTGTCATTTCAAGGTTCAGTACCTATCTTAAAAGTAGCTGCACCGATTTTCTTGGATCTTAGCTAAGAACTATCGCGATTAAAGTAGCTTTCAATGTCTGAAAACACATCAAAATTGAGCCATCTGTTTAGAAGCTATTATGGCACAGACAGACACAGCTGTAAAACATATGACATATTTGTTTTTTCGTAAAAACTGCTTGCAGGGTTCATACTACATATAAGCTACTTTGGTTTTGTCACTGTTATAATGCAAACATTGTTTCTAATTCAGAATTATGTATGATAAAGAACTTTATACCCACGCTAAAATTACTACTGAGCATACTACAGATTAAGAACTCAATCATATATATATATATATTTTTTTTTTTTATTCGACTGGATGGCAAACGAGCAAGTGGGTCTCCTGATGGTATGAGATCACCACCGCCCATAAACATCTGCAACACCAGGGGTATTGCAGATGCGTTGCCAACCTAGAGCCTTAAGATGGAATACCTAATTATAATATAGAGCTGTAAATAAGTCGTAACTATGCTTCAAACTTGACCGTAATTATATTATAACAATTAAGTAACAATTACTCTAAACATAAAACACATTTAAAAAAAATTAAATACAGGTATTTTTTGAAAATAATGTTTCTTAAACATAGTTCCAAAGTTTTCCTCGCACGCGTTTCCTCCTTGAACAGCTAATCTTTATTCGAGATCGTTCAAGGATTTTGACACCGAATGGGACAAAGTTGTATTCGGAGAAGATTCGGAGCCTAGACCTCTGTATTTGTGTGATTTGATTTTCAATTGATTTATTGTAAGAGAGAAATAAGAGAGAGATGTTCTCGTATTGGAATCACTCAAGTCCATTACTGATCGCGAGAAACATTTAACAACATTGCTATAAAATCCTTTTAAAATCTAAACCAACGAAAGATATCCTGATAGAGACTTTTGTTGCGAAATATATTGTGGTTTAAAAGATAGAAACATGGTATGGATTGAATTGTCGTATGTCGAATGCAACTCGCGGAATGGAATTTTTACTTTTGTAGTGGGTCCGAATTGTTGAAATACAATGTAAGGTCGTTGCTTTTGCTTTACTGTATATTCCTTGTAGAATTTGCGGCTTTTTTATGCCTCACGCGATCGAATGATAGGTACTACGGTACAACCTTTTGATGGCGCGTGTTTTCATACAGAAATGGGAATCAAAATGTACCTATCTACTTGTAGAGTGCTTTTCCGTTGACATAAAATGAATCTATATTCCAATTCAATAGAATCTGATAATCCTGTAGACACTTCCAGCTTACTAATATGAACACCGGGCTGCCTAAGGCTTTGTGATGTGACTATTATGGTTTTTTGATTCCTTTTAGATGATAATTGCAACAACAGGGACATAATAATCAAGCGTGCCCACGTTAGGGTGTGTTAAATGTGTAGAAAATTGTCAGATTCTATTGAATTATACTTTACTTGTAGGGTGCTTTTCCGTTGTTTGTTTTTCAGAGGAATAATCAAAATTCAAATTAATTTGTATGTTTTTAATTTACTTATTCGAAGCCGATTTAACGTGCACTTGGCCCTTTCCTATTATAATACGCATCTTTTAGACTTTATTCTCAGTTAGAGCATTTATTACTAAACTCCGTTCAATCAAAGCATAGAGCTTTATTTAGAGTTCCGCAACTAAAGTACGCATTGAATAGGATTAGCCGTTTGTGTATCCTAATCGAGTTGCCAACTGCCGTTGTCACAATACTATTGATACGAGTCACTGTGCCAAGGACGCGGTCGTAGTACGCAAATATTGTAGTAGTGCAATGTCTATAAGGTTGCTGATATTGATGTTTGTAGTTAACGCAATGGAAACGTAATAACCGCAGGATGACAATGACATAAACGTGACTGACGGCTTAGTTACGTTAATACAATGTTAGTTTAGGACAATCTTACAAACCATTTTACGACGTATTAACAGGGGAATAGTTACCAAAAGGGGCCTTCAAGCTATTGGGCCCAAATTAATTTTAGACCCCCATAAGAGTGTGTCGCCAACAAATTCTCTGTCTGTCTAGTCCAGCAAAGCCACGCCACTGCGTATCACAAGAACTTAGACCACCGTTCAACATGTGTTAAACACATGTCTTCCGTAGTTACTTCGCTTACTCAGCGACTTGAAGTAGATCTTTGGCCTCCGATACGAGATGGTGCCAACGCCCCCTATTCTCTGCTATCTCCTCCTAGTTTTAAGCGTTAACACATCAGTTCATAGAAAACAGTTATTTTAGACATATTCAACGCGAGTTTAAGTTTATTGTGGTAATGCCACTAAATTCGAACAAATACGCATCGGCCTATCTGAAATAGTTATATTTTAGCACTTATAAAGACTCTCCACTTATAAAACTAATTATTAACTAACGCTTCTTTTTAAATTTAAAAGCCACGCTGGTCGGTGGAGTAACCGCCATTCCGCACGGTCTTCGGCGAGCTGTTTGACTTCCTGATACGACACGACACCCACTTTCACCTTCACCTGGTCAAAATAAGAAAATCTTGCCAAAACTACATAAATAGCTAACCCTAAATAGCATAAAGGTACCTAACTTATCCTAAAAATAACCTATTTTTAGCAATATGTAAAAAACGTAAGAAGATGACCTGATATGTACCTATATACCTAGTAGTGCACGGAATTGATATGGGACTTAGGTAAGTAATTTTTCGAATATGGAACGTCGACTTATCTATACGGACACGTTACGAGTGCTACTCATACAACAGGTAGTTTTCCTAATGCCTGGTTCACATTATTCCAGTAAAATCGAGTTACACAAGATCGACCGAGCACTGCAGTGTCACGCTACTGGGACGATTTTACTGGAATAATGTGAATCGGGCATAAGTTGTATCTGTACTATAATATTTTCTCATTCAAAAAAGGTAGACTATAAAAATTCTTATAATACCTATTGTGATTTATTAAATATGTATTCATTAATGCGATCCGCCACGCCTACTCGTCTTATTTAAATATTTTAAATATTAATTAGGCTGTATTGCGAATTGCGATGTCCTATTTTTATTATTGGAGGTCAACAAGATTGAGTCTAGTTTCATTTTACAGGCGTTAAAGAAAGTTAGTAGCAAACTTGGATTTCCTGGAATTGGCAAAACAAATTTTAGAAATAGAAATAGAAATATTTTTATTCATGCTTCGCACATAGAACAGAACAGAGCAGAAATACATAAAAACAAAAAAACAAAAATACAATATGCGAAGGCACGAAACGGTCGCAGCTCAGCATAGTGTTTTACTATACTTTGTAGCATGTTGGGTGACAACATTTCAACGGACTTTGCGATTGTGTATCGATGCATGTGTTGCAGTTTTCGATAGTACTTTTAGAAGCTCATAGGTATCTCATATTCAAAATATTTTTTCGTGTACTGTTTGTGGTCTGCAAAGTTTATATATTGATTAAAGGTATAGTTTCGTTTAAAGTAGGTAGATTTTTCTTCCAGTGTCTATGTTTTTTATTGCTGTCACTAATATTTGTTTTGGATGCTGTTTATGCTGAATGCGTGTTTAGTTTTAGTTTTTTTGTGATTTAGTGTCTTTATTAGTCATTTTTACCTAAACTTAAAATTACAATACAAATATCAATAAGTATTCTCTATTTGAGCACCAAATCAGTACAATAAGTTGGCATAGTTACAAAATCAAATGCATAGTCGTGGTAGACTATAGGCGGTCAATTATAGATTAAAAACCATTTGAACTTTAACTGTTTTAAGTAGTTAATAATTATACCTAGTGCCATCCACGAAGACGCGTGATTTTGTCAAAACTAGACATTAATTACATTATAATAAGAACCACTACGCGTCATCGTAAATGACTCTACCTATACTCGTACGTTTATTAGCAGAGCAGTGGCCTGCACTTAAGGTTATGTAAAAGTTGCATTAAATACCTGTACGACGTCACACATGATTCAAGGACACCAAGGACAGTAAAAGTAGTCCTCGACAGGTTTCATTTTAACCCAGTTTTTGACTTTACAAAAACGCGTCTTTTGCAATCAGTCAACCTTTTACGGCTTTTTTGAAGGTGGTGTATTATTAACTAAAGGATTTTATTTGGCTTTATAAAATTAATTGATAATTTGCCTATGCTATTAATCAAATTGGGCGGATCAATTTTAATTGCCTATCTATCACAAAATAAAAATAGTGAAAGATTATCTTCATTTGCTTAATTAAGTAGGTTTGGAGCCAAACGAATTTAAATGAGTATAATTATGATATTCAAAAAAAATTGGCTCTGGTTAACTCTGTTAAATATTTGCTGTATTCTGGATGTAGTAGAGTACGACGATAGTTTAACTATCTATTTGTCTCTTTCGAGGGTTAAAAAAATATGCGTCAACATAATAAGAGGAAAATTATGACGATTACATCATATAAATGAATAAATTATGCGTTTCACACTTCCGCCTAACTCAGCTAAATTACAAACGAATTAGATTATGTTATTACTGGTATAAATTATTAGATAACAGAAGTCACAGCGTTACATACCGTATGTACTCATAGTTTATGTGAAGGCATGCACCGTGAATAGTTTGTATTTGTAAGAATTATTTAGGGCATGGTATGCAATCTTACAACTAAATACGGTATAAATATTTTAGAGTTATTCAATGGTGTAGAATGTGTGTAGAATACTTTGTTGTAGAAATGGAACGTTCGATTGATTGTGGCCGTTGAAAATGTTGGCGAAAATGGTCCGAGTTGAAAGCTATACGCATACCATACGCGTATGGTTTTAAATCGTACCAATTGGAGAACAACAGATTTATGACACACGCGGTTCGTCCGTCTGCTCACTATTCAGTTCGATAAACAAAAAAATATCAATAAAAAGGATTTAAAAGCCTAAAGTTCATCATGTAAGAATTTTGATCCGAAAAAAAACAGCTAGTTTCTGAAAATTAATAATAATAATAATAATAATAATAAATTTATTTATTTCCAAATTACCATTACCTACCTCATCCCAGCCTATAAACATCCCACTGATGGCAACAAACCTCCTCTCAGAATGAGAGGACTTGGGCCGTAGTACCCACGCGGGCCCAGTGCGGATTGGGAACTTCACGCACCATTGAATTGCTTCACAGGTTTGTGCAGGTTTCCTCACGATGTTTTCCTTCACCGTAAAGCTCGTGGTAAATTTAAAATGTAAGTTCGCACATGAATTTCGAAACCAGAGGTGCGAGACGAGGTTTGAACCCATGATACCGTCCTTGAAAGGCCATAGGTCAAACCACTTGGCCACCACGGCTATTTTTATCATTACCTAGTGATTATTAATTGGTGATTGGGCCAATCAACTTTTTTACCGACCGACACTAATCTGTCCGCGACATTTTTCAAACAATTGCAGATTTTTGTAAGTAAACATGTTTTTTCTGTAATTTAATAGATGGTGTACATGAATACATGCCATCTTATGTAAGTTCAAGCTATTCAACCCTGAAATATCTTGTTGGAAGCGCGATTTTCTGGTAACGCCGAAGACAATTTTGGTAACGCAGGAGACGCCCAAAGTGTCGGTAAAATAGTTGATTGGCCCGATTAGCTAATCGTAAGAAATACCTAGTAAAATAATAACCAGAATCATATTCGGGATTCAGACAGACGAGCCAAACATACGCATAATCAGTAAAATAACACTTTTATAATGTTTAAAATCACCAAATTCCTAAGAATGCACAATTCGACCCCTTTTTCACGCTGGGCACGTGCCCAAAGCCCCGTGAACGATGTGTCTCTTCGGAAGTAGACTTTTGGGGTCCCGTTATTCCAGTGCCTAGCCAGTTCCCCGATAGGTAGGAATTACTGGCACTTAAGGTATTCCAACTTAGGCCTCTAGGTTGGCAACGCATCTTCAATACCCCTGGTGTTGCAGATGTTTATGAGCGGTGGAGATTTCTTACCACCACGAGACCTACTTGCTCGTTTGCCTTCTAGTCAAAAAAAATAGGTTAAAGACGGCCCTACGTAAAATATAAATAAATATATAGGAAAATAAATGTATAGGTATTGACCATTTGGTCAATGTTGTTATTTCTGTCCAAACGTAACATGAAACTTTACATTCAGGACACAGATTTACGATCAGCTCGCGCTTTCCAGATACCTTCCGGCGTACGATCACGATTTTGTAAGAAGACAAAGTGTTATACTTTATGCCTGGTAGGTTTAAAATGATCACAATAGGTAAACAGACAAAACTTATCATGATTTTGAAAATTTCCATTAATTTTTTTCGCATTTTGCTTTTACGTATTTACAATACAATATAAGTAATAAGCGGCCTATTGCTTACCTTATAATTTTCTCTCTTTGTACCTGTTTTTGTATCGCTTACTATTTCTTTTGTACAATAGTACAAGTAATTTTGTATCGTATTCATAATCATAATATTTTTATTGTGATAACGGGTTTAACACTAATATTTTTAATGTATTAATTAACACTCACTAGCAAGGTATAAAAAAACACTTATTTCAACCACATCGTTAAGTCTAACGCGTAATTTTCCCCACTGTGCCCTACACCCAACATTTAGACCGTGAGTTAAGGCGCCCGATAATCCAGGGTGTAAACACGCGAAACACAAATAAATAAATAAATAATTTTGTATCGTATTGTACTTAAAGTACAACGCCAGTTTTTCGCGCCTTGGAAATATCTTCTCAAGATTAAAATTAATTTCGTACGTACGGCATGTCAAGATACTCATATTAATTTCTGATCATAATCTTATTAACCTTTTAACAGAGACGAGTATCATAAATGCAGTACAACATTTATTGTGTGTTCATGAAGAGCCTTGTCTTATTTATAGCACTCTGGCGATTTAAAATAGGTAAACTATAACACATCGGCTTCATAAATTTATACAATACAGTACAATACAATAACTCTTTATTGAACACCTAAACATAGTAAGTAAGCAGTACAGAAAATACAATGTATATAGAGATTTTATGTATATTTTATGTATTTATATTCGAAGAGATCGAGATTACGAAGCAAATGTTCATTTGGTAAAGGATGACGAGCAAAACAAATTTAACTCTTATAAGCACGAGTACATATTATACAGCGTGTATTTTTGATACTACCTCAAACTTTAAGGGTAGTTAATGAAAGCCCTAATAATCACATTTTATTGTCTTTTAGTAAAAAAATTGTTTAATATTTTCCTTACAAAAATAATTAGCACGCAATGTATCTTCTTCTTCTTCTTCTTAACAGGGTAATTGCATTCCCTGAATATGGCCACGCAATGTATCGCTTACTTTGTTTTTATTCAAAACGTCGCACTTGTTGGCGTGACAGCTGTCAAGAACGTTTCTCTCTAGTCTAGTATCAAATTATTGTACGCAGACTAGGTTAGTCAAGAAAAAAAAAGTCACCCCCACTTTACGTCTATGGGAGGTACGCTAAAAACATTTTTTAGTTTTTTATTTTACCTCTTTGTCGGCGTGACTGTATGTATATTCATGCCAAATTACAGCTTTCCAGTACTAACGGTCTCTGAGCATAGCCACGGACAGACAGACAGACAGACGGACAGACTTGGCGAAACTATAAAGGTTCCTAGTTGACTACGGAACCCTAAGAAGACTAAATGACGTTCCTTACAGCTTAGCTAAATAGACCCATGTTTTCAAATGAGCTTCTTAAAGATTCTTCCAATTAATAAAATGTTTAGCGCTATAAATACGAGTATAAGCAGGTCCAACGAGTTTTAGTAGTAAGGGACCTTAAGGTCTTGTCATTATTTATACATTGTAGGTAATTTGTAGGTAATTATGACGACCGGATGGCTAAGTGGTTAGAGAACCTGACTACAAAGCTTGAGTTCCCGGGTTCGATTCGATTTCGATTTGCCGGTTCACATTTAGGCTTTACCGTAAAGTCAAGGAAACTAAATCGCATACAGGTTGGGATCTTTTCATAAACAATATTTCGCTATTTCTTTGGCAGATGGTTGAAATGTTAATATGACATGACATCAGCAACACAAACCCACCCGGTACAGTCACCTGCATTAATATCTGCAACAGCGGAGCGTACAAAAATATATCTGACACGACAACCGGCCCTAGAAATAGAGTCATATCAGATATTTACGGACGCTTTGTGTGTCAGGATATTGATGCTCGTGCTCGTGACTGTACTTACGTGTTTCATTCATCTTTGACTATAGGTACGGTCGGTTCCCTAACTTATGTATCCACTTTTTCATACTAGTTGCTTAGAAAAGTGGATACTTATGTTAGGGAACCGACTGTACATCCCGAATCCGCGGCAATATTAAAAAAATCTGGATCATCTCGTGTTCAAAAGTGTTCTCCACTCAGTTCGGCTACATGCATCGATTTTTCTCATCACTATCACTTTCACTGATCGAAACCGGAATAGCATCACGTATTACTTGCGGGTGATCAGATATTAATAGCGTTGTTCACAGTTGCGCCTGCGGTGCGCGTTGTGTATTGCGGTTTGTATTAAACTTAATACTTTCTCTGTTAATGAAGTAGGCAAATATTGCAAAATTTCTAAGGGTATTAGATACTAATGGCTTGACCATGGTACAAGCAGATTATTGTGGGTATTTTATGTGGGGATTATGCTTGTCATAAAGTAAGGGTACTTTTACCCCGTGAAGGGTAACTTTGGCCCTTATGAAAACCACACGTAGAAAGGTTTAATAATATGTATACGCTATAGCGTGGGCTGTCAGCTAAAACAATATAATAAAATAAAAATGGTTATGTGTTAAAATCAATACAAAAGCCTAGAAACATACGGTCAAACAAATTGAATCATGGCCCAGGGTGGAACCTTTTAATAAACAATTTTACTATGATTTCCTTGACAAAAGTATGAGATGTCAACATGACATTAGTATAGCACAAAGTTTCACTGGGTCATGATTCAATTTGTTCTACTGTACCCTTCTGGGTTAAAGTAACCCGATCTTACTTTAAGTGATACTTGAATGAACCCAAGTTCCCAATCCGCACCGGGCTCACGTGGGATATACAGCCAAAGGTATCTCATTCTGAGAGGATACCTATACCCGAGCAGTGAGACGTATGTAGGCCGGTCATGATGGGTTGAAATATGGAGCGTCCAATCCAAGACGATCTAGTTGCAGATTAGAGTTTTGCTGTGGATAGTAAAAAGAACTTGTATATTATCAGTGCAATTATCTATAGAATGTAATTAATCAACAATCGATCAATAATATTGAGCAACTTCAACTTATTAGTAGAACTCCCACATAAAAGACACTACAACATATTATACTAAACACTTAATGGTATTATGGTATATTTTTGGCGTTAGAATGCTTGAATATGGCAATTTTTTTATGCAAATATTTAGTTTCTGTTTCATCTATTTTCTACAATTTAATAAGAGTATCATATTATTTTATTTAGACGCGAAAACAAACCACTTGAACACATTAAAAACTAGCTGTTGCCTGCGGCTTTGCCCCCATCGTATTTCTAAATTGTTTTCCACAAAAACCTTCTCCTGACAATAACGAACACAGCAAAACAGCAAAAAAATTATGATTATGACATAACTATATTATAATTCGATGATAGCAATTAATGATCAATTTGTTGAATATTATTCTTATGATAAATGATTAATAGATGTATTCAAAAGAAATGTGTAGGATATTCTACCTTTTTTATTTTATAGCAGTAGTAATGTGTATTAGGTATATTAATGGGTAGAAAGTTACACGTAATTATAGGTTTATGAAATTATGCGTTAATGGAATGTATTATATGAAGATTGATATCTGATATCTCATCTCGGAACTGTCACTACGTCACCAGTCACCTGATTTTGTTGTCCGAGTTTCAAGCTCAACATATGTAGGTATTGAAATGTCTAGTTACTTTTTTCGGTAAAAAAATTCCTCACGATTACATACTTAGAATAAGTTAGTATTTATAATGTATGTACAATGTACCATCAGCTAAATCCTGCTTCACGGCAGGATTAGCAAGCAAAATGGTGGTAGCAATCCGGGCGGAATTTGCACATGGTCCTACCACCTGCAAACAAAACCACAACAACAACAAAATACGACAACGGGACGCAAATTATTTATGAAGGATGTGAGCGATTTTTACTTCGGCTTTACCATGGAAATATCCTCTATGGAAATATCCAACGCCGCTCTACTACCATGCACTTAGTACCTTTATGTTTTGTTTTTTCTACATGAAACTGACCATGATTGACCCCTATCTCACCTGATGTTAACATTTAATCCATGATGTGATGTATACATTTCATACCTACTTTTTGTTTACAACATTTAAAAAAAAACGTGAAATAATTCTACGTTGGTCCTGCTCACGTTCACCGATTCACCCTGTATACGTAGGAATAAAAAAACCATTCCATTCAATTTGAAATTTACCTCGAGCTTTGCGGTGAAGGAAAACTTCGTGAGGAAACCTGCACAACCTGCGAAGCAATTCAATGATGCGTGTGAAGTTGCCAATCCGCACTGGGCCCGCGTGGGAACTATGGTCCAAGCCCTCTCATTCTGAGAGGAGGCCTGTGCCCAGCGGTGGGACGTATATAGGCTGGGATGATGATGATGACGTAGGAATAGGAAAGATAGCTATAAAAAAAGTAAAGTAAAGTTAACATGAAAAGACACACATTATTTCATTTCGCTCAGATCGCGTAACTCCCATAACAATTAAAATAATTATGGAAACCAATTTATCAGCCGATTGCATATTTCACGGCTAGCGTCATCTGCTATTTGTTTGTCGGTCAGTAGTACGTATGGTGCCTCTATATGTATACTCGAATCAACTGAATCGTGACCCACTGTGGAACCTTCTCGTAGAAAAAATCGTGAGAATGCATGAATTGCTTGACAAGGGAAATATACACTGTACATGTTAAAAGCCGAGGTGGTCTAGATTTGACCAATAACCATCCAAATAGAGGACCGTGGGTTCAAATCTAAGCTCGCATCTCAGTTTTTGGAAAAAAAATATTTGAAATATATAGAGCTTTAGAGAGAAGGAAAACATCGTGAGGAGAAATGCACAATCCTGTAAAGCAATGCCTTTGCATTGAATTGAATTGAATTGAATTGACAGGCCTCCTCTCAGAATAAGAGGGCTTTGGCCGTAGTTCCCACGCGGGCCCAGTGCGGATTGGGAACTTCACACACCACTGAATTGCTTCGCAGGCTTGTGCAGGTCTCCTCACGATGTATGGTAAATGGTAAATTTCAAATGTAAATTCGCACATGAATTTAGAAAAACTCAGAGGTGCGAGCCGGGGTTTGAACCCAACGATCTTCTGCTTGAGAGGCCATAGGTCTCTTGGCTCACTCGGCCACCACGGCATTTTTATAGGCTAATATGCCATGATATTTACTATCTATTTTATTACACTTTAAAACAAGTAATTCTTGTATATTTACTACATGGGTCTCGAAAATGGCCCTAACGGTTTCGATAAATTTTTCTATTTGGTTTTCGGTGACAACGATCGAAATTTTGTCTTGTCTTTAAGAATACACGTGTGTTCATAGTTTAACCTGAACGAAGCTCTATCGCCTAGATACTAGTTAGTTTCATATTTATTAATTTAGGGACCAAATTAGCATGTTTCAATTACTTACTTATGTTGACGAGAGAAACACTTACTTTATCTTTCATGTCATGTTTTGCACTTTGGCGTTATATTCCCACGTCTAATCAATTTCAGAAAGTGAAGTCTTAATGCCAACGAGAGACAGGTTTTGAAGCAAAAGCTATTCAAAACAAAAAAGCTTTCTTATGTAATAAATTACCTCTAGGAATATTTTAGACCGTCATAAGTAAATTTGTTCTTTAATCATACAAGCAAGCAGTTGAAATTAATGTTGCAGTTTCGACCCATGCATTAAAATTATACCTGACTTACGTGGATTACTTGCATAAATGATTGACGTTTGTTAGGTCCAAAATTATATTCATTACAAATTTATTACAGACATGATATAAATATGACAAATTGCGAACTAAATTATGCAAAATAAAAATTATTTATCATTTTCCATATAAGCTTTGACCTGTTCTTGATAATGGCGATGTTTTTCTTCAAGTGATCGTAGTGCGGTGGATGGGCGGACGCCGCCAAAGTTGACAAGAAAACTGATTTGGACAGGTGGAACCTCAGAATTTTCAGGCTTTATCTCGGTATGAATTCGACTCTTACGACCACTAGAATTTACGCGTACCTTAACATCTGCGTCATCAGTCTCTTTCTTATCTCCTTTCAGATTTCTAGATCTCAAGTCTCGACTTGCAGATCTGTTTCTTTCCACTGGAAGCTCTCTTCCTTTAGCCGATTTGACTTTTGATAATATTTCCTCTTTCCAAGCATGTCTCTCTTTTGATTTATGCGCATTCGCAGACTTTGCCTTCGAATCATAAATTTTATTAGTAACTTTAGAAGATTTCTCTTCTGGACATTTGTTTACTAAATAAGAAGCATTTTCTTCGCTACGGTCGCGGGCTGATTGTCTTCGGGCAGATTGTCGCTTTGCAATGGCCTCGCGCTCTTGCTTCTTCTGATCGTCATCTTGAACAGATTTCTTGTAAATTCTTAATCGGTTTGCCATTCTTACTTTCTCAGAATATCTTTGTAGGCTTCTAGCTCTTTCTAGTCTAGGTTTTATCAGTTCTATATCAGGACCTAGACCTCCTAACTTTACATTTTCGGCCGGGAGTACGGTTGCTCTCCTAGAGCGCCGGCGAGGTGGAGAAACTTCAGAAACACTTCTAAGGTTGTCGTAGGGAGATTTATTTCCTTCGTCATCGTTAAATAGTATACCTTCTTCGGAAGAATCTTCTAAGTCTTCCATCTGTTGCTCAAGGAGCTTTTCGTAGTAAATTTCGTTGTAAGACTCGGTATTATAAAACTCTTCACCCGGGTTTGTTTGATCTTCTCCGATACTTTCTCTTTCCGTATCTCCAACCTCAGGCGATAAAGAACGTATATCAGTTTCGGTCTTGGCTTTCTCATTATGGCCTTGTACAAATTGTTTTCTGAACATTTCTAAGTAAGTCGTCCGTTTGCTTCTTTGCAAATCCTTGTTGACCAAGTAACTGCTGGCGATTTGACTATCTTTCTTTTGTTTCTCCGCATATTTTGCTTTTTCTTGTTTTGTCTTCCTTATCTGGTCTTTCGGTACTTTAATGAGTACATCTTTCTCATAAAATGGCACGAGTATGGTTTCTACATTATCATCAGATATTGCATCCTTCAACGAAGTTTTTTTGTTGAAATCCTCCTCCAAACTATCCAACGACATGTTGCTGTCTGAAACTATTGGTTTATCCATTTCTCGTGATGAAAATTTGATCTTTCGTTTGCTCGTAAATAAGTACGATGACGTCTTCATAACGTCACTTGACTGTCACATCGGTTATTTATTTTTCATAAATCAGCCAGAATTTCAACACGGTATCCAATAAAAAAGGCTTCAATACAATGTAAATAACTTGTATTATATAATATCTGAACTGAACACGAATTGAACAGTGGGCAAGTACTCAACTGAATTAGCAAAAAACATTGTATACGTTTTCTCTAAACTGAATGCATTTCTGAACCGTTGAAACTTTTTTGTCAGTTCTCACTTACTGTCAGAAACTAATTTCATTAAAAATTTGTTTGCTGAACACAGAACTTCACGCAAAATCAATGCTGTAAATCGCTAGGCACGCTTGTCAGAAGTTAGGACACGTAGAGCACTGGCACAATTCCAGCAAGGGTAATACAACCTGCGACGTTTTACAGACCAAAAATACCTGTCTCTTTTCAACAAGGGGTGTGTAACAGGGTAGGAGATGGGGTAGCACTATAAGTCCGGGTATGTAATCGAGGACGCGTTGCGAAAATCGCTTTACTTCGCTGTCAGGGCCCGAAACTGCAGGCTAGCTTTACCGTCATCAAAACACGTACCACTTTGCAGTACAATTTTCGAAATGCAACTCAACCTGGGTTTACTAAACTACTGCAGCTTCTTGAAGGTAATGGCTTCAGTTCAATTCCAGTCAGTGCTGAGGTAGACAGCTAAATAGATACAAATACAGTCACCAGCACCACTATCTGACACAACAAAGCGTGCATGAATATCTGATACGATTATATTTCTATAGATTTTTTTCAGGTAGGACATGTTAGATATTTTTGCACGGTCCGCTATTGCAGATATGAATGCAGGTGCATAGTGCAGGTGGACTATATTACAGATTACAGTATTTATAAACAGAATTAATAAATTTTTTACTAGCTGTCCGCCACAATTTTGTATGTATGTATGTATGTAAACTCTTTATTGTACAAAATAGGTAAAATACAGTTGACAAAAAAAAAACAAATATGTACAAAGGCGAACTTATCCCTTTTGCACGAGTTTACTATTTAATGAAGCAAATGATTATAATTTTTTCTCCCATTAGTTTACTTTTTAAATGGAGATTGTCAACCCAATTTTTTCACTACACGAAACATTTTTTTTCATATAGTTCTTGTGTCTTTCTTTTCGCTTAGCTCGATACGCAATTGGCCGATTTTTATTCATATTGGAGTAGTAACGACTTTAGGGCGGGTATGCACGGTGACGCCGTCTCAGAGACACCCTCGGGCTCAATGCAAAGAGGCTTTTAGAGTTCCACCCGTGTGTAATGGGGTTGGGATAGTGTTGTTCAGGGGTACAGATGTGCAAGTTGCAGAAAGTTTCCAATAAGTTGGTAAAATTCTCAGAATTTTCTGGAAAATTTCACAAGAAATATAGGATATTTAAATTTAAGAAACGGAAAGTTACCCATACAAAATTGTGAGAAGCTTCCGAAATTTTCCTTATATGAAAAAATCCGCTATTTTGGAAAGTTTCTTTTGGCACATGAGTGGTTTCTTTTAGCGCAGGCCGCAGCTTACTTTGTTCACATTCAACGATATCGACAAGTTACGACAAGTTGTGGGGGCTAGACTTAGTGCTAGGTCCGTCCGGGTCGCTACCACCATCTTACTCGCTCTATCGCCAAGCAGCAAACTGCGGTGTCTAGTTTTATGTCAAACGAAAATACCCGAAGATTTTCGTAATATTGCGCTGAGTAGGTACTGCTTACTATGTTACTATGTTTTGGTGTGCAATAAAGAGTTATTGTATTGTATTGTCACTCTGTGCCACATCAATAGGGCACGTCACTTGTTTTTTCCATTCTGTAATCCTAGAGGCTGTATAGTAGCTGTTGTGACGTGTGTCGCGTTACAGGCTCGTGTTACTGCGTCGGCAACAAGGGAATCTTCTCGCTCCAGATATTCCCTAATTACGCTTAAGTGTAGGTGCGGGTAAGGACGAGGCTATATGGAGAGTGCTGAGGCGCGTAGCGGAGAGTTTTACCTACCTAGGCACCGCTATTAACTTCATTATTCAGACAGATATCAAAGTGCAACACAATACAAATATTCTTTTTGCACACCACAAATCAGTACAAAAAATGTAAAATATAAATACAAAATCTAGGTAGACAACACTATCCTACTCACTGGAAACGCAAAATTACGTCACTGGAAAATTACGTCGAAAATTACGTCACTGGAAAGGCAAAATTACTTAACCGCCAAATTGGGCATATTGAGTTATATACATATTCGGAATCAGTGAATTTTTCTGCGTCGATCTATCTGGGTAACGTAGCTATCGGAGCACTTTTGTGGCGCTTCAGTAACCCGTAAAAAGGCGGTTCTTTTGTTTTTTCGTTTACTGAAGAGCCATACTTTTTGGTCTTTTTTGCACATGTGTCGCATAAGTAATATCTCTTTACCGTAAAAATACAAAAACTGCAATTTAAGTAAAACTGTCTTCTTATCTTGTGATAAATAAAACTCTTTCAGTATTTGTGCTTTTCTTACAATATAACAGTAGCTCTATTAAAGTAATTTTGTTTTATTTTCATTCGGATCGAGCATGGCGTCTAAGAAAAGTTGCCTTCCTGTTTTTGTCGAGTGAATGACGTATACGTAACTGAGCCATCCAGTTATTTTTAATTTTGGGAACTAAAAGCAGTTTTTAAAAAATAATCCTATCCTTGACAACATCATATCAGTATTATTTAAATGAATATGTTTTGCTATTAAGATAGTTTACGCGTAATGAAAATGCGCGGGCGCAAGCAGTTAAGTCAGTCTGCTCGAATATTTAGCATTTATATTTAGTTCTTCATGGGAGCAAATCCTCTAAAATATGCCAGAACTAAATGTCAAAAGAAAACTACTTGTATTAATTAAAGTATTTATTTTATAGTAGTTTTTTTTTTTTAATACTGACGTAATATAAACACATTTTTTCTGATCTTATCGTAATTCCTGACGCCCACAACAAGATGCATGTTTGTATTTACTGATATTGATGTTAACCATTTTACAGAACTGACTATGTCGGAGAACACCAAGTAATGTGTACATAATATAAAAGAAGAAACTGACTGACTAGGTAATTTATAGATCAACGCACAGCCAAGACCGCTGACAGGTCTTAAGTAGAAACTTGAAATTTGGAATATATATGTTCCTTAATAGGTGTAGACGCGTACTAAGGAATTTTTTTTCGAAATTAATCCCCTAAGGAAGTGAAATGGGGGCCCAAAGTCTGTATGTGGAAACAAGATTAGTTAGAAAATTTTATTCTAAACCTCATAGGAGTACTCCTAACGATAAATAAATAAACACGTGTATCGGGTTTTTTGAGGATTCAACCCCTATAGGAGGGAAATGTGGTGACAAAGTCCGAAAATCAACATGGGTATGGTTACTATAGTTTATCGTGTCGATGATTACGAAAACAATAACGATTTTAAAATCCAATGTGGCGGATGTGAAATACCGTAACCCCTGTTGGGGTACGACGGGGCTGAAATGTCAATATGGGTATGGGCAGTGATATCTTGGTAGTATGGCCATGGCCGTCTCCGTAGGAGGGAACGCCTCAAACTTTAATGGCACATGCAAGAAACTTTGCGCGATCGTTCAATTTCAGTGATAATGCTTTTATATAATAGACACCACCTGATGCTGTATTCAGTCATGTGTTCTGCTCATAAAGGAACTCCTCAAAAGTTGATATCACAGATACCACATTGTTGCAAACGCAATTGTTTTTATTTTGTTATGTGTGTTACTTTTGAATCTGTACACAAGATTTAAACGCAATACACAGGGGATGACGTTAAATTTTTATTTAACCAATTACAGCTTCGCACGCACTTGAATATAAAGCTCTGTAACCGTCAATTTTTTTGGCATTTTCCTCTGTAAACCAACTGGTTTGGTAAACCTCTGAAAAATAAGTACTTTCAGTCGAATTTTTATCGAAGTTTTACTCAAGCATTGCCAGAACACCCTCTACTTCATCAGCTTGAGTTATGATGTTAGAGATAACTTAATGAAAAACTAAAATATACTTAAAAGCTATTACTTAAGCTTGTTCTAAAAAACGAAAATAAACATTAAATACCTACGCCAAATTAATCAATACATTATGTAATATAATATATCTAAACTTTAGATTCTAAAGTATCATAGAGGTGCCCTTAGGAAGGATGATTCGAACCATTAGATACCAATACTATTGGATATTGGTTTTTTGAAACCGTCGGATAGGGAAATATGTAAACTTTATATGTTTTTTTTTTTAACTTTTGAAACAACTAAGCTAATCAAAAAACAACTATTAGTGAAAGATTTATAAAAATTCAATTCCCAGAATAATAGAAACCTGTTTCAATTCAATCGCCAACAGTGTGGTTTTCTACGGAATTCACTTTTTCCTACACGCTGAAATGTGAATGAAGATGTGAAACAGTGGTTTAAAGTTTGTACAAAATTATGATTGTTTAGGTTTATTTGTGAATTCAAAATTTTGCAAATATATTCCTCCAAAAAAGCAATTAAAACACGAAACAAAGAAAAGTCAATTTTCCGGGGGAAATTTAATTTTATATTTAATCGAAAAATTTCAAATTTTTTTCAGTAGAATTTGTACTCAATTGATAATAATAGGTACCCACTCAACTTTATCTGGCGCCACAATTTTAGAAAGAAAGAAAGACAGAAGACATTTATTAACACTCAGAAAGACACACAAGTACAAAAAATAATAAAAATAAATAGCAAACACAAATAAAACAATAAATAAATAAAAAGACGAAAATGAAAAAACACGATTTTGTGTGTCCCCACAAAAGTAATTCGGCCGCTGACTCAGCATTATGCTGAGGCGTCAGAGGCCTGCAGCGCTGATATTCTGTCAGAACCGTCTGTGGCTCATGGAATGATATACAAACATATTAAACTTATCCATGTCAATAAAATTAAGAAATAAAAATTGATTCAATTGTAAATCGACAAGAAATAAATAAATTACAATAAAGAATACTTAATTGACATTATTATAAAAAAAAATCCTATTAATGTTATGAATACCATACTATGATACATAATGTGAATACCATACTATGGTAGGTAAACATCGACATAATTCGTTAATATATTCAAAAAAAGTTGAAACTTTCTTGTTTCATTTGTTGCAAAATAACTTCTTCTTCAATCATTATGACAAGTGTAAGAAATAAAACGTTCTTACTGAGTCATACTAGAAGTAGATACCTACTTCATGATGACTATTTTTTATTTAAATACCTTGTATTAAGAACTGATAATTTCAAATAAACTAACCATAGTTAAAAAACTGGAAGCATTCATTTGTGTTGCAGTTGTTACGTAATTTTTTGTTTATGTGATGATTAGATTTTAACTACTTCAGTATAATGCATGGCCTTTTTTTGATTCAAACAAAGTTATCAGTAGTTTTATTGTACTTATAAAAAGGAAAATTTATCGCTGGAGTCATTTTCTTCGTATAAATAATTTTGCCAAACTTACTTTAAATGAATTTTGGCTCACTTATTAATTTATGTTTTTGCCTTTTAAGTAGTAATACCATACGTGTGAAAAAGGAACACGTTTAATTGCAGTCATTTTACTTCACCTGGACAGCAACCATACTACATTAAACGAAATTTTCACGTACTTTTATATCTACATGTATGTGTTATCAGTACTTTCAAACTACAAAGAAAGTTTAAGCTGATGGTACTTAAGAAATTTTGACTTACTAAAAATGAAGTTATTATTACTCAAGCGCCACTTATTTCCTAAAATAGTGCACAAAATAATATGGAGCCTAATGATAAACATAGATAAATCAAATAGGTTTTCATAAAAACTTCTTTTATAAAAATCGGATGATTACATGAAAAGATATCTTTTTTTTTCGTAAAAAAAAAACTTTAAATGGCTTTTTCTCGAAATGTCATTTTGGCGTTTCAGTAATTTTGCCTTTACAGTGACGAGTTATTGTATTGTATTGTCACTCTGTGCCACATCAATAGGGCACGTCACTTGTTTTTTCCATTCTGTAATCCTAGAGGCTGTATAGTAGCTGTTGTGACGTGTGTCGCGTTACAGGCTCGTGTTACTGCGTCGGCAACAAGGGAATCTTCTCGCTCCAGATATTCCCTAATTACGCTTAAGTGTAGGTGCGGGTAAGGACGAGGCTATATGGAGAGTGCTGAGGCGCGTAGCGGAGAGTTTTACCTACCTAGGCACCGCTATTAACTTCATTATTCAGACAGATATCAAAGTGCAACACAATACAAATATTCTTTTTGCACACCACAAATCAGTACAAAAAAATGTAAAATATAAATACAAAATCTAGGTAGACAACACTATCCTACTAATCCAAAAAGCACTATCTCAAAAAAACACTTTTGAGTTATTAATACTATTGTGTAGTTTAAAACATTCTGCATCACATGGTGTAAATGACAGAATAGCGATTTTTTTTTTGAGATAGCGCCTTTTGGCTTAGGAGGGCAAAATAGGCGATCTTATCGTTTAAAGATATCTCTTTCCGACAACCTTAGGGCACAAGTTCTTATCATTAGGACATTACGTCACAAGTAGGTGACTAGTGATTATATAAATCTGTTTTTTCCTTTTAATACACGCCACCCTCAAAAACTGCTGTTATATATAATTTGATAAATATTGGCAGTCTGTGCGACATCAATACCTGCCATAACATCAATCGCAGGCATCGATACCGCCGTCTACATTCCATAGAAAATAAGTTTTATATAAAACAACAAAAATACGATGACTTTTTATTATACACCACGTAGAAAACCATGCAGAAAACACCTAAATAGTACAGGGGTGAAAATTATAGGTAAGCAGAGGCATTATCGTTTCAGAGCAACTTGTACAATAGATAGAAATTAAGTACCTAAAGAATTGAGTGCAGATGATGATTTAAATTGTTAGTCTTCCGCTCTTGTCACTAAAGCCTTAGCCTGAGATTGCAGGCTGGACGCGCGCCAATGTCCGACCAAGATAACGGATTGGGAGCAACCACCCGCCGGCTTCCGGCTATTGTGCCCATTATTTACATCCACACTTTTAAAAGCTTTTAGGAAACTCTTCTGGAGTTATGGAAAAGTACGGCATTGCTTTTTGATAAAGTTTACTGGCACACTTCTTGTGCAAAACAGCTAAAAAGTGATCGGAAGTATCTTAGTAAAATCAACTGCTATACTTTAAAAACAAAAGTAGCCCAGCGTAGATAGATAGAGATCCCTTTAGGGAGAGTAAGAGAAAGAGAATGAGATTCATGTTGAGGCCACTTTAGACCCACTATTTTCAAAGTTTATATTAAATATTTAGGTCCCACTGCTGGATTTGAGCCCTCAAGATGAGAATGCTTGGACTATAGTTCTCACTCTCACTGGAGCCCAGTGTGGAACTTCACACACATCATTGAGTCTTTCATCACCGAGAAGCTCGTGGTTAATTTCAAATACTTGCAATGATGCTCTCGATAGGGACGAATGGTGAAAAAAAGGGGATCTTTTGCCCATCAGTAGGGACACTTTAACTTCACTTCCAGTTATAGGATTAACTTGAGACTGAATTAAACTTGTAGATTTTGGGACAATGCCGGAACAGACAGCAAAAAAATAGAGTCAGTCAACCAAAAAAAAAAACGTTTTCATCATACATTTCCTAAATTTAATTTTGCTAAAGTCTTAATACTAAATTTATATTCACTACTTTATGACTGACAGACATATAGATAGAACCTTAGAAATAACAATGCAACAGATTAACGTATTGCTAAACCAATTTACTACCTATACTATACTATAACTTTTTATGAGTCTTGTGTAACAAAAATGTCAAATCAATAAATAACTTTGTCTAATTACAGACAGAAGCAACCTAATGATTCGATCATAAAAAGAAATTACTTATCATCTAAAATCGGATATTAAAATCGCATAATACAATTCGTTGATAAAGTTCAAAAACATAAAAATCGGTAAATTAGTCATTAATCGAAAAACTAATAATCGTTATCAACTACAAAGCTGGCCGAAACTTACGAAAATTAATGGACTGGCATATTGAGTAATCTGTGGTCTACTATCTTTTTTTTATTACTAACGATTATTAATAAATGGTGTTTAAAAGAAAATTAAAAAAAACATTTTTTTATTGTCTATAGATTTCAAATTAATACAAACTTACTAATATTAAAACTAATATTTAATTTTACTTCTGACTGATGCAATTTTACTTGCTATACCTACCTAAATATGTATTTAATAGTAAACCTCATTGTTTAATAATTATACATAAAAGCCAAGTGTAACATTTTAATACAAGCTGTTTGCTAACGTAACAGTAGGTACGAACCACTCAAAAATATAACAATAATAAACAATAAGAGTCTATGATAGATATTTTATGATATTTTACGCTTGACTGTAGAATGTAGGTAAATACAATCCCACCAAAAACATTACATGTAAAAAGCTGCAAGTCTCGCAACGCAATGCAGTTCTTGTAATGCTAAAAAGGTTTGAGATGCAATGTTATACCAAGTCGGTTATTTTTGTCAGTACCGGGGGGTTTCCATAGAACTCGATTTTCACCAACTTGCTTATTTTAAAACCATAGAAAAATACAGTTTATAGTTCTCAAATAAAGATTAAACCAAATTATTTTTAAACACATAAATGACTTGGCCATCGCAAGACATAATGACATAAGAATTATAATCATCAACGTCAGCTATTTAAAGTAATTCTAATTAAAGATAGCGCTAGCCCCAGCCTTGCAGTTTGAGTGATACACGTAATAAGAGAATGACTAAAGGTTGAGTGCGATGGCCAAGTCATTATGTGTTTAAAAAATAATTTGGTTTACTCTTTATTTGAGAACTATAAACTGTATTTTTCTATGGTTTTAAAATAAGCAAGTTGGTGAAAATCGAGTTCTATGGAAACCCCCCGGTACTGACAAAAATAACCGACTTGGTATAACATTGCATCTCAAACCTTTTTAGCATTACAAGAACTGCATTGCGTTGCGAGACTTGCAGCTTTTTACATGTAATGTTTTTGGTGGGATCTCATCACTTTTTGTAGGCAGTTCTTTTTTTTCGGGTACTACTTCTTGTAATAACGCATTACTATCTTCATTTGTTCATCCTTCCTTGTCCATCGTCCATCGTCCATCCTCGTCTATCGTCCATCGTCCATTCTCGTCCATCGTCGCCCATTGTTGAACTTCCGTCGTCCGTCTACCGTCTGTCGTCCATCGTACATCTTCCATCGTCCACCCTCCGTCATTCGTCGTCGATCGTCGGTCATCGTCCGTCATCCGTTGTCTTGTCCGTCGTCGGTCGTCGTCTTTTGTCCGTCGTCGCCATCGTCTATCGTTCGTTGTCCGTCGTCTGTCGGCGTTCGTCGTCTGTCGTCGTCCGTCGTCTGTCATCGTCCGTTGTCCGTCATCGTCCGTCGTCGAACTTCCCTCGTCAGTCATCGTCTGTCGTCCGTCGTCGAACTTCCGTCGTCATCCATCGTCTTTCGTCGGTCGTTCGTCTTTCGCCCGTCTAACTTCCGTCATCCGTCGTCGTCCGTCGTTTTCTGTCGTCCGTCGTCGTCCATCGTTCATCCTCCACCATCCATCGTCCGCACTGGGCTCGCGTGGGAACTAAGGCCCAAGCCCTATTATTCTGAGAGGAGGCTTGTGCCCAGCAGTGGGACGCATATAGGCTGGGATGATGATGATGATCCATCGTCCGTCGCCCATCGTCCATCGTCCACACTCCATCGTCCAACGTCCATTTTCTACCCATCGTCCATCGACCATTATCCATTGTCCATCATCCATATTCCAATTTCCATCGTCCATCCTCGCGTCCACTCGCATCGCACAAACATTCACAAACAAACGATCTTTGGTACTTATTACATTAGTAAGATAAACAATTTCATTTTAACCCTTAATACTCAGGTATTAAGACTCAACATTAATACGTATACAATACGACTACGTTCAATAAAGTCATTGCTGTGTAACTTTGTAATCGCTAGTATTTATATGGGATTACAAACTTACTTGTGCGGTTTGTATAACTTTGAAACGTGACTGAAATTGCAACATTTTGGATTTTTTTCGTGACTATGTAGGCTAAAAACTAACTATGTTTAAAATTTGGACCTTGTGGGTCTGCTAGAAGTACCTTAGAATTATGATGATCAAAAGTCAGTGTGTAGGTATGTCAGTGACAAAACTGAGGAACTTTAACATGTGATAGTTCTTAATCTACGTGTTCAAACTGAATGTTATTGATAATATATCTAAGTCCCATTAGGCCCTATAGGTAACTGAAAATTCAGGGTTCTAGCTTTAGTCATAACAAAAATACAGGGTGTTGAAAATAGCCTGAATGGCTTCGAGAAAAGTATGGTACGGCCGTGCCTTTGTTTTTTTTTGCTCGACTTGGCGGGGGCACTGCCGTGCCCCCAGATAATATACATCTCTGAATTATTTAGATTAGGAATTTTATTATTAACTCAGGAACTTTATACATCCCCTTGCTATATTTAAAGCTGTATATTGTTAAGCTTATGGATTTTAAATTGTCAACATAGTTGTAAATATTTATTTTTCCGATGTATGTATATACCATTTAAACGAGTAATTCTAGTATACATATTTATTTCGGGAATGTCGATGGAATAATTTTAATGAAATTTGATATGTGGGATTTTCAGAGGCGCAAAATATTGATCTTTACACGGCAATAGTTTGTGCATCACATTTTCGTACCCTTGAACAAGGTGACACAAATTAGGATGGGGCAGCGAACAAGAGGCTTTGCATGTGGGCCAAGGTCTACTAAAATTAGTGCCAATCTAGTTGACAATGACGTTTTGTTATCTGCCATTCAAAAGTATACAGTCGCTAAGTCTGCAAACCATCAAGTTAGAGATAGTAACGACCCGGGTACGATATGCGCGACAGGCGGTACGGCAAGCTTTTCCCTGTTGAGTTTCTTGCCGGATTCTTCTCAACAGAGGTTTTTTCCGAACCGGTGGTAGATTTTTTGACATTCATAAGTGCTTATCATAGCCTAAATTGAATAAAGAGATTTTGACTTTGACTTTGACTTTGTTCATTGCGTACCTACCTATTATTTACTCTGACAGGTTATAGTGTTTTTTTTTAAGTATTTACCTTTATTATTTGATAAGCCGTTTTGCAGAAGATTTTTTAAAATAGATTTTTATCTTGAAGTATACAGAGATTTCCAGACAGAGTCATACACTATAGCGAACAATAGGTACGTATTCATAGTAAGTAGGTACGCCACAGAAAGCTCATAGATATCGAAATTCAATTTTGTTCCAATTTTGTTTTTATTTTGTTCCATCTCAGGCCTCTAGGTTGGCAACGCATCTGCAATACCCAGGGGTGTTGCAGATGTTTATGGGCGGTGGTGATCTCTTACCACCAGGAGACCCACTTGCTCGTTTGCCTTCTAGTCGAATAAAATAAATAATAAATAAATATAAAAAACGTTATAACCGGCACTTCGGCCCTTATACGTTCCACAGTCACTGCAGAGTACAGGTCTCCTCTAGTGAGTGGGTTGACCCTGGCTCTAGTTCGCACGCAGACCCAGTATGATCTAATTTTACCATCATTCATTTTATTTTGAAATTTTTTATCTGGTTATTTAAAAAAAAATTGTGTTCCATTCATATTTCCTATTACTAGGCGGTGATCGTCGCGTCTGCGTAGTGAATAGGAGGAGCGATCCTCACTTCGCCAAATTTGCGTTCAAAGTACTTAGGTATTTGAAAACCATACACCGTAATGATAGAGTGTACAACCAAAAATAAAATCACCTACCGCTGACGAACCTTTTCACAAAAAATATCGAATTGCTACGACAATGCTTACCAACAAAGTCCCTAGGAGATTTATAGAGAGAAGGTTCCACAGTGGGACTCCATTCAAACGGATCTTTAACTACAATGTCACTGACTGGAAGGCTTTAGTTAATGGGACTGAAGAGATAAAGATCGCCGTCGTGTGATCTTAGGAGTCGAATATAATGTCATTGAAACAGATTTAAATGAGATTCTTAGTGTAATGAATAACTAAGTTAGGCAAGCTAAGTGTATCTTTATGTAATGTAATCAAGAATCTTGATTCTATCAGTACTTACTACACTTACTATGATATTAAACTCCGTCCTTAAGTTGTTGATTGTTTTTTTACTTAAATTTGTAAATTGGACGAAAGATATATGTATGTAGGTATCTGTGTTTTCTGTACTGTGGAGTGTTGTGGCGCGCCATGGAAGAGGCCTATGTCCAACAGTGTACCTACTGCTGTAGGCTGATGATGATTATGATACTGCTCTAGGATGGATCAAATGGTTCGACAGTACTCGGTTTAAACTTATAAACAACTATACAACTACGTATTTGGTTCCTACAGACTTTAAATGTTTGTATTTAATTTAAATACCTATCTTGGTTTCTTAAGTTTCAGTTTCACGCTAAATATGGCAGTAAATGGGAACTTTACATTCGAGTACCTATTTGTATTTTTGCGTAACTTTTGTATTGATTAAATACAAGCAGAAGAAGTCATGAATCCATCTTAAAAAAACTGATCAATGATAGTCTTTTTCTAAATTTAAACGTTAGATTTCGTTTGCCACTCCAGTTTTTGTAAATGATGGTCGATAACTTGGGTTACTTAGGTACTATATGATATGGTTCAAAAATGTGATTCGGTGTGATTCTTGTTCCAAACTAAATTTATCACCTTTACAAACTTACAAAAATTTTCATCGCTTTGTGCTCTCACCCCTTTTTAACCGACTTCAAAAAAAGGAGGAGGTTATCTATTCGGTTGTATTTTTTTTTTTTTTTAATGTTTGTTACCTCAGAACTCCGTCATTTGTGAACCGATTTGAAAAATTTTTTTTGCGTTCGTCTAGGAATGCTTTCAATTAGGTCCCATAAGCGCCAAATCAGGATCTAAGGAAATCGAAGGAACTCTTCAAATGTTGTAGGGACACCTATGGTAATTTTGATATATTCAGTAGTAACTCATGCATTTACTCTTGAAAATCGTCATTTGATAAAGTGGAACTGATGATGAAGACCACAGTTGACCATCGGAGTTACTACTCTATAACAAGTATTTCATGGGTTGAATTTCAATTGCTTTAACACAGTTGCTAAGCCATTTATGCTCCTTGGAACGTATATGGTGAAATGGAATGGGCGGTGAAGCACCAGGACTCCTCAATTATGAACATCTCTGCATCGGAAAAAGCAATTTTTCCTAAAAAGTGACGAGCAGTTGTCATTAAACTATTGTATCTTAGATGTTTTACACTAAAAAGCGTGAAAAAAAAAATTTATAACAAAAAATAGAACCGACTACAAAAAACCATGAAAATAATTTTCTACCAGTCTGAAGTCGGTGCCTCAGCACGAGCCAGAAGGAGTGATTGAAGCCATTTACTCGTATAGTTGTAGGTGAGGTGGACGATTATAGGTCCACTCCTGCTGGCTCGTGCTGAGGCACCGACTTCAGACTGGTAGAAAAATATTTTCATGGTTTTTTTGTAGTCAGTTCTATTTTTTGTTATAAATTTTTTTTATTTATTAATTTACCTGGGCCATTTTTGATTTTGCTGTCGTTTTTTTTTTCATTTTGAGTTCCTCATTTTATACTTCAGTTTAGTTACGGAATTTTCATACATTTTGTGTAACTCAAAGGACAAATTTGAAGGACATTGTGTGAAATTGGTCTAAGAAAAAAAAACGACAAAAAAATAAAAAATTGCCCACCTACCTACAGTACCAATTCGCTGATTATGACTTTCTCAATAATGCTATCTAGTTATTACTGTCTAAGATGCTTCTATTGATAGTAATTATTGACTAGAAGCGTTTTGTTATTAACTAAATACCTCTAATTATCTTCAAAGACCAACATGATAAATGTCCAAGGCCCGACAGGTCAAGTGTGGCGCTGACGCCACGCATGAAGACCTTTACGCAACGAAGGCTCGGTTCGGAGATCAAATGCCTATGGTTTATGCGAAACAGCGTGATGCATTCCATGCTTTATTTGTTGGTAAACAAAAGCCAATATACCACTTTCCTTCCTGGTAGTAATACCAGGAGAACCTGGACAGTGATGTTAAAAAAAAACGTTCAGCGGCTGACATATCTTAAATCTGAAATTGGCAAAATAATCCCTAAGAAATAAATTCAATAACTAAAAACGATAATCCTTAGGAGTAAAACTGTTACATTCTTACTTTGTTTTCTATTTGCATCTCCGTTTCTCACGCTAGAAACGATATGGTACGTCTAACCCACGCAAATCTTTCCGCGAACACGCCAAGTAAAATGCTAGCAAAAATTTTCATCATCAGCCGAAAAACTTTTGAAGAAAGTTTTTCCCTTAGAAAGCCACAATCAAAATTACTTGCCTGCATCGACCATTTGTCCACAATTCTAGCAATGTCGATCTACCAGTGGCCTGCCAACGCTGTGTCTTCTGGTTTGTAGTCACCTATCAAGAACCGCTTAACCTAACGATTGTTTATTCTTCGAGCGATGTGACCTGCCTATTGCTAAATATTTCGACGTACCAGCTATGTCGATGACTTTGTATCTACTCTAGTTCTTCTTCGAATTTCCGTATTCACACAAAGAAACTCCAAGCGTAACTCTTTCCATAGCTCGTTGCGTGACGCTTAGATTTTTCAAAGGTCAACGGCCATAAACTATAAGTTTTCATAAGAAAATAATATTTACGTAATAATACTAGTACTTACAGACTTTATTATGCTACTTGTCGAGAAGCACTACATAACATTGACCTTACCTTTCAAACAGGCCATTCGTTATGTCATGAAGCATTCGACCAAAGACACGAACGTAATGATTTACTGGCAGGTCAAATAAAACTTTAATTTTCGGCTGATAACACAGTATAAGCCGTAAGTAGGTGATCTACAACCAAAGCGCAAAATTTGCACTTGCATAAGCTCGCACACGTGATTACCGGTGAGAATTTACTATCATCTCCAAAACACGTTCTAACGATAGGCATAGGTCTATTCTCAGAATGAGATGGATTGGGATGTTTTTCCGACACTACCCCCACTCAGTGCGAACTTACAACTTATACCACACACACAGTTGAACTGCCAACACAAACATGTGCAGAACTCCTTCCACTGTGTGAGGTGAATTTCGTTGAATAATCAGTCCCAGATTGGAGCCCACGATTCTATCCCTGAGGGCCCATAGGATCCGAGAAACCACAAAGCTGATTATTGTATTGTATTGTAACTCTTTATTGTACATATAAAACATATGAAATTTACAATTTAGAAGAGAAAGACATGTACAAAGGCGAACTTATCCCTTAAAGGGATCATGGCCTTGGGATTATGGCCTTTTAGCGCCCGGTGTGGTGCTAAAGCGTGCTCGTGCGAGCGCAAGTTCAGTAGCATGTTGTTTGTA
The DNA here is from genome assembly GCA_037349165.1 of Choristoneura rosaceana. NCBI lineage: Eukaryota > Metazoa > Arthropoda > Insecta > Lepidoptera > Tortricidae > Choristoneura > Choristoneura rosaceana. Next base: position 11,797,576 of record JAZBNJ010000041.1, on the reverse strand, counting down.
GATGACATACTAGTTTACACTGTTGAGACAGTGCCGAAAAGTCTATTATAGTAACGAAGTGGGTGCGACCCCACCGTTTATTATCGGAAGTCACGAACGCAAGTGGTCAGTTAATGAACAGTCATACGAGATGCTATTTATGTAGATGATTTTGTAATTAAATCGTTTTCAATGCGAGAATTTCACGGTTAACGTGTTGAACTATTTTAATCATCTGGTGTTTGTATTTGTTGATGATTATTCAATAGTCTTTTATCACTACATAACCTGACCTGTTTTCATAGCTCTTCATTACATAAAATAAGCATTGTTGGAATTGGTGAATCATCCAAGTTCCGTAAGCTCTCAACCATAACGTAAAGTATCGTAAAACCATTACAAATATACATAAAACGAATACTGGATCCTTGCATTGTTTGAATCACAACAACTTGTAAACAGGGTATTATTAGCGTTTTATGTTTCTAAATTAGCCTGTGACGATGTTAATTTCCAAATAGATGAGTAATTGCAGCGATATTAACAGCGAGAAAGGCAGAAAAAGTGGCGACATCGTTTCTGGGAGGAAATACACATGATAACACTTCTATTTCACTTATTATAAATACTTGGTTCTTGTTCTGTTTTGATTTTAATAAATAAATAAAAATAAAAAAATTAGTTCTTGACTAGACGTCTGGTAGTTATCTATCATTTATCAATTGATAGACTAATCTAATCTCATTTAACCTTGACTCTCTTAGACGACACACTTAGTTCACGACCTTGTGCTAATGTTTCCAATAAAAAATCCATTTGGAAACTTAAAGCAAACAAAACCAACCATTACACAGCAGTACACCTACAGGGTAAGTTGGGACAATGACGGTAATGATGCGTATTCAGAAGTACCTACGTACGCCCTCGTCATTTCCAATCTAAAGTTAATGACGAACAACACTTATGGCCACTTGCTGAAAAAGAATAAGTTTTTGATAAAAATTTCATTTTTAATACAAGCTTTTTCTGCTGACTGTACCTACTTTTTAATGACTGTACTTGCCTACTACGAAAGACGTCCACTGCTGGCCATAGGCCTCCCCCAAGGCTCTCCACTCAGACCGGTCTAACTAGTGCTTTCCGCATCCAACGCGATCCCGCGATCATAACCAGGTCGTCGCTCCATCTTGTTGGCGGTCTACCGACAGCCCGTCTCCCGGTCCGCGGACGCCATTCGAGAACCTTACACTTGCATACTAAATTTCGAGTCAATGTCATTAACCGTTGCAGAGTTCCGTCCAGAGGAGACAATCCTGGCTGGACTACCGGATGTCACTACCAAATTATTGTATTGTCACGCAATTTACATAAGTATACCTTTTTTTTTTTTTTTTTTATTTCATGTCAATCCAACTACTGAAAGTTGATCGAATTTCATTTGAAAGATTTGATTACGGACAGACAGACAGACCGACAGACAGACAGATAACGGGATGGTAAAAACTAAATATAAAGTCGTAAAAAAATTAGTTTAAATTTTGAATCTGGGTAGAAACGTAATTCTTTTTGACATTTTGGCATAATTAAACAGCAATCATTAGACATCAAACAATCTAAGCAAAAAAAAGAAATTAAATTAATTTATTAATTAATTACTACCTCTTACAATTAATTAATTATTACTACTTACATTAGCGAATAAACAAATAGTACAAATTAATAACTAACCTACACCTGAGGCTTCATTCGATTGCAAAATTTCAAAACCTAAGGATATTTTGCAAAATTTGTATTTGTTCCTTGTCTATTATATATTATCACAAAAGAAACGTGTATGAGAAACATACAGCTTTCTAGGTCCAAGGGTTTGGGTTATTAATAGATGAGTCAGTCAGTAAAGGATTTTCTTTTTTGGGTAGCGCACTCGAAGAGTCCAAACGGATATTGTTGTGACTCACGTGCCCGTTCGGTTTGTCCGTGTGTCACAAAGGTGTTACACGCAAACTGTTAGAGCTAAAGTCTTAAATTTTTCACAGTAGGTATATCTGATGAAAAGGAAACATTGGGAAATAGGGGTAGTGGGAATTTATTGCATTAACGGCAATATTTTTAAATATTGAGCTTTTAAGATAACTAAACAATGATGAATCGGAGATATAAGAGTTTCAAGGTATTTCCATTCATGCGATGTCTCAATTAGTCAGAGACAACTTCAACTCGTAAAGTACTTAAGTATTTTACAATGTAATACCTTATTCAGATTGTAATATAAGGCGTGTAGTTATAGGGCTTTCCAAGACTGCTGAATTGTCACCATAATTTACATGTTTAACCAAAAAAGTACTTCGAGGAAACATTGAATTAAAACGGCATGATTTAAGATACTTTATAACCTTTTTGAGAGTCTAAGTTATGGCGTGTAATTTAAAATTGCTGGAACGGAGAAATTGAAATCCGTGTTTGATTGATTTATAAGCAAGTATAATGATGATATTATGTATTTTATGCTGTACGTTTCGTACTAGCGAAATGGGCTAACGCACATTAGAGCATCTAAAACCGGTTTTCTTTTTTTTTCTTAATAATTTTCGTAACGAAACGGACACATCCATACAATATTTTGGGGACACATCTGGAGACCCTGTTTTTCCAGCTCGCGATCATGGACTGAGTCTACCTTCCAAATTTTGTGGAAATCGGAGAGATAAACTCAGGGTACAATGGTAGATAGAAATGCCCACTTAAATTATACATAAATTAAACATACTTATTAAGAAATATACCAGACAATGAAGTTACATAGTTTTTTGAAGAATAGTATTTTGTGTAACATAAATCGAACATAAAATGTATGAATGGAATTGAATCTGGCAAAATGTCAATATCGGAAGGCAAATAAAAAGGTTGAACAGAATTGTGAACATCGCAGTAAAAAGAAAGCTGTCGTGACAACCGCTTCTTTTATCATTGTTTATTTTATTGCCTTATGCAACCTTTTCAATTTGCAACCACGTAAACGGGTGACTGATATCGTTTGTATTGCTACTTAGTTTTTCATGTTTATACGTGTATAATACTTTGCCTACGAGCAAACAAAAACTACTATTGTGTCTACTTGCAAGCGATTTGGCCACGCGCTTCATTTCTATTCGTACTATGATCATTCGCACGAAGCTTTTTTGCTCATCCTTTATTATCTCGAATGCTAAGGAGTAGAATGCTCTGCCAGCTTCTGTGTTCACTGTGATCAGGATCACTACAATCTAACCGTCTTTCGAATCTAGGGCGAATGGGCCTTCAGTAGGGAAGCGTGCTCTGTCTTAATCCACATTTTCGCTTACCATCTGGTGGTCAAACGCATGCCTATTTCTGTGTAAAGGAAAATGTCTTGAACGTTATGAAAAATATATTAATTTAGGAAGCAACCTTCATACCGCTTCCTAAAAGTATCGCAAGATTAATGATCTTAATATGTTTTTTGTTAGCCTTGGACTTCTGAACGGAAGGCACGCACAATGCAAGTACGAATTTTGTTTCAAATTAACATATCCTTCGCCCTTTGCGTAATTATTTGGTTGCTTAACTTCCTCACATTCATCGAATGGTTTATAACCAATTGGAAGATACTATTGTCTGTGATATGTACTATTTGTTAACAATGGCTTTGGGTTGTTCTAAGTAGGGGGCTTCTCGTATGTTAGGTACCTACTGCAAGTTGTTGGTAAACAAGGCACTTATATCAATTAAGGTTAGAGGATGTTTTCGTTGAAGGTAGGTTAGATTGTTTGCTACTCGATTACTTACCCTACATTAAAACAACTCGGAAGTCTATAAATCCTTTAAAGTAATAATTCTATTCTATTTATTAAACTAGAACATTTAAATGTAACGGTTGATCTTTTAATACTTAACTACGCTGCCCACGAAGAAAAGTCACAATAATGCGCCCCTTATATTACCAGTCTTGCCACATCTGACTGAATGAAGAAAGGAGAAACGATAAAAATGACATCGATTCCAAAATTATCTCTTATTCATATTTCAATCGATCGATAAAGTGACATTATATTTAACATTAGCTGCACTCTTCTGACATGTCACCTTACCGATTGATATAGAGCTATTTGAAACCTCACAATCCTTCCGCGCAGTCATTTTTATCTATTTTTCTCCTTTCTTCACAGATTTCGAAGAGTTGTCCCGTCAGAACAAGATCACGAAGCAGATTCTCGAGGCCTTCATACAGAAGAAGTTGGGTCTGGCAAAGCATAGCATCAGAGCGCCATCCATCCGGGATATCTTACCAATCAAGCAAGCAGAAGTCAGGCCGATACGAGAGCTAGGACAAGATAAAGACCAGCTCCAAGATGGTCAGGAATTGACTGAAGATGATAACTTGCAGAGTGTGGAGAGCGAACAGATTGACTCCATATATCCGGAAGGCATGTATACTAATAATAATACCACAATCAATCATTTGACCGCACATTACTCCCTGCTGGTAAAAGTTTTCTTTTTGACATCTCTTTTCTCGATCTCATGCTGACTAGCAAGTACAGATTACCTGCAACAAATAAATGTACGTAATTAGGACTCATCTTCTCACGTATGGCTAACTGTTATTGGCGACTGAGTTTAAAGAATTGGTAATTGCGATTCTCAGAAATAAGCCGCTGTGGTTAGCTTAAATTTCGTAGACGTCATATCGTAATTGTTGACCACGGTTTCCTCCAGAATTAAAAGGTTAAGTGCCGTCCGTTATTAAATGTTTACACTGACTACTCCAACGGTGCTTCGTGGTTTCAAAAATTGCTTCACCTGACCCCCTACTGGCTCAACAAAGAATTATTTCTCTCGTGCTGTGGTTAAATATTTGTGTTTGATGAAACTGCCATGGGATGTTGACAACGTTCTTTTGTTACCACAAAGTATACCGCAGATGCATGATTTCGTGTGTGTCAATCTTTAACTTGAAAATTCAAATAATAGATACGGAATAAATAAATAATATTTATGAGGAAACATCGAATCATCTAGACATTCTGATAGAATAATAAAAGAACATGGTACGTCAACGGGACCTTGCATATTTACTAGGGTTATATTGATTAATGGGTCACTTTCCATGGAAATTTTCCATGATAGCCCAGAACACTTTGCAATAGGAGGTAAGAGTATTGTATTAGACATCCTGGAACCCAACGCCGTGCGTAAAAATGTCGCAAACATGCGTGCCTCTTACGAAAAGCAAACCGCCGTGCTTGCACTAAATTGTGAGATTGACTAACATTTGTCAACGTATCACGTTTACACCTATGTGATATTTGCCATTTAATTAACGACGTTTGTCTTTGTGAGCTTGGCAATGTTTGGATGGCGGTTTCGTGAATGGAAGTGAATAAATATTGCTATACATAAGGTAGACGTGACGAGTTGTATTGCATACGATTTTTGTAGATGCTCCATTAAGATATTCTGACCTATCTGGTCCATTTTAGTGAAACAAAAGACAAAAGACGCCATGATGACTGACAGATAGACAACGCACAGCCAAAAGTAGGTACTCGAGTTAGAGACTTGAAATCTGGCAAATGAATTCCTAAAGCAGAGTTTAGACTTGCAAGAAAAATCGTGCAAGTTGCATTACATTGCGGCGCTCGATTGACCACTACAAACTCGTTGGCTTTACGGCCTCGCAATGTAATGTAACTTGCACGATTTTTCTTGCAAGTCTAAACTTGGCTTAAAGATTAAGTACATCTTTTTCATAGATCATCTATGATAGATGGGTGCGTTGTATGGTTTAGAAATAAAGCTGTTGCCTTCTACCTACCAAATTAAGAATAGGTACCAAATTAAGAAACTTAAGTACCTAGAACAAATCCAAATCCTGATGTCCATCGCCTGAATGTTTCTTAAAAACCATGTTTCTTAAAAACGCAGTTTCTAAAAATTGTATCACCCGCGGCCATGATGACCATAAACAACATACTTAATTTTTTTCTCCCCTGCAAATGACATAGGTCTCCATTCTGCCAGTCTCACCTTGAAAAGTTTATTAGCTTTAAGGGTTAAAGACCGGTGTAACGTCCTACCGCTAAAATAACAAGAAAAAAACAATATCGATCACCAATATTCAACCGGACATTAATTAAAAAAAACAAGTTATTCAACGAACGACCTTACCTACTGCGTTAATGGCCAATAACTACCATTAATTTGATGAGTCTCCTCATAAATGCTATTAAGGCTATTTGATAGTCTTCTCAAAAATATAACTTTTAGTTGCATCAATCTATTAAGAAACTTTATTTGCTATCACCTACATCTCGTTCTGACACGAAAACAATTACTTAGTGTCCATTAAGGTAATAACTATCCGAAGTTTGACTAAATGATGTCAGTTAGGTATGTTTATGTCATTGCTTCAATTAACCCCTTTTGGGCGTAACTTTTGATTAACGAATAACAAATCGGTTTATATTTTCGATGTTCTCTATCTATGTATAATCTCGTTGATTTTATTAGTAGTTCAATACATAAACATCATAGTAGGTAAATTAGTAATTAAGGTAAATACCGGGTGTGGCCTATAACACAGGCAAATAATTAAAACATAGATCGTAGGTAGTCGTCAAACTAAACAACATTAGCTCAGCGACTTTTAAAAATAATCAGTATTTTTTAAAATTACACTTTGAAGTTTATTCGAAGCAGCAATGTAAAGCAAAATTTTTGATGTTTGTAGCGTGACAGGCATTCAATTTGTAGACATTTAATTTGTATGAAAAACTTCATTATTTATTTATTATTTATTTAAAGTCGCTGAACTAATTTTTTTTTTGTTTTTTTTTTTTTGTTTAGTTAGACGAGTACAATCTATGTTTTTAATTATTTGCTCATATATTACAGGCTACATCCGTTATAACTTTTTGACTTCCCTTTAATACGTTTTGTTTTTATTTTAAATTTTTTTGTTGCAGGTAGGAGTAAAAAGTACCCCAGCCCTCCTTTCGAAGCGGAGTCGGATGCAAGTAGTAAGCGGGACCAGTTACTACTGCTTTAAATTTGCATTCTGCTCAATGCAACAAAATGTGAAATCATATAAAGCTAAACCACAGAACTAATGGGTAGAAAGAACTTAAGGGGAATAGCTATCATAGTTTAGGTTTATAATAGTTTTAATGACACTTTTATACTACCCGAAATTACATAATTATAAAAGAATAACGTAATTTGCTGACTGACAAACATTTCATTAACTAAACTACTGAAGTTAGACACTGCACTAGATACGAGTATCATAGAGGTGTATTAGAGAGGATCTTTCATAAATCTCCCGGGGACGAATGCTAGCTATTTTTTAAATTTTAATTTCATTTATTAATTTTAATTAATTTTATTAATTTGAGCATAGCCGCTAGATAGGTACCTGTTGTAAGTAAGACGAACAGGTGAAACCTAGATGATTTCACATTTTGTGGGTCATACACAGAAGAAGAAGCAAAAGTTGTTTTTCCTTATCAAAAGTCAACCAATTTATCCTCCAATCTAACATGTTTTTTAACAAAATTTTGTTGCGTACCTACTTGAGAATATAAATTTAATATTACTGTAAGTATTATCCTGTTTTTTTTTTAATTTTTTACTACCACTAGAAAGACGCTAACCTAAATCTGTGTATGACTTGACTATCTATAGCATTCAATCAATTAGCTAGAACTAAGCTTCAAATGACCTAGCGCTATGGTCATTTATAAAATATCTTCAATGCAGGAGCGCGCTTTGCATAACTGTACCACGGAATAGACTGACCGTACCACAAAAATCTTCATAGGTAGTCTTTGAACACAGCCTCCCGAAAGATTTCAATGATACATGGCTACATTAGACATATTTTCTACGGGATGTAGACCGTGTTTACATTTAATTTTGTCCTTTTTTAAGACATTTTGTGAACTTTTGCATATCTTATAAGAATTTAATTGTTATTATTGTCACTATTTATTTGGTTTCTATTTCCTAAATTTGATATTAAAAGTGTAACTTTAATTTTATTGATTTTATGCATTTATAATTTTTTTTTTTCATTATTAATTTCATTCATTTTCATTATTATTAAGTTTTATTATTTTTTATTTAATTCTATTTTATCAAATAATTTTATTGTTGGCTGACCTTTCATCGTATTTTGATTTTTATTATATATTATTTTATTTATGTACATTGGACGATCTTTTGTAAATTTGTTATATTTAATTACCTAACTCATGTTTATATTGTATCTTTCTGAAGGTAATATATATCTTTCTATCTATCGAGCTGCCGATATTTTGACGCATTTACCAGCGTTACGATCGTGTATAGGTAGGGTAGGAAATACCCCCTACCTACTTACGTGGAATCAATAAGGTATTCGATGCATCAAAATATGTAGGTATCTGGAGGTCATTGCGGGTAGTCGCGGTCGACATCCCTTAGCAGATATGTCTCATTGTTTCATACATTGACTGTCCTTTGCACAGTGCAAGGTGCAAAGCAGTGGAACACAATGAGTGTTCGGATCGCGATATCTAGTAAGTATATATCGATGGTTTCATACTCGTAGTAGACTGCCATTTTAAGTTTGTCTAGAACGTGTTTAAATTCTATGTGGTAAAACCCGAAGCGTTTTTACAAATGAAGTATCATTGTCAAGTCTGTGCAAACATGATAAAGATACCTACTCGCATGCAATTCAACGCTTTTTTAAATTAGCAAGCACATACATTTTTTTGCTTATTATAAAAAGCAGCTTATTTATAAGATTGTCTGCCACGATTGTATTTATACAAAAACATGGTGTTAAAAGTTGAAATAACTCAGGAATATTGCAGTACATTTTTGTTTGACTGAATAAAATGTTATAGGTTTTTCAAGTTTTTTGATTGAAGTTAACAAATGTTTCTACACGCGCCGATAGGTACTTATTCTAAGTGTAGCGCGCCAAAGGCATGCTTTTTACCTAAGTTAGAATATCCGATCAAAAAACCTTTAGGGTACAGAGGTGTTCAGACAAAGTAACCCAACCATCTACTGAAATGTAATTAATTTTAAAAGAGCTTGTTGTTGTTGTTATGTATAATGATTTGTCTTGTCTTAAGTCGGTAGTCAGTGTTCTGCACAAAAATTGGTTGAAACAGTCATAATTTCATTTATCTTCGCATTTTCGAAGGCCGCAGTGATATTTTTTTTCTTTACACAAAGTAAGAAACAAAAATTAAAAAATTGAAATCGTTGAATAAAACAACGAAAGATATTTAGATATTATAAAAAAGGTTTAGATATTATAAATCTACATAAATCTCAAAACCAGCAAATTTTACAAATGGCAGTGTAATTAAAAAGTGAATTTAATAAACTTTAAAGTAAAGTATAAATAAGCTACATAACGTATCTTTCTTTAAACCGATCCCTTTTAATAAATGACAAATAATTGATCGAACTGATCACTTTATTATTTCCGATAAAACGGTGACTCAATTAATTTTAAACGTACCTGTGGCAAACATTTTGCATCTGATTAGACCGGGCAATGAACTGGAAAAATCATGTCTATTTTTGGAGAAACGGAATATTAAAACCATTTTCGAATCAACCTGATTGACACCACATTACGTCGTTAGCAAAAATAAAGTTCGTGTTTCTGGATCTTGGCGACATAAAATTACTTTTGTACTCTAGTGCATAAAGTAAAATCTTCGTCTAAGATCAAGGTAAGGTCTCAACAGCCACAAACAAAAATGTTACCACATATTTCTTAATCATTTTTAATTTATATAAAATTCACTTAAAATCAATCAAAATAAATCAATAAGACTAAAAAAATATAATTATATAGAAATGCATGGAAAAGTAAAAGGTACATAGTGAGTGAAAATTGTTTCCACTGTTTCTATTTCATTTCCTCGCAATCGAAATGAAAAGCAGTGTAAAACTCGAGCACCATTTTCCCCTCGACATCTTTATCCACCCTGGCCGTGCCGGCTCGGGTGGCATGACGTCTTGGGTAATTTGGCTCGTTTTTTATGCTCTTAACTATGTGTAACTACTAACGAAACTAATCAATCTTAACGCACAGTCGTCAACAAATGTTTTTCAGTAATTTTGAGGAATGATTCTGTGTCGTCTATGTGTGCTTTAAAAGCTATATTTATGGTTAGATGTGATAGGAGTGTTGTGGGACGGTCATCGCAATGCGGTCTGACATTTGAAGCTGGCCAAGGTCGCTAAGCAGCTTCTGTCATGAGCATCGCTCGACCCGAATCAGGAGCGAATCATTCGACTATATGTACGTACACCTACATGAGAGCAATCTTTAGACTTTTTTAAAGCTTTTATGAATTAGGTAGATTCTTTGTTTAAAAAAAATATATATTCTATTTACAGAAATGTACAAAATGTTTTTAAAAAAGTATTGAAGTACAGAATTCAAATAGCTTTCTAATTTCTTTTTCCTTGTTATTTGAAATGCAAAAACCAAAATACTTTTGCTTTTTGTATTTTAAATACAAAATGCAAAATGCGTATTTTCAAAATAGTTTGTTCGAATAAAATACTTTCATATGAAATTATCAAAATTAGTGCTTTGTATTAAAAAAAAATATTTCTTTATGGTTCTCTTCTTTTTGTTCTTTATTTGCTAAACATTTTAACAACAGTAACCGAAAAAAGCATCAGAAATGTTAAACACCCTCTAGTGGCCATTTGTCGAATTGAGCCATTTACCTACATGAAAATTTGAGGGGTATTGTTGGCGAAACTTAGCAATAAAGTATTTTGCATTTTACAAATATACAATACATCTCAAAAAGTATTTCAAATAAAATGCAAAATGCTTTATTTTATAAAAGGTAGGTATTTAAATACAGAATAATAAAATACGTCTTTAACATTTATTAATTTTATTTTAAATACAAGTCTTTCCAATTCTTAATATATGAAAAATACAAATCATTTACTTTACTTTCACACTTTATTTACATAATATAAAACCAATATAACATTTTGCAATGTCTTTGCAGCGTTAGGTAAATCATATTAGCCATCTTGACAAGAACCAGTGTTGCCAATATAAAGGTACAATTATACCAAGACACCTCCTTACATTTATATTGCAACAAACAAAAAAAAATCTTAAAATAAAATGTCTGGTAACTAGACTCCGACCTAACTTTACTAGTCTAAAGCTAACTTTACTACACAACTAGTCTACACATCTTGTTTTATGTATTTATGTTCAACATTTGTCTAAACTGAATAAATTTAATATTTCCCAAAGGTTTAATTAACAGGTCAGCACAATTATTTTCAGACTTTATTTTTACAACTTCAATAAACTCTACTATATGCTTAGAATTTTTAGTGAAATTTCCATATTTAGCTATAGCTACAGCGCCAGAGTTATCTTTATACACTTTTACTGGTTTACAAATAAGTGTGATAACCATCATTTACCAAACATATCAAAAATTTAATTTCTGTAACAGCTTCTGAACGAGCTATGTACTCAGCAATAGGATTTTCTTATACAATTCTGTTTCTTAGATTTCCACAAGATTACATTTCTAAAAAGTCTTATAACATAACCGGTGGTAGATTTTCTATCTATTATTATGTCTCCTGCCCAATCTGAATCAATATAGCAATTTAGTATGTCAACACAATTGTTTTTTGTAGTATTTTAATTTGTAGTTTCTAGCACAGTATATATATAAGCTAAAGCAGTAGGGAAGCTACGAACAAATCGATCGAAACGAACACACTCACACAGACGCGCGCTCTACACGGCCTTTAAGGGGGTCTCGCGACTGCAGTACCGCGACTCCGTACTTCCGTACTGCTCTAGCTTATACTGTGTTTTCAGTCAGATATAAATATAAATATCACAACAATTTTGAAAACGACTCAGGTAGTGTACACTGAAAGAAAATCTGACCTTGTTCCGGAACTAATATATAACAAACAAAGCTCAAATCAAATTTCTAAACTTTACACCTTCATTTAATTCAGCTTTTTCTAACTTTAAGTTTATTTCCATAGGTGTCTTGTCCAGTTTTGCATTGGTTCGGTATTTTTACGCAACAGATCTTCTGCACACTTATGTATCTAATGACACCAAATTTGTAGTCAATTCTAAAATGATAATCCATTTGCAAGATTTCATCCCCACATAAGTTACCGACATAAGTGAAGCTAAATCCAAGTTAGTTAATAAATAACAAAATACCACCTACAGAAAATTATTCCAAAACAAGCTTGTCGTCTGACAAAAAAGATTGATTGATGAGATGGTGTATTGATTGATAGCCCATATTTTATATTGATTTTATATTCATATTGTGTAGCCAATTTTAATAGTTTGTGTGTATTCTTATAACGTAACGAAACTTACGGCACAATTGGTTTGAAAGTTGGTCAATAGCCAGATATTGGCACTAAAATATTATTTGTTTTTGACCAATTTCGGCAATGGTACATGTTACGCGTTAGCATTTCCTTTCATTAGTAAAACGATAAGTTTTAGCAAGAACACTGATCAAAAAGCTAACGTACCTAATAAAACAAAAATAACGACTCTGACACAACTACGAATTTGTTTTGAACCATTAAAAATTCAAAAACACTCGTTGAACTAGATACACGTTATAATTGTACCTATATTTTTAGCGGACCAAAACGAAGATTTGAATAATACCTACTAACCTAACCAACAAAAACTTGGAAAACCCTCGACTTTGTCACTTCAAAGTTCAATATCTCAAAAATAGCTTAACCGATTTTGATGAAACATATCTAAGAACTATCGCTAGAGATCCTGCTTTCAAATAAAAAACGGCATTCAAATCGGTCTACCCGTTTAAGAGTTACGGTGCCTCAGACAGACACACATAGTGGTCAAACTTATAACACCCCTCTTTTTGCGTTGGGGGTTAAAAACTGAACAAAAATTAAAATTTCCGATAACTTATGATACTTTGCACAATACCACAACACGACCAAAAATTCAGAAGCAAACATAATAAAATAAAAATAAACGGCTTTAACGCAACTACATTCCAACGTAAGTTCACATCAGTATATTACAAAACTAATCCATAAGTAGAATAATAGAGATGTGTAATCACACATGTGCTCGGTACATAATTACTAGTTAGATAAAAGTCAAGGATTCGGCCGTACTGGTACCATCAAAAATTGCCCATGCCAGGCAGTAAAAACGGTTACAAAATGTCATTGAAAGAGCAAATGTATAAGGAAAAGATGATGGATTGGATAATATCGTCATGATGCTACCCACCACAAATACACACACACATAAACACACACACACACACACACACACACACACACACACACACACACACACACACACATAAACACACAACACACACACACTATAAATAAATATACAGATTATAAATTTGTAGGTAAGTATGTGAAATTATACGCTATACACGGCAGTATCTATAAAAATCCGCTATGAGGGGCAAAGTGGTTTGGTATATCTCCTTACAGCCTTATTCATAAAAAGTTAGAGCCTCCTTGAAGGCTCCTTGATGTCCTGATGCTAAAAAACGTGATTCATAAACGTCTGTTAGCGCTAATCAGTTGATCAAGGCTCTGCTAAAGTTAGAAGACCGTAGACCCTCCTTTATCTCCCTGCTAAGTCACAAAATGGCCGCCACAGAGTTGAACAGCTGACTTTGACAAGAGCAAAAAACCATACCGAAGATATTTTATGGAGATTTACGCAAAGATTAAAAAAAAATCAGGAAAAATTATTTTCAGAAATTTATATTTAAAAATCCTCTAATAATACGAAAAAAATAAAATTAGGATGATTAAGATAGTTACGGTTTTTGGCACTTAGTTTAGGTCTACTAAAACACGCGGATCGGAAATGGCGGGAAAACAAGCATCTCTGCTGTCACTGCTGTCAATTTTATTTTTTTTAATTCTCGATAAGGCCATTTTTTGTCTTTGATTTGTCAAGAGTGCCAACATAACGCGTCTAATCAGTCTATCAGGAGCAGAACAACTAGCAGACCGCTAGCAAGCGTTTATGAATCATACTTCTTGACAAACGTCAAACAAGCTTAATCAGTCTGTTAACTAACAGACCGATCATACCTCAATTAAGGATTTTTTATGAATAACGCTGTTAATATTTAGTTTTTACCATTTGTTTTGGAGCGGTAATAGAAATACACATTACCTACAAATTTCAGCTTCTCATTTGTTACAGTTCGTGACTTTACCCTTTGATAGATAGACATACAGACAGACGGTCAGTGTAGTGACATTAATAGAGTTCCGTTAGTCACCTTGTGGGTACGAAAGCCTAAAAATGGTCACTTGTGAGTACAGGGGTAACATCGAACGATTTGATTCCTGAGTGATCGTAGAACGTGGTGCAGGTGGTAGGACCTTGTGCAAGGTCCGCCCGGATTGCTACCACCATCTTGCTCGCTAATCCTGCCGTGAAGCAGCAGTGCTTGCACTGTTGTGTTTCGGCGTGGAGAGTAAGACAGCCGGTGAAATTACTGGCACTTGAGGCATTCCATCTTAGGCTTCTAGGTTGGCAACGCATCTGCAATACCCCTGGTGTTGCAGATGTTTATGGGCGGTGGTGATCTCTTACCACCAGGAGACCCACTTGCTCGTTTGCCTTCCAGTAGAATAAAAAAAAAAAAAAAAAAACGTTCTCACAGTAAGTAAGTTTTATCTCTTGTCAAGCAAAGTGACGTCACCATGACTTTACTGTGAAATGTTTAAACATAGGGTCGCGATTTAGGTAGTTCGCTAGTACAGTCACCAGCACCAATATCTGACACAACAAGCGTGCATAAATATCTAATACGACTCTATTTCTAGGGCCGGAAGGACGAGTCAGATATTTTTGCACGTTCCGCTGTGCCAGATATTAATGCTGGTGACTGTACCTACAGGCAACGTCATAAATAAGTGATCACTTATGTACCTTGTCGCTTTCAGTCGTTGAACAATTTCGTATGGTTTTTCAAACATCACGTTAAAGTGAGCTACAAAAGCGATCACTTATTTACGACGTTGATTGTACAGAGTACAAAAGCGAATGAGTCTTAGCTACACCTATGTGTAGAGCGATCTATTAAAATTAAAATGTTAAAATATGCAGACAAATCTGACAAATTACAAATGAAGAATCATTTGCAATAAGCAGAGGCTATGATATAATAACGTAAACCAAGGTAAGGTAAACGTCCTAGTGCTCGACACGCTAATCCCCAATAGACGACACCTGCTGTCATCTCTATTGCCCATGACATAAGATTAAAGATGCCAACTATTGGGACAGTGACGAGCACTCGTACGTTTACGTTGTGCGTATTGTGATATTGTAACTAATCCTGTGTATAAAAACGTGAGAATAGTTAGGTTTTTTTTTATTTATAGTGAATAACCAATTTGTTTTTAGAATGTTACACAATGTTTTATTCATCTGTTGGCATATCCAAGACAATACCGTAATATTATATATTTTTTGTTTATCAAGATGTTTGTTTATATATTTCATCCAGCAGCTTGCCACATGCTGCGATTATTTCCATTTTATACTGCCAGTTCTAAAAATATCTCATTTATTTTAAGAGTCATGGCTCAATGTTCAGCCACCCTTAGCCTGGAACCCGATAATGCGTCTTAAAGGTGAAAAAAAAGTGTAGGTCTATGGTCTACCTTGTCCTTTATAGGTCGTTTGCAGTAGATCGCAGCATCACTGGCCGGATACAGAAACTTGTTCCCATTTCAAACTGCAGCTTTAAAATTGCAGATGCTTGCCTATTTTAAAAACTCGACGGATACCTCATTAATAATTGAAATGTGCGGTTTTGGAGAACTCTTTGAGCTTTTTGACGGTCATGAACGCTGGGCGACCTTGAGTCGGAACTTTTCGTGTTATTCCTTTTTAACTGTTCATTCTTCGCTTCACACAGGGTGGTCGAAAATGTTCTTGTTGCATTTACAATCCGTGAGCTTTTAGAAAACCCTTCGGTTTTCGGGGGAAATCGGAAGAATTCGTTAGTAAAAAATGACAATTGTCTTTTTGACTCAGTAGCAATCCATCACACGTAGAGTGCACTCGTTGTGTTTTCATTGATGTATATAGAGCAGTTAAAACCACCAATTGCATATATTTATTTAGGTAGTTTGTTATTTTTCGGAAATTGATTTCCATGGCGAGTCAATTCAAGCAGGGTATGTCTGTAAATAGCCAATCACTGGAAATTTGTTACAATATATTTATAAATATTTTGTATATAAGTTGATTTTTTTAAGAAAAAAGTGGTCGTAAATATTTTAATAAGGTACAAGACCGAGTTATAGAAGCAACGGGGATTTCGAAAAGTACATTAAAAAAAATATAAAACGAAAGCAGACCAAAAAAATTCATTTGACGTACCCAAGAGAAGTAGATACAGTATAACAACAGCTCTATATACTTCCAAACAAAAGTACTGTGTTGAGGCGGGGTGTTCTCAATTTAAATTGACGATGGAAGAATTCGAAAATGCTGATTTTGTTTTATTTGTATCATGACAAAAAGTCATATTGTATTAAAATTAGAAAAAGATAAAGAAGCGTAATATTATTATAGTAAGGTTCATTTTGTACTGATGGTTATTCTTTACATAACTTTTTGCGGTAACTTTGAAAAGTTTTGCAAGTTGATAACAGAACAGAACCGCGTATCACGTTCGCGTGACATCGTCAATACCCGAAGCATGCTTCTAAAATCCGAAGGTTTTTTTAAGATCTCACGGACATAAGTAAGTACCTTCCTACAGGTTTTTTTTTTTGAGCTTGAGATGCCTGTTGGTGCAACAAAAATATGCTTACGTGTGCCTGTTTTTCATTATCTTCATATGAAAATCATGTAATAATTTTAAGAAATACAGTAAACCTACCCAAAAGAATGATAAAATACTTTGTCGAAAATGTACATGAGATAAATCAATTTATCATGTCTGTCTCTTCTTTACGTAAGTGTTCTTTCTAGGAAACCTAACAAAATATATCGCACCTCTGTAATAAGCGCCATTATTAAAAAATTGAGTTCCGTAATGATACTTTAACGACATAACACACAATAATATGCCGGATTAAAGATGATATAACAGCAAGAGTTGCAACTTGTGCCTTAATTGGTCAAAATTCGCGCTCCAGGCGTTATCTCATTTACAGAGTACCTATCATTTTCCTTAAATTTTAGCAATCGCGTTCAATGGCCGCTAGAGCCCCATGCGTCTATAACTATGACAGTTACATTCGAAAATCCTTGCAAAGGTCACTCGGAATGGCGTAGAAGATGCGTTTGCACACCAACACGCTTGACCACAAGAATGCGGCTTTCATGCCGAAGGTTGCATAAAGCTTCTCATTTCAATCTGAACATTGTAGAACGCAGTAGGTAGGAACGCTACAACCGCCGCGCACGCGCGTTCCGTTCGCGCCAATTTCGTACCAAAGATTTCTAACTTTTTAATTCTTTTTTCTATCGTCTCGGTTTAAAGTGACTAATGAGGTTGACACAGTGTTCTAAAAAAGGTGCATTTTTGCGGATTGTTTTGTTATGTAAGATTACGTTAGATGATCAAAAGATTTGAATAGCTTCCGTGGTTGTATTGGTATTACATTTTAATGCTTTATTTGTGTTAACATTGCAAATATAATGTTAGTAATTTAATAACTATATCAAATCCCTTTCCTTTCTCGTAACCTTGGCAATACAAGTCTAGGTTCATGAAACCCTTTACCTTGAAACAATTGCAGGGTCGATAACTTAGTATAAACTGCTAGTAAGAAGTTTCTTTTGTTTTAAATTATGTCACATACTTATAATTGCAAAATTGTCTCAACCGGAAGGCCGTGAAAACTTTCACTTAATTTTGCTTCACTCACCTTTTGTTTTTAGACTTAATTGTAGAATGAGATATTCACGCAATCACGCAGATGCTTGTTTATAAAGTTAGGTGTTATAACTTAGAATCAGCATAATTTTCGTAATTCTAAATGGATTATTGTGAACTAGCTTAGCAGCGTTTCTCAAACATTGTTCTGCCATGGCCTGGTAATTTTCACTCTGCCCCTTTGAGGCCCACTTAATACTTTTACGAATATTTACAATGCGTCGATATTAGGTATTATTTTTAAGACAAGACGAGAGATGCGACCCGGTATTTTATTTTGATGGCCCGGTATCGTGTCGCGATTAGGCAAATGGGGAACGCTGAACTAGCCATTTTCCGGTATCGCTTGATCTTGTGTTGGTTTGAAATTCCAGGATTTAACCAAATTCCCATGGGACTCTCTAAAATATACATTATTTACCGTTACGTGCGAAATTATTGTATTCGAAAATGACTACGAGCTTTACGGTGAAGGAAAAAAAACTTGCGTAATGCTGCGAAGCAATTCAATGGCGTGTGTGAAGTTCCCAATCCGCACTAGGCCCGTGTGGGAACTACAGTATAAGCCCTCTCATTCCGAGAGGATTCCCAACCGTGGAACTTATATAGGCTGAGATATGAAGTCAGGAGACCAATCAGCACACTCCACTGCATTGAAGCGAGCAAAAATGCATTATTTTATGCGACTCATTTATTGGCATAGTAACAATTTTATATCGTTGAAACTTACAATGTCGTGTTGTCACATTAAATCTCATGTTTTAAAAACCGGTTTTCAACAAGTTCTTCATAAACTCCTATTTCATTTGTCATCTTATAAAATAAGGACATTAGCTGTGTTAGCGTCGGCATTAAATGTTATTAAGTTTTAGTGTAACCGCGATTTAAAATAAAAATAATAGTTTATACTTCTGCTGTATACCTAGACACTCGTAAATCGATTTCTTTTACAAATATAAAATTTTACTCGCAAAATGAAAAACACTGTACGTCGCACGGGCGGTACTACAATTACAAACATCGACTCAATGAACTGCAGTCTCCGATTTCGGGCTTCTAATAGACTCTCGTTCGTAATTCCTTATTTACCGCCCTTAAGACACAATGTACTTATGTTTATCACTTCTTCTAATGACAATACCGGCTCCAAAGTAATACACTTTCTCGTTAGTCTTGTTCGTGTCTATAAATTACAAAAAGACAATAAATAATTAAATCATGTTTCTTTAATTGCCGAAGTCCATATCAATTAATTATACCTAGCAAATGACCTTGCTACTCCACCGCTATATACACAACACATGTATATTTTCAATCGAAAACAAACTCGCATTAAATTGGAATGCATTAGCGTCTCGTTGGTGACTGTTGCTTCTATGGTATGTGACAAGAGAGCTTTTTACCTGAAATGCATATGTCGCACAGACGCAGCCAACTTGCACATGTAATCGCGGAACAATGTTTCTTATGTATACAATGGTTTGAGATCCAATGTGAAATTGAAATAACCTTCAGCTAATATTCCGCTTTAGATAATTGAAAGCTAGACAGAATCGTGACCAAATAACCTTATTAACACTTAACCTAGGTCATACGATAGGTGCGATAAAATCGTGGACAGTCCGTCAAGATAATAATAATAATAAAATCTTTATTCAATAAGACAAAATTGCACAAAGTAGGAGTAAACAATTAACACGAAGGCATAGGTTAAACTGATGACTTGTAATATACCTACCTAATATAAACAGAGCACGGAAAAGGGTGAGCTGTTTTGAGAGCATAACATGGATATACCCTGTCATTTTATTTAACAATTATACTGTCCCATCTGTAATTTCATTATTTTTATTATAACTGCTAGCTTTTTTGTCACACCGCCAAGCAAAGACCTGTCCACAGTACTTCCACTGCTTTCCGTCCACTGCATCCAATTTTATTACAATAAGGGGCTGTTTCACCGTCCATTGATTAGTGTTAACTGACGGTTAAATGTGATGCCATCCCTATTTGTTTTTTTTGTTCGAATAGACGGAGACGGCATCCATTTAACCGTCAGTTAACACTAACCAGTGGATGATGAAACAGCCCCTAAAAGTCACTTGCATTACCTGCCACAGCGAAGTGTCCTAAAATATCTGACACGTTGTAAAGCCCTTGAAATAAAGTTGTGTCAGATATTTATAGATGCAGGGTTTATTGTATGCATAAGCGTATATAAAGGGGGGGCCGGGTAGGCCGTGCCTACCCCAGAGTGGTCTAGTGCCCACCCCAGGATGTTGAGCTGCTGATGCAAAATTCTATAATACTGATATCTTCAGACAAAAATTCAGGTCGGCCCCTCCTGAAAAATAACCCTAGATACGCCAATGCTGAGGGTGTAATACTTTACCGGCGCGGATAACACCGACATGGAAATACCGGCCCTGTTTTTCGTGTACACGTCCATAGAAGCTCCTGTCAGTTTCTATGGGCATACCAAAAAACAGGGCATGTATTTCCATGTCGGTGTTATCCGGGCCGGTAAAGACTATCACCCAATGTTGATACATGCTGCTGCTACTCGTAGTGCTGGTGACTATTTCGTTAATTTACGCTCTATCTAACCTCTATCAGTCTCGCTGTGCATACCGACAAAGCAAACCATTCGCGCTATCTAGACCAGAGTGCAGTTGCAGCAAACGTCTCACGGTATCGGAACTGCAATTTCCTGCAACAGCGCCGGATGGGCCGCCGGCCGCCCTAATTAGTTGTCGAAGTATTTATACTTCCTGGGTTACTTCACTAGCCCTTGATTTGCGGTAGGTAGGTACTGTTGCAATGCAGTTTTTTTGCGCTGTACAAAATAAGTTTTTCTAGCTTATGTAGTTAATTTTGGACGGTGAAATGCTCTTGATTGTTGAAATTAAACTGTTTAAGTGTATGGTGTTAAAATTGGAGCATTTTGCAATTTTTTTTTTTTTTTTTACAAAAATAACTGATTGAATCGGGCGTTACTTTGCGGAGATCCATATCAATGAACTAAAACAATTACTTCACTCGCAAACAATCACCCGCGACCTCATGATAGGTACAGTCAGCTGCAGAGAAAAGGTACCCCCCCTGTAACGGCGGTATCCATACTACCGCCATTACAGGGGGGTACCCTTTCTCTGCAGCTGACTGTACGTTTATGCAAGAAATTTGTGTTCATACAGTTCCTCCACCTCCACACTGTAAGAACACACACAAATCACACAAACTTAAACTGCCGTTTAAATTCTAAACGCGTCATTATTGTGTGGTGGTTGTGATAGATAACCACCATCGCACAATAATGACGCGTTTCGAATTCAACCGGTGTTCATCTTTAGAGCAACACAAACCGTTCACCAAGCTACCAGATGTTAAGACTAATATTTCTTGCATACCTAAACGTTTTATCATTAGGTCGCGGATGAACAAAATAATTGCTTCAGTTCATCCAAAAATAGACTTGCATTTGCTTTTTTTATTTTTAATCGGTTTTTACGTAGGTGTATTTCGTATTGTATCAAAACCAATGTCAAATTAAATTTGCTAGCTCCCAATTTTCGTTGAAAACACCCATAAAAGAGCTCAGCTGCTATAAAACTTTACTAATTAATTTATTAACATACCAATTCAACGGATTAACTCATTATGATTTAAAGGTCACTTCATTTAGTGACTCGGTCTGTCTGTCATAATCATATCGAAAAAGAAAAAAATATATGATTCTGTATTTTTACAGCAAATTCCAAGTCTAATCATTTCATTAAAGGTGCGCCGAGCTTTAAGCGTATTTAATACATTAATTTAATCCCTTGCTAGTAAAGTTTTAGTTATGACACTAATGTGTAAGATATTGGAGGATTTACTTTATAAATCTTATGCTCTAGAAACACGATTACTTATAGTTAGTTTGATAGAAGAAAATCCTAAAATCGTCTCTAAAAGACAAAATAAACGCTGAGTTACAGCGTAAATATTGCGCGGCAGATCATGAGTTTTTGAATAATGACACGTTTCATTAAAAAATTGTATATGTTTTAGTAATATGAATAAAAACCTAAAAACGCATGCGTTCTGACCAGCTTATTGTGAGCCGTCGCACTTCTCCCCGATATCCACGAGTGCCTAGTAAGAATAGCTAAAATTGATAATCTCTAGAAGCTCGGTGCCCCCTTAACAGGCAGTGGTGAAATAAGCCCTTAATCGGCTAATGAGATCGCTTAAGCCATCATTTATAGAACTTCATTTCATCATCTAACGTTTTGTTTCGAACATTGTTCGATGACACTAATTACGTGTTGCGAGATGCGAGTGGGAGATTTATTTGCAACATTCGTAAAGTGTATATTAATGGTGGGTCTTAGACAAATAAGGCTTATCCAAACGAGACTTAATCATATTTTAATAATAGTTCAAGCAAAGATGGTAACTTTACGAATGCCTTCGACATTCTGTTATGGCGCTTCTAACAACATAATGTATTATGTTATGTTGTTATTGTGTTATTGAACCTAATTGTTCCTCAGAAACGAAAAGATCGAAAGCTCGTTCCTCTCCCGGTCTTTCAGCATTTAGCTGAGACAAGGAGCTGCGTGTAGAAAAGCCTCCTTCTAAATCATCATCGATATGATTTTTTTTTAAATACATTTTTTGATTTAAAAAATCGTTAACCAAAGCAAGCTAGGACTCTTGCCTTAAGCCCTTTTAACGATTCATCCTAAAAAGAAATAGGTAACATAAGGATTGGTTAGATTTGCTGACAGCTTCACTAGCTACCTGTCGATTTTAAACTGTCCATTTGCGCAAATAATTCTATTACTTTTTGAAATAAAAACACGACTACTTTGTTTTCAGAATTTAGATTTCTTCACAAGCTTTTTTTTATTAACTCACAATGTACATGTATGTTTGTTCGGGTGGAATCTTGCAACTTAATTTTGAAGCAGATATTTTCAATCGATGGAGCTGAAATTTTGCATACCTGTAGAAGTCGAATGATAATACAATAATCTGGTAGTAAAATTCTTGTGGCCCGGCCAGGACCGTCTTCGACCGAGGGAACTCTTCAACGGTTGGTCCGATTGAATTAAAAACTTTTTACTTGTAGGTAAAAACTCACTTAACTTTCAACTCACTAACTTAGTTAATTAAAAGGCGGTTCTTAAATCGTCTGTATCTTTGTTGACAACTCTGATATGTCCTGAGACTAAAAATCTTTTTATAAGTCGCCACACTCTTGAGAGTCGTTATGGTCTTTGGATAAAGATTAATAGTGAAATCTTCATGACATTCTTGGGAAAAGAGTGTGGTAGTTTCTTCTTGCCTTACACAGTGCAGAGCTCGAGTCCGGAGTTCGTAGTTGGCAATAGAGATCGCTGCTTACTCTCACATCGGGTCCCTTAATCTACTTTGACACCCACGGGACGTGATAGGTCCGTCCTATTCTAAAACCGGGCACGGTACAGAAGGGCTACTACGAAATTTGAAAATCGAAGTTTGTAGCGTACCGTCCCTCTCACTTTCTTATTTAAATAATATTAGCGTGAGCGGGATAGCGTCAGGTACGATACGGACTTCGATATTCGAATTTCGAAGTAGCCCTTCACACACGGACACTAAAAGCAGACTATTGTATAGTTATTTACAGAAGGTAACACTGCGAAGTCGGACGTTATAAATGACAATAAAACTTGTAACTCAATATGCAATGTATTGTTGTATTACAACCTCATTAAGGAAATGATATAAAACAAAACCCGATCTGCATTTGTCGTAAAAAATCAACAAACCCGGAAGCTATCAAAGCATTTTAATAAAACGTTAAACGTTATTTTAATTTCAATCTCACTCTGTCACCTCATTAGGGAAAACTAATTTACGAAATAAAGTTTAAATAGGGTGTCATTGAAACCGATTCTATCAGACAGCTGAACATCGCTGCACGTTAAAGACGTTGCTTGAAAAAGTGTAAATTAAAATAACTACAAAAATGTGTGATCACCAACAAGTTCTGTGCATCGCGCTACTGTTCATGAGCTTAATCGCCAAAACAACTCCAGTGAATTACCAGTCGCAACTGAATCTTGGATCCAAAGCAGGTAATTATATGAAAAACTACTACTTTATTGTATCGAGGTGCTAACAGTTCACCCATATTCATGTGCGATAATGTATTATTTTGCTAAACTAACTTTTCAGAATTATTATTATACTAACCTTACTATATATTATTATTATCTCATATAATCTAAAACCTTTAAACGAGCAATTGTTATGTAAATAAATATTATGTGACTTGACACCAATTGACCCAGTCCGAAACTATATATTTCGGAGATTTTGGAAACGGCTCGAACGGTTTCGATGGAATTTGGGTATGGGTTTTCTGGGATGAAAAATCGATCTATCTTGGTTTTATCTCTGGGAAAACGCTGGCCACCGACTTGTAGCCCAAGCGGAGCTCGGTTGCCCTACTTAACTTCTTAAAATTTACTTCCTACATCATTGTATTTTTCTGATGCAGCCACTATCATAAAAAGTTAAAAAGTTAAGTTAAGTTAGACAATACAGATGGCGCTAGGTAACTGCTTAAGTTACAAAGTAAAGTAAAAACAAGCTGAGATATGTGATGCATAGGGAAAATTCGTGTCTGTGCCGTTGACCAGCAGTGGTGTAGCGGTATAGCACGCGGCACGGAATGCCGAGGACCTGGGTTCGATTCCCAGTGTTGGTCTTATTTTTCTGATTTTTCTGTGCATCTATGTTTCGGTTTGTATTTTCAAGTTAAAAAGCACTTATTTATAGTTGGTTGACTAGGTATTTATCCATACTAATATTACAAATGCGAAAGTGGTTGTGTTTGTATGTATCCGTCTTTTACGTCGAAAGGGAGCGATGGATCGACGTGATTTCTGGCGTAGAGATAGTTTATGGGCCAGAGAGTGACATAGGCTACTTTCTATCCCGGAAAAAATCACAGAGTCCGAGAGAACGGCGCGTGACAACCGAGTCTCACGCGGGCGAAGCTGTAGGAAAAAGCTAGTATATAATAAGAGAGATTTATTCAAGATAACGCGAAGTCAAGTGGGTTGTTTTGACGACCAGATAGTCCAATAGTTAGAGAACTTGACTACAAAGCTTGAGGTTCCGGGTTCGATCCCCCGTCGGGGCAGATATTTGTATGAATAATACAAATGTTTGTTCTCGAGTCTTGAGTGTTTAATAAATATGTACTTAAGTATGTATCTTATTTAAGTATGTTTATCCGTAGTACCAATAACACAAGCTCTGCTTACTTTGGGACTAGGTCAATTGGTGCCAAGTGTTCTGTGATATTTATTTATTTTATTTATTTATTTATGTACGTCGTATCCGTTAAAGACAATAAAATCTTGTCAAATTTATACTAGTCAAGCTTGATCGAATAAACAAATGGCTTAGTTGGTTAAGTAAAAGTTAAGGTACTTAAAACACGTTTAGTGCTGACTTTATTATCAAGTATGTGTTTGTTATAGTTACCTATTTATTTTTCTACCCCTTCCTCTTTAAGCCGGCAACGCACCCGCAGTCCTAATTATGCTGTAGGTGTATGGACACCTACCATGGGGTTAGGGGTGATCCCTCACCATCAGATGGCCTGCATGTTCGTTTGCCAGCTATTTGATAAAAAAAATCGAGCATCTTAGTCTCTCAAATGTACATTATCATTATCATACTACAATAGACTCTTTATTGTACACCAAAAATAGTAAGCGATACAGAAAACAGGAAAATACTCGTACTGCCGATTTCGGTGACCATTATTTTTACTAAACTAAATATTCCTAAATTGCTTGCTTTCATTATTGTACTTCGTCTTGTTATACTAAATTAATCTTTATAAATTAAGATAGTAACCAAAGTGACTTAATTTATAAAGATTAATTCAGTTTAACAAGACGAATTATCAATTTTAAAACTGATGTAATCGTCAAAGTATCTCGACTTGATGTAATCTAGATGGCCTAATTGAATTCATTTCTTCATTGTACGAATTCAATGAGTGAATGAATCGATCATCACGATTTAAACCAAAGAATGTAATGAATTACTTGCTCAGTTCTCAAGGTTGTTCGCGTCAGCACAAATCTATGAGAAGTAATACTTACTTATAATTATGTCACTACCATAATAGACCCCATAAATCTAAAACCATACAAATCATACACTGCAACAAAGATCATAATGAACTTGGGTGACTTTTGTATGAGGGCGCTTTATTTTATTTATAATATTGAAAGCTTATTATAGATACTTACTTTAATTTCAAAATACAACAAAAAAAACAAGCGCGAAGAGAGATACGGACAGGGGAGGGCACAGCCGTGGAGATATATGTCGCACTACTGAGATACACTACAAAGTCGCATCTGATACAACTAATGAAACGTAGAACAATTAACTAATTAACTGACTGACTAACACTGAAAGCATATTGTCTTTTGTTTTAATTATTTGTAGGGAAGTAACGGGACTTTACGCGACAAAAAATAGCACAAAATAAAATTACAAATTCGTACTTCTGTCCTGACCGATAACTCGGCTTTCCCTTTTCTCCATCCGTACAGACTAAGGTTAACTGCAAAACCGCCTTATTTTCAATTAACGAGATTTATAAGTTTTCATTTGACAGAAATTGACTATACCATGTTCTATAAAACACAAGGTGTAATCACTATAGGTAGAGTCATTCACGATGACGCGTGCCGTGGTTCTTATTACGATGTCATTAATGTCTAATTTTGACAAAATCACGCGTCTTCGTGGATGGCACTAGGTATATCTTACAAAGTGCAGACAATTCAGTGCTCAAAAATTAGCTGATTGAATTTGATTAGCTGTCAAGCTCTATTGCGTACCTATCCCGACATTTTTATAAGTTACTTATCCTTTACGTAATTTTTTTTATTTTTCATTATTATTATTTGTCTTTTTATGTAGGTATTTTAAGTTTAGGTTAGTTTTATTTTAATTGCTATGTACCTTTTTTTTTTTTTTTTTAATGTAAATAAATATAATGTTATTCCTTTATATTAGTTTCATATTGAAATTACAGTAACTCTAAAACAGTTTAAGCTTTATTAGATGCTTTTTAACCCACAGCTTCCCATCGCACAGATGCCAAAATCGAAACCATAGCAACGACAAAAGGTTTGTATTTACAAGCGCATTAAAATTAGTTTTTGCTATCATAAAAATGGTGGGGATAATAAAAGTAATACAAATAGATACAAGGTGAGTATGTCGTTACAATACGGGCGTATGCTTGTACGGTAAAGCATGTATTATACGAGTAAGCTTGATGGATGTGACCAGAGATCTGTCAAGCTTAGTTTCGACTTTAGACTTGCTGGTAAAGCATATTGCAACTCCAACAGAACAGAATATTGCTTACAAAGTTCGAGTTACCAAAAATTCTTATTTTTATTGATATTTATGCCAGCTACCAGTCGAATAAAATAAAATTTCGACAATCCTATGTCCGTGTCTCTACACTCTGAACAAAGATGAATAGAATGCATCAATTAGGGTATTTCTAACATAAGTATATATACAAAGCCTCATATTAAATGCCACAGGATTAAAGTATCTTATTTCAAAAATGTTTTAAATATATTTGATATTCAATTAATCAAATAATTTACAACATTTCCGAGAAGGACTCTACTTGAGATTTCGATCACTGTCCAGAGAGTAGAGGCATGTCGTATAATACCTGTCGTATATTGGGTGATGTGTGATATATTTAAACGGGCCAACCGGTACATAATCTGAGCTACAATGTAGCGCGAACTTTACTACCCAGAATTGAAAATACAAACTGAAACATAGATGCACAGAAAAACCAGAAAAATAAGACCAACACTGGAAAATTTGGAATTGAAATAAAAAATACAAAAAGATTCCAAAAAACCAATCTTAATTTACTACCCAGCCCGAGACCAGAATTCTTTATTCATTGCTCGATCGATGCCTACAGCGCTCAGCATTCAATTAACAATACACGCAGTTTATTGCAAAAACGCTTCGCTGCACCACGCCACCGGTTCGGCGTTGTACGGTTCAAACATCAGCACAATATTGTAGTTTCATCACTTAATCATACATATCAATATCACCATCATTTCTTCTGGTCTCCCGGTCCACGGTCTCTAAAAGTAAGCCATCAGTCATTCAGCTCATCGGTCATTGGTACTTCCACAAACCATAGATTCAGCTCATTGCCGGGGGTTTTCAGAAAAAAATGTACCCGTTTTGCCTTAATTGACATTAATTTTCCATACAAAAATTTGTTAGTCAGGTTTATGACGGTTCACACAACATTTATAGTTAACTGTGTATCACAAAACTGGCAATTAAGAGTGGGGATTCTGAATAGAAGGAACCCAAAACTTGTTAGGTTTTAAAAAAGAAGTAAAGGGTATACTTTTTTCTGAAAATGTCCTGCAACATAATTGAGAGAATCTTCGGAATTTCTATACGTGATAGGATTAAACGAGGAAATGTTTAGCAGAAACAATAAGATAAAATAAACATCTTATTTTGCAATCAGACAGACCGACGTCACTTGGTGTACGGTTGTGTTGCTCTGAAGATGAGCTCTGGTTAAGTTCGAAACGCGTCAGTGTAGTATGGTGGTGGTGATACCTAGATGGATTTATGTGATTTGTGTGTGTTCTTACAATGTGGAGGTGGAGGAACTGCGTGAACACGCATATCTTGCATCAAAGTAGCTATCATAAGGTCGCGGATGAGCAAAGAAATTCTTTTAGTTTCAAACATCTATATGTTTCATCTGTATGTTTTTTGTTGTATCTATATGTTTTGTATACATTTTAAAATTCTTTGTTGACGATAGGCAGGACATTTCCAATTATTATTCATCTTATACAACGGTCACAATCGCGGAGACATATTTGTAAAAAGTCCAATCGGTTCCACTTGAGTATAGTTAGTCGAGATTAACGAATTTTTATTTATTGTACTTTTTTCATAGACTAAGACGACACTAAAACGAATACGAGGCTAACCTATTAAAATAACTACATTACTAAAAGACCCAATAGAATGCTGTAATATTAGAGCAACCTTAAAATTAGGTGCGGTTTTGGAGGATAATTTACGAATCTAGCACGTAATAAAAATAAATCAAAGTATGCTAATGAGAGTTTTAGTTAGATACGCGTTTTTTGTTGTTTTATACAAAAAAACTTTAAAATTCTTTGTCTCATGACCAGAATAGTTGGCAAAAAAGATCACTATATGTATAAGTACTTATGTCAACATAACAACTAAAGAAGTTTATACGTAAAAAAGAAAATCTTATATTCGGAGCACAAATATTTATGCCGTGATATATGAATGAGAACTTAAAAAACCCACTCGAATGAAATAGTCACATCGATGCCATAAATCGTGTGTTACACAACAATCGATTCCAAAACGAGTAACTCATCGATTAAGGAATTCCCATGGCTTTCGGATTCCACTCTCGTTGCCGAAATGCCGTCACACAGCACAGCATGTGCGGAATGAATTAACTTCGTCTTGGGAACCGATTGTTATTGGCGTATGCTATTATTTATTCATTTAAGCATGTACAAAAGGTTGATGCCACTGGGTATTATGTCATTGCATATAGTCTACAAGGTTTTCGTCAGGGTACAACATTTTGGGACTCTTGGGTGTAATTTTGAAAAAAATGCATGTATAATTTAAAGGGACAAGTTTGCCTTTTTACCTACATAATATTTCAACGGTTGACAGTTGTATTTTTTTTATATATTTGTAAAGAAGTGTTTAAATTTATAAAAAAATTTACTCCACAATGTAGAGCTCAAATTTTATACATCAGACTGGTTGACAAGATTAAAATTGTAATATTATAAAAAAAAAGTAAAGTGTAATAAAATTACATACATACCTAATTTAAATATTAATACAAAAGCAAACAAAATAATAAAGTTTTCGACAAAAAATTAATAAAAAACTCTTTCTCTATAAGTGCACTTGAATTGGAGCAATATAAAAAAACAACTGTCACTTCAAACAAACATCTTCAAGATAAACAGTGTAGTGTAGTTAAACAGGTATAATCTACCGCAAGATTAGTTAACTTATAAACCAAAAACTACATGATTAACTTTTAAACAAAATCATACTATTTAATATTATAAATCCAAGAAGCAGAGGCTAGAAAGTTGTATAATTTTTCCTTATTTCAAAATGTGTGTGTGATAGTTAGTCACACCAACAATAAGGTTATAAAGGCCAATGCAATGGTCACCAAAATTGTATTTTGTAACATTGAATGATGCGTTACGTCGGTGTAACCTTTAAGCAAGTAAATCTTAGTTTCCAAATCATTTGAATTGTTGATTGAGCAAACGTTCGTACATATTTGACAGATAATTGTTATTCGAGACCACGGAACAAATTAAAAGGCTTCACTTTTTATTATCCAATTTTCCAGGATAAATAAATAAATAAATATCACGGGACAATTCACACCAATTGACCTAGCCCCAAAGTAAGCTTAGCAAAGCTTGTGTTATGGACACTAGACAACGGATAAACATACTTATATAGATAAATACATACTTAAATACATATTAAACATCCAAGACCCGAGAACAAACATTCGTATTATTCATACAAATATCTGCCCCGGCCGGGATTCGAACCCGGGACCTCAAGCTTCGTAGTCAGGTGCAGGATAAAAGCTATTTAATGTCTCGTTTTAAACTTTCGTGATTCTCACTCATAGTCAAAATACCACAACGGGACTTATCACGCTATTTTACACAAGTACCTAATATTTACCTCGACGTTTCGGCAACATTACAGTTGCCGTGGTCACGAGTAGACTGAAGTGTGGAGTAAATATTACTTGTGTAAAATAGCATGATAAGTCCCGTTGTGGTATTTTGACTATATTTAATGTCTTTCCCAGGGTCTCAAACTATCTCCATACAAAATTTTATCTAAATCGGTTCAGCAGTTTAAGCGTGAAGAGGTAACACACAGATAGACAAAGTTAGCTTCAGATTTATAATATTAAGTAGTATCTCATTAGTACGGATAATTTTTACGGTTAGGTATGTGTAAGTGTCACTAATGGCTTTTTAGTTTAAATTTTTGTCAAAAGTTAAAAATGCGGTGCGCCAGTCTAACCGGCCAGTATTAAAGCCACGTCCAATTAAATACATATTAAATCTACACAATAATATTGCTACCGTGACGTAAAAATTAATAACGTGTGTTAAAAATAACTACCTCAGCTCAGTAATAAAGTAAAATCGTTATCTAAAGCTACAAATACATTAAATGCCGCAACACAACACCTTCCGTAATATAATGTATTTTTACGATAAATTATTTGAAGACGTGACCACTATAAGACCCACTTGCAGGTAAAAATAAATCTAGATTTAGTTGTTAAGCCCGGCTTAAGATTGACAGTTCCATACATTTTGACACTACTAAACTAAGCTTAACGCTAACTCGAGATTTTCCAGCAAGTGGCCATTAGACACAGTTTTAACAGATGTACAAGAGCCACAATTCAACCAGTGCTTCCCTATGATATGATAAAAAGAAAATGGTCCCAAATCAGTAGGTCTACTAACGAAATTCGAAAATCGAAGTTCGGATCGTTCCGCCTCTCTGACGCTTATACTATTTAAAACGAGAGTGAGAGGGAAAATACGATACGAACTTCTATTTTGAGATGCGTTGCCAACCTAGAGGCCTAAGATGGGATACCTCAACTGCAAGTAATTTCACCGGCTGTCTTATTCTCCACGCCGAAACACAACAGTGCAAGCACTGCTGTTTCACGGCAGGATTAGCGAGCAAGATGGTTGTAAGCAATCCGAGTGGACCTTGCACAAGGTCCTTCCACCTGTAAACGGCCCCCGTAACTGGTGATAACACTGCCATGTCCGCTACACTGATTAAACTTTGAGGATCAAAAAAATATGTAAATACAATTACTTGTAAATTACATACCAAAAGTAACTCAGTTATGCGAGAAGAACCGAGCGTTGCATCCAAAGCCCTGTGGTCAGAGACACTCTGTATTTCCAGCAGGCTTCCAGCAATTATAGCCCAGCCTTGCTACATAAAAACCCGTGCCTGAAGGGCTACTCCGAAACACAACGTTCGAAGTTCGTGTCGTGCGGTCCCTCTCACACTTATACTATTTAATACGAGAGCGAGAGGGATCGCACGACACGAACTTCGAACGTTGTGTTTCGGAGTAGCCCTTCTGTTCTCGCAGAGCTCCAGTTTGCAATTTATTCTTCACGCCCCAAAGCAGAAGCTCTAAGGTGTTCAACCACCGAGTAACAGGATTAAGCCTTGTTAGTCCCTATTTTAATTGGCATAAAGTCTAAAGTGCCGATCGACTCGGCCGGGTCACTGTGATGCGTTGCTGACCTGGAAAAATAATGATGCAGTGATACCTGCCACGTTGAGTTGGATAGATGAACGTGATTTTATAGAACTGCCACGGACTACTAGAGTGACAGATTGATTTTATGCCAGTTTATTCGAAAACGATAATATTCACGGGAAATTCTCAAAATTTACAATTTTATAAAACAAACATTCAAACGTCTCTATCTACGTTTCGGTATACATATTTTTTGCGAGAAAAGGTATGACAAACTTAAGAAATAAAATTAAATAAGGCCATTATTTGCCTGCTTTTAGAAGAAGAAGCAAAAAGTTGACGCATTGTATTTTGAACTGATAAATAATTTAGAAAATTAAAAAAAAAAAAGTTTACAGTAGTGGGTAATGCCGATCGTCCCTTCAACGGTAGATCCGCCCTTGAGAGATGTAATCTTGAAATAGATATGGTAAACTTTTAAATCGATGCATCTGAATCTACGAATATATCCTTGCTCAAAATACCACAGCGAAACCATGTGGCGAAATTTAGAGTACCGTTACCTACTTGAATGTAGGTACTGTAACACTGAAATGTCAGATTTAAGAAAGTAGATCTACGCTGCCTCGCAAAGGTCATGTAGTCGACAGTTCCAATATGTCAGCAGCCTTAACTGATACCAATTTGATAACGACTTGAAGACAGTGAACGAATAAGTACTACCTTGTTTTAAATCAATATTCCAGAAGACTTACTGTCCTTTCACCACTTCTTTCTGTCCCAAGGTGTAGGATGAGGACAGAACAAGATGGTGAATGTGATAACGAACAAGAGAGAAAATATAGTTAAGGAATTGCTTTCCACATAATTAAGAGAAATAATTATTTAGAGAAATAAAAATATCACGCAAGCTAAAAATCACAAGGCCCTATTTAGTTGCTTTTGCTATAGTCATAGTAAGATTGGTTTTAGAAATAGTGCAAATGAGCGGTGATCATGCTTGATGAGATACGTTAGCATGCAAACAATATCTTTTTCATAAAATTGAGCTTTATTTAACTAAAAAAGTTTAATAATGCCGCATGGAATACTGATTGTTAAACTGTTAAACAAATTCGATTTAAAATACAAATATCTTTATTTTGCATCAAATGTGGTAGGTACATAAAGTTGGCAATAAAGTTGTACACGTTTCACACATTTAACCACTAACTGGCAAGCATGATTTTAATATCAATAAAGTCTAAAGGCTAAGAGGCTAGAACTGATTAATAAGATGTACCTAATTTTACTAACGGTCTAAATTCTACTTTATTTTCCGGGCAAACGCTAGGAAGTCCATAAGTTTGATCAGCCATTTGTGCACACCAAACATGGGTCTACAAACGGCTGGCAATGCTAAAATACGTTTTCAATTTTTAAACTAAGATTAAATAAGCGCAGTTAAAAAAAAATGTTTCTCTGGCTTAATCTGTACTGAAGTGCCGCTTCATGCAACACACAAACTTACAAAGCGTACCTTTTTATTATATCAGAGAATATATAAATTTAAAGAAAAGTTTTTTGCGTCAAAAAGTTATAGCAAATAGAATCATCATTAACAAAGAGTCATTACATTACTCAAGCTAAAACGTCAAAAACAATCTCCACAACAAAATTCAAGCATTATTTTGACAATACAATTACACCTACTTACGTATAATCTAAGAAACTTTCTAACATTCCATACAAACCAAACATGGACTAGTTTACGTCGGAGTCATCTGCGTCAAAGTTGCGTTGCGTAACCCGCGTAATAACAGCCTACGCCAGTGATTTGTGACTAACAAAATAGTTACATTAGTTATATTAGACTCTTCCATAACCAGTTTTTTTATAACTTCATTGATGCAGTTTAAAATTCCGGTTAGAGCAGTCAAATACATTGAAATAAATATGGAAGCATGTACTGTATTCAGATTTGATTAATTTAGTTATTATGAAAAAGCGTGGAAAAAGCAAATGGAATATAATAAAAATAATAATTGAAATAAATTATTTGCTCTACGATTCCTACCATAAACATAATTATTACATTAAGGCATTATTGCCTGTTATTTTATCTGACAAATATCAGTGATGTGTTGTCTCTGTTTAGTTGAAAAAAAAACAAACAGAAAACTTCGAGACCTGAGGCCGTATTGCCTAATATTTCAGATGCTCGCGATTGCAATGAAATGACAGATTTCGCATACAAGAACTGTAATTTGATTGCGATCCCGATGGTTTACGTATACAAAGCTGCGGGTAAATTTTGAAGTATAGTCACCAGCATCAATGTCTGCCACAGTAGAGCGTGCAAAAATATCTGACACATCCTTCCGTTCCTAGAAATAGAGTCGTATGCACGCTTGTTGTGTCAGATATTGGTGCTGGTGATGGTACGAATAAGGGTGCGGTTCCTAAGAAAGGTTTAATAGAAAGAGTTTTTTCGGAGTTCCCACGGTATTAAATACATATACTTTTATTGCGGAGATACATAATCAAATAAACTATCAGTTTTAAACGTCATCAAAAAACATATTAATAAATAAATCAAAGCAACAAAAAGTAATTAGAATGAAACTGGTTTTAAGATACTTGTAATTTTATGCATAACGTCATTACATTAGCAAATACAAAATATAATGTATGTTACATTTAGTTTAATAAGCTAGAAACGTTTAAAATTATTTCTAAAACCCATCTAATGATAGGAACCTTACATGCCAGCATCAAGCTTCAAGCTTTCAAGAAAAGAACATACTACCTAAAATGCCGACAACGCATTTGACTCTTCTGGTATTGCGAGTGTCAACTTACCATCAGGCGATCCGTATGTTCGTTTCCCCCTATTCCATAAAAAAATATTCTAAAAAATTTCTCTCACTGCCTGATTAAATAATGTTCGACCGACATCTCATTCACCAAAACTAGACGTAACTAAGTACATGGTATCTGCGCTACGGTGAAACAAATACTTAATAATGTAAATGTAAACCTATCAATAAAATTATTACCGTATCTTTTGGCTTTGCCGGTTACAAAAGCGATAGTATGTTTTTTTTTAATTTCACTTTTTTACCAATTCAGTTACCTACCATTAAAGATTTGATGGAGTTAAACGATGAAAATAATGCTCACTTGAAATCCAATACCTTTTTAAAGATGCTGTATACGTCATCAAGTACATGAATTACCAATTGATATAAATTATTGGCAGCTAAGGGCTATATAATACCATGCAGATTCCATTTCATTTCACAGGAGAAAATAAATGCATGCCAGATGTAAATATAAGTACTCATTATGTCGTTCTTTATGCCATACCCAAAGTAATATTATCAATGAAGCAGCGAAACTTGTTATTTTTAAAAACCTTTTAAGTCCTTCTGATATTGTAAAGGTATAAAAATGCTCGCTTCTTTTTATATCCTGCAGTTTCGTTGTACATTGCTTTTTACATTCGGCCCCAACTTTTAATCTCCAGTTGATTGTTTTCAATGAAGCCTTCGCAAGTGCTAACTGCCGGGTTCCACCGACTTGCTCAGATGAAGTAAAGTAACAAGAGTCCAAACTTTGCTGAGAGATTTTTACGTATTTTTGAATGTTTGTTTGCCGGTTTTTATATAATTTGACTCCTCGTTAAATGCAACGTTTTCGTTTTATTGTCACTTGCTTGCGGATGCTTGAAATTGCAGTGGTAAAGCGAACAAAAGAGCATTTTATACCTTGCAAAGCTTTGCTATGAACTGGACCCGTGGAATTTTAATGATGTTTTTCCTGCCTGTATTGAACCCAGTCTTAGGAGCGAAATATATCATTTGGTTAACTAAATTACCTAATCCAAAAATTATTATGTAATTAGAAATTATCATCCGTCTTTAAAAGTCAAAGTGGTATTTTTTTTTAAAAACAGATTCACAATATTTATAAATGATGCTTCTGGAAACACTTGCTTTGATTGTACTTAGGTCGCACAAAGAGAAATAAACATTGACATGATCTAATGATCATCACAAAGTTAAACACTGATACTTATTCACAGCAAGTAAAAATAATTTTATTTGCCGAAAGCTAATTTTTAGTTTCGCTCTGTTTGTGTATGTTGTAACGTAGTATCAATTGATCTAATTTACTCTTTTTACTTTTAAGAAAAATGATATCATGCTGTGTTTTTACGATAAGAATTGCATCACGGAGTCAAATTGTACCACTATTTAGCACTGGAGATAGTTTATAGACTGCTATTTTTTAAACTTACTAAAATACGATATTTGCTCTTTCCAGAATGTACCAGCTGTTCGGAAGACGAGCTAGGGGTAACACGATGGACGATGCCTCTTCTGAAAACTGGAGAAAAGCGATACTATCTTGGTATTTTCTTCAAGGTAAGCCATCAAGAAGTATACAATTTTTTTAGCATGCATTTGTTGCCGACGTCGCTTGTGAAAATCATCGCAAGTTCTAATAGAGAAATGTCTATTCCAAACAATTGAAGAAGAAAATCGGTATAATCTAGACATTGTTGGTGGTTCGGACTTTGTCACTTTCCTGTACAAGGAAAAATATCAAAACGAGAATGCAGATTTGTAGGCTCTTTGACCTCGCTGCTTTGAATATGGATAAGCCATTACTACGATTCAGAGACTAAGTCACTAAGTCCATATTAGTAATCTGTGACTAAATCAGCATTTCTTTAGATTAAGTTTCGAAATTTTAATGTAACGGTCTTAGAAGGGGCCCTATTTTTTTTCAAGGTGCAGTTGGATCTATGTAGGTATATTTTCCGTCAAAACAACTGAAAGTTTATCGCGAAAATCGACTAAAAACACTACAAACTAAAATAATCTACACGATAATACTTGACCCATTACTTAATACCATTCCAACTATACGTAATTTTCAAGGAATCTTCATTCTATCACGGTAATAGAATTCGTCATGCACAAACCGCGAATTCAAATTGCCGTGGCATTTGCGGTCAGCGACCAACTCCAAAATGGTATTGAACAAACGTATTACTTGGTTCAGCTTTTGCCACAAGCCATCGTTTTGTTATAATAGGTTAAAGGTGTCAAGTTACGAGCCGTCTTTAACTCCCGATCTAAAATCTACCAGTGCATGTCAATGTCAAGATGCAAACTCTTCTAGACATCCTTTTGGATTAAATGATTGAATGTCTCTAAAATAGTTATTTCGTAAGGAGCTAGATCAAAACAAAGGTCGATTGAGGTCAAAGATACGTCAGTTAAATCAACGTATGTTTGCAAAACTTTGCTTATATGAAATTAAAAAGTATTTAAAAATAATATACATCTTACTAAATTTACCGGATGTTTGACACCACGTTTGTAATTAGGCAACTATTCAGGGGCGTAGCTACCGCCGTATCTGCCGTATCAATTATACGGGCGGCCCCCGACGTGCGTAAGCAAAAATTAATAAAAACTTCCCAATTTTTTTTTTATTTCAGAATCACGAAAGTCAAAAAAAGTATTTTCTTTATTTCCCGCGTACATCGTGCGTTCAAAAGTTGGCAACACCCTACATCGGTCTTTTTCTTTTATGAGAAATCTTTACCCTTAATAAGGGTCCCCAAACAATTTTTTATACAGGGCCCCGCCAAGGCACGCTAAGCCACTGCAACCATTCAAACGCGATTTTCCCTATATACCTGAAAAATGTTTAGATAGAACTATTATAGAAACTTTTTCAATTACAAAACTCATATTTTTAATAAGGAAACAATACAATAACATTAATAATCTAAAGAAACGTCTCCGCTTGCCCGCGGGGTGTCCACTTATGCTTATTGCCGTAAGTCATTACTAGTAAACAATGTTACGTCAAACCGCGCGTACGCATCTCCGAATGTTGTAACGTTTGCAACTTCTTGATCGATGCGGCTTTCTCCGACGCGCCCACTGCGTCCGAGCATTGTTCAATTATATTTAAATTATTACTACACTTTCTATCACTAGCAACAGGTGTCAATGGTAGCAGACAAATTGCAATGTCATTGTCTGCGTTCGCCTCTAATTTACTTGTTGTCTTGATCATTAATAGATTTTTACAGTCATTACCAACTTAACTAGGCGGCTCAGTGAGCGGAGCGAGCTGTAGACTTCTCGACTTTTTTTAAATTATTGAAATGTGTTAAAAAAATGTATGTGTTCTAGCCCCATAGCACCACCATTTTGAAAATTAAAAAAAAAAACTGAATGCTCGAATAGCCATATTTGTAGGTAATTCTGGCTTCTCATAAAATTTGACAAGGATTGGTTGTAAAACAAGCCGTGTGAGGAGAACAGCCGGACCGACATACGAAAGGATTTTTATACAAGCTGAAAGGGAGACTTTGGTCACGCTTGGCGCTTACTCGGTCAATGATTAAAAGTCAATTTATGTCAAAGTTTTTATTGATTTGCTGCTGGTAGATTAATAATTAACTTCGAAAATACAAACACGAAAGGAAAAAAGGCGTTTTATGGAATAAAATGTAAGCCGGAACCAAGCTTTACTCGACGACAATGTCAGTTATAATTTAACTATTTTTTTTATATTGATTTTTACTAGATTTTAATCATGGCTAATCAACACAGCACCGCAAAACTCTCACCATTCCAATACCTTCCGAATATTCTGTAGACAGACAGTTAATTTCCGCCGCCGATTATAATGAAAACGGTTTTAATTGATTTTCTGCATCTATGTTTTAATTTATTTTGGCGGTGTAGCAATAACATTGACCTAATTATTTTTTCTTGCCTTCGACGTTATGATTCATTTGCAATAAATTTCGTAGCATCCGGGACATCCCAGATTGCGCGAAGAAACCACTTTGAAAGTTACATCATTGTATTTAATGAGTGTTGTTACCATCGGAAATTCGAATCGCATTAAAAATATAAGTACAAATTAAGAAGAGTTTTTAAAAGTTGCCGATTTTTTTCATAACTTAAAAAGCAGATGGGATCAGAACTTAGGACTTTGTTTTGTCAGATATTTAAATTAAAAAAAAATATTTCCCCTCAGTAGCATCACAATGCAATTTTGTAAATCGATTAAGGTATCAAAGAACGGCTTGTTTACGTTTAATCGGTCCATTAATTCATTCAGATTTACTGTATAGTGTTTCCGTTGTAACTATTGTTAGTCTACAAAACATTGTATTCACAAATTTTTCTATTTCGAATCCAAAAACAATAGTAGAAGTTACCTATACTTTTTAAATCCCAGCCTAAAATCATTCCGAAACCGAGGTTATTTACCTTAAATAAAATATTCGTCTGAGTGATATCTATATAGATCTATGGATATAGATTAAGACACATATCGAAGCATTTATGCTAAAAAAGTAATTACATTCTTCATAATCATAAACCATCATCCGTAGGCTCGAGCACATACACAAAATATCGATAATTTGTATCCAAATATATCATTATAATTATGTTGACGTTTTATGCTCGATATACTAATAGGATATGAATACCTATCAAGAAACCCTTCCCTTCCAGTATTTATAGATAAAAAAGTTTCTGGTCTAAGTATATGTATTTTTGTTATTTTTTTGTATTGAAATTTCTCAATGTCTTTAATGATTTCTATTGAATAGTTTGTTAATTTTGACCTCATCTCCCAAAAATGCAATTGCGTCGTATTGCGTCGAAATTTGTCACCATTTTCAGTATTAAGCCAGTTTTTTTTTCGAAATATCAACACAGTTCGAATCAATATCGATATAATTTATCGCTTCGCTTATCCCTAACATCAGTATTCCAGTTCGCGCCTCTAACATACTAATTTCGCGGGGAACAAAAATTGTTCCATTGAGCTGCGCGTGACCCGAGCCTCCATTCAGCTTGTTACGTGACTCATTTCACTTTCACGCCCCAATGTTTTGATTACGTTATTGTATATTTTCCCAATATTTTTAAGGGTGCGGCCCCTAGCTGGCGATAATTACTAGAACAATTGATGATTAGGTTAAGGGATTCGAGCATTTCTACCGCCTCATTTTCGTAGTCATATTTTTTTATGAATAGGTAACAGAATTTGATGATTATTTAGATTATTTTTAGATGTCTTGCACTTCTACGGGGTAGGTGACCTGGAAACTGTCATTTCAAGAAAAATGTGCCCACGAAAATCATACGGAATAATCGATTTTGCTTGAATTGAGTGGACCCTTGATTAACGGCTGAATGGCTTGATAGTTTGACGGTGATTAGGATAAACTATTCCTCCTCTCATCCACTCAAAGGTTGACTGGTAGAGATCCCTTAAAGCCCCGCCCGCCGCCTTTGTACTTCATCATCTCAGCCTATATACGTCCCACTGCTGGGCTCAGGCCTCCTCTCGGAATGAGAGGGCTTGGGCCATAGTTCCCACGCGGGCCCATTGCGGATTGGGAACTTCACACGCACCATTGAATTGCTTCGCAGGTTTGTGCAGGTTTCCTCACGATGTTTTCCTTCACCGCAAAGCTCGTGGTAAATTGCGCACATGAATTTCGAAAAACTCAGAGGTGTGAGCCGGGATTTGAACCCACGACCCTCAGCTTGAGAGGCGATAGGTC
Source organism: Choristoneura rosaceana (assembly GCA_037349165.1). Taxonomy (NCBI): domain Eukaryota; kingdom Metazoa; phylum Arthropoda; class Insecta; order Lepidoptera; family Tortricidae; genus Choristoneura; species Choristoneura rosaceana. The sequence goes on along the minus strand of JAZBNJ010000041.1, from coordinate 11,756,559 downwards.
AAACCACTAGGCCACCACGGCTTTGTACTTAAGCATCTCAAAGTTTGACAATTGTATTTTGTTTCTTTTCTTTTGTAGAATAAAGAGTTTACATACATACTATACATATATCTAAACTTTTAAACGTGATTTTCAATCTCAGACCGTAGAAAGAATTTTGTGGTCAGAGTTTTCAATCGTTAATAAGTTTAGTGGAAAAATAATAGTTTCGATATACTTAAAACAATAGCTGCATAAAAACTTACAATATTTTTTTATATATAATAAGTTTCCGTTATAATTTTCATTTTTAATGACAGCTTTTTTGACGCCTATACACTTTCTATTGACTGCACCTACTTATATTATACCCGACACATATTCATGTGCATATTAACAAAATTTCAGTCCGATCATTGGAAGTACATTAAATACGAGTTCTTATATTTGACCCATACTAACACGGCAAGTAAATAAAAGGTTCTACTAAAGAAAAACAATTATAAACTTTACAATATTTTGCTTTAAATTCACCGCACGGGATTTTATTCAAATTTGTCCCGGGCTTTATTGAATCATTCAATATTCTGCGGCTGTCATAACCAAATTGATGGTTGCAGTGTAAAAAAGAGTTTTACGATGAGTAAGGCAGCAAAAACCATTTGGAATGCAAATATAAAAATCAAACGATGGCTGAAATGTCTTGCTTTAACACATTAAACATTATAATATAAAATCATCTCACTGCATCTTGCAAATAAAAACAAAAATCATACCTACACAATGATTTTGAATCGGTGATCAGCTACCAATTTGTCTACTTACTTAATTTAGTAATTGATAGCGTTCACGTCGTAGATACAATGTCTAAATTTTTTTTATATGATAATTTATAGTCCGAAAATTACTTTTAATACAAATTTATTGTCACCGTATTTTCGACACAAAATAAAAAACTGAACTTAATTTTTTTTTTTAATTGCTTATTATGAAAGCAGTCACGAGAAAATACGATGCAAAGAGTTAAAAAGCACGACTTCCAAAATTAACCCGTGGCCGATGAAAAGCAAAAAGCAGGCTCATGATTTTCCAGACAACCTGTCAGTTTCCAGGGAATTGGGTCCGACGTCAATGCCTCGGAAGTAATATGGCCGCTGCAAAATGTACTGGAAACTCTAAACTGACCACGGCTGAACACTGGGTTGCTAGAGCTTGAGTTTGTCAAATGCTGGATATCAGATATATTTCATTTCTGACAATTTCTGAAAGCACTGGTAGTCTAACTTTTTAAACTGTCGTGATTCTCACTCATAGCCAAAATACCATAAACGGGACTTACTCGTATCACGCTAACACACACAAGTAATATTTACCTCGAAGTTTTGGCAACTGCACTGCACTGGTAGCACTGGTAGTATAAAAAATGTACATAGATAGATAGATAGAGATAGATTTATTTATTACCTCTTGAAAAAATACATTATAAATACATGTCAGTTAATTACAAGAAATTCACAAAAGGATCGTCAAAAGTATACAAAAAATAAATCTTATTACAATAAATTGTCAGCCAAATAAAAATAAAAAATAGAATTTAAAATGTCAAATTAGAGTTCAATTCAATAATAATAATTAAAATCAAAACAAGTCAAATTTATGCAATAGGAATAATAAATCAAATGTACAAGAAAATAATTAAAATGTCAAAATCAATAAAATTAAATATAAAATAAAAAATTACTTCACAAAACTGTGAAAAATGCATACCTTGCGGCCTATTTACAGCTTTTGATTTTGATTCCCGAGTGTGACGTTAAAATATTTCAAATAATGCAAAATATAGAATTGTCCCTTTAGCGCATATGTCATCGCGGTCGTGTGACATTTTACACGATTATAACTGGACATATAACGTGACATAATCTCGGACAATTCCAGACTTCCCAGACATCTGGCAACCGCAGCTCAACACCAGCACTTTAAACGAGGTTTGTTCCTGACCAATTTTTAACTCTAAGTGATTCGCGTAGAGTTTAAATTGGACTCGGTTCAGCCAGATTTACAGCTGAAGTCAGCGGTAATGTAATTTAACTTGATAGCGAAACTGGGGCACATTTCTCTCGCCATACTGCTGATTTTAATACAAGCTTTCCTGCTAATTTTGATAGAAGGATTTTAAATTTTGGATACATGTTCAAGTTCGTATTGCTTTCGTAGAATAGTTTGAAAAAACACTTGACGTTTAAAAAGTTACATGGGGGTTGGGGGAGGGTGGATTAGGATTAGTCACGATATGATCACGATTATAACGCGATATTAAAAGTTAAATAGATAGTCGTAGGTCCTTTCTGGGTTTTCCTAGAAATAAATACTGCAGAATTATGTATGATGATGATGAGGATAATAAAAAGAACAGGCGGTAAATCATTGTGACAAAATAAAACTAATGAAGAAGTCAGGTTGCCAAATATTGGAAGTAATCGGTAATAATTACCATGAAAAAAATATCAAAATTCCTTTCTAATAAAATTGGGTTTCCTATAAAAAAGATACAAAAAGCATTTGTATATAAACTCAATTGCAGCAGTCGATTTTTTATAACTGCGAGTACCTATACATGGGTTGGGCAAAACTGAATAATTACACAATGCTTAGGTCATAATCATAAAGATGCAGTATAAAGTCCCTTCGTGAGTCCTACAAAAGACATGAACGGTGTTTATGGCAACTTTCCAATATTATTTTTAGTATTAGTAGTTTTTTAGTAGTGTTTAGTGTGTACTATGAAGGTACACAGCTATTTCTTAACATCTAGTAATCATATGTGACAAAGAAACAGAATTTCCTTTATTTGGATGTTGCCCGCGCATTATGAAAAATAACCAATATGAGATAGCAATTTGATAAAAACTAGTCAATAAATTGAATTGCCCGGGCATTATACATAATGTAGACTTGCCCGGTATGTAAGCTATCTATATTGGTAAGTGTGAGTTATCTATAATGGTAGAATTGAATTCTGTCTTTGTTGCTCGGCTGGCTTGTTTTTTGTCACAGTTGAACCTATCTCACTTCGCTCATCACTCATCACTACGCTCGTCGTCGCCCATAAACTTTCCGATTCAATTAATACTTCGGTTGCCTAAAAATCATTTGTGATCAAATTGCCCAGCGATCGCATAGCATTATTCATAATGACCGGACGACGATGTGATACCTAAATAATGAAATTTAGGTATAACTCATCTCTTTGCCCGGTATAGCTTGTCAGTATTCATAATGCCCGGGCAGTATGAATAATGCCCTCATTAATCACTTTGTCCAAAACAAAGGCACGTTGATCATATGGTGAAGATATTTCGCAAACATACAAGAAACCTCGTTAAAAACAAATGCTTGACATTACCGCATAAAGAGAGAGATAGATAGACATTTATTTATACATATTTAATACACAGTATAAAATATATTGAGAAGGAAAATATTTTGAAAGAACATAAGTCCGTATAAATTGTGCCCCACTCAGCATAGTGGCACATAGTTCACAATTTGGTGAATCATTTTTCAACATACGTTCCATTCATCAACACGTCCAGTCTCGGTTTCAGTCTCATATACACACAATGGCGGTTTTCATCATCAATTTATCACTTGACTTCTCATCACCAACTCGCCGTCGTCCGTCATCAGTTCCGTCGCGTGCCACCGTCAAAGCAACTTTCTCGACCGGTCCGAGTTATGCAACGAATTAAAACTGCACTTTACTAACTTTGCGGACACAATGTCAAGTTTGGCTTTCGTATCGCTTGTTGCAAATTAAATCAAGCCACGGACTAAGTGATTCACAAAATAGTTGCGGTTGAGGTCTATTAATCTAAGTTAGGTACGTAACAACAATAACAAAATAATGTAGGTCATATATTAGATGAGTAGATGACATTAATTAAATTGAGATCATGATGATGACATACGAGTATCATTGATTTCTTTAATTGTTCTCCGTGCTATATGTATGGCCTGCAATTCGCCTGTCTATGTCGAAGACCCTCGTTCTTCTACGTCCTCATTTACGATTCGATCCCAGAGAAACCCCAAGCATAGTATAGCCCTCTCTGTAGCTCGCTGAGCGGCTCCGAGCCTGTTTATAAGGCCTATAGTGAAGCACCACCTCTCGGATCCATGTCATCACTAGCAGTGGCTAAAGACTTTCGTCTTAAAGCATTAGGAATGCATCCATTAATTATTTATTAATACTCATACGTGGACAGAGTGGTCCCTAAGTTGCAAATAAACTTAAGGCGGAGATGGTTGGTAATCAGTTACCTACCAAATATAGAAAACTTACTTGAGTAACAATGTCAGCAATTTCGAGATATTTAGATTTTTGATCAGTCTCTTAACATTCCCAAGCAAATAACACTGAGTTATCGTGAAAAGCGCTATTATTATTTCAATGCAGCGGATTTAATATCAAGTGGCAGATTCGTAAGCCTCGACCCATTTCGTCTGAAGTCGCCCAGTTCAGCTCTCGGCGAGGGTTCGTAGGATTACGAATGTACCTACGTACCTCTAACAGGGCGCGGGTGCATTTCACGATTTTCATACGAGAGCTTGGTACAGAATACCCTATTTAACCCCCGACGTAAAAAGAGGGGTATTATAACTTTGACGCCAATTTCTGTCTGTCTTTCGGGTCTATACCGGCTCGTATAATTGTTGAAAGTCCGAATGTAATGTTTGTCAGAATGATCTATTGTCATACTTACCTAACTCTTTTTTCTCTAAATCCAATAATTGTTCAGAATTGGTTAGCTTAACTTAACCTATAGTTTTCTACAGGGTGACCATTAAAAAAGATTTTCATTAAAATTAAGGTTTCAGTGGGAATACAAACGATAATTCGGACAAACATTGCAGTATGGCTAGCGAAAAGTATGCGAACCTTGGCGGTCCGTTATGTCAATTTCGATGCATTTTTTTTTACGTGCGAGTTCTATTGGGAAATTCGGGATAAAAGTAACCTATGTTATTACAGATATCCAGCTATCTCAATACCGCATTTACCTATTCTGAATCTGTCCAGCCATTTTAACGTGAAGAAGTAACAATCATATACACACACATATATACTTACAAACTTTCGCATTTATAATATTAGTAGGATTTAAGTACTTCCAACAAATGTAAGCCAAAACACTTCCACATACTAATTAAAACAATTCCTTTTACGCAATTTTTGATCAATACCTCTATAACAGTACTCGTAAGAGTTAAGTTTCCTCAATTAAACCATTTATTCGTGCTACGAGGTTGAGTCTCAAAAGTCAAACAAAATACAAATACTGTCTCAGGAGCCTTTGCAATGTGATATTGGAAGGTACTCAGGGAGCTTTAGAGAGAGGTACTGGATTATTTCGCAGCCACCCGTAATTAAGGATCAAAGAGCATTTTGCGGCGAATCTTGAGTTTAATTCATTTACGGCCACTTGCTAGAGGGGCGTGATTTTCATTTCCAAGCAGTTTAGCAGCATCATATTTATTTTGATGCTTGTTTTGATTCTTGTTGTGGTGTGATAAATAGTCGATGCACTTGGTTCTCACTTGGGTTCTAATACGTGAGACCATACCTACGCTTGAGCTAACTCGCTTTATGTTTGTTAGTCCGTCCGTTTCGGCAAATACTTGTTCCAAGTGGCTGAATCAATTTAATTGAAAGGTGCGTTTATCACCCCTTTTATTTATTTATTTATGGATTTCTTTTGGTTCAACCTTTTTTTTTTCTTTTGCATAATCTCGTCTGGTAGTAATTTTGGCGTAGGTAATCTCGACTAAGTGAGTTTCGGACAAACTTGATTATGCCAGATGAGTTGTACATGGTGGTACTCACGGACTGTATGTATAACGGCCACGGTACAGTAATTGCCCACTTGAATTAAATCAAAAATTTACAAAGAAAAGTGGTGATAAATCATAATCATAACAAACATCATGCTAATTATAATAATCTAGTCGCTTTTATCATTAAATTATTTGTAGGTAGGTATTATTGTTGTTTCATATAAAAAAAACAAGTGCGCAATTACTGTAACGTGGCCAATTACTGGACCCGATTCTACAGCGGCCGCTAAAATTCCTAATTTTATTTAGACGTCGCTAAATCACTTTGCTATTCTATGAGCACCTGTCATAATCAAATGACATCGCTAATTTAATGGAATAGCACTTGTTAAATCCGCCGTCTAAATGACAATTAAAATTTAGAAAATTTAGATTTAGACAATTTAGCCGACGTGCGCGTAGAATCGCATCCACTGTATGGTTTACCCTATCCTTTTCTAACATCTGTAACCATACATTGTGGAAAAGCAATAAAGCATTGAGTATTGGACTAAATAGATTTTTTACGCCGGAAACAAGATACCCAATTCCATCGATATGTAAATAAACGTCCACGTTTCGACAAAGCTGTATAATAGAAATTAAAAGGAACACTTTCTAATCAGAGATCTCTATCACAAGTTAAAGACCCTTTTGATAACACAATAACTATTATATTACAGTTGCGTAACATAGTAATAATAATAACGTACTTCACACTAAGATTGATTCGCGATGTTAATTATTATTTATTGTATAACATCGAGATAATACGTTTCCTATAACGACCGTGAGCAATCGATGTAATACACCTGTTCTTGTATAAATTAGCGAAAGTAGGTTTCTATTATTGATCTAATTTGAGCAATTAGGTACGGCTCTGGTAAAGTGCATTAAGTACACATTATCAATGATTAAGCTGAGATTAAATTACCATTGTTAAGTAGAGTTTTGATAATTACTATTTAACTTTCGTGATTCTCACTCATACTATTACCATGCCCGGGACTTACCATGGTAACAAACGAGTACAAATGATCCCTTACTGGAAACAGCGAATCTACTGTGTTAATTTAATACCCTCCTTTGAGCAGTCGGGTAAAAAAATGTTGTACTAATGCTAAACATTCACTTGTGATCATTAAACAACATTGTAAATCTGTTTAAAAATATATACCTCGTTTAGTTTCGGGCTATAGCTAAAATAAAGATATTTTGATTTTGACTTTGAGTAATAATTACCTTGACGTTTCGGCCACATCGCAATGGCCGTGGTCACGCACGAGTAGACTTCTAATCACTATTAAATTTATATTTCAGCCTATATTGCATGATGTTCCAACAAATCCATTGATCTTCGCGTAGTAAATAAATAGGCAATGAGATAGGAATTTGGTACCTTAGTTAGGACATGAATGAGTATTTTTAAAGACTGTGCTCTCGTTACACTGTCCCCTGTGTTTTGATGTAGAAGAAAGAAAATGCATGTTTAAAATTTAGAGCTTAGCTAAGTAATGTTGTTATGTTCTCTGTTACAGGCGAACTGGTTCAAAGCTCAACAGTATTGTCGGTTCCACGGAATGCATCTGGCGTCCATCGCGTCGCAGCAGGAAAATGACCAGCTAGAAAAATACGTGAAAGACTCAGGTAAATATTTTTAATAAATACAATCTAGGCACTATAATATATTGTAAGCGACACTGCAGGGTATATTTAGACAAACCGTGCAATTTCAACCCCTGTAGTTTTAGTGCAACCGAGTACAATTTCATACCCCTGTAGTTTTTCGTCCAGAATAGTTACGAGTACATAAATTGACCTAACTAGTCCGACCTAACATCTTACCATCAGGAGACCCACTTGCTCGTTAACCATCCAGTCGAATAAAAAAAAAAAAACATGGTAATTATTAATCATTTTCATTCGTTTCAGGCTACGGTCGGGAACACTTCTGGACATCAGGCACTGACTTGGCTGAGGAAGGCAACTTCTTTTGGATGGCAAACGGCAGGCCGCTCACGTTCGTGAACTGGAACGCCGGAGAACCCAACAACTTCCGATACGAGAACGGAGAAGAAGAGAACTGCTTAGAATTGTGGAACAGAGACGACAAAGGGCTGAAATGGAACGATTCTCCATGCTCTTTCGAGACATTCTTCATTTGCGAAGTCCGAACGGATTAATATAACTAAATTGAATCATGGACGAATCATGCTGTCTCTATTTTTAATTTTTAGATTATAAGGGAGACAGACTCAATGATTACCATGAACTTGACCCAGTCGTGATGAGTTGTAAATCCGAGGCGGTCTTCCAGTATTGATCAATAATCAGCTCAGATTTAACGATTCGTAGAATTACTTAGAGTGTGCCGGGGGATGTGCAATCATTTTGTTGATAAAGCTTTCCCTCTGATAGCATACTCACGTTATTGTTAAATTTTCTTCGAAACTACCTAATATATTCTTGTTGGAGCACAATAACGGTTATAATACTAAAAATCTGATGGCGACGCTACTGAAAACATAAATAAGGGGAAAAAATACAAAGTTTGGTGAGCAAAGCGTCTTCCAAATTTTAGATTGTAATGTTAGTAATTCAGAATTAATACTAAATGCTAATTTTTTTATTAATGGCAAAAAAAACAGTGACTTTGCTGTTAAACCAGTTGATCAGGTAATCATCACAATTACATGTATTTTATGCTTATGTATGTATGTATTGAAGTTTCATGTACAAAGGAAAAAAACATAACTTATTCTTTAACTTTAACTTCAGCTGATGTAGATGGAGGAAGTTACCACTTTAGAATAAGTTAAGTGCTATTAGGTATACCACTTTGTTAAAGTTAAAGCATCAAAGTTAGTTAGCACATTGTGGTAGGAATATGCGTAGTTCCACTGGTGTTTCAACAAGATACTTACTGATAGCGGTACTACTATTTACCCACCATAAAAAAACAACAAAATTTATTAAAAATTTTCAGCGTCCATTTAGACGTATATTTCATACTATATCATAACAGAAAAGTAGAAATTATTCAACAAGGACTTATTCAATAGGTATCATGTAACCAGATCCACAATTACTAAAAAAAACACAGTATATCAAATATTTTACAGCGTTTAAAAACGTTCAAGTGTTGGCTGATTTTCAATTTAAACTTCTACTTAAGTTCGTTAAAGCTATATGCCGTCGGATGCACCGGTTCGCCGGTCCGGTAATAAACCGGTTTGACCCCGGATGACTTTCCGGGAGACGGTGCGACACCGGAACGTTAGGTATATAGACATGTTTAGCCTCAGGATAAGTTTAGTTCGGTCAGTACTTAGTCAAATAAGTACGAAAATCGTGCTTCTTTATGTTATTTATTAATGTTGTCTACGTACTAAATTGTGTTATAGAGAGGGGAATTCACTGTGTGTGTTTATATTTAGTAGACAGTGAGTTTTCCTCCAAGCAGACGAAATGCAAAATGATCACTGCCACATGATCCTGTATAAGGCCAAAGCCGCCCTACGGTTAAACCGCGTGACTTTGTGGATCAAGTAAACTTATGCAAGTGGCCACACTGGCGGCTTTACATTTACTTGTATAAGAAAGTCACACGGTTAAAAACCACGGTGGTTTAGCCGTTGTGCGGCCTCGGCATACCACGGTCTATCTCGAACTCACTAATTCCAAGCTACTATCCCTTTGCGGTTAATGAGCACTAAAGTAATAACTGCCCCCGAATGTACGACCTCATAGTGTACGCTCCAGTTTTATTAATGTATAGTACATGAATTATCTAGGCGATTATTATTGGGTCGTACATTCCGAGCAGTATATTCCAAAACGTACATTAACCGCACCCTCAAGCTATTTGAGCTTCATCCTAAAGTAAGCTAAGAGAAAAGCTGCAGAGATGACGAATTTCACATTAGTCTTTTTTTTTATAGTAGGTACCTACCTAACCTAACCTGTAGTTTATAGTAACTGGTTGTAGAGTTCGGAATAGGCCTCGGGTCAATGGGACCTTGAGTCCATAGTCAAACTTAGGTAATAGTGATAGTAAGTTACCATAGCGTTAAATGTATAAATAGATATAAGTGAAAATAAATATTTTAAGTAAGAACATCGACTATTTCTTATTTTTCTGAGGATTTCGTATTGTATACGCAATCTTCCAAGTTTAGGTATATTTTATACCTTACGCTGCTATTTACTCATAAACTACTAATAATTCTCAAGCAAACTTAGCCGTTATAGTTGTCCTTGGAAGTTTGATGTACTGACTAACATCCTGAATTTTTTCAAATTTTTCCACCAACCGTTTTAGATTTTAGAGGGCCCCTCGATTTTAATGAAAATTTGCACTTTAAAGTTGAATATTTCGCAAACAAATTACTGAATCGAAAAATCGTTTTAGCAAACCCTAATGGTTTTAAAATATCTATCCAACGATACCCCACACTAAAGGGTTGGATGAGAAAAAAAAATCACCCCCACTTTACGTCTATGGGAGGTACCCTTAAAAAAAATTGTTTTTGAATTTTTAATTGTACTATTTTGTCGGCATAGTTTACCTATATATCCGTCCAAAATCACAGCTTTCTAGCATTGATAGTCCCTGAGAAAAGCCGCGGACGGACAGACGGACAGACAGACAGACATGGCAAAACTATAAGGGTTCCGTTTTTGCCATTTTGGCTCCGGAACCCTAAAAATGCGTATGTTGTAGCTTGCGTAGGTATTGCTTGAAAAATTCTAGCTTTGGCCAATAAATGTTGAATAGATACACCGAAAACATTCCTTGCGTGCCCCGAGCAATGATTGGCTGCAAATTTACACCTTGCCGTAGCGGCATGAAATTTCCATGAGGCGCCCCAATGGCTCCGCGTATGAAGGCAGGAATCGCAATTGAAACGGAGGCAGTACAAAATGTAGTCATTTAGACCATTGCAGGTACCATTTTTATTTCAATAATACCTTTCACGAATATTTTTGCTGTCTGCAGATTTTTTGTTTTCAAAATTGAGTGTACCTATTATAAAGTTTAAAATAAGTAAAAAATTGATTTGATTCATTGATTCTTCTTTTTCTCTGTTTGTTAATCTCTAGGGTGAAGACAGACGAGCGTAAAATTTGCTTGACTTTTTAGTTTGTTTTAAATTTTATACAATTTATATAAGCTATACCTTTTACATATACCTATAAATATCTGATTTTTTGTAATAAGAGAAATATTTTGTTTTCCCTTTACCTACGTTACTTTATCACTTTGAAGAAAGAATAGAGCTAAAACTGTCATGCGATATTTTAAAAGCTACTTTGTCATATTCACCAGAAATAATTGTGAGTAACTAATACCAGCTCGGTTAAAAGTAAACATTAATAAACAATTCGATATGAAAACAGGGCTTGAGCGCCATTAACAAAGCTGTGGTCCTGAACCACAGCGCTTTTGAAGGCGTCCCAAAAATAAAAGTAAATAGAACGGTGGTCCCATAAGCCCCGCGTTTTACCTTAATACATGCTTTGAAACCCTTTAGCAAACGCAATAAAGTATATGCGGCGTTCATTTCCCTGGCGCGCCGCCGATCCGCCTAAGCCGCCCTAATACTAAACGTGTTCGAGCATGTCCCTGAGTATACCAATATAACTACCCACCTTTTCATGCTGGCCGTTGATTTTCGGATCTTTTGATTCTTTATTGCCAGTTGCTTTGCTATTGCTACGTTGATTCAAGGTAATATTTTTAACGTTGATATTGAGATGTGTGTCGGGTGTGGCTTGTAATACGAATAAAAAATTAAAACTTAGATCGTCCTCGTCAAACTAAACAACATTAGTTCAGCGACTTTTAAAAGTAATGGAGTCTTTGAATTTTCTTTTTTTAACCCTCGACGCAAAAAGAGGGGTGTTATAAGTTTGACCACTATGTATTGTCTGTCTGTGTGTCTGTGTCTGTCTGTGGCATCGTAGCTCTTAAACGGGTGGAGCGATTTGAATGCGGTTTTTTTATTTGATAGGAGGTTTTCTGGCAATGGTTCTTAGACATGTTTCATCAAAAACGGTTCAGCTATTTTTGAGATATTGAAATTTAAATTACAAAGTCGGGGGTTTTCCAACTTTTTTTCACACAAATTAAATACTGCTATCAATGTACGCTATCCTAGAACACAACTGACGTCGCCTGTCACGCTAAAAACAACAAACATTTTGCTTTACATTGCTTCTTCGAATAAACTTAAGTGTAATTAAAATAAAAAAACAATTTTTAAAGGTCGCTGTTGTTCAGTTTGAGGAGTATGATATAATTTTCAATTATTTGCTCACATTACAGGCCACACCAGGTATTCATCAAAAGTTCCTTTGGGCTACTTTTATTACCCTACTGGAAGGAGTGGTATTATTCCTAAATAGTTTTGATGAACACTGTTTTGAACAACAGATTACCTACCCAATCCGATCCGGGGCAAATAAAATGTATGATTTCATATTTATGTACCTGTCGTCCGATATCGGATCATATATCATAAATTTTACTTGATAATTTGAAAATCTTTGGGAAGGACATAGGAAATAATTATGATTGGACACTGATGGCCTTTGTAAAGTAGGTACATAGTGAAAAACTAGTAGGAAAAGCCGGAGATTTTTCTCTATTTTTCCTGAACATCTTAAGTTCTAAGCAATATAATTTATAGTTTCAAAAAATGATTCAATAAAGGTAGGTAAATTTCAAATGTAATTTCGCACATGAATTACGAAAAACTCAGAGGTACGGACTGGGGTTTGAACCCACGAATCTCTCTTGAGAGGCGATAGGTCAAACCACTAGACCACCACGCCTTCAACACGCAAACTTTTGCTTCATAATATCAGTAGAATTTTTATCACAAAATTTTACTCGGACGATATTTAAATTGGTCAAATGTTACGGTGGAGTGCACTAAATCAGTTTTCGCCCTCTCAACCAATTACGGAAAAGCTATTCGTTTTCCGCTCGTTAAAAATCCCATCAGAGACGCGTAATTTCTCAATTTTCCAGATGCCCTGACCTCTCATTTCCATCCCTCCACTAGGTGTATAAATACAATAGGTACAACTTAATGTACATGTTTTGAACACTGTAGTGAACCACGGTTTAAATATGTATGTGTGTGTGTGTGTGTGTGTGTGTGTGTGTGTGTGTGTGTGTGTGTGTGTGTGTGTGTGTGTCAGTAAAATAACTAGGGACATTGATACGTACTCTTGGCCTTGGACGTTAATTTAATATGTATTTAAGTATTATATTTATCTATACAAGTTTGTTTGTTTATACTCTTTATTGTACAAAAAGGAAATACAAAAATATCACATAAAAAGAAGTTGTAAGTACAAAGGCGGACTTATCCCTGAAGGGATCTCTGCCAGTCAACCTTAACAAGTATATTTATCTATTGCCTAGTATCCATATTACAAGCTTTGCTTAGTATGGGACTAGGTCAATTGGTGTCAATTGTCCCATGATATTTTTTTTTATTTTTTTTTATTAAAAGAGCGAACTTTAAAATATTACTAAGTATAACTTAAAAGTTACAACAATAGTCGAATTACAATACAATACAAAAACTCTTTATACTACCTATACCCCCAATTACCCCCAGTTAACAGTTTCACCATCAATTGATTAAATTTAATTGGACATATGAGTAGTTAATGTACGACTTGTTAATGCATGTTGGCTACGGAACCCTAGAAAGAAGAAAATAAACCCAAAAAGTATTATAAAAATGGCTTATCCCAATTTAGCTAACAGTGGGCTGGAAAACGGCACTTTGCCGCGCCCTGAGCGTGATACTTATGCAGGAAGTAGCCCTGATTCATTGCAAGTAGGTTAAGGACGGGTTTACACTCATCCGGTATGAAAATGATACGAGAGCAGGTTAAGTTTCCGGCATATTATAAAACAGCGTACGTACCTAATTGACGGCACATGGTTAGATGTGCCACGGATTTTATGAAAGGTTTTGCGTAGGAGGATGATTGTAACCCCGGACGCAAAAATACATACATTTGACGCCAATGTCGGTCGTGTCTGTAGCACCGTAACTCTCAAACGGATTTTCTTGCAATAAAAACGAGTTTCCTTGCAATGGTTCTTAGTTATATTAGAAAAACAACAGTCGAGCCATTTTTGAGATATTGAACTTTGAAATGCCTTTTTTTTTACTTTTCTAAGTTGATCAAGTTGTGTTTGTACAGTCAACGTCTTAAATAGGTGGTCACTTTTGTACCTTGTCACTTTGACGTCATGTTTGACGACTGAAAGCGACAAGGTACAAAAGTGATCAGTTATTTATGACGTTTACTGTATCTGAACTTTATGATCCCCATTCTGACGTGGCTGTTATGGCGAATGATACCAAACATTCTTCTTTGCCCGAGAATAAAAGGTATTCAGAGTTACCATGAACCTTCTTTGGCGTATCCAGAGAAGAGGCAGATACTGTGCCTGAGTGTAGGTACTGCAACAAAATGAGGGAAAATCATGAAAGAACTCGAGGCAATAAGTACCCATTTTAACCTTTTTAGAGAATTTGATCGCTGCCTGATGTTTGATTTCTGCCTATGTCTCGGACTCTGATTCGTTTGCAAACATTGTCCTGTGTGAACCTACCCCGTGCCTAATCGTATGCAGTCCTGGGGAGATTTACTCCCGCATTATTCCTCAACTGAATAAAACATGGAGTCGACAAATAGCTTATAAACAGCCGCCCTTCGCGGACCATAATTTCCACTTGTTACTTTTATTCTGCCTTTCCAGGTTCCGAGAGTATTTGCATGGCATTTGAATGATAATTCTGGAGCTTGGGCGAGTAGAGTTGTAATTATGACGTGATTCATACTCGGAATAAATGTGGCTTTAAAGCATTCACTGCCACCTGACTTCCACTGGTGCCACCGACGCTCGTGTGCGTTCAAAATGTATGAAATCGTGTTAAATACTTGTAATGTATAGTATATAGATATCATTTATAAATATTGTGAATCTCTTTTAAAAAAAAATACCAAATACAAATACAAATAACTTTATTTCGCTTGAAATACGGTACAAGAGGTGTTAATTAAAAGATAACGCGTTTCTTGCCGGATTCTTCTCAACAGAGGTTTTTTCCGAACCGGTGGTAGATTTTTTGACGTTTATAAGTGCTTATCATAGCCTAAATTGAATAAAGAGATTTTGACTTTGACATTGAATAATTATGACAGTGGCACTGGGCGAAGTTCCGAAAACGCTTATGTGCGTCGGTGGCAATGAATGCGTTAATAAAAGTGCTACTTACCGGTAGCAGTAGACTGTTCTATTTGGGTAGTTCTACAAGCTTTTCAACCGCTATCAGTCTCTTGTCACATTCAGCGTTGCGTTTCGTTACTAACTTTACTTCGATACTTCCCGCCGACGGTTCAAATGGCATAGCACATGATATTAAAATAATGCGGGAACATATACATTTCGACGACTGTCCGAGGTACAACTATGGCCAAGGTTCAAAAGTTTCCCCTGTAAGTAAATAAGATACCGCACGCAAAAAAATAATAGTACGAGTAATTGTACTGCAAGCACACCATGTCGTTTTATAAAATCTTTCCATTTTACCTGACTCATTTCTTCGGTATAAGCGACAGGAGACTGTATCACTACCATGAGTTTACAGCGTGACCGTACTTGATAGCAACGACGTAAATTATTTGTAGAGGCGTACAATTCTTCATACAAATAATTTACGCCGTCGTTATCGAGTACGGTCACGCTGTAAACTCATGGTAGTGGTACAGATAACGGTTGAAACGTTCGTAGAACTACCGATTTAACTCAACGCAGCTTTCCCATTGGGTGCATTCTTCTCGTCCAATGCAAACATCTGCTAAAATATTTGTGATCTTCTATAATATAAAAATGAATCGCAAAATGTGTTGGTAAGCGCATAACTCGGGAACGACTGGTCCGATTTCGCTAATTCTTTTTTTATTGTGTTTGTTACTGTCAGGAAAAGGTTTTTATGGAAGAAAATACATAAAAAATACAACGGGGGCGAAGCCGCGGGCAACAGCTAGTTAACTATAATTTCTAAACCAACCTTTAACTCAACGCAGCTTTCCCATTGGGTGCATTCTTCTCGCCCAATGCAAAGACATCTACTAAAATATATGTGATTAATTATAATTTCCAAAACAACCTTGTTAAAGTAGTTTCAAAGGTTCCCATCATCAAAGTTAGACTTAGCAACTCGTTTCCCCCGATCCCCTATTGAGTCGAGTTTGCGTCGCAACAGACGTTCCATTCCACTGAACGATTATTTCACACGTACGCCCACGCTTGAGGGGAAAGCATGAACCATTAGTATCTAGGTACCTAGATACTTACCTGCTCGACCTAAAAACAGGAAACTGAGCTCTCTGTTCGGGAAACGTTTAAGCGGTATAGCGCGGTGATTTAGCATTTCTGTAATTTCAATTGGCAATAATGGAAGGTGCAGGTTTCAGTGTAGTTATTATGGGCGACTCTATTTACCGGCTCGGACAATAGCGACATGGAAATACTGACCCGGTATTTCGTGTACCCGCCCATACAAACTGGTGTCAAACTGACAAGAGTTTCTTTGGATGCGTCACAAAATATCATGTCGGTATTGTACTTCCGGGAAATTGTGGCACCCATGATTATCAAACCATGTGAAGATAAGTCTCCACTTAAGTCTGCCTTCACAAATTTTGATAATGAGCTTCATACAGAATACTAAAGGGTGTATTTTTATACAAACACAAAAGTAAACCGAAAGTTGGTTTTACAATACAATACTATACAAATACTCTTTATTGTACACCAGAAATAATAAGTGATACAGAAAAACAGGTACACAGACAAAATTACAAGGTAAGCAATAGGCGGCCTTATCGCTTAAGAGCGATCTCTTCCAGGCAACCTTTTTACAGAAAGAAGGAAGGACTAGTTTACTAGTTTAGGACTAGTTTTAGTGGTGTGAATCAAAATTTTAAAAAAGTCTGACATTAACTGCCACGTCGAATTTAATTTTTGAGTTTACTCGAGCAGCAATGTATTGCGTAGGTGTATGCATTAATTTGATACGAGGAAGAAGCGGATCTTTGACAGCTGTTACGTCAGCAAGTGCGATGTTTCGAATAAAACTTAAATGTCAGATAGTCTTATCAAAAAACACCTATTAAATTAAAATTAATTGAAAACAAAAAATAAATTACCTACAATACGATAAAATAAAATCACAAACGTTATTCAATCAATAATAAAATTTCACTCTCTATCTCACTTAAATGTAAATCATACTGTAGTGATACAATAAGTACATGCGTGCGAGCGTGCGTGTTTAAGAAAGTGCGTGCATTATGAAAGTGTGTTTATTAGGACTCAATTTTTTAATCAAAAATGACAATGAAAAACTTTTAAAGGTTCGTTTAAATTTAAAGATACCCTGTATACCGTGGATCCGCTTTCCTCTCACTGAATGCAAGTAACGACCGTCATCGACCGGCCGCAGAGTCAAAGGGCATAAAAACAAAATTTATTCTGAGCATAATTTGCTTTTTACGATCAATTTTCCTGCTCTAGTCGTAAAGGGAACAAGCCGTCGATTGTTATAAATGACACGCGCGGTTCTAATGACACCGTTACGTCACGGCACAACACTACATCATACCTGAAAACAGCGCCGTTTTTAGGGAGGGGGGGGGGGGTACTACAGGGTGCACGCGCACCAGCTCAACTTAACTAATTTATTAATAAATAATAATAAGTTAATTTCATTCAAAAAATATGTAATAACTAGCTTTTGCCTGCGGCTTCGCCCGCGTGGAATTCGGTTATCGCGCGCTTTTTTATCCCTTTAGAGGGAAATTTTATCCATTTCACCTACACAGATAATTTTTAATTGTAATCGAGAACTTATACACCTATTTTCATACTTCTAAGTCCAGAAATTAGAAAATTTCCATACAAACTTTACCCCCCATTTTACCCCTTTAGGGGAAAATTTTATCCATTTCACCTACACGGATATTTTTTAAAGGTAATCGAGAATTTATACACTATTTTCATACTTCTAAGTCCAGAAATGAGCAAATTCCATATAAGCTTCACCCCCCCATTTCACCCCCTTATTCATCCCGAATTTCCAAAAATCCTTTCTTAGTGCTCACTTCCATCATAAAAGGAACCCTTGTACTAAATTTCAAGTTCCTAGACGCAGCGGTTTGGGCTGTGCGTTGATATATAACCCAGTGAGTCAGGTTTGCCTTTTATACATATAGAAGATAAAATATGAAATGAAGTTCCGCCAAATAAACTACCTATTAAATAATATTTCCAGAAATGAAAAATCGGTGATTTAAAAAAACTTATTTTAATCATTGGAGGTAGGATAATGAATATTCGATGAAATGAAAAAATAGGAAACGTTGGCTTTAACTAATGTTCGATTAAAAGTTTCTCGACATTTCAAGGATTTAAACCATTTTTACCGGACACTTTGATACGGTCATAGTAGAATCCTTTAATCGTACCTATCAAGCAATATTTTTTTTTTTATACGACTGAATGGTAAACGAGCAAGTGGTCTCCTTATTGCCTTACGTACAAGAAGCATAAAGGCAAAATGAGTTTTTCTGCCGAGTCACGAATGAGCCGGCCAAAGCGCTCTTCCTGTTTCAGCTTATCTTGCTTTATGGCCGAGTAGATTTAAAAGACAAGTTAAGTTTAATACGGACGGTGTTAAGCGGCATTCTAACGAACCCGACGAAGAGGGAGACTGGCTGAAAAAAAAGCTTTAATTGAAATGTATTGTAAGAACATGCAGCGCAAGGGGCCTTTCCATCAGAGATGTGGAATGTTGCGAGGATGTGAAAGCTACGCTACGAAGCAGCGTTTTGCAGGTGGTAGGACCTTGTACAAGGTCCGCCCGGATTGCTACCACCATCTTGCTCGCTAATCCTGCCGTGAAGCAGCAGTGCTTGCACTGTTGTGTTTCGGCGCGGAGAGTAAGACAGCCGGTGAAATTACTGGCACTTGAGGTATTCCAACTTAGGCCTCTAGGTTGGCAACGCATCTGCAATTCCCCTGGTGTTGCAGATGTTTATAGGCGGTGGTGATCTCTTACTACCAGGAGACCCACTTGCTCGTTTGCCTTCCAGTCGAATAAAAAAAAACGAAGCACAAACATTAAAGCGGTTGAAACCTACGAAAGCTACGAAAAATCCTGCTTATTCATTCTTTAATTTATAGTATTAAACAAATTGAACTATAATTCACGCCACGAAAAGGTCCTCTATGATTTAAAATCTAATCCGGTTGCATTTTTCTTATTTACATCCTTTATTTGAGTGCAAACTTGCACCGCCATGATTCGCGCTACTGTTAAATATTCATTCTTGCTGTTTATGAACGATGGTGTTCCGGTAACACGGCGGAAGCGCGAAATGCTCTGTTATAAACTAAATAAAGTTTGTGTTGTATTTGTGGGCCATAACCATTAATGTTTTGTGAAATATATGGCATACCTAGTGATTATTTTCGAGTGTAAATAACTTATTATAATAACTGCAATAACTAAATTTACATAACGTTTTAAACTTTCGTGATTCTCACTCATAATCAAAATACCATAACGGGACTTATCACGCTATTTTTACACAAGTAATATTTACCTCGACGTTTCGGCAACGTTTCAGTTGTCGTGGTCACGAGTAGACTGTACACGTCAAGGTAAATATTGCGTTATGGTATTTTGAATCTTTTAAAGCAAAACAAGTTTAATTTTAAATAAATTTTGTGGAAAAAATTGGTAACTCAGCGAAAAATACACCAATTTCCATACAAATGGCGGGACATGCATGTCCACTGCGCTATCTACTTTATAGATAATAATGATTACTTTTTATACGTAGTGATAATTTTAAATGTAAGCTTACTTATGTGCCTTTTTAAATGTTTAATGATAAAACCGAGCACTTTACCGTTTTTGTAAGAAAAAATTTAAGAGCACGTTGCAAAAAATTACTGGTCAACGAAAAGTAGAATGACCCTTGTAACAACAGTTAACTTCGAGGTAAATAACCCGATTTATATAGCTTTAAACTAAAAGGATAATTTTTTTATGTTTATCTTCGTGGCAAATTGCATTGATGTACATTTTTTGTTTTTAGTTCCTACGTATTTTTGTTACACTTTAATATACACACATGTAGGTATGCTTGACGTCAAATAAATCAAATCATCGATATAAGAATACAATACAATATAATACAATGACTCTTTATTGTACACTAGAAATAGTGAGCGATACAGAAAACATGACACGGAGAGAAAATTACAAGGTAAGCAATAGGAGGCCTTACCGCTTCAGAGCGATCTCTTCCGAGCAACCTTTTTACAGAAAGAAGAAAGGACTAGTTTACAGCAAGAATATTGATATTAAGCACTAAAATATCTTGTAGACAAGTTTGTGCCATCAGCTTCTTTCCTAGAACGCATTTAATTGTGTGCAATATTTCAAGTCTCTACGTAGAGTACGCTAGGCTGCGTGTTGTCTTTCATTCAGTCAGTCTCGTTTCTCTCTTACAGGTAGATCTTATTGACTTAAATAATATACAGCTCTAATTATACACCAGTCCCCAAAGCATGCTTCAACACAGTGGCATAGCTATCGTATGGCCTGGAGAAACAGAAGCATAAAAGAGAAGAGAAAAAAATGTTGTGAGCAGGCTCTAGCCATTTTTTTAGGTACTTAAATGTTTTTGAAGGCCAATGAAAGTTCAAGCTAGGTGGAAAGAAAGATGATGGCCCAATTCTTTCTGTATACACCGGGGCCCTTGCTCACCTATCTACGCCACCGCTTCAAAATAATAATGCGTCTTACCAATTATTTCACATTGCGCTTCTACTGTAAGCCTTTTAAGCAATAAGACCGCCTATGGTCTACCCTGAATCTAGTGTTTATATTATAAGTTTTTGTAGTGCTTTATGGTGTACAATAAAGAATATTTATATTGTATTGTATTCCCTATCTTTTTATGCACTACTAGGTACTGTTACAAAGTATGAAGCATAGTATCATAGTGCCACATGTATAAATGATGTTCGGCGAGAATATATTGTTCTTTTGCCGCAGCAATATGCTGAGTGGAGGCTCGCACTCCTACCTCCATTGTCACTTGTTTTGCTTTCTTACTTTGCGTTTGTACGGGGTACCACATAGAGTTCTGTAAATAAAGCACAAGGCTTGGTGAAATATTAGTAAGTGATACAAAATAAATAGTCCACAGAAAATAACGGCTCATTTTTAATGAGAATTAAAAAATCGTTTGTGTTTTTGCGTGAAAGAATGCATGCAACAAAAATTCTACCTACCTCTTCTTGTGTTGTCCAAAATCGCAAAACTTTTTGGGGCCTTTAAATTTTAAAATTTTGTCTATGATTATAGATATATTTGTCATTATACTTCTGTTTCTACTACAAAAAAACAGGGCCTTTTTGTTTAATCCTAAATTATATAGATATTGTATAAAATTTTATTTTGAATAAGAAAAAATATACAAGCGTTCATTTGTATTTTCATTCTATCAACTACCTACCACTAAAATGCAAACTATCATTTTTAATCATTATAATATAACTAGCTTTTACCCGCGGCACCGCCCGCGTGGTATTCGGTTATCGCACGATGTTCCCTCGAGAACTGTGCATTTTTCCGGGATAAAAAGTAACCTATATCACCCTTGGGCCCATAAATTATCTCTATGCCAAAAATCACGTCGATCCGCCGTTCCCTTACGACGTGAAAGACGGACAAACACAAAAACATACAAACACACTTTCGCATTTATAATATTAGTATGGATTCTTAAATTTGATTAGAATACATGAAAAATTTATAAGTACCAACAGTAAACAAAGAATAATTAAATAAACTTTTTACTTTGTCCAGACACAACCTATGTTATGTATATAGGGTTCCGTAGCCATTACGAAAAAATTAAGTAATGTTTTTCTAAGGATTTCGCCTTTATACGGAATCTTCCAAGTTTAGGTATATTTTATACCTTACGCTGCTATTTACTCATAAACTACTAATAATTATCAAGAAAACTGTACAGCTATAGTTTTCCTTGTAAGTTTGATATACTGACTACCATCCTGAATTTTTAAATTTTTTCCACCCACCGGTTTAGATTTTAGAGGGGGGCGGACGCTCGATTTTAATGAAAATTTGCACTTTAAAGTTGAATATTTCCCAAAAAAATTACTGAATCGAAAAATCGTTTTAGCAAACCCCTAATGGTTTTAAAATACCTATCCAACGATACCCCACACTATAAGGTTGGATGAGAAAAAAAAAAATCACCGCCACTTTACGTCTATGGGAGGTACGCTAAAAAAAATGTTTTTTGAATTTTGAATTGTACTATTTTGTCGGCATAGTTTACCTATATACGTGCAAAATTACAGCTTTCTAGCATTGATAGTCTCTGAGCAAAGCCGCGGACGGACAGACAGACAGACAGACAGACATGGCAAAACTATAAGGGTTCCGTTTTTGCCATTTTGGCTCCGGAACCCTAAAAAAGCTTCAGAATAAAGACGCGTAATCAAACATTGAGTCAAGGACCTCGCCGAGCTTCCAAGCCGCCGGCACTATTCTGACGTCGACCTGCTATCGACCAATCGAAACTTGAACTATGACCTTTTGCGAACTTGCGGCGTTGAAATTTTCATTCTGAGCAGACAACCCAATTATATTATGTTTAAAAATTCTGAGGTACCTACTTTTGTATGCATTAAAATTGGCATCGAATGAATTAACTGGGCGATTTTGAAATTGAGATTTGTGTCAGTGATTTCTTTTTATTTTGCCAATGCCATTTATTTGTCAGCGAAATATTTAGTTTTTACCATTCTGACTTTGAAACTGTCTCTGTGCAAAAAAAATACTTAATACTACCTACCCACTCAGTCAATTTTGCAAAGAAAGATGAATGAACGAACTTTTATACCTTCAGTAAATTAGGATTAGATGAATACCTGTCTCGTTAATCTACTATTTCTATGCCAAAATAGATTTATTGGTCACTTGTTCCCAGGAAACGAAATATTCCAGAAGCATTCCGTGATACGTTGTAGGGTACAATTTAGAAATACGACGAACCACCCCAAATTACAGGATATATTAATATTGGCTCTTGTTTGCCGGTTAGACCTCTAAGCATCACGTAAACTACACGTACGTACGTACAATAGGTACTGCCAGGAAATTAGCTTACGGTAGGTAAATATCGACTAGAGACTGACACAGTCACATTTGGTGTACCTACTAAAGCCTCGTTAAAATATTAGATTAAAAAAAATATCATCTAGACTATGTAGGTATCTAAATGTCTATTAAAATCGTCTTAATTATTTCAATACTACTTAGCTGATCCGTACGCGCCTTCGGGAACCAGGTTCTAATGATTTCAGGATATAAGATATCCTATTATTTACTTTCGTTTTATAGGTATTTAGTTATGATGTATGAAAATTTTCATGGCAATCATTCCAACAGCAATACTTCTAAAGTTTAGTTTAATTTATTATTTTGTCCACTTGTACAATGTTCCTAATAATCCAGACGTCGTTAAATAAATAAATGCAGTTTCTTTGCCATGGTTTGAATGAGAAGTTAGGAGAGTCCATGCTCTTACAGTCTATTTTTTCATGTACTTACACGTAAATGTATCGTCAAACTAAACATCCATATTCCATACACCCACACAGCTACATTTACACCCTTTGGTCCCACGATTGGGGTCGCCTCGTGGGACTACGGACTTTCACCATTACGGTCCAGTGACTCTCACTCCTTCGCAAACTTATTCCGAGAATAAGTAATACCTTCGACCCACCTACGTGCTAGGGACACATCTAAACTGAGAACTATTAGTTAATTCAAATGACGTATGAAGTGGGTAAGGTAAGGGAATTTTTGTTATCAGAATATTCCCGTATGTATCCAACAACTACAAGTGACGAAACATTCGATTTAAACTAAACTATGTGGGCGCGAAAGTGTTAGAGCTAAAAATATCCCGACACGTGGAAACACGCTGAAAATATCCGCAACCGCACCGGTGCGGGCAAATTCGGCCCGTTGACACCGGCTTTTCGCGGCGCCCTAAAACATGAAAGCTCACTCCAATAAAGGTCTTCCCAAATAGCACCCTCGTTACAGGCATTCATAAAATGGCGTCATCGTAGCCGATCGACAGGTAAAGGTTACATAGCGGGGGGTGGCCTGGCCTTTAAGCCGGGTCCCTCGGGAGAGCGGCGCATCGCCGCGACAGGTCGGCTCGGAGCGCGCGCTCGCAACCGGCGGCGTCCGGCGGCGGCGGCGCGCACTGCAGCCGGCCCGGCGCGGCGGCGCGGTCTCCACGCCGCGCGCATGCGTGCTGCCCACTATTAAAAATGAATTCCTGGCTCCCGCACTGTGTGCCGTTCAGTCGTCGCAGCCGGCTCGCGCTTGTTATTTTCGCGTGAGGCCGGGCCGCGCCCGTCGCGAGTGAGCTCAGTGCGTGCGGCGAGCGTGCGGAGGGTGCCGCAGCGGTGGCCGGGCCGGATGCCGCGCGCGGCCCGCTAGCGGCCGCGGCATGGCGCGCCGCGCCGCCCGCGCCCGCGCCCTCTCCTCTCTCCCACCATGAGCGACCTGCAGGCCACATTTGAGTTCTCCGTGGAACTCTACAAGTTCTACAATGTCGACCTATTCCAAAGAGGGTGAGACGCAGCCCGAGCCTATAAAGAACATTCTAGAGCCCGTTTGTTAAAGCGCGAGTTAACAAGCAAATCTGAGCGATCCATCATTCCGGGGCGCACGTAGTTCACATTCAATTAATTAAGAACCTTTATTGTATTAAATGGGGTCGCGATGAAAAGCTTTTCGCACGATCATACGACACTTACGTTTAACAACCAAAAATGTTCAATTCTCTGACAGTTGTACCTAACAGCTTAATAAGCCGCTAATAAACGGAGAAGCAACAGCTTACCGTGTTCAATATTCATCGGATACCTTGACAGTGTTGACTAATTAAACATTAGCCGAATCGATACCGCTCGCATTCAAAAACATTATTAAGCTTCGCGAATCGGAGCGCCGCGTACTCGTAAACTGCGTAGACTGGGACCACATTATCTGGTAACCTAGTTCACCAGTTACATAAGCACTAATAAACAATAGGGGGTGTCGGATTGCGTTGCAGCCGAGGTGTGTTATTATGGCATCGAACTGTCCCAACTAGTTAGCGAGTTGTAGGAGCGAGGGGCCAAAGGAAATTGTGTTTACGAGTTGGGATACTTCACGTCTGTCTCTTGGCTTGTCTTTCTAACTCCAAATAGGATTTGCGAAGTACGCAAACTTATGAATTATTTTAACTCTTGTTGGAAAGGAATAGGATCCCTTTGAGTTTATGGATAAAATGAAACTTGCTGAAATTGATTAGACAGACGTTATGGAATGATTTTGCAATGTAAGTAACCTACATAAAAGCAAGGATGGAATGAGAAATGTTACAGTTTGAAACCGTGTAGGTATAATGTGAGATCAACACAGTGAATTAACAAAAAATAAAAAAGCCAGAATCGAATATTTATTACTCCACATAATTTTAGTAATTTTAATAATTCATTTAGATCAGAATGAGCAATTACTAAATTATTGTATTAATGTTTGTATTGTATTAACTAAATGTGGCCCGGTATTTAGTCTGCGTCCCGCGGGAACTTAGTACATTCCCGGGATTTTATCCCGCATATAGCTTTTATTAATCTGGGATTAACGTAGCTCTATATTCATCATCATCATCATGTCAGCCAAAAGACGTCCACTGCTGGACATAGGCCTCCCCCAAAGGCTCCCCACTCAGACCGGTCTTGTGCTTTTCGCATCCACCGCGATCCCGCGATCTTAACCAGGTCGTCGCTCCATCTTGTTGGAGGCCTACCGACAGCTCGTCTCCCGGCAGCTCTATATTAGTTAAAGAGTTTTTTAACTCAGTTCAGTAGTTCCAGAAATTAGCCGTTACATACAAATAGACACTCAAACAAAGTTCATCTCCTTATTTTCTTACTATATTATTTGTAGCGGTATCTACGGCGTAGGTACCATCTACGCAAATTATGGCTACGCTTTATAGGTGCTACGACGACGAATCTTATACTATTATAGTTACTATAGGTACACTATAGGTGGTAGGACCTTGTGCAAGGTCCGTCCGGATTGCTACCACCATCTTGCTCGCTAATCCTGCTGTGAAGCAGCAGTGTTTGCACTGACGTTTCGGCGTGGAGAGTAAAACAGTCGGTGAAATTACTGGCACTTGAGGTATCCCATCTTAGGCCTCTTGGTTGGCAATGCATCTGCAATTGTGGTGATCTCTTACCATCAGGATCACTTACTCGTTTGCCATCCAGTCGAATTGAAAAAAAATCTAATCCAGTTTAGAAGGCTCTGATGCCTTAAATCGGTAGAAAGGTAATTGCGATTGCATGATACATGCAACATGCATCGCAGATCGCATGCATGGAAACCTTGCTTATTGTTTCGTTAAAGTCTTTTAACGGCATTTCAAAATACGACGCTAACGTCACATTTAATTAAAAAATTATTTATTTTATTTTGCACTAAAAATACACTCATAGAATAAGCCCTTGAAACTAGAGACTGACGCAGATGTGTAAGATATTTTGAGTATCAAAGTGAACGAAAGAGGGAGTTTTGCTAATTTTGCTCGCGGGATAGGGAACTTTCTTTCATTTTTCGCGAAGTTGAATCGTAGGTATAAACATAATATACTTTACTTTCTTTACTTTATTCCACTAAAAACATATTTAATCAACCATTCTTCATTACCATTGTGCAGTGAAAGATAACAACTGAACCAATAAAGACGAAACTTTGTAAAAAGTACATGGGTGATGAAAAAGGATGACTTTAATTTAATTAAATTTTCAATATTTTCATATAGATAATCTTTGTATATGCAACTAAATATAATAAGTACCTACTCATAAGATAATTATTAAAGAAGTGTTGTTTCAAAATGCTGTTATTTGCATTTTGTTTCTGTCATTTCGTTCTTTCTGCAAATTCACTTACGTTTTAAATCTGACAATGACTAGACAATACATGCACGCCAGGATAAATACATAAAACAATATATTTTTCCATAAAACATATAGTACATTTTTTTTTTATTCGTCTGGATGGAAAACGAGCGAATGGGTCTCCTGATGGTAAGAGATCACCACCGCCCATAGACACCTACAACACTAGGAGAATTGCAGATGCGTTGCCGTTGCCAACCTAAAGGCCTAAGATAGGATACCTCAAGTGCCAGTAATTTCACCGGCTGTCTTACTCTCCACGCCGAAACATAAAATATCGATTCTATTAATATTTGACGATACTATCAATAGTATCGGCAGTGAAAATAAGGCAATACTATTAAACTTGGTCACTACGATCGATATTTTCGGTAGTATCTCGTCGAATAAAAGTCGATATTATTGTTAAAGATCAATAGCATCGATACTATCGATATTATTGATCTTTAGCAATAGTAGAAGTATTACTTATTTTTCATAAATCAATAGCATTGATAGTATTGCCTACCTTGCCTTGCTTGTATTGCGGACCGGGAGACGAGCTGTCGGTAGGCCTCCAACAAGATGGAGCGACGACCTGGTTCAGATCGCAGGATCGCGGTGGATGCGAAAAGCACAAGACCGGTCTGAGTGGAGAGCCTTGGGGGAGGCCTATGTCCAGCAGTGGACGTCTTTTGGCTGACATGGTGATAACATGGTGACTTTTTTGACGCAATACTATCGATACTATCGGTTGATCGAGTGCGTAACTCTTATGAGATAATTACAATAAATAAAATAGAGTAATGCAAAAGGACCTTTTTTCTAATCTAGGCTTTTATGTCAAAATGTCGGCTAAGAATGTGGTGCCCTCCTTTAATTTGTACTCTCTATTGTCGTGTTTCTTCGATCGAACCAAATGCGCTAAAAAACATAACCCATAAAGCATTATCGTAAAAGCATGGTTCGTGTCGTAAATCCCACGCCGTGAGCCAAGTGGCGTATCAATATTATAGACCACCGAGGAAGTGGTTTTAACTGTGTATGTGTGTGTTGTGTGTATGAATACTTCTAAAAAAATGTGCACCATGTATCTGTGAATATTTCATTGCGCAGATTTGTGCAAGTTTCCTCACGATGTTGTCCTTCACCTTATGGTAAATTTCATTTGAAATTTCACTTGATGACGTTTGTAAAAGTCAGTGTTACGAGTCCGGATTAGCACCCAATATGCTCTACGAAGCCATTGGTGAAATAATTAGGCCACCACAGCCCAAAAATAACCTAACTAACAAAAACTTGGAAAACCCCCGGCTTGTCACTTGTTCAGTATCTCAAAAACGAATTTGATAAAAGAAACCGATTTTGCTAAAACAGGTCTAAAAACCATCGCTAGAAAACCTGCTATAAAATAAAAGAAACGCAGTCAATCAGTCCACCTGTTTAAAAGTTACGGTGCCACAGACAGACAGACAGACACACATAGCGGTCAAACTTATAACACCCCTCTTTTTGCGTCGGGGGTTAAAAATGAATTTAATATTACTACCCTGTTGCCCGCGACTCCGTCTGTGTAAATAGAATTTGTTTATCGACATCCCGCGGGAACTATACAATAATCCGGGATAGAAACTATCTTTATGTCCTTCCGCTAGACTCAAGCTATCTGTACACCGAATATCGATTTTCATCAGATTCAGCAGTTTAGACGTTATGCGGTAAAAAACAAACAGACTGACAAACGTTCGCAATTATTATTAGTAGGATTAGTGGGATATGGATATTCCAAGATTTACAAGTCATAGTTTAAATTTTCTTAAGGCCATTCCTTGAGCCAAATACGCAAAACTACCCCAAGAATCCTACTGTTCTAAAAAACGTTGATATTTGTAGACGTGGCAAAAATATATATCATTCTTGATTATATTTCATCTCGTTTCGAGCAAGTTTATTGAACTAATTCTGTTTCGTCTTCTCGCGGTGCGTGAGCGATGTGTCACTTCGCGCTATTTTTACAATGTTTACTGTATTTCAACATGTTCATAAAATAAAATCTCCACTTTCAAATTAAACGAGAATAAAAACCCACGCATTTAGTGTTTTGTGACCCAATTTTAAATAGAAATTCATTGTAATCGAATTAGATCATTCGATCTTTTTGAGATACGAGTAATGTTAGAGCAGTCGCGTTGCCAGAATTTACAATACAATAGAATACAAAGACTCTTTATTGTACACCAGAAATAGTAAGCGATACAGAAAACATACACAGAGAAAAAAATTACAAGGTAAGCAATAGCCGGCCTTATCGCTTAAGAGCGATTTCTTCCAGGCAACCTTTTTTACAGAAAGAAGGAAGGACTAGTGTTTAGTTGTACCTAGTATTTAGTTGAATGTAAGTAAATAGTGCAATACCTATTTAGTTACATGGGATTACTGATTAATGGAGTGGATTTTCCCACTTATACCTACAGGGTGGAAAGTTGAGATGGGGCAGCAAGGGCAGCTACTAGATCCCTTGCTGCTACGCGAAAATGCTCTTAGGAGACCTTTACTAACTTTTTGAGTGATGACAATCGACATTCACAGATTTTTGACAAAATGTACAGTCAGCGAGAAAATCGACAGATTTCACTTTTTTTTAATGCCAATCCATCCCATTTCTCAAAATGATGATGATTAAAACGCGCTTTGAGACCACGTAAAGGTTAGTACTAGAACACCCACAAATCAACGAAAACTTTTTCTATACATTTCGTAGGGTACTAATTTGCAAAGTGAAACTTTCTCATGTTGTTTCTTTACGAATAATCCTTTATGCTTAAAGAAAATTGAACAGTATGTAGACAACTTAAAAACTGAACATTTGAACTAAAATTAGTGTCTTAACCCAGTATTGCTGCCCCATCTCTACATTCCACCCTGTATATTTACAATACTGTTTGTTTGTTTGTTGAACTTTGAAGTGACAATGACGGGGGTTTTCCTACTTTTTGTTGGTCAGGTTAGGTTGTCTATAAATCACATCTGTTAAACACATGTTTGGCGGTTGTCTTAGTTTTATGACAACACGGATGATATTTTATTTAACTTATATAGCTTAAACACAAAATATTGCAATCTCAAAAACGGCTAAACTAATTTTGATGAACCATGTCTAAGAACCATCGATAGAAACCCTGATTACAAATTTAAAAAAGCATTCAATCGGTCCGCCCGTTCAAAAACAGACAGACAAACAGATAATCCCACACACACAGACACACGTCGGGAGTGAATAAAAAACTAACCGATAGGTTAAGTAGCCCTTACATATCAAAACAAAATCATAACAAAGAAACAAATTAATCTCAATACGCGAAAATAGTACAGATGTATTTCCCAAAATAAACTGTCTTTTATACGAAAGAAACTAGTTTATCTTATTTTCGATTTGTATGAAACAAGGAAAACTGTGCCGTATTCATATCATGTATTATGCATGACATTAGGTGTATACGCAATAAGTATGCCCGTAGATGCATCCATATGGCCCATATCTATATCCACACGTGGAGAAATTATTCCGCTTTTCAAATACGAAGCCTTGTTTCAGTCCAACAAGTCGTACGAATTCTAAGTAAAACAGCCCTTAATCTTAGTAGTACTACTTAATTACTTTTTTTATAGATTTGGATGAAAATTCGGTTTCCTACTCAGAATCAGGAGAAAAATCTAAAAAAAGGACTTTTGAACAGCTTTTTCGGAAAACGCCCAGTAGTAGGTACCTACAATAAATGCAAAAGTTTATTATTATACCGGGTGTAGCCTCTAATACGAGCAAAAAATTAAAACGTAGATCGTCTTCGTCAAACTGAACAACATTAGTTCAGTGACTTTTAAAAATAATGGATTCTTTGAATTTTCCTTTTTTCACACAAATTAAATACTGCTATCAGTGTACGCCATCCTAGAATACAACTAACGTCGCCTGTCACAGTGCCAACATCAAGCATTTTGCTTTACATTGCTTCTTCGAATAAACTTAAAAGTGTAATAAAAATTAGAAAATTAATTATTTTTAAAAGTCGCTGAACTAATGTTCAGTTTAACGAGTACGATCTATGTTTTAATTATTTGCTCTTATTACAGGCTACACCCGGTATATGTGTGAGTGAGTGCGTGTCTGTGTCAGAGATGGGTAAATCCGGTTCTGAAGATACAAAAGAGTCAGATCCTTAAGCGGGTCCGAATCCCTTATCGACTCCTTTCAAATCTTATCGACTCCCAGGAGTTACTAACTCTATTGGATCGAGCAACTCGCCATGGACGATTCAGCACTTACTTCCCTATTACCGTGAACGGGACGGCATATGTCCGATCGGAGCCGTTGTAATTGAACGAAAGTGAAGTAAGTGCTGAATCGCCGATCGCGAGTTGCTAATCCAATAGAGTTTGTAACTCCTGGGAGTCGATAAGATTTGAAAGGAGTCGATAAGGGATTGGGACCCGTTTAAGGATCTGACTGGTTCTCCTTGAGTATAAAGAAAACCCAGGTAACGTGATTGCTCAACTGTAGGTTAGATTAGTATTTTATTTTATTTAACTAGGCGGAATAGGAGCTCCGCGAAGCGAAGCTCCATCGACTTCGCCTCAGAGTCGTTAAATAAGTCGTTAAAAGTTACATTGAGTATGCGAAAGTGACTTTCTGCGTAACTAATTTATGCTTAAATAATTTTCTGCCTAAACAATATTCAGAATCAGAATTCACAAATTATGCGTAAAGCCCATTCGGCTAACATTGGTTATGCGTAAGAGAATTCTGCGTAAATTGTAATGTGAAAATAGTTTCGGCATAAACACTATTATGCGTAAACAGATTATGCAAAATAGAATTATGACATAAAAAAATGTGCGTAAGCAAGGGAACCAGGTTATTCACTTGCAAGATTTCAGGACGTACATACATACATACACACGTTAAATAATAAGTAGGTAGTGCAGCCGAGTACAATTAGAAACTTATGAGCAAAAATTTGATCAAAAATATCAGAATACCTACGCTTAAACGCCGTTAACAGTAGGGTCGTGTTCAGATATTTAAAAAAAAAAATTTTTTGCTCACAAGTTTATGAGCTCGACTGTACCTACTTATGGTGTGACTCGTTGGGAATATTTTTACAAAAAAAATCACAGTCACACTGTTACTATTAGATGGGAAAGTTTTATATATTTGTTCCCAATGAGCCACGCGGTCACTATTGAATTTGTCGACTTGTTATTTTAGCACGTGTAATGTGAAGAAAATATGCAGATTGAAGTGGCAATGGGCGGGCCACATCGCTCGAAGAACAGATAACCGTTGGGGGAGAAAAGTTCTCGAGTGGCGACCACGAACCGGAAGACGAAGCGTTGGCAGGCCTCCCACCAGGTGGACTGACGATATTGTGAGAGTTGCGGGAAACCGGTGGATGCAAGTGGCGAGTTGTCGTTCATTATGCCGTTTTAAGGGGGAGGCCTTTGTCCAGCAGTGGACGTCTTCCGGCTGATGATGATGATGATGATGAATGTGAAGTCCACAGCGAAGTTAATTTAACAGCTCCGCATAGTTAAACAAGATATTATCTGTCTTTATACATTATCGGATACAATGGCGCTTAATAGACGCGTCGATAAATGCCCGTCACCGGCCCCCATGCTCTACATTAGGGAGGCTCCGTACATCATATCTTTGTTTTAGTTACAACGACACTATTCAAAGTAAATAAGATATCGTACGATCGTAAGGCTGCGTTTTCAATGGAGATGTGCGTGAGTCGAGAGTGTGTTGCAAAGAATGTTTGTCATAAACAATATAAACTCTTAATCATGAAACTACCGTGAGACTCACTCATATTTAATGATATTATAACGGATAACTCACGTCTTAAATCGAGTTTAGCTCGACATTTACATTTGACAGTGACAATAAAAATGACGATAAAAATGTGGGTAGTTGTGCGCCTGTGTTAGTTTCGTCGGACAGTCGCGCGAGCAGAGCGGTGGCGCATAGTGCGCGTGTTGCGGCAGCCGCCGAGTCGCGTGCTCCAGTGATGAAGGGTTTCGAAATAACCCAAAACATGTCGAGCTAAACTCGATTTAAGACTTGAGTTATCCGTTATAATATCATTAAATATAATATAAACTCTTCATTTATACGACCGGATGGCCAAGTGGTTAGAGAACCTGACTACGAAGCTTGAGGTCCCGGGTTCGATTCCCGGCCGGTGCACACATTTGTATGATTAAATTAGATTAGATTTATTGATTACCTTTTGAAAAAATACATTATACAAATACATGTGATGTTTGTTGCCGAAGGGGAAATATGATAGGACACTTGATACGACACGACAATTTCTTTCTTAACCTGCTGGAAGGCAAAATAGAAGAGAAACGAGGTAGAGAAAGACCAAGATTGACCTATTTTAACCAGGTGAAGGAAAGGGTGGGTGTCGTGTCGTATCAGGAAGTCAAACAGCTGGCCAAATACCGTGCGGAGTGGCGATTAATCAAACGACAAGAGCGTAGCTCTTAAATATAAGAAGAAACAAATGTCAGTTAATTACAAGAAATTCACAAAAGGATCGGCAAAAGTATATAAAAAATTAATCTTATTACAATAAATTGTCAGTAAAAATAAAAAACATAATTTAGAATGTCAGATTAGAGTTCAATATGTTATGAATATACGAATGTTTGTTCTTCATTCAAATATCTGCCCCGGCCGGGAATCGAACCCGATATCTAAAGCTTCGTAGTCAGGTTCTCAAACCACTTGGCCATCCGGCCGTCTGAGCCTCTGCAACCCCAATTAAATCCCAACAACATTCCTAATTTACTTTATAGTGACGTGGCATATGTTCGATAAAAACATGCTTTTGTACCTCTTTGAGTACTTTATACCGGTTATCGATGTTTACCTGGACATCACTACTATCAATTGATTTAGGTCGGGGGGCGGCAGGTGTAACTCGATACCTAACCTACACTGTACCTAATAGATTATTTTCAGGCATCCCCTGTGCAGATAGTAAAAGTTTTATGACCTTTACAACGTCAGACAGGCGTCAATGATCGCTGGCCTCATTGTGACATCGCTGTATTGACACGATTCATTGGCGTATCTAGAGGGTTATTTTTTCGAGCGGGGGGGGGGGCTCTCCTGGATTTTTGTAAATATAAATTAATAATAACTAAAATATCTTAATGTTTGTCATTGTTATACAGGGTGAAATCTAATACGTGATACAAAATTAGTGTTTCGTGCTCAGTTAATGCTTTGTAATATAATGCATTAACTCTTTTCTCCAAATAAGTCCGTTGAAATTTGCAGTTTCCATACATTGTTCATGATTTCTTATTTCAATAATGTATAGAAACAACAATTTTTTTCAGACTTATTTCAAGAAAAGAATTAATGCATTATATTACCCAGCATTAACTGAGCACGAAACACTAGTTTTGTATCACGTATTAGATTTCACCCTGTATTATAAATTAGTTACAGAAAATATCTTACGACGATTATATTTTTAAAGTGTAATAAATTCGCATTCTTCATTACCTATTGCACAAAAAAGTTCACAGACGCGTGTCTCAAGCGGATGGCACTCGCGCTTGCACTGGTCCCAACCGATCAGAGATATCGTGTCCATGAGCACACACATAGACACTATGCTCGAGCTCACTTTGTATGTAGATTGATTTCTGTAACCTCTGTTACAGAAACATGTTACATTGTGCCTTTACCCGCGCCCGCAAGCGTGCGCCCACTCCGTGCGCCCGCGCCGCGCCGGCTAGCGTAAGACCTAAAAGGATTCCGTTTTTGCCATTTTTGTTAAGGAACCCTAAAAATCAGAGGCTGAGAGTCACGCAAAGATTACATATCGTTACGCGATAGAATCCAGAAAACGGAAATTCGTCGAAGAACTAAATGTCAGCGACATATTATAATAGCTGTAAAAATATGCAATTTAAAGCGAGAATGGGCGAGCCAAATTGCTCGAAGAACAGCTAACCGTTGCGGGAGAAAAGTCTTCGAGTGGCGACCACGAACATGATGACGAAGCGTTGGCAGACTAACGACAGACGACATCGTGAGAGTTGCGGTCAGCTGGTGGATACGACAAGTGGCGACTTGTCGTTCATTGTGGCGTTCTAAGGGGACATTGCTCGCAGGACTGATGGCCGATGGTGTCAAAAGGTTCTCAAATGGCGTCCGCGGACCGAGAGACGAGCTGTCGGTAGGCCTCTAACAAGATGGATCGACGACCTGGTTAAGATCGCGGGATCGCGGTGGATGCGAAAAGCACAAGACCGGTCTGAGTGGAGAGCCTTGGGGAGGCCTATGTCCAGCAGTGGACGTCTTTCGGCTGAGATGATGAAGGGAAAAGCAAAGGCCTCAAATTGAACAAAGGTTTAACAGTGGCTGGTGATGATAATGATGATGATGATCTTAGAAACGCTCACCGTGCCTTTGCCCGCTTGCATTCTGAGGCCGTATTGCTTAATGTTTCTGACACTCGTGATCGCAATCAAATGACATATTTCGCATACAAAAGCTGTCATTTGATTGCGATCGCGACTGTCAGAAACGTTAGACAATAAGGCCTCAGTTCTCAGCCTGACACATCTCAGAGGGTTTATTGGGTAACGTTTTTGACGCTTGCGATCGCTATCAAATGACAGTTTTCGCATACAAAAACTGCTATTAGATTACGATCGCGAGTGTCAGAAACATTAGAAAATACGGCCTCAGGTCTATACGCTTTCTCGCTTTCTATCCACATATTGGTACAAAATCTCACCGAAATCCAAGGTACATAGATAAGAAGTACCTAAATATGACAGTGAGCAGACTTAGCTATTTCAGAGCCCATTTACTGATACGCCCACACACACCCACGTGTGTCCTTTAATAGACCTTAATTATATTGTGAATACTGTAGATGTGACGAAAGCGATCGGATTTCAAATATCAATGGATATTCAATATCACAGTACGTTTTGTTCCAACTTAACTACCTACATCGTTAAAGGACATTAATTAGTCACTTTATAAAACGGTTTCTCCATAAGACCGATCCGATATCGAATCGGATAGTCTGAAAACGCTCTGAAAGGTTTCTGTACAGGATAAGCGCTCTAACATCATCAGAGGCCGTATTTGCCTAACGTTTCTGACGCTCGCGATCGCAATCAAATGTCAGATTTAGCATACAAAACCTGTCATTTGTTTGCGATCGCGAGTGTCAGAACCGTTCAATAAGGCCTCAGGTCCGTTTGACAACTTCCACATTTGCATCATATTTGTGACTGCTTAAATGACGAAATGAACCAATCGCGAGCAAAACTGTAAAGCCTCATTCACACGAGAGCTTTTCAAAAAAGCGTTCAAATAGAACAAATAAATTCCCAAGTCGTTCATACGTCAGCGCTTTTAAAACGCGGCGCATTTTGTCGAACAATGTTGAATTTTTGACGTTCAGCGGTGGGCGATAAGTCGAATTGAATTTAACGCCGGTTTATAACGCAACGCTGCTACAAACGTGCGAATGGAGCCTAACGTACTATTACTTATTCTGTGGCCTAACGTCAAAAGGACCTCTCGATACTAAAACGCCATCTAGCGATATTTAGCGATGTGACGTGGGTATGAGTCTGGACTCACCTATCTGACTTTTTCGGAATTCACTTAATGCTATGTGTAAAGTTTTATTACATTTGTAACCACAACTTTTCCGATGCAAGAAATCATCGCGGGGAAATCTGCAAATAGCAACGAAAAATCAGTAGTGTGTCTGAAGTTTTCGATTCACACTGGGCTAAAAAATATTTTCCACACACATTTATTTCCTATGAACGGTTATGTTTTGATTGTTAGTCATATGGACCTCAGCATAGTACCGCCTCATCCAATAAATTATTTTCATACTTTCCATCTGACGTACTTAGGTAGGGGAGACCGAGGAGAGTTGTGACAGAGGAGAGTAGTGGCAACGTCGATTTTTTGGAACTTATTAACTGCTAGCGAACTCGAAATAGCGCGGGTTTTTTTTGTTCAAGTCTCGAACTATCAAACCCTTGCTGTTGCGAGCTTGGTAGCAGTTAATAAGTTCCCAAAAATCGACGTTTTCACTACTCTCTTCTATCACAATTCTCCTCGGTCTCCCCTACGGTGTATTCTAAACCATACGATCGATATTGCGAGTCGTCACAAACGTGTAGGTAGCATGGATTAAAGTTGACATCATGTCATGAGATGTGTCGCATCGCGTGTTGCGTTTACATGCTCCACAAATACATTCGAATCAAATCGATTTCTGTAACCATTTATTCAAACACTGGGGAATCGTAGTAAAACATCGACTATTGGAATCTTTAAAGCTTGATAAAGTGGGCAGTCAGTGTCCCCACCTTAGAGTAATTTACCCTAAATTTAGGGTATTTTTACGCGCTTAGGGTATTTTTTGGGGTAGAAAATTACTTAGGGTAAAAGTTTTGAAGAAAAAAATACTGCAGCTGACATAAAAGCCAAGACTATTATGGATGCATTCCAAGAGCAAGAATGTTTCGAAACGGTGTAGTAGTTTTGCTAATAATTTATTAATAAATCGTATTTATTTGCTTTGTTTTTATTTAAAAAAAAATTTAGGATAAAAAAATAAATAAAAGTGCCTAATTTAGAGTAATTTAGCGTAGCGTTAGGGTAAAAAATATATCTGAGGTGGCAACACTGTGGGCAGTTCAGGGAGCAGCCGTGTGTATTTACAAATTTATAACCACTATGGTTGAAATACACGCGCCTGTAGCTCGCACATTTTCATACAAGTAGCTGGCGCCCCCGTATGTCGATCTTCATACAAATATGACAAAAGCATGCAAGCTAAGTACTTGGGATGTGTTTTCCCCTTATTAAAACAAACCTAACCTAACCTATAGTTTCTATAGGATGTCCATTTAAAATTTTCAGATTTTTTTTTTATGACAAACGATGATTCGGACAAAAATTACGGTATGACTAACGAAGAGTATGCGAACTTTGGCGCTCCCGTGTGGGATACCTTTGGTTAGGTTTCGAAAACATTACAAGTTTGTAACAATAATTTTTTGATTTAGGTGTCTGTTTGCAAAATAATAGGTTTTAGAGCGCAAAATAATAGGTTTTATTCACAGTTTGACAATAAATAAATTCCATTCTATTCTATTCTAAATTTTTGTTAAAGGGGTTAATTTTTGTCCCCTCCCCGCTCGCCCTCCACAAGATAAACTTGGCTTGAAAAATCTCAAAAACATCAAAAAGTATATACATGTAGGTATACAATTGAAAAAAAAGGGCCACAGCAATCGATAAAAGAATTATGTATATTGAATATTTTCCTCAATGGTGCAGCGTGTGGAGTGGACCAATACGAACTTGGACGGTATTTTTATTGCAATCGTGCAGAGCTGTTATTTATTTCACTTCGTCTGTTTTAAAATTTACAATTAATTACGCACGTAATCCGCTTATTCATTTGTAGGCTAAATTAATTACAATTATTAATTACCTACTATCTCGTGCCCAAAATATCTCAATGGACTTAATCTCCGCTGAAAAGCTGCTTTTGAAATTCTCAAGTACCCACTTAATGAATTATGGGAAGAATGTGTTTTTGAGTTTATGAATGTAAGAAAAACATTGATTAGGTAAGTACCTTCTAGATTTATTTTTGGGTCATTAAGCCAGCGTCACCCAAAACTTTCGACCGAGTTGAACAAAGAAAATGTCAGCGTTATTTTTGGTTTCGCAATTCTTGTTTTCTTAGTCCAAAAATAAATTTACTTGGTAAAAGTGTTTATGGATTCTATTTCAGATTTGTGGAACAAGGCTACTTTTATGAATTTATTTTCGTACTGAATATATATTATTACTTTATGAGGCTTTTTGTTTAATTATTGGGCAGGCAGAAACGTGACTGGATTTAGACTAGATTTTTTATCAGTTTTGGATTTTAACGAGCATTATTTAGTTCTTGGGACGGCCACTAATCAATATAATAGAGTATTATGACTCTTTATTGTATTATTTGATTAGAC
This sequence comes from Choristoneura rosaceana, assembly GCA_037349165.1. Taxonomy (NCBI): domain Eukaryota; kingdom Metazoa; phylum Arthropoda; class Insecta; order Lepidoptera; family Tortricidae; genus Choristoneura; species Choristoneura rosaceana. The sequence continues at coordinate 11,717,432 of JAZBNJ010000041.1, read as the reverse complement.
ACTCTCCGACTATCGATAGCTTAATTATTAAATATTAAGGGGCTGTTTCACCACCCATTGATTAATTTTATTTGACGGATAAATGCGACGCTGTCTCTTTCTATTCGAGGAAAATAAACAGAGACGGCATGAATAAACAAGGAGTAAGATTTACAAATAGGGGGTAGACTGGTAGATAGATAAAAAACTTTATTCACAAACATGCCATGACAATTGTACAAAAACAAACGATTCAAGTTGTTACTTATAAATTAAGTTGTCACGGCACAACCGCGAAAAGGTGCTGACTCAGCATATGCTGCGACATTCTGTACAATCAGCGGCATATCTATGTAACATTGTCCTGAACTTACTTGTGTTCCGGAGCGCAAAACTATCGCCAAGTTAGTTGGTCAAGTTGTTCGTAGTCACAGTAGCACAAAGTGACATTCGAGATTCCTTGAGTGAAGTGAATAAGTAGACATTGTCCAAACTTAATGGTGACTCCGTGTCCGTGCCATTAAAACTTTTTCCCCTTAACTATCTCACGTACGTAATAAATTATCTGGACTATAACGCCCTTTGATCCAAACCGCAAACTATATTCCTTTATTATTAAGTGCTTGTGGTTACTTAAATAGTTTAACATTTTAAACGTAAGTGCTGAAATCAAATTAATCATTATTTTATCTCCGATCAAAAATGCATGAAGCGGAAACTTCGAGCCAAATATCCATCATAGTGAAGTGCAGCATATCTGCAATAATAAATTATGCCAGGCGCATTTCATCACTGCAGTCCGCACTGCAACTGCTGTGCCTGATTTCCCGAGAGCCTCTTATCAATTAGTGTTATCTGTCTGGTTTTTGGGATGAATTTTGCAATCAACCGAGTTTATATGGGTAGGTTTGAGGTGAAATATTTTTCTACTAGTATATCCATACTTAGAACGCGATCGCCTGCGCTCCCAATATTTTGACGTACCTATCCAAATTGATATTATAAGAAGAACTAGCTTTTGCCCGCGGCTCCGCCCGCGTGGTATTCGGTTATGTGAAAAAATATTTTCCCGCTTTTTTTTTTAAATTTTTCCTGAATTTTCTTTGCTATAAACCTCACGGAGCCCGAGACCTTTCCAACGAATGCAAAACCTTTGAAATCTTTTCTTGCGTTCTGGAGTTATAGCGTCAGGAAGGAAAACCCGACTTATTTTTATATAGTAAAAAAAAAAGAAGAATAACATTACAAAGGAATTCATGACGAAATATTTAGTATGGATACACCTATCAAAGTATAGTAAAATAATCGTTTTCCATCGTACAGGTACGAACACAGACGAAGCGTGGGAAGGTCGCGATAAGCCACTGGATGGCACGCGCGACCGATTTGTGTAAAACCTTGGAGACAGACATAGTTCCATAGAACAGACTAAATACAATAAAAAGTCATTCCATACTAAGTAAAACGTTAAAAGCGTAACCGCTGCACGATTGTGAGCTAAACTCTGCAAGTTAAACGTACGAGTGCTCGACACGCTAATGCCCAGTAGATGACACCCTGCTGTCATCTCTATTGCTAATGACATAAGATTAAAAAAACCAACTATTGGGACAGCGACGAGCACTCGAACGTTTTCCTTACCAATAAGCGCAGTCTTAGGAATTCGCCACACCGTTATTCGTCACCTTTTATTAAAAAAATTAATATTTTGTATAACCTTACAATTAAGACTTAAATCAGACCTAGGTGCCAGAAGAGTGAGGCTGCCCACGCTTTTAGCATTCATCACTTATTAATGATATGCAATCAAATTGTGGCGGCCTTTTACGATCTGCTTTATGGTTTGTTTATCCGTTTAATCATGTTTTGTTCTCTATGCATTCCGCTTTACTGATTCGGGAGTCCGGATCTTCAGATATGTGATTAATGATGATGCTGTTGTTTCCAGGCTGTACCAAGTCCGCGTGGGTCTGCGTGTCTCACCCAAGGTCCCCGTCCACATCGAGGCATCTGTGTCGAGTGGGAACGGCGCGGCGCGCACGGGTCGGCCCGCGGCCAACGCGTCGCTGGTCGGGGGGCTGGCGGCCAGTCGGGCCTTCCAGATCATGTACCGGAACGAAGAGGTCACGTTGCGGGACATCGTGCATTTTAGAGCTCATTTGCTTGGTGAGTGCCTGCGTGGTAAGAGTTAGGATTACTTGGCTTATGCAGAAAAGTGGTTTCCATTAGAACCATTGATCGGCGTAGTGGTAAAACTGAAGGAAGTCACGTTGCGGGATATCGTGCATTTTAGAGCTCATTTGCTTGGTGAGTGCCTGCGCAGTAAGAGTCAGGATTACTTGGCTAAGGCAGAAAGGTGGTTTCCATTCGAAACATTGATCGGCGTAGTGGTAAAACTGGAAGAAGTCACGTTGCGGGACATCGTGCATTTTAGAGCTCATTTGCTTGGTGAGTGCCTGCGCAGTAAGAGTTAGGATTACTTGGCTTAGGCAGAAAGGTGGTTTCCATTAGAACCATTGATCGGCGTAGTGGTAAAACTGGAAGAAGTCACGTTGCGGGATATCGTGCGTTTTAGAGCGTATTTGCTTGATGAGAGCCCACGTACTCTTAGTAAGAGTTAGGATTACTTGGCTAAGGCAGAAAGGTGGTTTCCATTCGAACCATTGATTAGCGTAGTGGTAAAACTGGAAGAAGTCACGTTGCGGGACATCGTGCATTTTAGAGCTCATTTGCTTGGTTGGTTGCCTACCTATATCTAGTAAGAGTTCGGATTACTTGGTTTAGGCAGAAAGGTAGTTTCCATTCGAACCACTGATTGGCATAGTGATAAAACTGGAAAACTTTAGATAAAATTAGTACCTACCTATAGTAAAACACTAGTAGCTGGATCTTGGGAATAACACACAGGCTACTTTTTATTGCAATATTTCCACGGAGTCCTGATTCTGCATGTAAAATTCCGAAATCTAAACCATGACTTAATCTTATCCAAGACATAAAATTATGCACAGTTGGTCTCCTCAGGTACAGTGAAAATTAAGAACGACCTATATAGAAGAATTCCCATGAGATTTCAGTAAAACATTAGGACTTCAATTTCACTGCCACCAAATGGTTCAAACTTTACGCATAACTCTTCTTACCTAAGTAAGTACTACAATCATCATCATCATCATGTCAGCCGAAAGACGTCCACTGCTGGACATAGGCCTCCCCCAAGGCTCTTCACTGAGACCGGTCTTGTGCTTTTCGCATCCACCGCGATCCCGCGATCTTAGCCAGGTCGTCGCTCCATCTTGTTGTACTACAATATTCTTCCTCAATTCACCCTCATCATAAGAAACCTTACTTGATTGCAGTTGACAGCCGCAACCTAAAAGAGTCGTTGGAGCGGGCAGAGTGGAGTCTCGGCGTGGAACTATGGTGCGGCGAGGGCGCCCAGTCCAGCAACCTGGCTCCAGTCTCCTGCCGCGTGCTGAAGCTGCACTTCCAGCCCGCGCAGGGGCTGCATTACCACCTGCCCGTGCTGTTCGACTACTTCCACCTCTCCGCCGTCTCTATCACTATACACACTAGCTTGGTCGCTTTGCATCAGCCTTATATCAAGTGAGTTTCCTTAGCCAGTCAGCCTTATATCCAGTATTACCATAGCCCCTCTCCTAAGCAAAATGTATGCAGGGTCATTTTAATAAATGGTTATGTACTGACATAGACAGAAAGACAAAAAAAGAATCAGACTTTCTTATCTGGGGGCACGGCAAAACAAAACAAAGGCACGGCCGTACCATACTTTTCTCGATAGATTATTCTATAAAGTGCTTCATACTAAAGTTCAAGTTTCTAAGACAAACGAAAGTATCCTATAGGATTATTGGTTACAATTATTTGTATGAAAATACCTTTTTTTTTTTCATTCTTATTTTATCGTGCACCTGTCTAATTACACTGAGACTGAGATTGAGTGTACATCTAGAAAAAGTATGGCTGCCATTTCCATTTATCTGTGCACTCAAGTGTAAATACCGTGTCACTAGTGCCGGAAAAAAGCGGTAAGTATGGTAATTAGACAGGTGCACAATAAAATGAGAATGGTCGTTTTAATGACTGTATCTTTAGATTCCGCAGACTTAGAAGTTCGATCAGAATCAGAATCAGAATTTTTTTTTTTGCTACGAGTAGAACACAGTTACAAAGATGTTATGTTATAGTTTTTTATCCAATGTGTTCAGCGATTTTTATATTGCTTCAAGAGCTACCAGAGTATTATTGGGCTACAAGAGTATTTGTTGTTAATTTCAGCTTGATACGTCAACGCGTTCCTGAGAAAAGGGCCTTAACTTAACAGACGGATAACAAAGTGATCTATAAGGATCCGTTTTTCCATACCCTAAAATGTTTACATTCTATTCGTTAGTCGTATTATTCTTGATTCTTATTAAAACCGCTGATTTGAATCAGATAATTGATTACTTGTTTTTTTGTGTCTGCTTGCCAAGGAAAAGCATCATGCATTATGTACAAAGCTGGTAAGAACTCCTTACCATATACCGCGGGACTAAAAATATGAGAAGAACATATCTTATCGAGTATTAATGCGCACAAGTGAAACGTAACCCGTTTTAAACCACAGTCTTTGAAATAAACTATTATTTGAGCAATTGATTATTTACAGAATGAACTAAGAACATAATAATATGTGTCTTTTTCCGGTAGTATCGTGCTCTTAGCTCACTTGAGATTTCTATTCCTCTTACTTATACTTTGTTGTCAATCTACTATACATACGCTATTCATAATTATTTAAAACATTGTTCTTCATTGTAGCACCCCTCGCTCAAGTAAACAATGGGGTAAGCTGATGAAGAGTGCGGGCACCAACTTCAGTTCCTCGGGGAGCTTGGAAAACATCCTGTTTGGGTCTTCAGCTAAGTGCACAGGTGGCAACTCCAGCAAAATCGCACATGCCAGGTTTGTCACCTTATAAAAAGGTATTTTTGACCTGACCTTAGAGCAATTGTCCAGTTGCCTAACTAACAACTAACAAGGTCCAACTTCGACAATGAGCTCGCCGGAAGAATCAAACTCGCATGCACAGCGTTCAGGAAACTTCGTGAAGTCCAATATCATGCAGTGCCCGAGGATTAGAGTTTTCAACCGTTCAATTAAAAAATTCGATTCAATTTCGAATTTCTAATCAATAACGTGGATTTAGATCAAATTGACTGTAATAAGCAATCAGACACACGAATGCTCTCATAATAATATAAGTAGTTCCGTTTTTTTATGAAATATAAACATTTAACTATAATATCTCCATTTCTCGACAGACAAGTGCATGCTGAAGTATGTGGCATTCTCCTGGGATCTCTGGAGGGGCTGCAGAATGCTCTGGCCATCTGCGGCTCCACCGGCGCCCTGCTGACTCCGGAGGAGTCCTCAACCAACTCCATCGTTGGCGAAGTGGCACAGCGAATAAAAGACCTTAGCGACACTGGCAAGGTACTACAGATAAAGAAGGGATACTCAATAACTCGCTGGTTCCGAACCTATAAAAGTACCCTTTGCATTTCCCCCAAATGCGGTAACTGTGTTTCGCGAGATGCCATCAGACATACATACATAACTCACGATTCTGACTCTCTCCGAGTTGCTTGATGATAACTCCACATCACTACAAAGAGTAGGTACACATAGACCTATAGGCTGAGTTGAATAGAAGGAAGATATTTTTCACAATTAATGAGATGCCCTTACTATAACGCTCTCTGCGTAGCGGAAACCAAAAGGTACTTAGTTATAACTATCTTCAAGTACAAGAAGAAAAAGAAGAGGAAAAAGAAGTAGAAGGAGAAGTGCCGTGAAGCAGAAGTGCTTGCACTGTTGTGTTTCGGCGTGGAGAGTAAGACAGCCGGTGAAATTACTGGCACCTGAGGTATCCCATCTTAAGCGTCTAGGTTGGCAACGCATCTGCAATCCCCCTGGTGTTGCACGTGTCTATGGACGGTGGTGATCTCTCACCATCAGGAGACCCACTTGCTCGTTAGCCATCAAGTCAAATAAAAAAAAATATACGGCACGTTTTACTTACGCTCGTTCTACCTAAAATTCTAAACCCGATAACCTGAAAAAGACTGTTAAAAAAAGATCACTATATAAAACATCTAAATTTAAAATTCCTACAAAATAAATCTACTTGGATGTCAGGTCTGATCCCTACCGAGATGCTTCTATTTTTTCAGAAGTCGGAGGCGGGCGAGGAGGAAGAGTGGGCGATGGGCGCGGCGCACGACATCGCGAGGCTTTGCGCTGAGGTGACGCTGCGCTGGCGTGCCTTCCTGCACCACACGTCAGATCGCCCGCACGTGCACCACGCGCTCGCCGCGAGGCATCACGCGCTACGGTATACAATACAATGACTCTTTTTTGGGGTTCCGTAGCCAAAATGGCAAATATGGAACCCTGATAGTTTCGCCATGTCTGTCTGTCTGTCTGTCTGTCCGTCCGTGGCTTTGCTAGTCCTATAACACAGCTAGAAAACTGTAATTTTACAAGAATATGTATGTAAACTATGCCGACAAAATGGTACAATAAAAAATTCAAAAACAATTTGTTTTAGAGTACCTCACATAGATGTAAAGTGGGTTGATTTTTTTTTATCATCCGATCTTGTGGTGTGGGGTGTCGTTGGATAGGTTTCTTAAAACCATTAGGGGGTTGCTAAAACGATTTTTCGATTCAGTGATTAGTTTGCAAAATATTTAACTTTAAAGTGAAAATATAAACCGGTGGGCGGAAAAATTTTAAAAAAATCAGGTTGGTAGTAAATATATCAAACTTACAAGGAAAACTATAACGGTTAAGTTTCCTTGAGAATTATTAGTAGTTTAAGAGTAAATAGCAGCCTAAGGTATAAAATATACCTAAACTTGGAATATTCCATACAAAATACGAAATCCTTAGAAAAATATTATTTCATTTTTTCGTAATGGCTACGGAACCCTATTTTGGACATGTCCGACGCGCTCTTGGCCGGTTTTTCACAATACAGTAGTCGTGGCATCTAGTATATCAAATAATCTGATCTTCCTTCATTACAGTATCAAACGCTTTGCGGAATGCTTCTTCGTGCTGGACAACCCGCGTCACTCGCTGGCAGGTTGCTACGACAGCAACTACCAGTCTTACCAGAGTGTGGGCGAGGCAGCACGTCGCTCAAGATACCTGGCGCTACTGCCCCCGCTGCCCGTTCACTGCATAGCACTTGACGGCGATCCTCACATCATGCCCATCATATTTGAGGACCGGTCAGTTGAAAAACTTCTCTTGATAACGCGTATCCCGAATGATGTCAGGTGTACTTGATGTCACTTTTAATATTTTCATCCAATCATCATCATCAGCCGGAAGATATTTTGAAAAAAATACTTTCTGCCAAGTTTCTTGCGGCGCATTCTTCTTGGTAATGAGGGTGTTTCCGAAAGCGCTGGTAGTTTAAAAAATGACGTGTAAAAGTGCCCATTGCGGCCTATTTACTGAATAAATGATTTTGATTTTTTTGACGTCCACTGCTGAACAAAGGCCTCCCCCTTAGACCGCCACAATGAACGACAACTCGTCACTTGCATCCACCGGTTTCCCGCAACTCTCACGAGTTCGGTGGGGATGGTAGCGGGGAGTCACCCAGAGATTCTTAGCACCCTCTACTCCTCCGTTACCTGGTGCGCTACCAAGGCCCGGGAGAGAGGAGCCGTCGGGGGCTGGGGCGTTTTCGTCCAATACTTAGTCAAAACTGCTGTGTTTTGACATACTCGTATAAGTATGTATGTATGTATTTCAAACTATTTATTATGCAAAATAACTAAACAAACACATTTAACAAACATTGAGATATAATGGCAAACTTATCCCTAGTCCCTGACCTAAGTTCTGAATTTAACATGTAACCTTTTGTTTCAGATATCAAGATACCGCTGAATTCGCAAGACGACGTTCGTTTTTGAATTCGAATGCAAATAAATCTGGTAGCGGTAAGTTTAATCACTAAAAAAATGAAATATCCCCTCATAGGATGTAACTTAAATTTGATATTTGTTCCAGATCCTTTCTTATGCACGGAGACTCTTAGCGAAGACTGCGGTTGTAGCGTAAGCTCACTAATGGATTCACGGAGACCTTCATCAGAGGCTTCCAGAGTTACTCTGACGTTACCTAAAACGATCATAGATGTTCTGGAACCACAGTTTAAGTCACCTAAGTCGACTGCTGGCATGGTTCAAGCCACACTAACCCTCGCTCCCCAAAAATCGGCCAGTGGGTCCCCTAAAAGAACTCTTGTCAAACAAAACGTAGTCGAAATGAACGTGGGTAAAGCCACAAAAAAACAATTAGAGCTAACGGGTAGAAATAGATATATTGTACAAAATAATCAAATCAGTGAGATCCAACTGCCACCGAATAATGCTTTCGCCTCGTGTTCCATTCAACAGGGACAGCAACTGTCCCGATATTCAGCTTCTACACTTCTTGATATCAACGCGACAAAGAACAATCACATGTCTAGACAGGGAAAAGATTCTTCTGACACAAACGAAGTATTCCATCAAAAGCATGAAGTAATCAGTGGTGTTAGCACCCTACCTGCCAGACACAGTAAGTCACTCGATCAACTAAGAATGGCACAAATGACGCCTCTGAACAATTCAAAGCAAATGCTGTCGAAAAACGTGCGAAATAACTCTAATACCTCAGTGAATTATCCTCCAAACACTTTTATACCGCCGCAGCAAGTCAAGCCAACAACTCTTCCCCGTAGTGTCACCACAACTGCCTATCCTACTAGCACAACTACTAGATGCGCTCCAAAAGGAGATGATTATAGAAGAAACATAAGTGAATTCAGAGAAAAGTACAAAAACCCATTTAATCCTAATGTAAACCAAAACAGTGAAGTGTTTCATAACGTAGGACATAAAGTGTACGGCTATACTTTCGGTAATCAGGGTAATCCACAAGTGAATAATGTAATTCGCAATCCTTTAGAATTCCAAAGAGGCTATAGTGTAAATTTGCCCCGTCCTATGTTGCCTCCTCGTAATTCTTACCCGCCGGTCAGTGGGAAAAATCAAGTGACTGATCAAGCTAGCGTAGTTCTACACAAACACGTTCACAGATCTAATTCTACTCACGTGTTCCACCAAAACATGGAAAATCCACAAATTGATATTGAAGCAGCTCGGAACCAACTTAGGCATGAATTAAACTATTATCTTCAAAAAGGTGATTGGAGTTACGACTTCAATACTGGGAGTTTAATTCAAAACTACCAGAAGAAATCGAGTAAAAGTAGTGATGATAGTGGATTTGTAATGACATTAGATAGAAGCAGTGATGGGACTTCTAAATCAACATATTCAAAAACTCCACCGTCAACGCCACATTCAACCATGCCTTCAGTCAGGCACAAGAAAAGTAGATCTAAGGAATCAAAACTAAATCACGCTCCAAAAGAGAACTCCAAAATAAACTCAAGTAGAGATTCGTTAACTAGCCATCATTCCATAAGATCAAGGGACAGTAAGTCAGATCGTTGTACACCTAAATCAGATCGCAGTACACCGAAATCTGATCGAGGAATATCTCGATCTGGTAAAGCCACTCCAAAGTCAGGCGCTATCACACCAAGATCAGGCTTAGTTACGCCAAAATCAGGCAGAGTTACGCCTAAATCTGGTTTAGCTACACCAAAAAGCGGTAGATCCAGCGGTAAACCAGAGAAACGATCCAAGCACAAGCCTTCAGAGAAAATGTCACAACTCATGTCCGAAGCAGCGTCATCTTCCAGCAGTGACAGCATACCATTTGAACTTAGAAGATTGGAATCATCGGCAAGTGTACCTTATAGTTTGGATCAAGGTCCAGAACTATTGCGACACTGTAGAAGCGCCGCTTCAGTATTAGAAGAGCCGAATATTAACAATACGTTTGGATCTGAATCGTTACCCAATTTAGCTCCACCTCCAGCGTTTGAATCACCACCACTTGATATAGCTGATAAAGATTTCAAAATATTGCCACCTGAAAACTTTTCAAACAAAGAAGACAAAAGGAGTAGAAGTAATTCAACTTCAAGCTTAAGTGAACAGAGTGGTTGGGTATCTAGTGGGCGTAGTTCTGGTCCATCGACCCCAGATAATGCCAGTTGTCAATTAAATCAAAATTTCCCTCCTCCTATGAGTTCCACTGAACTTTCAAAACCTAAACTTTCAAACGATGAAGCAGAAAGTAAAAAAGTGGAAGGTGACAAGATTAATGATTTCAAAAGAACAGTTCTCAATGGCGATCAACTTAGAGAGCGTTTACTAAAATTAGCCGTTAAAGTCGCTCAAAGTAATCCAAACGAGAAAATAGAATGCTGTGATAAAGAAGTGTGTGAAGAATGTACAATTTGTAGCGACTCTATTTGTACTGATAGTCAGTGTGAATACAATAAACTCATGCATAATAATGGAATAGACGCTGGTTGCAATTCAGACACGTGTACGGCTAGCTGCTTTCAACAATTTTCTGGTAATGTCTCTAAAATTAATCAAAGGCATAATTCGTTTAGCGCTATTCAAGGGAAATCTTATAACTCTACCCCTAAAATAACCAATGAGGGAACAGTTAAGAAATCACAAACAGTAAGTGATAATTTACATCCATTATTACGTAAAGAGATTTCCCCAAAATCGCCACAAGATGCTTTGAAATCAAAACCTGTGGTCAAAAAAGTATTAAAAGATCGAATAGATTATACGGAAAAATTAATAGCAGCAGAAATAAGAAGTTTAACAGTAGATCGTCATTGTAAAAGTCATAAGCCTTCTGGGCCGGCAGCTGCTGTGCAAAAGTATCACAACAAAGCTAGGTCTGAAATCGATTTAGCGCATTTCGCTGCTGAAAATGAGTATGAGCATCTACCTCCGCCGCAACAGTTTAGAGACGCTCCACCACCTCCTGATGAATTTAAGGTAAGAAAAATCAAAAAATGTAAAGGACGCTGTGCTAATTTGAAGTTAATTATTAAACCTATTTTTCCATAACTGTGCAGCTCGTTTATAAACACGAGAAAGCGTGTGGACCCTTCAATAAGATACCTAAATATTTTTACAGGACCCACCGTCGAAATCACCAAAACTGAGTAGACAAAGCAGTAAGGCCTCAACACCTTCTAAAACACCTCGCAAGCAATCAGTACAGCCATCGACTCTAGAACTGGACAATCCGTTATACCATGTTTGCGAAGGTACGAATATAATTTCAATATTTCTGTAAAAGTGTGTGCTTAATATGCTTCTGCAAATTTCTAACCTTTTCGGCTTCGCATCAGGTATTAGGGAGAGAAGAAAATTGAGGCCCCACCAGTCAGTCAACTCAAACTCCGGACTTACAAGCGGAACACTAAACAAGAGCCAGAGTACCGGAGAGTTAGCTACTAGAAACGAAAATGGTAATCACTAAGTTGTTTTCTAACTAAATGTGCACCAACATCTCAACATTACTCATTTCTTTAGCTTTTAAGCAGCCCTGCCAACATCTAATATTTTCCCATCACCAAAAAAACACTCACTTTTTTACCGCTTCCCAAACCATTTAAATACTTGCTAACTATATGTTTATGACACATAAACATAATACTTATGCACTGTCTTAATGATTTACTATTAAGTAGACTATTTTAGTTAATACTTATGATATGAGACACGAAGATGGCATTTTAACTCGTCAATATATTTTTTTGGATATATGCACAACATAGTAGGAGTAACTTTGTGCTTTTTTATCATTGCTACTTTTAATTTTCACAGAGCAACGCGAGAGCAATCTCGTCAGTATTTTCGGACTAGCAGAGTCTGAGCGACTGTTCGTCAAATGTAGAGAAGAGTTCCGACAGAGCGTGAAGTATCCAGGTGCTATTTACTCGGACTTCCCTCCCGTGGAGAACTCCTTGCCATATTTCCACATCAGCGACGAATACAGAATGTTTAACCCTGAAGGTAAAAGCGCGATTTATTGAACAGATACTGTTCGTTACTCAAACAGTCTGTACGTGCAGCCGCCACAATTACACGTACGGTCGATTTCCTAACTTATGTATCCACTTTTTCATACTAGTTGTATGGAAAAGTGGATACTTATGTTAGGGCACCGACTGTACAAGACCGCTCGTTCCGAAGCTAACGTCAAAAACTTTATGACGGCCGCGAATAATTTTCAAGAGAATGTGCATACGTTTTATTGAAATAATTGATTCTCCGGTAACTTTTCGTATTTTCTAGGACTCCATCTCATTATCTGCGTCCACGGCTTAGATGGCAATGCGGCAGATCTACGCTTAGTGAAAACGTATCTAGAACTAGGATTACCCGGAGCTAGACTAGATTTCCTCATGTCGGAACGAAATCAAGGCGACACATTCTCCGACTTCGATACCATGACAGACAGGTACACAAATTTATTTCTTAAACACAATTTAAAAATTTAAATGAAAATGCCACTAAAATTTAACCAATTTGCATTTTGCTATTTTCAGGCTTGTCCAAGAAATTCTGGCCCACATTCAGAATTCAAACGATCCAGCGCGAATAAGCTTTGTAGGTCACTCGCTTGGAACTATCATCATTAGATCGGCGCTGGCTAGACCTCAAATGAAACCTTTTCTGGGGAAACTCCATACGTTCCTTTCCCTAAGTGGACCTCATCTTGGGACCCTTTATAATTCCAGTGGATTAGTCAATGCTGGTGAGTCACTTTGTCAATTTTGTAATACTGTTCAAATTAAGGACACGAGTTGTTATAAAGACGAAAAAGGTTTTTTTAATGTCGATTTGATTAGACCGGTCACTGGACGTGTTAATATTTATACTTAGTTAAATATATTGAGTGAGTCTCTTGGACGCCTACTTTATCAACAAACTGTTGCTCGCGATTATTTCTACGAAAAATGTTTATCGTGATCCCGGGGTGATGCAATTTTCTGCGCCAAAAATTATTCTATGTCCTGCCCGGGGTTTCAAACTACCTCCGTACCAAATTTCATCTTAACCGGTTCAGTGGTTTAAGCGTGAAGGGATAGCAATGCTACTTCCGCATCTTTAATATTAGTAAAGATTAAGAAAGATTAATTATCTTTGCATCTAAATTATTCCAGGAATGTGGTTCATGCAAAAGTGGAAGAAATCCGGCTCGCTACTGCAGCTCTCGCTACGGGACGCATCTGACCCCAGACGTTCTTTCCTGTATCGGCTGAGCGAGCGCAGTCAGCTTCACCAGTTCAAGCACATCCTGCTCTGCGGGTCAGGCCAGGACCGATACGTGCCGCTCCACTCAGCTCGACTCGAGCTGTGCAAAGCTGCAGCCAAGGACACGTCGTTACATGGACAGGCTTATCGGGAAATGGTAAAGAATTCAAATTCACACCCACTTGAATTATACTCAGCTGTACTTACACCATGTTCAAAACCACCACTATACCACTCAATTCATGTTCAAAAACTCTTCACTCTTTGTTGGATCTTGGTCTTTTATATTTATCAGATATAGGGAAAAGATGGAGTTAACTCGGGCAGCGATCTTGACTTGTTCATGGGTTTATTCGAAGATGATTTTTTACAGTCCTCATTTTGACTCCTAGGCGTCACAGGTCGTCAAACTGAACCTTTTACACTATGAGATATCGAGTCTTGAGCGAGAAGTACTAAAATAATACTATAGATGGCGTTACACGGACCAATACGCAAATGATCTGTTTATAGCTTCTCCTGGTATCTTTTCAGGTGCACAACATGGTGTCTCCACTAGCAGCTCGTGCGTCATCCGTGTCCGTGGTGCGCTATGACGTCCAGCACGCATTGCCGCACACCGCCAGCGCCCTCGTGGGTCGCGCCGCGCACATCGCCGCACTAGACTCTGATCTCTTCATCGAGAAGTTCCTACTCGTGTCCGCGATGAAGTATTTCCGATAGAACATCATTCAATCTTCATAACGTAGCCAAAAATAAAAGTGTGAACGAAATTTTCATTCAGAATTTCATGTTGCATCTGCTGGGAAGTACCTACTCGACGTAAATGGGTATAGATCATAGGGCTGGAAGGTTTTTTTTTTGCTTTAGTTAACGTTTTGTATTGCGCTGTCGCGATCCAGGATGACTAATTTCAATGCTATTATTAGATTCTCGACTTTTTCATTACAAGTTTTTTGCTTTTTCTGGAACATACCGAATTCTACCTGCAGCATTAAAATCGTTACGCCGCTTCTGCCAAAATTGAGCATTTTTCCCAATGATTTTTAACGTTTGAGAACGTGATGAATAATCTGCGTTTAAATTGCATTTCTAAAAGTTTACTGATTATCTGATTAAATTTATTCACAACACAAGGTACATAAAAGTAAATTATAATTATAATCAACTAACTAAAACTATATATAAACTAAACTAAAGTTTACTTGGCTGAAACATGTTAAATGGTAAAAAAACAAACATACATTCAGCATAAAGCATATACAGTATATACTTATATAGCATTTTACAGTGCATTTTCTCTAGAAGCGGCATTTTTGGGGTTAGCAATTTATATCTTATTCGAAAACGATGGCCATTTACAAGATGGGCCTTTTAACAAGAGCAAAAAATTAAGCCACAGCTTCCACTCTTCATCTTGGGCTAATTTAGTTCTATAACTTTTGAAAAAAAAATTATATTACGATTTTTATTATAGTTTAAAGTTTGAAGTAAAATTATTGTGAAATCCGTCGTTTTGTTACGTGACAGGCTATTGAAAATACCATTTGGGTTAAAATAAACATAATGATAAAATTACTTAATTTTTTAAAGTTGCAGAACTATAGTTCCATTTGTGTAGCATAACCTATATGTTTTAATTTTTGCTCATGTTACAGGGCCCATCCGGTACTTATACTTATATGATTTTGATTTAATATTGCGAGTATGAGATGAGCTTGAACGTGTGGTAAGAATTGTAATATTGTAGATAGGTTTACATCACGAAACACCAAGGATTTGTATATTGATAAAATAATTAGTAAGACAAGCACAGAGCGGTGTGATTCGGATTTTTCACTTTTTGTAGTAGATATTAGAGCAGGGGTTCCTACACGACTACAAGGTCGCTGCGACTTGTACTTTGGAAGCCTCTGCTACAGGGATTGTTGTTAAAAATTAATGATAAAACCATTTCAGTAGGTGCATTCCTATTTTTTTGAAGAAAAACTACTTATTTCAAATAAACGTCCAGGTAATAGACACCGTAAATAAACAATTTCTACCTACTTAAAGATGACTTTTCTAGATAGTTAGGCAGCCCTCATATATAAAAAGACATCAAAAAATTGCTGTCATGGACAAGCTACACTTGCGTCTAAAGAATCGACAGTGGTTATAGGTAGAGTAGAATGTGCTCGTATTCTACTTAATCGCAACACAAATAATTTGGGTATCCTTTGTACCATTTCATACACATTAAGACGGCATGAAATGTCTAAATCAAAGACCTATTCCTTGAAAAAAAAAACCACTTGCATCTTGAAACTTCTATACTGGGAGTTTTAATTTGAATGTATCTAGGCTGCAATTCAAATTTTCAACAATTGCCGGCAGGTTACAACAAATTTAACAATAGTCGGTTATAAAGAAATAAAAATAAGAATTAAGTAGTCATTTTTATACATCAAGCCTGTCCTCTTTCGATTTGCCTGTGTCACAGGACGACGACGCAAAAAGACCTCTCGAGTGCATTCACTGAGAAAAATTGACAGGAATGAGTTTATCAATTGATTTTTGTTAGGAATTGATCTACTACCTAAAGTATATTGTTCTCTGCCAAATTAACTGCTCGTTAATTTCAATTCAAACTTCTCGCAAGTGTGATAAATTGATAATTCTATTAGAGTCCTACTGATGACGTGTGATTTTTGAATAAACAATGAAGCAACAATTTTTACTAGAGCTAAGACGGATCTTTACACCAAATAAGTTAAGACTATAATTTAGATATCTGTAGATATTATAGATGTTATTTGTATTCTATATATTGTTGTGTATATGAGCGGCATAGGTAACTATAATTATCATGTTTGTAAGCCTAATTAATTACCAAGATGAAGCTTAACTTTTGCGTGAATAGTCAACAATTAAGTTTTTTTATATAATGTCACTGGCAACTAATTTTTTTTCATTTTGCTTTTCGATTTTCTAAATTAATTAACTGATGTATTTTGCAATACACTAGCATTCACGCAAGAGGTTTAGTTTCGTTGACTCGTAGGTATACCTACTGACTTATCTGTATCTAGGTACTTACAAATTAGACATTATCTTCCTATCACTTTTGTCATAATGTGTTTTAGGAATTTATGTTTTATGCACGCTCTATATTTATCTTATGTCTAACAATATCATGTCTTAATGTTTTGAATCAATTACGTTACTGATTAAATCATTCCGATACATGTAATATTATGCATCAGAAAAAAACCGCGAAATGTACCCTATCTCATAAATACCTAAAGGAAGCTTCAGTTTGCGTAGGCGCACACCTTCGACTTATCTCATTAATTGTGAATTGATGTCAAAATAATAATGATTCTGCTAATAGCTGATCATAGTGCCCGCGTCATTTACAAGTAAATCTATATGTCACTTCATCGGACGTATAGTTTATGAACCCTAATCAATAACATGAGTTTAAGCAGAAATAATTAACGAGGCCTCAAAAACAGGCCATAGCCTTAATAAATATATTACACGTTAGAAATTAAAGTTGTAAATTTTTATCGAATTTTAGACTGATCTTTAAAAATATACGGTCAATAAGATATCAATAAGTTTCATAGACTATCTTATTTTGTGAGTAGAATATTATTTTACGAACCTGATAGTTGATATATCATGATATCTTGCTCTGTCCACTTTTTTCTTAATTGATGTTTTTTCAGGGTATTGGAATATTATGCGATTCAGCCAAACAAAGCTATTATTGTGGACGTAAAAAAAACATCCACCCTTTTTATTAGGTACACAGGGATATTGATTGGAATAAAGAGATATCAATGCTCGAGGTTGCTTTGAACTATAAATTGATGAAATACAATAAAATTAAGAAGGCTGGGTGAAACTTTACTTTCACATGACGTGAGCAAAACGCGCCAACTTTTTGCCCATACAGCATACCAACTTAACCTTCTTAATTTTCTATTGTAACTTTTATGAAGCGCATATTATTCCAATGATTATTAGATTTAATGTGACGTAGGTACACGAGGGTAGAATTAAGTAATATACCTCAATTTTGCTCACGGACGTTGGACTTGCTTGAATACTGGAATCTGTGTAGATGTATGTGTAAAATGGTGAGAGCTCTGTAAATATTAAGTATGTAGAAGAGGAAATCTTATTTGTAAATTAAATTCGTATGTTTAATGGCAATGTGTCGATGTAATACACTTATGATGATAAATAAAGATGGTAAAGCCTATAATTGTTGTTTTACCGAAATACCTTGCAAATACCTAGGCAAATTCGTAGTTTCCAGTTGGTGATCTTTTTTTATAGGTAAGATCAAAATACGGTCAAATTGCATAACGTTCGATATTAATAACTTCTTTTATCATAAATTTACAAATTATACGATCTAAATGCAAATATTAGTACCTAATCTATAGGTACTGCTCATTATGTAGGTATGACGTTCAAAATACACAAAGTTATTTCGTCTTTTTTCATGTAGCTATTTTTCATGAAGCGTTTTATAATGTTCGTGTTTATTTTTTTCGCGTATTTTACCAGTAAGTAGATTATTTTATCAGTTGTACATATTTTCACGCCTGATGTCGACGGAGCCCTGCTTCGCGGAGCTTCTATTTCTGGGCGGTCTGCCCATAGGGAATCTGAAGATACCTATTTACCTATTATTAATGTGTAATAATGTCGACACTGAGGGGTAACGATTTGTTAGAATAATGATTTCGACTAAAATCAACATTTTATTTATACCTTTAGGTACATTAATCCTTACCTAAATAAATCATTTCTTATTGAAGAATGTTTCAATACCTGTAGATTACTTTTTGAATTACTTATGTATTAAGGTGACATCCCATACAACAATCGTGATTTATTTGCCGATTTTTTTGTTTATGTCTAATGTTGTACATACAACGGTATGGAACTCTTCGTGCGCGAGTCCGACTCGCACTTGTCCAGTTTTTGAAAATTTTGCCCATGCAAACTACAGGCTGCCGGCACGGAGGACTTTAATTTACCCGACTATCCAAAGGATGGTTCTTTTGAATATTGTACCTACTCGTGCGGAGGCGGGGCGGGGGGCTAGTACAAAATATAAATGTATAATTACTTAGTGTCATCCACGGAGACGCGTGATTTTTTCAAAATAAGAAATTTAATGGCGTTGTTAATTGTAATAGAGTTTGGCCATCGAAACGTGATACTGAGATATTATCGCGAAATTCAAAAAGTATCCCTGTATTAACAAGCATTAGAAGTACACACTGACTGCAGGCATCCATAAATCATTTTGTTTTATACATTAAATTTCAAATTTTATTTCAAAATTATCAAAACTGTTTAATTCTTGTTAATACAGGGATACCGTAACTAGATTTTTGAATTTCGCGGTAAAATCTCAGGTATCACCTTTCGATGGACAGACTCTAAGAACCACGGCACACTGGGGACCTAGTGAAAAAGGGGTTAATTCTGCAGAAGTTGAACAGCTGATTTCGACTTAAACCCCTATACACATAAAATAGAAAATAGCTGTGTAATTTCTGCAGACTTAACCCCTTTTTCACTAGGTCCCCAGTACACACAACTAAAGTGTTACGTTTATTGTGACCACAGCACGCGTCATCGTTAATGACTCTACCTATACCAGTTTTATTCTAGAATTTCTAGATAGCGTGGCGTGAGCTCACGCAAGCATCGCACGCGGTTTTGTTTTAAAAACGTCTCTTAATTTTTTGTCTTGGCAACACCTCAGATATGTTAGGTTGGTGGCATTGGAGCTAGTGATGCGCAACTTAGGTGACATATATCGACATAAACGTAGACATTATTTTAATTCTTATCAAATTGTAATTTTTTTTTATAAAATTACTTCAAAATAGACGACAATACTTTTGAATGATTTTTAATAAAGGGAATTATATTTCTGACCAATCGCAGCTAACAATTACTATGCTTTTACTTCTTTATCTTAATATCGACACATTGCACGTCCAGCACTTACTTCCTTTCAAATGTCTGCTTGACAGTTGACTTGACATGACACTTTTTTGAGTTGAGAGCGAATGATTGTCGCAGTGAGCGAGCTGGGCTGGGTCGCAGTCGGTGGTTACCGCTTTGTATCTGGGCGTATGTTATTTTTACATAAATCGAATAATATCAAATTTTATATTAAAACGTAACAGTCAAACACAGCGAACAAGTGTTTCATTTAGCAACGGAAGTGCTCTTCTAGAACTATTAACGGACTTATAGGCAATGGTATCGCGGATGAGTAATATTTAATAGTAAAGTGAATTTATATACACGAAAATGGGTAAATTATTGAGTCTTTTGGCCCGGGACGATTCGAATTGCTGTTCATCGCCTCGATACGATATCTTTTTGGATTTTGAGAACGCGGCGCCAACGGAAACAGAGAAGGAAGTGTACGAAGAAGTGCAACGAGTGTTGTTGGAATCGGAGATGATACTGGAAGAGATACAGTGTTATAAAGGGGCGGGCAAGGAAATCCGGGAAGCTATAGCGGACCCGTCACGAATATCCCAGGAGCGAGCCTGGCGCTCCGTCAAACCGCTGGTCGACAAACTTCTGCGCTGCTACAACCATTCGCTAGAGCTGCAACGGGTGAGTAATCTAGCTGAGCAATAAGTAATCAAATACCGCAGTAGTCGGCGAAAACACAAGAGTTCATTATGTGTTAAAATTAAATTGAATCAAATGAACTAAGAATTAACTTTGTAAGACAAAGTTAAGTCAAATAAAGTATATTTGAAATATAAAAGTGTATTATGGTTCACTGGTGGCCTCTATAGATACTAGACTCTGGACCTATATCGCAGAGGCTGCTAGTTTTTACTTTATGATGTGGTTTTTTTTGTTTAGAAAAACTGTTTTATTCTGAACAAGGGTAGTACCTCGTTATTTTACTACTTGTTGCCCACTTTGTGTAAAATTAGTTTGTCCCATCCTTTGGGATTATTGCGCCTTAAACAAAATCAATCTAAATGTTAAAGCATCGTTACCTAGAGACAAAACTTTGCCTCTATAAGATTTAGTTATTATTACCCGCAAGAACAATTTTTCTGAAGTAAAAAGTTAGTACATCCTGTGTACACTTTTGTAATTACACAAGTGAACAATGATATGCACGCATCAGCTGTAAGCTGCCTGTGCATTATAAATAATAATAATAATCCATGTAGTAAATATATCTTCCTCAATATGTTCACAATCACCTTTTTAAAGTTCATGAAGATACTCTTCTCTATTCTTTTATCTCTTACCTATTTCATTCTATAAACATGTTCAATTCAAACATTTATTTTAACTGTTGTTGTAATTTTAAACCAAGCATTATGTCAGGAAACCATTTATCATAACTTTAAATCCATACTAATATTATAAATGTGAAAGTGTGTTTGTGTGTTTGTCCGTCTTTCACTCTGTAACGGAGCGACGGATTGTCGTGATTTTTGGCATAGAGATAGTTTATGGGCCCAAGAGTGACATAGACTACTTTTTATTCCGGAAAAATGCACGGTTCCTGAGGGAAAAGCATGCTATAACCGAATATCATGCAGGCGGAGCCATGGGAAAAACCAAGTTTAGATCCTCAGTCAAGACTAGATACTATTGAAATCAATTAGCGAATAACTAACCTATGATTAATAAGTAGATGTAAATATTTATCATAATTCTGTTAATTGTGATAATACTAAGGAAAATAAATAAATATCATAGTTTCAAGCCACTGTTTCCTTTTGATGGAGCATTATCAGGAGAGTGCTTATCAGTTGTGATTACATGTCAGGTGATAATGGGCACAAGAGATAGTGCAAACTAAACAAGTCTTAATGCAAGCATTAAGTATACTCTTTATATCAAGTATGTGAAGGCTAGGTAGAAACAGGATATGTTTATATATACATCAATATTTATTAATTTTAATGGTACTTGGAAAAGATATAAGCCTAAGTATTATTTTAAGTTTTAATAGGCATTACTTTTATTATCTGATTGATTACAGTTGACTAAACAATAATGTGTTAAACAGATTTTTTTTTTCTTATTTTCTAAAAAAAACACATCTGCTCTGAGGCCTTATTGTCTAACGCACTAATGTGTGGCATTTGGCATCTCTTTCTACCATCACCTTATACCATGTGACAGAAAGAAGTGGTGAAAATGATTGTGCTTCCATAGTGTTAGACCATACATAGGTACTTACAGATCGAGTGTCGATTTTGAAAAAAAATCTTCTTTGAAAAATCTTTTATCTCAAATAATGTCAACAAAATTTAGAAACCTTTGAAATCCATATTAATATTATAATTGCGATAGTGTGTGTTTGTATTTTTATGTTTGTCCGTCTTTCACGCCGTAACGGAGCGACGGATCGACGTGATTTTTGGCATAGAGATAGTTTATAGGCCCGAGAGTGACATAGGCTACTTTTTATCCCGGAAAAATGCACAGTTCCCGAGGGAACAGCGCGCGATAACCGAATGCCACGCGGGTGGAGCCGCGGGCAAAAGCTAGCGATCTATAATTCTTGTTTCGTATGATTCACATTTCGTTCGATCGTTACTTGCATCTCCATATTCTCCATGCGTAAAAAACCCATTTATGTGTTTGCGTCAGCTGTTAGCGTATTTACGTAAAATCCGCAAGCATAATAAAGACAATAACGGTATGGGTGTAGCGGTACTACAATTTTCGCTGTTGATTTTCGCGTCCTTTTATGTTGGATTTAATGTAAATAATTTTGTATGTATTTTCTCTCTTTTGAACGAAACATCGTTTTTTCTCTTTACCTCTTCTTTTATCCTCTTTTTTAAATAAAATGTTTTCTCTTAGCTACGTTAGCTGGAAGAGATCCCTTTTGAGGGATAAGCTCGCCTTTGTTCTCCTCTGTGTATTTGTATTTTTATTTTTATGTGCATTAAAGAGTTTTCATACATACATACATAAAATCATGCCAGTAGCGATACATTGCGGGGTCACAATGAGCACCGCAGTATCATGCTACTGGAACGGTTTTACTGGAATAATGTGAACGGGGCATAAATTGATGAGGCCTGGAAATGGATCTGAGCTGTCATTGTGTTTCTTTTCCATCCCACCCCTCTAGCAGTATGTAAGTCCGAGTCTGAGGGGCTACTACGAAATTCAAAATGGAAGGTCGTATCGTACCGTCCCTCTCACTCTCGTATAAATAACATAAGCGTCAGCGGGACTGCAAGATACGAAGTTCGAATTTCTCACTTCGTAGTACAGCAGGGAAACTCGTAACTCGAAGTTCGTATCGTACCGTCCCTTTCGCTCTCGTATTAAGCGGTATAAGTGTCAGAGGGACCGCACGAAACGAACTTCGAGTTTCGAATTTCGTAGTAGCCCTACAGGGCTTGGCTCAATAGGGACACCCCTAATCATGCTAAGTAAACCTACCCTTCGGTGATTGCCCATCATGCCACTAACTCGTCCTACCCTCAACCCTTCAAGCATCTGCAACTAAGTAACTTAGCCCATTCAAGAAGTATCAGAAAACTTTTCTACTGAAATAGAAAGTCACAAAGCGAAGTTACTTCCAGCAAGTCACATTAGGTATAGGTACTCTAGACTAGTCCTATATTTGGGATCCGTAACCCATTAAGAAGCCTAAAATACGATACAAAATAAGTAAATCATGGACTATAGGTAGTACTATTATATATTCTATAGGACTATACTATTTAGATAGTGCCACGGGAGTTGAAGTACCTACCACATCGTTTACGCTTCGCGCATACCTCTGGTTAGGTAGGTATTAGAGATGCGCTGAGTACAAATTTCACCGAGTAACCAAGTACCGAGTATACTCGGTTCAAAGTTTCTCAAACCGAGTACTCGGCCGAGTTACTCGGTCTAGTTTTGGGGCGCGAAAACAGGTTTAGTTAGGCAAGGGAATCCCCGCCTTCTCCCCCGAAAATTATTAAGTTGTTGTTTTAAAGAAAAACACATTCGGTCCGCACATTAATTGCTTAAGTATTAACAATTGATAATTCTCATTTTCACTGGAAGACGAGGCGTTCATCGTGAGAGTTGCGGGAAACCGGTGGATGCAAGTGGCGAGTTGTCGTTCATTGTGTTGTGGCGGTGCCTTTGTTCAGCAGTAGACGTCTTTCGACTGATGATGATGAATTCTCATTTTTGTGTTTTTAATTAATAAATACTCTTAGTAACATTTTAAATCAGCCTGTTTTATTATAATACATATGATTCCTCTTAAATAATAATTTAATAAAAGAACCGAGTTATTCGGCCGAGTACGAGTATCAAAAAAACTGCTGGAGCCGAATACACCGAGTACCGAGTAGTAAACGAGTAGGTACTCGGCCCATCTCTAGAAGATAGCTAGGTGTGGTATTTAATTAATTATTAATAGCAGAAAGCTAAGCCTTGCGTAGGTGTGTATCTCACCGTGAAGAGGCTCGCTCGCTGCAGAGGCCTTGGTACAGGTTTAAAATAGGTCCTATTGACCTATCGATCACATAGGGATGGGCTGACCTTTGAAGGTCGCAGTTGATGGGAACACTTTTAGATATTTTTTTTAATTAATAAATAGTGGGAGATTTTTTATAAAATGAGTGCTATTATCACTATCGAATGTAAATATTGGTGACGGAGGCACCGGGTACGTATTTTAATATGAACTAGCTGTAACCTGCAACTTAGTCTGTGTGCCGCAAGAAATTGGCAATTTTCTTTGACAAAAAGTAACCTATGTTAATCTAAAATAATGTAGCTTTCTATTTTCTATTAATAATTTGTTTCTAATTAGTTCAATAATTTATGTCGCATGCAAATAAATATTACACAAGTTTACTACCCTATTTCTGACCGCCGTTATTGCTGTACAGCCTCCTGTTTGTTAAAATATAGCTCTCAATACTATCTGCAACTAACTAGAAGAACTATTTTACTAAAGACTTTTATCCACCATTTTGACGACGGTCACAAAATAATAACCGGATTTAATGGAACCCATTAATTGAATTCGATTCCGTATGCATTCAGCCATCCAATAAATACGCTTTGTCTAACAATTCAATCAAGGGAAACTCGATCTCAGCACAATTCCGACGCGTAATCAGTTTGCGAGACCTTAGTAACCCCACAAATGCACCCATAACATTGAGCTACACTACGTACTCTCGCTTATTTTATACGATACATGCTTACATGTGACAATCATCCAATAAAATAACAAGTCACATAGAACTCGCGTGAGACCTATTTATATGACGTATACCGCATCCTTTGGGGGCAACGGAACCATCAATTTGTTTATTGAATGATATCAGAATTATTGAAACAATTATTTTGTTATCGAGTCTGCGCAATCAACTCTTCCGTTCAGATTTGCGGCTCTTACTTGTTACTTCCTCACTTTGTCATTTAACCGTATGTAAGTTGATGTAGTAATGTATCAGATAGTATTTGGCGCCTATTAGCGACTCCCTCACATAATTTTTAAAATGGGACTACTTTAGGATATATTTCAGTTCTTTCATGTGACTAAATGGCTTAGTTTTCCCTAATGCTCAATCAGTTGAAATTTATGGAGGTACCTACGACTATATATTTTTTTTACGTTTAACGCGATAATTTTGAAACTTATCATTTGCGACAGATATAATAATGTCGTCATGGGATTTCGAATTTAATGGAGTGTTTGAAATGTCCAATCCACACTGGCTCCCGTGGCAATTATTTCTATCTGAAAGGAAACCTGTGATTAGCAATGGGTAGTGTAAGGCCGGTGATGTAGATAATGCAAAACAACAGAACTCTTATAATAATATATGGCATCAAGTGGCATGAAGATACATAATTATATATAGGTATGTGTGTGATTGCGGAGTAGCGAAATAAGTAAATTTATTTAAGTTAATGGATTATAGGCTCTTCATAACGTACGCTACGCTGCTATAATCAATTCAGCAAAAGCAAACTCGAGATATTTAGACGCAATTAGTAACCATTCATAATAATAAACATTGTCCTCGTATTTAATATGTATATTATTGATGGAGTTCCACCAAGTGCAGCGTTTCCTTCCCGTCACTAGCAGCAGGATGTTTCAATTTCAACACAATAGCTGCGTTTAGCTTGCCGTTACCGTAGTTCGTGGCTCATAAGCATTTATTAAATCTGTTGTACCAGAACATTACATCTTCCACAACTTACTATAGAAAAATAGGAAAACTATTGCCATTTCTTACCAGTTTTATTATACACACATGCATACCGTAGGTAGGTTATTAATTGTAAATACTTTTAAAACGATGTATTCAATAAACACTTCATCAATGCTCGTAATTATCAATGTTTTAACAATGTGATACAATCCAAGCCACTTATAATTGTTGAATAACTTCTCATGCCTGTGCTTAATAGCCTGCAATATCTACAAATAAACACGATTAAGGACTTGGCTAACGTAAAGTTATTATGTAAATCCTGATTCTTTATCATGAAAAGCTAGGTCAGGATTCAAATTTATAAGTGCTTATAAGCCAATTAAATACACGCGTGGTTAAATTTACTACCGAAGATTACTTAAATCACCTTTTTACGTCATTAACGCAACTAGGTGAACGTGCATAATTACAGCTCTTATAAAACACTAGTCACTACATTAACATAAAAAGTTGCTACCGGAACTGGCTGAAAATAATAATCTAATTGCGTCATTCAAAGAAATGCCTGTATCACCGCAAAAGGTATCAAATAGTTGCATAAAAGTACAACGCCATGCCGTTTAGTTTCCTCATGCAAATATATACTTCCCACGGAATTGTAATAAACATCTTCAATAATAGAAAAAGGGTGGTTTAACTATTCAGCGTGGAGTAGGATCCTCTGCGACAGAATCGGACGCATTGCGCCTGGTTTCGCAACATGATCGTCCCACCAGACCATATTACGTAGCTGTGCTATAACAACTTTAACATAAACATAGTTACAGCTAGTGGATCTATAAATTTGTAAGTCCGCTAGATTTTCGTCTGTTATCCCGATTACAAACCGTCGCTTTGAATGCCAGTCTGATGTGCTCCTGTGCCAAATTAAAATTAAAAAGCAGCTAAAGAACAACGAGTTTCACGATAAATACTTCAGAATTTAAGCGTGCTGAAAAATAAGTACCTACAAAATAAATAAAAAATGTGAACGAAATCCCAAATCCTTTGCCGTCTAAACTCTCGTAAACAAACTCACCTTTGCACAACTGCGATCTTAAGTTAACATAAATAGAGTTAAGTCATTGAATAGGAGTTGTCAGCTATCGAAACATATCGACAACTGAGTTAAGAAGTTCACGTCAAGACGTCGTGAAGTTTATATTAACACCACCTGTTTTCGCAGCTTCTTTGTGCTTTAAGTGCCAGATATAAATAGAGTACGCGCACATGTTATTTCAAAAAATTCTGAGACTGGTTTTTTGGCTAGCAGCTGCTTTACCGCATTGCATGAAACAGCAGCTTGGCAGGTGCAACATGCCTCATCAAATTGTTGCTCATATGAATGGCTTGCGAGGTAACTCGCTATATAAAGTTGTGTCATAAAAGGTTCACCTGGCAGGATCATAGCCGCCGTCGTTCATTGTGAACACATTTTCGGTATCCATAATTGGTACAACTCATATAATATATGTCCTGTTAAAATGGTTTTAGTATGCTTTATAATTATAATGCTAAGCTGTAATCTTAACAAAGCCCTTTATCTAAAAGTTCGTGAAGACTTCTAAAATGCTCGTATTATAAGGACGTAATTTAATTATACTACGCTGTCACAGGCAGGCCAGCTTCTCGAGAAGCTTTTGTCGTTTTAATACAAAACCCCTAAATAATTAGTGTCTTATTAAAACACGAATGCTCTTACAATAATCTGATGTACCCGAGTTCATGATTGCGCATAAATTTATCATAAGCCGCCATAAAAAAAAACTCGGCTCAGGATGGACAGGGCCTGATTAAAATGAATGTTTTCATCTGACATAATGATGTTGCCGTCTCTATCCACTGTTTGTTTATCTCACTCCCTCCTTAGTTACATATTGAGTAACCTCAGTTTGTTTGGTTTCTTTGTCATAACATTTTGGAAACGTTTAGTATGGAAGCTTTCTTGGCTCGTATTTGAATCTTTGTTCAAATGATTAAAGTATACACGCATTCAAGTAGATGAGGAGAAATGTTACCTTATAAAGGCAGCTTCAGTGAATTTCAATGAATATTGTCACAGTGGGATTTCTGACAAGGATATTTCCAATACCGAGCGCACTACTTGTAGAGTCAAAGCATTACAGTAGCAGACAATATTTCCGTTTTGCCTACTGATGTACCTGACACAGACGACGAAGTAACTGCAACCAACAAGTTACCCATTCAGTCGAATTGGCACTTGGCACCTAAACGAAACTGCAGAGGAATATTAATGCAGCATTGTCAGAATTAAATGGTGTATCGTGAATGTAATGTGTAGGTGCTGCAGAGATACAAAGGGTTTAATTGTTTTCTATTGCCTACATGTATGAGTCAGCTTCAGACAGACAGACTATCTTATTTTGCAACCTGACCTAGGACACCGGATTGGTTAGATTATAGGTGCAGATGTTACTTTAATAAATGCTGTTAACCCATTTTTATGTTATGGCGGTAAAGATATCGAATACATCTTTTTATTATCATCTCATAACAATGTATGAACATTCTGACGTGAAAAAATCTACGCAATTATCAGTTTACGAGTAACGTCGGCAGATGGTCGCAGCGTGGAGCAGAGTTAATGGTGCATGCAGGACGTTGCACCCAGCATCGAGTGCATGCTTTCTGCTCGCTGTAACCTATTCTGCATCACATATTGTTCCGGGACTTTCCATGCCTAGTGCGAAATCTAAGGCATCTTTAACGACGAGGATTAAGTTTAAAGGTGCCTCTAAGCTCCCCAATCCAATAACATTCAGCCTTGTTTACGAGGCAAAATGGCGCATCAAAGGTAAAGTTAAACCCCTTATTCATGAACTCGTGTTAAGCTATAGCTTACTCAACATTCGTTTGTTTTTACCTCATATTAAATTACCTAACCTCAATACCCATATTAATTACCTCATATTAATTTTTACCTGTTATATTTGCCAAACAGAAAAAAGGTTTTTTTTTTCATTACAGAATCTTACGTCTTATTTACGATTATTTAGTCTGCTTCTTGCATTGAATCAGTAAGATCTCTTAGCTCATTTTCTGTCCCATAAATATTTCACTATCAACTTGTGAACGCCCTACTAAATATCCAATGGGGCGAGAAGGATCTTACCCTTCCTCAACTACGTAACGTAATTGTTACTGCCACATCACCAATAAATAGGTACCTAAGTACGTGCCCGTACGTACCGTCTCTGCTTCCATTGGTAGTTTAGTAGTTTGTTTTACGATCGTCCCTACATTGCAAAGTTCTATCAGCATTTTTTTCAGTGCCTACTACCCAGGATCCTGGGTGCTCTATAAATAGCTAATACCCCCGCGGTCGCACGTGCTCGGTCCTGGGCACGTCTTAATCTAATCATGACTGGATCATGCCGACAACTTTACTCGGGTCGCTTGACATGATTCATACAATGTTATTTATTACGTGGACAAGCTTTATCGGACTTATATACGAGTGTCGATTAATAGTCAAACATGTCGACTTGTTTATCGAGAAACTTAATATCCAATTCCCAGTTCACCGAATACGATAATCGATTATTTGTAGTACTGTAAATCAGGAAATGACGGGTGTTGGCTTGACTAAGTTTGTAGCTCAAGTTTTCTGCTGGCTTTAGGTAATAATAATAATGCATTGTCATGTTACTCGTAAAACCTTGCCATAATCAACTACATGTGTTGTATTGTATTGTATTGTAAAACTCTTTATTGTACATAAAAACACATGATAATAACAGAACACAGGATAATAAGATATACAAAGGCGAACTTATCCCTAAAAGGACATGTGTATAAGTGCCCCGAATTTCATATGCCCGAATGTATATTTTCTAGAATTTTCATTTGCTATAAAGTAAGTTATTTCTGAAATAGTAATTTCTTCAGAGTTGGTAACCTAACGTAACCTCAATGATGTTATATCCTAACCTAACCTACTGCATTCTAGAAGATGACATTTAAAAAAGTCATAAAAACAGCACTGTTCTATATATTTTATGGCAAACGTTGGTATGGATGCCAAGTGAAATTCGGGCAAGTAAAGGTAAACGGTGTACAAACAGCCTTACCGCCACATTATATCATAGTAAAAGACTTTTACTATGATTATATTGACTTAGTAATGTGAAGCTTCTTATAATCAAAGCAATTTTTAAAGCTCCCTATTGGCCAACATCTCCCTTTGTAGCTAAGCTACGTTTGGCGAGATACATCACTTTTTCAATCAGATTGTCATTTTATATTCGTAATAAAAACCGGACGCAACCCTCTTATTTATAAGGCCTCGGCCCTCTCAGAGCTTTCTACTGGATGAAAGAAATAAAGTAAATAAAGCCACCACAGCGTAATATAACCGCTCCAATCTCCAACAAGTAAATTAGTCTTAACTAGTGTTAATTTAATAGATCCTAATGAGTGGCCGGGCGCCGCCGTCGATCATGCGTGCTTGTACAACTGTAATCTTAATTACACTTTGTAATGTTACGTGCTTTTTATTGCGATGCTAATACAGTTAATTTATACATCAGACCAGTTAATTGCAATGTTATGGTTTGGCTATAAACGTTAAGGCGTTAAGCGCGTGTGTCAATCATAAAAAAACACTTCGTCGGCCTAATTCGTCAACTTGCTAAGTCCACTTTTGGGTGAAAATTACTTTCATACTTGTCAGAAAGTGCACACTATTCTCTACAGTTTGGTAAAGTATTTAATATTATTATAACGGCGACATCAGCATAAAATAAGTTTCAAATCTTATGCCCGAAAAACTGCTGTGTGGAGGTGAACACAGAAAATCTTCGGGCTTTAGTTTTACACGGTTACTATTCGCGATGCCACGTGCTGTTGCGTCATGCGATGTTTTACTGAAAAATCGGTTTATTTGAGTATGACAACAGAAAATTATCAACAGGATTTTATTGTGTTATTTCTCATAGTTTTATGACTATGTTATTTAACATCTAGAACATAATTACCTAACCATAATTATCTGTTGCTAATTGTTTAGTAAAATGATCTATTTTAGGTGTAAGTACATCTTAATTATTAGAGTGATTGATTAACACTAAATACAATTTTTATTACTGGCTGAAATGGTTTTATCGTAAAATAATAATAAACAAAATATTATGCATATTTTCTCCAGCATACTCAATTTAAGTCTAATGACTGCTAAGTCCTATATTTAATTTAACCTTCAACACGAAAACCTGCTAAATATTTACTCATTTTTATTATTTATTTATTTATTTAATTTGTGAAAGATACGGGATTTTCAAAATTTTGATTAGTTAACGATTGAAGATTTTATGCAGTTTTTTCAATGTCCTGTAAATTTAGTCAAAATCGACTGAGAAGGTTAACAATTTAGGCCGACGACTTTGTGTTATTGCTACAAACTACCTCCGTTCTTCACACGTACGTTTGTAAAACTACCCATCACGTGTGAGGCGGTGAAAGTTTAATAACACTGCCACATCTGGGAAGTGTTCTCGGATGTTTATAAGGTGTTAAACGTGGGTTGAGCGAGATCTTTCTAAATCCAAGGTTCTGATTTACCTTGCCCTTGGCCTATTTCGTAGCGGAACAATCAGTGTCTTGTGTAGACACTGTCTATATGAGCGTGGCTCTCCGTTCTCTTGCTCAGCTGAAGCCACATTTTCCGCTTTTACTGTTAAATTCCATGCGAGTAACTAGCGTTTAATTGGCTATCGTGCACATGACTCACTGTTACGGATTGTAAAAGTATGATCAAATTTATCTGTATCTGCGTCAGACAAACCACATTACAGCGAATACCTGAGATGTGAGCTTGATGTCGTAATGCTTAAGAGTCTTCACTCCCAAAGTGTTGTGTAAACTTACCTTGTTCGAAGACTTCAAGAGTATCGGGCAACATAGTTATAGGTGATGAAAGTTTATATGGCTTTAAAGCATGACCTCATCTTAGAGTTATCCTCCCTCTGCTTCCGCGGGTGTGTCGACGATATAAAAAAGTAACTTGACACGTGATATGATTCATATTCCAATTGATGTATCACATAAGTATGGGAATAACTAAACTCTGCTCTGAATTTAATTATTTACTTACCTTATTAGGCTATTTCCATTGTGATGCGTGTGACACATGCGATATACAAAAAACAACAATAAATTGAACGGCGCTTAACAAACTTTTGTAACTTATAAGGAAATGACTAACTACTAGTGATTAAAATAAACAGCGATGTAAAGAACTGTTAGGCGATAAATTAAACATTTATCAAGCCACACATAATTTCTAGAAGATCGCAAATTAACGCATTATTCATGTCTAGATATTAGCATATGCTCAGAGTTAAAGTTATCGTTGATTGACGATGGTTCCGTGTTTACAGATTTTAAATAACTCTGATAATATACGATTCTGGTTTATCTTTATCTTTAAATCCGCAGTCAATATAATAGTACCCAAAAGCCAGTTGAATTTGAAGTTTGCTGTGGTTTCTTCTTCTACACCCCGCTCTTGTCGTTGGAGTAAATCCCCACTGTGTGCAGTCGTTTCGTTTCCTGATCAAAATTCAAATTCAAATATTTTATTTGCTTTTAACCACAAATGCGTGCAAATACACGATGCGTTGCTTACATTACATTCGACAAAATAAAATGTTATTCATCCACTCATACGTACAAAAAATCATTTATCTTGGACCAGTACGCCAAACACAATACCAAAACACACACAAAACACTTCGCTAAAAACAATATTCATAACGAATTCTTCCCGAGATCCCCTCCCTTCCCTTTGGTGGCTCGGGTCGCCAAGCTCTCAGTGAATCAGTACGGAAGCATTATTTATTTTATTTCGCCCTTCAAAGAAATAGGTCTTGAGGCCAACATCAGGGCGATACCTTATTTTATACAAACCGCTTAGCGTGACTCACGGTTCGCTTAATTCGAACCGAATTCATTTTCATAACACTGTCAGAGTACCGGAAGTTAACTATTAATTATGTAGCCTATTTCATACTTATACAACGTCAGTTTCGGACCTTCATTTGTTGGGGTCCTAACCTAATTAATTTATAATGAAAGCAAAACCATGTCAAGGGTGACTTGTTACTGCCAACTTGTACTACAAATTAGCAGAACTCCTAAGGAGGCAGCACGCTAGGGTGCCATCTTGGTGCGAAGATGCCGTAGAGGCGGGAGAAGTGTAATACAACATGAGCTCGTAATTGAGTGTTTCTGAACATGAAACCCCTTGTACAAGCAATAACAATAACGTCAATACCAGGAAAATATAAATTCTCGATAAAGGATACCGCCGTTTGACCCATTCATTACGAAACAGGACCGAGGGAATAGGCGTAATTGCCGACATTCGATTCGTTAGTACTGTAGGTACCCACGATTGCCAATCCTTATTCTGAATCTATGGACAACAATGCAGTCGAATTGAATCGCTCAGCTCCTACTCGCATATGGTTTTTCCTTATTAACAAGAGTGAATAGGCACGATCCAAAGATACTTACGAATGGCCCAGAATCAGGGTATACGCAGCCTAACCGACTAAATTACAATTGCTTCCTGACATTGTTTATAAACGTTCCACAATGGAGCCCGATTTCACTGGTCTGTTTCTATAATAAAAAGCTAATTTTGATCATGAAACTACCGTGAGACTCACTCATATTAAATTATATTGACCGGATTACTCACGTATTAAATCGAGTTTAGCTCGACATGTTTCGGGTTATTTCGAAACCCTTCATCACTGGAGCACGCGACTCGGCGGCTGCCGCAACACGCGCACTACGCGCCACCGCTCTGATCGCGCGACTGTCCGACGAAACTAACTCAGGCGCACAACTACCCTCATTTTCATCGTCATTTTTATTGTCACTATCAAATGTAGGGTAGCACACAACACTAACAACATCGTTCCGTAAAGGCACGTTTACACCAACCGATGACGCAGCACGAGTATTTAATACTGTTTTCCAACTTGGGGGTACCGACCAACCACAATCCCGGTTAAAATTCGGATGACGACCAATCTCAATGGCTTCACGCACTTTCCGCGGAATGAAAAACTTTTCTCTCGCAAGTACAGACACCTTATCAAATCTGATATACCCTACATTTGATAGTGACAATAAAAATGACGATGAAAATGAGGGTAGTTGTGCGCCTGAGTTAGTTTCGTCGGACAGTCGCGCGATCAGAGCGGTGGCGCGTAGTGCGCGTGTTGCGGCAGCCGCCGAGTCGCGTGCTCCAGTGATGAAGGGTTTCGAAATAACCCGAAACATGTCGAGCTAAACTCGATTTAATACGTGAGTAATCCGGTCAATATAATTTAAAAAGCTAATTGTTTAATGTTGGGATTAGGCCTTTAATAATATTATTAGGTTATTAGGTCAATTAATTAGAAAGTGTAGCGTATTGAGAAATAACGAGATACCAACTGAATTATTAATGTACTTTCTCTTTGAGGGTATTTTTATGTAAATGCGTAGTAATTCGGGAAACTTCCAGTCAACTAATCTTTGCAAAGAGGCATCAATAGGCGAGGCAGTAGTTCTTTATTAGCCTCTCGGGGTAAACTTCGGGGGTGGATCTCATTATATCTCCCTTAATATCCTTCTAACTTCACTTACTGTTACATCTGTCTGCAACTGCTCAGAAGCCGAATATTCACGTGGATTTGTAGATTAAATGTGTATTAACGTGATAATTGAAATTAGCTTTTATTACCCAAACGTTTACAAACTCTTAAGCTTCTGTCTTATGTAAAAAGTAATATCTATCACGTGACTTTGCCTTTGTGATACAGAAAAGCAAAAGCATATCACCTTCACTATTTTGCACTTTTTTCACCGCTTTATGTATATTAGTGCCAAACCATTTTTGAAGCGTCTGCAAGCACACCGCGGCACTATCGTTTTATCACTAGGTTTATCAAAGTACTTACTAGAGCATTGTTTCCTAACCTGTGGTCCGCGGACCCCTGGGGGTCCGCGAGCATATGTGTGGGGGTCCGCGGTCCCATACGTATCTC
The DNA here is from genome assembly GCA_037349165.1 of Choristoneura rosaceana. NCBI lineage: Eukaryota > Metazoa > Arthropoda > Insecta > Lepidoptera > Tortricidae > Choristoneura > Choristoneura rosaceana. The sequence goes on along the minus strand of JAZBNJ010000041.1, from coordinate 11,682,866 downwards.
TCTTACTTAGAACATAAACAAAAATAATATTGTCCGAAAATGGCACTTTTTTTTCACTCAGGGGTCCTTTGCATTATGCTTGATTTCCTTGGGGTCCACGGCTGAAAAAGGTTAGGAACCGCTGTACTAGAGCATGCGATCTAGAAAAGTTTAAATTGAAATTTTATTTATACTCCTTACTCCTAAGGAGTTTGGAAGGTGTTTGAAGTTAATAAAACTCAATTAAACTGTGGCTCAACTGACTACACGTTCAGAATGAAAACCCTTAACCTTTCATAACGAGAAAACCAAATATAGTCTTACCTTGCCACATAAATTTATATTAAAAATATCTTCATAGATCAATAAAATAACTATATCGACTGGAAGAAATAAGCCTCGTAAAGTATTAAACAAACCTCGATTTTTACCCGACTGCCCAAAGGAGGGTTGTGTTTTTCGAGCGTATGTATTTATATTTTTATATTTTACCACAACTTTAAGAGATGATATATAATTTAAATAAGTTTTTGTTAATAAATTCATTCTTAATACAAGTTTTTTGCTAACTGTACTCTTTGTTGACTGTACTTGCATTTTCATGCAAACTACATTTTCGTACCAAATTTCAAGTCGATGCCATTGACCGTTGGGGTGTTCCGTCCTACGGACACCATCCTGGCCGGGCCACCATATTACTATATGGTCACCCTATGGCTAAAGCGCTAGTGCTGGTGTGGTGGCGCGCTGCTGCGGCGCAAACTACCTACCAACTGACTACCCTGGAATCGACCTGCACGCCAATAGGTAAGAAGACTAAAAAAAACTGTTTAGTCCGTCAGGTGGATAATATAATGTGCATATATTTTTTCTTTTGATTGACAAACAAAAAATGACGAGGATATAGTGCTTAGAAGTTTCGAGTGACGTCACGTAGGATTTTTACCTTAGTAAGGTAACCTTACAGTGACGTCACAAGCCCCCACTCAGGAAGTTTCATGATCTATACCTTTGTCGATGTTTAATCAATAGATAAACCAAAAAATACGTGTCTCATATTTTTCCATAGTCTAACTGTCGGACTAAATAGAATCATATATTTTAACCCAGTCGTCATCCCTATTCACTGAACTTTTACATAACTTCACGTCAATCCGACCACTGAATGTGCAACAACATATTTTATACTTGCAATATTTGACCCAAAAAAGGGCAAACTAAATAAAAGCTTCCAAAAAAGTACGCCGCGCACATGCGCATTGTATGACACACACGTCTTGGACGCAATAACCTGAATCAACCCTATCGGTCTGCCCCAGCCGACCTTCACCACTTATTTTATCATCCTTGACACCTACTCATCCGTGGCAAATTAAGGTCAGCGCTGCTTTAAGATCCTGGGTCAGACAATACTTAACTCCACCCACATGCGCTCTGAAACTTTACAATGTTCACACTTATGTATGTTTAATAATGTGATGTCCACCTACGTGTAAATTGATTAAGAAACTTTATAAGTAGAGGATACGATTAACAACGATCGGCACCCTTCTTTCTGTTTAAATAATATCGCGAGATAGAATATAAATCGCGAGTGGGGTTGCTAAGAAATTCCTGGCCAAGAAATATAAAAATTAAAAAGACAAACTACAACCATCATCCAATTTTTTTTTTATAATTTTTTGTTTAATTGTATACTGTAGTTTTTAACTATTTTATTTGTAATTATTTTATGAAAAAATGACTTTCTGCCTAGTTTCTTGCGGCGCATTCTTCTTGGCAATGATGGTCTTTCCGAAAGCTCTGATAGTTTAAAAAATTACGTGTAAAAGTGCCCATTGCGGCCTATTTACTGAATGAATGATTTGATTTTGATTCAAATCAGATTTTTGGCTAATCACCGTGTACACAACGAAATAGCCTTTTCTCTGCACAGGATGTCATTAGGCCATCCGATACATTGTACATTGGAGTGTCTTGTGATGTGTTTGATGTAGATGCCTTGCTTACTTACTTACCTGTGTAACTATTTCATAAGAAAAATGTTTCTAATACAGACACGGACCCACTAAACAACTGGCCATAACTAATTGTACAGGTACAAAGGGGACCTATTGAGCGACCAACATCCGCCAATTAAAGTGATCGCGACCATTCACAAATCCTGCGTACAAAGAAACTCCCAATCGGACGTTGAATATAAATTTCCTTCTAATATCATTAGTGTTGTCTACAGGTGGTGCCCCGACTGCTAGGCTCGTTGGTCGGCGGTGCGATGAGCCCAACACAGCATCTGGAGCAACAACAGGCGCTAGTCAAACAGTTTGCGGAGATACTTGAGTTCGTGCTCAAATTCGACGAATACAAGGTAAGATATTACACTTTTTTGCCTAGGCATTTTATATCTCCGTCTCTTTCTTTCGCCATTTTACACTAGACAGAAAGAAAGGACGAATGTCAATGAAAACGTACGCGAGTTAGACAATAAAACTACTACCACTGTTCTCATTGTCTTATTAAATATAGGTAACGTGTCACAATCTCCTTCATCGTTCTGTCTAAAAGTTGATGATAGAAAGATATAAGTAGTTCTAATTGAATAAGCGATATGTTTAGTGACATAATTGTAAGCATTTTTCAGAGAGATGACGACGAAATAATAGCAATAATGATGGATCACGTGTGATCATCAATGCGAGTAAACAATAACGAAACGTGAATTAGAATCGATATATCGTCGAGGATAGTGCGAAATCCGCTTATCTACCATACGTAAATACCGCGTATCTGCTCTATGTTTTATTTATTTAATATTTATCTTTTTCAAAGAATTTAGAGTACAAATTGGAAATTATTAAATTGGTCAGATACGCAGAATTATACAATGTTATGTTACCTAGTTATGCGGATTTGCATAATCCCCAACGATGATAATGTTTTCTATGTAGGTACCTACATATCGAAATTCTGACATAGACAACTTTAACCTGCTACCTACCTGGTACCTGCGTCTATTTAATCTGATTACTACTTATTCAATTCCTACCCTATCTCATCTGTTACGAGATCTACTTCACGCGCCTCGACAAACAAATTTTGTTGAGGAAATTTTAACAAATTGCTACAATAAAAGTAAAAACAGTAAGTAATTGTGTTCCACCCTGTAGCATGTAACTTGACAGGTTTTCTCCATCGCTAAGTGTTTCCCTTCGTTACGGCGACTTCGTGTTTCTTGCGGCGACTTAATTATTTTTGATTAGACTAAAATGCACCATCAGCCCTATTTTATGTTGCTACTCGTACATAACTGAAGCGTTAGGCAGAAGCATATAAACTCCTCGATTAGCGTCACTATATTAACATTCAATAAATTATTTAGATTAGTTCAATATGCTTGGCCGAAGGGGGCACTGTTGACAGTGACACGGCCAAATATCTAAAAAAAAAAGAAATAGAACCAGAACGCGAAGACAAACTAGAATACAGCATTATGCCATCTGTGTACAAACCCCTTGCCTAGCTAAAGAAGGGGCTAGGTAAAGAAGAAAAGAACAATATGAATGACATAAAAATTGGTTCTGATCTTAAATCTCGTCATTTTACGTAAAAAAAACGCAGGCATAATCTCAATACCTACACATAGTTTTAAAACTTTCAGACTTCATCATGCTGACCTGTTTCGATTGAGTTCACTTCATATAGAAGTGACCAATGTGTCTAACGTGTAATTCAACCACGCTTCAACGCATTCATTAATTCACTACATGACTATGACTATCCTATTAACGGATTCAACACTGTCCGCTTCGTATAGCCCAGAATACACATGTCTGTAGCCCGTAAGCTTATCTCATATGTACATACATACAAATTGACGCACGTGCGATAGCTAAAACGTGCAAGCTATCATATATGACAAGTATCTATGTGTCGTATTTGACAAGCATTTTAGTATTTTCTTTAGCCTGCGTTTTTCTTGCCAGCTTGACTTTGGGCAGAATTTTTTGAAGAAATCAACACGAGTAAACTTAGGCATGAAGAAGGTAGATCGTAACGATAAGGCAGAAATTGAATAACAATCAATCTGGTTAAATGGATGCAGAATTTCTATATGTACCTATGAAGAAAATTCAAGACCATTATAACCAACACCTATTGCACATAAATTAATTTTAAAAAATAAGTACTTATTTTTTTTTTTACTTTATTTTTCAAGACTTGAACAACATAACGAAGAATTTCTTTAAAAAGTCATAAAAAATTAACTGCTAGTTACGCGGTATTGCAGCATCACCGACGTTAATGTTCATGATGAAAATAAAAGCTTTTCTAACTAGTAAAGTATTATACTCAAAATAGGCACTTTCTGAAACAATAACTCCGTAACCTGCCCTGAACTTTATTATGGATTATAGGAACCAGGTCGCAATAATTAAAGACTATTTCAGTAAATTTAATATATTCTGAACTGGCAAGGACAAAAATCGTACGTTGACGATGCTTTTTCTACTAACACTTATTCGTGGGCCGAAAGTGCATTGAGACCAGCCTGAGGATTAAAACAAAGCTCCGGAGTCTTAGCCGGGGACGGGATGGACTGACCCGGATTCCCATTGTCTTCGCACTTGGCTGGAGCTGGGAATGTTGGAACTGTTGCGTATCTTCTTTTTAATTTGTGTGGAGATGGCATGTAGAATTCTGAAAGTAAAGTAAGATTTTTGTAGTTCACCGTGGATCAGTGTAAACTTAAATGTCTTCATTTCTTGAAATCAGGTTCGACCGACTAGTAAAGCAGCTGGCGAAAATTCTGTCTTCATATATAATCAAGTCACTTTTGTTTTTCTATTACATATAAAGTCGTAGAATATAAACTTTGCATTCTCTCTAGCTAGTCAATCATAGAAGCTACTTAGAAAGCAGACGCAAAAAAAGATCAAACAAAAACAAACTGTTTCTTTTCAATTTGCTATACTCTGCACATAAAAGAGGTGACAGTTAAGAAACAAAAGGTATATAAAGGAATATCTTGCAATAACATGCCACTGATTAGGTACCTGAAAATTTAAGGAAGGAGAATAATGTCAATTTATTTATTGTTGGTATTATGTTATTTCATTACCTTTATCCTTGTGCGCCAGTTATATTTCTGATTTACTTATTTTTGCTTGACTATAAATATAATAAATTATTTAATAAACATAAGAAACGGAACGCTCGTAGGTATTGAAATTTCTCATTTAGATTTAAATGTTTTGTAACACCTACTTGTTCGCAACCCTATGTTCTTCACGGATTATCTACATAGAAATAGCAATCTAATCCTTCTATTTCTTATTCCAGTGTGAGATAAGATCTTATTAGCACCTCTAACTATTGCCAGCGACTTATTCGTATAGGTACATACATACACAAATATATTTAGATATTTATTTATGCGCTATAATTGAAAAAAAAAAACCTGTACCCTGATTATCCCCTTTATTATACCCTTAGCTTTAGTCATGCCCAAAGTAAGACACGAATAAAATTACCATTTATTGTAATTGGAAAGTATACTAAACTGCCAACGATTGAAATTTCGCCTCCGACACAGTTTCTTTGATAAATAAATTAAGTCCTGTCCAGAGATGTCAAATTAATCAATAACATTTACTACACGCCACGGAGCTCACTATTTCATCGTATGTCAAAGTATTTATTGTTTAGAATTCATAAATTTAAACCAACATTTATTTCACATAAGCATCTCGACACAAAATAAATAAAATATACAGACAATTCGCAAATGACCGATAACAGAAACTACGAAAGACCGTTATTATACCGAGTGTTTAGTGTTCGTAAATAGATCACATGCGAGTGATTGATGTTATGTAAATATAACAAAGGACTGGCGATACATTAGATCATTGGAGCATTTGTCAGTGATAGTAATATTAGTAATTCAATTAGTTGCGGAGCTCTGTTGACCCCAACCTTGCACGGTTGTTGCTCCCTGATTCATATATTCTGTTTATATGGTTTGAAACTAAATTTACGATAAAATCGTATATTGACGTAATTTAGTATTTTAGGGTGAAGCCAGATGAGCGTAGTTTTTTTTTAATATGAGTCGCGTAATTTCCACTGCATTCGATTTTATACAAAAGTCCAATTAGTGCCACACGGCGATTCAAAATGAGTTGTACGCAAGATAGATATTTAATATGAAACCAAAATTGCATGACCGAAAACAATCAAAAAAATACGCTCGTTTTGCTTCACCCTTATAAGCAACGAATTAACCAAAGCCTGGAATGTGTAGTTAAAAACAAATGTTATTAAATATCTCTTTGTTTTTTCAAGAGTACTGAGAATAAAGTAAATCGAACAATCACCAGTGCGCTCCCTACTTGTTAGTATTTTCTTTTCGCTCAAAAGCAGTGTTATAAATACTGGTTTATAAATATCTCTCCAATTCAATTAACTCTTGTCTGCATAGGGACAAAGAACGTCGATGTCACTTTATTATAGAATAGAAATGCTTTTGGAATGGAAACAAATAATAGTTGTCTCATAGGCTATTGTTTTTTTTATAGAAATTGGAATAAATGGCTCTTCGTGCGAAAATAAATTGAACGGATTACTCACGTTTTTATATTATATGCTGGTCATGTTTCGGTTTATGATCCGTGGTCCTTTTTCAATGTGTCGTTAAGGCTTAGGCTTTCATTAGGCGCTATTGCAGACGTCAGTGTTAAAACGTCTACCATTGCTGCCGCGAGATCCTTCTTGCCTTTTGAATTTAAACCCCCGACGCAAAGTGGGGTGTTATAAGTTTGACGCCTATGTCTGTCCGTCTGTTGTTACGTAGCTCTCCAATAGATGGACCGATTTTGATGCAGTTTTTTTACATGAAAGCAAACTTTCTTCCGGCTCGCACCTCTTGAATTTTCGAAATTCATGTACGGAATTACATTTGAAATTTATCGCGAGCGTTACGGTGAGTAAAACATCGTGCGTGAGGAAACCTGCTCAAACCTGGGAAGCAATTCAATGGTGTGTTTCAAGTTCCTGATCCGCACTGGGCCCGTGTGGGAATTACGACCCAAGCCTTCTCATTGTGAGAGGAGGCCTTTGCCCAGCAGTGTGACGTATATAAGCTGGGATGATGAAACTTTCTTGCGGTGGTTCTTAGCTTTGTTTTGTAAAAATCTGTTCGGCTGTTTTTGAGATATTGAACATTGAAATGACAACGTCGAAAATTTTCAACTTTTCTAAATTGGTTGGGTTATTTATTTACACTGTTTACACGAAAGTATTATTTTATTAACGTAAGTGTAAATATTTAGTGAATTATGTTTGGCCATCGTATTTTTTCGGAAAGCAGATTTTGTTATTAGCTTCAGTAAACTTCAGTAAGCTAAGCAAGATAAATACGAACTACCTACATACATTTTTTACACTGAAACTAGTATAATAACTAGTATTATACAATAAAATACGAAGACTCTTTATTGTACACCAGAAATAGTAAGCGATACAGAAAACATATACAAAGAGAAAAATTATAGAAGTCGGTGTAATGTTGGTGTACCTACCTAATGCTAATGGTGTGCCGTGTGGTGTCGGTCGAGAATTGCACCACCCCATCTCTTCCCGTGGGTGTCGTAAGAGGCGACTAAGCGATAAACCGGAGGATGGGCAGCAGCGTCCTCCCAGAACTATCTAGTGTAAATGCGGTCGCCAACCCGCCTGCCAAGCGTGACGACTAAGGTATTTTCCCCCAAAACATAGTGGAGAGCCTTGAGGGAGACCTATGTCCAGCAGTGGACGTCTTTCGACTGACATGATCATGATAATGATGACCTACCTAATGCCTAATAATTTTGTATAAACAATAAAACCGCGTTGCGATCGCGAGTCACCTAGCTATTACTCATCAAACCTATAAGACAGTCTTAACTATCATCAGGTAATTCAGCACAACAGAAAGTCGACCTTAGAGCGACCTTGCATGACTGAGTCACGCTTTTCATCCATTATCCCTTGGATTTACGATATTCGTTAAGGTTATTTTTTGGTGATTTTCTTTTGGCGGAAACACTACGTGCTTACGTTCACTTCGACTCACTCAACAACGCATACTTAACATTTTCAGGGTCTTGAGTGTTAATTTGCAAGTTCTCATGATTGGTCCTAAGTTATTACGAATTCTAATTAAGATTGAAAGAAACTAATTAGGTATTATAACAGCAAAAACATATTTACACATATATTTTGCACATCATCGCCTCTGTTCTGATTCTACGGAAAGTTAGAGTGATGTGTCATCTCGTATTCGACCGCTTACTTTCTCAACCTTGTATCTGGCAACATTAAATTGCTTTAGAATCATCTTTATATTAAGTACGATAGTGTTAATTTCTTGTATACAATTCGGGTAGATACGAGGTTGAGAAAGTAAGCGGTCGATATTATCGTATCAAAGTCAAAGTCAAATCTCTATTCAATTTAGGCTATGATAAGCACTTATGAACGTCAAAAAATTTACCACCGGTTCGGAAAAACCTCTGTTGAGAAGAATCCGGCAAAACTCAACGAGGTATTTTTTTTTAAACATATCTGCTTAGTGTGTTATATAGCTTCAGATAATTAAGTTTTTATACACAAATAAAATATTATTGCATCTGCGTGTGTGTGAGACCGCTTTACACAATAGACAGACATTCACTTTCAATATTTCCCTTGTTTGCATGAATAGTCTTAACAAAATGCTCCATACATGATTCTATCGATCAATCAAACCACCCACATGACGCCCACTCCGCAGTAAAGGTCTTATCGTACAATTTCACATTTATTACAAGTACAGAGGTACCTACCGACTATATTATCCGTTATTTTCCTACTAGATTGTTTGAAGAGGAACACATGTTCTATAAACCCCGTAAACTCAAGGGGCATCGGAAAACGATATACCACTTTGCGATGAGTGAGGAAAGACAACCAAATTTTCTTAGCTACAGTATGGTGTGTTCCTTTTCAAGGTAAACTTTTTATGAACCATGAATATAATTTTATTACTTTACATAATTCTAGTGCCTTTCTTACGAAACCATCATCTTTGGTTTAAGGGCTTGCCACTCAATCAGTTATCATCGCAGCTTGATTAATTAAGAACTATTTTAACAAACCATTTCGATAACTGACCCTTGAATCAACGTCAACCAAATAAGCTTACGGTTCTCATTCTCTAATGTTGCGGTTAAACTAAAACTTTCATTCTACGTACTAACCAACTATTCTATTCCAGATGAAAACGCCTGCGATCCAAAATGACTTCAGTTACTACCGGCGCAGCGTGTCTCGCGGGGGTCTCATCAACCCCGACATTCCCGCGGACGAGGCCCACATCGGGGCTGAAGTCGCCAACAGAATGTCGTTGTTCTACGCTCAAGCGACCCCCATGCTCAAAGTACTGTCTGAAGCCACCAGCCAGTTCGTCAACGACAACCAACAAGACTTGGAGAACACTACGGAAACGTTAAGCACGATGGCCAAAGTGTGCTTGAGGATGTTGGAAAATCCGTAAGTGTCTTAATTCTTATTAACTGTGCGAGCAGGCAGAGTGGTATGGCTGTGAGAAGTCTAGATAATATATAAAAACCGTTACTTGATTAAGCATGAGGCATTCTATTCGATTCATTTCAAACTTGGAAATGCCAGGTCAGAACTACTGTACTATAACCGATAAGCTTTGTATGAAAACATGCATGAAAGAAAGAAAGAAAGAAAAACATTTATTCGTGACATTTTACAAATTAAAGAGAAAGAAAAAACGAAATCATGACAAATTTTGTCACGAAATGGTCCCAACTCAGCATGATGTCAACCTTGCGGCCGACGCTGGTCTTCCGTTGGAACCATTGTATGAGCATGAGTATAAGTGAAGCGAAAGAGGTGTGTAAGTATCGTAGTGTTTGGCATTCTGTAGTCTCTATCCAATGGGATACAGGCGTCAGTATACTCGTACGTATGTAATTTCAAATCGTTTTAGGTCTCGGTCAGGTTAGGACGCGGATGCTGAGGTCACTGGCCAGTTACACATTTACATCCAATTGACGCCCACTCAGGCTATTGATACGGTTCCATACCATGGTTTACCGGTCTCCAACCTCTGCACAAACCAGCTCCTAAAACAATGGCACATAAATCTCAAGTTTCTCCGCCAAACCAGATTTCCTAACTGCATACAAAGCCATCTAAGCCTATACAAGCAAGCTCGACTGTAAGCACTTATTGCGAGCGACAAGGGCGTATTTATTACATCGGGGGGATCGTATTTCGCGCCGCGCTCGCTCGCGATATCGATACGCTGCCCAGCGAACCGCTATCTTTAACACAAATAAATTATGATAATTCAACTGTCACTTCGTTAGTCGGCCGATGTAGGCCGGTTCTGCCGAAAACCGCCCTGAAAGTGCATTTAAAACGTCACGCTGTGCGACAAAGCCGAAAACTGATGGAAAGGGAACTTTGAGATTTCAAACAATATTGTTGTTGCACTAAGCGACAAAATTGTGATAGGTTAAGATTACCCAAATTTAATTTCCTCAATTTGTCGTTGCACTCTACGGACGACTTCGTCCATCCAATGAGTGAAGCCCATCCATCCCGAACTAATGACCGACCATTGATCATCGACAAATGTCAATTTGAAGAATGAAATATCGCGTTTTAACTCGATGTTTTACATCCCCTCTTCATCTAAGGAATGAGTGTACTCGGAAGCAATCAAACTTTTTATTTGCTCCTCTAGGTATCATACTTAAAACTTATTTACTTGGTACGAAAATTGTCTTAATAAACCTAAGCAATAACTTGGAGACTGAATGTTCCCTAAATATTTATCAGTCAGTATTCAGTCTAGATATCTTATCGACCTTTAAAACTATTACCAAAACGAGTGACGTAGTATCAGTATCTGTGATCAGGGATCGCCTAAATCCATACCGATTTATCGGGTCTGATTTGGTTGCAATGCCTTATTTTTGAAGGTGACTCATTACTTATTCGCACGTTCGTACCGCGAACATGTCTTTAGATTTCCTTCGAAACTTATAAATATCCTGAAAAAATCCCCGAATCGGCGTGTATATTTGAACTACCGAAAAGTGACTCGGCCATTTAAATGTTATCATGATTAAATCCACGATTTTATTTTTACATAGACAGTGACATCAGTTCCTGGGAAGTGCGTTTTGAATAGCCATAGGCGTCCTGTTGCCCATTATACATGACTTAATCATTTGTTTAGTCACGGCGCAATTGTACTCTTATGTACCTCTTTGAAAAAAACTGGCAAATATAACGTAAACTATACATTGCCCTCGTAACTCTGATCCTTCTGAAACTGGCCAAAACAGATGCTCATATTCAAATTATTCAATTGTAAAAGTATCTTTAGGAGGTACCTCGCATATATACCATCCCACTTTGGCGTCCTGTCGGTATAGCCAACTCCCTGCCGGCTTATCATTATCAAATATCAAATTAACGGTCGTATTTTCACAGTTTCTGTCACGGCCCTCGCACAACGCGTGATTGCCTTCTTCCTTGCGCGGCGAACAGTATCAACGACTATTGAAAGTGACAATGCGATCGTACGTTGTGAATAACAATGCCTCATCAGACGTAGGTTTCGGTGGCCTGCTAATACTTTAGAGCGAAGCGCAGGTTTACTAATTTTCTGATAAAGAAGGTACCTACTTGTTGAAAACCAAGTACCTATAATTAGGTAGACATAATATCGACTTATAATGGATCTTATGTTCGCTTGCTCATTGAAGGAAATAAATATCTAAAAGGATTCTTTTCAATATTTTCTTTTTTGTTAAAGAAAACAAGGAGGCAAAGAAAATTCGGCACTGTATTTTGGTTTATATTGGTATTAAGAAAAACATTATCCTTCGTGCAAAACGTTATCCGTTCCTTACCTTGTTAACAAGAATTATGTATTGAAAAGTAACCATACAACAACATTGAGTTAAAATCAATTTTGTGTGCGATTCGTGTTACAAACTCAAACATAAAGACACGAATTGACCCGGTTATTAAGAAAATCTTATTTGTGTCACGGCTTTACGACCTATTATTAAACTGCGCGTTTCTAATTCAATTTAGGGACCGGCCAATAGTAGCAACAGTGTCCATTGTCAGATCTATTCCAGCACGTATCATTATCATTGATCTCATTACGAGTTTCCTCTAGGCAAATACCACCACCTACCACCTTTGGTAGATAGATAAATGCTAGTTGCGTTACAAATTTAATGTAGCTTATCTATTTAGTTTTCCGCTTGCTTCACGTATGGGATGCGATGACCCGAATCCAGAAAAGTACATAGTTTTATTGTGCTGTAAACTTCTGCGTGGCGTAAACGGTAAACATAGCTTGACCTGAAAGCAATTTATTACACTAGTATTGACGCAATTTTGAGGCAAGATGCAACGTTACTGGTTTTGATGTACAGTGACCAGCCAGTCTACAGCTATCGGGTCCACTGGGGCAATACTGGCCTATAAAAATAAAAACTGTTGGAAGTGATTTGATCCTCATTTGTTTTGTAGCGTGCCCAGTTACGATTTTTAAATTCACGTATCATTCGTGGCTCGTTGCAATCTACATTTATGATTAGTAATTTCCAGTTGCTTTAGAGTTTAGTAGTACCTAACTAAAATAAACATTCACGTTTATAATATTTACTAATATTATAGTGTCAGTCAGTACAGTAGGATAGAAATATAATAAAACTTGTGACAACTCTTAGTGCCCGTGTGAGGCCGCCATCTGAATCTGAGTGTGTGACTGAATACGATCCTTTGTTTCTATTATAATTTCCTGCTGCAATGACGACAGAAAATATTATATTAACAAACATCGAAAACAAACCGTCGCGTCTACTGTTCTGCCCATCCATCAACACACATACTCATACTCCTTTATTGGTAATATCATTATTACATGTCATTTTGTTAAATTATTCTTAACATATTCTAAAGCGCAAGCATATTCACATAAACTAAAGAAGAATATTTTCTCAATTTCAGGAAGTTAGTAGCGCAGTTCAGCCGCGAGGAAACCTCGCTGCTCGTGCTACGCGTGATGGTAGGTTTGATCATTCTGTACGACTGGGTCCATCCGTCAGGCGCGTTCTGTCGCTCTTCGTCCGTGGACGTGAAGGGCTGCGTCAAGTTCCTACAGCAGCAGACGCCGGCGAAAGCGGAACCCCTCCTCAACGCCCTCCGATACACCACCAAACACCTCAACAACCCGACGACTCCCAAAAACATCAGGACCCTGCTAGCGGCGTGAGGTCAGCATTCCAGCCTTGCATGTTGCTGTGGGGAATGAATCGACAATAAAACTAGGGGATTTCTCAACGGCGCGCATTTAGGTTGCTGTAGTCTAGTTGATTTAGGGCCGACAGTCGGGCGAGCCGACCAAAAATACTTAGGACGTTGCAACGCCTCTAATTTAGGATTGAGGCTTAAATCGAAGTTACAACTGCAGTGGTTTTGGTGTGCTTCTCCGTGCACTTAAATAATGCAGACAATTGAAGTCTTTATCTAGTAATAGGATGCGAATCGAAACATCCATGACCACTTTAGCTAACCACGTTAGATTAAACGGGTAGGTTTTGTGTATTAACACCAATTTTATAACAAACGATCCGATAATCCGGTGATCATATTTAACTGTAATCATTTCAACGATTCACTTCTAAGGCTATGCACCTTTATGACTAAATCAAACCACTACAAACTAAAGCCCGAATTAAAAATGTGTCTCAGACCATTTACTGTAGACTACAAAATAAGTAAAGGTATGAATTAGATCGCGACGTCGTCGAAAACACTCTGGGGGATATTTTTGAAACATGTACATAAACTTGATAATATTAGGCAGTCAGTTTCATAGGTTAGCACGATGCTTTAAAAGCAAATACGCCTATGGAATGAATTCTCGAGAAATCTTACCCCTTTTTCCCCAGTACATGCAAGGTTACATACGATGTACCGTCACAAATAATAATTAAAGCAGTCAGAGGCAATCTTGTAAATCAGCTTTTAACAACCTTAACTTAGAAACTAATTGAATATGTAGATAATTAAGAATGAAGTATTATTTATATTTACGTTGTATTCTACTTATCTAAACTAACCGTGTACGATGCCTTGGAATTACTTTTGTAAGAATTTGTTACCACATTTAAGTGTGCAATATTTATTACTATGGTAAGCCCCTAAATGAGTCATCATTTGTTGTTGATGCAAAGAAACTATTGAAGCTAACTTACTTATGAACTTCTGTTATTGTATCATGAAATCTTTTATAATCAATAATTTGTTATCAATCGCTTTTGAACAAGTATAATCATTAATTAATATTCGACTTTTCGGTTTTCTTAAAGACTGAAGTGTTCACTCTCACAAGTTGACAATTTCCGTCGCATAATATTCATGGCATTTTATAGATATACCTACTAACGTAATTTATTTTTAAGTGCTACCTTTAGTATTTATATAAATGAACGTAAAACTAATATTATGGAATTATTATGAATATCTCCTAACCATGAGTCCGCGTTTATTGAGCCCGATATTCGAACAAATTAAATTAATTATTGTATTGGTCAGGAAATGCCTTTCTTAAATTAATATAGATGTTAAGTACATCGTGTTAACAATGTTAAATTTATGCATATACCACTGCCTTGACGTTATCTATCATAGTAAATTTAAATGGAATTTTTATAATGTGTTTCACCATTGATAATTATGTAAAAAAACATAAGATAAGTAACGTATGCCTAGTTGTTTACAACTCATTATAATTATTAGGAATATTTACTGTATGTTTTCCTTTCATACTATTGTCGTAAGTTAAACGTTTATACATATTTTAAAATATAAAAGCCGCTGTTAAATGCTCAAAACCACATTTCGTGAGTTGTGAATTTCTGTCCTGTATTAATCATATTTTTTACCTTTCTTCTTAAGATCTCATTGAAAATTTAAACCATAATTTACGGTAAATTTATCGAATTTAAGTGTAGTGGTGACACTTGGCACGAATTCTTATTGTATATTTTATGTGGGTAGGATCCTTCGGTATGGTTCTTGACCGCACGATATCAATGCCTCAGTAGCTGAGGCGTGCGTGCCCAGCGAAGGATTACTATCGTATTTTATTGAACATAGATAAATAGTTATTGAAACCTTCTTCGCACAGTGAGCACAATCTTTATTACTCATTAATGACTAACATTGTTGGGATGTGTAAAACTTTAATAATACTGTGACTGTTGCTTGCAAAGTCGAATGTAAGTGATACTTTAATTGCATTTACTGTTAGGAATTGATCGAGATGAATTATAAAGTGTTGTGGAAAGGTAGATTTTATTGTAATTCTGCTAGTGCACGATGCTCACGTCGCTCCAGACTGGCTAGGCTTCGGCACGTCAGTCCTTCTCCGGGGCGCGACTTGTATCAAAAATAGAGTACGAGTAAAAATAAGGTACGAATTCCAAAATTTACACTGCCCAGAGTAATAATTTTATATCTATTTTTATAATCGAATAAGTTTTCGAAAAGAATATTCCATTTTAAGTAATTCCAATAACGAATACTCCACGTCGAGTCTAAAATTTACTCTAGTGAAGTGAAAACTTTGATTGAATTAAGGTAGTGCATAGAGACATGATTTGATTGAAAGTTATTGTCCAGAGAGATTTGTACCTATATGTTTAATGTTAATCCATTTTGTTTTTGTTCGCCCAAACGAACAGCCGCGATTATAGCACGGCTTGCCGCATGTATCCGTAATATTGAATGTTGACACTAGACAAATTTATAGCAAATTTTTCGTAGGAAAAGGTAAAGCGACTTGTAGTTATCTTGATTGTTGTTCATTGTTTGAATTCGAGTCACATTGTTTATTGCGATTTGTATAATACATAGTACTCATTATTTGTAGTATAATAAACACACCAAAGTTATGATTAATAAACATAAATAGACTCTCACAAAGCTTTGTTTTATTTCGTTCTTACTTAGGTAATGTATGTAATGTGATATGTAGGTTAATTTTTATTTAATCCCATTAATACTTTTGAAGGATTCGAAATCCATATCAAATTTTTTTCTAACTCCTAGAAAACTTTGTTACATAGACATTCACTCCGTTTTTTGTTTTATTGTTTGGGTTGTTTATTTGTTGTGCCACAAATTATGGCCCATCGGAGCGCCAAAGTTTGCATACTCTTCGCTAGTCATACCATAATTTTTGTCCGAATAGTTTTTTTTTTCCTCTGAAACCTTAGTTTTCTGAAAATTTTAAATGGTTATTCTATAACTATGGGTTAGGTTTGGTTTGTTTTATAACAATTCTGAACAATTATTGGATTGGATCATTCTAACAAACATTACATTCGGACTTCCCATGAGTATGGAAGCCGATATGGCCATGGCCCATAGTTAAGACTATCCTAGCATACGCATGATCCAAAACTATTTATACATAAAAAATAAATAAAAATATTTGAATTCTCAACTGATGGTGAATGTCACTGGCCAGGCAATTTTTGTGATCCGGAAGGACGAAAAATACAAACACTAAAAATGAAAAACGCGATGTATTCTTAATTAATATGTCCACTAATTGGTGGCGGGGCGTGGTTTGAGGATGAGCTTCCCGGTCTCGTCGCAGGACATGTTGAAATCGTTGAGCACCGCGCGCGTGCGCGCCGTCATTATGCTCGGCGCTATAACCCGCCGGTGGACACCCGTCATGAACAGGAGCACTGCGCAACGGAAATATAAGCTGTTTAAAATTCATACTAATATTGTAAATCCGAAAGTATTTAGAGGGTATTCTGGCAAAACAGAATACTTGAAAATGAAAATAGTTTATTTGGGTTATTACGTGGTATACAGACGAGGTTGGAGCCTAGGAGGCAAAAAGTATGCTTGTGTCAGGAGACACCGCTCCTCCATAACAATAAATGGTAGTATCCATACCATAATAAACTAATAATACTTAAGTGCAGATTTTTTTTAAAAAATAGTTAAATCCATAGCACAGAGAAGATAATATATCCATAGGCATACTCAATTTTTTTCTGCCTTATTTATGTAGTAAAACCGTATAAGTAAATACCTAAATATTGTGCACTTATCCAGTTCTGCCAGAATACCCTCGATATGTTTGTATGTTTGTCCATCTTTCACGTCAAAACGGAGCGATGGATCGACGTGATTTATGGCATAGAGATAGTTTATTGGCCAGGCTAAGACATAGCCTACTTTTATACCGGAAAAATGCACAGTCCCCAAGGGAAAGCGCGTGATAAGCGAATTCCAAGCGGGCGAAGCCGCAGGCAAAAGCTATTAAGATATAATTATTTCATAGTTTGTATTTGCATCTGAATCAAGAGGCTTAGTAAATAAATAATTAAATGTGGGTGGGTTTCTGAAGTGTTTCAACCATGAAACAACCCAACTAACTGTTAGACTAACATCCGGTAGCATGGTGAACAACTGTGTTACTCTGATCTGAGTGAAAATTAACTCTGGTTGAGTTCGAAATGGAGGTGATAGTCAAGTATGTGCGATTTGTGTACATTTTACAGTGTGTAGGTGGAGGAGCTGCATAAACACACTTTTATTTTATAGCATTAGGTTATGGGTGAGCAAAGTAATTGTTTTAGTTTATTGATATAACTCCGCTAACACTTGATTCAATAAAAAAATTCTTTAGTCAACATTTGGTGCCCTTACATCAAAGGTATTTGGATCCTCTACATTCCGATGTTGTCAGCTGTCACCCCTGACCCCTCAGCTCGTTAAGTGCCAGGCTATAAAATAATATATCGTCACTACTTTGAAAAAATAATGTACATAAAGTTCACTCAGAAAATTATCTATTTTGAGATACAAGTATTTTTAAAAGTAGTGACGATACGTTGCCATAGCGCCCAAGAATTTTCACAATTTTTTTTTGTGACCTACTTCAGATGCACAGGGTGTTGTGGTCCAAACAATGTTGAGTCAGTAGTAACATTCCACACGCAAAAGAATAATGAATTACCTAAAAATGTTGATGTGAAAGCAAAGAATGGATGATTCCAGAGGGACTGTGTGAGGGAGACCACTGGTGTGAGAGGGTCAGTCAGCCAGTGCCAGGCAGCAATCGCCGTACACACAGACACCACTGCCAGAAGAACTGAAATTATAAAATAAGTTATGTTATAGATTAAACATACATGTCTATCAGTGTGTATATGGTTTTGGCAGAATTGGATTAACCATAGCCCATAACCGTAATATTTCATTACTTTCAAATAATTTTGTTCTTGGTTGCCGTTGGTACAAAGTTAAATATTATGTTCTAAGTGAATTAAGTCCAGTTTGTCTCAAACTTGGTAAACCTAGAGGCAGCTTCGACGCTTAATTCGGCTCTGGTTTCATCACCCACTAAACTTCCTAAGCACTTACTAATATAAATTTTCATATGTTATCAAAAATCTTTAATCATTAAACAGTGTTTAAAATATACTTACTTCTCCATCTAGTAGTTGCTGGCTGCAGACATGCTATCACTTCAGTCAGCCGGCGCTCGAAAGCTTTCAAGTCTGTAAATAATTGTAAATGTATTTGAGTCATAATGATAAGGAATCGATAAATTCGTAGTCAGTTACGAATACAAGAATCATAGTCCATCTTTTAAACAAATTTAGTAATATACCTACATAATTATACATTTATATTAGCAAATATCCTTTTACAGGTAGTTAAGTATTGAAAAAAAGTAAGTAAGTATTAAAAAGTGTTAAAACCGGGATACAGAACACAATATAATGGAATGATTCTAATCCGAACTCTGCTTGCAAAAAATACTTTTGGACTTACCATCGCAGGCTGTTTGTTCTAGAGACATCTTAGAGTACTTTATCAGTAACTTAACTTTTAGTTTCACTACATATTGAGAAGAAAATTCAGAAAAGTTGCTAGTTTTCGGTCGAGCGAGATTGATTTGGATTTAAATGTCAAAGTTTGACATATTTGACAGCTTGTCAATAAAAGGATTGCGTTTACAAAGATAGCTATAGCTCTTAGCATCCTTCAATTCAACCCCAAGGGGGCTGCCACATCGTTTAGTTTCCAAGTTTTTATGACATTGACTTAAGGTCGATTTTTATTTGGCCTGTATAATAGTACATTGTACAACGAGAGCATAAAATGAGCCATTTTATCCAAGACGATCATACAGCCACCCGACCTGGTACGGCGAGGGTGGATAGACACGTCAGGGGGAAAATGGAATTTAATGCTCGAGTTTTACACTGCTTTTCACTTCGATTGAGAGGAAATTAAATAGCTACAGTGGTCTCAATTGTCCACTTACTATTTTTCATGCATTGCTATGTAATTAAAATTTTTTAGTTCTACTGATTTATATTAATTGATTTGACTGATTTTTAGTTTTACATAAAATATAAACTATTTAAAAATATATATGGAAACTTTTGTTTCTGGCTGTTGTCACCTGATTACCGTGGTCTTGACGAAGATTTTACTTTATGCTCTAGAGCAAAAAAAATAATGTTATGTCGCCTAGATCGATAAATACCACATTTACGAGCATGAGAAGTGAAAAGTCATTTTATGTCGCCAAACATACATACGATACGAGGTTTACGATCATGAGAAATAAAAAACTTTTTTCACTACCTCACTATCTACCCACCTCACCTACTTTCACTATCCTCAATGGCATGTAATGTTTCAATTTTCAATTTTCAATTTTCAATTTATTTCCATAACAATACAAATTGTGTTGGATATTAAAAACTATTACATATAGCCTCTTGTTAAATCTTAACCTAATAAACATATAAATAAAAAAACAACAACTAAGGAAACTGGTAAAACATTTCTTATAACTAATTTAAACTATCGTTAATAAAATCATTAATATCATAAAAACATTTACTTATCAAATAAACCCTGAGTCGCCTTTTGAACAATTTAACGCAATTTATGGATTTTAAGTCAGTGGGAAGACTATTGTATAATTTTACTGTTTGGTTTCTAGTACTGTGCTGAACTACTTCTAGGGATGGTGCAATGGATTTAAATAAATCTTTTCTACGAGTGTTTTGTCTACATGCTCTTTGGTCGTGTGTCTCAAATTTTTCTGGGTGTTTAACAACATCAGTTAATAGGGTCAAAATGTAAAGAGAGGGAACTGTTAGGATATTTAATTTGGTGAAATATTCTCTACAAGATTGCCAGGATGGGATTCGCACAATGGTTCTTATAGCTCGTTTCTGTGCAACAAATGCCTTTTTGATATTGTAAGCGAAACTTTGACCCCAAAATTTTATACTGCATCGTAGGCGTGATTCTACTAGGGAATAATAGACCATGGTAAGTTGTTGTACTGTGAGTTCGTCTCTAAGGCTTCTCAGCGCATAACAAGACGAGCTGATATAGCTTTCTAATGCCTTCAGTTCTTCTTTCCAGTTAAGATTGCAGTCAATTCGTACTCCAAGGAATTTGACCCAATCTACCGACATGATATCTATACCATCTAAATTTACACTAAGAGATTCCGTGTTCCTAGACGTCGTTTTAAATAAAATTATTTGTGTTTTGTTCATATTTAAATGCAATCTATTTATATTGAACCAAAACTGAAAACATCTAAGAACATCATTTACTTTAAAATTAAGGTCTTCGATGTTATTCGCTGATATAATGGCATTTGTGTCATCTGCAAATACTATTACCCTAACATCTCTAAATTGTCTGTTAACATAATCAATCAAATCATTAATAAAAATGGAAAAAAATAAAGGGCCCAGAATTGAGCCTTGTGGCACTCCTCTTTCAACGTCAGCTAATTTTGACCTGTAAATATTTTGATGATTATTTTCAGTTGAATTTATTTCTACACGAAACTTTCTGTTCCCTAAATATGACTTCAAAAGCTGTAGTACTTTACCTCTCACACCATAATATTCTAACTTGCCCAGAAGGATTTCGTGTTCTACAGTGTCGAATGCACAAGTTAAGTCTAGAAATAGTCCCGCAACCTTGCGTTTATCGTTAATGTTAATAACGACATCATCAAGGAGTTTTTCGATTGCGTCAACAGTGCCTCTATTTGTTTGATACCCGTACTGTCTGTCATTAATTACTATGTGACCTTTCAAATGTTTAAGAAGTCGTGACTTAATTAGTTTTTCAAATATTTTTGATAAAATTGATAGGAGTGATATGGGCCTGTATTTTTGAGGGTCACTTTTAGAACCTTTTTTGTGCACCGGTACTACCTTGGCCTGCTTTAGTTGTTCCGGAAAAATACCTTCCTCGTAGCAATTGTTAAAGAAAATTGATAGCGGCACTGCTAGTATGTCAATATTATCTTTGATCAATGATATTGGAATTTCATCAATACCGGTCGACTTTTTCATCTCCATGTTATTAACTATAGAAATTATCTCTAAGGGTGTAACGTATTCCCACAACATATCTGAAAGTACAGTAGTGGTGTTTTCATGCAAAACATTCTTTATACTATTAAAACTTACATTGGATGATAGACCTACATCCTTCCTAAAAGTAGATGAAAAAACTGAAGCAATTTCCTGCGTATTCTCTATGATTTTATTGTTTACTTTGAGAAGTATTTTTTTATGCCCTTTAAAAGATTTTTTATTCCGGTGTTTATTGACTACTTTCCAAATTTGTTTAGCATTATTTTTAGACTTATTAATAGCAGCTTGCACTGAGTTTTTCTTAGCAAATCTGATAACACTCCTGTAAATTTTAATGTAGTTGTTTTTGTTTTTGTGTGGCACCACAGGTAGATACCACGGTTACCACGGTTTCCGGCATTCCAACTCACACAGGTACTGGCAGAATACCAGCGCTACGGCTTGTTTGCCGCGGCATTATGCTGAGTCAGCGCCGTATCTTCACTACATAACATGGCTCCCTGTTGTATTACTATGTGGTTTCTTTATACCTGTTTTCCTTATCTGTATGATTGTTAAAATGTTGTTCTTTTTTCTTCTTATTGTTTATTCCTTTGTTTTTATCAAAAACTTGTATAGAGCCATGTTATTTTGTTATGAGGATTAAAGTTTCTATCTATCTATCTATCTACTACATCTATGGCATTTCTCACACTAAGCTGTCTTATCGTAAATAGACTAATAGGGATAGGGATATGAAACATACTTATTTAATTTTGAAATAGATACTCATCAAATAATTTTAAGGGCTACCTCCAAGGCCCTATGCACACGACCGATCTTCCGCGTAGTGTGTTCGCTATTTGTAATTTATATGCAATAATTTATATGAATATCCGTCAAGTGTGCATAGGGCCTAAAGATAAGACCCGCTTCCGAAATCTCCGGAATTTATATACAAGAAATGCTCGTTTAAAGGTATTAGATAGATAGATACATGCATCTCAACGGTTGTCAATTGTTTCTTTCTTTTTATTTTTGCACAGTATAGACTTATTACTCACCTTACCTACATAAATGCAACTCACAACTCGGCCGATTTTTTAAAACAATTTTATCTATAGTGAATGGTTGTCGACGATAACGTAGGTAACTCAGTGAAGAGGAAGATAAACATACGGTCAATGTACAAAGTTCATATACTTAATGTATTTATTATATGATTACAATTTTATTTTGCTGTAAATACAAATATAAATCTTATGTAATATAATAAAATAACACTGAACTGAAGTTAACTGAACATGATTTTTGGGGTTCCGTAGCCAAAGTGGTAAAAACGAGACCCTTATAGTTACGCGATGTCTGTATGTCCGTCTATCCGCGGCTTTGTTTACTTTACCCACTTTTATTTGATAAAAAAATTATATGTATATACATATTGTTTACTGCTTAAGTAAAACTTTGGGCATTCTTTCATATACTTAGTTACTCATAAGTCATAGTTTAGTTTTTTTCTTCAAGCTCTGAATATACATTTCCAATCCCTTCTGTACTTTAGGATCATTAAGCGATTGAAGAAAATCATTCATATCCTTTTCGCGGTTTTCTTGCAACTTTCTTAACGGTTCTTGTCTTATTCTTAGTTTTGATACAGT
Organism: Choristoneura rosaceana; assembly: GCA_037349165.1. NCBI lineage: Eukaryota > Metazoa > Arthropoda > Insecta > Lepidoptera > Tortricidae > Choristoneura > Choristoneura rosaceana. Next base: position 11,659,702 of record JAZBNJ010000041.1, on the reverse strand, counting down.
ACGAGCTAGAGGTGGGATTTTATCAAACCTCTTAATAAATATTTTGCATTTTTCTATAGCATCAGCTTTATCAGCAGCAATTTCGTCAATCAGACCAACCTGAAAAATAAAATGTTCGTAAACATTTACACAGCAGGTAACAATTTGCTTAGTCATTGCATTAAAAACAAATAAAATTTAAATGATAAGATCTTATCAAATAACTATTAAATGACTTAAAGAGTTATATTTTAGGCCAAATGATATGATGATAAAACGAAATTATTTTATGAAAAAAAAAGAAACCTTTAACGCTTCATCTGCTGTAAATAGCTTTGCAGTTGTTAGGGCGATTTCGGCATCCCTCTTGCTGATGGTGTGGCACATTGTATCCATGAACCAAGGTGTTGCGACTATTCCTAGAGCACTTTCGTTCAAGCCAATGGTGTATTTCCCACCTACCATGGCTCGCCACTCGCAAGACATGGCAAGTAGGCAACCTCCAGCAGGAGAGTGGCCCTATTCAGTCAGAAAAAAATACTGTCAAAGCGTTTAAAAGAAAAAGGCACTAACTATTAGAAGCGAGTCCACGCGGGTGGAGCCGCGGGCAAAAGGTAGTCAAAAATATGTCTAAACCGCTGAATTGAATAAACATAGATAGGAACTTGAACAAGAACACACAGTAAGCAGGTATGCAATTACTTTTTATCCGGGTAAATTTAAAGTTCCCGAGGAAAAGAGAAACTACAATTCTACGTAGATGAAATCGCAGAAAACACCTAGTTAGTATAGGTACGTGTAAATATTCCACGACGAGATGTTGACATAATTACGTAAGTTCCAGAATATCTGTTCTGTCTGATGATACTCACATTAATAGCAGCAGCTGTAGCAAATTTGAAGCCAAACAGCTTAAGCCACGTGTCTTGGAGTGTGCTCCAAAACTGCTCAGACCTGTTTTTGTCGGGTCTGAACATTTCTGTGATGTCCAGACCAGCTGAGAAAACCGTCGGGCTAGCCTAAAGAAATATTGGTCGTCATTGTCGATCGAACAGTACCTAGCGCAATTTCAGTGAAATCATACTTAGGTATATCTACTTACTTATGTGCGCAATTTTTAACTTTTCATTTGACCGACGCAGAAGACCGATACAGACAGTTTTTTAGCTAAGTTCAATCAAAATCAGTTGAGCTTTTTATATTCCACGCCACGATGATGGTGATTATGATGAAACTTACGGAATTTCTAACAAGATTGAGAAAAAATTGGTTTGAAGCTTAGATAATATAAGATATATTAATTATCTAAGGTTTTAAGAATAATAGTTGTAATTATTTAAGTGGAAGATGCAAAGAGTTCTTCGGATTTTACACACTTGTTTGGATCCTTTTCTAACTATATATAGCACGCAAGCGCGACCTATATAGATAATATTAATTTGCCAAACTCTTGGAACTACTGAAGATTTATACCGTAGTGGACCTTAGATTTTCCAAATCGGAATCAAGCATATCACGTTCTAGTAAAATTCCGGGAAGCCATTGTCATGCAGGTAACATGATACAAATCGTTCTGGAAATCCTTGGTGTGTGGTATCAGTGGTATGGTATGGTATGCTTATGATGATCAGATGATGATGACGGATTTCGCAGATACTCACTGAAGTCAAGATCATGCCTCTGGGCTTATTATTTTCCACGTCATCGAGTGACTTTTTGAGTGCTTGCAGTAGCTCTAGGTTAAGGCTGTTGACGGGCGGTCGTTGCAGCGTCACGACCGCGATGCCGTCGCTGTCGGCGACGTCCACCAACGGCGCCGACGACATCGGCCGACACGCCGGCAGAATCATTCTCGTATGCCTCGCTATTTGCCTCAACGGAAACATTCTATAAACGTATAAAATTGTGCATTCATACACCAATAAATACAAATCAATACAAAAAAGAGAAAAATCAAAGTTAATATAAATTTATAGGTTTTATTTTATTTTATGTACTTAAGTATTTTAAGTTTAGGATAGTTAGGTAGTTTTATTAATTTAATGCTTTTTGTTATACTTGTAGTTACATTTGAATCTAAATAAACTTTATTGAAATTAGTTATTGAAAAATAGTAGATTGTTCAACAAGGGACTAAAATAAGCCATAATGACACGAGATGTTTAGCCACCCGAGCAGAGCGAGGTTGACTATAATTCGAGTGGCATTGCGGTTGTTTAGTCTCGCGTTAAACACTGTACTTTTCACTTTGAATGCGAGTATGCGGGGAAAAAATAGTGTTTAGTTCAAAATTACAATATTACTTTTTAAAAACTTACGCTGTCGACTAATGGACAGGACATCTGTTCAAAATTCAATTAGTTAAGAAATAATAATAAAAAAGTTGAGCTGTTTCTCTTTTATTAAGGCTCACATATTTAGCCAACAATTTCAAAATTTAAAGCTATTTGGATTATGCATAATAAAATGATTGAATTGAATAGGTTAAATCATGTTTTTTATTAATATTTTTGTACAGTTGTCATTTTGAGGTTATTCCACGCTTAAAAATCCTCCATTTAGAAACACAGTTTTGTCTGTTTAGGGGTTCCAATCCAACGAAAATTAAAAAAAAAACTTTAATCCCTAGAGAATAAAAAAGAGCTTTAGCCCCGATATGCAGAGACTAAAGTAACATTTTAAGAGCATGAGAAGTGGAAAAAAAAACATAATGTACCTAGGTAGGTAACAGGTATGCAGTGTGCAATTGTTCACCAAATATATTGCTTAAAAAATTCTAAGTGAGAAAGTGGACATATTTCATCTTTGATTTTATTATATCTTTTTTTTATATACGAAGTCGACGAAGACGCCTTACACTATTATTGCACCTACGAGAAAACAATATTTTATGGCGTTTTCAAGTCGCCCGCCGCAAATCGCAAGTGTGTAAGGTCCTTAATGGTACCTTATTGAAAGAAATGTTTTGTTGGGAGTCAACTCATGGCGAGAAGTAAAAACAAAATCGATAAGCCGCAAGCCAGGCTCGACGCTATGAAAAAAACCCTCTTTTGCAAAAATACTCCGAAGAGCTTCACTATTGTACCTTTCCATAAAACTGCGGTTCAATTTGCCCGCCATCGATGCCGCCAATCAAGGCCTAAAATTGGTAAAGGAATTTTTCGGTCGACTTTACATGCATTTGCCGCGAAGTTTTATTGATTAATATACTTTTAATTCATATTAAACTAAGTATTTATCTTTGTAAGAAAATAGCTGTTCTGACCTATACCACTTCATTAAGTAGGTATTAAGTTTAGTAAAACTTGCCTTTTAAATTATTCAACCTTTATATTTCTATTTTTTTTAACACACTACACACTCATTCATCGAAATATAAACTCAAACTAGTGCTGGACAACAAAAACAAGTACTTATTGATAGGTAAAATAGAATAATAATTGTGGATGGCTGGTGATTATCCATATCTTATCCTTATCTTTTAGAGGCGTTTTTCAAAACTTAATTACTGCTTCGTAAAATATTTTTAACGTTGTAATGTTACACCACTGAATAAATCTTACAACCGCGCTGGCGCAGCAAGCAGAAAGTAGTTTAAGTTTAAGATCTTATTTGATAGAATGAAACAGAAATATTAATAAAGTAACTTTGCCTTTGAGTATTTATTTTATCTAGATAAATTCTCAAAGAACTTCGCGTTATTAACCTTCTGTCCACGATGGTACCCCATTTATTTTTGTCACGTTGTGCCCACGATGGTACCCCATTTATTTTTGTCACTTGTTTTTGTCACGTTTGTCGCGTTGACATGACACCAAAACTATCTTCGTAAACGCTACAATAGACGTCAAACTGAATTTGACATGTCAAAAAATATGCCAAAAAAATTGTCATTGTCAAACGCCAAGAAACAAGCCAAAACAAAACAACCAAGTCAACTGAAAGAAAAGTACGCTTGAAGCTGTGATTTTTTTTAAGTTCACAAATGTAATAGAACAATAATGGGTTTTTTGTACATATCTTCAAACGTAGATACTAGCTCGGTTGTTACATAAACATAACACTAGCCACATACATTGTACTGGATACGTAGTACGCGCCAATCATTCACGTGTTAATAAAAACTAAAATTGTCTGTTCGGCGTGCAGTACGACTAGCCCGTATTTCAGAAAAGTAAAAGTATATATAAAACATGTCGTTGGAGAAAGTATACGTAAAGGAAGAGATTAATTGGGAAGAGGATATGTATGACGCAAATGAAGCATCGGCGGCAGCGCCATCAAGGTTGTACGATGATCACGACATCAAACCCGATCTTGTCTTGGGGCCAGAAGTCTTGCAGCCTCAATATGTTGTTGATGAAGAAAACTTTCTTAAAGGTATCGTTATTATACACACACAAACATCACGCCTGTATTCCCAAATGCGGTAGGCAGAGCACACGAAACGTTACCGCTTCGGAGCCACTTATAGCAATTTTAGGTTTAAAGTTTGACAGAAACGGTACAATAGTGACAGGTTGCTAGCCTGACGCCTATGATATAAAATCAAAAAAATCAAAATCATTTATTCAGTAAATAGGCTGCAATGGGCACTTTTACACATCATTTTTTTTAAACTACCAGCCATTTTTTTTTATACCTTAACCTATATCCTCAGTCGCCTCTTAACAACATCTATGGAAGAAACAAAGAGGTGTAATTCTAACCCGACACCACACGGGCACGGGTTATTATAGATAATTGCAAATCATTTTGAAATAAACAAGTTACTCACATTTACATACAATACATCATATTTGTAAGTCACATTTTGATGCGAAAACTGCGTTGTATAGATGGTGATTGATAACATTTATACTCAATCCAAGTTTTTTTTTCATTTTCAGGATTACTTAAGTCAGGTCCAGTGAAAAAGGAGCGTGTTAAGCAGTCGTATGATAAAGAAGTGCCTCTGCATGGGACTGGCGATAATGAATACTCATCTGAAGATCCCCTGACAAGCAAAACATTCTCAAACCAGAAAACCAAAACTCACAGCAGTAAACTCAAACTGCTCTATGTTGCTCCTAAACTGCACTACTGTAAGAGTTGTAACAAAGCATTTAATAATAGGTCAGGACTCTTTAATCATTCATGCATCCTTGCTGAAAACCATAATAGTTCAGAGAATGAAATGGATTCAGATCATTCAGAGAATCATTTAAAGATACACACAGAAAAGATGTCTTTACACACTTGCAAAATCTGTCAAAGGCAGTTCTCAACAAGTTATTATTTGAAAATACATACAAAAAGCCACTCAAAGTCCTGTATCCATTGCAAAAAACAATTCAAAGCCAAAGCTGCTTTAATGAGCCATATTACTCATACCCATGCTGAAAAGAAAACATACAATTGTAACCACTGCGAAAGACAGTTCATAGCAAAGGCTGGTTTAAGGAGCCATGTTGCAAATAAGCATAATGTAGAAAAGAAAAAATATACTTGTGAACACTGCGAAAAACAATTCACAGAAAAGGCTGGTTTAAAGACACACATTGCAAGGTTTCATCAAAAAGAGAAAAAACTAAGCAAACATAAAAAAATAGATTCAAAAAAGAAATCACTTCCGTGCCACATCTGTAAAAAACTGTTTACTGCCAAGGGTGGTCTAGATTACCATTTACGAATTCATGCAGGTGAAAAACCATTTCCATGTGAATTATGTGATAAACAATTCCGGAACAAATCATCATTAGAGCAACACAAGCGCTCCCACACGGAAGGGACATACTCTTGTCATATTTGCAAAAAACAGTTTAAAGTAAAAGGTGGTTTGAATTACCATTTGCGAATTCATGCAGGGGAGAAGTCATTTAAATGTGACGTATGTGATAAGCAGTTTAGGGGTAAGTCACACTTAGCACTTCACAAGCGCCTTCACACTGAACAAGATCGATACTCATGTGAAATTTGTAAAAAACAGTTAACGCACAAGTCTCATTTGTCTTACCATATGAAAACACACACAGCAGAAAAACCTCATTCGTGCCCCTTCTGTGAGAAACAATTTGTTCTAAAGGCTACTTTAAAGGTTCATGTGCGGGTCCACACCGGAGAAAGGCCATTTTCTTGTAAAACATGCAGTAGAGGGTTCACAGACTCGTCTTCTCTGGGCAAACATGAAAAAATTCACTTAAAGGACCCATGGAAGTGTCCATATACATGTGATATTTGTAATAGAAATTTTAAGTTATTGCACACCTTTAATAACCACAAGTGTGCTACCAAAGCAAGGGGAAAGTAATGAGCAGCAACTTTATATGTTTGAAGTGCATTATAGAATTTCCTAGTAACTATTCAGACTGATGAATTCACTTTACTTAATATATTTTTTATGGAGTCTATTTTGTACTGCATCACTAAAATTGGTTTGAATATGTGTAAACAATCTTTTCATGATGTTGCAACAGAAAAATTTGTTTGTTGTGCGTGTATGTGTGGCACAGTTTAAATGTAGAAAAACATTTGAAAACCCTTCTGCTTCACTTATCCATATTATTGGGTGAACTTTTAGTCCATTCTATCAATTGACTGAATGGTATATGTATGTAAAGCGGCAATTAGACAGTCGTAAAGAAAACGGTAGTCGACCGCATTCGGCGATCGACAGTTACCACCGCCTTAATATGACCGCCGCAGTAGACGGACAGACTAATGTAAAAGCGACACAGGCGACAGTCGTTCGCTGAAGTAATTTGAAACAAGTTCGGCGATCGCATTAGGTGAGCGACGCAGTGTAATTGCCGCTTTCATCCGATGGTTGACAATGCACTAATACTACCAACCAAAGAATACTTCTTGATATATATTGTCACTACTTTGAAAAAATACCGTATCTCAAATCAATATGTCAACAAATGAACCTTAAAACATTGTTAATTAAATTCACCCGGAAAGATCATAGACTTTGAGATACCAGCTTTTTTCAAAGTAGTGACGATATTTTCTCTTCCACAATGGATGTTTTAAATATGATTTCTTTTAGTGTTTAGTTTCTTAGGTACTTTGTACGGTTTAGTAATAGTATTATGAAATTGTTTTCTGGTATAACAATCGACAGTATTTGAGCGCTAAGTTTACCAGGCCGCCATATAAACTTGTAATCATGCTAAGCAGTTTTACAAGTAAAATTATTTCCTATCATAGTTAGTTTTTGTACATCAGTGACGTGGCGCCATAATAAGTTTAATTCACACCAGAGGTCTTATTGTGTAACACACTCAGTATCATCATTGTTTTTACCACTTCTCTCACACGGTATAAGATGAGGGTAGAAAGAGATAGTGAATGCGATCGTGAGCCCCAGATCACAGGCCGTATTGCCTAAGGTTTCCGATGCTCGTGATCGCAATCAAATGACAGATTTCGCATACAAGAACTCATTTGAATGCGATCGCGAGCGTCATAAACGTTAGGCAATACAGCCTCGGTTGCGTAAATTTTAAATGATATCAATTCTATCAATGATGAAATGACATGTGGCAATGGTTGTGTACAGTGTAAACTGACCACATAGTGTTCCAGCCGAAGACATATTTAACTGTCATTTCTCTCTCAGAGTTGCCTAACAAAACAGATCACTCACTCCACGCCACTGTTGTACATATACGAGTACAGGGTGGAAAAATAAGTCAGGCCCTGGAGGGAAACTACCTTAAATCCTTAAGTTGGCTCATTTTACTTAGAGGAGAGATGCATATATTTAAAAAAAAAACAAAACTGCATTCTAAGATTTTTAAAACTCGCTTGCATCGTCCGGGACTCGAACCAACTAAAATAAAAAAATAAAAAACTATTTTATTATAATATACTCTTAAGTAGTACATAGGCATTTCAGTCTGAGGAATTTTTCGCAGAGAGCTATAAACGAATTTCATGTTTAGGTAAAAATACGTAACTTCTCGTAAGAAAAGTTATTGGATTATTGTATATCTATAAACTATATTAAGTACCTAATTTCATGATGTGCCAAGTTTCATAGGCCGGAGAATTATTCGGGTTGCAAAAGCCTCGTTGGTCGTACTAGTAGTTTCCCTCCAGGGCCCGACTCATTTTTTCATACTGTATACTTCTTACTTTTTTTTTCCATGAAACTGTGACAGTATTATGATAAGACCAAAGACCAAACTTGTGCAGAATTTATCATTTCATTAGAACAAATAGGAAGTATAGGAAGATTTGGTGAGTAATGTTTTGCCATCATATTTTCTCGCAAAAGTTCTTATTTGGGCCAATCAACTTTTTTACCGACACTAATCTGTCCGCGACATTTTTCAAACAATTGCAGATTTTTGTAAGTAAACGTGTTTTTTCTGTAATTTAATAGATGGTTTAAATGAATACATGCCATCCTACGTAAGTTCAACGTATTAAACCGTGAAATATCTTGTTGGAAGTACGACTTTTTGGTAACGCAGGAGACGCCCAAAGTGTCGGTAAAATAGTTGATTGGCCCATTTATCTTGCTTTCTCAACTAGCTTACTGAAGTTTACTGAAGTTAATTGAGAAATCAAGAAATAAATATGAACTTTTCCGACAAAATACGACGGCAAAACTTTATTCACTACGACTGTAATGGATTTTAAATCATGTCTCTTTGGTGTATGCGTCTATGGAAAAATCGCCATCAGCTAAAAAAAATCATGTTTGTATACTTAAAATTTATATAGGGTCATAAAAGGCAGACTGCATTATTTTTTCAAGCTTTGGACGTATTTTTCCAATTTTTTCTGCACTTCTGGATCATTAAGTGACTGGTAAAAGTCTTCCATGTCCTGTTGGCGGTTCTTCTGCGCTTGCGCTAGTATCTGTTGTCTCATTCTTAATTTTGATATAGTGCGGGCTACCGGCGGAATTCTATCGAACTTGTGTATGAATTTTTTGCATTTTTCCACAGCATCTTCTTTATCGGTAGCGATTTCGTCGATCAAACCCACCTGTAACATAACATTTTAATTTTAGATAAACAATAAGAAATAATACAATTTTTGTGTTTCGTTTGTCTTTTTCGGAATTTATTTATAAAAAAACTTTAAAATTAGTACCTACATACACCAGTCGCTTGGTACCTACTATAACAATACGGACGAACGATAAGATATCAGTATTAACGGTAATAAAAGTGGAAAAGATATGAAAAATTACACAGGTACCGGGTTCTGTTAAGTTGTAGGATTTAATATAGTTAGGCTTATCAATCTGGTACAAATTGGCGTAAACGATAAACCCAAAACACATTTAGAATTGACTGAACAACCAAGGACGATTAATCGTCCTTGGAACAACTAATTTTTTGCCAGGGCCGGATTTAGGGGAGGGCAAAGGGGGCAACTGCCCGGGGCCTCCACAAAATAGGGGCCCCCACAATAGAGACATCTGAAAAAAAAACCTTCAAATTCCGACGTGTAAATACTAGGAAACAACAATTTGTATATTTCTTCACTTCAATAAGGCAATCAGTAAAATATCAAAAGGCCCTCATTGGTCTCCACTCGTTTGTTGCCCCAAGGCCTCCACACCTCTAAATGCGGCCCTGTCTTTTGCACTTGGATTAACTTAGTATTTCGTTCAATTAATACCAGTCCTGTTGGTTTTAACACATGTTATTACTAGCCTTGTCTATTCCTCTGAAATTTGTGTATTTGCGGCGGTATTATATCAATCCGCAATACCGGCCGTCCCAACTGAGCAAAATGGATTAAGAGGCCTTATTGTCTAACACAGGGTTTCCCAAACTACTGGTCGCGACCCACTGGTGGGTCGCGAGTGTATATTGAGTGGGCGCTGCCTGTAGGACAATACGCCAACCGACTGAGCCTTGATTCATATTGGTAACGGTTAAATTTCCTAGAGGTTGGGTCCCGAGATTTTAAACTTGTATCAGATGCGAACCACTCTGGTCTAACGTCTAACACACTATGAATCACAATCGTTATATCAGCACTTCTTTTTGTCACACGGTATAAAACGAGGGTAGAAAGAGATGGTGAATGCGATTGCGGACGTTAGCGCGTTATACCTACGGCCTCGGATTAATCTATGGTAGCGTTCAGTTGCGCCGTTGTGTGTGGGAGTAAGTATTAAAAACCTTAAGTGCTTCATCCGCATTGAACATTTTAGCACTAGTAAGTGCCAGTTCAGTTTCTCTAGGTCCGATGGTGTGGCACATGGTGTCCATGGTCCAAGGAGTCGCGGCGATGCCGAGTACGGCCTCGTTGAGTCCGATGGTGGGTTTGCCACCGACCATGGCCCGCCATTCGCAAGACATGGCGAGGAGGCAACCTCCTCCTGGTGCGTGACCCTGGAAAGTTGTTGAAAATTGTGACTGTTACGGAAGATATGGATGGAGATAGTAGCCAGGGGGCTACTACGAAAATCGAAGTTCTCGTTTCGTACAGTCCCTCTCACTTGTATTAGGTAATAGCGGGACTGCAAGATTCGAAGTATGTATGTATTTAATACTTTATTGTAGGTACATAAAACACAAAGTAATACAAAAAGAAAACAACAAATCAAAAGAGTACAAAGGCGAACTTATCCCTAAAAGGGATCTTTTCAAGCTAACCTAAACTAGAAAGGAAAACACAAAGATAGGCGAACAGTAATTTATGCACAGCACAGTGAGAAGAAAGAAATATATACCTAACATAAATAAACAACAATTAATAAGTATGACAAATTATATATACACATATATACATATATACTTACCATTTAACTGGACACGATACACTTACACATTATGACATTATGAGTACCTACACAATACATATAAATAAAAAGAATACGATTACTTCCACAGTTTCTTCAATCTGCGAAGTTCCAATTTTGCACTTCGTAGTAAGTATAGGGCCAGATTGGAGAGCGCTGCATGCGATTGGACTATGGCTTAGCTCGATAGAGATGGAGGGATGGGTTTTTGCCTATGTAATATAGAGACCCAAGATATTTTTCCCAAATTTCCCAATGCAACCGTAAAGTCATAACCAAAGATTGCTTGCTTCTTGTGCCGCCAGTTACCTACTTTCTTAAGATTTTTATTTTTATATTATAAGGGGAAAACGAGCAGGCGGGTCACCTATGGAAAGCAATCACCAGCTCCCATGGACACCCACAACATAAGCTGAGTTACGGATGCGTTGCAGACCCTTTGAGAAGAAAGTAGGACCGTAAGTAATTGATCATTTTACAGAAAGGTCTTCAGAGTCCGTTAAACACCCTGAAAACCAATTCTGCCTCAATATGGTCCCAAATAAGAAGTATATAGGTTAGGTACTGTACCGATAGGTAATATTATATTTAAATAAAAGATTTATTTACGTTGATTGCAGCCGCTGTAGCAAACTTGAAGCCGAACAACTTCATCCAAGTTTCTTGAATTTCATGCCAAAACAGTTCAAACTTTTTTTTGTCAGGTTGATACAGCTCTGCGATGTCTATCCCACCGGTGAATACTGATTTTGATGCCTGAAATGAAACCTTGATTTACTAATAATAGTAATAATGTTTATTTGTAATGTTACTTTGGGTTAGGTTAGGTTTATTTTGTAAAAAAAGTTACGTGAAGCTTGAAATTATATCAAAATGTTGTTATACCGATCATTACACACCCACGCACGCACTACGCGGTTACCCGCACGGTTTTAGCGTGCGGGCGAATATTCGCGCGTTTTGACCGCGCGGTTAAACGTCATTAGCGTCCCACGTTTATTATACCACAACGGAATGACAAGTCACAAGAATTTTAATAACACTAAATTCAGCATCGGCAATGTCTTAAATTTTCATAAAAAAACAACCCTGAGCTCTTTTTTAACCCTGTAAAAAAAACGCTGCAAAAACGCTGAATATTTGCCCGTGCCGTCCCTCTTCCAAGTATCGCTTGAGAAAGAGACAGCGCGCTAAACCCGCATGGTTACCCGCATAGTGCGTACGTAGCCTTACACTTACCGAAGTCAGTATCATGCCTTTGGGCTTGTTATTAGCGATTTCATCGAGGGTCTTGTTCATCACTTGTAGCAGCTCTAGGTTGAGGCTGTTGACAGGCGGCCGTTGCAGCGTCATGACTGCGATGCCGTCGCTGTCGGCGACGTCTACCAGCGGCGCCGACGACATCGGCCGACACGCCGGCAGTGCCCTACTCGCATGCCTCGCTATTTGCCTCAACGGAATCATACTAAAAAAAAAACAAATGAGGGTTTTCACAAAGGCAAAATATCGCTAGTATAGATGGCGTTAGCTAAACTACTTTTCCGTCGGGTAGTAAGATATAGTTCTTCAGAACACTCGCCATTGTAGATCTTCTACAAGCTACGGAGATCTCATTACAATGAGGGTTTTCACAGAGACGAAATATCGCTAGATGGCGTTAGTAGAGAGAGGTCCGTTTGACGTTTGTTCTTAATGGGGGCTATCGCGAATGAATTTTCCGCTAGAGGCGCTAGTGTAGCGTGAGGTCAACGAAATGTCAAATCTCATAGTTTTTGGGTGAGCTACGCGGGTTTATTTATAATTAGAATAATTTTGTGAGTATTTTGCATTATGTGAAATTAATTATGGCAATTATGCTATAAGGGGCAATGAACGTCTGTAATTTGAGACAGTTTTGTCGTTCGAAAACTTTTGCCCTCCCTTTTTTCCGAACAAAACGGGATTATGCAATACTGTGGTTGCTCGATATGTTTATGGTACTGTTTTACAACTTATTAAATATGATTTTAATCTAAACTTTGTTTTCACAGCCGTTATAACAGACTTTTAAAAACCTCACGCAACAGTGGCGCCAACTAGTGAGAGAAAAAACGATAGCCCTCATTGGTTAAAAACTAAGGGCCCGTTGTTTGATCAGTAGTTAAAGTTACTAATAGTCAAAGTTCCATTGAAATGTGTTAACTATTGTTATTTTTGCCATACATGTTAACTATTAGTTTGTTTAACTAATGATCAAACAACAGGCCCTAAATGAGCCAATCGCAAGCAAACGTCAAACGGACCTCACGATACTAACGCCATCTAGCGATATTTCGCCTCTTTGAAAACCCCAGAGACCTATTCTTTACTTCCTCTGAGGAAAATCCTCATTCACTTGCCTAAGTTCGAAAATTTCGCAGAGTAAAGCAAAATTCGCCATGAACTTTTAAAATCTTTTTTTTATTCTACTAGATGGCAAACGAGCAAGTGGGTCTCCTGATGGTAAGAGATTACCACCGCCCATAGACACCTGCAACACCAGGGGGATTGCAGATGCGTTGCCAACCTAGAGGCCTAAGATGGGATACGTCAAGTGTCAGTAAATTAATTTCACCGGCTGTCTTACTCTCCACATTGAAACAACAGAGCAAGCACTGCTATTTCACGGCAGGATTAGCGATCAAGATGGTGGTGCAATGCACAAGGTTCTACCATCTGCAAACCTTTCATTGCTTGTTTCATACATAATAAATACAAAAGCAAGCGTAAGTCAACGATACGAATCCGTGTTTTTGTTTTATTCGACTGGATGGGAAACGAGCTAGTGGGTCTCCTGATGGTAAGAGATAACCACCGCCCATAGACACCTGCAACACCAGGGGGATTGCAGATGCGTTGCCAACCTAGAGGCCTAAGATGGGATACCTCAAGTGCCAGTAATTTCACCGGCTGCCTTACTCTCCACACCGAAACACAACAGTGCACCCGCAAACCTTTAATTGCTTGCTTCATACATAATAAATACTTCTAAGAAGCAAGCGTAAGCCAACGATACGAATCCGTGTGAATAAAATATTTGAAATTATGACGAAAAATAAATATTAATCTTTAGTCTCACCTTCAGTTTAACAGCTGTTTAGGAACTGCTCAACTGCAATACAGCAACAAAACTAAAGTGGCTACTAAGCTATGTCTTATCAGAAAATTATATTTATATCAAACTTCGAGATAATTTTTTCGTTTGTACCTAACACAAATATACTTAAAGCAAGAATGTTTGAAAACATTTGTAACTATTCATAATCAATAAGTTGATTTGTGAACACTACCTAGAGAATTATAGTTTTTGAACATACGTGTTTACTTCTAAATTGGATTCTATGTGTATAAAGAATAGAGTTTTAAATTTTATTACGTAACTTTTACGGTGTACTGTACTATTATCTATTCTGTGGCTGTACAATGCGTGAGCGCATTTTGACATGTGGAGACTGTCAATTGGTGCAGGTGCGGCCACATGTAGACGCTCTGAAAGAAAGAAAGAAAGAAAAACATTTATACGTGACATTTTACAAATTAAAGAGGAAGACAAGAAAAAGGAAATCATTACATTCATTTTTCATTCTCTGCGCTCGTTTGCAGCGATAAATCTGGTCACGTAACCCTATTTTTGATATGATTTTTGTAGCGGGGCGTCCTCGTGGAGTGAAGAAGAAGAAAAGGGCAGGTTCCAAGGCAGTAAAGCGTTTAATCATTCCACACACACACGAGCATAAACACACCACATTTATCATAAAGTTCAGGGGTACAAAAGGGTTTCTTTATATTAAACAGAGTTCTTTTACAAAATGCGAGAGTCACACACGGAATTATTTCTTAGCGTCTTAGCGTCTAACGTCTTAACAGTTCTAGGAAAAAAAACATGGCGCGTGCGTCCCCATAGACAAGAAATCAGGGTGGGGAGAAAATAAATGATCTTATTGGCTAAAACGCGCGGGCACGCGAACTGTTCGAGCGCGGCGAGAGCGGGCAACGTAACCGTCGCTTGTGCAGTCCTTAGTTGAGCCGTCAGATGGCGCTATATACTCCCCCTCCAAGCCGCCAACACGGCCCGTGGGTGGCTTGGCCACAGTGTCCCTATTTCGGTCAGTTTTAGGTCTACCCCTGGGTCTATGAGGTTGTACAGGTCGGACAATATCGCCTGGAGCGGACACAAAAGGAGTGAGATCATGAGTATGGAACTTACCCACAACCGCCTTGGTGTCACGATCTGAAACACAAAAGGTGGTAGGACTAAACACTTTCGAAATAACGTAGGGACCGTCGCGTTTAGGCATAAATTTCCTAGTCTTTCCTTGACTGGCGTTGCTGCGATGATGAGAGGCCAACAGTACTAAGTCACCCACCTGATACTGCTTCGAGGGTCGACGTTTGTTATCCGCATCATCCTTACGCCGGTCTTGCTGTTTTTCAGCCTTCTCCTTGATCTCTTCCCATCGGTTAATGAAGTCTTTAAGGTAAGGTGTTATCTGAGGCACGTAGTTGTCTTTCGACATTATACTGCGCAGATCACGTCCAGCTTCAAATGGCGTCCTCATTTCGCGCGCGAACATCAGGTAAGCCGGGCTGCAACCAGTGCTGGAACAATTAGCACTGTTCAACGCGAAGCGAACTTGAGGCAGAAATTGAGGCCATGACCGATGGTTTTCTTGGACGAGAATAGAGAGTAACGTCTTCATATCTCTATTTTTACGTTCCGCCGGGTTGGCTTCGGCGTGGAACAAGGGTATGAGGTTCTGCTTTATGTTCAAAATGTGCATCACCTGCTGCATCACCGCAGACACGAATTGGACGCCATTATCCGACACTACGCGTCGGACGAAGCCGTAGCGTAACAGATATTCTTCGATTAGAAGCCTCGCACACGCTTCAGCTGTCGCCTCCCTCAGCGCGTACAGCTCGATCCATCTAGTAGCGGTATCTTCGATGAGGAATATCCAACGCGCTCCCCCTATCCCTTCAGGTAGCGGTCCGAACAGGTCCATTGCCAAGACTTCTCCTCGCTGGTTTAGGACGGGCGTCTGCAACAATCCTGGTGGCTTGGTGTTGGCAGGTTTGTATTTCTGGCATTGAACGCAAGACTTGATGTGCTCCATTACAAATCGGCGCATACCTGGGAAATAATAAAGACGACGTAGGCTCTGCAACGTCCGCTCCACTCCCTGGTGACCCGCAGTCGGCTCGTCGTGATGCTCCTTGATGACGGTGTCCCTCATTGACGCCGGAACTACCAGCTGCGCCTCCTCGGCATCAGCGTCAGCGTCGTATCTGTAAAGCACACCTTGAGACATAACAAAACCGCGGTCGGCCCAGCGGAGGTTCGCTAGTTCGTCGTCGCTCTCGATGTCGTCGATAATCTTCTTAAGGTCTGGATCGTCGATTTGCTTCTGTCGCAGGTCCGACGGAGTCGTAGTAGGCATATCCACTACGGCGGAGCAAATGCCACAGTCATCTTTCGTATCTTCATCACAAATCGGCCGGCTGAGGGTGTCAGCGACGACATTGGCTTTACCCGGGGTGTACTGGTACTGAATATTGAAGCTCTGCAGTTTCAACGCCCACCGAGTAAGACGGCCGCACGGAGACTTGAGTGTCAAAAGCCACTTGAGAGGCTGATGGTCACTTTTTACAGTGACAGGGTGGCCATCCAGATAGCCTCGAAAGCGCTCTACAGCCCACACAACAGCTAAGGCTTCTCTCTCCGTGGTGGTATAATTCCTTTCGGCTGATGTCAGCAACCTGCTGGCGTACTCCAGGGGACGTTCATCGTTGCCTTCTCCCTGTAACAGAACAGCACCTAAGGCATAGTTGCTGGCATCAGTTCTCAGCACAAATGGTAACTGGTAATCAGCCTGGATCAGCACCGGAGCAGTTGTGAGGAGACGCTTGAGCTCGTTGAAAGCGTGAGATTGACTGGGTCCCCACTCCCAGGACTGGTTCTTCCTCGTTAACCTCGTGAGACATTCGGCGACATGGGAGAACCTTGGTATAAATTTCCGATACCAGGAGCATGTCTGCAAGAAGGTCTTCAAATGCTTGAGGTTGGCAGGCTCCTTCATATTCAGGATAGCTGCAATCTTTGCTTCATCAGGCTTGATTCCAGCTGGAGTTATCAGGTGACCGAGGTACTTCACTTCTTCCCGGACAAAACAACACTTTTCTCTATTTGCCCGCAGGTTAAATTTATTTAGTCGGTCAAACACTTTCTGCAGGTCCTCCAGATGCTTCTCAAAATCCTCAGAAATGACCAGGAGGTCATCAAGGTAGCAAAGCAGGGTGGTGTCGCGCAGAGAGGATCCAGCTCGGAATCGATCCATTAACCTCTGGAATGTCGCAGGACTATTCTTCAGTCCAAATGGCATCTTCGTGAAACGGTATGTTCCTAGCTGTGTTATAAAGCTTGTCTTATCTCGATCACACTCCGCGACGCTCACCTGCCAGTAGCTAGAGCGCAGGTCTATTGAGCTAATGTAACAACCTCGTTTAGTCGACTGAAGCAGTTCATCAATGAGCGGGAGTGGATAAGTATCTGATTTGGTGACAGCATTAAGGCGGCGATAGTCCACACAGAATCGGTACGTGCCATCTTTCTTCGGGATCAGAACCACAGGAGCAGCCCACGCAGACTCACATTCTTCCACCACACCATCTTGTAACATCTTGTCCAGCTCTTGCTTCAGTATCTCTTTCTTTGCCGGAGTAAGTCGGTATGGAGGTACAGCAATGGGAGGGTGGTCACCAGTATCGATCCTGTGTTCAGCATAGGGGGTGATATCCCCTCCTTGCCGGAAGATGGCATCATTAGCTTGAAGTAATTCGGCAAGCTTGGCACGGTTGGCTTCGTTTAGCATCACACCTTCATCCTCCTTCAGAACGTCAGCAGAGCATATGGAGCGCTGTACTTGCGAAGTCTGCTCGAGGTGCAACCGAAAAGCATTCTTAGGCTCACCTGAAAAATGCCAAATTTTGGTTTTAAGATCCAACACTACTCCAGCTAAATGCAAGAAATCTATTCCAAGTAGAGTTTCATTTCCTTGTGACTCAGGAAAAATCATAAAGTTTGTTTTAATAGTTCTATGTTTAAGCCTCACCTCAATATCGCGAGCTTCCATCACATTCCTGGTGCAGACCTGGCCATCAGCAAGCTTCGCCTTAAGAACGGCATACAACGTGTGGCCGGCGATACTCTGTCGAGCGGCGGTGTCGACCAATGCACTACCATTTACACCTAAAACTTGCACATAAAAAATAGGCCGTAAAGGCTGACACAAAGGGGTGAAATTATTTTCAACATTAGATGTCAAACAAACCTCTGAAACATCATTAATAGAACTCAAACTGCGAGGCAGATCCATACTAAGATCTCGATCCACACGTTTCTTACGTCTATTATCAGTAATCTCGTTATCAGTGACCTTGACCTGTCGTGACCTAGTCATAGACCCAGTAGTAGCACTATTGTAATTAATGCAATGAAATAATGCTGACGAACTACTTAATTCAGTCGCGGAGTCGACATGGGGGCCAGAGGGGGACAATATATCGTCATTGTTTACAATTTTGTTATGCAAATTTGAGGTTATGTTTTTCTTATCAGTTTGACAATCAAGTAGAGAACTATTGATAACTTGGCTCAACTCGCTTATCGCGTTAAAGGATACAGTATTGCACTTGACGCACTGCGACCGAATCACGCCGGGGGCTCCGCAGCCGTAGCATGATAAAACCGCATCACTTTTCACTTCCAATTTAGGGCAGTCATCGCGTACATGTCCCGTACGTTTGCAATACACACAATACTGTCTATTTGGTTTAGCACTAGACGTAGATTCGTGTCGGGGCAGGCTCGGAGTCGCCGGCGCTGCGGGCGCGGGCGCGGGCGCGAACGCGGACGGCGCGGCTCGCGAGTTCAATGATCGCTGCGGCACGAAAGGCGACGCGGGCGTGGAGCGCGCGGCGGAAACGTTACCGGAGGCGCGCGGCGCGCGCGATGTCGGGGCTCCGGCGGCGTTCTTCGGGGCATCCACGGAGTCTTCGATCTGACGAGCACGATGCAGCAGCTCGGAGAAACTCACGACTTCCTCGCGTCGTAATCGTTTACGAATATCGTGATGGAGGAGACTGTAAACCATATCTAGTTGCACTTTCTCGCTGAGATCGCCCGTAGGTATGCGGGCGAGCAGCGCTCTGGCTTTAGCAACGAAGATGTCAGTTTTTTCTTGTTCACCTTGTTCCGTAGAAAATAAAATTCTGTATATTTTGGGGGGCGGGCGGCGGTCGCCGAAAGCGCTTCGCAGATTTTCGATGGCTTCTGTCCAGGACGCGATCTGCGGCTTGACGCCCTGCCACCATGTCGCCGCTTCATGCGTGAGCAACATGGACAGGCCGCGCAGCGCGCTGCTGTCGGACACGCGGGCGCATTCTTTGTAGCTTTCCACGGCGTCTATGAACCCCTCCAAGGATTCGTTCGGCGCACCGCTGTAACTCTGTTTGCAGCGGGAAAAATCGCCGGATAGGCCTTCCAGGCCGGTCGTGAAAGTCGGAGACGGAGACGGAGACGACGTCATTCGTGGTACTGAATCGCTTACTCTGTTAATCAGTTTCTCGAAAGCTTCCATCTGCGATCGCTGCAGCGTCTCGAACATAGCAGTGACGTGACCAGGGCTCCAATCATGGCGGGCTTCTGTATCGTCGGCGTCGTCGAGCGATCTATTGCGGCGGGTGCGAGGCATGATGTAAAAAGCGTCGTGCAAACTGAGAAGGCGGCTTCTTGGAGTCGTGCCGCAAGTTGGGCAGCCAGTGTAGCGGGGCGTCCTCGTGGAGTGAAGAAGAAGAAAAGGGCAGGTTCCAAGGCAGTAAAGCGTTTAATCATTCCACACACACACGAGCATAAACACACCACATTTATCATAAAGTTCAGGGGTACAAAAGGGTTTCTTTATATTAAACAGAGTTCTTTTACAAAATGCGAGAGTCACACACGGAATTATTTCTTAGCGTCTTAGCGTCTAACGTCTTAACAGTTCTAGGAAAAAAAACATGGCGCGTGCGTCCCCATAGACAAGAAATCAGGGTGGGGAGAAAATAAATGATCTTATTGGCTAAAACGCGCGGGCATGCGAACTGTTCGAGCGCGGCGAGAGCGGGCAACGTAACCGTCGCTTGTGCAGTCCTTAGTTGAGCCGTCAGATGGCGCTATATTTTGAATTTCCCGCGACTAAAAAGTAGCGTAAAGTCGCCGCGTGGAGCAGCAGCGGCAAGATGGCTGCTTGCAGCAATGATATTGGTCTTAGAATGTTATTTCTTAATCTCATTTAGTAGCAGTTGTGGCAGTGGTACAAACAAAATAAAAGGGAGTAAATGAAAAAAAAAATTTTTTTTTCTTCCAACGATATAGCTCAACATGTCACGTGACCAGATTTGACCTTGGAATCGTGCGTCAAGCGTTTTGTATGTGGCCGCTTCTTAAGACTGAAAATGTTGAGCTTTATCACTGAAAACCTCTTCAATTTCGGCAAAAACATTCCTTTTTTTTCATTCACTACAAATTCTTTTAAGTATATGTACCACTGCCACGACTGCTACTGAATCAGATTAAGAAATCAGCTTTCAATACCAAGATCATTCCATTGTTGCTTGACTTGGCGACTTGTCGCTACTTTTTTTGAGTCGCAGTAAATTCGAAATCACATTCAAAATGGGGTCACGTGACCAAATTTATCACTGCAATCGAGCGACGAGCGACTGGATGTGGCCGCACCTTTAATTACGAATCTAGTCTATAACCACAAATACGCCTAAATAAGATTTGACACATGACAGAACAAACAATTCGATTCGACACAGTTCCAACATTCAAAGAAGTCCAAGGTCCGAACTCATTTACATTTTCTGCTTTGCTTTATTTGAACAAGAGGTGCATGTCAAATCGATTCCTAATAGATCCTTAACTTTAACAAGTTTTCATTATTCGCACACAGCTGAACTTTTTTTTATTTACTTACTTAATTAAGATTGGTTTTTGGAATATTTTTGTATTTTCGATACTTACTTTTTTTTTTATTTCATAGAATGTTTCCGTTGAGGCAACTGGCGAGGCATGCGAGCAGGGTTCTGCCGGCGTGTCGGCCGATGTCTTCGGCGCCGATGGTGGATGTCGCCGACAGCGACGGTATCGCCGTCGTGACTCTGCAACGGCCGCCCGTCAACAGCCTCAACCTCGAGCTACTGCAAGCCATCGGCAAGTCACTGGATGATGTAGCTAAGAACAAACCTGAAGGCATGATCTTGACATCGGTGAGTTTTTAATATCATAACTAAGTGAAGGGTCCACGGAAAGAACATGTCTAATCACTTTTTTTTTAAATTGAGATTTTAATCTCGAAATGTAGAGCTCACAAAGTACTATGACTTACCATTGAATTAAATAATCTGAAAACATTACAAAATGTATTTTTTTAACTTTCAAAGAAATGGTAACCATAGTAATTGTTTGCGATGACTAACTTTCAAACCGCTATAACTCAAAAAGTTGCTTAGGTGACTAGACATGTTCTTTCCGTGGACCCTTCAAGTATTCCGTTAACGCTTGACACCTTACTGACAAACTTGCATACATGAATAATGGAATTAAATTAATTTCCTATGGTACATTGCCATACAGTGACATGTAACTGCAAATCAATAAAACTCACCATAGGATTACTTCAATTAACTGTAAAATGAGAAAGCTTGGGTTGTAATTCTCACACGGGCCCAGTGCAGATTGAGAACTGCACTGCACACATACTATTGAATTTCTTCTCAAGTGCTGGTTTCCTCGAAATATTTACCTTCACTGTAAAGCCCATGGTAAATTTCAAACATAATTTTGCACATAAATTCCAAAAAACTCAGTCTCTGTTATAGTACTACAAGTACTTTCTATTAGAACTGTGAAAGTGTCAAGCTAGCCCTAGCATAGAGCAAAAAGAGCTACCACTTAAGGTGGCAAGGGACCCCAAAAATCTGATCTGTAAAAGTCCAATTAGTTCCATCAATGGAACTAATAATGGAACTAGTCGGAATAGATCCATTAATCTACCTCATTGTTGTCACTCCAGGCATCTCCAACTGTCTTCTCGGCTGGCCTGGATATCACGGAGATGTACAAACCTGATTTCAAGAGAGCAGAGGAGTTTTGGACCACATTACAAGAAACATGGATAAAGCTATTTGGATTCAAGTTTGCTACAGCTGCCGCCATTAATGTAAGTTTATTATTATTATTATTTATAACCTCCTGGGGTTAAAAATGATAATACTAGTACATATTGTTAGCAATATGTACTAGTATTATCATTTTTAACCCCAGTTACTTACAACTTACATCTTTTGAAAAAGGAATAGTGTTGTTTTCTCTGTAGCATTCAAATTTACAAAAAAATAAATTCAACTTTATCTATGAGACATTGAGTTTTAAATTTCGATGTCATATTTTGTTGTATGTTGGGCCGCAGGAGGTTAATGCCCTGTCCGTACTGGGAATTTTCACTGCATTGTTTTTTTCTCGCAATTCTGCGAGACATTGAATCTTATGAGTATCCGCGCTGTCGGTAAAAAGTCGCGCGGAAAAAAAACTGATTTTATGCAAATTGAATATGATGCAGTACAGATTTAATAATTATATACGGATAAGTATATAAACCTTAGCGTCACTGCTTAAGTGGCTATATAAGAAACAAACAAGCTGAGATATGTGATGCATAGGGGAAATTCGTGTCCGTTGTCCAGCAGTGGTGTAGCGGTATAGCACGGCGCATGGAATGCCGAGGACCTGGGTTCGATTCCCAGTGCTGGTCTTAATTTTCTGGTTTTTCTGTGCATCTATATTTCAGTTTGTATTTTCAATTGAGATTGTATTCAGCATTGAGAGTACTGTATTTCCAGGTGCCATTACATGTAATATTATTTTCCATCCTGTATATTTTTTTATAGTCAAAGCTTATGCAACTCAACGACTGAACAAAGTATTAAAATAAGTTAATTTTATACCAGGGCCACGCTCCAGCTGGAGGCTGTCTCCTTGCCATGTCCTGTGAATATCGAGCCATGGTAGCAGGAAAGTATACAATCGGCCTGAATGAGACGGCACTGGGCATTGTTGCTCCCCTGTGGTTCATGGACACAATGTGCCACACCATTCATATTAGGGATGCAGAATTGGCGCTTACAACAGCCAAGCTTTTCACTGTGGATGAAGCTCTGAAGGTAATTTTTAGTTATAACAAAGCTAAAGTGCTAGATTTAGCACACGCGCTGTTTACTCGCCTATCGAATAATACATAATGTACCGTTTTTTATTGGCTTGTCGATAAACTTTAATTAATGCTAGTAATCACTTGAAGTTACTTCAAGGAAACAAAGATTTTTACCAATTTAATGGTCATAGTGGTGAGTTATTTACTTATATAATTTTGATATAATGGAAGAACATAATATTATAAGGATTTTAAAGACAAGAACTTTGTTAAATACTTTCAATATTTAAAAAATCCCTTAATTTTACTACTATGCAACCGAAATTTTAATGAATGTGGCAAAAAACGGAAATAACGGGTTTATTTTGCAAAACTTTACTTTGTTAAAGTTCGCCGTGAATGTCTCGTTTGTATCTTTTGTTCGTGGTTTTTCGTGGTTTTTAGTTTATACTTTGAGATGCTCTACTAATAAGCTAATCTATAATATAAAAATGAATCGCAAAATGTGTTGGTAACCGCATAACTCGGGAACGACTGGTCCGATTTCGCTAATTCTTTTTTTGTTGTGTTCGCTACTGTCAGGAGAAGCTTTTCATGGAAGAAAAAAATACAACGGGGGCGAAGCCGCGGGCAACAGCTAGTTAATAATAAAAATAAAATAAAGCACGCTCCTTCAAACGTCACCCACACCCACGTTCATTAAAATCCGCAGTATAATTAAATAATTACAATAATCTCTTATCTTTAATGTTGAAAAACTGCGTAATGTGTATAAAAATTTGAAACTTTCTTTACAGGTTGGCTTGATTGACGAGACAGCTACAGACAAAGCAGATGCCATAGAGAAATGCAAGAAATACATTGGCAAGTTTGATAGAATCCCGCCTCTGGCCCGCACTATGACAAAACTGAGAATAAGGGGAGATGTCCTCGCAAAAATGCAGAAAATTCGGCAACAAGATACGGCAGAGTTTCTGCAGTTCTTAAAGAATCCACAAGTGCAGCAGGCATTAGAAATGTACATTCAAATGTTGAAGCAAAAGGCTGCCAAGTAAACTAGTCATTAAAACCCAATTTGTATCCTAATAATGTCAATTATAGTTAGAGACGCATGAAAATAAGTCCTGTCAGATTTTGTAGTACCTATCAACTTTTTTGCATGACAAAATGAGATACCTAACCAAATCATTGCCACTTTTTTATTGTTCTACTGTAAAACAAAATAGGAAGCATTATATTTTGTGCAAATATATTTTAAGATTGAAATTATGTATGAATGTTAAAATGCACTTTTGTGCAGCTATTTATAAATTTAAGAATGATCTTTGTAGGTATTAGGTATATATCATCCATTATTATCATCTTAATGGGATGGAACTTTGTTTATGGTGTCAAATATATATTGTCCCTTAATTAATGTTTTTATTTGAACAAGCATATTCTAATTTTGCTCAAAAGTCGTCGCCCAGCAGAGCCGCTGTCTCAGGGTCAACAGCTTCTGTAAGATGCATTTGCATGTCTGTCCACTCCTCCCTCTGGTTGTCTATGAAAAAATTGATTTCCAGTACCCTGTCTCTGTTGCGTTTCACTTCATTGCTGGAATGAATAAAATTGTTTACTTATATTTATAAAATAAAATTATAAATGACAATTACTTTTCTGACAGGTGACATATGACGCCCTCTAGCGATAATTGCTTTGTCACAAAACCCTCGTTACTGTGTCCTAGCATGGACGAAGTATAGTATGGACGTGCAGTCTCCATACATAAGATAGTTCCTCGTTGCTTAGTACGAAAGAACGAACTAGATGTCGCCAGATGTATTGAACCGGATTAATACATAATTTTAGTGGCGACATTGCTCTATCTAGCATGGTGGCAATAATGTTCAACTCTTTAAAGTACCTCTGTGAGTTTACTAAACTTCGTTATGTTGTACCTAGATGGCGTTATATTCCTTCGAGCGCCAAATTTTTTTCGCAGCAATTACAGAATTGTTCACGATTTACGTGTGAGCTAAACTATGGAGTTTGATTTGAATCCGCAATCTGACATATTACGAGGGCTGTTTGAAAAGTACCCGGTTATGGAAAGAAAACACTTTTTTTTTGTATTTATGCATTTATTTTTCTACGTAGTCACCTTTTAACTCTATACATTTGTTCCACCTATACTCAAGCTTTATTAAACCATCTAAAAAGTATGATTTTGGAAAGTCATTAAAATAGGCCTCTGTGGCGGCAATGACTTCGTCATTTGATCCAAATCGCTTACCACCAAGCCATTTTTTTTAGGTTGGGAAACAAAAAGAAATCGCAGTCACAACTCTGGACGAATGAGCCGGGGCGTTGTCGTGATGAAACAGTTCTTTTCTCTTTTTTAAATGGGGTCGTTTGTCTTTCAGCACGGAGTCAAATTTAGCCAATAAATTGGCATAGTACTGCCCTGTTATCATTTTCCCCTTTTCCATGTGTATAATACCCTGGGAATCCCAAAAAATACTCGCCATGACCTTTTCAGCCGATGGGACGGTTTTTGCTTTCTTTGGAGCAGGTTCACCCGGTAAAATCCACTGCTTCGACTGCTCTTTCATTTTGGGGGTGTAGTGGTGAACCCACGTTTCGTCCTAGGTCACGAAACGACGCAGAAACTCCTTCGGGTTACGTTTGAACACGACCAAACACTGCTCCGATAGTCAGTCAGTTCCGTTTTTGCTCCGTCCGACTCGTAATCATGGACTGAGTCTATCTTTCAAATTTTGTTGAAATCGGAGAGATAAAGTCATGGTAGATAGAAATGCCCATTAGGGCATTTACCGTATTATTATTTATTTAGCGTATTAATGCTACAGCTAGAGATGCATCTGTCAAATTATTGAAGAGAAAAATGTGAGACAGATGTATGTGATGACAATACTGTACTGTTTTCGATGATTGTCACATCGCTTACCTGAAATTAGCATAACTATTTTTTTTATCAATATCGACCTATTTTTCTATGTTGTTCAGATATATTTGATGTGTTGACCTTTTTGGTTGACTGCATAAAGATAAAGGTGGTTTTTTGACAGCTAAAGTATTTACGTGAATAGTGCCATCTAGATATAATGTCGGAAAAATCTCAGCTCCGTTTCCCTGGATTAAATGCGTTATTATTTTGCGTTTAGTGCCATCTAGATATAATGTAGTAAAAGTCTCAGCGCCATCTAGCATTAACACTGGATTTTGGCTTTGTTCCGGTGAACGTTTTTTAGTATGGAGAATAACAATCCATACTCTATTTCATCCATGGTCCTAGCAACATAAATAATAACGAAAATTGTGTAAAATTCAGTTATAACTAGATTATTCAAGTATCTTATTTTGATGCACGAGCGTATTTGATATGATATGGACAAAACAATTATTCCAGCGCCGCGTGTGCATCCCGTTAATCCGTTGTTTCCCACTGACCAGGGTTTAGAGGTCAGGTCAGATTTATAATTGTTTGCCCCTAAAAACCGCCGCCGAAATGCTATCTGGCCCCTACTGATACTCACTTCACAAAACTTTGTCCTAGAGCTGACTGATGTTAACATAGAAACTAGGCTGTAATCGCTACAAAATTCGAACTAATTTCAGTGTTTTTGAACCCGTTGAAAAATATTATCTCGAATCCGTATATTAACATTAAGACAGACAAACTTACTCGTTGGTCCCCTGAACGAGGTCATCTCGCCAGTCGTTGGCTCGCGTCACCAGCAAGTCTTCGCGCGCGTCGATGAACCGGCTGTGGTTGTCTGATGATTGCGCTACGAGATTCATCATTGCATCGCGGTCCATCATTATCTGATTGTAAAAATTAGAGAGTTAAAGTCCGGTTCGAAGGACCAATGCTTATTTGTTACATGTGGCCGCAGTTCCATTTTCCATTACTAATAATATGGTAATCATGAGTGAAAAATTGTCTAAATAAATTTTGTTTCTTTTCTCTTTGCCTAAAGTTTTAAATTTTATAAATGTTGTTTTTTTTTTCACTGACCTCAAACAGCTCAGGCGGTGCATCCCCCAACATAACCTTGTTCCCGAGCAGTTTGGACAATGTCTCGAACTGCCGCATCGACCAAACGCCCTCGATCTCGCGCCACGCGCCGAATGCATTACGAGATACCTCCATCAATTTAGTTATCATCTCTGTCATGTTAACCGAGAACTGGACTCTAGATTCCTGTACGAAAGGATCGGTTAAGTTTTATTATAAGGACAAAACTAGTGGTAGACCTGGCCAGCTCCGGCCCTGGGGTAGAGTAGGAGCTACTACGAAACTCCAAAATCGAAGTTCGTATCAAATCGTCCCTCTCACTCTTATATTAAACCATATAAAGCGTCGGCAGGAAGGCAGATACTAAGTTCGAATTTTGCATTTCGTAGAGTAGGGTCAGATCAGATGGCAAGGGGCGCCATTTTCCAGTGCAAAATAAAATAATGATGGCGTCACGCCGAAGCAGTGAGACAATTTCGCTCTAATTTGATCAAGTTAGCCCCGTTCTTGGACCTGACTTTGTTTTGCTTGTGAAATAATTCGGGCAACAATAAAGTCTCATATAAATTGCACCTAAAAAGATTTGATACGGCGATAGGTACGAGTAGGTACTACAGACAGGTCTAATGAATAATGTTCTGCCATAGTATTTTGAATGTATGTATGTATGTAAACTCTTTATTGGACATATAAATAAAAATACAAACACAGAGAGGAGAACAAAGGCGGGATAAGTTCGTATTTATCTCGCTTTCTCAACTAGCTTACTGAAGAATACTGAAGATGATATGCGACAAAATACGATGTAAAAACATTATTCAATACCTAGGTACGGTACATCTGTACTTATTGTACTGCCAATCAAATTTAACCTGCTGACCTCACATCGTTCATACAGCTGCATCTCAGTATTCATGAGTCCTTTCCACAGCTCGTATAGTACGTCGTTGAAAGTTTCGGTGAGGTCAACTATGGTCGGCTCCAGTTGCTCCACAGTGGCTTGCTTCGCTTTAAACTTCTCTATCACGTCTTGCATCTGTGCGACAAGAGGCTTCTTCTTAACCTCAAATTCTGCTATGATACTGAAAAATTAATAATTTATGACAGGTGAAGTTGTTACGCTTTAGTTTTAAAGGTAAGTAATATTTTTTAACTAAGTATATCACATCGTTTGGTGTTTACTTAATTTTAACTTAATAATGGTGTTATTAACTCCAAATTATATTACCATTTCAGGATCCAAGGAAAAGAATAGATGCTCATTGAAAAAGAATACGATTTATGTTAAGAATGCTGTATCATATCAGTCGTAGGATGTCCAATGTTGGACATAGAGCTCTCTCATATATATACCTCTAGTTGCTTCCTGTGGAAGCGCCTTGCATCCACCGTGAACCTGTGACTTTAACCAGGTCATCTGTCCATCTCGTTGGTGGGAGACCTACGCTGGGCTTGCCGAGCCGCCGCGTTCTCCACTCTAGAACCTTTCGGCCCCAACTATCCGTTCTCTGTGCTGTGGCCTGCCCATTGGCACTTCAACGAGCTAATTCACTTGGCTATATGTCGGTGACCCTTGTTCTTCTACGTATCTCCCCACTAAATTTCTGATTCGATCCCGTAGAGAAACCCCAAGCAGATCTCTCTCAATAGCTAGCTGAGCACCTCTGCGCCTATTTATAAGGCCTATAGTGAAGCACCACGTATTTCCTCATTTCCGATATCCCCGAGCACATGAATGCTCAGATAAAGCTTATAATATCTTACCCCTTGCTCTTCTCGACGCTGTCAGCTAGAGCGTTGTCGACCAGATCCTTGAATAGTTTGATCTCATGCTGCCGTACGTTGTACGCTCCTTGCGCGAATTCGACCAGACCAGCCATTGTTTCCACGTACTGCTCTTTGTACCTACAGAACGCTTACATTCAAAACGTTGCCAGGTTGCCACAATGAGGGCTATCGTTTTTTCTCTCACTAGATGGCGCCACTGTTGCGTGAGGTTTTTAAGTCTGTTATAACGGCCGTGAAAACAAAGTTTAGATTAAAATCATATTTAATACATTGTAAAACAGTGCCATAAATATATCGAGCAACCACAGTATTGCATAATCCCATTTTGTTCAGAAAAAAGGAGGACAAAAGTTTTCGAAAGACAAAACTGTCTCAAATTACAGACGTTCATTGCCCCTTATCGCATAATTGCCATAATTAATTTCAGATAATGGAAAATATTCACAAAATTATTCTAATTATAAATAAACCCGCGTAGCTCACCCAAAAACTATGAGATTTGACATTTCGTTGACCTCACGCTACACTAGCGCCTCTAGCGGAAAATTCATTCGCGACAGCCCCCATTGCCACATGCATCTCATTTATGCCTACTGCCATTTGGGCAGCCTCAATTGAAAGTTAGTAGCTCTAGTAGAGCCAATAAACTTACTCTACAATTTACTCTAAGTATTATTTTATCATCCTAAATAAAATTCAACTGCTGGTCTTTTCCATCCACTGGTACGATATTGAACTCGGGATTCGACCCAGGACCAGCCTCAGCTATTTGTCGCCCCGGGCGAGTCATGACAGATCGTGTTTGTTGCATATAGAATACTCATCACTCCTACGAGATAGTCTTTAACCTCCTGAGTCCTTACATTTTTAACAAACTTAGCGATTAAGACCTAGACGTGGTTGACCTGCTTTGTTATTTTGGATTTTATTTCAAAATTCTTTATTCAATGAAAAGTTTTTACTTCATAAAATACATTCAGCTGTTATTCTTAGTGTTAATTAGTCCTTTATAATTATAAAGTAGGTACCCGAGGACTTAGGAGGTTAAAAGTGGTCTGAGTTTAGTTTTCCTCTAGATCGATAAAATGGATACTTATTCAAATTAAGTGGTTTAGTTGAGTCAGCGCGCGCGGCGCCCTATAGTACACGTAGCGTCCGGGCAGCTGCCCCGGTCTCCCTTCTTAAAGCCGGCACTGCGTTGGTCATTCTCATCCAGCTGCTACCAGCCACGCTGTGTAGGTGGGTACCTACATTCCGCACATTACCTATATCTCCATCTCGCCGAAGTTATCCTCCGTAGCGGCGTTAGGATAGGGCGCGGTGGGGCGACCGCCCAGGGTGCCGGACTTAAAGGGGCACCTGATACTTTCTACAAAATTCCCAAAAGCTTGGGGCACCGTGGAAATCTCGCCCAGGGCGTTGGAAGGGCTAAAACCGGCACTGTGGTTATCCTGCATTACACTATGTTTAGCCATCGGCTTTATAACCTCCAATAAAGTCGATGATGTTTAGCTATACTGTGGTCTCCACTTAAAAACATTAGGTAGTCCAGTATTTTACTTACTCCTCATAGAATCCTATCAGTTCCCCCCCGACCTGGAGCAGCAAGGAGCCGTCAGGGTCTTTCTCAAACATGGACTCCAGCAGTTCCGGCCCAGTCAAGTACTCCACGAACGACATGGCGTAGAACTTCACTTGCGCGTTGTATTGTTCTCTGGCGATTCGCTCCTTCTCAGACTTCTCGTCAGAGTCGTCCAGTTTCCGGAGTAGCCCCCTGGAAATAAGTTGAACAGATTATGCCAAATTTCACCATCATCTCAGCCTAAATGTAACATCAGCCAAATAATTTGGTCTATCAATTTTTAAACAAGTTCCTATCAAATGAATAAGTCGCTAAAGTCGAACTTTCAAGTTGACAGACACGTCTATTGGCATTATTGTTTTACGACATGCAAACGATTATCAACTTTAGAGTCTTTAGACCACATATTTGGCTGATGGTACGTACCACTGCAAGACCAGGCTCTCAAAATGAGAGAGTTTAGGCCAAAGCCAACGCGGGCCCAGTACGGGTTGGGAACCTCACACCCACCTGCATTTTTTCGCAGGTGTGTGCAGTATTTCCTCGCGATGTTTTCATATATTCACCGCAAATGTCATGGTTAATTTCAAATGTAATGGGCTCGAATCCAACGGCCATCTGATTGAGAGGCCAAAGTTATTTAATTGTGGTACAGTTCCATGTACGAGTGAGTATCACTGAAAACCTCTATGCTACATCACTGAAATGTCACATTAGCAAGCGGGAGCAAACGTCTCCCCTCTGGAGAAAATGTATTAGTCTAGTTACGCGGACTGGGAGACGAGCTGTCGGTAGGCCTCCAACGAGATGGAGCGACGGCCTATGGTTAAGATCGCGGGATTGCGGTGGATGCGAAAAGCACAAGACCGGTCTGAGTGGAGAGCCTTGGGGGAGGCCTATGTCCAGCAGTGGACGTCTTTCGGGTGACAGATCATTATGAGTTACCTAATGAAAAACTTGATGATTTAGATAAATAGGCTGCATTGAGTTGGATGATTTCCTGAATTCTTGATGATCACAACAATTGACTGACGATACTTAACCTGAAGAACGCCGCTCCTTTTTCTCTTTCCTCTTCAGTGACAGTTTTATAGTCCAGATACGTGACCTTGACCAGCGCTGACTTCAGAAACTCGTACGTCATGGGATCGTCGCAGCACGGGTTACCCTTGAAGCTGACCGAGCGTAAGAAGCGGAATTTACGGAGGTACGCCATCTGGTAAACGTATAAATAAAACTCAAAAGAACTAGCAAAAATATAAATTTATACAATGTTGTTATGTTAAATTATATTGTAATGGATAACTCACGTCTTAAATCGAGTTTAGCTCGACATGTCGCGTGCTCCAGAAAAGAAGCGTTTCGAAATAGCCCGAAACATGTCGAGCTAAACTCTATTGAAGACGTGAGTTATCCGTTACAATATCATTTAATAAGAGTGAGTCTCACGGTAGTTTCATGATCAAAATGTAGTTATGTGAGAAAAACTGCAAAGTTCACGAACCTTGAGAGAGGAGTAGGCTGCTCCTAAATTCGAAGTTCGTCTTCGTATCATACCATCCCTCGCACTCTCGTAGTAAATAAATACTATTAGTGCGGGTGGAATGACAGAATAAGATGTGAGAGTGGAATGACAAAATACGAAGTCTCAAGAAGAAGTGAGGTTTCGAACTTTACAAGGCCTGTATGCAGAATATTTAGTAGTAACTCTAAAAAATGTTTACGATGAATCGAAGGTTTATGGTATAATACAGTACAGTGGGACAAACATCTTCAGTAAAAGCATATACCTTAATTATGCGCTAGTTTTGTTTTTTGTCACGTTAGATCTTGTCGCACTGTGAACAAAGCACAGACCAAGCAGAATCGACAAAGAATTTTAATTTTAACATAAAATTCAGAAAGCCAATAGATAGAGTACAAAACGTGTACGTGTTTACGAATAGGTAGGAGTCAGCTGAAATGTTTGGGTCTAATAATTTTAAATACTTGGGCCTGTTTTTTTTTTCGGTAACAGAGATGGGCGAATTTAGTGTGGGTAAAGTACCTATACCTATACTATACCTCTTTATAATCCTCAATAAGATTATCTCCAATGCTAAACACGAGCAATTTTTCCAACATCTCCATATTCTCCAATTTTCTTATTTTATTATGAAACAGCGTAAGTACTTCTATGTTGACTAGCTCTTCTAGATTCTCTATTTTCTCTATATAATTAAACGATAAGTCTAATTCAATCAGGCCAGTCAATCGTTCCAAATTTTCTATTTTTTCAATACAATTGTGGGCTAAAGTTAACTTTCTTAAAGATGTGAGCATCCAAAGATGATCGATTCTTAAAATATTTTGGAACTCCAATCGAACTATCGGTGCTTCGTCTAAATGTACACCTTCTTCTGCGAAGAGTCTACCGGCTTCATCTTTCGGACCTGTTAAGCAGAAAATATGTTCAACATCAACATTTTTCATCAAACAAAAACTAAGAATTTTAATTTGGAACTAAGAATTTTACAGTTGGGGTTTGGTTTATACATCATACTACGTTTCTCACCAGAAAAATGATCTATGTATAAGGTATCTCTGTTATTCGTGCACGTTCCAATAAGAGTAATACTTATATGTTTAAGTATTGGAATAAATAGAAAATGTACGGCACGAGTTCAATACCTATGATTATTAAAAAAAGTAAACAATAAGGGGAATAATTATTGTTACCGTATTCCAAAATACATCGAATTATCATAGCATTGTCAATCACGCCGGGTTCGATGGCCGGGTGAATAATAAGACTGTTCAGTGACTTCTTCTCTGTTTTTTTCTCACCCATTTTTGGTTACAGTTAGTGGTATTCTAAATTGTTTCACTTTAACGAAATAATCTGTATAATAAATGACAAACTGTGCACAACTTTGTTGAATGTTGAATTAGTTTATTTACATGCCAAAGGTTGCCAAGATACGGATAAATAAAGTAAAAGTTGGCAAGTAAGTAATCTAGAAATACATTTAAATAAACAACCTTGAAAAAATATTACATTATAGTGCAAACATCTAAAATTTTAAAGAAATGGAAATTTTTACCGATTAGTTTTTAAGTCTCCCGCCAAGAGAAGTTTTCCTAGAATTCCGTTTAGTTTCTACAGACGCACTCATTTTTATTGGCTTAGAGTCATAGGAAAAATTAAACGCAGTCAGTGGTGCCTCTAGGGCTACTACAAAATTCGAAAATCGAAGTTTGTATCGTACCGTCCCTCTCACTCTTGTATAAAGTAATATTAGCGTCAGCGGGACGGTATGATACAAACTTCGATTTTCGAGCCCTACTGACTGATCTAGATGCAAAGATTTTAAGGCACACACTAAATAGACAAAAAAATATTTATACAATAGTTTTTTTTATGATTTTATGGATTAAATCGATATTCATAACATCATTTTATAAAGCAGTTATTTTAGAACGATGTAATTATCCGAATCCGAATAACAAAATAACCTTGGCATCCGAAAAAACCTGTATTTTGACATTTCTGCGTTTTGCAGTGAGTCGTGAGTGACAAGTCAAATCGGTGAAATATTTTTTGATAAATATTCAGTTAATCCTGCAAAATGTCCTTTTTCGGGGTAGGAAATCCGTTTTCTACACCGGTTGGTCAAAAAATAGGTTTGTAGCTAATAATTTCCTATTTACTGACATCGTCATATTTCACAAAATGATTTGTGATCAGTGATCCTTTCTTTTTTGTTGCGCACTATTTATCAGATTTCCGAGTTTCTCTTTGTGATGATGTAAACAGTGGCTTTTGAAGCAAATAAATCATAAACAAATTAACAAGAGTAACCTTGTTAAAGATGTTATTGTGTTATCGAGTGTCGCAAAGGTGTTAATAAGTTTGACCCTCTTAATTGCTTGATTATAAATGTTAGATGCGAACTATATCAGTATCAATTGCCGCCTAATCATTAAAATCGGGATCGTATCGTATTATGCCAGAACTGTAACCTTAATATAATCATGACCAAACAATCAATTCAATTATTTCTTAGTAGATTTTAATGTAGTTTTATGTATGACGTTTAAAAATACTTCTTATTTCAATTGTTGTCTAGGCGTTGTTTTGATGCCAAACTTAGTAGATAGTTTCATTTTGATGCTTTATGTCTTGTCTACACCTCAAAGTGTAAGCTTACAAGTGGCTACTAGCTTTAAACATCTAACTCTTATGATATTTCAGAACAAGCTACAGATGGCACTCTCCCATCAGAAAACTGGGCCCTTAACATGGAAATATGTGACATTATAAACAGCACAGCGGATGGCCCTAAGGATGCTATAAAAGCCATCAGGAAGAGACTGACTCAGAGTGCAGGGAAGAACTACACTGTGGTGATGTATACGCTGACCGTTCTGGAGACTTGTGTTAAGAACTGCAGCAAGGGCTTCCATGTGTTGGTGTGCAACAAGGAGTTCATTTCGGAACTGGTGAGTGATTACAGGCTCCATTTTTGAGAGGCAGTACTTGTTCCCATTTTGCAAGATTTTTTCCTTTCGTATCATAAATAAGGTGTTAATATACATAATATTTTAATAATATTTTGCATATATTAGAGCTAAAATAGTTGCTTTTTGTATTAACACTCATGCTTAGGCATGGATCCACGGGAAAGTGAAGGCTATATTTTCTTTTTTTATTAGTAAAATTGGCACTATTTTTATTGAAATGAGGCAGGTTTTTTTAACTTCCTGCACATGAGGGGTTAAAAATAATTCCTTTGACAAATGTTGTGAGTAGTTCTACCAGTGTTTCAACCACTACTTGTATATGTTGAATATGATAGTGTTAAGCATAGTTTAACAGAGTTTTAAAACATCATTATAATCATCTTATCAGAAATAGTACATCTACTGTTGGACATAGGCCTCCCCCTCCAAAGACCTCCTTTGAAGAAGAAGCTTTGGTTGGAAGCTTTCTGGGTCCACCCACTGTTTAAATGCAGATCAACCACCAAATATAAATATTTTTTCCTGCATAATTATAATTCTTTGCCTTCATAAGACCTTGGTTTCATATTTATTACAAAATAATGTACCTACCAGCATTTGCCATTAAATTCAATGATTCATAAAATACTTGGTTCATGATTATGTATAAAAGAGGCCAGTGTTTGTGTTTGGCCCCGAGTATTATTTTAATGTTGTGCAATATTTTTCCTAATCACATTAGGAAAGCTGATTTGTCCATTATCTGTTCAGTCAACAATTCCAAAAAATATTTAGCCTCAAAACAATCTACTTACAGTACATACAAATACAACACATGGTAATTACAAGTTTAGTTTGAATTGCACCAAGTTACTGTAATAATAACAATAACCATTTCAGACCACTACTCGTCAAATCTTTGATTGTGTATGTGAATTTCTGATTGCAGAAAAGTTATAGCTAAATAGTAGCTGGGCACAACACACACTTAATATAATCATGTTTAGTGCCATTTCAAATACTATTATTATCATCAGTTATGCTAGGTTTGTCTACATATTTAAATATCTGACTGTCTGTATTATATTGAATTGGTAAAGTTATATCACCTGCTAATTTGGCTCCTAGAATATATATAAGAAATGTATACAGACTTTGTAATCTTAATGAAAAGGATGCAAAATATGAAAATGTTGTATATTATTCAAACAATACAACTGGGAATTTGAAAGGTAGTCTATTTAAAATCACACTTTAATATTTATTACAGGATTAGGTAATGTTTTGAAGTGGGTTTAGTGTTGTTTTGTGTGTTTAGATAAATTATGAGGTTTATCTTTACCCTTTACTTCAAAGTACTGAAGTTTAAGGAGGTAGCTTATCTTGTTAGGTAATTAAAATTATATTGTCACTGAACTGTTTGATTCATATTGCTGTATCTGATAAGGTGACATTGTCTACATCACTTGAAGACTGATTGTATTATGCAAATTTATAAAATGTTTGTATAGATTATATTATGATAGAAATCACACCCATTCACAACTTTGGGTGCATATGCTTGTGCATGCCAGGGAGGGTTTACTAATGTTTCTTACGGCGAATAACTTTTGGCAACCTGTTTCATTTGGCAACTTTTAATTTCCCAACTGTTTAATATTTCTGAAACTGTAAATATTTCAGGGTTTTTATAAAACTAACCTAACCTAAAGGGTTCTACACGGCGGCCCTAAAATAAATCCTGAAATATTTAGTTTTAGAGTTTGCAAAATGAAAAGTTGCGAAATGAAACAGGTTGCCAAATGTTACCTTGCGAAAAGGCAGTACCCTACCCGCCCAGGGAGAAATTAAATTTTCCCAGGACTTTTATATCTTTATCTTAGACTATATACAACACTAGACCGAGCCTCAGTAAGAAACAATGCGATTGAAAACGTCCCAACTTTTTCTTGTTTGTGTGCGTGGCGACCACGTGACAGCTTCATCTTACACTCGAGTTACGTCAATCCGGTTGTCACTGTGTGCGTGCTAAATGATACCACGTAATGTCAAATCCCCCAAAATTTGGGGGAAAATTATTAGAGTACGATAGACGCTAGTAAAAGTGATGGCGAATGTAATCAAATAAAAAATGAATAAATAAAACTAAAAAACCGGCCAAGAGCGTGTCGGACACGCCCAAAATAGAGTTCCGTAGCTATTACGAAAAAATTAAGTCATATTTTTCTAAGGATTTCGTATTTTATACGGAATCTTCCAAGTTTAGTATACTTTATACCTTACGCTGCTATTTACTCATAAACTACTAATAATTCTCAAGCAAACTTAGCCGTTATAGTTTTCCTTGGAAGTTTGATATACTGACTAGCATCCATCCACATCATTTAAAAAGGTGTGTAATGTGTTGTGTGGAGGCCGTACGGGGCCTCGCAAAATTTATCTTGCCCGCGCCAAATTTAGGTCCTGGCCCTATACTATTCGTAGTGCAAATATCGAACTTCATATCTTGCCATCCCGCTTATGCTTATATTATTTAATACGAGAGTAAGAGGGAAGGTTTTCGAATTTCGATTTTCGAATTTCGTAGTATTTATTTAGTCCCTCTGAGCCGCCACTGATCACAGTGATTACATAGGACATTTTGTCATTCAACAGCTATTATAGTTAACACTATATTATATCTTTTCTAGTTTTTAATTTGCCTTGCCGTGGACTGAAGCGCCGTATCTAACAGCAGTCTATTGACGCGTATATACTGTCGTCATATAATATCTCAATGTCATCTTCCTTTCCTTGCATCATATCAATGATTCACTAACCTTTATCTGATATAAGACTCGACTTGAATACTGTACTTTTGTTTTTGAAATATTTGAAGCTGAGAGAAACAAAGATTGTTTTGTGTTAGTTATATTAAAATAGCAACAAAAAAACAGGAGAATTATTATAAGCTGCTATTATATGCATTTGCATTAAATAATATATTGTAACAGCCCAACTCTGTAGACTTGTTTTGATAAGCAAACTGGTTTTGTGTTCTCAATCTACATTCTTCATGGGTTGTTTGGTATATTGAACTAGCTGTTGCTGATGACTTCATCTGCGAAGAATACTTTTTTCACTATCCTGCCAGAATTATGCAATTTTTCGGGATAAAAACTATCCTATGTCCTTTCACACATTTGAACTGCAGCCCAGCTGCAAAATGGCAGTTGGAGTGCAGTGTTGCTGCAGTTACTTACAATTATTGCATTGCTATAAAAAAAGAAAATTAGCCTGTAATATATCCCACTGCTGGGCAAAGGCCTCCCCTTTCTTTCGCCACTCGTCCCTATCATGAGCATGCACCTGCCAATCGAGCTGAAAAGCGCTCAGGTCGTCCCGCCCTCTCCTCTTGGGTCTGCCTCTGCTCCTTTGGCCATCCTTCGAAACCCATTCGGTAACGATTCGTGATGATATGTCTGGGTGCATGCGGCAGACATGTCCAGCCCAGTCCCACTTCAGCTTAGCGGTCTTGACACCCACATCGGTTACACGGGTTTTGGAGGGCAGTGCCGTGTTTCTGCTATAATTAATTTAAAAAAAAAAATTTTTGGTTTGATTGATTTTTAGTTTTACATAAAATAAAAATGATTAAAAAATATATAAGAAACTTTTGTTTGTGGCTGTTGACACCTGATTGATCGATTACCTTGGTATTAGACGAAGATTTTATTTTATGCACTAGATAGAGCATAAAAAGTTATTTTTCACTTCTCATGCTCTAAAAGTGGGTCCATATAGCCTTACGAGACGGGAGTAAAGTGAGCACTTTACTCCCTAGGGAGTAAAAGTAATTAATTTTTTAATTTACTTCGAGTGACTTAGATAAACTCAAACAGCCAGTTACTTGCAAAAAATAAGTTTGTGTGTGGACCATTTTAATGACGAAAATGTTACGTTCTTTGTCTACGTGGTCTTAGTTCTTGCTTATTCCGCATAGAAGGTGGCGCGATTCTATTTTTCCGTTTGTGTATGGACCATTCCATCGATGCAATTTTGCTATGTCTGTGTCTTGGAAAAAAATACTTACCGCGAAAACTTTGACATTGTTGTAGAGCGTAAATCGTAAACGATTAAAATAAATTGATTATTCTCACAATGTCGTCAAGTGATAGCGAAAATTATGATGTCGAGCAATCAAGGGAAATAATAATAAGAGCAAAATACATAATCGATAATTTTCTGTCGCCGAAATCTAGAAAGATTTATTTTTATTTTTTGATTTAATATTTTTATACCAAACTGACTATTTTTTTCGCGCAATCGAAGTGAAAAATAGAGTTTTCACCACGAGACTAAAAGTCAATACAAACCCTCGGATAAATAGCCTCCCTCGCTAAAGCTCGGGTGGCTAACAACCTCGGGTATGTATTGGCTTATTTTAGTCTCTCGATAAAAAATATACTATTATGTCGCCTAGATAGATACAGCACAAACACGAACTTTACGAGCATGAGAAGTGAAAAAAAAAATTAGGTAGCCTATTTAGTCTGTCAGTTAGGTTATCAGAAAATATTGCACACATATTGTTAATTTTGTCAATCAAACAAAAAAATTACAAAGATAAAGTGCTTCAAATTTAATGAGCCCGTGACGTCATTCCGTGCTAAAAGTGTCGCACGTCGTGACAAATCAATCTTTTTTTATAAATGGTTTCTTCTTTTTTTAGTTTAATTGACAAATGATAATCTAACTGACAGATTATTATACATATTACACTTGCCCGTGGAAATCAACTGCGTTCTAGCCTCGTTTGTCTCAAATAATAATATATAATAAATATATAAAAATAAAAATAGAAAACTACACAAAAGGTTGCTTTCTGATTGGTTGCAGGTCAAGCTGATTGGTCCTAAAAACGACCCTCCCACGGTGGTGCAAGAGAAAGTCCTGAGCCTCATCCAGTGCTGGGCTGACGCTTTCTCCAGCCAGCCCGAACTACAGGTAATATCTCCTAGCTCTATACTTCGTTTTTTAGCGTTAGTAAGAAGTTAAGCGATCGTGACGTGTCTTATTGAAAAACACTTTAAAAATAAGTCACAGCAAATAGTAACAATTAGCAAGAACATGTGATCATTTACTACATGCTTTTGGTATCATAAGTTATATTACTGTTTTTTTTTAAAACGTTTTTCATTCAAAATACTCGTCAAGATTGTTTACCCTTTTTCTAATGCAAAAAAAAAACAAATATAGCTAGATTTAGATTTTACTGTCTTTGTAAAACTTTCAGCTGTTACTCGCTATTTCATCTATTTCATCTTGTTATCATGTGGGAACAATAAAATGTTCCGGGTTTTTGTCGTGATGGAAAAACAAACATCTGAACATCTTCACAAACTTTGACACCTAAAATAGATATATTTCACACGAAAACACAAGCCGAAACATTAATAAAAGAAACAAAAATTTGAAGTTGAAATAAAAAATACAAAAAGACTCCAAATAGTAATCTTGACCTAAAATAGATCCAAACAACTTGGACTCGGCATAAGGGCTTTTCGGAGCTAGATGCGTAAATAAAAGTAGTCATTTGTTATTTACTGGCTATTCAGCTGTCATTCTTAAACATAATAAAATGGCAAACAAATTAGATACCTTAACCCACTGTCGTATGTCGTATCAACAGTGTAGACACAATAATACTTTATGAGTATTGTCAGGTTAGGTACTAGTGATCATGAAGCAGGAGCGCTGGTATTAACTTGAATTACTTAAGCAGTATCTCAAGTTTTATTATCATTATTTCAGGGTGTTGGACAGGTCTACAATGAGCTGAGGACGAAGGGCGTAGAGTTCCCGATGACCGATTTGGATGCCATGGCGCCAATATTCACGCCGCAACGGGTAAGCATTACTAACGTACTTATATTAAGAACAATTAATTGTTAGTTTTATAATATTACTAGCTTTTCGGGTATCGCGCGCTGTTCCCTCGGGAACTGTGCATTTTTCAGGGATAAAATGTAGCCTATGTCACTCTCAGGCACATAAACTATCTCTATGCCAAAAATCACGTCGATCCGTCGCTCCTTTTCGACGTGAAAGACGGACAACATACACTTTCGCATTTATAATATTAGTATGTGTCTATACAACTTGTGTGAATGACTGTACACAATGATACGCAAAAATGCATATTGCAACACGCGACGCCTACCGTACACATATCACGACATCGGGAACCAATCAGCTTCAATATCACGTCATTTTCGGCTGCTCTGATTGGTCAAGACTCTCGGTGAAAGGGGTGCGCACCACCGCACGGCATTCGCCTTTACCTTACAGCGCCGATGCGCACACATTTTTTAAATACTTTTTCTTTTAATTTTTAAATACTTTGTAAAGTTGTATCGAGTTAGAATTAAACTACATTGTCCTGAAAAAACAAGCTCACTTATTGCTGCCAACCCGCCTGCAAGCCGAACCTATTCATCCCAGCTCTACGCCGCAACATATTCTGGTCCTTCGAGCCGGATTCAACCCAGCGACAGGACTCGAGGATCTTGGATGAAAGGAACGCAATCGGCAAGAGCCACCGACAGCAGCACAGTGATTTGGTGAGGCGAACCAATCGAGTTACCGCGACCGAGCTCAATGTTAGTTGTGAACCGTATTTTTTAAAAATATTTCAGTGTGTTGGTCATTTTTGCGTCTGCCTGCCATTTATTTCCGCGACTGGTTGCCAATCCAGTAAACGAGCCATCTACAGGTACAGCCGAGCACCGTGGTACTATTTAAGCATAATTACTGTGAGTAACTTTGAATCCTACCTATTCTAAAATGACCCAAAATGATAGCCCAGGCCATTTACCTGATTCCGATTTTAAAACTGAAGACAAGATATTGCGAGAACTTATCAAAAAACGAGGTACTATTAAAGGTAGATTAACTAAATTTAAAAAATATATCGAGTCATTTCAAGGTCAGTCGTTGTCCGCTAATCAAAGCGCAGAAATAAAGCTTCGCATGCATGCTATGATGAGCCTTTATGCTGAATTTAATAAAATTCAAAGCAAAATAGAAGAAGTTGTTCCAGAAACACAAGTAAGCATCCAGCTCGATATGCGAGATGGCATTGAAACAGAGTATTACAGCATGATGGCTCAAACGCAGTGCATGGTGGTGAGTGATACTAGCAGTGCTAATCCACCCGTTAATCAAGTGTTGCAAAACGTTAAGTTACCAACGATATCGCTACCTACCTTCGATGGCGCATATGAGCACTGGCTAGAGTTCCGAGACACTTATTTATCACTAGTGCACAATAGCAAAGAAATAACGAAAATTCAAAAATTTCACTACCTAAAATCGTCACTAAAAGGCAGTGCAGAATTAGTTATAGATTCACTTGAGTTCTCGACTTATAACTATGACATTGCGTGGGAATTGTTGCTTACTAGATATAACAACAGTAGGTTGCTTGTTCACAATCATTTAAAGTCCTTGTTTTCCATACAATCACTGCCTAGGGAATCACCAGTACTGATTAGAAAACTTATAGATACGGTCTTAAAAAATATACGCGCACTTAAAGTTCTCGGTGAGCCTACAGAATCGTGGGACACCCTAATTATTTATATGGTCGTATCTAAACTTGATTTAGCGACCGAGCGCGAATGGGAGCAACAAAAGGGTTCATTGTTATCGAAATCAGCTGATTCAAAACTTAAACTAGATGATTTATTTAACTATTTGCGAGAGAGGGCAGACGTGCTAGAAACTTTGAACGTTACGCACAGTAAGATCACACACGAACATAAGAAAATTAATAATAACGCGCATTCTTTTTCAAAGGTTCACTGTAACATTGTAACCGAAAAGCAAAACGCTAAAGCACCGCAAAACGCTAAGCGGCAGTTTAAATTGTGTTCAATGTGTGCCGCTAAACATCCGTTATATTCATGCCAGTTATTCCTGAACTTGAACTTGCACGATAGAATAAAATTTGTTGCCGATAAACAATTGTGCGAAAATTGTTTACGTGTAGGGCACACCGCAAACATGTGTAGGTACGGACCTTGTAGGAAATGCGACAAGAAGCACAACTCGATTATTCATCGCGACGAACCTGATACGAATATTCAGGATAATCGTAGTTATGACTCTGGTTTATCTAACAACAAGTCCGCGCTTAATCAATCTCAGGTACATACTGGCGGCCCTAGTGGCT
Organism: Choristoneura rosaceana; assembly: GCA_037349165.1. Lineage (NCBI taxonomy): Eukaryota > Metazoa > Arthropoda > Insecta > Lepidoptera > Tortricidae > Choristoneura > Choristoneura rosaceana. The sequence continues at coordinate 11,616,601 of JAZBNJ010000041.1, read as the reverse complement.
ATACAATAACAACTCATGCTCAGATAGAATCGAATCCGGTAATTACATTTAAAGACGTCCAATGCGCGCAGTCGTCGGCGATGCAACCGGTTTTCTTATCAACTGCAGTAGTCGAAATTGCTGACAGTGCTGGATTCTATCATAAAGCCCGCGCTATACTAGACAGCGGAAGCGAACGCTGCATTATCACTCAATCGCTTTGCGATAAATTAAATACGCATTTATTACAGTCCACTCAGCGAATAAAGGGCGTCGGAGGTTCTGTATCACAATGTACGCGAACTTGTGATATTAAAATTAAATCTATGTTTGGCACTTATAATTCGCGCATTAAGTGTCTTGTATTACCGCATATAACCTCCGCGTTACCTTCTTTTGCTATGCTAAGCGAGCAATTTAGTATACCGCACGGAATTTCTTTAGCAGATCCTAATTTCTATGAAAGTCAACCAATAGACCTGCTGTTAGGTGCAGATATATTTTGGGATTTGTTGTTAGATGGAAAAGTACGTTTAAGTAATGGCCCGATCCTTCAAAATACGCAACTAGGATGGATTATATCTGGGCCTTTACATAATAATAAAAAGACCGGCAAAAATATTCATTGCAATTTTATGCGAACTATAGATGAGCAAATTTCTGTAGAAGAACAATTACGTAAATTTTGGGAGCTTGAAGACTTGCCAAATAGCCTCCAGCCAAGCGAATTATCGCGCAGTGAGGACGAGCGCCTTTGTGAACGCATGTTTTTACAATCAACAAAGCGGCTCGACGATGGTCGTTTCTGTGTGCACATTCCTTTTAAACACTCGCCTAGCAACTTGGGTGATACGCGTAAACAAGCCGAACTGCGTTTCTTTGCTTTAGAAAAACGATTAGAACGCCTCCCACATTATAAAAAAATGTATAGTGATTTTATAAAAGAATATTGCACTTTAGGACATATGGTAGGCATCGATAATAATAATTACGGAACCCCTCATTATTTTATACCGCATCACGGGGTATTTCGTGAACATTCTGCCACTACTCCTTTTCGTGTTGTATTTGACGCCAGCATGCCATCTTCGTCAGGGCAATCGCTTAACGATTTACAACTTATAGGGCCGCCTATACAGGGTGATTTGTTATCAATTTTGTTGCGCTTTAGAGAAAGTAGGTACGTTGCTTGTGCGGATATAGAGAAGATGTACCGCCAAGTACTAGTAAATGAGCAGCAACGAGATTTGCAATTAATATTATGGCGTGACAATATAACTGATCCCTTGCGCGTTTACAAATTAAATACCGTGACGTACGGTACCGCCTCCGCGCCTTATTTAAGTTGTCGATGCCTAAAGCAATTAGCGCAGGAATGCAGTGACCTTAAGGTAGCTCGCATAATAAGGGAGGATTTTTACGTTGATGACCTAATTTGTGGTCACTCTAGTAAAGATAAATTAAAACAAATTTGTCGTCAGATTTCTGAAGTATTGCGGGCAGGCTGTTTTCCATTGCGTAAATGGATTTTTAATTTTGATTTTGGCGAATTTAAAACGACCATCGACGCTAAAAAGGATTTATCATTAGGTGATAATATCCATAATAAAACATTAGGGCTTGGCTGGCATAACCGCGATGACGAATTATTTTATTGTACTAAAATTAAAACGGAGTCGAAACCGATTACTAAACGCATGATATTATCGGGGTCATCCCAAATTTTCGATCCACTTGGACTATTAAGCCCGACTATTATGATTGCAAAAGTATTGCTGCAAAAACTTTGGCTTTTAAAGGTGAACTGGGACGAACCAGTACCAAATAACATCGCGCAGGTATGGAATCGTTTCGTCCAAAGTCTTGACAACCTTCATGTAGTTCGTGTACCGCGACTAGTGGTGGGTGACAACCCTAAGCACCTGGAACTACATATCTTTACCGATAGCTCTCTGACTGCATATGGAGCGTGCGCTTACATCCGATCTATTGATAATGATAACGTCGTAACCATTAGATTGTTATGTTCCAAGGGAAAAGTCGCACCAATTAAACCAGTCAGTATCCCAAGATTGGAATTGTGCGGCGCTGTAGTAGGAGCTCGACTATATAATAAGATTATTAATTCGTCGCGCAGTAATTTCACCAAAGTCGTATTTTGGACAGATTCGACGATAGTTTTAGGTTGGCTGCGTATGCCTCCTAATTTGCTCAAAACTTTTGTTCAAAATAGGACAGCGGAGATTCACGAGTTGACAAAAAATAATCCATGGCGGCACGTGCGCAGTGAAAGTAACCCGGCTGATTTTATATCGCGAGGACAAAATCTTGACGCCCTTTATGCTTCAAAGTTATGGTGGAATGGGCCGCAATTCTTATTAGATAGTAATTTAGACTTTTGTACCGACTCAACATTCAACAACGACGTAGAATTACCTGAATTAAAATCGAGTACTACGCGCGGTTTGCTATCTCATCAAGAACCTGAAAATTGGTTTCCATTCAATCGATTCTCGCAGTATAATCGCATGAAGCGCGCCGCGGCATTTGTGTTAAGATTTGTTTATAACGCGCGTAACAAACTGAACAAGCGCACCGGTGCACTGAGCGTTGGCGAATTAAACGAGTCCGAGTTGTTACTAGCTAAGCTAGCGCAGTGCGAGTCATATAAAGACATACATGAATGTTTATCTAAAAAGCAATCAGTAAAGGGTAAACATGCTAGTTTGACAAAATTAAATTTATTCCTAGATAATAAAAACCTGATAAGAGTGGGAGGGCGTTTAGAAAATAGTATTCATTTTAGTTACGAGAAAAAACACCCTCTCTTAATTTCCGCTAAACATCATTTTGCACTGTTACTATTTCGTTACGAGCATTTGAGATTATTGCACGCGGCGCCACAATTATTGCTATTTCGAATCAGGGAGGCCTGGTGGCCCGTAGGAGCGAGGGACCTCGCGCGGCAGGTCGTGCACGCCTGCGTCACGTGCAAGCGACTGCGCAGCGAGACTCTGACGCCTATCATGGGCAACCTGCCCCAGGAACGCCTGGAGCCAGGTTATCCGTTTCTTTTTTGTGGCGTCGACTACGCAGGTCCAGTGCTCATATTAAACCGTAAAGGAAGGGGCGCAAAAACGGTTAAATCGTATATTTGTTTATTTATATGTTTTGCAACACGCGCGGTTCATTTAGAGTTGGTCAGCGACCTCACCTCGGATGCTTATTTACTTGCTTTGAAGCGATTTATTTCACGTCGAGGAAAACCAGCAAAGATTTTCAGCGACAACGGAAAGAACTTTGTCGGGCTAAAAAATGACTTCGATAAATTTCTTTCTAGTATTTCAGGTGATATTAAAGATTATGCAATATCTCAAAATATCGAATTTCAAATGAATCCGCCTTACGCGAGCCATTTCGGGGGATATCATGAATCGGCTATCAAGTCCTGTAAACACCACTTGCGGCGAGTGGTAGGCAACGCACATTTGACTTTTGAAGAGCTCAGTACAGCTTTAACCCAGATTGAAGCCGTTCTGAACTCCAGGCCGTTAACGGCAATGTCAACTGATCCGAATGATTTTTTACCATTGAGCCCGGCGCATTTCTTGGTTGGCCGTCCATTAACTTCACCTGTGTGTGCTGATTTGCAACATGTTCCTGAATACCGCCTAACGCGTTACCAAAGAGTAGAACAGATCCGCCAACACTTTTGGACTCGCTGGTCGAGGGAGTACGTGCCGGAACTGCAGTCAAGATCCAAGTGGAGGTTCCAGACAGATGATCTCAAAGAAAATATGCTTGTCATCATCAAAGAAGACCATTTGCCGCCACTGAAATGGAGCTTAGGACGCATAATTAAAACTTATCCGGGCAAAGACGGCGTCTCAAGAGTAGCCGACATTAGGACGTCTACAGGCACAGTGAGACGCGCATTTTCGAAGATATGCCCTCTTCTTCAAGCCGACGATGAACAACTACACTAATACCTATTGTTCAATTGGAAAGCAGGCATTCCAAGGCCGGGAGTATGTCTATACAACTTGTGTGAATGACTGTACACAATGATACGCAAAAATGCATATTGCAACACGCGACGCCTACCGTACACATATCACGACATCGGGATCCAATCAGCTTCAATATTGTTGTACAACTGGCTAATCAAAATATTCAAACTTATTTTTCTTTACTATACATTGTATTCTATCTGATGTACGTTTGTCACTTCAATAAACAAAGTCGAATACAACATTCGTTATCAGCACGAAACTCTATATTTAACTGAGTATTACTTATAAAAACTATATATTCTTTATTAAAAAGTGAATCTACAAGTTTTTCCTGTATGTGCGTGTATAAATTATGAAAATCTGTGAAAATTTTCAATAGTTCACGAAGATATTTTCATACTATTTTTATTGTGACATTAAACAGCTGTGCGTGTAAATATGGCAAGTAATTCGATTTCTGGCATAAAACCACTCATAAATAGAGACGGTTACTCCGTATGGAAATTCAAAATGCGTATGTACCTCATGCATGAAGAGTTATGGGAGACGATCATTGGATATTCTGATGATAGCAAAATTTCTACTGAGATGAAATCACGTAACGATCAGAAGGCGTTATCGAAAATATGTCTCACTTTAGATGGTATGGCAATAACTCATGTAAGGTCATGCAAAACAGCCAAGGAAGCTTGGAATGCTCTTTCATCCAGTTACGAGGACAAAGGTTTAGGGCGACGTATAAGCCTCGAACGGAAATTGTACAGGTACTGCCTTGATGATTTTGATTCCAATATAGAAACGTACATAAATGCTGTCATGTCAACTGTGCAAGATTTAGCCGATATTGGCAAAATTATGGAAGATGCTTCAATAGCTGCAATTCTTCTTGGAGGTTTAAGTCCTCAATATGCACCTTTAGTAATGGCTTTGGAAAATTCCAACATAGACATTACAGTGGATTTAATTAAGACCAAATTATTGAATGAACTGAATAAACCAGCTATAGATAACCCAGATACTGCTCTTCGTACGCGAATTAACCAGAACAAACCTTCTACATCCAAATCGAAGAAACCTATTGTGTGTTACGATTGCATGGAGCCAGGACATAAGCGTCCAGATTGTCCCCATAAAAAGGACAAGAAGAAGAAACCCGTAAATCACAAAAATTCTCTATGTGCACTGAATGTCAATGACAAATTAGAGCGTGATAAATGGTTTATTGATTCTGGAGCTTCAGCACACATGACTTCACGAGCTGATTGGATGAATAATGTTAGAAGTTCGTCTGCTGGTACTGTAACCATTGCAAATGGAGATGTATTGCCCAGTAAAGGCATTGGAGATATTTCTATCACCACTTGCGGTCAGAATACTGATATAAAGAAGATTACTGATGTTGTTCATGTACCGAACTTGAATTCTAATCTTATCTCAGTGAAGAAGGCAGTAGATAAAGGTTTTAGCGTAGTTTTTGATAGAACAGGTTGTAATTTTTATGATTCTGATGATTTTATTTGTACAGGTGATGTAATTTTACATGGTTCTGTATGTGGTGGACTGTATTCTTTAGACTGTACGGTCAAACCAACGACTCAATTATCCGCTTTTGAGACTCACTCTGATGTTTCCAGCTTCAAGCTCTGGCATAGACGACTAGGTCATTTATGTCGCATCGGAATGGATCAACTGAGGAAGGGACACGCAGTGGGCGTGGACTACACAGCAGTCGATAAGGAACCATGTATCCCCTGCATTGAAGGTAAGCAGAATAGGAAACCCTTTAAGAAAGTTTCACATAAAAGATCAACTTCTGTTCTGGAACTTATTCATTCAGATATTTGTGGACCCTTGCCTGAAACTTCATTTCAAGGGAATAAGTATATTTTATTTTTTATAGATGATTTTTCTCGTATGACTTTTGTATTTTTTATTCCTTCAAAAGCGGAAGTAAAGAACAAGTTTCATATTTTCCAGTCCAAAGTAGAGCGGGAAACAGGAGCGAAGATTAAGATATTGAAGAGCGATAATGGAAAAGAATATGTTAATGCTGAATTTTCGAGGTATTTAGAAAATGAAGGAATTCAACACCAAACAACAGTTCCATACAGTCCTCAGCAAAATTCTATTGCAGAAAGAACAAATCGCTCAATTATGGAGAAAGTAAGATCAATGCTTTCTGACAGTTCCCTTTCTCCGGCTTATTGGCAAGATGCTGCAGAGACGGCTGTATATCTCAAAAATAGGTCTCCTCACCGTGCTCTCAATGGGAAGACGGCGTACGAGAAATGGTATGCTAAAATACCAAATCTTTCTCATCTGCGTGTTTTCGGATGCAGAGCATTCATCCATGTCCCTGAGTGTAATCGAAAGAAACTGGACATGAAAGCATCCGAGCATATTTTCGTTGGATATTCAGAAGATCCAAGAAGTTATTATTTCAGAGATATTAGATATCCCAGAAGACTTGTGAAAAGCAGAGATATTACTTTCTTTGAATGTGATTTTCAAGATTTGAAAGTAAAGACAACGTGTAAGTCTGATAATGAATTTACTGAATCAGCAGTTGTACCTTTATTGCTAAGTTCGCAAGTGAACTCGTCTAATAGTTCAGATAGTCGAACACCTGTCACAAGCGCTGTCATCGAAGATGAACAGATTCAACCTGATATTGTACATGTATCAGAAGATGACGTGGAGCAATGGCATAACACTGCTACTCCAAATGTGTCAGTTCAACCTGTTATTGCATCTTCATCAGAAGAAACTGAATCTGATACTGATTTTGTAGAACCAAGGTACAATTTGAGACCTAGAAAACCTAATTCTGCTGCCAATTGTGTATGCATGCAAACTTCATCCCCTCAGCTGATGGATGAACCTACAACTTATACACAGGCTGTGAACGCAGAGGATAGTGATAAATGGTATCAAGCTATGCAAGATGAATATCAGTCACTGCTTGAGAAACAAACTTGGGTTCTCGTTGATAGACCAGATAAGAAGGTCATACCTTGCAAATGGATCTACAAGCTGAAGAAAAATGCGCATGGTGATGTAATTAAATATAAAGCTAGACTTGTCGCGAAAGGATTTAACCAAGTTTATGGTATTGACTACTTGGAAACTTTCTCTCCAGTCGTCCGAAACTCTTCTTTACGCATGTTGTTCGCATTGGCTGCGGAAGAGGGAATGAAAATGCATCATTTAGACGTTGATACGGCATTTTTAAATGGATTTTTAGAGGAAGAAGTGTACATGAGTCAGCCGGAAGGATTTTTAAAACCTGGTCAAGAAGATAAAGTATGTTTATTGAAACGATCGCTTTATGGCCTCAAACAGGCTTCACGAGCATGGTATAAAAAGTTGACCGAAATTTTACAATGTATAGGTTTTAACCAAACTCCTTCGGAAGCATGTATTTATACTAAAAAGTTTGGTAACGAGTTAATAATACTCGCTTTCCATGTCGATGACATTGTCATTTTGTACAAAGACAATAAAACGCTAAATACTGTCATATCTGACTTGCGGAATTATTTTAGTCTAAAAGTGATTGGCGAACTCAGTTATTACTTAGGTTTAAATATACATTGCAAGCCTAATGAGATTAAAATATCTCAAGAAAGTTACATTCGTGATTTGTTACAAAAATATCACATGGTGGAATGTAAGAGCGTGCCTACGCCATTGGAAACTAAAAAGTTTTTGCCGAGTGAGAAGAGTAATGTAAGTGATTCTTCATTATCCTATCCATATCAGCAATTGATAGGCTCACTCAATTTTCTGGCGGTTAATACTCGTCCAGACATTGCTTTTGCTACATCATATTTAAGTCAATTCAATACTAAATATGATAAAAGTCATTGGAAGGCGGCAAAACGTGTATTACAATATTTGAAAGGCACTATCGATTTGGGCATTACTTACAGGAAAGGCGGTGGATGTCTAATTGGCTATGCGGATGCAGATTGGGCCAATTGTCCTATGGATCGTCGTTCATACACCGGATTCTATTTTTCTATGGCCGGAGGAGCCATTTCATGGGAAAGTAAGAAGCAAACCACCATTGCCTTGTCGTCCAGCGAAGCGGAATATATGAGTTTGTCCAGTGCGGGTAGAGAAGCTGAATTTCTCAGGCGATTGATGTGTGAACTTACTGGTATGTCGAATGTTATTACTATTTATAATGATTCACAGTCTGCCCAGAAGTTGGCATTGAATCCAGTTCACCACAACAGAACCAAGCACATAGACACTAGATTTCATTATATACGAGATTTATTATCAAATAATATTATTAATGTCGTATATATTAATACTTTAGAGATGTGGGCTGATGTACTAACTAAGCCATTAGCTCGTATCAAACATCAGAATTGTATAAAAGGAATAGGTTTATGTTTGTAATATTGTTTTGATTACGGGGGAGTATGTTGTACAACTGGCTAATCAAAATATTCAAACTTATTTTTCTTTACTATACATTGTATTCTATCTGATGTACGTTTGTCACTTCAATAAACAAAGTCGAATACAACAAATATCACGTCATTTTCGGCTGCTCTGATTGGTCAAGACTCTCGGTGAAAGGGGTGCGCACCACCGCACGGCATTCGCCTTTACCTTACAGCGCCGATGCGCACACATTTTTTAAATACTTTTTCTTTTAATTTTTAAATACTTTGTAAAGTTGTATCGAGTTAGAATTAAACTACATTGTCCTGAAAAAACAAGCTCACTTATTGCTGCCAACCCGCCTGCAAGCCGAACCTATTCATCCCAGCTCTACGCCGCAACAGTATGGATTATTAAACTTATGTTGTAATGTAATGCTGCTTCGAAATATTTGAGTACTAAATAGTTCTATTCTTCGTTGTGAATAATTTTCTTTGTCTAGAACAACTGCTTATTTATCGAGACGTACAATTTCACAATGACAAAGCTGTATTGCGACCTGGGAATTAGATTGACTATACTGTCCCTATCTAGATCCTATAGTTTAACTCTGACTCATGTCATGTCATGATAAAGACGGCATTTGGTATCTGGTCATGCTCTATGACTATTGTTACCTAAGTCTATTGTTGAGAGGCACAACAATGAATTACGTGGACAACAATTTCGTCTCCGATTCTGATTACTTTTTTTAGTTCAGTCGTGTTTATTTAGTTAAAGGTCAAATTTTTGTTCACTGTTTAATTTAATATAATGTGACAACTTAACACTAATTAACCTAGTTAGAGTTTTTTTCCCAAAATGCTTTTTTACTGAATCTTATTTTCACAATCGCGTTTCTTCCCGATTTTAATCGACATAGAAACATAAGTAGGTTTAGGTTATGTTCATTTTGCATCGGCCCGAAGGGGCAAAACTACACAAAAATAGGAGCTCCGCGTTAACGAAGCTCCGTTGAAACTGTGTCTGTGTTGATTCTGATTGAATAAAAACGCTATTGTGAAAATAAGCTTCAGTAAAAAACCATAGTGGGGAAAAAAGCATTGACAGTAGACGTCTTTCGGTTGACATGATGTTTTGTAAAGGGGTGAACATTCGAGCGTTTTGACCGGTCGGTTAAACGTCATTAACGGAAGGACGAGTCACAAGAATTGACAACATTTCATATTTCTAAGACTATAATTAGATTCGTTCTCTGTATTCTGCTTGGAAATAGAAAGACGCTGATATTTTTAAAATTTCGCTACGATTATTAATTAATTTATTACAAAATTTTTAAGATGTGCTTATTCGAAAAGGGCTTAACTCCAAAACTACTATATAATAGATCCATTACTTTTGTCTAGTCTCTATTAAAAAAAAGACCACGTAAATCATGCGTAAATCTGAAGTAGACGTTGTCAAAATTATGACAGCTCCTTTTTCTGGTGCAAAAGGCAAAGGAAACATATCTATTCTGTCGTAGTATTGGCAAATTCAGATTCATTTTTTAATTATTTTGTATTTTTTTAAATATGGAGAAATAAATTATAATAAATATTTTGCCATGTCCAGGAGGCAAAATCTTTCGATTCCTGCAGTAATTTACAGGTGTTGAAAAAATGAAATCTTGTCAATTTTGATTTAATTTAGCGACAATATTGTCGTTAGGTTTCATAAAAATGTAACCCTGAACTGAGCATCTTTTTTGATAATACTTCCGAAACAGTAACGATGAAAAAGAAAACGCCGCAAAAACGCTGAATGTTTACCCAAAGGATATAGTTTCATAAAATTTCAAAGGTGTGGACGAAAATTGCTCTTAAGCGACAAAGCCACCTACTGTTTACCTTGTAATTTTCTTTCTGAGTACCTGTTTTCTGTACCACTTACTATTTGTGGTGTACAATAAAGAGTCATTGTATTGTATTGTATCAGTTAACGTTTCTAAGACGTTCCAGAGCGTGCCTGATGGAGGGGACGCGGGCACTGGCTCGCCGCTGCGCGCGCCGCCGCTCTCCCCCGCGCGCCCGCCGCCCGACGTCACCACCGAGCCGGTAACTATATACATACACGCACGCACACACGCCCACACGCACGCACGCATACACATACAAAGACCAAACATGCACACGTACGCACGCACGCACACATACAAACACACACACGCCCGCACGCACGCGCATGCACTTTGTGTCTATATACTAGCCTGTACAGTCGAGGTCAAAGAGATATTAACAAAATGGCATACCTCGGCTGTATCTGCGGCTTTGCTCGGGTGAAATGTTAGGTCTGAGAGTTGAGAAATTCCCAGATTTCACTAAATTTTCATGAACCAAATTGCATTTTGGACTGGTCTGGCCGGAGAAACACAACAAAGAAAGCACGCTCTCACAGAATACCTCTTGAAGTAGTCTATACACCTACGTTTGTGTACCGAGCCGGCGTGGGTAATCATCGACGCTGTCGAGACGGAATCGTAACTAAAGTTTGGCAACCTAATTCATTTCGCAACTGTTTAGTATTTCTGAAACTGTAAATATTTCAGAATTTTTATAAAACCAACCTAAGCTAAAGGATTATACACGATAGATGACCCTGAAATAAATCCTGAAATATTTGCAGTTTTAAAGTTTGTGAAATGAAAAGTTGCGAAATGAACGGATACCGTTTTTTGACCATATGTAGTTTGGACATTATGCTACGCGAACTAATTGCTATTTTGATATTCTGGGTTGTAGATGTTATTACCAATGTAGCAAATTGCTAATAAGAATCTTACATTTCGCATCTTATTCAATTTGAGTCGCTGGACATTTTACGTAGACGATTTTGTACTGATTCCATTGATTTGAACAGGTGGCTCTATCAGAAAGCCAGACGGCGAAGCTCCGCGGCGACTTGGCCGTTGTGGAAGGCAACATGGCCGTGATGTCGGACATGTTGAACGAGCTGACTGCGCAGCCGCCCGCCGCCACGCATCAGAGCGACATCGATTTACTCAACGTGAGTAAATACTGTCAAATTATGATAACTTTTTGGAGTATTTTTGTATTTTTTACTTCAATTCCAAATTTTTGTTATTTTTGAAGACTTGGGCTCGATTCTCAGCGTTGGTCTATTTTTCTGGTTTTTCGTGCATCCATGTTTCAGCTTGTATTTTCGTGTGAAATATATAAATACTGTCAGTCTATTAACCCCATGTAAGCGGGAACTAAAAAAAAAACAATTCAAGTCTCATCTGTTTTAATAAGCAGAAATTCCGCTGATTTTAAACATTGTATAAAAAAACATTTATTTCGTATCTCTATTGACGTGAAAGATCTAATATTATCTAAATCTACATATTTGGGTTCATCTTTGATGTTTCTAAAAACGTATCTAGGATTTTCATTTAAAACTAATTAACACAAAAGTTATGGCCGGAAAACCAGTTTTTCGGCCTAAAATTGTTCAACTTTGATGCCAAATATCTCAAAGAGAATGAACTTTGAAGTAAATATGGGATACTATATTGCTTAAAGTCGTTGTTGTTAAGCTTATTATAGCTACAAAAAACATTAGAAAACTGAGGAATTTAGATCGAAGGTCATTGGGGCATGGGATCCCTTTAAGAAGTTGATCACCGTTGATGAACTTGAGCAGCGCCGCTCTTTACACATACGGTAGATTGCCTTTAATAGTTTACCCCCTATTTCACCATGGGCATTGATTAAATCTATTTGACGGATAAATGTGATGCCGTCTTTGTTTGTTTTGTGTGAATAGACGGAGACACGGTATCACATTTATCTGTCAAATAAAATTAATCAATGGGTGATGAAACTGCCCCTTAGTGTAATGGTTTGTTTGACTGATCTGAGAAACTAGCCAATTATATGTATAATGTTCCGCGTGGGTTACTTTCAGTCTCAAATAAATTGATTCATGCGGCTTCACACCTTAAACCCACCCATCATTTTGTCTCAACAGGAGTTGGCAGATACTCTCCGCGCCATGCAGAGCCGCGTGGCGGAGCTGGTGGCGCGGCTGGGCGAGTCCCCGCTGACCGGCGCGCTGCTCCACGCTAACGACCAGCTGAACAACCTGCTGCTGAGACACTCCCGGCTGCTCAACAACAGGTACGGTGTGTTGAAATAAGTATTAACCCTCTGTTAAATCATCATCATCACATCGACCCTCTCGTTCTGAAAGGAGGCCTGTGCCCAGCAGTAGGACATATATAGTCTGGGATGATGATATCAGGCGTAGGACGTCAACTGTTGGACATAGGCATTCTCCATAAACCTTCATTCCTTCGGCTGGAAGCGGCCTAAATCCACTTAGCGACTTTAACCAGGTCTTCCGTCCATCTCATTGGTAGACGTCCTACGCTGCGCTTGCTGATTTACTACGGGTCTGCGTTCGAAAACTTGTTCGAATCTGCTGAAGTTAGCCAAGAGCCAGGGTCAATATACTTTTTAATGAATTAAAAATATTAATTCAATTTATTTTATTTCCCAGGAACGCCGCAACCGGTGGTGCTACACCTTCCGCCATTTTAGGAGCCGCCATGGGCGTGCCTGCTTCAGTTGATACGCGTAAGATAAATAAGTTTTTAGTACACAAAATTTATTTATTTTCACACACAATAAAAATTAAACAATAAATACGTTAAAAACAAAAGTTTTTGGTGAAGCTGTCTTTTGCTGTCTGTATTTTTTGTTGACTTTACTTACATTGGTACTTACGTATCCCGTCCCGCAACCAAAGATTTTTGGAACATTTTATTTAATGCATCTTATGCTGCGAGCCAATCACGATCACGAACAATTAGTTACGCTTACATTCTAAGGAATATATATATCAAATTTCAAGTCAATTCAACCATAACCAAAGATGAATTAAAGTCGTCACCTTTAACTTTAAGCTTAGATCTAATCAACACGGCAGTTCAATAAAAGCCTAAGTTACATACTAAAAAAAAAAAAATTCTATCGGGTACCTTCTTAAATTCTTCGTATTTTTTTAGCAAAGAAATCCGACGACGATGCTTTGATTGATCTCAGCGACGATGTACCTGACGTTGCCAAACTAAGTAAGTACGATAGCACTTGAATTTACTTGTATTTGTTTTGATTTTATTCGTCAAATTTGTCGAGAACGTAAACCCGATTTGAATGAACTTACAAATTATTTGTATATGACTGTAGGCGAAACAGTGATACCAAAAATTACGCTATACCTTGTGTAGGTATATTGTAACCACCTATGTTTACAAATAAAGATACTTTGACTTTCATTATATGTCCTGGTTTTATTTAGCCAGGAACCTTCTTAGGAATTTGCAGAATAATCAAAATCTAATGGTTTAGAAGCGCACAGAGGATAAAGATACAAAGATTTACTTACATATCAAGGGTATTCTGGCAGAACCGGATAATTGCACAATATTTATTTTTTATACAGTTTTGCTAGATAAATAAAGCAAAAAATATTGAGTATGCCTATGTATGTAACTTTTTTTTTTAATTGGACTTATTCTGTTTTGTCAGAATACCCTCGATATTTCTAAAGTGTTCTTTTGCCCGTGACCGAAACAACGCTGACTACAGTCGTATAGCTTGCCTTGATGGACCCTGTATCAAAAAAGACACTGAGCTCCCGTATCTTTGAATCAGCAATAACTTTGTCCCCGTCAAGGAAGAAGGTTTTAATTCAAATATTTTTGCAGCCGTAAAAGACACACAGCCAGACAAGTCTCCAGGCAGTTCCAAGGACGAGTTTGACATGTTCGCACAGTCCCGAAATGTCAGCTATGACAATAATAAAACGGGGTGAGTTACATTACACGTTAATATGTAGTTCAACTTGTAGGCTTTAGCGAAAGAGACGAGTGCTTTATGTCTGCGATAGAAAGAAAGAAATCATTTATTCGTGACAAAGTAGCGTAGCATAACAAAAAAAAAAAGATATTAAAAAGTACGAAATTATTATAGCTATGTCAGGAAATAGTCCCAAATCAGCAAAAATTGCTGGTCTTGCGAACGGCGCTGTTCTTCCTTTGGGACCATCTGTTTATCATACATTAAAATAAATATCAATAACACAGTGCAAACCGACACAATATTCCGTTTAAAAGAGAAAAAAAAACACTAAACATTTTATAACAAATGAGGCTACCATGTACGCATAGGCATAGAGTACTAGCGTTAATAACCGAGTGGTTGCGCGATGAATTATTGCCCTTGTTTTGTCTCGGTCGCAGTCTTTTGGCATGTTTTCTCGTAAAACTAGCTAGCAGTTCTTAAAGCGAGTGTAAAATGGTGGCACGTCTACTGATTAAGCGAGCGGAGCGAAGAAATCGTTTCTGCTTCGAAACCTTGCATGAAACTAAATCGTGCCTCAAGCAATAACAGTAAGTTTAGAGTATAGAGATGACTCCAAAGTATTTAGATTTAGAAGATGTCTAAAGTATTTGGGTGTCTCACGCGTGTTTTTGTTTCACAGAAGCAGTTACGCCGCGAATACGGAAGAACAAACCACGACGGGGCTCGCCTCCGCGGCCAATCAGCGAGCCACGCAGGGACAACCCTTAGTGAGTTGGTTGTTTGATAAGAAATATCAGGGGCAGATCTACTTAAACACTTTTGGACTGCAGCCCAGGGCCCCGTGGATACAGAGGGCCCCCAACCTGAACTGAATACGATATTGTCAGTAATAAAAATTATCTAGAATTTACAAAAATCCGATCATGAAGTTTGAGTAATTAGGTAGGGCCGCTAAGCAGTATTAGCCCAGGGCCCCACAAATTCAAGATCCGCCCCTGAGAAATACGCCACTAATCAGTTGACTCCCATATTTTTGTATAGCAATAGTTGTTGAGCAAGAACTGTATTTTATATAGGTTTTGGCGTGCTGGGATTTTAAATAAGTAAAAGTTCAAGTTCACACGGAAAACGTGTGCTGCGATCGCACAGGTGCATAGAGAACGGGAAAGATTCTTAACCATAGAGTCGATAAAGTACTTTATTTTTAAGGGGTTGCCAACAATAGTGAGCAGTGACATTATTTGAGTCGCTTAACTTCAAAGATCCAATTCTGACGTTTTTTAAGATTTTGGTATTAAATAAAAGGGTAAAAAGTACATAGTTTTACACATACAGTTAAACACATAATATATTATCAAAATTAGATAAATCCATTTGACAGTTTATTTCAAATGTAGCTCAAGTCCGTCCAAGCCAACCAGACTTTGTTTTCAAATCCAAAATCCATGTCTATTAAATCAAAATTATACAAATCTGTACTGAGTTTTTCAAAGATAGATAAATTGCAATCAATTGGGTAAATCAAATGAAGGCAAATCCAATCGACATTTTATTTTTTGTAAAGAATGGTTGGTTTTAATGCTGAATTTGCCGAACAGGATCGTTTTCTTTAATCCTTTAGCCATAATAAAAATATACTGCCTTTCAAATCACCGAATTAATGTTATTATCACTTGTCAAAGTTGTCAATAATCTCCCAAAATGGTTATAGTGGTTTTATCTGAGTTTGAAGTTAAGCGACTCATTTGTCAACTCAATGTAGAGTTTAAAAAAAAACGACTAAATTCAATTTCGCAGTTAATTGGAAGTTTGCTGGCTTTCAAAGGGTTTTTACTCGATCCGTGTCCTGGAATCATTGGTAAATGGTGTCATATGTATCGCGTTGGGAACCCAAACGAGAGGTTAATCTAAAAGGAAAAACAACCATGTTCGGGGTTGTCACCGGTGTGGTTATCTATGGATTGTGTTGTATTTATTTACTTTTTGTTCATAAAATAGTAACATGACTAACTTAACAGTCAGATAATTAGACTTGCGATCTGATAGATTTATACTTTGAGTATCATATAGGTACAGTCAGCTGCAGAGAAAGGGTACCCCCCTATAATGGCGGTAGTATGGATACCGCCGTTACAGGGGGGTACCTTTTCTCTGCAGCTGACTGTACTTAGTGCACCTTAAGTAATTATATTTCAAAATTCCACTGGGATAAGACCCCAGTTGTTATTTTTTTATTCCCACACTCAAAGGTGTGTATATGTAAGTCAAGATCTATATAGATAGATTTATACAAAGAAATAACAATAACAGATAAATAATTTCTTTCTACTTCTGATTACTGCAGCATGATAATGTAAGTAAAATGGACGGCATCATATTTCTTATGTATGGTAATAATATTAGTAATGGTTTCTTGACGATATTTTGATTTCACTTTATTTTATAATTCCTTGCCCGTCTTTTTAGCATGTTTTCATTCTTAGTTTTGAATTATTATTTTTATTAAATTTATTATCGACAGCCCACTGAAATGGACCAGAGAGAAATAGATGAAATTGCCGCTTGGCTGGCCCAAGAGAAGGTGTGTTTTATTTATTTTGTTTTTTTTTTCGTTTTCTAAATATACCACAATCTCCACTATTAACACTAACCACAGCTTACAGTAGTAATATCACAACTACGGCTTGTAGCACTTCGTTAAATAAAAAAAGGATGTGAAACTGCACTATTTAAAAATTTAGGTTCACAGTTGTGCTTAATTGTGCTAAGGCGCGACTTGTTACAAATGTTATTAATATTTTAAATAAAAAATAATGTACGTACATTCGTAAGATATTCGTAAGTTAAAATATTAACAAACAACGTGGACCATAATTTTTACTGTAAAATACTTTTATATTTTGGATTACTTATTAACATAACGAGTAACTGTTCAATTATTATGTGTCGTTTATATTGTTAGTTTCATATATAACACTAATTAATTTTCAAAGATTGTTGAGGTTTAGCTTGACAATGCATATTTGCACTTTGTTACACTTGTAAAGTTCTGCACCGATGCTCAATTCACTGATTCGACAGACACGACCTGTCATTTTGTGGCTTGCATGTCATATTTAAAAGGACGCCAAAGATTACTCGCCCGAGGCGCCTCGATGGCCAAAGCCGGCCCTGTCACTGACTTACAAACAGGACCTGTTATTTTATCGCTTGTTGTATCTAAAATAGCGTCAAAGGCATGATTCACCTGGGGCGCTTAAGTGGCTAAAGCCGGCTCTGTCACTAACTCACAAACAGGACCTGTTATTTTGTCACTTGTCGTTTCTAAAAGAGCGCCAAAGTCATGACTCACCCGGGGCGCCTATATGGCTAAGCCGACCCTGTCTCTTGACTCACAAACAGGACCCGTTATTTTGTCGCTTGTCGTATCTAAAAAAGCGCCAAAGGCATGACTCACCCGGGGCGCCTAGATGGCTAAAGCCGGCTCTGTCACTAAATCACATACAGGACCTGTTATTTTGTTGCTTGTCGTATCTAAAAGAGCGCCAAAGACATGACGCACTCGGGGCGCCGAGATGGCTAAAGCCGGCTCTGTCACTGATTCACAAATACGACCTATTATTTTGTCGCTTGCCGTATCTAAAAGGGCGCCAAAGGCACGACTCCCGGAGCGCCTAGAAGTCTAAACTCGGCCCTGTCTCACACTCGCAATCCATTACCATTCCAGGCCGCTTCCGAAGCCAACGGCGCGCAAGAGAGTGTGACCAGTAGCGACTTCGACAAGTTCCTCGCGGAACGCGCCGCCGCCGCCGACAGCCTACCGAATGCCAGCGACAGAACCCCACAGCAAACCCCGCGCCACCGACAGATCAAAAAGGAGGACCAAGACGCCATGTTCGCACTCTGATTCGTCACAATCACCCCCCAAAAACAACCAGGTATTTAAAAAAAACAACACGAGTATTAATTAAATAGCAGTTAGACTACATGTTGTTTTTTGGCATCGAATTATGTATTTGTATAATTAAAACACGTGGATTTTGCATTGTTTTCGATAGGTATGAAATGTGGTAATATAATTCACTCGTATTCAATGCCGTTTGGTGCCTGGCTTTTATAATAGTTTTAATTGTATAAGCTGACTTGATTTAAAAAGTACACATCGGGCGTTGCAAAGTTTAGTGTTTTTATCCGCGCACTTCGTTGAGTACACAAATGGGTGATTCAACCTTTTTCTGATTTTGACGTCTTTGCTTTACCAAAATGTACCTGTTTACTTTTTTTCCATCATATTGGTTTAGGTTGTCCTTTTGTTTCTTTTCTTTCTGACGGTTTTTTTTCATTGAATTGTACAAAAACACATCCATCATATTTAATAGTATTTATTCATAAAAGTTGAGTCACCCAAATGCAAGTGTTATGTATAAAATATTTTGATACACTTTAATTATTTAACTGCTAAATAACTTTATGTTAGTGACCATGTTACTTGTATATTAAAATTAGGGTAAGTTTACACTAGAGAGATTCGTTTAATATATTTGATTGATCACGGGAGCTTTGAATTTAACCTACAAAATCGCCGAGTAATTTAAAATTACGGGCTTTACATGCGCTATGTGATATCTATCCTCCTAAGTCCTCGCGTACTTTATAAAGGATCAATTAATATTAATAACGGCCGAATGTACTTTATAAAGTACAAATTGTTCATTGAATAAAGAATTCCAAGAATTTTGAAATAAAATCCAAAATAACAAAGCAGGTCAACCACGTATAGGTCTTAAGCACTGAGTTTGTTAAAAAATGTCAGGACTCAGGAGGCTATAACAGCATAGTAATTCTTTGAACATCATTAATTTAGAGACTATTTTAAAATCATGAAAAATATATTTTATTTGTTGTACATTTATAACAGACTGCATTTGAAGGTTTTTGTTGTTTTTATTGAAGATTTAAGTTATTGACTATTTTGATGATATTTTTGTCTCTATAATGAAGTTTGTTTTAATAACTTGCCTAATGATTGTTCTCATTGCGGGTGCGTCCTCGTCGGTACAAATAATTCGTTGGGCGATATTAACTCGTTGTAGTGGACTGAAGTTACCTCTCTATATTCTACCAAAGTAACTGCTGCTAATGTGTAACAAAATCATTCCATGTTAGTCTGAACATTTTCGGTATTGTTGTGATATATTATAAAAGGTGAACAAATCGCTCACTGAATCGCCATATAACAAGTTCTTTGAATACACAAAGCCCAGAATAATAAATTGGCATGCTTCCATGCACAAATGTTAATGAAGTAATTAAAAAAATGTAGCAGATCCTTGATTATTATCGATGACCATAAATGCCTATAGTAAGAGGGCTTGTTACATGGGTGTTTCGATTAATGATTTACATATTTGAAAGTTATTTTACGTTTTAATCATTGTATTTAAGATATTAAATAAATAAGTATGATACCGACCTTATTTGTTTTCTTTTTAACATAATAAAAGTATCACAGTAACCGTAAATTCTACAACTTTGTTTTGCTCGGCTTTGTGATATACATATGTAAAATTAGTTTACTTTAAAAACACTTACTAATTTCCTATACTATATCGATATTATCATTTCCATGAAAAAAAATGATAGTAATTTCCACTATTTGCAATCTTTTCACGACAAAACAGCTAATATATTGTATCATTTGATTTTGATACCAATGAAGTTTCCTAGGTTATGTTTCAATGTGGAAGATCGTAAATTCTATTATAATTCCCAACCATTCCAAATGCTCATGCTCACAAAGGATAACATTTCAGTTCAAAGAAAACAAGAAAAATATTTTGTATTTTGTTTATTTATCAATTTCTGTATCGACAATAAGTATTTCACAATACATACACGTATCGGCCCCTTCAGGCGATTTTATATGGATAATATTTACAGTTTTACAACAGAAACACCGAAATTCACGATTAATAAATACCGAACAACTATTAATGGAAAATAGCGGGGTTACACATTTTTAAATTGATAGTAAAGCACCTTCGTGAATTTAACACAAACACAACAAGTATAAAAACACAAACTGTTACAAAAATAAGGCTGCCTTGCTACACGCCATAAAAAACTCATTACTTGTGATGAATTGGTATTTTAAATTAAAAGAATGTCTAAAATGCGTCCCTAAATAAATTATTGTTCGATACATCAACCTCTAGTACCAGACTAAGGAATGTGTTAATAACATATCATTATGATACAGAAATTATAAATATGTTAGAGTTGTACATGCACTTACATGCTGCGCATCAAATAAATTATGCTTACTATAGATACAATTAAACAGTAGACACTGGCCACTAGAAATGTACTGTACTGTCTTAGCGACGACCTTATGGAGATATCGTATCTACTTTTTAATTTATCTTTATTACCGGAAGAGGCGGTCCGGAAAAGAGATCCCGTCAAATAGAAGTGTTCTCGGAGTATTAAACTCAAATATCAAAATGTGTAAACAGTACAACCACAACATAATTTAGAGTTCTTTCAATCGTAAAGTAACAGTCTAGCAAACGAAATGCAGAGTTAGATTAAGTATAAAAGTAAATATAAATCTATACAGACTATGCTACGGAAGTCTCATGGGTGCAGAGCGCTTATAACTCGTCTCTGGCTGGCACCTCGTCTTCTTCGTCGTACTCGCTCTGCAATAAAAAATAATAATAATTTTAAACACAGTTAATTTTTGCACAGATTGAAAATGTTAGAGTCTCATAGCTCAGTAGTCATGGCAGAGGCCTATGTCCAGAAGTGAATTGACACAGACTGACCCATTGAAAAATTATAGTCAGTAAGCGAATGACTATATAAATTTGTATTAAATTATATTGACCGGATTACTCACGTATTAAATCGAGTTTAGCTCGACATGTTTCGGGTTATTTCGAAACCCTTCATCACAAATTTGCCTTTAAAATTATTAACTTGGCTTAGCACAGTAGATTTCTCAGTAATAATTCCACTCTTTTGGGCTTGAAAACTGTGCGAAGTTGTTATTTTTGCTGTATACGATATCATTTGGTCTCCTGCTAGAACATTATCTTATCAATTTTATCTATTGTATTGTTACATCAGAATCAAAACTACTTTTATCTTATTAATTCTTTTTACTGCCCTGATTACTACGAACTGTAAATTATTTATTCAAACACTCCCACAAGTGTTTAAGTTTTATTTTTCAAAACAACCTGGTTGGATTCCCGTACTGCGTACAAGTTTTTGATTAAATCTATAAATGCAGTTTTTCTTGTTATTAAAGTCGATGACATGGTTCCTAAGAACAGATCTTCGTATGTCTTATAGTTTCAGACTTTCCCATACCGACTGAAGTAAATGAGCCACCCTGTAGACTGCATGTTTCTTACATTAAAACGGCGCACAAAATAAGTTCACAGCGCGTTTCGGTGAACGTTACACTATAGTTTGTCAACGTCCGTGACAGGGGTTGTATCAAAGTAATATTGATGATTGACACGCCGCTCTTTTTGTTCCAAACATCTAGTCTAGTGCCGTAACGTAAGGTACAGTCAAGGGCAAAGATATCGACACGGCCAAAGTTACAAAAATATGTATAACCGACTTTATGCACTTGACATTAAGGCCATGTATACATATTGTTGCAACTTTGGCCGTGTCGATATCTTTGCCCTTTACTTTACATAGATGTCAATTGATAGTAACTACAATATAAAAGGAACTCACCACACTAGGCACAGGCTCGGAGCCCTCTCCGTCGGTCTCCACGAACTTGGTGAGTCCGTCGAGCGTCCGCTCTCCGTTATAGTCCTTCACTTGGTTGTCCTTGGTGTACAGTTTGATGGTGGGGAAGGACGTTATCTTGGTGTGTTCCAGCTCGTTGGCTGTCGCGTCGATCTTGGCGATCACGACGTCCGCGTCGGCTTCGAAGTGCTCGCCGAGCTTGTCGTAGATCGGGACTAGCTGCTTGCAGTGGCCGCACCTGATCAAGAAAAAAAATATAGATATTTAAAAAAATGAATATTGTTTTAAATGTTACTGGGAATAATTATTATCGGCTGACTACATTCGGCACAAAAGGTTTTGATTGTATCTAAGTACTCTAATTTGATATGTAGTTATCTTGGCAAAGGCTGAATTACTATTAAGGCCGAGTACGCACTATGCGGCGAACCGCGCGGTTTTAGCGCACCGTCTCTTTCTCAGGCGATATTTTGAAGAGGGACGGCACGCTCAAACCGCGCGGTTAGCCGCATAGTGCGTTCGGGGTCTAAGACGAGCAGGATAAAAAAGAAAACCACTGTTTCGTTTATTATTATTACTTTTAATGAGTAGGTTTGTGGTCGATAAAACATAATTGACTCTCAAATCGTTTATAACCACCAGTTCCCATATTTCAATTAACTATTCAACGAAAACAATGTCAATCAGTTAATTTGTATATTAAAAAAAACAGTTATCTTTTACATCTCTAATGAAAGTGTTTATACAAAACCACTATGTTTTTTCATGAATTATTGTTGAAATTGGCCAGCTGCACTGTGAACTGTGAAATTCGTTTAACTCGTAGTAGAGCAAAGCGAATTAAACACAACGATGTACCTACGAGTACTTGTACATTAACTGTATGTACGATAATTTGAATTAACCGAATAAAATCGATTTAAACTCGTGTCAAGTTTTTTTTTAATATACAAATACAGTTATTTACATATACGCATTGAGAATGCTTTGTTAACGAAATCATGGGTATTACCTAACCTAATTAATAAACTGACAATTAACCCACTTAAGTTAGTAGTAAGGACGGCGTCTCTTCTGTTCAATTAGCATGAAAAAGTGGATATGTCGGGAAATGGTCAAAACAGAGATATGAACAAATCTCTAAGGGAATATGACCAAATCACACAGGTTGTTTTCGCCAATTTTATCATTTGCCTATAAAAATCCGTCATTTGATCAAATCCCTGAATCAGTTTAGTCAATTGACGAAATCAGTCTAAAAAGGCAACTTGTTTTTTCATATCTCAAAATTTGGTTAGTGGTTTGGTAAAATTCATGAAAAAGGTCAGCGAGTTGATGAAAAGAACTCTCAAAGTCAACGTTTTATCATTTAATTATACACGTTCGTTTATAAGAAGCCCTAGACCCGGTTTTAAAATGATATAAAAAAATGTGCAAGTGCACATTGCGTGGCCGCGAAGCGAACGAGTTACAAGTGATCGATCAAGCGCCGCAATATAATGTTACTTGCATTTTTATTTCTAGAGCAGTAAGTGTCTGCTTGTTATCTGGTTAGTCATTAACACCCACTTCTGTCTTGGGCCACGTAGTCTAATGTCAACACGATTACTCATCCACCGACTTAGCAACGACAGTTAACATAATGCTCCACATTATCCGAACCATTGAACAAAGCTGGCGACTTTTGACATCAATATTTGTATTAATAGCGACCCAGTGAATCGTAATGAACGCCTTCAAGGGACACTTGTGCAAATTACACGGGACAAACAGTTGCGTCATGCTTTCGTTGCCGGGTCCACGTCAACCGAGCAACAGTATTTTTTATGAGTAGTATGTTATGTACTAGTGAGGCACGATCAAATATGACAATAAACTCGTACATAGTAACCTAGTAATCCTGGTTAAAGCCGCGGATTCACGGTTGATGCAAAACGCTTCCAACCAAAGCAACTGGAACTCTATAGAGGAGGCCTATGTCCAACTCAAACAGTTGGCGTCCTACGGCTGAAATGATGACCTAGTAATCATTCTTTTGCCGTGGGGGAATGTGGTTGGATAGGACCCGATAGATGACTGCTTGTGAAATTATAGAGCATAAGCATACTTGAAGCCTTGAAAAGCTATGGTATTATGCAATTTGTTGAAAACTAACGTAAGACAGGAGTGAATAAGTAGGTATTGCTTTGCTCGTATCATTGATACCACGTGTAAATGTCTGTCAACTGTTTCAACAAAAGCAATATAAATTATATGAATTTTATTCAAGGGCATATGATGTTTTTTTGTTTTTTGTAACTTGTCTGTTCAATACCTACATAAAAGTTAGCGTTTTCAGCAACTCGCATTTCTAGGCAACTTCAAATAGTTAAAGCTCCCCGTGCGTCGGTCAGTTTGGGCGCGAAACTTGGCATCAACGGATGTTTTTTTTTATGCGACTGGATGGCAAACGAGCAAATGGGTCTCCTGATGGTAAGAGATCACCACCGCCCATAAACATCTGCAACACTAGGGGATATTGTTTAAAGTGAGAATGGGCAAAAAATACCCAGAAGCATCATCTATACATTGTTCTTTAAAGTCTGTGGTATTTCTACCCGGTAGCCAGTAATTGTCTTTGTGAATGCCCAGTGAGCATTGTTCAAGACTTCATTTACAAATTGCTTGCTAATGCTCAAATATCGAAACACAAAACTGCGATGCTTAAAGATAACACACCAATATCAATGCATATTCAAAGATACGCTATATCAGGGATATTGGCGATCTACGAGCGCATACGTGTCCCAAGTTTGCGTAAGGCGCCGAACAAGTTTATGAACAGTTAAAGTGTCAATGACTTCGCCGTGGACTATCGCGTCGTACAAATTATCGACGAGTATACCGGCTGAATATTAATGCGAAAGCCGCGTTTAGAGTTAGCCGTCTAAACTAACCTAACAATTTCGCCAAATTTCTTCGGGAAATCAGCTGAAAAACTTGAAGAATAATGAAAATTGGCCATGTACAAAAAAATTTTACCACGAAAACATCTTTAATCGATGTACACCAGTATGTATACTTGTATAGATGAGAAAAAAAATGAAAAGGGTTTATTTCAATAATTATTTTACAAAAGAGTTACAACTAAACTAAAGGTCCTGTGTTAGGATAAATAGGATGCCCTGCGTTACAGGAACCTTCCAAAGGTACTATATAAATATATTTTTAATAAAACTGCGATTTTACAATCAATTAGTTATTTCTATTTTATAACTCTTTACTGTACTTACATACAACACATGAAACTAACAAATTCTGATAACAACAGCATAAGATGTACAAAGGCGCACTTGTCCCCATTAGTTTATCTAAGACCGTGCATAAACGTTTTATGGTAAGGCCTAGAAAGTTTGTTCCTAGTTCTAAAATCAGTCTACACATATTAATGACTAATAACATGCGTGTACCGAGAGAAAGACGATGAAGTTGCCGACAATAGCTGGCTAGGTAATAGAATAATTTTTGGTCGATTACTAATGAAAGAAGAAGAATAGTCAACATGTAGGAAATTCTTCGTACTTAATGGGATTTCACATTAACTTTTCATCAGTTTTCGTTTATTTTTACGGGCAATGTGACTGAACAACATATGCTGTATGGTTATTTATCGCCCATAAAAAATATTTATAGCTTAATGAGCTTCGAAAATGAACATTTTAGCATGTCATAAACCAATATCTGTGTTGTGTAAAAATGATTGTATTTTGTGAGTGAAATCTAGTCATACCTATGTAACCAATGACACTGAAGCTATAGATGTGAGTTTCAAGAAACGTTTATGTAAGTTTTTTTTATACAAAGCATATTAACCAAAGTTGGACACTTTAACAGTGATAGAAATAAAGTGTTAAAATTTATCTTTGTGTGACAGAAAATTAACCATACAATTTTTGTATCACAACGGAATGTTTTCCAGTCAATAGATTTGTATGGTTAACTACCAATGATAGTTAACCTAAAAAATATTCAGCGTTTTTGCCGCATTTCTACATTCGTCTTTACCATTTCGGCAATTATTGAGATTCTCTGGATTAACTTTTTAATACAAGACATGCCAAATCTAGCGTGATCAAAACTGTTGCGACTCGTCTTTCCGCTGAGCTGATAACCGTGGGGAGGTAATGAATATTCACTTCATCATTGATTGAAGTTGTCAGAGCAAGAAACAATAGACTCACCAAGGCGCGTAGAACTCGACGAGCACTTTCTTGTTGGTGTCGAACACGACCTCGTCAAAGTTGGTGGCGACCAGGGTCTTGACGGGCTTGGCGGCCCAGTCCTCGGGCAGCTCCTCGCTGAGCAGGTGCTGCTTCAGGGTACCAGCGAAGAATGACTGAACAAATTCCTGTAGACAAAGACAAATCACATTTAGTAAAGTTCACCGATTTCCCGTATTATTATTATTGTTAGCCTATTCGGTCCCACTGCTAAGGCCTCCTCTCCGATAGTTCCACTGCCCTTTGTCCACTAGCATACAGCTGCGTTTCCACCAATAATGTGCGAGGATGTGTTGCAATGGAGAAATGTGTTTTTCATTAACCAATAGAAACACTTTATTTACCTCCCCTCGCACCGCAGGTCTCTGGTGGGAGGCAAGGTAAATGAAGCGTTTTTCTATTGGTTAATGAAAAACACATTCCTCGCAACACATCACATATTTTTGATGGAAACGCAGCTTACAAGGGCCAGATCTTTAAGAAGTAGTTGTTCAATTCATCCAGTTCTAGTATGTGACTGGATATTAGCCAATGCCTTAAGATCGGGCCGTACGCCGTACGACATTTTTTTGCATGGGCCGTGACGTCACGGGCCCCAACTACCGAACTTTGACACACAATTCATCTCTGTCATTTTTTGTTTGATGGTTAAAAGAAAAAATACGTGTCCTAATCATCATCATCATGTCAGTCGAAAGACGTCCACTGCTGGACATAGGCCCCCCCAAGGCTCTCCACTCAGACCGGTCTTGTGCTTTCCGCATCCACCGCGATCCAGCGATATTAGCCAGGTCGTCGCTCCATCTTAGGTCGTGCCTTAATATTTTTTGATAATCTTACTGGCGGAGAATATTTTTTTACCTAAGAAACAACCCGATTGAACCCAGCCTGAAATAGTTTATTATTATTAAAAGCGCGAGGCTAAGCTGCTCTATACACTGTCTTAAAATTCCGGAATTGCAATGATCTATATTACACAATACTAGCCGTGACCAAAACGTGGCACGGTCATTGTCACTAACAATTA
Source organism: Choristoneura rosaceana (assembly GCA_037349165.1). Lineage (NCBI taxonomy): Eukaryota > Metazoa > Arthropoda > Insecta > Lepidoptera > Tortricidae > Choristoneura > Choristoneura rosaceana. The sequence continues at coordinate 11,589,300 of JAZBNJ010000041.1, read as the reverse complement.
GTTATCTGTTAGAACATCTACACGTGGTCTTGCGATTAGCCTCGCTTTCTTTATTATGTATATTTTTCAACCTTGCGAACAACAAAACATTTACATAGTCTTTTGTGTTCATTCAACTTGGTGAACGAGTTGCAAGTTAACGTCGATTTACATACAACAACAATCCCGCATATATGTAGATTTAAGTAAATTGAAACACAAGTGTACATTGACGATTTTTTTCGTCGTTTCTAAAACAAACATCGATGTTTACTAATTCTTTAATAACATGTTTTTGAATTCAATTTAAACACCAAAGCATAATTACTTGACCTACTAAAATAACCTGATAAGTAGAGAAACCGTGAAAGTATTAATTTACTACCTGCGTGTTTCATTGCTCGTTACTAATGTGTTTTCAAAATAACCATTTCATCCGCCATTTAAAAGTCACAAACTAATCCGATAAGCTTGTACGCATTGAGTAGCAAGTTGGAAAATGAGAATTATGTTCTGTACTTTCTAAACAATAGTTGACACTGCAGTTTTAATTGTACTAATTAGATAATCACACTTTAGAACAACCAAACAATGTATTTACGTATTTTAGTTAACCGTCAAGTTCTTAAGCGGTGTTATTTAGCTATGGTCTATTAACGCATTCAATGTCATCGGACTTCCACTGGTGCCACCGACGCACGCGTGCGTTCAAAATGTATGAGTAACTATTATGACACACCGGCACTGGGCGAAGTTCGGAAAACGCATATGTGCGTTGGTGGCAGTTTCCATTTTAAAGGCAACTCTATTGACTATCGGCCACTATTTTCAACCCAATTTGCTAACAAAAAAACTAAAGAAAAAGCCGACAAAGGACCAATAAATTGAACAAGAAACCCATCACTCTTTTCGAAATCAATTCCCATATCAAAATTTCGATATTTAGTCCAGACCATATGGAAAAAACTGGGAGTCCTGACAATGTCTACCATTTATTTTATTCCACTGGATGGTAAACGAGCAAGTGGGTCTCCTGATGGTAAGAGATCACCACCGCCCATAGACACTTGCAACATCAGGCAGGAGGATTGCAGATGCGTTGCCAACCTAGAGGCCTAAGATGGGATATATCAAGTGCCAGTAATTTCACCTATTTCTAAACATGTAATAATGACTTACTTCAATAACGTTGGCGGACAGCTCGTTGGAGTTAGGCTTGTACTTGGCCATATCTTGTTCAAGAGCGATGAGGCGGGCGGCCGGGATCTCCTCCTTCTTCATGCCGAAGAACTCCAGAATTCTGCGAAAAACATTTTATCTTTAATGTGGTATTCTAACATTCACAGCAGAAAGCTGTAACGTGTGGAGTCTCCAATGCAAGCCATATCATGTAGCTAAGAGTCATGACAGGAAAGCATCATTTCGTCAGGGAAAGTGCAAATCCTCGTAACTTTGAATAATTCCGCACATCTAACAAATTTTCCCAATTTCCAATTTTTTCGTAATAAAACAAATATGAAGTTAAAATTATCCCTTCAACAGCGCAGACACGCGGGTTTTACGTGAGGCAGATAAGCGGTTTTATACAAATAAAATACTCTTTACAATCAAGAAAAGTTTAACAAATAGATACTAGAGTCGCCCTCGAATAAAGAAACTGAAATATAAACCGAATTTCAGTTTCAAATAGTGTATTCGGTCAAACAATAAAATGATGTAATGACATTATTCTCACCTTTGGTGGTCATCTTCGTCGGTGTCGATGGCAACGGACATGATCTTGTCGCGGTAGCTCTTGGCAACGGGCTTGATTTCTTCGACGTACTTGTCGAAGTCGCCATTTTTCTGTAACAAATAATCGTGGTAAGTTGTCGGTTGAAGCTTGTAGCTTGTTGACGTAATTTTTGGCATAGAGATAGTTTATGGGCCAGAGAGTGACATAGGCTACTTTTTATCCCGGAAAAATACACAGTTCCCGATGGAACAGCGCGCGATAACCGATTTCCACGAGAGCGAAGCCGCGGGCAAAAGCTAGTAATAATATAAAGACAAAAGTTTGTAGGTATTTAAGTATTGTGCGTGCGTGTATTTGTTAATTCTTTATCCTGAACGCAAAAGCTGGATAGATGTGACAAAATTTAGTATGGGGTCATCCTCAAACCAGCATGGTGCATCCAGCAAATTTTGTACAGCTGTTGTGTCTGGAATAACAAAAAGGATACTTCTTTTCCCGATATTCCTACGGGATCCCTAGATAAAATCCTAAAATTTGAACTGCTAGGATCAGAGACATGAAATTTCGCGCGGTTGGTTTGGCGTGGGAGCTAATGTTTAACGTATGCGAAGCCACGTGTAAAGATTAGTATTTAGTAAAACTTATATGCTTACAGGTATTCAAACTTTAGTTTCGTTAAATAAAGTTCCAGTGCACAGTCTTTGCGACTTCTGCATTCATTTGATTGATTACCGTTACAATAAAAAATATTTAAATATGAGACAAAAAAATGCACTTTCTAAGAGAAAGTTTGTAAAAGTTAGTTATAAAAATCATGAGTCATTATTTCAGAGCAACTTCGTAGCCTTTAGGTTTCTATTTCTAGGATTTATGGCGAGGCTGAACTGATTCAATCAGAGGCGACATGCGCACCTACGTTGATTTTATGAAACGAAATACACGCGAAAAACAATACCTCTCCTTGCAGTCGGGTAAAAAAGAGTACGTGTCTTCATAAAGGTACGAGTTAAGTATTACTACGATTCTAAATGCCGTATCGACGGCTAACTACCTATCATAATATACTTATGACATAAAATACCGGCATATATTTCCATTTAATGAAGCACTAAAACCGGTTCCGCTTAATTCAAACCGATGATTCAACTATTTGGCAAATAGTTCAGTCGGCGTCTTCGACACTTCGAATGAACTTTAAATAAAATCAAATCCTGTACTTTCTCGCACTGCACTAATTAATTGACAACTTGACGCTCGTAATCTCGAACAGTAGTAACGGGATCACTGGCCCACTTATCAACGAGATACGGCAAACGTTGGAACGTTTTTTGTACTGAACCAACTAGTTATTTCACTGTAAGTACTTTCACAGGCAACGTGGTCTCTGCGTCTCGCGACCTACAGATGACCTGCGTTGAACTTTCACCATTCAGTGCCGTTCTCACGACTGGATAGAATCTTTGGATCGTACTATTAATTTCATTCAGTTTCACTGCAGAATTGTATAATTTTGGGACGATTTCTGTATATTGTGTTGGTACATGTGTCAGCGATTGTTAAATGTGAACATGTGCGACGACCACGCGGTTAGGCGTTGCGATAGTAATTACCACTTTATTAATGCAGTTAAAGACGTTTAACATAATTATCTGACTTATAATGCTAGATATAATTCATGTCATGAAGACTATCATGATTCACACACATAAAATTCATCCAGGCCGCCCGGCCGTTTGCTTTTCCGTCAGCGAAGTTTCCGTAAATTCTCTATTTATAGGAGGTTGATGTGTGACTACGGCTTTGTGGGGAGGGGGGGTCAAGTCCCCCATTATCCTTCCTCAGAATATATTCATGTGTTAAAAGTTGAGTACTAGTAGTATTACCGCTATCAAAATGCGTAAATTTTCGAGTCAAGTACAACATACAAAATGTTATTAACAAGTGGAATAAACCCTATGTAACATAAGCTGATATTAATTTTGTTAATTAATCAAATAGTATTTAGTGAGGAAACTATGGTTTGAAGGAAATAGAATGCGTCACGATGTAGCATGATAAGGGGGAAACACATATCAATTGTTTATCTTTTCTATTCCAAAGAAAACATATTTTCGTTCCAAAAATGTTTTGAACATGAAACTACCGTGAGACTCACTCATATTAAATGATATTGTAACGGATAACTCACGTCTTAAATCGAGTTTAACTCGACATGCGTTCCTAAGATGTGAAGAAATTAACTACCAATTAACATGTTATTATAATCCAATTGGAATAAAAACTGGCCCATTCTTGGAACCAGAAACCTGTTTTATTTTCTATCTTGGCTTCTATCTGCTTATAATTCACATGTGCGGGTGCCAAGACATCAAGCCGTATTGTGCTGTTGACATTTGCAATCACACATCATCTCTTTTTATCCTCGTCTTATACCTACCGTGTAACAGAAAGAAGCGATGAAAATGATTGTGATTCCAAGTGCGTTGGACATGAGAGCTAAAACATATTAAATCAACATCCAGCCCAACACTGTCAGTCACTACTCATTGTCTAACCTTCTTACGCATACTTTATAGTTCTATTCTGAAACTCCTTGATTGTGCTAGTCAATTATCAGATGCGTTCATAGCACTCGCTGTCAGGATAAACTTAGTGGCAGGACCGGAACCTTGTCCAGTTAATATTTTTATCCTGATTATCCTGATTTATCCTGATTCTTGCAAGCTTTATGGCCTGAACTCTGACTTTGTATCAAAAATTGCTCACATACATAATTTAATTGTACCACTACTGTACTAATTAAGTTTTTGCACCTCTAATAACTAAGCTTACCTTGGATAGGAACAACAGGAGGTGGTATTTGATCTGGCCACCGAAGATCTTGGAGGCAGTCTCGTGGGAGAACTCAACAACGAGAGGCATGCTTTGGACGAACACCCACTTCTTGAACAGGTCCTCATCAAACTCAGCTTCCTCATACTTGACACGTGGTTCTTCGAACTGTTGACAAGAATTATGATAAGAAATTAAAAAATGTCAAAAGTGAGCAAATATATTAATTAATAGCTATTTTCATCCTATTGGAAATCAATTAATATTCAATAGGTTGTGCAATAATAGAGGAACTTGAGGAAATAATAGAGGAAAATGGAAATCTATAAGCCCGCTTGCTGTCTGTTATAGTTATAATTATTAATTGGAGGCCTGTAGGTAACTATTCATGTTTATAAATTATCAGATATAGTTACTATGTTAAGACAGTAGATAACATGCAGCCATATCACTGCATACAAAATCTGACCTATAAGAGGGTCAAGACTATGTTATCAGGTGAAACCAATTTATTATCAAAAACTGTAACTATTCAATTTAGTACCTATATTTTTCTCATTAAAATTTAACCAAATTCAAATCATTTATTCAGTAAATAGGTCGCAATGGGCACTTTTACATGTAATTTTTTAAACTACCAGCACTTTCAGCAATTTCATCACTAATCAAAGTTATAGAAATAATATAAAGACATAACTTACATCCTTGTAAAGAACAACATCTTCGGCTTCTCCCTCCAATTCCTTGATGACCTTCTCATCGCTGACAATAGCGAAGACCTGGTCATCAATAAGACCAGCAGTGTTCAGGAAAGCAATAGCCTTGACTGTCTCCTGGTTGGGGAAGAAACCAAACACAATGACTTTGTTGGCAGCGATCAGTTCCTTGGCTTGCTCAGCAGAGGTAACCTCAAGGGCCGGAGGTCCGGTCTTCTTCTTCAACCAGGAGATGATGTCATCAGCCTGGCGACCACCTGTTAAAATATGCCAGTTACTAATCTAAATCAAAAGTAAACTTGTTATTCAAGCATGTAATCAAAGTTATCACAGAATTATACACACTTTAAATGAGTAAAGCACTGGAAATAATCATGTTGGATTTGTTATAATTGACTGATTGTTAATTAAAAATAATGAGTCTATTTGTTGGCTGTTTCTAATTAGATTGAAATTTCACTCATCAGTCAGAAAATTGAACATTATCTAAGAACTCTGTACTCACATTACTGTCTGAATATCAAAAATTAAAAATACCTGTGTAGTCAATGGGGGCTCCATTTTTGAAGAATTTGAGAGTGGGATATCCGCGCACTCCATAGTTTTCGGCAAGTTCTTGCTCTTGCGTGGCGTCAACCTTCGCCAACTTGATGGGGGATTCCTCCTCCAGGAGTTTTGTGGCTGCCTTCGCATATTCCGGCGCGAGCGACTTGCAGTGACCGCACCACGGCGCATCTAAAGCGATCAAAAAACACGTTTACACTACCTGCGTAATACAAGCAAGTAACTGTACCGGCTTTTTATTGACGTGTCAATACCCTTCTACGCACATGAATGGTAAAAAAAAATATACAATTTTTTCAGGCAGAGGTCAACTTAAATACAGTCAAGATGAATACTTACAGAATTCTACCAAGATGTAGCTAGTCGACTGAACAGTGGCATCAAAATTTGACTTGCTTAGAACTAGGACGTTCTCCTCTGTAGGTACATCGTCTCCGAGTGCGGCGCCCAGCAGGGCTATCGCTACCGTGAGCAATAAAAAGCGCATTTTAAGTTTTAACTAAGCCGGTCACTTAAAACCTACTCGGAAGACGAAGAACTACAAAATGCCGACAAAGCTGAAATTTTATGCCACTTCATTCACTAGTCCGACTTGACGTTTGACGTGGCAGCGTCGATCGTTGTGTATGGCTGTGATTGGTTGATGTTTTTATTTTAATTTGCTTGACACAACAAATAAGACTTTGACTACTGTTCATTCGGCCGAATTACCCATCTCTAAATTAAAAAGCCTGACCCTATAATTATTTTTTTATATTATTCTGTTAATTATGAGATATATTTAGATAATATAAATACTTGTGCAATTAAAAATAAAATTATTTTAACTATATACTACTCAAAGCATATAGAATATGTAGTCATGGTCAGTGTGTTATAAAAAGTTTTCGGCCATGTTATGACATTAGTGTTAAGCTGCGTGCACACCAGCCCCATGAATGTCAACGAAGAACATTCGGCGTTAGCTACTGCAATTCATTTATTTTTCATCTCTCCTGTTCGGAAAGTTTAATTTTCATGGGTAGATAGACGGGTGGAAAATTGCGTTTTCTCCTCTAGGGTGGAAAGTAATTTTTTTTTAATTTTTCGGCTAGCCACGACATCGAAGATAATTGAGTTACGTCATATTATTAAAATAAAAGCTTTTCAGTAATCTAAATTCAGCTATACATTAAACGACATGTTTATTACGATCTTAATAAGTTCACATTAAAAACATTCTAAAATTGGTCTATTTTTTCGAAATTACAAAATATCAAAATTTAAAATTTTTTCGTCTATTCTGCTGCCCGCCATAATACCATGATAGGCTTTTTTTTCACGTTTCGGCATGGCCATCTAGATGTAAGTCGTGACCAAGAACATTATATACAACACTGGAGGTTGAACGTCGAACATCCGTAATAAAAGTCAAACTTCTTGGTTCGGCGTGCAACCTCCAGTTTTGTATAATTATAAGCTCTTTGGTCATGTCGTGGCCAACTCGATTTTTTTTTTCTAGTCGGCCGCGGCAAGTGGCCAGTATGCAAAGAGTAAAGTAATGTATGAAAAGGTTGGAGGTTGGATATAAATAAATTTAATTTATTTATATCTTGTTAATTTATATCGTAATTATATCTTATATAATTTTGTACTTTTTTTATACTAGCCACGACATCGAAGATAATTGAGTTACGTCAATGAGTTTTTTTTTTCACGTTTCGGCATGGCCATCTAGATGCATGTCGTTACCAACTCGATTTTTTTTTATAGTCTGCCATGGCAAGTGGCCAGTCGAAAAGGTACCGCTGGAGGTTGGATAAGTTTAAGTAAATTCAATTTATTATTATTCTTGTTTTTTTGTAGTATTTTAGTTTCCTCACAGTCGAAATGAAAAGTAGAGTGTCTAACTCGGGTGAAATAACCCATTTCCCCTCGAACTATTGGCGCTCTCACTTCGTTCGAGCGCCAGAAATATCTCGGTGAAATGGGTCACTTTCCACCCTTGGTTATCAATCTACTATTTATTTGATGGCTTTTGTCATTAGATATAGATAAATCATATTAGATTTAATTAAGCCAACGATCATTAGTTGTAGAACATAATAAATTATTATGTTCAAAATACATATACTTAATTACATTATAGATAAATTAAACATAATATTGGAGTTTCACCCAAAGACTACAGTATATATAATGGTTTCACCCACCTCATTTTGACGACAATCTGGCAATAAATGGATTTTGAATTTGAACGACTTCTTCAAAAGCGAAGACTCGAGTAACGGCTATTTGTTATGAATACTGATTGAGATTCCGAGAAGTACAAAGAACATGTTTATCTTAGATTATATACAATATATAGTCTAAGATGTTTATCTTCTGAAAATTGTGTACCTACTTTCTGTGAGCACGCGATAAACAAATTCTTTGCAGACGAAGTCACGGGCAACAACTAGTTCTTATTCATATTATATTACTTTCGTGTTATTCGCACTTTGTCCATTCTGTATTTGGCAAAATTATGTCACTAAATTACGGAATGCTTTACTTGCTAAAGTAAATCCTCCATTGCGGACCCAATGGCCAACAAAATCCACTAGTTGACGTTTGAAGGACCGGTGTGTACGTATCTTTATATGCGAGACGAGCAAAGTTTTCTTATATATTAATTTTGGCATTAGTTCGATGTTTGTTTATAGTTTAATTAATTAATCAACCACGCAATATTAACTAATTTCATTGTGCCAAGGCACTAACTACTGAGTTGCAGCCGCATAAAACAATAATCTATGAATTGCAGCGACGATTGCAGCAGCAATTAATTGCAGAAGTACTTAGCAAAAAAAGTTTTTACAGAACACAAAATAAGGTGACTAAAATCGTTCATTCATAGCACCTACCACCATGGGTTGAGCACTAGCTATATATGATGTCAAAAGGTGAAATACGACCATTTTATTACCTATTAGATACCTGCATTATTATACAATACCGGAAGTTGTAGCTGGTGGCAGGCACTTAATGGAAGTAAGTATTAAATTATACCACAAAATAATAATAGTACTAACGTATGATTATACTATGCATTTTTCAAAAATATTTATTTACTTACTTTTTTTAGGTTTATGCAAGAAGGGCACTTAATTTGCGCATTTTTATGTTGCCCACTGTACTTGTTTCGTGTGCGAATTTACAGTCTACAAATTCTAAATGTATAACCAACTGGCACTCACACACCCATCACTTATACAAATTTATTTTAAAAGTTTAAAAATTGGATGTCATCCAATTTTTATGCCCCTGTCCTTCCTCATTGAGATCGGTTAGAAACAAGTTATAGATTAGTAGTGATAGTGCAAAGGTGTGGCAATTTTTAGTTAATTTTCATAATTGTTGTAAATCATTGGCATCTAATTTTGGCAACCGCGTTGCATCTAACAATAAAGTACCCTTGAGATTATTATAGCAATAGCTATACCACAGAAAATTATCTATCATGAAATATAAATGGCAGTGGCAGTGTGAATTAATTTAAAAAAATTGTTTTAGATGCCGGAACTTACAGTAACTTCAGAAATATATGGGGAATATAATTACAATACTAAAATAGCACCAAGTATTGAAGGAAGTGAGTTTTTCAATCATTAGTAATAGCTGATTATTGTCTTAAATTTTGTGTTCAGTATTTATTTTTTATTCCAGATGTTATCTCAGAATTTCCCTTTCTTTTACCAAAGGGTGAAAACAAAATCCAATTTGACGATGATGATGATTTGATCATTGAAAGACCGGAAAATGCAGTTTTAAAAATTGGTAAGTCTAGTAAGAAAGTAGTTTCTTTTTTATAGTTAAGCAGTTACAAAGATACTGTTAGGTTCAGGTGTTACTTTGCGGAGGTCTATGTTAAAATAAATGGAATATCTGTCTTGCTCCTCCTCCAAGTAGTGAGGCCAAGTCGTGTGAAAGGAGGGCGAATGCGGAGGGAGGGCGGGTTAAATTGCATGAAAAAAACATATTTTCCAACTCAAACATAGCTGTTTCGCACAACTTGGCCTCACTACTTGGTGGAGCATAAAGACAGATATTCCATTATTAGCCCGCCCGGCCCCCCCTCTATATACGCTTATGGATGAAAAACGTAGATCCAGTTATAGGATGACTAGACAGTCAATGCGATTGCGGGCGTCCGCGCCTTAGATAATGTGGCCTCTGGACTAGCTGGATTTTAAAAGGATACTTTATTTTAATTGAATCGGAATTTAATGCTAAAGCCCAATTTAGACCATGCAAGTTACATTACATTGCACATTGCAGTTCTATTCATGGACAATGAATTCAGTTGTTCAAACAAATACCACAATGTTGCATATATCCAAATCCAAGTTCTTGCATAGTCTAAATGGGGCTCAATACAACCAGTTCAATCACTCTGCTAGTACAGTGAGTTATCAAAATCTTATTTGTATTATCTTTTCAATTGCAGAACACAGTTCTAAGACCAAAATAGCACTAGTTGGCCTACAAGTATGGAGGGGAGCCTTCCTTATAGGGGACCTGCTCATCCATTTAGGTGTAAAAGGGGCATTGAAAGACAAAACCGTACTAGAACTTGGAGCTGGCACTGGTCTCACCAGCTTCATTGCTGGAATTTATGCCAAAAAGGTTATTTGCACTGGTAAGTAAAAAAAAAAAAACTTGGTCCTTCGAACCGGATTTTTAGTTTAGTTTCACCAGCACCAAGTAGTGTATGGTTGACGCCATATTTGTAGCGACTGCCTTTTGCGTTTGACTAAACGCTACTTCTTCTGCACTACTTCTAAGTTTTTTTTTCTGCACAATGGGGGCTCACGTTAATGTACCACGCCAACTAATTTGTCCAATCAGGAAATATTTTATTTTAATACAAAAATAGGTTGAGGTTAGTTAGGTAACTTCAGTTATCCGTTGTATGACATCATAAAATTTTCAGATATTAATCTGGGTGGCATATTGGAGCTCATAAAACTAAACGCGATGTACAACGAAAATCTGATCAAGTCGCAGTTCAAAGTGAACGAGTTAGACTTCACCGACACCGCTTGGAGTAGACAGTTGACTGATGACGTCGAAAACGTGGATGTCATTATTGCTGCTGATGGTAAGTTTTTTTAAAAAAAAACCTTATAGTAGGTCCCTCTCCGAAATCCGGCCCTGCCTGATGGTGCAGACAAACCTACGAGTATGTTAGTACTATACATATTTACCTATAAAAAAAACTTTCAGCCTTTATACGATAACGAAGGTCTGGCTGTCGCGGGCTCTTTGTCTATTAGAACAGTTTCCGAAAAGTGAATTAGCTAGGTACATACATTTTAAAGCAATCGTCGTTCATTCAGAAAGTTATCCTTTTCGCCGCCACAACAAAAACAAAAGACCATCACCCACAAGCCCGGCTTCTACATTGCAATGCCTAAAATTGAACCTGAACATAATTGTACGAAGGTTGCTTTTGCATTGAAGTTATGGACGTAAAATCCACGACGCGTGCAGTTAGCACTGAACATACTATTTTCAATTAGGCATCAGCTAGCGTACCTAAGCTCTAAGAATAAATAACAAGTCAGGAAACGTAACTCAGAACAAATTTCACACAAAAAGTGGCCATACCTTAAACCAAGATTCAAATACGAAACATTTTTCAGTCAGTACAATTCTGAAGGTTTACACTATCTCGAATTGAGTCAGTACAATTCTGAAGGTGCGAATAATAAATAAGTAGCGTAAGCCCAAAGGATCATCGAGTTCGAGTGATGTTGAATACATGTAATAAATTGGGATGTCCCAATTTTTTACAAAGTATAATAAATCGAAAACCATTTGGAGAAATAGGCTTTGTGAAGCGTTTTCAGAAATCAGATTCCAAAAATATGATAATCTGAATTAAATAAATAAAATTTAAGTAATGACCTTCATTTGACCCCTGCAGTGTTACGTCACAAATGCAGTTCTAAAGGAAAGTCTACACTTTAAAGCAAATTGACAGTTCGAAATGTTGCTGTCCTGCTTATAATACCAAAGAGTGACAAAGATGGAATTTTAATCACATGATGCGCATTCGGCTTTAAACAGTTGTCATTTTATCGTAAAGTCCGAAATGTATACGAGTATTACCAATGTATTTTCACAAATAAAAGTATTAAATAACTACGTTAAAAGTGAATATAAAAGAATTTAAATATCAGATTTTAATAAAAAATATGTATTTACTATCACACCATTAAACAAACCTACGAATAATCGAAGCTAAAAGAAGAGAAATAAATGAAATTATTTGTCATGGTTCATTTAGGACCGTGCCGTGCTTGTATGATTGTTGACTGTCACTTGACTTTCAGTAATGCCACAGATTATGTTATGTACAAACTGAATTTTTCTAGGCAATGGAACGTGGCTGTCTCACTGTGACGTCATCCAGCTTATTTCGTAAAAAAAATATAAAAAATTAAATACTCATCCAAATTCAAAATCGATGAAAAAGGTATCTTAAAATATCCTATTCTTTCCAAAAATAAGATAAAAACTATAGGTTATTTTTTTTGGGACATCCCAATTCGTCTTCAATGGATTCCTTCCCTTCTGATTTTCTGTTTCAAAATTCGCTTTTATTTTTTCTAGTGGTATATGACGACGACGTAACAGCCGCTTTCGTAACTACCATACAAAAGATGCTCAACACGAAACCTCCGAAAACGCTCTACATGGCTCTAGAAAAGCGTTTCGTCTTCACGATAGAGCACATGGATTCCGTTGCTCCTTGCTACGAGACATTCCTCACACTCTTGGACAAAGTAAAGGCAGGGAGTAACTGGACAGTGGAGCAAATGCCACTTGATTTCCCCAAGTACTTCACTTATGACCGCGTCAAGGAACTTGTGTTATGGAAAATATCATCCAAACCAAACTAAGGCTGTGATAAATAAATACTTATTTTGTTGATACTATGCTTTTATTACCGATCCAAAGACTAGTTTCTTTTGTAAATCTCTATTTCAATTTGCTTCACTGAATCTACAAGGCACAGATACTTAGCTAACCGAGTGGATTTTAAATAGACAAACTACAGTATAGTACAGTACCATATACAAAAGTTGTATAAATCATTACAAAACATTTAGAATAACTTATTAAATAATCGGCATCGTATTCTATGACAGTTAGTAAATTTCCAATACAAAGTAGCAGGAAAGCGATGTTAGCTACTGAGATTGTGTTTTTTTTTTTACAAAAAGCCATCAACATATCAAAAAAAAGTCTCCAATTTTTAATATCATTTTCCAACTCCAAAATGGGGCATAGTACCATCACCATTGACTATTTATTACTGATAGAGCAGTCAATGGTACTGATACTTAAAACCCAATACTCAGGGTCCGGTACACTATTTTTTTTCTCACTAGCGCAGAAGCGCGTCTATCCCATCCATGCCGGATCGCAAGTATCGGGCTTATGGCAAAAACGGCGCAGCAGCTCAACTTCATCACTAAGGACAAAAGAACTTGTGCAATTATATCTAAGCTTATAATTATTTCTGCGTAGGCCAGTGTTCGTTGTACTTGGTGAGGAAGGTTTTCCTCAGCTCCGAATTGCGAGCCTGTTGATCCTTCTCTTTGCTGAGGGTTTCCACGCTCTGTCCTACGCACAGGTCCCCGGTGAAGTGTATGATGACGACTTGCGTGTTGAATGTCACGTTCTTGTCAGGATTTTGCTTCGCGTAGTTGCTGTAGGTCGTTGGCGGCTCGAAATCCCATGAAAACGGCAGCGTAATGTCTTCTGCTGTTATAGAAAACAATTTGGTTATTCGATCCGTCGCCTTCAGTTAGGGCTCATCATCATATCAGACGTAGGACGTCCACTGTTAGACATAGGCGTTCCCCATAGATCTCCAGATGCTTCGATTGGAAGCGGCCTGCATCTACCGAGAACCCGCGGCTTTAACCAGGTTATCTGTCAATCTCGTTGGTGGACGTCCTACGCTACGCTTGCCGACGCGCTTGTCAAGTTGCGTTTTTAGGGCTAATGTTGGTCATACTAGCTAATGTCTATCGGAGAGGTTATTTAAGCAGTTTTGTTTACGAAAGCCAACTGAAAAAAAAAACCTTTATATGAAGGGGACAAACGTGCAGGGGGATCGCCTGACGGAAAGCAATCACCGTCACCGCAACTCAAGCGGAAAACATTGCAGACGGAGCCGAGCTACATACCGGTAACACATTGCTTTTTAGATAGATAGGCGCTTCGCGTTATCCATTCGCGTTACATTAATTTTTTATCCACTTTTATTAGCCGTGGGTTGGCATAAAGGAGATATTATATAACGCCATTGATTCGTGCAATATCTATTGTTAGTTGCAGGTGGTACCTTGTTTGTGCAAGGTCCGCCCGGATTGCTACCACCATCTTGCTCGCTAATCCTGCCGTGAAGCAGTAGTGCTTGCACTGTTGTGTTTCGGCGTTGAGAGTAAGAATTACTGGCACTTGAGGTATTCCATTTTAGGCCTCTAGGTTGGCAACGCATCTGCAATACCCCGGTGTTGCAGATGTTTATGGGCGGTGGTGAAGATGAGCTCTGGTTGAGTTCGAAACGCGTCAGTGTGTTGTGGTGGTGGTGATAGATGGGTTTGTGTAATTTTTGTGTTCTTACAGTGTGGAGGTGGAGGAACTGCATGAACACGCATATTTTGCATAAGCTCAGCTATCGTAAGGTCGCGGGTGAGCAAGGAAATTCTTTTAGTTCATTAATGAAACTGAGCCTTTATGTAAGGATGTGGTAACGTACGCGTGCTATACTCTTCCGGGCCCTGGGGGCCTACCACGCTCTCTTAATACGATTCAGTTTAAGCTCTAAACTGAACTGCATCGCTATTTCGTACTACGACGTTACTTTTGTGATTCATTTCAAGTGAGGTTCAGCGATAGCGATACATAGAGAAAATATCGGTCTTTCATTCACTTGTAAGCATTGAGATTCAGCTCTGAGAAATAAAGGTCGTGGTACCAATTTCGACGATTCAGTTTAGGTGCCTAAATTGAACTGCTCTGCGTTTGGATCGTTTAGGAGAGATCGTGGTAGGCCCCCAGCACTAATGAAACTGAGCCTTTATGTAAGGATGTGGTAACGTACGCGTGCTGTACTCTTCCGGGCCCTGCACTAATGAAACTGAGCCTTTATGTAAGGATGTGGTAACGTACGCGTGCTATACTCTTCCGGGCCCTGCACTAATGAAACTGAGCCTTTATGTAAGGACGTGGTAACGTACGCGTGCTATACTCTTCCGGGCCCTGCACTAATGAAACTGAGCCTTCATGTAAGGATGTGGTAACGTACGCGTGCTGTACTCTTCCGGGCCCTGCACTAATGAAACTGAGCCTTCATGTAAGGATGTGGTAACGTACGCGTGCTATACTCTTCCGGGCCCTGCACTAATGAAACTGAGCCTTTATGTAAGGATGTGGTAACGTACGCGTGCTATACTCTTCCGGGCCCTGCACTAATGAAACTGAGCCTTCATGTAAGGATGTGGTAACGTACGCGTGCTGTACTCTTCCGGGCCCTGCACGGAGTCGCCGGTGCACTCGGGCCCGCAGCGCCCGTCCTTCAGGATCCCCCGCATCGTCGTCAGCTTACTGATCGCCTTCTCGCTCTTGCTCTGCTCGCTCTTGTGCTTATCGATGTTGCGGAGGAACTTTTTCATCTGTCAAATAATGATAGCTTACTGCCCAATTGAGAACCTTCTTTTTGAAGTAGGTTAGAAACTGAAAAACGCGCTTTGCACGCTGCAGACTGCTCCATCATCAGACCCTCGATTCTTGATCAATATACACCCTAAGACATTTCTAATAAGCCCAAGCACTGCTATATAATTGTATACCTAGTTAGGTGTCAGCAAGGCTACCACGAAATTCGAAGTTCGTATCGTACCGTCCGCCTACGCTTATGTTATTTAATACGAGAGTGAGAGGGACGGATCAATACGAACTTCGAATTACGTGTTTCGGAGTAGCCCGTCTGAACTATGAATAATTTCCAAGTTCCATATCAATATCGCAATAATGTGGGCAATAAGCAATCTAAAAGATTCCGTTACATAGATAATTAATAATGATAAATGAAGGTAAGTTAAGTAGGTAAAAACATCTGTTTTCGCTCAGTCAGTTTACTCGTTCTACTCCACATTCTACTCTCTACCAATGTCATTTGAATCGCCTATAAATGCTTTGCCACGGGAAGGGTAGGTAAGGGTGGTGCCTTAGAAACTGTAGGCACAGTCTGAGGGTGTGCGATAAAAGCTCGGTTTTAATAATATTCATTTTATTTCAAGTAATATGACTCATACAACTTGATGTGTCTACTAAATGTGAGTCGCTAGGCTAGAGTAAGTGTAGCTATATTTTAGCAGCTTAAGGTCATGTCATTCGCTAGTTATTAGCTTTGATGAATTATACCTGTAGATTCGTATGTCCGAGCCAAATGAGCGCCACTTTGAATCACTGGCCTAAAATCACTGGTTCAGATCACCGGGATAGGTTAGGTCGATAGGTTGGTCGATAGGTCGATCGGTAGGTCGATAGTAGGTAGATAGGTTGGTAAAATGCTCGCCTGCCACTTTGGTAAAAGTGGCCTTCTTTTTTCTTAGTACGTTGTTGTCAAGTGTCAAGCGTTGTGGAGTTTTGCCGCTAGCGAAATTCGCCCGTAATAGAGTAAAAACTAGGTTCAAATTTCGTCTCGTATTATTTAAATTATTTTGTGTGAGATGATTTTATTTGTCACGCAAACAAATCAATAGTTCTGACATTCTTTGAAGGGGATTTTGTTCGGCAATGTGCGTCCTGGTTTAAATGTCATTGGTTATTAGTAATTTAGGGTGCAGGAATGTCCCTCAAATTTGAAAACAACACCAAAAATCTAACTAATACCTCATCTTGATCTAGGATCAACTGTTTGCTTGTCGTATTAGTTACTTTAAAAGTCTTACCGTTTTTGATATTTTCTTGGGCGGATCCTGATACGACATTTTCGGCTCTCCCGGATTGCTGCCAATCACGTACATCGTATTCTTGGGTATATCGAAATCCGAATACACCGACGGCTGGCTGTCCACTGGCTCCTTGACCCGCCCTGATCCCGTCGACGACTTGCTGTTACTCGGAGCGTACGCAGATTTTTCTATAGATTTAGGGACAGGCGGTTTTTTCTTGCGTCTCTCTTTTTTCTGAACCGTCTCATCTTCGTTGGACAGGCTTTCTTCTGAAGTGGAAGGGAAGACTTCATTGAGACTGAGAACTTCGACATTGCACTCATCGAGGTTGGTTGGGTTTTCTACATCTGCCACTTGACATAGTTGGTCGGTGGAATGGATGCTTATGAACGATTTCTGCCCTGAGCACAACGCGGTCTCGTCTTCGGCTACAGCGCTTGGTTTCTTAGATATGGTCACTGAAAAACGTTAACAGTGCGCCGTTTTAGTCTCGGCGCACATTATCAGAAGTAATCTATTAGACACTAGGAGGTACCTTACAGCTTTAAAGTTATCTAATTGTGGACTAAACCCTAAAGCAGGAATTGAAGCGAAGACGGCACAGCATGTTACATAATATAACTAAGTATACTATGTATACATTATACGTAGTTTAATCGTAAAGTTCCCAGCTTCAAATTGTATCAATATCCATCATAATCTGAATCTGCATCATCATGCTGTTGTTGCTGGGCCACTATAGGTACATTATTAGATATAACTTACCAGCATACGTGCAGCTCTCAGAGGCGTTGCAAGCAATAACTTCTACAAAAACAATCAAGTGTTATAGCTAAAATACAAGCGAACTCTGTTATTTTTAATACTTTGGATGATCAATAGTCATATACACTTTACCTCCTTCTTCGCGTTTGTCTGTGTGTGTATTTAGTTTGCTTATTTCAGGTAATTTGCGGGCATTCTTCGAGTATGACATATTTAAACAACAAATTTCAGTTTGTGAACTTTGTCAAATGGCTTCCCATTTTTCTCTTCATTGGTTACAGTTTTGACATTCCAATTTTGATATTTTCAACGACACGAGGTACGAACTGTTCCGTGAAATAAAACCAAAGAGTATTGAAAATAATTATTATTTCATTTTATAAGTACAGGTCTAGTCGACATAGGATCATACGATAATAGAATATAATAACAATGTACTTGCTTCAAATAAAAAAAAACGGCATAAATGCAAAATACTGCAAATAAACTAATGAAAACTTTAGGTACTAAATGTAAATGTCAAAGTGCTTGTGTAACTACTAGGTGTAACAGTCAAATTGTTCACAATCTTCTACAATTATCGGTTTAAATTTATTAATTATTTATCAGATCGCGATATTAAATTGAGTGAATTTAAGGCAACTGTACACCCTGCAGATTTATCATGATTTATGTTAAACAAAAGTGGTTAGGTATTTACAAATTTGTAAAATTACTCCTCAAATTGTCATCTGGGCAAAATTGGACCAAGGAAATGTATACAATAAACCACAACTTTTAACCTTGCTACTTCTTGATATGGCCTTCCGCAAAGCACCATCTTGTAAAATAGTACACAGTAGTATAAAATAAACAGCAATTTCACGTCGATGATTGCATCGATCGTTAGTGACTCGCTCCAGCTAGAATTGACGTTCGGGAAGACGACAATTTTTCATCATCATCATCATGTCAGCCGAAAGACGTCCACTGCTGGACATAGGCCTCCCCCAAGGCTCTCCACTCAGACCGGTCTTGTGCTTTTCGCATCCACCGCGATCCCGCGATCTTAGCCAGGTCGTCACTCCATCTTGTTGGAGGCCTACCGACAGCTCGTCTCCCGGTCCATCCACGGACAATTTTTGTCACGAACATAAAATATGTAATCCCTTTCCATACACTAGGTAAGCAAAAGGGATAGAAAATGCAGGTGCTAAACTAGTCATTTATGGTGGAAAAGAAATCCAATTTAACAATAAATGCTATAATTTGCCTCTGGAAGGCATTGTGGCAGACAATGTGCCATTTATGATTTGTGGCATAATTTGCCTATTACGCACAGGCTTTGCTGGAATAGGATATATATAGCAAGTTGTGCTGTCAGCAAACGTGTTCATATAAGGACATTTTAGTCTCTGGGATCAGAAACATTTTTAGATACTTCCAATACAATAACTGAATGTGATCTTAATAACTTTAATTTATAAAATGGTTATCAAAATGAGTTGTTATAGATACCAGACACATTTTATCAGATCATACCCATTACTGAGTTGTGATTTATAATAGGTACATAAGCCGAGTTTAGACCTTAAAAAAAAATCGTGCAAGTTGCAATACATTGCGAGGCCGTAAAGCGTACTGGTTTGTAGTGGTCGATTGATCGCCGCAATGTAATGCAACTTGCACGACTTTTCTGCAAGTCTAAACTGGGCTTTAGATCTGAACTAAATACTGTCACTACAGACACTTTATCGAACACAATAAGACTTAGCAATCTGGAAGCCGTTTAGGCTAAGTATATTTTAGTTTTATGACGAATGAGGTGCTTTTAGAAACATCACAGTAGAGATAGAAGAAAAAATTAAAAGAAACCTACATTATTATGCTGCTAGCTATGACCTATGAGTACAATACATGGCTAATTTCTTGACGGTTTGCACCCTCGGAGGGCAGCGAATCTGAGTTTGGGAAAGACGTCAAAATTTTTATGTATATACATAATATACATAGATATAGTATGAATTTTTTGAGGTGTCCCGATCTTGTTAACAGCCCACCTTTCGAGCAAAGAAACGAGTATTATTTATTCGAGTATTCTATTGTGCTATCAAGTGCATAATTCTCAGTTAAAAGTTAATAAAAATATAAGATAAAATAGCTCATTGAAATAACGAGTTTATTATTCGTTCATTTGAAATGAAACTTTGTTGGCAGATAATATTTTTCAAAATTGAATGCGTCGTAGACAAGCAGCCTCATGGAGAACAGCGAAAAAGTACTATCTACGAACGAGTATTTATTTTAAAATACACTTTCTGCTCTAGATAATAAAGTCGTTATTTCAATGAACTATTTTATGTTATATTTCCGTTCATTTTAAACTGAGGATTATGCGGTTGAGGGCACAATAGAACACGGCTTTTTTCGAAAGGTAGGCTGTTCAAGAGATCGGGACACCTTAGAAAATTCAGACTATATGTTCGGTTGATTAGGGCCTACGCGAGCTGCCGCGAGTGTGGGTGCAGATAAAAATCCGTCGCACGCGCTGCATGCTGTTAGCGCTGCTTATGCTATTCTTCAATAAGTGTCCACCCGCTTCGTGCAAACCGCGTCAGCTAGTGTAGGCCCTAGTGTTACACAATACTATTGTGCGAAACGTTTGATTTTATACATATTATCATCGTCCTACAAAAAGAGAATTATAAAAAACATGTACCATCAGCCAAAATGTGGTCTACTTATCTAAAGCTCATAACTGATAATCGTTTGCATGGCATAAAACAATAATGCCAATAGACGTGTCTGTCAACTTGAAAGTTCGATTTTAGTGACATTCATTTCATAGGAAGTTGATTAAAAATTGATAGACAGCTTACTTGGCCGACCGTACTCACATTCGGCTTCAATCGAATACAGGTGACAAATATTCGAGATTCCAGTAATAAAAAAAATCACATTATTGATAATATTACTTAACCTTTGGGTAAGTATCATAAAAAATACAAAAAAATGTGATGAAAAGTAATACAAGCCTTAATTACACGGACCGAGGAATGTAGCGCGAGTGTTACATTGCGGGACCGCATGGATATGGATTTATAGGCGATTAACTATCGCCGGCAATGTATCGCAACTCGCATGTTTCTTGCTCCGTCTAACCAAGGCTTTAGATTCGAGCGGTATGCCACTTTACCCTTAGACTTCGCACGATTTTGGACACTTTGTTGAACTACTGTGGAACGCAGTCATATCAACAGTTATTGTAAATACGAAAGCAATCACATCACACTGTGACTAAGTCCCATGTTTGCTCAACCGCCGTACGTCTTTAGATGACGTGCTCCCTTACAACGCTAGTCAGTGTCCACTGTGCTACTTATCATGAGAAACAACGTAAGACTAATCGCAGATGGCGAAAAATATTTCCCTACATGAGACCATAGAATCTTGCAGTTCGAGTACCCAGGCATACAGACTGCAGCACGGAAGTGTTGCGGTAACCATTGATGCGTAAGTATAAATTATCGTGAGGGAGTGCGCGACGCGCGGGGCGGGTACACGTGACAAGGGTAAGTGCAGACTGGTGAGCGCGAGTGTCATATAGGCCGAATTCTCTCCACGTCTAGAATCAGCGCTACACTTCCGTGCCGGCTGTACTGGATTGTCACAAAGGACCAAACCAAGAGAAACATCCAACATGTAACAGTTCCAGAAATCAGTCTTCCATTTTGTTGCTAACTAACTGGGTTTACATCAGTTCAAATTTAGTAAGAGGAACATTCATTTGACAATATGGGACTAGCCCTTTTTTAATTTCATGATAGGTACTACATTGTACCTAGTGTTTTTTTATTTCTGTAGCAGAACTTTTTATTTGAAATCTTTTCAACACAACAACTTTTTTTTATAGAAGTAACACAAATAAGCGTTACTTGTACTACTTGTTCTATATCGCAATTTAAGTATTGAGTTCAACTTTGTGTTCTACGAATAGACCCATATAAAAGTGCGTATGTTACAAAGAATATTCGTCCGTACACCACACGCAACTAAGAATAACACGCATTGTATATAATATCATATCACAAAACGATAAGCAAAGACAAATGCAACAAAATAGTACAAAGTTGGGATTTTATTTACTTAAATCAAATAAACATTTTTTGAGAATTATTAATACCAGCAATACAATTCAATTTGTTGCAAATAAAATAGCAACGGGCATAATTAACCAACTTAACTATAATGTCATCCATTTCATGGATATTGACTAACACAGACGTCAATGGACGCCAGCAACGAAATTATATCACCTAATCAGAATACTAATACATAATTTTGTCAAAATTGATTCATCGATTGATATGGCGCCAATTTGAAAATTATGCAAGGAACACGCAAGATCAATTTGTTTCTACACTCCTGCCGCCATCAATAATAAAAAATAAACGGTTGAAAAAATATTAAGTCGGGTCTCCACTGAGCGAGCCGCCATTTTCGGTGCGATTTTCAGCCCTGTGTCAAACAAAGTCATGCCTCGTGTCCTCAGTGGAAAACCGGCTTTACGGATCTTTTCACTACCGAAGTCGCTTCTCTGCATATTTGGTGAATGTAGTAGTTAATTGGCAAGCCTATCTGTATAAGACGATTGTATGTATGAACGGTAATATAAATATTCTTTACAGGTATGCAGCGCTCAGGGCCAGCCTTGGAGTATGCGCTCCGGGCGAGCCATGCCTTTGGCGACCTTATAGATAATAATATGGGGACAAAATGACAGGTCATGTTTGTTAGAGTTTGGCTAATGAAATCTGAACCCAGCTATTATTTGAGTGGCAACATTATTTAAATATCATGGACAAACAGACCCAAACAGTATGAGAAAACAGACACTTGAGCTCTTACTATTATCTATTCTGTGACTTGAGTGTAGTTTATTATTTATTTACGGGCTTTATTAATTATTAAAATGAACAACACAAAAAAATCTCTTAATCCTACTTTGGTCGGTAATCTCCCTCCGCGATTTTGTTCACAAAAAAAAAATTAGATCCAATGTGGCTGCCATCACAAAAGAAGCGTTAAGCAATACGTAATCGTCTGTACTACGCAATACATTTTTGATTTCATTGTTAAATGTGCAATCTGATGATGATGACATTTCTAACCTTCACTGGTGTATTCCGGGAGTAGCAACCCTAGTACCTCCACGCCTACACGTGCCGCGTGCGAGTGAACACGAGTTGTGTGAAAGAACACGAGTTTCATACAGATTGAGGTGTTTGCGTTATCTAGTGTAATCTATATCTGTGGCATGTACCAATATCTTTCACCGCCTTGACCGCTCCGAAATCAGATGGCGACTGTAATACCCGGTATGTGATACCATATGAAAGATTTTTGAATTTGCCGTGTTTTTGCAGGTTAAGCTTTCATTAGCCAGACTCTAGACACAAATTATTAGTGCTCACTCCTACGAGATACTCGTAAGTCTATAAAAGTTAATACGCTGAGTCTAGTTTTCCTTTAGATCATTAAAGTAAGTTTACAGTGCGCATTAAAAAATCTTGTAATTTGCGCTCCTGCTGTACTCGTACATTCGAAATAAAATACATATATAGGACTTCGACTTTGTCAGTGAACAGATCTGTATGTTAAGTGCCATTAAAAAGTGTAAACCCGAATTTAAAGTGGAAAGTCGCTATCCCAGTCTTAATTTTTTTTTTATCTACGTACAATAGAGTATCAACTTAGAACGAATTTCACTTTCCAATGTACCTTCTAGAACCTTTCACATTGTACTTAAAGCCTCAACTGCAGAGGTCATCGTTTCAATAACGAACGAGTTAGTATTTGCTATACGGACCGCTTCCTTTCTGATATAGACGACCGCTTGCGGCTTTGGATGCTTCCCGAAGACATTTTCCTCTTGGTGTCACCGTTTGTTGAGGTTGTCGGAGCGTTTTTGTTATAACTGGTGCCAGGGTTGGCCATTCTGTTGTTAAGATTGGAGGTCTTTCTCCTGACTGACGGGGAAGCTTCTACGTTGTTCAGCTTGGCAGTGGTCGCCTGCGGCTTGGGTTCAATGATGACGGGTTGCTGGTACTTTCCCACCGCGTTCCAGTGTTCGCGCTGCGCTTTGAGCGACTCGCGCATCTTTTCTTTGGCTTCGGCGTTGTCCGCTAGCATTTGGTTGAGCATTTGCACCGTCTGATACAGCGCGACCGGACTGAGCAGTCCGAAGTCGTGCAATGAACACATGTGGAGTATAAAGTTCCTGTATAAATTCTTTTCTAGAAGTTCCTTACCTTTCATCTGTAGGAACATTTGGCAAGCGAGAGGGATCTGGCAGTCTCCCACGTAGTTGTATTTCATGACGTGGAGGTTCCACATTTTCATGAGTTCCTTTTCTCCCTCGTTGACGTCTGTGAACTCGTCGATCATCATCATGGTCTTTTGTTGTAGCCAGAGTGGGTCGGTCTCGTCCTCCGAGTCTATGTCGAGCTCGTTGGGGTACACCGGCAGGCACGTGATCGTGTGGTGATACAGCCTGGAAAACAGGAGTTCAATTTTATTAATATTATTTTTTCATTTATGATGGAGGAAGCATTCTACACTTCCGCTTAACGTGGATATAGTTAGTGTTTAGTTTTGTAACTAAGAGACCCCATACATCCCTGTATTATTTTTTGTATTTTTTTGTTTAATTGTTTACTGTAGTTTTTAAGTATTTTATTTGTAATTATTTTATTATGAAAAAATGACTTTCTGCCAAGTTTCTTGCGGCGCATTCTTCTTGGCAATGATGGTTTTCCGAAAGCGCTGGTAGTTTAAAAAAATGACGTGTAAAAGTGCCCATTGCGGCCTATTTACTGAATAAACGATTTGAATTTGAATGTTTAGTAGAGGAGGTTAGCGATAGCTTATGGCGTACCTAGCAAAAATACTGTAGGAAGCAGATCGGTAGCTTCTCGGTTTCAGAAGGGGCAGGAATATTATAATGAAACTCAAGCCTCTAGTTGGTTAGCTAGTTAGCTAGCGCTGCTTACCTTACAAATGATCCAAAGCACGCCAGTGCCGTCGCTTATAACTATAATACTCACCGATTGTGTCCAGTGAGGTACGGCCGCTGCGCCTCGACCAGCTCGCTGTCATCCAGCTCGAGGAACTCGGCCAGGCTGTGTCTCTGGGGGCGGCGGCGCGCTCTTGAAAATACTCACCGATTGTGTCCAGTGAGGTACGGCCGCTGCGCTTCAACCAACTCGCTGTCATCCAGCTCGAGGAACTCGGCCAGGCTGTGTCTCTGGGGGCGGCGGCGCGCTCTTGAAAATACTCACCGATTGTGTCCAGTGAGGTACGGCCGCTGCGCTTCGACCAGCTCGCTGTCATCCAGCTCGAGGAACTCGGCCAGGCTGTGTCTCTGGGGGCGGCGGCGCGCTCTTGAAAATACTCACCGATTGTGTCCAGTGAGATACGGCTGCTTCGCCTCGACCAGCACGCGGAACTCTGCGAGGCTGTGCCTTTGAGAGACCACTTATTTAGCTGACCGCTCCCTTGAAAATACTCACCGATTGTGTCCAGTGAGATACGGCCGCTGCGCTTCGACCAGCTCGCTGTCATCCAGCTCGAGGAACTCGGCGAGGCTGTGTCTCTGGGGGCGGCGGCGCCCTCTCGGGCGCCAGATGAGCACGCGCGTGAGCGACGTGCGGCGCGTGGGGCCGGCGCGCGGGCCCGGCGCCGCCGACCGGCCCTGCGCCGCGATCAGGTCGTGCGGGGAGCCCGTGTACGAGCCGTCGTATAGCTCGTTTATGGAGACATCGATGCGCGCGCCGCCCGGGATCGGCTGGGGGGACCGAATTAAACTACCGTGAGACCCGCTTATATTAAGTGAAAGCAGCTGAGCGACCGGGCTTGGATCGGAGTAAAACTTGAAAACAAGCGATTACTTATTCCCGGGTACATTAGTGTTGTAAGAACAAACGCTTTTTTTCTGAGATGAAAAGAAACCATCCTTAGAAATAGAGTGGTATCAGATATTTACACACGCTTTGTTGTATCAAATATTGTTGCTGGTAGCTGTAGCATATTATAGTATTGTTGTCAGTACTACGCATGAATGTCAAGTTTCGTGTCAATACTACAACAGAAAGTGGATGAAAATGAAATTCAAAGATTTCTTTACATTCATATTATGTATAAAACATGTTATTTTTGATTACCGTTCAACAGGTCAAATAAAGTTAGTTACATCAAGACACTAGTGGCCTAACTTTTACTGTATAAAAGATAATCAACAATTAAGATAATTAATTATGCATAGTAAAACAATATAAAAGTTTTCTTAAGTCCGCTTTTATTTCACACAATGACATTATTTCGCAAAAGAAGGTTAAGGCTGGTTAAAGTTTCCAGCAGAGGGATATTTTTGACGAACACCTATCCACGCACAGCATCGTTGGTGGAAAATGAGGGTAAATGAAGCGTTTTTATTGGTTCACGAAAAACACATTCATCGCATCACATCTCTGGTTCAAACACAGCGTAATAAAAGTGATTTTATTTAGTTTCACCTGTCCTGTTGGCTCTGTCTGTAGTCAAATCTTGAAAATTAAACTTGATCAACTTCCAGTAGTCAGATTGACTTGAAATTTGGAATACTTATGTAAATCGCGTGACAATGCAATAATCTAGTAGTGAAATCCTGACATCTTGATAGTCTGGCCAGGATCGTCTCCGCAGGATGGAACTCTTCAAAAGTTAATAGCATCGACTTGAAATTGGGTATGCAAATGTAGTTTGGGTGACAATGCAAGTACAGTGAACAAAAAGTACAGTCAGCAAAAAAAGCTTATATTAAAAATGGTATTTTTATGGTTAGGTTATTTTGATGCCTGTTTTATACGTCGTATCAATGTCATACAAGGGCCATACAACTATTTTACCGACACTTTGGGCGCCTCCTGCGTTACCAAAAAGTCGTACTTCCAACAAGATATTTCACGGTTTAATAAGTTGAACTTACGTAGGATGGCATGTATTCATGTACACCATCTATTAAACTACAGAAAAAATACGTTTACTTACAAAAATCTGCAATTGTTTGAAAAATATCGCGGACAGATTAGTGTCGGTAAAAAAGTTGATTGGCCCACAATACGATTCTGAACTAACAAAGTACTCACGAAATATGTAAAATTGAATCTGGAATGGCATAGTTTGAGGTGTTTGAGCAGCGAGTACAGTCGGCCGCAGTCTAGAGAGCACCACGGGCAGTGGAGGTCGTCGCACGCCTCCGTCTGTTGACGCGAGTTGTTGTTGTAGAGGAACTGGTAGATAATCTGCTGGCGTTTGCTGTCTTCTGCCGACTCGGACTTTGACTTGTCTCCTGTTGACAAGTCAAAAAAATAAATATAAAAGTCTGTTGTTGGATAAAAATACGAGTAACAAGATATAGGAGGGAATGGCATGTCAAAGAGACACACTGATATAGATTAGTTTAACTGAGGTTAACTTTATAATAATAATATTAACTTTTTTAAATAAAAGCCAAGAGTCCAAGACCAATAATCATCAAGATTTAAAACTAAAATGTGAGCATGTCCAGCAACACTGGTTTCTATACAAACCGAGACTTATGACATTTTTTTGTATTTTTCTATTTCGTGTTCTGGTACGAAAATAGGCATAACACATAGGATACATTTTACGAGCTTCTATTAAGATATAGGGTACAATACTGAAATCTTGATATCGAGATATAAGCAACTGCTAATCCATACATACTGCTAAGTTTAGAGACAGACATTTTGCACAAGTGCACTTCGTATGACGTTAATGAAAGTCATGATTTAATTTTCGGTCATCCGACAGTGTGCCTTCCGTCTCGGTCTTACGATGGGGGACGTATCTGAATACTTATTGGAAATTAATACACATACCTTAAGTTAAAAAGTCGACGGTCAAAATATCGAAAGTGTTATGTTAGGTTCAATGTTTTGACCGTCGATATTGTAACTATAGATATTTCAAAATCCTTAAAATTAGGATTAAGGACTCGATTTGAATGTTCTATGCTTTTTGTTTTTTGCTTGAAATAAACAGCTTAATTTTTTTTTTTTTTCAATTTTCGATATCCAAATACCTGCACTTTACAATTAAATGTAGCGGACCATTTCCACTCACACAGTTAATGCATTATCAAAAGCTTTTAAAAACCACTTACTATGTTTTCCATCATTTATATTCTTTTGTTGACTGCCAGAAGGCCTCTCCTTGCTTGTGACACTGTCTCTCTTAGCACCATTTGTCTCAGTCTGCTGGTAGAGCTTGGGCCGGTTCACCAGACCGTTTGTGGGCTCATGACTCCAGCTCAGCTTTAGTTTGAGCAGAGGACGTACTTTGAATATGTCGAACGGATTTATATCCGTTTGGATATCGTTTTCCTGGAAGGTTAAAAAGTTATTACAATTGGAAACAAACTCAGTTAGCTGACACTGACTAAATAATGCCTGCCTTACATTGCGTGCGGAGTGGACTCCATATGAAGTCAGCTTGACTCGTGACGAGCTACTTAATAGGAGTTTAGCGGAAGTACTTCTATGTAGCCTATTGTCACAATATATATATAAGTTAAAGCAGTATGGAAGCTACGAACGAATCGATCGAAACGAACACACTCACACAGACGCGCGCTCTACACGGCCTCTAAGGGGGTCTTGCGGTACCCCGCGAGGGGGTTTCGATCGTAGCTTCGTAGCTTCCATACTGCTTTTGCTTTTATATATATATATATATATATATATATATATATATATATATATATATATATACTGTGCAATTGTTGTGGGTTTAACCAATGATATTACGTACTATTCTTAAAAGAGGTATATGTCATTAGCGCACCGAAAAAAAAGCAGTAAAAATCTGTCGCCTCAGTCGCTTTCTATAAAGTAGACGATACGCACTTGACCGACGTTTAATCGAGT
This sequence comes from Choristoneura rosaceana, assembly GCA_037349165.1. NCBI lineage: Eukaryota > Metazoa > Arthropoda > Insecta > Lepidoptera > Tortricidae > Choristoneura > Choristoneura rosaceana. The sequence continues at coordinate 11,560,742 of JAZBNJ010000041.1, read as the reverse complement.
TTATGGCGTCAAAATGCTGTCCTGTGTCGTGCAAAAGTGCACTAATTATGCCTATTTGAGAATTTGTGTATAACGTTAAAATGCAATGAAAGATAATTTCAATTATGCTAGAAAACAAATACTTAGAACTTGCACAGAATCACGTAGCACAAGTAAACCGAAAGAATGAATTATGTCTTTGTATGTGTGCTGCGTTGGGAACATAATTATAAAATATCTTTAGTTAAGAATAAGAAGGTTCCGTAAGTTTCGAAGTAACTCGTTTGGAGTTAATAGGCTGAATAGACTGTTACTGAACCAGTCAGATACTCTTTTGGCCTCATCTGCACTTTATATCAGGTGAGAAAGAGGTCAATCACGTTCACTTTTGTGCAGGGCCGGATTTAGAGGTCTGGAGGCTTTGGGGCACCAAAGGAGTATTTTATTAATTGCTTGATTGAAGTGTATGTATGTATGTATGTATGTAAACTCTTTATTGTACAAAATAAGCAAAACACAATTGACAAAAAACAAATATGTACAAAGGCGAACTTATCCCTTTAAGTGTATAGTGTTTACTCGTCGGAATTTGAAAATTTCCTCCTGGCCTCTTTTGTGGAGGCCCCAGGGCTGTTGCCCCGTTTGCCCTCCCTTTAATCCGACCCTGGTTTTGTGTAAAAAAAAGGTCGGAACGAAGTTCGCCCCGCTCGAAGTGGACGGTGGACAAGAAGCGATAAGCATTTCACATCCTTTTAAAAGGAGCGTCACCCTATCTAATTATGAATCATTCGCTGTAATGGACGCTCGTAAATTTAATCAAGACAAAGTATAAGCACTTATTGTATAATTTACAAAAAAATTACATGGAAGTTTTTGTCAAAAACTGACGCCATACGGGAAAAACGCGTCTAATTTTTTTTCGAAATTTAGTTATGTAAAGTACAATTCAATAGAATCTAACAATTTTCTACACATTTAACACACCCTGACGTGGGCATGCTTGATTATATATGTCCCTGTTGTTGCAATTATCATCTAAAAGGAATCAAAAAAGAATAATAGTCACATCACAAAGCCTTAGGCAGCCCGGTGTTCATATTAGAAGGCTGGAAGTGTCTACAGGATTGTTAGATTCTATTGAATTGGAGTATATGCATAACAGTATATTTACTACGAAGTGTAAAATTCGAACTTCGTCTCTTGTCGCCTCTCTGACGCTTATATTATTTAAAACGAGAGTGAGAGGGACAGTACGATACGAACTTGGATTTTAGAATTTCATAGTAGCCCCTCGAGCTGTCTTTAACAATTCGGCCCCAGTGACAACGTCTGCAGGGCTACTCCAAACCCGAAACTCGAAGTTCATGTCGTGCGGTCCCTCTCGCTCCCGTATTAAATAGTACAAGTGTCAGAGGGACAGCACGACACGAACTTCGAGTTTCGGAGTAGCCCTGCTGTGACTTTTTAGGTTCCCTTTCTAGTTTGAGTTGTCGGGGCCGAAAGTGTTATTTTAACTACGAAGTAGAAAAAATAAGAGGTAATGTCAACAAGTCTCGGTTTGGACCGTAATCAATCAGTGTCATGAGAATATTCACATAAACATTTATTCACACACACTTTGAAATCTTGGCGATTATTGGTCGTAGCTTTCATTCGAAAAAGTAAAACATCTGATGCAATAAAGAAACTGACGTAAATATGCTTTGATGAACTTATTAACCACTATAATCAGCGTGATTCACTAACATGCCATTTCCTCTTGTTATTTCTATTTCATAGATAAAATACAAAAACAACTTGGTGACAGAAAAATATGATTTATCCAAACTTACATTAGGAATAGTCTCCCATTGAGCCATAAGAGCTTTGTGCGGAGATCGAGCTATTGTGGCACTCCTGCCTCCCGGAGTGGCATCGTGCAGCACCAAGTCATACTCCCCATTAGTGAGCAGGCACCGGTTATGTTTGTCATACACTATCAGCTCACTGCCATACAGTTTGCTCCATTTGCTGTCTGATGTGCCATTGACGTGATCCGAGGATTTCAGTCGCTTCGTTGCAGGCTCTAGTAAATGAAGAATTTATTTTCAACTTAATAACAGCCCATGATCTCTGTACAGTCAGGACCAGAAGTAGTTGTGCTCTAAATGATCTAAACACTCTTATTATCTTCGCAATAAAGTCAAACAACAGGCCCAACAACTCATAAAAAAAATAAAGGAAGAAATTTTTTAATAAATATAATACACTAGCTTTTGCCCGCGGCTCCGCCCGCGTGGTATTCAGTTATCGGGCGCTGTTCCCTCGGGAACTGTGAATTTTTCCGGGATAAAAAGTAGCCTATGTCACTCTCGGGCTCATAAACTATCCCTATGCCAAAAATCATGTCGATCCGTCGCTCCGTTACGGCGTGAAAGACGGACAAACATACAAACACACAAACATACAAACACATTGGTAATTTTGCATTGAATTTATGAAAGAAAAAACTTAAAGTTACCAGATATATTCTGCGGGTACCTATTATAAGATACTTAATATTTGTTTAATTATCAAAATCTTAAGTTTAAATGAACCATTAAAAAATAGTAATGATTTTAAAATGGTAGGGGTGGCACAATAAAAATATCTTTCATATCAATTCGCGCCTTAGTTTTAAACAACAAAATGTAAGATATTACACACAAATGGGCTGCAGGTGAATTATTTACAGTAAATTTAGTCTATGGTATTATGTTAATAATTTGACATGAAAATATAAAAAAATGTTCACAAGTTTCACAATACTCAATACAACATATATGTATATATTGACACTTGCAAAGAGAGAAACTAAGCAACATTTTTTTAAGATAGTGAGTTATATACATGTTTGGAATCAGTAAATATTTCTCTGCTGTTTGACCTGTTTAAAATTTTTCACAGAAATGTTACTTAGTCAATTTCTTCTTCTAACTGTCAATATGCGTTCTAATGCAGCTATTTTGATAATTGCAACGTTTAGGTTTAATTATAACATTTTATGGATCCTAAAATTATCTTACCTTCATTCTCTCCATTCATAATTTCTGTTGATGTGCTAGAAGTGTTTGCATTGTTTCCCGAGGTCCTAGTGACAGTGACTCGGAGCATGAGCATGTAGGACTTGACATTGGGCCCCTGCGAGGGACTGAAGGTTTCGCTTGAAATGCTGACAGCCGATGCCATGGCCGGCGGCTCAGATGTGGACGGATTGAGGGGCAAGGAACAACTGCCAACCTGGTCATTGAAAAATTTCAATTTTAATACTCAATTATTAAGTGATTCTTCAGTAGTATCAAAGTTACATAATGAACTATACTAACTCTAATAGAGATTGTATGTATTTTTTTTATATTTTATGCACACAAAAGAAGTAGAGCATTTGTCATAATAGTAACACTTATATATAGCATTAATATCTACAAATTGTAACTGTGATTTAGAAGAAGTATTGCTGTTTGAGATAATAAATTAAATAAAGTAATCAAAAGTAATGAACAACCTTTGTGTTGCTATGCCATATGAACATCACATACATTAGCCAAAGAAATTATAATTAAATTCATTATGAAAAGGTTCCACAGGTTGATCACAATGCAGTTGGTTCAATAATTACCAAACCACATCAAGTTAATTTATTTTGTAATTAAACAGTAATTATTCTATAACCAGTATAGCAACATATTATATATTCAATATTACAAGTGCATAAGTGCCTAAAATCAAAAATGAGTTAATATGGTTCCTTCAGTAGTACAAGGGCAGCCATACTAATATTATAAAAGCAGAATGGTGTGTGTTTGTCAGTCTTTCACGTCAACATGGAGTGTCAAATCGTCATGATTTTTGGCATAGAGATAGCTTATGGGCCAGGGAATGACATAGGCTACTTTTTATCCCGGAAAAAGGCACAGTTCCCGAGGGAACGGCATGCAAAAGCCAAATGCTATGCGGGTGAAGCCGTGGGAAAAAGGAAGTACTTGTATAAAAAACAAAAATATTGATAATTTACAGAAAATGGAATGATGCTCTGGTTGTACCAAAGATATGTGGCCTATTTCACGAAACTACAAGTTACACATTACAAGGTAGTCACTTTTCAATGCATACTGTTAAACAAAGACTATACCGCTTGTAAATTGTAAGTATTGTAACTTGTAGCTTCGTGAAATAGGGTAATGATGTATATTATGATTTGTAACAATGTTTGTTTTGGATAAAAAAATGGTAACATTTAATTAAATTTGTAAGTGGGTGGTTAGGTACATGTTTGGAAACAGTGGCAACACTGCCATGTTGGCACTTGAGAAAGTCCTTGCTTACTTATAAAAATACAAATTAACTTGAATAATTACAGTCAACTGTACTATGTTCAATGAAATAAGAACAAATTTATCAAAATAATTTACTGTTAAATCTGTAGAACTATGTATGTTAAACAAGTAAGTATGCAAGTAGTTATGAGGATAAAAATAATTAATTGCTCTAAATATTTATAGACACAGTGATAGATAACCATAGACAGACAAATAAATAGATATATACTTTATTCTTCATAACAAAAACATGGCTCTGTGATAAAAGTCCAATCAAACAAAAGAATAGAAGTTAAAAATTGTTAATACTTACAGAAACCTCCACAATAGCAGAGGAGCTCTCTTTCCTCTTTTTGTGACATATCTTCAGCAGTAATGTTTCTACTTTCACTTGGTAATCCCGCGGGTCTACCAGGGTCTTATCATAGAACCCTAGAAACGTAAGGGTCATGAACCCCCCCAAGCTATTCGGTTGTAGCTCAGTACTCTTCTTCAAGGTGATTTTCTCCAATAAAGAGTCCACCTTGAATCCAACGCGACTTTTGTTACTCCTGGACATTCGCCTCTTCATATACGACAATGTTCTGTTCAAGAAAATTGGCTGCAAATCAAAGAAAGTCGTGAAACCACCAGATAACATAGCACTTACGAGTTAATGATTATTTTACATTTAAGTCTATTTAACACTCACCGATAACATGTTCCGAGTTCGCAGAAATCTATATATTTGTGTCGGTTCTGTAAAACAGAAAAAAGCATTATCTAGCACAAATTATTATTCATCACAGAATGCTTACTATCTAACACTACAACTTACTTTCAAACGCTTGCAAAAACAATTCATGGTCGGCTTGAAGATGGTCAATTTTGGAGTTTTTGCTAGTTTCATTGTCTTTATCACGCTTTTTTGGAGGCATTTCTGCTTATTTTAATTAATAATCAACGAAACCGCCAAGTTCATCGGTTATCGGTTCGTTGACTTGACTAACATGACATTTGACAGGTGGTCGACATCGCGGGCGGCAGCGTCAGTCGGAGCATAGACAATAAATTAGGGTTGGGCAACAATCATCCATTATACTATTTTTCTCAATACTAGTATGCTACTTCCGGAAGAGTCAAACTAAACTCCCTACCTAATACCTAATCAGTACCTGATTCTGATTACTCAAACAGTAAAATACTAAAAAAATAAATAAATTGTTTTGCTTATAAGAATTAATTATAATTTATTAATGAAAAGTCGGCCGCGTTGTAAAAAGTATGTAATTAGAGTGTAATGACCTTTTGAGTGAGTGAGTTATTCGAGCCCCTACTTTACACGCTAAACGTTATGAGAAAATTGACCAAAAATGGCTTATTTGGTTGGACAGGAAGTAGAAGATGTCAAAGTCACAATCACAATAGCAACATGAACTATTTTTGTATTTAAAACTTTTATTTTACAATATGTGACCCTAATTCACGATTATTATTTATTAATAATGCTAAAAGCACCACTACGAGCCAAAGCTATAAGAAAAACTATTAGGAATCTTCAAAGAAATGCCATAGCAGGTGGACTTAATGGAATTCTACTGAGACAGTACAATTACGTTTCCAATTACAATAACGAAGCAGTGAACAAGGCGAACAACAGAAAGTTGGTGGTGGCGATAGTTGTTGTTTTTCTATCAGTAGTTTTAAGCGTGATCGTAGGCAATAGCGTTTTAAGTGTGAGATGTTTATTACCTAATAATTACCTAGTGTGGGAAGCGACGCGGCCACTCGCGGATTGCGGATATTGCGCTAACGTTACGAAACCCATTATACTTCGGAACGTCTCCCGGCGAAACTTTGCTGTAAGAGAACTATTCATATCCCTATCACCTGCCTTAGCTAATTTTTATAAGCCATGTTAAAATTTTATTTTATTTTCAGAACTATGCCTATTCGTCTAAACCTATTATTATCAAAAATGCCATAAGCCATTGGAGAGCTACACATAAGCTTAATTTTTATACTTTTAAAAGGCTATATGAGAATACAGTGGGCAGCTATGAAAGTGTTGATGAAGGATGTCAGTTTCTCAACTTCAAGACAGATTTATTTACACTAAAGGAAGTATTTGATATGCCTGATGCCAGGGCCCGGAATGAACCAGGGCAGAAACCCTGGTATGTTGGTTGGTAAGTTAAAAAAAAATCAATGATAGTGCAAAGCCACGTAACTGACAATGTGTAATACACAATGTGCAATGTGCAATGTGTAACCTACAAAATGGAGCAATTTGAGGTTTCATTGCTGGTATAATATAAACACAAAGACATTTAATTTTAATGCTCTGCTGTAAAAAAAATGTCTAGTCAGATATTGGGCATTAGCCATTATTTATTACACGGCATTGCAGTATCATCAACAAAATATTCCTTCTATAGTTTGGTGGTAGTGGTCTTCGTGGTTTGAATTGATAAACATACATCTTCTATTTCTTAGGGGAAATTGTCATCCGGATATTTTGGCCAAAGTGAGGCAATATTATGACATACCAGATTTTCTCCCTGAAGATGCAGAATTTCCAGCTACTGAAAACATATTCTTTGGATATGAAATGGGAGCTGTTATGCATGTAAGTAAAGTCCAATTTATATTAATTAAATAGCCTTTTCACTTCTCTTGCTTGTGAACTTCATATTTGGGCCAATCAACTTTTTTACAGACGCTAATCTGTCCGTGAAATTTTTCAAACAATTGCAGATTTTTGTAAGTGAACATGTTTTTTCTGTAATTAAATAAATAGTGTACATGAATACATGCCATCCTACATAAGTTCAACAAATCAAACCGGGAAATCTTGTTGGAATTACGATTTTTTTACGCGCAGTGTCAGTAAAAAAGTTGATTGGCCCATTTATGCTGGATCTCTGGTAACATAAGGATGTAGAAATTTAACAAAAAAGATCTAAAGCACTGTCACATTATTCTTTAACTTCACTTTTGTTGCTTCTGAAACTAGATTGAAAATCCAAAAAATGAATTGTTGAGGGTTTATCCTACATCATTTTTAAAATGATTGTTGCTGTTTAATTTCCTCATAATCAAAATGTTTGATTTGCAGGGTATATAAATTGTTCATAAAACATATAAAATGGTGCATTTCATGCACTTTTCCTAGTAGGAAAGCTTCTCATGGGTACACTAATAAAGAAAATGAGACTAAACCCTACAACCATCCTGTCGTGTTCACTCAGTTTTTATATTCATTTCTTTAATTAAAGATTACAATTTTTTTTTTTTTCAATTTTTTAATTTTACAGCTTGACTACATTTCAAGACTGATGTGGCAGGGGCAAGTCAAGGGACTTAAAAAGTGGTCCATTGCCCCTGTGCCTGAATGTGATGATGTTTGCCATAAACTTGAGTATTACGTAGAACCAGGAGATATTGGTAAGACTTTAACCCCCTGTTTCACCATCCATTGATTAAGTTTATTTGAAGGATAAATATGTGATGCCATCACTGTTTTGTTTGAATGGACAGACATCACATTATCCAACAAATAAAATTGATCAATAGGTGTTGAAACAGCCCTTAAATCTTGATTTCTGAGAATTATTTAGCATATTTTTGTTTTATGATTTTAAAGTTATGTTTCTATTTTCAGTATTTTTGGACACCAGACTTTGGTATCATGCTACAAGTATCCCCAAAGGTCAATTCTCCATGACTGTGCAGTCTGAATATGGTTAAGGACCAATTTTTTGAAGTCAATCCTAAGTACAAAATAAGCATTCTTTTTTTACATATCCATGTGCCAAAATTTTACAATATTTTTATTTATACAAACTATTTATTACTTTCTCTTTAAGTTTTATTGTTAGGTGCCATTTTTATGTAGTGCAACTACTGTCTTCTGCCAAATTAGTCTAAGTATTTGCAATATTTTTTTAAATGCAAATATACTTTGTTTCTTGTATCTTTGTATTCTAAATAAACTTTAAAAAAATATATAGTTGTTTGTTTATAGGTATATAATGAAACCAAAGATTTAGTTTAAAACATTTTATTTTCTAATTCTAGGTTCAAAAATTTTCAGTGAAGGATTGGCTTGAATGAGAACTAGCACAATTTATGAGCTGCTAAACATTATAGATAGATACACAAAACAACAATTAGAAAAGAATATGCTGTTATTCTGTCCAATCCTTCACTCAAGTGACTGATTATTGTAAAGTTCACATATAGAGATCAGGTCTGAAATTCCGGGCATATAAGCTCATGTGTGCGCTGACAACGGCACCGCCTTGTAAGAATTAATCTAAGCACGCCTGAACTGATTACTCAACCCAAATGCAGAAAATGCAAACTTACAATAGCAATAAATAATATCTCGTTTGACCAGATAGATGCCAGAAGTTGAATGGACAATTTTAATTGACATGGCATTGTAATATCACAAATGAAATGGTACTGCACTGTACCAGTGTTTTGGACATAATATAGTTTGAATATTGCAACTGCCCGAGAGGCTCATGGGAAAAGTAGGCAGCAACCGGACAGAGGTGTTGACTGACATTGAAGACAATTAGAAGAACTGCCAGACACCTAGCACAGCGTCTTTTATCGCTTCGACATACTGTGCTGGCACCCAGTACACCCAATATCTGGAAGCTTCAGTAGGTCCTAGTTGGAGACCCTAGAAGGAATGAAAAACAAGTATAAGTTTATGTTTAGTCCTCTTTTAACTATAAATAATTTAATGATATTTTGTTGGATGTAAATGATAGTTAGTTTATTTTATTAAACACATGCTATTATTTGAAAAAGAAAACAGACAAGTGAGAGTTAAACTTGCACGGAGAGGGTTCCATACTTTCTTAGACATTACAGAATTATGCTATGTTACTTTAAATGCCATAGGCTTTTTATATGTTTTATTATACATAGACTAATTTCTATATTTTTTACAAAATTTTATCCCCAATAGTTTCAGAACTTCAATGTGCCAAATTAAACTGATCAACAAATAATGTAACTTACCATAATATGATACTGTTCATGATCTTTAATGGGTTCAGATGTGATGCCTGCAACAAAACAACAATTAAACAATCTTATCTTCTGGTTAGTTAAGGTTTTGCCTTATGGGCTATTGTGACAAGTTTTTATGTTGCCCGTTTCAACAAAAAGAAAAGAAAATCCTATCCTTTCTAGGACTTGCAACGTAATACTTCTCATTGTAATACTGCCATGAATAACATGATCAAGCTGATCTGACAATGGAGCCAGAAGTTAGGCACTGGAGCTAAAGGACAACATAACCAGGCCGTGATTGAACAAGTGAGAATAGTCTTGGGGTGTTCTATATGCAACTAACCAACCAATGATATCCAGGATCTGATGATAGGGAGGCAGGAACTCCACAACAGAACATAACCTAGCCTTATTTGAGCTAGATAGACTAGTCTGTTAAAATTATGCTGTTACAACAAATATTTGTTTTTAAGTTATTTAAAAAGTTTCCTTTGCGTAAGGAAAATGAGCAAGCACCCATGAGGCTGACATGATCACCTGGAGTGTTCAAAGCCTCTACAAAAAGAAGAAAAAAAAAGTTATTTAAACTACATCCATTATAAGGTTAATTTATTTCTAGCTGGGAAAAGGTATAGTCAAACTTACTCTTAATGGAAGTCATGGCAAGCTTTTCAGTGCGCTCCTTTGTGCCAAGCCATAGTTGGTCCTGCTCTGGTTTGAATGTCAACCGCACCTTGCCTCCGTGCTTATTTAGCATTCCACTCAAAGGCACAGGTGGCAGTGGTTCCTATAATTGATATAAATGTAATTTCTACTGGTACCAATAATTTTATTTTGTTAGGCTTATAGGTAATAAAGGAATAGTCAGCAAATGCATTAGCTTTGTTATATTATGTTAAAGAATCTGCAAACTGCTAATGGAATTGTTTTCTTCATAATATAAGTCACTGATTTCTCAGAACACTTAGAGCCTGAGACAGAAATTATGTCCATATTAGTAAGAGATTCATATAAAACACCTTTCAATTAATCAATTTCTTCAGATTGTGAGTATTTTATTAAGTACAATGGTAGGTAAGCAGTTTAATTTGTTATAATTTATAGATTTTATACATATGAATAAGTCTAACTATATACCTTAACTCCTTTAAGACCTGGCATCACATCAGGTGGGATGCCTTTATCCAGAACTTTCCTGTGTATTTTCTGTTCACAAAGAGGCTCCTTACTTGACTGGCCACTGCTAGCTTTTTCATCTAATATTTCCTAAAAATAGAAAAGATAACATTTAACAACACCTTACTTCAAATGATCTATAGATAGTGACAAAATCAATTAGCATCTTGACAATGGAAATAATAATTTATAATGCTGATTTATTGTAGTTGTAAGTAAGGAATTACGTGTAAGGAGTAGCAAGATAAAAAAACATTATACAGACCTTTGGCACACTCTTTACAGCTAAGATATCATCCATCTTCGAGCCCACAAGCATCACCTTACCCCCTTTGACAACTCCAGCTTTCCTTAAAGTCATGTCGTCGCGCGCCATACCCTTTATTAATAATTTTTGTGCGGACAGAGGCACTCCACATATTCTTTCCAAATGTGCTTTTAACTCTAACACAGACGCATCATATGCGAAGGTAATGTCATGTTTAACTTTGTTAAAGACTACAGTAAATTCGATCTGTTCGGGGATCTCGCAGACCTCAGACTCCTCGACGGACTCCGAGGAGCATGCGGTACTCTCCGTGGGAGCTTCCGTGAGCGGTTTCTCAGCATTTGGTTTACATTCTAGCGCAGTCTTCGTGCCGTTCGATACCAAAGAGTTAGGATCACAGTTTTCTGTAGAATCTCCCTTTTCGGAAGCTGGTAAATAAGAAATAACGTGAGTTTGCAAAATTTCAAGAACAAAAGCTCGATGCTTTTTAGTAACAAAGAAATCTAGAATGTCTCTCTATATACGATATATTTGATGACTTACCAATATATTCCATAATTTAAATAGGTTTTGTAAATGAATAAGAATCACCAAAATATCAAAGTTGTTTTGAAAAATAATTAAAATAGAACCGACCAAATGACATGAAGCAACAAATTTTTCGTCACCATTGTGATGCGTTCAGAAATAATTTGTTTTGTTTGTTTGTGCTTGCTTGTATTGTAAGTAGACTAGGCAATACAAATTCGGAAATTTATAATCTTGCTATAACACTTACAATAAACTAAATACTCCTTATTTAATCTTATTTCTTCGGGGAGTCAACAAAATAACATTATTTTTATTCAAATTTTGGTTAAAGAAAGCAGTAGTTGGTACATTTGTACATTTTTAATCATGTAGAATACGCCTTAGCAACCGTAGACAGAGAATCCCTAGACGAATTGATAGCTTCCGTCGCATTCGCACAAGAAAAAGAGTAACTTACGCCAAATGTGTGTAAAGAAATGAGATGCAATGATTCGATTTTTTGTTTCGCCACGCGTGCCGGTTTTTTCAAGGTCAGGTTTGTTTAGCAAAGTAGTTTGCTAAACAAACTTGACAGATGCTCAGCTGATTTTGTTCGCGCTTTTAGAAAAAAGCTAGGAAAATACTTATAAACGTGATAAAATATTCACAATATTGCTTTAAAAAGTTTGTGGTTCAATATTCTAAACAGTATTGAAGAAAAATATGGTGCGGTGTAGTATTTTAGGGTGTAAAAGTGATAGTGAAATGAAACTGCCCGACATATCTTTTCATTCGTAAGTATAAACGTTTTTAACAGTTATTAGGCCTTTTTATTATGTGCTAGATAGTATTCTAAAGAATGTCAAGTAAAATAAAGTAAATTAAGTACATAATACGATCAATAAAATAATCAAAAACGAAATAATCGTAATCATAACCTACAAATAAATTTTGTCCGGTGTTGCCAGATTTTCAATATTTGTTTTCCCACAATTTATGGGTATTATTTTCTGTTGTGCATCTAATAAATATCATTAAATATTTTTAAGTATTAAGTAACATTTTAATTCCATTACAGTTTCCCGGAAAATCCTAATTTACACCAGAAGTGGATTGCGGTCAGGGGAAAGGGGGTGTTTGAACATAAGAGCCACTACGTCACTCCGACTTTAACGATAACAGTATCCGTTGGATGCGGGGGACGCAGGACCGACCACTGTGGCGCTTTTTTTATATAATAAAAATATGTTATGGTTTATATGCATGTTTTATTTTTATCGTTTACACTAGCCTTTGCCCGTGTGTGCCAAGAATTCATTTATCGGTATCCGTTATAAAATTCAGTCTGAAATTTCGATTTACGAATGAATCCGTTTCTTTGATAGGCAAAAGTACCGGCTTTGGCCACCTTAAGCCGGTTTTTGGCCAGTTGACATTTGGAGTCATATAAAAATAATATTTTTAGTGAGTTTTCAAAAGTTAATTCTGAAACGAATAAAGTTTGTAGTGATTTATAACTATACATTTATTTCAAACGTATATTTAAACAATAAATGGCCATAAACGGTGCAGTAAAAGGCGGAAGATTTATTCGTTTTGAAGGGAAACCAGAGTTAATAGTTGACACCGAACAAATCAAAAGCCGTGGTGGCCTAGTGGTTTGACCTATCGCCTCTCAAGCTGAGGGTCGTGGTTTCAAATCCCGGCTCGCACCTTTGAGTTTTTCGAAATTCATGTGCGCAATTTACCACGAGCTTTTCGGTGAAGGAAAACATCGTGAGGAAACCTGCGAAGCAATTCAATGGTGAGTGTGAAGTTCCCAATCCGCACTGGGCCCGCGTGGGAACTATGGCCCAAGCCCTCTCATTCCGAGAGGAGGCGTGTGCCCAGCAGTGGGACGTATATAGGCTGAGATGAAACGGTACAGTGGCCAAAAACGGTACTTCTTCTTAAATGTACATATTAAATCATGAAATGCCTATTATTTCATCATTTTCTTTTTATCTACTTAGTTAACTTTAGCTTGAATTATAAATATGTACCTTCCTGTATTAGTTGTCTATAAAAATTTAAAACTTAGAAAAAGATCGCATGTGACGTGGGGTAAATTACTTTGAGAGGGTAACCCTAATTATGCATGTACTTTTGTCTCCTGTCCCTTTCAGCGGCACGCTGAGCCGCCGTCTATAGTGTATTATAAGTCTATGTTAGCAACAGTCTGTTTACTCTGTGGTTTCTTTCAGTTTCTATGGCGGCTAATTTGTAAACAAACCAGCGTGATTTTTTACTGTAATAAGATAAGCGAAAAAGTGTTGTTATATATATTTTTAATAATGAGCTTTAACATAGATGATCCACTAGCGGGAATTCTTAGTGACGGTAGCGATGATAGTTTTTTTGATGATGATATTCTTGGAAAGAAAAAACCCACAAAGAAGAAAACTACACCATTAGCCGAGAAGAAAAATACAATATTCGACTTGGGTGCTAGTGATAAGCCAACACCTCATCAAAAAGAAGACCAGAAAGATTTTCCTTCGACAGACTTTAAAATAGACAAACCAAAGTCTCCATCTCCTGCTACGTTTACCCGCACAGTTTCTAAGGAATCCATTAAAGTACAAAAGTCCGATTCAAAGAGCAAGTTAGACTTTGATAAAATAGGACTTGGAAAGTCACCCGTTAAGGCTAAACCAACGACTAGTGCAGAGTCATTAGACATACTAGGCGATTTAATCCCAGAAACAAAAAAAGAAACTGCAAAACCTTTAGAAAGAGGGAAGAGCTCACAATCACTGTTAGACGATATCCTCGGAGGGTCCTCGACAAAAACTGGTGGTTCTAGTCAAGCAGCCAGACCGGTCACAGCCGCGAAAAGTCAAGAGTTCGATTTTGATTCGTTTCTTGGAAAAAGTGAAACTAAGCAAACGACAACTTCTAGTACTAAGACGACTATGCAAAAACCTGCCGCTAAAGAAACTAAAAAAGAACCTCAGAAAAAAACTAAGACTACCGAGGATTGGCTGGGTATTTTCCAAAAGGAAAATCAGGGAGAAGATGACGAGGAAGAAGACTCAGGAATGCCTGCCTGGCTTGGTGGTGGGGATACTAAAAAGAAGAAAACTGTTAAAAACGAAGACCAACCGGTTCCTAAACCCAAACAAAAAGTTGAAGAGAAACAGCTCGAAGACAAAATTGAAAAAGAAAAAGAAATAGAGCAAGTGTATCCGCAATCCGATTCTAAGTTGGATTATTTGTCTAAGATGACGACTAGCAATACCGTAATGCAAAGTACCAATGAAGATATAACGACTGAAGGGGCGGCATTGTACTTGCAGCAACAAGAAGCACAACTAATGATGGCTCTGCAACTCAAAGCTCAGGACGAAAAACTGGCCGCGATGCAGAGTAAGATTATGTATTTATTTTGTCGAATCAAAAATATAGATAGCTAGCTTTTACCCGCAACGGGTTTGCTACTAGTCTTTTACCCGTGGCTTCGCACGCCATAGACCATTATAGAGCTAGAAATTTGAGTTGAAATTTGATTACCGTTACCAAAAAACACGCCAAATTGCATGTCTCTAATCCTAGTGTTTGTAAAGTTTTTACAAAGTAGACAACTTAAAAGTAATGCAGACCTAGGTCAGGGGAGCTACCTAGGTACTCCGGAATTCGAAAGCCGATGTTCATATCGTCCCATCGTGCTCACTCTTTTATTAATATTATTAGTGTGCATTCACGATAACAAAGTAATTCCAGATTATATATTATATATTATAGAATAATATTATAAAATGCATAAATATTAATAATCCTGTGCCATAATTATGTAATTAGACGTAATAAATATTCCAGATTTTCTTTGTTTTCTTGGATGGGCACGGAGAGATTAAACTTTGCTCACTACTAAAAAAACAAACATATCATTTTGAGTAGGTAAGTTGATAGGTAATGCAATCCATGTCTGACAGTGCGCCAGAAAGATAGCCAGCGTTTGCAGCGTGAGTCTGCGCTGGCGCACCATGCGCAGCTAGAGGCCATGCTGGCGCGCCAGGGAGAGCACCGCCGGCAGATGCAGGCCGTCATCGCCGCGCATCAGGACCGGATCACGCAGCGGATTCAGGTAGCTTAGTTAGAGTCTATCTAAAGTAATATCGTATATGCCAGGTTTATCCTGATCGTTGTTGTCTAAAGACCGTCTTTAGAAAACAGGGATTAGGACAAACCGGCATTTGATCGATTCCAGGGTAGGCGGTTGGCTGCCTACCTTGCTACCTACTCAATGCACGATAGTGTATACTCAAAAACCTGCATCCACTTTACGTCGCTACGCTCTTGAGAGAGTGGTTAAGTTCACTTGCTGCGGATAAAAGTGCAGTGGTTTCTTCTTGCCCTTCACTGTCCACTCTCTTCAAGTCTTTTTTTGACGATTTTTCTATCAATTTCTACACTGCTGCTTGAAACGCTTTGAAACACTTTGGTGATTCTTACGGTATTATAATAGCACACTACCTATTGCTATCTACTGCTAGTATTAAGTACTGACATATTATGCTATTGAATATTCACAGGCTTTACTGGGCACTACGGCTGATGTAAACACGGAAGTTGATATAAATGAAGGAGACGTAGGAAATTTCCATGCGGAGCGTCAAGAGAGCCCTCACACCAAAGAAAAGAAACAGCTTTTGCAACTCGTTCAGTCTTTGCAGGAGAATCATGATAAAGAAATAGATCTCATGGAAACATCTTATAGGTAACTAAATAAAATGATGATTTTAATACGATATCCAAATTTAAACACTAAAATATACTTGTAACTTTATCACAAAAATAAACTTAAACACGTTTTAAACGTGCCTAAGGTGTCATTTTCCATTAATTGAGATGTGTTAAACATATATTCAACGGTTGTCTAACTTTTTGTTTTACTATGAAGGTTATCAAAATTTACCTATTTAAATGTGTTTATAGACGTCAACTAGCATTTCTAGAGCTTTCCGTCACCCAATCCGAGGAACGAATGAAGGATGAAAGCGACAAATTAGTCAAGTTCTATTCAGAGAAGATTAATTGGTTGGAAGAGCATCATTCACTTTTCAAGAAACTTGCAGAGGAAAATTTGAATTCTTTGGCAGAGCGTCACAAATCTGAAACTGAAATATTGAGACAACAACATGTAGATAACGTTAAAGTGCTTCAAGAACACCATGCATCACTGATGGAAAATATTAAGTAAGTAGAAAGCAGTCGGTCTATTGTTGCAAATTATGATTAACTACGTAGGTACATATAGTTATTGTTTAATATTTTCTTTGAATTATACAGGAACGCAGTAAAACAAGAGCATTCTCTTATTCATGATTCCGCTGGATTTTCATCAGACTTACAGCAGTTGGTAGCAGATGTGAAAGAGAGCAAGACTCAGTGCACCTTGCTTGTCGAAAAAGTCGAAGCAATGACAGACATTTCCAGACATGATAGTGAAAAAAGTTTGCAGATAAGGGAAACGCAAATAAACGGTAATTATTTTGATTATGTATTTATTTATTACGAACTAAATGGTTTTCAATTTGAAATCTGATGCAGAAATGATCCAGCAATTAAAAAGAGAACGAGACAACTTCGATGTTGAAAAGTCAGAAAGTAGAGACATAGTGAAAATGCTAGAATCTCGGCTAAAACAAATGACAACGGTAGGTGTGATGTGAAATTACACGTGGGTTTTATACATTTTGCATATTATAAGCTTATTATTGAGTAATTCAATTTTTTTCTAATCCAGATGATAGAAGACGAAACAGCTTTGTTAAAACAAAAAAGAATGGAGTTTGAATTTGAAAAAGCGACTTTTAATAAGCAAACTGAATTTGCTAAGAATGTTCTTAAACGGCAAGATGAAGAAGTAAAGGTAAAAATAAAACATTTTAAAAAGAGCATAGACGTCGTAGGTAATCAAGGTTTTCGTAGCTGCAATGTTGATATTTTTCAGATGTTGAAAGAAGATATTCAAAAAGAATACAAAGAAAAGATTTCTCATATCGAAGAGGAAAAACAAAAAGCCTTGAAGGACAGCACTTTAATTGCTAAAGAAAAAGCTTCGACACATAGTTTAAAACAGGAAATAGAGGTTAAAAGATATCTAAGTTACGACATTTGTACCCAGATGAGGCAAGTAAACTACCTACTCAGTGCAGTATAATTAATAATGAAAGCTGATTTTATGTTTTGCAGAAATTGAAAACTGATCTTCAAGCACAATTAGAGGAAGTAACCGAAGAGAGATCTAGGTTGAATGTAGAGAAGCAACAACTGCATATGGAAGAACAGAGAATATTGGCAAAGTATAAATAAAATAAGAATTAATTATTGTTCGTAATTAAGCGTAAATTTTTCGATATTTTAACTTGGTTTCTGATTTTCAGAAGTCGGGATTTAGACTTGTTAGCAAAAACCGCAATAGAAAAACAATCTCAAGCTGATAAAAAATATTCAGAAGCTGAATTTATCCAAAGAAAGTACGAAGATAGAATACGCCGTATCCAAGAACACGTAGTTTCACTGAATAACAGGGAAAAACAAATCGCGAAAGAGAAAGTAGCTCTTTCAAGGGAAAGACTGAATCTACACAACGAAAGAAAACAAATGGAGGGAAAACAACAGTGTTCTTTATGTAAATCGGTTCAAAATGCACCTCAGTACAATTTTGAACGTTCGTATTTACCCGAAACATTTCTAGAGTTGCCAGTACCAAGGGAGTTTGGTAATACAAATGCTAATCATGCTATGAATGCTATTGAACAAGAAATGGCGCATTTGATGGGACAAAGTTTCAATCTCAGGCATACTCCTCGTTTGGGTACCTTTAATCGGGAAGAGAGACATAATACCAATGATGGTGGAAATGAAAGTGAGCTTCAGCCGATGCAAGCTAACTCTGGAACATTTAAGGTATTTTTTTTAAAGTTCAGTTCTAAAAGTCATTTTATTGGAAAGCAGAAGTAGCAGAACTAAAAGTGCCGATTTTCATAAAAAACATTTGAGCTATGGAAATAAAATAAGAAAACATTTGCGCACATAATATGTAAAAAAATGTTTTTGGGCATTTCCGAATACTACTTTTGTTCTTGGGATCGTTATACAGTTTTCTTACCAGTCAGTTTTTCAGTTTATGATATCAATCGGAATAACGCCAGTTTCAGAGCAAGGTCTCATTAGAGGCTTTTGTAATTTGTTAACAATATTTAGCAAAATACCTAATCAAAAGGCAAATCATATTACTTATTACCTACTAGATTTTTTTTACTATACTAGAAACCTGCTTCACCTTCACCATAATAGAAACAGCTAAAATGCCTCCTCAACGGCGTAGTCTCATTACATTAGCTTTCGTGACATCCATTACACGAATAGCTCTATTTTTTATTCGTGCTCCTTCCTACACTCATCAGAACAACTTACCCTGGCACTTTTAGCGCCTCTCTCCCCAAAAATACGTATACGTACGTACGTACGTTTACGTATTAGTCTTATGAATGATGTGATACTCATGAATGGTCTTTATTTTGCTACCGAATTAATATTTTGAATTATTGATCATTTAGGACTACATGGACCCAAAATTTATGATGCTGCGTCTGGATGTTCAACAAGTGATCAGTAATTTAGACCACAACAAGACTGACAATACCGAAGCAGCTGAAGATGATCAAAAAGAAGAATAAGTAACTTAGGTTAAGCAGCGTTTTTCTTATGATATGAAAAATAAAAGACTGAATTAATTACACTTGATTTAATATAAGTCGATGACTCTTACATGAACGTCCGTTAGATTTAAATTATTCACCATGTTATCAAAATGTACACAAATGCTTAATTTACACTATTCTAACTTAAATACAATTTAAATATCTCGTAGTAAAAATAGAGGTACACATTTTTATTAAGTAGGTAAGTATTTATTAATATTCTCTATAGTTTTGGAGAACGCGATCGTAGAGTACGATTTTATAAAGACGTTCATAAAATGGCGTTCTTTGTTTTAATAGTAATCTAAGATACTTTGACAAATTGTATGAAATAAAGAATCTAATCGCACCATTACCATACACTCCAGTCTTTCATAATTGCTTTGAATCGTAACTAGGTATCTAATAATATAAAATATTCGTGGACGGCCTGGCCTTGCTCGAATTAGTACAACAATTTAATATTACTAAACACAGATCTGCATGTTAATTACACATAATTTATCTAAATGAGACAAAGGAACAATACATCTACATTGTATAAGCCTATCTTAAAATATAATTTCTATACAATATTTACACGTTATACGCTATTAGGTAAATTTATACTTGCGTTCATGGCATGACCAAATAAGTTGGAAGAGCTCATTTAGGATTAAAATTCAAGTCACTAATAACAATAAAATAAAGCACACGGGCAATGCCCAAATCATCAAATTTAATTTCATCGAATCTTCATGTGTTGACAAAATAAAATATTTTTTCTTTTATCACAGTAGGT
Organism: Choristoneura rosaceana; assembly: GCA_037349165.1. Taxonomy (NCBI): domain Eukaryota; kingdom Metazoa; phylum Arthropoda; class Insecta; order Lepidoptera; family Tortricidae; genus Choristoneura; species Choristoneura rosaceana. The sequence goes on along the minus strand of JAZBNJ010000041.1, from coordinate 11,540,927 downwards.
CTCATAATTATAATATCAAACAAGTATTTTTACTAATTGAAAATGTTCATTTTTTAAAACATTAAACGCGCTAATATGGAACAAAATTGAAGTCGTATGTTATGATTTCATGTCTATAGGTTTGGCGCATTTTACTTCTAATAGTTGCGGGTAATTTTCAACAATTGAGAGCAGTATCCCGTCGATGTAGTTCCTCAGTTGGCAGTTCACGTCTTGTTGCTCCTTCAGAGCCTTCTGCAACTGTAATTATACATCGCATATTAGCTTTTGTTTCTTTTGAAGTATTTATAATGCTACGACGATTATTATGTATTAGGTAAGCATAGTTGTTACTAAACTTTGCCCCATGTTATGAAGGATACAATCGATCTCGTGTTCAATCACCAGCACCAATATCTGATGCAACAAGTGTGCATAAATATCTGATACGACTCTATGTCTAGGGCCGAAAGGCCGTGTCAGATATTTTTGCACGCTCCGCTGTGGCAGAATGCTGGTGACTGTATCAGCATGAGAAATGTTATGTGCTGTTACAAGATTGTTTTTGTTGTTAGTAAAGAAAGATGGAACATAGTTTGAAAAAGGTACCAATTCCAGTCCAGAAGCAGAGTTAGATGAAGGTTAATGTTTCGTGCATGCATGAAGCCTAGAAATCAAACACAGTTAGTAAAAATGCGTACCTTTTCCAACTCTATGCTGTGATCAGTTTGTGTATCATCGAGCTGCAAAAATGTATATAAATAAGAATAAGTGGCATCGCAAAATAAGGCTGTCATAAGCGGAATAGGCGCTGCATAAACACAAACAGCAGCACAGTATTGTACAGTTCTCTGCAAATTTCTTGATCGCTTAGTTCGTAAAAATGTCCCCTGAAGTAATTTCAACAAGGTATTTAAGTTGTTTGATTATGACGACATATGGAGCCTTTCAAAAGTTTCAGAACTAGAGACAATGTATTTTCTAAAAATAAATTACCCTATACTACACTACTTAGCGTAGTGTCATATGTATTTATTACACATTTCTTAAAATTTATCCTTATATCAGTAGATCTTTGGGTTATTTTGGATTGAACACCCATGCATTTATTTTTCGGAATTTAAAAATCGACAGATTTTTTTTAAATTCATTCATCGTGTAAGACCACTTATTGTCTACCCTGAATGTAAGTGTTTATATTATAAGTTTTTTGTACAAAATCTTTACAAGACTATTGAGATAAACTAACCAAACCATTTAATGAAATATTCCAGATTAATTTTAAGGCACCTTGGCAAAATACAAATGAAGCTACTACCTTAGCAAATACCCAGAATCTCGGTAGAATAATCTATATAAGGATGAGAGTGAGAATAAAACCAAGCGATCAAAAAGTGTGCCGAGATTCGTACATGTATACTAGGTATATGACGGGTCTGTTAAAACAAAGCAAATAATTGAAACACAAAAGGTTACAGAGAGTAAGCTAACAACACTCGGACAAAATGAGTCTTTTTACTAATGGATGAAAACATAGTTAATGGTCTATGATAAAATGATCAAACAATTCTACTCAGCTGGACTACAAATACCAAATACTAAATACAGTGTCAAAGCGTTATCAGTTATTTATAGTCTAGTAGTAGTTATGCTTCTGTTAGATGCAAGTATATGTGTAATGCACTTTGACTATGAACAGGGACGCAATACATCGAGTTTCAATAAATGTGAGATAGAAGACATGATACGACAGTAACAGATAATATGATTGGTATTCAAAATTCTATGGAATGATGATGATCCTTCCGACCGTTTTCGGCCATGGCGACCACTTCGACTCCTAATCAGTAGGGAGCTGGTGCACCCGAAGGTGACTTATATAGCCAATACAATGGAATAAGAAGCCATGATACGCATGGGTAACAAAACAAGCATAATCTTGAAGAGAACATCCACGAACAATGACCTGAATGAACATTGGGCACCCTGACACATGACGCTAAACTTTGTAAAGAAATAGTGTATAATTTCAAAGCGAATCAACAAATACATGTTAGTAGGATCGCCATGTTTCGGTTTCAAGCATGTTCTTTCCAAAATTTTTTAAGCTTGGTATAGTTTTAGCATGAGTATGTTAGATTACCTGATCGTCACTCATTTGGGAGAGTTCTGCGGCGAGGGAGTTAGCGACGAGCGGGCCACTGACACCGTCCAATAGGCTGCGACCTTCCTCCACGCCGCGTGTCAGGATCTGAGCCTGCAGCTCCTCTTGCGCTTCTGATAACGCTGGAAAACAAGAAAAGATCGGTTATTCCTGGAAGTAAATTTGGAATCAAAATTATTATATTCCTAACAAAACACTTTTTGAAATGTCAAAAAGCAGGTAAGGCTTGGCAGTGGCACCATATTATTAGGTACCTACTAACTAAAGTCTCTTTAAGTCGTTTCAAAACATTGTCTTTAACGTGGCCGTAAGCATTGGCGCTCACCATAAAAAGCACTTTGTCGGTAGGTGTATATCTATGGAAAGGTGTTGGGCAAGGTTCACACTAGAATTATCTAGAGCCCACCCTAGGTTTTGCTTTCAAAGGCATCTCAGGGCTCTGGACTCCCTAGAAATTAACGATACTGCAATCCAAAACATTTCAGGCTACATGGGCCTCCAGGTATTTAGGTAAAATCCACATACACAGTCGATAATCTCGTAGCACTTACATTTATTCTGCGTCCTCAACAGCGTCAGCTCTTGCCTGAGCTCATCAAGCCGCGGGTCGGGCGGTGGCGGCGGAGTCTCCCTCATGTTCTGCAGTTCCATCTTCGCCGCAGCTAGCAGCGAGGTCGCGGCCGCCGCGGCCTCCCGTTCCTTGCGCTCGGCCTCTCTTGCCGCACTCAGCTGGGCCACCAGCTCGCCTACTTGCTCTTGGGCTTCGCGGTGCGCCCGCTGCGCCACGTCGGTGTTTGCGCGTAGCGTCTCTGCTACGCCACGGAGTCTGCCCACCTGGTCAAATGATAAAGGGAATGTTAAGATTCGTACCTATTATGAGGTGCTGGAGTAACCCTTTCGTTCTGGCAAAGCCATACACAAAATCTACCCAGTTTTCCATATTCATACATGTAATGTAAATTTTTTTAAGACGAGTTTTCTCGTCTACCGGATCTGAGAGCACATCGCACAAGACGAGTTAACTCGTCATACGGAACGAAAGGGTTAACAGGCTCCCTGTCCCATGAGCCACATGTGCCTCATGTAAATAATGGAGTTCTTTGTTCTTTCGATAAATAATAAATAACTGAGCGGCACAAAATTTGGCCCACTCTACCATATAAAATTACCTATTTTTGCATACATTTGAGGGCCAGATCGATCGAAATCGAGATCTTATCTCTGATCTTATTCAAATCAAAGTTGTAAGACCGACCGATTAGTACTAATTTTACTCGTATTTTTGTAGGTAAACAAGGTTCTAAATTGAAGGTAATTTTCTACGCAAAACAGACATTATTCATTTGTTTGTAGTAAGTACGCATAGGTTTATCCTCAAAAGACTAATAGTCCGTGAGCCCAGCCCCTAGGTACCTACGTAACATGACATCACCATAAGATGCCTGGCAACAGGTGGGGAAAGTTGTGCTGAGCTAGAATCAAAAAACTAACGCACTTAAAATTAGCCGGAAGTTTGAGAAAATCCTTCACTTCCGGTCAAAATTTTAAGGTCAATTTACGTCACGTGACATCATTACGAAACACGTGGCATCATGAAGCCCTTTATCCGTAGAGAGGGGCAACATAAGTCTGTCAGTTCTGAAATAGCCGGAAGTGCCTGACAGACTGCGACAAAGGTGACCCCCAAAAACGATTTCCTACGTCATATGACATCGTGACCAAAATTATTACAAAAGTTTCGTAATATTAGTGTCTTTAATAATATATAAGTCTGCCAAGCGTTTTTTAGCCGGAAGTCCTTTAAAAGTGTAATTTTAACTACAAGGAAAATGTAACCGTATCATGTTAAATGAGAATAATTTAACGAATTATGATCGATTAACAAGGATTATCGACTAATTCGTCGTGGTCGGTATATTTAGTATGTAAGAAAATAAAAGAAATGCAATCTTTTATGTTATTTCACCTGTCCCGTTGTCTGTAATCAAATCTCGCAAGTATAGTTATTTGGATCTAAGTACTGTCAGTGGTTGGATTGAGTTGAAATTTGGCATTGTAATATAAAATTGGTGGCAAAGAATTTGGTCGTGAAATTCCGGTGATCATCACCAGGTCAGAATTGTCTCCACAGGAGAGAACTGTTTAACGGTGAATGGTATAGACTTAAAATTACACGAATGGATTTCCGATAGCAATACAAGTAGGTACAGTCAGCAAAAAAACTTCTACTAAATTATTTTTTTACGGGAACTAATAGTTTCAGTGAGTTTCAGTAGTGTCAGTTCCGAAATTGCTGGAAGTGCCTGATAGACGGTGGCAAAATAATAAATATAAATAATTGTCTGCAATAAAACTTCTACTAAATATTTTAAGGTCAATTTACGTCACGTGACAACATTACGAAACACGTGGCATCATGAAGCCCTTTATCCGTAGAGAGGGGCAACATAAGTCTGTCAGCTCTGAAATAGCCGGAAGTGCCTGACAGACTGGCAAAGATGACCCCCAAAAACGATTTTTTACGTCATATGACCACGCGACCAAAATTATTACAAAAGTTTCATAATATTAGTGTCTTTGACAATAAATAAGTCTGCCAAGCGTTATTTTGCCGGAAGTCCTTTAAAAGTGTTATTTTAACTGCAAGGAAAGCGTAATAGTATCATGTTAAATGTGAATAATTTAACAAATTATGATCGATTAACAGGATTATCGACTCATTTCGCCATGTCTGTCTGTCTGTCCGTCCGTCCGCGCCTTTGGTCAGAGACTATCAATGCTAGAAAGCTCTACTTTTGGTATAATTTCATAATAAACTATGCCACCAAAACAGTAGAATAAAAATTAAAAAAAAATTTTTTTTGGTAGGTAGTCTAAAAAATTTTTTGTTTAATTTTTATTGTACTGTTTTGTTGGCATAGTTTACATATATATTCATGCAAATTTACAGCTTTCTAGCATTGATAGTGTCTGAGCAAAGCCGCGAATGGACGGACAGACAGACAGATAGATACTTTTAAAGGACTTCCAGCTAAAAAACGCTCGGCAGTCTTATTTAATATTAAAGACACTTATATTACGAAACTTTTGTATTAATTTTGGTCGCAATGTCATATGACGTAAGAAATCGTTTTTGGGTGTCATCTTTGCCTCAGTCTGTCAGGCACTTCCGGCTATTTCAGAGCTGACAGACTTATGTTGCCCCTCTCTACGGATAAAGGGCTTCATGATGCCACGTGTTTCGTAATGTTGTCACGTGACGTAAATTGACCTTAAAATATTTAGTAGAAGTTTTATTGCAGACTAAATTATTTATATTTATTATTTTGCCACCGTCTATCAGGCACTTCCAGCAATTTCGGAACTGACACTACTGAAACTCACTGAAACTATTAGTTCCCGTAAAAAAATAATTTAGTAGAAGTTTTTTTGCTGACTGTACCTACTTGTATTGCTATCGGAAATCCATTCGTGTAATTTTAAGTCTATACCATTCACCGTTAAACAGTTCTCTCCTGTGGAGACAATTCTGACCTGGTGATGATCACCGGAATTTCACGACCAAATTCTTTGCCACCAATTTTATATTACAATGCCAAATTTCAACTCAATCCAACCACTGACAGTACTTAGATCCAAATAACTATACTTGCGAGATTTGATTACAGACAACGGGACAGGTGAAATAACATAAAAGATTGCATTTTTTTTATTTTCTTACATACTAAATATACCGACCACGACGAATTAGTCGATAATCCTTGTTAATCGATCATAATTCGTTAAATTATTCTCATTTAACATGATACGGTTACATTTTCCTTGTAGTTAAAATTACACTTTTAAAGGACTTCCGGCTAAAAAACGCTTGGCAGACTTATATATTATTAAAGACACTAATATTACGAAACTTTTGTAATAATTTTGGTCACGATGTCATATGACGTAGGAAATCGTTTTTGGGGGTCACCTTTGTCGCAGTCTGTCAGGCACTTCCGGCTATTTCAGAACTGACAGACTTATGTTGCCCCTCTCTACGGATAAAGGGCTTCATGATGCCACGTGTTTCGTAATGATGTCACGTGACGTAAATTGACCTTAAAATTTTGACCGGAAGTGAAGGATTTTCTCAAACTTCCGGCTAATTTTAAGTGCGTTAGTTTTTTGATTCTAGCTCAGCACAACTTTCCCCACCTGTTGCCAGGCATCTTATGGTGATGTCATGTTACGTAGGTACCTAGGGGCTGGGCTCACGGACTATAAGTTTGTGGTTGTTTATTTAACCGCACGTCAAACCATAAACGTCACTATATTTTTTCATGACAATACATTAGGTTTTTCCTTCAGGAAAAAAATAGCAGTTCGGGTAGTTTTGTTGATACCAGGCTTTCAGGGTATGCATGCATGGCAATTACTTATTGCTATGCATGGCAATTACTTATTGCGGCATTATCGGAACTCTCTTATCTATTTACATGACGTGAAACGTGTAAGAAATTGAAATTACACCAGCTGACAGTGCCAAATGAGGATAGAATTTGTCTTATTTGTGATTTAGTGTGTAGTGGAGGCAAAGTAAGATTATTAGGTATAGTATAGGGTATAAAGCTAGAGTGGGAAGACTTAGACAATTTTGCCGCCAATTTTATGGGCGAATTATACGTTCGCTGTTGTAAGGCATTCAATTGATAATTAATAGAATATTAATCTAAGCAAATAATCACTAAGGTACCTATTTACCCATTGAGTTCTAAATAATGGGCATCGAAGCAGTTGCAGACCGAAGACGAGATGGCGGTACAATTTGGACGCAAGAAATCGAGTGAGCGGAATACATAATTGACAAAGACGAATGGCTTAAGAAGGGAAGCCTTTGCCCAGCCACTGCTCCACTGCTGCTCCTGCACTGGTCCCACTAGACAATATATAGGCTATTTAAAAAAATTACCTCTTGTTTGAGGTCGGACGCCTCAGCTTCAGCCGCGGCGAGGCGGTCGCTGAAGGCAGACAGCTGTGCGTCCCGGTCTCGTTCGACGCGCGCAATCGCCTCACGACATCTCTTTTGTTCCTCTGCTATGCGTTCTTCGCACCGGCATTCAATCTAAACAGAAAAAATATATATTTGCTAAATATGTCTAAAACAAACTGACAGGTCTTAGACGGTCTAACACCTTAAGATTTAGGGCCTGCTTGATCACTCGTTGATACATTTTATATGACAGATATCTGTAATGCCGTGTGTTCGTTTTGTCGGAAGAAACAGAAGCGGCATCTCATTTATCTGTCACATCATATTTATCAATGAGTGGTGAAGCAGTCCCTTTTAGTATAAAGTCAAATTGGAGCATAAGTTAATTAGGGAAACTACACATGAGCCGACATGAGGTTTTATTAAAGGCCTCTTAAGGTGATTTTTCACCGGCGATGCGAGAAGAGAATTGAAATTTGTACAGGTATGGCGGCGCCCGCGGAGGCCCGCGGGGGCTCGCGGCGGGAGTACGAGAATGCATAGGCACAAATTTCAATTCTCGTTTGGGGTCATCCATAAAGTACATCACACATTAAGGGGGGGGGGGGGGAGGGGTCAAGCGGTTTGTGACACAGGAACAAAATAATTGCAAATTTCATAGCAATACGTGTGACAAGGGGGGGGGGGGGGTTCTAAAAGGGTCAAAACTAGTGTGACGTACTTTATGGATGGCCCCTTTCGTTTCGTCTCCTTTTATTAATCCGCCTGATTAGTAGAAATATTCAATCGCTAATGTCGTCGGTCTAGGTTCAGCATAAGCTACCATTAGTCAACTTAAAAAAAAGGAGATATATATATTTCTTGTCAACTACCTACAATTTTTGAAATGCATGCGATGTCTAAGTTCAACAACATCGAGTACCCATGTAGTGACAACGCAAGGACAAGTATTAAAATGTTCCAAGACGTGATTCCAGTCATTGAGCAATGAACCAATCGCTATTCGTGAAACTAACCAGTCCCAATTACTCCAATTGCTGCCAGTTGTACGGATAATTAACACAATTCATTCTAAATTGCCTGCTCACCGTCAATCAATTAAACTAAGTATTCCCTGAATGTAGTTGTTTACACTTTAAAAATACGAGGGTTTAATGATGGCGTACGATAAAAGTTAATGTGAGACACGGTGAGGATAACCGTTGGCGAAGAAAACGAACTGGAAGACGCAGCGTTGGTAGGCACACCGGTTGCCTACCAAGTCTTCCAGTTCTTGGGTATTCAGTGTTTTTGCGGCGTTTACATATCCTCATTAGTCTCATTACCGTTTCGGCAAGTATTATTAAAGAAGATAATAACAAAAAAGACAATTCTGATTATAGACTAGCGTGATCAAAATTCTTGCAACTTATCCTTCCATTGTGCTAATAAGCGTGGAAAACACTGAAAAAAAAGTACCCAACAAAGAAATTTGTTGCTTAGTTGTAACATAACTTGAGTGACTACATAAGAACCATCGCTAGAAAACCAACTTTCAAATAAAAAAAATCGCATTCAAATCGGTCCACCCGTTTAAGAGTTACGGTGCCACAGACAGACACACAGACAGACAGACACACAGACAGACACACATAGCGGTCAAACTTATAACACCCCTTTTTTGCGTCGGGGGTTAAAAAGTAAGGCCTAATCGTTGCTAAAAGTTAGGTGATCTCTTACAAAATCGAATATTCACCCGGATACAGGTGACAAGTTATCGTTAATTGTGGCCTTCAAGCGGGGCATTTGTTCAACAGTGGAAGTTATCCTGTTAGTGATGATGATTGGTGACACGAACAATCGATGTTACAAGGTGTGTCACACGTTACGACAGTTACGTGCAACGTACTCACCTCTCGTATCTGTTCGTCGAGCATATGCACCCGAGCTTGTAGCACCGCGTTGTCAGCCTTCGCTCGCGAGTATCGGTCGTCAGCTGTGCTCTGTGTGTCGGCCAGTGACGTCACCTGTTGCTGCAACAGTTGCACCTGTAAGCATAGGGACGTTTGGGTTAAAACTTTGTACTTATTTAGCAAGAACATTAATGTCTAACAAATGTTTAGATGCGGAGAAAATGTGCATGAACTTGTGCTAGTTAATTTGTTCAAGAACCTTGAATTGTTATCAATAATATTCATGATTATTCAGGCTGTAAGTAGGTAACCCATTTAATTAAAGTACTATATTATCTTCGGCATGAGAGATAACAATACGCCCACCTAATTGGATACTAAAAACGAGAAGAGAGCATGTTCCAATCAAGCACTCTACTTTTACTTTCCCGCTATATCGGACCGTTTCATTATATTTATCGTAATCGATCAATTAATCACGTAACGTAATTGTTTTTGTCAATAATTTAATTTTGATTCAGATTATGATTGCGTTTGTGTGATTCATTTTTATTTCGGGCGTGTCCTTCAGTGGCAAGTCGCTGACGTCGCGCTAATTTTGGATGTTTCGCAACTTCACTGGCCGTCTTTAATTAAATTGTTTACGAGCTCAACTAAATTAGATATTTTTTGAACTGTGCAATAATTTCAGGAATATGTGCAAAGAGCGTCGTCCTAATGATCCCGTATTCTATGTAAACTACTGTTACCTCACTGACCGGTAATGTTTTTTCGTTAGTAAATAACGCAACGAGTTAATTACGAACTTTTATAATTTTGTGGACTTTATTACGTAGGTGCTTTGCTCAGATTTTTAGTTTAAAAACGTGGTACAAAATAGTATAAATTAATTAATGAAAAGTATCGCACACTAATAATTGCGTTCCAACATAAAATATTTCACTATTGTTGAAACCTCATTTCTAGAATGCACATAGTTGCATTAGTTCATGCACCAGTGCGGACATTACCTCAGATTTTTTCAAATTCAATTGTAATAATAGCTAATTAAATTTAGTTCGCATTGTGATAACATCTTTGTCGGAATCCATGAAGCAAACTATTTAATAGTTGTTTTTTGAAAACTCTTGTTGCGTGAAAAACGGAGATTGTTTATAATAAAGAAATAGCCACGAAGATACATTATGCTGAGTTAACACCGTGAAAGATCTGCCTATTTGTAACGCTATGCTACATTTACCTTTGACTAATAAAGCTACAAAGTTTTTGTACATATACCTACATAGGTATACCTACATAAAAAACAAAAACAAACTTCTCACGGAAGTAGGTCTTTCGAGTTAATACGTACCTACTGTGCTGTAAGTATCTCAGGAATAACAGACTCAGAGGATAGAATATAATAATAATTAATTAAACCTCAGAGACCTACTGCTAGCCTAAAGTTAATTTACTTCCACTATACTCCATTTATTTTAACATCTGAAACTTAACGGTGAAATTTGCACACGTTTTCAAATTAAGCAACGAAACTATTTAAAATAGTGTTAACTTCTATAGTAAAAACCGCTAATAAATGTACATGTGTGTAGGTATTTTAAGCCCATTTGTGTTCGAAATACCGAGAAACGGGTGTTACAATTTGACCGTTGATTCAAACCTTAAATTAAACGGAGCATATGTAGAGTAACTAAGTGTGTGTGTTCGTTTATTTGTTCTGAACTGCATAGGGACTTACAAATGTGAAGATAGTACATCGTATTGGTCATCTGCCATGCATACGAAAGTGACTAACGCACACAATATCGTCACCACAGGAAGGATTAACTGACAAACAGGAAAGGCTAATTGAAAATGTTCTAAGACTAATAAAACTGTGATGTATGTATGACGTAGAAGAAGTAGAGCATGGAGCATGTCAATGTGTTTTCGAATCTTTGAAGTTGCTTCTCGGGCTAAACATGAATCAATCGTTAGGTACTTAATTCATTTATAAATTAGTCAAATAATTTCCTAAGTATTCCGAATTAAATGAAGTATTTTTAAGCGATCTACATTATTTTGCATGCTTTTGTTGATTGCTTGATTTTTTGAAATTTATTTCATTACTATAAGTAAGTATTCAACACGAGAATTATCTGCATAAGTAAGTTTGTTTTATTTATATTATAACTAGCCTTTGCCCGCGGCTTCGCGTGGAATTCGGTTACCGCGCGCTGTTCCCTCGTGAACTGTGCATTTTTCCGGGATAAAAAGTAGCCTATGTCACTCTCTGGCCCATAAACTATCTTTATGCCAAAAATAACGTCGATCCACAGCTCTTATCCGCCGTGCAAAGACGGACGAAATACAAACACACACACTTTCGCATTTATAATAATTAAGAAGTAATTAAGAATGAATGTTACTCAGAAACGTTGTTAGTAAAAACTCTTTGGTGATGTAGTAATATAAAACAGACACAAAGACTGCTTTTCGTCCGATTTAATATCCTACTAAACCCTAATGAGTAACGGCAGCTGAAATCATAAAAGAAAAAAATATTTCAGAGTATTAAAATTGAATGTATGTCAAGAAATGATTCACTTCGATAGACAGTGATGACACGTCTTCGTTGTTTATACTTATTCATATTATTTGAAGAAATATTGCTATGAAACTGTTTCCTAAAATGAAACCACTAAGTACCTAAACCAACCTGATTTTAGCTTTACTTAAATAAGCTCTTATCTATTAAATTAGGGGAGTCAACGCGATTCGGAATAGCCGTGCGTATTATAGTGTAATTATTGATTCTCTTTGTATTTATTTATTATTGACTGGTGTATAAGAATAAAACAACCATAACATCTTTGCTCACCCGCGACCTTATCTACCTAAATATTTAGTCAAGCTGGTAATTAATTGATACTTCTTAAGACTAAGTAGGCAAGTTTTGCCTGTCTATCATAATTGCACTTATGTATGGTCATGATCATCAATCATAATATTTTTACTTACCTACATTAATTAAGTTCTGAAATAGCAAACTTTATAAGAAGACGCTCTAAAGTTAATTCTTATTTTGTTTTATAGGCACCTAAAACACAGTCCAGAAGAAGCAAAAATTGTAGCAGTTGTGATCTCTAATAAATAATGGAGAAATACACGTCAAGTCAGGAGTTAAAAGAACTGTCCTATCTCCAGCTTTTACTAATAGGAGTTCAATAAATATCTATCTATGTCTATTTACATCTAATATACTATTATAAATCTATTCTTGAAAAGTGGGTACCTAACCCTGGCTTGTCGGCAGATTTAACCTACTTGTCAGATAATCGTTGCAGATCGACAAAAAACTTAATTTCATTGCTTGTATTCACTTTCTCATCGAGTTACTTACACGCATCAATTCTGTCGAGTAGATGATTGCTATTAGCAAAACACTCTATCTAGACAGCTATTAGCTAACGCTATACGAGTACAACAACAGAAGTAGTAGGTAATCTGTTTATCTAGAAAGAACTTAAAATGTTTGAAATTACACGATCAAATTTTTTATCAATTATGACTTCTCCATTTAGTTGGTAGTTATCTAGGTATCTAATAAAAAAAAGCAATATAAAATGTAAAGCTTTAGTATAAAAATGGAAAGTTGCATATTGAAAGGCGAATTAATTAACATAATGCATTTAATTTCAATGACTGGTGTGGCCGCGCCAACTAGATTTAATTCTGGAGTAATTAAATGAAACTGATCTAGGATTTCATTTTTTCAACAATCCCATGGCATGATTAGACAAATATCTTAACATATTCAGTTCATGAATACTCGTATCACAAATGTTCCCACGTAAAGCGTTAACAGTTCGTGTTCCGACTGGCATTTGCATGAGCTAAACTGCTTACTTCCTAAGCTCATCTCTCAAATTGCAACCTGCCCGTCAAGAAAAGTGTCCAAGATTTGGAAATAGACTCTACTACAGAAATTTACACAGCCAATCTACAAGCATGTATTTAAAGCGAGAAATTAAGAAGAAGTTAAGAAGCAAATCGGACCACAGAATTTCTTTAGTATTTTCCTTACATTCCTAAGCATATTCGGCTCCATTGAATGTTTTGCTTTTGGAATCTGTTGATTTGGTATCTAAGTTATGCAATTGAGTAGGCCGATGTGTGTTGACATAATCACTTGGGTACAATTAAAATTATCATAACTTCTATTGATTCAAACACGACATGTGCGTGGACACCATTTTGCAATTGCAATTACTCGTAGGGTGAATCATTGCATTTGCATGAATTCGCGCAAAAACCTTACGTGCTTGAAAGTTTAAAATAGAATTTATCTATCTATCTCTTTTATTCAAGAGTCAAAGAAAAAGGATAGGTAACTTTAACAGTTGTACTTAAAGCCCAATAACGATTAGTTAAATGAAGACGGGACCTTTGCGTTGGAATGTCTTTGGCATAAAATACGACCTGTCCAAGTTGTCAGTTAAAGCGTTAGGAACTTAACAACTCTTAGCTCTGCTTTTACTACTCAAAGGTAGTTGAACTTTTACGTTGCTTGCTAATTGCTAACGTGTCAGAGTACAGTTTTCCTTATTAAGAAGGCTTTCCATTTCATTTCTTTTAGTTTCCTGTCCTTCGAAGATCGGTTTCACTAGCCACGATGCTTTTCCATGCCTACTCATAATTGTAACAACCTAAAATTAGGTACTGTTATGGACAGACGGTCCACTATTCCTATCAAGCCCTATTTAAATTAAAGGCACTCGTTTATGGAACTTCAATTATAATATCAAATCACCTCGCTTTGTTGGTGGCTCGCATACAAGTCTATCTTACTCCATTGCCCCCGTTCGTTGTAATAATATTCAAAAATAGAAATAGGTTGCAGTTCAAAATGAACGAGCACCAAGGAGTTTTACATAGTAAGTACACTTCCTAGCTATTTAGATTAAATAAGTACATACTTGGTTTGAATTATATAAACTTAGCCGCGTCGGTCTAAAACTTGCTAAGGTTTCAGCTTATGTGCAACATGGTGTGGATAAAGCCACTTATAGTACCTAAATCCATTTAATAAGAACCTAAGTAAATTGAACGACTAGCTTTCAATTGATCTATTATTAATTTTAGAAACATTTCGTTTTCGCGAATAAAGTCTGAAACAAAAATGCTTATCTAAACGGAAATCAACCATTCTTTAATTTATCAATACACAGTAAAATACTTATACAATTTTACGATGCGATGGAATATTTGTCGCGAATAAGTCACGGTTTGCGGTACAGTCAGCTGCAGAGAAAGGGTACCCCCCTGTATGGCGGTAAGTATGGATACCTACCGCCGTTACAGGGGGGTACCTTTTCTCTGCAGCTGACTGTACGTTTCGATATCATAATGTTTAATGATTTCTCGAAATAATATAATAATATAAAAGATATCAAAGTACATAATAATGAAGTAGTTACGTATGTACAATAAAAAATAGTGCCCCATTAACTGAAATCACGTGGGGGTAAAAGTAAACAACTTACCCAATGGTTTATACCTATTAGCTATCATTGGGTAAATATAATTTGAGAAATTTCAAACTTTAACAAGTAAATAAAAGCAAGGGCTAAAAGGAGAGTGTTTAGCCCTTAAAACGACACAAGTAAAAAAAAAAAACCCAATTGTATATTTTTTACTATGGATATCTGGCAGCACACGCAATGGATGGAAAAAACACCACAAAATACTTGCCTTGCCCCCGGTTGTTCCTAGTCGTGGTCGTCGCTACTCGCTATGCCACTGTATATAAGCCACAGTATAATACCTAAATGGATACGCGCTTGATATCTTAACAAATTGGATACGTTGTACAAAGAAATGGATTACATATAGTAATTGAATGGAAGCTCTCGTATAACCTGTGGCGTTGATAAATTGCATTAGGGGCCGGTTCGGACCATACAAAAAGCTAACACTGCCAAGACGTGTGCGGCATTAAACATGGGTGAAAGTGAAATTGATTTTAACTGACTCCATCTCTCTTAATTGCCGGAGACATTATGCGAATACTGGTTGGAAAAATATCGATAGCCATAAAAATGCGAGCGTGAAATTTAAAAACTGTGGCTGGATTATGAGTAATTGAATGATAGTGGCGCTTAGATGGCGATGCAATTCACAATTTTATACCAATAGGGTATTTATATCTTGGGACTGGCACATACGAAAATATTTCGGAATGTGGTTTGGTTTGACCATGAACTTGAAGACAAGGTTGCGGTACGGGATACCTAATTTACATAATATTTATTTATTATTATCTATTAGTTCTTTAATACGTGCGATGAACAGTTGGTCTCAGAGGCCCAGTGTTAGAGAGAATATTCTACAAATTCGGTATACAGGTATGAATGTATACAGGCAAAAAGACATCTGCTTGGAATAGGGCCATGGTAAAATCTAAAATATTTAATAAGTAGGTAAGTACCTTTATTACTTTTTTCATGAACCATGTAAGCACGATACAACCAATGGAAGTGTTTATCTTGTAAAATATTAATTAGAATTACACATATATTTTAAATAGCTAATAACTATGATATGTTATTCGCAATTAACTGCTTAGAGTAATCTAACGCTTATCCACAGGAGCAGAACGCGATAACCTCATTAATTTATAATCAGGATCACACTGTGTACATTGAACGCTGAGATCACTCATGCGAACACGCGGCACTTTAGTGTATATTTTTAACTAATAAAAATACGATCATTCTCGCTTGACAAGTTTGCCGACTACTGACGATCGCATACATCGCAAAGCGCGTGAAAATGACGTAAGTATCGAGAGTAAAGCCATAAACTAAACTAAAAGTAAGTAGACAACGAAAATTCCACGGTAGTTAAGTAAAGATTGTTATCGTTAGGAGCAATCAATGGCCACTTGGGTTGAATAGCGGAGTGAAGGCTCGTGACTTCCTAGAGAAACATTTTCTTGGCCCGCAGACTTGTCTTGCAACTTTCCAGCTTTTGTAAACAACGCTAACTTACCTATACTACATGTATTACGTTGATGGACTGTGAACGATTGTCTATGGCTAATAAAGTTCTTGGAAGAAGCATAATGTCATTACAAAATTACTACTGGCCAGTTACGAATAGATTTACTCCTTTACAAAATATATCGTCATTTATTTAGTTTTTGTTTCATAGGTACAGGCTGCCAAATTGTACGAAGCCCGCTTTAAAAATGACAGTGTAAAGGTTTGGCGACAAGTGTCAGTGGCCGAAAACAATGCAACAATACAGTGAAAAGATGAAGAAACGGTTATAGCAACTTGCTTATTCGTTTTGTTTTGAAACATCCTCTTAATTACTGATCAAATTACTTCCTTAAAATTATTAACTTTATTTAATTGTAGTGTAGCTACTCGTAGTTTGATTTCGCGAAGTTCGTAAATCCTTCCTTCCTAAGTAATACTTCCTTTTCGAATATGATATGGTTTAATTCAACCTATACAGTTTAATATGTATCTGTAACAATGTTATTACATATTTCCAGTAAACAATCCTTGTGTATTTATTCGTAAGGCGTGGTTGTCTTCTGAAATGTGCTATGCTTGTTTATAGATAATTTTATTCTACGGATTACCATATGTCTCACATAAATAGCCCTGAGCTATTAGGTCAGCTTGTGGGAGAACGGTTGTACACTTTGAACTTTATTCAAAGCGGAATATAGTTCAGGAACTCGATATATTACGAGTTCGTATGATACTTTTGTTTGTCCTACCGTTTCCACTTATATGCAAGTGCTAACGGGCACTGCGGCTGGTAATTACTGTAATTAAGTAATTGGCAGTCGGAATGCTACTGCAGTGCATACTTCATACTGTCGTGCATGTCTAACTGAGCATGAGAAATCGATATTAACTGTACCTATTGTGAAAGTAAACAAAGGTTCAAAAATGCAAAATTTTCAAAACAGTAGTCAACCGTCCTTTAGGAAACTTTGGGGATACATTGATAGATTTTAATTTATTATAAAAAAGCAAATATTCATAGCTCACAATAACCCTAGATACGCCAATGTGAGCAAATGAAGTAAAAAGTTAGCTGACTTATGGAGGTAAGTATTTCCATGGGTATTTCACTGCACAAATGGTCTAAAAAACAAGGAGATCGCGTAAAAACTATTTTCCAAAGTAGCCCATGCATTTTAAAATAACCCCGTTTTAGGCACCTAAATAAATACTACCTACTAGTACTTTGTATTGTAAATTTGACTTTAAATTATTATTCTTTCTTTTTCATTAATATGTATTGAGTTGACTTCCTGTACAAGCTGTATAATTTGTACATCGTCATCATAATTTGGATATAATTCATCCTTAACGAATGTTACCTTAAATAAAGGTAGTTATTTAATACTTTTTAGGATTTTGTCTACCAATATCCATGACAAAGTAACTCCGTCTATTTGCTACCATGTAAACGGCTAAACTGATTTAGATGAAATTTTGTATGGAGATTGCCCTGAGTAGGTACTATTATCTATTCTGTGTCTAAACATACCATATTTTTATAGTAGAAAACTGCACAGCTCCCGCGGGATAGTGATAAACGAATCATTCGTAGACGTGTATATTCGGGTTCTGTTCTTTAGTTTTAAATAGGGGAAGTAAGAAGCAAAAATAGCAGTGTGTGCAGTGGCACGCCAAGTTAACCAGAATATCGGATGCAATGACGTGCTACGCGGCCGTGGCATGGTTTGCAAATACTTGCACTAAATTAAGTCGTCATTGAAGCCACTGAAATGAGTATTTACAGGAACATTAAATTCACACTAGAATTTCCTGTTTGAAGTGCCCAAAACTCGAATTTAACAACTCCACGTTGAATTGAAGTAAATTTACGAATCAATTTTTTATAAAATACTTATATTTATTTTCAAATAGTCACAAGATCTCTAAACATCAAGAATCAATCGTAATCAATGGAAATGTTTTGCAACGGCTATGACAATCGAAGCATTAAGAATTACCATAAAATTGGCTTTGCTTTACTTACTGCGATCTTATCAAAGGCAAAATTAAAAATGAAGTAGCCTTGCCCTTGGCATATGGCGTTAACTTCAATATCGGAGCTGTGTAGATAGAGAATAATAATCCGAACTTAGTATGTGTCAATTGAGAATGTAATTAAAAAGGGGAGCCCAAAGAGGGGTAGCTAATACAACTGGATGCCCTCGAGGGGATCGTTAGGGAAATCCAATAAGTAAAACAGATTAGCAAATACTAGACTTGTTGAATAAGCTTTCACTGGAAGTGAACACGTAAGAGTCTTACCGCGCATAGTATCTTTCTCAACAATTGTTCGCAGGAATAAATTAAATTATACTATTGTTTTGTTACCATGCTAATCTTAAATTAGAAAAATACAAACGACCATAATGTGAGAAACAACGTATTCAGTGAGATAATGCCCGTTATCTGATGCTGATGTAAAACGTAACAGAGAATTATTTGACACTCGCTAATAAAACATTCTTAATTCGAGTTCACGTACATTACACAACTGGACCTAAATAACATCGCTATCTGTACAGTCAATTTTGAAATTTGGACATGAAAGCAATAAGGACTGACGATTCTGATAACGATCGACAATCACGAAAAGTGATAGCAGATATAGATAGTCAAACTGGAAATGAAGGAGGTTTTGTTATAAAATAAGAGGTTGAAGGAAGTTTCGTGGATGGAATACCAATAAATCAGGCAGGGCTGGTACTTGGTATGGTACGTCTAGCATCGCGTGACATTCGCGCACAAATCTGCTCGGCGACGGCACGGGCAGGGCCGAATAGCCGCGCTCCAATCGACCGAATAAAAAAAACACTTGACTTCGATCGAGTTCCGTTGCCGGAGTCGGTTACGCACCGGCTACTATTATCGTAGCTACTGTAATGTAGATCATTGTGGACGAATACCAATCATTCGATCCGTCAATGGCCATTCTGAGAACCCGCTCGGTCTGGTCACACCCGGAGCGTCGCTAGACCAAACTAACCTACTTCAGTTTTTTATACTACAAGGTAGTAACAAAAAATATTCAGAATATGCATATAAATAGATAGTCAAACTATGCTATGCTATAGTTATTAAACAAATTTTCGAAAACAGTGGTAATGTGCAGGATTAACATAGGCTAATATTGACAGGCAAACAATTCAAGGAGGATGACTTTATACAAATTAAAATGCTAAACGTGAGTTCAAGGAAATTCCAAAGAATGACAAACAAACAACTAAGTTTCTAGAGGACGTGTATTCGAAGTTGTCGATATAATTCGTCGAGTTTTGTTCCACAGAAGAAACTTCGCCTTAATCAGTTATAGGTAGGTAGTTAAGTAAATAAAATAGAAATGAATCTCACTTGATCAGACAAATTGTCGCACCACTGATGAGCCGCAGTTTTCTTTCCTCCATTCAGTCCGTTTGTCAAATGCGGGGTGAGTGGAGTTCCGGTGAACAGATCCTCCGTGACGCTTATGTCAGAGGTGATACGGCTGCGGGGCTCCGGCGGTGGCCCCTGCGGCCCCACGAAGTCAAACTGTCCATCCCACATATCATATTCTAGCTCCAGGCTATCCTCAACCTCCACAGGCTCCATTGCGCCGGCCGAGCGGTTGAACAAACCCGATTTAAACATTCAGATGCTCTTGTACCCCCGAACGTGTGCGCAAAATCTTTTTACCCTATAAATATTGCACGATAAGATGATAACTAAAATTATAATAAGATGTGATCAAAACTAAAGCTTGAGTCTAATGGCACACTAGAAATAAGTTCCCGCTATTGACTTCCACCAATAACCACGTAATATGGGACTATTATTAAATTTGCACTGCATACACGTAACACTGAGGGTCACTTAGTCACATCTCTCACTTAAGCGGTTTCACTAAATCCACTGAAGTTAGTACACCGACCGTTCACTTTATACAATGGGACAACCAACCAAGAGTCCCTAATTGTTATCATACAAGAGAATTAAGATTATGTCGAGTAAGACAAAACTTCGCCGGTGTAGATTTAAATTTTTCAACGGTTGCTTTGACATCGTATTGTCTATGGCTGTCGATCTCCAGGCAACTTTTTTTGGTGTCTCGTTCGGAACGGGAATGCCTGATTCAGTTGCGAAATCGTGATAGTTGATTATTGTAGGAGTAGTTAGGCGTTAACGCGTGAGGCCGGTTCAGAAGCGCGGGCGACACTAACCGGCGCGGCGGCGCGCCCCTCCCAGCGCTATCAGCCGCCTCTATGTCAAACAAAATACAAATAAACTTTATTCGCTCCCTGCACCGCACATATGCAGCGTCTGATAGCCAGCTCCGAGGCAATAACCCCTTTCAGAGCTCCCCCAGTCCACTGCATGGGCGCATCTCGTAATTTAACGGATGAGGGCCCACCATTATTGCATTGGTCGCCAGATGGGGAGCGGCACATGCGAGTATCTTGAAGGTTGTTCCATTTCACATTGAAATCTATAATGGTCTCAACAGGAAGTATCCCTTAAGCTTTGACTTGACTAGTAATAACGTACTTAGTTGAGCTGGCTGAGGGCTTCGATAGGTGTGAAAAAACTAAACTTGACAATAAATATTATTCAACGGAATGGACAAACACTTTTTGCTGCAGTCAAGCATTGAGATTCTTAAACTAAGACAGGACTTTTCTTTAGCTTGATTACGTAAAAGAATCCTTATTCCTATGCCGCATGCGCAGCGCACTTGTAAACATCATGCCATTCACCTTATCTTCAATGGACACCAAAATAGATACAACATCATCTCACTGTACTGTACTTTTTCGGGCCTAATTTGGTATTGAAATGACTCTTTTAACTCGAAGTATTACACCCAAGAAAGATTAGTAAGACTTCATTAAGATTATTGCGTCCGATACGCTACGATATTGAAACGAAATTACAATAATTTACGTAAGAATAGATTAACGGTCACTCGCTAAGAAAATGTTACAGAGAGTATAAAAGCATCTAATGCAACTTAATCATAAAACGATGTGATACAAGTACTCGTAGCAAGTAAGGTTATGACAATTTTTAAGTAATAATTAATGACAGAGCTCAAAAAAGCTATGTCACAGAACAAATTGGAATAGGTAAAATAGTATTATACAACGAGTCATGCAAACAATTGCCAACTGAGGAACAATGCGATCTCATACATTTTAATACTGTTTTTGTGCGGCCAGCCGGCGTGGTAAAATGTTGAATCGTTCGCAAACAATAAGTGTCACTCAATATTAAAGGAATTCAAACAAGAAGCTTAATTATTATGTGTTTGTAAAAGACACAGTTAATTTTGAAATGTGTCTAAACGGGGTATTGTTAGTTTAACTTTTTCAGAGATCATGTGTCTGACAGGTTAAACTCTAAAACTTTTGTGCTCTTCATCCGGAACAATTGCAGAAAGCTGAACAAATCTTTTTTCTAGACGGACAAGCATATTATTGCGAGTTAGTTGAAATTTCTGTAAATAGGTATGTTGAAACGTCTGCAGCTGCATAAGCTTGTCATCGTGATATAATAATGAGCTTAGTTTTCTGCCAAAAAACAGAATTTGTTCTGCTTGTAGTAAAAGTTGATACTGGACTGATGCAGTCAAATAAAAAAGTACCTAGTGCTTTAAACGCAAAATAGCTCTAATCTAGAATAGTATAATCATATCAAGGCAAAGTAATCCTGGAAATGAAAAATATCGTCTTTTTTTAGGGCAAATATTATTGTCATGTGATGGAATGGCCAATTCATTTTAGTACAAGAAATATTGGCTGTCTTAGCTGTACTTTCTAAATAGAACCTCAAAGCCGGAAAGAAGGGTAAAGTCAACGTAAAACTACTAAAGATATTTGTAGATATTGAGGTACGGGTGCTTTATCAGCGATAAACACGCACGCAACGCTTGACTTCCACTTGGTATTCCCCCTGCAGTAGACTCATATATTCAGGGATTAGTCATGCAAATGGGAAGGATAATAGAATTAATAGAACAGGGAGTGGTCATGAACGGTTATTGAATGAATATTTAAGTGCCGTTAAAGCTTTAGATAGTAATCCCTAAAGACACATTAAGTTCATAGTCTTCAAACTTCTAGTTCCAGATCTCAGTAACATTGAGGATCGCCATTAAATGTTTCTGAATATGGGTGCGTGCAGTTGTTTTGTTCGTAGGTGGATAGGTTAATGTAAGTACAGCGTAAATAAAAACATTTGGATGTAATTGTCGATGCGTATCAAAGTATTGTCTTGTCATAAACATGACAGACAAATGTCACTTCAAAAAATTTACTCTAGCGTCACATTATGTAACGCTTATGTTCTTCAATTGATCATTTTAAAGCATAATCAAATGTCTTAAGGAACATAATGTGCCGGTACGGTTTCAAATGGTCTAGGGTCATGCGCACTGGGCACGGTGATGACAAAATGATGATGACCTACTATGAGGCTGTTCCGCATTGAAGCACAGGATATAAAGATAGCGACCAGGGTCAAGGTAACCTATGTAAGTACTTTAGCGGTAGTACGAAGTAGCTTTTCTGGCACATACTCGCTTCTCGCTTGTATTCAGCGCGGTTCTTTCTTTTTACTATGTACTATAACTATAAATAGCTTGAAAAGTTTTACGAATTTAAACGTATGAATAAACACTAGAATACCATTTTATTCGTCAATATATCTACGTTTATCTTTTGTTTTATCACAATACATCATATTTTGAGTGCGCTAATCAGTCACGAATAAATTGCATATAAAACCTTTCCTTTTCCATGGTTAATCATTTTCCTGGTTTGATAACTTGTTAGCCAAATAGCCCACCAGCCAGACTGTGCCAGAATCCACAAACCTAATAAAAAATAAAATTATCTTTATCCAGGTCATCTTAGTCTTTTTATGGTATTTTAGATTCCCGCGGTGTCATCTCACGTTATAATTACAGGGTATCATAATTAAAAATATCTGATCTAGATCTCGATATAGCGTTCTCAACGCGGTGATCTTCGCGCCCTAAAAACTATTGGATTTTTCTTCAACTAGCAAATTATAGTTATGTTTATGTCCCCGATGGATGCCATTGCCCTATGTTCCGTGTTCAACCTTTTATTGTGTCAATACTTATTTTAGCCTCGATGTTTATGGAAGTAAGTTGGTTTAGAAATTTTAGGTAGAGCCATTATTATTATATTTATATCGGGTGTGGCCTGTAATATGAGCAAATAATTTAAAAAAAACATAGATCATACTCGTCAAAATGAACAACATTAGTTCAGCGACTTTTAAAAATAATTAGTTTTTTTCTTTTAAAAGTAATAGTAAAAGCCAGATTTATTTAAAATTCTGGACATTTTTTCCAAAATAAACAAATGATTTCACATAGTGTAACAACGAAACGGTGTCGTAAACTTTTTCGCCGCTAAAACAGCTGCATAATATCGTAATGGAAATGCGGAAATTCTGTGCTTATAGGCGCACCTACATCTTGAGACTCTCGAGTATCATGCCTGATCTGCACACAATGTTTGTTCTTCGCACGCGTTGGTATCACTTTGTGTTTCATTACGAACGTTTTTGTACGTAACACGTTAGCTAACTATGTTGACGATCTTATTGACGGTAAAGATAACCCTTGATTAGAACAGTAACATGGCGGGACCTGGTTCTGTTGACTCGTTACGCAATGTCTCCTCTGTTTTTTATTCAGGTCATCAATCATTGTCAGATTGGTAAGACATGGATCGATATCGGTATCGTATCGCTGATCAATTTAAATCTCTTCCTCGTATTAAAATGGTGTAAAACTACACAAAGCCTTCAGAGATCGATCTTGTTTAACAGTGCAGTAACATTGGAAATGATCCGTTTTATCAGCAGATGTAAACAGTATCACTAGGTGGGTTGTTATGGATACCTACCTACATGAGCTTTGTGTAAGAAGTATGTGTAGTACAAGCCGATTCACAAGAGCTGGTACGAATGGATTGAATGAGTGAAGGAAAGTATCTGTGTGTTACCTACATATTTGAATACAATTCACACAATGAATTAAAAAATGTCATGCATCTGTCATTTTCCAACAAAAACGTCCAAGTAACATTACAACATCATCATCATCTTGGCATCAGGTCAGGCCGTTTGAGACACAAGAACAAAATAATTGCAATTTTCATAGCAATATGTGTGACAAGGGGGGTAGGGTAAAAAGTGGTGGATATTTTATGGATGGCCCCCAAGTAATGCAAGTGTTTAACTAATTGCTATCAAGTAGGAACATTGTGGCTCCCGGTATCCTTGGCACAGTTTGCCCACGCTATGCACCACCCACAGCACGCAAGATTGCTATTGTTCGTTGCTTCGGCGCTCATTGACACGTTTTTAAGGACTCCAATTTGATAGTGTAAGTAGGTAGTTGTTAACATGTGTAATGAAAGTGAATTTGGATTATTACGAGGGTGGATTGGATTAATTTTAGGGTCAGTGTCAGTAACTATAAGCGTTTTTATTTTTATTTTATATTTATTTATTTCCATGTAACTAAACTACATGAATATAATATTATTAATGTATGAAAATAAATAAATAAAGTAGCCGCAGAAAAAAATGTTCAAACCTTTTTGAGTATGTACTGATGCTGATAGTACGGAAGACTGCTCATATACGTTTGCTTAGCAAGAGTATAATCGCAAGCCTTACATAACAAGCTTCAAGTTAACTGTTGTTTCTAATTAACTTTCACTATTGTCCCTAGAATTACCAATTCTGTATAGAAGTTTAGATTACTAGACGCCCTTCCTACTGTCAATTACCCGTAGGTATGCTGTTTCTCCAGAGACCTATTGTGCATTATCTACATAGTGATCGTGAAGTGCAAAGTTAGCTATGCACTTCTGACAATAGGTTTGTTCGCGTCACTAACTGGATCAGTCTGGTGTCGGGTGTACGCATAAGTTTGCGTAAAAGTACAATTGGAATGGTGGTTCCACCCACGCGAAAGTAGGTACGCGCGTTTCTAGTGTTCAACTATAAGACATTTTTTAATCTATCTATTACAACGGGCTAGTGGTCTAAAAAAATCTAATTCTTCGGGCTGGCAGTTAAATTACCTATCAGAAACAATTGGATGCGTTTTTTTTCTTAAATCAATTAAACAACAAAATTATAACGTAGTTAAATGGTAATGGGCCGGTCATGTCTCTCGCGCGAGGGATGATAGATGGAGTCAGAAAGCGCTACATTGGAGGCCCCGAACTGGAAGCCGAAACGTAGGAAGACCACCGGCTAGATGGGCGGAAGATATCTGTAAGACAGCACCAACCAGGACCAGGAATCCTCCCATCTACGCAATTTGTCACCCAGGATCCTTTTTAAAATGGGTTATAAGAAGCTACGCAAGAGTCACAGGAGAAACAAACTCAGATGGTTAGATTTAAGTTTCTCTCCGATATCATACCTAAGGATGCTAAAAAAAAATCTTCTTCACAGTAGTCTTTTTCTTTACTAACGCAATTGGACCAGCTGATATGTCCGCTAAAGGTACTTTACATGCTTTTAGTTAATTTATTCTGAAACACGACTGTGTAAAGAGGCCAATTGGCACCGATACAGTAGTATCGGTAAACTTAAGTAAATATACTTATTGACGAATTTGGCTGTAGATAAATTAGTTAGTTTTTACGCAAAGGCATGTACATCTAAGTAATTTAACTTTAGCATTAGTATGCAACCGTTACTTCTTATAATTGGTGTAGGTATAAATAAATAGCGTACCTACCTATCGTTTGGTTGAAAGTAGGTAGTTGAATCAAAACACCGGCATTTTTTGTATCTGTTTGATTAGGTTTAATCTAATACGAAATAAACTAATACAGTATATAAACTTATCAACCACTACAGGGGCTTGCTTTAATCATGGATCTTAAGTCACGTATCAATAATTTAATTACCTAAATTAATTCAAACGCTATCACGCCATGCCGGACGCACGCACATAGACGTTTCCGGCTATAGGGACAGTAAATGATGCGGGACGTTATTGTATGTGCTACTCCCTTTGGTCAGGGTCATTGGACATAACTTGGCAGATGATAAATGCTTTGAATTATTATTCGTAGATGCTATGATATGATATTTTAGGAATGTAATTTCAAAGAACAAAAATTTTATAACAAAAAATTGAACCGACTACAAAAAACCATGAAAATAATTTTCTACCAGTCTGAAGTGGGAACTATGGCCCAAGCCCTCAAATACAAAATACAAATACAAATCTATTTATTCACTTGAGAAGCGGTTACATCTGTTGTTTACACAGTAATAGAAGAATCAGTACAGCGCTCTCGCCGGTGTCACCAGCATGCAAATATTTATGTCAAAATTATATAATAATAAAAAATATATCAATTCAAATAACAAATGTCATGCCCAAAAAAGTCGAAAAAAAAAACATTCATCTCAAAAATATGAAGGGGCGAGAAGGGAAAATGGAAAACGCGTACCTGGTTCGACGTACGGTGGCTGCTAGGTGTTATGGCTGCCGGTCTTACGCACTTCTCTTCTGCTCTTCAGCGTTGAACGCGCTAACAAACGCGTACCGTATGATGACGAATTAAGATTAGCTCGAAACCGTGGGCGAATGGCGGGATGGAGAAACGCTCTCGACATCGACCGACTCGAACCCTGTCTTTGGCTCTCATTCTGAGTGGAGGCCTGTGCCCAGCAGTGGGACGTATATAGGCTGGGACGAAACTGAAGTCGGTGCCTCAGCACGAGCCAGCAGGAGTGGACCTATAGTCGTCTTCTTCACCTACATACCTTATACATACCCATACTTTATATATTAGACTTCAATCACTCCTGCTGTCTCGTACTGAGGCACCGACTTCAGTTTCGTCCCAGCCTATAGACGTCCCACTGCTGGGCACAGGCCTCCACTCAGAATGAGAGGGCTTGGGCCATAGTTCCCACTTCAGACTGGTAGAAAATTATTTTCATGGTTTTTTGTAGTCGTTCAATTTTTTGTTATAAAATTTTTTTTTCACGCTTTTTAGTGTTAATAATCTAAGATACAATAGCTTAATGTCAACTGCTTGACACCTTTTACGAAAGATTGCTTTTTCTGATGCAGAGACGTTCATTATTGAGGAGTCCTGGTGCTTCACCACCCATTCCATTTTACCATATGCATTACGACGAGCATAAATTGCTTAGCAACTGTGTTAAAGTAATTGAAATTCAACCCGTGAAGTACTTGTTATTGAGTAGTAGCTCTGTTGGTCAAATGTGGTCTTCATCATCAGTTCCACTTCACCAAATTATGATTTCCAAGAGCAAATGCACGAGTTACTGTAAAATATATCCAAACTAGCTTTTACCCGCGGCTTCGCACGCGTAAACTAATCGGTCCGGTAATTGCACTTGAAATTTTCGGGATTTTACCAAATTCCCCTTGCAATTTCCAAAATTTATATCGTGGTCTTCCTTCATTGAGGTTGTGTTCTGAATAGCTGTACAAAATTCAAGACTCTAAACCCAGTGCTGAAATTTCAAAAATTTTCCCTATCCAAATTCAAATCATTTATTCAGTAAATAGGCCGCAACGGGCTCTTTTACACGTCATTTTTAGGGTTCCGGAGCCAAAATGGCAAAAACGGAACCCTTATAGTTTCGGCATGTCTGTCTGTCAGATCAGGGACTATCAATGCTAGAAAGCTGTAATTTTGCACGGATATGTAGGTAAGTAGGATATATAGGTAGGTAGGTAGGTTTTACTGTATTCTTACAAATAAATGTTTTTGAATTTGAATAAACTATGCCGACAAAAATATAAAATAATAATAATACAGGGACGTATGCGGTCCCTTAGTTACAAAACTATCCCGTGAGAATATCTGGATAAAAAGTAGCGTATGTGTTATTTTAGACATCGAGTTACCTTCATACCAAATTTCATGACTCTTAGCCCAGCGGTTATTATTTCAAGATTTTATCCCTATCCCGTGGAAATATCGAGATAGAAAATATGTGTTATTTCAGAGGTCCAGCAACCTACATACCAAATTTCATGGTTCTAAGCCCAGTGGTTGTTATTTCGAGATTTTTTCCTTAGGTATCCCGTGGGAATATCGGGTCAAAAAGTCATTTTTGTGTTATTCCAGACGTCCAGCTACTTACACACCTACCAAATTTCATGACTCTAAGCCAAGCGGTTATTATTTCAAGATTTTATTCCTATCCCGTGGGAATATCGAGATAAAAAATAGCCTATGTGTCATTTCAAAGGTCCAGCTACCTACACACCGAATTTCATGGCTTTAAGCCCAGTGGTTGTTATCTCGAGATTTCATCCCTAGGTATCCCGTGGGAATATCGGGTCAAAAAGTCGCTTATGTGTTATTCCAGACCTTCGGCTACCTACATTCCAAAATTTATGACTCTAAGCCCAGCGGTTATTATTTCAAGATTTTATCCCTATCCCGTGGGAATATCGAGATAGAAAGTAGCCTATCTATTATTCCAGAGGTCCAGCTGCCGACATACTAAATTTCATGGCTCTAAGCACAGCGGTCGTTATTTCTAGATTTTATCCCTAGGTATCCCGTGGGAATATTGGGTCAAAAAGTGGCCTATGTGTTATTCCAGACGGCCAACTACCTACATACCAAATTTCATGACTCTAAGCCCAGTGGTTATTAGTTCAAGATTTTATCCCTATCCCGTGGGATAAAAAGTAGCCCTTGTGTTATTCCAAACGTCCAGCTACCTACATACCAAATTTCATGACTCTAAGCCCAGCGGTTGTTATTTCGAGATTTCATTCCTATCCCGTGGGAATATCGGGATAAAAAGTATCCTATGTTTTAATCCAGGTCATAAACTAACTTTTTGCGAAATTTCATCCAAATCCGTCCAGCCGTTTTAGCGTGAAGAAGTAACAAACATACTTACTCACATCCTCACTCACTCACAAACTTTCACATTTATAATATTAGTAGGAAGTAGGATAGTAGGATAGGATTACCACAGGTGTTCCTACAACATTTGAAGAGTTCCCTCGATTTCCTTAGGATCCAATCATCAGAACCTGATTTGGTGCTTATGGGACCTAATTGAAAGTATTCCTAGACGATCGCAAAAAAAATTTTTCAAATCGGTTCACAAACGACGGAGTTCTGAGGTAACAAACATAAAAAAAAAAAAAATACAACCGAATTGATAACCTCCTCCTTTTTTTGAAGTCGGTTAAAAATAAACAAAATCTAAATACAACAACTTGTAGTTACCTAATAAATGAGAAAAATAACGTCTTCCATATTGTTCTGGACGATAGTTCTTTTATTAACACATAGATGTCGCTACACCGTGATAGAAACTAGTTAACGTTTTGCTGTTACATAATGTATAAGAAATGTATTTGACTGAGTATTAAACGATTGGCATAGCAACGGTGTTTGGTGTAAACAAAGTGGTCCTTCGAGCAGATAGGAAACAGTGACAGTGAATGTGACAGTGACAGTGAGTAGGAAAGTGAAGTGTAGTGCAAAGAGGTAAGTACAGTGAAGTGTCAGTGTCAGTGAAACGAGAACTTAGCGGAAAAATTAGAGCTGTCAAAGACTTGTAAAATTTCAAAATCTTATTCTATGGACTTAGTAAAAATTCAGTGCGCAAAATCAAAAACACTTGTAAAATTTCAAAAATTATTCCTATGGACTTATAAAAATCGAAGTGATATTTCTATGGTTTATTCTATGGACTTAGACAAAATTTGAATAATTTTAGGACTTGTAATTTTTTGGTGTTTTATTCTATGGACTTGTAATTTTTTTCAAAATTAACGTAATTTGAAGAAGATTCAAGATGAAGGCAGAAATTTTGGGATTAATAGCGGAACAAGAACAAGCGATCGGAATTATCCAAAGAATGCAAATAAATTTCGAGAAAATAGAAAAAGCGAGGTTGACAAGAGGATACGTCAAAGCGAGAAAAGAAACTTTAGAGGAATATTGGAAGAATTTTGTGGAGACAAATCGAGAAATAATAAAAACTGTAAATAAAGAAGACATGGAACATCTATCATATTTCACCGACGATTATTATTCGACATACGAAGAAATTTACATTGACTTAAAAGCGGAGATGACAGACATGTTAGAAGACACTTCACAAATTTCAAATCAAATGAGTCAGAGCCAACATCAGAGTAAGAGTGAAGAAATTAAACTACCGAAAATAACCATTCCACAATTCACCGGCAACTATCAAGATTGGACGTCATTTCATGATCAATTCATATCACTCATCCACAATAACATCAATTTAGGAAAAGTTCAAAAACTGCGCTATCTGAAGAGTTGTCTGTCAGGTGAACCAGAGAATCTTCTGAAACATTTACCGGTCACTGATAGCAACTACAACTTAGCATGGAGTATGTTAAAAAGCAGATATAACAACAAACGCATCATTGTGAATTCCATCTTGAGCAGATTAGTCAACCAGAAGAAAATAAACACAGGAACTGCCAAGTCGATTCGAGAGCTGCTAGATACTACCATGGAATGCCTCAACAAATTGAAAGCAGAAGGAGTCAACACTGAATCATGGGATACCATCATCATTCATCTTACAGTTTCCAAATTTGACACCGAAACTCATAAAGCGTGGGAAGAAGAAGTGAGCGACATGAACATCAACGAATTACCATCAATGTCCAAGTTTTCAAAATTCATGGAAAAACGATTTCGAGTCTTAGAGATGACACAATCAATTCAGAGCACAAACCAAAACACTAAAATGAACGTCCAGAGTGAGCCTTATAATGAAATAGAATTGAAATCATTCTTCGTAGCCACAGAGATTTATGAATGTGCATACTGCAACCAAGACCACCATTTATTTCAATGCAGAGAGTTCCAACTACTTACACTTGAGGAGAAGCTAAACGTAGTACAGAATAAGAGACTGTGCTTCAACTGTCTTATACCTGGCCACCCAGCAAGGTATTGTAAAAATAAATCATCCTGTCACACCTGCGAAAAAAGACACCATACACTGTTGCATAGAGGTTACACATACAGCC
Source organism: Choristoneura rosaceana (assembly GCA_037349165.1). Taxonomy (NCBI): domain Eukaryota; kingdom Metazoa; phylum Arthropoda; class Insecta; order Lepidoptera; family Tortricidae; genus Choristoneura; species Choristoneura rosaceana. The sequence goes on along the minus strand of JAZBNJ010000041.1, from coordinate 11,509,789 downwards.
ATTCCCACGAGAGAGAAAAACTTAAGAGAACAAGAGAGACAGAACATGAGAAACAAAACAGAGATACAAAACATGAGAGACAAAACAGAGATACAGAACATGAGAGACAAAACAGAGAAACAAAACAACAGAAACAAAACAGAGAGATAAAACAACAGGAACAGAACATAGAGATAATCCAAGAGATTAAAAACAATGAAAAGTACCAACCACTAACAAAAAACGAGCAAGTAAGAAGAGTTATAAATAATCAAGAAGAAAAAGGAGAAGATGAGTTACATAACAAAAGAATGACAAAGTATAAAAAACACTACATAAAGAAGATAGAGACGAAGAACGACAGAAGTATAGAAAATCAAAAACAATCAACACTAAATTTTAATGCGGGAGGATTCGGAGTACAAAAATGGAGCTTCAATAGCGAAAAGTTCGAGAAGTTCAGAAATAGCCAAACTAAAGACAAAAATTACAAAATGCTCAAACAGAAAGACATTCAGTACGTCAGACTCAAAAGAGAGAGTCACAATCTAAGATAAAAGCAAAATGACTTGATTTGATTTTAATCTGAAAACAAGAACTACCAATGAATATTTGATGAAATGAACTCTGGAAAACCTGAAAGAAACAAAATTTAAATTAGAGCAAACCACGAAGAAAAAAGCAACTAAAAATCAACACGATAAAATGAACATTTGATTATTGACTATAAAACTATGATACAAAAAGAATAAACAAAAAATACAGTCCACTGAAAGAAGAAACAAGACACAAAACAATTTATCTGTCAGTAACATGTTTGAACAGTTTTGGAGTTAACATAACGTACAGTCGTCACAAATTTACAGTAAAATGACCTTCTGTCATTTTAGGCGGGAGTATGTTCTGGACGATAGTTCTTTTATTAACACATAGATGTCGCTACACCGTGATAGAAACTAGTTAACGTTTTGCTGTTACATAATGTATAAGAAATGTATTTGACTGAGTATTAAACGATTGGCATAGCAACGGTGTTTGGTGTAAACACATATCATTGTTTAATTAAAGGGACATGCATAGGTGCGTATCATAGTAAACCAACAGTCTTTTGTTTTATTTTCGGTGCTTAAACTTGTCTTTATTATTAGTTAAGTGTTCTAGGACCACATTGCAACTACAGCACTCGTCAACCAACACTAGTAGGTAATTATAAGGTAATAATAATACTTATTCTCGTAAATCCTCGCGTACTTTATAAAGAACAAATTAACACTAAGGTTAACAACCGAATTTATTTTAGCACAAATTGGTTATTGAATAAATAATTATGAAATGAATCTAAAAAAAAAATATGAAAAGATTAAAGATTATTATGAAAAGTATCTAAAATACAAAGCTGATGACCCACGTCTATATAGATGGTAAGTACTATATCTGTTAAAAAAAGTTAGGACTCGGGAGGATAATACTGAATATCTTGAAAGTGTAACGTAAAACAATGTATCTATGGTCTGTCCCATAATTCGAGATAATAAAATGACGTTTCATGTGTTACCTGTTTTTTGCGTCTCATAAATAGTGATGTGCCGCAACCGGTAATCACCGAAAGATTTTGTAGGTACCTGTGTACCAATATATGTATGTCATAAAGTATTAAGATATGAACGGATCCGTGATGTACTAACGTGTAGGACACTTAGGACATTCTAGAAAAGGCAAAATAGGTCTAATAAAAATGCGACAATTTTGGAGATATTTCGACTTTTTATAGATGTTGATTTTTAAGTTTCAATTAAATTCTATTTATTTATTTATTTATTACATAAACACGACTGTCATTACAGTTTTATGTATCCTAATTCGACAAATAAGATCATTGCCATAAGAAGCTGAAAATACACTTACTTAATAGGTGTTCCCTTCTTTCACAGACCGAATTTTCGTAGAATTTCGTTTCGCAGAAAATATTTCATATAATATTTGCTCTTCGTATGTTTACTTGGAATATTATCGTTTTAACGACTATTAACTTGAATGGAACATATTTAATAGAAAAACTATTCAATGAATTTTATAATCTCATTTAATTTTTTATCAAACTTATCAAATTGTAGAATTACTTCCATTTCATTCATTCATATCCATTTATTCGTGTCATGTGGTCCCTCTCGCTCTCGTATGAAATAGTATAAGTGTGAGAGACCGCACGACACGAACTTTGAGTTCCGTAGTAGACCTGCAGCGACCCCCTCCGAAACGACTCGTTAGGTACTAGAAATGTAGAAGTTGTTGACGACTATGTATACCTAGGACAGACGGTCCAGTTAGGTACTTAAGTCCAACTTCGAGAAAGAGATCACTCGTCGAATCCGACTCGGCTGGGCAGCGTTCGGGAAGCTTCGCAGTGTCTTTTCATCCAAATTACCGCAGTGTTTGAAGTCAAAAGTCTTTGACCAGTGTGTGTTGCCAGTGATGACATACGGATCTGAGACGTGGGCGCTAACGATGGGCCTCATAAGGAAGCTCAAAGTCACTCAAAGGGCTATGGAGAGGGCTATGCTCGGGGTTTCTCTGCGGGATAGAATCAGAAATGATGATATCCGCAGTAGAACTAAGGTTACAAGTAGCGGCACGAGAGTCTAGCGCTGACTGTTATTGCGCAGAAGTCAAAAGTAAGGTATCACAGGGGGCTACAGGGACGAAGGGCGGGCGTGCGTAGCGCCGATTGGCTTTCCAGTCGCATTACGGCCCCCGCGCCCATGCACCCATGCGCAGCTATCCCTTCCACGGTTCACTCAGCGCTAGACTCTCGTGCCACTACTTGTACTGACATAGCCCGAAGAATTGCGAAACTGAAGTGGCAGTGGGCGGGGCACATTGCACGCAGGACTGATGGCCGATGGGGTCAGAAGGTTCTCGAATGGCGTCCGCGGACCGGGAGACGAGCTTTCGGTAGGCTTCGAACTTCGTATGTTGCCGTCCCGCTGACTCTTTTCTCATTCAATACTCGAGTAAAAGGGACTACGGACTTCGTTTTTCTAGTTTTGTAGTAGCCCCTCTGTATTATATTTTTTTACGTTGACACTAAGTGATGAACACTGTATTTTACCTGTTTTGTACCTGTGCTTAGATTTTATCACTTTATCGTAAAAGTGTATTTATATTTTTAAAATAGGAAGTAGTATATTGAATACTTTAATGTTATTTTTGCTATCGTAAAATATACATTTTTATCGGTTATTTACGAAACCGGAATCATGGAGCCGCACTGTTCGTTTTATGCTGGCCACATTATTTTTACGTTTGACATTTCAGACTGTCATTTTATTATCTCAAATTATGGGACAGACCATAAGATAGGTAAGGTACTGTTAATTTAGGAAATCCATTGAATATTTGAATGCCATTGAATGCTATTGAATCAATAGTTTTAATTTTTAATACAGCCCCTTGATAAAGTTTAGGAAAGCCTAGGTCTAAATAAAACCTTGTAAAATGAAATACGAATCCAAATTTTTCATTTTTGACTCTAACGCGTGATTCGATGTTTTAGGAAAACAAGTTGGCTTGCACCATTGACTTATATATCGATGCTTGCACCTTACGGCCCGATACTTTATTATTAGCAATTTTTATGTGCAGTTGGTTGAATGCCAGCATGACCTTGCTCTAATGATAAGAAACACCTAACGCGTCACTCTTTTATCTTGATTTTCACCACGGATGTACTACAACAACAAGAAACATGTGATTTTCTAACTTGCTTACTTAAGTGATTTTGTTAAATTTGGTGGCTATATCTACTCGTATACCTATAACAGAAAATGGTGTCTGAAAAATTTACTGATTGACAGACAGGCGACGAACATACTATCTGTATTTCTATTTTTTATTTTTATGTGCAATAAAGAGTTTACATACATATACATGGCATGTTTCGCCTTTGTACTCTTTTGGTTTTGTTGTTTTCTTTTTGCATCATTTTGTGTTTTATGTACAATAAAGTATTTACATACAATAATACATACATACACGCTAAAACCATGCTAATGAGGTGTATGGGGAGTTCTATATCCAACAGTGGACATCCGACGGCTGATATGATGATGATGATGATGATGAATTTCATGAAATAGGAGCTAGAACTAAATCAAATAATTGTCGCAACAATATTTCAGAATGTTTTCAAATATTCGCTGCGGATTCAGAATTATTTCAGAGGGTGTGAGCAATACTTGTGGGCTATTTCGCGATACCAATCATCGACTTGTATGAATAAGATAAAAGCAAAATTGGCGTAATGCCGAATGAATCATGGAAGTATTTATAAGAGTCCACTCCCTCGGTAGGGAACGAAGAGATGAAAGGAAATACAATAACCATGGGTCTGTGACCCACTTGTGCATGATCCCGGCTCAGAAAACTAGAGAAGGGATATATATTGTTGAATCAACTTATTGGAATAAACCATCACTTCGAAATAAAAGATCGTCTAACGGTCAGATTAAAGGAACATGAGACAACGCTAGAAAATATTTGTAGGTAGGTAAGTATGAACGGTTTTATCTAATCTTGTTCAGCACATAATCTACTCAAGCACAGGTAAAGATAGGGACAGTCAAGCCAGCATCTGATATTAATAGTTCATGCTGTGCTCGGTTTTAGAAAGGACACACCCATTTTTTCCCGTGGATGTCATAAAAGGACATTATCAGAATAGTGTCTTTGACTCCTGGTTATGAATGATAAATATAGTGAGTGGGCAGAAGTGCTCTCTTTATTATAGCCAACTAAGGACACAGGTTCTATCACTGGCGGTATGGAGGGGTAAACATCACAATATTTTCCCTAGAAAGTCGTCATGAAGGTTCACTTCTGATCCTCAACAGACGACCACAACCACAACCACTCTGTTAAGAATGTAGTAACTTAAAACAGAAATTATCAATTGTCTTCTCTAGAGACGTTAAGTCACAGTCACTACACTACACTGTAGCTACAGGTGGGGCCCAGACCTGGCATATTCCTAAAAGCGTAATGAACTCCCAATAAACCTATAGGCTCATTGCATGTGGGATTATTTGATTATTGAAGGAATTATTCCTGTAAATAAAGAAACAAAAACACTGAGGCTTTTGCATTACTTAGGCCTATTAGTCCTTTTGCATTAGGTATTGCAGCGTACACAGACAATAGAAAATGATTGCTTCTAAGTTTGGTTTGGACTGATGTTTCGTATCTGTAATCCTAATGGGTGTGTGGCAGTATCTATGAAATAAACGTTTTATCTATCAACTAGCTTTCTATCTAAGAAGCAAAAACTAAGTCTCAGAGGTTCCGGTAAAGTTAATGGGGAAGGAACTATTGTGAATAATGTTGCGTACCTATGTATGTGTATTAAGTCGGTATGTTAAAATATCGATCGCAACGGAATCAATTGATTCAAATTGGTACTATTAAACACACAGGAAGGAACTCAGTCACTGATGTTAATCAAAAAAGCAAACAATGAGTGATCAGGTTACTACGAGGCAATGCTGTTTTCATGTAAATCAGCTATATTTTCTAGGAAATTTCATTTATCACTTTGTTATTTAATTTAGTTGGTGACTATGTAATCTGATGTCACAGGTGAATCAGAATAGCATGAAATGAGACCGAGTGGTTGAGTTGAGCAAAATACTGATGCTATCATTCGCTGAGCCTGTAGCTAGAATTTGCTCAGGCGCATAAAAAATGTACTTAAATGTTTTTGAGTTTAAGTTTTAATTTTATCCAGGATATTTTGTCCCAGTCATCTTGTCTCACCTAGAATACTTACCTAGAAGCTGTGATATAAGGTACTATGTATAAGTACGTACTAACCTTATAATTGAGACCTTGGACGTCCTCTTCCAGTGACACATCGGAGTACATGTCATCAGCGGGTTCACCTCCCGAGCCACAGCCCGACGAGTTGAATGACGACGAACGGTACAATTGACTGGAACAATAATTTACTAATTAATACTAAATAACAATGAACTGACATTAGAATAATTCAAGAAAACCAAGTGGAGTTGCTGAATACAGATGATTTTGTACAGTTTTGTGAGTAGAGGTTTTGAGCGCCATCTATTCGCAAGTAGATAAACTACTAAGTCACTCAGGGCGTATCAATCGCCGCGAGGTAAGCTTGCTCACTTCTCACGCCGTGTCGCCGCTACGCAACAGATGGCGCTCTGCTTAAAAAATATGTGAGGGCCAAATTACAATAAAATCGGTTGATTTTATATTTTGCATGCTTTTCATTAATAAAATAAGAAAAAATTACCTAGCTAAGACATTGGATCCAAGTTGTCGCTTCCCAGAGCTGAAACAAAGAGTATAACATAAATGATTTGCAAATTAATTGTTACATGATGGTACCCAGGTTGTCAAACTGGGTTCATTAAGCATTTTAATCACGCGCCTGATATGCGTCTGCGTGATGTAATAATGGTAAAAGCGGTTTCAATCGTTTATAGTGCTGTCAGTCAGTCTCAAAATACAAATTAAAACTACAAACAAAAGATACGAACAGAAAAAGTTTTTTTTTGCAAGTTCGCCACTTTAATTCAGTTTATGAGAGGACTTGAGTCGTATTTCCCACGCGACGCGGGTCCACTGCGGATTGGGAACTTCACGCACATCATTGAATTTATTCACAGGTCTGAACACGGTGAGAATGTTTTATTGTATAACTGTGTACATAGGATAGGATGAATAAGTAATAATAATAATAGAAGATGTTTTCCTTTAAAGATCTAACGTCGTAGTTATGTATTTTCACTCATAAATTCCGAAAAATTCAGAAAAGCGAGTTAATGGTTCAAACCGACGACTTTCTGTTTTTCATACCTAAATACCTGGTACAGCGGTTAAATCTTCCAATAAAAGCTCACAATAACTTTAGTACCTACCTACATCATTCTACAGAAGAGTTGTGGTTTACTAACTAGGTTGTAGACACACAACATTCACTGAAAGGGACATTAAGTCCAATCGTTCTACCGTTATAGAACCTACCTCATTAAACAGAGCACTCATATAACTCGACAATTATCTTCATTACTAACGCGTGTCCGCCCAGTAGCGTTGGTTCCAAAAGGACGGAAGTACAGTTGCATTAGCTTACACATACGCCTCTTTGTAACTAAACAATGCACCGAATTGAAAACTACTAAACTTAGCACATAGCGACGTTTTTAACGGCATTGTAATAAAGTAATTTTTTGCTTAATCTGTGGAATTATGTACTGGTTTATCTACAATATTCGGTAGTGGTTTGTACTATTACTTATTCTGTGGTAGAGGCACATTCTCTTGTAGAAATAAGGAAATATTGCTGTATACGATACGCATACTTAGATATACATATACGTAACGGATGTATAAATCGTTTTATTTCTTTTAACGATCAAGTCTTAGTTAAATTACGTGAACGGGTTTTATTTAAATTCGGTTTACTTTATTTTTAATTAATTTTATCATGATTTTGCATACACGTGCGCTTACGTCATTTTTTATGCAATACATTCCATTCATCTAGCATTGTAAAATGTTGCAATGCTCATTTTCCTTTGAAATATTAAAGATAAAGCTGAAATAGGAAGTCCGGCCGTTCAGTGGGCAAGTTACTATAGGCAAGTTACTATACACTATGTAGTAGAAAAAACATAACCCGCTTTTGGGCAGTCGGGTAAAAATATTAAGTAGGTTGGTACTTGTCAAGTAGTCCCTTTAATCCCTATAATGTAAAGTTTTCGGATTAGAAACCAGTTATTGGCATGGTCATATAAGCGTAACTCGGAACTATCGATAATGGCATGCAATTTGCAGGACGTCCGATGGGAGTGACAGAGAAAACTGTATGCGAACCGTGACGTCTATGAAAGCGATCGGTGCAATGAAGAAATACTTTCCTGAGTTATTTATTGTTTGATGTGTGCTATTGCCAGTGTTATCCCTGTACCTAACACACCTAGGTCGCAAATACAAAAATTACCTCATGACATTATGGGCATTATTATCAGCCCGTAGATGTTCACTGTTGAACTAAAGCCTCACTCTTTTAACGCCACAACCTGAACGATAACTCGCCACTGTCGCCACTTGCATCCACCGGTTGCCCAGAAATCTTTTAAGATGTCGTTAGTAAACCTACTTATCATATAGTTATCTTCGAGCGATGCGGCCCGCCCATTGCCATTTCAAATTGATATTGTGGTATCTACTTGATACTGCAGACGATTCAGTGTTTTTGAGGGCCACATGCCCGCACGCACTTGGAAGAGTGGAAAGATGTCATCGCACTCTTGCAGCGGGTTTAGTACTGAATATGCGTTTATCCTACAAATATTATAAATGAGAGAGATTGTACGAGTATAATAGTCCGGCACTTTTTAGCTCGGCGTGAAGTGACCGGCTCCCACTGCTGAACTTTAATGCGATTCATTCTTCGTCATTTTTATTTATTTAAGGAACAGTTACATACAACTAAATAGTGAATACTATTATATTCTACATAGTTGTCTTGTCACATTTATAAGTTTAATAATAACACACAACCCAAATTTGTAACTTAACTACAACTGAAAAAATATATATAAAATAAATATCATGGAACACTTGACACCAAATTGACCTAGTCCCAAACCAAGCAAAGCTTGTACTATGGATACTAGGCAACGGATAAACATACTTATATGTATAGATAAATACATATTAAACATCCAAGACCCGAGAACAAACATTCGTATTATTCATACGAATACCTGCCCCGGCCGGGAATTGATTCCAGGACCTCAAGCTTCGTAGTCAGGTTCTCTAACCACTTGGCCATCCGGCCATCAAATTGACACTTGATTGACAAAAAAAAAATCCTGTCCCATATTTTCTGATACGTAATGTAATTAACTGTTGGACAAAATATATATATATATTTTTACTCAAGAAACTACTCAATTACAGGGACGTAAGAAAGCATAGTACAAGTATGGAGCAATGTTCATTGCTAGGCTGCCTGTGTTCAGCTACGGACTTAAAACAACGTGAACCCTCTATTGGAGAAAGCGTAGAGATTTGCGGTTTCTGTCGCGGATAGCGTATCACAAATAACCTCCTCCTTTTTTCGAAGTCGGTTAATAAAACAATAACTGAGTAATCTGGGGCCATACTTGTGCACCGATGTCTTCAAGAGTCGGGAATATTGTCACACGAACGTGGTAAAGTTCTTGTGTTGTTTATAAACGAACCGGATGGATAAAAAACATGGGCAATATGATGGGAGCGGTTATTGTCTTCAATAATAAAGTCGTTCAATAAAATTTAACGCTTTTCGCCTTTTTAATCGACTTTAAACGGGGAGGTCAATGCGGTTGTTTTTTGTTTTTGTTGACCATCAAACAGCCTTGTGGTTAGTGACCTTGAATACGAGCTAGAGCTCCCGGGTTCAAGTTCCGGTAGGAATAAGCTAAGCATTTGTGTGATGATCGATGAATAAGATGGCACGTGAGTCATGGATGCATTGGCGTATCTAGGGTTATTTTTCGGGGGGGTGTGGGGCTAGCCTGGTATCATAGTAGGTATTTAGAATTTTGAATCGGTAGACAAACATCCTGGGCACTAGACCATGCTGGTCTAGTTTGTCTGGTTTACCTAGTTTTGGGCTAGATCGGTCGGTAAAATTTCCGCCAATATTTATTGTAGGGTATATATTTATGTATTTAATAATTTTTTTTTTTTTTAGTCACTAACAATAACTCATTTAAAACAAAAGTAGATACTTTCCTAGTACTCAATTTTACTCTATAGTTTAAGCGTGAACAGACAGACGGACGGACATGTTACTTTCTCATTTATAATAATTTGTAAACAAAAGTAAGGATTACTTAGTGGTTAAATGCGCTTCGTTTTCAAAACTAAACAATGAATAGGTAATCACTCAAGATATATCTAGGTACTTAACTGATATAATGCAATTAATATAATCGCGTGTGTGTTGCTAATCTACGAGTATTATTAGCTAGTATTTATCTACTTCTAAAAGTTTCAGTTTGAGTAACTGTGATCGTTTAAGGCAGACTTGGCAGTTGTTGCAGGTTTTTGACCTTGAAATTACTTAACGAGGCTCAATTGGCATTCACAATTAGGACAAGTGACTTCCTTGAAGATTTCTAAAGGGATCAGCCGTTGAGCATTTCTAAATTTAATCCCCGATAATAGGGTTATTATAAGTTTAAGAATCGATTCGGACGTGGTTGCTTAAATAAATAGATAATTTAATTGCGACAATTTTGATGTGTTGTTTGTTTAACTTGGACTTCGAATTGAAAACGAAAGAGGTTCTCAACTTTTCTAATTTTAAATATCAACAACCCTTGACTGCATTTGTTATATTTTAATAATAAATAATATAAATAAAAAAACATAATGGGGCAGTTCACACCAATTTACCTAGTCCCAAACTAAGCTTATGGTACCTACAGTTTAGAAGATTTATTTAACTTAGTTGAATGAACTAAAAGAATTTCTTTGCTCACCCGCGGCCCGGCCTTATGATAGCTAAGTTTATGCAAGATATGCGTGTTCATGCAGTTCCTCCACCTCCACACTTTAAGAACAAACACAAATCACACAAACTCGTCTATCACCACCACCACAATAACACAATTTGTATCGTATAATTAGAGTATAAATTTAACATTAAATAAATTTAACATTTTAATTATATTAGGTACCTACGTTTTCTAGATTTTTTTACCGTACAACGGCAAAACCCACTGGCAAAATTGCCCCCCCCCCCCCGAGCCATATTTAAAAAATAACTAACATTAAAAGATTATAATTGGTAGGTGGGTTAATAAACTTTTTAGTGTAGCTTGTTGCCATGATAATGTCTCCTTGAGTTACCCGTTAAAAGCATGATTTCAATGATTTTATGGTGTACAGTCACCAGCACCAATATCTGACACCACAAGCGTGCATAAAAATATCTGATACGTCTCTATTTCTAGGGCCGGAAGGACGTGTCAGATATTTTTGCACGCTCCTCTGTGGCAGATATTAATGCTGATGACTGTATAAATCCACCAAAAGTTAGGAGTTGTGACAGTTTTGAGGCAATTCCTTCCTATCATCTCCTAAGCGTGCTAATACTGGGGACCTAGTGAAAAAGGGGTTAAGTCTGCAGAAATTACACAGCTATTTTCTATTTTATGTGTATAGGGGTTTAAGTCGAAATCAGCTGTTCAACTTCTACAGAATTAACCCCTTTTTCACTAGGTTCCCAGTGGTAGGTATAAATTGCAAACATTTTCTAACAAAACGTATCACAAAAAGTTGATTGACCCAGGTAAAGTGTTAGCTTTATTTTCCCCGTAATAAATAAATCTTGTATTTCGAATTGCACCAACCGACAATGGTCAATACAGTAGCAAAAATATAATAACATTAAAAAAAATGCAATTAGCATTTGATGTAGAAAACTACTTATTATTTACACAACTTGCGGGCCATCAAGTAGGTACTGCGAAAGAGTTGTTAGTTGCATTTCACAACTTCCGACGTCTACTTAATGTCACTTAAGTATTTATTTAGCATGAATAAAGAACGAAAGAACATCTAGGTTAATGTTTGTTATGGATAATTATACCGATGAAATTATTACATGTTCAATTTAGATATTTGGTTCGCTACATTTTGTAACGTGTGAACTTAGGCCCTTTGATTGTAAAATAAATACAGCATAAAATTCTTTCACACATTATTTATCAAAATATTAAGATATAAAAAACAATTAAGCAACGTTTTAATCGATCTAACACCCAGTATTTTAACACTTTAGCAACGTTATATTCTTATCTTTGAAAACACTTCGCAGCCACTACATACATACGTTGCGTGTGTACTTACCTCAAGAATTGTGTTGTGTTAAATAGTGTACTTAAGAATTATATTCACTGTTAATGTTATGATTATGATCAGAGGCCGTTTGGCTAACATTTCTGACGCTGACGATCGCAATCAAATGACAGATTTCGTATACAAAAACTGTCATTTGATTGGGATCGTGAGCGTCAGAAACACTAGGCAATACGGCCTCAAGTCACAGCTACGTGATAATTATAATGTTTATTGTGTTTAAATTTGTCAGTGACCCATTTTTTTCTTTTAATCTAAACCACCGGAACAAAAAAACCGCATACCTACTCGTACTTACCATAGATTAAAAACACAATAGATTCAAGCTGGACACAATAAAATACAACGTACTAGCATACAGGCTAACAACATTGCGAGTGTCATTTGTTACACGGTAGTGCTGTGACAATAAAATAACACCGGTATCTAAACAATCGGAGATAATTACGCTTATTTAGTTGTTAGGTAATGCTACATGTCACTAAAATAGTTACCTACTTGTCATTTTATGCGAAATGTGTGTAATATAAAATTCTATTGAAAACATGATAAAACATTTTGTAAGGTCAATTCACAAGGATGTTTTAAATAGTTTGTAACTAGGTCTGTTATGTGAGGTTGCCTTTCGTTTAATTTACACAATGTCATGTGATTAATGCTATATTTATATTGACAAGGAGACTAGTTCTTTGTTGCTATTTACAAGCAGTACTGTAACTACCTAAGGATATTATTACGGTATACTTAGTTATAACTATTTCTCCAATTTAGTAGTAAGTGCAGCATCATCATTACGTTCGTTTGCTTTTTCTGTTTACTTTCTCTAAAAAACTTCTATGTAATTGAGTCATTCGAGATCACCACAAAGTCGTTCAATTGAAAACAACAATCGAGTTGATTATTGTGGTAACTACAATGGAATGTTTTCTGTACATAAACATTTAATTAGGAACAGCAAAACCTTTTACAGCACATTCTATTCTTGCAAAACACTTTTCTAACCTGTAAGGCCGCTTTCTGTAATGCATGTAAACACCGTTTCGCTCCAGCTTTACTAATGGATATCGCACTCAATGAATTTTTCACTGCTGTGATCCGTCACAGGTCACATGGAACACAATCGGTATTGCAGCATCGCAGCCGATGAATCGATATAAACAGAAACAAATCACATCACTATTCTGACTTTTGTTTACGTACGAAATTCGAATTTGGAATTTAAATTTGTTTTATTTAGCGCGTGGGTGCGTGCGGCAGTGCGCGAATGTTGGTGGCGCAGGACTGACGCATCAGCGCCAGTGATGGCGACCAACGGGCAGTGGGCAGCGGCCGCGAAGCATCAATTATCCACAATGGGCAACTAGGTACAAACTGCGAAATACTCGCCTTTATTAAATTATGTAAGCCGAAATGTGGTGGGTTTTGTCAAATTAGCGCATCTGCTAGTCCCATGACAATGGAGGCACTTTGCATGGGATATTGCGAAATAGCACTCTGTGGTTTGATGGTAATTAACATACCCATAGCTGTTGCTGAACAATAACGCAAGAACTTGAAAACATTCATTCGTTTTGGCCTAGAAAACGTAGTAACTAACTTTGATAGAATTCTGATGGATAGTTTTAATGAGGTACCTATTCGTATCCGGAGACAGTTCCGTTATCCTGAACATCCTGTCATGAGGTGCTATCGCGTATGGCATCTGGGTCAAACAATCGTGTCAATAAAAACACGTCATGACAAGGTCAATCACGGGTAATAGATTGATTTTTTAAACGACACGACATTGAATATGATTAATGCACCTACACAGGTTTTATCAAAACAATTTAAACTAAATAAAATATAGAAAAGAATTGAGAAATTTAAAATGTAACGTATTCTGTAACTTCTCGATGGCTAGGACCACACACAATTGCAAAAAATTACTATGCAAATGATTGAATATGTAATGCAGGAAACTGATTGATTTGAAAAGATAATAAATTTATTAGACAAAGGCTTCATGCGTTTAACTTTGTAATAATTTGTAACAATGGCGAAACTATGTGTGGTCGCTTTAAAAGTTTAATAGGTACATAACGGTTTCATGCATGACCAAACGAAGAACGAACGAAAATTGGTCAAAACGTCAAAAATATACATAGTTAGGCGACGATAAAACCTGTGACAAACGAGGAATGCGATTGGTTTGAAAAGCGATTAAATTGAAACTGACGGGCCCCCATTTTAAGCTAAATTGCTATTGGATTTAATTAGAAACTTGCTAAATATATCATAAGAACAACGAACTGGCAAATCTACAGGTGATTTGTAATTTGAAGTCTAGCTCTCAGCAAGGTAGAACAATAAGCAGTGGATTAGCAAAAGTCAATGACAAGATAATTAGGTGTCCACACGCCAGCAGCAATTCGTGACGAATGACAAGCGCGTGTGATTCGAGAGTTGCGTCACCATTTTTATTGTTCAGCTCCAAATTTTAAACCAAAATAACAAGACCCCTATAGAACACTGACTTCCCTTTTGAAATCAATTCACCTAAACCAAACTGCAGCCTCAAAAGGTTCAGCTTCAGTGTTTTGTGTGCCTTTAGATTCGGTCCCACGATTCAATTTTACTCCGAGCCGATCCAAGGTGTCGAGATAAAAAGTTAAGTAGTTTGATGCGTGTTCAGTGTTTTGATGACTCCGTGTATTTTTTCTGGCCGTGTTAAGTGCAAAACGACTTCGTAAAATTATCCTCTCTGTTAGATAATTACGTTTGGTGATATTTTTTATGGCATCAAATCATCCATTATTATAGATATTTTTACCACCTCAAATTCATGTTCTTCCAGACTACAGTTCAATGTTAAAATACTGACTGTGTATCGGAGACCACTAGACAGTCTTTTCATGAACTTGGTCGCTGGTGGCCGCGTAAAATGCATTATGAAATACAGAACCTCAATTATTCCAGCTAAACGTTGGCAGCTTTATACTTAGTATTTTGTACCTTTCGTTTTCTTAATGGTTAGCTAATCTCCTAGCATTAGTTTAATGAGAGGCTAGCACTACGCTACGCGTGCATGTGTTGGGCAACAGAGGAACGAACGCAGCCGGCTGGAACATCAGTTCACTTTCTTGGGGAGAATCCGAGCGATAAAATGAGCCTGCAAAACGCTCCATATCCATATTAATCGCAAATGAAATTTAGACGCCAATTAGCATTCTTAATTGCTAGAAGCGTTACTTTCTTTAGTTGATGGTGTGATGTTGACTAATTAGTATTGCACCGTTTTGGTTCGGTCGGTTTAGTGAAGGATTAGCATGTGTTGCGATGTTTGTTTAAGACGCGATGAGGCTATGATAAAACTACGGAGTCGTGGCTTTTCACCAAAATTATTTTTCCTAAATGATTCATTTTTTAACTGTTTAATTGGACGAACGATTTTTTTTCTGAAACTGTAAACTGTTCAGGAATTATTACAGAACTATCGTAGTATATCATAGATCTATTATAGTTCTGTAATAAAAAATGTTCTGTAATGTGTTTGCTACTGCAAACATATGAAAACGCATAAAAAACAAAATCATCGACATACAAGAAACTTTGTATCGAAAAACCTACTTTTATTCATTTAACTTTTTTCAGACAAAGATTTGGGACTACCTGCTGACTACCTGCCATAGTAAAAGTTTTAAAACTTAGAATAAGCTATCCGGTGCCATTGTCGCTTGTTATAATGGTCATATAGGCCAAAACTCACTCTCCTTTAATTATAAAAAAAATATATACATTATAAATATCGTTTGCTTTATATCATAATTACTAATCTTTAACAATGAGACAATTACTACAACGTAGCGGCCAAAATTAATCATTGCATCTTACAAAGCATCTACAGTAGGTAGGTACAGCTGGTTTCAGACTAATTGTCGAAACGCATTTTGTTGAAAACATTAGTTTAAGACATTGCGTGACAGCACTCTTTTGTTTTTAACAAAAAAGTTGTAAATCCTTGGCAATATTTGCAGTGTTTACAATTATTGCACTGTTTAGCGTCGAATTTCCAACTAACCACAATTACATGAGGTGAGAAGGTGGCGTAACCAAACCGAAGTTTAAATTCGAAGTGCAAACTATAAAATAGATTTATAAACAGTTTTCTTTGGAAATCGTGAGTTATCTATTAGTTGTGTGGTGATTCTAGAAGCGCAAGTCAGTTAAAGGTTAAACCTATTTTTTTTTATAATCTTGTTAAAATTAAGAAGAGAAAAAAAAATTGCCTAATTATTATATAAAAGCTTATATATTTAGATACTCTTGAAAGGTAAGGTGGTATGAGTTTTTGTCAGAATGCAATTAATTAATGGTAACTGCACAGCTTCGTGGTGGCAGCCCATTATTAGTTAAGATTTTTGTATGCCCTACGGCCCAACATGGTGATGTAATATTTATACTTAAGATCTGTGCCTATGTACAATTTTACCCGTGTTGAACAAATAAACTATTTTGTATTTTGTATTTTTTGTATTTTGTAAACAAATATTTAGCATGATATACGCTCATGATACGCGAACGACATTATTAAAAGAAAGAAAGCGAATTGGTATACTTTGTCATGCTAATGTATTTAAAGTGGAAATAAACATTAATTGCGTGCACTGAATGCATATCGTTATTCGTAAATTGGAAAAAAATCTTTTTCATCTCTCCTGTTCGGAAAGTTTAATTTTCATGGGTAGATAGCCGGGTGGACAATTGCGTTTTCTCCTCTAGGGTGGAAAGTAATTTTTTTTTAATTTTTCGGCTAGCCACGACATCGAAGATAATTGAGTTACGTCAATGATTTTTTTTTTCACGTTTCGGCATGGCCATTTAGATGCACGTCGTGACCAACTCGATTTTTTTTTATAGGCGGCCATGGCAAGTGGCCAGTCGAAAAGGTACCGTTGGAGGTTTGATAGGTATAAGTAAATTCAATTTATTATTATTCTCGTTTTTTTTGTAGTATTTTAGTTTCCTCACAGTCTAAATGAAAAGTAGAGTGTCTAACTCGGGTGAAATAACCCATTTCCCCTCGAACTATTGGCGCTCTCACTTCGTTCGAGCGCCAGAAATATCTCGGGTGAAATGGGTCACTTTCCACCCTTGGTTATCAATCTACTATTGTAAATTTGACATTTTGCATTGACTGACGGTTCCGTTTTAAAAATAACGGAAGTATCTACTTTTCGTTTTAGTCATTTTTGATCGTTTAAAAGACACGTTTCTTTAGTTTCTGTCTATGGCAAATTTTACTAACATGTAACGTGCTCGCGCCATTGAAATCAATCAGTCCCAATCTATATTTGTATCAAATTTTGATGTAAAAAAAAAAATGTAATTTTGATGTTTTGTTTTTTGGTGTATTGTGTATGAGGAGCTGATAATGTACTTTCATGAGCTTGCTAGTATTGTTATTGTTTTTCACTGCTGTTTTTTCATTTGCAATAATGTTTGTATGCTCTTTCCATACATCAGCCCTCCTGTAAACCCTACTTATGTGCAATAAATGATTACTTACTTACTTACTTACTATGTTTTGTTAATAAACAATTTTCTTTTTTCATAAAATGCTGACGTAAGTACAAAAATTCTATACTAGGTAATTTTTGAAAGGAAATCCGGTAAAGACTTCTTTTCCCTTTCTGGGCCAACTAACAAAAAATATATAAAATTATTATCGTCTTGGCACTTCTTCATTAAGACGTAATTTATCTTACATTACGTGATCTCAGCATGGTTAGCTGTTTATGGTCATTACAAACAGTACTTTCTAAAATACATTGTTAAATGCGTTATTAAACTGCTAAGCAAAGGCTGGCCTCGGTCGGCATAAACCTTACGAAACTGTATCTACCATTAATAATCTAATTTTTGATATCCACAATTTCAGTCAACTTTCGCGTGCATAGAAATTCTGTTTATTGAGGTAATTTTAAGACTAGTGAGAAATAGTTCATTTTCAGATCATGAATAATCCAATTATCTTGTTCATTGAATCGTAGAATTACATGATACATTATTACAATGTGTGAATGAACAGTCTCATTATAAGTCTTCAAAAATATCTAGTAGTTAGCACATGCTATTGGTTAAAAAGTGAAATATTTAATTATTGATGTTTAACAAAACTTTTATAAGACCAATACGTAGGCCAATACTTACATTTTCACCTCACTAGCTCGAAAAAGTTATCTTTCTGATTCGTACCTAATCAGCTTAGAAAAGTGCGTTTTCCCGCTTGCGTAAGTTTGGAAATTCGAATGTGTGGCCTTTGATTATATACAACAAGTTTTGTATATAGTCTAAGTGTTTGGCTTGGTGATATGTAGTGCCCATAATTTTCTCTTTCGATTAAAACATACAACATAATTCGGAAATAAATTTAAGTAAGTATCTATCTTTGTAATTAAAACTATACTTTTATGCAATACTCTAATAATTTATTTAGCTCTCATTTGCACTAAATTCTAAATCTGACGCGATGCGGATGACTCATTGACAATCTGAAAATAGTTGCATTGTTCCATTTGTTCCAGCTGACAATAGTTCGTAACTACAAATTACAATTACACCTATTAAACTCGGAGTTGGCACTAAATGTAAAGAAGTAGAGTCCAAAATGCTTACTTAATTAAAGAGAGGATGGTAAAGATTATTTTGTGGAAGTCATACCGACAACAAGGTACTCGTAGTGTTGCCAACGTTACTCGTCAATATATTGCTAAATTAATAAACAGGTTAGTTAACCTCGTAAGTGCTCGTGTACTTCAGAAAGTACAAATCAATTGTAAGAATAAATACCGAATGTACTTGGTGGAGCACTGATTATATTCAAAAAGTCAGGACTTACGAGATTAAAAAACAGGCCAAGAGCGTGTCGGACACGCCCAGGATAGAGTTCCGTAGCCATTACGAAAAAATCAAATAATATTTTTCTAAGGATTTCGTATTGTGTAAGTATGTACAGAATCTTCCAAGTTTAGGTATATTTTATACCTTAGGTCGCATTTACTCTTGAACTACTAATAATTCTCAAACAATCTTAGCCGCTATAATTTTCTTCGCTCGACTTTAATTAAAAGTTGCGCTTTAAAGTTGAATATTTCGCAAACAGATCACTGAATAGAAAAATCGTCTTAGCAACCCGCCGATGGTTTAGAACCCACACTATAGGGTTAATTGAGAAAAAAAACATCCAACTTTCCTTATATGGGAGGTACTTACCACAAAAAATTTTTTTTTGTTTTTTTAAATATTGTGATTTAATGTCAGAAAATAGAGTCTTGAAACGGCAAAATATGGACGAACTCGGTACCGGCCAAATATTGAAGTTGAAAATATCAAAAATGCATGAAAAAGTTATGAAAAAGTCCACCAGTAGGTATATGGGTTGATGTTCATGCGAAAGTTTTGAGCGTGTGCATTTTGTTACTTTTCCAAACTACATAAGTTGGCTGGATTTTGATGAACTTTGGGAAACATCGATAAAGATAAAGAACTGCGTCTCGTAAGTAGTACATATTGTGTGTCTGTATTTTGCTCCGATATTTCTTCCGAATTGGGATAAACCCAAAGGCCCAAAAGCGCAAAAAGACAAAATTCTGAATCTCAATCGCTAAATATCTATAATTTTGTCTCTATGTATTTTTGTGCGTGTGCTCTTTGTATAATATAAATAAGGACCGTGATGTAATTTATACGATTGATATTGGTTTAGGCGAGCGAAACTGCGGGTAAAAAATAAGTAATAAGCGTTTCACTTATTTAAAAGCAGGGTTTCCAGTGTAATACAGAGAATATTGTTTTTCAACAAAAACCAACTGTGGCTAGAAAAGGCGGTAACCTTTGCCAATAATTTTCTTGTTCAGAGTGAAAATGTTGTAAGATCTCGACAACAGTGGCTAAACAATAACAAGTGGCAACACCGCGTAGCTTTAAAAATAATAGTTGTCGATTGACACGCACTTCGCGTCCATCTATTTGTGAACGATTGTCCAACAATAGTTGTAGCTTCCTAAGACTAAATGTAGCGCGAAAGTTTATTGTTCAACACGTTACGATTTTCTTTACGGTTTTACTTTATGATTCTATTTTATGGTGGAGTTAGGTAACACAATCAAACAACACTGGTGATTGTGCGTGTGCTCGTTACAGATTTCTTAAATTATTAAACCTACGTCGTTATAAATACATACTTCTGTTTACATATTTACAATTACAATTAGTTGTCATGGGGGTCATGACCCCCCCTGGGCTGGGTCCAGAACTTAGATGGACCACTGCATCTATTATTATCAAAGTTAAATTATATCTTATTTTGACTTGACCACGACTATGTGACCTCCCTCTGGCGCCAAAGCTGGATCCGCCGTTAGTAGCCACTAAACTGGGCTTTCCGTATGGGTTTGTAGACAATAGGGATGATGACGCCATTAAAAATAATTCGAAGGCACAACTCCAGTAAAAAAACGCTTTATTTTAGCCCTGAAAAGCAGATTAACTTTCGATTTACTGTATAATTAGATATTTGTTGCTTTAATACAAATAAATAGTCAGTTGAGTTGCCGGATAGTGACGTCATAATTCGCTATTGCCATTGAAACTCTACGGGAGAAATGTGTTTTGACAGCTCATAAAAAGTACGTCAGTTGATTGGTAGTGTCATGCCTATTAGGTATCGATAGCTTGGAAGTGTGAAGTAATCGGTAAGTAAATAATGGAAATAAGCAAAGGAAACAAAAAGCTTACTGTCTCATGGAGCCCCAGCGCCGGTGCGGCAGGTTCTCCTGGTGGCTACAACAAAACATACAGTAAGCGGTGAAGCAGTGCACGAAACATACGGACATTCACGGAAACTACCACTTATTACTTTCAAAAACACTGAAGTACCTAGTACAGTAGCTACAATATCTGGCCCAACAAAGCGTGTATTAACATCTGGTACGACTCTACTTCTAAGACAAGTGTCAGAAATTTTCCCGCTGTGGCATTATAATTAATGCAGGTGACTACCCATATCATATTAAAATAAATAAATAAAATAAAATAAATATCACGGGACAATTCACACCAATTGACCTAGTCCCAAAGTAAGCTTAGAAAAGCTTGTGTTATGGGTACTAAGCAACGGATAAACATAATTATATAGATAGATACATACTTAAATACATATTAAACACCCAAGACCCGAGAACAAACATTCGTATTTTTCATACAAATATCTGCCCCGACACGGGAATCGAACCCGGGACCTCAAGCTTCGTAGTCAGGGTCTCTAACCACTAGGCCATCTGGTCGTCTAAATTATATCGTCGTAAATTGTATCGTCGTATATTATATCTCGTAATTCTCACTTTCTTGTAGAAATATTCATTCGATAATGGTTTATTCCGTGAAGTCCGTTTGAAACAAAAACGAATGCAACATAAAAACATTTGTTGAAATTAGTAAGCAACATAAAGAGTGCGATAGTTCCTAACTTCCTGAATTCTTACATTGCGGCCCGTACGCGTACGTACGAACAATCAGATCATAATTAAACAAATATATCGCAGATAGTGTTCATAGAATTTCCGAACTCCGTTCGGTTTTGATAAGTTCTTAATTAGTGGTTGACACAATACCAGAAATGAATTCTATTCGATTTATGATTGCGGTTTCTGTTAGAAAATATTGTGCTCTATGCCAAATGAAATGTACAAATACAAAATACAAATAACTTTATTTCGCTTGAAATACGGTACAAGAGGTGTTAATTAAAAGATAATTGGTTCACATATTTCACCATCATCTGGCATGCAAAATATCATAAATGTAGGAAGTACAGATATAGTTAATAATGTTTTGTCATCGTATTCCCTTGGAAAAGTTTGGTTTTATCTTGCTTTTTCAACTAGCTTGCTGTAGATTACTGAAGCTAATGGAGAAAGCAAGATAAAAACGAACTCATCCTACAAAATACGACGGAAAAACAGTAATCACTAGATTTGTATACATCCTGACTGACTCATTGTTATGCGTGTGAGCATGTCACGGCACTGACCTCGGCTGCGTCCTTCGGAGGCTAGTCCGCGTCCAGGAATGCCGATTCAGGTTGCCAGGACTCCTGGAGCCATTCTCAAGCCTGTAACAATTGAAATAGTTGTAAAAGCCCGGAGAAGAATACAGTACAAAATTGTCTTTATTGAACTAAAAATAAATATCAAAGAATCCCGTTTCTTGTTTCAGGATTCCGTTACATTTTCGTAAATGGAAATTTATATAACTAGCTACTATTGGCTACCTACAGAAAAAATTTCTCAGCTTCACTTGTGTCGTAGATATATATATTATCGTATGATATTATTAAAGTTACGAATGAAGGAAAAAAGGGGAGACCTTTGTCCAGCAATGGGGCATTTTAGCGGGCTGAAAAAAAAAATCTCAAGTGCATAAGCGTTCTCCTTCAATGTGTATGCATCCCAAATATATTAAACGGGTTAGTGTACCAATAAAACAGGACTTAAAGTCAGGTCTAATTTAATACAAATTCATCAAAGGTGCATCGACCTGTTTTTATAGTTTTGTAACGTATCATTCACCCATACTTTAACGTTCATTGCTTCAGTTTATTACCACGATTGTAAAACTGCCGTTTGATGTGTATGTTAACGGGAATGTATTATAAACGAAATTATAATTAGTAATAACGTAAACTGACGCTACTTTGATCTTACTGAGTAATTCAACTAACTATGATTGGACGTAGTCAGGTTCGTCCCAGTACCGCTGGATGGACGAGATTCTGAGAGACTTTTTGGTTATGCTATGTAGATAGCTGGATGTCTGGAATAAAGCTGCGTTTCCACCAATAATGTGCGAGGATTTGTTGCGAGGAATGTTTTTTTTAACCAATAGAAATGCTTAATTTACACATGCTCAGGACATCTCTGATGGAAACAGCTGAGTGGAGTGAGGCGAAATTAATGAAGCGTTTCTATTTGTTGATGAAAAACACATTTCTCGCACATTATTGGTGGAAACGCTGCTTAACATATGGCTACTTTTATCTGGTTGCAAAGAGTCAGGCAGGTGTGTTGTTTACAAAGTTAATGAAATCCACGATGTGTTAGGAATTCCCGTGGGAATTTAGAAAATTCCGGGATCCCAATTCAATTGATTTAATCGTTTACGCGTGCGATGCCACGGGAAAACACTAGTAGTTTAATAGTTCATTGATATGGACTCGGCAAAGTAACGCCTGATACAATAAATTAGTAACGTGTTAACTGGGGATTGTTGAGCCAGTTCCTTTATTATTTTTGGGGTTCCGTACCAAAAGGGTACAAATGGAACCCCATTACTAATCACTGTCCGTCTGCCTGTCTGTCACCGTCACCAGGTGTAGGTAGGTATCTCATGAACCGTGATAGCTAGACAGTTGAAATTTTCACAGATGATGTATTTCTGTTGCCACTTTAAGAACAACACTAAAAACAGAATAAAAAATCATTTAAGTGGGGCTCCCATACAATAACAAACGTGATTTTTTTGCCGTTTTTTGCTTGCTCAATCGGAAACCGCAAATTAATTTATAGGTCAATATGAATTTGCAAGATTTGGTTACAGACTGACACCGGGACAGGTGAAACCAAAAAAAAAAGGTACTAATATAATATGTATAAACACACAATAGCGTCTAATGTTGTATAGATAAAAGTACCGGAACCTTTCTTGCGCGAGTCAGGCTCGCACTTGACCGGTTTTATAATCCACGACTTAGTGAAGATTACACCAGAAAAGTACCTATGTAAACGTCTTTCCTTTCTAATAATCCATTAAAGTAGATAGGTATGCAGAGGAGTAATCGATTCCACAAATTGAATTTACGATCGCTTTCTTGCATCTTAATAGGGTAAACTGTCTTTATCGGATTATGTTCCTCGCAAGCTTGGCATTGTCGGTTTGATACATATTAGATGAGACACGATGGGACAAACGTGGCTAGTATATCGATCGGGGAGGGCTAAAAATAATCCGCCGGTAGCCGTGTGAGCTATGGACATTACCTATAACACAAGATCAACTGTGGCCAAGGAATATAACAGTGTTTCCCATTTGCGAGGTTGCGACCCGGTACCGGGCCAATAAAATACCGGGACGCAGCATTCCCGCCTGTCTTAAGGGCGGTAAATAAGGAATTACGCACGAGAGTCTATTGGAAGCCCGAAGTCGAAGACTAAGGGCTTTAATGAGTCGATGTTCGTAATTCTAGTACCGCCCGTGCGACATACAATGTTTTTCATCACATTTGCAACCAAGGTAGCCTGCATGTTACGACACTGTTTACGAGCAAGTGTGATGAAAAAAACTATCGATCTACGCATGGTAAATATTTGTAAAAGTAGGTAAATCTTAAAACGGACGTCCTCAGACTCGATGGAGCGATGATCTTCGCAAGGTGGCTGGCAAGAGCTGGATCTGTGGCATGCCATGGGAGAGTCCTACGTCAGGCAGTGGACGATCATAGGCTGATGATGATTAAATATTAAAAGTAGGTATTAAGTGGGTCACGAAGAGGTAGTGTGAAAATTACCGGGCCATGGCAGAACAATGTTTGGGAAACACTGGACTACACTACTAATCATTTCCGTGATCATGACCATTAACCCAGCCTATATACATCCTGCTGCTGGGCATCGGCCTCCTCTCAGAATAAGAGGGCTTGGGTCGTTGTTCCCAAGCGGGCCT
Organism: Choristoneura rosaceana; assembly: GCA_037349165.1. Lineage (NCBI taxonomy): Eukaryota > Metazoa > Arthropoda > Insecta > Lepidoptera > Tortricidae > Choristoneura > Choristoneura rosaceana. Next base: position 11,485,108 of record JAZBNJ010000041.1, on the reverse strand, counting down.
AGTGCGGCTTGGGAACTTCAAGCTCTACTGAATTACTTCGCAGGTTTGTGCTTTCTTCACGATGTTTTCCTTCTGCATAATGCTCGTGGTAAATTTCAAATCAAACGGACCTCACGATACTAACGCCATCTAGCGATATTTCGCCTGTCGAAAAACCCTCATTGAAATCCCGGGATTTTACAACATTTTCACAAATTACATCGCAAATTTTATTAATATTTGCATTATACACGAGACCCGTGCCTCTTATCCCGGAATCATAATAACTGAATTCAGTTGATAAGCGCAGCGCCATCTAGTATCGAATAGAAGTACTAGAAAGATGTTTTTCGATTTTTGTCAAAAGCAATTTGTCTTGGCCGGAACAGGCTATTGCTGAGCTCGTCCAATTAAACCAGTAAGTACTCAGTCGGCAATTGTGTACTTCCAGGTCCAGGCAATAATGTATTATTACCGGCTCAATCTGTAATGAAACACTGCTCGATTTAATTGCTCAAACAAAACATAGGTTATGGCAGCAATTTTACTTCAAGAAGGATTAAATTTCATACTAGCATCTATGAGAATCTTCTATTTTTCTCAAAAAAAACTTCTCCGAAACGGCTTGACCGATTTTTATGATTTTTTTTGTGTATATTCGGTAGATCTGAGAAGAACGCGTTTTTTTTTCATCTTTTACGCGGACGGCATAGGGCATGGGAGAGGAAACAACAACAACAACGACATGGTGCCGGAAGAATTATCATCATCATCCCAGCCTTTATATTTTCCACTTCCAAGTACAAGTCTATCTACGGCCCGAGCTCTCATCTGTAGACAGATTCGAGAGTTTCAACTTCAACCGGCTTCCCTTCGTGGTTACATTTTTAGGGTGTCGTAATGATCCGAGCTTATTGAGTAGAACTTGATAAAATTTTCGATTATTTTTTAAACGTTCTGTTCTGCTACTAGATAACCTGGAAACTGTAATAGAATCCTTTGCCATGTTAGCAAAAATATGCCACATCATTCGGAATAAACGCTCGCGCTCGAATAATGAACCCTTCTTGGAAACGCCCTTGAATATTTGATATTCATGCCTCAGTGTTGTGCTTGTTAAGCTGTGTCAATAACAACATGTCACGGAATATTTAATGAAGTAAACCCTGCTAACTCACGTCTTAAATCGAGTTTAGCTCGATATCCCTAATCCCGCTTTATGTGCACGTTCCACGGCGTCTGCTGCAAAAAGCGCACTGCGCGTCCGACACAGTAGGGGTAGGTACTACGGAATTCGAAAATCGAAGTTCTTATCGTACCGTCCCGCTGACGCTAATATTATTTCAAATAAGGGTGAGAGGGACGGTACGATACGAATTTCGATTTTCGAAATTCGTAGTAGCCCTACTGCTCTGCAGAGCTACTGGGCGAATATGCAGCGTTTTTGCAGCGTTTTTTTTGTCATTAGTGTCTTCGCAGGCGTTATTAAAAGGGGTGATGCCCAGTGTTGTTTTTTTATGAAAAATTTAAACAACACCGATACTGAATTTAGCGTGATTAAAATTCTTGTGACTTGTCTTTCCGTTGTGCTGTATAAACGTGGGACGCTAATAACTTTTGACCGCGGAAGTTCGTGACGTGCGGTCCCTTTGACACTTATACTATTTCATACGAGAACGAGTGGGACCGCACGAGTTTCGAGTTTTGGAGAAGCCCTAGGTCATGCGACTGCTCGACGTGCTTGCGTGTGCGTACAGCACACGCACACGCAAGCAGTGTTGCGTGCACCCAAAGAAAGGGCTACGAATTAGCCTGAAACATGTTGAGCTAAACTCGATTTAAGACCTGAGTTATCCGGGTATATTTCATTAAATATAACTGAGTCTCACGGCAGTTCCATGTTCAAATGTCACGGAATACTAGGTTTTCGGTCTATTTTCATGACGTAAATACTATTTGTAGGTTAGAGGTAGTGAATAATATAATATGTAGTATGTACAATGTAACTACTGACACGCGATGGCGGTAAACGCCCTGTATTAATTGCTAGTTGTTGACAGAACCAATATGCATAAGTTTTTGGTAAAAAAAAAAAAAAATTAAGTCAAGTTTTCTTTGCTGACTATTTTGTTTTGTTGACTGTCACCCAAACTACATTTGCATACCAATTTTTAAGTCGATGCCATTAACCGTTGAAGAGTTCCGTCCAGCGGAGACGATCCTGGTTGGACTACCAGGATGCCACTACCAGATTATTGTATTGTCACGCAATTTACATAAATGTACCAAATTTCAAGTCAATCCAACAACTGGAAGTTGGTCGAATTTAACTTGCAAGATTTGATTACAAGATAGACAGACAGACAACGGGACAGGTGAAACTAAATAAAAGCTTGTAAAATAGATTAATTCTGAGTATGTACCTTAAATAAGTAAAATTTTTGTGGTACAGGGACAACATTCCATTCCACTATTCCACTAATTTCCACTATTCCACTTTCCACTAATTCCACTTGTTCCACTTTCCACTAATATTATAAATACGGAAGTTTGTAAGTCTGTTTGTTACCTCATCACGTTTATACCGCTGAAACGATTTAGAAAAAATTCGGTATAGGTACAGATAGTTTAAGTCCCGGGGAAGGACATAGGATAGTTTTTATCATAAACAAATTCTATATGGATGGAGCCACAGGCAACAGCTAGTTATAAGAAGCTTGAGGTTCTGGGTTCGATTCCCGGCCGGCGCAGATATTTTTATGAATAATACGAATGTTTGTTCTCGGTTCTTGGATGTTCTGTATGTTTTTATCTATATAAGTATGTTTATCCGTTGCCTAGTATCCATAGTACAAGCATTGCTTAATTTGGGACTATGTCAATTGGTGTGAAGTGTCCGATGATATTTATTTATTTATTTATAAATATTTTCTTAAGGTAACAGATACAGACGTGTTAGAAGAGACATCGGCGTCAGCCTCCCCGTAGCACTCAAAGTTCTCCACGTCGGAGATAGAGTTCCCCGGGCTTGAGTCCGCGGCCGCTTCCGTCGGCGGCTCCGACCCGTTCTGGAACACGAGAACACATGGGGTTACAAAACATGAAACATGACACATGCGAAAGATATATCTACCGAGTAGGTACTTAATTGTGTTTGCTAGTTAGTTTAAAACAAATCAAAATAACTAAACAAACCAAAATTTGACAAAACTAAAAATTACAAATTAAAAATACCCTGGAGATCGCTCACTTGGGGCATTGTCCCCAGGACGGAGGCCGCATTGCCCCTCTGCACCGCCAAACTTAGGCGCTGGGCAAAGAAGGTACCAGCCCTATGGTCTCCTGAGATGCCGAAGAGCTTGTCCGACACTTCTTTTACAACATTTTTTGTGTCGGACGACCATGGGCCCAAAGTTTCTATTGCAAGTGCCGCAAATATGTAGTTGATCGAAAGAAATGCGTATTTGTGCCACTTAATAGTTTGGGCCTGCTCTGCGGCGGACCCAGCCTTCTGTCCAGAACCGTTAACGTGGGACGGAGCCAATGTTAACGGAGTTAATTTTGTTTTAATTAATTACTCGTATGTTATTATTATTATTATGTATTCTGTAAATGGACGAACCAAGTTGCAGGTTTTCATAGAATTTATTAGATTAGATTCGACAAAGATTAGTTAAAGCATATTTTGCGGGGTACAATTCCAATGAGTGTCAAGGACTAGCATGGTGGTTTGGAAAGGTAAGAATAACAATGCGATGGAGCATGAATCCGGTTTCTACCATGGCATTTTATTGTTTTACTAGATAATTATCTGTGGCTTCCAAGTCGTGAGTCTGAAAAAATATGTAATTTTGTTGTTTAAAATAATAAAACCCGCGACTATCCCAGAATTTTTTTAAATATAGGAAATAAACTGGAAGAACAAGCCCAGTAGTAAGAATAAGAACTCGGCTTTTTTTAAGTACTCTGTTATTTTCATTTTTTAAGCCTTGTGTCAAACCAACAACTTCGACGAATTTAATGATACTTATACATGTGAAATACGTATAGCCGTTTAGGTGCCAAAGAAATAGACATATTTATATACACTCGAAAAACATAACCCTCCTTTGACCAATCGGGTAAAAATTATTAATTGTTACATCAGGTTAAATAATGTAAATTTATTTGTTTTCTTTCCGCCGTTAGCGAATTTTTTTTAACATGGTTACAAATAATTCATTGTTTGAAACTTCAATACGGTGTTGACAGATTAAATAACTTAAACCCACCGACGTTTACAGTAAAGTCACAAAGATAATGCCTGTCAATCAAAACAGTTACAATTCAGATGCACTCAGAGATAAAATTTCAAAATTCATGATTTGTCATTTCCGTATTTGTTACCAACTAATACCAACCTGTGTTGTAATTTGTAAATGGGACACAAAAATGACACAAATTTAAGTTTTTTGATGAGATCTGCCGAAGTAGTTAAGTACCTATATCAAAGTACGCGGGTGGGTACTGTTGTACAACAAAACTGTGCTTCACTGCAAGTATCGTGTCCAAATGTATCGTTGAAATCATAAGTTGAAAGAGAAATATTACAAAAGACAATGTTCAAGGTAATGATTCTAAGCAGCTCTCCGAGTTATCATCCCTGAGGCCTTAGAGTCTAATGCACTTGAATCATAATAGTTTTGACCGCTTCTTTATGTCACACGGTATAAGTACCAGAGGCCTTATTGCCTAACGTTTCTGACACTCGCGATCGCAATAAAATTACAGCTTTTGTATGAAATATGTAAGTAGAAAGTGCAAAGATCCTCCATGTTCTAACAGCCTGTAGGATAGATGTGATGGTAATATTAGTATAGATGTAGTGGTACCTGTAGTGTTCTGGGCCTGGTGCCGGGCGAGGAGCGTGGCGACTTGGTGCGCTGCAGCAAGCTGGGCGCCATCATTTCCGGGGGCACCTTCAGCTCTGAAATCAAATGATACCACTTTATAGCAATTGTTGAAAATGAAAATGAAAATTGTTTATTTACTTTAAACTTAAGTCTATTTGACATCAGTGATTGGAACTTCCTAGTAGGTATGCAAACCTGTGTCAGGAAGCCCCGCTCCTCCATAGCAACAAGTCACAAGCTAGAGATATTAAATTTATAAGATGAATATCTAAATAATTACAATACTAATTTGTGTGTGTTATATTTTTTTTGTCATTGTTTTTGTTTATATTGTTATATTATTATTACAACATATGACACTACTACAAGGTAAGTACTGCTTGTAAATATACACAAGCATGATAGATAACCGTTGGGGGAGAAAAGCGCGAACCAGAAGACGAAGCGTTGGCAGGCCTCCCACTAGGTGGACTGACGACATCGTTTCAAAATAAAGAGTTTCCCTTCAGTACGTTTTTCTATCTTGCATTAAGAATATTTTCCTACCAAGTGGCGTTAAAATTGTCCAACCTGTATAATTAATAAGGTGTCGGTTTATTCTCCGAAAATTACATTACCTACGTACCTGTTACGTGCTCATTATTAAAATTAATTAGCTTTTTTATATTATGATTTAGATGCCGACTGTATTGAGGGTATTGTGCTTGAGTCAGATGTAAATCGTGAGTAAAAGATCGTGACTACAATTCGCATCTGTCTGACGGGTCTCGGGTATAAAATAGTGGCCACACCGCTGCTCAAAATATGGAGACTGGACGGAACCGCAGTGACGTGCCGTAAACGTCACGACTTTGCGTTGATCAAGTCGCTGCGATTCCGCACCGTCAGCGTATTTTGAGCAGTAGTGTGAGCGTAGAGGGCAAGTGATAAAATCGAGACGCTTACGGCACGTCACTGCTATTCCATACAGTACTTTTTTGTACTATTATCTATTTTGCGGTAGAGTCTCCGTATTTTGAGTAGTGGTGTGGCCGTTCCTTTATTATGGACAGGATGGTTAGAATGTTGATAGGCTCGAATACTAACGTGGATTGCAATAAGGGCTATAAAGTAGGAAATGAGGATTTCATATGGTCAAAACATGTTTATCTCGAGATTGATTAGGTATTTACCGTAGTAGGTAAAGACATCTCCATATTAATTTTTACCCGGAAAAAAAATACACTATACACATACATTGACTACTATAAATTTGATATAGCATATGCAGTGTGGATTTCTGCCTCATACTTGTAAACTGTAAATACATAAATCACAATACCAGTAATCGTGTAATTGCATCACAATTAACGATCGGCGACAAAACCACGATTTCCCATTTAATTATACTTCTGGTTACTAAAAGGTATATGTGGTAACAAGACAAGGATGAAATATAAATTTTATTTTAAATTACAGAATTCCGAAGTCTTAAGCTCTAAATTTAGGGTCATGAAAAATTATGTACGGATGATCTTTTTACTTACTTGTTCAAGAAAGATGTAACTTTTTAAATGAGAATATATTAAAATCCTGGGTTTCAACTCATCCCCGAATTAATTAAAGGCTAATTAAAAAGGAAAAATACGGTTCTATGCACTTTTGATACTGATATAGGCTATATAGCTGAGTTCTAATTGTTTAAGTATTTAAGTAATAAAACAGATTTTATAGTTCGAATACAACCCGGGTATTGCTTGAATGGTACATTGGCATTGTAAAGTACTTAATTATTTGAAATACCACGAAGCAAGTTAAACGAAATTACTATCGGATAAGCCAGCTATTTTAATTGTGTGCCTATTCACTTTCACGACCAAGAGAAAGTTTTTGGAAACCAAGTTTTATTTACTAATTGTAATTATGATGATGTCCTCCATGTCGTGTCTGACAAAGGCGAACCTTTAGGCTTGTTTATTATGTGCCCGAATACGGCTGGCAAAGCCAAACTTAGTCTTAAAGGTGCTATTACAGGGCGCGCAATGTAATTGACCACTATCATTATTACGTGTAAGTGTAGGAAGGTCTCGGAGTCTCGGATGGGTCTTTATAATAAGACTTTTAGAAGTTGGAATTTAGGGGTGGAAGGGGGGAGGCTGATAATACTCGCCAAGCTTGGCAAGTGGATTAGCGAGTGCAGTAAAGGATGTAAGGTTGCCGCCAAGGAGACGCTGCTGCTAATAATAATAAAATATATACCATGCTTGTCTCATTGCCACAATACCTGTAATCTTCTCGTATGACCCTTCAGCCGGTTTCTTTGAAGGGGGGGGGGGGGGGGGGATAGTATTCTATCGCCGGCGCCCACGGCAACCTGGTTAAATCGGCAGGTTCTTGGTGGATGTGCTTCCAAACGAAGTGAAGGTCTAGTGGCGAATATTTAGCGTTTTTGGAGCGTTAGTTTTTTGTCATTAGTGTTATTAAAAGAGCTAATGCTCAGGGTTGTTTTTTATGAAAATTTAAGACAATGCCGATACTGATGATTTAGCGTGATTAAAACTCTGACTTGTCTTTCCGTTGTGCTATTATTATTATTCTCCTCAATGGCGGCTTTTAAGGCTTGGGCCAATGTCAGTTATATAAAGATAAATATATTCTTCTTCACGTAGTACAGTGATTGTACACTGTTAAAATTTTTTGTAAAATTACAATTGTTTTACAAAACAAATATCAGCAAAATTCCAAATCAACGTATACTAATACAAAACATAACACAATTTGAGTAAAATTACAAGACATGTGAAGGAACTTACTATAATGAGTTGTAATTTTGGAAGCTTTATGCAATAACCCTACACGTATTGTAATTTTTCCTAACTGTTGGTGAATTTCTAATGAAAGGTTGTAAATTTACCAAAATTCTTTGTAATCCGATTTACAATACTTTTTTGTGATATTACGAATAAATGTTGAAACTCAAATTACTATGAAGTCATTAAGAATTTACAAATAATTTTATTATTTTTGTAACACAAATTTGAAAATTACAATACGTATTATAATTCTATCGAAAGTTTTTATTTTTCTAACACGTATTGTTATTTTCTAAAACTGTTGATTAATTCTGAACAAAATGATTTGAAAATAAGAATAACTCTTTGTATTTTGATTTACAATACTTTTTTTATGAAATTGCAAAAAAAGTTGAAACACAAATTAGTATGAAATCATTAAGAATTTACAAATAATTTTATTATTTTTGTAACTTAAATTTGAAAATTACAATACGTATTATAATTCTACCATAAGTTTTTATTTTTCTGACACGTATTGTAATTTTGTTAAACTTTTGATTAATTTCGGGCAAAAAGATTTAAAATTTACAAAAATTGTTTGTAATTTGATTTACTATACTATTTTTATAAAATTTTGAAAATATGTTGAAACTCAAATTAGAATGAAATTATTAAGAATCTGCAAACTATTTTATCATTTTTGTAACACAAATTTGAAAATTGCATTACGTATTGTAATTCTACCCAAAGTTTGCTACCATTCAACAAATGTTTTGTAATTTTTCGATAATGAGTTGAAATTAATTACGTTGTGTAGTACGGGAGTGCACCGATAGATGGCGCTGCTCCCTAAATAAACTCGCTAACGATGTGTAACCTTAGAATTGTGACTACCGCGGCTTACTTAACGTTTGTTGTCTTTTGTTAGGGACAGCATTATACTTGGTTGGCTGCATTCAAGTTATTGAACACCTTCCAATATAATTCTGAACATAGTACGATTCTGATTGCAGTACGGTCTTGCTCGAAACGCCTGCTGTTCTCCGAGTGAATACTATAAAACCACTCAGTTGTAAGTGAAGTTTGCCTAATAAACCGTATAATTATATTTGTCGTTTCCGTCGCATCGTCAACCCCGTTCTAGTTGTAAATTTACAACACATCATTTTGAAATTGCAAACCATTTTCAAAAGAATTTGTTTGGCAAAATTACATTATTTGTATTGTAATTTTGCTAAACGAATTTCCGATAGTCGTTTGGTAAATTTCAACAAATGTTTTGTAATTTTTCAATAATGAGTTGAAAATTTACAACACATCATTTTAAAATTGCAAACCATTTTCAACAGAATTTGTTTGGCAAAATTACATTGTTTGTATTGTAATTTTGCTAAACGAATTTCCGATAGTCGTTTGGTAAATTTCAACAAATGTTTTGTAATTTTTCGAAATTGAGTTGAAATAAATTGTATTGTAAATTTACAAAACGGAATTATATTTTTACTTTATTGTTGTGCGTAAAAACTTCCAACACTTTCTTTGTAAAATTACTACAGAAATTTTTAACAGTGTATAGTTTTTGCAACTTGATAGCAAAATTCCAAAAACCACGCGGAGACAACTTGCGCATTAAAAAATGTCAGACACGAGAGTAATATCCAATTTTGTGATCACTGTTAAGGTTAATCGCCGCATAAAACACTATCAAAATTATACTTCAACTAGCCAAAGAAGCAGAAATACCAAAATTAGACATGGTACACATCCGCCATGTTCGAATGCCACAAATCGAATCCCCGTTGTGCTATACTCGTAGTAAACTTGGGACGCTAATGACGTTTGACCGCGGGGTCAAAACGCTCGAATATTCGCCCCTAGGTCTATGGTAGAGCCTACGAATGCGAAGGCCTATGTACAGTACTTCAGTGGACGTCCTATTATTGATATGATGATGATTAAAATGTTAAGCCATATGGTGGCAAAGGAAATTCCTGGTCAATTGGTTAGAAAATAATGCCCACCCCACAAAGCCTGTTGCAGCAGCTTACAGTAACACATCAGCAGCCTCGCCAGCACCAGAATTCCTTGCCACCAGTCTTCCAACACTCGCAAAGCTTCCAATGCACCACCACCACTCCGTAGTACCACTACTACTCCTGACAACCTTAGCGTTTCAAAGTCTGGCATTTAGACAATTACTTCGTCAAATTCTTTGTTTTTTAACAGTCCCTTGTCTTGTTGTACTGATGGTTACAGGTTTTCTCCTTTTCTTCTTCATATACGGAGTTAAATGTCTTAAAAATCTGGCATTCTAAAAGACTTAGGTAAAGTATCTTCGTTTATCATTGTTCGTTTTATCAACAACAGAAATGTTCTTGGTATTTTCTTCTTTATATTTTTTCTGGCTTTAGTGTCTCTTCGATATTATCATGATATCGTTTTGTCGTCAACTGTGCTTAGTATTTCTTCTCTTTGTATTGCTTTCCGGTTTTATTTAGATCTTTTAATAATAAGTCGATTATCATCCTTTATACATTTTAAAGTTATTGTATTTCCAATGGTATCGGTTTATTTATTGCTTGCCAATATACGGGTGTAGTCAAGCCACAATTGCTTTGCATTTATGCAAATGTGATAAGAAACTGTGTTTATAGCGCAAACGGTACTACGTGGTATACATAAATCCCGTTACTTTATCACGCGTGGACGAATTCTTGGATTTTTCTTTTACCAATCAAGCAGAGCATTGTCGCATAAGTATAGGTAGACGTCCGAGTGCTGGTTATATTGTTCCAGCAGTTGCTGTCTTTAATTTTATTTCATTAGCATAAGAGGCGAAAGTCGGGTGACATCTATTAGGCATTTGCATAGGTATCAAACACTACGACATATTTAACTCTGTATGCTATTTTAGCCAATCCAAATGAGACAAAACTTAAGACTTCAGAAAATTTCTTAAACAATGCAATTTTTTTACGATGCTTCCGATTTAATCTTTGTAAATATTTAATACATATCTGCCACTCTTAACTGGTAAAGTTTCTCTTTAGGTACTATAGGTAAGGTATATAACATGTTTTCAGTACACGTGTCAGGCTTGCGGTCAGATTTATTTCTCACGTGTCAGATTAAACAGCAGCAACCTTAAGTGGAGAATTCATGTGTATTTTAATGCGTATGATTAATTTATGATGAAATTTCAATTCCAGACCTATTGAAGCGTATTAGATAGGCTTGTATCACTTTTCATAGGCTTCAATTACTGTATACACATAGTAAAATTATATACACAGACTCTGAACCAGATTCACGCTATCTGCACAGCTATCTTAAATATTTAATCACACATGGTTGCACGCGACTTGAGAGCAGATCCATTGATACGTAGACGCCAGGGAACTTTGTCGCACTCAACTGTACTGGTTAGTATACTAAGCACTTCCAGCTTGTAGATTCCACACACGCAAGTGAAAATGCCGACGAACGTTTCCACTCTAATTACCAGTTTTTGTTTAGAATAGTTTTAAATCAAATGAAATCTTTAAATAAACATTTGATAGAAATACTTTTCAATATTGGTTACGTAACTATGAAGATTTCAATATGCCACGCCACTCCTTGTTAAAACGTTCACATCACCATATTGGAATGCCAAGTTCTGCCTGAACCAATTGTGTAAACTTTCTTTTACGCATCCACAAGATAAATAATATACAATGCACTGTCAACACGTTGTTTACGTTGTCACCTGACACAATACATGAAGTCATCGGTGTTTTAACAAATATCTGGAACGTTCTAAGGATATTTACGATTAAAGGTACCGGTAAGACCGGTGAGGCTCACCCGCCTCAGCCAACTGACCCTGCATCGCTTCACTGCATGTTTTATGCAACTTACATCGCTATTATAGTTAACTATCGCACAAAATGAAGCTGCAAAAAGGCGATATTGTTAAGTTATTGCGAGTGGCCTCAAAGCGTTGTGAAAGTTACGGTAACAAATGGTAAACATCGTCACGACGCTGTCACATTTATGGAAGAAAATGAACGGGACACTACTCAAAGTGACATTTTTGCCGAGCACTTTAAATCAAGTATGTATGTGGATAGATACCGATGTGTTGTGACAGGAAGCTTAGCAGGGGCCTAACGGTACAGTAATAGTACATTATGTAATCGATAAAGTCGGAATACGACGGCCTCCGAAGCATCAGTCAATGATTGTATTTAATGAGTGACATTTTCGTATCCATTAACTTGAACTTTATTACTTTGTATCAAATGTCAAAACGGCTGTGCGGTGGGTACTGAAGTTAATTAAGAGAGCACGATATAGGAACTTTTCCGATAAAATGCGATGAAATTCCACTATGCATATGTAACTACATCTGTATTTTCTTTGTTGTCTACAAAATTGCTACAATTTAACTCAAATTGGTTCAGTTCATCATCATTCCAGCCTATAAATATACGTCCCACTGTTGAGAACAGGCCTCCTTTCTTTCAGAACAAGAGGGCTTGGGACATAATTTCCACGCGGGCCCAGTGCGGATTGGGAACTTCACACCCAACATTGAATTGCTTCGCAGGTTTGTGCAGGTTTCCTCACGATGTTTTCCTTCACCGCAAAGCTTGTGGTAAATTTCAAATGTAGTTCCGCACATGAATTTCGAAAAACTCAGAGGTGCGAGCCGGGGTTTGAACCCCTGTGCTTGAGAGGCGATAGGTCAAACCACTAAGCCACCACGGCTCTTTCACGGCCTTTTTTTGGTTCAATTAAATAGAGACAAATTCATCAGTTAACCTACAAGAGTGTAACTCTTATTTTACCTACCTATGCAGCCATGGCTACTTAACCTTTTTTTTTAATGGGTCATGAATGTGTCGTTAACAATAGTGTAGCGGGACAGCCATTGATTATCAACAGCATTAAAGCTTGAACACACAGAGAGCGGTGGCGGAGCAGTGCGGAGGTGGTACTGAAGGGCTACTCCGAAACACCAAATTCGAAGTTCGTATCGTACCGTCCCTCTCACTCTCGTATTAAGTAACATAAGCGTAGGCGGGATGGTACGATACGAACTTCGATTTTCGAATTTCGTGGTAGCCTTGCTGGTTGTAATATTCGAGCTAACATGAAAGAGGGCGCACAGAATACCGCGCGGGAAATAAAAATAAGTGTGGCGCAGTATTCTGAGTATCCTCCTTCATTTTAGCTCGATCGAACATTTATTACAACCGGCATCGTTTCCGCGCGCCGCGCCGCACAGCTCCGCGTGTGTTTCTTGCTTTAAAATTAAAATGGTCAAAAATTAATAATAATTTTGTATTAGACCCGTGGGCCGCAAATTGAGTGTACAGACTGACCAAGTTATCTATGAATTGAACAAGTTTTATGCCGTTCGCATAAAGTGCAGCTTTGTTCGGTCTGATGTCTGATTCACAGATAAGTTGGCCAGTTACCTAGCAGTATTAAAGTTGTGTTAAAGGAGAACTAAAGGAGAAGCAGTATTAAAGGAGAACTCAACTCTCGGCGTATGTAGGAAGTCGTGATTCCTCAAATTGACACATTATTTTTAAGGGCGCTCCACACTTAGTCCGCGAATCACGGCGCGATTTCGCGGAGCGAACTTGCCGCGAATTTAACAACGACTCTACACTCGCCCGCGTCTCGTACTACGTCGCGTTCGCGCTTCGCGCTCCCTTTGACGCGGGACAAAAACTGACAAAAATTGGGGAACAAAGCGCGAAACCGCGAAGAATATGCGAAACGGCTCTACACTTAGCGTTCGCGCCCCTTCGCAGCCATTGCGCGCGATCCGCGGGCTAAGTGTGGAGCGGGCTTTACACATCTGATTGAGTCTGTATTCTAAAGCCGAGTTTAGACTTGCAAGAAAAATCGTGCAAGTTGCATTACATTGCGGCGTTCGATTGACTACTACAAACTCAATGGCTTTACGGCCTCGCAATGTAATGCAACTTGCACGATTTTTCTTGCAAGTCTGAACTCGGCTTAAAACTGTTTTAAGAATATACGACACGTAAATTTAAATAATAATTCCGGGAAAGTGTAAATTTGCTGCACGTGTTTATATCACGGTACAACCTCATTCCAACCAATTGGTAAAAGTAGGAAAATTGTTTCCTCGCTCGAGACTTTCCGATGACTGGATTCGTTTATAGAGTCGCAGATAGACTTGTATGCTAACTTTATTTAGGTAACGCCCCGAGACTTGAAGTAAATGATTACACACAGTGCCGGTTTTAGCACTTCCGCGCCCGTGGCGAGATTTCCACAGCGCCTCCAAATTTTGGGAGTTTTCTAGAAGGTATAGGCTTCAGGCGCCCCCTTTTTTTTCGACTGGATGGCAAACGAGTAAGTGGGTTTCCTGATGGTAAGAGATCACCACCGCCCATAAACATCTGCAAACCTAGAGGCCTAAGATTACCTCAAGTGCCAGTAATTTCACTGGCTGTCTTACTCTCCACGCCGAAACGCAAGAGTGCAAGCACTGCTGCTTCGCGGCAGGATTAGCGAGCAAAATGGTGGTAGCAATCCGGGCGGACCTTGCACATGGTCCTACCCTTGAAGTCCAGCGCCCTGGGCGGCCCCCTCACCGGTCTCTACCCTAAAGCCGCTACTGATTAAGAAGAAGAAGAATAAATTTATTTGCCAAAATTCGACACACCAAAAAAAAAAAAACACAGTTAAAAATAAGACAACCTTATTACATAATCTTAAATAATAATAAAAATCACACACACACAGCTACATGAAGAACTGATTGCATAAAAGGAGATTGAATGAAATGAATGAATGAATAACATGAAACTACCGTGAGACTCACTCATATTAAATGATATGGTAACGGATAACTCACGTCTCAAATCGAGTTTAGCTCGACATGTTTCGGGTTATTTCGAAACCCTTCTTCTAAGGAGCACGCGACTATTAAACTCACATGTCGAGCTAAACTCGATTTGAGACGTGAGTTATCCGTTACCATATCATATGAATGAATAACATGTTGCTGTGTGCGTGACCTCAGCTCTGGTGACGCTACCTATACTTGCAAGTCTACCTCTGCTGCGGATAAACTCAATTATCGTAGTGCTAACTGTTCTGCTTGTTAGCGATAGCGATTTACCTAACCACCTGGATGCGTTTTTACGATTGCAAGTAATTGCTATCTTATATTTTATACCTTTTTATTTACTTCGGGGATCTCGGAAACGATTTTGATAATTTTTGGTATATGGTCGTATCTCAGAAAACGCATGATTTCGAGTTTCGAATTTCGCTTAGGTAGGTAGTGCCATGAGAGCTGAAGTGAATGACTACAAACACACACAGCTAGAACATGTCGTGAATTGACAGCAGGTTTTTGACATTTTACTCATTCATTTCATTCATTCTCCTTTTATGCAATCAGTTCTTTCTGTAGCGGTGTTTGTAATCCAAAAGAAGAACAGCGCCGCAATAAATGTTTTCTTTCTTTCTTTCTTTCTTTAATCATTCACTTCAACTCTCGTGGCACTAGGTACCTATAAGACAAAGAACGCAAAGAGTAATAGGCACAAACTTCGACATCTTTTAAACATTGTGTGTTTAACTTAGCAGGTTGGATACTAGTTTTCCGTTTGTCACCGTTTTAAGTACCCAAAACGGTGACAAACATAAGCTCCTAAACTTTAGGCTTTTAAGCTTGCACGCATTAATAGCAGGAATGGAAAAGTGGCGACATCGTGGATGGTAATAACACAAAAGATAACATTTCTGCTCCTTTAAGCAGTTTGGTAAAAG
This sequence comes from Choristoneura rosaceana, assembly GCA_037349165.1. Lineage (NCBI taxonomy): Eukaryota > Metazoa > Arthropoda > Insecta > Lepidoptera > Tortricidae > Choristoneura > Choristoneura rosaceana. The sequence continues at coordinate 11,469,657 of JAZBNJ010000041.1, read as the reverse complement.
CCGTTTCTCTCGCAAGACAGTTTGGCCAATAGCACCGCCGTATTGGGAAATGTAGCGTTGACCAAATAGAGCGAGAACACACGCTTCATTGTTAACTAGGCGCCAGCGAGCTGACTGCACTGGCAGCCTTGGCTGGTGGTCTAGTGAAGGGTTGCCATAAGTGTGGGGACGCAGATCGGGACAATTAAAGAAAAAACGGCCAAGAGCGTGTCGGACACACCCGAAATAGGGTTTCGTATTTAGCCATTAAGTAGGGGGAGTCCGGGAGACTTGGACCCCATTTTACTCTTATGCCGCTAAAGTTGTAACCGTAAGTGGCAGTAACCCGATTTTTGGTATGTAGACGTCATGGCTAAATAGGTATCGCTAGGTGTTATTGAAATGCTAATAAAAAATAATTACAATTTTGGCATTTTTTTTTTTTAGACATAGACATAGACATAACTTTATTTCGACATCAAACTTACAATAATACATAATTTACAGAAAAGATAAATATTTCGTGATGTCGAAAAGGAATTGACTCAGCACATGCTGCAGTAAGTATATGCTGCCTACTACAGCAAATTTTGCATTTTTGAATTTGGAATATGGCTCAAGTCTCCCCAACCCATGGGAGAGTTGATCAGGAGATGCGGGAGATTTGACCATATATTTATTTATTAGATAAAATAGCGAAAAACATTATTATTTAATTAAAAATATTTATTCTAAAAAAAGAACTCTGATGTGTTTAAAGTGTGACTCAATTAGATTACATTTTTGATTATAATCTACTACTACAATGTTAAACATAAATTAACTCAATCTAATACCTTTAAACGAGCAATTCTTTTATATATATTATCAGAAACCCTGAAATGGCGCCAACAATTTCGACGAAATTTGGTATGTAAGGGTTTTTGGAGATAAAAAATCGATCCAGCTTGGTATTATTTCTGAAAAAAACGCTTGGTACCGAGTTTTAGCTCGAGCGGAGCTCGGTCACCCAGATACTGAACTTATTAAAAAATCTTATAAGAGATAAATGGTTAATATAATGGATACCAAAATCACATAAATTCGAAGCAATAAATTTAAACGCTGTGCGGAGGAATAAACCATATGGTCATGTCTCTCTGCTACTACCACTACTACATTGATCAAGTCTCCCGCACCCCCCTTTCCTTCAGTTAAGTGATTATTTCTCTAAATTCTTACATCGAATGTTTAAAACGCTCATTGTCGGTAAAACTATAATAACTAGTCAATATGATAAGATAAAATAACAGCACTCGCTCATTACTGCATTTGAATAGCGTAAAATTACAAAAATATTTTTTTTTTTCACTTTTTGGTAACGGAAACATGTATACTCCGTTTACTACTAAACCGCACTAATGGCGGCTAATATGGCGGCGCTACTAGTTGAGTCTTGTGTATGAGTACAACACGAGCTATCAGTGGTGCCGGTGGCGCGAATTTTGAATTAGATATTCGAAATGGTTCAAGTCTCCTACCTGGACAAGTCTCCCGGACTCCCCCTACGTAAAAATTAAGTCATATTTTTCTAAGGATTTCGTATTTTGTGTGGAATATTCCAAGTTTAGGTATATTTTATAACTTAGGCTGCTATTTACTCTTAAACTACTAATAATTCTCAAGAAAACTTAACCGATATAGTTTTCCTTTGATATACTTGCTACCATCCTGAATTTTTTCGAATTTTTCCACCCACCGGTTTAGATTTTAGAAGGGGGCTCGATTTTAATGAAAATTTGTACTTTAAAGTTGAATATTTTGCAAACTAATCACTGAATCGAAAAATTGTTTTAGTAACCCCGTAATGGTTTTAGAAGACCTATCCAACGATACCCCATAATAAAAGGTTGGATGAGAAAAAAAAAATTACCCCTAATTTACGTCTATGGGAGGTACTACAAAATTATATTTTAAAATTTTTAATTATACTATTTTGTCAGCATACTTTGCATATACATTCGTGCAAAATTACAGCATTCTAGAGTTGATAGTCCCTGAGCAAAGCCGCGAACGGAAGGACAGACAGACAGACAGACATGGCGAAACTATAAGGGTTCCGTTTTTGCCATTTTGGCCCCGGAACCCTAAAAAGGAAGCTTTATTACAACAATAGGATTAGCCCTTGCGTAAACACAAAACAACTTTTACGACAGTCATTCAATACCAGCAACCCGCCATTCGGGTTCTCTGTTCGTCCACGCTTTTCGGGTGCGTCCCAAGATATATAAAAACGTTCGATATATTTTCATATTATATAACGTTCATTATATATAATTACGATGTATAACATGAAACACTATAATTTCAATAAGTTTAACGTTCGATCAGTATAACAATTGTTTTATATACTTTCATAAGAAATAACATGTTTATGGGCTAAATTCATATGATATAACATACATAAAGTATACCGCTCATAATACGTAATAACTTTTTATATAACATTAAAATGATATAATATCAAGTGATATACTTTGTTTCTAAAATACTTGTTAAACTTTTAAATTTTAAAACCAGAAAATTTTAAAATTTATCAACCTTTAATTTTTGTATTTAGAAAATTTACTCCAAAATTTGTGCGAGCTAGCGAAGCGAGCGAGCAAGACGGTTCGGAGCAGAAGCGACTCGGATAGGTTAGGTTCAGAAGGCTAAGGCGGGAGCGAAGCGGAGCGTAGCTCCCGCCTTAGCCTTCGGTGTTAGGTTTTTTTTTATAGCAGCGAGGAAACCGCAAAAGTGGAATAAAAATAAACAAAGAATACACAATAAATTAATCGACAAATTTATTCAAAAATAAACATAGCTATATTTTTTTAAGATTAAACATGAAGCGATTGCTTTTAGGAATTCACATTCGGAATACTCGGTTTTATATTTTTGTTATTACGTTTATATTTTTGAGCGTTATATTTTCCGTTGTAAGATTAAATGAATGTTATATGTTTTGGTTGTTAGAAGTTGTGAATATTATATTATTTTATCGTTATACTCAAAGTATTTATTTCCATAGATCGTTATATATAATGTAATTATATATTTTATCATTATATATTATGAGCATTATAGCAAACGTATGTTATATTTAAAAAAATAGAGAAAGTGAAGTTATATATAATGAATATTATATGTTTTGTTTTTATATATTCTATTACTTACCCACGCTTTTCGCTACAAAGTGAAAAATGCACGTTATCTGCTATGTTATGTATGTAGCTTAGTTAGTTAGTCGTATTTATCGTAGGCTATTATTATTTACCAAGTTCAGCTACCCAGTCATTAGGGTTAATAAATAAGTATGATTTTTAAACCGGGACCATTCGCTTATCGCCTGGAACGCCGGGACACCATGCTTCAAACCGGGAGACCCTAGTTTAGTGATGCCTGTCAATTAGCCCTCAGTAACTAAAACATCTTTAAAAAATTCTTCATAAACTTCTCATATGACTACCGAACGACATTAACATTTTAGTTAAATACTTTACGTTTGCTGCTTTTTCGAAGCTGTCTCAACAATTTCGTAGCATTGACATAGATTCGAAGTGTTTTTAAATGGTTCCCATTGATCTCTGAGGCAGTAAAACAGTGCGCAGCTGTGGTCGCACGCAGTGCCATCAACCTGGGCAGTTGCGCAAGCGCACAACTACTGGTGGTTTTCAGTGTTGCCACCTCAGATATTTTTTTACCCTAACGCTACGCGAAAATACCCCAAATTAGGAACTTTGTTTATTTTTTACCCTAACATTTTTTTAAAATAAAAACAAAGCAAATAAATGCGATTTATTAATAAACTAATAGCTAAACTACTATACCGTTTCGAAACATTCTTGGAATTCATCCATAGTCTTGACTTCTATGTCAGCTGCAGTATTTTTTTCTTGAAATCGTACATTTTATTCGAAAACTTTTACCCTAAAAATACCCTAAGTCATTTTATTTCCCAAAAAATACCCTAAACGCGTAAAAATATCCTAAATTTAGGGTAAATTACCCTAAGGTGGGGACACTGGTGGTTTTGGACACGTACAGGTCTAGTGAATAATGTTGTTCCATCGTATTTTAGTCGGACAAGTTCGTATTTACCTTGCTTTGTCAATTAGCTTCAGTAAACTTCAGTAAGCTAGTGACAGCCACGACCAAAAATAAGTTTTCGTCATAAATCCATACTAATACCTATTATAAATCTGAAAGTGTGTGTATTTGTATGTTTTTCCGTTTTCCACGCCGCCACACGGAGCGACGTGATTTTTGGCATAAGTAGAGATAGTTTATGGGCCTGAGAGTGACATAGGGTATTTTTTATCCCGGAAAAATGCACAATTCCCGAGGGAACAGCGCGCGATAACCGAATTCCGCACGGACGAAGCTGCAGGCGAAAGTTAATAAATTTAATAATAGAAACTTTTTTGCTGTTTTTTTTTACAGGCATGGACAGCATAGTCCCTGTTCGCAACAAGTAAAGCAAGTCATATAGAAGATATAAAATATAAGATTGTTTATGTACCTACTTAAGTTATTATTGATATTACTATAAACCGAAACTCTTTAGAAATTGAGATTCAGTAAGGTACCAGGCACATTGAATTGTACTTGGGCCGGCCACTGAAATCTCTAAATTAAGACTACTTACGTAATTTTTATACCAACGTGATAAAAATATTAATTAAAAAGCCTATATCCACATTTTATCATCTACCTACATAACACATAACATTGCCTAGCGCCACTGATGTGCTCTCATGTGGCTGACGCTGACGTAGCCGATTTTTGCCCCCAATACGAGCGGACACACTCTCCACAAGTCAGTAACCATCCAAAATAATTAAACTGGATAGCTAACTACATTTAAATTAATAACTAATTAAATTACTTACTTTGAAAAACCTTTGTAAAGTTTCATTGACCCTGAACGATAACTGGTGTCTAAAATAGTGAAACTTTATAAGTATTTCTTTACGCAATGGCTGCAAGTAATAACTTGGGCAAAATGCATGTTCGTGAGGTTAACGCCTTATTGCGACATCTAGAAGCCTTTTGTCGACAAAATAAGAAACTTACTCAGGATACGGATTTTTGATTAATTAACAATTTCTTTGGTTAAGTAAATTATTTCGATCAAATCAGGGAGGACGTCGGGTGGTTTAAAAAGTCAAAAGGCTATAATTTATCCATTTAATTTAAGGTTTGAATTAACGGTCAAATTGTAACACATGTTTCTCGGTATTTCGAACACAAATGGACTAAAAATACCTAGAGGTACATTTATTAGCGGTATTTACTATGTTTTTAGTATAGAAGTTAACACAATTTTAAATAGTTTCGTTGTTTCATTTAAAAACGTGTGCAAATTTTATCGTTAAGTTTCAAACGTTAAAATAAATGGAGTATAGTGAGTGTAAAGGAGGCAATGAAGGTTTTCACAGAGGCGAAATATCGCTAGATGGCGTTAGTATCGTGAGGTCCGTTTAACGTTTGACGTTTGCTTGAGATTGGCTCATTTAGTTTTTTAACCAATCACGAGCAAACGTCAAACGGACCTCACGAAACTACTCCAATTCAATAGAATCTAACAATCCTGTAGACACTTCCAGCCTACTAATATGAACACCGGGCTGCCTAAGGCTTTGTGATGTGACTATTATTCTTTTTTGATTCCTTTTAGATGATAATTGCAACAACAGGGACATATATAATCAAGCGTGCCCACGTTAGGGTGTGTTAAATGTGTAGAAAATTGTTAGATTCTATTGAATTGTACTTAAAAACATCTAGCGATATTTCGCCTCTGTGAAAACCCTCATTACCTCACCGACAAGAGCGCAACTCTCAAATGATGATTAACAATGCCTGGCTGAATAAACATCATTGTCCAGAAAGTAATTTGTGTCGTCGATTAAATCAACTATTAAAAAATTATGACATGAAAAGATATCTTTCTCAATCGTTAAAACATTAAACGTCCGTGCATTCATAAAAATAACAGAGAGAAAGACGGACAACAACAGATCCTATAAATCAGAGAATAAATTTCCGATGACTCGAAACGCGAAGCTTGATTTACTTAACTGGTTCCCTATAACGAGACCAAACAGCTAAAGGTAATCGACATTTATAAAATATCCTTAACAAATTATCGATTCAAGTTTATTCTCGTCAATTCAATCCCTGTTTCAATATAGAAACATTATAGTCTGGTTATACCGGACGGATGTGTGGACGTGATACACATACCGTGGTGGCTTCCGCCATGGTTATGAAGTAATGACACCGGAGAGATATGAAAAAACTCGCTTACCGAAAGTTGGAGTCCTCCGTTCTTGTTAGCAGGTCTTGGAATCTGCAACGAAGAAAATTATGTTATTGTTTCTGAGAAGTAGTAACGATAAATGTACGAGTCCGTTTTGTTTAGTATGTGTAGTTTAAGTCATAGCCGTAACATCTTTTAATTTTTTTTTTTATACGACTGGAAGGCAAACGAGCAAGTGGGTCTCCTGGTGGTAAGAGATCACCACCGCCCATAAACATTTGCAACACCAGGGGTATTGCAGATGCGTTGCCAACCTGGAGGCCTAAGTTGGAATACCTCAAGTGCCAGTAATTTCACCGGCTGTCTTACTCTCCTCGCCGAATCACAACATTGCAAGCACTGCTGCTTCACGGCAGGATTAGCGAGCAAGATGGTGGTAGCAATCCGGGCGGACCTTGCACAAGGTCCTACCACCTGCATATTACTTATGTTGCTTATGTATTGTCATTAACAATAAAGATGTCACCAGGGTGTAATCTCTTGGGCATTAGGTAGAGTGTCGAGCATTCGGACGTTTACTTTATTTTTTGACAAGGTGTAACAAAAAAAAATCCGGAATATTTTAACCAGTAGTGGGATAAGGTCGCCAAAATACTCTTGAAAGATTTTGGATGCACTTTGAGATTGACTTGACAGAAAGTTTCATTAGGTACATTTAGCTCACGCGTTCAAAGTGTGACGTCATCTTGAATAAAAACTTCTGGTGAAAATATTTGCAGGGGCGTTTATTTGAACTTACTCAACCACTGAAAGAAATAATATGACAGTAATCATTTACGAACTTATAAATGTGTTACCTTACGGCGAATTACATGAGGACAGGAATTATCGGGCCGTTCTTTATTGTCCCATTTTTCGGGTCAACAAATACTCGGTAGCACATTAAACGCATCCAATTTGTAATATCTTGTATTGTTAAGCCGAAATTAGTGTTATTTTTGCATCCCGAATCAAATGCCTGCATTCAGAAAGCTATAATTCTGAATCGTGAAGTTGCGTGCCAGTTGAAAGGTCAGGGAAGCGAACTGCCATTTCTGACGTCGAAAACCATTCTGAGATTAGACACACCCTGTAACTTTGGATAAAAGCCATCGCCGTTCGATACAGAAGTTACCATAATGTGAATGTTTGCCAATCTTTGTTTGTGGATCGTGTTGCAAGCAAATTGGACTAATAACAGCAAGGCCAGAGTTTTATAGTCGGTAACCGAAAACGGAAAGATTTTGATAGTAAATAATAATGCATTTGCGATGCTAATAATGCTAGATTTTAATCCTGTTTTGAGATTGCATGCTAATTTCACCTTGCATCAACCGGTGTACAATTAGATAGAGCATTCGTTACAAGTAGTTTTATTTTATATCTACATCTTACGCTTAGGCTTCTTCGACAGAGAACTAAGAAAGATTAGTCTGTTTCCTATCCCGCAGAATTTTCTAAAAATCTTTTAATACACTTTTATGATATTTAAGGCATAGGCTTGTCAAACTTTAATCCTAGTTTTAACTTTTTGACTGAGCGTTGTTTATCCAATCAATGAGTTACGTATACTAAGTAATACTTTATTGAATGGTGTTTATTTTTTACCATTGAAGAAGGCGTGTACAATTCTGAATTATGTTTCTGTCATCAGGTTTGTGAAAGTGAATTATTAATAACATTGTACTTGTAGCAAGTATAGATGTCAATATTTAAGCCGTCTTGACTTTGCTAGAGTTCCACGTGTTCCTTAATCTTCTCTAATCCACAGTCACGTTCATAACACATACGAGTATCGTCTTAAATTAATAATGATACATAATTAGCATATGCGTGCAAAGAAACGGGCTACAAAACCAGTAATGCGATTAAAACAAAGCGAATTAGACTGCGTGCGTCTTGTAAATGTGTTTTCTATTCACTATTTAGTTCCTCTTCAATGCATTTGTTTTCCTAATTTCTAGCACGCAAAAATTACTTGTCTTTACTTATAGAACAGTCTAGAACACTCTTAACCAATTAGTTATGCATGTGGTGCTTTGATAACATCATTGACGGTTGTCTTTTGAGTGTTGGCGACTTTTGTTTGACGTAGAATGTGTTTTTAACGAATCACCGTAGATTGATAGATTTATTTATTACCTTTTGAAAAAATACATTATAAACAAATGTCCGATAGTTATAAGAAATTAAAAACAGGAATATAAATCTATGTCAAATTTAAGAAATAGGAACAATCAATTAAACAAACAAAAACAATAAAATAATTTCAAGGCATTAAAATTAAACATAAAATTAAAAATTAGTTCACAAAACAGTGAAAAACAAGAGTACATACAGAAATAAAATACCTAAGTACATAAAAAATAAAAATGAAATGCAAATATCAACATAAAATTTCACTATACTACTCTTTTAAAGAGTACAGTGACTTGCCTAAAAGATATTTTTGGCTAAACCATTTATGAATTATATATAAACCAGTCTAGATTATCTAAGGCTCAAACAAGTACCTCCAAGGTGTATCATTATATGCGCCGCAAGACCTAACGGTGCATTACTGATACTAGGAAGTGCACACGCAGTTACTGATTTGGCTAAATGTTAATTAAAGCATGCTTCGAGAAATGCTAAGTACAGGCAGACATTATGTAACCTTTAATAGATTACCGGTTCAGAAATTATGATTGGAATTGTCAGTTTGTGTGTAAAAATAATTGGAGGTGAGTCTAAACCCATTTTATCTACTGCATAAACTTTTACAGGACTCACTTATGCCTTATATTATAATTTAATATCAAGCACCTCACATTAAATTAAAAAAACTAAAAACAAGTAAATTAAAACCAAGGACTTAATCCCAAAAAACATAATACTAAATATCAAATTGACTAGTTTGATTTTTATGTAATTGGAAAGCTAATAATAAATAATGAGTTCAGAAAACAATTACGAACAGTATCACAGGTTTGGACATGACTGATAAGGCTAAAGATATGCTATCAAAGTCATTTTACGTGACACATAGCTAGGAAAAGATGACTCGATAATTAGACAGCTGATAAGTGATTGCTAGAAAAAAATCAGCCATCGTCATATTAATGGTGTAAGATCTAACTAACAAATGAACGTCCTATCCTAAGCACGAACAGAGAAGTCAAAGTTAAAATATTTCTTAAATGTAGGTTTATAACGTAAGCACTTATGAATGTCAAAAAATCATTTTTTTTTACATAAATTGCAATGATATTTAACAATATAAAATATGACATTGAGATTATTTCGTGGTTTAATGATTATTATTGTATTTTGTATCCTTTTGTCCGTTTAGTGCAAATAAGACATGAAAATCGCAAAAGTTTCAAAAACTGTAAAAAAGAAATTAACATTACAAAATATGAGACAATGCTCGTGCTCCTACTCTGGCTCTATGTTCTTTTAATATAAATGCTATTTTACTGTAATAAAGTTAAACTAGTTATTGCTTAATTTCTAGAAAATCAAAGGATTCGACGTAATTTAATTTTTCAATTTCTATACTATTAAAATGCCATTAAATGCTAAACTCATCAGACAGTTATAAAGCCATGAAATGTTTCTTTACGAGCACAGAATTATGTCGGTTCTCTAATTTATCGCCGAAAATTGTTTCGCCGAATATTACTTCCCAACCAACTTTTCGCAGAATTTCATTTCGCCGAATGATCACTTGCCAACTTATTAAAATGTATAGTTTTATTTCCCAACCTCACACTTACCAACTGTACGTTTGGCCTATTTATTATAAAGTCACTTTTCAAAATGCCGATTTTCGGTTAGTAGAATGTTTTGGTTGGCGTAATATTACTTTCGTCGTACAATGTTTCCCAACTGTTTTATTGAATAAGGGCTTCGTTTAGTAACTAGGTATGCAATATAATAAGTAATGTGGGTAAGCGCAGCATTTCCGTTGTGTTTTTGTTTGTGCACTAATACCTAAAGCGTTTGTGACAAACGTCCATTTGACAATGTTTGACTTTTTGATACAATACGGCAATGATCACGGTATCAATCTTGTACCAATTATGTGTGTGTGTTAGATTTCTAAAAACCCCTAATTACTGAATCTTCGGTCAATTTTTTAAAACATTTATTTACTAACAAGGATACCATTTTCAGTTCAATATTTTTATTTGTTAGAAATATTAAAAAATAAAAATACGATTCTGGCACTCGCCGGCCGCTGCCGCGGCACGCTCGCTTCGCTCGCTCGGCTTCGTGCGCTGTTTGCTCACCGTTGACCTAACACGCTCCTCCTCGCTTCGCTCGTCGTCGCACCTAACTGGACTTTGCCACATATTAGATTTCTGTTGCTATAAATATTACAAAACTCTGATTTGTAAATATTACTGCCAATTGATAAAACTCTTACTTTCAATAAAAAGTTGGCTTATGTATAAAAAGGGAACTGTCACACTAACGAAACGTTATTCGTTTAATAGTTGTTTGACATAGTGAAAGATTTGGCAAATGATAAGTTTTCCAAACGTTTTGAGTCATTATGATATTCTGCTATATAATAATTCGACGAAATGACACGTTGCCATATAAAAAGTTGGTAATAGTTAGTTGTCAAAGTGAATCTTCGGCGAAACGTTGGTTGGCAAGTGATATTCGGCCAAATGAAATTCTGCGAAAAGGCAGAACACCAATTATGTCATATAAAAATACTGAAAGGAATAGCGGTCCATTCAACCGAGGCTATTTATTATACCACTGGGCATAACTAGACGTTAATAATAGATTAAAGTCATCATTTTGAGGTAAATAATTTCAGTTACACCATAAATATAATCAATCAGATGGGAATGTAGAGTCTGCTGCCAGTACTAACAACAAGGCAAGTTAATCTATTAGTAATTATAGGCGTGCGTGTGTAATTGTGTATGTACCTGTTTGTTACTCCTTCACGCTAAAATCTCTGGACGGATTTGGATGAAATGTGGTACCTATGTAGGAAACATTTAAAATGTAGAATATTTGGCATAATACATAGGCTAATTTTATCCCGATATTCTCACGAGATTGGGATTAAATCTCGAAATCTCAATCGCTAGGTTTAGAATCATAACATTTGGCGCAGCAGTTTTATGTGCAACGTTAATGATATCTATGGTATAATTTTTGGAAATTTCCAGGGGAATCAGTAAAATCCCGGAATTCTAATTTAACTGCCGGATCTTATGGTTTACGCGTGCAGGGCGGGTAAAGTCTAGTCCCACTAAATTATGAACGCGAAAGTTTGTAAGTCCGTTTGTTTATTTGTTACTTCACTTCATCTTGTGTAAACAGCTGAACTAATTTGGATAAAAGTCGTTATAAACATAGGTAGAATAGGTAGTTGGTTTTTATGCTGGGAAATTGCATAGTTCCCGAAGGATTCTTCGTGGGATAAACGAAGCTAATTAATCATGTATACAATTGTATGGATAATTTTTGTATCACAATGGAAAAAGTTAGTGGAAATTATAACTACCTGCTAACGCATCTTTAACGGTGTGCAACTTTTTGGTCTTCACCAAGGTAACGGTTAGTTAATTATAAATCAATTGTTTTAAGTGTTTTCGTTTGTTTGAAGGGAAAGCTGAAATGATTGACCTCTAAAAGTAACTGTGCGTAGGCACTGGCCGTAGCAAGCGGAGCAGCTTGATTGTAAGAATGGACAGACGTTAAAATCAATATCTCACAGTTAGTAAGTGCTGCGATGTAGGATTACCGTGTAGATATACAGTTCTTAACGGTAAAAGGTTTCTTGGGCTCTTATAACGGCTGTATTCGAATTTAACGATGTCTGTTGTCATTTTAGACGTAATTTACTTGGAAAGATGAACAAAAGCAGATAATTGGGGCCGTATTGTCTAACGCGCTGTCATTCGGATGACGACCGGATGGCTAAGTGGTTAGAGAACCTGACTACGAAGCTTGAGGTTCCGGGTTCGAATCCCGGCCGGGGCAGATATTTGTATGAATAATACGAATGTTTGCTCTCGGGTCTTGGATGTATAATATGTATTTAAGTATTTATTTATCTAATATTTAAGTATGTTTATCCGTTGCCTAGTGTCCATAGTACAAGCAAGGACGATTAATATTTAAATAATTAATCGTCCTTGGTACAAGCTTTGCTTAGTTTGGGACTAGGTCAATTGGTGTCAAGTGTCCCGTGATACTATTATTATTATTATTCGCAATCATATTCGCCGTCTCCTTCTACCCTCGTCTTCTACCGTGTGAGAGAAAGGAGTGGTGTAAACGATTTTGATTTCGTGTTAGACAATAAGGCCTTTGTTTTCAGCATACATTACCATACGTATCAAACCTGTACTTGGCAAGAATTTGAATCTATATATTAGATAGGTCAGAATTCAAAGACTCACAGTACTCCTTTACTGTGGTTAATAATTTATAAAATGTTTAATATCAATTTTTGTACGTATATATAATGAAAGTGTCTAACTTTCAAACACTTGGAATTAATTTTCATTGCACCTGCCCTACCCTACACAACGCGCTACAAAATAGCTTTACGAAGACACCCCAGTTATTGCCTATTAAGCCCCATAAATGGTACCGGTTGCGAATGAGGCTTTAAATGGCACTTTCGCGAATTACTTACGTACGAGAATTTTAGATTTATATTTTCGCTAACAAATGGGCGGTTTACCCCATTAAACTTCCGACAAAACGTGTTATTCGATTAGTCATTCGCAAAGCCTTTACAAAGGCCGGCGCCCACGACGCGCACCGGGCCTTATTCGTCGCCGGCGCAACTTCGACGAGGTGACTGCGATTGTGACTTTGACAGCCCACGTTGAGTCACAGTATATAAATAGGCTAAAGCAGTAGGGAATCTACGAACAAATCGATCGAAACAAACACACTCACACAGATGCGCACTCTACACGACCGGCCTCTAAGGGGGTCACGCGACTGCAGTACTGCGAGACCCCCTTAGAGGCCGTGTAGAGCGCGCGTCTGTGTAAGTGTGTTCGTTTTCATCGATGTGTTCGCAGCTTCCGTACTGATTTAGCTTATATATTACTGTGGTTGAGTTGAGTTGTATATTGAGTTTAGGAATCTATAGCGAGGAATTAACACGTTTGTTAATCGTGTGCTTTACCTTGCAAAGTTGTTATTATACACAAAGTTGGCTAGCAATTTATTAGTAACCAGTGTGGTTATTACGAAATGAGAAGTTCGTGTCGTTCTGTCCCATTCACTCTCGTTTTAAGTAATATATGCTTCAGCGTGACTGCAAGATACGAAGTTCGAATTTTTGCACTTCTAGAGCCAGACGTCTTATTTTCTAACACATTTGGAATCGTAATACTTTTCACGACTTCTTTCTTCTGGATTGTATAGGATGAGGGAAGAAAGAGATGAGATGATGAAGCGAAGAGAAGAGAGCGCCCGCGCGCTGGACAATGCGGACTTTGTCAAAAATTTTAAGAACAAGAAATTTTGTTCTCGTCACTTTAACCAAACTTTAACCATTAATATAATCTTGACAGGTTCTGTCAGTTTATTTCTGAAATAGGGTAATACCTATATCTAGCTCACAACATAAACTTTGCTGTCTGCTAACAATACCAATAGTTTGTACACGTAAAACAGACAAACTGTCGAAATCAACATCAACAAATCCGACTCTAACTTTCATGGCTGATAGCCTAAAATTCGTCTTAACTGGAGTTAAACTACTTCACGAAGGAAATACGACGTCGTAAATGCTTTGATGTGACACAACTTTGTACGTTAATCTTTAAAACTATCAAGCTTTAAAAATGTGGCTGCAGATACGGTTACTGGGAAAGCATAGCCCTTTGAAGTAGATTGGCTGTTAAAAGGCTACAAAATCGATTTCGTAGGAACGAAATGTGATTACAAACATAAATCTTGCTGGAATCAGATTGTATAACATTAACACGGATGTTAGTAACGGGTACGTTTGTAACGTTACAGAAAAATTACTATTAACTTTTATATATGTCAATGAAATTCTACTAAGTAATATTATAAAGGCAAAAGTTGGTGACTCCTTCACGTTAAAAACTTTTGATCGCTTTTGGATGAAATTAAGCTCCTTTTTCATTCTTTTTCTACATTCCCACAGGAGCGAGATAAAAAGCTAAAATTTCACATTAGTCTTAGATTTAGTCCATAATAATTATGTCCCGGGCAAAGGCTTCGCATTTCCTCGACCAATCTTCCCTATCCTGGGCAAGCACCGTCAGTTTTACATAGGTTACACGAGGCAAAATTTATAAGATTTTAAGAAATATTTTATAAGAAACTGTTTTTTTGCAAGTAAGAATTCAGCCATATAGCTCTATAACTTCAGTTATTTGTCCTAGCCTAGGCTATTGCCATTGGCTTATCTCTTCCAATCCACTTTTATTTCCGTGGAAGGAGTTGGCCGCAGTCCAGAGAGCCGAAGACACTTTCGCTCGTATTTCACTCAAAGCCAAATAGTTGTGTGGATATAAAGTGTACTATTAATGTTTGCTATAATTGGAGCGCGGCGTCCCATAGTCTGTAGGTGCAGCTAATTTTACTTGCCTCTGTAATAGACTTCGAGGAACAGTGTAGTTATTACACGTACACTGTTAAGTGTTAACTGAAAAACTAAAAAGTTTCGTCGCTGTGCGTAATTCGTTACGTTAAAAAGAAGAGATATACCTGAAGTCCTCATTTTAATCTTCCTTAATCAATAAAAGGACAAGGAAATCCCAAACGATATTTATAGAATCCAGTATAATCATGTTGTTTTCCTTGTAGTTTGAGTCGACTAAAAAATATAAGGCTCTTTGATTTGTAAACGGACATGGACGTGGGTGGTAGAAATAGCCCGTGTAAAAAGTAGGCTACCGCGCCCGTAATATGCGTGAATTGACGCCATATGACTCAACTTACATAATGCAGAATCAACTGCGAGAACAAACAGGGAAATTATAATTTACACGGTAATTATATGTGTGTGGTTGTGTGTTTTTTTTTGTTTTTTTTTTTTTTTTTTAAATTATGTAGTTAGAATGAAAGCAAAAACTATAAAAATTGTTTTTGTTTACAATAATGATATCACACAGCACAAAACACCGTCTGATAAATTCATAAAGTTTCACATAGTAAATATTTTACCCATACTCTGATTGTAGCCATTAGCATAACTAGACTAACAAACCATAACCATGATCACACTGCCAAATAGTTCGCAATTTTGCTAACACAGTTTGAGCAGCATTTAGTCCACGCAACAAGCTAATTACGCGTTAAATTTTAGCGTATACTATTCAGTATTCAGTGGATTATGTAGTAATGATAATAGTTTGCATGTTTTCAAGAATCTTTAGGGCCAGTGACCTGAGTTATATCGATTGGCGTGTCCGTTTTCTAGGGCAGACGGAAACGAATCGCGGCTGTTTTACGCCATTCTAGGGCACGCAAAGGCTGTTCTCAATCCATAGTCGTTGCTTGGGGTCAAATTCTTTTCTCCTAATGTCTACTTGGAATTTCTTAATAGTCTATGCTTTTACTCTTTTATTATTTAAGGTTCTTTGTCTAGACAGGTGAAAGTAAAGGAGCGTTAAAAGTTTGTTGAACACAATGCATTTAAAGTACACGCAAGCCGTCATGTTTCAAAGGAGTCACATTTAAAAAATAACAGGTATAAAGTTGTAAAAGAAACATAAATGTGAGACCGTGGTCGTGGCTGCACAGACTCAGCATGCATCATGAGGTCACCGCCATCTTTAACAACTAGTAAGAAAGGACAGCTTACGTCATTCAGAATGTAGTTTCTAGAGTTCATCGATTTTGGATGCGGACTCAGATGAGTCAGCATATACTTTTAAGTGTTTATTTGAACCACTTGCACATAACATACCTACACTCTAAGATATTTCTATGACTGCGACATTAATACGAATAACTTTGTTCAAGTTACGAGGAGATGAGCACTGTGCATGCAAATAAAATAAGCTAATATGAAAACAAAAGAAAAAGACGCTACAGAATTTGAACAAATGCCAAACTTCACAAAAGACAACTCGCGATCTTCCATGTCATTTAAATAAATGTCGGAAACCACATCAAATTGGCAGGAAACAGGTAAGACCGTTACCAGACTGTCAAATGTTGATGGCTCTCCGTCACGTTAGACGTCTTTTGTTTAGAATTTAATAATAGAAGTGTGGATGAGCATTACGTTGATCATAGATTTGGCACGTTCGACTCAAGGTGCGAATACGTCATCATGCCACGTCTTTAAGATCAAGGTCTAAGTGGTTCAAAGTTGCCAGTTAATATGCATAGCAAGAACACGGAATATGGCCATTTATTACAAAGTGGCAAAATAACGCGGCAATATATACGGCACATGGAGATATTTCTTCCTTCGCATTCGCAATAGACTATTAAGTGTGACTAAAACGTAATTGTAATACTCGTATCCGTTGCACATTGAATTTCAAAACATCGAGCATTTTAACGGAGCTGCTGAAGGTCGGACTACAGACTCGTCATTTGCAACATTCATTTCGCGGGAGCATACTAACAGCAAGCAAACAATGACGTAGCTAACGATGTAAATCAGCTACATTTATTTTATACACATCTGATTAAATAAGTGGAAAAACACCGTCTTCACTGCCGACGAAGAAAACGAATGGCAACGAAACGTTTATTACAATATTTACATTTTCCTCCAACGCACCATTCTCGAGAGTCGTGTAAATATTTTCTTTATTTAGTTACTGAAATCATCCGCATTATTGTTATCAAAACTATGAACACAACCTAATCAGTGCCACTTAACTTTAAGATAAAAATAAATGTTAACTATTCCTATTAAAGTGAAATATTAGGTGATTTGGATAACACAAAAGAGGTAGGAAGAGCGTAAATAAATCACGAATGTTTGGGATGACTCGCGTCAACCGCCGCCGGCCGGTTTTCAGCTGCATTAACTTTGTGGCAAGAGTTAATCAATTTAACAGAAATAGCTTCGATGATAGACATGAAGACGAAATTTAGTTAGGGAGGAAGTTAATTTCCATTTTCATCGTGTAACAAATTTGTAAATGTCGTTTTTTACGCAGTATGAGGCCAATCGCTGGAAAATATATCATCTTTCTGTTGAACACAACTACTATGAAATCAATATTATCTTTTATATATTTTAGAGTTGCTTTTGCGTTACCTGGAACTTCTTCTACCAAGAATTTGTCTATTCACGAAAACTATGTTAATTTACTATGTCATTCGCAGAGTCTCAGTGGTTTGATCGTGAAGTCGTAGTCGTAACAAACCGAGTTACTTTCGTTAGTAAGGAAGGATACTCCTGCTATAGCATTTTTTTTGTATTTCGTGAAGTTAGAGTACTGTAGTTGACGTGTATTCGCTGTTGTGCGCTGAACTTTATTTTATTGAAAGACAGAACACCTGTGAGAACAATGCTCCGATCGATTTGTTTAGGTGTTTCTGTTTCATAATACCACCACACGAACATGACTTGAAGTGTACGTTCACAAGTCAGGTCGAAGATAAGGAGTGCAGTGTTAATTTGTAATAATTTTATTGGGATTCTGAACAATTTTACTGTGGTAAATTTTAAATATAGATTAATATAAAAAACCGGCCTAGTGTGAGACACATCGAGGGTTCCAAACAGTAGGTAAGTATATCCAGTGCATATATTATATTATTATTTTTATTATTATTATTATTATTATTATATATATATACTAGCTTATGCCCGCGACTTCGTCTGCGCGGACCTTGGTTATCGCGCGTTGGCGCCCTCTACCGGAATAAAAAGTATCCTATGTTGATCCTTGGGGCTTAAACTACCTCTATACCAAATTTCATCTAAATCGGTTCAGCGGTTTCAACGTGAAAGCGTAACAGACAGACAGACAGACAGACAGAGTTACTTTCGCATTTATAATATTAGTAGGGATATATATATATAGTGTTGTAGAGCCACCTTCCAAACAAGATGTACTTTAGATGGTTAAGATTATCGGACTTTTCTTATTGTTGGTGCTTTAGGAGCTAGCTTCATAGTATACCAAATGTGATGTTGGCAAATAAATCAATCTTCTTTCTTTCTTTAAATTGCAAGTTGCTAGAACATTCGGACGTACTTAGGTTTTTTAGTGACTACGAGTATCTTTTGATTGTGTTGAATTTTTTTTTATTCGACTGGATGGTAAACGAGCATGCGGGATTAGATTAGTGGAACTACATGTTTTTTTTTTATCTTCAAGGGGTAGCAGACTTGAGTATTCATATTAATTTTAGCTTGATACCTCCACGCGTTCCCGTGAGAAAGGGCCCTGACAGACGGACAACAAACATAGCCTTTAAAGAAATTGTGCCAAATTGTGTAGGTATTTTAAATTATGTTACTATTTTCTTGTGTTTTTGTTTATTTGTGTGTAATTGTGTAAATTTTATTGTATTTATGTGACTTCCGTATTAGTGAATCAATATCATCTTTCTTTATTTCTTTCCATAAGGTTTCCATTTTTTCTTTCAAGGGACGCAACTCTAAAACTTAGTAGGATATTGCTCTAGTTGAAAGAATCTGAGGCTAAAAACAAAAAGCTGATTAACTAAACAGAAAATGAATAAAAAACAACCAAACACCTAAATTATTCAAAAGCAAAGTTAAGAAAAGGAATCTAGTTGATGATAATGAAATTCCAAAATTGCTTCAACTGTGTGGCAATAGGTGAACGACCATTTTCCCAACCGTCTTGCGTAAAGAGAGAGGACGAGATCACACCGTCTCAATAATTGCACTATTTAAACGGTGTCCCTACAGAGTCTACGGATGTGGGCGGTTTAAAGGCACCGTGAGCATTGATGCGAGTAAATGAGGAGCAAATAAATAGTTCTAGTTGGATGGATCGTGGTTGGTTGCTAATGGAGGTTGCTGTGACAGGCTAGTTGGCGTTGGCGCGGGGACCAGTAATGCTCGACCCTGTATTGCTCAGCCATCACTGTACGACCTGATAATACGAACTCATTTTGGATTTGAATTATCAAGTCGTACAATATTAAGTCGTGCATTATTAGGGTGTCCAAATTTTTGCTCGGCCTGTTAATGCTCGACCTGTTATTGTACGACTTAATAATCGGAATCCCATCGAATCGAATGACTATAGATTTATGTTAGGTTGTGTTAGGTTCAATTGTGACCATTATGCGCGAGCCGAGCGAGCGTAGCGAGCGTGCCGCGGTAGCGGCCGGCGAAGTGCCAGGACCAAATTAAGTTATTTTCTACTAAATTTGTTAATATTCGGTGTACACGAAAAACAAATGATCAATGTGAGATGAGAACTGATTGCTTGCTGTCAAAAGTGTGCTCCGATTATTAGGTCGTACAATATCAGGTTGTCCAATAGCACGTCGAACATTATTGGTCGCTCGTTGGCTCGACCCGTATTTCAAGTGACATGTGATTGAATTATCAGGTCGTACAAAATCGGTCGAGCATTGACCAGGTCGTACAATACATACACCCGTTGGCGCTATACTCGAGTCCAGAATAAGGCGAACCAATTTGACAATTCATTGCACATAAATGTTACCACGGTTTCAACATTGCTGTAATATTTATTTATTTAACTAGCTTTTGCCCGCGGCTCCGCCCGCGTGTTATTCGGTTATCGCGCGTTTCCCTCGGGAACTGTGCATTTTTCCGGGATAAAAAGTAGCCTATGTCACTCTCGGGCCCATAAAATATCTCTATGCCAAAATTCAGGTCGATCCGTCGCTCCGTTACGGCGTGAAAGACGGACAAACACACAAACACACTTTCGCATTTACAATATCAGTATTTACGCACTTGTATCAATCGTTTGGTGGCAAAATGTTATAAAACAACAAAAGCTGAATGACTAGTCATCGGTTAACTTACTTTGACAGCAATAGGTACCTATTATCAATGATATTTAATATGGACAGAGGGCAGACATGGCACGACGCCCCTTCCTCGATCAAATTTCAACAAAACACGTTGTAATTACCTTTATCATTTTAACGGTTTTAAGCCTGTTTTAAAGTCAATTTAAGTTAATGTTTATTTAGGAGCAAGGTAAGTTGTATTCAGGTCAAGTTGAGCGCGGTCTCAGACTTCTATATAACTTGTTTCGCATCAAACAGCGAGTCAATAGTTTCGCTCTATGATTAGGTTCACTTACAATGTTAAGTAGTTGTGAAATAAACCATTAGATCTCAAAGATGAACACGATCATTTTAGATGGCAATAGTTGAAAAACATTTTCTTACTTTTAAAGTAGACTAGACATGAACCTATTTAATCCTTTCAGTTGCAAATTGTATTGTTGGAGTCATAACTTTGGTTACAGGGTACAAAACACAAAAGCATTTTGGAGCGGATACGAACAGAATCGCCTAGGTACTTACCTATTATTGTTTATTACTAAACAATTTTACTAACATTGCAAATGGGTTTGAAAAGTATGACTTTTCAGTGTCATAGTATAAATCTATTGCATTTTCATTCATAACATTGAAAAGCTGTGACATAATTTCCTAGCGTAAATAAGTCTATCGATCGAACTCTCAGGCTATTCTCAGGCTTTCCATGTTATGATTTATGATAAATGAAATCATGCTTTTTAAATCGAAATGTAGAGTTAACAAAGTCAGGGCCTGGGGGCTTGGCTTTTCCTGGAATTTGATAACGTTTTTACAGCGAAAACGTTAAGAGCTTGTGAGTTCTAGCCTCCAATTTTACGTAAAATGTTTTTGGTGGGGTCACCTTGACTTAAAATAAGAAACTAATTCAATTAAAATTATGGTGTATTTATTTCAAGAAATGATATATTTACTTAGCTGTCAAATGAAAAGTTATCATTTTAGCGAGTGAAGTTTCAGTAAGTAAATCCAATAATGTTAGTTGAATTGCGTAGTATCTATTTGAAATCCATATTACAAAGTTACGTTACGAGGGTAGCATAACATGTTTTTTAGGGTTCCGGAGCCAAAATGGCAAAAACGGAACCCTTATAGTTTCGCCATGTCTGTCTGTCTGTCTGTCTGTCCGTCTGTCTGTCCGTCCGCGGCTTTGCTCAGGGACTATCAATGCTAGAAAGCTGTTATTTTTCACGGATATATAGGTAAACTATGCCGAAAAAATAGTACAATTAAAAATTCAAAAACAATTTTTCTTAGGGTACCTCCCATAGACGTAAAGTGGCGGTGATTTTTTTTTTCTCATTCAACCCTATAGTGTGGGGTATCGTTGGATAGGTATTTTATAACCATTAGGGGTTTGCTAAAACGATTTTTCGATTCAGTAAAGCGTTTGCGAAATATTCAACTTTAAAGTGCAAATTTTCATTAAAATCGAGCGTCCTCCCCCCCCTCTAAAATCTAAACCGGTGGGTGGAAAAATTTGAAAAAATTCAGGATAGTAGTCAGTATATCAAAATTTCAAGGAAAACTATAACGGCTATGTTTGCTTGAGAATTATTAGTAGTTTATGAGTAAATAGCAGCGTAAGGTATAAAATATACCTAAACTTGGAAGATTCCGTATAAAATACGAAATCCTTAGAAAAATATTACTTGATTTTTTCGTAATGGCTACGGAACCCTATTTTGGGCGTGTCCGACACGCTCTTGGCCGGTTTTTTAAGTAATAAGAACGATTGGTCGGACTCTACACTCTACACGTCTTCGCTCCTACGGAAAGGCACTATAAATCATGCCTGTCTATGACATTTCACTATTATCCTGTTATCTCTTATTGCACTTAGAATTAAGCAATAAGTGCACACGTAACTAAGCAATCAAATCTTATTTACACGTCGCATAAAATATCACGAAAGATGCGATACATTGCGGGATCAAAGATTATAAAATTTGAAGTAATCGATCGACCGCGCTAATGTAACGCGTTTTACATGTTTCTCACAATTCTCACTTCGCGAATGTGTATTTACTTACGATGGGACTTACAAATGGCGAGACAATAGTGATATTTGATAAGCTGACTCTAGAAAGCTGCTTTATTCTACGTCATGCTTCTTGGATCTCTATCGGAACAATTCTTTTATGCCACAAGAAAAGTCTCTATTGAATGGGAGGCATACAAATGTCACTTCTCAAGTTCAAGTATAAGACGTATAAGTCATAGAAAGTGCTGCGGCATTATGCAGTGTGTCTCACATTCCGTGCCCTCTTTTTAAACGACGTGTGATCGACAACAACATGCTCGGGAAGATTGGAGTAGGTACTTTATCACTTTATTTTTATAAGCTCGACCCTAATGATAGATCTGAGATCTGAGACTTAATCAGGTTTTGCTTTTACCCAAAACTTACTCTGTTTAAAACCTAGATACATAAAAGACAAATGACTCCTAGCAGTGGCGTACGGGGGACGTTTTCGTTAGGCAAAATGCAGATAAAAATGCTGCTGGAAGAAAAGGAAAAATCAAAACTGGCTGGAAAACGGCCAGCATAAAATTATAATATAGGTAGGTATGCAACTTCGCTAAGCCATTTATTTAATTGGCGCATACTGCATTTATAAAGTTTTAGGCTGAGTACAGTAAAAGTCGGACTAAAAAAGTTTTATTTAAAGTATAGCGTAATCAATCAATCCTTCTCTCTATACTATACATGTATTCAGAATAAAGTAGGTAGGCAATTTCAGGTTTTCAGTTTTTTATTTAAGAAGCTGTAGATAGAAATTAACGTTGATTTGTATCATAAAGAGTAGAAGAGACGGTTGAATGCCTTTTCAGCTGAAATATGTAAAAAACGAAACTATTCGTTATTAAAGCGTTTGTGTTAGTAGGTACCTACTGTGTATCCAATAGCCAGCATACGTAAGTAGAGAAAATGCACGTTAATTACATTTGTTGTCTTACTTAAGCGCTTTCTCTCTTAAAACTGACCACTTAATCTCTGACTTAGTGATACGTTTAAGTATTTTGAGTCTTGTAAAGCTCGAGAAAGTAAAACGTTCTGATGATAGTCACGGGTAGCGTTCAAAATTGTTTTCTATTTCAAACAAACAAAACAAGTTACGTTATGTTTAAAAATCTGTGCATTATTCGTATTGCGTAATGGAGTTTGTATGTTATCTGCCATCATATCTTTGTTATGAGACGCATGGTTGTAATATTTTAACTATGTGAAAATAAACTTTCTACCGGCATCTGTTTTCTTCAATTCCAGACTGGAGCTGCTGTATGGAAGAAGATTATGATAGATAACATATTTAATTATGCAGCAGCTTTCAGGTACCGTCTAAAAGAAGATTGAATCGTGCAAAACAGTATACCTGCCTACTGGGAAAGTCTTGTAAATTATTTGAACGATGATTGCAAGATAATTTGCACAACGATTAGATAGCAAAAACGAGCACTTCGACCTCTTGTTTTTGCATTTATCGCGGTATAGTTTCAATTCTAATCAAATTCTCTCTAGAGCCTCAAAAGCCATAACAGTGTCGATATTTTTGATTTACATTTGGTAGTTGAAGCTCGTTTGATTTGATATCTCGATTAGTAGTTGAGAGTCCAATCCGGCATTACTAAACTGGGGTTATTGAGGTTATTCCGACAAGTGGCCGTTATAATTTTAACTTTTGTTCAAAGCGAGCTTAAAGCATTTCTGCCATATTATGAAACCATCCTTCAGATAGAGTATGCTAGAGCTGATACCGTTATAAAGATTGGCGCGACAATATCGCAGACTCTTAACTAGTTATTGATGTAAATTATTAGAAGAAAGAGGTTATGATTTATGATTAGGAGTGATTGATCTCACAGTAGCAATTGAGTGTTCTAATTTTATGAAGCTCGCGATCGGTTCGTTAAAACGCTGAGTAGAGAAGTACACTAAGAATGCATTCTAATACATAACGAATAGATTCGATTTTTATATGCATTCGAAAACCGATAAGTACCTATAGTTTTACATTAAGCCACTTAAATGTCTTCGGTGTTTAGATGCCATAGAACTTTATACGAATGGATAGTGAACGTAACTTAATAGATTATTTTCACACTTGACTGACTTCTACAATACGAATTTCGGTACAAAGAAAGCTTAGTTTTCTACTATCATTTACTTACACAGTATTTTTTCGCGCGTAGATATTACAAATGTAAAGGATGAATAAAAATCAATTCCTACATTTCGAAAACGAAAACGTTTTGAGTGTTTTACTAAATTGGAAGAAATAATTCTGCAACAAAGGCTCAGTCGGAAGCATGCTAACTTAGCGTCAAAATAATTTCATATTATAAAATTGACCCTTCTTCTATGTTTACCGTTCCGCGACATCCTGTGCCGTGTGAATCTACAGGAGCAATTTATTATGTTAAGAAGGTAAGTTTTTGTTCTACGGCTTCATATCGTGGGAACGCGTGGGGTTCCCTGCCCCGAAGGGCTGTTTAATGTAACGACGTGAACCTAATGACAGCACTCTTTGTAGACGCTAATAATGATTGAAAAAGTTGGACAAAGTTCTACTTAAATTGGATCAACAACCAGTGAAATTAAATTAATGATAGTTTTGAGCGACGAGCGACAGCAAACTTTAAAGGCCTGTGTTGTTTCTGTAAGAGTCATGTAGTTTTTTTTAATTACGAGCTACAATTTTTTATTAGCGATGTAATTGTTAGTATTGAAAAATTGAAACGCTTATTTTTTATTTACTTATTTAATTTTAAGTTTTCGGCGGATAAACTCTACCTGCACTGCACAGGATTAATTCCAGCTAGTGCAGTACTTTAACTATAAAATCGTGCTTTCATTATAATTCATGGCAAACCTGTAAGTAGGTGTATTAATAAACATTGCAAGTACCTACAGTGCGTGGCCCGTCACACTCTTGGCCGATTTTAAATACTAGATCGCGCGATTAAAAACTGCATGCATAATATTGCGGACGCGATGCTCATCACGTGTCTATGTTTTGCTAATTTCGCAACTAGGTGGCTAGAGCCGGACCACAGCAACGCATCGTTGTGCAATCTTCCTTATGATAATAAAGATGAATTTATAACGTATCTGCTCTCCTGAACTACATTGTCATAGACATATTTATGAAGGAGTCAATGTGATGCAGGTAACAATGAATGTTATGTATTAGGTTTCATGCAATGCATCTATTTCTGCTCGCGTGTAGTATTTTCGTCATGTATCATCTAGTGGGACAAAATTTACTAGCAAAAACTATTTACCTGCTTACTATCAGACGAATAATTAATGACCTTAATGAAAAATTGTTGAAATTGTCTGAAGTCGCCAAAACTCCCCAAAAATTAAGATTTTAATGAAATAAGTGTGTGTGAAATGACAATTATATGTTCAAGTATGTTTAGTAAAAAAATATAAGTTTTTGCTGACTCTACTTATATTGTGATTCAGATTTCTTACATTATCTGCATGCAATGCAATTCGATCTTTTGCAGTGGTCAAGATTAGCTTTGAAAAAAATTTACTCGAACAATCAAGCATTGGATTAAATATGTATAATCAGTATAATTAAGTTTAATAAGCTTGTAAAGTAAAAGGATATCAATACCTACTTTTACAGCATGGTTTGTCTATGGCTGTCTCCAGAGCATGGCATGAGACGTCTGGGTCTTAAGTGTAAGTCAAAACATTTAAAATTAGTTTTTTTTTTCTTAGCTGTTATTCCATTCGTAATTCAGTGATGTTCACGAGGAGCTTAGTTTTTACGGTGAGATATTTCCCATAGCTGTTGGTGTGGTGCCGATGACAATGTCACATTGTTCTTAATTGATTGTATACAATACATCCGGGACGCGAGACAATACACGCTCAGGGGATGTAAAAAGTGTTAAAACTGCGCTTAAACCATTTAATCACAGTATTTATATACTGTGATTTAATCGTGAGACTATCGGTGTTAAGAGTAACCTGTGCTGACTTATGATAAGGCGTTTTAAATCTCAGGTTTTTAAGGACTTTTTTAAAGCACGAGTTGAATAGCATAGATCCAGGTAGCTGGGTTTTTCTAATTTTTTGCCGAAGATTATATGTTTCCCAAATGATTGGTTTCCCAACTGTAAGTAAATATTTCAGGATTGTTGTACGAGTAAAACAAACCTAACCTATAGGGTTCTCAAAGTAAAGTTTCAGGGAAAAAATCGTTAGTACAAATGAAACACTCGAGAAATTAATCATTTGCTAAAAGTATTTACACGCAACAACTAAATAACTACGATAGTGGCGTAATAATAATTATTTAATGATAGTAATAGATAACCGATGATTACTTTTAGTACTCCAAAAGACTTGAAATCAATGAAGCAATTCGTCTTCGTTTGAGCATGCGATCGCCGTGACTAGGGACAAAGAGTGGGAGGTGGTCGACCTCGGAGACTGCGTCAGAAGGTTTTTGGTAAATAAAATTACTTGCAACCTCATAGTGCACTAACCAGCTGCTTATGGATATAGGTATGTTATGTATTTTGTACAACCATGGCTCTCAATATACATACATATGTGTCGGGCTCTTGCTCAATAGTAGCGATCTATTTGTAATAGGTAGGTATATTTTGGTTTTTAGCCTTACAAAATTTAGTTTTATTTTTATTTTACCTTGTTTTTGTAATGGTATTTTTTAGTTTTTGTGTACTTATTGTGTAATAAATAAAGTCTAGACTATTATTATAAATTATTTATGGAAGCAAATATAATGGATTCGTTTTAAATATAACATATTATAATAATATATGTATACAATATGAATACTTCGTTTTCCGGCAGAATTAGCTACATAAAGAATTGCGTCAAATTCGAGGTTCTTATGTTTTGAAATGGTTAAATTATTAACATTTAGTTGTAAAGTGACTAATTCCCGCTATTTTCAACTGTGACGTATGTATATTCGCGTACCTACTTGTTGAGGCCGGAAGCGTCTGCTTTTCATTATAATAGTTTTAAAATGCTTTAAATTTGGTAATCCTCTTACAGGTACTACGAGTAAATATATCGAAAACATAATCATACAGTGCTTTAGGTACAATCAAACTTTGAATTTTAAATCTTTCGTAAGTATGGTGCGCTATGTTTTTATGTTGTTATAGGCCAATTAAATAAGATCTTTTAAAAGCGTTTTGAGGAATTAATTTCCGGTAAGCTGGAAATCGTTGTAATATTTTATGATTTAAATTCAGGTTTATTCTGCGTACCTTGATTTTAGAGAAGCTCGATATTTCGGAATAGTTGCATGCGCCATGATCACGAGATGACTGGAGAATAGCGGGTATGCTCTGGTATAGCTGCCAATCAAAAAAATTAATCGGACGTAACCGATCTACCCTCTTCCTAACAAGTTGCCTATTACTACCGTACTGTCGTTTGATCTTTGATCCTAAATGCGTGTAATCCGAGTTTGATTTTACATTGAGTATCCATATTGTTCGTTTGTCGTCGTTCATTACATTAGTTTGTTCCAACGCTATAGATTTATCCATCGCAAAGGCTCGGTGTCATGGGACCCTAGTGAAAAAGGGCTTAAGTCTGCAGAAATTACACAGCTATTTTCTATTTTATGTGTAAAGGGGTGTAAGTCGAAATCAGCTGTTCAACTTCTGCAGAATTTACCCTTTTTCACTAGGACCCCAGGTCATGTCCTATTACTAAAGTAGTCGGTCCCGAATGAAGGCCCTGACCGCGAGTAATGTTATTAAAGGAAAGAAATTTAACATCAGAGAATTTCCATTGTCTTGGCTTGTATTGTCTCGGGGTATTGTAATACTGGGAAGCACGCAGTTCGCTTCGTAATTCATTTTCTCCGACGTGCCAAGCTTCGCCGATGAATGTCTTGGCGGCGTGTTTGGAGTGTAAAGAACTTTGTAAGGTTGGAGTGTGAAAGAAAATCTGAGGATCATAGAAAAGGAAAATAAATTGTTACGTCTATGGAGGGAAATAGTGGAGTATTACCTGAATGATAATATCATACATGCTTTGAAAAAAACAACCAAATTCGCTACACTTGAACCCTTGTAAATTGGAACGATACCCAAATTTTCGATGGAGCCAAGCGCCAAAAAAGTGCTCAGATTTACCTCAAACTCGGCTCAAACGACGCGGAAAAATTCGCTGATTCCAATGATGTATATAACTCAATATCGCCCAAAATGGCGCTTGAATCAATTACCTAGCCTTTTAGTTGAACCAATTATTTAGCTGTGTTTCCATTCATGTCCGTAGTTTGCGTTTTCTTTATCAACATCGTAATCGTATATAGTACCGAAACTAACTGCTTTGACCCAAAAAGTCCAAGTGTTTAGACATGCTGTGAGAAAGTGGAGTTTTTTCTGTTTCCATTGCTATCTTTACTTTGACGACTTTTTGGCTTTATCGCAACTCGTAAACTTCAAGAGTTAGGCTAACAAGTGCTTAAACGTAGATGATATCATTTATCTTGATGCTGTGAGTGTCTGTTTCATTCAGATAGGCATGTTTGGCTGGTAAAGAAGACATGCACGTTGTTAAGGTTTTAAATTCCAAGCACGTCAAACTGTAGTTTATAGCCTGTAAGACGATGTCTGGGGCCACAGCTAGTAAAACATAATATGTTATTATAATGTATAAACTGGTATTGTGGAAACTATCCAAATTTACTGGATTCATTTTCTGGGACTCCTCTATTTGGTCATAATGTAATGTCGTCTTTTATCTGTTCTTCCCACTCTTAGCGTCTTGCTGTACTATATTATCTACTTACTTTGTGCTGTAGTCGTATCGAAGATCAAAATATAATTATACTCTTGTCTATTACCTTTTCCTAAAATAATGTTTCCTAGTGAACTCGAAAATAATTGAACAGCAGAGCTATTTCATACTTAAAAATACTCAGCGGCACTTTGGCCCACTCTTCATACAAATTTACCTATTACAGCATACTTTATAGATTCAGGCGTTACTTTTAAATGTTAGACTTTTTATGCGGAGGGAGGACGGGTTAAATTGCACGAAAAAACATTTTTTCCAACTCAAACGTACCTGTTTCGCACGACTTGGCCTCAACTACTTGGCGGAGGGGCAAGACAGATATTCCATTTATTTTAATACAGCATACATTTGAGGGCCAGATTTTTGCCTCTCACTGTAATAAACAGTGGGCTATGTTTAGCTATTTTTGAATTCACCCCTTCAGAAATCGAGTCAATGAATTCTTGTTGAAAAACACGGACATCATCTCCGTGGAGAGTAGCCGAATGTTTATAAACTAGCCGCGGAGTTTATAAGCCACGCGTGCGTGTGCGCTGCGACGCGAAGCCATTGGTTAGCTTGGCTTAAAACCTGGTACAAAAATAGTGGGAAATAGGTATGTATCGCTCTGTTACCGGTATTATTGATACCAGTATCAAACGTAAACTCTATCGTACAGCCACTAGCACCTATATTTATCACAACAAAGCGTGCATAAATATCTGATACGACTTTATTTCTAGAGCCGGTAGAACGTGTTGGATATCATTGGATGCTCAGCTGTGGCAGATATTTATGTAGGTGACTGTACATGTTGGTTTTTATTTTATTTTTATGTAAGAGAGGGAGCAAATGAGCATGCAGATCATCTAATGGCAAACAATCATCGCCTCGCATGGACAACATCATCACGACGGGTATAGGTATATGAACAGATAGTTTGACTGAACATCACTGTAAATGTTTTTCAGGATTTCGTTTGTGGTTGTCAAATAAATACCTTATGTCATCGATCAATGAATCCATTGATCGTTGTTCAAAGTACCTGTCAAAGGCGTGACGTGATAATACTTTGAACCCGCAATTTCGATGGAAAACCTTTACAGCGGTGTTGAAACTTGAAGACAACGTGTAATACCACATTAGTATTACCGGTATCTTTTTGATACCGATTTCAAGCTCTGGTTGGATGCTTACGTTCGTGTTGTATGTGTGCTTGTTACTCTTTCGCGCTGAAACGACTGGACGGATTTAAATTATATTTGGTATATAGATAATTAGATCTAGAAAAACATTTATAATATTAGTGTAAGATTCTCTTTTAAATACAAAATTTGCACTAATATTTAATAATTACATTTACGTCGATGGTTCATACAAAAAAATAGGAAGACTTAACGTAACCAAGTAATGTCAATGGTCGCCTAAGTAAGGCAGTTAGAATTTTCGTTAAAGAAATCGTCAATCTTTACGTAACTATAACTAACAATTGGCGATCGTTTGGCAACAAAAACAAGAAATAAGTCGATTACGAACAATACTCGTTGCTGGCGTGCTTCTGATTGGAATAAAAAGAAAATGATCTTTGAACAGGTAAGTGCTGTTCACGTCTCTCTATAATTATAACCGACTTCAGAATAGGAGGAGGTTATATGTAAGAAATTGAAATCTGAAATTAAAATTAAATAAATGTTCGGATAAATTAATTCGGTGGGAAAAAATTATGACTTATAAAAATTATCACAAATAAAATGACATTCGAAAATTATGCGACTAGATACGACAGATGCCGCTATTTATATTCCAGTGGCAGCAACATTTTTAAACGCAATAACTCTATTTTAAATACGCTTTTATTAGATCCGTATGTATCTAAGTTGTGTGTAAATAAAGACCTAATTTTCATTCCCTTAAAATTTTTATTCGTAAGTATTTTCACAGCTTAATAACGAATAAATTTATCAAAATGCTATATGACGTAATAAAATAAAACCCATTTATATTTTTTAGCTGACTACGCCATAACGTTTCGTTATGCATTTTTTGTCAGTGACGTCCGTAACATTTTCCACTTCGCTTCTCGCTGTGAGTCAGCGCTTGACAAATGAACACAAGCACAGTGGTGCGATGCGATCCGGTCACGGACATCGGAATTTGGCAGCCATTGAAATTCTATTGCTGACGTCACGTAAATTCCATATCATATTTTGGTATTGTAAAATTGTTAATAGTGTGTGAAAAATTTGATGTGGTAATTGCAATGGTGATTAGAACTTAAAACTTGATGTCTTTTTGATGCAATACTTGCGCGAAACTTATAAATTAATTTTAACGTTTTTTTTGCTATCAACTCTCCAAATTTAAGTAGTAAGAGATATAGGTATTATTATAATATTAAATTTGGTTTATTTTGACCATTGAATATTATGAAACATACGTATTTACTCATACAACAGCATAAGTGGCCACTGACTTTTGAGGAAGACATGCACTAATTATCGTAATCCGAGAACCAAACTTTCAAATTTTAATTAGGCATGCACAAAAAATATTAAAACCACAATTTAAGTATGTACCTATAACATAACACTACCTTATAAATTTTTGAGAAAGTCAGTGAAGGGAATTGTGGTATAACAAGAGTTAACGCATAGGTACCAAATCATTTCCATAAAGGTGTAAAGATGGTATAAATTGTATAATCAAATTGAAGTAGGTATTATTCTTATTGTTTTAAATTCAAAACGTCAAAGAACTGATTAGAATTTATTTTAATGACACTTAAGATCATTTTAATTTTTTAAGTTCGTGGATGAGACTGTGATGTGCGTTCAACTAAAGATTCGGTTTCGGTAAGTTTCTGCGTTAAATTGGAGTTTCGGTTTAATTTGAATTTCAGTAGAAAATCTGCCGAAACTAGTACAAAAACCGAAACCAGGTTCGTGGGTTTATTGCAGCGTTCGTGAGCAATTGGCGTTCTGGAATAACTCCGCCAGTCACTCATTTTCTAATTAGTCGAAGTTACTTACACTGTTATTCCACATCATATAAAATACTTAAACAGTATTTTTAAAGGCTAGACAAAAAATATAATTGCTTTTATGGACCCAAATACATATTTACAAAAGCTAAAAATTATACGCTAAAATTGCCTTTAAATAGTGATTCAGTTTTGGTTTCGGACGTAACTGAAACATAAACCGAAATTCGCTGTCGATTTCGGTTGCAATACTATTTTCGTTCCGACACTATCGTATAGTAAACCAGCAGGTAGTGCCAACATTTGGCTCCCCATTTTATAATCCCGTCACACTTGACTGCTTCCCCACAATAGAAGCACCTGATGATTTTAAAAGCGAATACAATTTCGTTTTCCACAAAATTTGGCTCTTATTTTGTTGACAACTAAAATGAGAATTCGTAGCCTAAGTTCTATTTTGGCAATGATTTGAACGACTCTACGGATGTTTTGATCTATTCTTATAACAGCTTTATGACGTTAAGAATCGGCTCTATGATCAAACATAATTGGATGATGATTTGAATGCGAATAAATTACCTGTCCGTAGTTGTTTAATGACGCAGTTGATTCGAAGATAATATTGTTAAAGTATGTAAATACTCATTTTTATAAATCCTATTAGGTGTAAATGCCAAAGTAAGTCTGTCAATTGGTATGTTTGTCTGTCTATTACTTCTTCACAAATTTAGTATAGCCTTGTAAGTCCTTACTTTTTTTATCATACATAGTACTATTAGTACTACAGATAGAGCCAAAAATGTTTAGTTTTGCGATTTGGAAATTAGTTGTATAAATTTTAAATTACTTAAAAAATGTGCAGTCCACCAAGTACATTCGGCAGTTATTCTCAAAATTTATTTGTACTTTGTGAAGTACACGAGGACTTACGAGGGTAGAGACAGTTTGAGATCCTGGGATAGACCTTAATTCAAAAAATTGCATAGTTCCCGCTAGATAGCGATAAACGAATTCATCGCAGATGTAGTCGCGGGCAAAAACTACACTAAAACTTTATCATTTATACTACTATAGTTTAATCATTTATGAAGTATCTGGCTTCAAAGGACCAAATTAAGAGACACTGTAAGATTCCGTCGACGGCAGCAATTTGCTAAATTTATTAGTAATAAAAAAAATGCATATGTTAGGATTGTTATCGAGTCACGACAAACTACATGTAAGTACATAAAAAAATCATCAAGCTTATGACACGTACAAGGGTTTTGTGAAGAAAGAATGTAGAAAAAAGATAAAGCGCATACCTTCGGCTCTAATCGTCTCCAAAACGAAAAAGAAACGGAACCAGCGAAGCCTCCAACTCAAGGACCGTACACACAACACAAGAAAACTTGTTGTCACTGTTTCGAAACACCACTTAGTACACTCAACAGAACAACACTAGATCCATTCAAATAATCACGATTCTCCAATATCGAATAAGTTTATGTTAAACTTGTTGATAAACTGGTCTTAGTTTACGAAAATGCAGAACATTTTTTGCGGACGTCTCGGCACACCTTTGAATGGCTAGCGCTCCGCGGTGACTGACTTAGTGGAGCGACAGGGACGGTGCGACGACGCGAGACAAAGACACACGATATTGTAGGAGGGACGGATCATGTGCGCACACTGGGCTGAGTTTACTGAAAATCGAGTAAATAAAAAATAAAATAATTATTTCGTAAAATTTATTCATTTATTAATAAGCATTAAAAAAATGTAACATTACATGTAAAAACCCAAGTCATTGTATAATATTATTAACTAACTTAATACCTATTTATCATAATTTTATAAGGCAAACACATCGTCAAGAGATGTCGCTGGCATGGACCCTAGAACACAGGCCGCATTACCTCTTTGAATAGCACAGTTAAAATGTCATAATAGGTATTAACCCTGACGATTGATGCTCAGACTAAAAATGTATCGATTGTTACTTAAAAACCAGGAGAGCTTACTTATGGATCATAGTTTTTCTTTTTATATTTGTTATATGAACTGTCATTTTTATTTTTCAGATTTTCTTTTTTAGTTTAAGTTAAAGTGGTTTTCGCAAACCGGTAAGTACCTATTTTTGATTAATGTAAGGTTTGTGTAATGATACCCTTCACTATGGGATAAACTAGAAAAAAAAGCATTAAACTTTACGTGTAGAGGTCTGGAGGGCTTGCAACAACGAAGGATTTGAGACCCTTAAGGCGAAAACAGACTGCATGGAAAAAAACTTGAGAAGTTGGGTCAACACCTGTCTTATTTTGGATATCATTTTGAAATCTCTATTTTCAGGACGTCTTTTTTATAAAAACCCCGCCATGGACACCTTACATCAAATCTAGCTCTATGTAAAACTCAAAGCATGTGAGTGGGTAGGAAAGATCGTACAAAAATATTATAACACGGTCCGCGTACACATCTATGCATATGTACAGCTTTTTAGTACCAACAGTCACTAACTAAGCCATGGATCGATTAAAGAATCCTCAAAATGGAAAAACCAGGTACGTATATGTGCATAATTTATCTGGTCGATAATAATTATTCAAATAATTAAAATTTGCAATCATACTCATTAATTTAATTTAAAAATAAATAAGTCAAAAGCTTTTATAAATATTAACGAAATGTAATGAGTGTAATGGGCCAACGAAGTTCGACTTAATTAGGTTTATTTTGATTTTACTTAGTTTTATAACTACTTGTATCAGTCACGTGTTACTTGTATCAGATTGCGACATATTATACCTACTTAGGTAGGGTTATCGTGTCAGTCAAATTTGTTTATATCTGATCTTAATGGAAAAAATAAACTTGTTATAAATTTCAAGCAAAACTTCCAAGAATGAGATTTTGTCTGTTGCGTCAGATGTCAATACTATAATAAGCAAAAGAATAAACCGACATTAACACTTTGATTGCAGTTTTTTCGCTTAACCCTTGAAATACATAAAACGACAATTATCATTATCAGTCCCAATACAGCACTCGACGTATTTAGGTACATATGAAAAAAAAAAACTTAAATTACTTACCACTTAAAAATAAATAGCAGTGCTACCAAACTGCGTAGCACTTGTTTTTCACCATTGCTGCAGCAGCTGCTGACGCATTTCATTTAGTAAAAAAATCCAAAGGATATAATTTGTCTCCTTTCAGTGAGCGTCAGCCCACCGTGCGGCCGTACCTCCTGTTACCTGGCACGGACCGGCCCCGCAATTTTTACAACTTTACGGCATGCCTCCAACTTATGAGAAACCTTATCTTATCTGTGGCAACCTGTGTCCAAAAGGTACACTTTTTCATTCATATGTGGATTTATAATTAGTTAGTTGCATTTTTTGTACATACATTTTTAACATTTTACTCATTGACTTATGACATATATGTCGATGATTTTACTGCATTTCGTGTATCGGCTGGGCCTCAGAAAACGGATATAATGATGGGTCCTTTTTCGGAGATTTTGGCCTTACATTAATATTTTCGTATTAGGTATTATACTATGGCTCAGTTCCTCGCCGAATTTAATAAGACTATCTTTTTCTAGCATTATTTTAATCTGTAGAATTGGTATTTGAGACAAAGGTGCTAAAATGCAGGTTTATTTAATTTTTGCATACGAGAGATTAATTTTATGTACATACCTACATAGTTAAAAAGGATCTAATACATACCTACGTATTGCACTCATATTGAGTCTACATTCAAATTCCTTCAAACTGTCAGCTTTATAAATACCCATGTTATCTAAAGGCCCATGCATAAGCCCCATTTTGACCATGCAAGAACATGCATGCAAGTTGCATTACATCGCAGACTATTGAAGGACAATGAATACAGTTGATCAAACAAATACCGTAATGTAGTGAAACTTGCATGCAAGTTCTCCCAGAGTCTAAATGGGGCGTTATGAACAAAGGTATGGCGGTAGACGTTTGTATCTAGTTACAGTATAATCTCACTAATCCGGCACTATTAAAAACCAGAGGGTGCCGGATTATTGGAATTTTCGGATTACTGGATTATAGAGAAAAAATGATACTGAATAAAATAAAGCATTTTATAGAGAGAATACATATAATGTATTTAAAAGGTAGTATAGTAGTATAGGTGGTATAGTTTAGTTTTTAATATAGTTTTAATTTAGTTTGTAATATTTAGTATTTTAGTTATTATTTTTAAGATTTTTATTTTTCACATTGATACTTATATAAAAATATATTATGTAATAATTTAAAAGGAAAATACGTATTCACGTGCACGTGATAAGGTTTGAGGTTAGACTGCTAGACGACGCAGCGACCGGAGCATATAGGCTCAGAGGGGCGAGGGAGGCGTGGGCGGAGGGTGCCAGAATATTGGACGTGTCGGTCTATTGAAGTGCCGGATTAGTGAGATTATACCTACTGTACTAGTAATAGCTTCTAGTAATCCATACTTAATATTATAAATGCGAAAGTGTGTTTGTGTGTTTGTCCGTCTCTCACGCCGTAACGGAGCGACGGATCGACGTGATATTTGGCATAGAGATAGTTTATGGGCCCGAGAGTGACATAGGCTTCTTTTTATCCCGGAAAATGCACAGTTCTCGAAGGAACAGCGCGCGATAACCGCATACCACGCAGGCGGAGCCGCGGGAAAAAGCTAGTGGGCTATGAAACGCACACTAAAATTTCGCTTGCAGCACTTGTCTGACTGCGGAGTTGCGTATGTCAGGCCAGAATTCAAAGCACATTTGCATCGACACATGGAGACGTCACTGGTCTAGCCTTTGTTTCACAACGGATCGAATGGCATGACGAATGCATCACAAAACACGAGAAATACGCATAGACTTGCTTTTCGCCTACTGTTAACTTTACTGTCTTACTCATTGTACTTATATTATTTAGGTTCTTATTTATTTAAGTAACTACAATAGACACAATGGCTGTATGTAGATAGATAGTTCAATGTAGAGCCGAAAAGGGTAAGTATGATCCATGTTCTCGTGAGAGCAAAATGCTTACTGACTGTACACATTTTATTATTTATTTTATTATATTATCGTCGAATCGGTGCATTTGTATTTGTACCGTGTCAAGATAGCCACAAAAAAAAAAATACATAATATATCTATAGAAACAGCAAGTACCTAAAAGTGGGATAGATCTGACATTACGTGGTCAAAGGTATTTATGACGGTTTTTAGTCTCGAAGACATTAAATGTTTCATAAAAGTGGGTAAAAATACCGTTTTTTATTACTATTTCATAAAATATAAGATTTAAGAATTCTTTACATATTTTTACGTTCATTATTGTGGTTTCATAGAAGTAAAAGTTATTTCTTAAAAAAAATAGGTCAAGCTAAGTTAAAATCTTTAAATATCTACTTAAAAATTTATTGATTTAACCCAAAAGTCCTTGGAACTAACTTCTTAGGTCTGTTTCACCTAGAAACGTACGCATAGGCAATGTGACTAGGTCACTACTCCTTTATGAAAATAGTTGCAGGTTTTGGTTGTTGTTGGGATAGGTCAGGTTGCAGGGGGAGCAACAGGTTGCCGCATAATTAAACTAGGGGCTGACACAACCTTGGAAACTTTCCTACTGTAATATGCGTGCCAAATAACACTTGGATCGAAGATGCAGATAAAACTAACAAACAATAATAGAGCTCCTAATGCGTAGGTATTTTTTTTCGATTGTTAATTAGTCAAAAATATAAAAACTAACAACAATTACTCCACATTGGTGACCTAAAAAACAGTTATGAACTTGAAAATTAAATATTTTGCGATGGAAAGTAACGCGAGACAAAATGACTCGGGTAAAATGACGCATTTTATGCACTTGTCACAGAATTTACTACTTTGAATCAGTCCAGCCGTGTTTGAAAAATCGGGAAACAGTAGGAAAGTTCTTTGCCGGTTAAAATAAAATATAAGCTAGTAAAACGGAATATTTATATTCGAGTGTTTTTCTTAGCTAAGTATTATGACTTATAAATAAATACGGCCGCTGTCGAAGTAGAGTCGAAAACAAATTTATATTGGGTAAATAAATAGTCATTTATTATACTATAATAAAATAATAAAAAAATACCTCGTTGAGTTTCTTGCCGGATTCTTCTCAACGGAGGCGCAACGGTTTTTTCCGAACCGGTGGTAGATTTTTTTTGACGTTCATAAGTACTTGTTAAAGCCTAAACTGAATAAAGAGATTTTGACATTGACTTTGACTTTATAAGTATCATACTTAGTGAAATTCTTAATACCATTTTAATTATTTTAGGTGCTTTATTATAAAATATTAACTAATTCGTTTATACATTACAAAAATTAAATACATTATAAAGCTGAGTACCGAACGAAGATTAAATAGAACGATAGAAGGGTTTAGGTTCTTAATGTAATAATTTATAAATACCTTCTACACTCAATTTAGTTAGTTTAATATGCTTCAAGCGGTCTCATTCAATTAAAACATTGAAATTTACGACGGAAATAAAATTCCACACCATACTTAGCTACGGTACCATAATATAATAAAGTGAGCAATTGTAACTGACAGCGATGGGTAGTAAATTCATATTAATCATAATATTGCTATTGGTTTTTTTTCTTTTCACTGTACACTAAATTAAACAGTGGGCAACTACATTTTCGGCCTCATCTGCACTTACCATTAAGTGGGATAGAGCTCAATTTTATCGTGAACTAGTTTCTAATAATGAAATAAAATTAGACTCATTTTAAAAACGTAAAAAAAATATTTTTTATATATAATGTAATTAATATATATTATATATAATATAATATAATTATTATATTATTTAATATAATTATTAATATTATATATTTTTTATATATTATATATAATAATAAAGCAGCGTTTCCACCAAGGATGTGCAAGAATGTGTTTTTCATTAACCAATTGAAACGCTACATTTACCTCGCACCGCATCGCTCCACTGAGCTGTTTCCACCAAAGATGTGCTGTGCGAGGATGTCTAAATGAAGCGTTTCTACTGGTTAATGAAAAACAGATCCCTCGCAACATATCCTCGCACATTATTGGTGGAAACAGTACTTTAGGGTGCATTTGTCCTAAGCCCATTGTCAAGGGATGCAACTTAATTGTACATTACTATTTTAGCTTGCATATTCTTCGACTCTACGTCAAATTGGCAGACTAAAAATTTGCGAACAGAGCAGTCTTCAGGAATTGTTACCTTGAGTAGAAACATGAATCAGTAGGTTATATTTTATCAATGATTTTAGTTCTTTATCCTTATCAGTTTCCATGCACTCAACAAATCCAAATCAATATATTCGTCATCCGAGGAAGATTTCTTATCGCTTGGAGATTATGAAATAATGTTTTAGTTTTCTTATCGAGTTTTCAAGGAGAAATATATGTTTCAACTATGCAAGTCCAAGTTAACTAGTTTAATAAAAGTTAAATAGTGATATAAGAACTGGTAACTCAAACTCACTGCCCTGTGCCTGAAAACTAATAAGTTTTCTGTACAAAAATTTAAGCAGGAAGATTAAGAAACATGGAAGTAGCAACCCGAAACTTCGGCCAAGTACGAGTCGGATTCTAGAAAATTAAGAAACTATGAAACCACCCATATAATTTATTGCTAAATATAGAAATATAAATTATATGACTAAAAGACAAAGTTTAACTTTGTAGTTCGAAAAATCTAGTCATCTGTACGTTTGATTGCAAATGGTTTGTACTTAATCACAATCACAAATATACCTATTGTAAAGGTTGCCTGTAGAGATCGCTCAGAAGCGATAAGGTCACCTATTGCTCACCTTGGAAAAACTCTATATATTATACCTACCCGTGTTTTCTGTAATGCTTCGATAGAGAGTCATTGTATTGTATACATACATACCTATAGATACAAGTATTTCGCAACACGGTTGTTTTGTTACGATATTAATGTGTTCTCATAATTCGAAAATAGTTTTTCAATTACATTTAAAACCAACGTAATTTTTAAATTATGATCTGTAAGATCCTAACCTATACTTAATTTTTTTAGCATTAGAAGAAAGGTAAGCGATTTTGACGTGTCTTTTTAGTTTGAGTAGAGTAGAGATGACATTTATTGAAAAACACTTTTGATAAAAAAAATTATAAACAAATTACAGCAAAAATATAAGAATTAGTATCATAAGTTATTTATAATTATTGTTTATATTAGTTATAATAATAATAATTATTTTTTATTGTACCATACATATATATTCGTGCAAAATTATAGCTTTCTAGGATTGATAGTCCCTGAGCAAAGCCGCGGACTAACAGACAGACATGGCGAAACTACAAAGGTTCCGTTTTTGCCACTTTGGCTACGGAACCCTAAAAAGAAACGAAGTATAGCTAAAAGTAAAGCTAGTATTAGCTCAAATTTAAGTACTGAATCTAGCGCACAGAAAGAGAGAGATGAATGAAAGTTCGGTTTTCAGTCTAGTATCTACCGTCTCCGGCCACAAAACAATTGATATGTCACAATTGAAAACTGAAACACTCTACATAAATATAGGTTACTTTAAATTACCTATTCCATTGAAGTCAATTGAATAAAAGCAGTGGGACAGTGCGTAGTGACACTCTGCTCTAACAACTTGTGCTCAGCTGTAGCTGTAACAATTTTATCATTATTCAAATAATATCACGTAATCTGTAAGATAAAGTTGTATTTTTATCACATTAGAAGAAATATCTCGTGTGTCGCTACGCTGCGCGTGTTGGTAAAATCTAAAGTGAAATAAGTAATTAACAGGGAAAGGCAATGACAATAAATTAGGCAGTGAAAAAATAATACTTGTACCTACCTATAGGAATTTGTTCAACTGGATATTTAGTTTTATGTGAGTATAATATCTTAGAAGTCTACTGAAATATAAGTAACAATACGATACGATAGTTTTAATAAAACTGTGAGAGAGAATGTGTAGGTATATGCATAATATT
This sequence comes from Choristoneura rosaceana, assembly GCA_037349165.1. NCBI lineage: Eukaryota > Metazoa > Arthropoda > Insecta > Lepidoptera > Tortricidae > Choristoneura > Choristoneura rosaceana. Next base: position 11,428,576 of record JAZBNJ010000041.1, on the reverse strand, counting down.
GTTGAAATGTTTTGTTGTATCGCGGCAAAAAAAAATCTTTAGTATGGATCTACGCACTAAATAAAAAAGTAACGTGGTTTCTCTAAAATAAAAACATTTGCAACGGCTAATAAACTATAGCAGAAAACTATCAAAATAAGGTAATTAAGAGGAGTTTTTCTTTTAAGGAACATATTTAAATAAAAAGGAGTAGCATCTTTAGATCTAGTAGATTACTAAAATTTTTACTCAGTAGGTATTTTGTTACTTAAGTATATTTATTGTTTTTGTGAATAAATTTGTATAAATGAGTAAATGATCATACAATCAAAACAAACATTTAGTGTTAAAATACTGTTTGATGGCACGGAGCCCTTCGTGTGCGAATCTGCTAAATTCCCCCTAAAGACCAATTAAAAAATCATATCTACAGACAAACAGCGATAGTACCTATTAAATATTTGCAATACTTTGATCTGTAATTAGAAGACCCAGTTGTTATATAACCTTGCAACTTGAGTGCTTTCAAATGCAAGATATTTGCACAACTAGTAGCTTGTTTTACTGAATTAATATAATAAACATGTGAGCTTATAAGATTAAAATGGGCTTTGTTAAAATTACCTACCTACATCTTTAATACAAGGTTTTTTTTTCTGAAGTCGACGGCAACTGCTACTAGTACAGTCAGCTGCAGAGAAAAGGTACCTCCCTGTAACGGCGGTGTCCATACTACCGGCGGTATACCTACTACATTAAAGTAACAAAGTAATTACTGCACAATTTTCTTCGTATGTCACATTTTTGCCGCAACTGCACGAATCTGACAATAACTTCGTATGGTGAAGACCAAAAAATTGCACACCGTTAAAGCTGCGTTAGCAGGAATCAGAATCAGAATCAGAATATTTTTATTGTTTAACTGTGTAACTTAGATGGTAGTACATATTATAAGGTAGTTTCAACAGTTACCCGTTTCGGGCGTACAATATTGTTAAAAATATGATTAAAATGTAAAAGAACATAAATTAAACACTTAATGACTAATTAGGTAGTACTATAATACTCTTTTAGGTTATAAAATACTTTATCCAAAAGCCAGTTTTTGAGCCTCCGCTTAAATATATCCCCCTCCAACATCTTTAAATCAACTGGGAGGTTGTTAAACACTCTAATAGCTGTGACATAGGTACTCCTTTTATATATAGAACTGTTTATTTTCGGCAGTTGGATATTATACTTATATTGCGTCCGTACATTTAACTTGAGTGATTTGTTTTTTGTGAAATAATGTGGTTGATTTTTAACAAATAGGCATAGTTCCAAAATGTAGATACCGCATAGCGTCATGAAGCGCCTTTCACTAAAAACTTTTCGAAGAGATTGTTCAGAATGCATCCTGTAAATGGTTCTCAAACATCTCTTCTGGAGCAAAAACGTTTTATGTACATCAACCGAATTCCCCCAGTAAATAACGCCATATGTTAGCAGAGGATAGACGCTACCATAATATGCACTTTTTGTTATAGCTTCTGAACAAGTTTCAGACAGTATTGACAAAGCGTAGCAACAGCTGGAAATTTTATTATTTATTTGCTCAATGTGGGCTTTCCAATTTAGATGAGAGTCTATTTTGATACCTAGAAAGTTTGCTTCATTTACTTCCTCTAGACTAACACCTGCTGCTGAGACATCGAGCGTCATTTGTGCAGTTCTATAATGTCTGAATTGCATAAGCTTAGTTTTATTAAGATTTACTTTAAGGTTAATTGTACTAAGCCATTTTATAATGTTACTTAATGCACAACCAATGTTGTCTTGCAGATTATCATTAAAAGACTGCCCTGAAAATAAAACCGTAGCGTCATCGGCAAACAACACACATTGCTCGTCAACTACATTTGGCATTTCGTTGACATAAATTAGGAACAGGAGTGGTCCCAGCACACTTCCCTGTGGTACCCCTATCGTTACCTTCTGATAGTCCGACTTTATCTGCTCTATGGTTTTACTTTCCTCATCGTATCTTTCGATTAAAACTGCCTGCGTTCTATTGGATAAGTAACTTTTAAATAATTTAAGAGCAGTTCCTCTAATTCCGATACGTTCTAATTGTTTTAGAAGTATGTCATGCACAAGTAGTGATAATTTCCACTAACTTTTTTCATTGTGACACGAAAATTAATCATACATTTTATTACGAAATAACTTTATTTAACAATAAAAGTGGGTATAAAAACAGGGACTAAGTACTTATAAAATGTAAATTCTAGATAAGCCTAATATATCATACATTTGTATGGATAATTTTCGTGTCACAATGGAAAAAGTTAGTGGAAATTAGTTAATTCTAACTACCTGCTAACGCAGCTTCAACGGTATTGCGTTGAGTGTATCAACTAATGAACTAGTCGCAACTGTAAACTACGCATTTTATAATTACAAATGAGATGCAATGTCATACGTGCTATGTCATGGTTTAACTAAGTAGTATCATAGTTATATATTTTATCATCTACACTGCTTGCTGGTGCTTAAACATTCACATTTTATAATTAAATTAACAAATAAATAAACATTTTGATTGGGTAAAAATTATTCTCTACATCAATAGTAGTCACACTATATACTCCATTTATTTTAATATATACCTAACGGTAAAAAATACACACGTTTTTAAATGAAACAACGTAACTATTTAAATTTGTGTTAACCTATAGTAAAAACATAATAAATACCGCTAATAAATGTACATGTAGGTATTTTTAGTCCTTTTGTGTTCGAAATGCCAAAAAACGTGTGTTACAATTTGATCGCTAATTCAAACCTTAAATTAAGCGGAGTATGGGTAGTTAAATTCAGTTTAAAGAAGTGCACGTAAATTGAAGTTAAAGTGTACAATCAACTTGTTAAATAAGTGATCATTTTTGTACCTTGTCGCTTTCAGTCGTCACACAATTTAGTACACTTTTCACGTATGACATTAAAATGACAAAGTACAAAAGTGAACACTCATTTATAACATTGACTGTACAGTAATAATAATTGATGTCACAGTAATAATAATTGAAGACAGAGAGAGAATGGGACATTAATAATAGACAAAAAAGTAGAGTTAGGATTTAATTAGTAAAGCACTTTTTAGACATTTTGACAACGCCAGAGTATTACAAAAAAAAGTCATACAAAATGACAACTAGGTGTCTGCTTCCCCAAATATTTATGAATAGTGAAAAATGCTCGACAATTGGAAACTTCGGTCAAAGAAAAGTGCCAAGTACTTTCTAAAATTGTGTAACGATAATGTCTTGACGCAGAAAGTAGGCGCTCGCGTATCTCGATCTACTGCAAGTAGTGAGGTCTGTATTATTGTGGTCCAGGTTTTCAGTGAGAGTTACAACCAATAAGTCCTCCAATGGACAGAGCTAGAACAAATACATCGTAATTATATAAATAAGTGGGATAGATTCATTATGTGGCCAAAGAATCAGGCTCAGGATGTGCACTTCTGATCAAATTTATATAAAATGCGGACCAAAGTCCTAAGAAAAGACGGAACAGCTTTTAACTCGGAAAATTCAACTGTTCCTGCGGGATAGTGATGTAGAATTCTTTACAAAAATCGCGTGCAGGCTAGTGCAAAGGCTAGTTTAGACCTGCAAGAAAAATCGACACATTGCGTAAAGGCAAGTTTATAGTGGCCAAGCGAGCGCCACAATGTAATGCAACTTGCACGATTTTCTGGCAATGTACGTCGGAGCTACACTGTCTTATTCCACCAGCTTCTTTCTTTCACAAGTCGACCAGAAGTAGACGGGTTCTTCACCCTTATGTTGTCAGCATCCTTAGAACTCGCACGAAGCGTTTACGCTCGTCCTTATATCCGGACAGTTAAGGAGTGAAATGCTCTGCCAGTCTGCATTCCCCAACCGCTACAATCTGGCCGTCTTCAAATCGTAGAGTAAATGTGTATTTATTAGGCAAGCATGCTCCATCTTAGTCCACATCTTCGCTTACATGGTTGTGTTCATACGTAAGTCTATTTATATATAACAAAGTCTAAACCAGGCTTTCAATAATATTATTCCAGAAGCTTCTTCCAATGGCGCCGGTGTTGGCGCGCGTGGCTGGCTGGGGCCGCTCGGCGCTGCGTCGCTGGCCGCTGCTCACAAACACCGCCGTCTACGCCAGCTTCTACACTGCCGCCGAACTGTCGCAGCAGACTTTCAACAAGTACTACACGGTACAGTCACTGTATAGCCAGGAGGAGTGTGTCAGTGGTTGCTGCTCATTAACACCGCCGTCGACGCCAGCTTCTACACTGCCGCCGAACTGTCGCAGCAGGCTTTCAACAAGTACTACACGGTACAGTCGCTGTAGCCAGGAGGAGTGTGTCAGTGGTTCCTGCTCATTAACACCGCCGTCTACGCCAGCTTCTACACTGCCGCCGAACTGTCGCAGCAGACTTTCAACAAGTACTACACGGTACAGTCGCTGTAGCCAGGTGTAATGTGTCAGTGGTTCCTGCTCACTAACACTAGCACCATTTACGGTACGAGTAGCTCTATCTCGTAAACTATCGAGTGTATAAATAAACATTTCGTAGTAGATAAAAATCTAATACCTGTAAAGGAGGAATTCTTGTACTTACATATCCATACTTCCATACTAATATTATAAATGCGAAAGTGTGTGCGTTTGCGTGTTATGTTTGTTCGTCTTTCACGCCGAAACGAAGCGACGGATCGACGTGGTTTTTGACATAGAGATAGTTTATAGGTCAGAGAGTGATAAAGGCTACTTTTTATCCCGAATAAACGCAGTTCCCGAAGGAACAGCTCGCGATAACCGAATTCTACACGAACGAAGCCGCGGGCCAAAGTTAGTGCCATAATAAAAGTTTATGATTATTATTGCGAAATTAATTCTCTTGTATTATTAGAACTTTCATACAAGTGAATTAAAAAAGCAAAAACATTGATGGCAGCGGTGGGATTCGAACCCACGCCTCCGAAGAGACTGGTGCCTTAAACCAGCGCCTTAGACCGCTCGGCCACGCTACCGTTGACGTGGCCGGCGTAAGTTGATAATCTATGCTGTCGCGTGTTGCGTCATATAATAACATTCAGAGCGAGAGTTACGTGACGAGGATGACGATAATTTGTAGCTAATTATAGATAGCTACAAGGTGATATAAATAAGCTCCCCGCGTGTATTAATTTGTTTACAGAGTAGGTAATTGGTTGGATGTCATTAATTACCTATTATAGTCTATTACTATTTCAAATTAGGCACCTTATATTCAAATTGTATTATTACCTAGTATTTACTAGCATTCGCCAATTGGCTGCTTCATTTTGTTTACATATAAGTAAATGAATGTGATATATTTGCCAAATTATTTGGCAGATAGATTAATAAGTACCTAATTACTTATCTAGGTAAAGACGAAAATGTTTAAGATATCATTACGGAATGGTTCCTCACTTGTTTACCTAAGTCTTAAACTCTAAACTACTTATATACCTACGGCTGATTAGATGATCTGAATGAAAAGACACGTAACTTTTTTAGCACATATACACATTTACTTATTGATGTTTTATATACTTATGTAGGTATTAGAAAGCGCGCGCTTATTATTGATGAAAGCTCATTCGTCGGTATAGCACGGACGGACCATAATTAATGAGGCCAATCAACTTTTTAGTGTTGTTGTTCTATCGCGTAACTCAGCAGTCATTCATCGGTGATACACTTTATTAGAAAAATGCTTGCAATGTATACAATTAGCTGGCTTAGAAGGAATTGCCTTAAAACTATCACAAGTCACAATTTTATGTAATAAGTAACTCAGGAGACGTTACCTTGGCGACAAGCTACTCTAAAAAATTGATTGAGCCAGTTATAAATTTAGTTTTATCTCATTTTCAGCCTGAAAAACCCGAGATAGATTATGCAGCAGCGGCGCGTATAGTATCGGTGGGAAGCTGCGTATACGCACCTACTCTGTACTTCTGGCGAGTATACTTTTGAATTATTGAAATAGATTCAATTTCCTACAACTATGCGTGTATTTATGCCCCCCCCCTCCCCCATGACCAAACTAAACAAAAGCTTGATTCGCTTAGGGCTCTGAGACGGAACAAAGAGAAGGTCATTTTGGAAACGTAAGTCAACCAATTTGATTCCCTATGCCACCATGGAATCCTGTCACCATCACCATGGAAAATAATAATTGTCTATAAGCAATGTTTATAGAATGACAAAAAATGACAGACGACACGGTTCGGTGATGGCCTAGTAATCAAATTGGTTGGCTGTATCTACCAAACATTGCGTCAGTCCGGATCTTTGCAGAGTTCAAGAGAAGAAACCTTTTCCCGCACTGGGACATCTAAAGAATAGCCAAGTGAAGTAAAAGCTGAGGATTAAAAAAATGGCCCTACTTAATTGTTATTTCATTGTATGCAGGTACAAGTATCTAGACAACAAGTTTCAGGGCAAGGCGTTGAAGACAGTAGCCAAAAAGGTGATCATCGACCAGTTCGGCATGACACCTATAATGCTCGCCACATTCTACGTCGGTCAGTTATCATACGAAATTCATTATACTTACTATACTGGGTGACCTTAGCCTCTGGACAAATACGAATACTACTGGCTTAGCAAGATATTTAAAACCAGACTGCAAAGTATCATAACAATCAGTCCAGTATTTACTGAAAAACTAACGGTTTTCAATGTATCACTTTGGAGCAGCCTGTGTATTTGGATGATCTGATTTCATCGATTTTTTTTCTTGTCTAATTTAGCAAATAACTATTTTAAGATATTGCTAAGTACTCGTATCAGTCTTATCCATGGTTTCATTATTTGTCCAGAGGCTAAGGTCAACTTGTATACTTGGCAACACCTACCCGTACGTACCTACACATACGTAGGTAACTACCTGCATTAATATCTCCCACAGTGGAGCGTGCAAAAATATCTGACACGTCATCAGATATTTATGCACGATTTGCTGTCAGATATGGTTGCTGGTGACTATTCTATGCAGTCAAAATATCTTAATGCTGAAATATTTCGGATTCATTTCAAAACACCTATACCTAATTTCAGTGATGGGCGTCTTAGAGAACAAAGAGAGTATATTTGAGGAGCTTCGAGAGAAGTACTGGAGGACGTTTGTGGCCAACCAGTGCTTCTGGATCCCGGGACAGACCATCAACTTCTACTTCATGCCGCCGCACCTCCGCATCGTCTTCATAGCCTCCGCATCTTTCCTCTGGATCAACGTGCTGTGCTTCATTAAACGGCAGAAGGTGGAACGCATTGAATAGAAGGATCTTACTAAAGTATAACTTAATTATTAGGAGATCAATTAGTATTAAATAAAATTATGTATATTATGAATAATTAGTGATTTATTTGTTTATGCGTCGTTCTGCAAGGGAAGTGGAGAGTTCCTCCTTTTTATCTCTTTTTTACTCAATAAGTCTGAAACTAACAATTTAGTTAGGTTATTAATAAAAATGCCAAACATATTTATTCAATGTCAGATAGTCTTATCATAAAATACATATCAAGATAAATCAATACCTAATACTAAAAAAAAATGGTTTAATTGATTTATAATAATTGCTTACTGTATACGTTTAGTATAAGCGATTTGATACATCACACTGGAACCGCAACTAGGGTTTGCAAGATCCGGTCATTTTAAGGATCCGGATAATTCGGAAAGGTCCGTTTGTTAAATCCGGATATCCGGATGTTTCGGATAATACGGATCTTTTACTAAATAAAACAAAATAGTATAAGTTATTTAATGAAACTATAAATCAACATATTTCTAATCAAGTAACAACCCAATTGTGCTAACGCAGCATAAAAAATCCTCGTTTTAGGTCAAATAAACATTTTCTTTTCAAAATTTTTTTCATTTTCTTGCTTGTAGCACAAAAACGGTACGTTCGTCGGAAATTTCATTTGCTTCATTATTAAAGAATGTTAAATTCTGCATTGAATGAGCATCTTAAACTTCAAATTCGATTTAGTGGTAAAGCTGAAATCAAAGGTAAACGAGACTTTTATCGGTTATCTAAAATAATGAATGACACATGAACTGATGCCCGGAACCGATCAGGAACGTGCTATGGAAAGGGCTATGCTCAGTGATCCGACAGAGAACCAAAGTTATCGACATAGCCCACTGCATTAGCGAGTAGAAGTGGCAATGGGCCGGTCACATAACCCGAAGAACCGATAACCGTTGGGGTTGACGAGTTATTGAGTGGAGACCACGGATCATCAAACGTAGCGTATTTATGGTGTGCAATAAAGAATATTTGTAATATATTGTATTGTAGCGTAAGACGCCCTCAAACTCAGTAGTGCGATGATCTTCGCAAGGTGGCTGGCAAGAGCTGGGTGAGAGTGGCCGAGGATCGTGCTCAGTGGCGTGCCATGGGAGAGGCCGAACATAGGCTGATGATGATGGTGATGATGATGAAATGATGCCCTGATTTTTACTACATTTTCCTAAACAAAAAAAGATCTTCTTAGAAGATGTTCTTAGGGGCTGCCAGTACAGCACCTCAAAGAATGACCGAATCCATCGTCGGGGGCCAATTTTGTTCGTTTAGCCTGCTGGAACACAAACCTTTGATTTCGACTGTACTATTTAACAAAATTTGATGTTTTAGATGCCATTCGACCCAGAATTTACCATTTTTTAATAATAGTGACATTTCCGACGAACGTACCTACCGTTTTTATGCTAGAAGCAAGTCTGGAAAAACAGGAGAGATTTCGCGGTTATTTGGCACCATAAAGTTGTGCACACATCCTAGAAAGGGGCAAACTTGGATTACACTCATTTCGGACCTAATGAAAGTATTAAAACAATTTCCAACATGCTGGAAACAGATTCTTCCGAAAAATTAGAATTCTATTAGACTACTACGCTAAAGCGAGATTTATAGAGACAGACAGAAGACAGAAATAATATAAATTTTCTGAGGTAAGCATAACAAAGAAAGAGAAAGTGGCAACAACTATATTGTAGCAAATCATTGTTAAGCTCTGCTCTTGTGCTAAAAACGGACTTTCAGCAATAGTGCAGTGCCATACCAGTGCAGCAAAGCTGATGAGCGCGCGCGAAAGGCTTGATTGGTAACCAGCCGTAATACTTTTATTATCTTATTGAAATAGCTAAGAAGTTAACGTCCATCCCAATGATGTGCATTAGGTAATGCAAGTTTGTCAACTATAAAAGCAAAAAGAAAAGATCAAGCTCTATATGTCTGTACCTAATCAATATGTTTGTACTTAGTTTTAGGAAAGCCCAAAGATTGCTACAGTGCGACTTAACCGTGGGTTAAAGGACAAAAAAGGCAAAAAATACTGAGATTGATGATCCTATTATTCTTGCAGTTATTATTTCATTTCGCGAAGCAGAATTAATCATATTTAATTATATTTCGCTTCGTTAACAGTACTATCCGAAAGATTCAAATTATCCGAATCCTTAAGGTGGTCAGATCCGGATCCGAAATAGGGCGGATATCCGGATAATACGGATATCCGGATATCCGGATTGCAAACCCTAACCGCAACGTCGTCAACATAGTACTTACCAAAATACTATAATACCATACCTAGCCAGCAATTTTTATTGCCCCTTTGTCATGAATGCAAGAAGGTCTGTTCAAGAGCAAAACTAGTGAAAACGCTACAGAGTCGAGTTGTATGCCGTTAGGTAATTTCCTGGTGAATTTATGGGTAGGTACTAAGCATTTAATCCAACATTTCATGTCAATAAAGCAGGTAAGTATACCTACTTAATTAATATTTCTTAATGTATGAGACATGCAATACCAACACCACCTTGCGCAATCTTACTTGAACATCTTAATCTTTCTAATTCAATCAGCTTAGGTTACAATTTTAGGGATCCTTAGAATACTTACCAAAGTAAGCGAGAAACCTTACAATATGTCGCAGCTACCTATTATTCTGCCTATAATTGTTGCAGGTCTTACGTACCACAGGCCGTCTTACTTAATACCACTGTCTGTAGATATCGAAGTATTTAAACAGTTAATTAGATACTTATTTCTTGGCGTGAATCAATGATCTGTTTTACAAAAGCAAAATATCTTAAACAAGTAGTTTTTGCTACTGCAGAAGTTTATATTACGGAATCCTATTTACGCTATTTCTCGGCATGCACTTGACCAGTTTTTCAGACTACTAAGGCTTCTCCAACTTTACATACATTTGCGAATCGACGGACTTTTCAGTTGACTCATACACTTGGAGCCTGCCACATGTTCTAGGTCTTCTACGCACTTAACTATGGAGGATTTGAATTATTTATTAAAGTGTTCAGTGATAGAGCAATTAAATAATAGGTCCCAGTTCTTGACAAATGTAACCCTAAGTGTACCATCGGAAGTAACTAAAACCGCGGGATATAGTGCCGTTGTTGGGATAATCTTGGCAATTTTAAGCAATGGATTTTTTACTCAAAAGGTAACTTCTAGTCTCTTATCTCAATATTTGAGTCAATTTCCGACATTTATGGTTGAATGATTTATCGTGAGATATTTTACTTTTTCAGTTCCGTGCAATGTTATCTGCTCCTTCTTTAGAACTAAAGAAGGATTCAAGAGTTACTTCTAAAACATTTCAAAGAACAATTGCTTTGTCTGCATTAGCGTTACTTCTGCCATTGCTGGCAGTGTTTCTGCTTTTAGCATTTGTTTACAAACTTTTGTGCTCCGTAATAATCAAGAGAAGGGATAAACATTTTGTGGACTTTCTCGACAGCTTTGACGTTTTCTGGAGTTTAGAAGACGATACCACAAAGAGTGTCATTAATGTCCTCGGAGTCATAGAATCTGATTCATCATGTTCTGTGGTCAATAATATCAAAGAGAAATTACAGAATATCTTTCCCAATAATGCTACAGACAAAATATTCTTTAGAAGGAGTGAAGAATTTGGATTTTATTACTGGAGAAGATACAGCAATGTCGATATTAACCAATACGTAGAAATGGTGGAACTTCCAGCGAAGCCCAATTCACAAAATATGGAAGACCTAGAAAACCTGATGACTGAAATAGGAAATCAGTCACTGCCTTACAACGACGAGGGACTATTCAAAATTTTAATCACTAAACAAAGAGTTGGTAATTACAACGGCAAAAAGGGAGAATATGGTATTATTTTCAGGATACATCATTCCGTTGGAGATGGAGTAGCTTTGATTGAGTTTCTATGTAAAACTTTAGCTGATAACAAAGATGATTGTCCGGTGAACATGTTTACGAATCCTGAGTCGTATAATACTAAAATTTCAGAGTCGCCTAAAACTTTGATTGAGATGATGGAGAAGCTATGGAAAATGCCGATTTGCCTTATAGATGGGGTACTCAGAAAACCTGACGAAAACTTACTACACGGGCCTGGATTGCAAAATAAAAGAATCTTTAAATGGACGGAATCAGATGAGAATCTTTTAACAATGGTGAAAGATATAAAAAACAGTTTAGACAAAATTAAATTCACTGATGTTTTAGCGACTGCTTTGTCTAGTGGTTTGCACAATTTCTTTTTGAAGGTAAAATTTGCTGAAAAATCATAGTTTAAAACCTATTCGCTATTATTAATTGTTAATTTTATGCTTTAACAGACGAATACTCGTATTCCCGAAGAAGTATCAGTAGTTTTGCCAGTTAGGTTTCCTAAGGCATTAACGGAAGACATTGACCTTAGGTTGGAGAACGATTTTAGTGTAACTATCTTAGATTTACCAATGAAGAGGCGCAGCATTGAAAAAGTTCAACAACGTTGCAATGCATTACGCAAAAGTGCAGACCCCCTCGTAAGTTACAGCTGTTGATGTAAAATAATATAATTTAGTCATAGTAAAATAATATAGCAGTTATAGTTAATTATATGCACCACCTGCTATAAACTAGTCCTTCCTTCTTTCTGTAAAAAGGTTGCCTGGAAGAGATCGCTCTTAAGCGATAAGGCCGCCTATTGCTTACCTTGTAATTTTATCTGTGTACCTGTTTTTCTGTATCACTTATTATTTCTGGTGTACAATAAAGAGTATTTGTATTGTATTGTATTGTATATTCGTGAGAGAGCACAGCATAAAAATAACCTTCATTCCATGTCATAAGTAGCCTAAGTAGGGCATAAATAAGCTCCAAAATAGCTTTTAGCTTTATTATTCATGTAACGTAGCATTACCGTTGGAAAGGTTAAATGACAATAATGGAAGAAATCTCACTTTTTCGGATCCTAATTTTTGCAGACGAATTATTACCTCCTCAAGTTACTGAACAGCGTCCTACCGAAGCAACTGCTGCAGCCACTCTTGAACAGCAGCCAAGCCACTATGGTATTCAGCAATATGCCAGGGCCGAGCCAGTTGAGCATCTGCAATGGGGTACTCAAGAAACTGGTCTTCTTTGTGCCACATAGAGGGAATACTGGTTAGTTTTTGATATTATGCGAAAACTAATGTGGCGATAAAGATTCTGTATTTGTGTAGTATTACATTTAAGATTAAGACTCTTTTATTTGAGTGACCATTGACCAGAGGGCTTATTGTCTAACCCAGCGGTTCCTAACCTTTTTCAGCCGCGGACCCCCAAGAAAATCGAGCATGATGCCTAGGACCCCTGAGTGAAAAAAGTTGCAATTTTCGGACAATATTATTTTTGTTAATGCTTTAAGTAAGATAGATGCTTATGGTACCGCGGACCCCTAAACATATGCTCGCGGACCCCCAGGCGTCCGCGGACCACAGGTTAGGAAACAATGGTCTAACCCATTTGACATCACAATCGTTTTAATCACTTCTTTCTTTAGAAAGCGATGGTGAATGCGATTGCAAACGTCAGTGCGTTAGACAATACGACCTCGGAGGGTCTATTGTGCAACGTTTCTGACACTCGCGATCACAATCAAATGACAGTTTTCACATACAAAAACTGTCATTTAATTGTGATTACGAGCGTCAGAAACGTTACGCAATCGGCCCTCCGGTTTCTATAATACCACTCTCCCAAATATTGCAGAGGTACGACATTTTTGGATCTTTATATCGTTTCCATGGATTCACTATAAATTAACGTTAATTACGCCAAATGTTAGGTACATTGTTATGTTTACAGGTGTTGGTGTAACAGCCTTATGCTATGACAAGGTGCTCCGCTTCGGTGCCTCCGCAGACACTTCTCTAGTCTCCCAGCCGGCACACTTGGCCCTCATCCTGGACGGCATGGTGGCGGAGATAAAGAGACTGCACCAAGAACACGTCAAATAGGATACTTGAAGTATCTGGACGGCGGCTTAACGATGACTTCTCAGTTTAAGGTACTTAACATTTTTAACACTTAGGAATCTTTAAAAAAAAACCGGCCAAGAGCGTGTCGGACACGCCTGAAATAGGGTTGCGTAGTCATTACGAAAAAATTAAGTGATATTTTATACGGAGTCTTCCAAGTTTAGGTATATTTTTTACCTTAGGCTGCTATTTACTCTTAAACTACTAATAATTGCCAAGCAAACTTAAGCGTTATAGTTCTCCTTGTGACATTGATATGACACTTACGACCATTATGTTTTTTTTTTCAAATTTTTCCACGCACCGGTTTAGATTTTAGAGTGGGGACGACGACGCTCGATTTTAATGAAAATTTGCACTTTCAAGTTGAATATTTCACAAACAAATCACTGAATCGTAAAACCGTTACAGCAACCCCCTAATGGTTTTGAAAGACCTATCCAATGCAACCCTTAATACAACCTCAACGAAGACCACGATATGAGTTTTGGAAATTCCCAGGGAAATTTTATAAAATCCCGGAGTTTCAATTATACCAGATTTAATAGTTTACGTGTGCGAAGCCGCGAGTAAATTCTAGTAGCTCATAACTCAGTTCAGCGGTTTAAATGTGAAGAGGTAACAAACAAACAAAGAGACTTATAATTTTTCGCATTTATAATATTAGCGGGATAGTGGGATAGGCAATCGGAAACGCTGGAAATTAACCTGAATAATATTTACCTGGACATGCAAGAAAGCTTTGTTCACGCGTATAGTTAAAAACGCGAATCTGCATTATTGTCATTATTGATATAATAACCCGAGTGGTGTCGGGTTCAAATTACATCTCTCCATTTGTTTCGTAGATGTCGTCAGGCTAGCAACCAGTCACTATTGTACCTTTTCTGTCAAATTTAAAAGCTAAAATGGCAAAAAGTGGCTCCGAAGAGGTGAAGTTTCATGTGCTCTCTGCCTACCCCATTTGGGAATATAGGCGTGATAGTTTTGTGTGTGTGATAAATAACAGAAACTGTTGTTTCAGGTATGGAGACTGTCAACTTTAGCCGCTGCTACTATCTACCTCAATATTTTAGAATTACACATATTCATAATATATAAAAAAAAAATGATACTACCTAAACCCGTTCTTGTTTAAATTTACAAAAATATTAACCAACTACAAAAACCATGAAAATAATTTTCTACCAGTCTGTATAGTCGGTCGGTGCCTCAGCTCAGCACGAGCCAGCAGGAATGGACCTATAGTCGTCTACATCACCTATATACGCACTTTATATTGGGTTTCATTCAATCACTCCTGCTGGCTCGTGCTGAAGCACCGACCGTCTTCAGACTGGTAGAAAATTATTAACATGTTTTTTTGTAGTTGGTTTAATTTTGTGTTACCTATTTTTTTTCACGCTTTTTAGTGTAAATAATCTAAGATACAATAGTTTAATTTCAACTGCTCGTCACTTTTTACGAAAGGTTGCTTTTTCCGGTCCAGAGACGTTCATTATTGAGGAGTGCTGGTGCTTCACCACACGTTTTACCATATGCATTACTAGGAGCATAAATTGCCTAGCAACTGCGTCAAAGTAATTAAAATTCAACCCGTGAAATACTTGTTATTGAGTAGTACTAACTCCGATGGTCAATGTGGTCTTCACCATATCAGTCCCACTTCACCAAATGATGATTTTCAGGAGCAAATGCACTAGTTACTACTAAATATATCCAATTTACTATAAGTGTCCCTACAACATTTTAACCCTTTAGTGGGTAACGGCAAGATATTTGCCGTCATACGACTCATATATTTTTTTTTTTTCTCAGTGAACGTGTTGTTAGTTAATATAACTTTTGGTTCGCATATGAGAATATACTCGTACTAATTTACGAAAAAAAGAATAGCAGATAAACGTTATTCCAACCCATGTTAAATGATGATTCGTAGGCCTGAACTTAGATTTTTAACTATTCCTTACAATTGAACAAAAATGTTTGTAAATAAAATTTTGTTTGCTGGATTTATCCGATAGTCACAATTCTCTACTTTCAGAGACAAGATTGGCGATATAAAGTTTAAAGAAAAAAAATCTGTTATTTGATAATTAAAAAAAATGAAGACGGCAATATATTTGCCACTATCCGTTAAGTGTCTGGTGTTTATTAAAGGAAAGGGTGGGTTAGGCTACGATTGTTATTGATTTATATATGGAGCAATAGCTTAATTCAATACTTCAAATTTGCCTTTTACCTTTATTGCTGAATTAGCCGTGAAGGTCGGGCAGCTACGGGACCCTGACTATAAGCATGGCCCGATATGCTCTTGCCCGGTTATTTATTTGAAAGAATTCAGTTTTAAGTTAAATAAAGGTTTTAATTATTTCTTATTATCTATTGGTTTTTAATTTATTTATTTTAGATACGTCGTGCCACCCGTAGTTCCCCCGGCAAACTGACATGACGGTCTTGTCACTTAATGCCCTTGGCTGATAGCGGCAAACATATTGCCGTCTTATAATTCGGAAACCCTGCAATAATATATACATTTCTCTTTCTCAAAAATCATAAAAAAAATCATTCATGCTGTGCGTATCGTTAAAGTTCTCGATTCATTGCTTTAAAAAAATAATGGTCAAAGGGTTAAGAGTTTCCTCGATTTACTTAAGACCCATCATCAGATTCTGATTTGGTGCTTATAAAGAAAGAAAGAAAATAAGTAATTTATTTATAACAGCAATGACACATTAAGGTTAGGAAAAATAACAATAAGAAGACCTTATGGACGTAATTGAAGACATTTCTAGACGAAAGCAAAAAAAAAAACATATCGGTTCATTATAGACCGAGTTCTGAGAACAAAAAAAAAATACAATCGAATTGATAACCTCCTCGTTTTTTGAAGTTAGTTAAAAAGACGACATTGGAATGGAAGTTTTTAATAAAATACTAAATTAATTCTTACAAAATATTATTAAGATACTTTATCTAAATAAAGTTAAGTAAAATCTAATAAGTTTAACGATCCCACGGGGCAAGTTCTTGTATTTGGGCCTTCAGGCGCAGATTTTCAAGGCACAGATGGTTGCATTTTCTAATCTGAAATTAATGATCTGTTAATAAGAATTATCTAATACAAAACCGGCAGCATTTGTTCTTTTTTTAAACAATGGTACGATAAGGAAACTATGTTGTTTATTAATATCAAAAATACGGACGAGTAGTCTTTATGCTACGGTGGAACATACGTAAATACAAACAAAGTAACACAGAGGAGAAAATTTTCAAAGAACATGGAATAGTAGGTATAAAATCGGCACTACTGAGCATAGTGTTGGCGCCGCAACGATGGTTTTTAGTAATACGCATATAATTTTTTTTTTTTAACAAAAAAGTAAAACCGACTCCAAAAAAATGAAAAAAAATAACAAAAAATGGAACCGACTACAAAACCCTTGAAAATATTTTTCTAGGTACCTACTAGCTCGAAGTCGGTGCCTCAGCACGACCCAGCAGGAGTGGAGCAATAGGCGTCTATTTCACCTACATCCTCCTGGGCTCCTGCTGGGTCGTGCTGAGTCACCGACTTCGAGCTAGTAGGTACCTAGAAAAATATTTTCAAGAGTTTTGTAGTCGGTTCCATTTTTTGTTATTTTCTTTCATTTTTTTGGAGTCGGTTTTACTTTTTTGTTAATTTTTTTTTATTTCTCACTTTATAGTGATTCGTAGCCAAAGTACGTCTCACAACGATTCCATTAAGCCCAAAACACGACTAACTTACGTTGTTTTATAACAGAGTTCCGTTGCCTACCTTCTGGCTTCAGCATATCAGATCAGTTCGAAAGAACCATTAACTTAAAGCTTCTTCTTACTCGCTTTTCTGGGTATGTTAATCATGATCGTTTATAGACGAGCGAGTATTACTTAGCTTCGACGAGTTCCATTGGTCACCTATGGTCTTCTTCATCAGGTCCAGGTTACCAAATGATACTTTCTGAATGTAAATGCTTACTTTAACACTAAAAATGCCAAAATCGCCATAGGTGTGCCTATAAAATTTGAGGTTTGCCCTCGATTTCCCTAGGATCCCATCATCAGATCTTGACTTGGTGACAATGGGACCACCTCAGAAGAATACCCTATCGAATAAAAAAAGAATTTTGAAAATCGGTCCACAATTGCCGGAGTAATCGGTGAACATACATAAAAAAAAAAAAATACAAACATTGGAACATAGAACCTCCTCCTTTTTTTGAAGTCGGTTAACTAAACGCAAAACATACACGCTGTCACGATCACGACGATCGGAACACCAGCGAAATTCACAACGAAGCTTAGATATAAGATCAGTGTATTCGCATTGACACAGTTAAGCCTTAATTGAGGTAATAAGATGGAGCGACGACCTGGTTAAGATCGCGGGATCACGGTGGATGCGAAAAGCACAAGACCGGTCTGAGTGGAGAGCCTTGGGGGAGGCCTATGTCCAGCAGTGGACGTCTTTCGGCTGACATGATTGATGAATTAGGCCATGATTTGATATGGCTTTTGCGTGGCTACTACTAAGTGCCGCGATGCAAACAAGGAGCATACCTCAGCTAGGAGGAGCGCGGCGCCTCCCTGCCGCTCGCTCCTCATGACCTTTGCCAGCCGCGCGTCCAGCGTCTCCCAAGCCTGGTCCGCAGCGACCAGCAAGTCCTCCACAGTGCTTTTTAGTTGCTTAACACGCTTGGCGTACAAGTACTTCTGCGTATTAAAAGCACGGTGTGAGTCGGACTCGGTTCTATGCAGTCGATGGCATAATTTATACAGCCATAGCGTCAAATACGTCGACCTAACGGTGAGTGGCAGAAACGTTTTTGACGTAACGTACATATATTTATGACTAATTAATTATGACCTGGACCCTAATAATTTGGTAGGATCTATGAATACCCATCCAGTGTTAGCAGGGCCTTATGTTTCGAAGCAAAATGTACGCAGCTTAGGATCATTTAAATTGGTAAGCATTGTACAACCAATAAGAAAAGTCTGGACACATGTCAGTTAACAAGCTAAAATGATTTCACCTGCGTACATTTTATTTATTTGCGTATTTTTTGACCTGACAGAACAAATAATTTGGTTATAAGTAGATAGGTAAGAATAATACGAAGTAATACGAAGAAAATAAGTACCTAAAAAGGTGCACGTTCTGACCAACCTATCCTGAGCCGCAGCGCTTTCCTCCTACCCCCTTTCACTCCTTCCCCATATCTACATTGATACGCTAAAAGCTGGGTGCTCCCTTAGCTAAACAACTACAATGTACTTGCGCACGATTCCTCTACCTCACAGCCATATACTTCTCCCTGACGGCGAGCAGCGTTCTGTACTCCTCCAAGAGCTGCGCGTTAGTGGATTCCGAGAGTTCCTGCAGTTGCTGGATGCAGCATGGTTCTGTTCAATCTATTCTGAGCCGAGACACTTTCCTCCTATCCCCCTTCACCCATTCTCCATCGATACGCTAAAACTTGGTGCCCCTTGACTTTAGCTAAGCAACTTTAATTTACCTGCGCACGCTTCCTCTGCCTCATAGCCATATACTTTTCCCCGACGGCGAGCAGCGTTCTGTGCGCTTCCAAGAGCTGCGCGTGAGTGGACTCTGCAAGTTTCTGGAGTTGCTGCAACTGCGCGTCTTTGGCGCCGACAGCTTTGCAACGCTCTTCGTTAATCTCGAGAAGGAATTTGTAGCGCTTTGACAGCTCTTCGTATCTGAGCAGAGAGCATGTTCGTAAACCTTAAGGTTCATGTTACTATTGATACAAATAATACAATGGTTGGGATCTAAATATACAGGTATAGGTCAGGTGGGAAGTTTACCAGAATGTACCTATCCACTTAAAAATCGAATAGGTAGACCTTCTCGTTTGAATACCTATTGCTTATTTCTTTGGTAGATTTTAGCATGGAACCTGAACTTCTCAGTTGTAAGGAAAAGGATTCCTTTACTGTGACTGTTGTCACTATGTTAGTTACTAAAAGTCAGTACCTACTGTGCCACATTTTACTATGGTGTCACTACGCGTACCTACATAACACCATACATACGTACATACCTACAAATATACAATACCTAGCAAAATATGACGACACAAAAATTGATGAAATTTTAGTTTCCGTTTATAGAAATACTTAGTTTAGCCTGCTCTGTAGACCCTACTGCATGACTGCATGAATAAAAAAAAATAGTTTTTGGGGCAGTATATAGCCGTGATTGATCACGTGACTTTGGTAGATTCGGCTCCGGCAGTGGAAGCTATTTTATACAAAAGAAAACAGCGAAAGTAAAAATTAAATAGTTCGGCGGACCACCGCGTGAGGTCGCTAGCTGATGCAGTCTTATATTATCTAAGATCGGTCGACAGTAGTCAAAAGCTCCTCAAAGGTAAATAGAGTTTTAACTTACTGGTACTGCAAACATACAATGCTCATAGCCGACCAAGACTCCGCAAAGACGACGTTACCAAACATTTCTGTGCCTAGAAACAAAAATGTCATGCCTTGATTTGCTTCTGATGTTGTCAGAATTCACGTGCAAATTTAGGCCAATATAAATTTCGCTGCGAGCTGTAGGTGTACGGTGAAGAACAATATCGCGACAAAAAATGTGAAGTTCCCGATCCGCACTGGGCCTTTGTGGGGATTACAATCCGAGCTCTCTCATTCTGAGCGAAGGCCTGTAGGTACTCAACAGTGGGATGTACAGTCGAGTTCATAAACTAATGAGCAAAAATGTTATCAAAAATTATGTGAAAACGACTCTATTGTTAACGGCGTAAAGAGTGTTCAGATATTTTTCATAAAATTATTGCTCACAGGTTTATGAACTCAACTCTAATGGTCTAAACACTCTTATTATTTCGGCAGTAGGTAGAGTCTTGTGTAGATAATTTTGAGCACCGTTACCGCTCATCCACTTCTGCTGCTGACTGTACAAGACGAGATGTGATGATGACGTACACACGTTAATTGACCCTCTTTGTCTTTTGCCTCTCTGCACCGTTTGGGTGCAATCAACGACACCAATATTTGACACAAACAAGCGTGCATAAATATCTGATACGACTCTACGACGTTATATATTTTTGCACGCTCCACAAGGCAAATATTAATGCAGGATTGGGGTGACACTCTTTCCCGGCCCGGATAATACCGACATGGAAATACCGACCTTGTTTTTCGTGTATTCGCCCATAGAAGCTCCTGTCAGTTTCTATGGGCGTGTACACAAAAAACAGGGCCAGTATTTCCATGTCGGTGCTATCCGGGCCGGGAAGAGTACCTATCACCCCAGGATTGTACCAAATCTTGCTAGATGCATGAGAGCTTCTCAAAGTTGAAACTGTTTCCAAAAATGCCGAATCAGAAGACGCGAGAGTCGTATACCTACTTGTGTCTGAATATTTCTGATGATCTTCCTGTTCGCTTTCCCACCACTCCCTGGGTTTGTGGGCGTGCGAGTTGCGACATTGCATCAACTGTTTTTCATAGTCCCTGGTCATCTTCAGGCTTTCTTGCAGGTCGTGCAAGATTTTCCGAGCATTGTGAACGCCATTGACGAAGGACGATTGCTGTATGGAGTCTTGCTAAAAACGAGTGAACTTTATGATTGTAATAGCGATAACATCAATAACAATAAAATGTATTAAGATTTTACTAACTCTAAGGTCAGTTTGTTCGTGTCGTGCCCGGTGTTAGAATAGGACGGAGCTAACTTCCCGTGGGTGTCGTAAAAGGAGACTAAATAAGAGATTTGATGCGAGAGTATGCAGTTGCGCTATCTATTGCCGACTAACAACTTCGGACTCCAGCACAAAGGTGTAGAAGGCAAGGGGAACACCACCATATATTCTCCCAAGATTGTTGTCATGAGGTTCACTACTACCTACTCCTTAACTGACGACCAAAAAAGTGTAGTAACTCGAAAGAGAGAATTCCAAGGTTCCAATTTTGCATAAAATCTATGTCATTATTGTCTAACGCACTTACAATCACATTCACCATTTCATTCTGTCAAACTTACCTACCTATTTGTAGTGTGAAACAGTATAGGATGCTGGTGGTTCTAGCAAAAAGCACTCCTAGAGCAAGAGCAATCAACTCAAAATAATCCACCAACTCAAATTAGACCTTCGTGAAACTAAATGAAGTCTTAATCAAAAATCGGGATATTACTCGTAGTTATTTTGTGTCGATACACTCTTGATCTAGTAGTGGGAAAAGATAGCGAATGCGATGGCAATCAGATAAAATCGAATGTTTTATTAAATTTGCACGCTTCAGCTGTTACCTCACAGAAAGAAGCCTCTCTGTTTGCCACCAACGAGGCTACATACCCTAAAGGAAAAAGTTTGCCTATTTAACTCCGGAAACCAAAACTTACTGGATAGTCGTTCACAGTTACGCTTTTCAGACTGTCGGAATAAGTCTCATTGTTTATTTGATAGCACTGCATGTGTTAACACTTTGAATAAGCTTGTAGATAATCCGGTATATTTTGTAGCAAATTATTGACAAGTTGACATTTGTGAAAGTTGCCCGCGTGTTGTCATA
Organism: Choristoneura rosaceana; assembly: GCA_037349165.1. NCBI lineage: Eukaryota > Metazoa > Arthropoda > Insecta > Lepidoptera > Tortricidae > Choristoneura > Choristoneura rosaceana. Next base: position 11,406,639 of record JAZBNJ010000041.1, on the reverse strand, counting down.
GTCAAAGAAAAAGAAGTGAACACTAGTGAAAAGATCTAAGGAGGAAAGGAGCTAAAAAGTCGCTTGTGTCTAGTGGAAGTAAGGGAAGTCGAGAGTACTCAAGACATCTTGAAGCGCGGGAAGGGTTACAAAATTAATAAGCAAATTTGCTACATATTTAGGAAAAACATCACAAACTTGCTCAGAAAATTATACGTATAGATACAGTACGATAAGGTACGATAGTAAAATGTAGAATAGTCTGCAAAGGGCGCCACTTTATCAATAAATATTTGAATATACGGAAGCTCTACGAACAAATAATATCTACCCACCCAATGGCAATATTTAAATCAAATTCATTTAAAATTGGGCTCAAATGGAGTAAATGGACTATCTACTGAAACAAAAATAGTTTTTGAATTACAGTCGCGGAATACCTTGTTTGCTTAATCACTGCTTTATCGACTTAGTATGACATATTCTGTCATAATGTCATTCAAAAAGATAACAGAGAGGTAACATCTGCTTGCAAGGCGATGGCAACGTATAAAAGAATGTATTTGAAAACTGGACAACCTTTTCATTCTACCACTGTACAAAAATCTAAAATAGTTTAGTTTGGGTCTGACTGATTATACTCAGTGTTAATGAAAATCGATAAAATTTTAAAACAGTTTATTCAACTACAACAAAAAGCATAACTTTTTATAACTAAATCAGTCTAAAAATATTCTATCTCCTGCAAAACTAACTAACTACGACTCAAATATTTCATTTTTATAAAGAGTAAATCAAGCTACAACCTACTGAGTGCATTATTTCATTGAATAACATCAACATGTTAGTTGTTCATGAAACTCATATCTTACTGCAATTCCATAATTCCATAATGTATATTTCGAGGATACTCTGATGAATATTAGACCTGAAGTAAATCCAACCCGAACACATTGTAAAACTATGAAGTTTCTGAACATTAACAATGTGAATTATAGAAAAAAATGCTGTACTTATCTACTTGTTGCGTGTGACAGAATAATCTAAGCATAGTATTTTTTTCTGTGGGTCATTTATCGTCATTTTCAGAAACTTCATATTTGTGCAATGTGTCAAGAATAGTCAGGATTTACTTCATGACTGTTGACTATAGCAATTAGCAAAGTTGATAGCATTCAACGTGTTAAGATTTACCTATTTATTTTTATTTTACTCTTTTTAAATGGCATTGACTCCTAAGTGCTCCATATGATTTTCCGTATATCTTATTAGAACTGACATTTTAAAATAAACCTTCGACAAAGAACTTTTATAAAAATTGATCACTTACTACACTTCACAAGCATTATTCCGTTTATACAAAAAAAGCGTTGTTTTGATTGAGAAATGCTTTAACAAGAGTTTGATTGCCACTACCTACCCAATAGGATAAGTTGGTAATTATAACGGTATATTTAGTTTGTAAATATAAAAAAGGACATCACAGAGTACCTTCCGTGGTCATGTCAAAACTAAAGATCGACCAATGATTTTATGTACACAAGTGGTTCAGTTCAGTTCTTAACAACGAGCATAAAACGTAACAAGCTTCAAATAATCTGCAAAAATATACTTAATTTAAATAAATGTACAAATTCGTAAAAAAATCGTCAAAATACAAAATGTATGTTGGTTTAGCAGAACTAGTAGACTACTTATTACAAGCCAACTGTTTCTAATGAGCTCATTTTATGATCAATATTAAACAGTAAACTGAGAGTCTACAATAAAGAGTAGAAAATGGATAAAAGTAAAATTGAGAAATAATGTTGCAATATTCAATTTTTTTTTCATTTACTTATTTTGAGATATTCAGATATTTACGTAGTATACATTTTAAACATCTGACAGATACAAAGTGGCTCTCTCGTTTTATAATTTCTACTCTTTATTAAAGAAACTCTAGATAACAAATCCACTGGTACAAAACATGGCATTGCTTCGAATGAAATAGAACATACTGGAAGACTTCGATTCAGCTTCAATGCAGGGAAGCAAAATTTACTTTCCTATGGTAAAAAATATAGCCCAGTTGTCTCCACATAATTTTACAATGGGATATATTTTTCCTGCTGATTATATATTTAAAACATAATTAAAAATAAAATATGACCACTACGTCACGTAACAATAACAGTAACAATTTGATCAATCTTTGGTGTAATGGCGTAAAAAGCTAACATGACCGCAATAACATGAATACTGATCTGTAACAGTCGTAAATATTGTATATGTGAACATTCATTCATACATTTCATAAACATCCTATTTTGTATGGAATAAATTGTATGCATTTAGAAAAAGAAACAGGAACAACTGTTATAGGAGATAGAAAATACAGAAATAAACATATAAAAACTATAACATTTCTAGAAAAAAAAGCTTAATTAGGAAAGCTGCAAGCGCCGGAAAATTCTGATCTAGATCAATTAAAATTTTCGCTATTTGGCTCTATTCAGTGACTAAACGCTGTATGGAGGCACTTAATATTATCATAATTCTTAGTATACTTTCGTGTCTTTTTCTTGATCACTCAATTGTTTGTGATGGCTCATTATGGGTATGACCTGGGGCCGTATTGTCTAACGCCCGAGCATTCGCAGTCTCGTTTCTTTCTAGTAGAAGTTTCTACCCTGATCTTATTCCATTTAACAGAAAGAAATGCTAAATACGACAGTGTTTCCAAGTGTGATAGACAATCATAGCTCCTGGTCCACGCGTAACTTCATTCATATCATACAGACTTCCTGTTATTAGTACTGGTCACTGACAAATGATACTTCATATGGTATTTCATGTACTGTCTGCGGATTTGATCAGACTACAATAAAAATCAACTTTACTTGTAATATTATTTGTATGAAAGTTAAATTATACATCGCGACTATCACTTTAAATTTAAATATCAAAATACCAACTTCAAATATCAAAGTTGAATTTATGACTGATGAGATGAATGTATGCATTTCTTTCATCATCATTGGCAATGATTGCATCGAGGTCAGAATACAAAGGAACTCACACATGGCCAATATCAAACAATTTTGATTCCTCTGTTAATATAAGTTTTGAATGGAACAAAAATTCTTTAGTTATTGATTAAATGTCTCATAATTATTCAATGTGGTCTACAAACTATTATCAAATACAAATAACCGTGTAAGTGATGTCCGTCTCATCTCCAACCGACATGCCAGAAGTGTTAAAAAGCTTGCATAGAGTCATTATAAAATTATGTATGCCAGATGCATGAAATCGTAATCGATTAACAAGTTAATTCGTAGTTTTAGGCACACATGGCCTTTTTATAATGGTTTTCTAGCTACCTTTTTAAATTTTATTAAGAAAAGTTGAAAAATTGAAATTATCTAATTTTGGGATTGAAGTTGACTTGGCTCTTGAGAGACTCCTTGTTTTTAATTCGCGAGTATGAAATAGAATTAATACATAACAGTTCATCAACAAAATACGACATTTATACAATACAACAATCACAAAATTTTGGTTTGCTAAAATCCATATATAATCCATATTTTATGTAATAAATGCAACTAAAATTCTGTAGGAAAAGCCTTTCATGAAACAAATCACGTAATCTATTTGTACAATTGCGTTATTCTTGTTTTTTTAACATGAGAGCTAGTCATTTCTAATTAAAACAACATTTTGAATAAACAATGGATAATATCAAAGACTGTCACAATAATTATGGATGGCCGCTAGCAAAACCGGTCGCAAATGATTTGAGCTTTTGGAAATTTTCACTTATGATATGAAATAATGAGATCCACAATCAGGTATAGATTACTAAATCCAACAAGCACAAAATAATAGTAAAATCAAAGTTCTGTTAACATTTCTTTTTCATAAAATTATAATTTTTCAATGAAACTCTCAACAAAATTTATATTTCATAACACTGACACAGGTATGTACGGATGATATAATATTTTATCAATGATTATAATTAATTGATTCCGAAGCCAATGCAGTTTTAAATTCTATTTTTTTATTTGAGAGAGGCTTTTCTGTATCTTAAATAGTTGATTGGCACCTCTGGCACTTTAACATTGATGAAACAATGATTGATGTGTTTTATAATGTAAATCAGTCAAAGAAATACTATAGTGACATAAATATGTTGAGAAAAATTTGCCTATTTCAAAGGGATGGATGTTTATATTAGCCTTGGTTATTTTTAACTTTTGTGTTTAGTATGAACTTACTTACTATTACTTACTTTGAGCTTACTATTTCTGGTGCACAATAAAGAGTATTTGTATTGTATTGTATGATTTTGACATAAGAAAGAAAATTAAATTTTTTGACGGAATCATTAACAAACCTGCCATTATGCATATTACTTTAGGCTGTAAAAACTTAGTAATCTGTACATGATTGTGACTTACGCTATCATACTATGATGTTCCCATTTTTTGTCCATGCTATCCCCATTACAGGGAGTTGGTGATGTTTTGGAAGAGCCGTTTGCCCCACCACGTGTCTAGGTCGAAGGGCTTGAAGTCACGCAATGCTGGGCTTGGGGACTCATCATGGTAAAAGAGGCTGGAGGGAGGCACAGGAGACGAGCTGTCTGAACCTGAAATAAAACAAGAAATCGACTTTTTATAAAAATGTAATAGGCTTAACATAAATTTAACCTAATTTTTCAATTATTGAGTATTTCTAATCAGTTTTACTCCCTGTTTAACCATCCATTGATTAATTGGATGTAGTTATGCAAACAGGAATCAACCCACAATTACTAAAATGCACTCTATCGAGTTGGTAGAAGGTTCATTTTAGTAACTTGTTGCATTGTGGTTTGGTTCCTGTTAGCATAACTATGTTCTATTTAATTGACGGGTAAATGTTATTCGAACAAAACAAACAGAGATAGCATCATATCTGTCAAATAAAATAAAATTAATCAATGAGTGGTGAAACAGCCCCTTAATGTATTTAGTTGAGGTCATAAATATATAAGGTGCTAACAAATTAGTCACGGATATTTTTACAGCTGATAGTACTCGGTTCTCGGAATACATTTAAGTATGAAACATCATAGGTTTTGTCATGTTTTTTTGGAGAAAAGTAGGAAACAAATTTGCTACGTTAAAACACCCTGTTAATAAGATAATTAAATGAGACCTCTTTAGACATATTCTAGAACCTATAAACTATCATTCAAGTGGCCTCTTAAAGTTGATTAATAAAAATACTTGAATGTCAATGTCATGCAATTTGCTCTCTGATTGTATCGGTTGCAAAGAAATTTAATTAATTACCGCTATGCCTTACCGCTACACGTATAACGAGTACTTAAACATGGTCACATGTTACCGCGACTCAAACTACAGTGCGGCGGGAGCTTCAAGGCTTTATGCACAAAGATACAATACGGTTGTGAATCCTCAGACTATCTACCGGGCACATCAAAGATTTCATGACGGAAACCTCATGCCGGTAGGTGAAGCCGGTAGGCCTAGGTACCCAGTTCGTCTAGAAGTTGCAATTTTGGATTTTTTTGACCGCCATCCCATGAGCAGTACTAGGGACGCAGCGAATGTATTTAATGTCAGTGACGTCTACGTATGGAAAATTCTAAAACGTGAGGGAAAGCATCCTTACCATTTCACGCGTGTTCAAGAACTGCAACCACAGGATTATGAACCACGTGTAATATTCAGTCAGTGGATTATTAGAAACGCCAGACGTAACGTACTGTGGACCGACGAGTGTACATTTGCGAGGGTGGGATTATTTAACATTCACAATGCACACTTTTGGTCGGAACAGAATCCCCATGTAGCACGTCCTGACCACTTTCAGACTCGCTTCAGCGTTAACGTGTGGGCAGGATTACTCGGCGATGATTTGTTGGGCCCTGTCTTTCTCAACCGCCTCAATGGAAGGACTTATCTTCAATTCCTACAAGAAGGCCTACCAGAATTACTAGATGAAGTACCAGTCGACCTCCGTAGGAGAATGTACTTTCAACATGATGGTGCCCCAGCCCATTACGATCGTAACGTACGAAGGTACTTAACAGAACGTTTCCAATTACGATGGATTGGCCGGGGTGGGGTTCAAGCAGGTGCAGTGAACTGGCCAGCCCGCTCACCAGATTTAACACCGCTTGATTTCCACGTATGGGGACGAGCCAAAGACTTGGTTTATGGAAACGACGGGCACACAATCAGAACATTAGAAGAATTACAAACACGGATTACCAACGCCTTTGAGGTCATGAAAAGGGAAAGAGAGGTCTTAATGCGTGTTAATGAAAATATCCGAAAGCGAGCACTATTGTGCATTGAAAACCAGGGTCACCATTTTCAACAATTTTTATAAACAATTTATGCTAATAAAAGTTTTCTTAAATCCGTGCTTGCTTTTTAAATTACTTAGACTTGTTAATTAGGTAGGTTAGCATTCGTTAAATATCTAACCTAATTATTATTAAATGTGAAAGTTTGTATTTGTGGATGGATGTTTGTTACACTATCACGTCACGCCCAAACAGTTTAACTGATCTGGATGAAATTAGGCACAAAGATAGGTTATTAGTACATACTAATAGCACACTACTTTTTTCACACTACATGGTTGCATGGGACAGTTTTTTTGTTCCACGCGGGCAGAGCCGTGGGCAGACGCTAGTAGGGATTTAATAACCTACAGTTTTCCCGCCGATTCATAATGACATTTAAGAAAAACAACTTTTGACGTGACATGACAGACAGTGTTAAACATCTTGACAGGTACATAATAGGGGTGATTATTATAAAAATTTATTATAATATTTTTTTTTGTTCGGTAAATTAAAACAAAAAAATGATATACAAAGGTCCCTTAATTACAGTTAAAAGTTAATTGTTTTAATGTAATGTATCATCTCTTAAAATATCCGTGATTAATTTGTTAGCACCTTGTATATCAAACCATCCATCACATCAAATATAAGCCACTAACACCAATTAGGGTTGCAGTGGAATTTTTCTGCCTCTGAAAATTTTTGCCGAGTTGTTATATAATTTTATTTACATTAACATACAACATACATTCTGAGAGGAGGTCTGTGCTGCCCAGCAGTGGGACGTATATAGGCTGGGATGATGATGATGGCAACACACAAATAATTTATGAAACCCCTTAGAGTTTTTTTGAAAGATGACAAAGCTGCAAAACTATTGTTTGTGAAATAAATACATCATATCTTGATTTTCATTATTAATTAGTAATTAGTTCTGGTAAAAAAGAGTATACTTCTTTCACTTTAAACTTCACCACTCCCATGGAGGCAAGACTCTTTGCTTATGCCTATGTACTTTTTTAAGATTAAATCTGGTACTCACCAGAACTTGTAGGTGTTGAAGGTTCACTGTCACCATAGGCCGATTGTGTCCAAGCTGAAAAAGTTGCATAAAGCATAAACTATGTGAAAAATAAATATATGCATCATAATTCACTAGTGCCCAATTTCTATATTTGTTGTTCAAGACAGACAACAATCATAATGATCCAGCACACCACTAAACAGTTTCAATGCAAAACATTGGCTTTTTAACTGTTTTTATTGAAAGTAGACTTACTACAGCCACCTTTAATTCAGAAAGCCTACTTCGAAACTCTAAGTTCTTGCCATAGCGTCCCTCTCACTCTTATATTAAATAGTAAGTATAAGTGACCTGCCTAAAGATTTTAGAAGAGAAGCGAGGGATAGAGGAGAATGTCAGCGGCTGGAGGAGGCCTATGTCCTGGGGACAACCTGATACGAATGTGGCTGGTGTCAACAATCTATAATATTGTATTTTTATTATCAGAGAATAAAGGCTATTTATATTTTATTTTTATAAGTGTCAGAGGGACCGCACAACACAAACTTCGAGTTTCGTAGTAGCCCTGCTAAGTCCATGTATGTGGCAAATTAAAATTGCTAACTTGAACATTATCAACTTCTCTTATATCCCTTAGGCTTTGTTTCACCACTCATTAATAAATTTTATTTGACGGATAAATGTGATGCCATCTCCATCTATTCGAACAAAACAAAAAGAGATGGCATCACATTTATTCGTCAAATAAATTTTATCAATGGATGGTGAAACGGGGGGTTAATAACTTTTCCCTAATAGATAGATTACCATTTGCAGATAAAAGTTACTAACAGGTTTTTTTTCTTTTTTTAAAATAGCTTCTATCCAATGGGATGCCAGCATCAAGGTTGAGAGCTATAAATGATTCCGAGTCAAGTTTTTTTTTTAAATACTTAATGACCTAGATTATTCAGGTAAGTAGATATTAAGAGTTCAGATTGTTGTGAAACTTTACAGTTGAATTATGTTTTGTTAATCAAATAGTTTGTGCTATACTCACTTTCACTTATAAACCTGATGATTTCTTCGTGTTGCGGTGTAATCACGTGTTGCTGTATTCTTTGGTGAACTGTCTTTTTACCATTTGAATGAAATACTGGTTTGGGCATACTGAAAAAGATTCAACAAGAAACAGGTGTTTAACAGACATCAAGCAGTTATATTAGGTTCTAATAATTCATGTTTCTAGAAGTTTTCAAATGTTTAAACACTTATTCTGTAATTTAAACTCAAATAAACATTGCACTTTCAGGTTATGTAAAAACACTGACGAAATATTTGGTAACTACGGAACTTCGCCCGTTAAATGTGAACCATTACGTACTTGATAATTTCTCCATTGTCCGATTCAGAAGACTTTCTATTTTGCTCTTTACGGCTGTCTAATCTTTCCAAATTCTGTGAAAGACCTGCAAATGAAAATATTTTAATTGACACTACCGTATGTCACGAGAACACCGCAATGCCGCAACGGGCATTCAGGTAGAAAGGTAAATCATTATTATTACCCCTTCGTGTTTTGGCTACGATTTTGCTGGGTCCTTTGGAGACTGTATACATTTTAAAATTTCACCCTCAAGTCAAAAAAATAAACGAAAAAATCACGCACGAGTTATGAGACCAATCCAGAAACTAAATGTTGCTATACTACTAAATAAATTAAGACCATACTTTGGCCTAAGGACTGTAAGGACTTTTTGAAGTATTTTATTTATTAATTAATGTAAAATAATGCACGTAATAGCTAAATTTTTACACAACATGTAAGTTTTTATAGCTATTACAATTTGCAGTAGTTATAATTTTGTTGAAAAATAAAAACGGTTTGTAGATCGGTGACTTTGGCTCTTTTTAGATATGGCAGCACTAAAATTTACGTTCCGTTACGTGAATGAGATTTTAACGCTTCTTTATAAAATTATTTGTACTGAATTAACTTGAAAAATATACGTTAATAGTTTATTTTTGTTTTAGTTGCAAATAGTTTAATTAAGTAACAGATGTCTGCAAAGTTACATTCTATAACTTTGCTCGTTATTATGGTTGAAGGAAGGGTCCGTCCTACAGAGCCCTATTGTAAGCTACATTATTTAGGTAGTAATCTGTTGAAAGGAACCCTATGTGAGCCAGTACGACTCGCACTTGTCTGATTTTTTTGTGCACGTACCTGCATACTAGTACATTGTGTCTTAAGGGCGGTAAATAAGAAATTACGAACGAGAGTCTATTAGAAGCCCGAAGTCAAAGAACTTTTAATTAGTCGATGTTCGTATATTACCGTCCGTGCGACATACAATGTTTTTCATCACATTTGCGAGTAAAATTGTTTATTTGTAAGACAAAATATTATTTTTGCCTCATAGCCGATATCTTAGGCTGCGGCTCTTTTTTTTTTTTTTTTTTTTTTTTTTTTTTTTTTTTAATTGTGGCTTTCACCCTTGCTTTTTTAGCAAGATGTATTTTGCCAATGTCGATGTGGAGACATTACACACATGAGGAGACTGTTCGGTTTGAATAATTTTGATTTCGGGGGGAGGAACAGACTGGAAACCTAAAACAAATACCAATGGTTATGGACGGTACACTGACAATAACAAGACGAAAACAGACGAAACGATTTTTTTTTTTTTATTAACGGAGGGGAATGGCAGACAGTTAAGCATGCTAACGAAAAAGGATAAATTGAAGAGGAAGTATTACATATATAATAAGCATGCTGCAGTTGCTATAATTTAATGTTATGGCACTGTATAAATTTTATCAAAATTTTTATGAGAGGAGAATCTAGTATAGTAAGAAGTGTCAGAAAATTCATAGGGCGCGGAACTTCCTTCGGCAACGCATCGTACAAGGAATAAGTGAGTTTACCACAATTGAAAAAAATGTGATCCAGGGTACCCTCATCAAGACCGCATTCGCAAAGAGAGTTATCCCGTACTCTAATTTTTGATAAAAACACCGGAGTGCAGACATGACCTAGACGAAGTCGACAGATGGTAGAAGTGACCCATTTACTAGCAGAGCGGAAGTGATAAAACCAAGGTTTACGAGGAATTAAGGGTTGGATGTTCCCGTAGTGTCGGCCTTTCTGGTGTCTGGAGAGGTTCCACATGTTCTGCCAGGAGACCCTTAAATCATTTCGAGCGGACATCATTAAGTCTGAAGGTAAGATAGTTTTATAATCCTGACAACCGATTGTGATGGCCTCTTTTGCCCACATGTCCGCTCTTTCATTTCCCACGATACCACAATGGCCCGGAATCCACGCAAGAGTAACTTCTAGTCCCTTTTTTTCACATCGGTGTAGAGCCTCTTTGATTTTCAAAATTATTGGGAGTTTAGTTTTCATTTTAAAATGGTTTCCTACTATTGTTTGTAGACAGCTTTTAGCATCTGAAAAAATTAAACTTTTGGGAACGCTGTGTGTTTCCGAAAATTTAATAGCCTCCAATATTGCGATGGATTCCCCAGTGAAAACAGAAGACTGGGCTGGGCCTTTTTGAGTCAAAGCAATTTGGTATTTGGGAATCCATACTGCTGAACCTACAGAGGCATTGGGATCTATTTTAGAGGCGTCTGTGAAGATGAGTAGCCAATCCTGCCATTTTTCTATTTTTTTATTAAATATGTTGTTGGCCGCTGGACTATCCTTGTCAATGCCAAAATCAAGGATAACTTTGGGGGAATATATTAAAGACTCATAGTCGGCCTCAAATATGGGGTTCATGTAAGTGGTATATAACGGGGACGTAAGGTTTTTTAATTTGGAATACGACACAATGCATCTTGGCGCTTCTTTATGTGACCAATATGTGTTTTCAGACACTTCCACGGAGAGTGCTTCTAGCCGGGGTATAAGAGGATGGTTGGACATGGAACATGCTCTAAAAAGGAAACGGTCTGCCAAGTACTGTCTTCGGAGGGAGAGGGGAGGATCCAGGCATTCCACTTGCATAGCATTTTTGGGTGAGGATTTCATCGCTCCCAGAGCAATACGTAAACACTTGGCTTGTATCAGGTCCAATTTTTTAAGTGCATTTTTATTGCAGGGTTCCACCGCGAGTGAAGCATAATCGATCTGGCTACGAATTATAGCATTATATAAAAGTTTTTGGCAATATGGGTGAGCGCCCCACCAGACTCCAGAGAGAGCCCGGAGAACGTTAATACCCTGTTCACATTTTCCCGTTATATGCTCCAAATGTGGTACACCAGTCATTTTGGAATCCAGAAAAACACCAAGAAATTTAACAGAATCCTTACAGGGAATAACCTCATACTCATAATTAAGATCTATGTTCGGGATGGATCTGTTACGCGAGAAAGTTACAGTACAGCTTTTAGATGGTGACAGAGATAGCCCATGTTCATCTAGCCAGACCTTCAGATATCTGAGTGCCTCATTTAATTTTAAGGAGGCCTCGTTAAAAGTCTGTGTAACAGTATATAACACTAAGTCATCTGCGTATTGGAGTATATTACAGAAGGGGGAGACAGATTGCTCAATATCATACGTATATAAATTATAAAGGAGGGGGGAGAGAACTGAGCCTTGGGGGAGTCCCTGCCATAGGGTAAGAGGAGTGTAGAAGCTATTGCCAGTTCGGATTTTAATTATTCTTCCCATGAACAACTTACAGATAAAATGTACTATCCTCACAGGGATGCTCAGCTGAAGCATTTTTGCTCTGAGCACAGGAAGAATGACATTGTCATAAGCAGCGGAGACATCCAAGAAGCACCCTACAACATGGTGTTTTTTGGAGAGGGCTAGTCTAATGTCCGAAGTCAGTATGCTTAGGTTGTCCATGGTACTTTTCCCCTTACGGAATCCGAATTGAGTGTTGGCGAGTAAATTATTTTTTTCTACAAACCACTCCAACCTATTTTTAACTAGATGCTCTAATATTTTACCTATCGTCGCGGAAAGGGCAATTGGGCGATAGGAGTTTGCTTCTTGAGGGTTTTTACACGATTTGAGGATTGGGATTACAATTTGGGTCTTCCATGCCTCGGGGATTTCACCAGACACAAAGAACAGATTAAATAGATTTAGAAGGTGGTCTTTTGAAAAGCGACTTAGTTTACGGATGAAGATATACGGAATGCCGTCCTCTCCTGGAGAACTGTTACGGAGCCCGTCAAGTGCCAGCTCAAGTTCCTGGAATGAGAAGGGGCCGTCGAGAGGGGCTAGCCCAGTAGAGGGGGGAGATGGGTCTATGCAGGACTCCTGAGGAACTGATGGAGGGGCTAATTTGTCTGCGAACTCTGCCAACCAGGAAGGAGGATTATGGGGGGATGGACGATCGGGATCAAAGGAGCCTCTGAATTTTTTTATATTTTTCCATACCATCGATGGGGGGGTTCTTGGGTTGAGGCTTTCGCAAAATCCCTTCCATCCTTTCTTCTTTGCTTTTTTTAGGAGGCGTTTAGTGCGAGCAGATATTTTTTGGAATTCAAGAAAATCTTCAGAGAGACCGGAATCATTATATTTATGTTCGGCGTTCTTTCTTTCTTTTACCGCCGCCGTGCATTCCGCATCCCACCAAGGAGGGGAAGGGATCTTGCTACTACCAATTTTTTTCTTAGGGATGTATTTATCTGCAGCTTCTATCAGAACGGATTGGAAGTGGTTGTAGAGTTCAAGGGGGTTTAACAGGTTGGAATCAAGCTCTTTTAACCTTTTTTCTACATAAAAAGAAAAGTTTGGCCAATCTGCTTTATCCACTCTATATTTAAGGAGGGGTTGGGGGGCGGGGGAAGGTTGAACAGAGGATGGTTGGGAGATGATAATAGGGAAATGATCACTTCCGTGGGATTGTCTCAGTACCCGGTACGATAGAAGACACGAGAGGTTGGGAGAGCAAGCAGACAAATCCAGGACTGAGTTGGGATTTTGTCCGGGGTATACCCGGTGAGTGGGAGAACCGTCGTTAATAACTGAGACGTTAATGTCATCAAATAGGTCCAGGAGGAAAGCGGAGAATGCATCTGAGTGAGAAGAACCCCAAGAGGTGTTGTGGCTGTTGAAATCCCCTAGGATGAGGAGAGGGGGAGGGACCGAGAACAGGATGGTGGAGAGATCAGGTATTAAATTAATATTAGGATGCGGGATATAGATGGATACAAAGTTGATTCCCATGACATTAGCCGCGACTGCGTTAATTTCATGTGAATGAGGAGGGAGGGGTATTTGGGAGAAAGAGTAACCTCTTTTGATCAACAACGCACAACCAGCACGACCATCAGGGCGGTCCTCCCGGAGGCATGAGAATCCCGGGATCCTAAAGCGGGAGTCCGGTCTCAACCATGTCTCCGAGATGGCCGCTACTGAAATGGAGTGCACGTTAACGATATTGATCAAATCAGGTTTTTTAGGAATAACGCTACGACAATTCCACTGAAGAAAATTGGCCTGGGGGGCCATTGGAGAAGGATAACATCTCGGCAAGTGAAATCATTAAGGGGGCAACGTCGGGCGGTAAACAATCGCTCCATTTGGCGATTATATTTGTAAGGAGCTTAAATAAAAGTTCCATAAGGTCGTCATTGGGCGTCTCAACTGGAGTCGGCCGTGACGATAGGGCGTAACCATTTGGGAGTTGAGATTGTGGGGTCGAGACGATGTTTTTGTGGGCTTGCCGATCATAACCGGGAGACAGGGGGGTTCGTGCTCTAGCTTTACGATAGACTGTCTTACGGTATGAAGTCGAAAGGGGCGATTGGGGAGGAAAGGGAGTGGAACCAGAGGGGGGAGATTGCCAAGGAGGACTAGGATCTGGGTCAAACATAACCTTTGCCACGTCTGCGTAAGGGCGGCGTACAGCAGGGAAGCGAGAGGAAGCTTCTTGGTAGGAGATGCTGTGTTCTGACATAGCCAATTTGATGGATTTTTGTCGACAGTATTCAGGGCAGCGTTGGTCTGTCGCGTAATGATGGCCTGAACAGTAGAGGCACGTCACTTGCTCAGGAGCGATGTTGCATCCTTCACCAGGGTGTTTTTGTGCGCACTTGAAACAGCGGGCATCGGAACGGCACTGAGCCTGAATGTGGCCAAACCTCAGGCATTTTCGGCATTGGATTGTTGGGAGCACGTATACTTCGACCTTCAGCGATGTATAGAAAGCAAAGACTTTCTCAGGGAGTTTTTGACCTTCGAAGGTCACCACAACAGTTTGAGTTGGAACCCAGGATGGAGGACCTCCGTCATTGATTATTTTCCGTTGGAGGCGTCTGGCTTTGAGGATTTTGCCATGTCCGTCTTTAAGGTCAGTCGCGTCAACAAATTCTTCCATCGACCAGTCGACGGGTACACCACGAATCAAACCCATACGGGAAACGTTGTATGTTGGGATGTGGGCTTTGTATTTATGTTTGGATAAGCAGGGGTTTTCTAAAATGTTATTAGCATCCACAGCGGTCATAAATTCTACCGAGACACGGTTTCTGCCTACAGACTTGATACCATCTTTTTTTATATTTTGAATATTATCTCTGGCAAAAGCGAGGCCAACCTTTATAGGTTGTAATGAGATACCCGAGTTGCTAGACTCTGCGTCTCGGGAGATGTGAACGATAAATGGGCCACTATCATTAATGCCGTATTTGCGGGAGTCCTCGTCTAAGTCAGGGTGTTTATAAAAGCTTGCTATAGATGCATTGTCGGCATCCGTTCCCTGCATCACTTTTTTCCCTTTCGGTTCAGAAACGGACGGCGATTGTTCCAAGAAACTAAGGCTACGCTTTCGTGTCATAGTTTGCGTATCCATCTCCATCGAGTTCATGGAGCTACCGCCGCCCGGATCCGGGGGCTCCTCGTTCCCCTCCATAACTTTGGCCTTTGGCCAACCGGACAGATGGATTAGTGAGTTAGAACAATATTATATACTAATTAAACCACCACCAGAGAGTTAATTAGGAAGGAAAATTATTCTAAAGGAAATATAACCTAAAAATTGAACAGACTCACTGCACGGCGCTTCTCGTTTAGTTCGTTCCGACAAAACAATGCCCTGCGGCTCTTGGGCAGCGCCAGCATCCTCCCTTGCCGCTTGTCGCCGTGCGGAGCAGCACTGTCAGTACGTGACTCATTTACCGACCTTGGGCTTCATGACAAGAAAATTAGTAGGTGGGCGTTTTCAAAAATTGTTGTTGGTGGCGTAAGAGGAGTTCCGCTTTTAAAAATGGTTTTAATTACTTTGAAATGTAGCTTAATCGATAAAGTATTAAATAAACAGTAGAAAAATACTAAATTTATTACGCATTAATGTCTCATTCCCGAAATAAACGCAATTTTATTTAGTTGCTGCTGGTGAGATTTTCCATTACGTCACTAATTTTGAAAATTATTTAGAATAAAAATAGACACGTTACAAATCTTCTAAAACTTTATTAATGAAATAAAAACAAAATACTCTTCTAAAAAAATAAAATTATTACACATTTTATAAAAAAACAATGAGTTTTATGAAAAAATATTTCCTTAACGCTACTTCTCTGTACTTTGTACTACATATTATAGTTTATGCAGCGACCACTGCGTAATATTATTAGAACATATTTATCAATCGGAGATACTTAGTTAATTACAATTTGCTTAATACAATTAACTTTTAAATATCTTTAACATAATCACAGTATTTTAAGAATTTTAATCACAGTCTCAAAGGGACAATTGCGTGTAATGGAACTCAAAGTGGCGTTTAGGAACTATAAGGCAACGATCATATTGCGATTAATTATAATTAATCCTGTGTGTAACACACCGAGATCATAGGAGTCATTTAGTTTCTAAGTATATTAATTGAATACTAAATATACTTCATTGCTTATATGCAGGGTAATTTTTTAATCAGTGCACAAATTTTGATACGTGATTCATTATCGATAATAGATCACGATTATCTGTCCAAGATTTTTTTTTTACATTTTGAAATTTGGGTTGTTCATAGTAATTCATTTAATAAAATGGTCGAGTTAATATGAAAAAAAAAAACGTGATAAATATTATAACTGGTAATTTTAAATTTTAGCAATTCACTCCTTATGAAATGAGCTTTAGTGTTCCATTACGCCACTTTTTCGTTCCATTCACGCTATAGTGGCGTAATGGAAGTGACGTATTCGCGACAATAACACATTAAAATGAATTTATAAATAAACAATAATGATTTAGACAAATATAACTTTCTTTTCAGAATTATTAATAAATGATAAGTTTGGTTTAGTCAAGACTCCAATACGCAGGATTTTCTTATCTTTCAAAATCAGTCTCGTTTGTGGAACTTCGATTTTGGTGCGCACAACACGCGACCATGTCTAGCTCGTTTTGCGGACTAACTGCTGTCGCTTTTGAGAAAATGGCGACTGACATAGACTTAAAATGTTGCTATAAATCAAAATCATCATGAATTTGTTTGGTATTTTATTGCCAAGTTATTGAAAAGGCGGTCGCGTAGTGTGGAAATTCCTTCTCACGCCAATTCGCGGGACAAGATAAA
This sequence comes from Choristoneura rosaceana, assembly GCA_037349165.1. Lineage (NCBI taxonomy): Eukaryota > Metazoa > Arthropoda > Insecta > Lepidoptera > Tortricidae > Choristoneura > Choristoneura rosaceana. Next base: position 11,389,742 of record JAZBNJ010000041.1, on the reverse strand, counting down.
ACTTGTCTTTTTAAAAGAATTTCAACCTAAACATGTATATTTTAAAGGTTAAAATTAAATTTCAGTTTATAAGTGACCAGTACAAATACCCGCCACTTTTGAAACATTTTGTTTAGTATTTACTTTTTCACTCCGAATGTAGCAAGGGTGGCATGGGACACGTCAAAACACGACCTCTTTTTTGAGTTATTTAATTCTTATTTTAAATTTCAAATAGATTTACATTCTTTTACAACTATTATGGAATTAATAAGGTCTAAATTAATTTATAAAAATATATTTAATACGTAAATCTTGCCAGAATTCGAGTAATTGACTATGAAAGTCTTGGGACACGACTTTTTCCAGCTGACAACTTAGTTTGAAAACGCCCAGGTACAGGCAGTGACCCATTTACCAACCACGGGTTTCATGACAAGCACATTAAGGTCGAGGGTTTTATTTGGGGGGTTGCAACCAAGGTAGTCTGCATGTTACGACACTGTTCACGAGCAAGTGTGATGAAAATAAAAAAATCACGCCTCTTTTCCAACGAGGTAGGCAAAGACATACGTATCCTTCCACTTGCTATGATCTGAATTTTCCGATTGCAGCAGGCAGTATTTTATTTTACCTACATGATTACCTATGTAGCAAGGACGATTAATACCTGGACTGCCAATCTCATACAAAAAAATGTAACGCTGAAAAAGCTCAAATTCCGGGCTAAAACTAGATGGCGCTGCTTCATAGCCTGGAAGTAGAAAAAAATGTGTTTTTCTCCAACATTTATATGTTTTTCTTGTTTTATTGGGGACAAACATCATTCCACTTTGTTTCAATACCATTATATCACTTCAATACACGATTTTTAAAGATTATATTTTGTAGTCGTCAAGAAAGTAGTTATATTAATGTTTTATAGATGACACTACCACTCATCATTGGTTGCACGCTTGATCGCTAAGTTTTGCTGCATAAAATAACTAGATGGCGTCGGTGAGCTCGTGAAATGTGTGATAAAATTTAGTCATTTTTATCTTCAAGAACGGAGACCTTATCAATCTCAGTAATTTGACACTTCAAGAGAACAGTGCAGAAATGTCAATATTGTCATTGGATTTATATTATGATGAGCCTCACACACAACTTATCTCTTAACTTATATTTCTGTCACACGCTATGGGAAACGAGGGAAGAAAGAGATGACGCATGCGATCGCGAACGTAAGCGCCACAGATATACATTACACTAGATTACGCAAATTCATCTACTTACTTCGTGTGTCCGAACCCCGACCAAACGTCGTCGGAGTTGGCCCCCTACAAAGACTGACCGCTAACTGACTATTCATGACTTGTGACTGACTCTGGCGGCGCATTTGAATCGATTTTGCGCGGACATCGGCGAATTCCTGGGAATTCATATTGCTAATTTGCTCTTAAGACGTCACAGTAGATATAAAAAACCGGCCAAAAGCGTGTCGGATACGCCCGAAATAGGGTTCCGTAGCCATTACGAAAAAATTAAGTTTTTTTTTCTAAGGATTTCGTATTTTGTACGGAATATTCCAAGTTTAGGTATATTTTATACCTCAGGCTGCTATTTACTCTGAAACTACTAATAATTCACAAGAAAACTTAACCGTTATAGTTTTGCTTGTAAGTTTGATATATTTACGACCATCCTGAATTTCCCCAAAATTTTGGGGAAAATTGGGGGGGGGGGGGCATGATTTTAATGAAAAGTTGCACTTTAAAGTTGAATATTTTGCAAACATATATCAATGAATCGAAAAATGGTTTTAGTAAACCCCTAATACTTTTGTTATTTGCTTTTGTATTTGTTAAAAATTACAGATTTCTAGCACAGACAGTCTATGAGGAAATCGCGGACGGACAGACAGACAGACATGGCGAAACTATAAGGGTTCCGTTTTTGCTATTTTGGCTACTGAACCCTAAAAAGTGACACGGTTGGTTTTCATACAGATTGAGGTATTTGCGTTATCTGATGTAATCTATATCTGTGGTCGGCGCGTTATGCCTCCTCTACATATCGACGGATGCGTCGGCCGATGGATCCGCAACCATATCTTCGGATAAATTGCGATCCGTCCACACATCGGCAGACATGGACAGGTGCGTTGCGTTCGCGCTGTCACCCTTTGATCCGTGTCGAAAAACCGACACCAAACGGATAAGTGGCAGACTCGGCCTCGGCCGACGTTAAATACCTACCACAGACAAGCAAAAACCATCCTCTACACGTCGGCGGAGGCATTAGACAAATTCGGCCTCCGTTTATCACTGAAACGCGTGATTTCGAATTTTAATAGCTTGTTTTATAGTGAAAACATGGCGCAATACAATTGAATAATTTAAGGGATTATAATATCAGCATCATGGCTCAATTTGTAGAGCGGTAGTCTAGTAATCTGATTGGTCAGAGTTCAAATCCAAATAGCATGCGGTATCTTTTTCGTTAATATTTTTTCGTTTGGTTTCTTTGTTCTTTAAAAATTTGTTTAAAATACGGATCTTCTCCAAGCTAATCTAATGGTTCAAACTATTTAAAACATGCTTTAATGGTAAACAAAATGGCAAGCTTAGAGACTCGGGCTTGATCGATTATTACTATTTTATGAACATAAACAGCGGGGCTGCTACGAAATTCGAAAATAAGACTAGACTATATATATATATATATATATATAGATATGTTTATGTGTGTGTAGATAAGCTTTTGCTTATATACATACTGTGACAGAATAAAGTGAAATGGAATTGCCGATCCATCTTATGAAACATGGCAGCTAACGCCATCTATTCACTTTTCACTGTATTACTTGGAATGCGGTTGAACGCTTGATGGTATTAATTCACGCTGGCGTATTTGTAGAAATTGGAAAATTACGACTTTAGAACGAAATGGTACTCTTAGCGCCATCTAGCGACGTAGAAAGATACTAATTAGCGGCGTACAATTCTTTGTATGGAGGTTGTCAGTCCAGGTATTAATCGTCCTTGCTATGTAGTAATTTATTGAATACTCAGTTACGTCCTGAGAAAGTACAATAAAGAACTAATCTTAACTACCTTATCTTTATCTAAATATTTTATCGATACCTTCTTGTAAGTATTTAGGCATAGTTTCGTACAATATTAGTACATATCTCATCATCAGCCGGAAGACGTCCACTGCTGGACAAATGGGCCTCCCCCTAGAACGCCACAATGAACGACAACTCGCCACTTGCATCCACCGGTTTCCCGCAACTCTCACGATGTCGTCAGTCCACCTTGTGGGAGGCCTGCCAACGCTTCGTCTTCCGGTTCGTAGTCGCCACTGTAGGACTTTTCTCCCCCAACGGTTGTCTGTTCTTCGAGCAATGTGGCCTGCCCATTGCCAATTAAATTTGCATATTTTTCCAGCTATGTCGGTGACTTTAGTTCTTCGACGAATTTCCGTATTCCGGATTCTATCGCGCAAAGAAACTTCAAGCATAGCTCCAAGCAAGCATAGTACATATCTACATGATATATATTTTAATCGTCAATTTATTACGGGTAGTTAAAATATCAGACAGTGATTTACGTACAGAACAATAGAACTGAATACACAATCAGAATATTTCTCTATAAACTTTCCGGTATTTACCGAATAATACGGAAATAAAAGTGGATGTTCCATCGCTCGGAAATAAAATATCGATCAACCAACCAAGCTGTATGTCACGCAATGCCATCACAGTGTCACAAGTCAATCGCGAATGTTTTTAGCCTTGCGTGCTGCTTGGGTTACATTTTGTTGTGGAAATAAAACAATTGATTAACTATTAGTGAAGTTAGTCGTGGCAGACATAGGAATCCACGGGGCAAAATTTTGTGACAGGTAGTGAGTTCCTATATTTTATCGATAATCTCAATTATCGATGATTGTTCCATATAGGTACTGATGATCACTCCAAGTTTTGTTTCTAAAAATATTTTTTTATTAAAAGTGTAAAAAATTTATAAAATTTCGTAAAACAATTTATTATACTCATCATAATTGTTTTTTTTTTAATTACTGTCCCATCTACTGTTGTTAAAATAAACGATCAGAATTTGTTCAAAATTTTCGGGCGTTAAACGTCTCCGTCTTGACTGATGAATCCATTTCAGGTGGCTGAATGAGAAATAAATAAATAAATAATTTAAAATATGCTTTGTGTGAACTGAAGTACTCGTCATCAGAACAATACTTAAAATAAAAACACACACAATACTGGGGGCGATTACTAGTATAAGGAACAAGCATCGATAATTGCAATTATCGATATAGGATAGGAACTCACTACCTGTCATAAAATTTTGCCTCGTGGATTCCTATGTCTGGTCGTGATTTAGTAAAGTAAAGCTTGGCCCTATAAGTACCATAGAAAATGAAAATAAGTAATACGAGATTGACAGGAACGGTACGACACGAACTTCGATTTTCGAATTTTGTAGTTAGCCCTCTGAAATAATCAAATTCAAGTTTCTTATTTCACGACGAAAAATTCTTCGTCGCTTCCCTAAAACGAAATCACACCACAGCCTCCAGCCAGCAGGAACATCTGCTGGTGCTTGGAAGCCGTCTAAAATACCCATGAGACCCAAAAAAAAAGATGGATTCTCATTCGCCGATTCTTCATCCGATCATATAAATCGGACTCATATTTTTTACAACATTTAGGTATAACTAACACTGTTCAGTCTCTATATGTATAGCGGGAATTCACTACATCAAGGTATGTATTTGTATTTAATGGTATGTAATGTATTTTATCTGCGTCACTGCGGTTATCGTTCCCCAGTACCACTACCATGAGTTTGCAGTGACTTATTAAAAATAAATATTTAATAGTAAATTATTTGCATGGAAAATTGTACAGCGCCTCTACAAATAATTTACGCCATCGCTATCGAGTAGGTACGGTCACTGTAAACTCATGGTAGTGGGTAGTGGTACAGAACGCGCAGTGTTGAACTTTCGCTATTGTCAGCGCATGGCGTTCATGTTCATGGCACCAACTTTCACTGTTGTAAATGCATAAATGCACCGAATAGACTTCACCGTGAGCTGGTCACGCGTCTATTGTGATGTGTAGTATAAATTAATATTAACTTAGCTAATTTCATTGCTTTTCTATTTGGTAATTTAAATAGATTGTAATCAATAAGTTGGAAAGGTAGAGTTCAGGTTCAGGGTTGCCTGTTTTGGAGGAAAAAAATCGCCACAGTCGGTCGCTGGTCAGTCCTCATTGGAGATGATCGGAGTTCGATAATTTGGTGTGATTTTGATTATTACTCTGGTATTAATAATGCTTTTGTTAATTTTGTGCCGTACCTACTGCACTTCAAATTGTCGGGATAATAGGCAGTAATCATTGAAAATAAGAATTTGAAGTAGGCATGTTAAAAACTTGGTATTTTTATAAAAATACAGAACAACGGGCAATTCCACCAGAACCAGGATAGGTGGTAGTTTTGGTAAGAGTTAGTTTGAGTCGCTAAAGTAAATAATTATAGTTAGATCTGTATACGTAGAGCAAGCAAACAACTTATTCGAAAAAAATATACGATGTTGCGTATAGGTAAAACAACTTAATAAGATAACTTGTTGTACGCATGTGGTAGTAGATACTCTGTATAGATAAGTCGACGTTCCATATTCGAAAAATGACTTAAGTTCCATATTAATTCTGTGCATTAAGTATGTACATACAAATTAAATGACAGTTTTACAAAAACTGTCATTTCATTTGTATGCGAAATCTGTCATTTGATTGCGACCGCGAGCCTCAGAAACGTTAGGCAATACGGCCTCTGACATGCCTCTGAGGGCCTATTGTGTAACGTAACGTGTCTGACACTCGCGATCACAATGAAATGACAGTTTTTACACACAAAAACTGTCATTTGATTCTGATCGCGAGTGTCATAATCGTTATGCAATAGACTCTCAGGTCATCTTCTTAAGTTTTATACCCTTTGAAAACACTATGCTCAGTACTTGTCTCTACCAATAGTTTAGCTTATAACATTTTATAAATAGGTAGATTCCTGGACCGAACAATGGTTCTTACACATTAGTAATATAATATAATATAATGTATTTTAGGTAACGACTATTTAACAACATCAAACAATATGGGACAGCCGAGAAAAAAATCGTCTATACTTGACGTAAAGGTGTAAGTAAAGGTACCTATACTTTCGCGTAAAGTAGGGACGATTTTTTCTTACTTTTACGTAATGTAGTGACAATTATTTCCTATAAGTAGTATGATGTGTCCACTTTATTGGCGTGAGGTAACCCTCTGCAAAATTAGTAGTTTCTAGTGTCTGAGCTAAGTCGCAGAGACGGACAGACAGACGGCCGAACGGACATGATACTCTTACAATAAAAGTTTATTTTCGCCATTTTGGAAGAACCCTAATTAACGGTTAAAAAGTAAATAAAAGCAAGGACCTTAGAGTATACATAAACAAGCCTTAGACCTTAGAGTATACATAGCTTGCTTATGTATACTCTAAGGCAAGGACCTAGTGTTTTTTGCCAAACACTTTTGACTCAACCCGAAAAATGGCTTACTCGGGGACTTAAAAACTAGTTCAAATAAGTGACTCATATTTAATTTCTTTTCGAAATCTAAGTTACGTGCGCCTTAGGGTACAAACTTTCACACGCGCATCACAGAATTCTAATCTACCAGTAGAGGTTGTTGCCCCAAGCCAGCTCGATCTGGTAAAAGTTAGGTTCAATTGTTATTCCGCTGTCCGTGCAATTTAGCTTTATAAAATGATGAATGGCACCCTTAATGGTTGACAATGGGTTTTGAGTAGAGTAAAGCAGGGGTTTGCTTTTGGCGCGCTCAGTGCAGTGCTCCCATCTTGCTCGCTAATCCGGCCGTGAAGCAGCAGTGCTTGCACTGTTGTGTTTCGGCGCGGAGAAATTAACTAGCCGGTGAAATTACTGGCACTTGAGGTATTCCAACTGAGGCCTCTAGGTTGGCAACGCATCTGCAATACCCCTGATGTTGCTCATGTTTATGGGCGGTGTTGATGTCTTACCACCAGGAGACCCACTTGCTCGTTTGCCTTCCAGATGAATAAAAAAAAAAGAAAAAAAGTGCTGTATAGAGGCTGATAGGGGAGACGTCGGCTACATGGTAATTTTAGTGTATGATGGACTCATAATTCTGATGAAAATGACGACAGAATTACCGTGTAACTCTCTCAGACTGACGGACTGATAATCCGGACTCAGGACAAGATGTTTCTGATTTCTATAATATTCGTCAATTCGTTGTGTATGACAGAATACCAGAATATAAAAACAACAAACTCTTTATTGTACAAAATAAGTAAACAAACTAGGATATTAGTCTGAACTGGCGCCAAGAACGCTCTAACTCTGAATTGACGCTCTAATTATAAGTCCTATGGAGTCCACACTATACTCTAGTATATTATGTTCTCTGTGGACACAACAAACCGTGCACAAATGCCTGATAAAACTCAATTTGTAGAGCGTTGTTTTTCCAAGAAGATAAAATATCTATTACAATGAAAAATAAAAGCTTGTAAGTGTATACTTATTTCCATAGTTACTGATCAATTTCCTTGCAATCGAAGTGGAAAACAGCTAGAGTGTATTCGTTCAAGAAACCCACTTTACCCTCGACTGAATTATCAACGCTCGCCTGTAACTCGGTTGAATATAAACCCGGGTAAATTGACGCGTTTTATGCACTAACTAGCTTTTGTCCGCGGCTTCGCCTGCGTGGAACTCGGCTATTGCGCGCTGTTCCCACGGGAACTGTGCATTTTTTCGGGATAAAAAGTAGCCTATGTCACTCTATAGCTCATAAACTTACTCTATGCCAAAAATCACGTCGATCCGTCGCACCGTTTCGACGTGAAAAACGGACAAACACACAAACATACAAACACACATTTATAATATTAAGCATAGTAGGATTACTACGGATTGTACAATTTACTATGTTGTTAATTTTTTTCATAATGTAGGTAGTTAAAAGTTAACGCAATTCGCTGTAGACTTTTGAACAATGGTGTTGCGTCGTGCTCCCACGGTGGTAACGGGATCGACGATAATGGGGCCAGATAAGGGCACAACGGGATACCAAGCCGACACTTAAGCGCTAGAACTGTTAGACTGCGAGCAAGGTTTGAGTCAGTCGGGAGATGGAACAGCCGCACTCGGTGATAGGTTTTTTTAAAACTTAAATAGAGTTTAAAACGTATTCCTGTCTTATTGGGTATTCGTAATAGTGAAGTCGGTGCAAAATTAGGTACATATGTAAATGTATGTATGTAAATACTTTATTGTACGTAAAACACAAAATAATGCAAAAAGAAAACAACAAACCAAAAGAGTATAAAAGCGAACTTATCCCTAACGTAGAGCTGATTTGTCGAGTTAACCTAAACTAGAAAGGAGAACTCAATGATTGATAGAATTATAACAATTTCGCGGGAACTGTGCCTTTTTCCGGGATTCCGGGATAAAAAAATATTTAAATCGAAATTTTACCTAAATTGTTTAGACGTGATGAAGAAACAAACAAACAGACTTACAAACTTTCGCGTTTATAATATTAGTGGGATCACAGAGAAAGTATTTAAGAATTATGTAGTAAATTGTTACTTTGTTACTTTACCTTTCAGTTCGCGATCAAATTTCTACATACAATTCATGGAAATCGCAAATTTTATCAGACTAATTTCAACAAATGAGTTAGTGCGTTATATTTAAGTCCAGCACTGAGCTAGAAACCCTAAGTAATTATGTGTCACGTTCAAAATTTCACTTTCAATAGGCTGGGATGTTATGATGAAAACAATGCAAAAAAGAGGAATGATTTATGCTCGAGATATACACAGAATGTTACTGGAGAGGGCAGAACAGATTATTAAGAAAATATTGTTATTTGTCAAAGGAAACACGCTTGTAAATACAAACTCGAAGTAATCATTCTACAGGGTGTCGACGGCTATGTCACATGAAGATACAGTATCTTAAATATTGTAGATAGACAGTTTTACTGAAAGAAGACTTCATTTTGTTTTTCACAACAATTTAAACTGCATTCAAAGTTTTTTGAATAATCCTTAGTTTGAACCGGGAATCCAAGACACCAAATGGCAAAAAATACACCATTATTGGATCCTGTAATACAAGGACTCCTAGCACAGGATTCAGAGACGTAGACTCTTGTTTATAAGCTTTTTATGCAATAAATAATTTTCATTTTTATTTTCAGTATTAATTTTCCTGACATTTTGCATGTAAAATTGTATCGTCTTCCCTTTATTTAAAATGCTGTTATCTGTGAAAAAATAATCCGTATGATTGAGCCCTTTGATGGTGAAACTGCAGATGCTATTTTTTATCATTTGGCAAGTAGATTCCCGATTCAGACAGGTGATAATACAAAAATCCTTGAATGCAGTATGAATTGTTTTTAAAATTAAAATCAAGTCTTCTTCCAGTAAAATAGAGACCCAAGAGCTGGCGCGTACTTATCCCAGCGGATCTCACTTGCGGTCCAAAGAGGTAATGCGGCCAGCATCATGGGAACCCTGCCACAAGCAGACGTTTTAGACGGGGTATTCTTTTTATAATAATTTTCATTTCCATAGTTAGTTAAGATATCTCCAGTAAAATTGTATATTTACGATATTTAAGATACTTTTCCATCCATGTGGCGTAACTGCGGGGCACCCTGAGTATATGAATTGCATAACGTCATCGTGCAGTTATGCACACAAAACGAGGAATGTGGCAGATATAATGGTTGTTAGCATTTTGAAATTTTTGAATCGCTGCAGAAGATTATTCTTCGAAATAACACTTTGTTTGCAGAGAAAGAGTTCGCAGTGTAACAGCTAGATGGGTATAGCGTGGTATAACCAAATAGGCGGTAACAAATGTGACAGGTGACACTAGCAAAAAAGTACCTAACCCGAAATAGGTACGATTAGGCGAAAGCCAGTGACAATCGAGTGAGAGTACTTATGATGTACGGTCACTATTATATATTTCGAAGCGGCTAAGGTGATCAATGTCGAAACATAAACTCAACTCTAGTACCTCGATAATAGAGTACATGTGCCGATATTTTTGACCACCTTGACTGCTCCGAAATATCGGATGGCGACTGTACCTGTGATTCTGTGAATCAACAAATATTTGCCGCATTAACTAGTTATACGTATCTAGGTACTTCAGCGCTCATAAAATGAATTGAATTTATATTTTCTCCGTTGATACCTTTTGTCCGGATTCAATTACGTAATATCACACCGTAATCTACTGGAAAACATTTCACAGAAAAACAATAATCCTCCTTCAGGCAATCAGGTGAAAAGTCAGTGTCTTTGCATTGATTTGACAGGTGGATTCATTTCGAAACATACATAGGTACATACTGTTAGAACGTTCTACTATGGAACTTGGTCTGGGGTAGCCCATGTCTCAGCATTCATTTGGTATATGGACCATATCCGGATCGATGGGAAATCCGGGATAAATCCTCAATGGCAATTTTTTATTACTGAGGGGGAAAACCAGGAGGAAATAAGTTTTAAATTCTGATAGTAAAATTTTGAGGTGGCTGTTGCTGAGGATAATGCGGTATTACATGCAGATAAATGTTTATTTCGGATCAAATCGGTCAGAGTGTCTGGTTATCGACAAATCAGCTCTACATTAGATGCAATCTAACGCATGATAATCACGCTCTGTGCCTGCTGCATTGGCTGACGTAGCTTGACGCGTACAAAGGAGTATGAGATGGCTCATGGTGTATAATCCTAGATCAGATCAGGTAAGTATACTTACCTATATTATTATCATCATCATCATCATCATCTCAGCCTATATTCGTCCCACTGCTGGGCACAGGCCTCCTCTCGGAATGAGAGGGCTTGGGCCATAGTTCCCACGCGGGCCCAGTGCGGATTGGGAACTTCACACGCACCATTGAATTGCTTCGCAGGTTTGTGCAGGTTTCCTCACGATGTTTTCCTTCACCGTAAAGGTCGTGGTAAATTGCGCACATGAATTTCGAAAAACTCAGAGGTGCGAGCCGGGATTTGAACCCACGACCTTCTGCTTGAGAGGCGATAGGTCAAACCACTAGGCCACCACGGCTTCCTATATTATTATGTATATGTCTTTTTGGGGTTCCGTTTCTATTATTTAGGGTATATATTAATTAAAATTATTTAGGGTATATGTAAATGGTATATGAAATGGATTCGCTATTATGTCATAATTTGGTCATAATATCCCTTGACAAGATTTGTTGAAATCTCTGTTTTGGCCATTTTCATATGACACATATAATATGCTTAACTGCACAAAATGCACACCTCCATTCCTACTCACTACTACCTATAAGTATGAGTATGTATACATAGTTTTCCTAACAGTGTCAAATGCCTACTCATAAATCATAATTTATTGGTGAATCGTGTCACAACACTAAATGAAAAACGAATCTATTTTAAATTAACTTTGAACAAAGACAAGACAAACGATCGTATTTTTAGGCTTTTGACACCGTTTTTTCAAATGATACTTAAGAATATCGTGTCCCATTTGTGCAACCGACAGCGGATTTTGGCCTCTTCTGCCATTGACGTCACATAGGAAGGGCTATTCGTGTATTCTACCTATTAATAAAATCGAACTCTGCTCCTCCCAGCTTAGCGCACTCCTCCAATATCGATGTTTTTACGGCTATTTAATCATCATACAAATAAAGATGAACATGAGAGCAACGACAAGCTCAAGTCGTGTGTCTTTGTAACGGGGTCAATTAGTTACGCCTTCCTTTGTCTCTTGGTAATTATTGTCGCCAGCTAAGACACTTTTGTGTCGGTGATTATCTACCTACTTTAAACTTTTAAACTGACATTTCAAAAGGCCTAGACCTTTACAGGCAGCAATTTTAATGTTATATCTTGATTTGTCGTACTCGACGCTGTAGATCTTTTTAAAGCTTATGCATTTGCCCAAGGATCCGTCGAAGTTGGTTATGCGTGTATCACGGCTTAGTATATATCTGCGAGCAAGCAAGGTGCAGCAGTGGATCTCCCGCCAAATCGCTTAGTTGGGGCGCTCGCTCGCTAGAATCGTTCAGTCGGCCAATCAAAACGGCCCGTGCTCTACGCTCGCGCGCGCGCCTTTATCAAAAAAGCGATAATGCTTCCGAAGTGGAGGCGTGCACTAAACAATAATAAAATCACTTATAATCATTCATATAACCACGATCAGTCATAACACTGGCGACCTCTGCGCTGAGAGCATCCTTTGTGCGTTCGCGAAAAAAGAAAAAAAACGTTCCGAATTTAAATAAAATAAAAAAACTGCGGTCCGGTTTCGGTTTCGTTCGCTTCCCGCGTTTCAAAACGATGATTTATAAAGTTTGATCTTGGGAATATGAAAACAGTAAGTTTGAAAATAATTACACGTTTATGAGATAAAATGTGGCTTTTTGATGTTTGATTATCAATACTTTGCATTCTTCGAAGTGTTAAATATTAGTGTTCGTAAATCGGTCGGCGCCTAGCGTCAATTATCCGCGTTTACGATTGAAAGTGACAGTTATGTGCTACTAAAGTGGTTGTTAATAATAGTGAAGTTAACCACGATTAAGTGTTAGTTTTTACCACTTTCGTTTGTCCCAGTATCCGGCTTATTACCATACGAGCAGTAAGTAGGTTTACGGTATCTTTATAACATATATTTTAATGTCCGTAATTTCAAGATGGCACACGTATCTGCACATATTGTTATTTCACCTAGCATGTACATATAACAATAGGTATCTTGGTGGCCTGATTTATTTAATATTTATAATGACAAGCATTTTTTATAGAGCATAAATAAGACTATAAATGAATATTTGCGTTCCAGCGGTTCCATTGTTTTAGGAGCGTGGGTGAATGTTTTTGTTAAAGCTACTGATTCTATTATATTACAGGAAAATAATATTAGCTATTGAATTGGATAAGGTAATAGACTAAAAGATTTCTTAGGAAAACACGTCAAACTTTTTTATCGAATATCGAAGCAGGAAGTTCTCTGTTAAGTACCTAATTTGCATTAGTTTGCGGTGTTAATAATTTCACAAAATAGGTAGTACCTACCTTTCTAATTATTTTTAGTTCGTAGTAACTAAGTAAACTTAGTTAAACACCTATGTAATTAAGTAAAGTGATTATGAAATTATAAAAATATTAATCGATTACCTTAGCATAAAATTTGTAGTTTTCTAAACGTATATTTCCATTTGAATAAATAATGTTCAACTTGGTGTATGTACTTATATTTAGTACCGCTACCTACTTACATAATTATCGTACCAAAACACAAAATTAAGCAGAACAAATAAAACTGCTGGTAAGGGCTAGTCAAATTAAAGCATCATAAAAGTAAACGTAAGTATTAAAAATATCAATAACATATTTTTTTACGTTCTGGTATACAGTGTTTGCTTACACGTAAGTACTAAAAATATCAATAACATATTTTTTTTTACGTTCTGGTATACAGAGTTCGCTTACAATTAGTGTGTTATAGTGTTGGTGTTACATCTACAACGTAACAGTTATTCTGTTATCAAGCCGAGCGAGAAATGGGGCACAATAACTAAAGTCAATCAGCGATATTGTTCCGCTATAGTAAGAACGGCTTTCAGCTTTGTTACATGTATATAAACATGAACAAGTTATAAATACTACATAAAGATTTATAATCTCTCAAATCAAAAATTGGGATTAGCAGTTCAGCAAGATAATGCGACTAGTGTCTTGGGGTCAATGTCTTTGGCAGAAAATCTTGACTACGTTTTGACCTTATACTAGTTATGTTAAGTTTTAGCCTTTATAAAACAACATTTCAGCGTTGCATCTGAAATACTAGTGAGCATAGATATATATCTGATACGAAAGAGGAACAGTTAATGTAGCTAATAATATTTAAACACATATTGACCCAGGTATAATAGCCCTAAATAATGTTAAATAGACTATTTCCCGTCGCGCGTCGATGAACAATAAAACATTATTTTGATGTTTATTTACGCAAAACTTCAAAACGTTACATAAATAATGTACATAATTGTAGCGTTTTGACCTTTAAATTGAAAAGAACTTGCAATTTGAACTCTGCGTTTTAATCTTTGGAGCTCTACATTTTTCCACTTTAGAACTCTTATTTTTACACTCGTATTGAATATAATTATGATGTTCATAACAAGGGTTTCTTAAAAACTGACTGAATATTTTTTTGGTTCTTGAATCATCGAAAATTTGTTTTTGTCTTTTGAATTATCAAAAAGTCTATTTCCTGTAGTATTAGACTTGCTACCAGCACAAGTAGTTAGCCAAATATTGTTTAGAAATTATTGTTTTTTATTGTTTTTTTTGTGTTATTTATTATTATTTAATTAATAGTGATATAATTGAGAACAGCAATTTTCAAACTGTTTTATGAAATGAATGATTTTCAACGATAAGAAGACGATAAAAAATTGAGAACAGTCATTTATAATAACAAATAGGTCTTAATATGACATGTATTATGTAGGTTTATTGATTTTGAGATTTTTTATTTATTTTGTGATTAGATATTATTATATTTAGAAAGTGCCGGTGTTTATATACCGACGTATCAATTATTTTCATTATATTTTAGAGCACAAAAAGTAAATTTGTTTTTTTTATAGTGGTGCCTATGGACAGCTAATCAGAATATTGAGTCTAAAGCGATTTACAAAGACGATTAAGCTAGATAGCGAACATAGATATAATATATGTTTGCTTACGAGGATAGATGAAGGTAAACTATCCATATAAACATTTGATTAAATTTTGAGTACCTAACTTGGTGTACTAAGTACCTACCTAGGAACGCTACATTACACATGACCCGACACGTACTTAGCCGGTTTTTCTATAGGACACGAAATTCCAAAAACGAACAAATTACTGTAATCTAAACTTGACAAATAAAAATAAAAAATTATTGAATCCACATTCATGGTGATTTATATAGGATGACGAATGGTTGAATTTCAAATTGATTTAGCAGTGTTTGAAGAGTTAATTTGATTGGTGGAAAGATAATATCGGGTATAAAAGGTTTGTTTGTTTACTTTGCCCACAATTTTCATTGGTATAAATATGTAACGTCAGCAGCAGAAGTAGGTGAGTGGTTGTGGTGCTCAAAATGATCTAAACTAGGGTTGTAACGGAGGCCTTCTTAACGGAGGCGGAGGCGTCGGTTATTAAACTGAAAATTTTCCAAAAACAAAAAATAAAAAAACAGCCAAATCTCACTTGTTTTCGGCTTCATCGTGCGAAACAATTACTTTGCACAAAATCATTTAAAACAATCGCAGTTCAATCAAACAATTACTTTACAACTTCGTACGTAGAAGCAACTACAAAAAGCCCCCACCTTGTCCGCGTTCCCGCCGCGCCCCGCGCAGTCGTTGTTTCTTGATCGTCGTCAAACGAGAAATAGACCTCCGTTATAATTCCGCAAAAAACATTGCGGAGGCGGAAGCGGAGGCTGAGGCGGAGGCGAAGATACGATTTCTTGCGGACCTTCTACAGTAACGGAAGCGGAGGCAAAGTTCCGTTACAACCCTAATCTAAACACTCTCTTATTACCTTGGTGGTAGAGTCGTATGTAGATCATTTTGAGCACAGTAACCGTTCATTCACTTCTGCTGCTGACTGTACTTATACTAATTTTAGTTGATAGAGTCCAGTACAAATAGTGTATTCCTTTATTTTGTTGAGGACTAACGTACGTATACAGGGTGGCCCATTTATATCGGTCAGTATGGGAAACTCTGAAACTCATATTAAATGATATTGAACGGATTACTCACGTCTTAAATCGAGTGATGAAGGGTTTTGAAATAACCCGAAACATGTCGAGCTAAACTCGATTTAAGACGTGAGTAATCCGTTCAATATCATTTAATATGAGTTTCAGAGTTTCCCATACTGACCGATATAAATGGGCCACCTTGTATATGCATAGATAAGTTCGTACTTTGACACATAGCGTCACCCTACTTATTTATTAACTAAACCGCAAGAGTCATACAAAACCCACAAGAATCAAATAAAACATAATGCACATTAGTTTAGTTTTGTTATTACGAGTAGACATCAAAATAGTTGCCAGCGTAGAAAGTACGTCCAGATAAACCACGATATTTTTAGTTACAATTTCTTTACATTTGAATACCTACTAAGAGCCTCTCTACTCGTTTCAACTTTCGCGGTCGATTAAGTTGGACATTTGGCGCTGCCTCGTCCTGCTAATGCTCGTATTATAAATGTTATAAATTACTTCATAACGCAAAAACTTAACGAATTCGGATGAAACTATTTTATAATCTAAATTCATAGATAGGATAGATACTTACTTAACTTTCATCTGGAGAAATCGCATTGTTCCCAAAGGATGGCGATAATCAAATTCTTTAGCAGGCGAAGTCTATTAAACGTTGTATTGTACCTATCTGGGGGCACGGCAGTGCCCCCGCCAAGTCGAGCAAAAAAAAACATAGGCACGGCCGTACCATACTTTTCACGAAGCCATTCAGGCTATTTTCAACACCCTGTATTTTTGTTATGGCTAAAGCTAGAACCCTGAATTTTCAGTTACCTATAGGGCCTAATGGGACTGAGATATATTATCAATTACATTCAGTTCGAACTCGTAGATTAAGAACTATCACATGTTAAAGTTCCTCAGTTTTGTCACTGACATACCTATACACTGACTTTTGATCATCATAATTCTAAGGTACTTTTTAGCCTACATGGTCACAGAAAAATCCAAAATGTTGCAATTTCAGTCACGTTTCAAAGTTATATAAACTGCACAAGTAAGTTTGTAATCCTATATAAATACTAGCGGTTACAAAGTTACACAGCAATGACTTTATTGAACGTAGTCGTATTGTATACGTATTAATGTTGAGTCTTAATACCTGAGTAGTAAGGGTTAAAATGAAATTGTTTATCTTACTAATGTAATAAGTACCAAAGTTCGTTTGTTTGTGAATGTGTGTGCGATGCGAGTGGACGCGAGGATGGATGATGGAAATTGGAATATGGATGATGGACAATGGATAATGGTCGATGGACGATGGGTAGAAAATGGACGTTGGACGATGGAGTGTGGACGATGGACGATGGGCGACGGACGATGGATCATCATCATCATCATCATCATCCCAGCCTATATGCGTCCCACTGCTGGGCACAAGCCTCCTCTCAGAATAAAAGGGCTTGGGCCTTAGTTCCCACGCGAGCCCAGTGCGGACGATGGATGGTGGAGGATGAACGACGGACGACGACGGACGACAGAAAACGACGGACAACGACGGATGACGGAAGTTAGACGGGCGAAAGACGAACGACCGACGAAAGACGATGGATGACGACGGAAGTTCGACGACGGACGACAGACGATGACTGACGAGGGAAGTTCGACGACGGACGATGACGGACAATGGACGATGACAGACGACGGACGACGACAGAAGACGAACGCCGACAGACGACGGACAACGAACGATAGACGATGGCGACGACGGACAAAAGACAACGACCGACGACGGACAAGACAACGGACGACGGATGACGGACGATGACCGACGAACGACGACGGATGATGGAGGGTGGACGATGGACGATGTACGATGGACGACAGACGGTAGACGGACGACGGAAGTTCAACGATGGGCGACGATGGACGACGGATGACGACCGACGATCGACGACGACGACGACGACGACGACGACGACGACGACGACGACGACGACGACGACGACGACGACGACGACAGTCGGTACGGACGATGGACTGTAGACGATGAACGAGGATGGACGATGGACGATAACCGAGGATAGACGATGGACGGTGGACGATAGACGAGAATGGATGATGGATAGTGGACGAGGATAGACGATGGATGGCACACGATGGACAAGGATGAACGATGGATGATAGTGGACGATGGACGATGAACGATGAACGAGAATGGACGATGGACGAGAATGGACGATAGACGATAGACGAGGATGGACGATGGACGATGGATAAGGAAGGATAAACAAATGAAGATAGTAGTGCGTTATTACAAGAAGTAGTACCCGAAAAAAAAAGAACTGCCTACAAAAAGTGATGAGATCCCACCAAAAACATTACATGTAAAAAGCTGCAAGTCTCGCAACGCAATGCAGTTCTTGTAATGCTAAAAAGGTTTGAGATGCAATGTTATACCAAGTCGGTTATTTTTGTCAGTACAGGGGGGTTTCCATAGAACTCGATTTTCACCAACTTGCTTATTTTAAAACCATAGAAAAATACAGTTTATAGTTCTCAAATAAAGAGTAAACCAAATTATTTTTTAAACACATAATGACTTGGCCATCGCACTCAACCATTAGTCTTTCTCGTATTATGTGTATCACTCAAACTGCAAGGCTGGGGCTAGCGCTATCTTTAATTATAATTACTTGAAATAGCTGACGTTGATGATTATAATTCTTATGTCATTATGTAGCCTTGCGATGGCCAAGTCATTTATGTGTTTAAAATAATTTGGTTTACTCTTTATTTGAGAACTATAAACTGTATTTTTCTATGGTTTTAAAATAAGCAAGTTGGTGAAAATCGAGTTCTATGGAAACCCCCCGGTACTGACGAAAATAACCGACTTGGTATAACATTGCATCTCAAACCTTTTTAGCATTACAAGAACTGCATTGCGTTGCGAGACTTGCAGCTTTTTACATGTAATGTTTTTGGTGGGATTAGTTTGATCGTTATGAACTCGAAACAAAAAATCGGTTTTCTTTTTTTTTCTCATCTGAATCTTCCTTCAGGAAAACGAAGAAAACCGTCGAGTCCCGAGCGACATAACATTGGTTGTACTATAGGCTTTGGTGATAAAATGTTTATTTAGAATTTTAGATCACAACTAAAACTGCCTCTCTCTAGGGATCGCGTGCGGGAAGCGCGGCCCAAGTTCCGAGTTCCGTCAACAGCCCCCTCCACAATTGTCGTGTTCCGTCCGCGTTTACCACGCTACAGACATGTATTAACATACGACACGACACGCATAATGCCACATTACCCACTGTATAATTGTCGTGACCGCGTGGAAGCGGATGGTGGTTGCGGAAATCGTAACCGTGACTGATCCACTTGGAAACGTCAAAGGCTTAACGGTTGGTTTGAAAGTTTATTGGTCAGTAATACATTTGCGGCTTCGAATCAAGGTCAAACCGTGTGATAGGATTCAACATGGGAATCCGATATAATAATTTTATTTACGTACGCGTATTTTAGTAATGATGTCAGACACCATATTTTTTGTTGTTGCGTGCAACAACTGAATAGATGCAATTTGCCATTAATGGAATTGGTTTTGTCGTGCTGTGCTTACTATTTGTATTATACCACTTTCTACGTAGGTATTATAGTAGTCCGCCGTTATTAAGTCAATCCTGACCTGACACGTGTCACTTCCATACCGAATACGTCAAAAAACAAAAAACAAAAAAACATTGCGTAAGCATTTAGTACCTGGATGACAGGTGTCAGGATTGAGTTCTTATTATAACAGGGTTATAAATATATATATATTTTTTAAATTTAATTTCTGATTTGTTAGTTTGTCGAAGTTTATAAAAAAAAGTGAATAGTGTGTTCCGCAGATTTAGCTGTTGGCTTACATAAAACAATTTCCCTTTGTATCTATCTAAAGTCAACCAACGATAAAACCAGTTTTCTCGAATTTACCGATAACCGTGTACATGCCGTACACAAACATGCAACATTGAAATATATTAAAAAAAAGAACAACAAAAAAAAAAAAAAACGCCGCGGAAGGATGAACGGACGGACATGGCGAAACTATAAGGGTTCCTTGTAGGAGTACGGAAACGGAATTCTAAAAATAGACAATCTTAAGACTTCAAAACTTGTTACTGGCCAGTTCTCGTTAAGGTAAAAACTTAAAAAAAAACAAAAAAATATTGTATGAGTCAAATTCTTGTCATGACAGAAAGCTGAGAAAACTTTACTTCTTTACTTATTCGGCGCGCATTGTAATGAAAAGTCGAAAATACTGCAACTTATTCAGTGAGAGATGCTGTGGGCCGCAATTAAGGTGCTGACTTCTATTCCAATTAATAACCATAAGTAATTAATAGTAAGGTATCGGCATTATCTGAACTGGAGTAAGCTTTTTTATTACCCGATTGTTTTATATTGTAGTTCAGCTATCACTATAATTTTAATACTTTTAATACTAGAACGAGCAAGTGGGTCTCCTGATGGTAAGAGATCACCACCGCCCATAAACATCTGCAACACCAGGGGTATTGCAGATGCGTTGCCAACCTAGAGGCCTACGATGGGTTACCTCAAGTGCCAGTAATTTCACCGGCTGTCTTACTCTCCACGCCGAAACACAACAGTGCCAGCACTGCTGCTTCACGGCAGGATTAGCGGGCAAGATGGTGGTAGCAATCCGGGCGGACCTTGCACTAGATCCTACCACCAGCAAAAGCGATTCAACCAAAGCAATATAATTATACATATTGCAATAGGATTACTTCTGCGATGGCCGCAGTCTTCTAATGTAAGAGGATTTTCGTAGAGAAATCACGTCAGTAGATGCTTATTAAGATCTCATAAGACCGCGATGTTACTCCTATATTACATGAAATTACAGTAGGTTCTTCGAGAATCAACCTTGTAATATAATCACCATGACTTTTGACTCAGATTTTCCTGGCTAGTGCGGAAAATTATTTCCATGATTTTTTTTGTAATTTTTTTTTTTAATTTGCAGGTAATGGCGAGTCACTGGGCGCTGCTGGTGCTTCTAGCGCATCTAGTTCGCTGTAACGAGAACAGAGTTAACATAGAAAATGGAGCGGTCAGTTTGCATGAGTAAGTTAAAGAACAAGTCACGCACGAGTATTTATTTTTCTATCTAATCTTGTTCAAACTCTAAAGCTTCAGATAAAATAGAAAAAAGTGAAATATAAGACTAATTTTCTATTTTCGAATAATTTTCGAGTAATATTGTGATTTCATCGGTCCGCAGCATTTTCCATTTTGCCTCAATGAAAGCACAGCTTGAAAATCAAAAGAAGCCGCCTGTTACAACGAAGTCGGGAAATCAAAGGTCGTATTTTACCGTCCCTCTCACTCTCACAAAAAGAACTGACTGCACAAAAGGAGAATTAATGTCAAAATCCTACTGTCATAACACGACATGTTGTAGCTGTGTGTGTAATCATTCACTTCAATTCTCATGGCACTACCTATATTTAGATTTTTGTGTATGTACAAAACTTCTCCAGTTGGTCTAATTCGCCCGGATCCGTCGCCTAATTATACCATTAGCGTCAATTGCCAGCAGCCCATGAATAATTGAAAACAATATTACGAACAATTCCTGTGTCGACGATACAGTGGAGTGAACACATTTGATTTTAATCACAGATAAGTAGGTACATAAGTAATTATCGATATAAATAATACTTCCTTCGACTCTACCGTGCATTCGTGTAAGTAGTATTTGTGTACGGAAACAACTTTTCTTTATACTTTGACAAAATAAAGGTTACGTGAGTGTGGCAGGTTTTTCTTAAATCTTAATTATTTAAATAACAAAAAGTATAAAAATAACTATAATAATCTTACTTTCTTTTCTTTGCTTTCTATTATTACAAGTTGTCATTTGTCGTTGATTAACCAAGCGTAGGGTAGGTAAATGATTAAAGCTTTAAAACAAAAAGGCATGTAAAATGTTTGTTTGTGTATAGTTTTACTGGTATAGACTATGAATTAAACATAATTACTTTATATGTCAATCGGTATACAATTGCTGCACGATATACGCGGCAGATTGTGAATAATTGCTCAGAATTACCACAAACCACAACTCTGATAAAATTACCACTATAAGTGGACTGCCAGAATAAAAACAATACTTTGATATCAATTAATAATAATTTAGCATTATTATTATTTAACTTGGATAGTTAAATAGTAGTTAGTAAAATAATTACAAAATGTCACATGTGTGCAAACTACATCATTATAACGCATTTCACGTATTTCCGGGTAAGGATAAGCGGTCTGTTCATACCCAAAGGAGTCCCGTTATGATGTTGACTCAGTGCTAAAATGGTGCATTTTGCCACGCCTCTACCAGTTAAGACCAATTTAGATCTGCAATAAAAATTGAGCAAGTTGCAGCACACTGCGGCGTTCGAATGACTCTTTTAAACTCGTTTGCTTTCCGACCGCACAGTGTAATACAATCTCCATGATTTTTTTTGCAATTCGTGATTGGGCTTTGGATAAGAGTACGAGTTTGACCAGCTTTAATAAATGACCACATTTTTAAAGTAAAAATATCACAGGGTAGGTACTTTGCGGAGGTTCATAAAAATTGAATTGACATCAATTGAGCAAGCCCCAGAGTCAGCAAAGTTTGAGTTATAGGTACCCACTCGATAAAGAATTAACATACTTAAATATATAATATATGTAGATACATACCAACGTCACTAGGTACACACATTCACAACAACTCGAGAACAAAAATAATCGTTTTTTTTTTATATATAACTAGGCTTGTTTAAATTTTTCATTTGTAATTCTTTTTTTTTTTTCATTTTCATACACAGTATTATGGGCGTCACAAAAGTGACTCAGAAAATTTTGTATGAAAAAATGTAATTCCTACATTTTGAAAGAAATTGTACACTTTTTTTAAAACGTTCACCTATATCTAATACCCCTCTGCCCAAAAAAAGACCCTGCTTTGAAACTTTTTAGTCAGGTTCCCTAACTATACCTACTAGGTTATCCGGTCGTCAAATATCAATGAATTTCACAATTTTATTCTGTTTCTCCGCTGCTTTCAACTATTAGTTGGAAACGAGTCAGTGGTTGAAAGAATTATGTCACTTAATAATAATAATCCAAGCTATTTGAAAGAAAATGCCAATTGAATTATCCCTTTGTGCTATAATAAATAATATAACAATACAGTAAAAAATAGAGGGTGTCACTTTTATTAGCCTGTTATAGTCTCTCTTAGGTGGACAAATACCTCTACCCTGTACCTACATTCAAATCCTTCATGCACTTCATCATCATCATCTCAGCCCATATACGTCCCACTGCTGGGCACAGGCCTCCTCTCGAAATGAGAGGGCTTGGGCCATAGTTCCCACGCGGGCCCAGTGCGGATTGGGAACTTCACACGCACCATTGAATTGCTTCGCAGGTTTGTGCAGGTTTCCTCACGATGTTTTCCTTCACCGCAAAGCTCGTGGTTCATGCACTTGGTCGCGGCCAGTTGTCCGAGAACGCGTTCAGATACTAATTTCTTTTTTTTTTTTCCGCAGGTCATCATGGGGTTACAAATGCGTACCGGACGAGGGTTGCCAGCGCACAGAGAATCCGCTCACAGTTGGTAACTCCTCGCTGTATAGCAGCCTGGACCTTTGTCGAACTGTTTGCGGCCGCTTCGGCGGGATATGGCCTCGGCCCATCACCGCTGCCTTGAGCATGCACACTGTGAAAATACACCCTAATTATTTGAGGTAAGTCTAGACTTGTTGTCTTAATAGTAGTATTTAGTAGTAGGAACCTTTAACACCTTTTAAAAAGTTACATAATAATGTGCTCGATCGTAGGTATTCTATTGATAATACACTCAGGGAAAAATTTAGTGGAACATTTATTTTTGTTTTTTTTTATTTTTCCTGGTCAAGCATTAAGTATGCGTCATGCTAACTTTTTTATGCTTTCCTCTAAATTTGTCCCTGAGTGTAGTTACCTAGTGTCAAATGTCGAATAAATTTATATAAAATTCAAGGCTTTACGATAGGTACTGAAAATAATTGAAAGAGTATGAAAAATACGAGCTCTTTCGATGAAACCGATGGAAACTAAAGCACAACATCAAATGAGTTATCGACCAAGTCTTCACGACTTGACTACTATAGCTGGAAAAAATCTAGATAAGTGTAGTCGTTAAACTTGATTTAAGCTTGACAGATTCATTCATTTTGGTAATACTAAACATGAGCTAATACTACATCGAGATTTAGTTTTTAACCAACTTCAAAAAAAGGAGGAGGTTATCTATTCGGTTGTATTTTTTTTTTGTTTGTTACCTGAGAACTCCGTCATTTATGAACTGATTTGAAATTATTATTTTTGCGTTCATCTAGGAATGCTTTCTATTAGGTCCCATAAGCACCAAATCAGGATATGATGATTGGATCCTAAAGAAATTGAGGGAACTCTTCAAATGTAATGTATAGTAATTTTGATATATTTAGTAGTAACTCATCCATTTGCTCTTGAAAATCATCATTTGGTGAAGTGGAACTGATGATGAAGACTACAGTTGACCATCGGAGTTACTAGTCACTATCAAGTATTTCATGGGTTGAATTTCAATTACTTAACACAGTTGCTAAGCAATTTATGCTCCTCGTAATGCATATGGTGAAATTAAATGGGTGGTGAGCACTAGGACTCCTCAATAAAAAAAGTACCTGCATCGGAAAAAGCAATCTTTTGTAAAAGGTGACGAGCAGTCGACACGATACTATTGTATCTTAGATTATTTACACTAAAAAGGGTGAAAAAAAAAATTATAACAAAAAAATTAAACGACTATAAAAAACCATGAAAACAATTTTCTACCAGTCTGAAGTCGGTGCCTCAGCACGAGCCAGCAGGAGTGATTGAAGCCCAATATGTAGTGCATAGGTTAGGTAGGCGACTATAGGTCCAATTCTGCTGGCTCGTGCTGAGGCACCGACTTGAGCAATTTTTTTGTTACATTTTTTTTTCTAGTAAGTAGGTAGTAGTAGTAGTAAGTATTGTCGATGCTGTTTACTTAGTTATTGCACAAGTATGTCAATGGCTTTTACCTAAGAACTATAAGTATTTAATAACACGATAATCTTAAGTAGGTTGCAAGTTAAGTTAGCAAAGAGAAATAACTTGTTATCACATTGTGGAGCCATTAAGGTCAATAAGTCAACCCAATGAGATAACACAGCCAATCAGTATTTACTGAAATGCCAGGAAAAGAGATAAAATTGTGTGGACAGGCATAGTTATAAGTAAAAACAAAATGTGATTCACAGTCATGATTTTTCTTTTTAAATGAATACGCGTAGGTACAATAATTATTTATTTGAAGAATAAAAGAATCGTAAAATATTAAGCCGTGTGAAACTTGATGTCATACGTGAGTGCAATAAACAAAAAATATGTTGAAATGGCGTGCTTCTGATAGTAGAAGCCATCTGTGGGAGATGTCAGCTGTTCGATACAGGCCTTATTATCTACCACACTTGGAATCACGCGCGTGTTCACCAATTCTTTCTCTGTCAAACGGTATAGCGAGAGGGTAGAAAAAGATAATGAATGCAATCGTGCAATGATGAGGGTAGAAAAAGATGATGAATGCAAAAGTGCATAGACTTATATCGAGAG
The DNA here is from genome assembly GCA_037349165.1 of Choristoneura rosaceana. Taxonomy (NCBI): domain Eukaryota; kingdom Metazoa; phylum Arthropoda; class Insecta; order Lepidoptera; family Tortricidae; genus Choristoneura; species Choristoneura rosaceana. The sequence continues at coordinate 11,364,113 of JAZBNJ010000041.1, read as the reverse complement.
ATCTTCTCTATAGGTTTCAAACGTAGCCTGAGCCCTGAGGCTATAGCGCAGGACCAGAATGCATGCAAGTCTCTGTTCAGGGGCTTCAGGACCTCATCGTCAAATAACTCTAATACTAGACTAATTTTACAAGACACCTCATTGCCCATAATAATAAACATGATCGTAAACTCTTTAAATGCTCAGTGAAATATGTTTGTTTGGTGACATCTGAAACGGTCGTTGCTACAAAACATAATAGCACAGGTGTCTCCGGACCGTCTGTGCTATTCTCGGCGAGGGGCGTGCGATAGTTGACAACTTGCGTCAGGCCAGGCGCCAGCGCAGCAAAACAAACTCGAGCGTGAATCATACAATGCAAATAAAGTTACGTGCAATTGTGGTGTCCTGGAAAGTGTAGAGGGCAAAATATCCTAAATTTTCTACGGAATAGAGAGAGGAAATGATGGGCTAATAGATAAGACATGACGATTTCATATATGAAATGAAGTAATGTTAAAAAAGAGACAAAGGAACGCTGTGAATTAGTTATATTAAAACAATAAGTAAGTATGTAAGAGAAAACGTGTTATGTACTGAGTCGACGAAGCTCCGCTTGGCGAAGCTCCTGTTCTGCGTCGTTTAGGCGAAGCCGTAAACCTATCCAAAAGTCAAAATAGATTCTTAACCTACATGCATTATTTTTCTTACTACAATTTGATGTATTTCCGTAAAAAAATAATCTTAAAAAAAGTAAAGTAACAGTTTCACAAATAATTTTTCATAACAGATACTAAGTATTGATACTAAGGTATTGATAAAGTGCAGATAACGCTTAGATATAGATAAAAGCAGCCACAATCCAGGTGAAACCTATCGTAAATCACACGTGTTTACAAATCAGATTCTTACACGGTTACCAACTGCACCATGTCAAGCTATTCCTCGTCTATCATTCAGAATCTCTCTCTTTCACATCATACAGGTTGGAAAGAGCCACACAGCGATACCCGCCACTTGTGCTAGACGATTCTTATAAAGGGCATGCGCTGGGCGCCATCCAAGCCGGAGGACTAAATATAGGGCAACCAAAAACAACTAACCGCGTGCTTGTGCCGTCGTTAGCATCAAACGAGTGCGAAGCATTCTCGAACAGACTCCAGAACTCGTGTTAAAAGCACGTACATCGCAAGTTTTACTTGAGTTGGTATCAAGAATGTTAGGATATGCGTTTTTGGTCAGATACCTACTTATATTATGTGATTTACTAATTCAGTTCTAATTAAGTTAATTCGCAAATTTTTAGATTATTTGTTTTATAATTACGTGATAGTTCTTCTCTTTTCGAGCAGTTTATTGCCTGTATTCCTTCAAATTGGTGATTTGCAAGCAATAAGAAACTTTATTCAGAAGCAACGAAACGAATAGGATAGCAGCTAACTAGGTTCATCTGTATTCTGTACCTACAGCCGTGAATAATTATTGTTCTTGATTGGGACCCACTATTTTATTGTTCTCATCTCAGTAACAATAAAAATGCAAAACTCGAACTCGTAATCCTTTACCGTGCGTGTGACAGAAAGAAATTGTGAAAACGATTGTGATTGCAAGTGCGTTAGACACACTACCTACCTATTATTATGACTGAGGCTTATAATACTCAGACGTAGAAGACGGGGTCACTTAGCGCGTAGGGCGTCTATGTTATCTAACATCGCACTAAATCAAAAGCTGTAGACGTCTAAACGAAAAGACTTTTCACAGCTATTTTTTGAGTTGTAACAAAAAAAAATTATGACAAAAATTTAACTGACTACAAAAAACCATGAAAATAACTTTCTACCAGTCTGAAGTCTGTGCTTCAGCATGATCTAGCAGGAGTGGACCTATAGTCGCCTACTTAACCTACGCACTACATATTGGGCTTCAATCACTCCTGCTGGCTCGTGCTGAGGCACCGACTTCAGACAAGCAGAAAATTATTTTCATGGTTTTTTGTAGTCGGTTAAATTTTTTGTTATAATTTTTTTTTCACCCTTTTTAGTATAAATAATCTAAGATACAATATAGTTTTATGCCAACTGCTCGTCACGTTTTACAAAAGATTGCTTTTTCCGATGCAGAGACTTTCTTTATTGAGGAGTCCTTCCTGGTGCACCTGCGGTGAACCACCTAGGTATTCCATTTCACCATATGCATTACAAGGAGCATAATTTGCTTATCAACTGTGTTAAAGTAATTTAAATTCAACCCGTGAAATACTTGTTATTGAGTAGTAACTCTTATGGAGATTTTCAAGAGCAAATAGACAAGTTACTACTAAATATGTCAAAATTACCATAGGTGTCCCTACAAGATCTGAAGAGTTCCCTCGATTTCCTTAAGATCAAATCGTCGTATCTTGATTTGGTTCTTATGGGACCTAATTGACAGCATTCCTAGACGAACTCAATAAAAAAAATTGAAATCGGTTCATAAATGACGAAGTTCTCAGGTAACAAACTTAAAAAAAAATACAACCGAATATATACCCTCCTTGAAGTCAGTAAAAAAAAGATTTTGTCTCATTCACATGTCGCAAAGTCACGAAATCTAGCGACCATTAGCCTTGTGAGATTGCATTAATTAGTACCTGTCCAAACTAGTAAAACACTTTGTCCACTTCACAAAAAATATAACTGATCATAATGCTAATGTCAAGTTCAAGTATTGTCTCTCTAAGCGATATGTAAATATTTTTTTGCGCTCACAAGTGACAAGTAGACTTGAAGTCAGCGACCGGACGGCTATTCAAGTATTCATATTCAATATTTGCTTTGAATTTAGCAAATTGGCTAACCATTTGTTATTAGGTGAACGACCGGGCTGTGAAAGGGTTAACGGTACTACGACCTACGGGTCCATGGTACCACAAATGGGTCGTGATCGCCGTCTTTGGCTCTGGAACCCCGTCCGCCCACTTTCTCAGATAATCGAATTATCCGATTTGGATGCTATCCAATTTATTGCGGATCTTAATCTTGAATGTTATTGTTGCTCGATCTTAACTTGGTCATGTTGTCAGATTTATGTTTATTTTATTTTCTATGTTTTCACGTGATAAATTGCCATCTTAGAAGTAGGTATTAACATGAATGAATTAATTAATTAATGTCTTAACCCGCCTACACCAACAGATTTTGTTGTTAATTTGAAAAATTCAAGCAAAAATGTATGTAAGGTCCCTGCGCCTTGTAAGGCCCATTTTTTGCAAAAATTCAATAAATCAAAGATGAATAAAACTTTTTGAAATCAAACTTTATCAAAGTATTCCTTATTTACTTGAGAAGAAAACCAACATAAAAATCAACAATTGAGATCAAATTTCTTAAAGAAAATAATCTTTTTTAAAAACCTTTGATTTGGGCTTTTTTAGGAATATAGGCACTTATCATAGCCCGATTTTAAGCAGGTAATTTTTTAACGATATGGAAACAAAAGTTATGTCTATAAATTAAACTTAACTTTAATATGAGTTTCTTACGTAATCAAAATCTTTACAACATTATTTTCGGACATAATTGGACGTTGGGCTATCTTGGGGTTAACAAAACTTAATCTAACAAAAAAACAAAAAACTCTTTCAAAAATATAAAAACAATATTTTTCCTCCGCTTATTTCAATATTTGTTTCAACTTAAACAAATAATAATCTTGCAAATTAGAAAAAAAATTTTTCATATACTTTTTTAGTGGGCCTTATTAAGGGTATAGAAAGGAAATCAGTGAAATAGGAACGGAAATGACTAACTATAATTACTTGTACTTAAGAATTACACGCAATTAACAAACAAATCAAAGTATTGTAGGCCTTTAGCTGCATTTTGAACATGAAAATTCTTCTACATCGTTCTTAGTTAGTCCATCTATCGGGCCGTCTAGGGAGCCCGTGTGGTGGACCTTTATAGGCACTTTTCTCTTCAGCGCGGATTATTTCTATAAAATTACAATAAACAAAAATATATACAACACTTACCTGCCTACGAATGCCATTGATACTAAGTGACTTTTTATTTTAAAGAAATCCGAAAACAGCTTGTTTTTCAAAGAAACACTAAAAAGTTTGCGATTGTGAGGTTATAAACCGTAAGTCGTTTGCAACGTGACTGACAAATTGTCCACTGCTGCCAACATGGCGTCTTCCACCATTCGATATGAACTTGCAGTTATGTCTATGGTACTAACCGAACATGGGCGTGAAATTTGAATTAGTTCAAACGGTCCTAACTATGAAATTTTGAAAGTGGGCTATCTTAGGAACAGGGCCATCTTTGGCGGAAGTACCTTATTTAAACTCTTTATTGCACATAAAAATAAAATAAAGAGAAATACAAATACACAGAGAGAAGACAAATGCGGGCTTATCCCTAAAAAGGGATCTCTGCCAGATAACCTAAAAAATCATCTGCTTGCACAAGAATAAATGAGGTAATTCTTTTTCATTAGATTGTATTGTTTTTTATTGTCCTTATCATGGATAAGAACCTGTCCAACTGGTTCATTGTATCCTGTACATTGTAATTGGTTTGATTAAAACTACTTTCGTTTGCTACATTGTGCAATACATTACGATAAAAAATACATACTTCATTTGCACCTACCAGACCACGTAAGCCCGTGTCGTCAGGTCGCACCCATAATGTTGAGCACATCATATAGGTAAAATACTGAGGCATAGTGACTGTTAAATTATCTCTTACTTAATCATTGATAATGTAAAACTACAACGGATGTAAAACACATTAAATACCTAGTACTTTGAACGGTACTACTATCATCACTAAAAGCAACGAATGAGAAAAAATTTGAGTCTATGATATGTAGTTTTTGATAAACATACCGTAAATAGTATAATTACATTAAAAAAAAAACAAGATGATACCTCCAGAAAAAAAAAAACAAAAAAAAATAGTTATAATATAAGTAACGGAAACCGTAGAAATAAATAAAGTAATCGCGAAGTAAAAACTGTTAATACAATTTTTTTTAATGATTCACAGTCAATAGCTCAGACGTATTTTCGACAAGATGTAGACCATTATATCCTTTGATGACCCTCGATAATTCGACACATCTAGTGCTAGAATAGGTATGAGCTTTATAACGTGCCACTCTAACCCAATGTGTCAATTGCTTCAAAGGTTTGATCTCATCGATGTCGCAGCCGAAGCACGGCCATTACTGGCAGAAATGACCCACTTGGCTTCAGCTAACCTGGTGGCCGAGTGCGGCGGAAACGTTACGGACATTGTAGAAACACCCGTTGTGGTCCACATGACTGTGAAGTTGCCTGACACAAAACTCACTTGGGAGACCGATGAGCAGTACATATTAGATGTACAAACCAAAGGTAAATCTGGATGTCTATGTTAATTATTATAAAATTTTGATCTAGGCATTAATATTTCCTAATATGACACATCCGTGATGAAGACGGAAAGGTTAAAAAGTACGAAGCGTCCTTAAGTTCGTCGAATCTTGTCGACTAAACTATCTCTTGAGCATTTTTTTTAATTACACTACCAGCTATTTTATGATGATACAATTAGTAAAAAAAGGTCAGTACACCACAAAAAGTCCTATTTAATATTACAGAAGGAGCGGTCGCCGTCCACATCATGGCAGAAACAGTTTACGGCGCTCGTCATGCCTTAGAAACGTTTACCCATCTAGTGGCATCAGATCGACCGGACTTCCCTAGCCAGCATAACTGTGGGCTCAGACTGGTTGCCGGCGCCAAGATCCGAGACAGACCAGTCTACAAGCACAGAGGATTAACTTTGGATACTTCTAGGAACTTCATACCGTTGAAGGATATTAAGAGGACGCTGGACGGCATGGCTGCTACCAAAATGAACGTTTTCCACTGGCATGCAACGGACTCGCACAGTTTCCCGCTGGAGTCTAAAAGGGTACCACAGTTTACCAGGTTTGTTATGCCTACTTACATATTTTTAGCAGACTTCAAAAATTTTATAACAAAAAATAGAACCGACTACAAAAAACCATGAAAATAATTTTCTACCAGTCTGAAGTCGGTGCCTCAGCACGAGCCAGCAGGAGTGGACCATAATCGTCTACCTCATCTACAACTATACGAGTAAATGGCTTTAATCACTCCTGCTGGCTCGTGCTGAGGCACCGACTTCAGACTGGTAGAAAATTATTTTCATGGTTTTTTGTAGTTGGTTCTATTTTTTGTTATAAAATTTTTTTTTCACGCTTTTTAGTGTAAAACATCTAAGATACAATAGTTTAATGTCAACTGCTCGTCACCTTTTATGAAAAATTGATCTTTCCGATGCAGAGATGTTCATTATTGAGGAGTCCTGGTGCTTCACCACCCATTCCATTTCACCATATGCGTTCCGAGGAGTATAAATTGCTTAGCAACTGTGTTAAAGCAATTGAAATTCAACCCATGAAATACTGTTTATTGTGTAGTAACTCCGATGGTCAACTGTGGTCTTCATCATCAGTTCCACTTTACCAAATGATGATTTTCAAGAGCAAATGCACGAGTTACTACTAAATATATCAAAATCACCATAGGTGTCCCTACAACATTTGAAGAGTTCCCTCGATTTCCTTAAGATCCAATCGTCAGATCCTGATTTGGTGCTTATGGGACCTAATTGAATGCATTCCTAGACGAGCGCAAAAAAAAATTTTCAAATCGGTTCACAAATGACGGAGTTCTGAGGTAACAAACATAAAAAAAAAAAAAAAAAAAAAAAAAAAAAAAACATACAACCGAATTGATAACCTCCTCCTTTTTTTGAAGTCGGTTAAAAAAGAGGTTTGTTACCGAAACTTCGTCATTTATGAAACTACTTGCTTTTGCCCGCGGCTCCGCCCGCGTGGTATTCGGTTATCGCGCGCTGTTCCCTCGGGAACTGTGCATTTTTCCAGGATAAAAAGTAGCCTATGTCACTCTCGGGCCCATAAATCCCTATCTCTATGCCAAAAATCACGTCGATCCGTCGCTCCGTTACGGCGTGAAAGACGGACAAATATACAAACACACTAACATAGGTACAAACATACAAACACACTTTCGCATTTATAATATTAGTATGGATTAAAAAATTAGAATATGATTACTGCTCCCTCAGGTCTCATTGTCATCAAGTCAAATGGATGTGAAATGATAATCTTCACCGGGTTTTCCAGATACGGGGCCTATTCGGAGTCCGAAATATACACAACAGAAGAAGTCAAAGAACTAATTCAGTACGCTCAAGTGCGTGGTATTCGCGTTGTCATAGAGATCGACGCGCCCGCGCACGCCGGCAACGGATGGCAGTGGGGAAAGGTAAACTGAACTAAATCACAATTTAAATACAGCCTATGATCATGATCAACCACGTGACGGCTTAGTGGAAAAACATTGGCTGTAGGTAACAACAATCTGACCGCCGCAGAAATCCTTGGGTAAGGACAATGTCAAGCAGTAGACCTCTTGCGGCTGAGATGATGATAATAATGATGATGAAATATAAGTTTGTAATCATCTTTTGACATCTATGGGCGTTAGGTAAACGCCTGATAATAAATGATTTTTATTTTATTTATTTTATTTATAAGAAAATTACGTTAAAACACTATTTAACCTCTGATATGACTGTCAGAAAAAATACCTTCACCCAAAACATTTGGTCAATTTTGGTCATTGAGAAAATTAAATTATTTAAATTTGTCTTTTTAAATCGCTCTGTTGATTGCGAGATTACTTACTCATCTAGGTTTATGCCACTTCTTTTTCAATGTCCTCCTATGTTTTAATTTACTAATAAGCCAAAATTACGTTTCATTACCAGCGTAGCGTTAATTTAAGCTAGGTAATGAAAGGTTAAATTTAAAACAGGGAAGTGTTGAAAACAATCTAAATAAAGATCTTGCTACCCGTTCCATTGGTTTTTAACTGGGAACAATATTAAAATGAATTAGAAATAATGTGCAGTATGCATCGTTTTCTGCGTAGTGCCTTGGAACTGGAACCATCTCAAAATACTTGGTAATTTTCCGTAGGTACTTTGTTTAATAATAATAACTTTCTACTGAAAATCATCAGTTTGGCATTGAAATACGCAAATCATTTAATTAAAAAAAAACATAATAAGTAGTCAGTGATGATTATGATTGACTAAATATTTAATGACTACACCTAGATATTTTCCTAGCACGAACGAAATAATGCAAGAGTTTGGCCAAACAAAAACATCGACAGTTCTGTTATCGATAAGCACATACCACTTCAACGACGAGACATACATACATACAATCACAGCCTGATATCAACTACCTACCTAGACGCCGCGAGCCACCGATCTTGTATAAATTGAACTTAATCCGTACACTTATAACCCGTCGAACGCCCTGCTTACAGTGGCGCGTAAATGACTCTTTCAAGGTGTATTGTATTTTTGGTTTGTCTTGATTGTAATACCTATAAATAAACAAGTAAAAAAAGACACATATCATTTAATTACTCTACTTACTTATTACCAACGTAAAAAAGTTATCAAACTTTTTACGAGTATATTCATAGACAAAGAAGTATTTATATGTATGTATATTTCTCTATGTATAACCTCTATGAAGCTGAAGTGGTACTTATCGATAACAGGACTGTCGACGTTTTTATTTGGTCAAACTCTTACAACGTTTAGTTCGTGCTAGGAAAATATCTAGGTATATTAATGACGTCTGCAAGCGCGGCAGTAGCCTGTTATAGCCTAGTGTATTAGTTGCCTATGTCAACGAAGACTTTTTACAATCAATATACGACTCAGAAGCTTGAAAATATGCTCTACATATAGGTATAATAAAAATAAATTAAGATGCTTCTGAACGTCAAAACGCCAATCTGCAGGATACTGTAGCTCGAATAACTTATTTCTCCTACGTGAAATAAAGTATGGTCCATATAATAAATCAAGTTTTCAAATTATTATTCGTAGTTTTCATGAAAAAAAATCATTCTTAAAACCTCTGCAGCCCTATTTATGGATGTTGAAAACACTATTTAGCCACTTGGCTAAATAGTCAAACAATCAAGTCAAAACAATCTTTATTCTTCCAGGAAAATGGCTACGGAGACTTGGCTGTGTGCGTGAACAATAAGAACTGGCGTCAGTATTGCATACAGCCTCCCTGCGGCCAGCTAAACCCCGCCAATGCTGCCCTGTACAGGGTCCTGAAAGACTTGTACACAGACTTGGCTGAAGTACTTCCAAGACCAGCTCTGTTCCACATGGGAGGTGACGAGGTAGGTGATCAACTTCAGGGAGCTTAAAACGTTTGTAGTAGGTACCCTATTACTTCTTACTAATCTAGGATCATTACATCACCATCTGCCTACGACTATCTACAATATATTTACGAGGTGTCTTCGAACCCGTTGAAATACCAAGTTCTTGTGTTATTGTTTGTGATGTATTATCTGTTTTCTGTATCGCTTACTATTCTGGTGTACAATAAAGAGTCATTGTATTGTATTTTATTGTTATTGTTCCATCTTGTTGAATTATACTGATTACTATTATAAGTATTTTACCAATTGTATTTTCGTTTCTTTTCGTTTGTACAATAAAGAGTTTACATAATTAATAAACACATAAGTAATTTAAATCCTTTATCTACTGAAACATCTGAAGCTGAAAGAATTCTCGTAACTGTCGTCGTTAAAAACAAGTTTGTCACCATGTGTCATTGTGTCTCTGCAAAATTATTTTTGGTATCCTCGCCACGTGTGAACCGACGTATGACATTAAGGTTGTGTCATTGCGCTGATAATTCTGCCTACAGCTACTAAAATCCTTACTTAACGAGTACTTACATAAATTATTTTTATAAGGAATGACTAACATAAAGATTTTTTGTGAGAGCTGATGCATGTAATTCTCGTGATTTTCAACCATTTGTCCTTTTTGTAAATAATTAGCTTATCTAGATGTAATAATAATAAAACATAAAGAGACTTGAGTGAACCCTCACAAGAATGTGACCAGTCCTCCAAGCCAAGATCCGCGGAATCGCTGCAACTTTGTTAGCATCGTACGTTATTACGTTTCTAGTGTTAGGGATACTCTCAATAGAGTGAAAATGTAAGAAACATTTTTGTTGCAAGTTCATCATTTCGGCCTAATACTTCCCACTGTAGAGCACAGATCTCCACTCAGAATAAGAAGGTTTGAGCCATAGTTCCTAAGCGAGGCCCGGTGCTAATTGAGAATTCATACTGTTCTATTTCTTCGCATGTGATTCAAGTTTTCTCACAATGTGTACCTTCAGCATATAATTAATGGTACGAGTAAATATCAAATGTCTCTAATTTCGCACAAAAGTTCCAAAAAACTAGAGGTGCGAGCTCGGTCTCGAACCCACGACCGTTTGCTTGATAGGTCATGGGTCAACCCACTAGGCTTATACGACTACAAAGTTTTAAGCTGCATACTTTCTAAATTCAAGGTCTTCATTGGCTGTTGGAACTCGACTGAGCAAATTATCAACTACATGAAAAACAAAGGTTTTGACATCAACACTGAGGGGTTTATTCGCCTCTGGGCAGAGTTCCACGCGCGTGCTCTTCTAGTTTGGGATCAGCAGTTGAAGGAAACTACAGGGGAAGACCCGCAACCCGTTATACTGTGGTCCTCTGAACTCACACAGGCACACAGGATACAGAAATATCTGGATAAGGATAGGTAAGAATTGTTTTTGTAATTATTCCATTAATAGAAGCATGAGGCACCAGTTCAGCCAGCATCAATAGTAGATCAGCACAAACATTTAAAAATCCTTGAACTGTTTTCAAGCGGGTTGTGTGTGACAGTTTTGCTTTTGGAATTCTTTAGTTTTTTTTTCTTTAATATCGATGTTAATTGAATTTTACAAAAAAGATATCACAGACGAAAGATTACACTATCTGTGATTCATTGTTTTAATTTTTCTTTGAATCGTTTAATGAGTAAGCATTTTTTTGGGCTTAATTTTTTTCGTATGTTGTAAGGAAACTAATCACGAGACATTACAAAATGTGTAATACTGTTCTCTCTTACAAATAGACTCACACAAAGAGTACCCAAATGAATACACCGTTCCTCAAATGAAAGAATTACTAAGTAAACTTTACAATAACAATAACTAACATTACACATTGTTACTCATAATTATGCCGTATTCATAATTCATGTTGCTCGTGACCCTGGCGTGTACTTTGGTCTTGTTCGGCTCCGTAGATATTCTAATTAAAGCGTTGAACACTTCAAATTAGTGTTAATGTTTTTAACAGTTTCACGCATTATTTCGACGTTACTCAAGTTTGCTTGGTACTTTAAAACGCGTTTCGTTTGTGAGTGCACTTTTGTGCAAATGTTTTTGTAATTGTGCATTAAGTTAATTATGTCATCAAACATAACCTGATCATTTTATTGCTATTATATTTAAATTAATTGCCTGATGTTACCAGCCAGGAAGATATTCAGGTTTATTAAATTTGAATATACACTGGCACTGGACACTTTTAACACGCTACCTATTTAACATGTTAATTAAATAATAAAATATTTTCCGTGATTAGCAGTTGTGTATTTAAATAGTTATAGGTAATACGATTTCATGTACGTACACGTGTATGTATTTGTGGGTTTACGGTGAATGCAAGCCACAGCCAACCGAAGGAACTGGAGGAGGGGGGGAGGCCCATGTCCAACAGTGGACGTTCTAAGCATCAGCCGTCAGACTAGTTAGATTCCATTCTCTCTTTTTCTTCAACCACTACCTGCCATGCCTCTAAATGCTGACATCTCTTCTAATGCACGCCATTCCATTCGATCTTGTGTCCTACATATCCAGTTCTTTCCAGCAACACTAACAAGATCGTCGATTCGACGCATCGGTTGCTTGCCCACATTTTTAAGTCTTGTTCTTGGTTAATATATCTCTTCTATGTTTTCTTTAGATACGTTATTCAAGTTTGGGAGCCCGTAGAGAGCCCCCTGCTCATCCAGCTCCTCAGACTGGGATACCGGGTCATATCTGTTCCAAAAAACGTTTGGTACCTGGACCACGGTTTCTGGGGCAACACCAGATTCGCTAACTGGCGGCGAATGTACGCTCACACCCTGCCCAGCGACGCTGGCGTGTTGGGTGGAGAAGTAGCTATGTGGACGGAGTATGTGGACTCATTCGTTTTAGGTAAGTTTTTATACACTGTCAGCCAAATTAATAGAGCTTAATTGTTTAATTGCTTAAGTGCTTAAAACTAAAACTCGTCCGTAAAACCTTTACCCCTCGACTTAACTACTTGTACTATTAGGTAACTTATTTGGTGACACTATCAACCCTCGTCTATGGCTCGGGTGGATGTAAACGTCTCGGATAAAGTGCCACATTTTAAGCAGTTGTGCTATTGATGCGCCTTGATGATTACATTAATTGTTGTATATTGATACGATATCGTAGTTATACTTGGCTAGAGTAAACAGCCTGTTACTGATCAAATGAGAATGTAGCTACATAGGGTGAAGTCACCAAAAGTTGAACGATTAAGCGACTACCCCTCCTTTGAGCCCTTTTTTCGAAGTGTTGTAAGCCATGCATGACAGTGATTTTTTTTTATATGTCTAAGCATATAGTCGACTTTGCGTTTCACGACTTCAAACCCTTATGTTACAAACGGATGTATACAAAAAAAATATTTTTGCCAAAATAAGGCAAATTGCCCTAAAGTTGAACGATGTGCCTTATTTATGAACGAATTGACCCCAAAAGATGAACTAATATATTGATGGCAAAGTAACAGTAGATAGGTGGCCAACTTTGCCCTTAATTGAACATTGCCCACTAAACAAATATACACGAATAATCGTGTAGTTATGTGTATTTCTGAAATAAACAAAAAAATTAAAAAGAAATAAATTTATACCTAGTGTATTTTTTACATTAAAATAAATTAATGGATTTTACATGGTTATAGAGAGAGCTTAACATTAGCAGAATCGATCACGATACTTTAAAAATATGTCCCAAAAAAATGTCAGTTTTGCGGCGTCTTTTTCATACACTCAGTATGGGCGTAACAAAACTGACTCATAAAATTTTGTATAAAAAACTGGGGACTTTTTTAAACGATCGGAATCAATTGTGCTCTTGATTTTGAGTAGGAAAAACCATATTTTTTTCCAAAATTTCATATAAACGGAAACTGTACAAACCATTTTTTGAAAACACCCATTTCTCACAGATTAAAAGTTATATAACTATATTATTGACAATGATTGGAATGTCATCATGTACATACAATGAAAAAAATAAAATCCAAATTTAACAAATCGGCCTTTATTATTCCATTTCGTTTAGAGGCTCCAACACGGGCCATCATTTTAGTGAAATATGTGGCCGGCCACTATTTGCATCTTGCTTTATTTCGCACACAAGAGCAAGTTGCAAAAAGTTGCCAGCCACACATTTCACAAAAATTATGGACGTTAGAAGCCTCTTTACAATCAATATTGTAATAACAATCATAATCATTTGGTTAATCTAAGCTATATCTTGCTTTTGCTAGTATTTATACTAATATTACGTACTAATTAACTAATAGTGTATAAGTTTTCAAAACGTTGGTAAATGCGAAATTTCTGAAAAATTGAAACGCTTGAATTTTTTATAACAATAGGAATAACCTTTCTTATTAACAGAAAGTGTCCACGCCGGACAATAAAACAACGATATTGAGAATAAACTTGTAATGAAGTCTTGTATTACACATAACACATAGGACTTTATAAAAAATAACATTAGAGCGGCGTGAGCCAGCTTGAATGGTGACTTGTGGCTGACTGGCGGCGACGCGGAGCGGCGCTGCTCTCGCGCTGGGTCCCCTCCCGCGCGCCTCCCGGTCATAGAGTAAATATACAGCAGCGCGTACAGAAAGCAATATCAGATTTTTAAGTAGCATCAATTATTAAAAAAAAAAAATGAAAGAGTTTTCTTTACCTCCAAATTACGATAGTCCGGTCGGTTACGAGGTGTTCCATAGTCCAGAATAAAAAACATTAAAAAATAATCTGATATGAGCTTCTATGATAAACTTATTTGATTATTGCGAATCTTTTCCATCGCTTTTTCGAGTGTAACCTGTGTGTATAGCCTCCCAGTTCTTTCAGTTTTGGATGAAATCTGTAAAAAAAAACGCTATTATATTACGGCACTTACCCAAAACATAATTAATGATTGTGTTTGATTTCTTTAACTAGTTTTCACGTAAATGTCTCAAATAAAATTAAAAACGATGCTTTTATTTCATGAAATAAATCGCAGAAATCAAAGACAATATTCTAACTTAACAATTAACGAATATTATACAATCATTGAATATGTTGACCATCCGCTGTAAGCGGTTAAGTTATCCAGCGTTTATACCAATTAGCAAAAACCTACACTCAACTCCCCTAACTCAAGCTATAGCGTAGTCCAACTTTGCCCAATTCCTTAGTACAAAATAGCTGGAAAGTCCTAAAGCGACGTATACTTAATTGTTACTTAACCACACATTAATTTTGATCTTTTATTTACTAAATGTTCCAAGACATGTATTTTTAGTAGAATAATCTTACTTGATCAGTAGATTGATCAGATCACCTAGAATTTTGCCAGCTTGGGCAAAGTTGACTGTTACTTCGCTCGAAATTGGCCCAACGGTCATAGGCATAATAGAATTTCAGATAAAATTTATCGATCTAAAAGGTACCTTTATTTATGTTGAATATTCTAATTTAATTAATTTTGGTTATATGTTACACTAAAAGAATATTTTTTTACCTTAATAAAAATTTTTACTTAGATACCCTACCCCAAACATGAACGACAAAATTTTGTTAGTTCAGGTTTTGACCAAGAAATCTATAAGATGAACCAATTAAATCAATTCAATGTTCATCTACTGAAATGGAAACGAAAAGTTGAACTAGTAACATTTCTTCGTTCAAGCTTTGGGCATGAAATAATAGTTGAACAGTCGCGATTCCCATACAACACAAATATCAAAAATTTTCCCCCTAGGAACAAAATATTTTGTTCAACTTCTAGTTAAAAAATCTACGATAGGTATACAATTTATTTGAGTCATAAACGGTGCATCTATCATTTTCGTGAGATTTTATAAATTAATTTGAAAAAATACCACTTTGTCCAATAGTTGAACACCGTTCAACTATTAGCTCATACCTCTGGTTTTGGAACCATAACTTGAACAGCGATTTTATCATTAAATAATATAAAAAATAAATTTATTTATTTACGTATATATTAAAGACATAGTCAAGAACACATACCAAGCATAAAAATGTTAGTCAATGCATTATTAAATTTTATATGCAATTAAAAGCTTAAAATTTGAAGGTCTTACCTTAAGAAGGATTCCATATAACCGGCACTTTTGAGGGGAAGTCAAGATACGGCAACCGCTCACGTTCGCGTGCATGACGTATCTTTCATGGAATTATATTTTTCACCTCGGCGAAGTATTGCCGTATTATGAAAAAATATTCCCAAGCGTCTAAAATGTGCCACGATTTAATTATTACGGTTTTTAGGCCAAACGTTCAACTTTTGGGTGTTGTTCATCTTTTGGGTCCACTACCCTACTAAGTCTTATCAAAATCTGTCTAGCTGTTTTAGCATGAACAAGAACAATTTGTATCGTGATACAAACTTTCACATTTTAATATTAGTATGATTGTTGTATGTGAGATGCATTTGGGGGTGACACTATTTACCGGTACAGACAATACCGACATGGAAATACCGACCCAATATTTCGTGTACACGCCCACGCAAACTAGTGTCAAACTAACAAGAGTTCCTATGGACGCGTCACAAAATATCATGTCGGTATTGTACGGCCTAGTGGTTTGACCTATCGCCTCTCAAGCTGAGGGTCGTGGGTTCAAACCCCAGCTCGCATCTCTGAGTTTTTCGAAATTCATGTGCGGAATTACATTTGAAATTTACCACGAGCTTTGCGATGAGGAAACCTGCACATATTTACCTGCAAAGCAATTCAGTTCCCAATCCGCGCTGGGTCCGCGTGGGAACTATGGCCCATGCCCTCTTGTTCTGAGAGGAGGCCTGTGCCCAGCAGAGGGACGTGTATAGGCTGGGATGGATTGTACGTCCGGGAAATAGTGTCACCCGCATTTGGTAAACAGCTCATCATGATGTGGACCCACTAAAAATCAGCGTGCATGAGACATGCTGAGGGGTGTCCTTTTTTTGTGACAGCTACATATGTATATATTTATTGTTTCGCTAAACTGTATTGTCGTACTCGTAGTAGTTCAAAAATAGTAGATTATTGTCGTGGCCGGGAAGTAGGCAATTGCTGGCTGAGTATGAGTATTAAACGGACGAGCTTGCGAGTCCGTTTAACTAATACGAAGCCAGCAATTGCTATTCCGGCCGAGACTAATATATAGCTTTTCTCAAAAATGGTGAAGGAAAAAACTACATCAGAATAAACTTTTATTAAATAGGTACAAAGAATTGTAAATCATTTAAAATTAAATGTCATATTATTATTTGTGCAGTTTTGAAAAGTTAAAATTATTTATTGCTACATTAGCTGCGTCTTGTAACTCTGGTGGTGTACATTCAACATCGCTTGAACTTGAACTCATTTTCTTGAATTTATTATTATATAACGATATATTTTATCCACTCACTTGCTTCGAATTTTGAGTTGAACTCTATTACTATGACAAATAAGCAGAGATGTGCAAAATACTTTTAAAAAAGTATTTAAATACAAAATGCAAATACTTTTCTAATTTTGGTATTTGAAATGCAAAATACAAAATATTTTTGCTTTAAGTATTTTAAATACAAAATAGGTATTTTCAAAATACTTTATTCAAATAAAGTACTTTTATATGAAACAAGATTTTGCGCGCGACTTAGCACGCGTAAACTATTCGATCTGGTAGTTAGTGTTGCAATTGAAATTCCGGGATTTTACAAAATTTCTCTGGGAATAGGGCAAATAAGGCAAAGCTCTGCGACAGACAAAAGAGTATTAATACCTATAGAAATTATGACATAGGTACTTAGGTGAAAACCAAAAAGTTGCACACCGTTAAAGCTGCGTTAGCAGGTAGTTTAAATTTCCATTAACTTTTTCAAATGTATGATTAATTTTCGTGTCACAACGGAAAAAATAATTGTAATTATAAATACCTGCTGACGCAGCTTTAACGGCGTGCAATTCTTTGGTCTTCATCCATTTATTAGTAGCAAAATAACATGAAATTTACATCGTTTGTCACGATAGAGCTATATGTCAAAAAATTTAATTGAAATAATTATGATATTATGGCTTATGGCATCCTTCGTACAAAATACTCGAAAAACTGTTTACGGTTTTGTGCTAGTGCTGCACTCTGACGGCAGAAAATTGCAGTAATATTCCCTATTCCCAAAATTTTTATCATGATCTTCATTGACGTTGTAACAAGAACAACCTATCCAAAATTTAATGACTGATCTTTGGGTTTACCCAGCGGTTGAAATTATTAGATTTTATCCTTATCCCGTGAGAATATCGGAGTAAAAAGTAGCCTATGTGTTATTCCAGACATCCAGCTACCTACATACCAAATTTCATCCAAATCCGTCTAGTCATTCTGGCGTGAAGAAGTATAAAACAAAATTTTCCGTGGGAATTTCCGAAAATTACATCGTGTTTTTCATAGACGTTGCATTTAAAAACAACCGTACCAAATTTCATAATAGCATATATAATATTAGTAGGGTAAGTTCTTTATTGATTATTTACTAGCTTTCCGTCCGCGACTTCGTCGGCGTTGAACTACTTGTTTGCGCGAAACACAATCTTCTACCTAATACTTATATGAAATTCTCGTGACACAGTGTTTGTGACCAAACTCGTCCAAGACGGCTTGTTTTTAGAGTTCCGGAGCCAAAATGGCAAAAACAGAACCCTTATAGTTTCGCCATGTCTGTCTGTCTGTCTGTCCGTCTGTCTGTCTGTCCGCGGCTTTGCTCAGGGACTATCAATGCTAGAAAGCTGCAATTTTGCCCGGATATATAAGTAAACTATGCCGACAAAACAGTACAATTAAAAATTCAAAAAAAATACTAAAAAAACTACTAAGTGACATCTTATTGTAATGAACATGACTTGACAATAAATAAATAAATAATTTTTTTTAGGGTACCTCCCATAGACGTAAAGTGGCGGTGATTTCTTTTTTCTCATCCAACCCTATAGTGTGGGGTATCGTTGGATAGGTATTTTAAAACCATTAGGGGTTTGCTAAAACGATTTTTCGATTCAGTAATGTGTTTGCGAAATATTCAACTTTAAAGTGCAAATTTTCGTTAAAATCGAGCGTCCCCCCCCCCTCTAAAATCTAAACCGGTGGGTGGAAAAAATTGAGCTAGAGGGCTAAGGCTTCGATGTTAGGTCGCTTCGCTCCCACCTTAGCCTTCTGAACCTAAATTATCCAAGTCGCTTCTGCTCCGAACCGTCTTGCTTGCTCGCTTCGCTCGCTCGCACAAATTTTAAAGTAAAACTTTGTAACATAAAAATTGGTCAAATGTTATTTGACAATTTGTTATTTGTCTCAGCCAATCATTTGCTACATAATTATTTGCCACATAAAAGTGTGACGAATTAAAATTTTGCGATATAAAAATGTTGCGAAATAAGAAAAATGCGAAGTAAGGTTAGGCTAACAATTGGTTTGCTAAATGAAACTTCGCCGAAAGGTTGGTTGGCAAATGAAATTTTGCGAAAAATATTTCGCCTAAAAGGCAGCCTACACCGTTTTTTATGCAAAAAAAAAATAACCTTGTACTTACCTAATCACATTATAGTATTCACTTAATCATTTGGTATCAAGTATTTATTTATTTATTTACTTTGCAATGCGTTCGTATAAACTCGTTAATTCTCGGAACAAAATACAAACGGAATGCACTTCGTTCGAACGAGACTGCCACAGATAATTTGGCGCCAGAACGGAAAACTGAATATTCGCATTCGCATTCGCATTCGCGAATGTCGGTGGCAGATATTCGCATTCGCATTCGCGAATGTTCGAAAAACGACAGTCGTTACATCACTAGAAAATATTACTTAATTTTGTCGAAATGGCTACGGAACCCTATTTTGGGCGTGTCCGACACGCTCTTGGCCGGTTTTTTTTTGTGTACAGTCACCAGCACCATTATCTGATGCAACAAGCGTGCATAAATATCTGATATGACTCTTATTTGTAAGGCCGGCTTGACGTGTCAGATATTTTTGCACGCTTGTTGCATCACATATTGGTGCTGGTGACTAGTATATATATATATATTCGGTAGGTCTGTGAATGGACGTAAGTAAACTATTTGTCATACTTCTACGCGGACTATTTTCATAATTCCAGCATAAAAGTAGCGTATGTCCTATTCACCAAACTCAGCCAAGCGGATTAGGCTGCTTCCATCAGAGATGTGCGAGGAAATTAGATAGAACACAAACACACACAATTAGTCAGGGACGATTCATTACTTATTTATTTATACAAACTAATTTTTTATTATAGTGGCCCGAAAACAAGATATAGTTCAGTGTTGCCATAGTAAGAATTAAACTTAGTAAAAAGTATTTTGTATTTTGCAAATACAAAATATGTCCTTAAATGTATTTCAAATAAAATACAAAATGCTTTTCTAAAAAAAGTATTTAAATACAAAATGGAAATACGTATTTTGTATTTTGTATTTTGTATTTTAAATACTAGTATTTTGAAAATGTCCCATCTCTGCAAATAAGAGCGTTGACAGGTAACTCTAGTTACCAAAAGCAAGTGAGTATTTTTCAACCGAAAACACCACAAGCTGTTTAAGACACAATAAAAAAAGTCCGGGGTTCCATCAAATAATTGATACCGGCCATTTAAGTTGGCTGTATAGGTACGACTTGTGCGTACTCATTACCATGGCCATTTTAACTTTTTAAAAAGTTTGCGACTCGACAATAATGGAATTTGTATGCGATATTATTGTCGAGCTAGCGAGCTTGCAATGTGTTTTCACTTTTTAATTTTTCGCTGACCATAAACTATGCACTTTACCTTCTGATATGTAAAGAATAATGTCAACTTTTACGAACATTTTTGAGACATAAATATTTTCTATTCTAAATTCTATGTAGATACGCGAGTGTGGCCGCGCGCAGCTGCCGTGGGCGAGCGTCTCTGGTCGGACCCGCTGTCGGGCGCGGGCGCCGCCGAGCCGCGGATGCACCGGCTGCGCGCGCGGCTGGCGGCGCGCGGCCTCCGCCCCGACGCCATGTCGCCCGCCTGGTGCGCGCAACACGACCAACACTGCCTCTGAGACACGTTTTTTCCCACCAATCGTAGCGGTAAGAGGTCCCGACTCACCGCGACTTCTGAAAACCCCGCAGACTACACACTTCTCCTTGCTAAGGAGTCATCTCGTAGCCAGATTTGGTATCTAGCCAATAATAATAAATAAATAAATAATAAATAAATAAATAAATAATAAATAAATAAATAATAAATAAATAAATAAAATAAAAATAATAATAATTAATTATTATTATTTATTTATTCAGACGACTTGATCCAAAATTTTGTTAGTATTTTCCTTAAGACTATGTTAGCAATTATAGCTAGCCAGTGAAAGGGTATTTTTAATTAGGTGTTGCATAATTGAGCACTCATTTCTTACAGCAAATGTCCTCAGCAGACTGTTTGGGCTGCCACGTATCCTAATTAAAAGTTATCTTCTGCGATCCATCTTTTTGCGCAAGACTGCAGTAAAATTATCCACTCGAGCTCCCGCGAACATGGCGGAAGCGCTGCAGAACCGTGGCAGCCCCAACAGTGCCCTGAAGGCATTGTTGTACTGGACGCGCGGGGAGGCAAAGGAACGCTGCGTGCAGGACATAGGAATGATTTTATCGTCTTGTAGCCACTTTTGATAGTTAGATAGACCAATGCATGGGAACTGTGCTTTCTCATCTTGTGACTGGCTGCCAAATGGGAACTGTTATTTCCCATTCTTGTAGCTAGCCAGCATAATGGGAACGATTTTCCCATTTCATATATAGATTCTTATCTAGATCTGGTAACTGGCTACGAAATGGGATTGCGATTTCGAATCTGGAATAGTTTCCCATTTCGAAGCTAGATACCGAATTTGGTTTCGAGATAGGAAAAAGATTCACGTTTCGTAGTCAGTTTCGAATCTGGAATATTTTTCCAATTCTAGGCTCCATAGCTAAAGGAAACTTTTCAACGGCCGATAATTTAGTTGGGTTTTAATTAATGAAGATATAAATAAATATACAAATAAACATTAAAATGATATCGATCGGCCGATAAATAAATTTCAAAAATTGTGCGATTCTTTTCAAACTGTCAGTAAATAATGTGCTCGCACAGAACCTAATACCTAAGTGAACCGATTAAACTATCGGCTGATAAAAAGTTTGTAGTTTGCGGAGAGCCCTGTATCGGGCCTTTTAGCTCGTCATGTTTAATCCGAGATATATTGAGCCGAAAATTCCCGAACAAAACTTTCTGATGTCGTCGCCTGCGGAGGGTAATCGCTAAGCTCTAATCTAGTGTACGAGAAACTGTAGCCTTAGACCGTTTTAAAGTTACGAAGTCCTTTTTAGAGCTGGGCTTACGCAAGAGGCTTTAGAAGGCTATTTTAATAACCCCAGCCCTACAAAAGCTTAACGCATTCACTACCACCTGACTTCCAGCACACGTGCCAGCGACGCACATGTGCGTTCAAGATGTATGAATAATTACGACAGCAGTACTGGGTGAAATTCTGAAAACGCATTTGTACATTACCGGACCCCGACGTTGGTTCTGTACAAGGCGTTAAAGAATCCTACTCCAAAACCGGGTTTTGGAGTTGGACTTGGAATTATTTGTCCTCTCCCAGTGCTGGTAATGGAAGTTGGTTATGTACAGGGAACAAGGGAAATATGCGTTGGTGGCAGTTAATGCGTT
This sequence comes from Choristoneura rosaceana, assembly GCA_037349165.1. Classification (NCBI taxonomy): domain Eukaryota; kingdom Metazoa; phylum Arthropoda; class Insecta; order Lepidoptera; family Tortricidae; genus Choristoneura; species Choristoneura rosaceana. The sequence continues at coordinate 11,342,028 of JAZBNJ010000041.1, read as the reverse complement.
AAACCTTTTTTAAAGTTGCAACCTGTTTTTAAGTTTTTGTAAGGCTAATTTTGGTTTACTTTCTTGAATCCAAAAATAATTTCATATTCATATGAGCATAATGGCTAGGTAACATTACCTAAGGGTAGCTTGTCATTTGATCGATACCGCCATTTTTAGGTATCTTGGCGAGATGAGCAGATCCATTTCTTCCAAGGCTTGTACAAGCCAATACCGGGGCTACGACTGCGTCCGTGTTCTTCTTAATCTTGTTTTAAGTTCATTGCACAAAATGTCACTTTTTGTCACCAAAACATTACAAACATATTCAATGCTATATTATAATTGAGAAATGTATGGCTTCACCTTTACAGGTGTTTGTATGAAATAATGATTGTCCTTTTGAAAAATAGTCCAAAACCGTTTCAGATAAAAGTGTACAGCCAATCAATTTGATTTAAAGCTCATCATATATAACTTTGTCATTGTGCCATGTTACATACAAGATTCGCTAAGCATTAATATAGGAAAATAAAATTATTTACTTACTGTGATAAGGTTTTATGCTAGCCCAGGAATCAAATTGGCTGGCTATTTTTACAACTAAGTTCTACACGTAGCTCGATGCGCCCGGCTTTTAACCACTTGTGAGGGGGGAAGTAATGGGGGTAGTAACCCGTAGTTTATAAATTGCCATAGTTATGGAAAACTACAGCTGTGAAAATATTTTATCGACATGAAACTCCACTCCTCAACCCTATAAGCTACGTCTGCACTTGTTTATTTGAGTTCATAAAATAAATAGTGTTTTTCGCTGAAATAAGATATTACAAAGCGAAAATTTAGGTAAAACAATTTAGATTTGGTGCCTTTTAAAGATAATAGTGAAATTTTTAATTAAAGATTTGTTTATACTTAATAGCACAATAATTGTTAATGCTGTTCATTGTAAATAATCATTATTTTTACTTTTTATTACAACGAGAACACGTGGAAATCTCAAAAATAAATAGCTGGACTACTTAGTAATCAAACTCAATTCCTTGATATCCGTTGCGTGTGTTTTACAAATTACTTTGCGAATTTTCACTGCAAGCTCCATCTATGTGAATATTACTGTACTAGGAACTCTGCCATTGCTCAAGCAGAATCGTACCGTCGGTGTATAGCGCGCCATGGTCGCGTGAGGACTTCCCGCGAGAGATGGAGATGTCGTTGCCCGAACGTACCTAAAACTGTCAGATCATGAAACTGGGGATTTCATGAATCGACGTAAGAGGTCAGTTATTCCATTTCCCTTGAACTTATTGTGTACATTCTAGAGCACATTTGAGTGGACGTCGCGGCTTTTAATCCAAAGGAGGGTGAGCTAATTGGCTCTTATAACCAAACCAATACGGACAAGCGATACTGTGGCAGATGACCCAAATTTTTGTGTGAAATTTTATCGCTAGGTAGGAAAAGTAGTTAGTGCGAGTTGAAACGTGACAATGGTTTTTTGATGCTATTTCAGTTCTTGTGTCACAGTCGCAGGTTCATGAAGGATTTGTAATTCTTGATGATTTCGTGTCTTGATATTTAACTTTTTTATTTGTTTTCCTAAGTTACCTATTTTTCCATAACTTTTTTACAAAGAGTTTTGACAACTCTCGCCATAGAAGAAATTGGACTATGTAAAAAATATATCTACGCTTGTTCTTTTTAATTCCCTGGCCGATCTCCGTACACATCTGCCCATCTTCCTTCAAATCGCGGAAATCAGATTTTGGGGATTATAAACTCGAATAACAAGATAATTATTTAAAAAGTATTTTTTTCTCGTACTTACCTAAAGCTTGTTATCGAAAAAGTAGTCCCGCTTTTTATACCTACTTACTCAAAATATCAAAAATCCTTTAAAAATTAAGTGGTCAGTAGTCGGGGGCTTAGGTATCATCGCGTAGGAATATGAAAGAAGCGTGATCTCCAACAATAATGAAACGATTTCCATTAATGTTATTTGTAATTTTTTCCCTGTCTAAGTTGTAACGAAGCTGTTATGTTTTTTTAAAGATTACTTGTGATGTGACAAATACCTATTAGATAGTTTTTTTATTATTATTGAGTCGAGTCCCAGTTTTAAACTGTTGAGCACATATTTATGTTACTAATAATTATAAAATATTCTTCTTCATAATTTTTAATTAGTTACTTACTTATACTTTCAAATTTCCTATAAACAAATCTAGAAGAATCTGTTCTCTTAACTAGTTCAGATCATTTTGTAAAAAAAAATTAGGTACTTAAGTACTTATCAAATTGAAAATGAACCACGATAAAATAGAACAATATAAGTACCTGTGTATTGAATGTGCCCTCCAAAAATCAAGAAAAAAGAATCTTTTCAGAACATTAAGAACCTAAGAAAATACTGTCAACTTTAGTAAAATCCCCAAAGAACGAACTATCGTATAACTGATTTATAAAATAAATGTACTACCTCTTGCAAAAACAAGAATTTCAGGCCGGTTTTCGAGGCTAGCCACCCCCATTATACGTGAGTGATCTTTTATTTCATTACCAGGGCACGAACATACTGGTATATTAAATATACAGAGGACTTCCTTAAGTTACAATCGGTTTGCATAATATAGGACTAAGTACGTATGTGATTTTATTAGAAAAGTGCATCTATTGTAGCAATGCAAAATAGGACTAGTAAATAACTTGGTGCTTAAAAAATACTTCCAACTATTATAATAGCATTATAATTATAATGGACATAAAGCACTCATGACGGGAGTTGTCTTTTGTTTAGCTTTGCACAAGATTTTTTCTGCCATTTTTGTAGGAGGTGATGAATAAACAAACTGCCAAGTTGTATTGCCACCAAGAGTAAAAAGAGAAGAACACGTTTTTGTCTTTGGTAGAGTCAATTTATGATGATCCCTGTGACACAACGGTAGCTTTTAAAAAACATTTCAAAAATCATGTTTTTATCGCAAAATTAGTTACATACAAACATTCCTTCGTAGCTTGGCGATTATTTTTGTCATATGTTCATTGCCATGCTCTGTTCTCTTGATCTAAACTCACACAAATACGAAACTCGCAAACAAACGATTTACATGAACAAGGTAGTCATTGCCCCTGTTATTTTCAAACGGAGGAGCAGAAGATGACCTTCTGTCATAAGTGCTTCATGATTTTGGGTCATGTGTAGGCGACAGCGTGGTATTTGTTGAGATACAGTCAAAGAAATCGAATTGCATACTTGGGTGGAACCTTGATGATAATGATGTCATATCGGCATTCCATACATCTGCCAAAGAAATCATAGCGTAATTGATTATGAAAAGGTCCCATCCTGGTAAGCGATTCAGTTTCTCGACTACAGTCAGCTGCAGCGAAGCGGTAAGTGGATACCGCCGTTACAGGGGGTACCTTTTCTCAGCAGCTGACTGTACCTACTGTAATGATTGTTTTGTATAAGTACCTACTGTGCGGACTGAAATTAAAATTAAGTAGGCATACCTATTAAATTGGTCTGAATTTTATTCATTGTGATATTGTTATTTGTAATAGAGACTATAAATAAGAATAAAAACAGCGTTACTTTATAATTTTTTGTTTTATTTGTCCTACTCAGTTTACAATTATCTACTAAACACGTAACTAGTTAATTCGTTTAGCTTTCACTTTGAAGTTTCTTTTGATATTTTTCATTGTATAGTAGATTAAAATATTTACAAACACGTTGCTGCACCATTTTAACAAATCGAATGTGAAACTTATTTATACACGAGAAATTGCTCATTTGATTGAAATGACTCAAAAAAAGGACTAGGTACAGTCAGCAGCAAGTGAATGAGCGATTACGGTGCTCCAAATGATCTACATACCTACACATGACTCTACTGCCAAGATAATAAGAGGTTAAAAAGCAGTACAGCTAGTCATTCACTTCTGCCAAATGAAACAAAAACAAATACCGATCTATGTATATTTTGAGACGTATTTTTTTTACACCCCTTTGAAGTGATTAATTGATGTATAAGCCGTACTATTAATTACTAACTCATTGATTATATACATTTAATACAAATTAAATATTATTGACTAGAATCACAATGAACATTCATTCTTATCGCTTCTACTTCAACTGAAAAAAACGCATCGACATTAGGTACACGCTAATTTTCGTTTTGATGATTCACTGATCTATTTACAAGTATCCACTTCCTCATTGAAGCAAGTTACTGGATACGAACAAGATTTATTGAAAACGTTGGAATTTGCATTATATTTCTCTACATATATTGCTAATTCAATGCGAATATAACGCGTCCGAACTTTTTACAAATTATTTCTGCTAAGGTTACTAACATTACTAGCATTTTTCACAGCACCAAGACTTAGATCATTTGGGACTAGATCATTCAAAACTGTGTCACTTCTGAAGATGCTTGTGGCTATCCTATTGGCCAGCCGTTCGGATTCTCTCAAATCATCGTCTTTCGACGAGTGTGAAGTCAAATCTATTTCAGCGTCGCTGTCACTTTCACTCTCTTTCATTTCGTGCCTTTGAGAACGATATGCTAAGTTCTGTGGTTCGTCCAAGTCCTGGACTGTAGCACACGGGCAGTTCTTCGACGTCATCACTCTAAGATCTGTGGGTACATTCTCATTTTCAATTGATTGTGGCATGAGTAAAGGCGGGAAAGGGAATGACGTTTGTTGTTGTAGCATTCTTTCATCATTTGCATATGGTATGGGAGGAGGTGGGATTTCGTGCATGGGTGGCATGGGAGGCATGGCTTCAGGCATGCTAGTGTTGTGATGGTAGTCTTGACGGGGTGATTTCATTTCTGGGTTGTCGGTTGGAGGCGGGTCCGGGGAATCCTTGCCGGACGGAGAATCTGGTCCTTCTGGTGATGAATCTGGCGGTTTTGTGTGACCTGTGGAATGAGACAGGTTTGATCATTTTGTGACTCGGCTGCGCCTCGTTTCATAAAACCACACTCGTGTTTTAAGGACCCCTATTACGTAACAATTGCATAAACTATTATTATGTCCAGGCAACAATAGCGAAAATCTCGTCGAACGGCTCAGCCGACGCGAAAAGACGTTTACCGATGAGAAGACGTCTTTTTCGCTCTTATTGCGTGGATATAAAGCGTTTTTTGATCGGCTGAAGCCGATTCCGCGTCGATAGATGTGGGGAGATCCTTAAAGCTTGAAACCCACTGACAGCGGTGGCGGAACGGTGCGGCGCGGCGCGGCGGGGGTTCCCGGTTGTTTTTTCGAGCTAATATGAAAGAGTCTACATAGAATACTGCGCCACGCTTATTTCCCGCGCGGTTTTCTGTGTGGGATCGTTCATGTTAGCTCGAATATTACAACCGCACCGCTCCGCCACCGCTGTGAGTGGATTTCAAGGTTAGTCAGTCACTGTCTTGATCATCCTACTCCTACTTAATATTATAAATGCGAAAGTTTGTGAGTGAGTAAGTATGTTTGTTACTCCTTCACGCTAAAACGGCTAGACGGATTTGGATTAAAATTGGTACGTAGATAGTTGGAAATCCGGAATAAAGCATAGGCTACTTTTTATCCCGATATTCCTACGGGATAGGGATTAAATCTCTAAATAAGAACCACTGGGCTTAGAGTCCTGAAATTTGGTATGTAGGTAGCTGGACGTCTAGAATAATACATAGGTTACTTTTGTCCCAATATTCCCACGGGATAGGGATAAAATCTCGAAATAACAACCGCTGATTTTAGTCATGAAATTTGGCATGGGTGTTTTAATTTAACGTCAACGATAATCATGATGTAATTTTGGGGAATCCCCATGGGAATTTAATAAAATCCCGGAATTTCAATTCAACTGCTGTATCTAATGATTTACGCGTGCGAAGCCGCGGGTAAATGCTAGTAATTCATAAAGTAGCGAACCGGGCATGAGCTGTTGGGAGCCGAGGCCGAGACAGCGCATGCGCCAGGCGTCCTGCAGCAACTGCAGCCGCGCCTGTTTCCGCCACTTGGCGCGCCGGTTCTGGAACCACACCTGAACAAACAAGAAAAAAGTTGCTGTGAAAATTTCAATTAAGTATACATTTTTTTGCTGATTGTACTTTTTCTTGACTGTACTATTTTTATTTTATTTATTTATTTTAAGAACACAAACAGTCACAAATTAAATGAGTATGCAGGTAAACCAAAAACAATATAAAGACCTCGAGGTTCATAAATATACATAGGTAGGTACTAAAAGTCATTTAAAACTAATTTGAGTACTTTAATAAATTGAAAATCAACAAAACTATGTTTGGTGAACTATAAATCTTGATAGAACACTATACAAAACTAGCTTTTGCCCGCGACTTCGTCTGCGTAGATTTCGATATTTACAAAATACTTCATAGTACAGGGGAACCGAGTCGAACCATTTGAGTTCCGGGTACTGCCTTTTCGCAACTTTTCATTTCGCAACTTTACATACTACACAACTGAAAATATTTCAGGATTTATTTCAGGGCCATCGTGTAGATTAGTTTTATAAAAATCATGAAATATTTACAGAAATTCAGAAATATTAAACAGTTGGGAAATGAAAAGTGGTCAAACGAACCAGGTTGCCAAACGTTTTTCGCCGAAACGTTAGTAAAAAACAAAGTTGTGTAGTTTCTGGTGTACAATAAAGAGCATTTGTATTGTATTGTATTGTAAACCTTTGAGTCCGGACGCACCGTCGAATTTTATCAAAGAGTCATAATAAATTCCATTGTAAAGCAATGCGATGTCACTATGACTTTTTCTACGAAAATGCTTCACAGTGAGTTACGATACAGTTGGTTCGAGAGTACCTAATCAGATTTTCTCACAAACTTCAATGTCCCACATTTTCCGATTCATAAGGATTTTCGAAAACTTCTTTCAAACTGCGGATAAATATCAACTGAAAAACCTGTTCACTAAGATTCACATTCACATCTGGAGACTCTGTTTTACAGCTCAGAATCATGGACTGAGTCTACATCCCAAAATTTGTTGAAATCGGAGAGATAAACTCAGGGTATATCGGTAGATTGGGTATACGTACTGCCTTTTCGGCGAAATATGTTTCGCCGAATTTCACTTAGCAACCAATCTTTCGCCGAAGCTTCATTTGACAAACCAATCGTTGGCATAACTTTACTTCGCATTTTTCTTATTTCGCAACATTTTTATATTGCAAAATTTTACTTCGTCACACTTTTATGTGGCAAATAATTAAGTAGCAAATGATTCGCTTAGACAAATAACAAATTGTTAAGTAAATAAAATTTGGCCAATTTTTATAAAGTATTATTTCAAAATTTGTGCGAGCGAGCCAGACCGCTCGGAGCAGAAGCGACTTGGATAGTTTAGGTTGAGAAGGCTAAGGCTTCGATGCCAGATTCCACCTTAGCCTTCGATGTTAGGTTTTTTTTTTATCAGCCAGTATAACTTGTCAGTAGGAAAGTAGGTTTAATGACATTCAACATGTTGCTAAGTTAAGGTATGCTAATCAATACATTTTGACCAAAACATTAATGACATCTTAAAAAAATCCCAGGTAATAATTTGCATAATAATAATTTATCAAATGATTAGTTGGGAAATGATATCAGTGCGAAATGTTGAGTTGGGAAATAATATTTCGCCTAAATAAAAATATGGGATAAATAGTTTGGGAGCTAATAATTTGCTAAATAATTTTCGCCGAAACATTACTAAACCGATGTGTACTGCCTTTTCGGCGAAATATGTTTCGCCAAATTTCACTTAGCAACCAATCTTTCGCCGAGGTTTCATTTGGCAAACCTATCGTTGGCATTACTTTACTGTGCATTTTTCTTAATTTCGCAACATTTTTATATTGCAAAATTTTACTTCGTCACACTTTTATGTGGCAAATAATTATGTAGTAAATGATTGGTTTAGACAAATAACAAATTGTTAAGTAATTAACATTTTACCAATTTTTATGTTACAAAGCATTAAGTACTTCAAAATTTGTGCGAGCGAGCAAGACCGTTCGGAGCAGAAGCGACTTGGATAGTTTAGGTTCAGAAGGCTAAGGCTTCGATGCCACCTTAGCCTTCTATGTTAGGTTTTTTTTAGCAGTCAGTATAACCTGTCAGTGGGAAAGTAGCTTTAATGACATTCAACATGTTGCTAAGTTAAGGTACCTATGCAATCAATATTTGATTGAATTAATATGTATCATATACTCAAGGAATAAAATTTTACATACTTAAAGGCGAGCCCCAAATCGTTTGACATTTACTCCGCAAACGACAAAGAATTTTTTTTCAAAGTACCCACCCTCCAGAGCCATTATTAGGTACTTAAAATATAATACGATAATATAATTATGATTACGTATAATTCATTACATACTGAATTCATAATTTTATAATAATATTAAATAAGTACGCAGTTATATGTGTGTTGATATACATTACTTAACTATGTAAACTCATTCATTCTTCATTACTTAATGTTTACTCAGTTCTCCAAAAGATGGCGCTGCAATGTGTGGCAATTAATTTAACTACTCATCGCTTGATTTGGTTCATCATCATTTAAAATATTCAATTTAAATGCGTTGATATCCGTACCCCCTCTTCTAAATTTCTTAATTTAGCAAAATCCTTACTCAGCGGCTTAACCATGTCACAACGTTATTAATTTCAGCGCCATCTGTTAGTATAGCGGGGTAGTCGATAGTCATAGCACGTATTATTTGAAAACTTGAAGGTGCGAATTCAATCGAGTGTAGTAGCTACCTCCCCTTTTAAGGGTTGAATTTTTATAGCCTAAGGGTTGAATTTTATAGCCTATAATTTGGCCGGGAATTTTCTCGACAGCTTAGTATAGTTTGCATCAAAATCCGTTCAGCCGTTCCGACGTGATGCCCGGTGAAATAAACGACAAACAGATAAACAGATAAACAGACAAACAGATAAACAGACAAAAATTCTAAAAACTGTTGGAACGTGTTCTGTTATCGATTCTAAGTATCCCCAGCCAACTTTTTTTCGAATATCTTCCATGTACAGACTTTCGACCCTCTTCAGCTTTATTATATGTATAGATGTTGCCTGATCAATTTCTTGAGAGTAACAAGCGAACTCGCAAATGGGTCAATATTTTTTTCAAACTTGTACGCTAGTCAAAAGAAAATAAGGACCACTTGAAAAATAGAATCAAAAATATGTTTGCGTTAGGTATTATCTAATTATGTACCTATTATTTTAAATTTTCTGGAACCACACCTGAGGCCGTATTGTCTAATGTTTCTGGCGAACGCGAACGCAATCAAATGCAAGTTTTTGTATGCGAAATATGTCATTTGATTGCGAATATTGCGATCGCGAGCGTCAGAAACGTTAGGCAATACGGCCTCTGGCTAAATGAGAAAAAGTCAACGGCAGTCGGATAGCCGGCATAAGATGAAACAAAATAAACATCACGGCACAATGAGGATTTCTTGACCTAGACGAAATATCGAGAGATGGCGTTAGTATCGTTAGGTCAGTTTGATGGTAGTCTTGCTTCTGATTGGCTCGTTTTAGAAACCGACCGAGATACTAGCGCTAACTAGCCCTGTCCCAGAAAGCTCGAGAATAAAAATTTAATTTGTATTTTTCATCTATAGATAATACTTACTTAGAACAGCGGCTCAAAATTTGGCCCACCCTACAAAATTACCGATTCTGCATACATTTGAGGGCCACATTTTTGCCACTCAGTATAGGATTTGTAAAGCCGTGGTGTCCTAGTGCTATTGGTTTGAGCAATGGCCTTTTAAGCAGGGATATTGTTAGTTCAAACCCGGGATTGCATAATAATAATAATAATAATCAATGCTCATCGACATCACCATCCCGCATGACGAGAACCTCGTGAAGGCCGAGAAGGACAAACTCAGCAAGTACCTTGACTTGGCTCACGAGGTGACTGCTATGTGGGATGATGACTCGACAATCATTGTCCCGATAGTCGTTTCGGCAAACGGTCTAATAGCGAAGAGCCTCGACCAACATCTCAAGAGACTCTCGCTAGATGACTGGATCAAGGGCCAGATACAAAAGGCGGTACTTCTGGACACGGCACGCATCGTCCGGAGGTTCTTCACTCTGCGGCCCTGGCCACCAATAACTTGGGCCCTGCTCCGTTACCGGTGGCAAACTAGGTTAGGTTTTTATAATATTTTTATTTTGTATGTACTTTTCTGTATTTTACTTTTTATAACTATTATAAAAACCTAATCCTAAGAATAAAAAGAAATAAAGATAATAATAATAAATTCATTTATTACCATAGGCATAGGTACCTACAGGTAGGCTTGTAGGTAAAGGTAGGTTGGTTTGTATTTCAATTATATGCACTTGTTTGTAGCAGCTCAGTCAGATGAACGAAAAGTGGAACTGGACGGCAAACTAGCCCAATGGGGGCTATCGCAAATGAATTTTCCGCTAGAGGCGCTAGTGTAGCGTGAGGTCAACGAAATGTCAAATCTCATAGTTTTTGGGTGAGCTACGCGGGTTTATTTATAATTAGAATAATTTTGTGAATATTTTGCATTACCTGAAATTAATTATGGCAATTATGCGATAAGGAGCAATGAACGTCTGTAATTTGAGACAGTTTTGTCTTTCGAAAACTTTTGTCTTCCCTTTTTGCCGCACAAAACGGGATTACGCAATACTGTGGTTGCTCGATATTTTTATAGTACTGTTTTAAGATGTATTAAATATGATTTTAATCTAAACTTTGTTTTCACGGCCGTTATAACAGACTTTTAAAAACCTCACGCAATAGTGGCGCCATCTAGTGAGAGAAAAAACGATAGCCCTCATTACGCTACTTGAGCTTTTCGAAGTAAGTATGTGTGTTAAATAACATTAGAAATGTACCACGACCTTTACGACGAAGAAAAACATCGTGAAGGAGCTTGCACAAAGTAATTGAATGGTGAATGGTATGTGTGAAGTTCCTATTTCCCAATGAACCCACGTAGGAACCACGGCTCAAAGAAGACGAGTCCTCTGTGGTCGAGATGATGATGATGAGGATATCGATCTGTATCTATTACTACTAAAATTAGGTCCCGCGAGCCCCTATACTATATCTCTATATATAGCCCCTATACTATACCTAAATAATAATCTTCCCCGACGGGGGGTCCGTCGGGGAAGATTATTATTTAGGTATATGAAAAATACGAGAATGTTTGTACTCTGAGTCTTGGATCCTTTCCTTTACTACCTAATGTTAAAGCACAGAATAAGTAATAGAACAAGCTAAATTAGAGTAACTTTGTTTGTCTGTTATCTCTTCACGCATTAACCATCTAACCGATTTAGATGAAATTTGATAAGGATACTCGTATAAAATAGTTTTTGTCACAAACTCTGTTAAGTACATAATTTTTTTATCACGGAAATTACACAGTTCATGTGGGTGCGATAGCGATAAACTGATTCTTGATAGACGGTGTAACGACCAAAAGCTAGTATTTAATCTTTTTTTTTTCACTCGAGTGGAGACCTCGTGAAAACATCCGCAGTAGAGGGAGACCACCAATGAGGTGGAAGGACGATATCTGCCGACAGGCAGGTGGAGGATGGATGCATATGCTGTCGATCGCCAGGCGTGGAGAAATGGAGAGGAGGCCTATGTCCAAAGACGGACGAACTAAGGGCTGCTATGGATGGATGAAATCATTTTTACATTGGAGAATATAGAACGGAACGCAAAGCTTAAACCGCTGGAGCTAGACTTATAGTACTGGAGGATTTCCCGAAATTACCACGAAATAGAGAGTTGCCAATTTAGTCACGAAGTTGAAACTTAGGAATAATGCAGCAATTCGTTCTTACAGTCGATTATACAGGTCTTAGGCGAAGCGTGTTTTAGTTTAATGGTTCTTTAATATTCATTTTGGGACCGGTGAATAATTTTTATCATTCCGCGCTTTCTTCTTTCTATGGCAATCCTTCTATTTGGTCTTCGTAATCAAATTAGCGTAAATAGCATCGTAAAGAGATTGTGAGTAATTAAACTACTTTAGAATTTATTACCTGTTTTGTGCGATAAACGTTCGGCAGGTCATCTCGTACCTAAATTCTTTATGGGTGCAGATCAAAAGTTGAACTAATTACAGGAAAAGTTCACAATGGAAAACTTTTACATTAAGTACTTATAGGCTAGTGTTAGTTAGAGTATAGTGAGAGTTTACAGAAAATATTGCATGGACACGTATTTAAATGTCAATTTAACAAAAAATGCTAATATTTATAGCCAGTTTAGATTCTGCGTAACGTCACGTTGGCGACAATTTTTATCTATTTTATTTATTTAGCTAGTGCTAAATATGATTTTGGATTTCGTATGAATAATGTAGATAAGATAGGACCCGACAGCCAAGCGCCTCATTTAACAAGAAGAAAAAAAGAAAAAACAAGTCTGGCAGTTTAGAACTCTAACCATTTAGGCTACAGTGCGCGCCAACAAAATAGACATACATAATAACTACATATACTTACGCTCGAAAAATATAATCCTCCTTCGGGCAGTCGGGTAAAAAGTAACAGTCATCAAAAAACCCTTCATTGAAATCTATATAAAAAAGTATTAATGGTATACAGAGACTATATCATAATCAACACAACTTTGCTTAATAATTAAACTTCAAATTACTAATTTCAAGTCAATCACACAAAAAATACGTATTTTTAGGAGATCAAATCAAATGAAACGATACGGGGTGTGCGAATGTGATCGAAGGGTCTAAAAGCCCTTTTGATCTTTTTGCGGCGCAACCCTTGAGCCACCCTTGACACGAATAAGGGTACAATTTGTGCAATCAGGCCATTAGAATTTAAGGTACAGTTGATCTAAACGTGAATGAAATCATACTAATCACTGTACGTATACATACAGTCGAACAAATTGAATCATGACCCAGGATGGAATTTTTTAATAATCGATTTCACTATGATTTGCTTGACAAAAGTATGAGATGTCAACATGATATCAGTAGCACAAAGGTTCCACCCTGGGTCATGACTCAAATTGTTCAACTATACGTACCAGCGCCAATATTAGACACAACAAAGCTTGCATAAATATATGATACGACTCTATTTTTTGGGCCGGAGGGACGTGTCAGATATATTTGCACGCTTCACTGTGGCAGATATTAATGCAGGTGACTGTATGAACACCTACGTAATACGTACTAGGAGTTTTTTACCTATGAGTAAACAGGTTAAATGGACTTGTAAAATTAGGTATATCCAGTTAAAGGAAACATTTATTTGCGTACCTCGTGGTAGCAATGATTTGGGCACGCTGTCTTTCTTTTACTTAGTAGAAAGACACAAAATATTTTTTGGCAAAGATATCAAAGCCAAAATTAAGATTATAATATTTAGTAAATCGTACATCGAGAGCATAAAACGAGCTATTTTACCCGAGACGCTTATAGCCAACCGGGCCGGTACAGCGAGGGTGGATAGACACGTCGAGGGGAACACTCTGCTTTTCACTTCGATGGCGAGGAAATGAAATATCAACTATGGAAACAATTGTTCACTTACTATGTACCTTTTACTGTTCATGCATCAGAATATAATTATAAATTTTTAGTTTTGATCTCTACTTAGCCACACAAAATTTGGCCCACTCTACATAGAAAACTACCTGTTAACTCAGTGTATTTTGATCGATTTTTAGTTTTCATCATCATCATCATCTCAGCCTATATACGTCCCACTGCTGGGCACAGGCCTCCTCTCAGAACGAGAGGGCTTTTTAGTTTTATATAAATTAAAAAATATATGTACAAACTTCTTTTGTGGCTATTTACACCTGATTGCCTTGGTCTTAAAGAGCTACTAGCACTAGAGCATAAAAAGTCATTTTATGTCGCCTAGATCCAGTATAAAACGAACTTTGCGAGCATGAGAAGTGAAAAATATTTTTAGGTAAGCCGTTTTAATTTATAAGCCGTGTTAGCCTAATGGTTTGACTTATGGCCTCTCAAGCAGCTGATCAAGTCAAATTTTGGCTCGCACCTCTGAATTTTTTTTTTATTACGTTCAATCGTCGAGCTTTATGTGGAAGGAAAACATCATGCGGAAAACTGTATAAACCTGCGAAGTATTTTAACCGTGTATGCTAAGTGTTATTTAAAGATCTTTCAACTTATACCATGTGCATAATAGCAACGTATAACCCTAGCAAATATGTAATTTAATAGACTGAAATCGGCACCAAGTGCCTGGTTTAGACCTGCAAGAGAAATCGTGAAAGTCGCGTTACAATGACAGGCCGTAAAGCCAACGAGTTTGTAATGCATTCGAGTGCCGCAATGTAATGCAAATTGCACGATTTTTTTAAAAGAACTACAACTATTTTAACCACGAGTGAGTATACTGGACTATTATTAACCTACCTGCACCCTAGCCTCCGAGAGGCTGATTCTCAGCGCCACCTCCTCCCTCAGGAAGACGTCAGGGTAGTGTGTCTTCTGGAACAGTGACTCCAGTTCACTTAGCTGCTGGGGCGTAAAAGTGGTTCGGTTGCGGCGTTGTCGGCGTCTTCCAAACATATACTCGGTCAGCAAATCACCCGGCAATGGCGAGAGGTAAGGCCCTGCCATTGTAGTTTTTAACTGACAAAGATTAGTAAAAGATTTTATGACATGAGGACGCTTTTTCGACTTCAATTGGAACACTTACGCGAAGTTTAAAACTGTTAAAAAACTTCGATCGTATTTATAAGCAGACTATAAGAAAGTGCCCTATCAGTCGCGGATCGTGAAGCACTGTACGCATTTGAAAAAAATCCGCTGTAAAAACCATTTAGACTCCACCCCTTAGCACTAAAACGGGGGTTGTGATTGGAGGAACGCTTCAGGGGTTGCGAAATTCGACCAATCACCGCGCAGCTTCGCGGGGGTAGTATTTGGTAGGTGTAGATTAAGTTATAGAGTTTTCTGTAAATACATTTTATATAAATGCGGTTAATTTTATGCTGGCAGTGTTAATGAGATATTGAAAGCGCCCCAGATTCTCATTACGAGCGGAGGTTGGCATCAGTTTTGTAGTTTCAGTTAAGTTAAAATATTTTAAGAATTTGTAGCACTTTTGAGTGGTACCTAAATCTAGTATTAAAAAATAAATTTTCGAAACTACTTTATATATACCTAACAGCTATACTAACAGTTAGATTGTAACTCTAATCTGGCTTTTTACGAGCTGCCTGAACTATCAAGTATTGTTTTATTAACATAGACAAAACATTCTTCAAAACTCATTTAAGCCATTTAATTACTGGCATTCAATTTAATTTAAACAATTTTAGTCAGTAATTCTGTAATAACGATGTAACTAAAGTGACCTACGATCATCAAATAATCAATAGCCGTTGCTGTCATAAATAAATAGTGTTCTTGTATGGTGATTGCGTAACAAAAAATGTGGATGAGGATTAAAATGATTCTAAACTACATAAATAGCTCGGTCACAATTCAACCCTATATCATATTACAATCGTTAATTATACTCGTTTGCGCTGAGTACCTAGCTACTTAGGGGCTGTTTCACCATCCATTGATTAGTGTTAACTGACGGTTAAATGAGATGTTGTCTCCGTCTATTCGAACAAAACAAATGGAGACCGCATCACATTTAACCGGCAGTTAACACTAATCAATGGATGGTGAAACAGCCCCTTAGCCTTTTAAACAAATGACGGAATACAAACAGATGGTAGGTAGGTTAGGTATCTCAGTTTTTATTTTTATCGACCTAAACTAATGTTAGGTACCTACATCACTATTTATTTGTTATTTTCCGCTGAAATGAAATTGCTCAAATTAACGAACAATAACGATTTTACTTAGACTTATTTTGATTCATCATTATTTAGTAACTATTTTGCATGTAGGTGGCTACTTGTTAAGAATAAAAAATTCGATAAATTACAAAAATGTTCACAATGAAATTTTCATTCCATTATCCAACTTAAAATTTAAATCTTGATACAAAATTAGGGTTTAAAAGCTTAGTTAATGCTAGATAATTATGTCAACAACCAAAATAATTAAAAAAATATATGGCGTTCATAATTAGTTTTATAAAGTTAAATCACTGACTCATTATATGAAAACCTCAAATTTAAACAAAAAAAAATCCTTTGTGGCTAATAAATGATAGAACGGGTGAACAGGACCATCGTCATCATTCCAGCCTACGTATGTCCCATTGCTGGGTACAGGGCTACAGGTCTCCTGTCAGAATGAGAGGGCTTGGGCCGTAGTTCCCACGCGGGCCCATTACGGATTGGGAACGAACTGAACATAATACTGCGTATAAAACAATCTTAAAACAACCTTTTGATCAGTTTTAAACCACGCTTGTGATTTAATGTAAATATCGTCAATAGCACCTACTAACTTATTAACTTCTGTCAACAGTGTTTCCAGTCAGTTGATGCCATCGGGGCTCGCAAGAAAAGGACTACCCATATACTTTCTTTAAAACCGGCAACGGACCAGTGACTCTCCTTGAGTTGTTGGTAGGTACTCATAGGGAGCGGTAATCATTTCTCAGCAGATGACTTGCATGCTTGTTTGACTCCCTCTTATAATAATAAAAAAAGAAGACATAACTAAAACTCGTTCAATAAATAATCAAAGTAGCGATCACAAACCGCGGTCCGTCCGCCGCAGTTCTAAACGAGTTTCCGCAAACATTTTAATGAATAACACCTCCCTTCCACCCCCCTACGGGGTGACCATAATAATGACGTTCCAGGAAAATCGAGTCTAATTTGCAGTTCAACAGAATAAAGACCTAAACGGTCTGCGTTTAAACATGTGAAAAATATAGCGCGTACCTATTTGACTTCGAGTTTATAATTTACTTATTTATTTTAAATTTTTCTATACTCCATTTAATTTAAGGTTTGAATTAACGGTCAATATGTAACACACGTTTCTCGGTATTTCGAACACAAATGGACTAAAAATACCTACTTGTACATTTAGCAGCGGTTATTATTATGTTTTTATTAAAGAAGTTAACACAAATTTAAATAGTCTCGTTGTTTCATTTAAAAACGTGTGCAAATTTTGCCGTTAAGTTTCAAATGTCAAAATAAATGGAGTAAGTGTAAAATTTTAGACATTACAATATTTTAGACCATCGCGGTACTAATTTTATGAATTAAATTCGGCTTTTGTTCCGCGTATCTTGATTTTAGAGCAACTCGATATTTCGGCACAGTTGCATGCGCCATGATCACGAGACGACAAAATACAATAAAATTAAAATAAGTCTCTATTTCCTCAAAAGCCTTAACTTGAGCTGGACCCCAGTCCCATACAGCTTCTTAATTCTAAAACATTTCTTAATAAAATGTATCAAAAAATATCGTAGGAAAATATACACCAACTAGCTTTTGCCAGCGGCTCCGCCTGCGTGGTATTCGGTTATCGCGCGCTGTTCCCTCGGGAACTGTCCATTTTTCCGGGAAAAAAAGTAGCCTTTGTCACTCTCGGGCCCATAAACTATACCAAAAATTATTTTAATCCGGCATTCCGTTACGGCTTGAAAGACGGACTAACATACAAACACACAAACACACTTTCGCATTTATAATATTAGTAGGTATGGATTAACCTAATCCCAAAAAACTTTTACGTGTTACACTTACTGGTACTGATGATAATGTATATTAAATGACGGATATACAAAATGTGTTAATTAAATAACCGAAAACCTAAACGTAGTTCATTCAGAATCGAGAGGAAGATCAATTACAACGTACTTTAAATTAGAATCCGGGTTTTTCTCTCTCTCTCCTGCGACACTATAACTATATTATTATTATTATTTAGTATCAAAAATGGTGTACATAAGATCACTGTCAAACGTTAAATATCAACGGTTTGCCCATTTCGGATGTAAAAATACAATATTGTTGGTCTTAAAATTAAATGCAAATAATTATTTGTCGTTTCATGCGAAGTAGTCACTAAGATTATAAAATCATTTACCCACTAGCCGTTCCATTGTATTGTTTTTAGATTTTATAGGTCTGGCTTTTAAATTAGAATGAAGAGAAAGTTATCCTTAAGTCCAGAAGCATGGTGGCCCTACCCCGCCTCAGCACTGCTATGCTAATTAAGCGTTCCAGTCATATTGTTTTAGTTACTGCAGCTCTGGATAGTTACTACGTTATTTTACATTATGCGAAGTCTTATTTAATAAACATAAGGCAAAAAAAATGTTGCATTTTGTATGAGATAGAGTTATAACAATCCGTGGTAAGTACATATTTTTGAAACTTTGAATAAGTACTTATTTTTACACTTGACTATACATAGGCAAACATACAAGTACCATACCTCATTATTATTCTAGTTTTTTTCAAAGAATCTGCCAACGAGGTCAACTAAACGCTGAATATTTTTGTTCAACTAATTATCCTAAACTATAGCTAGAATTTAGCGTACAGTCAAGGGCAAAAATATGCATACACTTTAGTACTTTGTCTATTTTCGTCATATTTGAACTGCCATATATGAACTGTCACAGTAGTTAAAGTGACAAGGTACTAAAGTATATACATATTTTTGGCCTTGACTATGACTATACAACACAATAATTAACTTAATCATATGTGCTTTTATAAAATTATCTCGATTAAAACTATTCTGACCAATCCGATCACATAATACCAGTAAATGACGCTTTCACCCCACCTGGGGTTATAGCGTCTAAAAATCCCAGTTTTTACAGAAACGTAATTTACACGTAAAAGTTATTAAAAATTCCATAAAATTCACTAAAATATGAAATTAGATCAAATATGCTAGCTTGTATCATAAGTTATAGATTTTAAGGATACACAATGTGTTTATTATTATCTGATAAATATGCTGTTTAAAGTATTGTGACGCATTAGCCCCGAATATTGACAATCTAAACTACTCATTGACAAAAGTCAACTCAGATGACATTTACTCGTATTATTAAACTAATAAAATTCTAGTTTCCACTACCTTCATTTAATTACCATTAATCTAATCCAATCAAGTCGTCCCTGTAGAATCAACGCTCCAACAAAAATTTAAAACTTGAGTCCAGAAAAAACTGACTGCAGCCCCGCGTAGCACGTGAAAGCTCAATTAGTTAATTAATCTTTTTTTCCGCGTTAAAATAGCATTTATAAACGCGGTGCAAACCGATGGAAAATGCCTCCCCTGCTACTCCCATCCCTAATGGCTAGGGTTGGCGATTTAGCTAAAACAATTTCGATAGCGATGTTTTACTGCCTGTTCTAATTTACAGTATTCAAACATGGAGTACCGGGGATGAAAATTGATCTAGTTTATTTATTTATTTATTTATTTATTTATGTATTTGGGCACAAACGGTACAATAAAACTTACATTATAAACAATAACATATAACATTGACCAACAAAGTTGCCACAGGTTATTAGTTCCCAATAATAAAATATAAATCGGGTGTAAAAGTAACAAACATACAAAGAAAAAAAGGTTACGACTTGCAAAAAAGAGAATGTGCATATGACCCATTCTCAAGAAAATGGTATAACTAATTACTTACTACTAATGACAGTCTTATATCTACTTAGAGAAATGCTAAATATATCAATGTCAGAGAATTTGCTGTTATACATTTTACATACTCGTTTAATGAATGAGTTCGCAGCATATTTGCGATGAGTAAAGGGTACATGAAGCATACAATTAAAATTTCTTGAATTCAGGCGAGGTACTCTCAAACCTAATTTACTCAAAAGATACGGGGAGTCAATCTCATTTAATAATATTTTCAATAGCAGGACCTGATCTCTGAACGTGCGCCTACTCTCAAGAGATGCCATTTCCACATCAAGATGTTTCCCAGATCGCGAAGCTTTAAAGCTTTTGTTTGGTCTTATCTCCGGAAAAACGCTTATTGTCGAGTTTTAGCCCGAGCAAAGCTCGGTCGCCCAGGTACTAATAATAAAGTTACAGATGATGAGAATGCAGGTTTGCAACCAAGCGTAGTATACTCGTGCGAAGCGGGTTCACTGGATCTGAAACACTTCACTGTACTCCAAAACATACATTTCATACGAGTATTACCGATGTAAGCGTCAAGACTGCCAAGCTTAAGTGTGGTAGCCCACACTAGCCACTTGGATCTATAATTCCAGATAGATGGACTGGATACGATATGATGGATGGCGGCCATGATGGAAAAAAGTGCTAGCCGGAAGACCTATGTATAATATGTAGAATTATGATTATGGTCATTAGTCATTACCATGCGTGGTTTATTAAGGATTGGCATTATAGCACTTACCTACCACTACACCTGCAACACCAGAAGAGTCACAAGTACGCTGCCAGCCTTTTTGGTAGGAGTATTTCTCTTTTCTTGAGCATTTATGTTTTAGATTGGCAACGCATCTTTTTTTTTTATTCGACTGGATGGCAAACGAGCAAGTCTGCAATACTCCTGGTATTGTAGATGCTTATGGGCGGTGGTGATCTCTTACTATCAGGAGACCCACTTGCTCGTTTGCCATCCAGTCGAATAAAAAAAATCTGTGGCCCTTTTTTTTACGTAACAAACCTAGATAATTATCCGTCTCTCTATCTAGTGCAGCAGCCCTAGTTAACAGAGTTTGCTTGTACCGACACAATGCGTCGGACTAATGCCTCAAACTGCTTGATCAACTGCTAATTAGCTGATGGCGACGTGACAACCCTGCGGTTAACAATGTTCGCGCAGGGTTGAACACGCAGTAAATTTTATTTGTTGGTTTTATTTGTAAACCTCTCCTAATTCGTGTGCTAGTGTCACCTAGGCCCAAAATAACCAAATAACTAAGTGCCAGTAAACGATATTATTGATTACCGAAATTTATACCTACAATATTATAATTCAATGTTGGTTCCGTAAACCTTGTAAAACACATTACCGTTGGATAAATAGATAAACCACGTTACAGTAAAATCTCGACAGAAATAAATACTGCCAATTGATACGTAGCCAATACGAGAACAAACTGAGATAAACTAAATAATATCGTTTTTTTTCTGAAATTAATATCGCCAAAGAAGATTTCGATGATTTCGAGACAATCTCCGTAGGTACAAATGCAAAAACATTGACAATTAGGCGTCCACATTTACGGAGTGTTCAAACAAAGCCATCGCAGACATTCATTAATCAAACATGTTTAGGTATAGTTATCAAAAGGCCGTAGTCCTAGGCACGCGTAGCTTCCTGTCTTTGTACAAACTCATTCGTTTTGTTTTAACACCCCTTTTAACTTTCATACTCGTATGCTCTGCTCGGGCGGTGTAGATACACAGTCTCAAGACTGCTATTGAGAAAAATTGTGTTCCTACGGCAAATTAAAAGAAGCTTTGTGGAATGCAAGCGGTTTTTTTTACCTTGTTATGTGTAGAACACACAGTTCCATATGTTCGAAAATGTCGTTGGATTAGTAAGGCAAACATGTAAGCAGCTCAATCTATAATGAAGATGAAAGTAAAAATAGATAGGTACTTACATAATATCAATAATTTTAAATTCAAAACTGACGATAATCTTGAGTAAAAAAGGGTTTTGCATAGTTTAGATGCTTTATTGAAATACAAAGAAAAACATACATTATTAAATAGGTAGCTTTTTGTTTGAGAGACAAACACATTACTGACGTAAGAAAACCGAAAAGACCATTGAATTTGTTGCCACTTTAACAAAAACTGTGCGATTAATCGCTAGATTAGTAATATTAAAAGAGCTACCTGATTTAAGAATGTGCCAATAGTCTATGTTTGTCTTTATGTGGATGATATCATAGTACACAAGTTGTATTAAAATGTCTAACCATTCTGTTTGCCAACAAAAACAGGCAGCGCATTCCGTACATTTAAGCAAAAACATTAGTAACGTTTTTCCAGTATAGCTGGGAACCTTATTCTTTCACACTATTATGCATTACTTTTTTTAGTTCTCTTACGTTATGTTATGTAGCCCGTCATTGTTTAGGGTTTTTTAACATTTGCTGATCAGGTTTTCATGATTATCATCCTGACCTGTATGAACGAACATGGCCACCATATTGGCCATACATAACAACAACAGAACATATTGAACATGGCCAATATGGTCCCGAACCTTTCCCGCCCGACTGTCCCAAGTGTGCTCATACCTAACCTCATCTCCGCTTGATATATTTATGATTAAAGCGCCTCCAAAGCGCAGCATTGTCTTTGCCCGGCCCTCTGTGGCACCCCATCCGTCTTGCTTTCGTTTCACGCCACTTCCCCCCTTTCTTTGCAGGCACGAGATTTTTTTAATTATGACGTTGGGCCTTTTTGTCTTCGCTACAGCCGTGTGATGAGGTGGTTGAGTAGAGCTGGAGATAGCGGGGGTTTGATTCTAAGCAAGAAGTTGGTTGAAATTAAAATTGGTTGATTTGTTATATCAAAACTTTACATATCTGGTCTATTTGAACTTAAAAAAAATCCACTAGTTAGTTACAAATCATAGATTTGGTAATCAAATCACAGCTTTCACTGCCGAGTATCACGTCTTGAACATTTTTGGAAACATTTATCTATAATTCTTACAAATATTTATAAGAATAATAAACGTAAACGAAAATAATTTGTTATGTGATTAAAAACATGTAGCAAAACATAATAGTAAGCCTACCTAGCCGTCAACTCCCATAACAGAAATGACAAGTTCCAAGAATGGACATATAAGCGCAACGTAGTTTTAATTCTTCACAAGTTAAAAAAGTAAAGAAACATTAATTGAATTGAAACAGCAAGTGTATGACAGAATTCGTTTTAATCCAACTTCATGTGACGTTTGAAATTAACTTCCAAAGTGAAGCTACTGCAACCAGCGTACGGAAGTTCTGATTATGTAGAGGAATTAATTTTCAGACGCGACGAACTACAGTCGCTAGTGGGGGGAGGGGGAGGGGCTCATCCGCACCTGAACGCAACTGCAGGGATGCCAACCCCCTATTTCCTCGTGGAGCAAAGACACAATTACATTATGAAGACAAAGTTAGAGATCCGATGAATTTATTCGACTTTAACAGTGTTACGATGAGTGGAGTGAAGCCAGTATATTTTACTACTCTTTGAAGTGAAGTCAGTCGGCATGATACGGTCAACTAATCGATCAAAACCTTCATAACTGTTAACTTAATTTGCGTATTGTACTGTATTGCTCTTTAGTTTCCTAAATAAAATATGCTTTAAGCACATTTTTTTCGTTTCATACGGCATTGTGGCAAAGATTAGATTAGATTAGATTATTTATTCATTCAGTATAAAACTACATCATAATTTGTACATGTCAAAGTTATGAGAATTTATACTGAAATTGTCAAGAATACACAAAAGATTAAAATGTCACAAAATGTTACATACAATTTAAAATAAAAAGCAATAAACTAATATACCTACTAGGTAAGATTATGCATTTACTATGGACAGAACTGTGCGGTTGCAACGTTCGGCCACACCATTTTATCCGAGTGCGAGAGTTGCCAAAAAAAGAATACCTACGAAGATTCATTAACTCTTCTTCAGAACAAAATATTGGCAAGTCAATTCTTCAGGACTTTATCCGACTGCGGCGAAGCTCAAAAGGAGGATTATTGAAGGTGGCAACCCTTACTCATCCGCGTTGTAGAACGTAAAGCGTAAACCATTTTGAGCTCCGCTTTTCGCAGGAAGTTGGTTACTCTTTAGCGAAGATTCAGCTTCTTGTTTTTAGCCGGGTTGTGATTTTGTTAAGGAGTTTTGTAGTGGAAATAACTGTGTCTAGTAAATTTGGTTTGACAAAAATTTGGCCTGTATTGCTTTTAAAAGTATTTATTTCGTATTTATGAATAAATACGTATATAGGCATGGCTGTCGATCGCCAGGCGTGGAGAAATGGAGAGGAGGCCTATGTCCGAAGACGGACGGACTAAGGGCTATCTGCTATGGATGGATGGATGGATTTATGAATAAAGGTCAGTGATATTATAGTGTCCGTTGATTCAGTTGTATGGTAGGTACCTACCTTGTCAAACAATTAAAAGTAACAATGTCATTCAAGAACCTGCAGTCATTCTAAAGAATGTATGTACTATAGGCCGCAAAAGTGGATGGACAATGCCAAAACATAATCGTCTGACGCGAGAAACGGCGCCATCTATGTGTTCGATGTGTATTAGCGGAATTCACTTATTTACTAACTTGTTAGTTTACCAAAATCCCGCTAGATGGCGCTAGTTTGTAGATTTTTTAAGGGTTCAAAAATATTTATTTTATCTTCATGTTAGAAAGACAAATTTCAACATCCTACTGCCCATTACACAAGTTGTAATTGTGTGTATAATCATTCACTTCAACTCTCGTGGCCAGCTAAACATGTGTCCCTGCCAGCTGCCAGGGTGGGACACCGTGGGATGCTACCTTCGTGTAACGACATTTCTGTCTCTTTCGTATTGTGCGAAAGTGTGTGAGAGGGAGAATATTATTGTTTTCTTTACGGAGACCCATAATATTTATGTTGCTTGTTTCTATCATCGAAACATCGACTTTATTTATCTCCAAGCAGTAAATTTACAAAAACACAAACTCAATATCGTCGCCTAATAGGATTTGAACTCGCGACATACGATTCTGTCGGAGCACTCTCAAACCACTCAGCCACTGATCTGTTATTTGAAGTCATGAAAATTGGATCTATAACTCTGGTCGCCTTAAAATTAATCGGTAAGTCATATTTTACGAAACTTAAAGAGGGTAGACTGAAGATCTTCAAACTACCAGGCTGTTTTTATTACTTTGTTTTAAACTTTGCTACCTACTTGTTCAGCTGTTCCTACTTCTCGTTCCATTGTCTCTTTCAAGTTGAATCTGCTTACTATCGTAGTTATTCTTTAAAATGATTAGTTTTCATCGCAATGTTGAAATGATTAAAACGTGTGATAAAATGAATTTATATAAAGAAGTAAAAATTATTTCAGAAATTTCTAGTGAAACTGGAGTTGATGTGAGTTTTTTTTACGTTTATCCTACCATTTTTTTTTTTACTACAATTATATTTACATTACATTATTTCATGTTTATTTATATTGTTACAGAAAAAAACAGTTATATTATGGATACGACGATATCAAGACGAATACCTTTTCTGCGGTTTTTGCTGCATCGTCAAAGATCGGTTCGACCACGACTCCTAGATACTATTCGAAACAATACCTACGCGAAACGACGGTGATCTCGTAGTGCCCAACATGGAATCTGGTCATATAACCGTCAACCATGGGGATGGATGAGTGCCGCTGATCCGGGAGAACTTGTTAGAATACCCAGTCGAGCGAACGGTGGTGATTATGCCAGTTTGCTTCAGGAGACCATGTTGCCCACTGTTTATCCAGAAGAACAAGTGCCGTGCATAACGTTCGTGCAAGATAACTGCTCAATACACCGGTCGCGTATTATGCAAGACTGGTTTGATCAACACAAAAATAATATTAAAGTAGTTTCTTGTCCTGCCAGATAACCGGATTTTAATCTCATTGAAAATATATGGGGTCTTATTGTCCAACGTTGAGATAACTAAAATGAGCGAACTCCGGAAACGTTAGAAGCTCACTGTGTAAAAATATGGGACAGTATTCGCGGGTCTAATCTGTGTGAAAATCTAGCAGTTATCGACAATCATGTGCAATCATGGTGGTTAAACTAGTTATTAAAATAAAATTGATAGTTTACGTGTAGACCGGGTTATATACTCAAACAATCATGTTATATAAAAGTATTATAGAAACCACAATAATTATCTTTACTTATGATCCTGTAGTATCACTTTGTTACGAAAAGTAATTATTTTATTATTATGAACAAAACATTTAATTACCAATGCCTTAATAGTTTTTTTTTGTGAGATAAGTGTGAAAGTTCAATATAATACGACTGTTATCTTATTATAACTGTCAGTAACACACTACAGTGGATCTATGCCATCAATTATTGTTATGTTTAAAACTGGAAAACTTCACTGTTTATATATAATTTATAATAACGCCTACGAGTCTTATGATAACCCGGTCTCACATATATATACTTTCAAATTCATTTTTTTTATTGTGGTCGCTTCAATCCTCTTTCCAGAAACGGAAATGAATACTTAAGCGAATCTTCTATACATATAATAAAGCTGAAGAGGGTCGAAAGTCTGTACATGGAAGATATTCGAAAAAAAGTTGGCTGGGGATACTTAGAATCGATAACAGAACACGTTCCAACAGTTTTTAGAATTTTTGTCTGTTTATCTGTTTGTCTGTTTATCTGTTTATCTGTTTGTCGTTTATTTCACCGGGCATCACGTCGGAACGGCTGAACGGATTTTGATGCAAACTATACTAAGCTGTCGAGAAAATTCCCGGCCAAATTATAGGCTATAAAATTCAACCCTTAGGCTATAAAAATTCAACCCTTAAAAGGGGAGGTAGCTACTACACTCGATTGAATTCGCACCTTCAAGTTTTCAAATAATACGTGCTATGACTATCGACTACCCCGCTATACTAACAGATGGCGCTGAAATTAATAACGTTGTGACATGGTTAAGCCGCTGAGTAAGGATTTTGCTAAATTAAGAAATTTAGAAGAGGGGGTACGGATATCAACGCATTTAAATTGAATATTTTAAATGATGATGAACCAAATCAAGCGATGAGTAGTTAAATTAATTGCCACACATTGCAGCGCCATCTTTTGGAGAACTGAGTAAACATTAAGTAATGAAGAATGAATGAGTTTACATAGTTAAGTAATGTATATCAACACACATATAACTGCGTACTTATTTAATATTATTATAAAATTATGAATTCAGTATGTAATGAATTATACGTAATCATAATTATATTATCGTATTATATTTTAAGTACCTAATAATGGCTCTGGAGGGTGGGTACTTTGAAAAAAAATTCTTTGTCGTTTGCGGAGTAAATGTCAAACGATTTGGGGCTCGCCTTTAAGTATGTAAAATTTTATTCCTTGAGTATATGATACATATTAATTCAATCAAATATTGATTGCATAGGTACCTTAACTTAGCAACATGTTGAATGTCATTAAAGCTACTTTCCCACTGACAGGTTATACTGACTGCTAAAAAAAACCTAACTTAGAAGGCTAAGGTGGCATCGAAGCCTTAGCCTTCTGAACCTAAACTATCCAAGTCGCTTCTGCTCCGAACGGTCTTGCTCGTTCGCACAAATTTTGAAGTACTTAATGCTTTGTAACATAAAAATTGGTAAAATGTTAATTACTTAACAATTTGTTATTTGTCTAAACCAATCATTTACTACATAATTATTTGCCACATAAAAGTGTGACGAAGTAAAATTTTGCAATATAAAAATGTTGCGAAATTAAGAAAAATGCACAGTAAAGTAATGCCAACGATAGGTTTGCCAAATGAAACCTCGGCGAAAGATTGGTTGCTAAGTGAAATTTGGCGAAACATATTTCGCCGAAAAGGCAGTACACATCGGTTTAGTAATGTTTCGGCGAAAATTATTTAGCAAATTATTAGCTCCCAAACTATTTATCCCATATTTTTATTTAGGCGAAATATTATTTCCCAACTCAACATTTCGCACTGATATCATTTCCCAACTAATCATTTGATAAATTATTATTATGCAAATTATTACCTGGGATTTTTTTAAGATGTCATTAATGTTTTGGTCAAAATGTATTGATTAGCATACCTTAACTTAGCAACATGTTGAATGTCATTAAACCTACTTTCCTACTGACAAGTTATACTGGCTGATAAAAAAAAAACCTAACATCGAAGGCTAAGGTGGAATCTGGCATCGAAGCCTTAGCCTTCTCAACCTAAACTATCCAAGTCGCTTCTGCTCCGAGCGGTCTGGCTCGCTCGCACAAATTTTGAAATAATACTTTATAAAAATTGGCCAAATTTTATTTACTTAACAATTTGTTATTTGTCTAAGCGAATCATTTGCTACTTAATTATTTGCCACATAAAAGTGTGACGAAGTAAAATTTTGCAATATAAAAATGTTGCGAAATAAGAAAAATGCGAAGTAAAGTTATGCCAACGATTGGTTTGTCAAATGAAGCTTCGGCGAAAGATTGGTTGCTAAGTGAAATTCGGCGAAACATATTTCGCCGAAAAGGCAGTACGTATACCCAATCTACCGATATACCCTGAGTTTATATCTCCGATTTCAACAAATTTTGGGATGTAGACTCAGTCCATGATTCTGAGCTGTAAAACAGAGTCTCCAGATGTGAATGTGAATCTTAGTGAACAGGTTTTTCAGTTGATATTTATCCGCAGTTTGAAAGAAGTTTTCGAAAATCCTTATGAATCGGAAAATGTGGGACATTGAAGTTTGTGAGAAAATCTGATTAGGTACTCTCGAACCAACTGTATCGTAACTCACTGTGAAGCATTTTCGTAGAAAAAGTCATAGTGACATCGCATTGCTTTACAATGGAATTTATTATGACTCTTTGATAAAATTCGACGGTGCGTCCGGACTCAAAGGTTTACAATACAATACAATACAAATGCTCTTTATTGTACACCAGAAACTACACAACTTTGTTTTTTACTAACGTTTCGGCGAAAAACGTTTGGCAACCTGGTTCGTTTGACCACTTTTCATTTCCCAACTGTTTAATATTTCTGAATTTCTGTAAATATTTCATGATTTTTATAAAACTAATCTACACGATGGCCCTGAAATAAATCCTGAAATATTTTCAGTT
The DNA here is from genome assembly GCA_037349165.1 of Choristoneura rosaceana. Classification (NCBI taxonomy): domain Eukaryota; kingdom Metazoa; phylum Arthropoda; class Insecta; order Lepidoptera; family Tortricidae; genus Choristoneura; species Choristoneura rosaceana. The sequence goes on along the minus strand of JAZBNJ010000041.1, from coordinate 11,313,152 downwards.
GTGTAGTATGTAAAGTTGCGAAATGAAAAGTTGCGAAAAGGCAGTACCCGGAACTCAAATGGTTCGACTCGGTTCCCCTGTACTATGAAGTATTTTGTAAATATCGAAATCTACGCAGACGAAGTCGCGGGCAAAAGCTAGTACCTCAATAAAATCTTAAAATACAAATTTTGGTCAAGTGCTAATTAAATAACTAAAAACCTCACACGACACCCCGAAAATATTTTTGTATTTTATTTTAAGTTAGTTGTTAGCGTTTATTTTTGAAAACCTTCATTATTTCTTAAAATAATTGTATCAGTAGTTCTACTTCATATCTAACTTTACAGTTGTAATTTGTAATACCAGATTTAGAAGAAAGTCAAACTGACAGCCAAACGGCCAGTAGGTATTAAATTATCTAAGGGGTATGAAACATTCGTAAAACATTTTTAATTGGCGTATGCATTCGTAATATTTAGACTGGGCACAAACACAACCTGATTTAAAACATCGTGTAAGTAATCGATTCTACTCTGGATTCTGAGTAAACTACTTTCTGGTTTTCAGTTATTTAATTAATAATAATATTTAGTATAACATTAATAACAGCACTGCCATATTTAATGAATAGAAATATTGTTTTAGGAATAAAAAAAAATTATGTTTTAAACTTCAAAACGTGTATTATTTTTGTTGCAACCTTATCCTTTTTCAGATTGTTTTTTGTTTCCATGTTAGTTATCTACAAAATTAAAATATAAAGTAATAAATAAAAATAAAAAAACACTAAAAACGAAAAATTAATTCTGAACTGCAGGATACGAACTCGGGTTCATTTAAGAATTTTTCTAAGCAGCCGATCAACTGAGCCATCGGCACATACCAATATGAGGACAAAATATCAATCATATTCATACCGTGCATTAAGCGCGCCATCTAGTGCATTTGTGGTGAACAACTAACAAAATCGCCGCCTCTCGTGTGCAAGCGATTATAGAACGTAAGGTGTCCATCCACTTATGCAGGGCGGTGTACCTACATGTACTTGTTGAAGTTACCCTCATAACCCAGACTTTTCATCGATCCATCAAAAAAAAAAAGAAATGATATTTCATCTTCGAAAATTATAAAATAACCCACGTCGACGACTGATGAAATGGCCGTGAACGAGTTATGGGGTGCTGTTGTTTGCTCCTTGCCTTTGTCGACATGCTATTAATATGAAAACAATTCGTCCCTCGACGAGCCCGCGTGCATTTATACTGCGGGACAATTAAAGCGGTATGATTTGAAGTTTGCTAGAATACATTAACATACAGTTCCCAGCCAGATTTAGAAGCAATGATACAGTAGATCTACTCAAAATAATAACACTTAATTTGGAGTCGTGACTAGTAAAAAAAACACTACTTAGCCATGAAAACTAGATTGATGATCGATCAATTGCGGTTAATTAATTGTAAAGTTATGTTTTAAGTGGCTTTGACACAAATAAATGGTTAGTTAGTCGACTGAGTTGACAAGGAAATAACGTTATAACTAGTTATATTTTTATCCTTCCTGATCTTTTCCAACCCATTTTTCTAAATTCCGATCCTATACGCATTTTCCCATATCTAATTCCGTTACCCCGTTTGGCTTAATACGCAAAGAGCGCGAAGCTAAAAAAAAATAGCTTATTATACAAAACCTACGGGAAAATCGTGTTTTGACAGCTCATAAAAAGTACAACAATTGATTTGTATCTACCTACATCAAACAAAGCAACATTAAAACAATAGTATCTAGGTATTTATAATTTAAGCACTTGTGTTCGTCATCCACTAAAATTAAAGGACTCTACCTTAGAGTATACATAAGCAAGTATATATACTCTAAGGACTCAACTCATGTTTATAAACTGCAACGGTTCTACTAGTTTGGCACTTCACTATAGTTAAACTGATCGAGTGTTGCCATACATGCTTCCGGATTGAAAGTTTCTGTGCGAAGTCCTTTCCGCTGGCGTTCGTGTCGTCACAGTGAGTTGTATGTTTTAGTTTTTAAGTGGGTGCCACTGAAAAACAGCGTTGCGGATTGTCGTAACATTATTCTGAGTGGGACCCACTTTATTATATTCCATGTTATTTTTTATTTTTTCCTTCTAATGTTTTTTTTGTGTGTGTTTGTGTATCGAATATTTGTAAATAAATGTTTTTCTCTCTCTCTCTCTCTCTCTCTCTCACACACACACACACACACATTTTCTCTCTTTCTATAAATAAGTACAATAAATAAAGAGGTTGCTTCTTTAAGTTCCCAAAAAAAATCTGCAATAAAAAAAATATGTAGAAAACAAAAGAAAAGAATCTGAAAATACTGGTATCCACCTGAAAACAAAACTTCTTAACGCAAACGTAACCTTTTCCGTAGTAATAAAGCCCAGCTATACACTCATTTGTCCCGCATCGCAGGCTAAACGTTCCCCAAAGACTATGCATATGCGCTGCAATCACGATCGCTCCCATTGTAGCGCAGATTAAAACTTTAGGGTTCACCCGCTAATGTGATTGCACCTCGCGGAACCACGTGATGTGATTACAGAGATTAATCACTATTATACGGGCGGTGTGTTGGTTTCAATCACGGATTGATGGGATTGGGTCTTGAGGGGCAATTTGCATGTTACAACGGATTGGTAATGGTTGACGGGTTTATGCTGGTAGAGCTAAGTTACCGGTTTATAATTTTGTTTTTATTCTGATTCAATTATTTAATGGTAAGTATTTTATGTGTGTATGGTAGAGAGTTTTGACGCTCGGTTAAACGTTATTAATATCCCACGCTTATTAGCACAATGGACGTATAAGTCGTAAGAATTTTGATTACCATAAGCTTAATTTAGCGTCGATATCGTCTTTAGTTGCATAATATTTTAAACTCTGAGCATCATCTAATAATATTCGCCGAAATATTAACGACCAAAAAAGCGCTGCATAAACGCTAAGTATTTACCTACCCAGCTATAAAGAAATAGTGGTAGGTATGTGTCTTAAAAACGGTAGGTTGAGTAAGGAATTACAATTATAACGAGATTCTATTAGACTCTAGTTATATTAAGGCGAGTTTCTTAATTCCTATACCATCCGCCAAACATGCAATGCAATGTCTTTTATCATATTGAAGAAACAACTAGTATTTAATAGAAAATTATCATATATATTTACATAGAAAAGTAACCAAAGAAGATTGTATGGAATGGTTGTATGGACTTTGATTCTGTTGCCTTTCCCAAAGCAGACAAATTTACTGAAATCAGAAGACAAGATAATTTTTATTTAATCCAACTGTTCAACTCGTTCTTCTATTGTTTTCCGTATCGTACGATTATACGTACGAAATACAAGAAATGATTGCTCAGGCTTTGTACTGAAACGTGATTAAAATTACCGATTGACCGCGCAATGACAATCACCCGATTGGACTGCTTGGGGGACAATGGATACGGCAGTAATTAATTTTGGATATGCGAGTTTATAACGAACTATTCGGAACTATTTTGAGACCGTGACAGATTTGTATTACTTGTGACATTGTTCTACAATTTTAGACTTCACCTATGTAGCTTCGATACTATAATAATAATAATAATAAATTTATTTATTTCGGGCAACTTAGGCCCATACAATAAATACCTTACAGACTGACATACATATTAATAAAAAATAATATTTAAATCTAATTACTATACCCATTGTCACTCGGTTTTTAGGCCTATACGATAAAATAATCATGCATACCAGAATTCAGTACAAAAAAAATGTGTGCACACAAAATATAGGGTAGACAATAAATGAGACAAAACATTTGGTTAAGTGTCATAAACGTGTTGAAGCTTTAAAAAGTTTTCAAAAAACGTATAATTTTAGTGCACCTTGCAGACCTTATATATATTTTTTATATGTATTACCTCAATCGTTTAATTTGATGATTAAAAGCATCCAACAAACACGTTATTGAATGTAATGCGAATATCTCATTTCGGATAAATCTCTAGAGCATTCGGCATCAGATCGCGCCGCGTTTTCGAAGTATTCATCCAATATCCAATATTCGGTAAACGTATTCAATATTTTGATATAAATGTATTCAATATTCGATATTAATGTATTCAACGGCGCCGGGCCGCAATTTTCATTTTGTAATTTTTACCGAGTACGAATTCGAACTGACAGCGGCTCTCAACCTGTAGATACCGACAAATTATCGAGTTTTAATTTCTACTTAGGTATTCGTAAAAACATATTCCTTTCACAGGTTAATTTTGGAGTTTCGTACCTGAAGAGTGACAATCAGACCCCTATTAATACTGGTGCACAGTCTGTGTATCTGTCACGATACTGTATCTCATAAAACTGTAAAGAGAGATGTAAAAGCGGCCCCGCACTGGAACAATAATCAGAACATAGACTAATTTATTGCGTCTGAAATCTATGGTTCTATATCCTTCAGTAGGTCATCTCGGTTAAGAATTTAAAAGCTTAAAGAAAAGAGTTTAATTTAAAAGTATAAGGTAGGTACACATGGTGATAACGATAACTAGATTTATTTTAGAGACCTTGATATTTATTTTCAGTAAAATATGCAATAAATGCCTGTAAAATATATTTATATGTAGGTTAACTTGAAAAGATCCCTTTTAGGGATAAGTTCGCCTTTGTACTCTTTTTGTTTTGTTGTTTTCTGTTTGTATTAATTTTGCGTTTTATGTACAATAAAGTATTTACATACATACATTATATATGTCGGCGGCCGATCGTAAAATCCGCCAGATCACGAAATTCCTAGGCATATCATGAAACGCCGCCATTTCATGATATGCCTAAAAGTTGACCAGGTATATCACGATGTGCCTGAGAAACAATACGGCAGATCGATTAGAGCAATGCATTCGTCGATATTCCTAGCTCTATACCGGGCACATCGTAAAATAGTTTCTTTTTTGGCCACTGGTGGCGCTGCGTATGCGTGGCGGCCATTACCAGCTGACCGGTCGTGTTTGTTTTCAGTAAATAAATGACGGCTTCGCAATTAAATTATTTTTATACCGAAAATAGTGATGATAGTGTTCAAAAAAGTGTACAAGAAGCATTTCAACAAGAGCTCCATTATTTTTATGAAAATCAAACGAATTCTGTGCGCAATGTAAAAAAACCATGGACATCTGCCGGTATTTTAGAGGTTAGTTGAGGTTAGTATTTTGTTGATAAGTAAATAAAGTATTCACTAGTTGTTATTTATCTAAAAAAAAATATGATAAATATAGTAATTACTTAAATTTATACTTTTGCGTTCTCGATTTATACTGAGCGGCAATTTTATTACTCGTACTTATAGTACCTAAAAGATTACTTACCAAAATGACTGCAATTGTAAACGCATTCAACGATATTCCTAGCTTTATACCGGGCATATCGTGATATGCTGAAAAACAAGAAAAAAATAGGTACGACGAGCGAAGCGAGGAGTGGTTAGTATGAATTGTGACTACTACGCACGAGCCGAGCGAGCGAAGCGAGCGTGCCGCGGCAGCGGCCGGCGAAGTGCCAGAAACGATTTGCCGGCATTTCATGATATGCCTAGGAATTTCATGATCTGCCTAAACGTCACCAGGAAAATCGTCAAACGGTGAGTTTTGAACGATAAGGCGGATATCCCTTAGCCAATTCATGAAATGGCGCCATTTCACGATATGCCTAGGAATTTCGTGATCTGGAGGATATTATTTTCGGCCGCCGACACATACACGTATTGAACGATATGCCTAGGAATTTCATGATCTGCCTAGGAATTTCATGATCTGCCTAGGAATTTCATGATCTGCCTAGGAATTTCACGATCAGCCTAGGAATTTCATGATCTGCCTAGGAATTTCATGATCTGCCTAAACGTCACTAGGAAAATCGTTAAACGGTGGGTTTTGAACGATATGGCGGATGTCCCTTAGCCAATTCATGAAATGGCGGCGTTTCATGATATGCCTAGGAATTTCGTGATCTGGCGGATTTTACGATCGGCCGCCGACATATATATGCCACAATAAAGCTCGCTAAAACCATCCACCTGCCTCCACAAAACTTTGAGAGCCGCCGGCCCCGCACGTGGATTGTTCCATATAATTTTTTAGGGGGGTGGGGGGAGTAAATGAAAAGTCCGGTACTGGCGGAACGGTTTAATATATACTCAAAAGCACAAAAGAAACACATTTACGTAATATATTTCATTCTTTCATCGAAATTTATTCGCTTTCTGTAGGACTCGTCGTGATAAGGGCTCTACTTGAAAAAAATGCAGTGACGAATGTTTATCATAATTATGTACAATGCATTAATGTCTGCCACAGCGGAGCGTGCAAAAATATCTGACACGCCCTAGCGGCCCTGGAGATAGAGTCATATTAGATATTATTTACGCACGCTTTGTTGAGTCAGATATTAGTGCTGTTGACAGTCTCGTACTCTACTAACTAATGGAGCCAACTAACTAAAGTAGTTGAAATACTTTAGTGACAAGTATGTTTATCCGTTGCCTAGTGTACATAGTACAGGCTTTGCTTAGTTTGGGACTAGGTCAATTCGTGTCAAGAGTCCCATGATATTTATTTATTTATTGTTTTTTATTGTTTGTTCGATATCCATTGTAGAAGTCTAAAGTTTTCTTTGATTCGAATTGCTTTAAGTTTAATAAGTTTGCCAGAACAAGGTTTATTTTACATTGCTTAGGCCAGGAATCGCTGGTAGTCTTCACTTCTTCTCGTACAAGATACAATGTACTTACAGAAGATAGAGAGTTGGACGAGTTGTGTGTGTGGAAGAAAAACGAGAAAAAAGTTTGCGCATTGAAGACAGAAACTCATGAACTTAAGTATGCAGTCCAGTCTATAAAAAAAACCGGTCAAGAGCATGTCGGCCCATGATGCTAAGTGTAGGGTTCGGTAGCTCCCAACCTTGTCTCAACTTAACCTTGCCTTAGATTTTTTTTACAAAAACTCAAATCCTACTCAACTGAACATAGCTTTCGTCTTCCTTGAAATACGTTTTTTTTTGCAAGTAGACTAACTTTCTCGACAGACGGCGCGGCGCAAACGAGTATCTTTTGTGTCACAATGCTGTTATATTAACTCAACTCGACTCATGCCGCTGTGGAGTCCTATTGCATGTCCCCGCAAATACAATTTGCCATTCTTGACTTTTTTATGTCTTTTATCCTGATTAGTTAGTAATTTTCAGTACGGTTTGTAGTAGACGGACGTTGAATAAATGATTTTTATTAAAAAGGACCTTTGTTTTGCAATATATGTAAATACATACACAGCGCTAAATTGATTTTCTGTATTGGAACCTAAGTACATGCTCTTAAGCGAAGTTTTGTGGTAAGTGTGATATAATCATTGTAATTAAGTAATACCTAGATACGATTCCTCACAAAATTAAAAAAATATATATTCGGGACACACTAATATAATAAATAGATACAACAAAAAATAAAATAAAGTAAGTAAAATAAAATAAAATGTGAATACTAAATAAAATAAAAATAAAAATAATTAACAATTCCTAATGTATTGGCTTTAGTCTAGCACAGTGATGTCGAAGCTACCGGTAACCCGCTTGCTTTTAGGCCGGCCGTACAATCTGTTTGTCATCGACGTGTTAGAAAAACCGTTAAGACGCTATTTTAATTCGTTTATAGATGCACACTTAGTCGCTTTTTAAAAATAGCATAACATCATTGTTACCATTCATTATCTCAAAATAGAAAGGTTACCTATGACATATGCATTCGCATTATCAAAATTACATTAACACTTTACTCTGGTCGTGCTTGAGGTTATTGTTGCGACAAAAATCTTACACCAAAGCTCTGTTTACACTACGAAACGTTTTACACCGACGCTAACGCTAATTGCACAAACAAAACGGCAACACTGCATTTCTCATTTCACCTTCTCTAAATGGTGGCTCCAATCTTCTAAGAGGAATTACCACACGTCACAATGCAGGTATTGTGAGAAGCTCGTTAACGCGAGCGGCAGCCCGTGACGTCATCAACTAATGCACTACAAGGTGTGTGCTTTTAATCATAACATATATAGTTTAGGTCCTAGAAGCGGCCCCTGAGGTATGCCCATGCAAAAAGAGATAATATGAAATAAGTTTATTTCTTTATTTTGCTAATAAGATAAGTCAGTTTTTATTTATTGCTTATGTTTTAATTATTTATGTATTTAGTGGACATTTAAACAGGACCCATAGTCAAATACCTTAACGGGACTTATCACGCTATTTGACCACGGCAACTGAAATGTTGCCGAAACGTCGAGGTAAATAATAATTGTGTTAAATAGCGTGATAAGTCCCGTTAAGGTATTTGACTATGAGTGAGAATCACGAAAGTTTAAAACGTTATAATTAAACAGGATTTGAAATATCTTTCTCATATGCTTCGTGTAAATCTATACGCCATATTGGTTTACCACATCTTAAGAACAATTATTATTTCCTAAAGTCTGAGGTACGAAGTGTAGTTTCTCTGATTAACATTATAGTACCCATGAAATAAATATTAGATTATGTTCAATTTAATTAATTTCTGTGTAATAATATGTAGGGTATTATAATAAAACTTCAATTCAATGACATGCAAAGTACAACCATATTACTGGTTCTGTGGTACAAATTCAAACTCAATGTAACGTAGGCTAGCTACGATGTCCTCTACGCCGTAGTAACTTCGTAGCAAACATATAACTTCCAAAACAAGTAATAAGATGATGACGGGGGACCGTTGATTAATGGCGACAACACTCAGTCGATGTCTTCATCGATTAACTTTTGTTTGCATTTTATAAACTCATCTCGTATATCTAAAGTATTTTCGGTAGTTCTACGAGCGACTCCATCATTATTGTTTCCTGTCGAATATATTGAAGAAATGAGAGACCGTAAGCAATAAATTTTAATCAATTTTAACTGTAGGTACCACGTGTACACCATATAGTTTTATAAAATCCTTCCATCCTACCTCACTCATTTCTTCAGTACAAGCGTCAAGAAACTGAAAGCGGTCATGAAACGCGCGAAGAGACTCTTTACAAGTTATATGTGATATTGTAGGTAGAAAAACAATTTTAAAACTATCAAAACAGTTCGAAACGGTTCAAAAAGCGTGTTATTGGTACCAAAGTGACTTCATTGTCTAGCTGTACAGTAATGGCATAGCATTGTACGTGTCATTTCCATTAGTTCGACATCAGACAAGGTGCATGACTGATTACTTCTGCGGGGCACGGCACGCACCTCATCTTTACATCATAGCACATTTATCTTGACTCGAGTTTGCCTTATTGTATCACCTGTAGCGTATCTTGTTTCTGTACTTATCATACACAAGCATTCAAAAACATAGAAGAATAACTATTATAGCAAAGTGATCATCTAGTTATAACTCCAATTTGGAATGAAAAAAATTAGACGGAGTTGTAATAACGTAGTTTTATAAATTGTTTTTTAAAAAAGATTCCTTTTTGATCCGTATTTTATTTTATAGTTGATAATGTGAAAGAAATTGCCAACCTACGAATCCCATTTTTTTATGTTTTTAAGGGCCAATTACTCTACGCTCTTACTTGTGTTTAGGTACTTTTATTTAGTTTTTAAATTTGAAATATCCCTCTATGTTCTATCTCTAGTCATAATTGCCGATGTAGTACACCATACCTACTTTCAGCTGAAGAGATGTTAACACATTCGCTGCTTAAAGGCACACTTGTGTTATCGTGAACGTTGTATTGCGCCGTTGTAATGATTTAGTATTTTTTTTTCTAGACAACTAAAAATCTAATTTTCCAGTTGTTTGAAATTTTACCTGGATTTCAGGTCTAAAATAGTGTTTTCATTTTTTAATTGGAGTCGTCAATTACCCATTTATAGAATAAAAAATAAATGAAAGAGAAACTACAAATTAATTTCACTCAGAGTGAAAATCAGTCAGTCAGATTGTTCAGATCTTTATTCTCGAACTCTATTTACACTAAGTTTGCTTACTCACTGACAAAAACGAAAGAAAAAATAATTCCTTTGTTCAAGCATCCGAAATAGACATACCATACCTACGGTACACAGAAAAAGAATAAAATTATAATAGCTAAAACGAATGAATGTGCAGCCTATTGTTGCTCCAACAGAATATCCCAATTACGTTGCGGCGGGAAGGAATATAATCAAAAGTGATCTCGCTTCTACGCGGCTACTCGCTACCGTGCCGGTACCGTCGAATAACTGAATCATGTACCAGGTGCAACCTTTGTTCTACTAATAATGTTATGTTGACATCCCATACTTTTGTCAAGGAAATTATAGCGAAATTGATTATTAAAAGGTTCCACCCTGGTAACATGAATCAGTTTGTTCAACTGTAAACTACCTATCGCAACTTCGACGCTGTACAATGATGTGTCTCTAGATACCGTTCCTTAGAATGATATATTATATTATAGTAATATTATATCAAGCTAAATATTAAAATTGTTAGTAGTTAGTTTTACCGCGACCAAGCCGCGACCTGTGCCAAAATGAAATGAAATTAAATGAAATTCTTTATTTGCATTGAATTTATCATTTTGTTGAGATAAAAACGTGTGGCTAAGATCTGGTCTATTTCTAAAATCGACTTTTCGCGCGACACGGAATCGCCACCCAAAGGACCCAGGACGAGGGGCGTGGAATGAAAAATTTTAATTTCGAATGCAGTTTGTTAAAGAGCGCACAATAATAGGTACGCCGGGATATTCACTGAAAGTAAACGCACAAAAGGGTTCTTGTGTCTTTGTTTACGCTTGATATTAGGTAAGAATACAATATTATGACAAATTTGTATTTATTTTAGGTCCTTACAATAACGAGAATACTTTGAAAAATCTCGTATCGCAAACCAATACGTCAACAAAAGGGTTATGCGAGCGTTTCAACCGCGTCAATTTTCATGGTCACATTTCTTTCCACATCCTATACCTCTACTAGATACTCGTAACCTGCGAACTAAAATAGATTTTTCAACCATATCAACAAAAACGTTAAAAAATTACATTAAGTTAAAAAGAAGACAAAAAGAACTAACCTAAGATACCTGAACTAAATATAGGTACATGTTACTTCAAAAAATATAAAAAGAACATCCCGTTTAAAAATCTACCTCTGGCAGGGTTCCCATGATGCTGGCCACATTACCCATTTGGATTGCAAGTGCAATCCGCTGGGATAAATATTTACGTACCAGCTCTAGCTAGGGTCCCCAGAAGTAAGTATTAATTTAATAAACCACTCGAATAGTGACCTAAAATTGACCTTAACTTCACTCAGAAAGATGAGCTTACGATAATTATATTTTAATTAGATAGACCTATAAAAAGCTGTAAAAGGCAAAAAAAGTGTACTTAATAAGTTTTTGAGTTATCGGTTAACTTTAGAATAAATTATACAGAAGCAAGGCGGTTGCTCGGTACTCGAGTTGAAATGTAGCGTACTCGTAGACCCGCCCTTCGGTGACTGCATTTTGTTGAGATAGTTTAGTAGCTGCTTGATAATGACATAAGTACTTACAAAATTGTACAGAAACCTCAGCGCCTGATTCCGCACTTTATCGGTTTAATTAACTCTTTTCTAAAATTCATTAACCGGTTATTCATATTAAAGCGAAGTTAAATGGTTGCTTGCTTCATGGGTCTTATTTGTAACCACACCTGCCTCCCGAAAGAGAGTCCCGCTGAAAATTTTAACGGAATTAAAAGTCGCTAAAGCTTGCGTTCGTCGGACGGACACATATCCGGACCCGGACGTGTTGGATCCGACAAATTAGATGCCTACCTAATAGCTACACGCCCACATAGGGTAGGTAAACTAAGAGACATTCCGCAATCGTATTTAAAATTCGTCACTAATTTTAAAAAAGATCGCACTTTAAAATTGATAATTTTCTGAGTAAACTTTATGAACGTTATTTTAAGGGGAAAATTTTGTTCACGTATTGATTTGAGATGTGAGATTTTTTCAAAATAGGTAGAGACAAAATGTATATTGTTAACAACCTACTACCTAACCAATAAAGTCGTCGTCGTCGTTCGTAGTAGCCCCGCAGTACGCACAAGACGAAATAAAACAGGGTATAAATATTTCATCATCATCATCATCATCATCATCATCATCTCAGCCTATACGTCCCACTGCTGGGCACAGGCCTCCTCTCAGAATGAGAGGGCTTGGGACATAGTTCCCACGCGGGCCCAGTGCGGATTGGGAAGTTCACACGCACCATTGAATTGCTTCGCAGGTTTGTGTAGGTTCCCTCACGATGTTTTTTTTCACCGCAAAGCTCGTGGTAAATTTCAAATGTAATTCCGCACATGAATTTCGAAAACTCAGAGGTGCGAGCCGGGGTTTGAACCCACCCCAACAAACAATTTGGCGATAAGAATAGACCGTATTGTAGCTTTGAGTGGTAGAGTAGCTTTACAAGGTCTACAGTTATAGCTTTTGGTGACACTATGGATCTAATTGAATACATTAGTCAGCTGGCGATAGTAAAATGATATAATAGAAATTAGAAAAATATAATAACTTTAAGCTGCACAGTGGAGCTATAAGCTACCACGTTATAGCTTATAGTTGCAGCTGTAGGGTGATTTTATCACTGAAAGCTCTTTTGGAGTGTCTATTAACGCGTCTTAATGCTGTCGCTCTGTAAGAGTGTTATGTTTACCTTCTAGTGCTAAATGTAGCCTTTAGTGTTAAATAAGCTGTAGGAAAATCTTAAAGCTGTATAAAGGTTATAGTGGCAATTCTAATAACTCTCAATGAGTGAGTGATATAACGGAGTTAGGGTATAGCTCTTTAAGAGCTTTAAGTGTTAATAAGATATGTAATAACTCTATTTTAGAGTTATCAGTTCTACAGTAGTAATAAATATGACTTTTTTAGTTAGCCTTGCGCTCCGAAGTGATAGTATAGAGATATCGGAATGTTTAAGAGTTACAGACAACAACGCCATTTTCGTTTACAAATAATAACCTTAAAATGGCAAACATAATCATGAAAATTAAGTATAATTTACTGTACAGTCTTCAAAAATATAAGATCTAGTTACTTTACTACACCCATTTGCAAACCTAACCCGTTAAATTAACTTTTCGAAAAAAAAATGCACCGTAGTATTTTATCGTCTAAAATTTTAATCGAAACGTATATATTTCTAAGGCGCTTGAAAATTGAGATGTAAAATATCATATTTAATAACAGAAAACTTACAACCGCAATAGTTTTTCACGTATCTACGTAAAAATAACTGATATTAAAATAACGCACTTACCCTTTTCCGTCTTTCCCGTCGCCATTACAATAATATTAGCACTGTTCGCGTTTTATTATTAAAAATGACACATGTTAATTTCCAAATAGAAATATTTCTATAAAATTGAATACAATAGTGTACACTAAGAGCTTTTGTATCACGCAAAGAGTTTATTTTCACCACTGTAGCTCTTTTGTCGCGCTTTAAGTGATATAAGAAAACCTTTTACAGGTTTTATAGAACCCTTGGTACAAGTTACGGCTGTTGTGGCTCTTTATTATCTCCTTTGGTAATATGCGTCGCTGCTGTAGCACTATTATACCACTTGAAGTGATAAGGTCTGTGCCAAAATCGGACTATAAGAGAGTTATAGCGTGCTATATCGCTAATTTTTAGGTCGTGCTAGAGCTAAAGGAGTTTAAAAGAACTAATATACGGAGGTTATAGAGCTTATCTTATCGCCAAATTGTTAGTTGGGACGACCCTCTAACTAAGAGGCGATATGTTAAACCACTCGGCCACCACGGCTTCTACATATATTTACGTTATAAATAAAACCTGAACCCATCAAAATATAATCTTTTATTACATCATGTATGTCGGATGACAATGTGAACAAGCGGAAATTCAATCTGATCACTGGAAGTAAGTTAAATCGCTTATTGTCAGCACGCACCTTAACACCCCAGACATGAAACGAAACAGTTTAAAGTGATAACAAAACTGCAGTTAAAATTATTAAAAAAATCTTACTATGGGAAGTTAAATCAAAGCTAGCCTAATATGTGATTTTCAGCGGTTTCCTATATCTATGTGCCGGGAAATTTCACTGGCCGCGCCATATGCGTTCTGGCGGTGGGCGCGCAAAAACGGGCAATCCTTTAATTAATCCCGAGCGGGTGGTCACAGCACAGACACAGGTAGTTCAGAGGTAGTATACGGTCAGCGTACATTAAAGTTACTAGGTGCCCTATGCGTGTAACCCCAATTATTTACAATGCTGTAGTACTGTCAATGCAGATCACGTTTTAGTATTCTAAACGTGAACAATAACATTTTGTACAGACAAGTTTTCTAAAATTATCTTACCTCTCTTTCTTCAGAAGTACAGATTCGCGCGAAGCCGGCTGCCGTTGCTAGTTATGTGACTTATGTGCATTATAAACTTCAGCAAATTGTTCAGTTTTTGATAAAGTTATTATGTAATGTCTGCTCGTTTGCCCCCTCTTATATATAAAAATATATATATTAATGAAACGGTTTTCAATTTAAACACTTTCTTTTCCCATCTCGCAACAACCAAGAAGAGGTAATCCATACTAATCCATACTATACTAATATTATAAATGCGAAAGTAACTCTGTCTGTCTGTCTGTCTGTCTGTTACGCTTTCACGCCAAAACCGCTGAACCGATTTGGATGAAATTTGGTACAAAGATAGAATAGACCTTGGGAAAGGACATAGGCTATCTTTTATCGTGAAAAAGAGGCTTTAAGGGGTTAAAATAGGGGGTGAAAGTTTATATGGTGGAAGTTCGTCGCTGTCGAAGATAAAACTATGAAACTTGGCATTTAGGCATTTAATATACTATCTATATCCATACTAATATTAAAAATGTCAAAGTGTGTTTGTATGTCTGTATGTTTGTCCGTCTTTCACACCGTAACGGAGCGACGGATCGACGTGATTTTTGGCATGGAGATATTTATGGGCCCGAGAGTGATATAGGCTACTTTTTATCCCGGAAAAATGCACAGATCCC
This sequence comes from Choristoneura rosaceana, assembly GCA_037349165.1. Lineage (NCBI taxonomy): Eukaryota > Metazoa > Arthropoda > Insecta > Lepidoptera > Tortricidae > Choristoneura > Choristoneura rosaceana. Next base: position 11,298,024 of record JAZBNJ010000041.1, on the reverse strand, counting down.
GAGGGAACAGCGCGCGATAACCGAATACCACGCGGGCGGAGCCGCGGGCAAAAGCTAGTTACAGTATAACGGGTCGTCGCGTGTTACGGGTGTGAATCAAACAGTTTTCTGGATTTGTGATACAGATAATATAGCGAGTGTATATATTAAAGCGAGTTAAGTAATCCCCATGGTTGTTATCAATATTTCATGTGTCTAATTATTAGGGTTTGGAAGATCTACACTGAAAAAAAAGGATAGCTGAACTAGTTTGGCTACTTGACGTTTGTTTACGTTTAGCCAAAATTATACTAATATTACAAAACCATTTTGTAAGACATCACCTAACTTTTACCTACTAATAAGCCTTAGTTTTGTAGTCACTCAAGTAATGTCACAAGCAAAATTTTTTTTGTTACTGTTAGCAAATCTTTTTTTTTTTTTCAGTGTAGCGCTGTGACTCTACAAGACGGGCAGACATTCAATAGAGCCTTTAAAACTAAGTATTTCTATATGAATACAAATAACTTTTTCCCTGTTAAAAACGCAGCTGTAAGTTTTTAAAATTAGATAATTTCCTATTTAAAGCTAATTAAATACCTATGTACGGAGTCTCACAAGTTTTATCAAGCGGACTCAATGGGAGTAATTACTTTTGGCTCACACTAATTCGCAGCGTTTTAGAGAAGCTCAAAGGTATCTCATTCGTCTCATTTATCTTAATTAATACCGATTTACTTTCTTCAAAGGATTTAGCAAAAGGTTGATCGCATTCGCCTATCTGATATGCGTTTAAATTCAGTTTTAGTTTCAAATTAATAATAGAAGGGTAATTTATGTGCTTGGAAAAACATAGGTTAAAACGGTTGTATCGTTACAAACACATCTACTAACATAAAACTAAGTATTTTTATTTTAAGTAAAATTTTCTCAGGACTCTTACGTAGGTTAACACTCTTTTATATTCTTTTATAACTCCTTAGTCTTTAATTCGTTTCAATTCTTTATCGGTAAAATAACGAACTGATTTCAAATTATGGAAGTTTTCTCAAAATACTTTTTAAGGTAACATCTTACATTTTCTGCCTCCACAATTGAATACTCTTAGAAAAAAGTGCTCTTTTCTGCTTTTGTGTAAGTATTTTTAGTACTTTAAAGTCGTAATATTACTTCAAATAGCATACCTACCTATTTATCAATTCGTCAAACAAACCGCTAGCTTAAAGCAATAACCTACTTGCTATAATGTGTACCTGTAGACCCGGTTTTAATCAGACTCGGTAATGAATTGGCGTCCAGCTATCTGCGGACCGGGTAATGCCGGGTAAGGCATAGTTTCCACTAAATGAGCTAAGCTAATGATGCAATGTGAAATTTTACTGCTGTTGGTGTTAGGTATCGTCTAAGGGACATAAGGGACAACAAAGAGATGACAGCAATCTCTAACTCTAACTAATTTGAATTTACATTAAATGAAGAAACCCTACCAGTACCAGCTTACCTGAGTTTTCTACTTAGTTAGCGTTGACACACACTTTTTAAACCAAGGTAAGGTCAGTAAAGTTACTGCTTAGGGGCTCGGTTTTTCCTAAAGTTTGATGGTTTTTTTTATAGCAAAAGCGTTGTGTGTTAATCTTAGGAAATAAAAATTATAAATTTTGCTGAGTTATCTTATTTCCACCACTGACAGCTCTCCTATAGCAAATCTATAAAATAAATGATTATTATTGATAGAAATCTACATTCTTAGGACATCTCTGGTGGAACAGAAGCCTTACGCCGGTATGCTGGGTTCCGTCCTTACCTGTCATCCAAATGAAGTGGATTTGCGGCAAACGTGTTTTATTCGATTTAATTTGTTTAAAAGGGTTTAATGGCTGCTGAGCGACGATTTTACGCCAGTTGTTTGATAATTGGAGATATAAAACTTAAGACTAAAACAGCTCTTAAGTCATTTATGCTCTGTACCGTACCTATTCATTTTGTGCAATAACGAGTTACTTTTGCAAGTAGTACACATGCTAATTTGAATTTTAATTCAAAAAGAGTCAAATTTTATAATGAATTAATTTCCTAAAATCGTACCAGCCTATGTACCTGCTGCGATCCATCGCTCTACATCGTCGACATCTAAGTACAATCAAGTGCAAAAATAAGTATCTATTCGAACAACTCAAAAATATGTTACTACGGCCTTATTGCGTCGTAATAAGAGCCTGTGGTACATATTTTTGAAACTTTGAATAAGTAAATCTTTTTACACTTGACTGTACCTTATGGCACTAGACTGGCTGTTTAGAACAAAACGCAGGTTTTGCAGGTGGTAGGACCTTGTGCAAGGTCCGCCCGGATTACTACCACCATCTTGCTCGCTAATCCTGCCGTGAAGCAGCAGTGCTTGCACTGTTGTGTTTCGACGTGGAGAGTAAGACAGCCGGTAAATTACTGGCACTTGAGGTTCCCATCTTAGGCTTTTAGGTTGGCAACGCATCTGAAATACCTACCCCTGGTGTTCAGATGTTTATGGGCGGTGGTGATCTCTAACCATCAGGAGACCCACTTGCTCGTTTGCCATCCAGTCGAATAAAACGCGCGGCGCATCAATCATTAATATTACTTTGACACAACCCCTGTCACGAACGTCAGCAAACTATAGTGAACTGTTCACAAAACCGCGCTGTAAACTAATTTTGTGCGTCGTTTTGATATCAGACACCTGCAGTCTAGTACATAAATGCTCTACATTAATGCTCTACATTTAATTAACCATGAATAATGAAAAACAGCATATTTTTATACCTACCTACGGAGCGATTTCAGAGGCTTGATCGTGATCAACACTTAACAACTCGGTAACACTTAAGAACAGAGTGTAACATTCATATCGGTCAGTATGGTAAAGTCTGAAACTATAAGACTTACGAAGATCTGTTCTAAAGAACCATATGTCTTCGATTTTAATACGAAGAAAAACTGCATTCATACATTTACAAAAAAACTTACTCAGTTCGGAAATCAAATGACTGAAACAAATGAAATTTTAATGTTTCTCACTCTTTAAGTCACGGAACGTTATCTATGATAGTTAACATTTTTTAGATAATTTTTTCGACCTTCAAAACTCCTAGATACAGAAGGTTCCCTAACATTGTCCACTTATGTCTTAGGTATCTAATGCAACTATACGAAACTGAATACCTACCTAAGAACTACCTAAATAACTTTACCTATAAAATGAAACCTGCAAACTGTAAAAACAACTTTTGTTCCTATATTAATTCAATCCTCATAGCTTCACCTGAATGGTGGGTTACCGGGGGTAGAGTCGGGGGGAGGGAGAGGCGGCAATTATTGAGCAAATGTAATAGCGGCATTGTGATAGAGGGCTGTGTTCACTGTTCAGACGTACAGCGTTGATTAGTGGACACGAGTGGCGTGGAGGCGTTGTTGTTGCTGTAACATTTGGGTAGATTCTTGGGTAAGAAAATAAATATATCGATGCCTTAGTTCACACTCGTACTAATTACAGTTTTGCAAATTTTACAGGAGAGCAATTTTAATATTTGTACGTGAATATCTTATCAATGGTGGTGAAAAATGTTCAATTTATGACTTTCTATCTTAGAATAGGTCTTTGACATTATATAATGTCAAATATTTGTTTACAATTATAAATTATTTATACTGAAAATTAAAGTTTAAGTAGCCCGCCCCCTTATTTAATACAAGTGTGCACGTCAAAAATATGAAATCAATGCAGTTAAGACATTGGTGAAGTACTATAGTATGAATCAGTAAAGAATATGACTCGTCAAAATAAACATTTAAATAACAAAATAAACCTCGCAAAATGTTATTATATTGGACGAAAACGTTTTAAAAGAAGTAAACGCATCAATGCTTAATAAAATAATGGGAAACAATTTAACCATCGGCACTTACAGCGATTGTGTCTTCAATACATTTTAGAACGGAACGTATTAAAATCGCTTAATACGTTTGGGCACAGAACAAGTTCAACCAGAAGTGTCTTTAATCGATTTATAAAAACACTTATGACAAACGTGTCCCAATTTTTTTTGTACTAAAACTACTTAATGTATTATTGCAGACAAGAAAGTATAACTTCTCAATGGGACTAAATGCTCTTAGGATTGATGTACATTTATTTGAATTGAAGCCTATCAACCTTAAAACACTTATGGTATACGTTCATCACATTTTTAAAAAATAATGGATTTTAGGATAATATTACACGCATCCGTGGCACTTAGTATTATTGTGTCACATTGTTTTTAATAGAAGCAGAAGGCTTTACTGATTTCTGAAAAGAGCAAACGACGCAGAATTTCATTTAATATATATGGCAATAAAAAAGTTAAATTTGTTTTTTTTTGTAATTAGTACGAGTGTGAACTAAGGCATCGATATTAGGTAAGTCCGTCAGGTAGAGTATCAAAAACAAATAGGCGCGTATTTTGTCAATCCTACTTCCTACTAATATTATGAATGTGAAAGTTTGTGAGTGAGGGAGTGAGTAGGTATGTTTGTTACTTCTTCACGCTGAAACGGCTGGACGGATTTAGATGACATTTGACAAAAGTTATTTTATAACCTAGATTAACATTTAACGTACTTTTTAACCCGATATTCCCACGGGATATGGATAAAATCTCTAAATAACAACATTTTGGTTTTTTAATTTATATATAGTTAATTATAATTAATTAGTTTTGGTTTATATATAAATAGTTAATTATAATTAATTAATGAACTAAAATAATTTCTTTGCTCACCCGCGACCTTAAGATAGCTAAGTCTATGCAAATTATGCGTGCTACAATATACTGTCAGTATATTGTAGGAAATAATAATATTGTGTATTATTATAGGTATGTTGATGATTTAATTCTGTGTTGGAGGGGAAGTAGGAGGCAACTTGATTTATTTGTGGATAATATCAATAACAAACATGTAAAAATAAAATTTAAAAAAGAAATAGAAGAAAATTTTTCGCTTAATTTTTTAGATTTAACAATTACGAGATCAAACAATAAACAACAATTTAAAATTTATCGTAAAACCACATACACAGATGCTGTGATACCAGCATCATCTAATCATCCGTGGCAGCATAAGTTAGCAGCCTTTCATTGTTATGTACATAGATTATTAACTGTACCTCTTTCTAGGGTAAATTTTGATTCAGAGTTAAATACTATTTATCAGATAGCAACGTCAAATGGCTATACGAAATCGATGGTAGATGGTTTGGTTAGGAGGAAGCAAGCACGGATAGTGAATAGCATGCTTCACGCCGGGTTGCCTCCTCAGTCTTCTAACAAATATAGGTGTAGTATTTCATATGTTGGTCGTTTGTCTGATAGAATTTATGACATTTTAAAATCTAACAATGTTAATGTAGCCTTTAAAACTAACAACTCTTTGTACTCTAAACTTTGTAACCACAAAGAGAAGATGGATAAAGGAACTAAATCGGGTGTATACAAGCTCACTTGTAATGACTGCAGTAAAGTATATGTAGGTCAGACCGGGCGCAGTTTTAATACTAGGTTTAAGGAGCATGTATCGGCATATAGGAACGGGCATCCTGATAGATCTAATTTTGCCAAGCATCTGTTGGAATTAAATCATTCTATATCGGACTCAGATTCGTATGAAGTGTTACATTACTGTGACAAGGGGTTTCGTCTTGATGTGTTAGAATGTATGGAGATAATTAGGTACAATAGTATGGGGTCTATTATTAATGAGCAAATAAATTTAGTGTCATCTCCCTTGCTACGGCTTGGGTCTAATTTTAGCAACGGTAGTTATTAAACATGCCTTGACAATAAATAAATAAAATTAAAAATCAAGGTAGTTTTGTATCACATTTAAAATTTATTAATATTTTGCGGGTAGTTTTTTGTTTTGTTTGACAAATTAAAACAGTGGTGGTGGTTTGTTAGTCTAACAACTGGTAGCATGGTGTACGGTTGTGTCACTCTGAGGATGAGCTCTGGTTGAGTTCGAAACGCGTCAGTGAGTTGTGGTGGTGGTGATAGATGGGTTTGTGTAATTTGTGTGTGTTCGTACAGTGTGGAGGTGGAGGAACTGCATGAACACGCATAATTTGCATAGACTTAGCTATCTTAAAATTATTTTAGTTCATTGATATGGACCTCCGCAAAGTAACGCCTGATTCAATAAATTATATAATTAATTAGTTTTGGTTTATATATAAATACTAGCTTTTGCCCGCGACTCCGTCCGCGTTGAATAGTTATTTTGGGAAGTTTTTTATTTATTTATTACATACACACGGCTGTCATTACAGGTTTATGTATCCTAATTCAACAGTGTGGATTTTTACTAATTATATAGGTACTTACTTACTAAATTACATATTATAACACAAAACATGCAGTGTGGTTTTTGTGAATTCGTTCAGAGAACAAGAGAAAAGATCAACCTCGATCGCTACCCGATTAAGTGTTCGGAGCGCGCGCGTGAATGGCGCCTGGCGCAGGAGTTGCGTGCGAGCATGCGGCTCGGCGAGCAGGCTCGGCCGTCGCCGCCGCCACACGTACCGCGGCGGCGCGCTTAAGCAAACCCTTGCCAGAACTTCAGGATTGCACAACTTACCTCGTAACAACTTAAATATATACGAGGCCAAACCTAATTCCCTTCTTACTTCTAATTTATTGTACCCTACCATTCCTATTACAAACAATGTTGGGTACATTAAAGGATAAAAGGGGTACACCCCGTACAGTTTTAAATAAAGCAGTCTAAGGAATTTATTTTGTATCCGCTCTAACATTATCTTATACTTGGCCTCATGTGGGCTCCAGATAACTGCGTTTCCTTCCAAATGACTCCTAACTATTGCCTCGTACAACACACGTATTGCGTTAATATTAGTAAACGAATGTGAATGCCTCATTACAAAACCTAAATTTCGGAAGGCTTTCTTACAGACCGTGACAATATGTTCTCGAAAAGAAAGATCGGACTTTAACAATACCCCTAGGTCTTTTACTTCTTCAATACGACGCATAGGAGTATCCTCTAATATGTATTGATAGTGATGTGGATTTCGAGATCTACTGAATGACATTATGGCACATTTTGATACATTGAAAGGTAACTTATATGTCTGACTCCATTCGACCACTCTATGAATGTCCTCTTGTAGTTTTACAAAGTCTGAGCTGTCCCTGATTCTGCGAACGAGCTTGAGGTCATCAGCAAAGAGTAGACAAATGGAATCACTAACAACATTGGGGAGATCATTGACCATTAGTATAAACTCCAGGGGGCCCAAATTGCTCCCCTGGCTTACGCCCGACCTTGTAAAATATGGCTTCGATTGGTTACCAGCACAATCCACATACTGACGCCTGTTACTCATATAGCTGGCAAAGAAATTAAGAGTATGCGGAGTGAAACCAGCGCTTGCCAATTTGTTGAGCAAGACATCGTTGTCGACGATGTCGAATGCCTTTCGGAAGTCGAAGTATGCGACATCGACCTGGTCTCCTGCATCAACTGCAGGCACTAAATTTACCATTAGACTCAGTAAGTTACCCGTGGTACTACGCGCGCTACGGAAGCCATATTGCACGTCCGACAACTGGCAACTCACTTGAGTCTGTACCGATTTGTAAATCGCTGACTCGAATACCTTAGCAGGAGAACTCAACACTGCCACGGGTCGATAATCACTGGCACTCGGTCCACCGCGCCCCTTCGGAACGGGTACCACTCTGGTATTTTTCCTTCCTTCCATATAAAATTTCATCCCCTATTTCATCCCTTCACAGGCCGAATTTTCAAAAATGCTCGAACTTATATCTAATTACTTCTTATTAAATGCTCAGATGCCAAGTTTTATAAAGATTCTTCAATTTATCTTCGACAATGACGACCATCCATATAAACTTTCATCCCCTAGGTATTTCACCCCTTCACAGTTCGAATTTTCAAAAACGCTCGAACAGATATCTACTTTTTTCTTATTTACTGCCTAAATATCAAGTTTCATGGTTTTATGTTTAAAAATGACGAACTTCTATATAAACTTTCATCCCCTATTTCACCCCCTCACAGGTTGAATTTTCAAAAACGCTCGAAACAGATATCTACTTATTTCTTATTAACTGCCTAAATGTCAAGTTTCATGGTTTTATATTTAAAAATGACGAACTCCCATATAAACTTTCATCCCCTATTTCACCCCCTCATAGGTCAAATTTTCGAAAACGCTAGAACATATATCTACTTGTTTCCTATTAACTGCCTAAATGTCAAGTTTCATGGTTTTATCTTTAAAAATGACGAACTTCCATATAAAATTTCATCACCTATTTCAACCCCTTCAAGCCTTTTTTTCGGAATAAAAAGTAGCCTATGTCCTTTCCCAAGGTCTAGTCTATCTCTGTACCAAATTTCATCAAAATCGGTTCAGCGGTTTTGGCGTGAAAGCGTAACAGACAGACAGACAGACAGACAGACAGACAGACAGAGTTACTTTCGCATTTATAATATTAGTAAGTAAGTAAGTAATAGTAAATATGGATGGATGGATATTATAATATATTTTGCGGGTAGGTAGTTTTTGTTTTGTTTGAAAAATATATGTGGGTACTTGGGGAGTTATAGTGACAAATTAAAACGATGGTTGTGTTTTGTCAATCTAACAACTGGTAGCATGGTGTACCTACGGTTGTTTTACTCTGAAGATGAGCTCTGGTTGAGTTCGAAACGCGTCAGTGTGATGTGGTGGTGGTGATAGATGGGTTTGTGTAATTTATGTGTATTCTTACAGTGTGGAGGTGGAGGAACTGCATGAACACGCATATTTTGCATAAGCTTAGCTATCGTAAGGTCGCGGGTGAGCAAGGAAATTCTTTTAGTTAATTTATTCGCAAAGTACCTAAAGCCTCATTCAAAATTATTCGATTTTTGAATTTCGTGGGAGCGCCAAAGTTCGCATACTCTTTTCTAGTCATACCGTATTTTTTGTCCGAATCATCGTTTGTCCGAATTTTTTTCGCACTGGAACCTTATATTTTTCTAAAAATTTTAAATAGTCATCCTATAGAAAGCTATAGGTTAGGTTAGGTTTATTTTATAAGAATTCTAAACAACCATTGGATTCTGAGAAAAAAGAGTAATGACAAACGATCATTCTGACAAAAATTACATTCGGACTTTCAATAAGTATGCGAGCCGATATGGACCCGAATTTCGTAGCAACCCCGTTGTTGTTGTGGATTCAATTTACGACTTTAATTTTCAGGAATAACTTTACATGTCGTGGAACATTAAATAATCTAATTTTTAAAGAGTATTTTTCATCCGCGTCGATGTCAAACGAAGCAGTAATGATGATTTAGCGAACCTAATATGAAAATTATTCAGTTATTCCTCCATATCGAAATATTTCCACAGCTTCTGAAATATCGTAACAGTTAGAATCTCAAGCGGTTCATTCATTCCCTGAAAAATGAAAATTATTTCTCTGGATTCTACATTATCAGAACTTGTTTAGCATTTATTAGAAAATTAAAAGCTGTAACGATGAGCAAAAAAGGGACTCGGTTAAGATAGAAGAATGTCCGTGCAGTTTTTCGAACATAACGGTGATGACTTAATATTGACTACGACGATTTAAAACTAAAACTGTGAATTTTTATATTTTATTCCTTACCATTCCAGCCATTTCCCTATTCTTGATTATATTTGCGACGAGCCGCGGACACGCCCCATTCCATCCCCTATTATATTCCTTGTTACCACCAAAACGATGTAACTCATCCAAAGCCCAGACCAAATTTCAACCTTAAACTGTATGTCAGATGGTTGTAAATGATTTATTGAAATGCTGTTATATAAGGATTAAATGCTATCGTGTTTCGATTTGTCTATAAAATAATACACTTTGAGCTTTGTTTGCTGAGCGTTGAATAGCAAGTGATGTTTTAGCATTCAATGAACTTAATTAATTAAAATCTGCTCGGAGATGATTAAAAGATTATTCAAATTCAAATTCAAAAACATTTATTTGTAAGAATACAGTAAAATGATCTTAACATAATTATCTATTGATTGTTTGCTACTTTTATATTTCAAGCACTGTAATGAGGGTTTTCACAGAGGCGAAATATCGCTAGATGGCGTTAGTATCGTATAAGGTCCGTTTGACGTGTGCTCGTGATTGGTTAAAAAACTAAAAGAGCCAATCGCAAGCAAACGTCAAATGTCAAATGGACCTCACGATACTAACGCCATCTAGCGATATATCGCCTCTATGAAAACCCTCATTTAAAAATTCAATTTTTTCGAAAGCTGGGTTAACGTTAACTTAGTTTAGTTTAGTTTATTTATTCATTCAATACATCATTACATTATAATTAACATAAATGTCAGTTATAAGAATTCGTATTGAAACCGTCAAAGTAATAAGATTAGTAATAATTAATAAAATAAAAAAAATCTAAGCATGTCAATATGTGATGAAAACAATTACAATAAGATTGGTTCTCCTGAAAGGATTGTCAGAATGAAAACAATGAAAACACATTGAAAAGAATAATGGCCAAAATGTCAGGATATGTAAAAAAAAAAAAATTAGGAATAATTTTATCTTTTAGTAAAATAACCTACGTACCACGATGCGATATCGTATCATGATTAGCTAAGTAATATGTGTTAAGAGACTTAACATTTACGAATTAAAAGTGTACTTAGAAGCGTAAAAAGACAGTGGGGGGTGTCTGACGCTTTCAGTCGGTATATTATTATTCATTATGAATAAACCCTATTAATAAGGCCATAAGTAGGTACTTAGTAATAATTCCCATCAACAAAGTGATCCTATAGGTATAATTTGAATATAGAGGCCATATTTGTCCACCGCGCTGACGTCCGCGATGTTGTGACAGAAAGGAGTGAAAACCAGTGTATCCAATTTTGTTAATCTCTAAGGCCTTTGATACCTACACCAAATCGGCTTAGACTTACAGCCAGCCAGTGTTACAATATCTTCTTAAAAAGTCAGTACTTAAGTACATAGTTTATGCATAACAAACCTGTGTGCAGTAAAATATAAAAAAATGCAATACCTTTTGTGCTAAACAGTTGTTTCAGCATTTAAAATAAAGGTGTGCCTGTTCCGAAAGTTGAGCATTGTTTCCTGTGGCATGAAAGTCTATTGTCTTTCGAAAGTAGCCGTTGCAGTACGGTCAGTAACATCTTTATGTACGAAGATTTAAAAATCTCTACTCATATTCCTAATCTTTAGACGAACCGTCCGCATCGAAGTGATTTTGGTAATATTAATTGCTCTATTAATATTGTGAGAGATAACCTGAATAAATTAAATCAAATGACTATCAATCCCGATAGTCACAGTTGAATCCTTTCTGGCGTTAATTTGAAGAGGTCCTTCAATGAACTAGAACCTTTTAACCTTTTTTTTTCTTCTAATCTTGCTCCTCTGCCACAATTAAAAAGTAGCACTTCCTGGCAGTAGCCAAGGAACTTGGAGTATGTCTTCTACAGTTTTTTTATGGTAGGTAGATAGAAGCATTTGTAGTAACTAACTCCTAGCGCCATCTAGTGATCAAATTTAAAAAACTCCAAGATTCTACATCGCGCTATCAAAGTATCATAGCTAGGGCACATAAATACAACTTCCGACGCTCTTTGGACTGAACCTTGATAAAGTTTATTTAAATGTGATATCCGTGATGTTTTTTTATGAAATCCGCGAATTCGCGAAATTAATTCGGGGGCAGCCAAGACACTTAACGGTATTTTGAGATACATCCGGGAGCCGGTCGTTCGACACTTCGACGGTTTTTAGCGGGACGTCGGGAGCCGGTCGATTGACACTCGAAGGGGTATGGCACATCCATTGCCACTTCAACGAGATGATTTTCTTCGCTCTATCAAGGATCTATGTAGTTTTTTTTTTTTTTTTTTTTGTTTTGCTAGCTTTATTAGTTGGGAGAATTGTAATGCTATTTTTATTTTGAAAATAAAAATCTTTCTGTCATCATTTTTCTGGCGCGTTTTTCTTAGAAATTGTGGTCTTTAAACTAAAACAATTACTTTGCTCACCCGCGAACTTCAACCGACCTTCGCACCTTAAGGTCACGGGTGAGTAAATTATTATTTTTTAGTTCATTGATATGGACGTTCACAAAGTAACCCCTGCTTCAATAAATTAGTTAATGATGGTCTTACTGAAAGTGCAAGTGTAAAATGCGACATGGCCCTTTACGAACTAATTAACTTAAAAAATATTTTTTTTAATTGTGATGATTTGCGGACTGTACACAAGATTTTATCGTCTGAGGCAGTTTCGGGAGTGGACGAGCACATATCACTGAGAGGTTCTATTGTTTAATGCCACAATTGGCTGTGAATCTGCGGATGAAAGAAACTGACCAAGTCTGTGGACAATGTGCAGGAGGACGGAAATGTTTTGATAGTTGTATTGTAATTATACTATACCTTCTCGTTTTCGGGTACAGTGTCATGCATCGGCGTACCCTATTTATGGGCTGTGATGTTAAAGCTTAGGATTGTTTAGTTATTTGATCTAAATCACCTAAAAGTCCACAAAGTCATATTATAATATTTTATCTATGCGGTCCTCTTTCGGGACCTGAATCATGAATACCTACAAAGTTTTATTTATAGGTACTGTTATCATCAACCACATTCTCTTTTAAACCCCGAGGGAAACGTATTACCTCTACATAACACAGTCAATAAATCAATAAATTATCAAATCAAATTATTGTATAGTGCAGCGTATACCTAGTGCAGTTTCAACTAGGGTTGCCACCCGTACTTTATAATAAAGTATTGTACGTTATTTCAGGTAATTGTACTCTATAATTTTTGAGTACAATAAAGTACGCGAAATACTTTATCTCGTATGGTTTGATTTCCTGGGCTTTTGAAAAGGTAAGTCGTAAGTATTTTTTCGTTAAAACGAAATTTATAGATTGGTGCTGAATCGATGTCTCGATTACCTTTAAAATATACTTTTCATTTTAAAGTATCAACGAGCGTCACGCGCAGTATAATATTTTTTGGCGGGCGCGTACCTAACGGATGCAGCAACGGTCGGCTAAATACTAAGGCTAAATAGGTATCTTCCTATTTAATGCACGCACACGCTTGCAGTATCCCATCCCAGCCTATATACGTCTCACTGCTGGGCACAGGCCTCCTCTCAGAATGAGAGGGCTTGGGCCGTAGTTCCCACGCGATGCCCACGCGCTTGCAGTATAATCGGCTTAAAATATCCATATACCTACCTTTGAAATTTACATAGAGTACTTATTATTATGTTTTTGCCAAATAAATACTAAAATACTATAAGAAATCCCACCGAATGAGGGTTCCTTGACAGTCTTGCTTGCGATTGGCTTATTTAATTATTCAACCAATTAAATTTTTTCTATTTTGTAACTATTTTAAGCTATTCATAGGTAAAGTGCACACACAGCAAAAAAATCTGACATGAAAAGTCATCCGTTTAGAGGAATGTGTTCGGAATCCTGCTGCGAGGGAGGCGTTGGTTGCATCAGCCAACCTGAACAAGTATGACACGGGAATGTTTGTAGGCATCTTAGCTCAGCCGGCCTCAGACATGGCGTTAATGCTTTTCAGGTTGGCTGATGTGGCACGAAATTAGGTTTTATGAAATGTGAGATGTATTTTTTTTTCTCTGCTTAAGTTATGTTTTGCCCTATGGGCTAATGTGACAAATTTGTACGGTGCCCGTTTAAAAATAAATTAAAAAAAAAAAAACCCGCTCGCGTGCACATCCCTTAACCCAAAACTGGCTTGTCCGCGTTTAGGTAACCGCTCTATTGTCCAGTTATGCCAAAAAAGTTTCGCTGCCCATTGTCCAGAGCCTTTGTTTTATGAAATACTCTGATACCCGGTTGAAAATTGGGAAAGAGTTTTCCTTGCATGCACGACGAAACGTACGCAAATGTACGTTTCTATTTGCTTCGTTTTTGACAGTTTTTGGTAAACGGAAAATGTTTTGATGTGAAAATGAATGAGTGAAGTTTTATAAGTGCTAATGTACCTTTACTTATTGGATTAGACGCTGCTTTACTTTTGCGTCCGTTCTTAAACCTCTACCTAAGTAGGTACCTACCTATTTGTTTAACGAGCAATTAATAGGTTGGTACTTATTTATTTCGGTGGTCTCGGAAGCGGCCCTTACAAATTCGAAAGGTTTTCGGGTCGAAAAATCAATCTGTTGACCTCATCTTTGGTAAAACTAAATCTACTTCGCTGTTTCACTTCCGGGAAAGAATAAAAGGGCATTTCCACTTTAACTGACGCTTAATTTTTTTTAAATACTAGGTAAGTAATTTTTTTTTCTGGTTCTCGTTACTCAGAATCACGATCACGAGCCCTATTGATTTTGACGAAGAAAAAATATATAATTTTCCCAATTTTCCCCAATTTTCCATATTTTTTTAGCTACGAGTACTTTTGTACTTATTTATTTTGTAACGACCCATTACTCTTCAATTGTACCTAAATAGGTACAAGACAGAAAGCATAATCAACATACCTTTTACAGGTACTCGTAACGTTCTAATGAGGACTGTGACGTCATAATTATCTCTTTCACCGACGACGTATGGGGGTTACTCCGGAATTCGAAGTTTGTATCATCTTGTTCTTCTCACACTCTTGTCAAATACCATTAGCTTGAGCAGGACGGCACAGTACGATGTTCGAATCGAACTTCGTAGGAGGCCTCAGCAGGGCTACTACGAAACTCGAAACACGAAGTTCGTATCGTACCGTCCCTCTCGCTCTCGTATTAAGTAGAATTAGTGTCAGAGGGACCGTACGACACGAACTTCAAATTTCGTAGTAGCCCTGCTGGTCCTATACTATGAAGTCCAAAATTCGTACTTCATATCTTGCCGCCCTGCTGTCTGACGCTAATATAATTTAAGTAATACTAGAGTGAGGGAATACGATACGAACTTCGATTTTCGAATTTCGTAGTACCTAGCCCCTGACCCTATGACTACCTACGAAGTGCAAAATTCGAACTATATCTTGCCCTCCCGCTAACGCTTATAATACGAGTGAGAGGGACGATACGAACTTCGATTTTCGAAATTCGTAGTAGCCTCCCTGATCAAGGCGTGACGTCATCAACTAA
Organism: Choristoneura rosaceana; assembly: GCA_037349165.1. NCBI lineage: Eukaryota > Metazoa > Arthropoda > Insecta > Lepidoptera > Tortricidae > Choristoneura > Choristoneura rosaceana. The sequence goes on along the minus strand of JAZBNJ010000041.1, from coordinate 11,282,816 downwards.
TGCACTACCGCCCCCGCAGGTGCTCGGCGGCGCAATAATTACTGGCTGGAAAAGGTGAGATGTCATAGCCCCCCCTCAAGATGTGTGGCTTGATATGCGAGGCTTTGTTTTGCTTCTATTGTTTTTGGCCTCACTATTTTTTATGTCGCGAAATTGGACTGTGACAACTTGTGATTATGCCTGCAGTGACAGCTGAAGGCTAAAAGCGATTGCGGATAAGTTTAATGAATAGAAATAGTATTTTGGAGCAAAATACGTACTTGTTTCCTGCATTTTGCCGGTCGAAAGTAATATGGTTTTCACTTCTCATGCTCTTAAAATAAATTTATCAAATGTATGTCCAAAATTATATTAAAAATTTACCATGACTTTTAAAAACATCGTGAGGAGACACATTTGTCAGAAAAATGGTGCGCTTAAGGTCCCAATAGCAGGTCTTGCGTAAGAACTCTACGGACCCGCCTCTCATTTTGAGGTGAGGCCTGTGTACGGTAGTAAAGTTGTACTTTATAACCTAACCAACAAAAAGCTGGATTAAAAAACCCCCAACTTTGTCACTTCAAAGTTCAATATCTCAAAAACGGCTAAACCGATTTTGATGAAACATGTCTAAAAACCATCGCTAGAAAACTTGATTGCAAATAAAAAACCCGCATTGAAATCGGTCCACCCATTTAAGAGCTACGGTGCCAGACAGACAGATAGACATACAGACTGACACACACACAGACACATAAGACTATGAACGATCCATCACTGATGTACTGGGTTGGTAGACACTGCCACGTCTCCGAATCACCCGGTCTTTAGAAGAAACGAGCAACTATAAATTAATTGATTTTATTATTTTAAAAGCACCACCCTCCTGGCGTCTTGCGTACCTGTGACATTTAAATGTTGAATATGTAATTCCACGAGCTGACGAACTAAATTAGTCGTATCGACATTCGTATGGACAATGAGCTCGAAGATCTTCAACTGTTCCAGAGCCTTCCATTCGTCCCTATGTTTAACCGCAACATTGAACAGTTCGTTAAGTACATCTCTAGTCTTCTTGATCATGCTCAGAATGAAACCTATTTTGTAAGGGACACTATCAGGTTTCTTTGCCGACTGAATCGATTGTATCTTCCGATCGGTATCGTAGATCGCTTGCTCAACGAGCATCGTTATCTTTTCTTTCAAATTGTTGTCTTTTTCGCCGGGATCAAACCCCACTCTCAAGTTTTTTTTAATACCCAGCTCTCCGAAATTTCGGAGCCAAAATCTTCGGGCTGCTTTTACTTTTTCTGGCGATGGATTCGAAATTTTGGGAATGTCGATGAAGTTGATACCACTGCATATTTGCGTGGCTAAATAAATTGCACCTGTGTAAATTAACATTTATTAAATTATCTTAATTTATTCGTTGCACTTAGGTAATATTTTGATGAAATAAGCTTAAACAAAATTTTATCTCGAAACTTGAAGAAACTCACCCACTTTAGATGAACCAATTCGATGATCGAATACTTGTCTTCATCATCATCATCATCATATCAGCCAGGGCGTCCACTGTTGGACGCCATCCCCCATGGACCTCCAGTTGCCTCGGTCGGAACCGGCTTGCATCCACCTTGAACCCGCGGCTTTAACCACGTCATCCCTCCATCTCGTTGGTGGACGTCCTACGCTGCGCTTGTAAACATACCTACTTGTCTTAATTATACCATAAAAATAGGTATATTTATTTCACACTATTACGTATTTGTCCTTTAAATTTAGTACTATGAATTTTTTTATTTCTTATTTACCTACCTACAGCGAGATTTGAGACTCACAGATCTTATAAGAATTCTATTTGAGTCAACAGACATTTAAAATTTTCACATAATTGGTCATTTAATATACTGCAATAATACTGTGAGTGACTTACTTATAAACGTTAACATGAAAGACCGCATTATTATAAAATTTCTTTAAAACATTTTAACGTATTTTCACATTAGTGCAGAAATACCTCACGTTATGTACTCAACTACAACTATTACCAATTTAATCATCATAAAACAGGTAATGCAATTTCATTAAGTATGTATTCACGAATTTTATGAATAAGCATTAAGAAAAATACATAGCGGTGCTTAGAACTTTGATTGAGCCAGTCATGAGCACGGGCAACCGATAAACATACTTGAATGGATATTATTATACACAGTGTAACATTTGTATTTTGCATACAAATCTTCCCCTACCGGGGATCGAACCCGGGACCTCAAGCCCAAGCGGGGCCTTATTGCTAGTGATGCAACGAATACGAATACGAATATTCGTATTCGCCGAATAGTAGACATTTACCGAATATTCGTATTCGGCGAATACTAATACGAATATTTAAAAACTAATATTTTTGTACGCAACTCTATTTACTGCAGATTTGAAAAACGCGCGTAAAAATACGACGATTTTCTGGGGATTCGCAAACTAAAAACGAGATAGATGCTTATCTAAAGCTCCCAAATTTATCGCCGACTGCTGATCCACTGGCCTTTTGGCGAGAAGATGTCCATTTTCCAAGTCTGAAAAAGCTCGCCCAAAAATATTTTTCACTGAAGCCATGTACAGTCGCCTCGGAAAGACTTTTTTCAACGGCTGGGAACATCCAGACTGAAAAAAGAAATCGCCTAAAACCAGAAAATCTACAAATTTTGTTTTTTTAAATAAAAATTTGCCTGTTGTAAATTTTAATTATTAGAAGAGTAAACATTATTCAAATAAATAAGTCTTTGATTACCATGGCGAGATATTCGTATTCGTATTCGTATTCGCCGAATAGTACGTTTGATATTCGTATTCGTATTCGTATTCGTAAAAGTATTATTCGTTGCATCACTACTTATTGCCTAACGTACCTGATGTTAAAAATAAAATTGTGTTAAATACTTGTAATGTATAGTATATAGATATCATTTATAAATATTGTGAATCTGTTTTTAAAAAAAAATACCTCGTTGAGTTTCTTGCCGGATTCTTCTCAGCAGAGATTTTATCCGAACCGGTAGTAGATTTTTTGACGTTCATAAGTGCTTATCATAGCCTAAATTGAATAAAGAGATTTTGACTTTGACTTTGGCAATAAAGTGACAGCTTTTGTATGCGAAATATGTCATTTGATTGCGATCACGAGTGTCAAAAACATTAGGCAATACGGCCTCAGGTTCTCTAACCACTGGGCTATAGGTACGATATGGTCGTCAAAACAGCAATGTAAGAAACTGCTTTTAATCAGGTATGTACATTTCACGGCACTTGGTCTTTCAAAGTAAAGTAAATCTTGTGCAAACAATACTCCGTGGCGAATAAATAACATGTTTTTTTGAACTTGCTAATTGAAATTGAATCGTGTTGGTAACCCATCCCCGTCTGTAGAATCCACCAAAAAGTACCTATGCGCTACCTACCGACTTTTAGTGTTGCCACATATTTGAATAAAACTTCATCTTTCGAATAGACATGAGAGTGAAATTGACATACAACTTTGACATACTATACTGACTTATTTAGCTTGCGCAAAATACAAAAATTCTAGTAGATAATAATTTTAACTTAAAAATGTTTCTTATAGCGCTCAGAAAACGGATCCCTACTCCGCCTATACTGTTCTATACGATACAATACAGAAAATGTCACAGCGTGTTCGGTATCAAGGAATTAATTCATCAAGAGAAGGTGATAAACTGTGATTTTATATTTCTCTATGTTGCACTGGACATACTTATATAAAGATTACTAGCTTTTGCCCGCGGCTCCGCCCGCGTGGTATTCGGTTATCGCGCGCTGTTCCCTCGGGAACTGTTCATTTTTCCGGGATAAAAAGTAGCTCCGTTACGGCGTGAAAGACGGACAAACACACAAACATAACTTTCGCATTTATAGTATTAGTAAGTATGGATTATTTACCTCAAAATATATAGGGTCCGATTTTGCGATTTTTGCGTGTCAATCGCACTCTGATATAAACGGAAAAATGAAACATTCAGGAGATAATGACCATCCTGTTTCATCTCAGTGTCTCAAAATATATCCCTACCAAATTCTATCTCAATTGGTTCAGCGGTTTAAGTGACGAAGAAACAGATAAGACAGTTACTTTCACGTTTATAAAATTAATAAGGGTGTAGTAGTTATGTCAAATATAATATCGATCATTACACACCTTAAATCATTAGTTACGTTGTGCTACCTTTCGCACAGAATAACACAAGAACATAAGAAATAACAGTAGGTATAACCTCTGGCACTAGGATTAAAATTTGTCTGGCAACCAAATAAAACCAAAAGGCTTGTTGTCTAACACACTTTGAATCACAATCATTTTCAACACTTCTTTCTGTAACTCGGTATAAGACAAGGAGTAGAAAGAGATGGCAAATGCGATCGTGAATCAGCTCATTAGACAATACGACAATACTGCCCTTGAGCTTGGCTGCAATCCTGAAAAGTTTTCCTTTTTCTAGCCCGATCATATAATAATAGACCACATCGCGATGGATCAGCGCGATGTCGCTGTGGCGGCGTTAAAACAGTTGTACCTCAGGGAGCATGTGCTCGTGCGCGCCCGCAGTATGGATCTACACCATGACAATGCGCTCGACGAATACCTCTATAATTTGCTCAAACAAGGTAAGCTATAGGAGGTAGTGAGCTGAGGCTGCTTTTTCAGAGACATGTCAAATCATTATCATCTCAGCCTATATAGGTAAATCCCGCTGCTGGGCACAGACCTCGTCACAGAATGCGAGGTCTTGGGCCGTAGTTCCAACGCGGCCCAGGTTTGTTCTCGCGATCGTTTCCTTCACTGCGTAGCTCGTGATAAATTTCGAGACCCACTTGCTCGTTTGCCTTCCAGTCAAATAAAAAAAAAAAAGATGCGAGCCTGGGTTCGTTTGAACCCACGATCATGTAGAGGAGACTATACTAAGCCACCACGGCTTCATGCCAGATCAGTTATACAATTTGGAACATTTTGTGTTCATGAAGATAAAATGATAATACTAATTGATGGATTCTTTCGCTACGGAATAACAACAAGCGAATATGATACGCTTGGAGTTGGAGCCGTTGCGCCCATACGCACAAGAACTGCATGGAACAGGTTGGTTTGAAATTTATTCTGTACCCTTAGTGTAAGTTTTCGGTTACAAAATAGGTACGCCTCGATCGCGTTCGCGTTAAAATCTCAATTTGTATGGAAACACGAACAGCGCCTATAACGGAACGTTTGCGATGTTCGTTTTTCCATACAAATTGAGATTTTAACGCGAACGCGATCGAGACGTATTTTGTAACAGAAAACTTACACTAAAGGTACTGACCGCAACACGACTGTTCTCGCGCAGTTGGTCTTAACAGGTCTAAGCAGTCCGTGTATGGAGGCCCTCAATGTGATCACATAAAAGTTTGAAAGCAGCTCGCTCTTATATATGTGTATATTTTTTTTGTTTAATAAGGTAACTCGATCTGGGCGAAAACTGTGGACGACACTCTGGCGGGTATTTGCGTAAACTTCGCTAGTAGCCCCGCAGACCCCAGGAACCTGAGGAACTATGCCTTCTACAGACAGGTCTGATTATATTTCGACTGCTGATGAGCTTTTGAGAACCGAATAACCCAGTGATTAGAGAATCTGATTACGAAACTTAGGTTTCGGGGTTCGATCCCCGGCACATATATTTGTGCTCGTATGAAAAATAGGAATGTTTGTTCGAGTCTGAGGTGTTTAGTAATATATTTAAGTATGGCTGTTGATGTCAAGTGTCTATACTTGGTTTGGATAGGTATTTAACTAAATGTAAACAAAACAATGTCAGTCAGTTAGTGTCTCAAATATTGAAATTCCCTCATTAAGCTATCTAAATATTTACATTTCTGTATTGAAATACAGTAGTCTAGTTTGTATTAGAATTATAGAAAAGTAGAATGTTTAAAATCCTTAAATGCACCAAATCTGGTAGCTGAATTTGTTTACATTTAGTTAAATACCCATCCGAACCAAGTATAGTCTAGATATTCGAAAGGAAATAATTATGTATCTTGCCTGTCTTATTTACGTGTAGATAAGTATATAATTTTTATACATGTATGCATTTATAGTTGTTCTTATAAAAATCCACGAACACAATACTTTTTCTTACCAGGATCCAAACACAAAAGACTTCTTGTATTTCACGGCTAAACTACAAGAGACTCCGAATCTCTGGAAAACTTATAATGTGCCGAAGATATTCGAGGTGAGCCGAAACATTATTGTCTTCATTAAGTATTTATGCAATTTAACCTTATTATTTCTGAAAAATTGTGCTAATATATATAGATGTCCATTTCCATCATTTTTCTTTGAAACGTTCGTATAAGCTTCAGTACCCATCAAGACAGCGTAGGGTAGAGTCGCATCGAAAGATTATAATGATCAATATAGAGCGGTTAACGCCTAAATTATATTTTTATCATAGTACTTTCTTTATGTAATATGATCGTGGGGGTTATAGCATCTCTAGTGTGATATACTTCAAAATCGTGGTTTGACATTTGTCATCTTTGTATATAATAATGTCATAGACACATCGGTCTCACGTGCTGTGCACTCCCCTTTTTTATTAAACATGACTTGTTTTTAGATTAAGATGTTAGCAGTAATCCCTGAACTCCGGCGACTGGGTTTGGCTACTATGCTCGCGGAGAAGTCCAAAGAGTTGGCTCGGGACCAGGGGTACAATGTAGTGCGAATGGATTGCATCAATCCTTACGAGTGAGTCGAATTCTACGATTTTCTATTGCCGGTCCAATGGGAGGATCTCTATCAGCAACCGTCTCCGATCGCCTAAATCACACACACACACACAATCATCACGCCTGTAATCCCAAATGGGGTAGGCAGAGCACACGAAACGTTACCGCTTCGGAGCCACTTTTAGCAATTTTAGGTTAAGTTTGACAAAAACGGTACAATCAATCCCCATAACCCATAAATCACCCAAATCAATTTAATCTAATACTAATAAATGCGAGTTGGTGTGCGTTCTCCTTTACTCTTTCATGCTAAATCGAGTGAATGGATTTGGATGAAATTTGGTAGGTAGATTATAGATTTAGCGCGGTCATAACACAGTGGCTAAATTTTATCCCTATATGGGATCAGAATGTAGGCATCGCAACCCAAAATCTCAACCGCTTAGTCCGGACCGGACCATGGAATTTTGTAGGGGTATGTTGAATAAACGAAAGAATGAAGAAAATCGTTCACGCGACCGCTAATTGTACGCGTGTCTGTGGCATCATAGCTCCCAAATAGATCCATTTCGAGCTGATTTTTGTTAACAGTCGCTTTGTTTAATTTTTAAATTGGTTAGGTTTTATTATAGGTAGATTTCACGATGACGCGTGCCGTGGTTCTTATTACAACGTCATTAATGTCTAATTTAGTCAAAATTACGCCTCTTCGTGGATGGCTCCAAGTATAATGATATTTCTGCTTCTGCCAGTTACAAGATAGCGGAGCGTTGCATGCTCCACTGCGTGTTAAAGTTTCCGCTGCACAAGTTGCGCGGCGCCGCGGCGTCGTTCATCCCGCGAGGCAGCGAGCACAACCGCGTGGCGCGCGTGTACGCCGGCGCCAGCGCCGCGGACGCGCCCGACACCGAGTTGCGGACGCGGGGCAGGCGCGAGTGCGAGAGTCTCTTGGACTAGTCTCTAACACGTTCGGTACTAATAAGGTGCCGATACAATTTAAAACCCGACGCCACACTACGCTTGCACACGGCATCCAACGCGTGTCAGTACTAATCAGTCCCATATTATTTATTAGCAGATAAAAACATGAGTTGGACGACGTGGCGTGGCATTGCATTAATAGTATGTTTCCGCCTTAACACAACGTCTGTGATTAAAAAAATCTTATTCCTATGCCGGTGACGCATGTGTGTCAACAGAATTCGTATACGTATGCCAATGACACCCATTCGTGACTTATAATTTCAGCCGGCATACCGTAGGGATTTAGTGGAACATTGCCGGAGTATATCGTGATATTTAGTACCTAAGTCTGCCGATGGCATGTAAACACGGAATGTTTGAATTAGAACATTGTTTTTGGTGTCCAACGCGTGTAACAGAAGCACGGATGTTAATCTTCTTAATATAGTTTAGTTCTGTTATATGCCGTTAATTTAGATTTGTAAATGATTTATAATATGCACATATACTGATTAATTTATTATATCTATCTAATTTGTTGTGTGTAAACTGAATGTTTTGTCAAATGGTAGTATTTTTGGTGTGCCAGACGGAAACGCATAAGAAAGTCTCTTTTAAAAATAAAAGTGTATTCGTGGTTTTACAAGTCGCATTTTTACAAATTGTATTTCTGTGCACTTTATTGTACCTATGTTCTTTGTGGTTAGAATATCAAATTTGATTTCTTTCATTCAATTTCTTATAAGTATTTAATTTATGTAAGAAAGTTAAAAATAAAGCAATTGTTTTGTAAACTTTAAAGACAATGTATTTCATTCAAATATAAATATAGTTATTATAATAACATTTGAAGAAACTAGATGTTGTGTTCTAATCCAGTAACTTTGTCGCCTGAAAGTATGGGGGCAGTATGCGTCAAATCCGGTAGTTCTGAAATTTTGCAGACTTGTTTATGATGTTGGCCTAATGAATAATCCAAGTTTGTGACCTCGAGCGCCGAACGCAACTTTGTCAAAAATCGAAAAAACCGCGAAAAAATCGATATTTTTTTCAAATTTTGGCGATTATAACCCTAAAGGACTAGTGTTTGAAAAAACTTTCTTAGAACGTTTTAAAGAAGACTAAATTTGCTACAACATGATACTAGAATTGTCTCTGTGGACCCAATAGTTTCTAAGATTAAGCCTTTCAAAGTTTATCATTTTTTCGAACTTCGCAATTTAGGCAACCACAACACCTATAACCTTGACGAGCTGCGGTACCGACTATTCGCTAGGGCTGCGACGAAAACCAGCTTCAATCTAGCCAGGTTACCTCCCACAAGAGACTCTGCTCGATTTCACTCCTTGCGGACATACCATCAGGTAAAAATTTGTCCTTGCATCAGTAATTCACATAACATATCATTCATCATTTTCTATTCTCATGTACAATCTTTTTACAGGTACAGGCGTGGTTGGGAGTCACACTTAACCCTGGGGGTGGCTATATACACACCACAAAGCCTCAATCCCAAAACGATGACCAGAGATGCAGCCCCACAACACCTCTTGCAGATGATTACTTGCGGCTGCACGAAGGGTTGTGGGATCGCGTGCAGCTGCAGGAAGACAGGATTAAAATACTCATCAGTCTGTAAGCACTGCAGCGAGGCCTCTTGTGACAATATACCTGATGTTGCAGTAGTAAAATCCTAGAAGGCGACGATCTGTCCGATGTCGAAATGGAGGATGACTTGACGGCACAAAACGTCGACGATTCATTACCATCCCCTGATGGGGATATGCCATCTCAATACGTCGATCCAGATACGGACGAACCTCAACCGGGACCTTCCAAAAGGGCCAAATTAATTTGATTTTTTGATTTTGAATATTACTCAATTTCCTAACAAATAAAATCATTAACTTCTGTTGTACTTTTCTTTTTTATTTACTTCATTATTCGTAGCTTAGCTTTAACATCATCGTTCACACTCCTCATTATCTTTTTTAACATCCCATCATAAAAGTACAGGGCTTCGATAGTATAATCAGGGTCAAAATTCATTCAGAACGACAGAATCGCAAAAAATTGCGAAGTTCGTAAAAATGATAAACTTTGAAAGGCTTAATCTTGGAAACTATTTGGTCCACAGAGACAATTCTAGTATCATATTGTAGCAAATTTAGTCTTCTTTAAAACGTTCTAAGAAAATTTTTTCAAACACTAGTTCTTTAGTGTTATAATCGCCAAAATTTGAAAAAAATACGTTTTTTTCGCGGTTTTTTCGATTTTTGACAAACTTGCGTTCGGCGCTCGAGGTCACAAACTTGGATTATTCATTAGGACAACATCATATACAAGTGTGCAAAAATTCAGAACTACCGGATTTGACGCATACTGCCGATGTATAAAGTTACTGGACTATTCAATGTTTATGAAAATATTTGCGCCTGTATCATTTTGATAAGCAGGTACTTTTAAACTAAACATAATTTTATAGGCAGATATCACTTAGGTAATCCAGTAAACTGGATCTCTTAAAGCACTAATAGGGAATGTTTCACAATTCGCTAATAAATTCGCGGTACCTATTTCACATAACAGTTCTCATGATGCCGTCTGTTTATCAGGAAAAATAAAACAGCTGGTATTATAAGGGTATTATAGATGTCTGCCACATCTGATTAAAGGCGCGAAACAGGCCCTGAACCTGGCATTTCATTAACTTGAGTATCTTAACAACTACCCCGAGTAAATGAGTGACCTGTCATTAAAAAAAGAATGAGATTTTTTAATTAGTTATTACGCTACTTAATTAAATATTGATCGAATCGTTAACGAGTTCTCAGTTGAGCAGATAAGGCTTAATGATGTTAGCGATGAACCAGTCGGTGGTGAAATGGAGGTGATCCCCAGGAAGCCCAAGAAAGACAAGTTTTCCAGCCTTGTCCATCTTCTGCAAACCAAGCCGGTCCTGGAATATAACAATTATGGCGTTAACAAGTGAAAAATGCATTGCTGATAAATCTATTCTATTCTATTCTATTCATTATTTTAAAAGATATTCGTGTGTTTTGCTTAGTCAGTAATTCTACTAACTCTACACTTAAAATTTGTACTTGTCAGAACGGAAAAATGCACAGTTCCCGAGGGAACAGCGCATGATAACCGAATACCACGCGAGCGCAGCTGCGGGTAAAAGCTAGTTAAATATATAATTTTTTCGGGATAAAAAGTAGCCTATGTCAGTCTCGGGCCCATATCTCTATGCCAAAAATCACGTCGATCCGTCGCTCCGTTACGGCGTGAAAGACGGACAAACACACAAACATACAAACACTTTCGAATTTATAATATTAGTATGGAAGTATGGATTCCTTTATTTTTCCCATAAAATTTTGAGATGAACACATTGTCCGATTCGCAGCTGGCCGGTTTGCTTTTTTTTTTAATCCGTATTTGATAAACCACAATGCGCTTACCTCCAAATAGATCCGCGACTGCTGTAACGTCAATAATTCTTTGCCCTGTCCAGGCGCATAGAAGCCGAACCAAGCCGACTCTCTCGGTTGCACCATGGAGTCATTGTTAAACTTCACCATCACGAAGTGGTCTAGCCGGCTCAGGTTGTCTTTATACGTCTGGTTGATATTGACTTCGTTGTTGATGTCTGCTAGGAGGATGCTGCCATGTTTGTAGTCGTTTTCGTGCAGCGGATCGTGCCAATAAGTCGCTTGTACTAGCGTTTTTTGCACCCAACTGTAATTGAAAAGCGGTTTTGTTATATGGTTGGGTTCTGAATTTGAGAAATGTTCCTAAACTAATGTTATTTGTAGGAAACTTAAACAGGAAGTGCGCCAACATACTTGCAATATGTTACGACACAAAACATCAAGCCACATATCTCGTAAGGTACAGATGGTAGGTATTTCTACTGGTTAATAAAAGTAATTTTGATTTATCTATAGCAGTGGTGGGCAAACTTTCTTCATGGGGCATGGGGGGGGGGGGGAGCAGACAGGAGGGCCAGGATTACACCGTTCTATTCGTATCGTCAGTATCCCTATATACCTACTTAGGTAGGTATTTTTGATGAGTGTATTTTCATGGTAGGTATATTCTTAGTTGCTTGAAACAATAAATAAATAAATAGAAATGGATTTCGGAGTATGTAACGTAACTATCAATTGTTTTGTTATTGTGTTAACTGGAGGAAAATCGAGTGAATTAATGTCAATACAGTAATTAACAAGTCGATAACACAAATCCTGTTGTTTACAAGTTTAACACCCTTATACTCGTACCATTTAAATTGCCGGCAAGCGACCGACTCCCGGCTAGAAAAGTTTCTGAATAGGTAGGTATGGGCGTTATGTGAATGCGTGCGTGCGTGCGTGTGTGCGCGTTTTGTTACGCTAATATATGACTGGACGGATTAGGAATTTGGATTAAATTTGGTTCACAGACACCTAACTGGATCTCCGGAATAACACATAGGTTAATTTTTCCCGATCTTCCCACGGAATCGGGATAAAATCTGGATTTTTCACCGCTAAGTTTACGTAGAGACATGAAATTTACCAAGGATGTTTTTATGCAACGTTAATGAAGATGGCAGTGTATTTTTTTGGGAATTAGGTACGTATCTACGAAAGTTTTAAGCGAGATCGTGGATTTCATTGCAATTCCAATACTAGGTACATTTAAACGTTAGCGCAAGCAAAGTCGCGAGGAAAGGGTAGTTTACTTATAGATAACTAAACAAAAGTGCGTAATTAAAGGTAATTTTAGGTAACATAGCATCTTGTCTGTCTTGTCAGCAGGTACCATAATCATCAGGGCCAGATTTCTGGTCCGGAGGTCTGGAGGCCTTGGGGGTAAGGAGTGGAGGCTTAAAGGAGTGGATAAAATGAATAATTCTACAAATTACTATAGATAAAGGTAAAACAGCGAAAAAAGAGGGGCCCTTTTATGGAGGCCCCGGGGACTGTAGCCCTGAATGCCCTGCCCTAAATCTGGCACTGGGTATCATTAGTTTATCATGGTTGCCTTATGGTACGTAAAATGTTGTTTTTTTCTAATAACCACACAGTTCTACATATTCTCACGTCAGCTTTTGCTTATAGAGTACAGTCACCAGCATTAATATCTGCCACAGCGGAGCGTGTAAAAATATCTGACACGTCCTTCCGGCCCTAGAAATAGAGTCGTATCAGATATTTATGCACGCTTGTTGTGTCAGATATTGGTGCTGGTGACTGTAGTAACTTGTCTTATTATATCACGATAATTCAGAAATCACTTAAAACCAGTCAAGGTTTGTGTGCCGATCAAGTATCAATGCTTACTTTTACTAACACAAGACATTTCGAGTAAATATGAGGTTTCTGAGTAAATATTGTTCTTTAACTTCAACTTAACACTTGCTACGTAACTGCATAAAAGTTCAACAAGGATGTCTTTGGTGCCTGACATCATAACCATAATAATCATTCTAGATTACTAGTAAAATTTTAAATAATTATCTCGTGGTGTGGTAATTATTCAGCCAAATATTGCGCAAATTGCATTCTATGACTTCTGACTATACCATAAGGAAAACAATAGTGAGCTTCGTACCTACATATTAATACATGTTATGTTGTGTTTCGTAAGAAAAGGACATTCAACTTTGTAAAGAAAATATTATTGACTTTTGAACCACATTGTGTTCTGCAAAGAGTTGAACTTTTTGAACATGTCCTTTATTTAAGCCGTTGTTATTGTTAGACAAAGATAATGTCATTTTATATTAATTATAATGTAATGAAGCAATGTACCTACAATATTTTTTTGCCTGCCTGCATAAATGAAAATTGCGCACTCTAAAGCAGATGCGGTATAAATGTCGGCAGCCGATCGTAAAATCCGCCAGATCACGAAATTCTTAGGCATATCATGAAATGGCAGCATTGATGTGCCGAAAAGTTGGCTAGGCATATCACGATGTGCCTGAGAAACAATACGGCAGATCGATTAGAGCAACGCATTCGTTGACGATATTCCTAGCTCTATACCGGGCACATCGTGATATTCCGAAAAAAAGAAAAATGTAGGTAGGTATGACGAGCGAAGCTAGGAGTGGTAAGTATTAATTGTGACCACAACGCACCAGTGAGCGAAGCGAGCGTGCCGCGGCAACGACCGGCGAAGAGCCTGAACTAATAGTCTAATATGTTGGCGTTTCATGATATGCCTAGGAATTTTATGATTCGCCTAAACGTCACTCTCTAGGCAAATTGTTAAACGTTGAGTTTTGAACGATAGGCGGATGTCATCATCATCAGCCCATAGCAGTTCACATACATGCTGGACATAGGCCTCCCCAAAGAGCGCCATTGTGCCCTGTCCTCGGCTTGACGCATCCAGCTTCTACCATCAGCCTTTCGCAAATCGTCACTTCACCTGGCCGGTGGGGTGTATGGCATATCCAATTCATGAAATGGCGCCATTTCACGATAGGTCTAGGAATTTCGTGATTTTCCGGATTTTACGATCGGCTGATGGCATAGACATTACTAAAAGTTTTTTAAAAGTTTTATATCGGAATTTAAAAAGATAAAAAAAAAGATAAAAGATAATTTAATGTTCAACATGAGTTTGAATACATATAGATGGCATAGATGGGATGGGGGATGGATGGTTTAGATTCAAGAATAGCCACACAACAGACTACTCACAACCACACCTTTAATGCCTTAAGGTGGTGGTTCCCGCCGCGACAGAGACAAGTTACCGAGACAGGAGACCGCGACCGGAGACCACGACCGTCACTTGACGCTAGGCAGTGTTAAAGCGAGACAAACAGGAGACAGAGACGCGTGACGCGAGATTTCTAACGTCAAATGACGGTCGCGGTCTCTTCTGTCGCGGCGCGTACCGCCACCTTTACTATGTACCTACAGTGATTAAATGGAAACACTTTCGAGTCAGGCACAATTGAAACATCCTGATAAACAGTTACAGTTCAGTCAAACTTGCCCAATCTGCTTATATTGATTGTTGACATATTGATTATAGATACGAGATTTTTTCTAAGTAGTGACGATACCTATGTATCATAAGATATATTATACCGATCTAGCCTTACAAGAGCTATACACATAATAATATTGTTTTAGATGCGTTAGGTCAGCTTATTTATACTTAAAGCGTGCTGCGAATTTTAATTAAACATAACAATGGAAAAATACGTCTCTGCTATTATGATCATATATATTTTTAATTAGGTGTGGTTTTTGTAAGGTGTGAGGTGGTTCTGATAGTATCTGAAGTTTACCTTTGGAAAACTTTTCTAAAAATTATCTACCTAAGTATATTAAATTGAGTTCTTTGAAACTTAAACCTATGAGTCGGGATATAATTTTGCAATGGTAAGTTTGTAGTTTCGAACTCTATGGGGTGCAGTAAGGGTAGCCAGCGCTAGTGTCGCCTACTAAACTACCAGCTGCCTACCATGGAATTTTGGCCAATGAGGGTTTTCACAGAGGCGAAATATCTATAGATGGCGTAAGTATCGTGAGGTCCATTTGACATTAAAGTTTGCTTGCGATTGGCTCATTTAGTTTTTTAACCAATCACGAGCAAACGTCAAACAGGCCTTACGATACTAACGCCATCTAGCGTTATTTCGCCTCTGTGAAAACCCTCATTGCACGCCAATGTTTGCACTATTGTGCTACTTTCGGCACACGTAATGTATTCACGTAATATATCATTTACTGCATACCTAAGTACTCTCGGCAGATATAAATATATGTACTTAATAAATATCTATATAGAAAAATCATATGCGTACATTGCTATGTTTAGTTTGAACTAAATACAAGATCGTCGAACCCACAACCTTTTGACCCGCTTGCGGTTACTCGATTACCGAACACAGCAAAAACAATTGAAAACTGATTTTAAGAGCTCATTTACATGTTAGCGTCATCCAAATTTAGACCTTACGGTATCGAATACATTGTCTAAAATACATGTGCCATTGTCATTGTAAATAAGTTACTTGAACTTTGTAGATTATTTTTTTAGTGATAACACCAGTATGTTTTTACATTTTTATGCTCTTTCGAAGTTTAAGGGGCATTTTCACCATCCATTGATTAATTTTATTTGACATTTATTTTATTCGTCAGATTAATTTAATCAATGGATGGTGAAACAGGGGTACATCTGTTTGTTTGAAAAAAAAAGAACAAGTATAAATAAGCCCTAGTTAAGTACATATAATTTGTAGGGCTCACAATGTACTTTACGCAGCAGTAAATAAATTTTACACCAGAGAAAAATTCAAGTTGACTACTCGATATTTTTTGTTTTTATAAAAAAAACATGGGTTCTTTTTTATGAGAAATACGTATGTATGTAGTTACTTTGTTGCAACTAATTACGTCTTTCTCCTTATGTCTTACTATTGTGTAGGTAAAGTGTAGTATGTACTTAGTTTAGTTTTGTTAGTTACGAGTATGCGCGATGTAACTGAGAAAATAGTATTAATAAATAAATAAATGGCACACTTGACACCAATTAACCAAGTGGTATCAGTAGTAGTGTTTGCTTTTCCTGTATATTAGTTCCATTCATTAAACAGATTAGTTAGGACTTTGCAGAGACTGAGCTGTCTAATAAGGCATTATGTGTTTTGTTGCATAAGAACATAACAAGATTACAATCAAACCCTCGCAAGTATAGGCAGTCTTAGTAGACAAGTAGTGCTGGCTTAAGGCACTGCGGGTACCTTGGACACCAATGCTTATGGCACCCCATTATTAATGTGTATGTTATTGACCGTTAATTACTGGCCACTTTTCAATAACTGGCCACCTTATGCTTAATAAAAGTTAATTCTATTTGTAAGTGATCAGAATTAATTTTAGGTGGGCAGTAATGGACACCTTATATTAAAAATAAACTCTGTTTATAGGTGACTATATAGAATTCATTTTTAATGTAAGGTGACTAGTTATTGAATGGTAGCCGCGCCAGTACTTAATTGATGATTTTCCCTAATTATTTTCGTGTAATGAACATATCGTCGGGAATAGTTCAAATCCTCGTTATTACTAGAATTAGATGATTCGGGGTATCTGACAAAATTAGTACAGCTTATGTACAAGTACATGAAGTGAGGTAAAATATGTATTTGATACTGTACCTGTGATAAGCGGCATAATTGAGCATCTCTCTGATATAGTCACAAGTCTCGGAGGTTAAGGCCATGCAATGTGGGATCCCATACACTCCTTGATGCTGGCCCCCGAGCGAGATGAAGTTTTTGACTGGTGGTATTTTGTGACCACACCGTTCAATCACACCTCGTCTGGAACATAAAGACACTTTGTTTTTATCATTATTTAAAACATTGCTTCTGAACCTGTAGGTACCTCTAAAGGGGTAAAACTGTGGTTTGTGAGGAATAATAAGCAAAATTAAATCAGAGATTGCGGGTACAGACAACATGACTATTAAAAATCACCCTGCTCTTGTTGTACAGGATAAATCAACCAATCAATAAATCATTTATTTATTTGTAAAACATACATATTGCAGACAAAGGTGTTACAGATTAAATGTAATTACATGACAACTATGCCTATATAGTTTTCAGGGGTAGGTAAATCATGTTCAATCAGTTTCATGAACAGATTACTAGCCCTTGCCCGCGGCTCCGCCCGCGTGATATTCGGTTATCGCGCGCTGTTCCCTCAGGAACTGTGCATTTTTCCAGGATAAAAAGTAGCCTATGTCACTCTTGGGACATCACGAAGATCCGGCGCTCAGTTACGGCGTGAAAGCGTAACAAACAAACTCACTTTCCCCTTTGTAAATAGTAAGGATAGTCTGTTTGACAAACCCTTAAATAAGTAGAGATTTCACTAAGGGCTGCCAATTTATGGTCCGATTTTTACATATAAATATTTTTTTACTGTAATATTTGTGATCAATTGAAGTCTGAAGATTGTGCAGAACTAGGGATTTCATTATCCATGAGACCTTTGGTACTAGCCCGTTGTACCATGGAGTACTCCATGGGAAAAAAAATGTAGTTTGATTAGTGGCGGACTTAGGTTGTTCGGAACCCATGGTGACAAAGATGATTGAATTCCATCTAGTCTTAAAAGTTAATGTAAATACTAAACATATTTTAGCCATGTCCAGGATTTGATAAAGAGTATTCATGGACATTTGGAAGCCCCCCGGGACTGGAGGCCTAGGGCGGCCTTTTAACACCTCTGTTAGTCCACCTCTGTGTTTTATAATATTTTTATCCATCTCTGTTTTGTCACCTAATTAGTTTTAAGTATTATTAATTATAAATATGTATGTTAATCTGTAAGTTATTTATTGTATGGGCCAAGTTGCCCGAAATAAATGAATTTATAATAATTATTATTTTTTATTAATAGCCTTCCAATAGTAATTGAATGATACTCACAGGAACTGACTTCCTTGCGAAAATCCAATGGCATTAAATCCATTTTGTAATTCAGGGTCCGCTGCAAGTTCTTTACAAACATATTCAATTTGTTTGTTTGGGTTCATGAAGTAGCCACTTTCAAAGTCTTCAATAGTGCTATTGCCAATCCTCAAGGAATTTACATATACGCCAGGGATTTCTTTTTTCAAGAAAAATTTAAATCCAGCTAGACTGTACAGTAAACAGCATGTGTCACCTGTTAAAAAAAATTAAGTGTTTGAAAAAAGTTGAACTCTATATACCTAGGTACCTATGTTTTCTGCAGTGCATACTATACTATGTGTCAGTGTCGAATAAAATAATATTTCTTACATCAAAGAAACATCTACAATGTTTTAGTTTTACTTATATATAAAGTACCTATTTAATAACACTAAAACTAAACTCTTACAATACTAGCATATTATATCTGACATAATAGTGAACTGACATTATAATAGTAATAATTTGCAATTATAATAATCTAATAAATGAAAATAATAAATTATAATAACAAAGAAGAAGAAATGATAGAGTTATTGTATTGTAATAATGAGAAAATAGCATTAAGAAACTGAGATATTACTTAGTACCTATTTCTTATAATTATAAATGATTTTAATATTGCATGCCCAATTAAGGTAGAACGTAAGAGCAATTTGTAACACTAAGACCTTTTGTATTAACTATGTTCTGGCAATAAACATATCTATTTGAATTTGAATTTCTACGTTTATCACTTTCCCTTAAAAAGATATGATAGTAGCTACTTACATAAATAACAATCATTAAACTCGGCAAATAAATGTTATGTTGGAAAATAAACAAAATGTAAAGAGATATCATACCCATTCCATGCCACAATACTATGGGTGTCGGTTTGGTATCAGCGGGGTCAATTATTGTTTTAATAATAAACAAACAACAAATTAATAGCCTCATTGTTATCCAAGCTCGGACACCACCAATTTAAACTGACAGACAATCTATGTAATTACACTAAAAAATTGTTAGAAAGAAAATTAAGTAACGGATCGCAGAAACAAAAGTAATTCACAGTAAACAAAAGACCATCGTCTTCTATATTTAAATTATTTAGTGAAAAAAAAACACAGTTGACAGTTTGTTGACCACTGACATGACAGCACAGCTGAACGCCGGCCGAACTTAAATTGAATTGTGCGCCAGCCAGTGCGCGCGCATAACTTCATTCAAAATTATGACAGTGTTGCCATTATCAATACGCATTATTTTGATCTTGTCTTGTTCTTGATTTGTTTTCATTCTTTTTTTAATTACTCAAAATATTTTCTAACAAATTAAAGTGTTTCTTATTAGTCTGTGAAATGTAATTATAGTTGAGAGGTGTACATGCGAAGAGATGGCGCATTTGGGTTTGCTGGCATGGTAGCAAGGAGATCTATGTTTGATCATTGTTGCTATTTGTTTTAGAGTAGGCGTTTCAAAGATTACTGGTTGTATTTTTAGAAGCTAATCTAATCACATGAATTTTATTAACGCTAGAAAGTATACTTCAGACTTGAGACTACTTAAACACGTACCTAGCGTAATCACTAGTTTTAATATAACTATCAACAATATAATATACACCAAGTACTTATTAATTTTACTAGGTACTTATGGTCTGTCCCATAATTCGAGATAATAAAATGACAGTGTGAAATGTCAAACGTAAATATAATGTGGCCAGCATAAAACGAACAGTGCGGCTCCGTGATTCCGGTTTCGTAAATAACCGATAAAAATGTATATTTTACGATAGCAAAAATAACATTAAAGTATTCAATATACTACTTCCTATTTTAAAAATATAAAATCTAAGCACTGATAGAGTTAAAGAAGGGCAGAGAGGCTTACCAACATGTAGTGTGGAGACGGAAGTGAAGACAATGATGCAATGGTTAATGGAAATGAACACACGAATTTAGAATGATGTACGTGAACACTTAGCACTGTTATTTTATTATTTAGTATGATATTTGGCACCATGAGACGTATAGTTGTTCAGTTTTTTATAGCGAGTGACATGACATGATATAAACAGTTGGTAGCCTAGTAACGCCCATAGACTTTTTAACTAGTGCTATACAACCTTAACAAGCACAGGTACAAAACAGGTAAAATACAGTGTTCATCACTTAGTGCCAACGTAAAAAAATATAATACAGAGAGGCTACTACAAAACTAGAAAAACGAAGTCCGTATGGCAGCGTCCCTTTTACTCGAGTATTGAATGAGAAAAGCGTCAGCGGGACGGCAACATACGAAGTTCGAAGTTGGAGGCCTACCGACAGCTCGTCTCCCGGTCCGCGGACGCCATTCGAGAACCTTCTGACCCCATCGGCCATCAGTCCTGCGTGCAATATGCCTCGCCCACTGCCACTTCAGTTTCGCAATTCTTCGGGCTATGTCAGTAACCTTAGTTCTACTGCGGATATCATCATTTCGGGGTTGTACGTTGATTTGGAGACATTTTGATAGAATTTCGTTTAACAGATATTTTTTCTCATTGTTTGAACTACGACATTTGAATATTGAAAATAATTAGCAAAACCGAATTGGGCAAGATATAGGTTTCACTTACAGTTTGTTCTGGCTCTTTTCCTCAGTCCTTGGGACACATTTAAGACACAATCACAGCACTTTCAGAGTTTTTATGAATAATTTAAAAGAGCGCGCGCCGGCCGGCATTCATTTCGAGCTGTCAATTTTGCGCAACTGACTGGTGGCGCCGCCGTGCGGGAGAAAGCGGAATGTTCATTCAGCCAGTATGTTTTTGATATGTGCAGGAGGTTTTAATGCACATATTACTAATTATATCTGCCCAATGTAACGTACATAAACCCCCCACCGGGAATCTACCCCAGATTCCCCAGTTTACAAACAAAACCAGGGATGGTATTGAATAAGGTAAGTGGACTGTATAGTGTAAGTATTTGTTGACTTAGTGAACTAAACACGTGTAGCTGTAAATTGAGTAAAATAAATGACTTATTTCGAACCTAAAATTGTCATAAACTTGACACCTTCTTGCGTCAAATTCATGCAAAGAAACAAAGGAAAATAAAAATTATGCTGAATCTAATTCCATTGGAAGTGGTCTAAGCTTTACAACGGGTCGCGTGTATTCGCCATTCTGGATTTTTACTTTTACCACCCGTACAACTCCATCAGCTCCTGGATAAAGTTCCGTCACATGACCGAGATGCCATTGAAGCGGAGGAGCGTCAGCATGCATAAGAACGAGTTCATCAACTTGAATATTACGACAATTCCTATGCCATTTTTGTCGCTGCTGCAGCGTGTGCAAATAATCGTTTAATTGCAATGTACGCGGACCGATATGTAAATAAATTTTATGAAAATAGTCGATAAGAATTTTTGTAAAGTTGCACTTTTTAGGAAGCAATAATGGATACTTCTTTTGATACGGTAGTTCGGCGAAAGACAACCTACCCCCCACCCTGAGAAAACCGAGGGGGTCGACATAAGGTGCTAACCTTTTAAGTGAAGAACTACAGCTGTAACCATTGGAAATTGCTTGGATATCAGCTGCAAAATGCTCTCGCTGAACGGATTTAATGAGCACATCGTGTGCGTTCTTTAAATCTGATAGAGACGAAGGACCTGTGTTCCTATTAGACTTCGTCGATCTACAATTGTTAATAAATTGAAAACAACGAGCTAAGACATTTTGAAGTTTGCTAAAACTCGAATATTTTTCAGTTAAATTATAAACAAGATTTGAGTCACGTGTTGTATTTTGCACGCTAGTTTGAGCCAAAGTCGCGCATGGAATTTTGAGTTCTGGCACATTTGCCGATTTAAATTGATCAATTGATTTTACTGGCCAATTCTCTCTTGGTGCGTCTAGCCAGCTCGGTCCTCCGAGCCACTCCGCTGTCGATAACAGCACGGAAGGTAGCGCTCCGCGCGAGCACACGTCAGCGGGGTTGGACGCGCCGCTCACGTGAAACCAACAATCGCTTTGCACGGTCTCCAAAATTTTGGAAACACGCGAAGCCACAAAGGTTTTGAGGTTGTAACTGGGTGTATTCAACCAACTCAGCACCACAGAGGAATCGGTAAACAAGAGTATTTCATGAACAGGAATTCGTTCAGACAATATTGACTTCGTATATTTGACTAACTTGACTAACAAATGCGCAGCCATTAGCTCGAGACGTGGAATGGTCACTGTCTTCAAGGGTGCAACCTTGGATTTGCAATGACCAGACTGACCTTCGAATCACCTTGATTGTTAAAACTACGCAAATAGATGACCGCAGCTATTCCTTGAACTGAAGCATCGCAGAATCCTAGTATCTGGTAGTAGCTGTGCTGTTTGACAGTAACCTGGCGCTCGTGGCTAAAATTCGACAACAGCGGGAGCTCTGACATGTAGGTGAGCCACTCCTTTTCTAGTTCCGGAGGCAGCCGCTCATCCCAACCCAGCTGTTGGAGCCAGAGTTTCTGCATGAAGCATTTCGCGTAGAATATGCAAGGAGCCACGAAACCTAAGGGATCATACTGACGACCTATCTGTGACAAGACACTACGCTTGGTGATCGCCTGTGAAGCTGGAAGTGGATGGAATACGAAGGAAAACACATCTTCGGCGGGTCGCCACTGCAGACCTAAAACTTTTATGGATAGGTCCTTGTCATCCTCGAATGCAATGGGCGTTTCGCGGTGATCAGCTGGAACCTGAGCCAGTACCTGGGGACAGTTGCTGGCCCACTTACGAAGCAGAAATCCTCCTCCACTCAGCAACTCTAACAGTTCATCCTGTAGCCTAGCTGCTTCATCATAGCTGCTCACTGACCACAGAAGGTCATCGACGAAGAAACCCTTTTTTAGAACCTTGCTCGCTAAAGGATACTTCTCGCAGTCGTCGTCAGCCAGTTGATGCAGGACTCGGATCGCTAGGTACGGACTGCTAGCAACGCCGTATGTGATCGTGTTTAACTCATACACCTTTAAAGGTTGATCAGGTTGAAACCTCCACAAGATGTGTTGGTAATTGCGTTGAGATTTTTCGATCAAGGTCATTCGAAACATTTTACAAATGTCACTTGACAAGCAAATTTCATGTATACGAAAATTTATTAAAATCTCATTAATATCTGCTTGAAGCTTAGGACCGGCGTAAACGACTGAATTTAAAGAATTATTATTTGTCGTTTTGCATGAGGCGTCAAAAACTACTCGGAGTTTTGTCGTGGTACTTGACGGTCGGAGAATACAAAAGTGAGGAATTATGTACTTAGAATCCACAGTACCAAAATCACCTACGCAAGTCATGTGACCAAGGCTTTCATATTCGGACATGAATTTATTATATTCTTCCTTAAGTTCCGGAAGACGATTCAGCTTTGTTTCTAAATTGTTGAAACGACGTAACGCTTGTGGAGTCGAATCGCCGAGATCAAAACTGGGTTTGAACGGGTACTTCACTGTATAACGTCCCGTAGTATCGCGACTGTGTTCGTTTTGGAACAATTGTTCGACATACAAATCTTCTGGTTTTTTAGTGACGTCATACGGCACGTTTTCAGTCTCCCAGAAAGAGTTCATGATTTTATCGATACTACTAGTTTTATTAGCAGAGAACAAGTTGAGCGAGGCTGTATTTGACTCACAATCGTCACTCAGTACTGTCTGACCAGTAATGACATATCCGAATATGGAATGCATCGCGACGGGCAAACCCGGGTCACGTGGTAGTATATTTTGACCGTCATAAATGTAGGGAAATAAGTCACCTGCGATCAACAAGTCAACTGGAGCCGCCGAAAAGTAGTTCGGGTCAGCTAACTCGAGATTTTTGAAATTATTGATAACTTTGTTTGACAAGGTTACTGTAGGTAAGTTGCTAGTTATATTACTTACGACAACAGTATCAGTGCTAAGCACCGGACCAGATGAGTTTCGTGGTTTAATTGAACATGTAACCAGACCGAAATCTTGCACTGGCGCACCTCCCAGACCCATGGGTTCAAACTGACACTTGCGTCGAGACAAACCCAGGCGCTGGGCACACTCTTTTGTCATATAACCGGACATGGCACCGCTGTCAATGACTGCACGTACGGCGTGGTAAGTTCCCCATCGATCTGCGACGTGCACCATGGCAGTGCCTAACAGCACGGTTGAATTTGACGAACAAGTCAAGCCGACGTTTGGCATTGACCTTTGACTTTGATTTTGACTATTTGAAACGTTTTGAATACTTGAAATGTTTTGACCACTTGAAATGTTTTGACTACTTGAATCGTTTTGATTCATTGACGAATTTTGAACAGTTGGAACTGTATCTAAGTGAATACTGTGATGGTGCGGTTGTTTACACAGCACACAACGCACTTTTGACGTACACTCGGACAACGAATGCTGACGAAAGCAATTTTCGCATAATTGAAGCTGTTTCACTTTGTCAAGACGCTGCACCGGTGTTAAATCAAAAAACTCGAAACATCGATAAGTTGAATGCGGTTTGTCGCAAAATAGACATCTATTTGATCGTTCGCTATTATTCTTACTCACAGCTGACAAGCACGGCTTTTGGAACTGCTTCGGTGCACTACTGTAATTAGCAGCATTATTATTATTTGTTCGAACAAAATTCGGCTTTGCAGAGGTGTTAGGAACACTCTTAGGCGTAAACTGAATTTTTGATGTACTAATTTTAACCTCAGACATTTCCAAAACACGCGCCTGTTTCTCCACGAAATTAATCAGCTGTTCGTAAGTAGGTATATCGGTTTGATCTACAGATTGTTCGAATTCGCGCCTAGTGACGGGGTCTAAATTTCGCAATCCCATATAAAACAGTATGAAACTCGATAGGTTACTGATTTTCAAAAGTTTCAATGCTTTAACACACTCTTGATACGTTTGTAAAAATGTGTTTAGACCAGTAGCCGACTCAGTTGACAAAGGCTTAAATTGAAACAGCCGATCTAAATAGCTCGTAGCTAAGGCACGAGTGTTCTCAAATTTTTTGACTAGCAAAGCCCATACTATCGGATAATTATCGGCCGTCACTGGCATCCCTTTGACCACAGTCAATGCCGAACCGCTGACTGCGGAGAGCAGGTAATAAAACTTCTCAATGTTCGTAATATCATTGTTGTTATGAATTAAACTCGTAAACGTGTCATAGAATGTTTGCCAGTTTTCTAATTTGCTATCGAAATGGAACAATTCTAGTTTAGGCAGCCGCGGCTTAGCCGACCGCGAGTCTGGCCCGGCAGCGCCCGGGCCGCGGCCCGCGGAGCGCGACGAAGGTCCGCTACCGCTGCCGTCACACGATTGCCAAGTGTCGCTATTAGCCTCCGCTACACTCAGAATACGGAAATACATGTCGTCAAAGGTTTGAATTTCCTGATAATTTGGTTTAAATTTCGGGTTTTGTTTCTTATTGTAAGAATTTAACTCGAATATGCATTGTTCGAAACATTCCCGAGTCGAATGAAGTTCTTTGAGTCGCAAATTAAATTCGGTTAAACGCTCTGGTGGAGTTGATTTGGATAGTTCAAATAACGTTTGACATCGTATAAAAAGCAGTTCTTTTTTGTTAATAAGTTGTTCGACATCGAATTCTTTTTCGTCCATTTCGAATTAAAAAACAAAAGACGCGCGCGACGCGTTGCAAAGAACGAAAATTGAAAACGTTTATTTTATACTTTTATACGTATTATTCTAGGTAAATAACTTAGATTAGAAATAAGCCTGTTACCTTAAAACTGCGTGAAATGTGTGTTTTATGTGTATGAATGTGTATTTAGTTTGCAAACTGAGGATGCGGTTCGATTGACCAAAATGTTTGAACTACGACATTTGAATATTGAAAATAATTAGCAAAACCGAATTGGGCAAGATATAGGTTTCACTTACAGTTTGTTCTGGCTCTTTTCCTCAGTCCTTGGGACACATTTAAGACACAATCACAGCACTTTCAGAGTTTTTATGAATAATTTAAAAGAGCGCGCGCCGGCCGGCATTCATTTCGAGCTGTCAATTTTGCGCAACTGACTGGTGGCGCCGCCGTGCGGGAGAAAGCGGAATGTTCATTCAGCCAGTATGTTTTTGATATGTGCAGGAGGTTTTAATGCACATATTACTAATTATATCTGCCCAATGTAACGTACACTCATAATTGTCGTTTCATAGAATAATCAATACGCAGAAAATTTATTTTGAAGAAATTTAAACCATTGTTTTTTGTTAGAAATATAATTTTTTATTTAGATATTCATATCATAGAATAAGAAATCAAATATTCATTATTCTCATATTATTTAGTTAATGTAAAAATTACTATCAAGAAAAACATGAAATTCGTTTTCTGATGTGGTCTCAGTTCTAACCTAACCTAAACTACATTTCTAGTACATAACGAGTCGTTTCGGAGGGGGTCGCTGCAGGTCTACTACGGAACTCGAAGTTCGTGTCGTGCGGTCTCTCACACTTATACTATTTAATACGAGAGCGAGAGGGACCGCATGACACGAATAAATGGATATATGAATGAATGAAATGGAAATAATTCTACAATTTGATAAGTTTGATAAAAAAATAAATGAGATTATAAAATTCATTGAATAGTTTTTCTATTAAATATGTTCCATTCAAGTTAATAGTCGTTAAAACAATAATATTCCAAGTAAACATACGAAGAGCAAATATTATATGAAATATTTTCTGCGAAACGAAATTCTACGAAAATTCTCTCTGTAAAAGAAGGGAACACCTATTAAGTGTATTTTCAGCTTCTTATGGCAATGATCTTACTTAGAATTTAATTGAAACTTAAACATCAACATTTATAAAAAGTCGAAATATCTCCAAAACTGTCGCATTTTTATTAGACCTATTTTGCCTTTTCTAGAATGTCCTAAGTGTCCTACATGTTATTACATCACGGATCCGTTCATATCTTAATATTTTATGCCATACATATATTGGTACACAGGTACCTAGAAAATGTTTCGGTGATTACCGGTTGCGGCACATCACTATTTATGAGACGCAAAAAACAGGTAACACATGAAACGTCATTTTATTATCTAGAATTATGGGACAGACCATAGGTACTTACCTTACTGGTGTGCCTTGATATATTATGATTGTTTTTAATCTCGGTTTCATCATCTGTCAGCTGTCGGAAGATGTCCACTGCTGAACAACTCGCCATTTGCATCAGTTGCATCCACCGGTTTTCTGCAACTCTCACGATGTCATCAGTCCACTTGGAGGGAGGCCTACCAACGCTTCGTCTTCCGGTCTAATCGGTTTATTAGAGACTAGCTTATGCCCGTGACTTTGTCTGGGCGGACCTAGGTTATCGTGCGGTGGCGCCCTCTACCGGAATAAAAAGTATCCTATGTTGATCCTTGGGGCTTAAACTATCTCTATACCTACCAAATTTCATCAAAATCGGTCTAGCGGTTTCGACGTGAAAGCGTAACAGACAGATAGATAGAGTTACTTTCGCATTCATAATATTATATAGTAGGCATTAATTCGCCTTTGTAACTACTACTTTCTTTTATTCATAGGTATTCTAAATTTTTATGTGCGTTATAAACTTTCATACCTATTAGGTACCTATAATTCACAAATGCCGAGGTTTGTATTGTGTTCTAATTTGTATACCTACCTAAATCATTATTGCACCTAACAAGAGATAGAGATGTACAAAGGTGGCCTTATCCCTACAAAGGATCTCTTCCAGTTGATTTTGCTTGTTTTGTTAACCTTGTTTGCTTTTAAAGTAAGTACCTACAGTCAGTTGCAAAAAAAGGATAGGTACAACCTGTAGCGCCAGTAAAAAAACTCTACTTTTTCTCTGCTTTACTTCCTCCGTTATACTTCTACTGTAAGGTACACTATATCATCATCATCAACAAATATGTATAAGTAGGCACAATAATTCTACAGACGGAGCCAAGAATTCCGTTTTGAGATTTCGGAAATTATTTCAATAAGTTTTCATTTCATTTCAAAAATTGTACATCACATAGTTAAATTAATCCCCACAACGATAATATTTTTTATTCTTCTGTAATATCTTTAAAAACCTAAGTGGCTCTTAAGACATTATCTGTAGTGTTATAGTTGCCAATTACACCGAATAACAGCTCTTATACAGCTTTTTTTTCTTATTCAGCTTCTATACAGCTCTTATAACGCTTAAAGCTGTATAATTTGGGCCCTTTTTGCACTTAAGTATATGTATAATCTGTATAAGCGCTTATGCAGCCTAATTAAACAGCATAAAGTATAAACATGAACCTAAATACAGCTTCTATACAAAGCTTGTAATGCTACTTGGGATTTGGCAGAACTCTTACAATTGATTTGTACACTTTATGAAGTTATCGCGTTGTTGTCATCGTATCAAAGTTCACAGTAAGTACGGTCTTCAAGGAAAAAATAAAAGCAGTTACTTTATTTTTGTAATCAATTTACTAGTTAGTTACTTTAGCAATAAAAATTGCATTTATAAACTTAGGTAACATTCTTTCTCATTTGATCAACATTGTGAGGACTTTCAGATCAGACTATTGTAGACATTTTCTAGTAAGTAGTTGAAATCGGAATTAAAATTAATTAGATATCTACCTGTTGGTATAATATTACTTGTATTCTGTGCCTGTTATAGTACCTATCTATCGTAGGTATAGCTCAAGTGCCGTGCCGTCTTGTAGGTACAATCGAACCATATTTATTTATAACTAGTACGGGGAGTAAAGGACATCATTAATACTCGAAGTAAAAACCTACAACATATTATGTACCTACCCACCTTTAGACTTAAGTAAAAATGTACTTACTGTGCGTGATTGTTAATTATTTTGTTGTTGTTGGTAAAATAAAGATTTATTATTATTATTATTATTATTATATTTTTCATAGCTTTATAGATAAACGAGCACATAAATGTTATAACCTCCTAACGCCCAGAGACCTAAAGGACTTATTGTAATTTTAAGTCAAACTCTATCATAAATGACAAAGTTTGATGTTCATAAATCAAAAAATTGACTTGAGCGTTAGGAGGATAACAACTTTCTTGTCAGGTATTGGCGATAATCCTTAACGTTTATTAGGTATGAAAAAGTCCCAAGGTGGATCAAGATTCAATAGATGTACATAATTACAGGTAGGTACCTAATACAATAAAACAAAAACAATAAATTAACACCTAATCGTGTGTTTATTTGTCAGCTGAATGTTAAATAAAAATAATTAGGTATGATTTTAACGACCAAGACTGCCAATACATCTGACAAACTCCAATCTGCTAAGTTACAAGGTAAAGTACCGACATAAATATGTAACCTACTGAAGTATTAATTTCCCAATAAATATCGACATAATTATCAGGAAAAAAAAAACAATAAGTCAAGTCAAGGCACTGATTTAAAATGCTTGATTACTCACGACCTCGTCTGTTAGTTATAATCAAAGTTCCGGGACGTACCTAATCATCAATGTTTTTTGTCAGACAGTTTAAAATTTTATATCAATGGAATAAAATAATCTATCTATCAGTCCTGCTTAATGCTAATATGGCTAAACTTAGCTAAGTATTTTTCAAATCAACACAACACATCTATACAGGGCGTCCCACGGCGATGCCACATGGAGGGAAAGTACCTTAAATATCATAGATAGGATGTTTTGCTGAAAGAAGGCTTTATTTTATTTTTAAAAGTTAGTAAAACTGCATTCAAAGATTTTTGAATAATTACATGGTTTGACTGGGAATCGAACCCGCTCCACTAGAAAAAAAAACACCCTGTAGTTTTCTCATACCGATCGAAAGGGTTTATTATAAGGATTATTTTTTGCTAAATAACCTAGTGCCGGAAATAAACGGAACACCATAAATTTTAACATTATAAATATCCACCACAAAATGATCAAAAAATCGACAGGAAGTGAAATAGTCAAAAGAGTGCGTCTTTGTATTGAACAGAATGGAACTCATTTTGAGCATTTGATAAATTGATTTTTTTTATTTATAATGTTAAAATTTATGGTGTTCCGTTTATTTCCGGCACTAGGTTATTTAGCAAAAAATAATCCTTATAATAAACCCTTTCGATCGGTATGAGAAAACTACAGGGTGTTTTTTTTTCTAGTGGAGCGGGTTCGATTCCCAGTCAAACCATGTAATTATTCAAAAATCTTTGAATGCAGTTTTACTAACTTTTAAAAATAAAATAAAGCCTTCTTTCAGCAAAACATCCTATCTATGATATTTAAGGTACTTTCCCTCCATGTGGCATCGCCGTGGGACGCCCTGTATATATTATATAAGTAGGAAGGTACACCATTATTTTTGGCTTGCAAGCATGCTTATATGAGATTAACTCAAGTGTTATTGAAAAAGTATAAATAAAACATAGATTCGAATTACAATGGTTATTCAACAAAAATATTCAAATACATTTTATAATATTAGAAATAGCACAAAAGCAACATTTTAAGTTAACACGAGTACTAGTAAAGAAACTCCTGGCAATTCAAAACATAACTAAACCGGATTGAGAATATTACAAAACAATATAATGTAGGTATTAAATATTTTCCAATCAGCCATGAATTTTTATTTCACAAATTCAGCATTAAACACTGAAACATGATAAAACAATATTAGTTATCTGGCCAGTTTTAATAACAATAATGTTGTGTGTTCCCATATCAATTTTATTAACATTTCAATAAAATGATATCATCACGTATAACCTAAATCACATTCAGTACTTATTAGGTATTCTCTCCGAATAACTATCTTAACAACTTTACCTTACGAATACTACATTATTCTACCTCATCACAGTCTCAAGAAGGAAATCACAAAAGTCTATGTCTTCGTGGTGAATCACGCGGGCTGTCTCCCAAACTAATTTGTGCAAGCGTTACTTGGTAACTTTCACTGCCCCATAGAACACAATGGCCAGCACATACAACCTCCGACGTGACCCGATCTAGTGCACAACTAGATAGTACAGCCTCGTTGTAAAACTAATCAGATCCAGTTATAGGATTCTCATTGAATCTGTGTGCTTTAGGATATTATGTTCTATGATTCTGAGCTTTCTCGGCGCATCCATGTAGTCACTGGAGTCTGATGATTCCTGCTGCTTGAGAAGGTTGTAGGATCTTATTCTCCTCGCCCTTGTGTCCGAATCGTACATGAGAGTGTTAGTGCTCCCTTGCCTAGACCGGAAAGGTATTCTGTATGGAGTACTGCTTTGTACATCGGACATCGATCTGATGTGCCTTCTCAATTTGGATTCTTTGGTAAGAGGCACAACTGTGAAGACGGTTTCCTTCTTTGCTTCCTCTACAGACCTGGAATAGACAGAAAGAAACGGTTAATAAGTGTTAAAAGGGTATTCCCTTGACTTGCCTAAAAACGTTTTGCATAATTTCACTTTGTCTAACAACTTTTAATATAATGAATAGTTTGTCTAAAGTCAATTTGTATAATTTCATTATATATAATTCTTGTTTTGTCGAATATTATTTTATCGAAAACTCACTTTGTCGATTCTTATTTTACCTAATCATCATATAGCCGAATAACGCTTTAACTAATATGATTTGGCATAACTCTTATTTTGTCGAATATTATTTTATCGAAAACTCACTTTGTCGATTCTTATTTTAGCTAATCATCATATAGCCGAATAACGTTTTAACTAATATGATTTTGCATAACTCTTATATTGTCGAATATTATTTTGACGAATACAATAATTATAGAAATTCTAATCACATAGATTAAGTTAGGTTTGAATTACGACATTTGATTTATGCGAGCGAGCGAAGCGAGCGAGCAAGACGGTCCAGAGCAGAAGCGATACGGATAGGTTAGGTTCAGAAGGCTAAGGCGGGAGCAAAGCGGAGCGGAGCGGAGCGTAGCTCCCGCCTTAGCCTTTGATGTTAGGTTTTTTTTTTATAGCAGCCCAGATAATTAAGATAATAGATAGATAAGTAATAGAAAAAAGTAAAACTAGGCAACATGTAAGACAGATATGTTAGTCAAACATTATGCAAAACAAGTTTATACAAAGTGAAATTAGGCAACATGTACTTTAGGCAAAATATAATTATATCAATCAAACATTATGCGAAATAAGTTTATATGAAATGAAAATTATGCAAAATGTACATTAGGGAAAACGTAATTATGTCATTTGAACATTATACAATATAAGTTTATACAAATTGAAAATTAGATCACTTAAAATTAGGCAAAACAAAATTATGTAAACTAAGTCGTATGTAAAATGACTTTCAGTAAAATGAAAATTAGGTAAAATGAAACATTAGGTTAAGTGATATTAGGTAATCTAAAATTAGGCAAAGTGAAAATAGGCAAAAAGTTGTTATGCAAAACAAGGTACAACCTGTTAAAAGAACATAATTATCAGGAAAATTTCTAACTTATCAGAAACGTGTGGTTAATTCGCGTTGCAGATTATTTCCTCGAAGTGATAATGATTAACAAACGTCACAGCGTTAGTGCTTTCGCGAAATACAGTACGCTGATAGGAAAATGGATATTTCTGATAAACCAAGCAGTGACTGCATCAAGTGTTAAGTCATTGTTTACGATCCAAGCCCAACTGCATTTGTTTAGGCGAGGAAACGCTCGGTTAGCTAAGGTTCAGTAGGTGAAGTAAACAGTGGTAGTACTGACTCAATACGGTAATAAACTCGTGCAAAGGGAAATCAAAGTTCAATATTTTCCAGATGGCTTCTGGTTTAGATTAAATTGTAACATAAGCTTAATTGACATTGTAAGTTATTACTGTAAACAAGTTAATTTGTGTTCCATGAATAAAGTGTTTTGTTAATAATTTACGTAGATACGTCAGGATATTTTTGAGTTGGACGAAAATATAAAAAATAAAAGAAAGCAATCATTTATTCGTGACAAAGTAAGAAATAACAAAAACCAAATTGAAATTTAAAAAAGTTGTACCTATGTCGCGAAATGGTCCCAAGTCAGAAAAATTGCCGCTCTATAAATATGTTTATTATTTTACAAAAAGTTTCATCCTTATATAGATAAGTAGAGTTAAGATAAGGTCATGCGTGCATACCTATGCCTAATATTTCCGAAGGATTGGAAGAAGTGAAATTTCGGAAAGTCACTCAAAAGAAATATAAAAATAGCTACGAGACTAAAATATAGATTTCAACCTCTAGGATAAGAGACATGAAATTTGGCGCGGGTATTTTAAACGCAATCTTAATTAATGATAGAGCGCGTTCTTTCCATCTCCTGTGTTTCAAGTGTAGATAAAACATGATAAATATTTAATTTTTTGGGATTCCCTAGGGGATTTTCTAAAATCCCGCAATCGCAATTAATTTGCTGGATCCTACCTACCTACGCATCTGCCTACCTGCCTACCAGTATATACCTATGTACCTACGCGTGCAAAGCCGCGGGTTAGTCTTGTTAATAATATAATATATTGTGAATCTTGCTCCACGATCGCACGAGTACCTAGATACTAAAAACCGATATTACGTGGAAATACGAATGCTCTACAAACAAACACGTATGGTTTAAATTAAAACACGTAATGAATGCCCGAAGGTATTTTAAGAGCTACTTATTCTTCCCAACAATAACAAGCTGTGATATTTTTGGTATAGTAGACATGTACCGTTCGCCCTCGATTCATTCGTCCTTTGATATCAAGTCAACGATAAAAGAACTTCAGTTCAAGGGTTTACCCTGAGATATGTAATAACCCCGTAATAATTAAAGTGGTTGTAAATTAATGTTGGTTTTACACTCCTAGCGACAATTTATATAGATGACATCGTTAATTAAATTGCTGTTAATACAATCTCTCTATTATTATGAGCAGGAAGGACAATAGGTATACT
This sequence comes from Choristoneura rosaceana, assembly GCA_037349165.1. Taxonomy (NCBI): domain Eukaryota; kingdom Metazoa; phylum Arthropoda; class Insecta; order Lepidoptera; family Tortricidae; genus Choristoneura; species Choristoneura rosaceana. Next base: position 11,248,651 of record JAZBNJ010000041.1, on the reverse strand, counting down.
AACTTTATCCGCTACTTCGAACGCGTACACCATTGGACAAGCTTAATTTGAAATGCCGCGAAATTACCATGGAAGCTCTTAAAAATGTGGCATATTAAAGGAAGGAAGTGTAACTAGCGATTGAATTTTTTTGGTTTTATTCCGATCCCATGGGAATATCTAAATAAAAGTAAAGTATCTGTTATTCTAGACGTTGAGTAATCTGTATATGTTGCGGACCAAGTGATACATCGGTAATTTTTCATAATGCCCGGCCAGCAAACAATATGAGATAGCAATTTGATAAAAACTATTCAATTAATTAAATTGCCCGGGCATAATACATAATGTCTGTTCTCTTAAAGCCGCGGGTTCACGACACGATCGTATCGAACCGAACTGGAGGTCTATGGATGGGGGTGGTCTATCACAACAGTGGATGTCTTGGGGTTGATATGATGATGATGATTTAATTTTACAAACGACATTATCTGATCGTTGAATAATTTAGAAACCCAGTGTTTAGTGCTTTATTGTACCGAGGCGACAGAAATAGGTTTTTAGCGGCGGCGCTCATTTATTTACAGCCGTTACAGTTTCGTATTTATAGACCGCAATTGTTATCATTATCAGGCTCTGTAAATACTTGCTCAAGTATAATTATTTATGTCAGCACTTTCGAAAATTTTCCTCTACGTTCATTGGGACATGATGAACAAATATTGCGACAGACTTCAGTTGACTTGCTTGTCATTGTCTAAGTACTGAGTTAACAAAGACACTGCGAGATTTCAATTAATGGGTGTGAGCTGCAATGTCTAGGAAACTCTTTAAGAAGGCCTTCATTGACGGGCACCGTAAGAACTGAGGCCGTATTGGCTAACGTTTCTGACGCTCGCGATCGCAATCAAATGACAGATTTCGCTTACTAAAACTGTCATTGGATTACTATCGCGAGTATCAGTAACGTTAGGCAATACGGCCTCTGTTTTCCCATCGGGATGCTTCAATCTTATATCTTCGGCATAAAGAACGCGGTTTCCAGACTCTTAAAAAAATTATAATACCTATAGCGTTGGGGACGCTAACAATGTAGAGAGATCTCTTTTAGTTCATTTTGAGTGGTATTTTTCTAGCGTGATTACAAATAACATGTTTGTATTAAAAAGTAGCACACACATGTGGTACCTATTTGCAAAAAAACTTTGTGTAAGAAACCTACAAGCATTTTATTTTATGGCAATAAAATTATGCACTAAATAAGTTGTATCACTTGAACAAATTGCATGCCGAAATTGGATAAAATTTCGAGCTATTTATTTATTCGTTTTATTACTCATCAAGTCGTGATGGAATTTGAATTATGTATTAATAAGTATGATATCAAATAAACAAAAACAACAGGTGTGCAATGTAGCGTTATCGCTTTACAAATTTCGGCCACGGCCTACCTACTCAACTAAATACGACTCATACAAATAAACAGACTCATTCTCATGCCTCGTGTTCCTATAATATCGTGTATACCTAGTTTACTTCTGTGCGAAATAGGGATGTTGTCACCACCAATCAACTGACGTACTTATTATGAGCTGTCAAAACAAAACTCTCCCATAGAGTTTCCATGGCAATGGCGACTTATGACGTTATTTGTTCGCGAACTTAACCAACTAACTATTTATTTGTTTTAAAGTAACAAAAATCCAATTTTTCAGGGCTAAAATAAAGCGTTTTTTTACTGTAGTCGTGCCTTCGAATTATTTTTTAATAGCGTCAACATCCCTATTCGTAGCCAAAATTAAAATGTTACCAATACTCAGAGACGTCATTTAGCGCATCCAAATATGACTCTGAAATTTCCGAATTCAACGCAACGTTGTCTTCGACGCAAACAATGGTTGCTAGCAACTTGTTGATCTATGTGGAAGCGGCAAAATAGAGCAGATTTTTTAATGAAACCTTTAATAGAGTCGCGGAGGCATAGCTGTTTTGTGCGTGTGGTTGCGAGATAGTAAGCTGAAAGGTTATGGTTAAAGACAAAAGACTTATCTAGTTATCTTTGAAGAACACTTCAAAATTATTACCTAAAAAGATGCCTAGTTCGAGCCAGAAAATTGAATGAATGTTGATCATCGATTTGTATAATCGGCTTAATGTGAAGTGTTTCGTTCCTACAAAGTAATTTGAGGTTGATGTTTTAAGTTCTCATTAATCATACGAGTATTATTGATACCGATGCTATTGATAAGATTATATTATTACTTAAGCACTTATATCGAAGAAATTAATATGTCACATGTCATGATTGGTATCTAGTTCTTTCCAATAATTGATTCTTTAGTAAAATATTTTGATAATCCTACTAATACAAAGTATTATAAATGTGAAAGTTTGTGAGTGAGTAAGTTTGTGAGTGAGTGAGCAAACGGCTGGACGGATGTCATTGAAATTTGGCAAAAAGTTAGTTCATAATCTGGATTAAAACATAGGCTAAAATCTCTAACTAACTACCGCCGGGCTGAGTCATGGTATGTAGGCTGGACGTCTGGAATAACAGATAGGCTACTTTTTATTCCGATGTTCCCACGGAATAGGGATACAATAATTATCACAATCCACGTAATCTAATTACCAAACTGGCGTTTGCCACTGCGCTCACCGCGTAAAAATGTTTGGTAATCAACTTATCTGATGCAAATTGATGTGCGTCAAATGCATTGCGTTAAACGCAGCGTTTATCGCATAAAACAACCAAGCGCTTAAAGCTTGCAACCCACTGAGCTGACAGCGGTAGCGAAGCGATACGGCCTGCGTGCGTGCGTTCAGCGGCCGCGCCGCACCGCTCCGCCGCCGCTGTCAGTGGGTTTCAAGCTGTAGTGAAATATTTGAATATTTCTTTATTTTGTATTAAAAAGATAATTTCCCGTTTAATAAGCCTAGTTTGAGGTCCACTGTATACTACCTATATAAGTACTAAAAATGTAGGTACCTAATATTGCTTGTGTGTAGGTTATAAATAAAAATCATATATTTTTTTAATTTGGTAGCCAACACCGGTACTCACAGTAACATTAACCCTTGATTTTGTTGTGTCTGTCCGACTGAACATGTTTTGAAGTATTTTTTTAAAGAAACTTTTTTAGCTTCAACCGAATAATTATAATTATACATAGGTATAGAGGTACTCGTATAACGCCACATGGGAGAGGCGGAGCTACTTAGACGCAAATGAACCTTAATAAATTTTAACCAGTCTTCTAAAAATAAATATTTATTGAACGTTTTCTTTGTTATTTTCCGACTCAAATCGTTCTATGACGTCAGCGCTGAGTCAAGATGGTTCTAAGTGCCGACTTGTGCCGTGCGTTGGCGTAAATAGTTACATAGGTATCTTTAATGTTGTTGTTAATAACAAAGATATCTAACGAAATCGAGACAAATAGGACACAGCTGGACCGATAACCGACTTCAAAAAGGAATAGGTTCTCAATTCATCTGAAGGGATGTTTTGAGTGTTTTTTTTTTTAAATTGTGGTCTGATTTTTATTAGGTACTTACAGTCATCATTTTATATCGTAAATAACCAACTGTTATTGTTTTAAATGGAATAAAAAATTAGTTGATTTTTTACCGACCGACTAGTTTCTAGCCCAGTGGTTACCAAACCTAAAGCTTGACGTCCCGGATTCAATTCTCGATCTGGAAGGATATTTCAGAAATACGAATGTTTCCTGTCTATAGTCTTGGATGTTTACTACATTTTCGAGTACCTACGTGTATGTATTTATTTATACATTTACATAAACATTATCATTTTATTACATTTATGACTGACATTTATGTAAATTATACTGTAATGATGTATTGAACGAATAAATAAACTAAACTAAACTAATACCTATATTCGTTGCCTAGAAAACAGGTACGAGCACTGTACAGGTTTCGTGTGTTATTTATTCATTTAACTTTAAGATCAATATTCCAATTATTGCACCAGTAAAAATCATTTTATGACGCCGTATTAATTGCGTTTTGATATCAACTCTTGATTGCATCAGAAAAACAAATAAAATCTCATACCGATTTGCTTGAATCACCAATAATTTTAAATACCGAACAAAACTGAGTCACCGTATAGGCTATGACTCCATCAGGTTATGAAGGAGGGTTTTCTCAGAGGCGAAATATCCCTAGATGGCGTTAGTATCGTGAAGTCCATTTGACGCTTGACGTTTGCTTGCAATTGGCTCATTTAGTTTTTTAACCAATCATCAGCAAACGTCTACTTGTATTGTCACCCAAACTACATTTGCATACCAAATAACCGTTGAAGAGTTCCGTCCTGTGGAGACGATCCTGGCCAGACCATCAAGATGTCACTACCAGCTACCAGATTATTACACTGTCACGTAATTTACATAAGTATATCACGTCAATCCAACTACTGGAACTGGTGGAATTTAACCTGCAAGATTTGATTACAGACAGACAGACCAGACACAGACAAACAACGGAACAGGTGAAACTAAATAAAATCTTGCAAAATAAAAGCTTGTAAAACATCATTTAATTCTACAGCTTACTCATAAAAAAATGTGACCACTGAAATGAGGCGGTCGAAATGCTCAATTAATGACTCTCCTCTTGCTCTACCCCAGGTGCCTTCGCTTGCGATTCGATGGGACCCGAGTTGTTGCGGCAACATGCCACTACTCATCATCATCTCGGCCGTAGGACGTCCACTGTTGGACATAAACCTCCCCCACAGACCTCCAGTTGCTTCTACTACCTACTACCTATCACTAATGCATTATTATTGTGCTTACATCAAAGCCAAACGATTTCCGTTGTACCACGTAAAGCGCAGCCCAAAAAAATTGTAGATAAACTTTAAAATTCCGACGCGCAAAAAAAGAAGAGGAAGTTTAAATTACGATGTTAGCGGTGCGCCTACGCTTGCACTACGAATACTACAATTGATGATTATAATCATTAATCAAATGCAGGAAGTTTAAATCCCGAAAACACAAACCGTCGACATATTAATCTAGCATATAACCACTTGAGATACCGAATATTCGCAAAGATTAGAATCGATATGCAACTTGTTTGATAATTTTATCAGTTATACAATACGAGACATCCTTTTTTATTATTATCTTTTATAAGACGTGTTTGTAATAATAATAATGGTTATATTGTTTTTAATCCTTTTCCGACTAAGCGCTTCTACATAATTTATCTAACTCAGCTCTAGAGTACAGTCTGGGCTTATAAGTTCTAATACCTCTTCATGTCATTACATATTATTATGAGTTTATTATCGTAATAAAAAGTATACCAGATACATTTTTTTTTAAATTGCATACATACTTATATTGTCCTACATCGCATACAAATTGAGCAGCTTTAATTTAATTATTTTTGATTAAACAATTATTCATCTGTTTAGACAGACCTATGTCCAACAGTGGATGTCTTACGTCTGATACGATGATGATGATGGTTCTTAAAAAAAGAACTTTAGCCGTTTATAGTGATCGGATTCATCCCAAATACATAATTATACGGATGTCGTGTATGTAATTAATGTAGTTTGAGGGCCTCAAACTACATTAATTACATTGAGGGACAATGCATAGTAGGTACATACATGCAGTTTATAAAAAATACAGTCATGAAAAGCTTGTAATAAAATTTTAATTTATTTTTAAAGAGTTATCTTTAAAGATAAATTGAAATTTAAAATTTAATACAAGCTTTTCCTTGCTGTATTTTTTATAGTACACGACATCCGTATAATATTTGGAGTGGAGTTGTCCCTTCCCTACCTACTACTTTTATAAAATATTACTAGCTTTTGCTCGCGACTTCGTTCGCGTTTACTTTAGTTATCAGAAATGAGGAAATTCCATATAAGCTTCACCCCCCCCCCCCCCATTTCACCCCTTAGGGGATGAATTTCTAAAAATCCTTTTTTAGTGCTCACTTAAATCATAAAAAGAACCCCTGTACCAAATTTCAAGTTTCTAGGCCCAGCGGTTTGGGCTGTGCGTTGATATAATATAACCCAGTGAGTTAGGTTTGCCTTTTATATATATTAATATCGCTTTGCTCATTCCCAGAAACGGCCAATGATGAAAAACAAATAAACGCGTTTAATTTATGCGACCAATCTGCCATTATCTCGCGTAATTTCCTTCACGTGTTTGGTCTAGACAAAGACAATTAACCATAAATGCGTAATCATCTTCATTTCATCCCTATAGTTATCGACAAGACCTTCGCGATTTAACTCACGCTCTACGACTACAAATGGGTGTTTATATTTATTTATAAATATCGCCATTTAAGAGAATTGAGAAATAGTATCGGTAGTAACAATTCAGCTTCGATGTTACCAATGCGATAATAAATAAGGTCACGTTGCTATTTCGCGCTTATGTAATACAGATTTTATTTCGATTTAATTCAATGCCCTATCACACTTTTTCACGATAAATAACTATTACTGATGCCCTTTGCAGATGGATATATTTGTGTATTTGTTGTGAAAATTAGTTTATGGTCCTTAGCATCCACAGGGAAAACATGAAACAGCAGAAAGAATGTTTCAAAAATTATTTCTTAGTGCAACTCCATAAATTCTTAATTTCTTACTCCTCCAGTTGCTTAAATTATACTTATTTATAAAAAATAGACCGTTTTCCAAAAAACATCCTACGTGCTGCGAAAAGGTTTTAAGATCTCTTAACCACGAAGAGACAGAACAATTCTAACGCATTAATCCCAAACCAAGTCAAGATCCTGAAAAAACGATAGCTATTGAGGAAAATATGTATTTTTACAGGATATTTAGGTATAAATTTAAGAGGTATGCTTTTCTTTTTCAGGGTTCCATGCCTTTTTACCCGACTGCGAAGAAGGAGGGTTATGTGTTTGCCTCGTATGTATTTCGTTATAACATTTGCGTAAATGAAGTTTCTGAAATATATGTATCCTGCTGTTATTTAAATCAGATCTATGGGAAGTTTTTATGCAATACGGTGGACCGCTGAGGTCATTTGAATAGGTGAAAGTTTGGCCTTGTATTATGTAGACATTATGGCTCTTCCATTGTTATAGCTAATATAGTAATTCCGTAGAATCAGAATCAGAAAAAATAGTTAATTGTACAGGAATTTGAGTGCTCACAGCAGTTCCCATGGTACTCTTGGTGTCCATGGACGGTTGTAATCACTAAACATCTGGTGAATCGTACTCCAGTCGGCTTGAATATATTATAATGTATATACTTAATTAAGAAAAAACAATAAATTTAAAAAAAAATCCCGACTGTTGAACTTTAAGTTAGCTACTGAACAGAGTTCTAACCCAATAGACTTGTTTTCTTCTTTGTAGTATTTTTAAGGCCGGTTTTTGATTTTTTTTAATTTATTGTATTATTTCACATTTTTTTGATATTTCTCTGAAAATGGTAGATTAAAACAATTATGACCCATATATATTTAGAATGGGCTAGCTTTAATTTGATATCCTCCTTGATAGAATTTTTTTTAATACACACGATTTGGCGCCAAAAATAGCCATTTTTATTTTTCAAGAATTTCATGTACCCAGTGTTACGAGTACTCGCGTCATCAAGACGAATCCACTAACGTACTTATCATTTATCAACATCAGTTCAGCCGTTGAGTAGTTATGAGAGGACATAGTAATAGACATACATACATACATACATACATACGGGGCAAATACATAACCCTCCTTCTTCGCAGTCGGGTAAATAGGTACTGCAGTAAAATATTGAGCTATCTTGAACAGGTTTTATTACAATTGTATTATCATGAATATAATTTACTGGAGTGTTGCTTGAATGCAAATAGACTTCTTAAGTACTGTAAATATTCCATTACTAGAGATCTGTGCTATAGATCAATAAAAATACAATACAATACAATACAATACAAAGACTCTTTATTGTACACCAGAAATAGTAAGTGATACAGAAAACAAATACACAGAGAAAAAAAATACACGGTAAGCAATAGGCGGCCTTATCGCTTAAGAGCGATCTCTTCCAGGCAACCTTTTTACGGAAAGAAGGAAGGACTAGTTTTAATTAAAGATATTCTATTCTTTTATGACTAGAGCTAATACTGTCTATATGTAATTAATAACCTTGGTATCTTCGATTTAAGAAAACCTGCGTACTACCAACTTGTAGATTTGATTTCTGTTTGAATAAGTGACGCCCTTCCTTACCGACTCTACTAATTTAACTTCGCATTGTCATTTGGCTCACATAGCAGGTAAAAAGTATCACCAATTACAATATTGCTCATGAGTACTTAGTAGTAAATTACTCACGTTCTAGATACATAAGGCACACATACCGTAAGGCACAAAGGCACCATACTAATATTATAAATGCGAAAGTGTGTGTGTTCGTGTGTTAGTATGTTTGTCCGTCTTTCACGTCGAAACAGAGCGAGTCAAAGTCAAAGTCAAAATATCTTTATTCAATTTAGGCTATAACAAGCACAAAAAACAGATTTAAAATATTAATAAATGATATCTATATACTATAATACATCACAAGTATTTAACACAACTTTATTTTTAACACAGTAGGTTCGTTATTTGAAGGGATCGCCAATGCGGATCGGAATTATTTCCAAATATAATCATTGACTTCATAATAAGCCTTAGATATTAACGTCATAATTTATGGACCAGAGAGTGACATAAGCGACTTTTATCCGGGAAAAATGCACAGTTGCCGAGGGAACAGCGGACGATAACCGAATTCCACGCGGGCGAAGCCCCGAGCAAAAGCTAGTTATAGATAAAAGACCAATCGACCGTAGAGAAACCAACGCCTTGGAACTAAAAACTCAGTATCAATTGCAGCATTATAATTATATCATGCATCAATGTGCATTTGCATTCTATTGCATAATTTTGTCAACAAAGTCGCACCTTGGACTTGACGAGTTGTGTGAACTCGAATTTATATATAGCAAAATTGGTCGTTTGCTGCCAATAAATTACTTAAGGAAATGCTTTAGCGATGTAGCATTTAATTATCAAGAAAAGGGTCGTGATATAGTAGACTGTGTTTGATGCAAATTAATTACTTAGGTATTTTATAGTGAAGTCACAATCGCGAATAGCAATTCCTGGCGAGCACGTTACAATATCATATCTGTTCGATTCTTATCTTTATCTATGCTGAGTATGTTGAGGTGAAGAATTCTCTGAGATACAAGGGTTTTATGTACAGACTGTCATGGCGTGTTCGTGACTTTTGTTCATTATTTATCTAAATGGACATTAAACATGTGACTATAGTACTACTTATTGTTCTTGATACGATGGTTCTTGATACGTTTCACAGCTGTGTTACATTAGCTACATTATTAATGTCAATTTCACATGCAAGTAGAAGCCCGCTACATAAATTTGCTTTGTATTATAATGAGCCTGTATACTGTGCTGACTTTGAAAAGGTATGTCCGAATTAAAAATATTTTTCAGAAACAAAGCAACGTGTTTTTGTAGGTATTAAAATTCGTATCTCCTGCCAACTTTTGGAGCAATACATTTTGATGTGTTCCGGCTTCTATGTTAAGTTCAATATAGTTTGCAATGTATTTAGCACTGATACAAAGGTCAGCATGAGGTAGTTGCATGCACGCACGTTTTATTGGGACACGCCGTAAGGTCCATCGTATCGTACAATACGTACACTTACCTAATACGTTATGCTTCTGGAGCTATCTATGGATCAATTAATCAATATCGTACGATCTAATGGCAGTGAACGGCTTGTGATTATATCAAAACAAGCTTCGTATAAACAAGACGGAAGTCTTCAATGCGGAAGGAAACCAGTTGTAGAATTACTTAAAACGGCTATTGACTATGGCTGGATATGCATCAATAGGCTGCGCAGTAAAGTATCTAAATTCGAAGTTTAAACGCTGGTTTTATCGTATTTTTAAAAATAACATTTAAGTACCTAATCTATCAAATAAAAGCGAGTTATTAAAATTGGATAATTACGCAAATAACAGTTTACTTTTGACAACTATTATACCTAGTTCGTAAACAACGTCAAATGTTGTGTGAACCTTGCAAATTTAGACGCGGAGACCTTCAGTACGAAATCGTTTGCTATTTAGTCCGCGAGGTTTACCAATTTAATTATGCGTCTGCCTTCAAACACTGGCAATATATATCAGGCGCAAATACATCTCGGTCATTGTTAAATAAAAGATTTAGCGATCGCATTGTTTGACTTGTAAACATTCGCACAGAAGTTATTAAATAATATCCATTAGTAACCCAGTCCTGAGAATTAGTAACTGTTTATGATTTGGAAGGAAGAAACAATAATGTTGCAGCATCGGAACGTGGCTTATTTTGTACTGTATCATAATAAGGAATACGTTTATTTTGAGATAATCTAGCTGTAGTTCATATATAATTGCTATTATTATGCACGTTGTAACATGGCAAACCTCCGCGGCAGTCCGCGGTGCGCAACTGGCCGCTTACAGAAAAGAAAAAACTCTAAATTCTAAATTGTTGATACTCTTTTGTTTTTTCCGGTCTTTGGCTCTACCATTTGACGAGGCGTAAGCCGAAATTTCGTTTTCTTTATGAGAAAATATTAATTATTTACTTGGTGATAGCTATTTCACTCACTACTACTACTAATATAAGGGCTGCCACTATTGCAGGTATTGTAAATATTATTATCTTTATTCCTAACATATATTTCTTGTGTACATTTTGTAAAACCTAATCCAAGTCTCGTTTAGCTTTCTTTCGCTGGTCCGACACTAAAACGAGGCTTGGATGGGTGCTGCAAGCAAGCAGTAAAGCAGGGTGTTTCATTCCAGCCCTTCCTTTTTCCTGCTGAATTACAATCTCCATCTCCACTTCCACTCCGCTCCGCTGCCTCGGAGCAGATCGCCGGCGCGACTGGATGCTCCGAGGCGACCTTAACACCCTGCCCTGTTTCCCTACCTGTCCTACAAGTCTCAGGCCAGTGTTATTTTTAATTTATCAAGAAGAGCAGTGCTGACTGAATCAATTGTATATATTTTTCTATTATATTATATTTTTATTCTGTAACCATACGCCTGTTATTTCTCCGACCGGCTAGCCGGTTACATTGGCGCCCAACGTAAGGAGATGAGGAATGATATTATTCATGAAAATCATGCCAAGCCTACTGCCGGTCACTTTGGTATCTTCAAAACTTACAAAAGGCTGTCTCTGCGCTATAGCTGGCCTGGCATGTATAGGGACGTTTGTAAATATATTTCTGTTTGCGAAACTTGCTTAGCATACAAGTATCAAAATCATCAAACTTTAGGTGTTATGGGGAAACCAAAAGAGTGTTGTCGGCCCTTTCAGTGCCTGTCCATTGATTTGGTTGGTCCACTACCAATGACTCGAACTCAGAATCGTTTCATTTTAGTTGTGAATTGCTGTTTTTCTAAATACTGTCTCATATTTCCTATTAAGAAGGCCACAACTAAAATAATTTATAAAATTTTGGAAGAATACGTATTTTTAGTATACGGTATTCCCCAAACTCTTATCATGGACAACGGTAGCCAGCTAATTAGTCATGAATTGCAGGAACTTTTTACCAGATATAAAATTCCTCACGTTCATTTTACGCCTAAGTATTGTCCACAAGTGAATTCTGTTGAACGCTACAACCGTATTTTAATATCTGCCATTAGTTCGTTTGTAGAAAACGATCACAGAAATTGGGATCTACATATTTCCAAAATTCAGTTTGCCATGAACTCGAGTGTTAATGAAGTAACTGGCTTTAGCCCTGCGTTGCTAGTCTTTGGGCGCGAGCTCGTGCCATGCGGGTCGCTGTACGGCACCGCCGACTCTACCGATGTCGATTACGACGACTTAATTTTCGCACCCCGTGATATTTACGCGGAAAACTTAGGTCACTTGTCGCCTATTTTCGACAAGGTGCAAGCTGCTCTTTGGGATGCACATGTAAAAAATTGTAAATATTATAACTTGAGACGTAAGCAAGCTGAGTTCAATGAGGGCGACGTTGTTTGGCGTCGTAACTATCAGCTTAGTGACGCTGGTAAATATTTTAGCGCCAAACTGGCACCTAAGTTTGTAAAGTGTACAGTGTTGAAGAAATTGTCACCTCTTGTATATGAATTAGCTGATCAAAATGGTCGTGCTATCGGAAGGTGGCATATTAAAGACTTTAAATTGTAAATATTGTAAATTTACTCCAGTTTTTTTTTTTCTTTTTCATTTTCACCGAATTTTCCTCCGCCTTCTGCGTTCAGAAAATTCTCCTGGGCGCGCGGGGTACTGTAACATGGCAAACCTCCGCGGCAGTCCGCGGTGCGCAACTGGCCGCTTACAGAAAAGAAAAAACTCTAAATTCTAAATTGTTGATACTCTTTTGTTTTTTCCGGTCTTTGGCTCTACCATTTGACGAGGCGTAAGCCGAAATTTCGTTTTCTTTATGAGAAAATATTAATTATTTACTTGGTGATAGCTATTTCACTCACTACTACTACTAATATAAGGGCTGCCACTATTGCAGGTATTGTAAATATTATTATCTTTATTCCTAACATATATTTCTTGTGTACATTTTGTAAAACCTAATCCAAGTCTCGTTTAGCTTTCTTTCGCTGGTCCGACACTAAAACGAGGCTTGGATGGGTGCTGCAAGCAAGCAGTAAAGCAGGGTGTTTCATTCCAGCCCTTCCTTTTTCCTGCTGAATTACAATCTCCATCTCCACTTCCACTCCGCTCCGCTGCCTCGGAGCAGATCGCCGGCGCGACTGGATGCTCCGAGGCGACCTTAACACCCTGCCCTGTTTCCCTACCTGTCCTACAAGTCTCAGGCCAGTGTTATTTTTAATTTATCAAGAAGAGCAGTGCTGACTGAATCAATTGTATATATTTTTCTATTATATTATATTTTTATTCTGTAACCATACGCCTGTTATTTCTCCGACCGGCTAGCCGGTTACAACGTTAGTTATTATTCCATCTAACAATCTGTGTTAATTTTACTTTACTGTCAATACTGTATTGTAGATAGCCTGGTACAACCACTGTAGAAATTGAAAAAAAATCTCGGAAATAAAGGGATCCTTTCTAAAAATCATATTACCAAAAATTTTACAATCCAAAGCGATGAAAAATTGTACTAAATTAATTTTGTCATCTATATCTCGCGCCATATAAATCTGCCTAAAAGTTCATTACTTAATACTCAGTTTTGACGCATTTTTGAGATACATTTTTTATGCGACGTTTTTACGTTACTCCCGGATTGTGTTCGAATCGCTTAACGGTACAGTGCTTATTTAATTATTGGAATTACACCTATATAGTTTTTGTGGTACTAGTCGTGGCAATGAACTTTTAGGCAAAGTTAGGCGGCGGAAAGTATAGGCACTTTGTAGCAATATATGAAGAACTAGCTTTTGACGACCGGATGGCTAAGTAGTTAGAGAACCTGACTACGAAGCTTGAGGTCCCGGGTTCGAATCCCGGCCGGGGCAGATACTTGTATGAATAATACGAATGTTTGTTCTCGGGTCTTGGATGTTTAATATGTATCTAAGTATTTATTTATCTATATAAGTATGTTTATGTGTTGCCTAGTATCCATAGTACAAGCTTTGCTTAGTTTGGGACTAGGTCAACTGGTGTCAAGTGTCCCATGATATTTCTTTATTTATTTTGCCCGGGACGGGATTCCGTCCGCATATAATTCGTTTATCGCTATCCCACGGGAACTGTACAATTTTCCGAGATACAAACTATCCTATGTCCTTCCCCGGGACTCAAACTATCTGCTTACTAAATTTCATGTAAATCGGTTATACGGTAACGTGATATAGTAACAAACAAACAGACTTAGAAATTTCCGAATTTATGCTTGTCATAGTAGGATAGGCTTTTTGAGTATTAGGGATTTTTAAAATCGGTCCAATGCCGCAGGGGACTTTTTTAGATATAGTTTAGTTTTTAATATAGTTATTAATTTAATTTGTAATATTTAGTATTACTTCTGCTTTTTGATTTATTTCTATCTTAATAAAATCATCATGTTGAAAATCGGTCCTCGGACGTTTATTGAAGTCATACCCAATAGGTATTAAACGTATCATATTATACAACAGTTCATAGTTTAAAAAATACCCAAATGTCCATAACTTATCAAGAGAGTGGTGGTAAACTATACGACAGCGCGGTTTATCTAATCTCTTGTGATTAACTTTATTGTGCTCATAAAACATTATGAATTATTGCGTTTATTTAGCTTAAAAGTGATCTTTTTACTATTCTGTACCATTGATGTTTGTCACTGAAGCATGATGAGACATAAAAGACGAGTCATTGAGAACACAGAGAAAAAATATAATTTTTATTAGTAACCTAGTGACGTCTTTATTTCCAAGTCTACTGGTAGGTAATCGGTGTTTTTGACAGGTAATTTCCAGGAGACAAACGGGTGTTAATAAAATATCAAACGTGTGCAAATTAGCTAAATACACGGACTCAACAAAATATACCGACAGAAAAATATTAGTCATAAAAATCAGTGTTTCTGTTTATGTCGGTCGGTTATCTACCTAGTTCAATATCTCCCGCACCGTCCTATTTCCGAAACAAATGAATAAATTGATTTTCATGGATTATTCTAGAACATTTTCAATGCTCTTTCAAAACAAAGCAACTATTTATAAACATACAATACAAATAAGACTGGCAGCCGAAATCAAGATTGATGTAAGTAGCTATCGCGTCACAGTACACAGACAACAACAGTACCCAACTATTCGACCAACAAGACAAGTATTCCAACTATTGAATTCGACTATTATTGAAAATGATCTGTAATAAACGAGTATATTTTAATGATAATAACTTTAATTGTAAAATAATGAAATTTTTGATCTAATCTGTTAATGATTTTCATGACTTCACGCACGCTGGATACACCTGGACAAGAAGATTGTAACACCATGGATACTGTTTTGTAGCAAATAAACGATTCAACCCAATTTGCTGTGGAAAAATAATAGAACTTGTTGTATGTGTACCGACTACGACGACGCGCGACACAAACACAAACCAATCTATTTTCAACGAAACGAATGAATAGAAAACAAAATCAAATGATCCACCATCGCAATGAAAAATTATTCTTGTTTATACTGACATCCGACCCTCTCATTCCGAGAGGAGGCCTGTGCCCAGCAGTGGGACGTATATAGGCCGAGAGATGGGAGATGGATGAGATACTGACATTAATTTGATTACCTAGCTAGGTACCATTACAGTACCGACCGATTAGACAGATGTTTGGTAACGCTTGTCTATTATTATTGCATAAGACCTAGGTGACCGATTTGTAGGATGCCCAGCTTTGCTTCCGACTGTGACCATTTCAGACACCTCCGTATTGTGGCCGGATAATAAACGATGATAGTTGGGATCGTAAGCATTTCGAAATTGATTGATGCGTAAAGTAGTCTTCGATTCCTCTTCTAACGAAAGGTTTGTACGTAATTACGGACTTCTGTTTTAACAACTTTCACTCTCTCGTCTCACTGTTTATAAATTCCCCATATTAATGTTAAACTTCCATTAAAATCTACAAAATATTTTTCTACAAAATCGTTAAATTATTAAAAAAAAACAGTACGTTAAGCTTCTTTCCGACAGGACTTTTTACTAAGTACTTTCACTTGTAAGTATAGTTATTTGTCCAAATTATCACATAACTATCAGTACCAAATTTCAAATTGATCTGATCACTGCAAATTAGCGTAGGTACTTAATTTGACTTGCAAGATTCAACTTTAACAAACAAACATTACTACTATAAGTTGAATAAAAGCCTGTAATATAAGTGCAAAATTTATTTGTATGCCGAGTACGCCGTCCTAGTGTTGTGTCGTGTACTTACCTATTTATTATTTATCAAGTTCCGTGACAGGTGTGTTAAAAAGAATAGTAAAAATATTATGCAACGTAACTAGACGGACAGTGTACAGATAAACATTGTACAGTGAAGTGCAAAAGTATGTATCTATTCGAACCAAACAAATATATGTCACTACGGCCTTATTGCGTCGGAATAAGAGTCTGTGGTAGGTACTTATTTTTGCAATACCTACTTTTTTAAATGTAGTTTTAGTTTTTCTTTTGTCTACAGTCTAGTATTTACTATGCAAAAGAGAGTAAGTAAATGTGGAAAACTAAAAAGTTATACTTGCGGCAAAACAAAACTTTTTTCCTAGATGTACCTACTCTATTTTATTCTAGATGTATCTATTTTTTGCAGATGACTCGAAACAAAGACAATAAAGAACTAATTTAAAAGTTGTTAAAACTAATTTAAATGTTTCTATTATGCATCTTATATACGCGTCATACCTACTTAATCGAAATGAATGGAGTGAAAATTATTCAGAAGTCTATCAAAATCTTTTTTCGTCATTCCAAAAACTGAGGGTAATTTTGCTTTTTCGGAATCATGCAAGCATTTTGTTTGCGATTTTTAAAGAGAAAGAGCAACACAATACGAATAAATGAAGATAACGTAGTTTACTAAAACCTTGGAATAGTTAAGTACCTATCGAATGAAAGAAACTCGTCGTCAAAATGATAAAGATAAAAGAAGTCATGCTATAAGTATTAGTAAAGCGATTTCAAGTAACTTACTTTTGTTTAAAAAAGTCTGATATCTGGCTCATCTTCCAGAAGATCTGTAGCAGCAGCATCAGCAGCGTGTGGTTGACCCAGCAGTACAGTTTGTAGCAGCTCTCCATGGCGCCTTCCCGCTCGCGATCCCACACAAACTTAGACAACGAAAACTCACTCATCCGGCACTATTTAAAAGTATAATGCGAAAAAACTCCCGACAGTATCACTGAGGCACGAATTGGAAATTCAAATTGGGAAATGTATGAAGTCTGGGGCCTGGGGACGTGAGCGATTAGAGTGAAATTTAACCGCCGAATGCCGTGTTATCAGTCGCTTCGCTCGATACGAAGAGGCGATAGGTTTGACCGCGCTCGGTCGCCGGTGCACGCGAACTGGGATCGAACTGGTGGCCGTGAGCGTGCTACCGCTTGTGACGACAGATGACTCAGTTGTATCGGTCGGGGGCTTTATTAGAAACTGTTAAGTGATTTAGCTGCGAGGTTGGTATGGTGCGACGTCGATTTTACCGAGCAACTAGCTGGCGAACGGTGGTATAAATTGTGAATGGTGGCTGCGGGGTTATAAATTCGACTAGCTCATGAATTTTCAACTACTTAATTAATATAAGTACAGTCCAACCTGTTGAAATGTAACTCACTTTTGAAGCCTTTCCTATGAAATGTCCTAATGACATCGCTATGCTTGGCAAGGCGAATCATCTTAAGGCGCGAACGTCTACCGAATGCTAAGGTTATGTAGGTACATTGGGAAAATGTTACGTTGGGTCAGGATTCAAATGGTTTGTCAATAAATAATAATTGTTTGGTTTTTGCTCGGTAACTATTCGACCATTTAGACTGCTCAGTACCACTACCATGAGTTTACAGTGACCGTACTCGATAGCGACGGCGTAAATTATTTGTATGGAGAATTGTAGAGCACCTCTACAAATAATTTACGCCTTCGCTATCGAGTACGGTCACTGTAAACTCTTGGCAGTGCTACTGGTCAAATTATCCTCCAACCTTCCTCCAACGACCAACAACAACGAAATGACAAGACACACTATGTAACTTTGGTTAGGTATACTAGAGTTAGCAATAGCATCTGTAGGTACTGTCTTTTGTTTTAATTTCAAGTTAAGTAAGTAACTCTAAAAAGCAGTATCACAATGCAACAATCCAAATCCTAGGCCACGTTGCTCGTCGCTTTTTACCCTGCATAGTGTGAAAGAGAGACACATGAGTTACTTAATGAATACACATCTGGCTTATTCACAGTTGTAATATCACCTAAACGCACCGAATAGTGACGTGGGTGTTTGTTTCATATCTGAGCAAGGAATGTGACTGGGTTGAAACGAGCCCTCGTCAATGGTTTTTTTTTGTTAATCCTCACGGTTGACACAACGATGCGTTGGTCGGTATGAGGATAACTTTTTAAAGTATTTTTAGGTGTATTTAAATTTCGTCGTTTGTGTCTAACTAGAGGAGAGTAGTTGATTTTTTTTTTCTATGGTACGAGTAGGTACGTGAACTTGAAATTTTTTTGTCAATTCGGAAATTTTTCGTGTTATATTTTTGGAAGTATTTAGCTAACTGCTTAGGTAATTAAAAAAAACTAAGGTACTTAGTAAAAACAAGATATTGATTTTAAGTACGTATGTATAGGCTCTTCCCAGTGAAGGCTCCCTTCCCATTATGTGGGCTCTTCACAGTACAAAAAGTAAACAATGAAACTTAATTGACAAACTACATATGAGATCTATAAAGGTGAACTTACCTATCCGTTTAAGTTATCTTTACTAGTCTAAAATCTACGGATGCTACGCCGTATCTAGTAGGTTCTAAGTACATAATTAATGTTATAAAGTTGAATTGAGTAACTTTAGTTCTAAAAAATCAATGAAGGGACCGTAGGACATTCCTTAGTTATTTTTAATTTAAATAATCTGACCGAATGCTCCTCTCATCCACTCAAAGGTTGACTGGTAGAGATCCTTTAAAGGGATAAGTTTGCCTTTGTATATATGTTTAATTTTTTGTTAATTGTGTTTGTTTTACTTATTTTGTACAATAAAGAGTTTACATACATACATACATATTTTTATCGACCTTTTTTTCATTACGATGTCAAGAAGGTAAATGCAATAGGGATGATGACGCCATTAAAAATAATTCGAAGGCACAACTCCAGTTAAAAAACGCTTTATTTTAGCCCTGAAAACCAGATTAATTTTCGATTTACTGTAAATTAGATTTTTTGTTGCTTTAAAACAAATAAATAGTTAGTTGATTGAGTTGACGGATAGTGACGTCATAATTCGCTATTGCCATTGAAACTCTATGGAAGAATTGTGTTTTGACAGCTCATAAAAAGTACGTCAGTTGATTGGTGGTGTCAACATCCCTATTGTACTATATACGTAATCTTGGGATCATAGTCAACCACTCAACTTTTTATTTGAATTAAAGTAACGTCTAGTCGTTTCCTTTGGCGTGTCCTGTTTCTAGACATTATGAGGGTATTAATCACTTTGTTATTTAATGATCAGATGACAAACTCCAAAGAGATCCTATTTAAAACAACTTGTCATTATTATGTTCGATTACAGAACTTCGTCTGACTTATCTCTATATTACTCACCGCTTATCAATTATTAAAAATAATATTTACCATTTGTAAAATCATGCCATGTTTTGGGTTTTTTAAGAACTTTTGAAATGTACCTATGTATGTATGTAAACTCTTTATTGTACAAAATAAAATAAGTAACAAACACAATTGACAGACATTGAGATATATGTACAGGTAGAGTCATTCACGATGACTGTCGATGACGATGACGCGAGCCGTGGTTCATATTACGATGTCATTAATGTCTAATTATGACAAAATCACGCGTCTTCGTGGATGGCACTAGGTATACAAAGGCGAACTTATCCCTTTAAGGGAAGGAATAATCTGGAACCATCGCATACGATTGCAAACGTATTGCAAACGTATTTCCGTAGCTAGCTCTTAGCATGGGCTCGTTCAGTTCATGACATTTATTAATTAATTGCTGATTTTATTATTAAGTATTCTAAATCTTGATTATTATTTTTATTTTTCTTCAATTTCAATGATTCGATGACATAAATATAATGAGCGTATTAGCGTATCTTCCGAATATTGTGTGCCATACACTGGCTGATTGTGACGAACTTCAATGTAATTGTTACCATTTATGTAATCACTCACTTTCTGACAATAAATTATTGATTGATTGATTGATTGATTAGATCATACTAAGAGCTAGCTACGGAAATACGTTTGCAATTTATAGAACAACGAAATCCCTCTAGTTAGTGTGCCATAGTATCATTATTAATAGATCCACGCGCCAAGCAGCTGTTTAGCGGTGGGTGCGACAGTTCATAGGTCAATATTCAAAGGAATTATTTTGCATTGAAATCATCCATAAAAAATGGCGCACATGCCCCGACGCACCTTATTTCTTATAATTATTGTACCTAGTTGAAGAAATATTGGTGATTTATGTTCGATGGCTTAACAAAAGACTGTAGAACTATAAATTGACTAAGTATTGCACAAATGTAGGTACTTTAATACTAACAATGCACCGATTCACAGAAATTCTAAAAAACATTGAGGGTTCTTTAAATTCTCATTGTTATCGAACGACGATAACATTCATAAAATTCCATGTCAATCGCTTTGGTTAGTTAAAAAAACATTTAACTACATTTCTGTGACTTATCTGAATGCAGTTCTCATTAAGAGGTTCTGGAAAAACCTTAGGTACCATCAGCCAATACTTCTTCCTCTCGTTTAAAATATGGCTTTCTGTCCTAATTAATAGGAAAATTTCGCCAGTGTCAAAGTACTCTCTTTGAGAGGAACGTTGTACGGTGATTGTAGTTTTTACAACTTGATAGTAAAATTCCAGAAACCACGTAGAAACAACTTGCGCATTAAAAATGTCAGACACGAGAGCAATATAGAATTTTGTGACCACTGTTCACTGTTAAGGTTAATCGCCGCATAACACTATCAAAATTATACTTCAACTAGCCAAAGAAACAGAAATAGCAAAATGAAATATTGTCTACATCCGCCATGTTCGAATGCTACAAATCGAATCCCCCCTTAAGCCAGAAAAGTGGTCTAACAAATATCAAATGAATATGTCAAACTAAACTAAAGTCAAACTTTGAAGTTGACAGACACGTCTATTGGCATTATTGTTTTATGAGTTTTATGACATACAAACAATTATCAATTTCAGGCTAGTAAACCACATATTTGGCTGATGGTACTTTAGTATTTCAACATCTATATTTATTTTTAACTATGGAAATATAAGACACACAAACGCAATTCTGTGACGTTTTTGTTTTATAGTCGGCGATATGCCATCCATTGAATGAAAATAAATCCCCGGTTGTTTGCTAGGTGACATCACCAGCCTCAGTTATCTGCAAGTAGGTATAACGCAAACTGTGGAACCAGCATATTTATTTTTAAATATATCTACGCAATAATTGTCTCTTGCGAGTTATCAAAAATTAAATAAAGTTATTAAGAGTTCTTGATATAGCACAGGTAATTTATGGTAGTAGAAAGGGGTTGCCAACACGTACGGTCAACGGCTCTTGCTCCATAGGGAGTTCCAAATTCTAATGTCAAAGCCAATTTAATATGAAAAGTTTTTATATACGGACTGTAGGTAGGTATGTAATAAACCTCAATGAAGATATATGTATGTAAACTCTTTATTGGACATAAAAATAAATACAAATACACAGAAAGGAGAGGAAAGGCGAGCTTATCCCTAAAAAGGTATCTCTTCCAGCTAACCTAGTTAAGAGAAGACAATTCATTAAGAAAAAGATAGGGAAAAAGTTTAAATTATATGCGGTAAAGAGGAAAACAGAAATACTCAAAAGATAAGTAAAAATTAAAATAACAAAATTAAATTTTAATGTGTATAATTTTGTATTTATTTTCCTTATCCTTTGAGTATTTCTGTTATCCTCTTTACCGCATGTAATTTTGACTCATTGCCTATCTTTTTCTTTAATTTAAAATAAAAACAAATAAAACATTTACAAAAGCGGACAGTCTCGCCTCAGGTGTCAGTGTTAAGTCACAATTTCTTCAACCTCTCCCTGAACGAGGCCACCGACGGAGAGTCCTTTGGGACAAGGGTAAGGATAAGATAACGGTAGATATATCCTTATAACTACAGATACTGGAACGAAGACTCTAATCTTCATTGTGATCAACAAGATTGCGAGCTTAAAAACATCCACGGCTGGACATAGGCGTCTTCCAAAGAACACTACGCATAACCGGTCTTGCGCTGCCCACATCAACAGACTTTCGACCTTTATTAGGCCGGTCCACCTTACGGAGGGCCTACCCACGCTGCGTCTTCCGGTCTGGTAAAAGGGTACAAAGTCATCACTCAAAAACATATTGACCTCAACGGCTATTGGTTCTTAGAGCAATATACTTTATCCACTACCTCTTATAAATTCGGTTCTTCGGCGGATCTTCTCATCACTGATTCGATCACGCAGAAAAACTCCAAAATAATCCTATTGCCCTTTGAGCGATCATGAACCTGTTCACTAGGCCGATGACAAGGGACCACGTTTCAGAGAAATGTTATCGTCTCGTAAGTTACTGGTAATCTTAACTTAAACCGGGAACTTTCGGTCAACAACTGTGGATATCAAAAAACTAACAGCACTGTACTAGACAAAAACGCTATGTTCAGATACTGGGCTGCATACCACACAGTGACCATTTCGAGCCACTCTTTTAATAAATGCGGTATAGACATGGTCTTCGTTGTGGTCTAGATTAATTATGTATTAATTTAACTGGGACGTACATAATGTAGATCAACTTGCTATAAGTAATATAAAGCAAAGAGATCCTTTTTCAGTAATTTTAAATAATACACCTCGAAACTTGAAATAAGTATTATACGATGTCCCCCGGAAAACCTACGAGTAGGTCAGCAGTAATCAAGTATTTAACTTTCAATGTGGCAATTATTGATAGCTCCAAATCATTATCTAATTTAACTTGGGTCAGCCGGTTCAGTATTTAGAACGTAATTTATGTCCTCAATCGACGTCACAACAATGTTCTCGAAAGTTCTGGTAGGGCGAGTTTCGTTTTGGGACAACCGGTATCTTTATCATAATGGGAATGGTTCAATTTTGAAGAGTCGCCGCGGCCAACTAAGTCGGTAATCCCTGAATCGATGTGAAAGATGTTTCAAGTTGAATTGAACCCTAATGGAAAATTATTAATGTAACTTGGATTGGTAAAGGTACAGTTAAAGGTTAGCCGTTAAGTATTTAAGAGCGTGCCAACGATCTGTTTTGGGAATATGAGGGCATCACATTTACATTGAGTTATTGTACTTCGCTTCGATTAGTCTAGTTTGTGCTTGAAGGTATCGTTAATAGGTAATTCAAACGGGGCTTCGTGTTATGTTTCTTTTGGTATTCATAAGGCGTTATTAATGGAACTGGCAGGTGCCCTGACATCAAAAGAGGAGGAGGGTTTCGATTCTACTATTATAGGTACGCGAGAAATATACAAATACAAATACAAATATTCTTTATTGCACACCATAAAGCAGTACAAAAACTTAAATATAGACACAGATACAGGGTAGACAATAGGCGGTCTTATCGCTTAAAAGCGATCTCTTCCAGACAACCATTTAAAAAAAAAAGCAAAAGGTGCAAAATTACAGCTTTCTAGCATTGATAGTCTCTGAGCAAAGCCGCGGACGGACAGACAGACAGACAGACAGACGGACAGACAGACAGACAGACAGACAGACAGACAGACAGACAGACAGACATGGCGAAACTATAAGGGTTCCGTTTTAGCCATTTTGGCTCCGGAACCCTAAAAAATCAAAGTGACATTGATTATTAAGAGGTTCTATCCAAGTACTTACATGAATCAATTTATTGGACTGTACTTTTTTTTGGACTGGATCACCAGGGGTATTGCAGATGCGTTGTCAACCTAGAGGCCTAAGATTGGATACCTCAAGTGCAAGTAATTTCACCGGCTCTTTTAGTCTCCACGCCGAAACCCAAAAGTGCAAGCACTGCTGCTTCACGGCAGGATTAGTGAGCAAGCTGATGGTAGCAATCCGGGCGGACCTTGCACAAGTCCACTTCTATGTCTGAACTGAACCTGTACTGCTCAACTAATTTCGATAAGTCATCATATTATAATCATCATTAACCAAATAAACATCATTTGATTTGTCCTGATGGCGACTGTTTAACTTGGTAGGTACGATGGATATAATTATGATTTCATGCAGTTTTATACATGTGCCGGCTGAAAAAAAAAGACGATGATGACGAAAGCCAAAATTGTCCAGGAAAAAGTCATATTTGAGTCGATAGGCAGAATGTAAATTTTATTCCTAACACCAAAATGTTATGTATAATCAAAAACGCGGTCAACAATTAATTCTTAAAACTGTATTTTATAATAAGAATAGTTTCAAGGTTGATATAATCAGGCCATTTATTTTGCGACTGTCATTAAGTATCTGTGCCGCAATGATGCTATCTATAAACGAGGTGACAGATGTTTTTTAAGTGAATAAGTACCTATACTTCTTAAAGTGAGTTGAAGTAACTTCTAAATAAATTAGGTAAATTATTGTGAAATTGTTAGATTTCATCGTAACTAACCAGTGTTGGCGGAACGAATCTAGATCGGAAACAAATCTGGAGCATTTTGCAACACTTATATAAATTAATATTTTTAATCGTTGATGCTTTCGTGCGCGCAATACACGGACATAAGTATTATAATTAAAACATTTTACTAATTAGAAACTGTTTTTCAAGGTTTCAGTTTATAAAATAATAGAAAGAAAGAAAGAAAGAAAGAAAATACATTTATTCACAACACAAGACACAACAATGGCATTAAGTACAAATAGACAACACATAGGAAATTATGCGTCATTGCGGTTGTGAATCGGACACTGGCTCAGCATAATGCTGAAGCGTTAATAATAAACACCTCAGCGCTGATTTTCAGCCAGCACCGTTGGTGACCCTCGGGCCGCTACAAAATAGGTTGCCAATACCAAGCTGTGATGGCCGAGTGGTTTAATTTATCGCCTCGCAAGCTTTTCTCCCTCTCCAGCTTCCTCTCAAGTTTTTCGAAATTCATGTGCATTACATTTGAAATTTACCACGAGCTTTGAGGTGAAGGAAAACATCGTGAGGAAACCTGCACAAACCTGCGAAGTAATACAATGGTGCGTGTGAAGTTCCCAATCCGCACTGAGCCCGCGTGGGAACTATGGCCCAAGCCCTCTTGTTATGAGAGGCCTGTGCCCAGCAGTGGGACGTATATAGGCTGGAATGATGATGATGATGACTAATTAGAATGTGTGTTGCCAGTGATGACATTATGGATCCTAGACGTGGTGCTTCACTTTTGCCTTATAAATAGGCTCAGAGTTGCTCAGCGAGCTATGGAGAGAGATATGCTTGGGGTTTCTCTACGCTATGGGATCGAATCAGAAATGAAGAAATACCTACCTACGTAGAAGAACAAGGGTCACCGACATAGCTAAGTTGAAGTGGTAATGGGTGGGCACGGAGAACAGATGGCCGTTGAGGCCGAAAGTTCTCGAGTGGAGACCGCGGATTGGCAAGCGTAGCGTAGGACGTTCACCAACGAGATGGACGGATGACTTGGTTAAAGTCTCCGGTTCACGGTGGATGCAGGCCGCTGCCAACCGAAGCGACTGGAGACTATGGGGTAGGCCTATGTTCAATGGTGGACGCTGAGGTGATGATGATGATGATGAATTAGAATGTTTGTTGCTATGCTATGGTTTGTTTGTCACTATAGCAGGGTCCTGTAACACAAGGCATCTTAGCACAAAACCCTTAGTTGTAACTCCTCTGTAGAAAACATTTGGAATAAACACTTTTTCAATTGTAATCTTTTTTTTATTGCTGTATCTATGAAAATACGCTCAAGTAAAATATGTTACACAGTATGCGGGTCATATGAAAGTAGGCACGCTATAAGATTCCCGACAACATTTTTGAAATAAGTACGAGTAGTACAAACTCTTTTTCAAAACTTCGAGGGATTGCCGGTTTTAGTATACCAATGAATTAATTTAACCTTCGCGCGTTATTGAGAAAATGGGTTTTGACAGACAGACAACGAAGTGATCCTACAAAAGTTTTTCCTTTTCGAGATATGAAATTCTAAAGACTTCAAATATAATACCAATTGGTTCAGTTAGGTAAACAAAAGAGTTCACCTCCTCGCGTCCAAGGTTTTCATCCGTTGGACAAAGTTCATTGATCTCGCGCCTGCCAAAAACTATAAACTCATGCGCATAATTATAATACTTATGTCTAACTTGCGTTAATAGTGGTGAAAACACAGGACTATCGCATATAGGGTTGCCACACGGAAAAGTGAAATGTCCTGATACAAATCCTGACATCATTCTAAGGGGCTGTTTCACCATCCATTGATTAGTGTTAACTGACGGTTAAATGAGATACCGTCTCTATTTGTTTTGTTCGAATAGACGGAGACGGCATCACATTTAACCATCATGCAGTTAAAACTAATCAATGGATGGTGAAACAACCCTAAGAGTCCTGATATTTCTTACAACAGATTTGGCGTACCTAGACTACACAAACAGAGAGACAAACACAAAAAGCGGCCAAACTTATAACACACCTCTTTTTGCGTCGGGGTTGAAAAAATTAGCTAAATTATTGATAGAGACAAGATTAAGTCTCATTTTCTTCATTAGTCCATACCCTACCCATGCAAAACCGGAATGTGCAGGTATAGTATCCATCCATACTAATATTATAAATGCGAAAGAGTGTTTGTATGTTTGTATGTTTATCGTCGTTTATGGGCCCGAGAGTGACATAGGCTACTTTTTATCCCGGAAAAATGCACGATTCCCGAGAAAATAGCGCGCGTTAACGGAATACAACGCGGGCGGAGCCGCGGGAAAAAGCTAGTAGTATATAAATGTACAAAACAGTTCAGAAGCTCCTAAATGTATAACCTCAAAATTTTCTAAAATAGAAGTTAAAAAGTCTCTACGTTCAGTACGTTCTCTATAATGTAGCAATAGCAATGTACCAACGTACCAACTAATACATATTACTAAAACAGTAAACAGCATATACTGGCAATAACAAACAACAAACTGGCATTTACTTCCTGTACTATACGAAAACTGTTCGATCGTGTCACTTTTAAAACCTCTGAGTACATTTTCCCATTAAGGCGCCATGTGGGGTGATATAGGGTGTGACGCCACCATAACACGCTTCCATGTATAGTAGGGCAACTGTTCGAGCCTTTACTTGATTAAAGTCTTGCATTATGAAATGGCTCATTCAATACGAAAAATTGAAGCCCAGGTGTGGCGAGTCACGGAAGCGTGCGTGTCTGTTTTGGCTATAAACCCGATTTTTTTCTTTACGCACTTAAATAGTCACCAGCACCAAATATCTGACACAACAAGCGTGCATAAATATCTGATAGGTACGACTCTATTTCTAGGGCCGTAAGGAAGTGTCAGATATTTTTGCACGCTCCGCTGTGGCAGATATTAATGCTGGTGACTGAACTACTTGCATATGAAAGGGAATATCTTTAAGCCAATGAGAAAAAAAGTGAATTATGACCAAAGAGCGAAACTTTGATGCCGGTGACGTGATTATGGCGCAAGTTGATATATAGGGTGTTTTTATAAAATAGTAACATTTATAAATACTGACCGTTTCAAGTGTCAATAAAATATCCGTAAACAAAAGAGGCCAATAAGTTGTTAGTGATTTTTTTTTATTCGACTGGAAGGAAAACGAGCAAGTGGGTCTCCTGGTGGTAAGAGATCACCACCGCCCATAAACATCTGCAACATCAGGGGTATTGCAGATGCGTTGCCATCCTAGAGGCCTAAGTTGGAATACCTCAAGTGCCAGTAATTTCACCGGCTATCTTACTCTCCATGCCGAAACACAACACGGCAAGCACTGCTGCTTCACGGCAGGATTAGCGAGCAAGTTGTTGGTTGGTTGATTGTGATTTTTGAATAATAACAAGAAAAGCTAATTATGCTAACAACAGTTGTATTACTTAGGTATAATGAAACAACTAAACATGACAAGTATTTGTTAACGTGAAGAATGGGTGCAGTATCTGAAATGGATACAATACGGAAGAGCGTTACAAATACAAATTTTAAACCAAATTACTATTGGCTCCACAGTTTTTTTGTCTTGACAGCTTTTTGTCCCAACATTCTCATTTGAAACAAACAGTTTTAGTCTCAACGTCTCAACTGAAATGAATTCTGAAAATATTCATTCAACTATTCAACATCAGACAAGTGAGATGAGTTACCGAAATCAATTGGTTTTACATGTCACGTAAAAAACTCTTTGAAATCCAGGGATCGATTCTTGAAATCACATCACTCGAAAGTACCATTCGAAAAATGATTATAATTTTTTTAATTTTAAGAATAAACTAGCTTTCAGCTAGCTGTGGCTAGCTGGTAGTGGAATTCTGTTATCGCGCGCTGTTCCCTCGGGAACTGTGCTTTTTTCTGTGATAAAAAGTATGTATGTCATTATCGGGCCCACAAACTATCTCTATACCAAAAATCACGTTGATCCGTCACTCCGTTACGGCGAGAAAGACGGAAAAACACACAAACACACTTTCGCATTTATAATGTTAGTATGGATGAATATGAATATGAAAGTGGAGAAGAGTAGACAACTGTGTATTTCTATAAAGCAATAGCAATATAGTGCAATTTGGAATTGCAATGAGCAAGTACAAATTTAAAACCAATGTTGTTTTTGTGACTCTACAGTTTCTTTTTTTTTTCTTAACAGCTTTCTATGCCAACAGTCTCATTTAAATAAACAGTATAGTTTCAGCTGAAATGAATTCTGAAATATTCATTCAACATCAGACAAGTGAGATAGTAACCGAAATCAATTGGTTTATGTCATGTAAAAAAAATCTTAGAAGTCCAGGGGTCAATTCTTGAAATCACATTACTCGAAAATACCATTCGAACGTGGAGAAAAGGAGAACAGCTGTAAATTTATATAAAACAACAGCATAAATCCATACTAATATTATAATGCGAAAGTAACTCTGTCTGTCTGTCTGTTACGCTTTCACGCCAAAACCGCTGAACCGATTTGGATGAAATTTAGTAAAGAGATAGAATAGACCTTGGGAAAGGACATAGGCTATCTTTTATCGCGAAAAAGAGGCTTTAAGGGGTTAAAATAGGGGGTGAAAGTTTATATGGTGGAAGTTCATCGCTGTCGAAGATAAAACTATGAAACTTGGCATATAGGCATGTCTGTATGTTTGTCCGTCTTTCACGCCGTAACCGAGCGACGGATCGACGTGATTTTTGGATAGTTTATGGGCCCGAGAGTGATATAGGCTACTTTTTATCCCGGAAAAATACACAGATCCCGAGGGAACAGCGCGCGATAACCGAATACCACGCGGGCGGAGCCGCGGGCTAAAGCTAGTGCAATTATAAAAGACGGTGTATCAAAAGCGGTAATTTCACATTTTCACCTGCTTTTTCCTAAAAAACTACACCCGCACGGTAGATCATTTGAAATGCGAGTGATATAAATCAAAGGATATAAAATAAGATAAAATTGCCACCCAAGATAATTATTGTAACATTGTAATAAAAAAAAATGCTTTCGACTAAAAAAACTTATTAAAATCCGTCCATCCGTTTGGAAGCTACGATGCCACAGACACATAGCAGTCAAACCTACTTACACAGATTTACACTCTCAAACCTTAAAATTTTTAAGACAGATTCCAATAATCGGCCCCCATTGACCCAATCGACCGGTGATGTCACACCTCGCAAGATGTAGATGTCCTCACCAAGGTTAGGTACTTTATTTTATTATTTAGGTGCATCATATTCGCCCACACAGGTTTTATTTACGACAAATCTAAAACCGCTCGACACTTGCCGCATCTGGCCCGTTTCAAACCAATCATAAAACTCACAACATCTCGAAAACATATCGGTTGGACGGAAATAACTTATCAGGAATTTTTATGGGTGCTTGTCTGAAACTAACCAACCAGGAAATCGTAGGTAAGTATAATACTTTCTTAAGCTTTTATAATCATTAAGATTTTTAGTAAATAAAATAGAATATAAGTAGGCTTACATTTATAATCCTACTAATAACATGTTTATGTATGGTTCTTACTCCTTCAAACTAAAATGGCTGGACGAATTTGATATTTTTATTCTTTTTTTTTCAAATACCTAATGTTCATAATTATAAACTAGTCACTTTTTTTGTAGTCGAAATGAAATAATACAACAAATGGTAAAGTACCAACAAATTTCTTTTTCACTTCACATGCTCGTAAAGTTCGTGTTTATGCTGTACCTATCTAGGCGACATAAAATTACTTTTTATGCTCTAGTGCATAAAATAAAATCTTCGTCTAATACCAACTTAAGACCAAGGTAATCAGGTGTCAACAGCCACAAACAAAAAAGTTTCTATATATTTTTTAAATAATTTCTAATTTATATAAAACTAAAAATCAATCAAATCAATCATAATAAATCAGTAAAATGAAAATAATGGAATTATTATAATAATGCATAAAAATAAAAGGTGCATAGAAAGTGACTCATAGTTTCTACCGTTGCTATCTCATTTCCTCGCCATCGAAGCCACCCTCGCCGTACCGGCTCGGGTGGCTATATTAACGCCTCGGGTAAAATGGCTCGTTTTATGCTCTTGTTGTACAATCTACTATTTTGCTGGCTTTCTTTATACCTATATGTATACGGGACTCTCAATTGTCAAGTAGAAAAAAATAATGTTCAACTTGTATTATTTATTAAATGAATATAATAAGCATTAAAAGCGGTATTACATTCTAAGAAAAACTGTGTATTTATAATCAAAAACAATTAAGAATGTATGTATTAGATTTATAGACATCGTGGGGAACGTTGTTCGTAACACTACTCCGAAATGTCAATCAATAGAATAGGGTACTTTCAAAATTGAAATCTCACTCATATCACAGCATTGACGAATGTGTTATACAATCCCCAATCGTCGGACAGCACCGACGAGCAAATGCGAACATCGTATCTTGCTGTCCCGCTGACTCTTATATTATTTTATACAAGAGTGTGAGAGAGGTAGGATACGAACTTCGATTTTCGAATTTCGTAGTAGCCCCCCAGTTGACTTCGCTTGACCCACCCGCGATTGGCGTGATTCGACAATAACTCTCAATCTTTTTCGTAATGAGAGCTGCAAGCTTAATAGTGTTAGAAGCGACACTCCGCATGTTTCATAGTTCTTTTGTAATTGTGAAAACAGAAACATTAATTAATAATTGATACTTACAAAATCGACACATACGCAAATGATTAAAAATCAGTTGACAAATTGACACGAATTAACATGTCATTAACCTCAGCATAAAGCTTAGGTATAATATACTTTATGTCGCTCAAACATTCTCTTACCATCAGGAGGCCCATCTCGTTTGCTATCCAGTCGAATAAAAATAAAATCAAAACTCGGGATAACTCCGCCTTTGTACTTAGCACTTTTGTTACATAACCTTCTAATAGGTATTTTCTTTTTATACAATAAAGAGTGTAAAGAAACAAACAAACGCGTATTCTACATACCTACCCCTACCCGATCTCTGCTATAGACATTTGAAATATCTACCAGAGGGATTTCATATTGCCAACCTACCTATATATAGTATACAAAACTAAACTATACTTTAAGGGTCTTGCATGTGTCGTATCAAAGGAGTTCCGCTTTTAATACTGTTTATTCTTACACTCACTCGGTGCGGACGCACTTGTGGAAAGGAAGATGGTGCTGACATTTTACTATGCTTATGTAAGTATTTAAAATGACAAAGTTGGTTAGTAAGAAATTGAGGTAAAATAACTGACCAAGTGTTTGTCCGTGCAGTGGGTTCAACTTTACTTAACTTGTAAGACCTATATTTAATTATTTACCTATGATAGTTATATTTAAATTCGTTATTAAATACTACTGCAACGAATTTTTTACGTAATCGAAAGTAATAATTAAGCTTAAAACAAGATAAAAAATTATTGACCCGTAGAGAAGAAATACTCTATCAAAGATTTGTTTTAATACTATGTTAGCATGTTTTTTATATATCACCCAATGCTAAAGTTACTAATTTCTGGTAATAAGAACTTTTAACACTTTTGAATAGTATTTTCAAGTGATGTGATATTAAAAACCGGGCTCCTGTGCAGTTCACCCCCAGGCACAGTGAAACATATTTTCACTGTTTGATATTGCGAACTAAATAATAGCCATGGTTCGTTATTACTCAGCAAAATCGTTGTTATTCAAGGTGATAGGCAATTCCAAGTCTAGCCACCATCATATTTCATCATCACGCTTTATTACCACTGCCGGGCTATAAACAAATGAATTTATTTCTGAGGTCTAGTGATTTACAATTACTGTTCATCAACCAGACAGTTTACAAACGATATCTCTTACTTCAGGTAGAGACAAAGCCTGTAAAATTATCCAGTGGAAATTAACATTATAATGGCCGCTAGACGTCCATTGCTTTCACCGCACAACGGACCGTTTTCTGCGGTGTTGTATGGCTTCGTCGCCGGACAAGTGTCCGGTGCATGTACACACATTTATTGTAAGCCATAAAAAAAACCGCAAGTCCGAAAAAAACGGTCATTTTCCGGTGAAAACAACGGACGTCTACAAGCGACCTAACACTATAGACTCTATGTGTTAATTTCCACTGGATAAATTTACGGAGAGGTTCGATACAGATCGAAGGATCGACGTGATTTTTGGCATAGACATAGTTTATGGGCCAGAGAATGACATTGGCTGACTTTTTATCCTGGAAAATTGCACAGTTCCCGAGGGAACAGTGCACTATAACCGAATTCCATGCGGACGAAGCCGCGGACAAAAGCTAGTAAATAAATAAATTAGTGACTAGAGTTTCGTTTTTTAATAGTAGGTATAGGTACTTATTAAGTTATCGTCCTGGACCTGGAAATTACACATCAAATTAACCGTAAAAAAATATTTAACATAATTTTAACACTGGCGCAGTGTTACAAATCTCAGCCTTTGATTTGAAACTAAATAATTATAACGGAAAGAAAAACGGTATAATAAAGAATTTAATTACTCATTACCTATATATTTCCGGGGTTGAACTCGTTACTCATTTAAATTAGTCACCAATTCTGTAAAATTTACCTACATAGTTGCTTGTTCATTGAATACATAAAAATAATGTAGCATGTTTGTTCTCGGGTCTTGGATGTTTAATATGTATTTAAGTATGTATTTATCTATTTAAGTATGTTTATCCGTTGCCTAGTGTCCATAATACAAGCTTTGCTTAGTTTGGGACTAGGTCAATTGGTGTCAAGTGTCCCATGATATTATTATTATTATATTATTATTAATTCAGTGTACGGTATGATAAACTCATTCATAAAATACAGCTTGATGGTAACAATCCTACACATTGTGAACCTAAATTGATGCCTTTTCCGTTGACGTCTCTCTATACGAGAACGATAATAATAAAATTCATCATCGAAAACAGACAAATACTACAATGTGCCAAATTCATTCATTATGCTATTTATAACAACATAATGTTTACTTTATGCTGACAAAGGAAATGCCTTCTATTGTATCTGACACCTGTAATAAGCAGATACCAGCTAATATTACGCATTCACCTGCAATCTGCACATTATAAACACGACTTTAATGGCTATTGCATTGATTGCATTACTATAATTATTACCATGTAAGATCACAACAATGTCAAAATTTGCTATTCAAAATATCATGACTTTTCAGATTCAAATTTTTCACATTGCTTATCCCTTTAGTTACTTACCTAACACAATACAAGATAAAGATGTCACAAAACACTGGAAACGTACGGCTACATATCGCACAGGTAACAAACACTGTAGTTGTTTCGTAGCTTGTGTCAATAATGGTTTATTTTATAATACTTTATACTTATTACAGACTTTCCATCAGACTCCAAACTAGGCTGAGCTGAATAATATTATGTAAGTACTCGTACCTAGTGCATCTGTTACTTAACGTTTACATGTAAGTATCTAAAAAACTCACAGAGATGGTGTTTAAGATACTTATAGCATGTCGGACAATGGAAATCGGACATCAGTGATTCAGAAAAAGAAGACAGCTCCAATGTACAGGATAGGAGTAATCTTTTTCTTTCCTTACGGGAATCTGTTCCGGTATTTCACATGGGTTCGCAGAACTTTTCTAACCATCATAAAATTTATTCGAATGCCGATCATGTCTCACTGTTATTGTTTGTGACCTTC
Organism: Choristoneura rosaceana; assembly: GCA_037349165.1. Lineage (NCBI taxonomy): Eukaryota > Metazoa > Arthropoda > Insecta > Lepidoptera > Tortricidae > Choristoneura > Choristoneura rosaceana. The sequence continues at coordinate 11,214,384 of JAZBNJ010000041.1, read as the reverse complement.
CTTACACATTTCGTCATGCTACGCAATAAAAAGAACCCAAGCATTGATACTGCGCAGATCCAGAAGTATTAGGTACTCAGTACTTAAACATTAGTCAGTCTCTTCGCACGAACCGATGCCTTAGCACGCTAGTGTAAATGCATTCATCCCTTTTGGTCTTGCCCACCAGGAAAGGGATGTACTTATACCTAGTTAAATGTTTTATGACATTGTTTCCGAATTTGTGGGTACCTATCTAACTAAGGGTAAAGTTGTAAGTGACGGTAGTTTAAACAGAGTATTAAAATGAATAAGATTTCGTCATACAATGAGTACAAATGCGACGGAAAAGTTGGGATTTGGAAACAAGGTGTAAAAGTTATTCCAGTAAAGTCACTCCAGTAGCTTGACATTACGTTGCCCGATAGATTTCTTGCAAGTCTTAAGCGTCGCAGCCTAGCAGCAAGCAATATAGCTAGTGGAACGATTTCACTGAACTAATACAAACAGGGCTTTAGGAGAGAGTAATATTATCTATTTAAATTACAAAATCAGCAACCACTGCTTTGCGGTTAGGTATGTTAGCGACAAAATTTATTGTTAGTATACTAGGGAAGCAGGGTAGAGTAGTTCAATAATGTCACATATACATAATTAAATAAACAGGCATAGTCGAAAAAACTGAATTATGTACCAGGGTACCTATGTATCAGGGTACCATCCCATACTTTTGTCAAGGAAGTCATAGTGAATTGATTCCTCATTAATCTTAAGTTCTACCCTGATACATGGAACAGTTTGTTTGACTGTAAGTACATAGAAAACTCGTTCCATGCCATATACAGCAAGGCTAGGCCGTCGGTGCGATCGGTACAAGCGCACTAAATGATTCACGAACATAAGTGGCCAGTTGGTTCGCTATAATGGGTACGGACGACGGTAATTGAAGTGGGCATCGATCGAGCGATTGTTTTTATTTCATAGCATGTCGGAGTTATTTATATATCTTTAATGGTCAGAGCATTAGGGAAGCGATTGCGTCCAAATAAATTTGTAGGTATACAGTATAAGGTATAGAAGACACAGAGGTGGTAGGTGGTAGAGTAATAAAACGCAAAATGACCATATCGCGTAAGGGCTGCATCGCAGATCTGTTTATAGGTACATAAATCACTAAAAAATAATCTTGATGTGTCTTGTTGTGTTGACTAGGTACATTGTAAAATTACTATAGTCATGGGCCTTACAGTAATTTTGCGATCTAGTAAAAAAATCACTCTACTAAAAATGATTACTAAAAATCAAGCTTATTTTATTTCTGTACCGTGTAAATCTAAATAAATAAATAATAAATATCAATGAACACTTGACACCAATTGACCTAGTCCCAAACAAAATAAAAATAAAATAATAAATAAAAATGAAATAATGTTTGGCTGTGTATTAAGTTGAAATAATTGAATTAGCAATATAATTTTATAAAAACGTTGCTTTTGTTCAGCCTAATGTCTGCATCTTAACCAAACCTATTGAAACATTATTTGGTTACAACGTCGCAAATGTTAACTATCCGATATCTGAAAACTCTGATAACCGATAACAACAGACGATATCATATCAAGCGACAAAACTATAAATAGAAAGTGTTACTATAACAGCGAATAATATTATGCAGTGAAAATTATAAGATAACTGCGTCATATGTCATATTCAGCAACATCTTACGTTCATAAATAAAATCTCTATACTAAAAATTGCCGCTAATTCTTGATTAAATATTAACTGACGTCCCTGAGTGCGGCAGTAAGCGATAACCGTCGCGTCGGTCGTTGACTGGCTCACCGCAAGTTCAAAGCAATCACAACTGATTACACTTAATATTAGCATACAAATACGTCGGAAAATTGTTCACTTCTTCAAAGCATTCAATTAGTACGACCAAGCCTATAGACATCATACCTTATACATACTGCCCTCGATCATAAAGTAAAAGGAGGTATATTAAAAAATCTATTGAGATTGGTAGGTGTACTTTTAGCATCCGATGCATCCGATGCGAGAATATCTTAAGCTACACAGTGGCATAAATACCTGACTTAAAAGTGTTTTTATTTTTGAAATATCGCCCTTTGTCTTATGAAGTGAAGGTAGTATAAAGGTAGAGTCAGATCGATTTCTCATAAAGTATTCATCATCATCCTCATCATCGACATCAGCCGGAAGACAAATGCTCCCCTTAGAATGCCACAGTAACCTTCAACTCCGTTTAGATCCACTGGTTGTCTGTTGCTCTCGCATATTGTTAGTTCACCCAGCGGAAGGCCTGCCGACGCTTCACTATAGTATATAGTGTGTTTCGTATCTACATTATTATTTATTTACTTAAATAAAGTAAAAGTATTAATCGCTTAAGGATCAGCAGATCAGAAAACATAAGCAAGCTAACGCTAAGCTAAGCTACGAAGAGAATATTTATTCATAGGACCACGGCCACTAATGTTGCCGAAACATCGAGGTAAATATTACTCGTGTGTGTTAGCGTGGTAAGTCCTTTACGTGGTATTTTGACTATGAGCAAGCTAAGGTACTCCATCTAAGACCTGGACAAACCTATTAAAAAAACTCCCTTTGTGATCGGTATTGCCAAAAAAAAACACGAAAAATAGGTACTTTTAAAAACATGAATGTGAAACCGACTCTACTGTTAGATTGTGGAGTTAAATATTGCAACACGATTCATGTCACAGACGTTAAAATGATGTTTAAATATTTTTGGAGACACACCTACCAACTGCGTATGTTGTTTGATGTATTTAATACTGATAGTAATGTTTATTATATTACTATTTTCAATTATGAAATATGCTGTTTCATTTCGAGCCTTGGATATATTTAGTACACATATATTTTTCTATATACAAACTGTACTTAGTATGTCTATATCCAGATTTGATTCCTGGCCGAGGCAGGTATTGGTATGAATAATACAATGTTTGTTCTTCAATCTTGGACTTTTAATATGTATTTATATTAAAGAAAGAAAAGAAAGAAAGAAAAATGATTTATTGACGGTCCCAACAGTACCACCACCAAAACCCAAAAACAATAATATATATTACGATACAAGCATAAATATTACTTTAAAGACTTGTATGTTTGTCCGTTGCCTATTACCCATAATACAAACTTTCCTTAGTTTAGCACTGGGTCAATTCAGTTGTCCCATGATATTTATTTATTTATCCGTTAAATAGTACCAGTACAAACTTTCCTTAGTTTGGGACCCGGTCAATTGGTGCCAATTGTCTCAAGATATTTATTTATTTAACAATGACATCATTAAATGATGTTATTTCTTATTGTTTTGCTCATAGCATTCTTACGTTTGCTTGGTCACAAGACAAAGCACAAAATATCGCTAAACCAAGCCAATCTACAGTACTAACGATAAGTAACTAGTGACGCTCGTGTAAGTACACCTGACTATGTTGATATAGTGCTAAGTGTAGCTACATATAGTGGTGTGGTATGTGAATCTGCTAAATATGTAAACAAGTTTAGCGATCATTACCAACTGTGTATTACTCACGTTTGACTCAGGAGAGGTGATGTAATATGTTAGGGGTACTGGAGAGCAATCTTCACAGTTAATACAATTTAAGCCTCTACTTACCATGGTTAATGGAATCTTAGGTCTTTAGCTACCTACGTCAAACGATCAAAGGAGATTACTTCTGATTACAGTCATGATTTTTCAATGATGAAGGTTCGTAATTCAGCTCGAAACACTCTACAAAGGCCTACTTCGAAGTACGAAAAATCAAAGTTCGTATCGTACCATCCCTTTCGCTCTCGTATTAAGTAGTATAAGTATCAGAGGGACGACATGAACTTCGTGTTCCGAGTTTCGTAGTAGCCCTGCTGCTTCGTATTGTAGTGGTGACAATTAATTTTCGTCCATTTTTTTAGTGGAATGAATTATTTGTTTACATTATCTTTGTTTGCGTACCCTTCAGCACGGGGTGCCTTTAAAATACGGTCGAGAAAACTTCAATTTATGACCTCTACCACAGAATATAAATAGTAGTACTAACGTACAGAATGGCCACGCTCCGCCCCGCTCCGACACAAAAAGAGGGGTGTTATAAGTTTGACCGCTCTGTGTGTGTGTGTGTCTGTCCGTGGCACCGTAGCTCTGAAACGGGTGAACCGATTTGGATACGGTTTTTTTTATTTGAAAGCAGGCTTTCTTACGGTAGTTCTTAGATATGTTTCATGAAAATCGGTTCAGCCGTTTTTTTTTAAATTAATAGACCATCTGTTTAGTTTAGGTTTTGTGGCTAACGTGCTCTGCATGCTGAGCGTGCAAGATTTTACCTACCTATTTATTTCCTTCTTCATATTTTATCTGCGCAGAATTCGCTTATCTCTATCCCTCGGGGTACTACATGCATTTTCCGTGATAAAAAGTAGTAGTAGTAGTATGTCCTTCCTCGGGACTCCAACTACTTCCATACCGAAATCCGTCAAAATCAGTTCAGCGGTTGAAGCGTGAAAAGCAGAACAGACAGTTACTTTTACATCATAATATTCGTAGGATGTAAATAAATGCTGCATTTATTTTTAAGAATTACAGCACCTCAAGTCATAATACTTAAACCCGATAAGTGTAGGTACATACGTGTATATCAACTTATCAATTAACCACTTTCATAATTCACACGAATGTTTTATAAACCGAGGCGTGGGAGTTTATTTCATTCAACCGAAATTAATGAAACGCGATTTCTGTCGTGAGTTTGATTGATAACATTCTTTAGAATGACCTTTACAAAATATCGATGGCACTAAGTAACTTGAGACCGTGCGTGATTTTACCGCAGAGACACCATTAGATAGATATTTAGGTATATTTAGATATCACTATTATATCAGACCTCAATACGTGCTAAAGTCTAAAAAAACCTCTGTATTTATAATCGAGTTTATAAACTTGTGAGCAAAAAATTTATCAAAAATATCTGAACACGACTCTATTGTTAACGGCGTAGAGACGTATGAGTATTCAAATATTTTTGATCAAATTTTTGCTCACAATTTTATAAACTCCACTGTACTTGCATACTTATATAAAATGCTCCTGGTCATTTAAGGTTTATTCTATTCACGTCAAAGGTCTACTGCCTAAATTTTTTTCTTAAACCGTAAATTGACTTGGTAGGTACAATCATTGAAATCAATGCACATTCACCATATACTAGGTGGCCTTTACATTTTTAAGCCACTTTTCCCGTATACTTGGTGTCAATCTCAACGATAACCGTATCTTTTCACGCGACTTTCAGTTTTCTTCTACCTAAAGACTTAACCTTATGACCTCTCTAGTTTTGATACATCTCTAATGCATTTGGAATGTACCCCGACATTATGTACGTGGGCCTTTAGTACTTAAAGATTTTTTTTTTGGCTTGGCTTGTAGTGTATGCCACTAGTTGTAGTGCCACTGCAGGGCAAATCCTCCTCTTTTTGCTTCCACTCGTCCCAGCTTTTGGCCGAGTTTTGCATTTGGCTGGAAACGATCCAAATGATCATGGCCATCGCCTCCTACATAGGTCTACCTCTGCTCCGGTGCCCGTCACAGGGAGCCCAATTGGTGATAACTTTGGCACAGCGACCCGGATGCATATGGTACACTCCTTAAAGATTAGATAAAAAAATGATTGACTATTCCTAAAATACTATTATACTAAAACTCGATCATAGAGGTTTTCCCAGAGATAAGACCAAGCTAGATCCATTTTCATCCCTGAAAACCCCTACACACCAAATTTCATCGAAATTGTTGGAGCCGTTTCCGAGATCTCCGAAATATATATAGAAAAATTGCTCATTTAAAGACATTAGAATAGATATAACACTTGCCATCCTCAAAATTTTCCTCTTAAAAATAGACGTAATAATTTTTTTGGATCAGGGTAAGCGAGCTCTTGCCAGAGATTCAATTGTAATCATTGCAATTACTTGGCATGTGTTTAGACATGTGTTTACGCGATAACTCCCGAATTCATGTGTATGATTAAAATACGGGTCATTGAGGCGAAGTCCACTGAGCACAGCCATAATGCAGACAAACAAGCGTGACCGTTCCACGAGGCGAGGAAAATTGACAAGGTTTAATTTTTTCAACACCTGTAAATTACTACAGGAATCGAAAGAGTTTTGCCTCCTGAACATGGGAAAATATTTATTATAATTTATTTCTCCATGTTTAAAAAAATACCAAAAATTAAAAAAATGTATCGGAATAAATTCCAAATTGGCAAATTTGCCAATACTACGACAGAATAGATACGTTCCCTTTGCCTTTTTCACCAGAAAAAGGAGCCGTCATAATTTTGACAACGTCTACGTCAGATTTACGCATGATTTACGTGGTCTTTTTTTTAATAGAAACTAGACAAAAGTAATTTATCTATTGTATCGTAGTTTTGGAGTTATGCCCTTTTAGAATGACCACATCTTAAAAATAATGTTAAATTAATTAATAGTCATAGCGAAATTTAAAAAATATCAGCGTTTTTCTATTTCCAAGCAGAATACATAGAACGAATCAAATTATAGTCTTAGAAATATGAAATCTTGTGAATTCTAAAGACCTGCGCTAACCCAGTAACATGTTGTAACGAGGTGTGATACAACTCGTTTCTTTTTGACTCTTTGGACTGTCTGGTTTAGTACACATTCTAATAAATGAAATTTAAATTCAAATTACCTTTTCTAAATTCCACACCTGTTCGATACGTCGAGGTAGCCTTTCTATTCAGAGCCTCCGAGTTGAACAGATACCTGTCTCTTCACCTTAGATCCTATAAATTTCCTTAAACTCATTAACTAGCTCATAATTTACTACACCTATACGAAGGAAGGCCTATTTTCTTCTCCAGTTTCCAATTGTTGCGCAGTGCGTTAGTGAAGTTCCTCAAGTTCCTTAGATTGTGATACTGCGAAACTTCAGTGTTATTGAATTTTCTAAAATAAAGAACTGGATGACTGGATGGACTGGACTGGACTGAGATGTTTATGAGCGGTGGTGATCTCTTACCACCAGGAGACCCACTTGCTCGTTTGCCTTCCAGTCGAATAAAAAAAAAATACGGACGGGGCGGCTAAGCTAAAATGGGACTGGGCTGGACACGTCTGCCGCATGCACCCACAAAGGCGGGCTCGCACAGTTACTTGGTGGGTGCCGGAGAACAGCTAGCGACATCGACAGTGGCGTGCAGTGCTCCTGAACGTAAGACCGGCTGAAGAACATAGCTAAGTTCAGCAGTTTTTTTAATAGGGTGGCAAACGAGCAAGTAGAGAGTAAGTAAGCACCACTACCCATGGACACCCGCAAAACAAACAGTTGTGTTGCCAACCTATAGAGATACATCAAGGCAGACCGAGAAGGAGATGGCGGGACGATCTGGACACGTACGCAAGGGACTGGCCTGACATTGCGTCAGAACGAGAGTTGTGGAGGTCAGAGGGGAGGCCTTTGCCCAGCAGTGGGACACAATACAGGCTACTTAAAAAAAATAAAAAGTAATAATAGAAGTAAATAGTTTTGTGTTTGCTCTCAGAAGAATAAGTCAAACAGTGTCTGTTCAAGCAGCTCTACTTGCTTATAATGGCTATGTAGATTCAGTCTTGCGATATGGACTGGTAATATGGGGAAACTGCAATGATAGAGATGCAGTATTCATCACACAAAAACGTTGCATTAGAGCTATGTTTGCTATTAGCCAGAGAGTGTCCTGTCGAGCATATTTTATAAAACATAATATCCTTACTTTTCCTAGTTTGTATATTTATGAAGTCTGTGTTTTTGTCCACAAATATAAATACCTATTTATGAGTTCCATGAGTTCTCGTGAAACTAGAGTACAGTATAAATACACTTTATATAAACCCCCTGTCAAACTAGCACTTTCTTCTAAGAACTCGTAAGTGATGTGTATTTTAATTTATAACAAGTTACCTGATATTTATAAAGACATGAATTTAAATGTATTTAAATCGCAGATTCGTGGATGGCTTGTAAAAAAATGTTTTTATAGTATTAATGAATTTTTGAATATGCAATGTGACTAATGGATATATATTATTTTTAATTTAAATTATTTTTTATTATTGTTATTATAAGTTATGTGAATTTATTTGACATTTAATGGTATTATTATAATGTTTTGTTTGTACACCTGAAAAGGTAGAGAATTGGTGTATCTAATTTATAAAATTGTTATCTGTACCAACAATGTAACCCAATCCTCACAAACAATAAAAATAATTTGAATTTGAATTTGAATTTGATGACAGTTTGCACGAGTGTTCATCATACCATACGCATTCCTAAATCACTTAGTATTAATACTACCTCACCAAGATCTAAAATGTTTTACGTGAACGAAGGCACAGTTGATGAATAAATAAACACAAGATTTGCTTGTTTAGAGGTGTATAGGTACGAGTATATTATTAGTTCTGTGGGTGTGGCATGTTGACGCATACCCAAGGTCCAGAAACGATCAAGTCGAGTTAGTAAAGTTGTTCGTCGGTCGAATCATCACATTAAAGTATCGTACGCAGCTCTTCCGGTGCGAACCCAGTGCGGGCGCACTCGACTGCGATACGTAATCGAGTGATAACGTTCAAGTGTCCAATAAGCTGGTTTACAGTGAAATGCTTTTGATATTTGTTATCCTTATATTTTTATAATGAATTATTCGGGTATGTGAATGATATGGATGAGTTAGTTTATTGTTTGTTAAGGAATATGGACCTTGATCACTATGATCACTTACCTACCTTTAATAATGATAATGCCATGCCACGATGGCACAATCGGCACATGTTGGTATTTACCTAGTCCCAAAGTAGGTAAGCAAAGCTTAATATTATGAGTACTAGGCAATGGATAAACATATGTGCTTAAAAATACGTAGAGACATACTCAAATACAAATTTAATAAGCTGCTTATATTTCGATTATGACCACGGGTAAATAGACTGAAGTATTTGCGAGTAAAATACATCCATGTCGGAATACTATGTAATTTAATGTTCTTCCACATTTATATATTTCTACTTTTCTTTTTTAGCTTCATAATAGTTAAAAGAAATGTATACCTATTTTTTTCAATTACTTTCTGCCAAGTTTCTTCTTGGCAATGATGGTCTTCCATAAGCGCTGGTAGTAAGAAGTTACATGTAAAAGAGCCCTTTGCACTACTTACAGAATAAGCATTTTTTTTATCACCCTAATTTTGTGTAGACCGTGCTCTATCTTTCTTCATTCTTGCGCGTCGACTGCGTGCAACTTCACTAAAATTGGAACCGAGACATAACACATTCCATTTATTATTTGTTCTATGGTATGTGTGGGTGTAAGTTTAAAATCGTCTTTTGTTTTCGAATTCCTCGCTATTTAAGAGAAGTTTCCCTGCCGGCCGCGCGGCCGCGTTAGGTATTCGTTTGGGATGTTGCTGTCTTTATCGCACGTGACATAAGCGCTCGCAGCCGTCCCCCCATGTACATCCCCTCCCGCTTCTTCGCTTCCCGCTGATGTATATTGAGATAGGTGTAGGCTTTTCAAGATTTGGGCGGTTGAACTTTGGGTTTCGTTGTCCTCATATTATACGAAAAGTATAGCACAGAAATCAATGATATTTTACAATCAAGATCTTCATTATATTTTCTATGCCTGTTGTTTTTCTATTTTTGTAAAAATGCTTTAATAGTCTGTAATTCTCGTGCAAATTTCACATCTTTTTTTGTCGACTTTTGAGCTCCTGTAATTCTGATATTGCACATTAGGTACGTCTAGACCATACTTAATTACAAAATTTCATCTACTTACTTCTGTTGCCTAGTTTTCAAATGAGACCCGGACTATGTTTGTATGGATAATGGAACGAAGAGACTTCTCTTAAGCTTCAGTCATACATCTGTAAGCACTATACGAAGCAATAATAAGGAATTCAGTCTTCACCAATCTGGTGTTATTATAGAGGCTAATATTGGCTCTACCTTAGAGTCATTTTACTATTGGTACAGAAGGCACAAACTAATTTTAGATACTACGTTTCTACCTAGGTAGCTGTGCTTATATTTTATTCGTGATTTAGTACACGAGTATAGAAGTAAAAGTCCTGAAAGTTGGAAGCAACCTTCTATGAAAATGTTCAGTCAATTAAAGAGCATAATAAATGTTCAGCCACTGTGGCGTCAATAGAAGTAACTACAGACATTGCGTATCAACAATATCACAAAAGCCTTAATTAATGTTAACGTTCAACAAAGAACTTATGTAAATCGACCATAATGTAAACAAATGCGAATCGAAGAACGCAATAGCCACGGAGAAATAAACACAATACACCATTCTTCTCATGTACCTGGGCAGATCGCGATGCGATAGTGCTTAGGGCTACAAAGTACTTATTTTAGTATATAAAATCGTAAATACGTGGTACGTAAAGGATATTTTATAATGCTGCTTTTATATTTGATTTCTAACGTTACTACGTACCTAAATTGTCTTCAAAACAAAATTTGGAAGCTAAACTTGGTAAGTGCGGATATGTAGGTGGGTTACCTGTAGTTTTTTAGGGTTCCGGAGCCAAAATGGCAAAAACGGAACCCTTATAGTTTCGCCATGTCTGTCTGTCTGTCTGTCCGTCTGTCTGTCTGTCTGTCTGTCCGTCCGCGGCTTTGCTCAGAGACTATCAATGCTAGAGAGCTGTAATTTTGCACGAATATATAAGTAAACTATGCCGACAAAACAGTACAATTAAAAATTCAAAAACAATTTTTTTTAGGGTACCTCCCATAGACGTAAAGTGGCGGTGATTTTTTTTTCTCATCCAACCCTATAGTGTGGGGTATCGTTGGATAGGTATTTTAAAACCATTAGGGGTTTGCTAAAACGATTTTTCGATTCAGTCATTTGTTTGCGAAATATTCAACTTTAAAGTGCAAATTTTCATTAAAATCGAGCGTCCCCCCCCCTCTAAAATCTAAACCGGTGGGTGGAAAAATTTAAAAAAATTCAGGATGGTAGTCAGTATATTAAACTTCCAAGGAAAACTATAGCGGCTAAGTTTGCTTGAGAATTATTAGTAGTTTATGAGTAAATAGCAGCGTAAGGTATAAAATATACCTATACTTCGAAGATTCCGTATAAAGTACGAAATCCTTAGAAAAATATTACTTAATTTTTTCGTAATGGCTCCGGAACCCTATTTTGGGCGTGTCCGACACGCTCTTGGCTGGTTTTTTTTTATAGAGACTGCTTGACACCCTTAGAAGAACATCGACGGTTGAAAGGTTCAAAAAACCTCTAGGGATAGCTTAGTAATTGGAGAACGTCAGAGTCATGATATCAAACTATTTTGTACTCGTAATGCGCCTCAATTTGCTTTACCTATCTACATATAGGTATGTTCAATCATGTAAAAAAATCCCTAACGGAGAAAACTTTGAAATCGTTGTAGAGCGTAAATCATAAAGGATTAAAATAAATTGATTATTCTCGCAATGTCGTCAAGTGATAGTGAAAATTATGATGTCGAGCAAAGAGAAAAAAGACAATTGATAATCTTTTGCCACCGAAATCTAGAAATATTTGTTTAAAAACCTATGAGTTTTATGGACTGGAGGAATAACAAACGCATTAATTCTTTCACAAAAAAGACTATTTTTTCTCACAATCGAAGTGAAAAATAGAGTTTTCACCTCGAGACTAAAAGTCAATATAAACCCCCGGATAAATAGACACCCTCGCTGAAGCTCGGGTGGCTAACTACCTCAGGTATATATTGGGTTATTTTAGTTCCTCGATAAAAAATATAGGTACTATTAATCTGTACATATAATATTTATCAGTATAAAAAGTTGAACCCGTATAAACGGTGTGGGTGTTAAGACCGCTAAGCTGAACTGGGACTGGGCTGGACATGTCTGCCGCATGCATCCAGACTGATGGTCACCAATCGGTACCGAATGGGTTACGAAGGATGTCCAAAGGAGCAGAGGCAGATTCAAGAGGAGAGGGCGGGACGACCTGAGCGCTTTTTAGCTCGATTAGCAGGTGCATGCTCATGATAGGGACGAGTGGCGAAGAAAAGGGGAGGCAGGGCAGGGAGGCAGGGGCAGTGGGACATATTATAGGCTACATTAAAAAAAAATTACAACCCTACATATCATGAGGAATATGTTGGCATAACAATATTGCTCTTGAGTACTAATGAGCTATGCTGCGCAAAAACCACCTGAATCACATATCCATATTGGGCACGGAAAAATACTCAGTTTTTATGTCGATTAATTAGTTTGTTCTGTTTGGGATCCAGTTTCGTATTAGTAAAAAATCAACCAAGTGTGAATTGTTCTCGCTTACTGAGGGTTCCGTGTAAAGTAAAATATAAAAGTGAGTAAATTATGAAGTACTTAAAACTGTTTTTTTACGATTTACAAAATTTATGTTAAGAACAATGTCAGCGGGGAGTAGGTGCCATGTAGGAATTGGTTCCCAATAAGAAGATGAAAATACACTAACGAGAGTTTTGAAATAAAAATTAATGTTTTCACAGCTCGAAGGACTTACAGACCTAACTAGGTATTTTATATTAATTTTATCTTAGTACCCGTTCCTGAGAAAAACCGTTCATGTTTTTAAGCGGATATTTAGACATGCCAACGAAGTGATCCTTTTATGTGTTCTTTTGTCTTTTTAAGGTACGGGACCTTAAAAATATTGCCGTCTAGACTTTTTATCAAAGTATCAGGTACATTTTTTGTTGTTCTTTTTCGATACTAGTCGAGCTTTAGAAATGATTTATGTCTATATCACGAAGTCTCAGTAAATAAATTATAGATGTGTAGGTATACATATATGTATATAGAAGCCTTAACTACTAAAAACTACAATGTCCTTACCATCTTAAACTATCTCCATAACAAATTTCATCTGAGTCGATTCAGCGATTTAACCGTAAAGAAGTAATAGACAGAGTTATACCTTTGTTTCGTATTTATAATGACGTGGCTCCGAAGCGGTAACGTTCGCATGATCTGCCTACCCCATTTGGGAATATAGGCGTGATGTTTGTGTGTGTGTGTGTGTGTGTGTGTGTGTGTGTGTGTGTGAGGATAGTAAGGATAAGGTCAACTATCAATAGTAGATAATACTTATAAGTTTAAAAACTTATAAGTTATAAGTATTATCTAGAAAAAAAAAATCTAAATCTAAATCTAATTATCTACTATTTATAGTTGACCTTATCCTTACTATCCTCACACACACACACACGCACACACACAAACATCACGCCTATATTCCCAAATGGGGTAGGCAGATCACACGAACGTTACCGCTTATACTTTATAACGTTTTTTTTAAAAACGTTAAGTTTAAATCAACTTCATATTTAACACATATTTGCATGTATACTTGTGTACGTATGGCAAATAAATTATTTTGACTTTTTTGACTTTTTTTTTATAAGTACTTAGGTACTTACTACAAAGTTATGATATATTGCATTATCTACTAGGCTGATGGCATCAGTCATGAACAAGAACCAAGAATGTTTTTTTTCTGTTAACGCTTACCTATTTTAAGAATGAATGTTCAATTTATACAAATAAAGTTTCATTTATAATAACAAAACACTCAACACAGATAACTGATTATCGTAAAACTAATAAAGACTGAGAATTTTATTAAGTTCCGAAATTTGATATCACTGCCAGACCTAGACTAGCTGAACGCGAGCGAAACCACATTTACAAAATTTGCAAAACAGTTCGCTCTCAAAATAAATCACTTAAACTAATTAATTACCTACTTCGTAGTCTTTGCCGCAGCTAGAAGTGTTTGCGCAGATATTTTGACATTTTGATTAGCGGCTTTTGTTCGTTCGAGTAATCACTGAAGCGGGCATAATATCGGGTAGAATCATTCCTAAAAATAGACATAAGCAATCAAAACCTATTCCATCGCCAACAGTGTATTTTTAGTGCCGTAATTAAAGATTTCAGGGTCAGGTCTTCCCATTAAGTACAGACTAAATGGAAAATTAGCTGACGTTTGAAGAATACTATTAAGCTAGGTGCGGTTACTCGGTCATACTTATAACATTTTTAATCATTTATTCAATACTAGCAACCCGCCTCGTCAGCTTCACATGGGTACAATTTCCAAAAAAGTCTAGTCAAACTAAAGGCACTTTACATTTTTCAGCTCTATCTCCCAAAAACCATTTCCGCGGGAAGCCGAGGCACTTCTCTAGAATATGTTCATTTCGTTACGTTTTCGTTCGTGAAAATTGTTGTCACTGATAGAGAACGCACTGTATTGGTGGTCAATGTAAATGATTATTTGTGCTCTTCAGTTTTCTGCCTGCCACCATCGAGCATAATCGGAGATCAAGCAGATTCACAAATCCACTCTACCGTAGATACGCGATAAATTTTGGTACTGAGATGGTTTGAAACTCGAAAATTTTGATACAGAAAGAAAAAAGACGTTTATTCACTCTCACAAAAGACACACAAATGCAACAAAACTTTCACAATTAAGTACTGTAAAATGAACACAATTAAAAAAAAAATGCAATTCCCTCGGTAGCGCGGTAAACGAATTCTTCGCAGACGGAAGTCTCAGGAAAAGCTTGGAGCTACATTATTATATTATGGAGCTCTCCCTCTAGAAACGGATTCCGATTTCAGTTCCCAAACATAACATCGCCTGGAGATAGATCTCGAGATTTTATAAAAGCTTTTGTAGGGTGTGACGATAGGTACAATTAATCTCATTATTGAACACCAAGATATAACTTTCTATGTAATTGAACCCTTTTCTTGGTAGCAGAATTTTTTAAGATTTTTAGGTATATACTTACAGTGGCGTGAGGAAAACGTGATTAGTCAATATTTGCATTACAAAAGCACAAAGAACCACGTCAAAAATTAATGTGTGAAGCTAATGCCGTCGTTAACTTGAACCAAACAAGCCATACACTCGTAGTCTTTTGAGAAATAATAACAAATGACTTACATGAAACTAACTAAATGTATGCAATTTGCATTATTAACACGGAATAGGTAAGTAACACGGAATTCTGTCATATTAAATAAATAAATAATGTGTTGGCTTTTACATGAACCAATAAAAACATTGCTTTTAGGTACTCGCTCAGCTGTTTCCATTAGAGCTGTGCTAAGTGATAGCTAAATGAAGCACTTGGTTACTTATGAAAAACAAATTCCTCGCAAAACATCCTCGCACATCTCTGATGGAAACGCAGCTTAATTATATAAAAACATGCGAGTATAAGTATTTGGCTGTTTCGTGAACGCAAAAGAATACCGCATTTGACCATTTTGTATGTGTTTTAGAAATTAAAACTACACAATGCTTGTTATCGAATAGAGAAACAATTTTTAAGCTACCTTTACAAATAACAAAGTTATAAAGGTTTGAAATTCCAGATTAGACAGAGAAAGACATACTGGCATGTGACGTCACACGCCAGTACCGCCATACTTGCTGCATAGAAAAAAGCGTTTGAGAAAGGGACAATTACGAGTATATAGATTTTTCAAAAAATCGCTATAAATCCTATTTTCAACCGATTTAACTTTTCTCTTCGCTAAACACTGTCTGTATATCAGTATTTTTATAATAATATTAAGATATGGCCAATTCAGAAGTTGTCAAATAACGTATTATTGGTATCACGGGTATCACAAATAACAATAGTAATCAATTGTTTATTGTAGATAACAATAGTAATCAAAAGGACGAAGGTGGCGGAGTCGTATGCGGAGATTTTGGCGGGTGAGAGGGCTGCCATTGTGCCGGTGGACTTTCCTGCCGAACGAGTCCTGATGGGGCATGTCGGGGCCATACAGGAGGCTGTGATCACACGCCTGCTGGATGCCCCCGACCCGCTTCCACAGTTCACTTTCGGCAACATCGTGGGAGGAGCACTGCATGTTGGCTGCAGTAATGCAGAGTCCTTCGCATGGCTCAGCTCAGCAATTGGGGAGGGAGAAATTGCTGGGATGAGCCTGAAAGTCGTGTACGCCAGGGATCTTCCGAAGCCGGTCAAAATGGCATGGAAGACGAAGATCGTTGGAGTACAGGACAGCAGGACGCTGCTGCGGCTGCTGCAGCGCTTCAACCCGAGGCTGCATACGGAGCAGTGGAAAGTGGTTGACACCATAGTGGCGGAGGCCAGCGCCCGGCGCATCATATTGATGGATCGGGAGTCGGCTGAAGTCATTAAGGACGCCGGCTACTCTCTACACTCTGGCATCGACGTCAGCTCCTTCAAGCTTCTTGAGGACGCGGAGAAGACGCTTGGAGGGGGTGGCGACGATCAGGGTCCTGCTCGCGGCAACGCCAAAGCTAACCCTGGTATAGCTGGGGCTGCTGCCGGTGGTGTTGAGGTGAAACCTGTGCACGCCAAGGAAGCTCCCGGTGATGCCAAAGTGGCTCCCGGTGACACCGAGGCTAGTTCGGGTGTAGCCGAAAACCATGCGGGTGGCGCCCAGGCGGTGCCGGGCGAAGCTGAGGCGGGGACGGCGGTGGTGATGGAGGTAGAGGATGTGGGGTCGGACAGTGGGGCTGATGGGGTGCGTGGGGTCGGGGGGTCTTCTGAGATTTCCCTGGCTGACTTGCGCGCCCTATCGGAGCTATATCTGGACGGCCCCACATCCCCTGCATCCCAGGAGGAGCCGCAGGAAGGGGCTGCTGACCTCAGCATGCCCAAAAACTAAGAGCCCAAAATGGACGGTCTAAGGTGCGTACAAATTAATTTACAACACAATAAAGCTGCTACTGCAATTTTAGCAAAACAGTTAAAAAGCGAGAAATTCGATATCGCCTTGATACAAGAACCTTATGTTTATAAAGGAGAAATTAGAGGCTTAGGCGGAACGGGAGGCATATTATTTCACTCCTGTTCCGAAAATAACGAAATGAGGACGTGCATATTTGTCAGAAATGGCATCAATGCCATGCCCTTGAATGCTTTCTGTTCCAGGGATCTTACGACCATCAAGATCCTGGGGAGGGGGGAGGGTAAGGCCCTTATATTCTCATCTGCCTACCTTCCCTATGAAGCGACGGACCCGATCACACCACTACTCCGGAGTCTCGTCGAGAACAACAGCAAGGCGAACACCGGCCTAATCATTGGCTGTGACGCAAATGCTCACCATGTCATCTGGGGGAGCTCGGACGTCAACAAAAGGGGAGAGAAGTTACTGGATTTTCTGGTGAGCTCTTCTTTACAAATTATGAATAAAGGCAATGACCCAACATTTGTTAACGCAAAAAGAGGTGAGGTTATTGATGTGACGTTAGCTACTAACAATATATGTAGGAATATCACGAAATGGCATGTATCCAATGAAACAACTTTATCAGACCACAGGTATATATGCTTTAGGTACAGAACTAACGAACCAGTAAAAACTGTGCTTAAAAGGAATCCTAGGAACACGGACTGGTTGTCTTTTAAGACAGATCTAAAAGTGGAACTAGGCGACCCTAAAGGTAAGCTCAATTCTATAATAGATATCGAGTTTGAAGCGGACAACATAGTCCGAGCCATCAATAACGCTTGGACCAAAAACTGCCCGGAGAAAAAGACTGGACCAAAGAAAGTCCCATGGTGGAACCCTGATATTGCGAGACTCAGGAAAGAAACCAGGGCGACCTTCAATGATGCAAAGGCTTCAAAAAACTTTGAGACCTACGCAAAGAAGCTCACAGAATACAATAAAGCTGTGAGAAAAGCAAAAAGGAAAGCATGGAAAGACCACTGCGACCAAATAGGTTCAATACCAGAAGGTATGAGACTCACGAAGGCTCTAGCCACAACCAGATCAGTCCCATTAACTACCATAAAGGGTAAAGACGGGAACATGACTGAGACAGGCATAGAGACACTAAAGATAATGTATGAGACGCATTTCCCAGGCTCTATTATACATCAGAGCACAACAGAAAGTAACTCAATCAGTATTGCCGAACAAGTGGGTACTACCACAAGGCACAATTGGGATACTGCCAAAAAGGTAGTAGATCACGATAAGATAAAGTGGGCTTTATCCACCTTTCGCCCTTATAAAACACCAGGGCCAGACGGCGTTTATCCAATTCTACTACAAGAAGGCGCTAATGTACTCATACCACACCTTAGTAGATTGTACAGAGCATGCCTAGCCTTCGGACACGTACCGCGTGTGTGGAGACAAGTTAAGGTAATCTACCTTCCAAAACCTGGTAAGGCAGATTATAACGATGCCAAATCATATAGGCCAATAAGCCTGTCATCATTCTTCCTGAAAACATTGGAAAAATTGGTTGACAGATACATAAGGGATGGACCACTTAAACGGCACCCACTGCATAAAATGCAATGCGCCTACCAACCGGGTAAGTCGACAGAATCAGCGATACACCTGGTAGTGAACAGAGCGGAACAGGCATTAGAGAGTAAAGAACTCTGCCTGGCTGCGTTTCTGGACGTGGAAGGTGCATTTGATCGTACAACGTATCATGCCATCAAAACTGCTGCGGACAGACATGGAATCGAACCCACTATCTGCAGATGGATGGATAAAATGCTCAACAGCAGACTGATAACTTCAACCTTATTAGGAGAAGAATTATCAGCCACAGCCACAAAAGGATGCCCTCAAGGAGGAGTTCTGTCGCCTACGCTATGGAGCTTGGTGATAAACTCGCTACTAGAGGATCTCAACACAGGCCCAGTACAAACAGTGGGTTATGCAGATGACCTGGTAATACTTGTCAATGGGAAATTCCCAAACACAGTATCCGGAATCATGAATGCAGCTCTCAAAAAAGTGGAGAAATGGTGTAATGAATATCACCTCTCCATAAATCCGAGCAAAACGGTGGTAATACCATTTACCAGAAAAAGGGACCTAAAAGACATACAGACTTTAAAAATGTATGACAGGGAACTAAGACTTTCCAATGAGGTGAAATATCTTGGAATAATCCTTGATAAAGGACTTAACTGGAAAAAACAGGTGGAATACATTATGACCAAAGCAACGAGAGTATTTGGCATGTGTAGATCCGCATATGGAAAAACATGGGGACTCAACCCGAAAGTACTGAAATGGATCTACACCATAATGGTGAGACCTATCATACTGTATGGGTGCCTCGCCTGGTGGCCTAGGACACAACTAAGCACATGTAGGAATCTACTGGCCAAGATCCAGAGAACGGCCTGCATGGCTATCACAGGGGCGTTCAAAACAACGCCGACAGCAGCAATGGAAGTCCTACTGGACCTACCACCACTGCATATTGCTATAGAATCTGAAGCGCGTAAGTCGTTGCACAGAATGAAAATATACGGCCTGTGGAACGATTCCGCTCCGAGGACAAAGCACACCAAAATGGAACAGAACAAATACCTTGATAGTATAACGGCGATGGGTTGCGACAAAATGCAACCAAAGTACATATTCCGAAGGAACTTCAAGGTACATGTTCCTACAAGGGCAGAATGGACGGAAGGATTGACACTGCCCGAAGGCAGTGAAAATTCATGGTACACGGATGGATCTAAAATGAAATCCGGTACAGGAGCCGGCATTCACGCCAAGGACTTCAATAGTAGTGTAAGCATGGGAAATTATGCAACCGTCTTTCAAGCAGAGACGTATGCAATTATCTCCTGTGCACAGGAGAATATAGATAGGAAGGTAAAAGAACAAACCATCTATATACTCAGTGACAGTCAAGCAGCCCTAAAGGCACTCACATCGCCAAAGGTTGACTCAAGACTGATCTATAATGGAGTACAAGCATTAAACAAGCTTGGCAGACGCAACAAAGTGAGACTGGTTTGGATCCCAGGACACAGAGGCTTCATCGGCAATGAAAAAGCAGATGAGCTAGCAAGGGAAGGGTCAATGAACAAAAACATAGGGCCCGAACCGTATGTGGGACTCTCACAGGGTACCATAAAGAATGCTATAAACGACCACACCAGATTTAAACACCAACAAGAGTGGAAAACACTGGAAGGTCTAAAGCACTCAAAACGATTTATCGAAAACGTCAGCACTAGCTGGACTAAAAAACTCTGGACACTCAGTAGGAAACAGCTCCGACAAATCGTCGGGGCATTCACAGGTCACTTCGATACTAAACACATACTAGCAAAGATGGGACTACAGGATAATGAAGATTGTAGAATATGTGGTGAGGAAGACGAAACAATGGAACACATTATGTGTGAATGTGACGCTCTCGCCAGATTAAGAATGAGACTCTTTGGCGTCGGATACCCCGCGCCAGGAGACTTTAAGGCACTACCGCTACGTCAAATCATCCAATTCATGGATGAGGTGATAAAAGCAATGGAGTAAGTGCGAAGGAGGGGTAATTACACAAAAGATCCCTACGGGTCGAAGTGTATCCGCAAGGACCCCTAAAACTAAGATAAGATAAGATAAGATAATCAATTGTTTTTAATACTTACCTGGAAATAGCTTTAAAAAGTTCATTATAAAGTGATTAAGTAGCTGTAACTATCAGCGACAAAACAATGATTATCATCTTTGTATATTTTATCGATTTTATTACAAATATTACGCGAATTTCAGAGCGTAATGTGCAGGTCGTTGTTGTTTTATAGTTGATAAGATTAATGACAAGTCGCGTGATCTAAGACATACTCGTAAAAGATTCAGTGTTTACTTAAAATGCCGTAATAACCTAACCAACAAAAAGTTCAATATCTCAAAAACGACTAAACCGATTTTGATGAAATATGTCTAAGAACCATACCTACTAACCTACTTTTAAATAAAAATATCGCATTCAAATCGGTTCACCCGCTTAAGAGCTATGGTGCCACAGACAGACAGAGATACATAGCGGTCAAACTTATATAGAACACTTGCGTCGGGGGTTAAAAAATACAATACAATAACTCTTTAATGAACACCATAATAAAATAAGCAGTACAGAAAACAGAGGTCTGGAGACCCCTACACTATATAGAGCAAAATAAGCACCAAAGTGGCTATATCAAAGAAGCATACAAAGACTTTTTTTAAACGAAGATCTTCTGGGTCGCCGAACAGTTTTTGAACCTGCATCTCTTGTTCTGACCACAGAGACCCCCAGCCAATTTACCAAAAATCTTGATCGCTTGCATACGTCAATGGTGGCGCGTGGTGCCATCTATCGCAACTACCATAAATCACAATTTCAATGTCCTAATACCTACGCATTGCAAACTGCTTTTGACTGTGCTTACAAATAACAATTTATACTGCTCCCATTGTGGGGGGAGGCTCCAATAGAGACCTCTCTCCAGGCAGGTGTTATGCCTGGGGACCGAAGTTCGAAGGAAGAGCGTCGAAAGTTGGAAGGATTCGGTGGGAGTTTCTATATTTGCTCAATAGATGGCGCTAGGAGTCACTACACCATCATCCATAAAATAAATCAACTTACTTGATTCCCCCCAGCCCAGGTTAAGGGGGAGCGGACTTAACTATCAGCTGGCGACACACTTTTGAGTGGAAGGGGTCAATCATGTAGATAAATAAAGGAATTTCCATTGAGACGCGTCTTTATTTCATCGTATAGTATTTTATGCAATGCAGCGAATGAGAATTTTTGGGATTGCTTAAAACCAGAGGCCTTATTGCCTAACGTTTCTGACAGTCGCGATCGCAATCAAATGATAGCTTTTGTATGCGAAATATGTCATTTGATTGCAATCACGAGTGTCAGAAACATTAGGCAATACGGCCTCAGGTAAATTAAAAATATAGGTACATTTAAAATAAAACATGTGACTCTGAAAATACATTTATTATGTCATACAGTCATACAACAATCAGGAATTCGCCAGAAATATTAAATTATGAGATTAAAACATGTTGAACGTTATACTTAAACTATACTAAATAAAAACAATACTGGAAAGTAAACATTGTTCTACCGGGTTATTTTATCGTGGCAAATTACTCATAAATATATTTATATCCCTATATAAAATATAATTTATAAAATAAGTGACAACGATTAATTTATCGCACATTTACATCAGAAGATTCACAACTTATAAAATACTTAAGACACAAATGAAATAAAGTCACTTTATACTTAAATGAAAATGAACAAACGTTTTGTTTATGTTTTTAGCCATCGGTCATGTGCGATGTTTATGGTAATATAAACTGTAATAATAACAACAAGTGCTTTTGTCGAACCAAGCGCGTGATATAATACCGTATTAAAAGTAACAATATTTTCACAAAAATCGTCTTACAATGATTCGATTAACTCGGTGCAAGATAGTCATACCGCTGGTAAGTTGGGACAGATTTTGGGACGCCAGTTTCATGATTCTGTTTTAGGATAAGAACTAAGGCCGTAATGCCTAATGTTTCTAATGCTCGCGATCGCAATCAAATGACAGCTTTTGTATGCAAAATATGTCATTTGATTGCGATCGCGAGTGTCAAAAACATTAGGCAATAGGTACGGCCTCTGGTCTGATAATTTACATAATGCCATCTGTTTATTCGAACAAGATCAACAGAAACATCATAGATCAGATATCGCACAGAATATCATAACTTTAACAGAGTAATGAACCAAGCCCTTCCCGAAGAGATAAAGAATCCAAAAACACTTTTAATATCCTTATTGTTAACGAATTTGAAAAAAAAAATAACAATATTTTAACACCAACGGTGTCATTTGCAATAGTCGCTGACTAAAAACTTGAAACACAAAACTTAGTTTCGATGAAAAGAAAAAGCTTGTTCTGCGATAAAAGCAGTTTAAATAGTTTCCCGCTCCGATGTTAGTGCTCTAACGCTCAAGACAGGCGCAAAAAAGGCATAATTTTTGTCATCCTGGCACAGGCCACAACAGTTACGGTAATAGTACGGCACAGTGTAAAGGCAAAGACTTTTACTTTCAAGTATCTTTCGCTAAATGAACCGTGCATAGTAGCAATACATCACAAAGCGCGATTTAAAATGCTACCATGCATGCACACGTCACTAAACATATTGATCAGGCGCTATTGATTTTCACTCGTAACTATTAGCACTCGGGACTTAGCACGTTTAACAAAATGAGTTTCAGCCAGATTGCAGTGGCCACGACCAAGTGCGGTTAGAGATACGGGTGCCGATTCTAATTGTAATCAAGTGCGGGTAGTTCGAAAGCTCCCGCTGCAAAACAAACGTAATACCCAACACTTCAGTTTACTCGTGACTACGGCCGCTCCAATGCGTCTGAAACGTCGAGGTACTACTTCTCATTTAATTAAGGGAGTGCTGTAATAGTTATGAAGTTTGCAAGGTTTTTAAAACTAAAAAGACCTATTTAAACGGCGCTAGCAAGCCAAGCCGCCTCCCTCATTGCGTTCAATCTCCGTCCTCACGTACTCAGCCTGTTTCTCGCTGAGTCCCAACCGTCCTACCTCGGACTCGAACTGAGCCATACCGCCCACACCGACTAAATAACCGTTGAGTCTAGCTGCTAGGTGCGAGGTCTGCAACTTCTTCGAGTCCAGTCCGAGACTGCGGCAGAGGTCCTTGTGGCCTTGCAAACGGTATTTTTGGTGGTAACTGTAAGAATGATAAAAATATAAATAATTAGCTTATACCGTTATGATGTCAATTTGCCACTTCAGCTAAAACTTCCAAGGCTTTCAAGAAATTGCAGGAATCAAAAGTGGATTTATCAAAAACTGTTTATAAGTATATAGGTAACTAGAAATTATCTACTACTTGTTCAGTAGGCAGGTACATTACGTCAATAAATGCGATGGACACAGACTAACCACTTATTAAGACTGTACAAGGGTAGCAAAACTTGCCATAAGAATAGAGGATAAAATGTTTAAGGATAAGGATAAGTTCTGCACAGAATTCTAATGAGAGGTTATCTAATAAGACAAGTTATAATATTTACTGCAGTCTTCTTAGAGGTCAATCTTTTGTCCAAGGTAGACCGTGACATAATTAAAAGTGCTAAATGAAGTGCGTTCTTATTCAACAGTTTATGGCGACTATATTCGAGGACAAGGTTTGTAAATGAGGATAGACTGTTAATGAATTTAACGACTGCTACAAAAAACTATATGCAAACTTTCCGGTGGCGAATGCACTAGTCCCAAAACGCACTATTAGTCAATAGACTCTAATTTCGAAAGCCCCTCTTCTCATAAGAAACTAGACCCAAAACACCATATTTCCAAAAAGGCTCATTCTCGATTTACACTAGAACCATTGAGAACTAGTCCCAAAATACACCTTTCCCAAAATACCCCAAATTGTGTTCACCTGTAGGTGGCGTAATACTTCATTCTCATAATGCATAGTTCGCAAAACACTCTAGTTCCAAAATACCCTAATTTTTTTTCTTTTATTTTCGAATGATTCTTTGAAATTGTTTTCAAAATGTGCATTATTTAGATGCGTAGTTTTACTATTTTATTACAGTTTATTCGTGCAAATAATGAATCTCAAGCGGTTTTATCTCGTACGACACCGACGTTCTTTCAGGAGTGAAGTCGTCGTCGTACTTAGTGTATGGAAGCTTTTAAACTTAAAATTTTTAATATTTCTAGTTATATTTGAAAAAAAGTTATTAATTTAATTTTACTCAATAGTTAACGCAAAATTATTGAAATTTTCTGATATCAGATATATTTATGGAACACTTAACGATTACACCCTGTATATAGTTCAAATTAAATTAAAATAATATTTCAATAAAAAATGATTTTGCAAAAATACTCTTGGCGTCAAAAGGGTAACGGTTACGGCTGAAAGCAATTTCAAAGAGTCATTCGAAAATAAAAGAAAAAAAATTAGGGTATTTTGGAACTAGAGTTTTTTGAGAACTATGCATTATGAGAATGAAGTATTACGCCACCTACAGGTGAACACAATTTGGGGTATTTTGGGAAAGGTTTATTTTGGGACTAGTTCTCAATGGTTCTAGTGTAAATCGAGAATGAGCCTTTTTGCAAATATGGTGTTTTGGATCTAGTTTCTTATGAGAAGAGGGGCTTTCGAAATTAGAGTCTATTGACTAATAGTGCGTTTTTGGGACTAGTGCATTCGCCACCGGAAAGCAAATTTTGTGCCATGATGGTCTAGAATAATTCTTTAAAAATTTGAATAAGGTATTAGAATAAGGTATTTTTAAAGAATAATTACTGAATGAGCTTCTACCGGGTGTGGCCTGTAATATAAGCAAAAAATAAAAACATAGATCAGACTCCTCAAACTGAACAAAATTAGTTCAGCGAATTTTAAAAATAATTAGTTTTTTATTTTTTATTACACTTTTAAGTTTATTCGCAGAAGCAATGTAAAGCAAAATGCTTGATGTTTGTAGCGTGACAGGCGACGTCAGTTGTGTTCTAGGATGGCGTACATTGATGGCAGTATTTAATTTGTATGAAAAAAGGAAAATTCAAAGACTCCATTATTTTTAAAAGTTGCTTAACTAATGTTGTTCAGTTTAACGAGGACGATGCGATCTATGTTTTAATTTTTTGCTCGTATTACAGGCCACATATGATTGATTGACAGTGAACATATCTATTTGATTTAATGTGTTAGTTATAGAACTTATATAGTTTTGCTAATGAAAGCTGAACCCAGCTATTATTTGAGTGACAACAATATTCAAATGTCATGGGCAAACAGACGAGTAGAAGAAAACATACACTTGAGCTTGTACTCTATTATCTATTCTGTGACTTGTTGTGT
Organism: Choristoneura rosaceana; assembly: GCA_037349165.1. Lineage (NCBI taxonomy): Eukaryota > Metazoa > Arthropoda > Insecta > Lepidoptera > Tortricidae > Choristoneura > Choristoneura rosaceana. Next base: position 11,188,542 of record JAZBNJ010000041.1, on the reverse strand, counting down.
TTAGTTACTTCGGGTGTTTAAATAGAGCTTTTTGGAAGTTTACTGCTGAAACATGGATAAAACAATCAAAAGTGGTGTGCGACAGATAATTTTACCACGATAAGCAAATTCAAATAAAAACAAGCAGAGAGGGAAGCCTTGTTCAAACAGAAAAAAAGTGTTTAGATGCGGTGACCGAATTTGTAGGTTAGTGGGCATGGCAAAATATTTTGATAGTAATATATCTCTTTCAGAACTGGCCAATACCATCGCGGTTCTTAAGGTTCACTTTTTCTCAAAAATATTTGTAATATTAGACTTTTTATGTTCAGGATATCGTCTTAAACAATTACTTATTTTCTAATAGGCATGCAATAGACAGAAAAGCATAAAATAGGCACGATTGTTATGCCTAAACGTCACTTGTACGGCAGAGAAGCTTCTGTACTTGTACTATTATTTATTCTGTGGTGATTAAATACCATCTGCATTTTTTTTAAATTTGCCGCGTTTTTGCAGGTTCATCTTTCATTAGCCAGACTACGAGCACACTCTATTCATTGCTACTTTATGCTCTTGCATTTTGGATTTTGCCTACAATAACTTTAGAAGATTGGTCTTTTTCGTTTTACTTGTGCCTCAGCACCGACTTGAAACAAGAAAATTATTTTCATGGTTTTTTATAGTCGGTTCAATTTATTCATAATTTTTTGTTGACAGGAATAAAATTTTCAGGGTTTCTTTTTTTCTTAAATTCGCATCACATATAGACTTACTCTTCAGCTGGATAGAACGTAGTAGCAGGCGCGATTTCCGTACGTAGTTCTCCAAACCGAAGCGCCATCTCTTTGTAGGACGCCTGGGCCGCAGTGCGTTGTTCTTCATCGTGGTACAAAATCATGGACTGGTACTGTAACATGGACAATACATGTCGTTAAAGTGAAGCCGAAAGGATTGATGGGGATTAAGAGAAGCATAAAGTCACTGACATAGCTGGAAAAATATGCAAATTGAAGTGGCAATGGGCAGGCCACATCGCTCGAAGAACAGATAACCGTTGGGGGAGAAAAGTCCTCGAGTGGCGACCGCGAACCGGAAGACGAAGCGTTGGCAGGCCTCCCACCAGGTGGACTGACGACACCGGTGGATGCAAGTGGCGAGTTGTCGTTCATTGTGGCGTTCTATGGGGGAGGCCTTTGTCCAGCAGTGGACGTCTTCCGGCTAATGATGATGATGTTGAAGAGAAGCATATCAATCAGTGTTAAAGAGATGGTTCTATTCTTTACTTTTCCCATTTGCTTTTCGTTTATTTTCTGTTTATGAAAGAAAAATAATTTGGCGAATAACCAGTGAGATCCAAGCAATGGAGTCAATGTTGCAACAACATTACAACGCTGTCACTGTTTCTTTCCTTCGAAATCTTCCTTTTTTACCCGACTGCAAAGAAGAAGGGTTATGTGTTTGACGAAGAAGAAGAAGGGTTATTCCTATGTCCTCACGTAACTACTCAAAAACCCTGCCTTAAAAAATACTAAAAAAAAAAAAAAAACAAATCTAGTGGGCTAGAACTTAGTTGTAATCAACAGTCGGGACCCATTTAAATCGTGACGCTCAAAAATTCTTACCTAATGGGTCCCGACTGTTAAACTTTAAGTTAGCTAGGTACTTAAAAAAGTTCAAGCCCACTAGACTTCTTTTCTTATTTTTAGTATTTTTTAAGGCAGTCAGGTTTTGATTTTTGAAATTGATTGTTTTGTTTTTAAGCTTATGCTTCATACGGTGTCTTATCGGCTTAGCAAAATATATAATTTACGTTTTTATACATACAATAGGGGCAAACGAGAAGAAGAAGTATTTTGATTTTCGAGGGTCATGGGGCTTAGAAAAGGTCGCCTTAGGATCTAGCCTACAAACAGAAATGACTCAAAGTAAACAAGGGCAATGGATAAAATAATATGAACTCTCAACCCATTGTGAAAGTTTTTAGTACTGGTAGACACAAATTTACAAACTATAAATAAAAGCGTCGTTTAACGCCGAAGCGTTGTATTATTAGCTCAGCTATGAATAGGTAACGAGCGTTATTATTTTAAAAATGACCTGTTCAGAAATATTGCCAGAACGTCATTACTGTTTACGCATCCAATGTCAATGTCACCTAAGATATACACAAGCTGGATATTTTTATAACTTTAAAGATATTCAGGTAGACCTAAGGTTGTCATTATACTTTCAACAAATGCAGTTGTGAGTTTTTTTGGTCCACTCTTCTTTTTGCGCTCTAAGGCAAAGCAATGCTTTTAACCTTCATTATGTGACTCCAAAGCGATATTTTAACAACCTACCTGAGCCAGAAACTTGAACAAACATATTTCTAACCTGCATAAATAAACTTTCAAAATGTATTCATTATATTTCTACCTTTTGTGATCGGAAGTTCTTGTATTAGGTTTTGTTTGTTTGAATGGTTTTGGCTTTAGGGATGCTTCGGTTATATTTCTTTTGGTCATACATCAGTGGAGTTGCATCGTGGCAACTCGATTTCCACCAGGTTGTTTTTTTTTTCAAATTTCGTCTATATAATGATAAGTATGACAAAGCTTGTGCGTACTAACTCCAAGTATTTAGTCACTTTAGAAGACATTATCTAACCTACGCTTGTCGCTCCTGGTTGTTTAATAAAAATATCCACTCCACGCCACTGCTGTGTATGAGTATTGTAATTTTTGCCAAACCGAAACACTCCTGTACTTTATCAATGATAACTTAAGTACCACGTACTTTAGTACTTTAGTACGTGTATACCATAATCATGCAATAAAGATATTATTATTATTATTATTATTATTACCTGTTTCTTTAGTTTCGTAGTAAGACCATACTCGTGGTTAGCCCAGAACATCTCGAGCAGATCCTCAAAAGAGATCGTTTTGGGGTCGTAGTCCAGCTCGATTACCTCTGTATGGTCACCCCTGAAAGCCACAAAATTAAACATGGTATAAGTATAAGTATTAAGTATTTTTTTTTAACTAACACATCAGTCAAGTTGTGTATATCTGTCTCTTTCTCTCTCTTTGAGGCATTTTATATTTTTAGCTATGACAAAGTATAGTTTCCTAAATACGCTTTGACGCTTCTCCAGCTCCTAACAGGTTATAGGCCCAATGTCTCTGTGTTAATTACCAAAACAATTAATTTCTGAGAATGCCTGAGGTAATAGAATAAATTATGTAATACGAAAATTTACAAGTTTAATAAAAAAGTTGTTCTACAAACGCATAAAAATAAACTTAAATCAGTTCCTACTAAACATCGGCACGGTATAGTTTAGGAAACGAAACAAAAGCCCCTGACAAGCAAAATGACACTTAATTTACAGCTAATAACGATTATGACAGGCTTTCGTTGGCTTCTAGTTCTTCTTTCGTGACATGCGCAACGCGCACGCAAGCTTACCGGCGATTTGGCCTTGCACATTAACCTTGGGAAAGACAGAACGAATTCACAACTCACACACAAAACTGGTTTGAGTCCCGTCACGTGTTAGAATTACGTATTTCTTATACAATGACTTGCACTAATAGCACGTGGATTTCTATCATATCTTTACACCTTTGATATGACAGTCAAAATAAAGTTTTGATAGTCATATCAAAGATTTTTTTTTATAATTTCAAAGTGGATAAATGTTTAAGGATTAGGATTAAGAAATTTGAAAAAATAGTAGATTGTATAACGAGAGCATAAAACGAGCCATTTTACCCGAGGCGTTCATATAGCACGAGCCGGTACGGCGAGGGTGGATAGACACGTCGAGGGGAAAATAGGTTTAATGCTCGAGTTTTACACTCTGCTTTTCACTTCGATTGCGAGGAAATGTAATAGCAACAGTTGAAACAATGATTCACTTTCTATGTACCTTTTATTTTTTATGCATTATTATAATAATTGCATTATTTTAATTTTACTGATTTATTATGATTGATTTCATTGTTTTTTAGTTTTATGTAAATTAAAAATTATTTAAAAAATATATAGATTTTTTTTTGTTTGTGGCTGTTGACACCTGATTACCTTGGTCTTGAGTTGGTATTAGACGAAGATTTTATTTTATGCACAGAGCATTACAAGTCGTTTTATGTCGCCTAGATACAGCATAAACACGAACTTTACGAGCATGAGAAGTGAAAAAAATATTTTGACATCTAGTTCTTCACATTTTAAGGAATAGAGTAATTGTTTTTGACTACAAGGCATCTGATTGGCTCATGTCAAAATCTATCGTCTAGCTTCTTAAAAACACAGAAAGCTAAATCATGATATCCTTGTCTTGTCTTCTTCTTTTTCATCTGCTGATGCTTCCCGCCCTTCTGTACACCACATGATGCTTTGCTAGGATTTTGCGCAGTAAATTGTCTTACCTATTACCTGCCCAGTATAATTTAGTTTATAAGGAAAATAACATACTTAATTAGTTGTCACTTTGTGTAAGCGCAATGCCCCGAAGTAAGAAAAAACAGTATAATAAAAAACCTGTATAGCGAATATTAATTTCTAATTATAGTTGTTATGATGGGATGGGAATAATAAAATCTCTTAGTAGATTATTAAATTTCACAATGTTTTCGGAACTCGCGTCATATCAATACACTATGACATGAATTTTCATACTTATCTAAATTTCATTTACGTGCCAATTGTCAATTGCATATTTGCAGATAAAATTATACCTAATCTTCAGACAAACACGTGATAATAAATATGAAACCATGAAAAATAGGCTCCCACAAACATATCTTTGATATTTGTAGGTACCTCCAACTTTCTACAAACTAAAAACTATTGATAGAGGTATGCATACATGCATACATACATACATATATATAGATAAATAAATATAAATGTATATACACGAACACAACGCAAACCACTACTTCAACCAAAATTACCCCTCGTGTAGGGGCCAAACTGAAAATCAGCGCTGGACACGTCATGTGGTCAGCATTATGCTGAGTTTGGTACCCAGTGCCAGCATGAATATGTGTAGTATTTGTAAACACATTATCAATAAAAATGTATAAAAGTGTAACTTATCAATGTATTGTATTGTATTGATTGATGTATTAATTAACATTTTAAAGGCATTAAAGTTTCATTTCATTTCATTTTATTTCATTTCATTTCATTTCAGGTACAGATTGTTTATTCATTTATTAGATTGACTTTAAATAAATCTCCATTTAATCCAGTTCATTTTCCATAATTTCGCTTCTTTTGGCATCACTTATTATATTGAAGGCATAAAAGTACGAGTATTATGAACTAAATTAAGTTTAGGTAGGTACATATCTATCACAAAACGAATTCATCTTGAACTGATTAAAATGATAAAAAGCTAGGAATCCTCTTCAAGAAAGTATAACATTACACAGCAGTGCTAGGTAAGTATTGATTTCTTTTACGTAAAACACCTTGAACTTTAGTACAAGCTTTTGCGTAATATTTTCAATACAATAGATAAGTAGAATGGATAGGTACCTTTTAACATTCAAACATTTGTCTCTACTATTTACTAGTAAACTTTTTTTTATATTCAGATACATTTTTCTGAGGCCCTTGTGAAAAAGGGGTTAATTCTGCAAATATTGAACAGTTAATTTCGACTTAAACCCCTTTACACATAAAACAGAAAATGAGCTGTGTAACTGAAGACTTAACTCCTTTTTCACTAGGATCCCAGAATATATGGGGTCACTGGTAAATAGTGTAAAAACTAATTCAATGTTATTTGCTCACTTTGCTCTCTTTAGTTCTAAGACTTTCCTTCGACATTAATTACGTAGAATGAACTGTACGTTTGTATAGATGTATGAAAACAAGCATGAAGAAAGGATTAAAGTTGTAAAGGTGCATTTTTATTTAATAATAGCAAGAGAGTTATCATTTTATTGCACGTTTTGCTATCTAATCATGGTGCCATAATTATTTACAATTGATCATTCCTATCTGAACACGTACCTAAGGATTAACTTTTTGTCGAGTAAGCTTTTATTTGATATAGGCACCTGTTTGATAAATTACCTACCTACTACTTTCATCTTTATCAGACAATTAATAAAAATACCTATCTACTTAAAAGAAAGTAAAATATTTTCGAACAGAGTACATTTTTTTTTAAATCTACGTAAGTAGGTAACCTAAAAAGCAAAAAAAGAAGCTTGCCTGTTCCACTTGTGACCATAGGGCTGGCTCTTTCCTCGGTGAACGTATTGGCCATGCCATACAACGAGGAAACGCAGCCAGCCTTATGGGCACCCTGCCCAATAGCAGCGACTTGGGTGATATTTGTAAACATAGATTTTTAGGATTAGAGTAAGTTAGTTTTAGTTCTTTTTTTTATTTATTTGTGTTAATTAGTGTATACTTATATTATTTGTTTGTTAATAAATAAATTATAGCTCTACTGGTAACCTATATGCAGTTTTCTTGTCACTAAAATCGATGACATGGTTCCTAAGAACACGTCTTTTGTACCCATATTCTTACAGATCATTTTGACCGATTTAAATGTGCCACTACAAGTGGATCAAAATTAACTTGCAAGATTTGAAACAAACAAATAAATAATTAAGGTTGAAGTAAATAAAAGCTTGTAATAAATAAATACCTATTGTTTTGTTCCGAATGTGTACCTGTGTATATCACCCATACTAATATTATAAATGCGAAAGTGTGTTTGTATGTTTGTGTTTGTATGTTTATCCATCTTTCACGCCGTAACGGAGCGACGGACGGCGTGATTTTTGGCATAGAGATAGTTTATGGGCCCGAGAGTGACATAGGCTACTTTTTATCCCGGAAAAATGCACAGTTCTCGAGGGAACAGCGCGCGGTAACCGAATACCACGCGGGCGGAGCCGTAGGCAAAAGTTAGTTGTTTATAAACAAAAATACTTACAGGCTTCTATAGTGTGGGTTCTTTGTGGTGCCGCCGGCATATCCGACACGAGTACGGATCACCCCCAGAGTGGCTCCGAAGAGTGAGTCGTTGGACCAGAAACAACCCATGCCGAATGTAGCTTTCTTGATCGGGATGTCCACATCGTGGAGCAGAGCGGCCTGTTAAAATCAATTGAATTTTTTTAGTAAGTAAGTTTTAGTAAATTCAAACTCGAACTCGTGATTTATACATAGCTACATAATTACTATTGTTAATTTTGGAACCGGCTAATTTTAAAGCCTAAAATCAGACTTTGGATGATCTTACAAATAAGATCCTTGGAGTTGTACCAACCCTGTTTTTTTAAACCTCCTACACCCTTACGGTTTTTTAAGTTACAGTAGTTGCGTAGCAGCACTTCGCGTCAGTACCTTTTAGAGCGACCAGTTGAGACGGCGGTAGGTCTCTCATACATTATAAGACTTGTGCATTAATCCAATACATAGACTCCATTTAATAAAGGATCTATACCTATCGATATAATTTATCATATAAGTCAATAGGCCATCACGAAACAAGATGATCCTTTAAAAGCTCAGCGCAGATCAAGGTCTGCCGCTATCTTATCAGGACCCCTCGTTGTAGTTTATTAATAACCACTGTTAATTATTCCTGCGCAGTTTCTGCACGTGGCATTACGCTGATAGCAATTGATAACAAAAGAATAGCACTGTCACGATTTTTTGCTAGTGATAAAATATGATAGTGTGAGTTTCTTTGTTTATTACGCTTTCACGCGTAAACCACTGATTGATATGACAAGGGCATGGGAAAGGTAGTTTTTAACACGCAAAATTGCATAATTTCCATGGAACTGCTATGGGGAATATTTCGTAAAATTATACATATTTCGTTTTTTTTCTTGCAGTCATATTACAATGGTTAATTAACTTAAGCTACTTGTCGGCCTTCAAAAAAAGGGAAATGGAACAGATTTGGCAGGTACTTCAGGCCTCTGATATTTATACATAATACACGCATGTATCCACTAGATACACAATGAACAATCCATTTAATAATTCAAGACATCGCGCTATCATCTCGATGATTGATATTCTTCGCATTTTCTATTTTCAGTCCCATAGCAGTCGACATCAATTTAAAGCAATCATGGAAACACGTGGAAATTCAAATCAATTGATCGATCATTGGCCATCAACATCAATATAAATTAATCGAAGCAAAGTGCAATATTACTTCATTAGGGACGCGGCATTGGACTCATTGCAAGCGATGCAGGGGTTAAGTTAAGATGTAGGACCGATAACGACAAAATAACTGATAGGTACAGTCACCGCATTAATTTCTGTCACAGCGGGGCGTGCAAAAATATCTGACACGTTCTTCCGGGCTCCGGCCCTAGAAATAGAGTCGTTTCAGATATATGCACGCTTGTTGTATCAGATATTGGTGCGTGTGACTACATTCGTGGGAACAGATTTTTATCAATTTTTTTTTTAATTAGGCGTCTGCGAAGGTTCATATCAATGAACTAAAAACAATTACTTCAGTCCCTCGCGACCTTTTCTCTTAGGTCGCGGGAGAGCAAAATTTTTGTTTTTAGGTCTACCTACTGATTTGTGGTATTTTTGACCACAAATAAGTCATTACGAAATTATAATTATTCCCTTAACAAAATAGTGTGTGAACTTATGTAGAGTGCTCCCAAATACCAATTTATGGTTGTTGAAAATAAACCTAATCTAACCCAATGCATATCAAGTAGAATCTGTGAAATAGAATAAAAAATAAATCTTGTAAAGTTTACTTCTCGAGTACCTTCTTGAGTAACAAATTTAATCATGACCCATGGTGGGTGCTACTAATGTCATGTTGTTATTTCATACTTTTGTCAAGAAAATCATAGTAAAATTGCATGATTATTAAAAAGTTCTACCCTGGGTCATGATTCAATTACCTCGACTGTACCTACGAGTACCTAACTAAATTGAATTACCTACATAATTTATTGAATCCGGCGTAATTTTTCAGGCAGGCAAGCAGGCTTTGCAGACATGATCAGTGAACTAAAACAATTACTTTGCTCACCCAAAACAATTCTTTTACCAACAATTGGTTTTATTTTGCTTGAGGCACAGTATAATATATAAGCTAAAGCAGTATGGAAGCTACGAAGCTACGATCGAAACGAACACAGTAAAACCAATAAAATTGTTGGTAAAAGAATTGTTTTGGGTGGGCAAAGTAATTGTTGTAGTTCACTGATCATGTCTGCAAAGCGTGCTTGCCTGCCTGAATAAATTACGCCGGATTCAATAAATTATGTAGGTAATTCAATTTCAATAATTCAATAGGCATATCGTGGAATGGTACCATTTCATGATATGTCTAAAAGTTAGCTGGGCATATCACGATGTGCCTGAGAAACAAGACGGCAGATCGATTAGAGCAACGCATTCGTCGATATTCCTAGCTCTATACCGGGCACATCATTACGTATATATGCCTAAAAAAAAATTAGGTACGACGAGCGAAGCGAATCGTGGAGTTTTGGCGTAGAGCGTTATAGCGGATATGCCTAGGGATTTCGTGATCTGACGGATTTTACGATCGGCCGCTGACATGTACATAAGAATTGCTTGTTTCAAGGAATTAATTCGATATAGATTGAGATTAAATATAACATTTTGCTAAAACTTAATGATGTCCGTCTTTTTTAAATTTGGAATTATTGATCACACCTACTGCTAATTAAATAGGTATTAGTAGGTAATTAATTACTAGCCATATTAGAATATCAAAACAAGAATTTAGTCGAAAAAATACTTATTATAAAAATTAAGTATCTATATCGTTAACTATCAGTGGTAATCAATCAAATACTAAATAGTAGAGTTCATTGTTCTCAAAGAAAAAAATAGGTAGATGAGCACATACTCTCAAATGTAGATAAAATATGTTAAAAGATTTGCAGACAACAGACCTAAGACAAAAAAAAAATCGGTTTCTTATTAAACTTTACCGTTAATTTTACTCAAAAATATAGCTTTTAAGTTAGTAAATTACGAGTACCAAAAAAGTATTACCAAAAAAAAATCGTTTGTTAATTTTTTTTTTAGGTTCCCGTTTCTCAAATATAGAAAAATCGACCCTTATGATCTTATGAAATACTCTATTTTCTGTTTGCTTGTCTGTCACGACCATTTCCTGCGAATCTACTGAAGCAGACGAGTTGAAAAAAAATTGGTACCTGCACACATTTTTGTCATGCCGATACAAAAATTAACTTAGGTGAATACTTTAACAAATTTTGAAGAGGCCAGGGGTCGCAAATATCGTTTTTAAAAAAAATTATAACAACAATTTTCTACCAGTCTGAAGTCAGTGCCTCAGCACGAGTCAGCATTTGTTTCTAAAATAAACTAACATTTTTGATCAGTAAGGAAGAGATTCTTCATGTCTTTAATTCACCGTAATTATAAAACATAAACGTCATTACTCATTACAAACGAACTACTTTCATGTGGCTCTTTTCCGGCGCAATAATCAATTCTTCCGTCAGCAAGAATGCTGATTGTTGCATCAGATGATCTGAATTCCTAATAAAATTAAAGAACTGCGAGTAGTTCCATAAATAATCTTAAATTTATAACTAAAACAATTGAATGTCTGTCAAAAATTTTACATTTTAACAAGTTAAAACTACGAATAAAAAATTCAAACACTCACGTTCACCGGTGGCTTCATGTTGAAGAAATTTCTGACGATGCTCAACATGCACCAAAATTTCTTTCTCAGTATTTAACTTCTATTGTGGAAATTGTTAGAATTTGCGTGCGTGTGTTGACAGCGTGTCCTGTGCGGGCGGAGCGAGTGGCCGAGGCGACTGCGTGGCGAGGCGACTCGGCGAGCACTGTCGCGCAGCTGTGGTTAACGTTTACACGAAACACTATTCTATAATCTTTAGACGCAACTGTATTGTGTCGCCTTGCGAGTAGAAGCCATCAGTTGATTTGTATCAATCTTTGATCGGAGTCAATCAATGCCGTTAGTTGAGTTGTTATACCTAGTGCCCACGAAGACGCGTCATTTTCTCAAAATTAGCCATTAATGACATTGTAATAAGAACCACGGTACGCGTCATCGTGAGTGACTCTACCTTTACTTGGATTACTTGGTGTATTAAACAGCATACTTACTGAGAAATAGTAGTCTCTAACTTTTCTAAAGAGGCATTTTGTTTAACAAACCAGTCATCGTTTGTAACTTGTTTGTTACCTCATCACTTCACCCTTAAACTGCTGAACCGATCAAGAATAAATTCGCTATGGAGATACTTTAAGACTCTGGGTCTGGGTAGGACATAGGATAGTTTTTATCCCGGAAATTTAAAGACTTCCCCGCGAATATGGCGGATGAAGTCATCGTCAAAACCAATTAAAAAATAATAGTATGTTATCACCGGTTTACAATATTCGTCCCACTGCTGGACAGCCTCTTAGAATAAGAAGGCTTAGACGGTCCCGACCTGACTGCCTCCCACCTGGATCAAATCATCTCCAAGTTCAGCAATCATTTTCACGTTACCTTAAACACAGTGTACACAGTGGGAAAGCGTCTCAAGCACGCTTCGACAGAGCAAGTGTGCGTGACACACATCGTCGGCACGCGTCGTGACGTAACCTTGCCCGCTGTGACGGCCGCGAATCGTCTGCCGAGACCGGCGAGTGACGTCGATACGCCGTAAAACAATATCGAAAAGCAGACCGATATTAAGCACTTCCCGATCTCAGAATCGTTTGAAAATGCCACTAATGGAATGTACGGATTTTTTTTAGTTACGGGCAGTCCGCAAATAATTTAGTACAACTTAGAAGGTCCTTGTATTTTTTGATAAATCTGGGGCCCTAGTGAAAAAGGGGTTAATTCTGCAGAAGTTGAACAGCTGATTTCGACTTAGACCCCTTTACACATAAAATAGAAGATAGCTGTGTAATTTCTGCAGACTTAACCCCTTTTTCACTAGGGCCTCAGAAATACAGTTTACCTGTTACCGTCTGTTTTTTTCTGTTCGGTAGAACAGAGAAAGCACTGCAGATATCTATTTGGCATTAAGACGATGGCAGGCTCTGAAACTCTGCACTACCTCGACCGAGACGAGTTGAACATAGCGAAAAATAATTTAAGTCTCGAAAATCGATCCGCAATTGACGGAGATATGTATACATAAATATAGGTAGAGTCATTCACGATGACGCGTGCCGTGGTTCTTATTACAATGCCATTAATGACTAATTTTGACAAAATCACGCGTCTTCGTGGATGGCTCTAGGTATAACACACACAGTCGCCATCAGATATTTCGGAGCGGCAGAGGTGGTAAAAAATATCGCCACATGCATTCTATTATTAAGTTGTTAGAGTTCATGTTTCGATATTTTTGATCCCCTTGACCGCTCCGAAATACCTGATGGCGACTGTACCTGCAATGAAAAATACATCATACATACAACCTCGTCACTTTTTGTGTTAAAAACTAGAATATCCTTTCTTTTACGACTCTATTGCACACAAATATCTGTTCATTCGTCAAGCTCACAAAACATTAGTAAAAGGTGACTCACAACAGGTTTTATCTCTTAAACTGGTTAAACAATTGCAGTCACTGGTTTTGAATGATATAATTCAAAAGTAAACAAACCTACAATAGGTACCTAATGTTATCTCATTCTTGTCTAATCGTATAAAATTCAATTAAAACCCAAACCTTTCAAATATGTAAATTTTTAAACTATGTAAGACTTATAAGTCTTAAAACCCTGACGGTTTATTTAGCCTTGATTTGTCTTACATATTATGATAACTGTTATGATGTTATCAAACTTATCGGTTACAAGGTTCTAACATTGCAATTCAGAAGCGCCCACTAGCCTTACATTGTTTCCGACAGCTAGTCTGTGTATAAGTAGATATCTGCGGTCAACACTAAGGCGCTGTTTCACCATCCATTGATTAGTGTTAACTGACGGTTAAATGTGATGCCGTCTCCATCTATTCGAACAAAACAAATAGAGACGGCATCACAGTTAACCGTCAGTTAATACTAATCAATGGATGGTGAAAAAGCCCCTAAATATATTGGAGCTGATAAAATGTTCACTAACCAATAAACCTCCTTTTGGCTGTCGGGTAAACTATCTGCACACGCCCTTTCAAATTATTTTCAGACGGTAATAGAATGTAATGAATAGGATATAGGATAATCAGTGCCCTAAGACAAGAAACCTACATAAGATAACTACCACGGTAAGTCAAATTCTATGGAAACCCTATTCATAGGGAAACAGAGAGATAAAACGCTTGTAGGCGTCTTGTTTGAAGACACTGAGTAATTGATACATGCCATTGATTTAAACAATTGGTTTATTTTTACATTATAACAAAAAAGTATAATTCTCCACACTGATGTCTAAATATCTAACAGCTTTCATTAAAGAATGTAACGAATCTAAATTGCACATTTCATTTGCATTTTGTCAGTTGCACTCTCGTGTATGATTATGTAGGTTACCTATTTGTACCAAAGTTAACTTTTTGACATTTAGACACGAGCGGTTACATACAATAACTAAATAAAAATAATCATACATAAAAATACTAGGGCTGTCCATAGAACAGTCAGTACCGATGTTAAGGCGTAACGCAAAAACATATTTTAAAAAATATGATTTCTTAAATTTTCCGATTATATTTTTGGTGATATTAGTCGCACTTACGAAATTAAGACAAAATAGTTACGTAAGATAATTTGTATAATTATAATAATTTTCACAACATCGAACCTAATAATTATTGTAATATGTAATTAAATAAAACATTCAAAACTTTTTTTTAACAAAAATTTCCTTTTTTTTTTCAATTTAATTGGGGTTTTTGAGTCAGTTTCATAAATAGTAAACTCTTCAGTGTTCGTACGTATTTTAACTACTGTGGGAAACACTACTATTAGTAAGATATATGTGGTTTGGTACAGATTACATTCTATATAATTATTCTGGCAAAGTGGTCCAATTTGGGCAAGACACTAAGGGGCAAGACTGAAATAGGAATCACTGAACAACACCGAGATATCATATGTAAAATATTTTCATCGATATGTTATATTAACGCTACGAACTCGAAATAGGGTATAAATAGCAATAAAACATCGTCAAAGGTTGTAAAATGAGCAATATCCGTTTGACTTATTTACATAAGGTATAATAAATTGCGTTGAAAACTCTACAAAACTGTTCGAAATCTGAAGACTAAGTATTTCAATAACCCTATTTAGGTATTCAATGTAAACGAACACTTATTTTGACACAAAAGTTGTGACTCAATTTCTTACGTAAAGGATTATCTTTTCATAACAGCAGAACCTACTATAAAATATATTATAAGTACAATTTTCAGAAATGTCATTTTGAATATTATAATTCTAAAAAAATGATTTTACTAAATATTTAGATATTTTACAATAATGTAACCTAATAGTATACACAGGTTGATGAAGACAATTTAACAATAATAACTAACGTCCTGTCAAAGGCAAGACCGACAAGAGGCACTGATCGACAGATACATCAACTAAAACTATTGTTTCAATTGATTCCGTTAAGGGATAATGACTCAATCAATAACTTAGTTTTTGGCTTTGTCCCTTTTCGTTTAACAACGACCATTTTAATTTGAAATGAATAGTCATTCATTAATAAGGTAGGATCAAACTCATTTGTTTTGTACGTTATTAAATTCTATTTATTATATACGTCTGTTGTTTTTCTTATAAAATACATAACGTATTAACGAATGGAAATTGATATGTAAAAAAATGTGACCAAGTGTTGCCATCTGGCTAAATGCACTTTAGAAAAAACGTACGTAGAATTTATACTATATATAATTCAGAGAACTGATCGTGTAATGAAATTTAACAGCAATTTTGTTCAAATTACTTAAAGTTGTGCAGATATCGAATGAGAGTATTGAAAATATACGAAATGAAACTCTACAGGAATAAATAATACAACAAATTATGACGCCTGTAACATGCTGCAAGTTTCACAACCGACACACGAATATTTCATACGCCCCACGTTACTAAACAGAATTACAATACATATATTTATAAACAGTTTAATACAATGTAAAACTTTAAGTACTTAGTTGAATGTCTTACTTTCAAAATATAATAAAATACAATATTGATATCACAAAGATGCTGCATGTAAAGTTTATGTAAAATGCGTTTACAAAATAATACTGTTATGAAGAAAACACAACTGGATAGTACTTATGTTGTGCTTATAATTTTCTATAAGGCCATTATGTATTGCTTTTACATCAGTGAATCAATTCTAGATACGTTCGATTACAGAAATACTATAGAGATATCTCTCTTTAATGATATATTTGAATAATATATATATAATTTTATACATATTTGAAGCCATTAATTTAGGTTCATTATTTACACCAGAATACTTAGAATATTTTCATCCACTGAATAAATCCACGTCTAATAATACATCGTGATACAATTTAACACGTTTCATGAATGTGTTAATAACAATAATACTCCTAGTACTTTTTAAGTACATAAGATAGAAACATCTACATAAAATGGTTACACTAGTGACTATGATATGGACGAATGAATTACTACTGGATGGGAACTAATGAAACCCACATGATTGTATAAATATCAAATGTTTAACAATATAATTACTTTCTAATTGATGGAATATCAAGCTGCCGTTTTACCTTAGAAATATACCACAGAAGTTGAACACTGGTTTATTTATGACAATGACAAGATTGGCGCTAAACTTTTCTAAAGTGTAAAAATACATGCGCGTTGAAGCGGCACTTGGCAGAACCGCAAATAATTATTGTAAATAGTAAATGCTTCATACCACCTCAGCTGTGGGATAGCAACGCAATAAAGATCGACAGGTTTGGTTGCAATTTGAGAAGATAGGAAAATATTGGCACACTTAGAGTATTTATTTAGCAGATAACAAACTAGAAAAAGGCACTTAACTTACCATCCTTACGTTACCGACAACGTTGTATTACAAAATGGAAAACTTTTACGTGGGCATTATACACCTACTTAGTGCCAAACTAGTGTACGTAAGTATACGACATTCATAGTTCTTCACTATATTATATGGAACAGGGATCACACATTATCGTAACATAGGGATGTTAAAATAACAGCTAGATGCTGTGGCCCCCGAGCTAAGTCAACAGTCAGCTGTTTGAAAGAGACGCATCATTGGATCAGCATGCACAACTTAAATAACCCTTTAGCGTTAAGATGTAAAAATAATTAACAAACAAACAGGGGCGGCTATTCCCAAGATTCAGCAAAGGAGTTTAAGGAACATCGAAATGGGACTAAAACACGTACGGGAAAATGTATACAGCGTTTATTTTTGATACTGCCTCAAACTTTAAGGGCAGTTAGTGAAGGCCCTAATAATGACATTTTATTATGTTTTAGTAAAAAAATTAGACTTATTTCCCTACGTGATACTGCTTTGTTTTTATTCAAAACGTTGCACCTGTTGACGTGACAGCTGTCACAGAACGCTTCCCTCTCGTATCAAATTATTGTACGCATTACATCTGGCAGTCGGTTGGTAGGCTGTGGATGAGACTAGCACAGGACCGGGCAAAGTGGCGTGAAAATGAAGAGGCCTTTACCCAGCAGTGGGTGGATGTGGGCTGATTTGATTGATTGATGATTGCTGCTCGAAAATATTTCAAAAATTAATTACGCTCTGTTAGTTAATTCTAAATTAACAATTTGTTTTGATATCGGTTCACATCACTTAAATCTTCGTCTGGTTATAGTTTGAGGTAGTATCAAAAATACGCGCTGTAGGTATACTTTGTCATGAAAACACGTACTTATGGCTAAATAAACAGAGCTGCAATTATGATATCAAAAACAAAAGTAATAAGGTCAAAAAGGCCTTCTGATATTCTTTTTTGCAACAAACAACTACAAAGGATGCTTTACGTTAATTTTTAGAAGGTTTAATTTTTTCCATTGTTCTGAACATTATGGTCAAGTTACATAAAAGTTAATTAAATTGCGCATGCGCCCAACCGTTATCTAATGATCATAATACCTACATAACAATATTAAGGTAACTCGAAACTCAATGCTAAATGAAAAAGTAATTTGGAATGTTTTAAGGCTACAACAACAACAATTTATTAGCATTCAATTCCGTTTTACGAATTATAAAGTAACGTATGCGTTTGTAAAAATGTATAATTTAAAAAGTGAGTGGTAGATTCACTTTTAATAAATATAATATACGGAAGCCAATGTCAGTTTTTTAATAATTAAAAAACACAATTAATGAATTGAAGTGGTTATATCCCACATTTTAGTTAAATTGTACAAAATGGTACAACAGAATATGTGTGAGTTTCGTATGTCCAAGTGTACCTACTATGAAAACTATCACACAAAGCAGTTGTAGTCTGAAATAGATAACTATTAATATTTAGTTTATTAATAATATCTATGGTTTATTGCCATTGAGTGGTCCACGCTCGAAATTATGACGTGTTTAAAATTATCGCAGTTAAAGAGGCAGTATTCCACTTATCCAAATATCTTGTTAAAAATGTCGATAGTGGATAAAAAATACATTTGACCAAGTAATCAAATGTGAATTGGACAAAGATCTTGAATAAATGGAATGTCAGCCTGTAACCTTCTCATTTAGAAGTACATAAATACAATTCAGTGATGCTTACCTAACGAGTAGTTTTCGAATCTCATTGAATTATAATAGGGATCTACGAAGATAAATGCGAAGCTGCATAAATAGGAATTCCTTATATTAAAATATAATTTATTATTAATATTTTATACTTATGTCAATTTTAAATAATTTGCATTGTAGGAATAAAACAATTCTGTTAGTATTATGCTATACTTTATGAAAACAATTATGCCGTACTGGCAGCCACTGTATTGATTGTGATATGAATGAGGTTTTACTTAGATAGCGCAGTGTGGTTGGAATACTGATCAATTTTGTAAACTGTGCCATGTTGTACATAATACTCTTAAAATACGACAAAATTGTTAAAATACATTTCTTTTTTATTAAGTACTCGTTTCCCAATCACAAATACCTTTGTTTACTAACCATATAATACGTACACTCATATTAAATTACTCAAATAATGGAATGTTTACTAGGAAAATGGTAAGGCGAAGACGACGTTCAAAAATACGAGCATCGGATACTATACACGAAAATAATTTCACTTACGTATAGGAATCTGTAACTAGGATAACTACTAGCAACCATCATCATCTTACCTCTAGTACAATAACTGTTGAGCTCGTGCAACTATCACAATGTCCTTAGCACATTGGCAAGCCTTCGCTCCCTGAGCTGTAATGGCAATTCCATCGGCAACATTATCATTCCGAACTAAACTTGGATCATTTTCGTACGGGAATGTAACGGGCTATCAAGGACTGTTCGAGATACTACAATATGATTGTACAATTTAATTTCAAAGGCATCTGAAGCAGCCGCAACCTTTACTCGATTGTTTCAGCCCAATAATAAATTCGTAAATTTTAATAAGTACAACAACAAGCCGAGTACTCGAGTATGATACGAGCCCGTTATTTTTGGAATGATTAATCAGACTTAAATGCCACTATCACTTTGTTCTACTTGCGTCCACTGGGGACGCGATGATAAAGTCTTTACATAATAATACAGCACCTGCGGGACCTGGTGTCGCCGACGACGTCGCTAGTGTGTCCAGAGAACCGTGGTACGGTGCCGGAACTCGGGGACAGTGTGAGCGGGTTTAGTTGTACTGGCATAGCCTCCTGCACCGCCACTTCTGGCAGAGACGTAATGCTGTGGTTATTTGTCGACGCTAGACTGTTCTCCACAGGACTACCGTTTGTCCTTATCTGTGACCTCTGCTTTTTCAAATCAGCTAGGGTGCCTGAAATTATGGACATATGATTAGAAAACAATATTTGAAGACTGCAGTTCAGTTCAGCTTTTAAGTGTTAAACGATAAGCATTTTCTGCATTTAATATAAAAGGGAAAAACGTTTCGTGTTAGCGATTAATTGTTATTTTCAGGTTCATAAAAAATATACTTTTATCGAGTTGTAAATTGAGAGCTTTATCGTTTTTTAATATAAACTTTTACTGCTACGTAAATAAGTGAAAGTTAATCTAGTGCAATCATGGTATTTGTGCAAAGATGAGTGTATGATAGATAGATAGAAAAAAAGAAACATAAATAAACGCATGCAATAAAACAAAATACAAAAGTAAATAAAAAATAACACTACAAATACTAAACTACGTAATGTACATATAACTACAGACAAACCAAAAGGGAGGGTAGAGGACAGAAATACGGTAAAAAATGGAGCAGGAGCACTAAACGAACACAGCATGCAACTACAACGAGACAGCTTGCCTCAGATATGCATCCTCGAGAGCGTTTCACCCGGGGCACCTGCAGTCCCCTTCCGATTACATGTATTTATAAACCATCACTGTGCAAAAACTGTTAGATAAACGTTTTATATAAATTGTTAAAAACCGGTGCTATATATAAATATGTACTGTGTTTGTTACGAGTCAATTGGAGATGTTCGTAAGGATGCATATAATTACCTGCGTTAATCATGACGGTGACATGAACATTGATTTTACCATTATTGTCGGTGGTGTATGTCGCGCTGCCGCCCTCAGTGAGAGCGATTTGGTTCGGGCTCACTACTAAGTCTTTCCTACCGTCAATCGCGTCCTCGTTTTTAAGTACGTCGTTGTCTTGTCCTTCTGGCGCTTTGCGGACGCCGTTGGGCAAGCTGGGTCTATCGTAGTGTTTGAGGTCTTCTTCTTTGAGGACGGGCTGAGGCGCGTAATGCGAGGCGGCGTTCACGCCGAACAAAGGGTTCGATATTTTAGGCTGGGTGTACGTTTTATCGTTTATCTCGCTCTCGCTTCTGTGCTGCACGTATTGGTGTTTCGGAAGCGCGTAGTCGACATTGCCGGAGTCGAAGCTTTGGTTGGACATGGTAGAGCCGGTGGATAGACGCTTGTGGCTGATATCGCCCGGAGGTATGTTTGCGGTGTTCTGGTCATTTTCCACACCGTTTGATAAACCCTGGAATGAAGAAACAATTCATTTTAATGAAGAATACAGGTAGTAAACATATCTAGCATAATTTAGATTGTCTCATAAATTAACAGGGCACAAAGTACCTCATAAATTTTAAACCATTAGAAACATCACATTGATATTTTTAATGCAAATCGTGCTAAAATAAACACAGCTCTTTACAACGTACTATGAAGACTAAAGACCGTAAAAATTTGTTTAACTAGTCTAATATAAAGGTCCACTACGCTAGCTTAGCGCCTCCCCCCCTTTTTGCAATTCGTCCTTGTTGAGCGCATGCTGAAATCCCCACGAAAACCGTCCAAGTTAACCGATTCAATGATACAGTTTTTCCTACAATATTTTAGAACTAGACAAAATTTGTGTGATAGCCAAACATCGTTAAATTTTATACTTTTTATTGAACATGCAACACATGCATGATTTATAATCACTAAATACGCACTCAATTTTGTTCAACATCTTTTTTAACAACTTAAGATATATGTGGTTGAGCAAAAATGATTGCCTAAATGTTTACGATGTCAAATAATAATTAATTATCGTTTCATTTGGTCTATGACTGGACTGGACTAGACTTTCAAGTTTAGGTATTGTTTTATACGAACTGTCTGGGATTCTCATAATTCAGGCTTTGCATTTCCTATCTACAACCATCGAACACACAGGGAGTCCCAAATACAAATGACAGTGGGTCAATCAATTTTTTGTTGCCTTGGAAACGTCTCATGCGTTACCTATTAAATGTATGATTTTATGGGGTACAAATCCACTTAAAGTTACATGTTTTGATTCAATGCTTTTATGGCTCATCTCGTACACGTGCTAACAGTGCAAATTGCAAACATTTTTCTAACAAAGTGTACCACTGATATCTCCTGAGTTACCGGACAAAATAACAATACTAAAACGTTGATTGACCCAAGTATGACTTGTATACTAAAATCAATGATCACTTTAATTTAATGTTGATACAGTTTTATTATATTCCAACTTAACTATACCTTGACAAGTATGTGACAATCATTAGAACCCACTTATCAAAAAAAATTGATAAAGGCAGCAGACTCCCTGCGACAGGGTTTTACCGGGCGTCACATACGAACTAGTAAAGGTATGGTGAATTAAGCCTTTGCGCTTATTCAGTAGGTTGTCACTTATGCATTGACGAGCTTTTGCCCACGGCTCGGCCCGCGTGGTATTCGGTTAGCGCGCGCTGTTTCCTGGGGAACTGTGCATTTTTCCGGGATAAAAAGTAGCCTATGTCACTGTCGGGCCCATAAACTATCTCTATGCCAAAAATCACGTCGATCCGTCGCTCCGTTACAGCATGAAAGACGGACAAACATACAAACACACTTTCATATTTATAATATCAGTATTGATTAAGTCAAGAAACTGGACAGTCTATAATTGAAATTTCCCCTTTCCCGTACTACGGCATAAAAAGAGGTATGTAATAATTACGTATATTCAAGAAAAAAAATACTATCAGTGTCAAATTCTAAATATAATTTACGTTGTGCGTATATTTTAAAGAAAGTGAAGAAAATAAATTTAAATATGTAGATGAAATGGAAGAATGGATAGAAACTAAATGTGTTTAGAAAAAAAACTCAAACTAATTTTTTTTTTTCATTTTACCAATGAAACTTAATTGCCCTTTATTTTATTTTGACTAGTATATTTATTAAACAAATTTAATACATACATTTTTCATTTATATACTGCTGAATATCTAGTATACAAGACATACCCGGTACCGCAGACCCAGCACCTGCGGCTCCTTGCGCATGCGCCGCAAATTGTCATTAGTCAGAAACATTATATCCAAAGACATCGTCACTGAACGGAATTCATAAAGCAAACACTGAACTGCGCGAAATTAAATCCTTTGCGTAAACAAATCGCCAACACTTTATGTGAACATAAAGGAAGAGTTGAAGTGCGAAGGGGAACTTTTGTATGTCAAAATGCATGTCGAGAGGAATGTGCGTGCGCGCACGGCCGGCGCGGACTGAGCCGCGGCGGTGCGCGAGGGAAATCGCATGAAAACTTAGTGAGCCGCGGCGTCAATCAAACCACCACCGGAACGATGCTACTCACTATTATTCATTTAACACATCAACAAGCTGGAGAAGGCTACGTTTGTCGTTGAAGGGGGTTGCGACGGCTTGGAATGTTTGGGCAAGTAAAAAGCCGGGCAAGTGCGAGTCGAGGTTGCGTGGAGAGGATTCCGTACGATAAAAGACTTTAATAAACATTTATTTCTTAATTTGTCAATAAATAACCGGCTCCATTTTACAGCAAAATTACAGCATTATAGTAAAAAACAATGCGCTGTAAAATTCAAATTACACAAAAAAATACACGCAAAATCCATACTAATATTATAAATGCGAAAGTGTGTTTGTGTAAACAGCTTCAGCTGAATCATACAAACGTATGATTGCGTGTTTGTGTGTGTGTCCGTTTTCACGCCGTAACGGAGCGACGAATCGTCGTGATTTTTGGCATAGAGATAGTTTATGGGCTCGAGAGTGACATAGGGTACTTTTTATCCCGGAAAAACGCACAGTTCCCGAGGGAACAGCGCGCGATAACCGGATACCACACGGGCGGAGCCGCGTGCAAAAGCTAGTAATACATATAAGCCCCCTATTTCAACTACACTACACTTATATATTAAGAAGTGTTCTATCACACAACATTTTTAATTTTCATTAATTTTTTATGGAATAATTGAGAAAAACTATCAAAAATGTAACGTTGCCAGCTCAGCAGGCATAAACGCTCCTAAAGCTGCGTTCGCAGGTAGTTAGAATTTCCATTAACTTTTCCATTGTGACACGAAAATTATCCATACAAAAACGCTTAAATGTATGATTAATTTTCGTGTCACAAAGTTAATGGAAATTAAAACTACCTGCTAACCCACCTTTAGCGGTGTGCAACTTTTTGGTCTTCACTTCACCCATTTACGACAAATTTTAACTTAATCGGTCCAAATTTTCTGTGACGGACAAACACACGAGTGATCTTTTAAGGATTCCGTTTTGTCACTCAAATATACGGTCTCTGCTGAGCTGCGCGTCTGGCAACTCGCCCTCTCCGGTAAACTGTAAACGCCATCAGAGGCTAATAGCAACAGACCATTTTTTTTTTTTTTTACAAAAAAAAAAGTTATACGGAACCCTATAAATCTGCAAATAGGTTAGCTAAGGATTTAGATTCATTGCTTGGCTGCGCACGCATTTGTAAGCCTTTCCACTATGCCAATACGAGGCCTTAAGCGTTATCCAATTTAAAACGTAGGTTTTAAAATATTTCAGAGTTTGTTCTTGTTCATATTACATTCAAGTGGGAAAATTTCAGTAACTTTACGTTCCCCAATGACTCGAAGACGGTTGGACCAATTCATAAAAGAAACCTTTTTTAAGAGTATATTTCTACTTGGTTTCAGTGCCATAGACAAGGATCTGATGATGGGATCTTGGAGAAATCGAAAGAACTCTTTAAATATGTGACCCACTGGTTTTTTTTTGGAAATTTATGAAGTTGCTCTTGGAAAGCATGATTTAAACCGGTATTTATTTTATTTAAAAATTATTAAATTAACTAGTGATTTTGGTTTCGCTATTAATTACCTTAAAATTGCAATTTATTTCATGAAGCTAGCTGTACCTATTAGTTTTCGAGGTAGTACTAGATTTTATATTTAAAACCTGAATTTCTTGCCGCATTTTATTCAAATCATTTAAGGAAGAAGACTAATCAAACAATCACTTATTCGCTGATAACATATTGATCGAAAACGAATAATAGATCGTCACTACTTTTAAAAAAAGCTCGTATTTCAAAATCGATAATTTTTGAGTGAACTTTACGGACATTACGTCAAGATTCATTTTTGTCAACGTATTGATTTCAGATACGAGATTTTTTCAAAGTAGTGACGAAATACTGCATTTACTGAGTGATATAAATAAACAATGACCCCATGCTGAGAGCACGACTAATAGGTACTAATTATAGTAAGGTTTTGACCTAAATTTGTATTGTACGATGATATTGTACTAACAACTCCGCATCTAATGAACGTTGATGCAATTATGAACCAAGTGCAAATGGTGAACACCAATAGCTTGCTCCGATAGGTTTAGATGGCAAGCTAGCACGATGATCGTGACTGCACGACAAAACAACAGAGCACTGGAGTATAATACTAAAATAAGTGTCCGTCATCAAGTTTAACGACTATAATGACAATGACTCTATTACGCATTTCTTGTGTATCATATGTGATGCCGTTTCAAACATGTTTTAGTCTAGGACAGTGCATTGGCGTCACTCCATATCGTCGGTGAGATTGCCCAATCCGTTATGTGCATAATTTATATCAAAGAAAATAATTATCTATTAATTTAATTACACATATGTATGTCTCTTAATTCAAACCGTGCACATAACGGATTTGGCAATCTCATCGACGATATATTAGAGTAGGTACTTCCCCGTCGTTTTCGTTTGCTGGCAATAATTTTCTTTTTGGCAGTTGTAACTCGATAATATCTTCCTGAGCCCGAACTTTTTTTAACGGACATACTACTTTAGATCTGAACGTGGTTCACCAGCTTACTTTGGATTATATTTCAAAATTTATTCAATTAACAATTTGTACTTTATAAAGTACATTCGACCGTTATTCTTAGTGTTAATTGGTGCTTTATAAAAATACACAAGGGCTCAGGAGCATACACTCTGTGTATGCTAATGACACCACCAGCGCGGCAGCGGTGAGTTGGCTAGGAGGTGAATACAGAAGCTGTCAAACGCTTTCAGTGCTAAATCTGCTACATAGTAGGTAACTATTATACAATCTGAGACTACAATAAACACAGTTCTCTCCCAGGAGCGTCACAGGACGGAAGGTACGCATAAGTTACGGCACGCGTGTCTTTGTAAGGGAATCGCGGAACAATTACAAAAAAAACAACGGTGAAGGAGGTCGTAGTATTGATGAGATTGGGAGCCCCTGGATTATGATGTTTTAATTGAGGTAGAGCGAAAAGAACAGCAGAATTCACATCTTGCTGCTCCTTGTAATGTTATATCCTCCTGAGTCCTGACGTTTTTTAACAAACTTAGCGTTTAAGACCTAGACGTGGTTGACCTGCTTTGTTATTTTAAATATTATTTCAAAATTCTTAGAATTCTTTTTTCAATGAACAATTTGTACTTTATGAAGTACATTCGGCCTTTATTCTTAGTGTCTATCTTTTATGAAGTACGCGAGGACTTAGGAGGTTAAATAATGTAACTGACCGATTGTTTTCGTCCGCCTCGTCCCATTGGAAGCTCGCCTACCCTTATCAAAATAACCTAGTTTAGGAGTATGCTATACGCCTGGTGCATACCAAAAATTTTGAAACTTGCAAATTAGGAACTTCTCAGTCGCTTTAGGTTAATATGCAAGTCTGTGGACATAAATAAAATTATCCTAAATTAATTTAGTTACCATCATTAATTGAAATTAATCTAATGGGGAAGACCTTTCAGTTCATCTGACTGCGGTACTTATAGTCTAGCCAGAGACCTTTTGAGTACTATATCCGGGTAATATAAATCCCACTGCCTCATAGAAAGACAAGGCTAGAGTTGTTAGTTATTACGCGGGCCCAGTGCGAATCGGAGCTCCACAAACACCACTGGACTGTTCGCATGTTTCCGTCACCGAAAAACTCAGAAGTATAATAATTCGTATACTAACTACTTACGCTCTAACTAAAAGGCCTAACTTAAAACCTGAGGCATAAGTGTCTCCTTAAAGTGCTACTCCATTACTGGAGGTTGGCTCTGAAAATCTATCCTTCTAGAACCATCCGGAACAGTCGTTAAGCACTGCTGATCCCGGTCCACTCCCTTATATTCTGTAGCCATGATTCCTTCCGCCTTCCAGGGCGCCATTTTCCCTGTGTTTTACCCATCAATATTGGCTGCAGCAGCTGATATCTGTTATGGTGCAGCACGTGCCCCAGATATAAAAATTTGCTTTTTTTTTATTATGTGCATTAATTTCCGGGTTACAACAGCACACTGAAGCCGATATCAGTGTGTGGATAATTAATACTAATCGCCAATTATGTCCCGCTTTGAAATTAACAGAGAAAGTAAAGCGATAAAATTTAAACAATTCACGAGCAGAAAATTCCAGCCAATATTAGCGAACAGTACTTACGCGAAATTAACCTAAGTATCGCAAAACACGCACATATAAATTCATCAAATATTTACGGTTATACACACAACTATTACAAGTTTCTTGCGCCCGCATTCTTCTCGTAAACGTAAACGTTAGTTTCTGAAGACATTCGAAACTGGGCCATTTGCGGATTATTTTCAAAAAAAACTTTACGTATTATATCGTATGTATGTACTCTTTATTGAAATAAAAAACAATAAACAAACAAACATTGAGATATATGCACGAAGGTGAACTTATCCCTTTAAGCGATCTCTGCTACTAGTCAAACGACAATTGAACTTTGTTTATTCATTGTAAATTAAAAATCACCACTCAAACTATTATCTTACAAAACATTTATCTTTCTTAGTCTTATTTTGTGTTAGTTAAAAAAGAGTTAAGAAAAGAAAGACCGCAACTTCCGGTAAGTTTTCAGTCATTTTCAGAGGTCATAATTACTTGAAATTTGGTATGCATTTGTAAATTAGATTACAAGTACAGGTAGCAAAAACTTGCATAAAAGAACATTTTTCTAAACAAAAACCCATGGTGTAAAACTAATTACAGCAAAGTTAAGGCGTAACACCATTTCGAAACTATTAAAACATGGTACTTCGGTAATAAGCGGGTACGTAATGAAATGATTGTTGTTCATATGCCGTAATTAACCTTATTAAGATTTTAATTTACACTATACCGACACCGACCAACCAACTTTTACTTTCGTCCCTCTAAAAACTCATTGTTGTAATAATGATTGAAATTAAAATAAAATAGAATCAACTGACAAATATAGATTTTTATAAAGTTTACATTAAGTTAGATTTCGTTCTTTTTTTAGATCAATTTAATCGTTAATATGTGTATAATGCTCATAAAGTTCACTCAGTAAAATTGACGATTTTAAGATACGGGCTTTTTTCAAAGTAGTGACGATATTATACCTGGACAGTATAAATGTCTGATACGACTCTATTTGTAGAGCTCTTAGGACATGTCAGATATTTTTGCACGCTCCGCTGTGGTAGATATTAATGCAGGTGTACTCAAGTAAAAACTGCACTGCAAGTGCAATGTGTAATAGAACTTAGGCATTGCATTACCTAGGTTCATAGATTAGCGATTAGGAGTGTCGTAATGTAGAAACTCGTAGGCTAAGTATCGGGTTGCATTAACCGTTGCGTACATTTTGTCGTGCAAATTGGATTTTTATTGCTTATTTTAATAAATATTATGAAACTTGTAAAGTTAATGTGTAAATATCAAATGACCATTCTAACGTACCTATCATTGATGTATTAAGATGTCAATGTCACGAAAGTATTTTATTATATTAGTATCGTAAAATAAATTTAGTTCTTAGATAATTGCAAAATACAATAAAAAATAACGATTATTTTTAGGTTTTGCTCAATTTGACATAATTTTATAAAATGCGAAAGTGTGTGTGTTTGCATGTTTGTTCGTCTTTCACGTCGAAACGGAGCAACGGATCGACGTGGTTTTTGGCATAGAGATAGTTTATATGAGCCCGAGAGAGAGCAGAAAGAGAGAGAAGAAAAAAGTACAGTAATAATAATAATATAATAAATGTTCTGTATAATAATATATATGGAATTTCAGGTCAACCAGTATGCGTTAATTAAGAACAAGATAAGATAATTAACGTTTTGTATTACTCATCAAAAATCATTATTTTACGCCTCATTCAACATGTGAGATCTAGCTAAACAACACAATCGTAGCTCAAATGGTGCATGCGAATGTAATGACTAAGATGATTACTTGCCTGAAAGTACATTCTTAATGATCTGTTATTGAAAAAAAGACGATTTCTTTTTAGCCTTCATTATTTTAAGAGTCCATTTTGTTGACGTATTAATTTGAGATAAGAGATTTTTTCAAAGTAATGACAATATGTAAATTAATGAAAAGGGGATAAATAATTAAATAAATAATTGAATAATAAAATAGTTATATAAGCGTAGGTTGGTCTTAATACCATCTAATTGATAATTGGCTATCAATGACGGTTGATTTAAATTGTTGATTAAAGAGCTGCGTTTTTACGATTAAGTAGTAAATTTAGTCGTGTACGGATATGACTATAAAACCACACACAAGGTTTCATGTTAAACATGACAAGCACACAAACAATTCGTCCTTGCTTTGATCGAATTAGTAAACAAGATTCTAACCTAAAAATTTACAGGAAAATACCAATCCAATTTTTAATTTGACGTATTTTTTTTATTAAGTATTAGATAACACGTGTTAATTAAATAGGGCAATTAATGATATTTATATTTCATATTATTTGAACAAATCGAAAAGCGGCCATACACTACCATACACACTTCAACTAATTTGCTACCTTCGTTTGGAACCCGAAACAAAAGATCGGTTTTCTTTTCCCTTCTCATTCGAATCTTCAGGAAAACGAAGAAATCCGACGAGTCCCGAGCATCATTATCATTCTGGTTGTACTGTACTACTATATCGAAGCACGGTTGAATGAAAATTAGTCTTTGTTTCACTAAATGGTAACGCCACTTCTCGGCAAGAGCATCATTGCTTCTAGTCCGGACTCATTAGTACTGTCACGCGCAGCTAGCCAAAGCATCTCTACACCTTAGTAAAAACGTAAGCTATAGCGTGAGCCGATCTAATTAATTTTTATGGCTTCAGTAAACATATCCGTACACTATTTCTAGTAAAGAATGCTAAGATTATCCAGGTTAATTGTTATATTAAATAAATGTCGATTAGAAATAGCAGTCTATAGTTTTTTTTAAGTCTACAAATGATTGTATTTACAACGGTGTTTTGTATGGCCTAGATTTCGTTGTAGTTTCGATTACAACCACTACAGTAACTCACCCGCGTGGCGGATTTGCTCAATGTACAGATAAATAATGGAGATAACCGCATAACTCATCCGGGCTGATATTGTTGTAAATTATACCGCATTAATTAACATAGCACGCACCGCTGGCTTAACTAAACCCAAACAGTTTTAAGCAATTACTTAAAAACAACAGCAAGTATTTAGCATTTTAACATACAGAAGTAATAAAAGTTATTTTAATTGAATGAGAAGTTTACATTCTTTTTTGTTTAATACGTAGTCGTTTATATGCGAGCTGGTGCGTAAATTACTAAAATTTGTATTATAATGTGCGGCAATTATGCAAACTGATCGCACGATCGCATGAGTGTCAGCTAGGACGTATTCGAGTTCAATATGTTCGATCGCGCGTTCGTACGTGGGAGTACAATTCGCGCGAACCTACGATGATCGCGCATTCGCGTTCTATTAGGACGACGCCTAATATGTATGTTGCGTCGTGGTTTTTTATTTTTTTATAACTACGGAGTATCTACAGAAAAACCGTCCATATAGGTACACGGCGATAAAGATTGCACATAGGTCTTCAGAAAAAGACAATTGGCTGTTCACGACGATTTCCAAACACTGGCGACCGTCCATCAAGCATCGTATTTATTGAGCGACGTTTTGTACCAAATAAATACTGCACATTTATGGACTTAAATAGTTTACGTCAAATTAATGCCATGTAAACTTCGGATATCTATAGAGAGCTGTTGCAACTACTAGAAAAAGGATAGTTCCCTCTTTTTCCTAAAGACGATAACGATCATACAATTTAAAGTTTTGGGGGGTTTCAACAACTCTTTATTATATATTTTCATCAAATGCGTCCGTACTCTTTTACACCTGTACAAAATACTGTCAAATATCACATAAGTAGTGTGTGACAACGCTCTACGAAGCCGAAATTAGCCGAATCTCTTTCCAAAGACCGATATGCAATCTTTATGGCCAGGTACTGTACAACACTTACCCCTACTTATTAAAGCATCCTATCTCCAGCATAACGTTATAGCTTGTAATAACACTTTATTCTTATTCTGTAGACCCAAACATGAGGCGTCACGTCGCAACAAAATTTCCCTTTCGCGGCGAGCACTTTTTTCGCAGGGGCGCCCGTAGTTTTTCCATTTCCCGCGCGAAAGTCGAAAGCTGAATAATTCCCTCGTGTCTGTCATGTCATGACGTATTTAGATTGTTGGTAGCACGAGATGAATGTGAATGTCAATTATGATAATTTTAATTACGTGAGCTCAATGTAGCGTGGCATGTTTACCGCGATGATTGCTGGGATGGGTATGTTAGTAATGCTGCTTATGTTCTAAAGAGCGTCTTGTATTTAAAGGAGCACTGGTCGCAGACAAGGTGCCGTCAAGCATCAACGAGTAATAAATAGCCTACCACTATCGCGCGCGATTCGCGACGAGAAATTGCGATGCGAATCGAGATACAGATAACAGAAACAATGCCAAAGCACATGTTACATCCCCAAATCTAAACCAATAAGTTTAGAGACATTCAGTTTTGTGCGAGTATTCTTCATGCGACGTAAATTAAGATCACTATTTTCAATAGTGAATTCTAATTCAACTAACAGTTCACGGAAGCAAAGCAGAAGGTAAAATGCTAGTGATATTTGTAGTTTATAAGATTTTTATGTTTGATAAATGTTTCATGTATTTGTATTTGTAATCTGTTCACTTTTGAAAGGATAGGTACTAACCAATTAAAATTAAAATACACTTTTTATACTAAATTTCTTAGATTGTTTGGGGGGGGGGCATTTTTAGTAGTACGTTAAAGCCTATCCAATGTCACAACCGACCCAAAAACTAACAAATCTCCCGTACCTACTTAATAACACGAAATCGAAATTGCTTTGCTGGTTTTTTATACCTACGAGGCCTAACCATGCAATGCTTTCTTGTACAGCCGACTAGATAATGCCAATGTTACACTACAAACATAAGTATACAGGACCTTATTGTCAAGTCAATAAAGTCGTGTACCTATACATAATTTTCTAGCTTTTACCGCATTTATATCTTTGTAGTACACTGTACAACACAACACAACACAACACTGTACACTGTACATTTCATATGTTTTATGTGTACAATAAAGAGTTACAAAACAATACAATACAATACAATGTGTTTATAATGAAAATAAGGCCAAAAAACAGTGAGCGCAAGAAATAAAGCCAATAATGGCAGAAACTATACTAAAGAAGAAAATCGTATTTTTTTAAGTCCTGCCAATTACTGCGACTTTGATCATCACTTCTAAAAGTGAAACGAGACTGACTGTTTGTCAACATTGCACAAGCTAAATCACTGAAATTTAACATTAAATTTAGCAGACATGTATCCACCCTGAGTATAACCATCAGCCAAATAAGTGGTCTATATATTTTTAAATAAGTTCCTATCAAATGAATCCCACCAAAAACATTACATGTAAAAAGCTGCAAGTCTCGCAACGCAATGCAGTTCTTGTAATGCTAAAAAGGTTTGAGATGCAATGTTATACCAAGTCGGTTATTTTTGTCAGTACCGGGGGGTTTCCATAGAACTCGATTTTCACCAACTTGCTTATTTTAAAACCATAGAAAAATACAGTTTATAGTTCTCAAATAAAGAGTAAACCAAATTATTTTTAAACACATAAATGACTTGGCCATCGCAAGGCTACATAATGACATAAGAATTATATATAATCATCAACGTCAGCTATTTCAAGTAATTATAATTAAAGATAGCGCTAGCCCCAGCCTTGCAGTTTGAGTGATACACATAATACGAGAATGACTAAAGGTTGAGTGCGATGGCCAAGTCATTATGTGTTTAAAAAATAATTTGGTTTACTCTTTATTTGAGAACTATAAACTGTATTTTTCTATGGTTTTAAAATAAGCAAGTTGGTGAAAATCGATTTCTATGGAAACCCCCCGGTACTGACAAAAATAACCGACTTGGTATAACATTGCATCTCAAACCTTTTTAGCATTACAAGAACTGCATTGCGTTGCGAGACTTGCAGCTTTTTACATGTAATGTTTTTGGTGGGATCTCATCACTTTTTGTAGGCAGTTCTTTTTTTTTCGGGTACTACTTCTTGTAATAACGCACTACTATCTTCATTTGTTTATCCTTCCTTGTCCATCGTCCATCGTCCATCCTCGTCTATCGTCCATTCTCGTCTATCGTCCACCGTCCATCGTCTATCCTCGGTTATCGTCCATCGTCCATCCTCGTTCATCGTCTACAGTCCATCGTCCGTACCGACTGTCGTCGTCGTCGTCGTCGTCGTCGTCGATCGTCGATCGTCGGTCGTCATCCGTCGTCCATCGTCGCCCATCTTTGAACTTCCGTCGTCCGTCTACCGTCTGTCGTCCATCGTACATCGTCCATCGTCCACCCTCCATCATCCGTCGTCGATCGTCGGTCATCGTCCGTCATCCGTCGTCCGTTGTCTTGTCCGTCGTTGGTCGTTGTCTTTTGTCCGTCGTCGCCATCGTCTATCGTTCGTTGTCCGTCGTCTGTCGGCGTTCGTCTTCTGTCGTCGTCCGTCGTCTGTCATCGTCCGTTGTCCGTCATCGTCCGTCGTCGAACTTCCCTCGTCAGTCATCGTCTGTCGTCCGTCGTCGAACTTCCGTCGTCATCCATCGTCTTTCGTCGGTCGTTCGTCTTTCGCCCGTCTAACTTCCGTCATACGTCGTCGTCCGTCGTTTTCTGTCGTCCGTCGTCGTCCGTCGTTCATCCTCCACCATCCATCGTCCGCACTGGGCTCGCATGGGAACTAAGGCCCAAGCCCTTTTATTCTGAGAGGAGGCTTGTGCCCAGCAGTGGGACGCATATAGGCTGGGATGATGATGATGATGATGATCCATCGTCCGTCGCCCATCGTCCATCGTCCACACTCCATCGTCCAACGCCCATTTTCTACCCATCGTCCATCGACCATTATCCATTGTCCATCATCCATATTCCAATTTCCATCGTCCATCCTCGCGTCCACTCGCATCGCACACACATTCACAAACAAACGAACTTTGGTACTTATTACATTAGTAAAATAAACAATTTCATTTTAACCCTTAATACTCAGGTATTAAGACTCAACATTAATACGTATACAATACGACTACGTTCAATAAAGTCATTGCTGTGTAACTTTGTAATCGCTAGTATTTATATGGGATTACAAACTTACTTGTGCAGTTTATATAACTTTGAAACGTGACTGAAATTGCAACATTTTGGATTTTTCTGTGACCATGTATGCTAAAAACTAACTATGTTTAAAATTTGGAGCTTGTGGGTCTGCTAGAAGTACCTTAGAATTATGATGATCAAAAGTCAGTGTATAGGTATGTCAGTGACAAAACTGAGGAACTTTAACATGTGATAGTTCTTAATCTACGTGTTCGAACTGAATGTAATTGATAATATATCTAAGTCCCATTAGGCCCTATAGGTAACTGAAAATTCAGGGTTCTAGCTTTAGCCATAACAAAAATACAGGGTGTTGAAAATAGCCTGAATGGCTTCGAGAAAAGTATGGTACGGCCGTGCCTTTGTTTTTTTTTTGCGACTTGGCGGGGGCACTGCCGTGCCCCCAGATATGTTGCTGAAGTCGAACTTTCAAGTTGACAGAAAAGTCTATTGGGGTAATTGTTTAATGACATGCAAACGATTATCAACTTTAGAGTGGAAGACCACATATTTGGCTGATGGTATCTATCAAAGAGGTGCATTAAGAAACGATTTTTGAAATTTCCATAGAATAGGGAACTAGCTTTTTTTCTTCCTCGTGGGTAAATGGGTCAAAAATAAAAATAAACTAGTTGATGACTAGTATTACAGTTCTGTTAAACTTAAGTTGTATCATGGTTGTATAGAACATAGTTAATTTTACAATGCAAACAACTATGTATACAACTATTGATTAGCAAGTTGTACGGAATTTTCATTAAAATGTCATGAAATTTTAACTATATTACCGGTTCCGAAGTGATAACTTTTTGACATGATTATGTATTTATTTATTTATTTATTTATTAGACATGCCAACAGTACATGAACAAGACATTTAAATAAATCTAAATTATAAGTTAACAAAATATTTGAACTTGTTTTGTCATGCCTTGTCGGGCTTGTTTGAATAGTATTAGGGTGTACAACTAGAGGTAGTGTCCATGGTCTGATGGTTTCAGTTTGTCCAAACACGCGTGTATGCATTTTCGGCGACACTCGTTTCGTTTCCTCCCGCTAGTCTTAAAGGGCTAACAATTTTAGGCCATTTAGCCTTCAAGTGCCTACCAAGCACCGAAGTTAGCGACGAGGACGACTTTAAAAAATCCCTAATTAGTGTTTTATATATATCTAATTTTGTGTATTTTTACAATACAATACAGTACAATAGCTCTTTATTGCACATCAATACAGTAAGCTGTACAAAAAACACAGGTATATACGTAGAGATTTTCTGAGGCAAGCAATAGGCGGCCTTATCGCTTCGCTTCATTTTTTTATTGTATAATTTGAATTTTACAGCGCATTAGTGTCTCAACTGTAATGCTGTAATTTTTTAAGAAATGAATTAAATGTGATTTCGTGACACTCAATTCTGTTTGTTCTGTTCCGTGAATTAGTTCGTAAATGACCTCTCTCTCTTACCTGCATGTCGTCGTCGACGACAGAATCGAAGGTCTCGCGGAGTCGCGCCTCGCCCCGCGCGTCCGCTTTCGCCGCCATTTGCTTTTCCCGCAGCGAGGTCCGCCGCACTGACCGCACGCTGGAATGGGAATGAAGCTTTAAGATCCACAACAAGAACGCCAAATAGCACCAAATATAAAATACGTTTTCGTCATACATTTTCATACATTTTTGCTTTCCCGGCACCGGCGCCGGAGCTTCGTTTTTCCACTGCGCCGGTGTCGATGCCGGTTTACGCTCGCTGAGTGGTACAGTACTGACAAGAACTTCAGCACAATTCATATACAACATGCAGTTTTGCCGGGCCGGCACCGAGTGGGAAGTTTGCTGCAGCGGGACGGTAAGTGAAAAAGCGAGCCTTACATTTTCACACGTTTTTGCTTGCTAATGAAAAAACGCCCATTATCAGCTAGAACACGGCCATTGATTAACAAACACCCCCCCCCCCCCCATACCAGCTGCTGCTGGCGGTGGAGGACGAGCGTCTGACACCGCCGGGGCGCCTCTTGTTCGTCCGGGTGACACTCCCGGCCTGGATAACACCGACATGGAAATACCGGCCGTTTTTTGTGTACACGCCCATAGAAACTGACAGGAGCTTCTATGGCCGTGTACACGAAAAACAGGGCCGGTATTTCCATGTCGGTGTTATGCGGGCCGGGAAAGTGTCACCCCTTCCTCCTGCTCGGCCTGTAGTCGCGTGATGAATTATCAGCCAGAAGACGTCTATTGATCAACAAGCCCCCCCCCCCCTCCCTCTATACGGCCACATACCGACTGCTGTTGGCAGTGGAGAACGAGCCTCTGACGCCAGCGCGGCGTCTGTGCTCCTCCTACT
This sequence comes from Choristoneura rosaceana, assembly GCA_037349165.1. Classification (NCBI taxonomy): domain Eukaryota; kingdom Metazoa; phylum Arthropoda; class Insecta; order Lepidoptera; family Tortricidae; genus Choristoneura; species Choristoneura rosaceana. Next base: position 11,152,662 of record JAZBNJ010000041.1, on the reverse strand, counting down.
CGGCCTGTAGCCGCGCGATGCATTATCAGCCAGAAGACGTCTATTGATCAACCCCCCCCCTCCCTATATACGGCCACATACCGACTGCTGTTGGCAGTGGAGAACGAGCGTCTGACGCCAGCGCGGCGTCTGTGCTCCTCTTGCTCGGCCTGTAGCCGCGCGATGCATTATCAGCCAGAAGACGTCTATTGATCAACCCCCCCCCTCCCTCTATACGGCCACATACCAACTGCTGTTGGCAGTGGAGAACGAGCGTCTGACGCCAGCGCGGCGTCTGTGCTCCTCCTGCTCGGCCTGTAGCCGCGCGATGCATTATCAGCCAGAAGACGTCTATTGATCAACCTCCCCCCCCTCCCTATATACGGCCACATACCGACTGCTGTTGGCAGTGGAGAACGAGCGTCTGACGCCAGCGCGGCGTCTGTGCTCCTCTTGCTCGGCCTGTAGCCGCGCGATGCATTATCAGCCAGAAGACGTCTATTGATCAACCCCCCCCCCCACTCCCTCTATACGGCCACATACCAACTGCTGTTGGCAGTGGAGAACGAGCGTCTGACGCCAGCGCGGCGTCTGTGCTCCTCCTGCTCGGCCTGTAGCCGCGCGATGCATTATCAGCCAGAAGACGTCTATTGATCAACCTCCCCCCCCTCCCTATATACGGCCACATACCGACTGCTGTTGGCAGTGGAGAACGAGCGTCTGACGCCAGCGCGGCGTCTGTGCTCCTCTTGCTCGGCCTGTAGCCGCGCGATGCATTATCAGCCAGAAGACGTCTATTGATCAACCCCCCCCCACTCCCTCTATACGGCCACATACCAACTGCTGTTGGCAGTGGAGAACGAGCGTCTGACGCCAGCGCGGCGTCTGTGCTCCTCCTGCTCGGCCTGTAGCCGCGCGATGCATTATCAGCCAGAAGACGTCTATTGATCAACCTCCCCCCCCTCCCTATATACGGCCACATACCGACTGCTGTTGGCAGTGGAGAACGAGCGTCTGACGCCAGCGCGGCGTCTGTGCTCCTCTTGCTCGGCCTGTAGCCGCGCGATGCATTATCAGCCAGAAGACGTCTATTGATCAACCCCCCCCCACTCCCTCTATACGGCCACATACCGACTGCTGTTGGCAGTGGAGAACGAGCCTCTGACGCCAGCGCGGCGTCTGTGCTCCTCCTGCTCGGCCTGTAGCCGCGCGATGCATTATCAGCCAGAAGACGTCTATTGATCAACCCCCCCCCTCCCTCTATACGGCCACATACCGACTGCTGTTGGCAGTGGAGAACGAGCCTCTGACGCCAGCGCGGCGTCTGTGCTCCTCCTGCTCGGCCTGTAGCCGCGCGATGCATTATCAGCCAGAAGACGTCTATTGATCAACCCCCCCCCTCCCTATATACGGCCACATACCGACTGCTGTTGGCAGTGGAGAACGAGCGTCTGACGCCAGCGCGGCGTCTGTGCTCCTCTTGCTCGGCCTGTAGCCGCGCGATGCATTATCAGCCAGAAGACGTCTATTGATCAACCCCCCCCCTCCCTCTATACGGCCACATACCAACTGCTGTTGGCAGTGGAGAACGAGCGTCTGACGCCAGCGCGGCGTCTGTGCTCCTCCTGCTCGGCCTGTAGCCGCGCGATGCATTATCAGCCAGAAGACGTCTATTGATCAACCTCCCCCCCCTCCCTATATACGGCCACATACCGACTGCTGTTGGCAGTGGAGAACGAGCGTCTGACGCCAGCGCGGCGTCTGTGCTCCTCTTGCTCGGCCTGTAGCCGCGCGATGCATTATCAGCCAGAAGACGTCTATTGATCAACCCCCCCCCACTCCCTCTATACGGCCACATACCAACTGCTGTTGGCAGTGGAGAACGAGCGTCTGACGCCAGCGCGGCGTCTGTGCTCCTCCTGCTCGGCCTGTAGTCGCGCGATGTATTATCAGCCAGAAGACGTCTATTGATCAACCCCCCCCCCTCCCTCTATACGGCCACATACCGACTGCTGGCAGTGGAAGACGATCGTCTGGCGCCGGCGCGGCGCCTGTGCTCCTCCTGCTCGGCCTGTAGTCGCGCGATGCATTATCAGCCAGAAGACGTCTATTGATCATCAAGCCCCCCCCCCCTCCCTCTATACGGCCACATACCGACTGCTGCTGGCGGTGGAGGACGATCGTCTGGCGCCGGCGCGGCGCTCGGGCGCATGCGCGCGGCGCCTGTGCTCCTCCTGCTCGGCTTGTAGTCGCGCGATGCGCACGCGCAACTCGCCCTCCTCACAAATATCTGCATGAATACATAAAGATTAATGAGGGTTTCTGCAACGGGCTATATAGTTGGCGCTAGTGTCATGAAATGGAAAACTTGGATAACTGCGTCACGTTTGTGATTATTTGAATTACTAATTAAGTGAATCTCAAGCAAGAACATAACGTCAAACGGACCTCTTGATACTAACGCCTGTCAACTTGAGGTATCCCATCTTAGGCATCTAGGTGTTGCAGATGTTTATGGGCGCTGGTGATCTCTTACCATCAGGAGACCCACTTGCTCGTTTGCCATACATTAGAATAAAAAATAAACAAACCATCATTAGCGTTTCTTGAGATGTGAAACATCGCTAGTTTAACGGTTTAATTTTGTAATTTTATACTTAAATCATGTGTTGACGACGCATCTGCGCACAAAATTGAGGACGACAACCGCACGAGGGCGCTTTCTCATTTCTAACAATCGCGACTTACGACAAATTTTATTTCTTTCATTTATGTTATTTGCGCCACACATGACTCACGAAATCTGAATTCTTGATGTCTTATAAATCTTATAGTAATAATAATTACCTGCTGGGGTCTCATCGTGTTTGTTTCTGACATTGAGATCAGCTCCATATTGCACTAATAGTTCTAGGACCTCCAGCTGTAACAAAACGGCAAATAAGTAATTCTTTGAAACACCAAAAAATAACATCAGGGTAAGGCCGCGAATTTTGACCAATGTGACATAGAAATAACATAAAAAAAATAGGTAACGTTATCATAAAACGTAACGTAAATTTTGATAAAGCCTGGATCATACTGGCAAATATTCTCATTAGATAATGTGTCTATAAAAAAAAAACATGTCATATAATAAAGTGAAGTTATTATTTATACTAGAACTTTATTTTTGTTTTTTTTTTCGACAAAAGTTGTAGTTGATAGACATAACTTATTAAAAACACATTATACATTTCACTATCCTAAAATTGACGCCATTGTTCCACACAGAAACATATACAAATTATCTATATAATATAGTTTCTGACCAGAGGCCGTATTGCTTAATGTTTTTGACACTCGTGATCGCAATCAAATGACATATTTCGCATACAAAAGCTGTCATTTTATTGCGATCGCGAGTTCCAGAAACGTTAGGCAATAAGGCCTCTGATCCTAAACCTGTCCTATATGGGATCTATAGAGTTAAAACTGAATGTGGAAGTACCCTCTAGTTGACAAAATATCTTTCCAAAAGTGTCTCTTTACATGCCTCTATAACACTGACCATAAGGTGCACATTTATAAGCATAATGAATTTGGATAAGTGGTTGTGAGCATGCTTGTGACTTCGACTGTACAAGCTTAAATTTATTTAACTTCAAAATATCAATTTAACTAACTTACTGTGTAGTAATTGGAAACCTAATAATAAACTTGTGTAAGTTAGAATTTTTCTGTGTGCACTTCCCTTTACCACATTTTTTCGTTACGTTATGTAAAAAATACGTTGCATTTTGTAAAAATGTAACGTAATCGTAACGAAAGTGTAACGTATTTTAAACAAAAACACGTTTATCATGGTAAAATAACAACATTTTGAACATAATAATACATGCTACTTACATGGAAAAGATTACCCTATCTTAGGAAAAAACACCAGTTAAAAATAATCACTACTTACCCTTAAAATCGGACAAGCACTTTTGACGTTATTTCGAAAAACTTTCTCCGCGTCACGTTTGATGGCTGTTTGTAAACAAACTGATGACATTTATTTATCTCTTATGTGTTGCCCTATTAGAGTATTAGTTTCTAGTGCACAAAAACATATTTCTATCAAAATTGGCGTTAAAAATAGCTTTATAAAGCGTCACCAAAGTATTCGTAACGAAAACGTGGTTTTTTGGCACGTGAAAAGAAATAAATATAAAAAAAGAAAATTATTTGATTATCATGATTCCGAAATCGGTAGAGCTATCGCTATATCATTAAATTTCGTTTAAACAAAATCATGATCATGAGAAGTTAAAAACCATGAAAATAATAAGGTATTAAGTACTCGCGGCCGAAAAAAATAGTCAATTTTCGTTACGTTTTGGACGGAAATATATTTTTATTATTTTTTTAAAAGGGTTTAAATGAATTATCTCATTTGCGACCTTTAGAATTCATATCGCGTAATATAATAAAAAAAAATTAAACCTCTAGGGGTTACCAGTTTTTTTTTTATCAGCTTTCCAAATTTGAAACGTCCAAATTGGTCAAAATTCGCGGCCTTACCCATCAAATCTTATCTAATAAAATGAGTAATTTATAGGTATATAACGATGACGCGTGCCGTGGTTCTTATTACAATGTCATTAATGTCTAATTTTGACAAAATCACGCGTCTTCGTGGATGGCACTAGGTATATTTAGTTAGGCACTAACTAAACTAAAAACTGGAATTCAAGACCTAAAAATCTACGACAGATATGTCACTGTCAAATTTGTCCATGTCACTTCTGTCACTGTCAAATAAACTTTTCAGGTTTCGCCAACCTTTTTTAACAGTGTTTAACAGTTGTCTTCGCGTGGTTTCTGGAATTTTGCCATCAAGTTGCAAAAACTACAATCACCGTACAACGTGAAGAAGAAGAATATATTTCGCACCCTTCGTGCAAGAAACCTGTAAGTCGTAGGTATTAGGTTTGTATGTGTTTTACGCGTTTCTTGCACGAAGGGTGCGATTTATCTTTAATTTAACTGACATTGGCCCAAGCCTTAAGGACTTAAGGCCTTAAGGAATAATAATAACCTTTTTCAATATGACTCCTTGTATTGTTATAAAATAAGGATTTTGTGAAAAAAAAAACACTTTACTAACTTATTTTCAACTCTCAACTAACATTGAGACAATTTTATTCTAAGAAACATAAACATAATAAGGTTGCGTTGTTCTACCACAGTGTACCTAGTCCTGAATATTTATTTTATTCGGTTTTTTTCGTATTTAGTTTGATTTTATCTTAATTGTAAATTATTGCACCAAATGTTATGAATACCTGAAGAAATACAAGCACAATACCAGTTTTTCAACCAAAAATTACGAAATGTTTAAGTTTTTATTCAGGCGTCTAGTATTTATGTAAAAGTAAGTAAACAAAATTACTTCTTTAAATTATAGAATCGAAATTAGTAATAAAAAGAATATTCTATTGTGTGTTAAAAAAAAAAGGAATGTACTATTGTACACACATTTTATTTCAGTGGCAACATTGTAGTAGATTTTTTGGTCTTGAATTCCAGTTTTAAGTTTAATATTGATTAACGACCAATTAAAAAAGCACTATCGTTAATTTAATTACTGTGTAAATGTAAGTATAGGACATTCAATTAGGTACATGAGCACTGTACGCGCTCGACCAAAATAAATCTAATTAAAACTATACTTTTTCACTCTTATTAGCTTCTTATTATCCACTTCCGAGATTTAGGGGCTGTTTCACCATTCATTGATTAGAGTTAACTGACAGTTAAATATGATGCCGTCTCTATTTGCTTTTTTCGAAAAGATGGAGACGGCATCACATTTAGCCGTCAGTTAACACTAATCAATGGATGGTGAAACAGCCCCTTAACCACGCAAAATATCTTGTTTAGAGTTTTTTTCACGCTGTCATCGTTCATCCACCATTAAGTCTCATATTTTATTATTATATATTGTTGTGGAGGACCATAATTTATATTATAGGAAATAGAGAGAACATATTAAAAGGAAGGTACGTCGAGTGACCTTGGGATCAAATATCACAATCTTGCTTCTTTTTACATATAGCGACCAAAGGGGTTTCCAACACTGCTATAGCCAAAAAAACGCAAATTATTACTTTGTATACAAACTGACGTCATTTTCACGTCATTCGCATCAGCTCGCGGATTATTCGCAGAACTTCTTCTGACAATACAAAAAGGGAGAATTATTTGTATGAAAAGAAAATAATTAAAAGAACTACTGCGAATAATCCAAGTTCGCTCCCTGGCAGTAAAGTATCTAAAAAAATAACAAAAGCGGGGCCGGATGAACCATTAGGCAGAATACGACCCTGTCTAGGGCGGGCGTTTTCACTTTTAGTTTTAACGGCACACTTTTCGTTCATCAAAATTTCACGGCACATCAGTAAAAACAGCCAAGTGCTAGTCGGAGTAGCAAAATTTCCAGTCGCACATTTTCCTATTCTTAATTGACACCAAACGTATTTAGTACTTACATGATTTACCCATTGGCAGATTTTTCTAAATGCTTCATTCTCCCAATATGCTTTTTTACTGAAGCTTATTTTCACAATAGCGTTTTTTCCCAATTTTAATTAACACAGAAATAGTGTCAACGGAGCTACTTTTGTGTAGTTTTTGATGCAAAGTTAACAAAACCTAAACCTTCCTATTTTTATGTGTCGATTAAAATTGAGAAAAAACGCAATTGTTAAAATAAGCTTCACTAAAAAAGCATTGTGAAAAAAAAAGCAATTAGGAAAATCTGCGAATGGAAAAATAATGTAAGGAATAAATACGTCTGGTGTAAATCAAGAATAGGAAAATGTGCGGCTATAAATTTAGCTACTAGGAAAAGTCGATTTTGGGGAAATGATCTAACCAGTCGTTTAGATAGAGTCCATATCGGCTCGCATTCTTATTCAAAGTCCGAATGTAATTTTTGTCAGAATGATCGTTTTTCATAACTCTTTTTTTCTCTGGAACCAATGATTGTTTAGAATTCTTATAAAATAAACCTAACCTAACCTTAAGTTTTCTATAGGATGACCATTCAAAATTTTTAGAAAAATATAAGGTTTCAGTTCGAAAAAAATTCGGACAAACGATGATTCGGACAAAAAATACGGTACGACTAGAGAAGAGTATGCGAACTTTGGCGCTCCCGTGTAGGGTCTTAAGTTTGTTTTGGAGCGGGAGCTTTCGAACCGCCTGCACTTGATTACAATTAGAATTGGAACCCGTATCATTAAGAGCTTGTCCAGATGAGGGGATTTACGCGCGAGTCCACTCGCGCGTTCCCGAGGTACTGGGGCTACATATATCCCGTCCAGATGATGCTGCGCGTTTCGCAACTCGCGCGTAAATCGCGTGCAATGAGCGCGACTCTCGACTCGCACGTACTACGCGCGAGCGCCGCGCGAGTTGAGATACCCAGGCGCCATTGCTGCATCCACTACCACGCGCGACTCCATGGCGAGTCCATCATTATAACTGGCAATACCTCCCAGTGTAGGAACGCGCGTAAAACGCGTCATCTGGACGCAATATAAAATGAAACGCGCGAGTCCACTCGCTCGTAAATCGCCTCATCTGGACAAGCTCTAACCGCACTTGGTCGTGGCCACTGCAATGTGGCTGAAACTAATTTTGTTAAACGTGATAAGTTTTATATATTTAGATACGTACGTGTCCCCAGCAAGCGGCGGCATGTACGGGTTGCCACGAGTCGTGGTCCACCACGTCGGTCGACGCTCGATGCTCCAGCAGAAACTCCACCACTTTTAAATAGCCGTTCGCTGAGGCGATGTGTAACTGAGGATAAAATAAGATACAAGTATGAGTGACCAATTTGATGGGAAGCGATAGTTGTCAAAATATCTTAGTTCAATTTAGGCACTTATGAATGTCAAAAAAAATCTACCACCGGTTCGGAAAAACCGTTTAGACTTGCTAGAAAAATCATGCAAGTTGCATTACATTGCGAGGCCGTAAAGCCAATGAGTTTGTAGTGGTTAATCGAGTGCCGCAATGTAATGCAACTTGCACGATTTTTCTAGCAAGTCTAAACTCGGCTTAAGACCTTATTGTCTAACACGTTTGGAATCACAATTGTTTTCACCACTTCTTTCTGTCACAGAGTAGGATGGGTGGTAGAAAGAGATGGTGAATGCAATCGCGAATGTCAGAGCGTTAGACAATACGGCAACTGATTTATAAATTCATTCATTTCACTTCATTTATTTATTTATTTTGCTAAAATATACACAGTTGGTACAAATTTTCATGTCAGTAGTGCAAATTACATGAATGCTTGTCCCGCCACGCTGCATAAGACAAGTATTTTCATTCAGAAAATTAGTTTCGGTACAAGGGAGAACATAACATTATTTGAGGTTCTCCATGATGCTGACATAGTCATATTTGGTATACATAAGCCTCGTTTCATAAGATTATAAAAGAAATACAAAGAAGTTTAACGAGTGACAAGAAATTTACTATACTCGGGGCCATAATTCGAGAGACAACTTTGACAAGTCAATGACAGGTAAAGGGTTACCTTACCAGGGTTCGACGAAATTAAATAGTGATGTAGCCGATATCGATATTCATTGTCGATTCGACTAAATGGTTTGCTAAGAGGGATTTATTTGTACCAATTCAAAGTAACAAAGATATAACACAACGAAAATTTAACCAAACAAAACAAAAACGTAACAGATAAAATGCGCACAGTGAGCGAGAGATGCAGAAAACCACGAAACACATTCAAACACTCCTTTTTTTTTTATTCGACTGGAAGGCAAACGAGCAAGTGGGTCTCCTGGTGGTAAGAGATCACCACCGCCCATAAACATCTGCAACACCAGGGGTATTGCAGATGCGCTGCCAACCTAGAGGCCTAAGTTGGAATACCTCAAGTGCCAGTAATTTCACCGGCTGTCTTACTCTCCGCGTCGAAACACAACAGTGCAAGCACTGCTGCTTCACGGTAGGATTAGCGAGCAAGATGGTGGTAGCAATCCGGGCGGACCTTGCACAAGGTCCTACCACCTGCAAAATCCGGAAAATGGAAGCCGAATGGGTTACAAAAGTTTGTTACACGAATTAGGGATGCACGTTACGATTCGATTTTTATGAAGATTGATTTAGCGATGGATACGATGTAGCGATTTTTTAATCTATTAATTTCAATATAATCTTCAACCGATTCGATTCGGAAATAAAGTGAATCGTATCCTTTAAATCGTATTTACAGACAATTTATTAATTTGTTATGATATAATAAGTAAGTGTATTATATAAGTAAGTAAGTTATAAACGGATGCCGCAATAAAGTCGCATTACTAGTCCGCATTGCTTATGTTACTAACCGAAGCAAATAGATACATAAAAATAATGAAACAGGATGCGGATAGTTAAAAAAAGTCATACACAGCTAAATTGTATTTATTTTACATTATTTATGCTGTAAGGAGGCCTGTGCCCAGCAGTGGGACGTATATAGGCTTGGATGATGATGATGATGATGATGATGCTGTAAGTATCGTCCTGTGTGAATAATAATTTCATTTTATTGTGATTAAAGCGATGGCTCTAACGATTAAATCCAATGTGTGGTCAGATCTAATATTCAAATTGTCAAAATAAATACAAATATCAAATCAATTTTTGATACGATTTTTGTGAGAAGGATTCAAGAGCATACGATCCGATCCGTATATCGTTTCAGAGGGCCTACTCCGAAGTTCGAAAATCGAAGTTCATATCGTACCGTCCCTCTCGCTCTCGTATTAAATAATATAAAAGGGTAAGAGGGACCGCACGACACGAACTTCCGAGTTTTGAGTTTCATAGTAGCCCTACTGAGGTTTACGATCCATTACGATTCAAAGTGAAAAATCGACGAATGCCCCGCACCGGGCCCCGCCCTTGGCCCTATATACTACGAAGTGTAAAATTCGAACTCCGTATCTTACTATCCTGCTGGCGTTAATATTATTTAAAATGAAAGTGAGAGGGACGGTAAGATAAAAACTTCGAATTTCGTAGTAGTCCCCCTGCCCCCGCCAATCGCTACATTATCGTTGACAAAATGGCGCCTCTTGTGAAGGTAATGATGAAATTATTAACACCCTTGGTGACAACAATCATATCATGTGTATATAAAATAAATAAAGCGGATTTAAGGTGAGGCCAATCAAAACAATAAAAGAAATAATTGTCGTTATGATAATGATAACGATAATTTATTTATTTACAGAGAACATGGTACAAGATAAAAGGTTCTTAAAGATATAGAAGGCTCTCACATTCTGCCGCGATTGCGACGTGTAAATTGGTTGGTTTGTATTTGCACTTCTTTCAATGATCTTACATTGCAAAGTAAATTATTAAACTAATTTGGTATTGTCACCATAAATAATGAATAAATATCGATAGAAGACAATGCCGTGATATTTTTTAATATCGACACGAACAGCACTACCCTGTCTGTGGCAACACTTGTGCACAATGAATTGTCAAAGTTGTCTCTCGAATTATGGCCCCGAGTATAACATGTAAATACATTGAACCAAATTTAATTCCATAAGACGCAAGAATCAAATTGGTCAACTGTACAAAATTTTGACCTTCCGTCAAATAAAGTTTTCATGTATAGTGGCCAAGACACTGTTTAAGGCTGCTTTTCGACCAGAGATGTGCGAGTGTAGTGAGGAATGTGATTTTCATGGACCAATAAAAACGCTTCATTTACCTATCCTCGCACAGCTCAGCTCTGTCAGAACCGCAGCCTAAGATTTCCGTTTTCTTTTTAAGGCCTTGAAAAACAAAAAAACTTACCAACGTAGCACCCTGATTATCCCTAGGCTCATCCAAATCCACGCCCTCCTTCGCGAGCTCCGCTACATCCATCAGCATTTTCATTTCAGTCGCCGCTCGCGTCTCATCAATCAGCCTCTGCGTCACTCCCCTCGCCGCCATCTCACTCTCGATCGCATCAAGCGTTCTCTCTTCCTCACAGATATCATAAGGCATATTCCCATCACCGTTCACCGCTAGTAGGTTAGCGCCTCGCTGTATTAATATTCGCACTAAGTTAAGGTTCCCGCAGGTAGCCGCCGCGTGGAGGGGAGTCCACTTCTCGCTGTCTTCGGCGTTGACGTTGGCTCCGTTGTCCAGGAGTAGACGCATCATTGCCTCGTTGTTGTCTATGCAGCATTGGTGTAACGCTGTAAGGCCGTCTTCGTTGGTTGCGTCGGGGGTCACGCCGCGTGATAAAAGGCGACGAACTGGAATAAAACGTTAACATCGGAATTACTCGCTTACTCGTATAAGTAGGGATACTTTACTTGGGGGAAACTTCCATTGGAACTAACCGCTCACCCGGAAAAGAGATGTCGTTATTTCGTTTCGATATTGGTTTTACGGACCGTAAAAGTAACAAAAATTTGGAGTTGAAATAAAAAATACAAAAAGATTCCAAAAACCAATCTTAATATTTTTGTGTCTGTTTTGTGTGATTTTCCGTAATTTCACTCTTCCAAGGAAGACCAGTACTGGTTTTCAACCAGCGATATGCTGAGCCGGGACCTTTTTATTACGGCTACACTACTCATGCATTTTTTCTAACCTGAGTAATGTGTCATATACATACGCACACACATCCTCGCAAACTTGGTAAAACGTTGTAGCGTGTAAAAAAGGAGATATTTACAAGTTATCATTAGCTTCACTTCACGATTGATTAGTTTGCTTCAAATCTCCAGTTATTGAATTGACTTGAAATTTAATACATGGATGGTCCGCTGACAAGAACTGCCAGCAAAAAAAGATAGTATTAAAAAGGTTTTTTAACTAAGAGCTTTATCGATGAAGTCAGTGAGGTCCATTAATATTGTTTACTACAAGGTCAATCCAAGACTAATGATTAATCATAATTACCATTTTAAGTCATCTACGGAACCCTCGTAATTCCGGATTAAATATATAGTTATTGAGTACTTTAATTAAATTTCATATCTCAAATCGAAACGCTTATTTTTAATTGTATTAAGAATGTTTAATTTTTTCTCAAGACTAACTCATACTTGACCGGTTTTAGTGATATGCAGTAGGTACTTATATTTTCCTCTTACCCGTATTTTATGTGTAACCGTTACAAAGATAAACGCATCGTTTTCTTTCTATCTCGATAACTTTTAAACATACAAATCTCAAACTCCGAATGGCAATAGACATTAATATACTACAAATCAAAAATAATAAAAATCGGTCAAGCGTGAGTCGGTCTGAGGGAAAAAAATTAACCTTTATTGTGATGTATGGTATCTTTACATACGGAACTCTCGGTACACGAATTCGACTCGAACGTGACCGTTTCTTGCTACAACTTACAATTATGTATCTATATCTAATAACTTTAATGAGCAATTCTTGTACACATACACATTTATTTATTTCGGGAATCTCGGAAAGGGCCCTAGCGATTCCGGTAAATTTGGTAAGTGGGGATATGCATGGAGAAAAAATCGATCTACCTTAGTCTTATCTCTGGCAAAACGCTTATTTTGATGTTTTAGCCCGAGCAAAGTTCGGTTGCCCAGGTACTCAACATTATAGTACTCGTAGTGATATCTTAATGAAAAAAAAAACGTATGTGTAAAAAAGTGAAAGTGACAATGAGATAATGTGTCTTGTGTCAATAATATGACACAATTTCCAATGTCAACAAGATAATATTTTACTCGGTGCATAAAACACACATGTTTTTAATACATTATGTAGATGTTGATGTGCGTAGATGAGGCATTATTTTATCACGTCATAAACCTATTTATAAGTCATAAGATAATGTCTTAAAATAACTCGGTGGATTGTAAGATTACGAAAGGATAAACCTATATCACAGTCATTCTTTATCAAGTTCATGAGTTTTGTATGCAAAATTTTAAAGTAAACAATGCTAGCTTTACATGAATATGTATATATATTTATTATGTAGTGTCCGGCCGAACATTCGTTTTCAGTTTTGGTTTCGGCGAGTTTAGGCATTAGGTATATTGAACATTCGGTTTAGCTTCAGTTTTCGCAGAAAAATAATTGCATAAACTAGAACCGAAACTGGATCTGTCGGCTTTTATGGGGTGTTCTAAAGTCAGACAGACAAACAGACATTAGCGTCATATCTATAACATTCCTCTTTTTGCACTCTCGAATAAAATTTCGGTTTCTGCCGAAACTGAAGCACACAACGAAATTCGGTTTCGGTTGCGTATACGGTATAATCAATCATTTCACTTCGTTTAAAAAACCTCTGGTCTAAGTAGGTAGGTACCCAAGTGGTCTCAGAAGCAACTGGTCTAAAAAGCAACTGGTCCTAGTCGTTTTTTGACGAAAAAAAAAAAAAAAACATAGGTTAAGTTAGGTTAGAGTTGCGTCAAGCGAAGCGCCTCAGCCACGCGAAATAGAAGCTCCGCGTCCGTTGCCTTTGAGTCAAAGAATTTTAGATCACTTGCTACTTAGAAAAATTGCTAATTAAACCAGTTGCTTGTTAGGCCTCTTGCTACTTAGACCAATTGCTAATTTGTTTACTCAGACCAGCTGGTCTGGTCAAAGAAGCTGCTTTTTAGACGAAATACTAACTCGCTTCTAACTCGCATATCTATACCTACTAGTTTCGGTCCCACACTAATTATCAGCAATCGTTTAAAAAAAAACGAGCGGCAGATAAGTACAGGTAATAAAAACAGATTATTTGTTACCAGAAATTACCATAATTTTCCATGACAAAAAGATCTCGCCTTTGTAAAATGTTGTGCAAGAAATTCTCGGAAAAAATAATGTAAAATGAGTCATCATCATCATACTCAGCCGTAAGACGCCCACTGATGGACATAGGCCTCCACCATAGACCTCCAGTCGCTTCGGTTGGCAGCGGCCTGCATCCACCGTGAACCCGGCGGCTTTAACCAGGTTATCCGTCCATTTCAATATGAGTAATATCCAAAAATTGTGACGTTCTTAACACATTGAAATACAACATGTACAGGTCAATATCTGTCACTGAGTAATTTAGTAATTTAATACTTGTCACTGAGTAATTTAGGTTACAAGCTTGACACGAGCGGGCAGCGGGGCGAACAGCGGGGCGGACAGTGAGGCGAACAGCGGGGCAGGCAGCGTAGGCCAGTGACTCCAGGGAAGTGTAGGCCAGGGAGACCGTATAATCAAAACCAACCTCATTAAAATCTCTTGAACCTTCATCCCTGAGATCCTTCTCTTATTATCCTTTTGTCAACTAGGCCTGTTATTTTTGTTTTTAATTTTCATTTAACAAATTCAAAAAATAGCTTTTCTACTTTCTATAAATTAAAATAATTTCTTTGCTCACCCGTTTGAATTATTTTCTTCTTTCATAAAACTTTTCTTCTTTTATAAATATAGGTTTACTTCCGTTTTTAATGCATGTCTATCTTTGATGTTCAAATTATAGTACGAAAATTTTAAGTCTTCATTAAAAATATTAAAAAATACATCGTTGACTTCAAATACCGACAATAGATTTAGTGTCAAACATAAATGGCGCTGTATCCTATCAACGCTATGATCGTAAAAGCGACCTACGGGATTCCACGTCAGATGAAACTTCGAATCAACATCAAAGGTTTCATGTGCAAGTATCAATTTCTGTATAAAGTATAACATAAAAAGCCAGTAGAGAATGTTCTTGCTACCCTTTTGTCTCTTAGAAAAAAAACTAGATAACTTAATACTTTCTCACCCCAGTATATTGCGATAATAAACTAAACATGTCATTAGACATATTCATTAAATAAAATTAAGTATGCTAAAATCTATAAAATCGTGACCCAATCCAATCCTGATGACGTAGATATGTAAAAACAATCTGAAACTAGTTCTACACCATACACATAGTATCGCATCGTACCGGCCTATGAACTATGCCGTCTTGTAATCTAAATGGATATAATTATCTATAGTCAGCATTT
The DNA here is from genome assembly GCA_037349165.1 of Choristoneura rosaceana. Classification (NCBI taxonomy): domain Eukaryota; kingdom Metazoa; phylum Arthropoda; class Insecta; order Lepidoptera; family Tortricidae; genus Choristoneura; species Choristoneura rosaceana. Next base: position 11,137,651 of record JAZBNJ010000041.1, on the reverse strand, counting down.
TCCTCATTTTGTTAGTAATATTATAAATAACAAACAGACTAGCTCAAATATTTTTTTATTGGGATAGCCTCCTGATTCCTACGGATAAATTTTTGTAAGATACTGTAACTAGAATACATTAAAAAACAGCATATAGTTAAATAAAGTTAGGCTCCAGGAACCGAACCTGGCTGTCATCAACATTCCGTATTTTGTCACCCACCTAGCTTCATTACGGCGTACTTACATAGCAAAACTTTGGAATGAATTGAAAGCGTTATGTATGACGCTCTGACAGGACCGGCAAAATAGTGATAGATATTAGCCCCAGAGGTAGTGATCGACACTAATTTTAGTCCTATTGTGGGCACGCAACTACTTCTGCAAGTCGAGCAAAGAGACGGCGTTTGAGCCAATGCCGATAGTAGTTACCGGAAGCATTAAATAAAAAATTTGGTATACCTTCTTCAATATCATTTCTGGCAGCAGCCTCCAGGAGCATGACGCTATCGCTGAAGTAGATGTTCCGTTTGGTGCTCTTCTCTCGCTTGGCCCGCGACCGTAGCCATTCTTTCTCGCGCTGCTGCCATAGCTTTAGCTGCTGCATGCGACGCCTGAAAAATTAATAATTACAATAAATATACAGCCTGGATTTTGACGAGGGATCTTTACGAAACAGGCAGATAGTTCAACCTTAGCACTATATTTCCCCCATAGAAACTATGGAAATATATGTTACCGTTTTCAAGTTATAGCCTTTTAAACATTCATACCAAAAACTACTTTGTGCCAACCCTAAACAGATGGCTGGGTCAATGTTCTTACTTGTAAACAATCTTTAGACGTCAAGATATTACATTAATATTTTGCCATTTGTCCATTCTTAGAGGTCTGCGTGCAACGCTAAAAAAATCGCTGCAGGATTTGCAGAGGTGATTGTCTCTAGAGTATTTATGTAATTTCTTAGTTAATAATTCTAACCACAACAAATAACTCACATGATATGACATGGCACTGACATTTTTTTTTTTTTTTTTTTTTTTTTTTTTTTTTTTTTTTTTTTTTTTTTTTTTTTTTTTTTTTTACGGGACAATTCACACCAATTGACCTAGTCCCAAAGTAAGCTTAGCAAAGCTTGTGTTATGGACACTAGGCAACGGATAAACATACTTATATAGATAAATACATACTTAAATACATATTAAACATCCAAGACCCGAGAACAAACATTCGTATTATTCATACAAATATCTGCCCCGGCCGGGATTCGAACCCGGGACCTCAAGCTTCGTAGTCAGGTGCTCTAACCACTGGGCCATCTGGTCGTCAAACGTACATTCACTTGAATGTACTCAACCGTCATAAACAATTAAAGAAGATAGTAACCTCTTTCATCATAAATAAAATGTCTCTGTTTACCTACCTAAAATGATAAAAAGGTTTTAGTTCGTTAACTTGCTTCAGCAAATTATTTTCGAATGAATTGAAATTGTTCCCCAGTTGATCAGCAATTCATACAATAGGCTGTCCTTTTTTTATTTCGGTTATCGTCAAAAAATTTAATACTTAACATTATTTGACGGATATTGCACTAAAGTTGTAGTAATTTTTTACAACTATCGAAACTCTTTGCATGATTGAAAATCGATCATAAACATATCATAAATGTGATGTTTGAAATGAAATTGACATTTAAGTTCATTTTATTTACTTTACATGAAAATGCGTCTACGTGAAGAAGAATATATGTATCTTTATATAACTGACATTGGCCCAAGCCTTGAAGGCCGCCATTGAGGAGAATGAATGAAAATGCGTCTGTCAGATGCACGTGGATATTTAAATTTTCTCATGTTATACGCGAGCTGCAATTATAATGCGGCTGAAACTTTACGACGTTACAGGGAAACATATCCACCACCACACCCAACAGGTCGTAGGGCAATTTTACGTGCTTTTGATCGTGTCGCCAACAATCAGCCCGTTGTACCAAGAACAGCTCAGAACGATGAACGTGGAGGACCCGTTATTCGTCTTGAGGCTAGACTTGAAGAAAGAATACTGAGGTATTTTGAGCGGAATCCAAGAAAAAGTTCGAGATCAGCTGGTCGTCATTTCGAAATAAGTCATACCGCAGTACTAAAAGTTCTTAAACGTGCCCGCCTTCACCCTTATAACGGAGGAACATTTGAACACCGTATGTAAAAATTGTAATAAAGTAACTGATAATCGTATTTTTGCATTTTATTTGATTTATTTGACTTTGTGTCATTTTTACATCAGTACGATGACAACAACTCTCGGAAATAAACGTAATATCCCGAGTTTTCCCGACGACGACTCCTTAATCTAGCCATCGTGTCGTTATGTGCGGATGCAATTATAGGGTTATCACCACAGTTAAAAATGAGTGAATTTTGTGTTTTTTTTTTTTACTTTGTTTAAGCTTCTAAACATTATAAATCAACTGTGTATCACTTAAACAATGCAATATAAAAGTCTCTCGTCGAAATCCTCCCTGTATAGGATGGACTAAATATATTCCTTACTAGCTTTTGCCCGCGGCTCCGCCCGCGTGGTATTCGGTTATCGGAACTGTGCATTTTTCCGGGATAAAAAGTAGCCTATGTCACTCTCGGGCCCATAAACTATCTCTGCCAAAAATGACGTCGATCCGTTGCTCCTTTACGGCGTGAAAGACGGACAAACATACAAATACTTTCGCATTTATAATTTTTTTTTAATGTCCTTTGTACGATATGAGACCCGTTAGGTATTTTATCTGCGTGTAGTTTTAGTAGTACGGGCACATGTTACAGACGACCAGAGAAGGGACCTGCGCTTGTATGCAACATTACTTACCTATCATGGCGATCATCAATAATTGATAACCTCGTAACATGTCAAGCGTTGAGTAGGTATCTATTGGAAAGACCTTATTTGCTCGCCCAAAGCCGAAATCCAGAACCAAATATAAATTCATTGTTGACGTGTCCGAATTCCGAAATTCTTTTTTACTAACCGGTGCAGACTCAGATTTATTTACGTAATGTAACCGGTCCGCGAAACGTAAACCGCGCCTTGAATATTTGAATGGCCGTTGCATTAAATGCGAAAAAAACGGATGAATGTTGGCACGAGATATCAGTAGTCTTGTAATTTATAATACGCGTGTGGCGTAATTTATGTCAATTATCATAATATTTTTCGACACAAAAGCGAACTCCGTGACAACTCTTTTAAAACATGTGTCACTTAAAATACGTACAATCGTTGCAGACAAGGTGCTTTTAAATATGAAGGTAAACAAAATCCTACTGTAGAGACGGTGCATGAGAACTGTGGTACAAACAACTTAAAAGAATGTTAAATGACCAGTTTTACGGTTCAATACAACAACGTCAATTTCGCTCAACAGACAGCATTTTAGATAATGAATTGGTCATAGCTACAGTTTGACCGACTGCAAACATAGGTAATCGGTAATAGATTATAACGCCACTGTTATGCTTTGTTCATTGACGCTGAACGTCATCAGCATTCAAAAGAAGCTAGGAGACAGTCAAACATTTATAGATATAGCTAGGTAGGTAAATCTAGTAACTATATCGTAAATGTTTTTACAAAGAGCGAGAAAAACTTGACGCAGGGCAACCAGTTATAAACGAAGAAATAAAGCGCCAGAATGTAATGGCTGCTGTTTTACGGGACAGTATAAACAAGTATTTAAACATGATAACATGCTAATAAGCTCGAAAGTGCAGTAAAAACAACTAAAGAATAGTTTTAAAACCGCATGACCTTTATGGAAATAAATATCACGGAAACGTTGAAAATACTCGCACGATGCAGTCGTGATTGACACAATTGACCAATTGGCACTTTAGTTAAACTATCGGCTCACGTGACTACGAGCAAACATACGTTGTAGTGCGTAGTGCATAACTGCAAAGCGTATACATGTATGGGCATGTGACTGTTAGCAATTAAACTGTCGGCGCAGGCGCAAGTCGACTGTTCTGATTAACGTGAAGCCTTGGACTTTATTGAATATTGCATTTTGTTGCAGCGCATTTCTCTTGACAAAGATAGTTTAGGTTTTTAGACCTTAACAAAAGTTAGTCTTATTGAAACATGCAATAACACAATACAATGATAGGTACAGGCGGTAGGACCTTGCAGGTGGTAGGACCTTGTGCAAGGTCCGCCCGGATTGCTACCATCATCTTGCTCGCTAATCCTGCCGTGAAACAGCAGTGCTTACACTGTTGTGTTTCGGCGTGGAGAGTAAAACAGCCGGTGAAATTACTGGCACTTGAGGTATCCCATCTTAGGCCTTTAGGTTGGCAACGCATCTGCAATACCCCTGGTGTTGCGGATGTTTATAGGCGGTGGTGATCTCTTACCATCAGGAGACCCACTTGCTCGTTTTCCATCCAGTCGAATAAAAAAAATGTACAAAAATGTACATATAAAATATTTAAATCTACGCACGTCGCAGCATTAAAATGCAATATTTTTTTTTAAATTCCAATCTGGGAAAACAACCTGCAAAATTCAGAGCAATTTGTGTGGATTAATTCAGCTAACAGCGTTCCATGTTTAACGCTTAATCCCTCATGGGTTGTTAACGGCGAACGGTCATGCAATCGTTAAAAGAGAAAACAAGGTTTCACTTTATTTCACGTCTGACTCAAACGCTTATCAATTTTTTGTACCAAAAAACAGGACAGAAGGGTTAATCGGCGATGTAAGGATTCGAAATAATATTTATAAGACAGCCTGATTAAGGAATTGTAATAAACTCGACTCTAAATTTCACCAGCAACGTTCATCTATGTCAGTCAGTTAGCCATCGAGGACGTGACGAATGACCTGGAAACAGTTTTTAAAGAGATTCCCGCTGGCGAAAACCGGTCGATGCAGAATTATTTACCTCCTCACCTCGGCTTTTCCTTTTTGAACATGATGTTATTCTCTCTCACATAAGTATAATCTCGTATTATTAATGACCGGTCTCCGGTCCGAGTGTGAACATATAACTTATCGTTATCATCGCAGTAGCCCTGTTAAATACCGTGATGTGCTAACCTGTGTGCGAAGGATTAACTAAATTTGAGAGATCAAACATGATTGTGTACACACGATGTATACATGTTGACACTACGTATCGACTAGCTATACGATGGTTATGCTAAGATGTAAGTAAACTATAACAGGAACGAAAATAGAAAACGAGGCGGCTTGTTTGACTTTGCTTTCGACGCATAAAGATTGCGAACAGCTACTCCCAGTCCTTGAGCTTGAAAGGTTTGCATAAGTTTGCAAATAAACGGGAAACGCAGTAAAACTGTAAATACAAATCATCAAAAAAAAAAAGAAAACTTAATAGGTAATGGTTTACAGCCAGTACGTACTTTTTTGCGTAAGACAGATAATGATTTTAAAACTTGCCGTTCGAGCTCACTATTTTACTTGCTTATTAAGGGGTTACCTACGGCATTCGGGACATAATAGGTTTGTAGTTTGTAGTGAGGTTGCGGTTAGACGGTGACAAGAAGCAATAAGCAAACCTCTCCATAAAAAATAAGACGGTACAGGTGTTTACCTAATACATGCCTAATACCTATGACACATGACATGACATGAATTTATGTGAAGACTTCACCTCAGCCTGTGCGAAATCTTATCTAGATCTGTTTTGGGATCGATTTGCTGAGGTGGCGTGACTCTAGATATTGATTATGTTTGTGTTTGTGTGTGTGTGTGTGTGTGTTTTTTTTATTATGTGACAAATGGCTTGATTCCAGGCCAGAACTAGGTCTTAATTTTTTAGACTGAATAGTAAAACTAATTATCATATAAAATAACGTAGATTAGAATACTATTGATAATGATAATAGGCGCCAGAACAAATTCGGTCAATGAATAATACGACAACGGATAATCGCGCTGCGTACCGGCCATATCTCTGACAATATAATCTACGTATAACACATGTATCAGCTGAGCTACTTCAATACATCACTTTTATCGAGTCACTTCCTTTTATTTGATGATATGATAACTTATTTAAGTTATTAGGAAAGACCATAAATACAGGACAATAGAAATCTTCTCTGAATGCCATTTCAAAATGAAAAGTACCGAATGGTGAAGTTTTACCACACAAATAGTTACCAATGAATTTATATTTTGGAGACACTACCAACTAAAGGGGAGGTCAAATTAAGTTACACTTAGGTACTGGGTACGCAGCACTGAATTTCGAGCGTTGAATAAACCCGTAAGAATCAGTTTTTTGATATTTTTGGCGAAGGAATTTTAGGAGCTTTGCCCCCACATTTACATCGATAAATCCCAGCCACTTTTGCTAAATATTCAAGATTGGCTACCAATGGCATCCTAGTGAAGAAGGGGTTAAGTCTGCAGAAATTACACAGCTATTTTCTATTTTACGTGTATAGGGGTTTAAGTCGAAAGCAGCTGTTCAACTTCTGCAGAATTAACCCCTTTTTTCAATAACGCCCCAGCATTGTTGCTATAGCAACATTAGCTACCATAAGTCTTTGACTTTACAAACACGTGTTTATATACGCGTTTATATAGTCAAAGCCATAGGTATTTCAGAAAACGTAACCAATTCATAGAGGACGCGGGCGGCAACAGAACGAGCTATTGTCATGCATAGATAAGATAGTTTCAAGGTTTACACTTATGCTGAAACCATTTCAGTTTACATAGAATAAAATAGATTCATTATGGTTATACAAACAGCCGAATGGTGTTCAAACTGTATGACGAGATGAAACAAGATGGTTGCCTTTACATTTCTTGCGTAAATCAGGCTTTAGGGAACGATGCAAAAAATCTCGTAAAATTATTTACAGAAACAGATTCCGATGTTGGTTTTATAACGGGTATGAAACGAGATGGATAAACATGAATTGGGCCGAGAATTTTGTTTATAAACAGTTCAGTGGGTACTTTGATGTTAATTACGGGTGTACTGCGATTACTACTTATTACAGCAGAGAAATAATGTCGGTCCCACGGTCATTCAGTTAACAAATATACCATTCAGTGAAAGTTAATGGGTATGCGTATTTTATCTCCGATTTTATCTCGCCACCTGTACCTTTCTGTAGTAATTTACATCTAGATTCACTGACCCTCGTTTGAAGTGAAACACTGACAATGAGACTTACTTTAGAGTACATACACACAACAATACACAGTTGTTTACGATCAGTGTTTTGATTGTTACGAATATGCTTATTAACGTGACCAAGACAAGAACAAAATAATTTCGTTATTATCAGTCCACCGCGTACCGTCGCGGAACCTTTGCTCGGTAAATATCAATAATCAAAAAATTCCAAGCTACTATCGTCGCCCGGCAAGGAAGTCTTACGAAATTTGGTGTGAAACGACAGTGGCAGACTAAGTAGGACGAAAGGGGCGGCCCGCCCCAGACCTCCAGTCCCGAAGGACCTCCAAATGTCAACAATTTCTCATCATAGTCCTGTTGCCGGTTGCCGTATTGTCTAACGCTCTGGCACTCGTGATCGCATTCACCATCCATTTTTATCTTCATCTCATACTGTGTGACAAAGAGAAATGGTAAAAACGATCGTGATTCCGAGTGCATTAGACAGTAAGGCCTAAACTAAACTATTCCTAAACTTGTCTAAAAAATATCTTTAGTACATCATCTTCTAATATTGACGTAAATTTAATTATTGAAGAAATTTGACGCTTGAGGTCACGGGTTCGATTCCCAGCCGGGGCATGCATGCGATTACTGAGGTCATTTCTTCGATAGGTAATTGGATTTACATATTGAAAATACGAGCTAGAAAAGCAAATCAAGAATAGATCGATTTTTAGAGAAGCAACCTTTTTGACTTGGACTTTTTGTGAATCGATTTTTCGGGCCTTGATTCGGATCATTTCGAGAATCGATCTTTTCTGGAAAGAACCGCCATCCCTAACACACATCATGATATATTTAAGAGCCCAGCCTAGCTCTTGTCGGTGAAGTACTTAATCGCCATTCTGTACGCCTTTCTGCCAATGCTTTGAGCTCCTGATTATGACATTACATTGACCTTCTCTTTTGAAGGGAAAATAGAGGGCAGGAGAGGCAGGGGAAGACAGAGACATGTGTTTATAGACTAGTACATACAAGGCTCGGATACCGGTTAAATTTCCTAACCGTTCTCATGTTGGCGCAAAACCTTTTCTTTTTGGTTTCGTTCGCGAAACCGTTATTTTTAAACCGGTTTTTAAGGGAACATTTCCATGAAGTTCTTGCCAGATTAACCGGTTTAGAACAATAAAAACCAGTTTAATCCGACGCAGGATGAACGTCGCCGCCCGGCCAGCTGTCACTCGTCGAATAAACCGGTTTATTTAGGTTAGTTTTTAAAAACGTTCGCGTTCTTATGAGAGTTCAGAGGTAAACCGAAATAAACCGGTATGTACCGCTATTTTATAAACCAGTTCCGAGCCTTGGTACACACTGTTTAAATACTAGTAAATGTATGATTGTTATTTACCTCCTGGCTAAGTGCAGCCTCTCCTGGGTAGTGAGATGTTCCACCTGAGCCATCTCAGACACCAGGTCTGAGTGCTCCATCTTGGGGCCACACCTGAAAGTAAACATATTATAGAAATAGCATTGAAAATAGGCATCTTCCCTGATATAATAAATGCAAATGTATGTTTGTTTGTTTGTTACACTTTCACACTTAAAATATTCAGATGATTGTAATGAAATTTGGTATGGAGTTGGAGATAATTTGAGACCAAGGAAAACATCAAACATTACCCCTATTTCAGACAAGCTTTTATGAACTGACCAGTGGTAGTGTTCTGACCTATTACCTCTTAGCTGCCGCTTAAATTTTGAACAAGGAATGTATGGAAACATTTGTCAACCACAATAAAAAAAACTGAAAACATTTATAGCAGAAGAATTTAAAACACCTTGTAATATTGCAATCAATCAAAAAGTCTTATCCTAATTAAAAAAAACCTATCAATTGAGTGACCAATTCAATAATTTTTCTGCACTTTTTTATTCCCATGTCAAAATGCCCAATCATCTAGGTATGATAATTTCTATAATCCAATTTCAAACCTCACATTTGTAAGCCAACTGAGCAATGTTAATTTAATTAAAACATTACTTGAGTGTTTTATTTTTTTTACAACTGGAAAAACAGCCTCTATGGGCATAATGGGTTGTCTTTATCTTTACCCAGAGTGCACGAGGTGTAAAGCTGACGCAATCTTATGGGGCAAAAGTCAAGCCAATGCCCATAAAAAGTTGAGTTTTTTTTTTTGCTGACAAATGAGGCTTAGTGATTTTCACACCCTGTTGACCAATGTGACTAAGGCAAACAAAAAAAAAGTTGGATCATAGATTTAAAATAATTTCAGAAATTTCTGCCACTTTTTAAACAGCTTAGGATCAAAATTTGTCACAGCTGGCTTCACAACAAATATAACCTTATTAATCCTGACTTTTTTTTAACATATAGTTCCACAAAATAGTACATCCATAGACATACTTTATTGTACAAAATTAAATAAAGCAACATGATTAATGGCTACTTGCTGGAAACACATAAATCTCGAGTTAGCGTTAAGCTCAGTTTAGTAGTGTCAAAATGTATGGAACTGTCAAGCTTAAGCCAGGTTCAACTGATAAATCTAAATTTATTTTTTCCTGCAAGACGGCCTTAGGAATGTTAAGATACAAAGTTGTACTTATCCCTTTAAGAGATTTACCACCTGTCAATCTGTTTATCATGTTTCATGTATATGTGCCATGTTATTTTTTCTGTTTTGTGTTTGTTATTCAATATCATTCTGTTGTAAACTTTCGCGATTTTCACTTATAATCAACATTAAGTGATTAAGTATCAGTTAAAATCACAAGTTAAGTACTTTATACAACTTAAATCCTAAGCATTGTTTTACATACCCAGACATCTATTGAGGCAGGAAGCACTTAAAAACAACTTTTACACATGGTCCAGTGATTAAATTTTCAGCAAATTAAATTCCTAGAATCGTAATCTACATAGATTACAGATAGAATAATAGTAATTAATAATGCTTAGTGACATTCAATCAATTGAAGAATAAAATTACAAAGTTAATTTGCCACTTTTAAGTAATTTATTAGGCAAAAGTAGGTATATAAAATTATCAACATTAGTTTGTGTAAAAATATTCAATAAACTATTGAGAGAAATATGATATAGTGTCCCTTTGATAACTGATATGATAACGTATCGCGTAGCCATGATAGTTCACCTAATCTTATTAGAATCTTTTCAGACGCACAAATAGAGCAACTTCAAAATAAGTGGTAAAAGAAATTAAAAACAAGTACCTAACAACATTTAGACAGGCACCTAGATCGACTGCTTGCATTTCAACTACTTTTTCGAGCCAAACCTGATAAACAAAATGTAACCTACAAACTATACAAGTTAAGTGTTTGTTTTATAATATTTATTATGCCACTTACCGCTATTTTTCTTTATTACGAAGCAAAAGTATGTTTCTTTCTAATCTTGACACATTCGCCACACATGATAAACAGTTAAGCAGAAATGAAAGCACGGAATGTTTCAACCAAATAATTAACGAACTAATATAAACGTATTGACTAACACAAAACTTCACAGTTATGTTTCATTTTCCGTTATTTTCATGAAAATTATAAACAAGAAGAAAAATCACAAGACAATGCGAGCGGCACGGAACATCGTTTAAGTGTTGCCAGCCTAGAAATCCATTGACGTTAGTGACCGAATGAATGAATGATTCAATGAATAATGCTGCCATTTGTCCTTTCGGAACGTTCTGTCCGTTTCCCAAAATACCCTTTCCCAAAACACCCGTTCCAAAATAACAGTTTCCTTAATCGACCGTATGCCAAAAGACCCGTTTCTCATCGCATCAGAATGTCAAAACACCCAGTTTTCATAGCATCCGTATGCCAAAATATCCGTCGCTCATGACACCCGTATTCCCAAAAGACCCGTTTCTCATTGCATCAGTATGTCAAAAGACCCGTTTATTATAGTTTAATTAAAATTTGATTTAATAATTTAATTTAATTCAATTTAGATTCCGAAATTTACTAGTCTTAAACAATAATAATAATAAATCGGCTAACATTAGTTTTGTAAGACCAATTTTACTGGATTGCCATATTAGAAACGGGTGTTTTGGGAAATGAATTATTTAGGAAAAGGTAGTGACGGGAACGGATGTTTTGGGATTAGGTATTTTTGGGAAACGGATATCAAGCCAAACGGATGTTTTGGGAACGGGTGTTTTGGGAAACACTTATTTCGGGAAACGGATTATTCGGGAAAAGGTGGTCACGGGAACGGATGTTTTGGGAACGGGTGTTTTGGGAAACGGACAGAACGTTCCGAAAGGATATTTATTCGTGTAAAATAACAGCTTTCTAGCATTGATAGTCCCTGAGCAAAAGCGCAGACGAACAGACAGACATGGCGAGACTATAAGGGTTCCTTTTTTGCCATTTTGGCCACGGAACCCTAAAAAAAACTAGAGTCTGGCAAATGAAAGATGAACCTGTAAAAACGCGGCATATTCAAAAAATTGCAGATAGTATCACTAATAAGGAATAGTATAAGTACCCACAGAAGCGTCTCTACCCTAAAAAAGTGACGTTAGAGAGCATAAAGATCGTGCCTACTTCATGTTTCTCTGTCTATCACATGTCAATTGAAAAATAAATCATTATTTAAAACGAACAAAAAAATGAATACGAATATTTTTGAGAAAAAGTGAATCTTCTCTGCTTGTTTTGTTTGAATTTACTTATTATGGTAAAAATAATCTATCGCATACCACTTTTCATCCTTTTACCCATGTTTCAGCAGTAAATTTCCAAAAAAAATCCTTTTTTATACACGAAGGTACTAAACTCAACAAAACACAGAATAGATAGTAGTACAAGTTCAACTGTCTCTTTTCTTATACTCTTTGGTTTATTTGCCCATGACATTTGAATAATGTTGCCACTCAAATAATAGCTGGGTTCAGCTTTCATTAAGCAAACTGTATTATAGTAGATGCCACCTATCTCGGCACAAAAGTTCATTGACTCCTCAAAACTATGTTAAGTATCACATTAAGTATAATAAACGATTGTAGGTAAGTAGTAAAATGTATAAAGAAAAGATTATTACTTAATCAATATCACCTGTTTACCGTAGTTCTAGGTTGAATTCACGAGTGGTTATAGCGAAGTTGTCGACGTTTCCATCGGTACAAGTATACTACGTACAGGAATGTTCACATTTAAAAAAATAGTATAGGTAGGGTTTGCAGATAATACTATTTTTAGGCTTTTTAGATAGGAAATTGCTAAAAGAATATGACTACGTAAATAATATTAGTACTTATAACGCTTAATTTTAAAGAATTCCTTTGCTTAAAGAAGCTTAAAGCCCCTTTGTAGGATCGGCCACCATGAATTCTGTGCTTATGTGGCTGAGGAATATTTTTCCTTCTTTAAACACCTCTAACATCTGGTAGCATGGTGAACGATTGTGTTGCTCTGAGGATGAGCTCTAGTTGAGTTCGAAACGCCTCATTATAGTGTGGTGGTGGTGATAGGTGAGTTTGTTGATGTAAATAGACCTACTGAAACCATTAGATACATTGGTCACCTCCGACCTTATGATAGCTACTTTTATGCAAGAGACGCGTGTTCATGCAGTTCCTCTACCTCCGCACTATAAGAACACACACAAATCACAAATACCTATTTAAATAACTATTGAGAGAAGTTAAAAATTGGAAATTTAACAAATAGACCTAGTATTAACGCGCGCCTACGTTTACTCAGAATGCAATGATTGCGGATTACAGCTATTTGGCTGCCTTTCGTCGCAGGTTCAACTTTTATACTTACCTTAAGGGATTACATTGAAAATCAATTTGCATCAAGTCATAGTTTTTATTTCACTGAATTTTTACATGATCCTCTATTTAACAATAATTAAACAATGAGTGGTGTAGATAGATCTAAGGCTAGGCACTATTATGTTTTCAATTGACATACCATATTTCATAGAAAACCACTGTCTGCGTTAGTTCATTATATGTTATAATTATAAAATATTAAAATATAAAAACATTTTTTCATTTGCTGTCAAATTTAATTTTGACCCTGGCACATGATAGGCAAGAAACAAAAAAAAAATCAAACTGATTGACACTTGCATTAGTTGCGTTACTTAAAATATTTAACAACATAATTTAATCACTAACTATTCTTCACTAACTACTGAACATTTATTTTACAGTCCACATTTAACCAACTCAATCAGTCATGAAATGAATGCACTACGCTATTGTCGATGTTATCTACATTATTACAATAAATTTAGCTTATCAATTCATTATCCTAATGTTGGGTTCAAAATAATGATACATATCACAACTCTCGTGACTTGAAATCTTTATATGACAGTTTTAAAGTCAGATATTTGGGCATTTATCAACACTTGTCACTTCATGTAGTATTTACACCTCGACATGAGGTTAAAAAGTTTCACATCCTGGCTTGAAGATGACGCCGAAAAGGAGCGGTGATAAAAACACTCATATTTTCGGCTCATCTCTGCCTTAGGTGAGAAAATAATGTTCAATTTTACCTTTTATCCATTGATTATCCACAATGATTGTAACGAAGAAGAGTAGGTACTTAATGAGAATATTAAAACGTGTAGCTGCCACAAGGGCTAGTTTCACTTAAAGAAGACCTTTTCACAGGTGTTAGTGGGAGGGGGGACCCAACGTACAGCTACAATTCCTAAACCACACCGGTTTTCAGATGCATCTGATAGATAAGGCGAAGAATGGGTTTATTTAAGATTACAAATTTTAATCCTTGACTTCTTATGTAGCCTTATTTTCCTTATTTAAAAATTGTTACAAAATTGCAATGGCAAGCTAATAATTTTTAACTCTGTATAAGTTGTAACATCCTATAATTCTAACATCAAACTCAATAACTATGTTATTTTCCTTTTGTAAGGAATTAAGTAGCGAAGCGATGATACTCATCATCGTTCAATTCGGTTGAAACAATTGTTTTGGGATTGATTAGTTAATTTGAATTTAAGTGTTAAAATAAATATCGGTAAAACATTGTCCAAACCACTATAATCACCATTTTTAGATATCTAATATTTAACCACTATTATTGTACTAATTTACCCAAGTAAATACAATATAGGTACAAATGCATGTTTGTGAAACGATACAGTTAATGGGCTGTCTTTACAACAAAGCATAAATTAGTAGTCTACACTCATCTATAAGAGTTCACCCATTAACTGAACCATGAAACATAAAATTTACATTAGTTACTTAATAATATTAAGTACATATTTAAATAACAGTTCAACATCTTGAATACCTATTACGATAAATTATTTATACAAGATCTTTTTATATGATCAATTAATAATTTTAACTTTTTGACATGATGCCTACAGCAACTTTTTACCATCGCACCGCTCGCCATAGACAGGGAGTTCATCCCCACATGTTGGAGTCACAACGGTCGCGTACCGTTCGGTTCAAAAGGTGTTTTCTCCATAGAACACTTAGATTGTGGAATGAACTTCCTGCCGTGGTTTTCCCAGCGAGTTACAGTATGGAGGTCTTCAAAAGGGGTATAAAAAGGTTTATGCAGGGTCGGCAACGCGCGAGTGATACTTCGGGTGTTGCAAGCGTTCCTAGGCGGCGGTAACCGCTTAACATCAGGCGTACCGCATGCCTGTTTGCCACCGACATGGTATAAAAAAAAAAAAAAAAAAAAAAAAAAAATTAATACTGTACAAGCGTCAAGCATGCATTTATGTTCCATACGAGATTCATTTCTAAAGAGTGTGCCTGCCATTTACATCGTAGATTCTATACTTCTAGGGAAGTTCTAGGGTAACACTTGGCATTGTTACCATTTTATATTTGAGCGAGGCTGATCACATACTCGATTATTTCAGTTGAAAAATAACAAGGAAACTTGAAACATCCCAAGCCGCTTCTTTGTCTGTAATCTTTTGTATCAATTGTAATTATTAACATAATAAAGAGTCAAATATTTTCTTATTTGTTTGTTTGTAACTACATGGTAACTACACACAAAAACTTAATAAGATAATGTCTGGAGTTGCTGAAAATATACTAAAAATCCTTTAAATAGCTACTATTTTTGATAAACTTAGACTTTTTATCACAGGAAAATACCTATTTCTCAGAAGCAGAAAAAAATACACAACAGCAAACAACAACAAGCAACATATTATCTATATTTAATAATTTTTGTAGGTTTACTTAAATCGACATAAATATAATTTAACCACAGTTTTAAGGGTAGGAATAAAAGCACAATATCAAAAGCTTGTTTCCTATCCAACACGCACCGCAGTGTAATTAATGGTTATTTTTTACTTATTAATGTTAAGTACCTCATATTGATTTTGATGTCTTCTTTAAAGTGTAATTGAGTGCGTAAGAATTTATGTAAGTAGTTCGAATAAAAAACAACTATTTTCGATCACTTATGTTACATAGTAATTTAGACTGCTGAGATACCTAGGTTACCTACCTACGCTATAGTAAAAAAATAGTTTTCCAAGGTTATTGGTATATACGGCATAATGTTGGTAAGAATCAAGATATGGAATAAGTATAAGTATTTGATGATGTACTCAGTTATTTACGATCCTGCAATATTTTTTTTCTAAGTTCATACCTACATGTTCCAAGAATGCAATTATTTTTGTAACTATTGTATACTATGTCTTATTCAAAATTGTATTAAATATTATACAGAATATTTTATCTACAAAAATTACAATAACACTCTCACAAAAATATACATTAGATTTGGTGCGCATTCCGTAGTTTACTACACCAGTTGTTCACAGCACAAGGAATAAAGTGATGAGTTTCATTCACTCATTCACTCAAGTGTTTTATATTTTAAAAGTGGCAACCTATCATAGTCGCCACGGCGGCGCACTCAGGTGCCTTCGTCGGAAGAGTCGGAATCCGATGAGCTGGTTAGGAGGGTCGAAGCCATGGTCAGTTGGCGGATAAAGGGTTCTCTTGGGAGGCTTTGTTGGCCAAGAGGTAACCGACGTACACCCATACGCTCGCTCTCTGGTAACGATTTGCAGCTCTTTTCTTCTGTAATCGCGTCGCGGGACATTGATCTGTAAAAGAGATTTTACCAATATTTTATTTTTAATAATTTTTCAACTGTTGTGGATTTGAGATATGAAATCAAATTAATAATAATTTAATAATAATGATAAATAAATAATAAATATCACGGGACAATTCACACCAATTGACCTAGTCCCAAAGTAAGCTTAGCAAAGTTTGTGTACTAAGCAACGGATAAATATAATTATATAGATAGATACATACAAACATTCGTATTTTTCATACAAATATCTGCCCCGACACGGGAATCAAACCCGGGACCTCAAGCTTCGTAGTTAAGTTCTCTAAGCACTAGGCCATCTGCTTGTCTACATCGTCTACGTCGTAAATTAAAGTAGTAAATAGGTAACTATATATTATTTAGTCCGGAATTATGAGATTCTGAAATTGTAATTAATAGGGTTCTATTTGTTCCGTGACTATAACTTTTTTCTGAAACTTGAACATAACAACAATTTCGTAAATAAAATTTGAGTTCCTTTTTACTGCTTCAGTAGAAAACGCTTTATCTGCTTTATTTAGCTGCTTCCTTTTTAAGTTGAAATAAATAGTTTATAAATTGAAGATAAATTGCTATGCTACATACCCAGTCAATTCCAACATAGACCCTCTTCTACACTGACCCCGGTGCGGCCCTTGCATGATGCTAGCAGGACGACTGGACGCCCCCAATGGATCTGAATGCGCCACATCTTCCATCAGCAACACCGATGGTCCACCAAGGCTCGTGCTCCTCTTTGACAGCATGCTAGGACCTTGCCTCGGCTGACTAAACTCCCCTTTATACGAAGACCCCTCCCCTTTAGAGCACTCAGGCTTATTCTCAGAGTCAGAAGCCACTGCATCTCCTGCCTGAGTTGAACTTGTGCTTTCTCTTCGGAACAAACCTATGATAGATTTTGGATGTTTCGGTTTTTCTATACCACCTAGTGGCAGGATATATTAAGGGGAAGGGGGAAGAGAAAAATCAAAATGAGAATAACGTTGGTAATGAAAATTAATTAGTTAGATCATAATACAATATATAAGTATTTTAAATATGTATAACTTAGTGCAGGTTTAAGAAAAATGTTACTATGGTAATATTTTTAATAATATATACAGTACCTACGTATACTACATACTAATATTAAAGACAAATGCAGGAACTGGATTAGGAATCTGCAAGGCATATTTTCTAGATGTAAGCACCTTTAAAATGCAGCGCTATAGAACAAAATATATATTTATACTAACATTCCCATAAAGATTAAAATCAATTGTGCAAAAGTTGATGAAACGCTACAGGTTTTAATTAGGTACTGGTTAGAAACATCCTTTATTACGTTAAGTAGTTAATTCTGCAGTTTATTGAAAATACTTATCACCTAACCTTAATTTTCAATTTGAAGGTAAAAAAAGAACATAACCCTTCTTGGGGCAGTCGAGTAAAAAAATCATATTGTATAAAAATCATCATGTCACATCACTTGTCTTAAAAAATTGGCGCCATTTTTGTCAAACCATTCATTTCATTCGTTCAATAACTTTTTAATTTTGTCTCACCTAGAAACGTGGCCGACGGCGAGCTGTATGCCAAGTATTCTTTATTGGAGGCCCAAGATGGGAATTCGGATTGTTTTAGGGCACCGGCGCCCTCCGCCTCCTCTCGTTTCCATGGTAACATTGTCTCCGTTGCCGTAGGGGTGGCAACGCGCGCTTGATCTGCTACTATCATGTACGTGTCTACAACAAATGTGTCAGAATAAGGATTTATTGAGTTAGTGAAGTGTGACCGTCACAGTTTTATTGGAACGAACGAATACGCTTTTATGCCACTTAAATAATGCTATACTTATGCCCTCGACTGTACCTACTTGTATTTGAGACCAAATAAACATAAAGTAACATCATTTTCTTACCATTATCATCGGACATTCTTCTTTCATCTTCTTCTAGTATATCCTCGTTGGGTACTAAAAATGAAATCCACTATAAATAAAATAATCTTTCTATTACCTACGTACTTAAATATAAAAGCTCTACCTAAGGATTTTTAGTTTCCTTTCGTAAACTATCATGCTCCAATAATAGTAAATACATATAAACAAAAAATATGCCTTTTTACAAGCTTTTATTCAGTTTCACCTGTCCCGTTATCTATCTCTGTCTGTCTGTCTATCTGTCTGTCTTTATCTAATAAAATTTTGCAAATTAAATTTGATCAACTTCCAGTAGTCAGATTGTCTAGAAATTTGGAATATCTACTTATGTAAATCGCGTGACAATACAATAATCTAGTAGTGCCATCGATCGATGCCAAGGATCGTCTCCGCAGGACGGAACTCTTCAACGGTTAATAGCATCGACTTGAAATCGGGTATGCAAATGTAGTTTGGGTGACAATGCAAGTACAGTCAACAAAAAGAACAGCCAGAAAAAAATCTTGTATTTAAAATGTCATTTTTATGGTTGGGTATTTATTGTTACTGTTACAAAAATAAATGTCTTTTAATTTGACATATATCACATATTTTTATGTAAATAAAGAAATTGGCCAAAGTGAGACTAATCTATACCTAACTATGCGTTAGTTGAATTATTCGGTTTAACAGGTACTTATGTTACCTAAACTATTTTTTTCATAGAAAATATTATATTGCGATAATTACAAACAGTATCTCAGCGACCAAGCTTTGCTCGGGCTAAAACTCGATAATAAGCTTTTTCCCAGAGATAAGGCCAAGCTAGATAGATTTGGCATCCCCGAAAACCCCCACATACCAAATTTCATCGAAATCGTTGGAGCCGTTTCCAAGATCCGCGAAATATATATATACGTATACAAGAATTGCTCGTTTAAAGGTATTAATAACATGCAAACGTTATTTAGATAAGAGAAATGCCTAAAATAAAAACATTTTTTTTTAACTGTCCACAATATTGTTTTTCGATAATACATAGACAATTCGGTAATCTATAATAATCTAGCTAGATAGAAAATACACACATAAATAGCGATAACCAAAAAAAATACTACCAACACTAAAATTTTGCGTAAGTAGTGAAATCATGCATTTAAGTTATTGTTAGGTACCTTATTTACGTGCGATTATAAATATCCTAATCAAATAAGTAGGTAATATAAAGTCAAATAGTTCTGTATTCGGATACATCTATGTTATACAAGTGACATGTAAGAATTCTCACCTTAGTGAGGTTGCGTTAGTTATAAAAGAAATTGTATGCAAGATTTAGGGGCTGTTTCACCACTCATTGATGACCGTTAACTGGCGGTTAAATATGATGCCGTCTCTTTTTGTTTTGTTGTGATAGACCGAAACGGCATCACATTTAACCGTCAGTTAACACTAATCAATGTACGGTGAAATAGCCTTTACAGGCAGTACCCAGATTTAATGATTCGTTTAGTAGGTAGACCTTAATAATACAAGGTGTTAATTACGTAACTGAAAACCCCAACAACTTTAAATTTTAGGTTTAAAGACTTAGGTAAGTAAGTCACAGGAGAACATCAAAATTTAATAGTAAAAATAAACATTGTCAAAATTTTAAGATACTTACTTGATTGATTTATTTTTAAATAACTTAATTATTAAAAAAAAATATTCGTATGTAAATATTTCGTTAATTCAGTCAATTTACTGATTGTCTTTACAGATTTCTAACTCTACACTCATGATTTGTATTTGTCAGTTAGCTTAGCCATTTTTAGAAGAAAATTAAACTGACAGAAAAAACGACCAGTACTAAATTATGTAATCGTATGCAACTTCGCTTGAACATAATTTATTGGCGTATGCTGTATTCATAACTTTTAGGCTCGTACAATGAAAAAAGGGATTAGAAAAAAAACACAGCCTGCTTTAACCCTTTATAAGGCCCCATTTATTGGAGCATACTACCACAGAATCAAAAGCAGCTATCGAATACATATCCGGCAAAGGATATTTTTAAAGCTAGTAGTATTTTCAATAATTACAATGAATATTGTAACTTATTACTAAAACAATAAGGTTGAATTTCTAAATCAATGCATGTGGTCGCTAAATCGCCTCTGCCTTATAAAGGGTTAAAGTAGGTATGTGAAGTGTATCTAAGTGCAGGTATTTATTTATTACCCAATGAAAATTTACAGCATAACAGGTCAAACCAATGAGCTGTAAATTTAAAAACAAAAGTAATATTATGTAGGTAATGATAATAACAATACCATTCACAATTAATATAAATACTACTTTGAGATTTTCAGATATTAGTTAACACCTTGTATAGATCGAAATTTTAGAGACCTATATAGTGCGATATAATGCCTGTTTCGCTAAAATATTTATTATCACACGCCAATAAAGTAACACAAAACACGAAGTTCCCAACAAGGTGTCCTGTGTGACATACCAAAGTTGTACGTGGACCGGTCCCTCCTCCATGGCAAGGACTTTTCAACTGCTGTGGGCAGTATCTCCTCGGGCGTCTTAGCGTATTGCTTGACAATCCTCGCTTTCAGCGGATTGAACCCGGGCAGGTTAGCCAGCTGGTTAATAAGTGAGCTACTGTTCTCTTTATGCGAGGACGTCGGACTCACTTCTTTATATCCAGCTGATTATACCCGTTTGTGGGGAGCATTAGTGGTGCCACATGAAATTGCCAGAAGGGAAGAAAACGACAATCAAACAATATTAAACAAGCTGAAACGGAGCAGAATGGAAGTTGGGGGCTAACGCACTGTCAATGATGCTAGCGATCAACGGTATTTGTGGCAGACCGAATACTTCGTCGTTTATAACAGAAACAGATCAAAAACAAATGGAAGAGAAAGTTAGATGCGCTATCACAAAAACCTAACCGAAACATGCCACCACAAATACGTCAGCACATTCTCACAGAAGGTTAGGTATAGCCATATCAAGTCAAATCAAGGATTAGTTAAGGGCCCAGCAAATAAAATATACTTTGTTTAAACACCCTTTTAGTTACAGTACTTTTAAACTCACGACAAAGTGCGAAATAAAGAATAAATACATTTTTAACGACATGGAAATGTTTGGATTTGAATGTGAAGGAATTCCTTTCTGCCAAAACGAGAGGAACCATCGAGGCAGGTGTAAATTACACAACGAGGAAATCTTATATCCACTCGGAATTTTGGACAGCTGTCGCTTACCCTTTGGAACGGCCCGGAAGTAATATGGTTTCATCATGAAGCATCAATTTCTCCCGAGAATAGCAATGTAAGTATAATTTGAAAAAGTCTTTCTTCAACTAGTCACTTACGTCACTTACTTGTTGTATTGTACGTCATAATTTTAAAAGATTTTCCTACGTAGAGTCCTATACGGGTGGAAAGTTGAGATGGGGCAACAATACTGGGTTAAGGCACTAACTTTAGCTAAAATTTTCAGTTTTTGGTTGTCTACATACTGTTTAATTTTCTTTAAGCATAAAGGATTCATATTTGTAAAAAAAAAACAATATGTGAAAGTTTCACTTTGCAAAGTAGTACCCTACGAACTATATGGGAAAAGTTTTCTTTGATTTGTGGGTTTTCTAGTACTTTAACCTTAATTGGCCTCAAAGAGTATTTTAATCCTTGGTAGAAATAGGACCGATTGGCATTAAAAAAAAGTCAAATCTGTCGATTTTCTCGCTGGCTGTACATTTTATCAAAAATCTGTGAATGTCGATTGTCATCACCCAAAAAGATCTAGTAGCTGCCCTTGCTGCCCCATCTCAACTTTCCACCCTGTATAAACTCTATTCATTTCACTCTAGTAATTTAAGTTGGCTAAGTACATTAACATTAAATATCGAGTAAGATAAACTTAGGAGCCAAATAATTACTTGCTGAAGAACTCTATTTAATGTTAAGCTCAGTTAAGTTGTCCCAAAACTTATGACTGAAACCAGGTTAACGGTTAAATCTAGATTTTTTTACAGCAAGTGGCCTAAATGTTAGTTTTTGTTGCGACAGCTGATAATCAATTTTATATTAAATCTTTTGAAAATCAAATCTAAAAAAGAAATAAAGAACAAATCAATTGGAACACGCTCCCATTTTCAAATCCAAACGTGTGAGTGCAAGTGTGTTCATGCAGAATACCTACGCGGGGATTTGGCACTGAATGTAATACCGCCGTCGTCGCCGTCCCGACGAGGCACCCGGTCGTCGTCCTCTTGAAGCACCTCGTCTATGTAGTCTGGAATTTTCGTTAATTTCATTATGTTGGCGGCACTGGTCTTTGCACCATTTGTGAAGAACAAAAACGCTAAGAAATTATTGATTTGTTGCTGTAGCGAAGTACTGGCAATTTTAGTTAATTTTTTTAATAAAAGTTTGTAATTTAAATATAATTAAAGTGCGGTGATCGGTGAACGTGGGATGTTTCACTACATAATCACATGCTTCAAAATATAATACTGGCGAACTATTTGCATAAGTGAGTATGTTTTGGTAGACTTGTTTAAACTCAGTTTAAGGTATATTTTTAAAATACTTACATTACTTCAAAGACTAATCAGAGTAGAGGCTGTATTGTCCAACGCGCAGGTGCTCGCCATTGCATTCACCATCAGCTGGGCTACTCCGAAACTCGAAACTCGAAGTTCATGTCGTGCGGTCCCTCTCGCGCTTGTACCCTTTCGTTCCGGCAAAGCCATACACAAAATCTACCCAGTTTTCCATATTCATATACCTATGTAGTAATGTCAATTTTTTTAAGACGAGTTTACTCGTCTACCGGATCTGAGAGCACATCGCACAAGACGAGTTAACTCGTCATCCGGAACGAAAGGGTTAAATAGTATACCTAAGTGTCAGAGGGACTGCACGACACGAACTTCGAGTTTCGAGTTTCAGAGAAGCCCTAGTACTGTTCTACCAACATTTGATAGAATTAAGTGGTGAGAGCGATTATGATTCCAATTGCTTTAGACACTATAGCTTCTATGTGTAAGATAAGAAGGTTCCTATCTAATGCAATAACTAGGCATTTGTGCTCAGCAAATCAATAGAGAATAATGAGTTATTTACAATCTAAGCGTGTATTTAATAACTTAAAACAAAATAAAACATATTCTTTAACCCACACGTGCATGCGATCAACACTCGTGATATAATAAAGAAAAAAATAAGTACCTAATCTATAATACTTTTTTTTACCGTGCGTGAATTGTTTAGCGGAACCATTTTGCTGGAATTCAGGGAAAGTAACATGGTTTTTGCCATCCTGAAAAGAAAAACAAAGACTGTATAGGTAAAGAACTTATTCTAATTTTTACGCTGTTAAATAAGTTTTCTACACGAGAGCGCTAAAATTGGCATAAGATTTTGGCAAAAACTTATTCCAATTTTAGCTGAATGTTAATTGTACTTGAGTTGTGATTCAATTTACATATCGACGGGTCTCTCACCTCACTTAACCTCATACTCATATATGAAATTTTAAGGAATTTAAATAACCACTTTTGATATACATCTCCGAAGTAGATATTCCAATTTCAGAAAACATCATTCAGTATATTAAATTTCAAGACAATCCGTCCACTGTGGACGTGTATTACTTGATTATCTATCGTTTTCCCGAATTTCATTTAGCATAATGTATCGTTTTCCATACCTACTTTTCATTTGCCAAAGAATATTTCATTAATTTCTGAAATAGTTTTTTCTTCAGAGTTGATATCAAACTAACCTGACCTAACCGACTGCATTCTATAAGATGACATTTAAAAAATCCTGAAAACAGCACGGTTCTTTAAATTATTTTATGGCAAACGTTGATATGGCAAGTGAATTTCGGGCAAGGAAAGGTATACGGTATTACCTAGATACGACACATACTTACAAACATAAGTACGTAGGTACAATAGCTACATACGAATTAATACGACAGTTAAATAAAAACTAGATAATATTTTATGACAATCGTAGCGATTATAATTTTATTCACATTTTGAAGTCTACTCATGATTATGATCACTTCAATTAGGTCGAGAAGCTTGTAATAATAACTAAAATGCAAAAATTTATGGTTGGTACCTATTTCCACTTGAATTACCTACTGAAACATTTAATACATTTGTGACGCACAGGGCGCGTTTTACAGCAGCCGCATTATTATGTTTCGGCAGGAAGGGCTAAAAGGCCGAAGCATGTCGAGTTAAACTCGATTAAAGACGTCAGTTATCTGGTTTATTTCACTATAATGCAACTAGTGTAATATTTCTGTAAAAAAACGTTATTACTTTTAATTTGGATTCATCATACCTTGTTCCCTCGTTTGCTACGTTTGTGGTGATGCTTTCTGTCGCCGACCAATCGTCGTATGTTCATATGAGTTTTGTAGTTAACCTGAGTGCCAAGGTCCCGGTCATTGACCGCATGCCGACTATAGCTGAGACGACGATGCTAAAAAACAAAATAAATTATAGAAAAACTGTCAAAGCTCAAGTTATATTCCATATAGTCATGCTAGGTTAAATAAGAACTATCGCAGGCAGATAACTGGCGTGCAAAAGAATCATTAAAAAAGTCACGAGCATTTTAGCTTGCAAAGGTTCACTTAGTAACCTAATTACTAAAATATAGGTATGGTCGACCAAGAAAGAGCTTTACCAATTTTAATGACGGTTTCTACTTGAGAAATAAAACAGTAAGGCTCGTTGTCATATTGACTTGCGAGTGAAAATAGGCTTTGACGTTTTAAGCGCTATAAAAAAGTGACAAGCCAATTTGCTGGTCGACTATACATATCATGTTTATGCGTCAAAAACAAATGCCAATATATAAAGTAAAAAAAGTAAGTAGTAAGTAGTTGTATTGTATTGTAAAGCAAACTTACATAAAAAGTGAAGTCGTTATAAGAATGGAAAAAGTACACCGCATTGGCTATAAAACATCCCTCGGTTGTTATAACTTTTTCTCGCTTCCATTTTTATTCCGACTTATTCTAAGGTTTAGCTCTAGGTATCACTTAGGTATATGAAATACAGAATCACGCAAGGCTTGATTCTAATCAGGCGGCATTCATGTCAACCAACTATGAGCACGTACATTAGTTTCAGTAGCTGATTAAACTAAGCAGATAAAGTTTGAAGGATTAGATAAATTGATATAATTGTACTACCGACCTTTGATTAGAGGGGAGGGGATTCTTAGTCTAATGAAACGGGTGCTTAAAAGGTCACATACACATACACGTCTATACGGCTTGCAAAGTTCCTCGGCAAGCAAATGGTGGATCCTTGCGTCCGTCAAATCCTTCTTACTAGGATTATACTCTAACTCTTGCATATCTATATTCCACGTGGATGTATCCAACTGACTGAAACTCGGACTAAAAAATAAACATTTTGTTTTTAAACTTGGGGAATAGGGAGTCATTCAAATGGACGTAAAAAGTCATACCTTCCGTTAAAATTTGTGTTAGTATAGTTTTTAAAAATGGCCGACATTGATTCGGCGCCTGAAATATTTCCGATAGTAGAGGCATTCCTCTGCATGTACTCTATAGCATCTTTCATGGCCAGTTTCGAATATGTTTCTAATATTTTTGGTTCTTGGCCCTAGAAATATACACTTTACAAAATCACAAAAATTTTACAGATCGAATATTGGGACCAGCCATTAATAGAATTTATTTCTTCTACCTGATAATTCCTTAGCAAGAATGGTCTGATGAACCTATTATCAAATCTCTTGAACTTATCCCTTATGTGGTGGTTACCATGTTTGCCTAAAATATCTTCTACACCTGCCATCAAGTGGTCCATAAACTGTAACAAGAAATTATATAAGCATCATTGAAATTATTAAGTAAAAATATCTCTTTTTTAACATATTTCGTACCCTTTCGTGTATCCTTTCGTTCATGGTAGGTTTTCTCTTCTCAGCAGTTTTAACATTAAGCATTTTTACCAAAGGCTTTATAGTAATGCCCTGGATGAAGACCGTAAAGTATATGACCGCTATTGTAGTTGTCACGAACATCGGTTGCAGTTTAACAATTTCAGGGTCTATTAAGAGCACCAAGGCAAACGCTACAGCACCGCGAAGACCTGAAAAAATCGCCACCGGAAAAACCCGTGATGTTATATGGTGAGCTTTAAATATACTTGAGCTTATAGCTTAAATGTTGAAGTATAAAGTATAATTAGCAGATTTTGGAACTTTTGCTGAAAACGATATAATAAAATATTTTTTACTGTGAGACCCTTGTCAGAGTTAAAATAAAAGGCAGAAAAAAGCTCTCGAAGCACTAATGACCGTCCGAGAAAATCTTTTTAATGAAAGCACTGGAAGTTCTTAACTAAAACTAATATTTTAACAAAGGATAATGGCAAATAAGATAAAGGAGAATCGAAGTAAGCCGCAAATTAATTATATGAAAAAAACGTTCTGGTAGGCAGGTCCTATACATACACATGAAAAAAATTATAAAAACAAAAACCACATACCTCTACGTTCTTAAAGTAGAGTACTTACGTACAAGATAAAAATGTTGCTTACCTCCATAAGACATCACAAACTTTTCGACTCTATTGAGTTTGTGCAAACGAAACTTATTAGCTACTGCACTAAATATGTACACTCCTGAAAAAGCATTATGATTAGAGTTTTATCTAAGGGTCCTGTTTGCTATCGTATTATTGCGTCGTATTGTATCTCCGACCCTGCATCACACTGTCTACTTTGAAAATTGGTCCTCTGTATATTGTGTGTATAAATTCTAAGCTTTTCTTTTTATTTATCTCTGTCGCGAGGGGTTCACTGCTCGAAGTAATCCATCCAATAGGGTCACCACGACAATCGGTTTTATGTTTTCTACAGTGAATAGCTTTCCACGATCTACACGAGATCTTTGTCACCTTTTGGCAGACGTAAGGACCAAATCTTTTTGTTCGTGTCCATTAAAGTATTCGTAAGTTCAGTGAACAGAACGCACTCGGTAAAGTAACAACTACCTACTACTATAATTTTACATAATTTTCACTCTCATAACTCACATCACAATTTAGTCTAAAAATTATTACGTCTATGATGCCAAAGTCAATTATGGCACTTGTAAAAATCTGATTGAAGAAAGTCTTCAATCGCGCCGCTTTCTGTTAAGTGGTCAAGAATATCTTCGTCAAGTTAGGTACTCAGTTGTTTTGAATGTGGCTTGCTAGGTGACAGAGATACGATACGCTGAAATGTTACTACAAACGTGAACTCTTTTACACTTGAACATGTTTAAATATATGAGTAAATAACGCTTACCTATTATCCGAAACACTGAGCAAAATATAATGGTCAACAGCACAAACCAAGTGTTCCAGTCATGGTTATTGTTAACTGTTGCCACCCCAAGGAACATGAAGATGATCGTCTCGGAAGACGACGAAAGCATTTTCATCGTATATTTAATGGTGGTGTGAGATTTGTGCGATATGTTACCCTCTACGTAGTTCTTCATAGTTATGCCGCAGAATGTTATCCTGTTACAGAAGAAAATTTGATCATTTTTGCTTCAAATAACCACATTAAAAGATAAATACACAAAGAAATCGTAGTGAATAACCGTTCCTCTATTTCCTAATTTATAGGTAAGATACTTAATGCACACCTGATATTATTCGTAACGTAAGTAGGTGGGTAAATATTCAGCGTTTTTGCGGCGTTTTTATTTCGTCATTACCGTTTCGGTAATTACTATTGAAAGAAGGAATTGTCGTGGTTTTTTTTTGTCACAATTAAATACAATACCGATCCTAAATCTCGCGTGATCTAAATTTTTGCAGGTTCTCCTTTCGTTGTGCTAATAAACGTGGGATTGTAATGACGTTTAACCGACCGGTTGAAACGCTCGAATATTCACCCATGTATGTAAATCTTTACCTTAGCAACAATAATTACATTGACCCTAATACTTCAACATCTCGTTACTACAGTGTGTGTACTTATGTCAGTTTCCATTTCCACCGATTGGTATCGAGGCCGGCGTAAGCGCTTCCTGTGTCCCTCTTTCAAGCCATTTCCTGAATCTCGTTTGCTGAGTGCAAGCACCACAGGAATTAAATGCAGCCAACATGGCGGGAAAATGCATGACCTACATGGATTGAGGGCTAAAAGTGTGGATCTTATGACGAACACTCTGTTTATATTTATTTTAGTTTTACTTCCTACGCTAATATCATAACCGAATAAAATAAAATAATATCAAACTGCCAAAGTTTAGATGCGTAAACTGTAGGTATCTACTTATGTTCGTTACCTCGTCACGCCTGATTATAAACTTACCGTACCTACCGATTATAAACTTATTCATAATTATTTAGGTATTTAATACTAAAATGAATGTCGATAAAAAACAAATGAAACTAAACACTTACGCAAGTATCCCGCTCATGTGGAACATCTCCGCGTTAAGGTACGCCAAGTACGCCATGATGAAGATGAAGATCGGTTCAATGACCCTGACTTCGTGGGTGAACCGAGTCACGAAGCCTGTAGCGAAGCCCCAGACCACGCCGATACAGGTGCCACCGACTGCCACCACGAGAAAGGATGCCAGACCCGCCAAAAAGTCTGTGTAGACGAGATTGGATGGACCCATTTCACTAAAACAAATAAAAACATTTTTTTAAAGTCAGTGCTACATAATTAAATGCTAAGGAAAGGCGAGTCATCATCCTCCCAGTCTATATATGTCCCACAGCTAAGCACAGGCCTCCTCTTAGAATGAGAGGACTTGGGTTACACGGTTTGGGGTAATTGCCACACGGGCTCAGTGTGAGTAGGGAACTTCAGCCATACCATTGAATTGCTTCACAGGTTTCAAGCGATGCGATGTCATTATGACTATTTCTATGAAAGGGTTCCACAGTGGGTCACGATTCAGTTGGTTCGATAATAGATGTCGAGTTCAAAAACTTGTGGAGCAAAAATTTGATCAAAATTATCGAACACGCTTCTACGCCGTTAACAATATATGGAGTCGTGTGTTCAGACATTTTTGATCAAATTATGGTCACAAATTTATGAACTCGACTGTGCTTACTCGTGGTAAATTTCAAATGTAATTTCGCACAAGAATTTCAAAAAACCCAAAAGTGCGAGGTCGTTTTTGAACCCACGATCGTCTGCTTAAAAAGCTATGGTCAAACCACTAGGCCAGCACGGCTTAATGATTAGACGCGTAGCAAAAGTAAAATTAGTATGGTAAACCCAGTGATACCGAAATATAAACTGTTAAAGATTTGCCATGTAGGTGGGCGTTTTCAAAAAAAGTTGCTGAAATGACTTTTTTTTAGATGTGGATGAAATTTGGTATACCTATTCAGAATCAGGAGCGCTTTCAATTATAAAAGTAGAAAAAAAGTGTCTCAATATTTTTTATTCCATTACATTACCGTTTTCATACGCGTGTCTGTGGCGGTAGTGTAATGGATAACACAAAATTATATGAAAAACCTGGGACACTTTTTTTTCCTATTGCAATCGAAAGTGCTCCTGATTCTGATTAGGAATACCAAATTTCATCCACATCTAAAAAAAGTCATTTCAACAACTTTTTTTGAAAACGCCCAGGTACTCTTAGTTTAGCATCGTGCACTTACGAGTTTTAGGAGCGTCAGCTTTAATTTTTTTGTTAAAGTTACTAGGTAGGTATTATAATTTCCAAATTTATATTAAACCAATTTCAAGGTAATATCCAAAAAATAATTATCAAATCGGACCACTCTTTAAAAAGTTATGCGTGGTCATACAAAAAAAAAAATGCCTATCCCTACTAATCCATACTTCCATACTAATATTATAAATGCGAATGTGTGTGTGTTTGTATGTTTGTGTGTATGTTTGTCCGTCTTTCACGTCGAATATAGTATATACTCGTGGGTGGTTAAAAATAGTACAACAATAGATTTTTTGGCTTAGAATTTATAACTCAGTCCAATCCACAAATTTCATTGCTACACTGAGGTACGTATAGTAGACCACAAAACATTTTTTTATCTAACAACCTTGTCCCATAACGATACTCAGCAAGAATCGTTATTGATATTTACGTTTTCACCCGCAGGGATCGTAAACGAATTTGCTTTATCGTGTATCGCGTTGTGACAAAATGTATTTGACGCTCGTCTCGGGCGTCAGGTGTCAATTATGAGTTGTATTTGGTTAGGCGTCTCGTTAAATACGTCAGAGCAAGGTATTTAAAAGGACGCCTTAATTTTATCAATGGTGTCATGTTGTCGTAGGGCATTTTCAGAGTAAAGTGTACCTTTTTTTTTTCAATTTTGTAAAATTTTGATTTTTGCTACCGAGAATCAAAAGAAAAATCTATTCCAATGGTTTAAAAAAATCAGCTGTGTGACGTTTTTTTATACATTCAGTATAGGCGTCAGAAAACTGACATAATATTTGTAGGAAAAGATTAGTACCATCAGCCAAATTTAATCTCTTCTTCTTCTCTTTTAAAATATGGCTTTCTGCCCTTATTAGGACAATTTCGCCAGTGTCAAGGTACTCTCTTTGAGAGGGACGTTGTTCGGTAGTTGTAGTTTTTGCAACTTGATAGTAAAATTCCAGAAACCACGTGGACACAACTTGCGCATTAAAAAATGTCAGACACGAGAGCAATATAGAATTTTGTGATCACTGTTCAATGTTAAGGTTAATCGCCGCATAAAACACTATCAAAATTATACTTCAATTAGCCAAAGAAACAGAAATAGCAAAATTATACATTGACTACATCCGCCATGTTCGAATGCCACAAATGGAATCAAATTTAATCTCAATTTTTTATCAAGTTCCTATCAAATGAATATGTCACTAAAGTCGAACTTTCAAGTTGACAGACACCATGCAGACATCTCTATTGCAGTATTGTTTTAAATATGACGTGCACGATTATCAACTTTAGGGTGGTAGACCACATATTTGGCAGATGGAACCTACACGATTTTTTAAAACGCCCCGTAATCAATCATTACATATAGCTGTGGCTTCTACAGCTAAGATTGGGCAAACGTCCTAGTTTTTCAAGCTTTTTTTTTCATTTGAAACTAATAAAAAAAATATATACCTAGCCGGTATAAACCTAGCCGTTTTCGGCTACAGTGAGGTCAGTGACTTGAGTCTGCGTATTGTATTTATGGGCTGGGATGTTTTGCTCTTTCATGGCTAAAGTAGCCGATCTTTGCAGAGATCGTGCTTTTGTAAGCAACATAGGTTAGACAGGTACCATTGTCATAATTGTAGTGTATGTTCGAAGGCGGCCTTGTTCTTTAATTTAAGTTAGGTGACAAAATAATAACTTAAGATTACGATTTGGAGTCTTTTTGTATTTTTTATTTCAACTCCAAATGTTTTGTTTCTTTTACGGTTATCCCGTGAAAGTTTAATATTTCACACGAAAACACAAGCCGAAACATGAATGCACAGAAAAACCAGAAAAATAGACCAGCGCTGGTGAGCGGATAGCTTCGACGGGAGTGGAAAAAATGTTTCTCGTTGAGAACGTAGATCCATAGATGGCGTTAGTGTCGCTGCTAAAGTGACAAATGAAAAAGAATCCAAAGTTGAAATATGGGTGCATAGGAAAAATTCGTGTCTAGTCTCCTGTCCAGTGGTGGTGTAGGGGAATAGCACGCAGCACGGAATGCTGAGGACCTGGGTTCGATTCCCAGCGCTGGTCTATTTTTCTGGTTTTTCTGTGCATTCATGTTTCGGCTTGTGTTTTCGTGTGAAATATTAAACTTTCACGGGATAACCGTAAAAGAAACAAAACATTTGGAGTTGAAATAAAAAATACAAAAAGACTCCAAATCGTAATCTTGATTTGATTGCTTAATAGCGACATCTCTTGTCCCTGGTGAGCGGATAGCTTCGACGGGAGTGGAAAAAATGTTTCTCGTTGAGAACGTAGATCCATAGATGGCGTTAGTGTCGCTGCTAAAGTGACAAATGAAAAAGAATCCAAAGTTGAAATATGGGTGCATAGGAAAAATTCGTGTCTAGTCTCCTGTCCAGTGGTGGTGTAGGGGAATAGCACGCAGCACGGAATGCTGAGGACCTGGGTTCGATTCCCAGCGCTGGTCTATTTTTCTGGTTTTTCTGTGCATTCATGTTTCGGCTTGTGTTTTCGTGTGAAATATTAAAATAATAACTTGGTGGTGAAACTCTGGTAGTCCAGTCAGAATTGTCTCCGTAGGACGGAACTCTTCAACGGTTCTGAATGGCATCGACTTGAAACATTCTACAGATATGTACCTACAAAGACAGAAAATGTATATTACTACCTTCTTACCCAGAGTTAGCAAAAAGCCTGCTTTAAAAATTAATAAAAAAAAACCAAGTTAGGATAATCGTAACAAGTTAGTTTTGTACACAAAGCTAGATTTACCAGTTTGCTATCTTAGCTGGAAATCTAAACTCATGTATTCTCGGGCACTTTCTCTGGTTCAACTTTCAGACGAGTAAGTCAAAAATTAGCTACATTGTTTTATAGGTAAACTATATACAACAGTTTCCAATAATTAAGGTTAATTTTTCTTCGTACACCTGAAGCATGACTTAGCTTTTATCTCATTGTGTAATAGAGATTGGGTGCGGCGCGTCTTGGGTATTATAATTTTAACAACGCAACTCATTAATCATCTTGTTAATTAACTTTGGAAAATTCGCCGCAAGACTTTTCTTGAGCGTACGAAACATACGAGTACATAGCCGAGTACCTGCTGTTCCCTCTTATAAAATATAACATAAGTATACCAAATTACAAGTTCCATAGCTACAAACATTTTCTTATGGTTCCAGATCTGTTATGATTTTCTAATGAACTAAAAGAATTTCTTTGCTCACCCGCGACCTTTAGATAGCTAAGTCTATGCAAATTATGCGTGTTCGTTCAGTTCCTCCACCTCCACACTGTAAGAACACACACAAATTACACAAACCCATCTATCACCACCACCACAACACACTGACGCGTTTCGAACTCAACCAGAGCTCATCTTCAGAGTGACACAACCGTACACCATGCTACCAGTTGTTAGACTAACAAACCACCACCACTGTTTTAATTTGCCAAACAAAACAAAAAACTACCCGCAAAATATTAATATATTTTAACTGTGCTACAAAACTCCCTTGATTTTTTAATTTTTATTTATTTATTGTCAAGGCATGTTTTACTAACTACCGTTGCTAAAATTAGACCCAAGCCGTAGCAAGGGAGATGACACTAAATTTATTTGCTCATTAATTATAGACCCCATACGCATAATAAAACGCATAATTTGCATAGACTTAGCTATCTTAAGGTCGCGGGTGAGCAAAGAAATTCTTTTAGTTCATTGATATGGACCTTCGCAAAGTAACGCCTGATTCAATAAATGATTTTCTAAAACGATTTTCCTCTTATTTGTGCAATTCCTTTTGACCACTACATACATTTATTATGGATAGGTTTGGTTCGTTAGTAGGTTTGGTACTTATTAAGCGCACAAGCACGGAGGGGAAACCGACGAGAAACAGGAGCTCCTCTATGCGGAGCTAAGGCAAATTGATGGATTTTATTTATTTTTATTTAAAAGAGGAATTACACTAATGTAGAAAAACAATTCAATTTAATTCTTTTTTCAATTGTGAGGGAGAAAAAAAGTAGGTGAAAAGAAGTCACCGCCATCTATCGATACTTTATTGATGTAGCTTTACGTTACGTGTGTGTTGCCACTTGAGAAAATAGTACCTACGTCGATTTTTGATGATCCCTATACTGAATCGATTCGAACTTTGGCGTTGAGAACTGGTTTCAAAGTTCTACCAAAAAAGTTCCACCAGAACCAATGTATGTATGGTACGTTTTTCGTTTTCTCTCTATGATAGATACCTGTTTACTGTATTGGTTGCTGTGTGGTGTTTAATAAGGAGTAATGTGGTAGATTGCCAACGGTTAAGATGGGGAGGTTAAAACGAAGTAAAATACTCACGTATAGGCTTCGAACATGTGATACAGCACGACCGTAACAGCATCATTTAGCAGCGATTCTCCAAACACGACTATGTACAACACTTCGTCCACATGAATCTCTTCGAAGACCGCCAGCACAGCGACCGGATCCACGGCGGATATGAGAGCGCTGAACAGAAACATGTCCAGCAGTGGGGTAGTACAGCCAAACATGCCAGTTTGCCCGCAGGCCCAGAGGGATGCACCTGGAGAAACGAAGACAATCAATTAAAAACAAATGTTTATTCTGCAAGTAGGCCGCAAAGAGCTCTTTTATTTACAAATTTACAAGCTTTTATTTGTTTGACCTGTCCCGTTGTCTGTCTGTCTGTCTGTAATCAAATCTTACAAGTTAAATTCCACCGGTAGGTATGGTAGTAAGTTTATCAAACTTTCAAGGAAAACTATAATGGCTAACTTTACTTGAGAATTATAAATAGTTTAAGAGTAAATAGCAGCCTAAGGTATAAAATATACCTAAACTAGGAAGATTCCGTATAAAATACGAAATCCTTAGAAAGACATTACTTAATTTTTTCGTAATGACTACGGAACCCTATTTTGGACGTGTCCGATACGCTCTTGGCCGATTTTTTTATTTTAAGTAATACTTGCGTATCATAAACGACAATATCTAATCGCTGAAAGAATGAAGCAGTTTTATAGACACCTCACCCAAATCAATTAGCTTTAGCTGAAGAGTTTCGGGCGGAACCACGAATTTACCGCGGCCATAAAACTAGCCATAAATCTCGGCTACGTTCTAACTTTACCTCTATGAGCGCTTTTAACAGTTATGACTGCAATACACTTTGTTATTCGAGTTCGCCTATTCATAAGTTTCATAATAATGATAATAATAATAATAATGTGTTTATTGACCATAAAAATTAATTCAACAATACAAGAGAAGCATTGATCTCCACACTAGGCACAGCCTGTGTCGTGGAGATCCAGATCTTAGAGAATTAACAGAAAGTGCGGCTCTTAATTCAATATGTAACATTTATCCCAATCTTACGTAACATTAGATACATTGCTTTTCATGTGACGAAGATGCAGTGATTGAAACATTAATGGCCGGCGGCGCAGTGACTGTTAGTCTGTTCCTTGCTTGTGCTGTCAGAAAACCACTGTGTCGATAGCCTATTAGACACGCATTGAACAAAGAAATTATTAGTCGCGTCGCATAAGTCGAAAACGGGTTGAAATGTGAATAACAAAGTGTAGGTAGTGTGTTCGTTACAGAGCCAATGCCGACTAGGAAAAATAATTATTGTTTCAAAACATAATTATCGTTTTTAGATACAAATAATTGATTGTCACTCGACAATATCAGTGACAATTATCTCGTTGGTGAAATAGAGGCCTCACCTACATAAGTAATAAGTCTCGGGTAAAGTCTAATCATAATTTTTGGTTTATTAAACGTCACAAATTACAAGTCACTAATTATTATAACAATAAACCTAGTCAAATAACGCGCCCTTTGCTATTCCCGGCGCAAAAGTGCCCATAACGCTCGCGGCATTTCCACGTTGGATAGCTATGGACAGCCTCTGCATTAGAAATGACTCGGAGCGAGGGTCCTCCCCTTTTTGCCTGAGTCGATCGACAATCGTAATTAATTAATCATAATTAACTTGTTTACACTTACCTATTGTTAGCGTATTAAACACTGTCCCAACGACTGCAAACAGCAGTATAGTCCCAAGATGGTCGAAGAACAGCCTATTGGGCATGAAATATCCAGCATCCAGGATGATGGGTGGAAGCATGTACAAGAAGAAGGTGTCTGGAGTCAGAGGCTGCACGTGGACGCTGTGAGTGCTGAGCAGTAGCGCCCCTATGAGCACCCCTACAAAGATCAGCAGACAGGACTCAGGGAACATCTTGGACAGCTTTGGTGCCATGTGGAAACCTGAAACAAAATGGTAACTTTATTGAATCAGGCGTTACTTTCCGCAGGTCCAATATCATTGAACTATAAATAAATACATTGCTAACTCGCAACCTTAAGATAGCACGTCTATGTAATAAATGTGCGTTCATGCAGCTCCTCCACCTCCGCGCTGTAAGAACACATACAAACACACACTCAGCTATCACCTCCGCCACACTACATTAGCTACCAGATGTTAGACTAACACAAGCGTTCATGATGTAAGACATCTGGTAGAATGGCCAACGATTCTGTTGCTCTGAGGGTGAACTCTAAATAGTCATCCTTCTTTTCATTTTGCGGACGGGCACCTGTTCAGGTCGAAGTCCGTTGTGTTCACACGTGGCGATCACCTTTCATAACATTATGGACGGTAATAAGTCCGATTCGTCAATATAATGTAGATGGTTTTCATTGAAATGATGTGATATAGATATGTGGACTATAAAAAAAAAAATACAACCGAATTGATAACCTCCTCCTTTTTTTGAAGTCGGTTAAAAACTACCTACTTACCAGCTCTTCGGTGCCCTAAGTTAGTTATGTTGTTGTTACTTGATTGTGATAAGGAAAAAAAATCTATCAGGCAGGTTAGGATCACATTTTAATCGTAATCACCATCGCGTAGCACCGACAAGTATCATGTCGTATTAAGTTTGGACTCTTAAATAAGTAAGATACGGTGTGTTCATCATAATACCTACTTGGCTGCGAGACAGCGACGGACATAACGATATTATACGCTAAAATAATACAAAATGTGAATTTACCCTTACATATAGTAGAAATAAAACGTACCTAGTTGTTATAATGCTCTTTGGTAGAAATAAAGAGAAATTACATTACTTCGATTGATCATTCGGACCGCTTGTCAATAGGAGAAGAATGCATCGAGTTTTGAGTTTCAGTTGTAAACTATTTACATATTTATCTACTTCAACAATATCTACGAACTTTTAAAAAGAAATACAGTTTGACGTAAGTGGTGATTTCAATGTCAAAATAATACAGCAAAAGTAAACAAAAAACTTAAAATTACTAAAAATATATAAAATTCATAAAGTATGTTTAACTTTTAAAATATTTGCTAACATTTTCAACACTGAATATTTTACCAGAAATTATTTTTGAAAGTATCCTTAGGCAAGTTTAACTTCGTATTAAATATATTTTTAATCGCAATGAGCAGCGCCGCCCAAAGGCCTCTGAAAGTTTATACTAGTATGTACGATATATTTGGGCCAGATCCTTATAATAATCCTTTTTATGTCGAAAGTAAGAAATCCGATAATGTGTCTGAGATGCCGTTATGTGGCCGAAAAGCGCTTAGCACAAAGTCTAGAAGTAGTAAATCAGAATCACCACGCAAGCCACCAGAGAAATTGATAACCAGTGAAATGTTAAACTCGCTGATCAAATACAGTAGTAGGTCTAGCGTCTTGCATTCAAGCAGTACCTCATTTTATGATCTAGACAGCGTGGTTAAAAGGCATTCATTTAGATGTTTATCTGAAATCTGCGTTTCCAATGCTAATATATTGAAATCTTTGAATGTAAACGTATCACCAAAAAATGGGTTTGACGGAAAATCCGACTGTATTGTTCAAGATTGCGCCACTGACGTCCGTCCCGCGTTTATAAGACGTGTTAGTAAAGAAACTGTTCATAAAAGTAACAGAAAGAATATGACTCCTGAATGCCTTCTGTCATGTGATATGTGTCTGAGGGAAGATGATTGTGACGTGGTGCGTCATCAAAAATCTACTATATGTTACGATGTAAATGACCCAAACGGTAAAGGATCAAAGTTTTGGTCGTACTCAAAGTATCGCTCTGAAAACAGTTCTGTATCAAAAAAGAAGAAAGATAAGAAACGAAAAGACAAAAAAGTCGATAAATGCAGTAAACATGCTGGAAATCCGTGCCCTTGTCACTTATTTTCTTATGGCTGCCCATGTAAAGATAAGAGTTCTTTAACGGAACTACCAAAAAGTAGCAAATCCTTAACAGTAGCTGAACAAAACACAAGTACCCCGAACATAATGGAAACGCTTTGTGGTAACGTGTTTGCAACTAAAAGACATTCAATGCACATGGAAGATAAATTAACCGGCTTGAGTGGTGATGGTCTTGTTGAAAAACATGACAAAGAAGTTTCGCAAAATGATTCTGCTTTTAAAGTTGCGGATACAAAAGACGCAACACACGTTGATACAACGCCTTGTGAAAGTAAGCAAAGTAAAAAATCAAAACGTTCCAAAAAAATGCGTTTAATTAAATGCCCTAAGTGCAAAGAAAAAGTTGAGGTTAATTTAGAAATGAGTACGGAAGACGAAGATAGTTTAAAATGTCAGTCAACAATCTACAGTCCTCCAGAATCACCAAAAACATCTGTGCTCGCCCCAGCACATTCAGTGATTTCAGATATTCAAGAAATGGAAAATGAAACAAATGCGTGTAATCATGAGCCCAAATGTGACATGGTGCATATTTGTCAAATAGTACCCACTGAGAACATAGAGTGTTTAAAAAAACAATGTAATCAACCGAGATCAGCACCACGTATCATAAAAATAACGAAAGCATGCAGACATCATCCACCTTGCACCGTCGTCCCGTCTTGCCAAAGGGCTAACGTATTGAAGAATAATTGCGAATACGTGCCACCTTGTTTGCACCATCCACGTTGTGTGAATCTGCCATTGTGTGTACCTTTTACTAAGAGCCTTCATTACGACGAAACCACAAACAACTACGTAGATCTCGAAGAAAATACGGACGGCTTTCACGTTCCACGTTACAAATACATGAGTCTATGCCAACATGACTCATTAGAAAACACTGCGATTCCGCACATGCAACATGCGTTTGAACTTAGAAGGACGCAGCAGCAACAGCCATATTTCCAGAATCAAACATGCATGTCTAACACTTTTTCACCTTATCAAATTCCACATCCATGTAACTGCTGCAAGTCGAACAAGTCATGCCAGCATGGTGAGCAGGACACCACAAATTGTAAATGTTTCGAAAACGAGGTCAGAGAACGCCCCAGCAACGCCGTGGTGTTTATCAGGGACGTGGGTTGCCAGTTCAGAGATAAAACATACGCGTTGGACGACTCTGTTTTGCAGCCGAGACTTCGCTACACTTGCAGTAGCAACTCATTTCACCTTCCGATGATGAGGATGGGTAACTATTACACTAAAGTGCACACCGTGAGATGCGAAGATAAGTATACCACCCCAAAATCAGGGGAGGATTACTCAAGGATATCGATAGACTCGATCACTTCTATGGAGATTGACGCTAATTGTCCGTCTCATGGCTTCCAGGCTACTCAAAAAGCGTGGCCCTTTGGGTTTGACCCCGAGTCTAATAAATCTACATACGTAGCCGCTTATGTGACCCACGCTGACCCAACCCGACCTCCGCAAGAAGCGGAAAAAACAAGCGAGAAAAGTTCTAATAAATTTAGTAGTGTTAGATACAGCGACGACGGCAACGTGTTGCCTGTTAAACCAGGACGAAACAAGGGCAAATGTAGAAAAACATTTTGCGTCAAACAGAGGAGGAAATCTAAAACTAATCATTTAGTAAACTGTTGTTCCAGAAAGACTGTTTATCAAATGCATGCTGTTTTTTAGTTAAACTGGTGTGTTATATTTTTGGTCTTTCTATTTATGCAAGTATTTCATGAGCAAGTAAAAAAAAAGTAAAATTTGTTTTGTATTTCCACATGTTATTTTTTGTAAAATGTATACAAGAATTAATAAAGAGTAACAGCAAGGATGCACTAGTTTCATTGCACCAATTACGTTAGTCTAAGATTCATCAACCCTACCTACTAATATTAGAAATGTGAAAGTGTGTGTCTGTATATTTTTTTACTCCTTCACGCTAAAACGACAGGAATGACTTCAATAAAATTTATTAGCTGGACATCTGGAACAATACATGGGTTACTTTTTATCCTGTAAAAAAGCTTCAAATCTCAACCGCAGGGTTTTGAGTCGTGTAATTTAGCACTGTAAGTGCAACGTCCATGAAGACCACAATATATTTTTTAGAAATTCATGAGGAATTCAATTTCAATATGGATTTGAAATATTGAACCTTGAAGGGACAACACCGGGGGTTTTTCAACATTTCTAATTTATTATTAATTACTAGCTTTTGCCCGCGGCTCTGCCTGCGTGGTATTCGGTTATCGCGCGCTGTTCCCTCGGGAACTGTGCATTTTTCCGGGATAAAAAGTACCCTATGTCACTCTTGGGCCCATAAACGATGCCAAAAATCACGTCGATCCCTCGCTCCGTTACGGCGTTAAAGACGGACAAACACAAACACACAAACATAATAACATACAAACACACTTTCGCATTTATAATATTAGTATGGATTATTTATTATTTACAGTACTTGTAGATATAGATTTTGATTGGCCGTCTTCAGTCATTCGAGAGCTGCATTCTGTGATTTTGCATCTAGCTTGACTTCTGTTGTTGGACAGCTGAACGGATATACCAAGTCGGGTACTTCGCACCGGTTCTGAATCTAGGTCACCCACACCTCAGCGAAGCCTCTCAAGTCTACGGAACTTTTCAATTGCCAAATACGTGGGTCGTGGAGTGGAAGTGGAGGAAACCGTTCAATTACTTACGAGTTTTTCGACACGAAGTTTAGGAAATTACCGGTTGGATTTGTTTTTCTACACAGTAGAATAAGGAGCATTTTTTTCGAAACAGTCTGTTGCTGTCAGCCTTAGTGGCTTTTTACAGTTTCATCTAGCTTCCATCCAGATTACAGCAACTAGGTACCAAAAAGAAATGTTAGACATTGGGTACATGTTGGTTCTGATGTTATTTCAGTCCATGATTCATTCAACTCAGCAGGGCTACTACGAAAATCGAAACTCGAAGTTCATGTCGTGCGGTCCCTCTGACACTTATACTGTATAATAAGAGAGCAAGAGGGACGGTACAAAGTCAAAGTCAAAATCTCTATTCAATTTAGGCTATAACAAGCACTTATGAAATGAACGTCAAAAAAAATCTACCACCGATTCAGAAAAACCTCTGTTGAGAAGAATCCGGCAAGAAAATCGACGAGGTATTTTTTTTTTAAGATGCGTACTTCGAGCTTCGAGTTTCGTAGTAGCTGTGTTGGTCAGGAAGACGACAGAACTATCGTGTAATCCTCGCAGACTGACGGACTTATCATGTTTGAAAATAAAATGTACAGTCAAGGACTTAATTCATGAGCGACCAGGGAACCTTTACACAGTAAACGTCATATTGACATCGCATTAATTAACAAGGAAATTGTAATGACTTTTCCTTTGAAAAGGTTCCATGGTGTCTCATGTGTCTCATGAATTAAAGTCTTTGACCGTACCACCTATCTAATCTACCTACCTATTTAACATGGATGAAAAAGCGTATTGTCTATGCTATTTAATAATATCGCTTGAAAAACCGATAACCGCTTCAGAAAAAAGTCCTCGAGTGGCGACATCGAACCGGAAGACGAAGCGTAGGCAGGCCTCCCACTAGGTGGATTGACGACATTGCAAGAGTTGCGGGCAACTGGTGGATTCAAGTGGCGAGTTGTCGTTCATTATGGTGTTCTAAGGGGGCCTATGTTCAGCACGGCCCAAGCCCTCTCATTCTGAGAGGAGGCCTGTGCCCAGCAGTGGGACGTATTATAGGCTGGGATGATGAATATTCTTAAATCCATTTTGATTCAAAACTTCAAAACCAGAATCATGAACTGAACTAACGGCAAAATGAGCGTATAACCGATGTCTTACGATTAGATTATTGCTCAGTAAAGTTTCTTTGTTTCTTTTTCTGGTCTCTGAGATGAAAAGGGCAGCTTAAAACTTATTGGGTTTGGAGACAATACAAACGGTACTTGACCTACTTTCCTTTACCTGGGATAAAGTTACTAAGGTAACTTACAGATAAAGAACTTTAAGCTAAGGACCTCGGATCCGTTTTTTCTTCGTTTTGTTTAGATATTTAGGTAAAGTCTACTTGAGCTTGCTGAATTAATGAGGGTATTTTTTACAGAACAGATATTTACTTGCACTATTATTATACAATACAATACACATTTGTAAGCAAGCTGCAGGGTTACTACGAAACTTGAAACTCGAAGTTCGTGTCGTGCGGTCCCTCTGACACTTATACTGTTTAATACAAGAGCAAGAGGGATGGCACGATACGAACTTCGAGTTTCGTAGTAGCCCTGCTGTTGCTTACATGATGGTCACGCACGGTCATGTAAATAACAGCATTGATTTGTTACAATCTCAAACCGCGTGCTGAGCCAATCCCGCGTCACCGCGCGTTCATCTAAACTTCATAGCCTAACCCCCTTATTCATAAAACTTAACAAGCCTATGTTAACTAACAAATGCTTTGTCCCTTTCTAACAAATACAAATGTTGAAGTGACAGATAAGGACAAACGAATTTTAGCGGCATTTTAACTAAAATAGGTTTGATTGTCGTTTATGAATAAGGGGGTAAATATCTACGGCACATTACTATGGTCTACGGCGTAGCACTAGACCCGATAATTTCGTAGCACGGGTACGAGGGCGACACTGAAAGTTTTTAGAACTGGCCACTTGTAAACAATATAATAAAAAAGTAAGTTTAAATTTTGAAAATGGAACTCTTTGCCAATATTATTGAGTATGTATTTCTTTCATTTGTCATTAGTTTTACGATTTGGCGGCAAATTGAAAATTGTCTGTGTCACGTCAACATGAATTTAACTCGCGAAAATTTTCGTGTAATGATTTTTTATGACTTTCGATGTCATTTAAGTCAACAAGAAAGCTATGATAGACTTCGATTGGCCTTTCATGATGAAGCTCCATCTCGTGCGACCGTTTACAACTGGTTTAATGAGTTTAAACGTGGTCGCACTAATCTCACCGACGATCTGCGTGAGGGACGGCCTTCTACGGCGACGACTGAAAATAACATCAGTGTTGT
Source organism: Choristoneura rosaceana (assembly GCA_037349165.1). NCBI lineage: Eukaryota > Metazoa > Arthropoda > Insecta > Lepidoptera > Tortricidae > Choristoneura > Choristoneura rosaceana. The sequence continues at coordinate 11,094,417 of JAZBNJ010000041.1, read as the reverse complement.
GCAGCGTATGATAGAGACTGACAAAAGAGTGACGTATCAGCAGATTCGGACAAGCTTAGGCATCGGTATGAGTCAAGTGCATAAAATCCTCCATGAACATTTAGCGGTCAGGAAGCTTTGTGCGAGGTGGATACCTCATAATTTGACCGAGGCCCAAAAACTCCGTCGGGTTGATTGGTGCCGTGAAATGATTGAAAGATTTAACGGAGGTGACTCAAATGCTGTTTTCGACATACTTACGGGTGACGAAAGCTGGGTTTACTGTTATGATCCAGAAACCAAGAGACAGTCTGCTCAATGGGTGTTTCCTTTCGAGGAGTTGCCAACTAAAGTGAAGAGAGGTCGAAGCGTGGGAAAAAAGATGGTGGCCTCGTTCTTCGGAAGGACAGGTCACTATGCGACAATTGCTTTAGAGGATCAAAAAACAGTTACTGCAGAGTGGTACACTAACAATTGTTTGCCACTTGTATTGGAAAAAGTTCGGGAGAAGCGACCTCGAAGTAGGATCCTTCTTCACCACGACAACGCCTCGTCGCACACCGCCAGGCGAACGATCGACTATTTAGTGACGTCAAACGTGGAATTACTGGGTCACCCGCCGTATAGCCCCGACCTCGCACCTTGCGATTTTTATTTATTCCCGAAAATAAAAGAAAAACTTCGAGGAAAACTTTTTATGAACACCGAGGAAGCAGTGGGTGCGTTTCAAAAGGCCGTCGAAGAGACCCCTAAGAACGACTGGGCTAAGTGCTTTTCTCAGTGGTTCCATCGGATGCAGCGGTGTATTGATGTGAATGGACACTATTTTGAAAAGATATAATAAAACTAATAACTTGCTAGTTTGCTCAGTTTTTGATTTTCTAAGAACTTTCAGTTTGACCCTCGTATAGTCACTTTTTACGCCGTGCTACTATGTCTATAGTCTTTCTATGGTGCTATAGTATCGTGGGGTCCGTTCGATCGTGGCAATTAGTAGAGTCGGCTCTACAATTTGGCGATTTTAGGATTATAATGTCAAAGTCAACATACCTATAAAGTATATTTGACTTTGGCACAATAATTGCAGATTCGACTATTTGGATTTTGATACGGTTTTTTACGTAAAAGTGAGTTTCCTTGCCTGCGGTGGCTGCGGTGGTTTTTAGCTGTTTGATAAAATCGGTGATTACCTCACCGATTTTATCAAACAGCTAAAAACCGCCATTTTTAAAACATTGATTTTTTAATTGTATTCAACTGGTCTAAGTTGGTTAGGTTATATTAAATTACTAGCACATCACTCTGTAAAGGCACGTTCACACCAACCGATGATGCAGCACGAGTCGAATCACGCGAATCAGCCCGAAACATGTCGCCCTAAACTCGATTTAAGACGTGAGTTATCAGGTACAATATCATGTAATATGTCTCAAGGTAGTTTTATGTTCAAAATTGGTTAGGTTAGTTACGAAACGAAGACACATAGAAAGACGAAAAAAAGTTAATAGAAAAACAATCTATAGCTAATTTATTCGCAGTAAATCAAAGGGCATTTAGTTCTCATCTCTGCTAAAACCAATCGAGGCCACTTGATTGACAAGTGGCTAACTACCTAGATAATCAATGACCCAGACAGAGTTCCGAATGAAAAACGAATCGACTGAAACGGATGGTCTCTGAAGCGCAATGAAAATGCAAACTAGACTTGTTTATTGTTATATTCCTATTTATTTTTACGTGTTCTTATTTAGAATAGAATAGAATAGAATAAGCCTTTATTAACACACTTAGAGCAACATAAACATAAATAATAAACGGAGGATATTTTCTACATTATTAAACATAACTAAGTGCTAACTAAGTGTGATAAATGGATTGGGTTCAGCATATGCTGTGGACGCACACAAAAGTGTGCATGCACACAGCGCTGATTTACAGCCCAACCCTTTACACTTGTTGCCTATCTTTGTGTTTATTACTGTGGGTAGGTTCGAATACAAAAACCGGATGGTAAAAATATATTTTTTTGTTTTATATAAAAAAAGGAAGAAATTTAATTATAAAAAAATAATTGAGCCTTTAAGAAAGGTTTCAAATTAATAAAGCACTAATTATCGAGGCATTACAGCCAGCCATATAGTAAAAAACATGCACGAAACTAAAAATCTTAAATTAAGGAACGACACGACGTCCAACCCTACACCCTAACGAGGACAAGTGGTTTCAAAATTAATTAATTTAACTTAATTGTCCCTGTTTTTTGTTATTGGAACCTCGTTTATAAACAGTAGGTGTACGAGTGTGACATGAAAATTGATAGACTTTAGTCTTATACATGATGTCAACTGATTTATATTTAGCATGTAGAGTTCTCCAACAATCAAACACACTGTATGACGAGACGAACTCAAATTAGATGGGCAAGTTTCTGAACACGGACCCGAAAACTTTCATACGTGATTACACTGCTTCAGTTGCTCGGGTAGTGGCTCAACACAAGGGCAGCGATCCCTAAAATAATGAACCCTAACCTTTTTGGATCTAATCATGTATGACTATCTACTTAAAGGTAAACGTATGGACCTTGCAGGCCAATCAAATCATCAACGAAGAAACCTCAAAACGAAAACGTGACATAAAGCTACATTTTTGGTTACCTTTCTCTACAGTACTAATACTCTTTGTGGTTACCTACGGTTGTTTGAAACCCTTAGGAGTGTGTGAAACTATTTAAATTTCAGTAAATTGGTAGTACTCTTACTGTCTTACTTCCAGCGTAATCACGTAAGAAACCGCAAAATTTTCGAACTTTTTTCAGTTCTTTTCATTTTATTAATTAGAATCTTATTACTCTTATTAGAACGAATATTGAATTCCAGAAGTATTACCGTACGACATTACCAAGACATTACGTTACGTCATATAGTTTTGGAGATATAAGGCTTTAAACGGTTATTTTTCTCAAAATATTGTTTTTCTTCTATTTTTAGCCTCACTAAACTACATAAATATCTCTCTATTCCGAGCCATATCCGACCACTCGATCAGTTTCGTGCTCGTTTCGCTATCTTCGCTTCAACTTACCTTGCCCCCAGTGACTCGTGGCTGAGTGCGTCCATCTTTGTGGGTTCATGGGGCAGGCATGCCCGGCCAACACCAGTATAATAAACTTTTTTTTTTATTCTACTAGATGGCAAACGATCATGTGGGTATTGCAGATGCGTTGCTCACCTAGAGGCCTAAGACGGGATACCTCAAGTGCCAGTAATTTCACCGGCTGTCTCACTCTCCACTCCGAAATACAACAGTGCAAGCACTGCTGCTTCACGGCAGGATTAGTGAGCAAGATAGTGACTAACTAAAAAGTAATAAATTTCTTACCTATTTTCGCCAAACTGGCGAAGAATATCCACAATCCGATGAGAAAAGGCGTCTCCACACGGTGGAACTCGAAGGCTGCGATGACGAGGGTCCTTTTCGTCTTCTCCGTGGCCGGCAGTTCCGTCGTGGTCTCCAGTTGCTGGCGCAGCTGTGTGCCCGGCGGCTCCCCTGGCAAGGGAGCGACCGGGCCCATGGGTCCGAAGCCCAGCCCAGGGTACGTGGAAGTCCCATCGACAGTAATGGACGGACTCTGTTTCGTAGTACTCTGAAAAGAAAAGTTGTTCGTTAGGACTTTTAAATACAAACTCATAAAACACCCCGTTTTAATCTATGGGAGGTAAGTTTTTTTTTTTTTAATTTTTACTGTACCATTTTGTTTACAACTTTCTAGCATTAATAGTCCCTGAACAAAGCCGCGGACGGACAGACAGAGACTATAAGGGTTCCGTTTTTGCAATTTTGGCTACGAAATCCTAAAAAAGGTTTTCATGGTCACCATGACGATGAGCACAGCCAGCAACCATTAAAACGTTTTCCGTTTTTGTGTCTTAGCGAAACGCCGTGAAAAATGAGGCATCGGTCAAAATTTACGAAGTTAATCCCGGTTTATAAATATTCGTCAACTTTAAATAGGTCAGGTAGGCGTCGCTTGGATTTCCCAGACAGTGGAAGAGGCATTAGCTAATTGATGTTGATTTCTAATTTAAGTACACAAATTCTTAGAAAACTCCTTCGGCTGTAGCCTGGGCTTCATTATACTTAATGGGATTAGATTGGATAATAATGTGGTTAATAATAATGTACATGACCTAATTTTCTCCGATAAAATTTTACTAAAAAAAACTCGTACATATTATTTGTGTGTGTTCTTTAGACTGGTATTGGAAAAGTAGGTAGGTAAGTACTTACCTACATATATCTACATATATGTAATTATGGCAGTAAGAGGTTTTTTTTTCATAACAAAAATCACATTAGAATTTACTTCCCCACTAATACCAGTATATGCGTCCGTTAAAAACGAAATTTTCGTCACAAACTTGTTATCTATTCAAAAAAAAGGACAACTGGTGTATTTTCAAAGTTTTTAATGGCACATCTTTGTAAGACTTTTAACAGTGGAAAACTTTGGTTTGCGTTTCTTTTACGAGGCGGTTGTTTACAAGCACATTTTTAGTTTTAAAGATTTTCTTGAAAGTTTTTTAAATTACCTATGAATTTAAAATTTTGCGAAGTAAAGTAAAAGATTAGAAAGGCAATTTTTACGATCAAACTTATGTTCATAGAGGAAAACGTTGGCACAATAAGAGATTATTACGTTTAATTAAGGGGAAATCGCCCCCGTGACCTTCCGTTTTCGCTGCTTTTCTTCACACATCGTTGAGATGTTATTAGAAATCTGAAATTTGAAAAAGCACTAGATTCACCACAAGTTTGCGAACTTATTTGTATATTTATCTGGCTCTTTAGGTAAGAAAACATTGCAGTGTATCGTAACAAATAAGAAAATGATTCGGGGAAAAATATTTTTCCTTCCGTACAATTCCCACTCAGCGTGATTCAGATTAAAAGTTTCGCTTGAGATGATCTTGTGATTACATCCTGCGTGTAGAAACATATGCTACATGCCTCATATTGTGGCTCAAGATAAATAAAACGTTATTAATCCGTTCAAGTGTTCCGTATGCTAGCTCTCACTCGTGTGTAAGTTAGTCCGTCTGCAAGAGAAAATTTACTCAAAAATACTAATCCTAATAAAAAAAAATCCTTTTCTTTTTTTGTTATTTTGGAAAAATATGGTTTTTCCTACTCGGAATCAAGAGCACAATCGATTCCGATAGTTTAAAAAAATGTCCCGAAAAAAAATGGCAGTTTTGAGACGTTTTTTTCATACACTCAGTCCAGACTGAGGAAAACCGACTCATAAAATTTTATATGAAAAACTGGGGACATTTTTTTAAACGATCGGAATCGATTGTAGTCCTCTTGATTCTGAGTATAAAAAACTATATTATTTCCAAAATTTCAAAAAACGGAAAGGGTACACTTTTTTTTTAAAACGCCCAAATCCACAGAAGAAGTTTCAGAAGAAGTTGAAATGACTTTTTCTTAGATTTGGATGAAATTTCTTTTTCCTACAAAGAATCAGAGCACTTTCGATTGTAATAGAAGAAAAAAAGTGTCCCACGTTCTTCATATAATTTTGTGTTCGGTATCCATTACGTACACTACCACCATAGAAACGTGTATGAAAACGGTAACGTAATAGATTAAAAATCTTGGGACACTTTTTTATCACGTATCACGTTAGTTACCACGTCTTCAATCGAGTTTAGCTTGACATGTTTCGGGCTAATTCATAGCTCTTCTTCGTATACTCTAAACTTATTTTGAGTATGAGTTACCTATCCGATATTACTTATTTGTTTAAATACGAGTAAGTCTCACAGAAGTTTCATGTCCATAGACCCTAGTTCATCAAATACCGGGTAAACTCCCGCGAAGGCTGCCACATCTCACAAAGCAAGGTCAAGACAGGCGGAAACTATCGAGGCATGCCAAAGAGCCCGAGATCAATAGACGGCCTCGTGGCGAACGCTATCGAAATAATGAGAGACTTCAAACTTTTTGGTTATGTAATAGATTTATCTTTAGGTGCAAACGAAAGTAAAAAAAAAAAAAGAGTCGAAGTTCCACTTGAGGTCTACTAAGCATTACAGGTAAACTTTATCTAGTACTAGTGTGTTACCCGCGACTCTACCCGCGGATAATTCGGTTTTCACTATCCCGCTGGAACTATGAAATTTTCCGGGATAAAACCTATCCTATGTCCTTTTCCGGGACTTATACTGTCTGTATACCGAATTACATCTAAATCGGTTCAGAGGTTTAGAGGTGATGAAGTATCAAACAAACAGGCTTACAAACTTTCGCATTTATTAGTGAGATAGTGCACTCCATGACTTAAAGATACAGGCTCTGCCTAGTTTGGGGTCTGCCAGATATTCACTTTGTATGATATACCTATTTAAAATAAATTTATCTTTATTATTATTAATGTTAAATTTTTATGTTTTAAGTTTTAAGTATGATTCGCTAACTGTATTTTTGTGGACATCTGTTATTGGCTTTCTTTTTAGTACCTAAGTCCTATTGTAATGTACTGTATTGCTGTTGATGCCCCAAATAAATAAAATAAAATAAAATAAAATAAAATTTAAAGTAACAGCTCTACATCCTTACTTAATATTATAAATGGGAAATTAACTCTGTTTGTCTGTCTGTCTGTATGTCTGTCTGTCAGTTACGCGTTCACGTCGAAACCACTGAACCGATTTTGATGAAATTTGGTACATAGGTAGTTTGAACCCCAAGGATCAACATAGGATACCTTTTATTCCGGTAGAGGGCGCCACCGCGCGATAAACTAGATCCGCGCAGATGAAGTTGCGGGCTTAAGCTAGTAACTAATAAAGAACAGAGGAATAGAAATGTCACGCGTAGTTTTCCATTTCAGTCTGTAACGAAGTTAGTTGCAAAGAACGGGTTGTCAATTGTTACAGATATTGTGCTTCAGAAAGGATTACCTTTCATTGGTAGATTCGGTACCATAATGTATTAAAACTTACAGGTAAAAATACAAAAAAACACGAAAAGTGAAAAAGCGTAGGAGGGCGATTTCAAGAAAAAGTGTACCCTTTACGTTTTTTGAAATTTTGAAAAAAAATATGGTTTTTTCTACTCAGAATCAAGAGCACAATCGATCCCGATCGTAAAAAAAATTCCCCAGTTTTTCATACAAATTTTTATGAGTCAGTTTTGTCACGCCCATAATAAATGTATGAAACAATCGTCGCAAAACTGTCATTTTTTTGGGGACATTTTTTTAAACTAGGTATCGGAATCGATTGTGCTCTTGATTCTGAGTACGAAAAACCATATTTTTTCCAAAATTTAAAAAAAAAAAGAAAGGGTACTTTTTTTTTTAAAACGCCCAGGAATCTTTTCGGAAAAGAACTCTCTTCCACCTGTAAGAATTGTAAGGTTTTTGTGGTAGTTAATTCTGTGCTATACATGTTGTTTTACGTGGACACGGAGGATTATGGATTTCTGTTCTTCATTAAATAAAAAAAATGTACAAATGTATTGAGCGCTTCATCGCCAACAAACTGTTAACAGTTTGGCGTTACCAAAATTTAATGTATAAGGATATGCCGTTTGATTAAATAAATAAAAAAAGGCACAACTTATGTGACTGACAGACGTAACGGGTCTAGCACGTGTGGCTGTGGAACAGAAACATATATTACACTTCATACATAACATTTTCCTTTGTCAAAACACATACATAAACTATAACCCTTAAGATCCGCTGATAAACCGCACTTTATACTCGAAAGTTCCTTTTATCTTTTAAACTTCGTGTACAAAGGATGTTTTAAGATTTTAACACGGTATGTTTAACAGGCTCAGAGCTTAGGCCCGGGATCTCGTTAATTACGATGTGGGTATACTCTACTTAATTGGGTTTGTACTGATAGCTGCCCCGGTTTAAAGCTGGAGGTACGCTTGCGGGAAAACGGAGGAGAGTTTTGTACAGGTGTAATGCATAATCAGTTACTTCTGAGAGAGAGAGATAGACGGAAGAGAGTAATATCATTGAATTAGCAAGGAGAAATGTCTCCCACTGCTGAGCAAAGGCTTTCTTTCCCTCATTTTCTTCATTTTGTCCCGATTTTGAGCAGTAACTGGCCAGTCCCTAAAGTAACGTCTAAGTCAAAATTCAAATTCAAATTCACATCATTTATTCAGTAAATAGGCCACAATGGGCACTTTTACACGTCGTTTTTTTTTAAACTACCAGCGCTTTCGGAAAGACCATCATTGCCAAAAAGAATGCGCCGCAAGAAACCTGGCAGAAAGGCATTTTTTCAAAATAAAATAATTACAAATAAAATACTTAAAAACTACAGTAAACGATTAAACAAAAAATTACAAAAAATAATAATAATAATAATACATCCCACCAGGCCCTTTCTTCTAATAACTTCGCATGTTGCCGTCCCGTGACGCTTACGTCATTTAATACGCGGGTGAAAGGGACGTCGGACGGTGTGATACAAGCTTCGATTTTCGAGTTTCGTAGTGCCCCCTAGGCCTACCTACCATATCGCCGCCATTAATTTTAAATATTCAAACTACGGTCAGTAAATTTAGGCAGATGTAGCGCCGCCTTAACTTGCTTTCGCAACGGCTTAGTTCCGTTATAATAACTATTTAGGGTGCTAATTAATTAATTTGGAGTTTAGTGTTTACTTCAGTTATTTCGTGGCTTAATCGCAATAGATAACTAATAGAAATAGATAGTAGGTATATCATTTTTTTTAACTTAACTTGTATGTTACAGCAAATTCTTACACGTGAAAATTAACCTTTTTCCATTGATTTATTTGAAAAATGTGCCCAAAGTCAAGTAGTATTTAAATACAGTCAACAAAACATGAACAAAATTAAAATACGTATAGCAAGTAATATGATAAAATTAGCGTGGAGAAGGTAGTTGAAACGCTCAAGGGCCGGCAAAGCACCTGTGAAACTCCTTGTGTTGCGAGTCTCCATGGGTGGCAGTGATTGCTTCCCTTCAGGCTTATGCATCAGGTTAATCTACACGTTCTATACATCTTTGACCAGACTCACGTTGTATAAAAAAACCGGCCAAGTTCGAGGCGGACTCGCCCACGAGGGGTTCCGTTCGTATCTGCATATACAACATTAGACATTAACAAAAAAATGGCGAAAAATCAAGCTTATTGTATGGGAGCCCCCCTCAAGTATGAATGTTACTTAATTTAATTATTTATTGTTAAAGTGATTACAACTAAATATTCTGTGAGTATTTCAAGCGCCTACCGTATTAATATCAAGCATAAAAACTCATGGTAGTGGTACACGACTCTATGTCTCTCACTGTTCACGCATCTGCTACGCGGTGCTACGAGATGACACCGACCGCTACGTCGGTGCCTCTACGGAGTATGAATTACGACCGAAATAATCGTAGCACATTAGGCATTCGTAGCGTTACTTATTCAGCAGACCTTGAATAAGAATGTAAAATGGGGACTTAAAAATTTCGAGGCATAAACTTGTTGAGAATAATTTACGGTTTTTGTTACATAAGTATACGGCTAGTTTCCGCAATTTTCTTTTTAACTTTGATTGCTTCATTGCATTCACCATCCCTTTCTGTCAAGCGGTAAAAGATGGTGGTAGAAATATATGGTGAATAATCCTCTAATTGGCGTTAAGTACGGTTGAGTTGATTATATAGCTTTGTTTCTACAAACTTATGTTTATCTTGCAAATTAAGATGTCTTAAAATTTTGCTAGTCAAATTTCTCTTCAGTTTTTTTAATTGACTTTTTGTTTGTTGGTTTATACTCTTTATTGAATAAAAAAGAAATACAAAAATATTACACAAAAAGAACAAGTACAAGTAGTAGTATGGATATGTAGATAAAATTTCAAGTACGCTATCAAAAGACATGAAAAAAAGTGTGTGAAAAGACCTATCTAACGATATCCCATAGGGTTAGTCGAGAAAAAAACACTCCCACTTTACGTCGATGAGAGGTAACCCAAAAAAAAAATTATTTTTTTATAATTTTACCACTTTGTCGGCGTGACTGATATGCATATTCATGCCAAATTACAGCTTTCTAGTACTAACGGTCTCTGAACTTAGCTGCAGACAGACAGATAGACAGACAAACGGACAGACGTGGTGAACCTATAAGGGCTTCTCGGTGACTGTAGAACCATAAAAAGGCGGAAAACTATAACTTAATACAACATGTCAAGCTAAACTCGATTTAAGACGTGAGTTATCCGGGCCAATATATTTAATATCCTAATACATCTTTAAATTACCCTTCTATAAACATACGACAGAAAACCCATGCATTATTCAACCTGAGTCAGGCGACTACACGGCAATTTCGTCTCAAGATACAGGTATTTCCTGTTTACTACATGCAATTAAATATAAACGTAGCTGCGTAGTAGGAATAAATACGGGACCACTCTGGCATTCATTAAATGAATAGCAAAATATGTAAGCATGTGTACGTACTTACATTTTTTTTATGATTTTAATTCAAGTTTTGTTCCGCGTACCTTAATTTTAGAGAAGCTCTATATTTCGGCACAGTTGCATGCGCTATGATCACGAGGCTACCCAAAATTCTAATTTAAATCATAAAATTAGTAATGACCGCAATAGTCTACTATAAAACATTGTGTAACTTACATGTTTTTGAGCTGAACCATTACTATGAGTTTACAGCGACCTTACTCGATAGCGAGGGCGTAAATTATTTGTATGGAGAAATGTACAGCACCTCTGCCGTGCCGTGTCAAAGTGTGACGGATCGACGAATGATCGACGTGATTTTTGGCATAGAGATAGTTTATGGGCCAGAAAGCAACATAGACTTCTTTTTATCCTGGTAAAATGCACAGTTCCCGGAGGGAGAAGCGCGCGACAACCGAATTCCACACGGGCGACCTATAACTGTGTTTAATTTCTATCAAAGCGTACGAACGCTAATCGGTGTATAACGGCAATTTCATCCTTCAGAAGTCCCACGTGCTTTGATAAGATAACAATTGTTTAACTACTAATCTTACTTGTGGTTTATAATTCCCTGCATGCCAAATCGCTGGTTTATTACTTTTCAATCCTATTTACTTAGGTCATTAACCGTTTTAAAAGCCGACCATAGTACCTATGCGGAACCAGTACGGATTGGGAACTTCACAAAGGTTTTTTCTTCACCGTACAGCTCATGGTAAATTTCAAACATAATTTCACACATGAATCCCTTAAAAACTCAAAGGTGCGAGCCCGGGCTGGAAGTCAAGACCTACTGATTGAGAGGTCAACCTCTAGGTTACCATTGGTAGACGCTTCCTCTAAATACAATGTGGGAAAACTTGTGTTGTGCTTGTGCATGAATACTTGTTAAGCTTCCGTTAGTGAATCATGTCGTCACTACTTTGAAAAAATCTCGTATCTCAAATCAATACGTCAACAAAATCGACTCTTAAAATAATGTTCATAAAGTTCACTCCGTAAAATTATCGATTTTAGGATACGGGCTTTTTTCAAAGTAGTGACGGTTTGTTACTTACTTAATCTTTTTTTCTGGTATAGTACACAGTGTGTTAATGGCAGCCAGGCTTTTTTAAGGGAGGTTAAAGTAACGTATTACTGTAACTTATCAATGACATTTATTTATTTAATAAACTAAAATTCAGACTTTGATAACTTTCTAACAACATTAAGTATAATTGCAAGCAATAATCAACCCTTAACCTCATATTGATTGGTGGAATCATCGATATTGCAGGTATCGATGGAGAAATATATTATTTATAAAAAAATGCTGGCGATCAACTTTTTATGAAGTTACACTCTGTACACTCTTCAAAGGTGCCTAAAAGATATTTTTTAAATCTTGACAGTTTTGAACATTTCAATACAAGAAACATATAATTTAATTACTGAGTCAAAACATCAAGTTTGTCTAAGTATAATGAGTCTTCAAAGATTTTTTGATGTGTGTCAATGTTTTATTAGCGCATAGGTACACTGAAGTACTAAGCCTCATTAAAAAAAAAACAGTGGAACATAGAACCTCCTCCTTTTTGGTAGTCGGTCAAAGATACAGAATGTTTGCAGTATAATCTTACAACTTCCTGCAGCTTCTGAGTAAGCTTGTCGCTACAATGTCATTTAATGTCCCAAATGAAGTAATCTACTGCTTAAGTACCAGTACAAAAGTCAAGTACAGCTTCACGCCGAGATAATATTTACTTGATAAAGCGAAAAAGAAAACAAAATCAAAGAAGTGTCAAGACATTTAAGTCTTTGCTGAAAAAACTAGTCTGAATTTGGCCGATTGTACCTTTTGAAAATGTACAAAAGGTGCAATCGACAAAATTGCATTGTTATCTAATCTAATTTATATGTGTAAAGCAATGTTCAAGTCGATCTGGCCACTAGAATCTGAGGCCGTATTGCCTAATGTTTCTGACACTCGCGATCGCAATCAGATGACATATTTCGCATACAAAAACTGTCATTTCATTGCGATCGCGACTGTCAGAAACGTTAGGCAATAAGGCCACTGGTCAAATTCTGTTCACAAATTTTCAAATACTAAACGGACCCTTGACTAGACCCCTATTTTCTAACACACTTTATATCACAATCGCTTTCACCACTTTTTTCTATCACACGGTAATACGAGAGTAGAAAGAGTTCGGCCATTTGTCGAACGTCAGTGCATTAAACAATATGGCCCCTGTCGTCGACACGACAGCTTCGGGTTCTCGTTTATCAAAAATAAAATACGCAGCAGGTCACTGGTGAATGGACTGTATTTCTTCGTCGTATACAAAATCGCTAGCAGATCGGAATCCGGTATCGCAAAGCCTTGGTCGTCGAGTAAGCAGAATCGTAGTCCAAATCGAAAGCCAGGGGTCGCAGGTAGAGAGGGGTACGGGGTCCGGGGGAATCGCTAGGCTTCGCTTGGATTTAATTCGGAAGGCTTTGTTCGCTGAATGAAGTCGACGGAACTGAACGGTGTAGAGAGGGAAGCCGTCGTATTTATACCCGAGCGGCGGGCCGACGGCTTCCCTCTGATTGGCGATAATTCAGGCGGTCTCATTGGTCGCTGTATTTCAGAAACCGCACTGAATTATCGCCATTTTCGCTTCCGATTTCGGGTTTCGATCGGCTTTACTTATAACTACTTAACGTATTATATACAAACTTAACCTAATTCGCTGGGGATTGGGGTGCCCTAGCCCACTCAAGTCGCAATTTTATTATGTATTCGTCGGTGTGGGCTAGGGTCGCGGATAAATAATCGAAAAATCGCTTTATTGAAAATCTTAACCTAACTAAATCTAATTACAGCTAACTTAAAACTAATTACTCTATATATTATTAATATTTACATGTCATTTATCCTATATACACTATATATTATATAAAAACTTAAAAACTATTGCGCAGCTCCGCGTGGCTGTCCGGAACATTCTCCCCCCGCCGCATCCGCAGGGGAGGCTCCATCTTCCGTCGGGAGGACAGCCAGTCGCGTCGTCGGCCGCCGGAACACGCCGCCCTTCGTGCGCACGTCCGCGCTCCGGACGCCGCCATCTGGTCCGGGGAAGACAGCTTCGACGACCCCGCGCGGCCACACGTTCCGGGGCAGGCTGGCGTCGACGACCACCACAAGGTCGCCGACTCGAAGTGGTCGCTCGCCCCCGCTTGGAGAGCGGCGGGGGGCTAGCGTCGGGAGGTACTCCCGGACCCAGCGGGCCCAGAAGTGGTCCGCCAAGGCCTGGCTAGCGCGCCAGGTCCGGCGGTCGGCGTCGTCGCAGGGGCCGGTGATGGGGGCGTCTGCCGAACCACCAAGGAGGAAGTGGTTCGGCGTAAGCGCCTCTTCGTCGCGGGGATCCACCGAGACGTGCGTCAGAGGCCGCGCGTTTACAGTCTGCTCGGCCTCCGCCAGCAGCGTCGTCAGCACCTCTTCTTTGGGGGCCCGGGATGAGAGTGTAGCGGCCAGTGCGACTTTTATTGAACGCACCAGCCTCTCCCAGGCCCCTCCCTGGTTCGGAGCTCCCGGAGGGATGAAGCGCCACTCCGTCCGGTGGCGCAGCGCATAGTCGCGCAGCGCTGGCAGCCACTCGGTGTAGGCGGCGCGCAGCTCGGTGTCGGCCCCGCGGAAGCACGTCGCGTTATCGCTGTAGATGAGGCGGGGCCATCCGCGCCGCGCCGCCAGGCGCCTAAGCGCCATGATTGCAGAGTCGGTGGACAGGCTGGCCACTGTCTCGAGGTGCACAGCGCGCGTCGTCAAGCACGTGAACAGCGCCACCCAGCGCTTCTCGTGCCGCCGCCCGATGGTGACGGTGAGCGGGCCGAAATAATCGACCCCGCAATTGGTGAAGGGCCGGTGGTGTGGCTCGATCCGAGCCCGCGGCAGGTCGCCCATCGCTGGAGGCCGGGGCGTCGCGCGTCGCACGGCGCACGTGCGGCAGGCGCGCGCCACCTTCTTCACGGTGGGGCGCAGATGGAGCACCCACAGCCGCTGCCGCAGGTCGTTCACCACCCGCTCGTTTGATGAGTGGGCGGCGTCGCGGTGCGCCTTCTCGATCAGAAGGCGCACGAAGGCGTGTCGTCCGTCAAGGATGACGGGCCTTTTGGTTAGGCCCGGCACTGGCGCGGCGTCGATCCGCCCGCGCATTCGCAGTAAGCCGTCCTCCAGGACGGGATCGAGGGCGTAGAGGCGGCTCTTCTTCGGTAGCCTCCCCCCGCTTTGGAGGAGGCGGATCTCTTCCGCGAAATTCTCACTTTGGCACCTCTGATGCCAGAGGTGCTCCGCTCGTCGCACTAAGTCTATAGTAAGCTCATTATTTGTATCGCGAGCGCGGCACTTCGCGATAAATAAAAGCACTCGCGCGGTCGTTCTTATGAGCTTTTCGTAGTTTGAGAACCGCACGATATTCGGCAAATGCCCACTCGCGGTCGCTATGTCCGTCTCACTCGCACTATAGGTTGCTTCTTGTTCACGCACTCTCGGAGGCTCCTGCGGCCACTGTTCCTCGGGCAGCCGCAGGAAATCGGGCCCGGTAAACCACCGGTCGGTGGCGGCGATCTCGCGGGCACTATCCGCCCGCGTAGCGTCGTCGGCCGGGTTCTCGCGGGTCGGTACCCAGCGCCACTGCTCGGGCTGGGTAAGCTCGGCTATTTCGCCGAGTCGGTGCGCTACGAACGGCGTGTAGCGCTTGGCGTCGTCCCTTATCCACGATAAAACCGTTCGTGAATCGCTCCACAGGACGACGCGCTCGATATGCAGCCGTTGTTCAGCGACGATCGTAGCTGCCAGGCGGGCCCCAATGAGGGCAGCCTGCAGCTCCATCCGCGGGATGCTCTGCTGCCGCAGGGGGGCGACCTTGGCTCTTCCAGCCACCAAAGTCGTAGCAATCGCCCCCGCGGCGTCGGTTATCCGTAGATAGGCCGCTACGGCGTAGGCGCTCTCGCTCGCGTCTACGAACGCGTGAAGTTCGTAGCGGCCAATCGCGTAGCTCCGGCTCAGGCGTAGCGCTGCTACGGCCGGCAGGCCGTGCGCCCACCGAATGAATGCGCCGCCGTCCTCGGTGTCCAGCGGCTCGTCCCACGGCGCTTGCGCCATGTCGCCTGCAGTATCACCTTCGCGGTGATGGTGTAGGGGGCGAGAAGCCCGAGCGGGTCATAAATTGACATGACCGCGCTCAGGGCCTCCCGCTTCGTCGGCGTGCGCGCCCCGTCGCGCACCTCCTTGGGCACTCGGTTCATGCTCGTGTTAAAACCGAGTGCGTCGCTGGTTGGGTCCCATATGAGACCCAAAATTTTAGGCCCCTCGCACGGGCCTAGTGTTGCGGGCGCTGTTGCCCGCAGCTCGGGCTGGATCTTCTCTGCAAGTTTCGTAGCGTTGGTGTTCCACCCGCGTAGCGTGAATCCCGCCCGCGAGTGGACTTCGATGACCGCTGTTGCTACGCGCACGGCCTCGCTCTCCGTGGCGTAGCTGTCTACGTAGTCGTCCATATAGTGACTACGTGTGATGGCGTACACTGCGTCCGGGAATTCGCCCGCGTGCCGCTCCGCATTGTAGTTCCGCACGCTGTGGGCCAGGAACGGCGAACTAGAGGCCCCGAATATCATGCTCTTCATTTTATATAACCGCGGACTTTCTTCGCCCGGCTCTCTCCATAAAAATAGCTGTGCCGGGCGGTCCTCCGGACGGATCTTTATCCGGAGGAACATCTCCTGGATGTCCGCGGTCACTGCGTATCGGCCCTCCCGGAACCTCAGTAGTATGCCCGGGAGGGATTGGAGTAGATCGGGGCCCTCTAATAAAAAATCGTTGAGGCAGCGGCCCTGGCTCCGGCTCGCCGCGTCGAACACTAGACGCAGCTTGCCGGGTTTGTTGACGTTTCTTACGCCGAAGTGCGGCAAGACCCAGGCGCGCGGGTCATAAACCTCTTCGCCGCTCGCAGGCTCGGCGTAGTCCTTCTTCAACAAGTTTTCGATTTGCGCAGTATAATCGCGCGCAAATACCGCGTCGCGCCGCATCTTCCGCTCTACGCCCCGCAGCCTCTGTAGCGCGGTGGCGTAGCTCGCCGGTGTTGCGTCTTCATCGTTTTTCCACGGCAACCCGACCTCGTAATGGTCGCCGTGGAATTTCACGGTGTCCGTGAATATTTTCTTCGCGCGCTCGTCCGCCGGGCGTGTCTTTGTTTTGTGTGACACGCCGAGCGCGTCGATGTCGAAGTGCTCCCTCACGAGCCGCTCGGTCGTATCGTTGGTGGCCTTGTAAACGTACAGAACGTCTTCTTCACCACCACTCGCGGTTATGGCCCGGGGCACTGAGCCGTAGATCACCCAGCCCAGTGCCGTTCGGACCGCCGCCGGCTGGCGGCGCTTCCCCGTCCGCGCCTCGTGGACAAGCAGCAGGTGCCAGTTGTCCGCGCCTATAAGCAGGCGCGGAGTTGCTTCGTCGTAGCACGCCTCCTCGAGACCCGCTAAGTGAGGGAAGCGGGTCACCTCTTCACTAAGTCGCTGCTGATGGATGAGGAGGCGCTCCACTGTGCGCGCGGTGATGTTGTGGGCGTCGCCGCGCCCTTGGACCGTGATGGCGACACGGCGGCTATTGGGCAGCTCCGTGGTGGCGCTTATGCCCCGCATTGTCATTGGTGCTGCGGGGCCGGTAGCGCCGATGGTGCGCGCTAACTCGCTGTCAATTAGCGTCACTGTCGACCCGTCGTCCAGCAGCGCGTATGTGTCGACCGCACCGCTGGGACCGCTAACTCGCACTCTGCACATCTTCAGCAGAACTTTGGACCCGCTGTTGTCCTCGCGCACTGTCGACACCAATTGTTCGTCGGAGTTCGGCGCCCGCCCGTCAGTGGAAGGCGGCGCCGATTTCACTGGTGGTGGTGAAGGCGCCCGCCCCCGGGGCGGCGCGCGCTCGCGGTTGTCGTCGGTTTGGCGCGGCACTTTTGCCGCGCTCGCGTGTAGTAGTGGATGGTGTACATGGCGGCACCCGTCGACCTCGCAAGTCCGGGCGCGGCAAGTCTCGCGGCGGTGTTGTCGGTCGAGGCACCGGAAGCAGACCCGATTGTCGCGGGCCCACCGCCAGCGCTCATTCACCGCCATCTGGGCGACCCGCTTGCAGCGCGGGGTGGGGTGGCCGCCCCCGCAGGCGAGGCAGTTGCGCGCGTCCTGCGCCTCGGTGGCGTAGATCGGCCGCGGCGTGTTCCATGCCGCGGGCTTCGTCGGCTTGGTAGGTGCCGGTCGGGCCGCCTCTCGTCGGGGCGGCTGCGGCGCCGCGGCGGCGGCGGCGGCGGACGTCGTACCCGCCGAAGTGTAGGCGTACCGGAGGGCACGGTCCGCCTCGCGCATAAGGAAGCGCGATAGCACCACTATTTGCGGCTCTGCTGTCGTTTGTTCGGCCGCGTAGTCGCCGAATCGTGCCCGGAGATGCGGGCTCAGCTTTTCCATCACGTCCCGGGCGAGCAGGGGGCTGGCGAGGTAGCCCTGCTGCTCAATGGACCCCAGCACCGTCACGATGTTCTGCAGCTTCACCGCGAATGTGTTGATCTCGGTGGCACTGGATCCCAGGCGCGGCAGCTTCTTGAGGTCGTCCAAGGCCTTTGATGCCAGGACCTCGGGACGCCCGTAGCACTGCCGCAAGGTCTGCATCACCGCCTCGGGGTCGGCGGCGGTGTGCAGCAGCGACTCCACTGCTTCGCGTGCGGGGCCGCGCAAGCATGAGCGCAGCCGCGCCATGTTTTCGTTGGGCGTAAAATTGTACGCCTTCGTCGATTCCAGGTACGCTGCCTGGAACGGTAGCCACTCCCCCGCTGCTCCGGAGAAAGTAGGCAGCTCGTAGACTTGTCGTGGTGGTGGGCGCACCCGCACCATTTTTTCGAGTGCTTCGGCGAGTTTTTCGATGCCCCGCTGCCCGCTCGCGCTGCGCTCGCGAGCGGGTGTCGCTGGCGGCGAACGATGCCGCTTCGGTTCGGGTGGCGGCGAACGGCGCCGCTTGTGTTCGGCTGGTGGCGGCGATGGGCGCCGCTTCGGCTCCGGCTTGGGCGCCTGTTGCGGCGTCGGTTGCTCCGCCATGGAGCGCCGGAACCAATCATCCACCTTTGCGTTGGGCGCGATGATGCTTCCGGCTTGTGATGCCTCGGCCTCGATGACCGATATCTTGGCTCGTAACTTGGCCCGTACCCGCTGCTTCTGTAGCTCGAGCTCCTGCTGTTTGATTTGCAGGAGCTCTTCTTCAGCCTCTTCTTCCGCAAGCCTAATGCGGATCGCCGTCGTATTTGATACGTGCGAGAGTACCGGCGACCTCGCATAGGCCTGCATCGCTGCCTGCGGTTCTTGAAAGAAAGCGACGGATCGCCGCGGTCGCTCTTCGTTGGCAGCCCAGTCCGTTGCTGCCAACTCTTCTCCCCCCATTTGGGAGTAGGGGGCGTATGCAGGAGCCTCTTGATGAACCGCCGCTGCCCCCCCACTGCTTCGCTGTTGCACCTGACTGGGGCCGGGTTGCACGCCCAGCTCCCCCCGCCGAGCAGCTAATTGCGCCTCACCGGGGCCGGGCTGCACGCCCAGCTCCCCCCGCCGATCGTCGAGTTGCGCCTCACCGGCTCGGATGAGCGGCCGGAAGTACTCGGCGTGAGATGGGGGCGTGGCCTGCTGCCCCACCTCCCTTTCCCCCTCGCGGGTCATCGGGGGGAAGTAAATGTCGTCGCGGCGCCTTGCTCCGGTGACGGTGTCGCGCGGCGTGTCGCGCGCCGCCACTAGTGTTTCGCCGCGGGGAAACATCGCCGGCGAGATGACGTCGCGGTGGACGATGCGCTCCAGCTGGCGCTGCCATGCGTCCTCGGGTGTCGTCGTCGTGGTAGTCGTCGGTGCGGTGGTTGTCGCGGGGGCCCGTTCGGCGGCGGCTTGCTCGTCGGGGTTCGGCGAAAGACGACGCTCCTCGCGGTCGCCCTGTGATCGGGTCACCACCATATCGCGGGTCTTGATTAATCGGGTCGCTGGATACAGTCGCTTGAGATCCGGTTCGAAGGACCAAACACTGTCGTCGACACGACAGCTTCGGGTTCTCGTTTATCAAAAATAAAATACGCAGCAGGTCACTGGTGAATGGACTGTATTTCTTCGTCGTATACAAAATCGCTAGCAGATCGGAATCCGGTATCGCAAAGCCTTGGTTGTCGAGTAAGCAGAATCGTAGTCCAAATCGAAAGCCAGGGGTCGCAGGTAGAGAGGGGTACGGGGTCCGGGGGAATCGCTAGGCTTCGCTTGGATTTAATTCGGAAGGCTTTGTTCGCTGAATGAAGTCGACGGAACTGAACGGTGTAGAGAGGGAAGCCGTCGTATTTATACCCGAGCGGCGGGCCGACGGCTTCCCTCTGATTGGCGATAATTCAGGCGGTCTCATTGGTCGCTGTATTTCAGAAACCGCACTGAATTATCGCCATTTTCGCTTCCGATTTCGGGTTTCGATCGGCTTTACTTATAACTACTTAACGTATTATATACAAACTTAACCTAATTCGCTGGGGATTGGGGTGCCCTAGCCCACTCAAGTCGCAATTTTATTATGTATTCGTCGGTGTGGGCTAGGGTCGCGGATAAATAATCGAAAAATCGCTTTATTGAAAATCTTAACCTAACTAAATCTAATTACAGCTAACTTAAAACTAATTACTCTATATATTATTAATATTTACATGTCATTTATCCTATATACACTATATATTATATAAAAACTTAAAAACTATTGCGCAGCTCCGCGTGGCTGTCCGGAACAGCCCCTGATTTAACTATTTAATTTTACATTAGAAACAAACAATGTAAGTGAAATAAAACATGAAAAAAGCTAAGCGTGAAATAGCATACTGTTTTTCTGCGTCATAAAAGTATCATATTGCACTATTAATCTTGAGTCCAACAAGAAAAGCTCATTTATCCAACACAATTTAAAAAGTAACTCAAAGAATACGTGCTATGTCAAAGGAATAACGTCCACAATATCCGTTTTAGAAGTGAATAGATTCAAGACCATGCAATTCCATTCAATAGTCTATTATAGTAGAATTCCTGTAGTTGACAGGATCCTGCTTGCGTCACTAGAATATTTCGGTGTATGTAAAGTACAACCTCTACAGTTTCAGGGGAATACCAATTCAATAAAAGTAAATTATTGTAGTGGCCTGGAAGTAGGCGATTGCTGGCTGAGTACGAGAATTACTCAGCCAATAGACACAATAAAGAAATGGACAGATGTGCGCAAAATAATCATCTTAGTTCATTAAATGAACTGGGGTCCTAGTGAAAAAGGGGTTAAGTCTGCAGAAATAACACAGCTATTTTCTATTTTATGTGTATAAGGGTTTAAGTCGAAATCAGCTGTTCAACTTCTGCAGAATTAACCCCTTTTTCACTAGGTCCCCAGTAATATGGACCTCCGGAAAGTAACGCCTGATTCAGTAATGAAGAGTATACTTACTTCAATAGGACTGCAGTGGCTGACAGCGAGGAGTGCCACAGCTGCCACAGCAAGCGCCCGCCTGCACGCCCGCCGGCTCAGGTTCACCCCGTGCTTTAGTGACGTCATCTCATTCACGCACTGTCCACCTTAACATGTCTTCACCGACACTGTCCCTCTAACACTAAAATATACACGAGGTTTTCACAATTTGCCCATTCGCGATGCTGATAGCGATTGTTTACGTGCGCGCGCTAGTGTTTGAATTCGAGTGTGGCATTGTGAAATTGATTTGTAAAAGTGAAATTTAAATGGTTGGATAATTTGTTTTGACTACTTTTTCATTCATTTGTTAATTTTATTTCATTTTCCGCAATCATTAAAGATTGGCAAGTTAAAATAAAATATGGTATTTATTAAGTTTTCGACTCAAACTGGCAAACTTTTGATAATGACGGATGAAAGCAAAAAGGGGAAGCCTTTGACCATATTCTTTGACCAGCAGTGGGACGTAATAGATCAAATAAAAAAACTTTTGTTGTGTGACTATAGGAAATTCTTATAAACTCAATCTTGGATTTGATTATATTTAAAGAAAATTAAAGATGATATATCATCGCTGGAAAGGCATTTCCAAATGAAGTGGTAATTTTCATATTCTACCCACTAAACTTTTTGTTCGTTGAAGCATAGTAGTTGAAGGTGTTTTTGTTGATACTTGACCTTTAATATTAGAAGTCACCCAATAACAATACGTTCAATCGGAATCCTAGCCACAAAGCATGACCTACGAAATCAGAAACATAATTACACGTATTAATAATAAATCCTATACCTCACAAAGCGTCAAAACTGCGGACAAAAGAACAACCTAGCTGACTCCACGACGGGCCAAGGCCGTGACATTAATGAAAATGATGCGTAAGAGCTCTTAGTCTCTCCACGTTAGGTTGACAAATGGGTTCTTTAAGATTCAAGCAGTAATGCGGAGGCGACGGCTCGGCGCCGCCCTTGGCCGCAAGGACTGGGGGCGTGTTCTTAATGCCTCTGTATTACTTTGATGAGGACGTTTGCATCTGACCACGCAAGTACTATCCATGGTTGGACAACATGACTAAATGCTTGTTATTTAAACAAAAATATCTGAACACGCTTCAACGCTGTTGTATTATTAAGTATAACAATAGAGTTGTGTTCAGATATTTTTGGTAAAATTTTTGCTCACAAGTTTATGAACTCGACTGTACTAGTACCCATACTTAACACAAGCTTTTCGCATACTTAAACGAAAGTGTTACCCTACACATCAGTCGACTCGTGACCACAGCCGCTACAATGTGGTCGAAGCTTCGAGGTTATATTAACAATAAATAGTCTTCGTGATTAATGGCTACTTGCTGGAAACACATAAATCTCAAGTTAGCATTAAGCTCAGTTTAGTAGTGTCAAAATGTATGGAACTGTCAAGCTTAAGCCAGGTTTAACTGCTACATCTAGATTTATTTTTTCCTGCAAGACGGCCTTATAAGTCTCAAAATATATAAATATATTATGAGTTAAGAATCATTTGATTTAGCCATTAAATTGGAATTTCGGTTTAGTTTTGATTTGTGCAGAAAATCTTTTAAATTTTTAGGCCTAAGCACCTAGTCTTGCCATGAACTATATTTTTTAAATAAACCCTTTTTTATTTATTGAATCAATTAAGTGCTAGTAAAAAATATATCAAACGCTCGTTCTTGTGGACAGCCAGGCACTGCTCAGTGAATTCTGAAGCGGGAAAATTATGAACGCCGTTGAGTACGTACAACCAGCACAGCTGCGGCCGGAAAATGAGATTTTAAATTGTTCTACCTTTTTTAGGGTTCCATACATCCGAGTAACTAAAGTAACGCAACCCTTATGATCATTCGGGTGTCTGTCTGCTACAGAACCGATTAAACTGGAATTTATAGAATAAATAAATAAATATCACGGGACAATTCACACCAATTGACCTAGCCCCAAAGTAAGCTTAGCAAAGCTTGTGTTATGGGTACTAAGCAACGGATAAACATACTTATATAGATAAATAAATACTTAAATACATATTAAACATCCAAGACCCGAGAACAAACATTCGTATTCATCATACAAATATTTGTATTTATTTAGAATAGAATCGAATCACATATTATTATATTCAACACATAATAACAAAAAAAGAAAAAGACATTTTGGCACACTTGGTACAGTCAGCTGCAGAGAAAGGGTACCCCCTGTAATGGCGGTATGTATGGATACCGCCGTTACAGGGGGGGTACCTTTTCTCTGCAGCTGACTGTACCTACCAATGATATTATATGTTACTGATTTGGTGCCACTTAAATGACATTAAGTGGCATTAAGTTAAAACCGTTTGTAACGACATCGAAGGGACGCAATATTAGGTCATTAAGCACGGTTGGTCGCTTTAACTAGTGTTATCTTGGTATGTAAGATCGTATTGAGACTTTTTCTTGGTCGTTACATATGTCGTTCGAACCGGTGTTGCTGTAAACGGTTTAGATTGTAATAGGTATCATTTTAGCTTACGTATAGCGCCAATGAGTACCACAATCGCTAGCTCGAACGCTATAATATACGACACGGCGTGTTTCATTATCACATTTTATATCTTTTTGAGCCCACTAAGAATCATAATAGCTGTTTGCCGGTGATACGCGAGGAATGATGCGCTAAAGTGATACGTAACCCCACACTAAGGGGCTGTTTCACCATCTATGATGGTTGAATTTGATGCCGTCTTCGTCTATTCGAACAAAGCAAATAGAGACGGCTTGTGGCTTGACGGCTGGTGAAACAGCCGCTTACAGTTATTCAGAGTTACCCTGATTCAGAACTCTCAAGCTATCAAAATGGTAATTTTATAGACGTTTGTTTATCTCGACTATTACGAAGTAGGTAATGGGTTCGCTGAACTTCTAACTCAGCACGTCCCGTCTCGCCGTCGCTGTACGCTGGGAATTTGCACTCATTTGCATACCGTTACAGAAATATGCGCTTAGAGCTAGCTAACTTCGTTTATCAAACGACTCAACTCCAACCAACCCCGTGACTATAAATGCAGAAGTTTCTCGAAAGCTACAGGGCTACTACGAAACTCGAAGTTCGTGTCGTGCGTCCCTCTGACACTTACACTATTTAATACGAGAGCGAGAGGGACGGTACGATACGAACTTCGAGTTTCGAGTTTCGTAGTAGCCCTGCAGTTTTCCCTTGACCGATTTGCCGCGCCTACAAGTCTACCACCAAGATTGTAACGCACGATCGACTCAATTTATCGTCTCACGAAAGTGACGGGAGCTTTTTCTTTGAAACAACCGTCGATACACCCTGTTTGTGCTCATTCACTTACTTGGATACACAGACTATATACAAACTAATATCTTCATGTATAAGTTCTTCAGCTAGCTAGCTTTTGTATGATAAATTGATGGTAATGCTTTGTGTCATTAGTTATTTAGGTTATAAAAGCACGTACTCGTAGAACCATACGAACAGAAAAAGTACTGAAGCTAATTAAGACTTACTTGTCTTATTATGTAAATATAATGTTAACAAACACAATTCGGTAACAAAATCCGTTTATGTGTCGCCGTAGCACAGAAAAACTCGTTTTAATTAGACTGCCTTGTAAAAGGAACTCACAAGAAATCAAAAACATTTGAACTCCTTATTAGGAAGATTCCTAATTAGGAAGATTGTTTGTCAGCTATTCATACAAACGGCGATAATAATTTTCATCCTTTAAGTAAACGAAGACGATTTCTACAAAAAAATTAAGTCTATTAAATAGTTATTTTAAGACAAGTAGGTACAAGTTTGAATAAATTATAGTAGGTTGTTACGTACTAAATCGATTCTATCGATTTAACTCCTATAGCAACACCAGTTTAAATTGTTAATATTTAATACTTTTACCCATTTATCACTTCTTCCAAAATAGCCTGACGAGAGAGCGCATTAATTCAAATCTAGATAGAACATATTGGTATACCTACGCATATAATACATTCCCTCCTGACGTAACTTAACACAACCTCATTTGAAGATTCCTATTATTACACTAGCTTTTGTCCGCGGCTTCGCCCGCGTGATATTCGGTTATCGCGCGCTGTTCCCTCGTGAACTGTGCATTTCTGCGGGATAAAAAGTAGCCTATGTCACTCTCGGGGCCATAGACTACCTCTATACCAAAAATCTCGTCGATACGTCGCTCCGTTACGGCGTGAAAGATGGACAAACACACCAACACACAAACATACAAACACACACACTTTCGCATTTATAATATTAGTATGGATTTGCTCTCCGTTGGTATGTAACAGTGTTTAATTTAGAGTTTCTTTACCGCAATTCAATAAAAAAATGAACATAAAGTGTCAATTTACCGCTCTATTTAAACACCATGTAAAACAATAGAAATAAAATAGTGCTACGATGCGAGTAAGACGGCAGCCTCTACGTAAACGCTTAATAATTATAATAAACTTAAGCTACACTACAGAATAAGTACTTAACAGTAGCTAATATTAGCTACGAAAACACTAAGCTAACATTTAGTAGACTATCTAGTCTAGACCATGTCTAGACAATATATCTATATCATCAGTACATACTTTGAAAAATCTCCTAGTTAGGTAGGTATCTCAAATAATCGTTAGCAAAACTGCCCCTTGAAATGTTCATAAAGTTCATGAAAAATTACCGATTCTGAGGTAAGACTGGTACGAGCTTTAATATTTAACACGTGCACCTAGATATACAAACTTCGATGCATTCGAGTTCAAGGACAATGCAGTGGCGAGGCGCATTGTCAGAAAATGCGACACTTGTTCCACAAATGGTACCAGTAAGTATAATAAAGCACGAAGTTTCAACACAGCTTCAGGTTATTTTTCTTTTACATAAGTTAATGCCCTTAAATCGCAGAGGGTACGCAGAAGGTCAGTGGGAGTACTTTAATTGACAACCTTGAGCCACAATAGAAGTAATCTAACCAGTAGTCCGACTTCATACTAGAGGGTCAAAATCGACGCCCGGACTCAGCGTGACTCAGCGGCGCGTTTTACACTGCAGCTAACTCAGTTAAGTTCGTAGTGCCACAGAGCCACTCCGCGCGTCGCGCAAGTCGGTCGCGTTCGCTGCGCTGCGCCATCCGCTCTATTCGCCTCCGATTCGATTTCGTAACGTGGCTAAAACGCTTCGGAGTAAATATTTTATTTAATAATGGCGGCGTCAAGAGATTGTGCGTATTGCAGTGTTTACGGGTGCCTAAATACAACAATTATAAAACCAACATTGTCATTTTTTCAACTTCCTGCTGATGCTGAAAGGTAAAATTAATACCTATTAGGTAGGTACTTTGATATTAGTTCATTAAAATTTGTCTAGGTACTTACTCAACAAAATGTAAACCATAATGACGTGTCTATTTATAGAAAATTACATTGAAAAAATATGCGAATCGCTATTTACAAATTACATCTTCTATCAAAATATAAATCCGAACGAATTTATGAATTTGAACTAATATTAATTCACATTTTTAATAAAAACGTGTTCAGTTTAAAACATTCTTGTTGTTTTCATTTTTTTTATTTTGGCCATCTGTAGTTCTGCATTTTGACTTGGAAATGAACGTGTCTGTCTGTGTGTTTCTGTCTGCGTGTGTGTCTGTCTGTGTGTGTGTCTGTCTGTGTGTCTGTCTGTCTGTGTGTGTGTCTGTCTGTGTATGTGTCTGTCTGTGTGTGTGTCTGTCTGTGTGTGTGTGTGTCTGTCTGTCTGTGTGTGTGTCTGTCTGTGTGTCTGTCTGTCTGTGTGTGTGTCTGTCTGCGTGTGTCTGTCTGTGTGTCTGTCTGTGTGTCTGTCTGTCTGTGTGTGTGTCTGTCTGCGTGTGTCTGTCTGTGTGTCTGTCTGTCTGTGTGTATGTCTGTCTGTGTGTGTGTCTGTCTGTGTGTGTGTCTGTCTGTGTGTGTGTCTGTCTGTGTTTGTGTCTGTCTGTGTGTCTGTCTGTCTGTCTGTGTGTGTGTCTGTCTGTGTGTGTGTCTGTCTGCGTGTGTGTCTGTCTGTGTGTGTGTCTGTCTGTGTGTGTGTGTGTCTGTATGTGTGTGTGTCTGTCTGCGTGTGTGTCTGTCTGTGTGTCTGTCTGTCTGCGTGTGTGTCTGTCTGTATGTGTGTCTGTCTGCGTGTGTGTCTGTCTGCGTGTGTGTCTGTCTGTGTGTGTGTCTATCTGCGTGTGTGTCTGTGTGTGTGTGTGTCTGTCTGCGTGTGTGTCTGTCTGTGTGTCTGTCTGTCTGTGTGTCTGTCTGTCTGTGTGTGTGTCTGTCTGTGTATGTGTCTGTCTGTGTGTGTGTGTCTGTCTGTCTGTGTGTGTGTCTGTCTGTGTTTGTGTCTGTCTGTGTGTGTGTCTGTCTGTCTGCGTGTGTGTCTGTCTGCGTGTGTGTCTGTCTGCGTGTGTTTCTGTCTGCGTGTGTGTCTGTGTGTGTGTGTGTGTGTTTGTGTGTGTGTGTGTGTGTGTGTGTGTGTGTGTGTGTGTGTGTGTGTGTTTGTCTGTCTGTGTCTGTGGCACCGTAGCTCTTAAGCGCTTGGACCGCTTTCATTGCGGTTTTTTATTTGAAAGCACGTTTTTAGCAATGATTCTTAGACATGTTTTATCAAAATCGGTCCAGCTGTTTTTAATATAAGATAAGATATATTTTATCTGTGCGTCTGTCTGTTCTGCCCATCCGTCCGTCTATATGTCTGTCCGCTGTTTACCTGAAAAACTGTAGCATTACGATTTTTAACCCACCACAGTGGATGCATTATTATTTCTATAAGGTCAACCGGGGCTATTTCGCCTACGGGGCTAATGCGTCCATTCCAATTATCATAAGGATGAGAATTTTCTACGTCATAAAATTCAACAACAAGTCGTTTCGAACTTGCCTTAATAAGCGTAAGTTATTTTCGATTACCAACTTATAATTAATTAATAAAAAAATAATCATAAAATTAACATACGTTTTATTTCTACACCTAAAACTATACACACAATAAAAATCTACACACATCTGTTTTACTTTTTGTAATTTGTAAAATTTCAAGAATACGGCCGAGTCGGAGTACTGTTAAGATTACTTTTACTGTGCTTGAGCTGTCTTCTGGAGTTAATAAAATAGTAGGTACAGTCACAGTCACAGAATAAGTCGTGGTTAATGATAATAATATCTTAACAGTTAAGTTTTATAAAAGCAAACCTAGTTGAAATTGAAGGTTGAAAAACATCATTTAATATGTTGAAAAACATGTTGTAATATATTAATAGTTGGGTCAACTTTTTATCTCGACATTCCCACGGGATAGGGATACAATCTAGAAATAACAACCGCTGGTCTTAGAGTCACGAAATTTGGTATAGGTAGTTGTTTTTAATGCAACGTCAATATAAACGACGACGTAATTATCATGGGAATTTTGTGAAATCCCGGATTTTCAATTCAACTGCAGCATTTAAAAATTTACGCATGCGAAATCTCAAAAGATATTTTTTAAACATCGTTAATGAAGAGCAAGACATTTTTGGGATTTCCAAGGGAATTAATAAAATCCCGGAATTAAAAATCAGTTCAAACCGCGGGTAAAAGCTAGTAATTACACAATTCATTCAGTAATAAAGAACTGCAGCCACCAGTAATTGAATTAATCGAGTAAAGTAATTCTCGCCTGTACAGTAAATTTATTAAATGGCAAGTATCTAATCAATTAAGAGGTAATTGCGTGAGGATATTCACAGTGGGAAACAGAAAAAGATATACAGTAGGTTCAACAAGAATTAATTTCGCTCGGGACTCTTCGGTTTTCTTCGTTTTCCTCAAAATTCAAATGAGAAAGAAAAAGAACACCGATCCTTCATAATTAATTCAAAAAAATACCACCTGAAAAAGACGTGCAGTTATGTCATTGGTAAAACTTAATCGTTGTTGTTTCTTTTTTTTCCCTTTTCCGTGGGAATTTCATGTACATCTTCAAGAGCTCAAGGAATAACATATATTTTAGTCTCTAGCTCCAGTGGTTTCGACTGTATTTAATTGACAGATAGTCAAAAAATCCTCGAGTGGCGAGCACGAATTGGAAGACGAAGTGTTACCAGGCCTCCCACTAGGTGGACTGACGACATCGTGAGAGTAACGGGTAAGTAGCGAGTTGTCGATCATTGTGGCGTTCTAAGGGCTTTGTTCAGCAGTGGATGTCTTCCAACTGATGCTGGATACTGATTTTGAACATGAAACTACCACGAGACTCACTCATATTAAATGATATTGTACCTAACGGATAATTCACGTCTTAAATCGAGTTTAGCTCGACTGTTTCGGAGTATTTCGTAGAACTTCTTCTTTTTTTGAGTCGCGTGAGCAGAGCGGTGGCGCGTAGTGCGAGTGTTGCGGTAGCCGCCGAGTCGCATGCTCCCTTGAATAAGGGCTATGAAATAGCCCAAAACAGTCGAGCTAAACTCGATTTAAGACGTGAGTTATCCGTTAAAACTGGATGCTGATGATAATGATGAGTTAGTTATATATAATCATTTATGAAAGGATAAGCTATAAAGTGTGAGATTAATATACTACTAAGTACGAGTACTCTTCTGTCCCTGGACTTGATTTCAATGCAATCGCGGCAAAATGAAATCCAAATAGATTCTGCCGAGGCCCCGTTCAGCCGTGTTGGCAAACGGCCCAGATGCCAGAGTTCAAGGGTGATTTGGATTAGGTAATACTATAAGAACTGTTTGTGAACCAACGAACCCAGACTTGTAAAGTAGTATATATTATACTCCTTATCTTGGCCTTTTTAGGCATTCAATTTTCATGGTAATGAATGAGATAGTTTTTTCTACTTGAGGGTTTTTACGTAGGTACATATTTGGAATTAGTTAACTATTTATTTATAAATTTGAATATAACTATGACTATACCCTACCAGGACCCATAGTAAGATAAGTGGATAAGATATGATAAGATCTGTGTTTTGGTCTAATTTTACTAATATTACTAATCCGTTCGTCTCCGCAAGACGGAACTCTTGAACGGTTGGTGTGTACTTTGGATGACAATGTAAGTATTATGACGACCGGATGACCAAGTGGTTAGAGAACCTGCCTACGAAGCTTGAGGTCCCACAAGAAGATTAGAGGTTACACAATTCATTCCATAATAACCAAGAACTGCAGCCATCAGTAATTGAATTAATCGAATAAAGTTATTCTCCCCCTTCGATCAACAATTACATTAATTGTTGATCGAAGTTCTCACCCGTGCACGGCGGCCCTAAATGATAATTTGCTTGTAAATAATTGATCTACCGCTGCATTATTATGATTATTATTGTGGTGCACATCCATACTAATTTATAAATGCTAAAGTGTGTTTGTGTGTTTGTCCGTCTTTCACGCCGTAACGGATCGACGGATCGACGTGATTTTTGGCATAGAGATTAGTTTATGGGCCCGAGAGTGACATAGGCTACTTTTTATCAGAACAGCGCGCGATAACCGAATATCACACGGATGGAGCCGCAGACAAAAGCTAGTAATAAAATAAATCGCCTTTAGCAGTGACATTGTAATAATTTGCATATCCTACGTGTGTTTTTCCTATCATGAAAACTTGATAGGCAACGGCAATTGTGATTTTATCGCGACATGTCGACTTTATGAATGTCAAGGCAAACTGTCATTAAGGCCGTTCCCGTACCCAAACGAATTCTAAAATCGAGCCCCTCCCCCGCGCCAGCCGACCCGCCCCTCGATACAATGCCGATTATTGCCGATACAACAGCGCCACGTAAAAAGTGGCGACTCAACTGAACTAACAGGACACTGATTTGTAAAACGTATTACTAGACCGAAAAAAGCATGCAGGATCGCATAGATGGCGTTAAAGTTAAATTGAAGTAATAAAATAGAGCATAGTGTAAATTAAATATTCATTTTAATGAAGTCAACTCTTATTTCAAAAACAATATTGTTTTTACACCGAAACATAAATTTTGATGTTAGCCCATGTTTTAGGTACTTCTCCAACGAACTGCATCTTTTGAATACCGCATTCTAAGGCTCCATGATTGCAAATGATTGTAATTTTGTAAAAAAAATACTAATAACTGCGACAATTCTTCGATCAACTGTTTTGTCAGGAACCTCTTCTCCACATCGAACGATATTTGTAACTGAAAATATATTAAATGTGTTAGCATTTACAATTTGTCATGGACATATGTACCTATAAAGCACCGGTGGCAAAGAACTAACGAGAGAAACAGAAGTAAGCCCTGCACGATTGATTATAAGAACTTTGTGATAAATCAATTTACGACGCAAATAGAGAATGAAAAAACCAGTGAAAACCAAAAATCGGTTAATAACCGTATTGAGGGATTCGAAACTGGTTAACCGGTTTTTAGCAGTTTTTTTGCAAACTATTTGAAAACGATAATTTTACTATTCTTGGTTACTATTGGTGTTAACGGCGTATTTTGTGAGATTTAAATAAGTATTTAAATATACTCTGTATTAATAGGGGAAGGTGGGTTACAGTGGATCATGGGTAACAGTGGATCTTTTGGTATAATTTTATGTGTATTACACGCATGCCCGTGAGTGGATTCGAAGTTGTTGCTCTTACGCCCCCGCTTGCCTAACTAGTCATCGTCTCAGTATCGAAACGAGAGGTAATGTTGCGGTGTATAGGGCACGGGTACACTACATAAATACCGAAAGAAATTCAGAAAAAGAAGAATTAAGAAATTCCGAAAGTCGGAATCACGAACTTCAAAATACCGATTTTTATAATTCCGAATGTTTTAAAAGTCCTACTATGACTATTCCGATTTTTGATAAATCCGAAACTTAATAATCGTCATTTTTTAAATTACGATTTTCAAATTTCCGAATTTTAATACATCGAACAATAAGAAGTTCGACTCAATAATAAACCGAAATGTCAAAAATACGAATTCCGATTACTAAAATACCGATTTTCAAAATTCCGAGTAATTAAATTAAATTACACCGATCAATAATAAATCCCGACTTCTAAACGTAAGCTATGGATAGGTAATGTAGGTTAGATTGGTCTAAAAAGTAATACTGTTATTCATTTTCAGCAATGTGTTACAAGTTCGATGGAGCTCTGCATCACGGAGCTCCTATTCCGCGCAGTTAAGGCGCTTCGCGCTTTGACGCAATTCTGACCTAACCTATCCTATGCAGTTCAATTTACCTAAATTAATTGATATTTATTCAAGATTCGAAATTCAAGTTTCCGTAGTCAAAATACCACAAACGGGACTTATCACGCTATTATTAACGAGTAATATTTACCTCGACGTTTCGGCAACATTGCAGTTGCCGTGGTCACGAGTAGACCACCCTAGGAGGAAGTTTCCGATTAATAAAACCACGAAGTTTATTTTGCCGAATGTCATATTTCCGGATTGGCGATGTCATTTCGGAAATTTGCTAATCAGAATACTGTACTTCAGGCCAATAACATTTCGTGTTTTTAATTCTTCGGAGTTTTAAAAATTGGATATAAAAAATCGATATTTTGAAAAATGAAATTCGTGTTTTTAAGTAATCGGAATTATATGTCTTAGGAATTGTGAAAATCAAAATTAGCGAATTCGGAATTTAATATTTTGGGAGTATTTGTGTGTTCCCATCGGGCACCTAGTAAGTAAAAAAGTACATATTTAAGTTCTAAATAAATGAAATTTTCTGTGATTCCGGTGGAATGAAGTTTTAACTCATTTATTTATAAAATTATTTAATAGTCTCTTATTACAAGTCAAAACAAATCTAACCCACTAATAAAACGTCACAAAAAATATCAGTTAAAATTAGTTTTTTGGATGGCAAAGCGTGAAGTTGCAAAATGTGATGATAGAGTTTCATATCCATTATGCCATTGACTCTCACGAAATCACCAACTTTATCACCCGCAAAACATCTCCAGACTATAACTGATCCAGTTCTCCACTGTTGGCATCACGCATAGTTTTGCCTTTCGTTGGCCTTCTTGTCGTCGAATATATTTGATGATGTCTCCCCCGAAAAATTGCAATTTCGATTCGTCGTAAAATAAAACTTTAGACCACTGCTCAGGCGTCCAATCTCTGTATTTTGAGCCCATTACAATATTTTACCCATATTCTGTTTACGTAACATACTTCCACCACCATCGAAACGGATACTGACTGATGGTGGCGTTGAGTTCTTCGCGAATTTCTTTAGCAGTTCGGGTTTGTTGGCGTTTGCTCTGGGCGTAAATAAAATTGTCTTCGCTTTTTGACGTGACTTGGCGTACCTAAACGAAATCGACTGGAATTAAGATCACGTTTTCGTTTCAAAGCACTTATGACAGCAGTTTGGGAAACCTTCATTTTTCAGAAATTTTTCGTGTCGTGAACTCGTGAAGCCTTCATTGGACAGACCTACATTAAGAGCACGAGTTTCGACACTCAGATCAACTTTGAGGACTCATTTTTAATAATTGCGGAATTTATAAAATTTCATAGGAAATACAGACAATATTATATTTACAATAGAACAATTCCTCGAATAAGTATTTATTTTCTTACTGGGTAGTCATATAAATTCAAAGTATATGCTATATTTCAATATCAATATAAATATGAAAACCTCATTTCACAGAATGAACTTAAACTTTTGACCGGTATTGTAGTTTCAGCAATGTAATTTTTCCTTTTGGCTCGTATGTTTTATCAGCACATTGATGACGAAATTTAATTAAAAAGATGAACCAACTTCTTGTTGTCCACTATACGAAGAAATACGAGTGTGTATTCTTGTTTAAAAAAAAAGTTCCCATGCTATATTCGTCGTTTTCTAGTCTCAAGATTATTCTGGGGTATCTATTTAAGGCAATTTACACATATTTAAGGACTATTTCCAATTTGGTTAATAACTGCCGAAAGTTACAAAAAACCGGTATTTAACCGGTTTGCATTCCCTAGACGCAAATCTGGTACGCGAAGTTAAAACAATGTTATTCTAGCTATGTATTTAATACAAAGGATAATATTATTCTCTGAATAATAAGACAAAGATAAAAAATACAAAGATTGGACGCCTGAGCAGTGGTCAAAAGTTTTATTTTACGACGAATCGAAATTGCATTTTTGGGGGGAGACATCGTCAAATATATTCGACGACAAGAAGGCGAACAAAAGGCAAAGCTACGCGTGTGCCAACAGTGCAGGACTGGATCACTGATCGGTTATGGTCTGGGGATGTTTTGCGGGTGATAAAGTTGGTGATCTCGTGAGAGTCAATGGCATAATGGATATGAAACTCTATCATATAATTTTACGGTTTCACTGATTTTAACTGATTACACTTGATTACACTGAATTTTAACTGATTTTTTTTTTACATCGCGATTTTATATTAGTGTGTTAGCTTTGTTTTTACTTGTGATAAAAGACTTTTAAACAATTTAATAAATAAATGAGTTAAAACTTCATTCAACTGGACCACTGTTACCCATGATCCACTGTAACCCACCTTCCCTTATTAGTAGAGAGTATATTTAAATCTCACAAAATACGCCGTTAACATCAATAACAACCAATAATAGTAAAATTATCGTCTAATACTTCAATTTTAAACAGTTTGCAAAAAACCGGTTAACCGGTTTTGTATCCGTCGATGTGGTTATTAACCAGTTTTTAGTTTTCACCGGTTTTTTAATTCACTATATCTAACTTGCAGGTGGTAGGACCTTGTGCAAGGTCCACCCGGATTGCTATTACCATCTTGATCGCTAATCCTGCCGTAAAGCAGCAGTGCTTGCACTGTTGTGTTTCGGCGCGGAGAGTAAGATAGCCGGTGCAATTACTGGCACTTGAGGTATTCCAAC
Source organism: Choristoneura rosaceana (assembly GCA_037349165.1). Taxonomy (NCBI): domain Eukaryota; kingdom Metazoa; phylum Arthropoda; class Insecta; order Lepidoptera; family Tortricidae; genus Choristoneura; species Choristoneura rosaceana. Next base: position 11,059,481 of record JAZBNJ010000041.1, on the reverse strand, counting down.
TTAGGCCTCTAGGTTGGCAACGCATCTGCAATACCCCTGATGTTGCAGATGTTTATGGGCGGTGGTGATCTCTTACCACCAAGAGACCCACTTGCTCGTTTGCCTTCCAGTCGAATAAAAAAAAACTAAGGTCACGCGACCATTCTTTTCGTAGGTACGCGCCGCTGTGGGTAGTAAGGTATTTATCGCAACGCACGAATTTACGTGCGACCTAGGTAGGTAGGTATTTTTAAATTTATAAGGATAAATAAAGTCTATTGGAGATTAGAACTTACTCGCTACAGGTGCAAGCGGTTGATAAAATCGGAGATTCCGTTACCATTTTTTTTTTATTCGACTGGAAGGCAAACGAGCAAGTGGGTCTCCTGGTGGTAAGAGATCACCACCGCCCATAAACATCTGCAACACAAGGGGTATTGCAGATGCGTTGCCAACCTAGAGGCCTAAGTTGGAATACCTCAAGTGCCAGTAATTTCACCGGCTGTCTTACTCTTCGCGCCGAAACACAACAGTGCAAGCACTGCTGCTTCACGGCAGGATTAGCGATCAAGATGGTGGTAGCAATCCGGGCGGACCTTGCACAAGGTCCTACCACCTGCAAAAATTTGCACCATTTGCAGTCTGTAAATAAAGATACCTAAATTGTTTTGTATTGTGTTACGTAGCTAGGGATAAAACAGCATAAGTCAAGTAATTTAATTATACTCACTCGATGGAGTCCGAAGATTTTGTATTTTGTTCGGCTGTAAAAATATCAAATTTTCTCTTTTACCTAAAAATAAAAAAGCAAAAAGCTTAGTTACGAGTTGTGATTCGAACTCTCGGCACATTTGACTGATTATGGTCGTCTAATACCTATATATTCTATCGGTGAAACCACTACGCCACCAATGCTTATTTGTGACGCGTGAAATTCTGAACTATATGCATATTCATGATTGTAATGTTTGTTCTGGTTTGTTCACAGAAAATTAAATTTGCAAATTAGTAATTTTATAACGAAATAAATACTATTTTCACTGTTTAATAAATATATTTTTTTACTTACGTTAGTTTCATCGTTTTTTAGAATCTTATGAGTTGTCTTTCGAGATTTTTCCTTCTTATTCAATTGTTTGTTACCCATAATACACACGCACACGGTGGTATATCAGTAGGACACACAACACAGTTTTTGCAAGTAACACTACAATAATATATTTGCAAGGCAAATTAAATAAAATCTTGTATTTTTTTGGGGAAACTTAGTACATGTCCGTCTAGCACGAGCGCTCAGCGGTCACTGTCACATTTCGAAAGAATGACGGAGATAGACATTGCAGGCCGTAAGTCAATATCTTTTTACGATAGAATTTGTCGATTTTTATTTATTTTAAAAATATTGCCTCAAATTACTGAAATTCGGAAGCTGTCAAAGGACTATTTAAGTTATGATTGATTTTTCTCTATTTTTTGTTTCATAGTGTCACGTAGTAAAAAAACAAGTAAAGTTGGAATAAAAATTCGCATTGGAGGTTACTTTGGGAATTAATTGTATCGAGCGAAGTATCATGAATCGTGTATCGAAAGCTGTCGTTGACAAGATAATATAATCAAGAATCATATATATTTTTCCCACGTCTACAAATATCAACGTTTCGTAGAAAAGTAGGATCATTCTTGGGCTAGTTTTGCGTATTTGGCTCAGGGAACGGCCTTAAATGTTTAACACTACCTGACGTTTACTTACGGGGCGTAATTGGAAAAATACAGAGTTTGTGTGAAGCATAAATTTTTGTTACTTAGCAATAAAGTAATAGCTAGGAATGTGTTTTGGAAATCATGTTTTTCGGAATGATAAGAACTGGAATTAGGTAGTCTCAGGTTTTTTTTATTTGCTACGTGTAACGACTATATTTGTTTGGATTTTTTTCCGTGGGGTCCTAGTGCCTTAAAACTTTTTAAGGAAATTTCTAAAAGGTTAGTAGACGTCACAGGTGACCGAAGAGCTGGCAGCTTCCTCGGACAAAGAATTAGCCTAGCTATTCAAAGAGGAAACGCTGCCAGCATCTTCGGGACCTTGCCTAAGGGGTACTCTTTGGACACTTTGTTTTAGTTTTAGGTTAAATTTTTATTTTATTTTAAGTTATTGTTAGAATGTTATGTTTAATATTTATATTATTTAGTTTCTTTTATCAATAAAACGTTTGGATAATAATTTTGATAAAAAAAAACATTGATAATTCTTCTACGCTTTTATAATAATTACCTGTAAAGTTCTCCAATTCATTTTACATTTCGTAGATAGAAGTACATCATTTTTCATATCGCCGTCACCATGGCATCTTACGGTTTATATTTTTTGTCTAAGCATACGTGGGCGGAATGGAACTCATTTGATCTAGTTGTAACGACCAATATAAAGGTTAATGAAGTGATAAATGTAATAATAGTCAGTTAGTACAGAGTAAAGCCTTACTACGGCTTATATTGGGGCTAAGAGACCTCACATAATACCTAGGTGCACGTAAATACGTAAATACATGTTATAAGGGCATATTTTATAATAAGGTATTTCAAGGTCCTCCTGAAAACTGTTATAATTCCGGTGACCCAGTGAACACAAAGGATGTGGCAAAATGTCAGGTCCCTTGGGGATCACTTATACGTTTACGGAGGTACGCGATGTAGGCGTATTTACCCGACTGCGAAGTAGGAGGGTTATGCGTTTGACGCGTATGTATAATGTTTATGTCGGCGGCCGTTCGTAAAATCCGCCAGATCACGAAATTCCTAGGCATATCGTGAAATGGCGTCTTTTCATGAATTGGCTAAGGGACATCCGCCATATCGTTCAAAACTCACCGTTTGATGATTTGCCTAGTGACGTTTAGGCATCTATGAAATTTCTAGGCATATCATGAAACGCCACCATATCGTTTCGTGGTCACTCTTTGGAAAATTGTTAAAAAAATAAAATGGCGGATTTTTTTCGGCCAAATAGTAAGTTTACAAAAAACTTTTTTTATTCATACCTATCGAGTGGGATATCAAATGAAAGCTAATAAATTAGCCGATTCTAAAAATACATGGGTTATAACCGTTTTAATATACCATTTTCTACTTCAACCAAGTGCCACAAAAGTAACTTTGCCCAAACATAACGAAAAACCCCATTAAAAATCGACAAGCTCTACATAATTACTTAACAAACCATTAATGACTAGCAACCATAAGGCAATCAATGCTCACAAACAAATTACACTCGTAAATATGCATATTTACCTTACGGACAACAAATCTGTGCTATTATGTGCACGTCTTTATCGGTCGTAAATTACACAGTGGGCTGAATAATTCGGAAAGTAGGTAAGCCAGTAATCGATACTGATGGGCACCGTCAATCTTGTATGCCTGTTTGACCTAAATAACGACATGTTACTGAATTGGTTATTTGTAATTGGAACACAATTTTTTATCGGATCGTCAACTGTTATGTTTGCCACCAAAAACAATGAAAAAGCACCAAAAGACTTCTTTTTAGTGTGATGCTTATTGTAAAGAAAACTTTTAATTCTTGCTCTTATTTTGTAAAAATAAAACCAATAACAATTATTTTTAACTTCAAAATATTAATGAACACCGATATTTTTAACTACTTACATATTAATTATACATTTTTATGCATCATAGTTCAGTTTTATTTATTGCCATGTTATGATTTATTGGGATAATAACACAAGATACAACAATATGATAGGAAACAAAATAAATAAAACTATATAAATATACCCAACTATAAAAAGAAAACGCCATCTAAGAGGCCCTCCTGCGGCATAGACCCCAACACACTGGCGGCATTACCTCTCTGTACAGTCAGAGAAATACGCTGGGAGAGGTAAGCGCCAGCTCTGGGGTCTCCTGAGGTCTCTATTCAGTTTTATGTGAAAAATGGTTAAATTTAACAAAAAAACCTACTTTATACTACTACTTATACTCCTTAGTCAGGGCTACGACGGGTGCTGTATGTATTTTTGTCAGGTTCATCTTGACAAACCTGATAAAAATAAAAATATAGACAGTACCCGTTTTCAATTACCTATTTTAACGGGTAGGTATGGATGGTAGCGAAACGCAAGCAAATATGAAATATCGCTCGCGGGCTCTAAGCGTTTGTAATAAATTATTATCGGATCGGATCGGTGTGGTTTCCAATTTGTTCGCCCTCTGACGCGTTAAAGTGACGCACACGCACATGCCACTGCGACGAATGCGTACAATCAGCAGCAGTAGATGCTCATCTACTTACTTCTACCCATATCGTGCGGTTGTTGTGCGTGCTTAATCAATCGCAACCTTGGCAGTAGGTAAAGTGTGTAAATTATTTTGAGGATCCTAACTGCTCTTTTCTTCTGCTGCTGACTGTACAATAGATACCTACCTACTATAGATTTGTGTACTCAAGTGCGGCCCTTTACTGCAAATATTATAGTTAACCTTATAAAACTATAATTAGGTTATAATAACCAAAAACCGGCCGTAGAGCACATCGGACCTTGCTCAGTTTAGGGTTCCGTAGTAGCCCTTGCTAAATAAAGAAAGCTAGGGAAGCGGGACGCTAAACTTTTTTTTAAATGCGGTGTGAAAAGAAAAACCAGCAAAAGAGCGTAGTATCCCTACGTCATTTTGTGGTTTATAACCGACTTCAAAAAAAGGAGGAGGTTATCAATTCGGTTGTATTTTTTTTGCGATCGTCTAGGAATGCTTTCAATTAGGTCCCATAAGCACCAAATCAGAATCTGATGATTAGATCCTAAGGAAATCGAGGGAACTCTTCAAATGTTGTAGGGACACCTGTGGTAATTTGGATATATTTTGCAGTAACTCGTGCATTTGCTCTTGGAAATCATAATTTGATGAAGTGGAACTGATGATGAAGACCACATTTGACCAACAGAGCCACTACTCAATAACAAGTACTTCACGGGTTGAATTTCAATTACTTTAACACAGTTGCTAAGCAATTTATGCTCGTCGTAATGCATATGGTAAAATGGAATGGGTGGTGAAGCACCAGGACTCCTCAATAATGAACGTCTCTGCATCAGAAAAAGCAATCTTTCGTTAAAGGTGTCAAGCAGTTGACATTAAGCTATTGTATCTTAGATTATTAACAGTAAAAAGCGTGATAAAAAATTTTATAACAAAAAATTGAACCGACTACAAAAAACCACGAAAATAATTTTCTACCAGTCTGGAGTGGAGGCCTGTGCCCAGCAGTGGGACGTATATAGGCTGGGACGAAACTGAAGTCGGTGCCTCAGTAAGAGACAGCAGGAGTGATTGAAGTCTAATATATAAAGTATGGGTATATATATGGGTATGTATAAGGTATGTAGGTGAAGAAGACGACTATAGGTCCACTCCTGCTGGCTCGTGCTGAGGCACCGACTTCAGTTTCCCTATATACGTCCCACTGCTGGGCACAGGCCTCCACTCCAGACTGGTAGAAAATTATTTTCGTGGTTTTTTGTAGTCGGTTCAATTTTTTGTTATAAATTTTTTTTATTACATATTTTTTTAACATACTGTTTGATAGAGGGGGGGAAGGCACAATTTTTAAAATTTTGGAGCGATTATTTCTAAAAATGTTCCATTAATGAAAAACGATAGTTCAGGGCCAAAAATATTTAATTGATAAAAAAAAATATTTTAGACGTTTAAGACCTGTTAAATATTTACCACGTGTTGATTTTTTGTGAATTATTTTTGAGATTGGTATTACAGTGTGGCCGCAGCTTAATTTACTAGAAAATCATAAATAAAGAATATGAATTTCCGTTTATCGTAAGAAGTGGTCGTAAATCAATGGGGGGCATTGTACTCATTGCCCTCCCCCACTCCTGAAGCTGTGCCTGCCACCCAGGACGCGATATAGAGCCAGTTATATAATTTTTCTTTGGTGTGACATCGCATTTATTGATGTTACAAGAGGAATAAATAATGACTACAGCAAGGCTACTACGAAACTCAAAACTCGAAGTTCGATCGTGCGGTCCCTCTGACACTAATACAATTTAATACGAGAGCGAGAGGGACGGTACGATACGAACTTCGAGTTTCGTAATAGCCCTGCAGTTCGATTCACAAGAACTGACATGAATGGATTGAATGAGTGAATGAAAGTATCACACAAATGTCACCTTTAAAAATAAACTAAGACAATTCAAAATATTCACAGTTCCAAAATAAACTTTGAATATAAGATAATCTGGTTGAATTTTAAAACAAGAGCATTATGTATTTCAGTTTAAATTTAAAGATGCGAATGTGAAAATGCCATGCATCCGTCATTTTCCTACAAAAATTTCTAAGTGACATTACTTTCGTTCATTCCATTCGTGTTCGTGACATCTCTTTGTGAATCGATCTTGTAACTCCAGAGTCCAGATAAACAACCTTCTAATAATACAGGTGGATACGCAGTTTAAAATTGACTTTGTTGATGTATAAGATAAAAATAGCGTCTAAAAATACACCATTATTCATTGTAACCTTTGTATAGGTCCATGTTGTATAGTTACTTATAGCTTTCCATTGACCTTTCCGCTGGGATAGAAAATTGCAAACAGATGGTTACCGGTCATCTCCGATCATATGAATTAAAATAAGTAGAGATACCTATGCTTTTGTACACAGAGTCTGCGTCTCTGAGCAAGGCAGTTTATTGTGGTTTCCGGTGGCTCTCTATGAGGCTGACGTAGTCCCATTTGGTCAACCTCGTTAAAACATTAGAAAGAAAACAATAATAAGTAGGCATAGCATGAACTTTTATATAAAGTTTTAAATTTACTGAAGTACAAAGTTAAATATTCGCGAATTTCTCTCTCGCTCTCTCTTTGTAAGTCTTAAAATCCTAATCTCCACGTCTTAAATGCACCAAGTTATACGAATGTGACGCTTGTGCACTGAGTCCAGTGTCAAGAACCGACAAAGCGTCCACCCAGACAACTTTCAAGTTATAAATGTTCTAGGGGTGACTGACTCGAAATTTGAATTCAGGAGCTGTTGCATACATACCTATTCTTGGCGATAACAGATCATTTTCGTATAAATGTCTAAATATACAATAGTTCGGAATGCTTTATTATCAAAATGTACAACGTGCAAAAAGTATGAAATTGTAAGCATCCATACTAATATTATAAATGCGAAAGTGTGTTTGCGTGTTTGTGTGTTTGTATGTTTGTATGTTTGTATGTTTGTCTCTCTTTCACGCCGTAACGGAGCGACGGATCGACATGATTTTTGGCATAGGGATAGTTTATGAGCCCAAGAGTGACATAGGCTACTTTTTATCCCGGAAATGCACAGTTCCCGAGGGAACCGCGCGATAAACGAATACCACGCGGGCGGAGCCGCGGGCAAAAGCTAGTGTTATAATAAACAAAAGACAAATCAATTGGATGCCACAAAAACCTAAGAGCCTAAAAGATAAATGCCTAGAAGATAAATGTTCAAGATCTCAAAATAATCAAGGGGTTCGAAAATTCCCTTGTCGAATTGTACAAAAGTCAAAGAGTATATTAATAACAATATGTTTGTAGGGACGAACGACAAAACGGTAGGGGTAATGTTTTGTACATTTTGGCCCCAGAGTATTCTGTACTGAAAACTTCCAGACACAAAGACATCTGGACTACAATGAAAGCTGCCTTGGAAACATTTTGAGTAAAAGTGCATGTTGGCCATACCATGTTTAGTCCCTAAAATATTCAGACATTTTGACCCGGTGGCACTACTTTTTAACAGTGAGGGGCTCCTAGACGGGCTATACTTTTGATGAATTATGTGGCTACAACATTGCAGACTATATCCGGACAGTACAAAAAACATTTTAATGCAGCATATAGCTGGAAAATGTATATCTCGGCAATATTTCTGCAGCAGTATATGGCTCATTATTTTGTCTTTACATGGACTACATACTTCGCTACTATGGCTGACGAACTCATACGCGTTGCAGCAGCTTACATTGTTTTAAAAGCAAAATCAAAATCAAAAAAAAAACAAGAAAAATGTGGATTCGACCTTATTTCAATAAGCATGATGCGAAAGGCTGCTGATAGAAGCTGGATGCGTCTAGTCGAAGACAGGGCGCAATGGTGCTCTGGGGGGAGACCTATGTCCGAACTTGAGTACTACTTAGGTATGGTTAAAATAAGTAATTTTATGTAAAAAAAAGCATTTTTGATAAAATTTAGATGCCCGTATTTACTTTGCTGCCATCGAAACTAAACAGAAACAAACACGAACATAGCTATGCTACTTGAACGAATCGGGGCAAACTTCACGTAGCATAAGAAGGAGACGCACTTATGCCGTATAGCGAGACAACAATAAAAGTGGCTGACAAATATTGCAGTATTTTCGATTGCAAAGCGATTATTCCGGAAATATGTCTGAAACCCTAAACATTCATCGGCCACACTAAAAATATGTGACAATATATCCCGGCCATACTAAAAATATTGCCGAGTGTTGCATAGTCTGGCCGTAAATGCTGGCTGATGCTGCCAGCCACACTATTGCAGCTATACATTTTCGTGAAAATGTGGCCCGTCTAGGAGCCCCTATGTTTCAACATTCTATGCATTTTGGCATTTGTACCAAAGTTACCAGTTACCTTCTTGGCGTGGTAATACCCAATGAGAAAGAAGAATACTTAGAGTTGTAATACAAATTAGTTAGGAATCTATATATTATTATTTAGCAGAATGTGCTCATTTTGGGAAAGAGGGTTTTACGAGTAGGTATATGCCGAACCGAACGGTATTGTTTTAAGAGCCTTCTGAAGCCCCACGAGTCACACTGTATAACAATGACCTATCGGAATTTGTACCTAACCTTACACCATAATTTATTGGGATTAAGCAATTAAGTTCAACTAGGTCAAGTAGTTCTAAATATGTATCTTCTGAGCGCCGGGTATACGATGCTTGCCAAAGAAATTTCAAGATTCTTGTGCGTTGCTAGGGTCGACAAAAACGGAAATTTAATAAGACTTCTATGTCGTCCGTCCGTCTGAAATTGACCTCTAGGCCTCTAGGTTGGCAACGCATCTTCAATCCCCCTGGTGTTGCTGGTGTCTATGGGCGGTGGTGATCTCTCACCATCAGGAGACACACTTGCTCGTTTGCCATCCAGTCGAATAAAAAAAAAACTTCATGCTCTGCTACTCCTTGTATCAGTAAAAAAAATCAAACTTCTAAGTCACCGCAATCCCGAAAAAAAAATCAAATGGTAAGTTAATATTTACTAGATAAAAAAACCGTAAAATTGTTGAAAGTTGCGCATTCGAGACAGCTTTCACGTTCACGTAAGTATAGTTACGACCTTGTATTTAAATATTTATGAACATTATTCAGCGCTCAAGCTAATAAAAGTAACATAATAATAGTGAACGTAGGTACTACTTACAACAACTTCTTTAAAGTGCCTTTTAATATAAGGATCACATAGATAACTGGCAAAATGGCTAGAATACTTTAAGAAAAGATTGCTTATGTAATTGAAGGATCGCAAACTTGCTTAGGAATCCACTGGAGTCGCTAGCGTTTACAGGCTAAAGCAGTTGCTTATCTTAGACTGGTGGAGGAAACTGGACCAGAGAACCTTCTTACAATAAGTTTCACGATCATTTCTTAGCAGGTGTATCGAATATCAGCATCACAGTAGAAGCGAAAAGGTTCCACCATAGTACTACGCGTTGAGTTTCTTCGAGTTGAGTGTTAAGACACTGATCGACATGGAAAGCCGCCCACACACGCTACGTTTTGCGTGTCGGTTTTGCGTGTGCAAGCAATACTAACAGGCTCGACCGAGTTTCATAGAGCACACACACGTAACAATAAACCTGGACAAACTCTTAGTTCAAACCACCATGGCACCGGTAGAGCTGGCCACACACGCTAGGTCATAAATATATAACCGAAAAAATATCAATTTGCATATTTCAAATATTGGTAGGGGTCATGTCATATCATAAACACGTTCAGTTATTCCTGCACAAATAACCGGCTTACCTACCTACCACCTTAGAAAATCAAACCAACGAAATTAAAACTGCATCGAAAGGTCCTTCGATTAGCATTCTATATAATAGTTTCTGAGGTACGAATTCAACAATACTGTTAGAAGAATATTCGGAATTGGCAATAGTACAAGATTCGCCGCTCAAGAAAGAGTAAACGGTCGTCTCACCCGTCAAAGGTCACATTGCTCGGAGCACAATCGTGATTGTTCATTCATGTAGTGTTAGAGAAGATTCCACCACAAAATTCTGCTGATACATCTCTGTTAATTGCTCGAAATGTAACTAAAGTAAAAGATTACACCCGAGATCGCAGAAAATCATATAATGGCTTAACGCCATAATCTTTACCTATGCAGTTACGGTTCCATTGGTCCACAGAAAGTGGTTTGATTCATCTTTCATAATGCGAACTACTAAGGAATGGAATTCTCTCCCATCGTCTGTATTTCCGGAGAAGTAAACCTATACTTGAAACGTTTGGGTAATTAACTAAATGTAAACAAACTTCAGCTGCCATATTTAGTACACACATACACATACAAAACATATTGAAATTAAAACAGTAGTTACTTAAAACAATTAAATCTATCCTGTGCCACTAACATGATATCTTTATGTCGCATCTCTTCGTCTAATTAACAATTTATAACTCCCTTAACTTCGTATTTAATTAGGATATTCAAAAAAATTCTTCCTCAACTCGGTTTGTCAAACAATAAAGATATTAAATATATATAGTAGTTATGTACAGGATGTCGTCAAATTCTTCAAAAATATTTCAGCTGGTGGTTGGGTTTGTTTAACTGAACACCCCTAGAAATGATTTTGGAACTTTTTAATTGGGGACATAGTTATCTGGTTCAAATGTACCTAATTGTTGTAGTTATTTTTCATATTATATGTATCAAAAAACCGAATATTTTTCTCGAGTCTTGGGGTTTAAGTGGTATGCTTAAGACGCGCATTCGTGCTAAATTTGAGGCTACATTTTTGTGGTGTTTTTTATTTATTTAACCAGAATTTGTGCTTATTAAATATAAGATTAGAATGCAGTATTCAAGTTCCCGCTCACGAGTGGTTAAGGCCGTTCCCTGAGCCAAATACGCAAAACTAGCCCAAGAATGATCCTACTTTTCTACGAAACGTTGATATTTGTAGACGTGGGAAAAATATATATGATTCTTGATTATATTATCTTGTCAACGACAGCTTTCGATACACGATTCATGATACTTCGCTCGATACAATTAATTCCCAAAGTAACCTCCAATGCGAATTTTTATTCCAACTTTACTTGTTTTTTTACTACGTGACACTATGAAACAAAAAATAGAGAAAAATCAATCATAACTTAAATAGTCCTTTGACAGCTTCCGAATTTCAGTAATTTGAGGCAATATTTTTAAAATAAATAAAAATCGACAAATTCTATCGTAAAAAGATATTGACTTACGGCCTGCAATGTCTATCTCCGTCATTCTTTCGAAATGTGACAGTGACCGCTGAGCGCTCGTGCTAGACGGACATGTACTAAGTTTCCCCAAAAAAATACAAGATTTTATTTAATTTGCCTTGCAAATATATTATTGTAGTGTTACTTGCAAAAACTGTGTTGTGTGTCCTACTGATATACCACCGTGTGCGTGTGTATTATGGGTAACAAACAATTGAATAAGAAGGAAAAATCTCGAAAGACAACTCATAAGATTCTAAAAAACGATGAAACTAACGTAAGTAAAAAAATATATTTATTAAACAGTGAAAATAGTATTTATTTCGTTATAAAATTACTAATTTGCAAATTTAATTTTCTGTGAACAAACCAGAACAAACATTACAATCATGAATATGCATATAGTTCAGAATTTCACGCGTCACAAATAAGCATTGGTGGCGTAGTGGTTTCACCGATAGAATATATAGGTATTAGACGACCATAATCAGTCAAATGTGCCGAGAGTTCGAATCACAACTCGTAACTAAGCTTTTTGCTTTTTTATTTTTAGGTAAAAGAGAAAATTTGATATTTTTACAGCCGAACAAAATACAAAATCTTCGGACTCCATCGAGTGAGTATAATTAAATTACTTGACTTATGCTGTTTTATCCCTAGCTACGTAACACAATACAAAACAATTTAGGTATCTTTATTTACAGACTGCAAATGGTGCAAATTTTTGCAGGTGGTAGGACCTTGTGCAAGGTCCGCCCGGATTGCTACCACCATCTTGATCGCTAATCCTGCCGTGAAGCAGCAGTGCTTGCACTGTTGTGTTTCGGCGCGAAGAGTAAGACAGCCGGTGAAATTACTGGCACTTGAGGTATTCCAACTTAGGCCTCTAGGTTGGCAACGCATCTGCAATACCCCTTGTGTTGCAGATGTTTATGGGCGGTGGTGATCTCTTACCACCAGGAGACCCACTTGCTCGTTTGCCTTCCAGTCGAATAAAAAAAAAATGGTAACGGAATCTCCGATTTTATCAACCGCTTGCACCTGTAGCGAGTAAGTTCTAATCTCCAATAGACTTTATTTATCCTTATAAATTTAAAAATACCTACCTACCTAGGTCGCACGTAAATTCGTGCGTTGCGATAAATACCTTACTACCCACAGCGGCGCGTACCTACGAAAAGAATGGTCGCGTGACCTTAGTTTTTTTTTATTCGACTGGAAGGCAAACGAGCAAGTGGGTCTCTTGGTGGTAAGAGATCACCACCGCCCATAAACATCTGCAACATCAGGGGTATTGCAGATGCGTTGCCAACCTAGAGGCCTAAGTTGGAATACCTCAAGTGCCAGTAATTGCACCGGCTATCTTACTCTCCGCGCCGAAACACAACAGTGCAAGCACTGCTGCTTTACGGCAGGATTAGCGATCAAGATGGTAATAGCAATCCGGGTGGACCTTGCACAAGGTCCTACCACCTGCAAGTTAGATATAGTGAATTAAAAAACCGGTGAAAACTAAAAACTGGTTAATAACCACATCGACGGATACAAAACCGGTTAACCGGTTTTTTGCAAACTGTTTAAAATTGAAGTATTAGACGATAATTTTACTATTATTGGTTGTTATTGATGTTAACGGCGTATTTTGTGAGATTTAAATATACTCTCTACTAATAAGGGAAGGTGGGTTACAGTGGATCATGGGTAACAGTGGTCCAGTTGAATGAAGTTTTAACTCATTTATTTATTAAATTGTTTAAAAGTCTTTTATCACAAGTAAAAACAAAGCTAACACACTAATATAAAATCGCGATGTAAAAAAAAAATCAGTTAAAATTCAGTGTAATCAAGTGTAATCAGTTAAAATCAGTGAAACCGTAAAATTATATGATAGAGTTTCATATCCATTATGCCATTGACTCTCACGAGATCACCAACTTTATCACCCGCAAAACATCCCCAGACCATAACCGATCAGTGATCCAGTCCTGCACTGTTGGCACACGCGTAGCTTTGCCTTTTGTTCGCCTTCTTGTCGTCGAATATATTTGACGATGTCTCCCCCCAAAAATGCAATTTCGATTCGTCGTAAAATAAAACTTTTGACCACTGCTCAGGCGTCCAATCTTTGTATTTTTTATCTTTGTCTTATTATTCAGAGAATAATATTATCCTTTGTATTAAATACATAGCTAGAATAACATTGTTTTAACTTCGCGTACCAGATTTGCGTCTAGGGAATGCAAACCGGTTAAATACCGGTTTTTTGTAACTTTCGGCAGTTATTAACCAAATTGGAAATAGTCCTTAAATATGTGTAAATTGCCTTAAATAGATACCCCAGAATAATCTTGAGACTAGAAAACGACGAATATAGCATGGGAACTTTTTTTTTAAACAAGAATACACACTCGTATTTCTTCGTATAGTGGACAACAAGAAGTTGGTTCATCTTTTTAATTAAATTTCGTCATCAATGTGCTGATAAAACATACGAGCCAAAAGGAAAAATTACATTGCTGAAACTACAATACCGGTCAAAAGTTTAAGTTCATTCTGTGAAATGAGGTTTTCATATTTATATTGATATTGAAATATAGCATATACTTTGAATTTATATGACTACCCAGTAAGAAAATAAATACTTATTCGAGGAATTGTTCTATTGTAAATATAATATTGTCTGTATTTCCTATGAAATTTTATAAATTCCGCAATTATTAAAAATGAGTCCTCAAAGTTGATCTGAGTGTCGAAACTCGTGCTCTTAATGTAGGTCTGTCCAATGAAGGCTTCACGAGTTCACGACACGAAAAATTTCTGAAAAATGAAGGTTTCCCAAACTGCTGTCATAAGTGCTTTGAAACGAAAACGTGATCTTAATTCCAGTCGATTTCGTTTAGGTACGCCAAGTCACGTCAAAAAGCGAAGACAATTTTATTTACGCCCAGAGCAAACGCCAACAAACCCGAACTGCTAAAGAAATTCGCGAAGAACTCAACGCCACCATCAGTCAGTATCCGTTTCGATGGTGGTGGAAGTATGTTACGTAAACAGAATATGGGTAAAATATTGTAATGGGCTCAAAATACAGAGATTGGACGCCTGAGCAGTGGTCTAAAGTTTTATTTTACGACGAATCGAAATTGCAATTTTTCGGGGGAGACATCATCAAATATATTCGACGACAAGAAGGCCAACGAAAGGCAAAACTATGCGTGATGCCAACAGTGGAGAACTGGATCAGTTATAGTCTGGAGATGTTTTGCGGGTGATAAAGTTGGTGATTTCGTGAGAGTCAATGGCATAATGGATATGAAACTCTATCATCACATTTTGCAACTTCACGCTTTGCCATCCAAAAAACTAATTTTAACTGATATTTTTTGTGACGTTTTATTAGTGGGTTAGATTTGTTTTGACTTGTAATAAGAGACTATTAAATAATTTTATAAATAAATGAGTTAAAACTTCATTCCACCGGAATCACAGAAAATTTCATTTATTTAGAACTTAAATATGTACTTTTTTACTTACTAGGTGCCCGATGGGAACACACAAATACTCCCAAAATATTAAATTCCGAATTCGCTAATTTTGATTTTCACAATTCCTAAGACATATAATTCCGATTACTTAAAAACACGAATTTCATTTTTCAAAATATCGATTTTTTATATCCAATTTTTAAAACTCCGAAGAATTAAAAACACGAAATGTTATTGGCCTGAAGTACAGTATTCTGATTAGCAAATTTCCGAAATGACATCGCCAATCCGGAAATATGACATTCGGCAAAATAAACTTCGTGGTTTTATTAATCGGAAACTTCCTCCTAGGGTGGTCTACTCGTGACCACGGCAACTGCAATGTTGCCGAAACGTCGAGGTAAATATTACTCGTTAATAATAGCGTGATAAGTCCCGTTTGTGGTATTTTGACTACGGAAACTTGAATTTCGAATCTTGAATAAATATCAATTAATTTAGGTAAATTGAACTGCATAGGATAGGTTAGGTCAGAATTGCGTCAAAGCGCGAAGCGCCTTAACTGCGCGGAATAGGAGCTCCGTGATGCAGAGCTCCATCGAACTTGTAACACATTGCTGAAAATGAATAACAGTATTACTTTTTAGACCAATCTAACCTACATTACCTATCCATAGCTTACGTTTAGAAGTCGGGATTTATTATTGATCGGTGTAATTTAATTTAATTACTCGGAATTTTGAAAATCGGTATTTTAGTAATCGGAATTCGTATTTTTGACATTTCGGTTTATTATTGAGTCGAACTTCTTATTGTTCGATGTATTAAAATTCGGAAATTTGAAAATCGTAATTTAAAAAATGACGATTATTAAGTTTCGGATTTATCAAAAATCGGAATAGTCATAGTAGGACTTTTAAAACATTCGGAATTATAAAAATCGGTATTTTGAAGTTCGTGATTCCGACTTTCGGAATTTCTTAATTCTTCTTTTTCTGAATTTCTTTCGGTATTTATGTAGTGTACCCGTGCCCTATACACCGCAACATTACCTCTCGTTTCGATACTGAGACGATGACTAGTTAGGCAAGCGGGGGCGTAAGAGCAACAACTTCGAATCCACTCACGGGCATGCGTGTAATACACATAAAATTATACCAAAAGATCCACTGTTACCCATGATCCACTGTAACCCACCTTCCCCTATTAATACAGAGTATATTTAAATACTTATTTAAATCTCACAAAATACGCCGTTAACACCAATAGTAACCAAGAATAGTAAAATTATCGTTTTCAAATAGTTTGCAAAAAAACTGCTAAAAACCGGTTAACCAGTTTCGAATCCCTCAATACGGTTATTAACCGATTTTTGGTTTTCACTGGTTTTTTCATTCTCTATTTGCGTCGTAAATTGATTTATCACAAAGTTCTTATAATCAATCGTGCAGGGCTTACTTCTGTTTCTCTCGTTAGTTCTTTGCCACCGGTGCTTTATAGGTACATATGTCCATGACAAATTGTAAATGCTAACACATTTAATATATTTTCAGTTACAAATATCGTTCGATGTGGAGAAGAGGTTCCTGACAAAACAGTTGATCGAAGAATTGTCGCAGTTATTAGTATTTTTTTTACAAAATTACAATCATTTGCAATCATGGAGCCTTAGAATGCGGTATTCAAAAGATGCAGTTCGTTGGAGAAGTACCTAAAACATGGGCTAACATCAAAATTTATGTTTCGGTGTAAAAACAATATTGTTTTTGAAATAAGAGTTGACTTCATTAAAATGAATATTTAATTTACACTATGCTCTATTTTATTACTTCAATTTAACTTTAACGCCATCTATGCGATCCTGCATGCTTTTTTCGGTCTAGTAATACGTTTTACAAATCAGTGTCCTGTTAGTTCAGTTGAGTCGCCACTTTTTACGTGGCGCTGTTGTATCGGCAATAATCGGCATTGTATCGAGGGGCGGGTCGGCTGGCGCGGGGGAGGGGCTCGATTTTAGAATTCGTTTGGGTACGGGAACGGCCTTAAATGTACTTAAGATATATATTTTATTTTATTTATTATTAGCTGGGTTAGCTGGAAGAGATCCCTTTTTTGAAAATGAAAAATGAAAATGAAAATGAAAAAAATATTCGGGGAAAAAATAAAAATAAAAAGTAAATAAAAAATAATCGAAAACACACATTTCCTTGCGCGCGAAATGGTCCCGCCTCAGCATAAAATGCGGACTTCTATGGAGGAGCCAGCGCTGGTCTTCTGGCGAGATCATTTTTGGGATACACTCGCCTTTGCTCTCCTTTCTGTGTATTTGTATCACTTTTTTGTTTACATACATAAGTGCATGAGATGCAATATGACTTGACAACTGAGTTAAAGCTAACAGATCCTCCATCATGCCGGCCAGCTTTTAAAACTATTGCCTAGACAGATAGTCCCGTTTGCTAACTTTTTGCTATCAAGAGTCGGAGGTACTACCTCATAAATTTTATCACCGGAGCCATCTCGAGCGTAGCTTACGGGCACTTAACTTAAAGCCATGTTAAATAAAGTGCCTATCACTACGGCAGTGTCCTCAGGATGTAGAATTTAAGAGCTTAGCTAAGATAACATGCCGTATGTTAAATCGCGGACGCTTTCACCATTTTCTGCCCCATAATATTCTATATCGTTTGAATTGAGAAACGGTGATTATGATTGTGATTCATGTATGCTAAGCTAAGTTTAGACTACGATAGTACAAAGTCCAGTCGTCCTAGAAACTTTAAATCTAGTAAGAAAGTTGCTCTTATAGCAGATACAGTAAAAAAAGGTTGAAACCTTAATATTTTGTCTACCTTTTTTTTCACTATGCAATCTAAAATTACCCCTTACTTAAATTTTGATTACCTATACTCTGCTAACACTGGATATTCGTAGACATCAAAATTGTAACAAAACCCTCGGTGTGTGAGCAGAGCCGGATTAAGCCATCGCGGGGCCTGTAGCAAATTTTATCATAGGGCCTTTGATTTGCTTCAAGTTCATAGTAAGTATAAGTAAAATGTTATAGTCGATCATTTTGATACCATCTCATTTTTTGGCGGCGGTTTGTTTTGGTTTTGTGGTGGCAGTATTGTACTTACATTGCTTTAGAAAAGAAATACATCTAAATTTACTTTTTACGATCAGAAGGCATTGATCCGCGGGGCCCCTAGACGCGCGGGGCCCGTAGCATTTGCTACTCTTGCTACGTGGCTAATCCGCCACTGTGTGTGAGTCCATCTCGCAATTGACCAGTTTTATTCATCAAGTGACGATTACTGTACAACAGGGGTGACCAACTTGATTAGACTTAAGATCTACTGTTTACTGACGAAACCCTGTGCGATCTACCAATTACATACTTCATGAAAACTCAAATGAAACAGCATAGTTCAATATAAATATTTTTTGCATTGTCACGATGGTCTGGACCACAGATATGATGGTCCGTGGACTGGACTAATCGCAATCGACTGGTTGGCCACCCCTGCTGTACAGTTACTGACACTAATAATCTCAACTTCTGGTCCGAAGCTCAAATATTTCTGACTAGCTTATGCCCGCGGCTCCGCCCGCGCGGTATTCGGTTATCGCGCGCTGTTCCCTCGGGAACTGTGCATTTTTCCGGGATAAAAAGTAGCCTATGTCACTCTCGGGCTCATAAACTATCCCTATGCCAAAAATCATGTCGATCCGTCGCTCCGTTACGGCGTGAAAGAGGGACAAACATACAAACACACTTTCGCATTTATAATATTAGTATGGATTTTGAACGACTGTTTAAGTAGGTAGGTACAAATGACAACTAAGGTAAAGGCGCCTATTACCGGGGGTGTCAAAATCGGCGGTCATCACCGCGGCAATTTTAAATACGCATTTTATAATCAAACCTAATATTTCACGATAACAGCTTATTAACTCAACTCACGGATCTATGAGCGCTAGTATATGTGAATGAATCAAAGATCTCGCATTTCGTGATTTTCCGAAACTGCACCGAAGGAAGAGGATTTGCCATACTAACGCGTGACACCACATACAAGCAGACTCTGATCTTATTTAGTGTTTTACATAATAGTTATGGCAATTGAACTAATGTTATGGTTTTTAAATAGATTTTTATAGTTTTTTGTACGAGTTTTGAATATTTTTTGTATATTTTTTGACCTGGAAATACGATTAAAATGGAAAATAAAATACAGCGGCGATAGGCGCCATTTTTAAC
This sequence comes from Choristoneura rosaceana, assembly GCA_037349165.1. Lineage (NCBI taxonomy): Eukaryota > Metazoa > Arthropoda > Insecta > Lepidoptera > Tortricidae > Choristoneura > Choristoneura rosaceana. The sequence goes on along the minus strand of JAZBNJ010000041.1, from coordinate 11,040,204 downwards.
TGTTGATTGTAATGCCGTGGTACACCACGGTATTAGATAAAGTGGTGATTTTGGTTCTTCATGCTTTATTTTTGGTATAAATGACCGTTTATATAATTTGTTACGGTTATTCCAATCTTGATCTATTCACGCTTTTAAAGAACTATTTCCGTGGTATGAAAAGTATTAACAAACTCTTAATTTTTAACAAAAACTTCAATACTGAACTTGTAGTTTCTATAGAAACCGTTATTTTGCCAAGTTGTTTAAATAAATAAACAATTTTATGTTTACTTACCAGTTACGTAATTTTGGTTATGTCCCAAGGTTGTAATAAGTATTTTTGATTTGTAATGCAAACACAACTCTATCCTATTGTTTTTATGGGTCGGAATTAGATTTTACAATACTCCAAATTAAGCCAATTAACGATGGTATGATCGCATAACCCTCGGTAATATAATGTATGAGAATCTATTACCGACCCATTCCATTGTATTTGGGTCGGTGATAGGTTCTTAAAGAAGTATCTATTACCGAGTGACATTTTATTTTTCCGTTAAAATAATTCAAATTTAGGGTACCATAAGCGCAGATTTTTTTAATAATGTTGTGACTTTTACGCAGCATACATATATCACACTATTTATTGTGGCATAAGCTTAAAAAAATACAGTCAGGTGGAAACACTATTCGAATCATATTTTAGTTTTTTATTTAGTTTTCTCCGAAAATAACTTGGTGTGCAATATAATCTACAGAACCAAAGCTATTACCTTTTTTTAATTCCTCGGTATTAAGCTCCAAATCATGAGTCGGGATCCTTTTACCGATGGTAGAAAATTACTGTTCTTTTATACCCTCGGTAATAAAAGCTCAATTCGCGGTAATAGCATCATAGCCTGTCCATTACCACGATAATAGAAGATTTGGGTATTTTGATTTCAATAATTATTTTATCAAAAACTAATAACTAAAACGATCCCGAAAAGTTACGACACTGAAAGTTCAGTAAACGCTCTTAAATAAAAAAAATATTCTCGTTTGTTAAGGAGGTGTGACACCCTTAATTTTTGGGACTCATCTGAAAACTTCCTTAACTACCACGGTAATAGGCGCCGTTACCTTACTTAGGACAAGCAAAAGAAACTGGACATTTTCAATTTAATACGAGTAGGTACTCATAACGTAGAATAATATACTATGAGCTTGTCATAATTTACGATGCCAGTGTAAAATTGACGCGGGCCTGTTCTCAGGGGAAATAATTTAATATCATTTGTCGCCATTTTCCTTCGCGTATTTTAAATTTTTCCTGTCATCGCCTGCAAAATCAACAAACTCTTGATAAATTGGCCTTGTCTTAGGTTTGGTAGGTATCTAGACATTAATAAAGTAGAAAGGTCAGGGAGAAACGAGTAAATAGCTTTAAAATTAAGAGCCAATTTCTCCACTCAGTTATAGGTAAATTTTATGTAGGTAACAAAATAGTAGATATGCCGTCTCTGTTTGTTTTGTCCGAATAAACAGAGACGACATCACATGTATCTGTCGCTTAAAATTTATCAATGATTTTAAAATACTAATCCACAATTTTCTTGACGTCAATTTCATTTGCGGCGCTTCTCGCCAATAAACGTTACAGTTTGGCGAGTAACACTAATGTAATGCATGTTTAATTGTTTTTGAGTTCAATAAATTAAAAAAATAATAAATTAATAATCATAAGAGCGAGTATAACGACTTTTGGGTCCATTACATCTAAGTTCAGTGACATCATTAAGTATTGTCTAAACTCTAAACTATTATTTAGTATTAGCTGTAAGATGCTTTTATTTGGACATTGGCACTCCCGAAGATTTATTAAAAACTAGCTTCTGCCCGCGGCTCCGCCCGCGTGGTATTGGGTTATCGCTGTTCCCTCGGAAACTGTGAATTTTTCCGGGATAAAAAGTAGCCTATGTCACTCTCGGGCCCATAAACTATCTCTATGCTAAAAATCACATCGATCCGTCGCTCCGTGACGGCGCAAAAAGCGGACAAACACACTCTTTCGCATTTATAATATTAGTATGGATTAACTTTATTACACAATGTATAGGTACCTAATAATACCTCTGTTCCCGTTCAGCAAACACATTAAACGGAGTCCTCTAGCTTTCAGAAAAATCTCAACGATCACTCTCCAGCTAAATTTAATAACTGTTCTGCGTGGGGAAATTGAAATGTAGAAAAAAACGGCTCTGCGTCGGTTTTCAGAGGGACGCTCGAATCAGATTTTTAATTGCAGCGCCATACACGTTGTGACTGCTATGAGCGTTATGACTGCGAAATACTTGCCAACTTTAATCGAAATTTGGAACATTCATGCTTCAGCAATCTTTTATCGAAAATTTCACGAATATCAGACGAAGCATCGAGCAGACCCTATACTACGAAGTGCAAAATTCGAACTGCGTATCTTGCTGTCCCGCCTACGCTAATATTATTTTCTCCAACTTGCTCGGAAATATTCTCATTAATGTTGGAAATATCGACCAGGAAGTCCATCGTTATATGCGTTGATCCAATAATAAAATTAAAAAAAAAGTGACATTACTTCCTGGACATGTCCGGGAAGTGTTTATTATCGGGCAGGTTTTTTACTTTTAATGTCATCCAAGACCGAAAATTCACCAAAAAGCCAGTGTTCAATAATCACGTACAAAAACGAGATTAAAAAAAAATGTTTTCTGCGTTTAGCTAATGCCTAAATGATTGTGTACAAATCATAATAAGGTGTATTGAGACTTAATTATGTGAGAGTGAGAGGTAGGTACGATACGAACTTCGATTTTCGAATTTCATAGTGCCCCCCTGTATTAAGCTCTGAAACAAATGCTAAAAAACTTACAATTCTTGAAAACGGAATACGCTTTTTGTTTTAAGTGAGTGAGATGAGCATGAGAGGTTTAATGGTTGGGCCAATCAATCGTAGCGACTCTTTCTCAGACCAAAGATTACCCACTGCGGAATATTTAGAAAAAATACATACAGTCGAATAGAACTTGGTTTTTGAAGTTGGTTAAAAAAGTCCTGAAATGCCTGAAATGCCTGAAAGTTAGAATTACTAGCACACCTATACTATGGGAACGTTCGACATTGGATCGAATCAAAATGGTTCAATTATGTGTGAATGATTTAATTTCAAATATGTACTCATAAATAAATATTCACATGGCCGAACTTCCCCTAAGATACGAGGGTCAAACTGAAAGTTCTTAGAAAATCAAAAACTGAGCAAACTAGCAAGTTATTAGTTTTATTACATCTTTTCAAAATAGTGTCCATTCACATCAATACACCGCTGCATCCGATGGAACCACTGAGAAAAGCACTTAGCCCAGTCGTCCTTAGGGGTCTCTTCGACGGCCTTTTGAAACGCACCCACTGCTTCCTCGGTGTTCATAAAAAGTTTTCCTCGAAGTTTTTCTTTTATTTTCGGGAATAAATAAAAATCGCAAGGTGCGAGGTCGGGGCTATACGGCGGGTGACCCAGTAATTCCACGTTTGACGTCACTAAATAGTCGATCGTTCGCCTGGCGGTGTGCGACGAGGCGTTGTCGTGGTGAAGAAGGATCCTACTTCGAGGTCGCTTCTCCCGAACTTTTTCCAATACAAGTGGCAAACAATTGTTAGTGTACCACTCTGCAGTAACTGTTTTTTGATCCTCTAAAGCAATTGTCGCATAGTGACCTGTCCTTCCGAAGAACGAGGCCACCATCTTTTTTCCCACGCTTCGACCTCTCTTCACTTTAGTTGGCAACTCCTCGAAAGGAAACACCCATTGAGCAGACTGTCTCTTGGTTTCTGGATCATAACAGTAAACCCAGCTTTCGTCACCCGTAAGTATGTCGAAAACAGCATTTGAGTCACCTCCGTTAAATCTTTCAATCATTTCACGGCACCAATCAACCCGACGGAGTTTTTGGGCCTCGGTCAAATTATGAGGTATCCACCTCGCACAAAGCTTCCTGACCGCTAAATGTTCATGGAGGATTTTATGCACTTGACTCATACCGATGCCTAAGCTTGTCCGAATCTGCTGATACGTCACTCTTTTGTCAGTCTCTATCATACGCTGCACAACACTGATGTTATTTTCAGTCGTCGCCGTAGAAGGCCGTCCCTCACGCAGATCGTCGGTGAGATTAGTGCGACCACGTTTAAACTCATTAAACCAGTTGTAAATGGTCGCACGAGATGGAGCTTCATCATGAAAGGCCAATCGAAGTCTATCATAGCTTTCTTGTTGACTTAAATGACATCGAAAGTCATAAAAAATCATTGCACGAAAATTTTTGCGAGTTAAATTCATGTTGACGTGACACAGACAATTTTCAATTTGCCGCCAAATCGTAAAACTAATGACAAATGAATGAAATACATACTCAATAATATTGGCAAAGAGTTCCATTTTCAAAATTTAAACTTACTTTTTTATTATATTGTTTACAAGTGGCCAGTTCTAAAAACTTTCAGTGTCGCCCTCGTAAGCGCAGTTTCAGAATTATGAGAAAAAATATATTAATATCGCGGTATTCCTTCATTAAACCAAAATATAGCATTGGCGTGCCGGAATGCCTTATAGCCCACAGTCTTATAATAAGCAGCTTTCCTTATCTCTTTGGGATATATCTGATTTACTTTAAAATTATTCTTATTTCACAGTATGAAAAGCGAGTTTCCTTGGGTGATTTTTAGCTACATTTCATTAAAATCTTTGAGATATTTTTGAGATACGAGTATGTTAATTTTGAAATGACAATGTCGGACGTTTTCAACTTGTTATTGTTTTTCAGTATATCTATTACCAAAATGAAGTTATCATATCATTAATAATCCTTTCGAATATTTAAACATCGATCTACATGAGCTTACATACATACCTACGTACCTACACCATTTACTTAATATGGATGGACATTTATTAATTATCAGACTTAGTTTATTGCGTGTCTGATACAGTCCATTAGTTCAAACGAGGCTTTATAAATAGAAGTGAAACTTTTATTTGGCAAAATAGTCCATGTCGCTTCGAATATTAAACCACAATGTGACATCAAAACCACGAAAAATCGATGCTTTTGCTTGTCGAAGTCGCAGTCTGAGCTCAATTTGAGTACTAGATACTCGTAGCTATTTTTACAGGCACTGCCTGAGCAACCAAGCTTCGCTGGGGTTAAAACTTGAGAACACGCGTTTTTTAGAGATAAGACCCAGCGAAATAGATTGTATGACCCGGAAAACTTAGAGCAGTTTCCGAAAACCCGCTATGTAAATAAATTGACATGATCGCTCGTTTAAAAATTCTCTAAAATCTTAATAAATAACATTTTCGTGTCAAAATGTTTGTAACCAAACTCCTCTGAAACGGCTTGACCGATTTTTATGTTTTTTTTTTGTGTGTATTCGGTAGGTCTGAGAATAGGACGTTAAACTACGAGTATTTTTCATACTTCTACGGGGGCGGAGTCGCAGGCAACAGCTAGTTTAATATGAAATGGAAAACGTGCTTTATCTGAATCCACATCCTCACTCACGTTCCCGTATTATTGTGGTCGAACGCAAGACTTTCCAAGCTTGCATAATATACTATATAATCATGTAGTACCTACCATCAGCCAAATAAGTGGTCTATCAATTTTTTAACAAGTTCCTATCATGTCGCTAAAGTCGAACTTTCAAGTTGACAGACCCGTCTATTAGCAATATTGTTTTATGACATGCAAACGATTATCAACTTTAGGGTGGTAGATCCAGGGCCGTCTTAGACTGTGGTGGGGCCCTTGGGCACACAAGAATTTGGGGCCCTTTTTAACCGACTTCAAAAAAGGAGGAGGTTCTCAATTCGGCTGCATGTTTTTTTTTGTGTGTCGAAATCGAATAGTACCGATGTACTCGTAACTTGACTTGAAAATGTATAGAAGAAAAGTGTAATGCGCATTTTGAGATAAAATGTGAGAAAAATTGTCGGCCCTTCGGGGCTCCCTGAGGATGGCGGCCCTGGGCACTGGCCCCTTGTGCCCTTATGGTAAAGACGGTACTGGGTAGATCACATATAAAATGGGTTGATGGTACAAGATGATTTTTAGTCACCATCTCTTTTTTAATATATGATTCTTCGGAGTTGGTAAATGTATAATATGGTATTCTATAAAACAACACAACATTGAAAATATACAATGATATTGGTCAAAAAGAAGATGGATTTTGTTCTAGTGTTCTGTTAATGACATAACGGAATTTCGATGATCTTGTATAAATATTTCATTCACACTCGTTAGCTTACGTAAAGCAACAACATGCACCTAAGCAAATTCCTACTGATAGTTGCTGCATTTTCTACAGATCTACAATTAAAACATCATTTAATCAGTTTCGCGAATTGCAAAAGTTAAGATGTTTGGACCGAATTATTCAAATCACTTCTAGTCTGGTTGCTCATTGCGACCCTCTAGTAAAAACAGCCCTCTCTGTTGGCTCTTGATCGTCCACATAACACTTACGTCACCACGATAGCTCACCGTTATATAATATAAATCTTCCAAGAAACCGATTACTAATTAACGCTATCTTCCATCGATTAGCATCGAAATTAAGATTGATTATACCCACTTCAATAAACAGCAACTAAAACTAACCATTTGTCAATGAACGATCACGAAAACGTTTTTGATAATAACGAGTCTAAAACGAAGCTTCCTCGATCATGATTAGTATTGTTAATCAAAACAAATTGCCCAAACATTATAATAACTTATCGATTTTTGTTGCTCCTGGCGCTTTACGTAATACTCGTAGTGGATAAACACAATGCTACATAAAACGCGCGCGCACACGCCAGGTTGTTTTGTTTGGCCGAGAATAGCTCACCAGGGTTGCAATTATGCTATTGGCGATCATGTGGGGATGTCCAGGTCAATGGATGGTGTTTGCGCGCATCAGCATCGCGCATGGTTTGTTACGGTGTTCCCTGTTTGTTGGTAACGGCTAGGATTTTTTGTCGTTACGTTTGTGGTTTGGATGTTTTTACTGAGTGTAGGTTGGTCGCGTATTGATCGCGCGTGCGGCGGTTCGCGCGGGCGGCAGGCTGCGCCGCGACTGGCCCGGCGGCGGCGCCCGCCCTCGCCGCCGGCCCCACGGCCGCCCATGGTGTTGCCAAACTATGTATTTTACGGCCAATCTGATATGTTTCTGCTCTTATTAGCAAGATAGCCAAAAAAAGGTCAAGGAAGCAGCGCTGAGCAGGGAAAATTTAAGATAAATTCGAAAAGAAGCTTACATTATGCTTATATGTGAGTAAAATAACCTATCTAAAAATAATAACTTCGAAAAAAGTCGAACTAATAGCTAGAAAAACTCTCACACTGAACGTGTAAAGTAGTACAGCCTACACTTGACTTAGGTATTAACGAAGCTTTTTTTCTTTATAAATTATTTTGCTATTATTATTATTATTATTATTATTTTTGGTTTAGTTGGAGAAATTTTACTGTATATGTGTGTCTTCTGTGTTCGTGAATAAATGTCTTCTTTCTTTTCTTTTCTTTCTTTCTTTTCTATCTCAAAAAACTACAACTCGTGCATTTTCTTATTAAAATACTAAAGTAAATATAACAGTTAAACAATAAAATTTAAACAATAAAAGTTAAACAATTAATAATAATGTACTTCGGGCTTCCGTCTATCGAATTAATTAAACTCATCATCCCAGCCTATTCACGTCCTAGGTACTGCTGGGCACAGGCCTCCTCTCAGAATGAGAATTCTGAACAGGGTCATAGTTTCCACGCGGAACCAGTGCGGAATTAATTAATTAAATTATCTATATGCTACGATTCTTAAATTTTTAACGGTTACTTTTAAGTACACCTTCACTAATATTACTGGCCAGTTATAAAACACATTCAACCATTTTTCGTCTCGTTAACCGGGCAACACCAACCCCCTAATACGACTGCGCGGCTCAATCTCGCCACGCCATTCGTTACCCAACCTCACCGGCAATATTAGCGCCAGAACGAAGCTGTTTTAAAGCTGTCAAGATGACAAGCAACTAGATAATTGACGAGTTTCCGCTGAGCCGGGTTGACAGATTACTGCAATGACGCCATTGAAGCTTATATCACTTTCATGAAAGATCCAAATCCCCAAACGTAAGCAAGTTCACGGACACTTACGTAAATGTTTGGTTTTTAAATTTATGGCCCAAGGTTATGCAATCGGGAATCTTCGGAATCCGAATTAGTCTGAATGCATTTCATGATGTTTATTACTTTGTAACTTTGGGGTAGTTAGTTACCTACTCAATTTTGTGTCCCAGAACTCTGAAACTATTAATAAAGTTCGAAGTCGAGCAATATGTTTCAATTTCTGTAGCAGATGCGAACTAATCCAGAAGCAAAGTATGGGCATTTTATGCTACAATATATTTAAATACCATCTGATGAGGGTCTGACATTGTGTATTATTCTCGCGAGCTGCTAGCTCTTCGGCCCCCGTGACGTCTACTAACCTCTTCGATATTTCTTTGTAAAGTTTCAGAGCGCTAGGACAAAACGGACCACACGGATCGAAATCGTATTCGGTGCCTAGACCCCTACATTTGGTAGATTTTCAATTCAAAACAAAAACATAATCACACTTAAGTACACAGTCTTTGCAATCAGGCTTTACTTTTGAACAATCAACAACAATTTTGCAAGATGGGATAATTGCGTAAAAAACAATTGCAGCCCATTTCCTGCGAAATTAGTTCGGAATGAGTCGGAAGCGGATTGTTTGTCTATTTTCCCGGGCGCGGCGTGACGTTTCGTAAGCAACCCGTAACCATTAAGACAATAGTTAATGTCTTCACCATTGATATAACTGTCCGTTAAGGACGCGTTTAAATCACTCGGACCAAAGCCATCGACCAAATGGTTACTGCATTCGTGAAAAATAATTAGCCTGCACTAGAAAAAGTTTTTAAAAATGGCGGGTGTTCTGTTCATTGTGAATATTCCACGTAGAGAACACGAGGAAGATTTAAAGAAAGCAAAATCTGCGAAACTCTTAGTGGAAAAAGAAAAATACGAAAAGGCTTCCAAATTAATCCGTGAATTGAAGACAAATAAAAGGTTCGGCAACATAAAAAGTCCTTTTGAATCGTTTCGCGGCGAGCGCGGTTTGAGTAAGTGTAAGTCTTCGGAGTGCGTGCATGAAAGTGGTGATTTCGGATTATTAAAATCTAAAAGCGACAATGTGTTGAATGAGAGTTATAAGCTGGGTTTGAGTGTCGAGCGCCAACTTAAAGATAAGTCTTGGGATATAAAACAAATGATGAAGCGCAAAAAGAAGTTGCGGATAACGCAACCTGCCAGCATGACTGATATCTCCGGTGCTTTTCATTGGGATACTCCGCTTGAATCTGTAAGTTTTACGATTTTTATATTTCCTATTTGTTAGTCTAATGACGAATGCTGAACAAAGGCCTTCCCTTTTTCATTCCACAAGTTATTATTGTTCTTCCTAATACGCCTCAAGTCTCTCTAAATCAAGATTGTTTTTTGGAATCTTTTTGTATTTTTTATTTCAATTCCAAATTTTTGTTACTTTTACGGTCATCCCGTCAAACCTATATCGAAAATACCAACTGAAATATAGATGCACAGAAAAACCAGAAAAATAAGAATAGAGCTGGGAATCGAACCCAAGTCCTCGGCATTCCGTGCCGCGTGCTAAACCGCTACACCACCGCTGGACAAAGTCAAATGGGCTGTAAATCGTCCCACCATCTCCTATTTGGTCCGGTTCCCGTCACATGAAGCATAATTTCAGTTTCATTTACAAATTCACTCGCCGACCCTTAAGATCTCACAGACTATAGATAGATACATTCCACTGCGGAAATTTTTGAAATACCCACACAGATGAAGCTGGGTAAATTTATGTCTAAATAAATGTCCGGCTTCAACATAGCGGCTCCCGCTTCGTTCCAATTACCACAAACAATCGACAACCAATCAATACCACATTGTATCCACATCTATCGATAAGGTTACAGCTGTTACAAACAGATGGCTTTTTCCGGGCGTTATGTAGCAAATAATGAGACAGAATGTCGAAGGCATCTGTGTTGCAAAGCATCTTTAGTGGAATTAACTTATTGGCGTAACCTCTCAATGAGAGGGTAGTTACTACCCTGTAGTAGTTCGAAAACACCTACTTGCACTTCTCAGTTTTTTTTAATCTAAGTGCGAAATTAAATTTGAAATTTTCAAAGTATAAGCTTTTCAGAGAACACCAAAAGAAAAGCTTTAATTCATCATCATCACTAAATGGTAAACAGTTACGAAACAAACATATAAATGATCATCTTCTCATTTCTTGTCTCTTGTTCCGAGCATTAATCGACTTACAATTTTAATTTCCCCGCAGATACTTTCGGAAGTCATTACGCGTCTTAATATAGTAAACAACGCAACTTGGACTACGACAAAGGAAAATAAACACTGGCAGGTAAGCCTTAAAAACATAGGTACAAATTAAGAAACAAAATTAGAGAAAAAAAATTACAACGAAAAAACTTAACCGGCTAGACCAACTATAAGATAGTATTTTGATCGCATTTTTCAATCAGTTTGAAGTCGGCGCCTCAGCACGACCCGATAAGAGGTTCTTACCTCTGAGTGTGATAGAAGCCCAATTAGATAGTGTGTAGACGTGGTGAAGTTAGAGGACTACCTATAGATCCACTCCTGCTGGCTTCTACTGCACCGACTTCAAACTAGTTGAAAAGTATTTTAATTTATTTTTGTAGTCGATATTTTTTTTTGTTATATGATTTTTTATTTTTTTAGTGCCATCGTCATTAATATATATTACAATAGCATACTGTCGATTGCTCGTCACCTTTTACAAAAGATTCCAATGCAGAGACATCAATTGTTGAGGAATCCTCCTTGGCTACACCATCCGTTCCACTTTTTTAACACCGGCAATTTTATGAAAACATTTGTCAAACAAAATTAAAAAAAAACCTGAAAAACGTTTACAAGTGTACCTACTGGGTGATTCAGGAGACGAGAGAGTAGGACCAACTCTTCACCCTCAGGTATCGATAAAAAGTGAAACCCGCACACCTTTAATTGCAGAGTGGCCATATGCACTTTGCAAATAACTTACTTAATGTTATTTGTTTTTAACATTAAAAAAAAAACTTAATCTCACTAATACTGGTACGATTTGCATATTGAATCCGGTAGGGTTGGTCCTTCTAACGTCTCCCGAATCACAAATAGTTGGGCTAATTTTGAAAACATTTATTGTGAATTATTTATATTAAAAAGAAATAAATAAAAGTATGAGCACTTAAATGGAATCTAAAGATATCTCCGAACAAACCTCGTGTAATACGTGCAGGGCATTCAAACAGCGCGATCATAAATATTAAGGGGATCGAATACCTCGGTGGTCTGTGACTATGGACACAAGAAGCATAGGTAATCTATACTAGGAAAAGAAAATCTTCACATATACAGCGTGTATTTTGGTCAAAACTACAAACTTTACGTATACCTATTGTAAATAATGTAATATTAGGACCTGTACTGCTGACTGCCAACTCGTAAAGTTTGTGATTTTAACCAAAATTAGAACACGCATTTAATAAGACATATTCATATGTTTTACTAAAAAAATACGACTTGTCTCCTTTTAAAATTAATTAGCGGTCTATGTATAACCAAGTCATCAATCACTACTTAGTTTTTACTCACTGACATTAGGTACGGCATCAGGCTTTTCTAAAGAATTTATTTATGACTCCTTTGATTTAATAAAAATTTCATGAAATAAAGATTATAATGATGAACACCTCCCGTTTATAAGCATCATTATCATTAAAATTACCTACTCATTTCCGATAGGTTACTAGGTATGCATTCCTGTTCCCAACTCAACCTCTAAGGCACTAATAACAGCATTGTTTTATTGTTCCCGATTCATTTAATGTTCCTGACCGACACGGTTGATTCTGAATGGGTATCGTGCTGTGCTAATGTGACTAGAACTAGGGTTCCCACCTCTTCCGGAATTCCGGGAATTTCTCCTGACATTAGCAATGATAATAAACATTTTGCGGCTACCAAAATTGAAAATAAACAGAATTGTCCCGGATTCGAGTTTACGCACGCTGGCCTATTTCATACCGTGTTGATTACAGGAAAATCTATAAAATGTCAGTACCTAAATTTATTAACATTTCAAAAAATACGGCTATATAAATTGTTTGAACTACGACATTTGAATATTGAAAATAATTAGCAAAACCGAATTGGGCAAGATATAGGTTTCACTTACAGTTTGTTCTGGCTCTTTTCCTCAGTCCTTGGGACACATTTAAGACACAATCACAGCACTTTCAGAGTTTTTATGAATAATTTAAAAGAGCGCGCGCCGGCCGGCATTCATTTCGAGCTGTCAAATTTGCGCAACTGACTGGTGGCGCCGCCGTGCGGGAGAAAGCGGAAAGTTCATTCAGCCAGTATGTTTTTGATATGTGCAGGAGGTTTTAATGCACATATTACTAATTATATCTGCCCAATGTAACGTACATAAACCCCCCACCGGGAATCTACCCCAGATTCCCCAGTTTACAAACCAAACCAGGGATGGTATTGAATAAGGTAAGTGGACTGTATAGTGTAAGTATTTGTTGACTTAGTGAACTAAACACGTGTAGCTGTAAATTGAGTAAAATAAATGACTTATTTCGAACCTAAAATTGTCATAAATTTGACACCTTCTTGCGTCAAATTCATGCAAAGAAACAAAGAAAAATAAAAATTATGCTGAATCCAATTCCATGGGAAGTGGACTAAGCTTTACAACGGGTCGCGTGTATTCGCCATTCTGGGTTTTTACTTTTACCACCCGTACAACTCCATCAGCTCCTGGATAAAGTTCCGTCACATGACCGAGATGCCATTGAAGCGGAGGAGCGTCAGCATGCATAAGAACGAGTTCATCAACTTGAATATTACGACAATTCCTATGCCATTTTGTCGCTGCTGCAGCGTGTGCAAATAATCGTTTAATTGCAATGTACGCGGACCGATATGTAAATAAATTTTATGAAAATAGTCGATAAGAATTTTTGTAAAGTTGCACTTTTTAGGAAGCAATAATGGATACTTCTTTTGATACGGTAGTTCGGCGAAAGACAACCTACCCCCCACCCTGAGAAAACCGAGGGGGTCGACATAAGGTGCTAACCTTTTAAGTGAAGAACTACAGCTGTAACCATTGGAAATTGCTTGGATATCAGCTGCAAAATGCTCTCGCTGAACGGATTTAATGAGCACATCGTGTGCGTTCTTTAAATCTGATAGAGACGAAGGACCTGTGTTCCTATTAGACTTCGTCGATCTACAATTGTTAATAAATTGAAAACAACGAGCTAAGACATTTTGAAGTTTGCTAAAACTCGAATATTTTTCAGTTAAATTATAAACAAGATTTGAGTCACGTGTTGTGTTTTGCACGCTAGTTTGAGCCAAAGTCGCGCATGGAATTTTGAGTTCTGGCACATTTGCCGATTTAAATTGATCAATTGATTTTACTGGCCAATTCTCTCTTGGTGCGTCTAGCCAGCTCGGTCCTCCGAGCCACTCCGCTGTCGATAACAGCACGGAAGGTAGCGCTCCGCGCGAGCACACGTCAGCGGGGTTGGACGCGCCGCTCACGTGAAACCAACAATCGCTTTGCACGGTCTCCAAAATTTTGGAAACACGCGAAGCCACAAAGGTTTTGAGATTATAACTGGGTGTATTCAACCAACTCAGCACCACAGAGGAATCGGTAAACAAGAGTATTTCATGAACAGGAATTCGTTCAGACAATATTGACTTCGTATATTTGACTAACTTGACTAACAAATGCGCAGCCATTAGCTCGAGACGTGGAATGGTCACTGTCTTCAAGGGTGCAACCTTGGATTTTGCAATGACTAGACTGACCTTCGAATTACCTTGATTGTTAAAACTACGCAAATAGATGACCGCAGCTATTCCTTGAACTGAAGCATCGCAGAATCCTAGTATCTGGTAGTAGCTGTGCTGTTTGACAGTAACCTGGCGCTCGTGGCTAAAATTCGACAACAGCGGGAGCTCTGACATGTAGGTGAGCCACTCCTTTTCCAGTTCCGGAGGCAGCCGCTCATCCCAACCCAGCTGTTGGAGCCAGAGTTTCTGCATGAAGCATTTCGCGTAGAATATGCAAGGAGCCACGAAACCTAAGGGATCATACTGACGACCAATCTGTGACAAAACACTACGCTTGGTGATCGCCTGTGAAGCTGGAAGTGGATGGAATACGAAGGAAAACACATCTTCGGCGGGTCGCCACTGCAGACCTAAAACTTTTATGGATAGGTCCTTGTCATCCTCGAATGCAATGGGCGTTTCGCGGTGATCAGCTGGAACCCGAGCCAGTACCTGGGGACAGTTGCTGGCCCACTTACGAAGCAGAAATCCTCCTCCACTCAGCAACTCTAACAGTTCATCCTGTAGCCTAGCTGCTTCATCATAGCTGCTCACTGACCACAGAAGGTCATCGACGAAGAAACCCTTTTTTAGAACCTTGCTCGCTAAAGGATACTTCTCGCAGTCGTCGTCAGCCAGTTGATGCAGGACTCGGATCGCTAGGTACGGACTGCTAGCAACGCCGTATGTGATCGTGTTTAACTCATACACCTTTAAAGGTTGATCAGGTTGAAACCTCCACAAGATGTGTTGGTAATTGCGTTGAGATTTTTCGATCAAGGTCATTCGAAACATTTTACAAATGTCACTTGACAAGCAAATTTCATGTATACGAAAATTTATTAAAATCTCATTAATATCTGCTTGAAGCTTAGGACCGGCGTAAACGACTGAATTTAAAGAATTATTATTTGTCGTTTTGCATGAGGCGTCAAAAACTACTCGGAGTTTTGTCGTGGTACTTGACGGTCGGAGAATACAAAAGTGAGGAATTATGTACTTAGAATCCACAGTACCAAAATCACCTACGCAAGTCATGTGACCAAGGCTTTCATATTCGGACATGAATTTATTATATTCTTCCTTAAGTTCCGGAAGACGATTCAGCTTTGTTTCTAAATTGTTGAAACGACGTAACGCTTGTGGAGTCGAATCGCCGAGATCAAAACTGGGTTTGAACGGGTACTTCACTGTATAACGTCCCGTAGTATCGCGACTGTGTTCGTTTTGGAACAATTGTTCGACATACAAATCTTCTGGTTTTTTAGTGACGTCATACGGCACGTTTTCAGTCTCCCAGAAAGAGTTCATGATTTTATCGATACTACTAGTTTTATTAGCAGAGAACAAGTTGAGCGAGGCTGTATTTGACTCACAATCGTCACTCAGTACTGTCTGACCAGTAATGACATATCCGAATATGGAATGCATCGCGACGGGCAAACCCGGGTCACGTGGTAGTATATTTTGACCGTCATAAATGTAGGGAAATAAGTCACCTGCGATCAACAAGTCAACTGGAGCCGCCGAAAAGTAGTTCGGGTCAGCTAACTCTAGATTTTTGAAATTATTGATAACTTTGTTTGATAAGGTTACTGTAGGTAAGTTGCTAGTTATATTACTTACGACAACAGTATCAGTGCTAAGCACCGGACCAAATGAGTTTCGTGGTTTAATTGAACATGTAACCAGACCGAAATCTTGCACTGGCGCACCTCCCAGACCCATGGGTTCAAACTGACACTTGCGTCGAGACAAACCCAGGCGCTGGGCACACTCTTTTGTCATATAACCGGACATGGCACCGCTGTCAATGACTGCACGTACGGCGTGGTAAGTTCCCCATCGATCTGCGACGTGCACCATGGCAGTGCCTAACAGCACGGTTGAATTTGACGAACAAGTCAAGCCGACGTTTGGCATTGACCTTTGACTTTGATTTTGACCATTTGAAACGTTTTGAATACTTGAAATGTTTTGACTATTTGAACCGTTTTGATTAATTGATGAATTTTGAACAGTTGGAACTGTATCTAAGTGAATACTGTGATGGTGCGGTTGTTTACACAGCACACAACGCACTTTTGACGTACACTCGGACAACGAATGCTGACGAAAGCAATTTTCGCATAATTGAAGCTGTTTCACTTTGTCAAGACGCTGCACCGGTGTTAAATCAAAAAACTCGAAACATCGATAAGTTGAATGCGGTTTGTCGCAAAATAGACATCTATTTGATCGTTCGCTATTATTCTTACTCACAGCTGACAAGCACGGCTTTTGGAACTGCTTCGGTGCACTACTGTAATTAGCAGCATTATTATTATTTTTTCGAACAAAATTCGGCTTTGCAGAGGTGTTAGGAACACTCTTAGGCGTAAACTGAATTTTTGATGTACTAATTTTAACCTCAGACATTTCCAAAACACGCGCCTGTTTCTCCACGAAATTAATCAGCTGTTCGTAAGTAGGTATATCGGTTTGATCTACTGATTGTTCGAATTCGCGCCTAGTGACGGGGTCTAAATTTCGCAATCCCATATAAAACAGTATGAAACTCGATAGGTTATTGATTTTCAAAAGTTTCAATGCTTTAACACACTCTTGATACGTTTGTAAAAAGGTATTTAGACCAGTAGCCGACTCAGTTGACAAAGGCTTAAATTGAAACAGTCGATCTAAATAGCTCGTAGCTAAGGCACGCGTGTTCTCAAATTTTTTGACTAGCAAAGCCCATACTATCGGATAATTATCGGCCGTCACTGGCATCCCGTTGACCACAGTCAATGCCGAACCGCTGACTGCGGAGAGCAGGTAATAAAACTTCTCAATGTTCGTGATATCATTGTTATTATGAATTAAACTCGTAAACGTGTCATAAAATGTCTGCCAGTTTTCTAATTTGCTATCGAAATGGAACAATTCTAGTTTAGGCAGCCGCGGCTTAGCCGACCGCGAGTCTGGCCCGGCAGCGCCCGGGCCGCGGCCCGCGGAGCGCGACGAAGGTCCGCTACCGCTGCCGTCACACGATTGCCAAGTGTCGCTATTAGCCTCCGCTACACTCAGAATACGGAAATACATGTCGTCAAAGGTTTGAATTTCCTGATAATTTGGTTTAAATTTCGGGTTTTGTTTCTTATTGTAAGAATTTAACTCGAATATGCATTGTTCGAAACATTCCCGAGTCGAATGAAGTTCTTTGAGTCGCAAATTAAATTCGGTTAAACGCTCTGGTGGAGTTGATTTGGATAGTTCAAATAACGTTTGACATCGTATAAAAAGCAGTTCTTTTTTGTTAATAAGTTGTTCGACATCAAATTCTTTTTCGTCCATTTCGAATTAACAAACAAAAGACGCGCGCGACGCGTTGCAAAGAACGAAAATTGAAAACGTTTATTTTATACGTATTATTCTAGGTAAATAACTTAGATTAGAAATAAGCCTGTTACCTTAAAACTGCGTGAAATGTGTGTTTTATGTGTATGAATGTGTATTTAGTTTGCAAACTGAGGATGCGGTTCGATTGACCAAAATGTTTGAACTACGACATTTGAATATTGAAAATAATTAGCAAAACCGAATTGGGCAAGATATAGGTTTCACTTACAGTTTGTTCTGGCTCTTTTCCTCAGTCCTTGGGACACATTTAAGACACAATCACAGCACTTTCAGAGTTTTTATGAATAATTTAAAAGAGCGCGCGCCGGCCGGCATTCATTTCGAGCTGTCAAATTTGCGCAACTGACTGGTGGCGCCGCCGTGCGGGAGAAAGCGGAAAGTTCATTCAGCCAGTATGTTTTTGATATGTGCAGGAGGTTTTAATGCACATATTACTAATTATATCTGCCCAATGTAACGTACATAAATTTACCAGCTTAAGTGGCTCTTACTTCATACAAAATAAGTCTAGGGGTCTAAATATTCTGGTACTTTTGACATTTGGTAACATTTGTTTTGAGTGGTAGACATGTAATGTATGAATGAATTTGTAAGTTTTATTTTTTGGCGAAACCCTCTTTTAATAAGAACAAGAGGTGGCAACCCTACCCAGAGCTCTGATGTATTGAGAGAATCGTATTTTCGTGTTTTATGATGAAAACAGGGCCGGAGCTTTTGTAATTAGCTACCAGGAAAACAGAATTTAAGGTAAATAACATTAATAATTAGGGGATGGTGAATTCCCTCTTATAATTATTCATTAGGTACTGTGTTGGATAGAACACGAAATTCTAAAAATTAAGTGTATTCTGGTCAAGCTGGAAGAAAAATTAGAGTGATCAATTACTCTCCTTGAGTACTTGGTACTCATGAGCGGTGATGATCGTTTCCTATCAGATGATCCACTTGCTCGATTGTGAAGAATATAAGTATCTACCTAGGTACTAAATTGACAACTAATAAGTATGTAACATAACGTACCACTACGATTTAGAAATGATTTTGACCTTAAAGTACACTTTGATCAAAAATAAATATCTTTGTAGCCTCATCTGGGCTAGGGAAAGGGGTACTAGCTCATCTTACGAGTATGTATGGAACTAGTCAGCACTAACTGGGAAAATCTTACCTAAGAACGTCCATGAAATCTTGACAAGAGGTATACAAAATTATGGATAACGGACGTCAAAGTT
Organism: Choristoneura rosaceana; assembly: GCA_037349165.1. Classification (NCBI taxonomy): domain Eukaryota; kingdom Metazoa; phylum Arthropoda; class Insecta; order Lepidoptera; family Tortricidae; genus Choristoneura; species Choristoneura rosaceana. The sequence goes on along the minus strand of JAZBNJ010000041.1, from coordinate 11,021,528 downwards.
AACCAAATTCAGCCTCTTTTAATTCATTAATACTTAACTCCTTTTTACGACAAAAAATATAGTATACGTGAGAATTTTACACAAAATAGGGATGTACAGGTTCTCTCGGGCTCTATAAAAATAAATAAAAAATTATAAAATATAACTCCTTATGGACAGTGTAGAGCGTAGTTAATTAACTACATTTTGAAATCTGATTACAGATTACGATTACATGAATAGTTTAACTACAAGTGTAGTGTGTAGTGTAGTGTGTTAGTGGTTAAGTAACCTTGACTACAAGTAAAGGTTACATAAGTTACTAGCTTTTACCCGCGGCTTCGCACGCGTAAACTAATCGGTCTGGTAGTGGCAATTGAAATATCCCGTGGGAGTATACGGGGTATCCCTATAGGGATAAAAAATAGCGTATGTGTTATTCCAGACGTGCAGCTACCTACATACCAAATTTCATGGCTCTAAGCCCAGTGGTTGTTACTTCGAAATTGTATCCCTATCCCGTGGGAATATCAGGATAAAAAGTAGCCTTCGTGTTATTCCAGAGGTCCAGCTACCTACATACTAAATTTTATGGCTCTAAGCCCAGCGGTTGTTATTTCGAGATCTTATCCCTAGTTATCCCGTGGGAATATCGGGTCAAAAAGTCACCTATGTGTTATTCCATACGTCCAACTACCTACATACCAAATTTCATGAATCTAAGCCCAGAGGTTCTTATTTCAAAATTTTATCCCTATCCCGTGGGAATATCAGGATAAAAAGTAGCCTTCGTGTTATTCCAGAGGTCCAGCTACCAACGTACTAAATTTTATGGCTCTAAGCCCAGCGGTTGTTATTTCGAGATCTTATCCCTAGTTATCCCGTGGGAATATCGGGTCAAAAAGTCACCTATGTGTTATTCCATACGTCCAACTACCTACATACCAAATTTCATGACTCTAAGCCCAGAGGTTCTTATTTCGAGATTTTATCCCTATCCCGTGGGAATATCGGGATAAAAAGTAGCCTATGTCCTTTCCCAAGGTCGATTCTATCTCTGTACCAAATTTCATCCAAATCGGTTCAGCGGTTTTGGCGTGAAAGCGTAACAGACAGACAGACAGACAGACAGACAGACAGACAGAGTTACTTTCGCATTTATAATATTAGTATGGATAGATGGATGGATAACTACTAACTACTTTATTTTTTAAGAATATTTTGTTTTGTAACTGTTGTACATACACAAAATACATTGCAAATAAAAGCTTGTGAAAAAAGTGACACGGTTGGTTTTCATACAGATTGAGGAATTTGGCATAGGTAGATGGTGTTCTGTGGTCTTTTCATTTCATATAATCTTTTTGTGCTAAGCTAAGCATGTAGTAAGAAAATGTTATCAAGTAACCTTCATTGCAACTACAATTTGTAGTTAGTGATCGAGATTTTTAACTACATTTTACCGTTACTTTTTGTAATCTTTTGCTGAGATTACTAACTACAAAATGTAACCGCAATCAGTAATGTAGTTAGATTATATTTTGCCCAATTTAACGAAACTGCGTTGTGCTTGATCATTTTCAGCCTCTCGTTTACAGGAAAATATTTGCTCTCACAAAATGACTCGGCAGTAGATTTAATAAATATTCTCACCGTCCTTGTGATCACCCCAACACACTTTTCGTATTTAGCTTATTAAATATTAGTAAGAGGAGCTTATAGTTGCAAGGGGTCGGGGAAAAACTTAGGGAGTTTTAATAGAGTCAAAGCCACATTAATATGTATGTGAAGGGTCCACGGAAAGAACATGTCTAGTCACCTTTTTTTAAATTGAGATTTTAATCCCAAAATGTAGAGCTCACAAAGTACTATGACTTGCCATTGAATTAAATAATCTGAAAATATCATAAATTGTATTTTTTTAACTTTTAAAGAAATGGTAACCATAGTTATTGTTCGTGATGACTAACTTTCAAACCCCTATAACTTAAAAAGTTGTTTAGGTGACTAGACATGTTCTTTCCGTGGACCCTTCATGTACAAATCTCTGACACCCCCAAAATATTTCTTCATTTTAATTCATTGCATTTATTTTTGAATATCTTCATTACTTTAAAATATATTCTTGTATTTTGTTAAATCCGTACCTAATTCTACATCATTTCTAACTCTACACTCATAATCACTCTAAAATATTTAATTGGCGTCCGTTGCAGTTGTAACTTTTAGGCTGGGCTTGTGCCAGGAAAAAAGGGGTAAAAAAAGGGTAAAAAAATGGTTTTAAAAAACACAACCCGATTTAAAACATAGAGTAAGTAATCGACTCTACCCTCGATTCTGAGCAAACTACTTTCTGGTTTTCAGTTATTTAATTAACACATTGTATTACATATGACAAGTCAAATACTTATTTACGAGTATTTTACGAGAAATAAGCACACTAATATTATAAATACGAAAGTTTGTGAGTTTGTTTGTTTTTTGCTACATCATCACGTCTAAACCGCTGAACCGATTTAGATGAAATTCGGTATACGAATACAATAGTTTTTAGACCGGAAAGATAGCAATAACCGAATTTTATTCGGACGGAGTCGCGGGTAACGACGTATATTATATCAGCCGTAGGACGTCCAATGTTGGACATTGGTCTCTCCCGTATGCCCTCAGTAGCTTCGGTTGGAAATGGCCAGCATCCACCGTGAACCCGCAGCTTTAACCAGGTCATCCGTCCATATCGTTGGTGGACGTCCTCCGCTGCCCTTGCCGTGCGGTCTCTATTGAGAAAGATGTGTGATGGATAATCAAAAGGAAAGTTGTTCTCTGCTAAAACCGTTTAATTCCTACCAGGTTTTGTTTTCCCTGGACTCCTGTTATGAATGCGAGGAGCTGCTCCAAGTCCTGAGGAACTTGGGCATAGGCTCCCGATACAATTCGTCTATAAGCGTCATTCCCTGCACGCTGTACTTCAGGGCCAGCAATGATGAAATAGAACATTTTGAAAATGACACCGAGGGGCTGCAAAGGTAATACAATGGTCATTTGTTACTTGGGATGTACTCGTTGTATAGTAGAAGTAGTAGAAGTACAAGTAGAAGCAAAATGGTGTTCATGATAAACCCAGAATGTAGCAAAAGATTCTACGATAGAATCCTGAGCGTAGCGAGGTATTCTAAAGTAGAATCCTGAGCGTAATGAGGGGTTCAATTGTTAACGCCCAAGATGAAAATAATTTTGCTCCCGAGTATGAGTGTGAGTCCAGCTTTTTACACTGAGCATTAAGAAAGTTGAAAATAAATTCTAGATATAATTACTAAAAATTTTATATACATGGAGAATTTCGTGGTTTTACAATTAACTTCAAAAAAATGCATTTGCGATAAAAACACTTTACAGATAAAAACACTTTACAATATACAAAAAGTTGCACTTTGCTCCGTCTCGTCAGGGGGGAAAAATTACTTTAGGATAGTTTTTAAGCCTGATTAATTAAATTGTAAGTACCTACTTCACTCACAATTTGCAGTGAAGAAGATTCCGCGTGGACAAGATTTTCTTCCACGGTGCGCGCTCGTGCAAACTTGGCCCAAGTGCTGCACGACGTCCGAACTGACGCCGCCCTGACTTTTGATTGGCTGTTTCTCCTCATTGTGGCCGCGTTCGTCGCTGCCATTGGCTTGGTGGAAAATTCAACTGTTATACTAGTCGCCAGTATGCTGATTTCACCATTAATGGTAAGTTAGTTAATTGACCAAGTGAAGCAGAAGCTGTGTCGTCGTCATCATCATCCCAGCCATTGAAATCTATGTAGGAACCAGATGTTTTCAATTTAGTTTATTGGAACCAGAAACGAAATCGGAACCGGAAACGGAACCGGAACCGGAATCGGAGCCTGAGTGATAGATACGGACGAGATGTTAAGGGTAGATCTACTAAACCTGAGGGTCTATTCCCTAACGTTTCAGACACTCGTACATAGATATCAATGATCCCAGCCTGCATACGTTCCACTGCTGGGCTCAGGCCTCTTCTCAGAATGGCGATGGCCTACTGCGAACCATTGAATTGCTGCGCAGGCTGTGTAGGTTTTTTCACGATATTTTCCTGTTGCTCCGAAAATGAGCTCGGGTTGAGTTCGAAACGCATCAGTATAGTGTGGTGGTGGTGATAAAAGGATTTGTGTGTGTTCTTACAGTGTGGAGGTGGAAGAACTGCATGAACACAGATTTCTTGCGTAGATGCATGCATTATATTTCCACCAAACAGCTCGCATCGGATCGGATCGGAAAAAATACTAACGGATGCGGCGACCGCCAATCGCATCCGGCAGGATATTGACGCATAAGCAAAAGATAGTAAAATTCTTTCCGACCCAAACCGATGCGACCCGTTTGGTGAAAACCATGCTTAATTGTTTTAGTTAATTTCCAGGGCCCAATAACAGCTGGGACGCTGGGCACGGCGGTCCGCGACCGCTCTTTGCAACAGCTAGGGGTGCTGCATGAGCTCTTAGGGCTGTTTCTGGCGCTCGTTATCGGGTTCATCTTCGGGCTTGCTGTCTGCGCCGTCGACGGTCGATACGGAGTCGGAGAGTGGCCTACATACGAGATGATGACGCGGTACGTAGACAATCTCACTACCGTCAAGGATATTAAAATAAAGTTTAGCTCGGCATGTTTTGGGCTAATCCGTAGCCCTTCTTCTAGGAGCAACGTAACTCTGTGGTTACTTGCTATAGCGCGATTACCTGCGTTTTCAACGTCTTTTTTGTTATAATTGTCAAATGTAGGATAGCACACAACACTATCAACAGAACAGAGGAATCTGTAAAGGTATGTTCACACAAAACGATGACGCAGTACGAGTAGGTTTTCCAACTCAGGGGTACCTACCAATCACTATCCCGGTTAAACTCGATTTTAGACTTAAGTTATCCGATTATACTATCAGCACTTAATATGAGTGAGTCTCGTGGTAGTTACATATTCAAAACCCTGAAGGATAATGTGATGTTCACAGCATCCAGTGGCCATATTATCTAACGCTCTGCCGTTCGCGATCTCATTCACCATCTCGCTCTACCCTTATCTTACAGTGTGTGAGAGAAAGAAGTGTGTGAGATTGTGATTTGAATTATGTGTATTAAGGCCTCAGGTCGGTAAGGGTATTAGGGTAGGTAGGTACCTATATAAATTCCTCGTGGAACTTTTCCCCCTTTCAAGGAACCCCATCCGTGCTGTACCTACTCGTGTAATATCTGACTGTTAGGGGCCAATAAATCACACCTGCGTCGTGTTTTCATTTAGATGCAGGTACTTACCTGCCGACCTATTTCTAAGAACTAAGTATCTATTTACTAAACTCGAGATTAATTTGGCGTGAGATTAAAATTCTACAATAGAGTTATAAAAAAAACTGACCAGAAAATTATTTCAATAAAATTCTTCTAGATAAAAGAAACTTGAAGAAAACCAGATATCCTCTTTAGAAGACAGGTAAAAAGGGATCAAACATTCTAAAAAACCGGCCGGATTACGCTTTGTTCAGTGGAGTGTAATTCATCCTAATTTAGGTCGTCTCCGTGGTAGTATCGCGTGTTTTTGATCGAGTATTATTGGATAGAAGGTATCATATTACGCTGTTGATTCAATTTCGTTCTGTTGGAGTGCCTAGTATGAAACAATAAGACATTTTTCTATTCGCGTAGTACAATGTGCTACTAACTAACGATATCGCTATCAGTAATCCAAAGAGGTGCATTGCGTGATAGCAACTATGACATTTAATTTTCATTATGTAACGTTTTACAATGTTCTTTTTCGGGCGACACTCTTTCCCGGCCTGGATAATACCGGCATGGAAATACCGGCCCTGTTTTTCGTGTACACGCCCATAGAAGCTCCTATCAGTTTCTATGGACGTGTGTGTACACAAAAAACAGACCCGGTATTTCCATGTCGGTGTTATCCGGGCCGGGAAAGACTGTCACCCCTTTTTCGCACTGCAAATGGCGGGAATTAAAATTAAAAAAAACTTCACCGGTGTATTATCTAATGGCCAACCAGCCATTCTATTTTATTTACTTAATTATTGTTAAGTACTTATATATAGATTAATTAAAATATGTTTACATAAGCAATTATTGAATAATGAATACTTACATAACGGTCAATACCTAAATGAATTTTACAGTTATTATTAAATATTAATTAATATTTTTAACATTATTTAATTTGGCTGTATGACCTAAAGTTCCCGGGTCCGTATCGGTGTCAAAAAAAAACTTTTCGAAATAGCGGGAATTTGTTTTGCTTTTGCACGGAGTTCTGGAAAGTTGAAAGAAATAAAAGAGTTAATCACTATTTAATCGAGTTTTTATCTGTGATAATTATGTGACTTTGGTGAATTAAGTGATGCAAAAATGTTGACGCCTTTGATGTTGAAGCCGCCAGAAATAAAACAGGCGGCAATGGAAGGGAGCAGTAATTTGCTGCCATTAAAATCGAAAAATTCATTTATTATTCGTTATGTAAGTATTCATTATTTATTAATTGTTTATGCTTGAGCTCGTAGAAAATAGTTATTCGTGCAACAAGTGAGCAAAGTTGTTTTTTGTTGCAAGTGTTGATTTTAAATCCGAGTAGGTACCTAAGCAAAGGATTTTATTGAAGGAGTGATTCTAGATTAGCATCCTGAGAACAGCAAGGGATTCAAACACACATGATACAATTTTTCACCTCAGCAGCGAGAACATAATTTAAATGTAGCATAAGAATAAAACCACATATTTTACAAAACAAACACTTTTTTTTAAATATCCATACTAATATTATTAATCCGAAAGTGTGTTTGTATGTTTGTGTGTTTGTCCGTCTTTCACGCCGTAAAGGAGCGACGGATCGACGTGATTTTTGGCATAGAGATAGTTTATGGGCCCGAGAGTGACATAGGTTACTTTTTGTCCCGGAAAAATGCGCAGTTCCCGAGGGAACAGCGCGCGATAACCGAATACCACGCGGGCGGAGCCGCGGGACAAAGCTAATAATCTGATAATTACAGAAGGTACTTTACTATTCAGCTCTAGTTTTCTTGTTTAGATGTGAGATCCGTTCGCTGTGGGTCGGCGTACTGGTCGCCATACCCAGTGGCGCAGGAGTGGCTCTGTCAGTGTTGGGGGAGAACACTGCCTCTCTGGTGGGAGTCGCCATATCAGCGTCGCTGCTGCCGCCTGCTGTCAACGCTGTAAGCTATGTAGATGATATCGCTGGAATAGACTATGAACTGAACCCCTTTTTCGTTTTTTTTTTGTTTTTGTTTTTAATGTGCAATCAGTCGCCAGACTATAATCAGATGAGGTGTATGAAGCATGGCGGTATGTCAATTTAGAGACCAGTGCCTCTTGCATTACTTAAATAATGTGGTTACGTTTTAATCTTTTAACCACACTGGCATTTTGGAGCAATCCTGAAGCTAGAGGATTGGAGTGATGGGTGAGGCGAGCGATGTGTTGTTCTTTAGAGTGTTCATTCTCTGTTGCCACTGTTGCCATATTCAGATATTCGTGTATTTCATCGTTCTTTGTGAACCACGGAGCATTTGTTATGGTCCTTAATATATTGTTTTGAACCTTTTTTCGGTCAGCAGCAAAACAAAAATATTCAGATATTGATAAAACTATGATGTAGCTGTGAAGCAATTCTATAACGAGTGTGGAGTTTTACATCGGGATTGGGCCTTCGTAGACACACTAATCCCCAAGTTCTAACATTTAGTGCAAGGTTTCCCAACCTTTATATATTTCGCAGAGCCTCCTCGAACCAAAAATAATATTTTCATACCCCCTTTAAGTTAAGTTCGGAACAGTTAATTTACTTACGCTACCTACTACCTACCTACTTAGATGTTTTTATCGGAAAATGCAAATGTACCTATTACGCCCCCCCCCCCTCTGTCATTTTTCATGCCTCCCTAGGAGGGCGTGCAGGAGTTCGACAATAAGGATTAATTTTCTTTACAGGGTCTTTTATGGGCGATGGCGATTGTACATCTGATATTTGCTGACGACCAAGCCCATTTCACCGGAGTGGTCACCACGTTTTACTACAGCAGCAACCAGCCCACTGAGCTAGCAGTGCTTGGAACAGTATCCTTGTGCCTCACACTTGTCAACATTGCTTGCATATTCGTGGCAGGCGTTGCTGTTTACAAGGTATGTAATATACCTACTGGGTTCTCTATCTTGAAATTTTTAATTGAAACGTATTAGATTTAAAGGCTCCTAATTTACACATTTCTTTGTTAATTATAAACAGGTAAAAGAGGTATGTCCACTGGAACGTAGAGACGTTTTATGGTGGAGAGCTAATAGGAAATCACATCAATCTTCTAAACGGTTTTACAAAAACAGCAACAATACCAAATGGGAAAAGTATAGGTAAGTCGGCTTTCAACTTTTAAAGAAAGAAAGAAAGTAATTTATTTATAACAGCAGTGACACATTACACGCAGGTCTCAGCCCTCAAATCAAAACCCTTTAATGCTCTCAAATCAAAGCCAAAGCCCAAAGCCCTTCAATGATGTAAATACTCTGCAACTTTACCTTGCTTATCTGCAACTACACGTGCAAGGCTGCTAAGTATGTCCGGCAAATGTATTTTCATGCAGAAAACTCGCTCTCCTCCACTCCCACAAATCAACACTTCACCTATGCTGCACCAACAATTCATACATGTATCGCCATTCCTTACCTTGTAATTTTCTGTCTATGTACCAGTTTTCTGCATCGCTTAGGTATTCTTATGGTATACCTACAATACACTAAAGAATCACTGTATGTATGGTATTGTATCTAACCAGTACGTTATTCTGTTTATTTCGGAATGATTGTGTTTTTGCTTTGGAAATGATCTCGTACAGAGTTCAAAACCAGTGTATTTTGTATTGCGTTGATGATAGTTGATAGATTTATATGGAAGACCAGAAGGCTGAGTTAACTGCATGAAAATACATGTGTCAAAATTATTGCGGCACTGATGCCCTGTTTCTCAACATAATTTAGATGGATAAGGCAACTTCCCCTATCTATTTATAATGGACAGATGTCCCAAAATGTAGAGGTACCCAAGAGTCGTTAATATCCTGTAAATATCAAGTGTAAATAATATTCTAATTTTATTATGATTTTTTTACCTTTACAAAGAAAATATTTTACCTTTTGTACTGAGAGATAGAGGTATGAAGTGATTTATGGTGTGGCATTTATCCCGACTTTACCCTATGGACCTCCGCGGTAACGAATGAATAAATTATCTGTGCATTGTTTTAGCAATTTTTCCAACGATTCCTGTAAAACTGACCATGAAGTTAAAGAACCGGTACATCTAATACAAAGTGACACGGTGACCTATCGACGGGAGACTCCGGCCATACGCCGCATGAGAGCGCAACATATCGAGACATATTGTCTTCAAAAAGAACAGTATGTTATTTTATTACATCCTCATTATTACCATAAATTTATAGTAGATTATACAACACGAGCATAAAACAAGCCAGTTTACACAATACTTTCATAAAAACCCTACAGTCGACCCGAAAGGCGTCGAGAGTGGATATAGACGTCGAGGCGAAAACAAGTTTAATACTCGATGAAACACTCTTCGTTTCACTTCGATTGCGAGGAAGTTAAATAGCTACGGTGGAAACAATTGTTCACTTACAATTGCCTAGATCTAACATAAATACGAAGTTTCCGAGCATGACAAGAAAAACATAGGTTTCTGTTAAAAATTGTTCACGATATCGACGAGAACACTTTTTTAATGGATTGAGTTTTGAAGAAATATACCTAAGTAGATTTACCTATTTAATTTTTTTTTTTCAACCAGGTTCACCTCCATGCCTAACAATTTTGAAGCCAATTTACAAGATGATCGCCACATCTACAACAGCATAGAGAATCTTCCATTAAAGTCAGATATCACCGACATGCGGATTTCCAACAACATAGAGAAGGAAAACTTCTATAATAAGGAACGTATAACAGATCTTGATAACGTTAACAGCTTTTGTAATGCTGGATTCGAAGAACAAGAAAACTTTGTTAACAAGAGTTTCGAACAAAATATGGAAAACCAGCAATGCCCTATTATAGAACCATCGTCAAATTTAACTGTCGATCCAAAACCACGGATAATTTTAGGCAGCCAATCTTATAATGTTTAACTCATTTAAGTACTATTTTTAACGTTTCTACAATTCTAGGTATTTTTTTATTCACCTAGGTACAATAAAATGATAATCAACCTTTCCTGTTGTTACTTTACCTTATGTAATACTTACGAGATATAATTTTTTCCGCAGTGCCTAGACACCAAAGGTCGTGTTCAGTTCATACTTTAAAAAACATTCTCACCATCCTTATCCTTCCACAGAAATTATGAAAAATAGTTCAAGTTACAGCGGCAAGATGCTTGCAATGATATTATTATGGTATGTATTTAATTTATATAAGTAGGTACCTACCTATACGTACAATCAAAGCAAAAATGAAATAAAGAAAAAATACGTGATGGAATTAGAGATCTACAGAAAAAATATCGCTTGAAGGATTGAGAACTAGAAACCAAACTTCGAATAAATAAATTATATGATAAACCGTAAAATACAAAATAAAACAAAAATTCTTTATATTTCGCGTCGAACTTGGCTGCAACCATTATCTAACGTTTCCCGAATCACACCCAGCCTGTAATTAAATCTAATCAGGGTTGAATTAACGGAGGATACATAATTAACTTTACAATGTCAATGTAGAGCATCAGTGTCGATATTTTATTATAACGCTTATCACGCTCAATCATGCCATCCGGTGTTATATTCGTAGTTAGCATTCCTTCTAGTAACTACGAGCATATTCTAAGATTCGGTAGACCAAAAAAAAATTCTCCGGAACCTCCCGAATCTTTTAAACCGAATCAATTAGAGGTCGAGTTAAGAAATAAAAAGTCGCGAAGTATCCCAGTGCATCTGACTCAGCACTATTACAATGAGGCGTTTAATCCAACTTTGGACAACATTAAAGAAGAAGATAAGTTTTTCACGCTGGAAAGTGTAAGCAAGTCGAAATTTTTCTAGTGCTTCTCGCTTGCTGAACCTAGAATTTTCCTCTTGCAAAAGGTTTAATCTAAATTGTTCTCCTTCGTGGGCAGATCTTGCAAGAACTGCTATGTAAGCTTGAAGTAAACCACGTAGCGTGGTTGAGCGACAAAGTGGGCAATTACTTCGAGGTTATATTTCCGTTGCCAACTGGAGATAAATGTGAGACCATGCTGCACTGTCTCACCCAGCTCGGAATTGGAGTCCGTTGGCAATCCATCGTAAGGTAAGAATGTTGGTCGCCACTAATTATAGTAGACGGTGTAACTCATTATCTGATCATAGCTACCTGAAATGGTCTTTTCAGCGTGTTACCGTGCAGTGTGGTGCACTCTGCTATCGAAAATGAAGAGTATGATGAAGATACAATAGTGTAAGTAGCATCCAATTCTACTTTAAAGAGTTTTGAAGAGATTTTACCAATAATATTGCTCCGCAGACGAAAATCAGAGGAAGCCAAGCGTTGGCGCAATTTCGTGGAGTCCATACGATCCAAATTGACTGTGAAGCAAGTGGTTGACGGTGTAAGGGGCGGTGGAGAGCTCTCATTTGATTACCTTACTCTGATAATTACAGCAGAGTAAGTACCTATAATAAATTCACAAATAATACATTATACCTAGCGTTATAGTCTTATATCCAGAGTAAATTTCTCTTATCTAGCTCTCTTGCTGCGCTTGGACTGGTTGAAAACAACGCTTCAAACATAGTAGCAGCCATGTTGGTATCTCCCCTCATGGGTCCAGTGATGTCCATCACATTCGGGACTATTATAGCAGACTGGAGCCTCGTCAGAAGCGGCTTCGAAAGTCTTATTCTGGGCATGTTCTTTTCACTCGTATTTGGCTTCATATTTGGTTTGATCTTGGGCAGTACGGATATGCCTTGGGGTTTTGGTGATTGGCCAACTGAAGAGATGAAATCCAGGTAAGAAAAAAATGGAATCTGCTCTTGGACATGCTTGCATTGCCTTATAAATATGATTGTATGATTTGTTACAGAGGAAACGTTCGCGCTCTTTGGATGGGCGTATTATGGGCTCTGACATCAGGCACTGGAGTAGCTCTGGCTTTACTTCAAGGAAGCGCTGGACCTCTAATCGGCATAGCAATATCAGCTTCTCTGTTACCACCAGTCGTAAACTGTGTAAGTGTTGTAGAACAAGGTTTTAATATTTTTTTTTATTTACTGTAATTATAATCTCATAATTAACATTTACAGATAAGTTTTTGTTTGTTCTTTAGGGCTTGTACTGGGCGTTGGCTTGCATTTGGCTTCTGAATCCAGGCGTTAAAATACCCCATATTAAAGGAGAAGCATACACCGGCAACTCTTCATATCAACCTCTTTACCATGACTACCTGCCAATTGAGTTCGCAGTTAACGGCAAGTGCCTTTTGAATTAATAGAATCTCCTATTCAATTACGTAAACTTGTAATCGTGTAAATTTTTATTAAATAAATTAAACAGGAATTGTGAGCTGCTGTCTTACAATCGTCAACGTAATCTGCATATTCATTACGGCGATTATATTCCTCAAAATTAAGGAGGTTGCCGCGCCTTACACTTCGACCCCGGACTTGAGGCGGTTTTGGGAACAGGACATCAAAGTGGTTAGAGATGCTAACCGGGCCAATTTGCATGAGGCCGAAGAGGACGAGCGTGCCGAGTAAAGACATTCTGTTTATTTTATTTAAATTCCAAATTCGATTGTGCAAATTGAGTTAGATTAGACCCTTCCGCGAACGGCCCCCGTTATAAGGGGGCGTTGTTAAAGTTGTTTCCGATACACAATTTTTATTGTCATTTTATTAGATAAATACTATTGGGATCACAAAATATGCGAAAGTATTTCTCTCTGTCTGTCTGTTAACTGATTTAGATGAAATTTGAAAAACTGATCGAGATATTTTGAGACCCTGGGAAAGGCATAACATAGTTTTGTCCCAGAAAGCATACCTATTGCCTTCCATGGCATAGGGATAAATGAATCATTTGCAGACTGAGTTTTTGATACCAGATTTGAAATAGGTATTTGACCCAATGTACTCAATACCCAATTACTGTAGCCAAAGAACACTTGCAGATAGTGAAATGAAAGGTGCCTATCATTCACGCGCTTCCAATTATAAAATAATTGCGTAAAAGTATTTGTTATATTATCTACGCAATTACTTTCGTAAATTTGTCTCTTATTATTTCCTAACAGACTCGTTTTAGAGGACCTTAATCAGGGATCTGATGAAGAAATCAAGGAGAAACTGGAAGCAGCCGTTCAGGAGGCTCTAGACGATGAGACTTACAGGAAAGTTAAGAGGATGAGCTACCAAAGTCACAATGCAGACGAGGTATTTACTTAGCATACTTTAGCCGTAACGGAATCTATGTGAAATAGTACCTAAACATCGTAGCGTAGAATTAAAGGACATTCACATCCTTAGTTGTCTAGACCATCTAGACGAAGTACCTAGGTATTTAGGTATTAAACTAACAATAAGTAATATTAATTGAGTGAATACATTTCAGGTATTCCGGACAATCGGCATGCAATGCCGCACCCCAGTATCATTGCTTTCTAGCCGTCGATCCAGCACCGCTTCACCCCGCTCTAGTTTCAAGCATGCAACCGTTAAAAAAGATGATATCGCAGCCCTGGACAAACTCCTAACCTCCCTCCTCGGGACCAGAGACAACAGGACTAGGTCGTTCCGCTCCCACCGGGGTACCCCCAGATCCAGTCACCTGCCAGTTATAAGTAGACTGACAAACAACCGACGATCAGAATCCTGGCCGGAAAAAATATTCGAGAACTCTGTTGTGAGCAGCGTCTTAAATAATTTAAAAGCAAATCAGAGAAATTCTTCGGTTGAAGAACCTTTTTTAACGCCTAATTAGAAGAAAAAAATCATCTAAATATTTAAGAACTCCGCGCTTATCACAGTTATCATGCGTTTACGAATAAATATTTTTATTTCGAGGCCATACGTAGATAGCATATTGAACAACCTTCTGTTGACGTTTTAGTTCATTATCCTTGTTGATTTTTGTGATAGGATATGGCTGATATTTACGTATATATTTATTGCAATTTTCTATCCTTCATTTCATGTATTGTGTATGTGGATTGCGAATAAAATGAAAAATATATATAAAATATAAACAATGTTTTTATTGGACCACCATGCTACGCTAATACAATGACATTGTACAACGCAAAATAAATTAAAGACAATTACAAACATCGCATTAAGTAATTATGTATAAATAGATATGCATATTGTCATATTTATTTACTAATTATCACAGCTACGCTTTTTGTGGGTAACTCGAGTGGATGATGGTGCAAAAACTTGCTTATAATTATCAAGTATTGTATAATTTGACTTAGATATACTTAAGTACATCACATTACGTAAATTTCACTAGGTATATAATGGTAGGAATCGTCAAGATGACTCTGTTTTTTTGCCATGTTTAACCTGTGACGTGTATACATCATATCCTAATGATATTGTATTGTCATACAAAACTCTGTATCTAGTAGGTAAGAAATAGAAATTTATAATTTGTGCCGGTGGCCATACCATCCATTCTGCCTTGTAAAGTGTGGTAAATTTTCCAGTCACCTCTTCTTTGAAATTTTCCAAAGAATTGTCTTCAAAAAGTGCTAAGCTCCCGAAAAACGTTAATATCATTATTGGTGAGAAAATAAACTGATCAAGGACCAGTTTTTTTACAACCATATCAACAGTCTTTCCTACAATAAACTTATCTAAAACTTTGTACCAATGGTGACACAGCACCCCCACAGCTGCACCGGATGCCGCCATATGACTTGTCCGTTTCGGATCATATTTTTCTATATCTTTACAGTATATTTCATAGTTCTGTTCCATAACATCTCCAAATGCTGACAGAGTAACAGATATTGTAACGTTTGTATAAAATAAATATTTGTTACTAAATGCTACATTTATGAATCTTTTGAACTTCAGTGCGGGGCCTGAGACCCGAACAGCCATCGCTAACTTTTTCCAAGAGACGCCAATTGCCTGCATTATCACAAACCTGTAACGAGAAAGATCCTACTAATAATTGACCATAAAAAAATGTTGATGGTTGACCATATCAAGTTTACAACAAAAAAAATTACTTAACATCATAGCTCCAAAATTTTCGGTCTCATATTATGTTACAACTGAAATTAAATAAACAAAATATATATTAAGCACTGGCACATGATATGTGATAACATCTATATGATGACCTCATTCAAGTTAAATAATGACTAAAATTATGTAACTATATAATTCCCTACTTTATAATATTGCTATTTTGGAACCCACAAAAATATGTATCTGACTTAACTAACAAGATAATAACAAATCTTTCCTAGCACATTTTATCAGTTTTTAAAAAAATCATATAAATTACTACTTTCTTTTTATTATTACTGCTCTTCACTTTTTTTTCTGAATTGTTGATGCTTGACTTTAGATGTGTAGACATCATAGCCAAGTGATATGGTGTTGTCATAGAGAACTCTGTATTTAGTTGGTAATAAGTAAAAATTAATTATCTGTGCGGGAGGCCACACCACCCACTCAGCCTTATAAAGTATCCAAAATTTATCTGTAACTTCTTCAGTGAAATTTTCTATGGGATCATCTTCAAATATAGCAACAGTGGCAAAAAATGACAAAATAATAATTGGTGAGCAGACAAATTGATCAAGCATCAGTTTCTTAATAACCATGTACAAACTTCTGCCGATGATCACTCTGTCAAGAAAATTGTACCAATGGTGACATATAATGCCAGCCGTGCCTCCTGAGAAGGCCATGTGAGCGGTGCGGCTAGGATCATAAACATCGATTTCCTTTCTCGTCAGCTCGTACGTCTGCTCTAACGTGTCACCAAGAGTAGAAATCCCTACAGACAGTAAGACATTGGTGTAAAACAGGTTCTTGCGATTGAATGCGTCTTCTTTAGCTTGCTTGTACGTTCTATATGCTTTAGAAAAGAATCTTCGTATTGCCATTACCGAATAAGGACCGATTTCCTAGAAGAAAAGTTAAAATTTATTAATAAAGCATGTACCTGTTTTACAACAATATGTTACGTTTTTTGCAAAATGCACGATAGTCATAGCGATATCGACATTGTGCGCCAAAGATTAGCTCAATTTTATCCTTTGTGGAAAGCTGCAAGTAAATTAATTAATACGAAAAGAAAATAAAACTCACGTTTGAATAAATTGCGCGTCTCTAAAGTCACAAGATTTTCTATAAATAATAAATGCACGTCTAAAAATAAAACGAAAATTTTTGGCGTAGTGCAATATTTAATATTGCATAACGTTCACACTGCAGCGAATTAAAAACTAAAACATTTTTCTTATATTCATAACCTCAAATGGTCACGAGTCTGACAGATCTGAAGCGACGAGACGTCAAGTCAAGATGTCAACTTGACGCAAAACGTATGCAACTGTTCAAGCACTCCTTATTACTGCTCAGTTTACATTTATTTTACCACAATCCATACTCACTTCCATGATTTTTATTAAAATAAAAAAAAGTTAATACTTGCCAGTATTAGCACACATTACTGTATTTCCAGTGTTTTCGTGCCATCTTTCTGTTTCCACATATTATTTTTTAAATTATTTAATTCGATAGTACACGACTCGATACTGTATTTAACACCCGACTACTATTATATATTCTGTGACCCGACGCAAAATGAGGGGTGTTAAAGTTTGACCGCTATGTGTTTCTGTGTTTCTGTCTGTGGCACCGTAGCTCTTAAACGGGTGGACCAGTTTGAATGCTGTTTCTTTATTTGTAGGCAGGTTTTCTAGCGATGGTTCTTAGACATGTGTTATCAAAACGGTTCAGCCGTTTCAAGATCATCAGCTTTTTTGTTAGCTGTGGTAGGAATCTTAGACGCATAATGGGTATTTGTTTTAGTTCCAAACATATTTGGGACCTAAATTTTTAAACACCCGTATATGCCATATAACTATGCAAGATTGTGGAATTCTTTACCTGATGCTGCAGCCAGGATACCCAGAACACTAATAGGTAAAGTCTTGATAAAACCATGGTAGATATAACTGTTTGGATTCGTTTCGATCAGTATTTGATTCCACATACATTGCAATGGTGGCGACAGGATGAGCTGATGCTGAAGCCAGGATATCCAGCACACAAGTACACTCTATAAAAAATAATAGCACGCCAAAATAATAGCTCTATATAAAATATATAAAATAAAAAATACAAAAAAGGACCTACCTATCTAGCTGTTGCCTGCGACTTCATCTGCGAACAATTCGTTTATCCCTATCCTGCTGGGGCCTATGCTGTTTTCCCGCGAAATTAGCCTAAGTTAATTTAGCATAAGTACCTAGTAATATTTTTTTAACTAAGTGTCGTCGGTGTCGGGGGACAGCTAAGGTGAATAGGAAACTAAAGTATTTCGTTATCCTCTAGCTTTAGCTATTTAAAAAAAATTTAATCAAATCTTTTTTCAGTGAATTCGGCAGGGCTTCTATGAAACTTGAAACTTGAAGTTCGTGTCGTGCGGTCCCTCTCGCTCTTGTATTAAACAGTATAAGTTTTAAAGGGAACGCATGACACGAACTTTAAGTTTCGTAGTAGCCCTGCTGGCTTCTTGTGTCTCTCCCAGAAGGGCGCTCTACACTTAGTCCGCGGATCACGGCGCGATTTCGCGGAGCGAACTTGCCGCGAATTTAACAACGACTACACTCGTCCGCGTCTCGTACCGCGTCGCGTTCGCGCTTCGCGCTCCCTTTGACGCGGGACAAAAACCGACCAAAATTGGGGAATAAAGCGCGAAACCGCGAAGAATATGCGAAACGGCTCCACACTTAGCCCGCGGATCGCGCGCAATGGCTGCGAAGGGGCGCGAACGATAAGTGTAGAGCCGTTTCGCATATTCTTCGCGGTTTCGCGCTTTGTTCCCCAATTTTTGTCGGTTTTTGTCCCGCGTCAAAGGGAGCGCGAAGCGCGAACGCGACGTAGTACGAGACGCGGGCGAGTGTAGAGTCGTTGTTAAATTCACGGCAAGTTCGCTCCGCGAAATCGCGCCGTGATTCGCGGACTAAGTGTGGAGCGCCCTTAAGTGTAGAGCGCCCTGGAAATCTGTCATTTGATTGCGATCGCGAGCGCCAGAAACTTTACGCAATAGCCCTTCTGGTGGAATTAATTTTAGCGACTTTCTAGCGACTTTTGATATTGAGCTTAGCGACTCCGACTCAACTTTCTAGAAGCTGGCAGCACTGTCAATCAACTGTCAAGTGTCAAATCGTATTAAATAAATGGCATCTCGAACGCGTCTTTTCATTCGTGTGATTGAATTTTGTCCAATATTTGAATAAATTGCCCCTTTGAAACCATGGCAGGTGAGCAAAACAATTACTTAGCTTATATTTCTCGAATAATTGCCTAAAGTATATGCTTATTTTATTACATTACAGAAAAAATACTTCATACGTACATGGCATTCGGCCTTTTACTATTACAGTTTTGTTTATTTTTCAGACAAATTAACTCTCGATAGGCAGGCTATGAAAGATAGGTCGACGTCTCATCTTCGAATATACGTCGGGGGCATAACAGAAAACGCAACAGTTGACGATTTGTACGAACGTTTCATACAATACGGCCAGATAAATGGGATCGTCGTGAACAGAAACTTCGGATTCGTGCAGTTTGAGACAGAGGCCAGCGCTAAACAGGCTATTGCAGACGCGGACGGAAGTGTCTTCCAGGGAAAAAATATTAATGTGAGAATTTCACAAAGCAATCCTGATAAAGCAAGGTGAGTTGATATTAAACATATGAATTGTTCCTTTAATGAATATAATTCCAAACCCAGAAAAAAAACGACAAATAACCTCGTAAGTCGTTGTCTATTCCATTGAAACAATTGTAAGAATAACTGCTGAATGTACTGTGTACTGGGTAAATCAACTTTTTTACCGACACTAATCTGTCCGCGACATTTTTCAAATGATTGCAGATTTTTGTGAGCAAACATGTTTTTTCTGTAATTTAATAGATGGTGTACATGAATTCATGCCATCCTATGTAAGTTCAACCTATTAAACCGTGAAATATCTAGTTGGAAGTACGACGTTTTGGTAACGCCAGAGACAATTTTGGTAATGCCGGAGACGCCCCAGAGTGTCGGTGAAACAGTTGATTGGCCCTACTATGTAGTTAAAGGCCTATATTAAATTTTGAGTGATCTGAATCGGCATTTTTTTATAAACAAAACAAATAATATATACAATCTGAATAGTTAAGATTTGTTGTTAATAGACTATCTAATAAAGTATTACTACAATTAAATATCTAGTAAGTAACAAACATTAGTATCCTGTTGTTTGTATACAATTCCACAATCTTTCAGAGTCACAGAAGTGGTTGTGGTGCAGCCCGAGGTGCCACCTGCGGTCGCCCTGACTGATAATATCCCAGTGGACGATGATGACGGTGGCGAGGAGCCCTATGACAATTATGGAAACTATATTGGAGACAAAGGAGGTGAGATAGTCAACATCATTACCTTTAGTCTACACCAGTCTTTCTCAAGCATTGGTCTGCCATGGCCTGGTAATTTTCACACTGCCCCTTTGTGACCCACTTAATACTTTTACGAATATATACAATGCGTTGATCACTAGTAGGTACTCTTTTTTTTAAAAAATAGAACATAACATTGTAAATTTTTTATATTCACTTTCTTCAATTCGACGACCGGATGGCCAAGTGGTTAGAAAACCTGACTACGAAGCTTGAGGTCCCGGATTCGATTCCCGGCTGGGGTAATATTTGTATGAATAATATAAATGTTTGTTCTCTGGTCTTGGATGTTTAATATGTATTTAAGTATGTTTTTAACGATATAATATGATTATCCCTTGCCTACTATCTATAGTACAAGCTTTGCTTAGTTTGGGACTGGGTAATTGGTGTTAAGTGTCCCATGATATTTATCATTTATTTAATTTGAAAAGCTCTGTGTACCCCAGTGCCCCCACATGGCCAAAGACGGCCGTGCTAAACTTTACTTTACTTTAGTTTTAGTGGAGTTGTTTTCAATTTATTTCTTTTCTCCTACTTCATCAGGCAACAACTACAGGGATGATGACTATGAAGACAACAGTTACAGCAACCACAGCTGGAACGAGGGTCGTGGCGGCCAGCGGGGGCGGGGACGCGGGCGCGGCCGCGGGGGGCGCGGGCGCGGGGCTCCCGGCTTCAGGGACCGCTCGCCTCTTGGTGGCCGAGGTGAGTTGCTGGCGTATGCCATCTTTATATATTTTTTTTTTTTTTTTTTTTTTATTCGACTGGAAGGCAAACGAGCAAGTGGGTCTCCTGGTGGTAAGAGATCACCACCGCCCATAAACATCTGCAACACCAGGGGTATTGCAGATGCGTTGCCAACCTAGAGGGCTAAGTTGGAATACCTCAAGTGCCAGTAATTTCACCGGTTGTCTTACTCTCCGCGCCGAAACACAACAGTGCAAGCACTGCTGCTTCACGGCAGGATTAGCAAGCAAGATGGTGGTAGCAATCCGGGCGGACCTTGCACAAGGTCCTACCACCTGCAAAGGGCCATTATATACCAGGGCGTCATAGTAAAGTCAAGTTCAAAAATATGTATTGATCCTAATCGCTGACATGTATACAATTTTAATTATTATCATTATTATGAAATTAATTCTTAATATTATATTCTTTATTATATAGGTCTAAATATAGGAATGATGTCAACTACTTGGAATCTTTTGATACAAACTAGGGAGTCCTTATTGCTAGAATGTAATGCATGTATCAAAAAAATAATATTTGCATGACTTATACGTCTAAATGTATGAAACAAAAAATCATATAACATCGTAACTATAATGTACTACATTTACCGCAAATAAATTTCATTTCATTTCATAACCACTGAAAAATATGTTGCCATGGACTTATCATGTCGGAATAAGAGTGTGGTCCATATTTTTGCACTCAACTATATGACAAACTTAAATGGGAGATAGGTGGGCAAGTCATTTGCCAAAATAAAAAATCAACTTAGTGGAAATCTCACAGTTTTCTGGAAATACAGCTTTTTCGGATTTTTTGAAAAAATCATACCTGCTGCCTGCACTAAGATTTTGAGTTGTGATATTCGGACTTGAATATTTCGAATATTAAAACAGTCATCCATATGAAACAGCTGGGAAATCATTTGGAATTTTGACGAAAAATCGAAGAACCTATATGTATATGTATATGTATGTAGTTAGTTATGCTTTTTTCAGGAATTTTCGAAATGTCATCTAATAAAATTCAGTAGGTTGGGTTAGTTAAATAACAATTGTGAAACTGAGATACTTGCACTAATTCTATATATTTTTTTATTTTAAAGTGTTACAGAGAAGGGGTAAGTCCTGAAACTAAATTAATTAAATAAGAAGATAGAAGATAGATATTATTGTTATTTAAAGTTCAATACCTCAAAAACGGGTGAATCGATTTTAATAAAACTTTTAAGATAAGTTTCTCTAAGCTTTCGAAAACTTGTTTACTTAATCAATATGGTTTGCAAGGGGTTTTATATTTCCTAAGGGTTGACATTGTATTGCAGAATTAAGCTATTGCAAAACAGCGTCAATAATATAGAGTACCTATTTGCAATTTTTTGGTTTGAATTGTATCATTGTGTTGTAGGCGACTGGCCGGAGCCCCGCGGTTTCGACCGCGACATCCGCGACCGCTACAAGCCACCTATGCCGGATTACCCTCGCGCCGTGCCCGTTAACGAGAGGAACGACTGCGAAATTATCGTCGTCTCTAAGGCTCTTACGTAAGTCGTGTTAGGTTAGGGCGAGCAGCGAGCGTGTTCGCCGTTCATTGCGTGACTGAAACTGTGGTTATCAGACAGCATTATAATATGTGTCCCTGGTGACAGCCACCTATGTAACTGGTGTCACTGAAAATCAGCGTCGCGAAATCATCTTCAGATCTTTCGCGACACATGGCGGCCATTTTGGCTGGTAGGAATAGGCACGGATGTGTATATTTCAGTGTTTCTATACAGAAACGTGTATCTATTTTATCTACACATACGTGTATCTATTTTCTCTACACATACGTGTAACCTATCTATTTTATCAGCCAATAAACCATTCTTACTCTTATTATGCAATTAACAGAGAAAACGCTCGCTGCTCGCTTGTGATCAGTTCACTGCCGTAGCCGAACGAAGACGAATTTGTTGGTTTTTCGCGTAGACATAAAGCTTTTTTTGATCGGCTAAAGCTGATTGTGCCATCAATCAGGGCCGGATTTAGGGGAGGGCAAAGGGGGCAACTGCCCGGGGCCTCCACAAAATAGGGGCCCCCACAATAGAGACATCTGAAAAAAAAACCTTCAAATTCCGACGTGTAAATACTAGGAAACAACAATTTGTATATTTCTTCACTTCAATAAGGCAATCAGTAAAATATCAAATGGCCCCCATTGGTCTCCACTCGTTTGTTGCCCCAAGGCCTCCACACCTCTAAATGCGGCCCTGCCATCAATAGAAACAGAAAGACCTTTAAACACGATATCTCTTTTATTTGGTTAACTTTGTCATATTAGGTACGAGTACTAAGGTACACTCACAAAAACTACCTGTTAAATGGTTTGGACTGCAATGTATCTCTACGGACGCGGAGGTGCACGCACAAAGTGCCAAAAAACTGACTGAGCCAGTTTAGAAAACTGAATGAACTCAAGTTTGCATAACATGATCATTCGCAAATGACATCCTATACCAACGAATACCTTGTCTTGAATATTATGATAATGAATAAACCATATCAATAAAGATGTTTACCATACTATTAAGACAACTAATAGTAGATTGATAACTAAGGGTGGAAAGTGACCCATTTCACCGAGATATTTCTGGCGCTCGAACGAAGTGAGAGCGCCAATAGTTCGAGGGGAAATGGGTTATTTCACCCGAGTTAGACACTCTACTTTTCATTTCGACTGTGAGGAAACTAAAATACTACAAAAAAACGAGAATAATAATAAATTGAATTTACTTAAACCTATCCAACCTCCAGCGGTACCTTTTCGACTGGCCACTTGCCATGACAGACTAAAAAAAAAATCGAGTTGGTAACGACATGCATCTAGATGGCCATGCCGAAACGTGAAAAAAAAACTCATTGACGTAACTCAATTATCTTCGCTGTCGTGGCTAGTATAAATAAATGTACAAAATTATATAAGATATAATTACGATATAAATTAACAAGATATAAATAAATTAAATTTATTTATATCCAACCTCCAACCTTTTCATACATTACTTTACTCTTTGCATACTGGCCACTTGCCGTGGCCGACTAGAAAAAAAAAAATCGAGTTGGCCACGACATGACCAAAGAGCTTATAATTATACAAAACTGGAGGTTGCACGCCGAACCAAGAAGTTTGACTTTTATTACGGATGTTCGACGTTCAACCTCCAGTGTTGTATATAATGTTCTTGGTCACTACTTACATCTAGATGGCCATGCCGAAACGTGAAAAAAAAGCCTATCATGGCATTATGGCGGGCAGCAGAATAGAGGAAAATTTTTAAATGTTGATATTTTGTAATTTCGAAAAAAATAGACCAATTGTAGAATGTTTTTAATGTGAACCTATTAAGATCGTAATAAACATGTCGTTTAATGTATAGCTGAATTTAGATCACTGAAAAGCTTTTATTTTAATAATATGACGTAACTCAATTATCTTCGATGTCGTGGCTAGCCGAAAAATTAAAAAAAATTTACTTTCCACCCTAGAGGAGAAAACGCAATTTTCCACCCGTCTATCTACCCATGAAAATTAAACTTTCCGAACAGGAGAGATGAAAACTAATAATCCATGTTTTTATCCTCCAGGGAGTATGCAGAATATATAGAGGGCCGTCTAAAACGTTTGGGGATCGTGGTGGATCTCCTGTTCCCCATGGAAGACGTGCCGATCGGCAAAGTGCTGGGAAACATCGCGTCCCGAGGGTGCCTGTACGCCATACTAGTCATGCCGCTGAACCAGGAGAACAGATCTCTCACTCTGACCATACTGCATGGGTTGCCACAAGGTACATTAATTTTAAATCTATCCCTACTAATATTATAAATGCGAAAGTAACTCTGTCTGTCTGTCTGTCTGTTACGCTTTCACGCCAAAACAGCTGAACCGATTTTGATGAAATTTGGTACAGACATTGAATAGACCTTGAGAAAGAACATAGCCTACCTTTTTTTGCGAAAAAGAGGCTATAAATGGTTGAAATAGGGGGTAAAAATTTAAGTGGTGGAAGTTCGTCGCTTTCGAAAATAAAACCATGAAACTTGGCATTGAAACACTTAATAAGAAATAAGTCGGTTTTTTTCAGCATAGGATACCTTTTGTTCCGATAGAGGGCGCCACCGCGCGATAACCTAGATCCGCGCAGACGAAGTCGCGGGCATAAGCTAGTCTATATATAATACCTTTAAAGTTGCAACCTACTTGACCTGGATAAGGCCCGGTATACATATCGACGGTAAAAAGCAATCCTGCTGTAACCCACAAAATCCAAAGTGTTCACCAGAGCCCAAAAACTTTTTGGATTTTAGAAAAAAAATCATATCTCCTAAACTATTAATCCTATAAATGTCATTTTTAGAATAAGAATGCCTTTTTTGATTGTTTATCAAGTCGAATACCAAAAACTAACTAGAAGTTAGTTTTAGTCTATGTTTGTGTGGGTTACAGCATTAACACTTTTTTTTCTATTACGCAAATATGCTGTAAATGAAGGAGATAAATGTATGGGCGGCTCCAAAACAAGTATTTTACTTTAAAGCAAAACTGCTGTTATTACTTATCACAACTATTCATTTGTGTCAATTTTGACGTAAATGAAAAAAATCTATGTAACTAGGTGCACTTAATTGTTTTAAATGTAAGAAGATAAGAAAGGATAGTAAAATTAAAACGATGTAAGTATGGAGTGACATTTATTTAACGTCATTTTAAAATGTTTCAGAACATAAAACACTTCTAAATTACTAATTGAGATCAAAAATTATAAAATTTCTGACACCTAGTTAGGTAACAATAGACGCTGAATCACAGGAAACTGCTACTGCTATTTAGTTGTACATAAAATCTAGTGAAAAAATAACAGCATTCGTTTGAATAATAATAAGTACCTATCGAATTACCTTGCTACCCCGCGAAAACACGTGCAAGACAGCTAAGTATGTGCGACACAAATCATCATCATCATCATCATGTCAGCCGAAAGACGTCCACTGCTGGACATAGGCCTCCCCCAAGGCTCTCCACTCAGACCGATCTTGTGCTTTTCGCATCCACCGCGATCCCGCGATCTTAGCCAGGTCGTCGCTCCATCTTGTTGGAGGCCTACCAACAGCTCGTCTCCCGGTCCGCGGACGCCATTCGAGAACCTTCTGACCCCATCGGCCATCAGTCCTGCGTGCAATGTGCCCCGCCCACTGCCACTTCAGTTTCGCAATTTTTCGGGCTATGTCAGTAACCTTAGTTCTACTGCGGATATCATCATTTCTGATTCTATCCCGCAGAGAAACCCCGAGCATTGCCCTCTCCATAGCCCTTTGAGTGACTTAAAGCTTCCTTATGAGGCCCATCGTTAGCGCCCACGTCTCGGATCCGTATGTCATCACTGGCAACACACACTGGTCAAAGACTTTTGACTTCAAACACTGGGGTAATTTGGATGAAAAAACACTGCGAAGCTTCCCGAACGCTGCCCAGCCGAGTCGGATTCGACGAGTGATCTCTTTCTCGAAGTTAGACCTACCTAACTGGACCGTCTGTCCTAGGTATACATAGTCGTCAACAACTTCGAGCGCAGAGCCTCCGACTATTACGGGAGTTGGCACTACATGAACATTAGACATGACTTTCGTCTTGTCCATGTTCATTCTCAGGCCAACTCGGTCGGAAACTCTGCTGAGGTCAGGGAGCATAGCACTGAGGTCCTCCATGGTCTCAGCCATGACTACAATATCGTCGGCGAATCGAAGGTGAGTGAGGTACTCGCCATTAATGTTGATGCCTCGTCCTTTCCAGTCCAAAACCTTAAAAGCATCCTCCAATGCAGCGGTGAACAGCTTCGGAGAGATGACATCTCCTTGTCTGACTCCCCGCTGCAAAGGAATAGGCTTCGTGCTCCGGTCCTGTAGTCGGACGGACATAGTGGCGTTTTCGTACAAGCACTTTAACACTTCAATATACCGGTAGTCAACTTGGCACCGCTGGAGAGCCTGTAGCACAGCCCAAGTCTTGATCGAATCGAAGCACCCCCTGCCCCGCCGTTACCATGGCCGCTACCGGAGCCAGGAATAGCAGGGCCGCCGGGGACTAGGGGTCTGGGCTCATTTTGTGGATTCATTATTTATTTATTTTTTTATCGTGTGCCTTGGGGGGAAAATGCCTTAGTCGCCACGCTTGGCAGGCGGGTTGGCGACCGCAGTAATACCCCATCGTTCGCGGAGGACGCTGCTGCCCATCCTCCGGTTTATCCCTTAGTCGCCTCTTACGACACCCACGGGAAGAGAGGGGGTGGTGTAATTCTCAACCGACACCACACGGTCCGACACATATATTACTTACTTATTACTTACTTATTATATTTTCATGCAAAAACCCAAGCCCTCATCCTCTTTCACATGAACATTGATTCATATGTGTTCATTAAAATGGACCTCCGCAAAGTTGATTCAATAAATTATTCATCATTTTCTATTTTATCTACGTCTTCTTCGTCTGAACCCGCTAAAACATCCTTTGCTTTATTGTTTACTTTCAAATTCGTCGCGGAGTAACTGAACGACATGCGGTAAGCCGCGGTCAAATCAGCGCGAGCGCGTGTTTCAAATGCGGTAAATGCGCATGATCAATAGACGACTACTGTATTGAAAAGGGCATAAATAGCAAATTTCGTAAAACTTAGTGTTTTCAATTTGGCGTAACTAGTCATTGTATATAATACCATATTTGTTTAGAATGTAGTAAACTACGATGATCAAAAGTTTAGTATCTAATAAATGTAGTAAACACGGTACGTTACTTAAATGTTATATGCAATTATGCTGTAACCCGCACTACTCAACATGTGTTGAGTAGTGAGTTGCGTTGTAACTACAAAGATCATATTATTTGCAAAAGTGAAATTGGTGTAAATTCCAAAAGATAGAAAAATGCTGTTTTTCGTGCTATTTACAGCAAGTATTCAGTTGTCTTTTTGAAAAAATAGGGTAAACTCAAATGCTGTACAAAAACTTCTAGAGGTCGTAGAGCCACGAGAATAGGACCATTCGACGCAGAATTTTTTTCTGATTCTAAATATGAAATAAAATTTTTTTGTGAAGGGTGTGGTTTACAGCAAGATTGCTTTTTACCGTCGATATGCCTATAGCTTGCACAGTGTCGTCAAACTTCATACAAATATGACGCAAGCGTGAGGGCTACTTGTAATCCTACTAATATTATAAATGTGAAAGTTTGTGAGTGAGGATGTGAGTAAGTATGTTTGTTACTTCTTCACGCTAAAACGGCTGGACGGATTTGGATGAAATTTGGCAAAAAGTTAGTTTATAACCTGGATTGAAACATAGGATACTTTTTATCCCGATATTCCCACGGGATAGGGATAAAATCTTGAAATAACAACCGCTGGGCTTGGAGTCATGAAATTTGGTATGTAGGTAGTTGGACATCTGGAATTACTCATAGGTGACTTTTTGACCCGATATTCCCACGGGATACCTAGGGATGAAATCTCGAAATAACAACCACTGGGCTTAGAGCAATGAAATTCGGTATGTAGGTAGCTGAACCTCTGGAATAACACATAGGCTATTTTTTATCCCGATATTCCCACGGGATAGGGATAAAATCTTGAAATAATAACCGCTAGGCTTAGAGTCATGAAATTTGGTATGTAGGTAGCTGGACGTTTGTAATAACACATAAGCGACTTTTCGACCCAATATTCCCATGGGATACTAGGAATAAAATCTCTAAATAACAACCGCTGGGTTTAGAGCCATGAAATTAAGTATGTAGGTAGCTAGACCTCTGGAATAACACATAGTTTACTTTTTATCTCGATATTCCCACGGGATAGGGATAAAATCTTGAAATAATAACCCCTGGGCTTAGAGTCATGAAATTTGATATGTAGGTAGCTGGATGTCTGAAATAACACACAAGCGACTTTTTGACCCGATATTCCCACGGGATACCTAGGAATAAAATCTTGAAATAATAACCCCTGGGCTTAGGAGTCATGAAATTTGGTATGTAGGTAGCTGGATTTCTGGAATAACACAGGCTATATTATTCACCTCGATATACCCACGGGATAGGGATAAAATCTTGAAATAATAACCGCTGGGCTCAAGAGTCATGAAATTTGGTATGAAGGTAGCTGGATGTCTGGAATAACACACAAGCGACTTTTTGACCCGATATTCCCACGGGATAGTTTTGTAACTAAGGGACCGCATACATCTGTGTATTATTATTATATTGAATTTTTTTTAAATGGTATACTGTAGTTTTTAAGTATTTTATTTATAATTATTTTATTTTGAAAAAAAAAATGACTTTCTGCCAAGTTTCTTGCGGCGCATTCTTCTTGGCAATGATGGTCTTTCCGAAAGCGCTGGTAATTTAAAAAACGACGTGTAAACGTGCCCATTGCGGCCTATTTACTGAATAAATGATTTGAATTTGGATAGGGAAAAATTTAGAATTTTCAGCACTGGGTTTAGAGTTTTTTATTTTGTACAGCTATTCACAACACAACCTCAAAAAAGGAAGACCACGATATAAATTGTGGAAATATCCAGGGGAATTTCGTTAAATACCGAAAATTTCAATTGCAACTAACAGGCCGATTAGTTGACGCGTGCGAAGCCGCGGGTAAAAGCTAGTAGTCTATTAGAAGCCCGATGTCAAAGACTGAGGGCTTTAATGAGTCGACGTTCGTAATTGTAGTACCGCCCGTGCGACATATAATGTTTTTCATCACATTTGAGAGTATAATTTTATATTTCTCAAAATCCTACTAATCCTACTAATATTATAAATGTGAAAGTTTGTGAGTGAGGATGTGAGTGAGTGAGGATGTGAGTGAGTGAGGATGTGAGTGAGTAAGTATGTTTGTTACTTCTTCACGCTAAAACGGCTGGACGGATTTGGATGACATTTGGCAAAAAGTTAGTTTATAACCTGGATTAAAACATAGGATACTTTTTATCTCGATATTCCTACGGGATAGAGATAAAATCTTGAAATAATAACCGCTGGGCTCAGAGTCATGACTTTTGATATGTAGGTAATTGGACGCCTGTAATAACACATAGGCGACTTTTTGACCCAATATTCCCACGGGATACCTAGGGATAAAATCTCGAAATAACAACCACTGGGCTTAGAGCCATGAAATTTGATATGTAGGTAGCTGAATTTCTGGAATAACACATAGGCTATTATTCACCCCGATATTCCCACGGGATAGGGATAAAATCTTGAAATAATAACCCTTGGTTTAGAGTCATGAAATTTAGTATGAAGGTAGCTGGATATCTAGAATAACACATACGCTACTTTTAAGCCGGATATTCCCACGGGATAGTTTTGTAACTAAGGGACCGCATACATCCCTGTATTATTATTATTTTGTAATTTTGATTCTTTAATGGAGTATTTAAGTAAATATTTAAAAAATGACGTGTACAAATGCCCATTGCGGCTTATTTACTGAATAAATGAATTGAATTTGATACGGAAAAATTTTGAAATTTCAACACTGGGTTTAGAGTCTTGAATTTTGTACAGCTATTCACAACACAGTCTCAATAAAGGAAGACCACGACATAAATTTTGGAAATTTCCAGGGGAATTTCGTTAAATCCCGAAAATTTAAATTGCAACTAACAGACCGATTAGTTGACGCGTGCGAAGCCGCGGGTAAAAGCTAGTATTATAAATGTGAAAGTTTGTGAGTGAGTGAGTGAGTATGTTTGTTACTTCTTCACGCTGAAACGGCTAGACGGATTTGAATGGAATTTGGCAAAAAGTTAGTTTATAACCTGGATTAAAACATAGGATACTTTTTATCCCGATGTTCCCACGGGATAGGGATAAAATCTTTAAATAACAACCGCTGAGCTTAGAGTCATGAAATTTGGTACATAAGTAGCTGGATGTCTGGAATAACACAAAGGCTACTTTTTATCTCGATTTTCCCACGGGATAATGATAAAATCCCGAATTAATAACGCGTGCGAAGCCGCGGGTAAACGCTAGTAAAAAATATAATTCTTCCAAATATTGGCGATACCTTAGGCTGCGCTCTTGGTAGCGCCGCCCTCCCTCTCCCGCGGCATGCGCCTAACGTGTGTGTGGGCCTGCAGTACTAGTACGGGCATTGGCTCATTTACCGACCTTGGGCTTCATGACAAGAAAATTTGCACGCGATTTTCATGACAAGCACATTAAGGTCGAGGGTTTTATTTGGGGGGGTTGCAACCATGGTACGTTACGACACTGTTTACGAGGGGTAAGGGGTAAGTAATAGAATATATAAAAACAACACATATAATATTCATTATATATAACTTCACTTTCTCTATTTTTTTTAATATAACATACGTTTGCTATAATGCTCATAAAGTATAATGATAAAATATATAATTCCATTATATATTTTTTATTTTTATTTATTTATTTAAGAAACAAACAGTCATTTACAGAAACGTTCGAAGTTCGTGTCGTGCGATCCCTCTCGCTCACGTATTAAATATGTGTATGTGTTTCGGAGTAGCCCCGTTCCGGAGCTATAGGCCCTGGAAGTTTTTGCTACCCTTGGATCAGGGGTCTGGTTAGGCTGGTCAATGTGCTAAAAGTGGGGGGGGGGGGGATGAAATTTTGGGGTTGGGTCCGGGGTAGTCCCGTAGGGGGTGGCTTGGGAGAGGGTTGAAAATTTGGCTATTTTTGAGCTAGGACGCACCGTTTCTGAGATATTAGAGGATTTTGAAAAACACCAAACCAAGTATATACACTACACAACACTTATATACTATAATTGCATAATCGCATAATAGCAGGTGGTAGGACCTTGTGCAAGGTCCGCCCGGATTGCTACCACCATCTTGCTCGCTAATCCTGCCGTGAAGCAGCAGTGCTTGCACTGTTGTGTTTCGGCGCGGAGAGTAAGACAGCCGGTGAAATTACTGGCACTTGAGGTATTCCAACTTAGGCCTCTAGGTTGGCAACGCATCTGCAATACCCCTGATGTTGCAGATGTTTACGGGCGTCGGTGATCTCTTACCACCAGGAGACCCACTTGCTCGTTTGCCTTCCAGTCGAATAAAAAAAAAATTAAAACTACATATCGTCACTACTCTACTACGAAACTTGAAGTTCGTGTCGTGCGGTCCCTCTGACACTTATACTATTTATTACGAGAGCGAAAGAGACCGCACGACACGAACTTCGTGTTTCGAATTACATAGTAGCCCGCTGCATGCGCATACCGGTTTTACGCCATCTAGCGTTACTTTTGCAAACTACTACGAAAACCTCATAGCTGAAACGTAGTCACATGTAGCCTATACTTTCGTATTCTCAATTTATTATTTATGATGTTTCTTATCTTCAAATTAAGGAGTTTAAATAAAGTTGATGTGAAGTTGTGTTTATAAAATATGCTATTCTTTATTTTAATATCAATATTTCTACTTAATTCGGCTTATTTACATTTTATACTTTACAGATGTTAATGGTAGTGCCATCTATTGCCGTTTTTTAGTACTAAATATATCTTGTATGAGTTGGTAGCCCATGACCTAACCTATCCGAGTCACTTCTGCTCCGAACCGTCTTGCTCGCTCGCTTCGCTCGCTCGCACAAATTTTGGGGTAAAACTTTTCAATACAAAAATTAAAGGTCGATAAACACCTAATTTTCTGGTTTTAAAATTTAAAATTTTAACAAGTATTTTAGAAACAAAGTATATCACTTGATATTATATCATATTCATGATATATATAAAAAGTTATTACGTATTATGAGCGGTATACTTTATGTATGTTATATCATATGAATTTAGCCCATAAACATGTTATTTCTTATGATAGTATATAAAACAATTGTTATACTGATCGAACGTTATACTTATTGAAATTATAGTGTTTCATGTTATACATAATGTAATTATATATAATGAACGTTATATAATCTGAAAATATATCTAACGTTTTTATATATCTTGGGACGCACCCGTTTACGAGCAAGTGCGATAAAATAGTAGATTGATAACCAAGGGTGGAAAGTGACCCATTTCACCGAGATATTTCTCGTATAGTTCGAGGGGAAATGGGTTATTTCACCCGAGTTAGACACTCTACTTTTCATTTCGACTGTGAGGAAACTAAAATACTACAAAAAAACGAGAATAATAATAAATTGAATTTACTTAAACCTATCCAACCTCCAGCGGTACCTTTTCGACTGGCCACTTGCCATGGCCGACTATAAAAAAAAAATCGAGTTGGTCACGACGTGCATCTAGATGGCCATGCTGAAACGTGAAAAAAAAACTCATTGACGTAACTCAATTATCTCCTATGTCGTGGCTAGTATAAATAAATGTACAAAATTATATAAGTTATAATTACGATATAAATTAATAAGATATAAATAAATTAAATTTATTTATATCCAACCTCCAACCTTTTCATACATTACTTTACTCTTTGCATACTGGCCACTTGCCGCGGCCGACTAGACTGTAATCGAGTTGGCCACGACATGACCAAAGAGCTTATAATTATACAAAACTGGAGGTTGCACGCCGAAACCAAGAAGTTGGACTTTTATTACGGATGTTCGGCGTTCAACCTCCAGTGTTGTATATAATGTTCTTGGTCACGACTTACATCTAGATGGTCATGCCGAAACGTGAAAAAAATGCCTATCATGGCAATTATGGCGGGCAGCAGAATAGAGGAAAAATTTTAAATGTTGATATTTTGTAATTTCGAAAAAAATAGACCAATTGTAGAATGTTTTTAATGTGAACCTATTAAGATCGTAATAAACCTGTCGTTTAATGTATAGCTGAATTTAGATTACTGAAAAGCTTTTATTTTAATAATATGACGTAACTCAATTATCTTCGATGTCGTGGCTAGCCGAAAAATTAAAAAAAATTTACTTTCCACCCTAGAGGAGAAAACGCAATTTTCCACCCGTCTATCTACCCATGAAAATTAAACTTTCCGAACAGGAGAGATGAAAAAGAATGTGCAAGCTACTGGCATGTGTATTCCGGGCCTATTACGACACTGCTTACAAGCAAGTGATGAAAAATACTGTCGTTTCCAGAGCACCGCAACATGCCGCTAGAGGACGCTCTGCAGCTGCTCTCGCGCAACTTCCAGGAGGTGCAGCGCGGCGGGCCGTCGGGCCGCGAGGCTGTGTACGCGCTGCTCGGCCAGCTCGCCGACGGCCGCTCGCTCACCGGCCTCCAGTATGATAAGGTCATCGAGTACTTGCAGGTCAGCGCTGGGGATGGGGATTCAAGTTCGTGTCGTACCGTCGCTCTCACACTCGTTTTAACCCTTTTCCAGGCATAGTGCATACTGGGTGACCTTAGCCTCTGGAGAAATACGAATACTACTGGCTTAGCAAGATAAACCCCCTTGCAAAAAAAACGGGCACCTATGGTTTTTCAGATTTTTAGGCATTGAAGCTTAAAAAGTAAGCTTTCATACACATAAAATACAAAAACTATAGGTGCCCGTTTTTTTTGCAAGGGGGTTTATTTAAAACCAAACTGCAAAGCATCATAACAATCAGTCCAATACTTACCGAAAAACTAACGCTTTTCAATGTATCACTTTGGAGCAGCCTGTGTATTTGGATGATCTGATTTCATAGGTTTTTTTCTTGTCTGATTAAGCAAATAACTATTGTAAGATATTGCTAAGTATCAGTCTTATCCATGGTTTCATTATTTGTCCAGAGGCTAAGGTCACCTTGTATAGCGACCACATAAATGTGCTCAAATACATATTCGACCTTACTAAATTTACAATACGGTACGAAATCACTTGGAGTCGTTGAAAATATTAAGCGTTTTTAAATTAATCCCTCATAGGCAAAAAACAAAATTATACTCAGCGGCGCAACTTTCATGCAAAATTACCGATTCTGCATACATTTGAGGGCCAGATGTTTTACCTCTCAGTATATGATTAATTTTGAGGTAGCATTTTTAAATTCGCCGAATTACTGAAAATTCGATGAAAATGTTACCAGACAAAAAAATAATAGGCATAGGAATACCTTGTATAGACGCGGAATGGAAATTTGGATTATTTTCATAGCTTTAAGCCTAAAAATGACAAAAAGGATAGCAACAAATTAAAATAAATCTATAATCTAACGTAAATTTCACAATAACGGAAATAAATCCGAGGAAACCGATGGAAATTAAGTCGAATGACATATACGAGATTGCTATGTTTTTTATTTATTTTTTATTTTATTTTATTGGACCTTCAACAATAAGTATACTCATACAATGTGTTATTTTACATGAGCAGCTTAAGACTAAATATCTTATTAATTATAGAAGGACACCGCATGCACAAAATAACAGTGGTATTAACTTAAAATTAATAAATGTTGTATCTTATTTACGAATTCAACACAAAACCCCCATGACTGACATTTATGTAAATCACAATGTAATGATGTATTGAATGAATAAATAAACTAAACTAAACTAAACTATGCTCCTAAAGTGGAAGCTAAACTAATCTAATAACTAAAAATAAATGAAGTTTACATATTCTTTATAAGAGTGGTTTTTATGAATGGGAAGGTCGAAAAGTTCAGATCAATACAGTGCTGATATTCCTTATATATCGCATACATACGCGAGAGCGGACAATGCCTCTTAAGATTAGTGCGACTATTAGTACAACCGAAAAGTTTAATTTTACTTGATCTGGGTGCTCTAGATGGTACATAAAAATTTATTTTTTGTAATAAATCAGGGCAATTGAGATCGCCGGTGACAATTTTCTTTAGGAAAATTAAATCTAACATGCGCCTTCTACTTTCCAGTGTCGCTATTTTAAAGTATTTTAGACGTGCGTGATAGCTTCTAAGTTCTCTATTTTTCCTACTAGTGTATGTTAAACTTGCAACAAATCTTTTCTGCACTTTCTCGATTCTATTTATGTGTACGTTATAGCAGGGCGACCAAACTACACTGCAATACTCCAAGTTACTTCGAACCAAGGCATTATACATTATAACTTTTGTGATGATATTTCTAAAATTTTTGCATTCCCGCAATACCAGGCCCAAAAGTCTTGAAGCCTTCGAGATGATTTCATCAATGTGCTCGTTAAACTTTAGCTTCCGATCGAAATTAACGCCAAGATCCCTTACATTCGACTCTTCCTGTAGTAATTCACTATTTAAATTATACACAGTGGGTACAACATTGACATTCTTTGTAAATTTTATATGTTTACATTTCTTTACATTAAGAGCCATTTTATTTGCGACACACCACTGTGACAATCTATTAAGGTCGTCTTGAAATGCCGCAGAATCTGTTAAATCTCTTATCTGTGATATTACTTTTAAGTCATCTGCAAACAAATAAAATGTAGAGTTCAAAAAACACTTGCTAATATCGTTAATAAAAATAATAAAGAGGTAAGGGCCAAGATGGGAGCCCTGCGGAATTCCCGACGTAGCAGTGTATGCATTAGACCTATGACCGTCCACCACAACCCGAAGACTACGCCCACCGAGGTATGAGCCAAACCAGCTCAGCAAGGGATTCGACACTCCAAATGACTCTAACTTGTTTAGAAGGATTTTATGATCTACTGTATCGAATGCCTTGCTGAAATCTGTATAAACAGCATCAACCTGTACACGTTTATCAACTAAATCGACGAGGTCTTCGACGTATGTTACAAGGTTCGTTCCGCAGGATCTATTTTTTATGAAGCCATGCTGGCTACTTAATAATGCTTGTGATACATTCCAAGTAAGAATAGGACAGATTAAAGCCTCAAAAACCTTGGCCAATGCTGGTAGGATCGCAATGGGTCTATAATTATTGACTAAAGATCGATCACCATTCTTGAAAACGGGAACTATCTTAGTATCCTTCCAGGATGCAGGAAATATACCAGATTGTATGGACTTATTAAAAATAAATGTCACGGGCAATGACAGAGTCTCTGCGCTCTTTGCTAAAAATATTGGAGGGATACCATCAGCACCAGCGCCCTTATTGATGTCTAAACGTTCTAAAGCTGTTCTGACTTGGCTTTGCGAAAAAGTAATGTGACCAAGGTTGCAGTTATTATCACTAATTCTAGAACCAGATAAGATGGGAGAAACATTATTATTGTCTTGGTTACTATAAACACTTGAAAAATGAGCCGCAAATAGATCGCAGATCACGTCACGGTTATCAGAGGTTTCCGTTCCATCCGACATTATATCCGGATATGAACTAACACCACCTCTTTTCATCTTTAAGTAACTCCAGAAATACTTCGGGTTCGTGAAAATTTTGGATTCTACTGAACTAATATAAGAGTTATAGCACGCTAAAGTCATTTTGTCGCAACGTTTCCTTAGCAAATTGAAAGCCAGAGCATCCATAGGGTTACCATACTTATTATGTCTCAGTCTGATTTTATTCTTTTCTTTTAGCATTTTAATTAGTTGCTTAGAGAACCAGTGTGGGTACTTATGATTTTTGATTTTAGTTTTTGGAACATGTGCCTCTATTATATTACGAAGTTCTGAATACAGCGCCAAAACCATAGAATCTACGGAATTACACGATTGAAACTTTTCATGCCAATCAACAGCACCCACCTTTTTATTGATAGCACTGTAGTCAGCTTTAAAATAATTATATTTTTCCATCAAAGATGGTTTAGACACAATTTCATTTTTTTTCAGTAAATTTATATTAAGTGGTGGGTGGTGTTGATCTATTTTAGAGACAATATCAATTGGCGCAGACACAGTTACACCAGTTAAGTTTGATAAAACTACATCAAGCATTCTCTTATTATGGTTTGGGATGCCGTTGATCTGAGTAAGGTCGTTAAGGGCTAGAAATTCAAAGAAAATCCTCTCCACGTTGTTATTATAACGGGAAGGAGAAGAGACCAATGTTCCATCATCGTTTAACCACTCCACCGTGCCAATATTAAAGTCTCCTACAATGATACACTTATCATGTTGCCTTAGTATATTGTTGGCGTTTTCTGTAAAGTGATCGAGTATTTTATCATTAATAAGTGGTGGTAGATACACCGCGCAAAGACAAATTTCCTTGACTTCACTATTTACATTTACAAAAATTTTTATCCAGAGATCCTCACAAGAACTTTCACAGCCGAATAACCTAAGCGATTTGTAACTCTTTGAGACTGCAATTAATACACCTCCTCCCTCCCTTTTAGTATTAAATGAAGTGACACCACGATCTCGTCTATAGACATCATATCTTTCATCAAAAATCTCTGAGTCCTGAACACTATCATTAAGCCACGTTTCACTAAAAACGAACACATCATAATTATGAGATGCAGTTCTGCAATATACATCTTTAAGTTTTGTTTTTAGACCTCGCACATTCTGGTAGTAAATATTTAACATATCGAAAGTGAGCGATAATGATTAATACATTATCTTAATGTCTAAAAAAGAATAATAATATTAGTCCAGTCTTGATAATGTATCATAGTCTTTTATGTATTTGTATTCAGAATCGTCCGACTTCCTCATAAAAATTCTTCCATTACGAACCCAAACGTACTTGTACTGCAATTCCTTCGCCCTCTTCCTAGCAGCACCATGCAGAGCTTTGTAGTAAGGTGATAGGTGTTCCACGATATATACACTCTGTTTGGTACCGCCGATGCCGAGAGTAGCGCTGTTAAGTTTTTCTTTGGGATTGTTCTTATTGTATTTAATAGATGCTGCCAGGAATTCATCGCGTATTCTTGGATTGTTGAACTGCACAACAATGGACTTGGGTCGAGCGTTTTCCGGATTTTGCTTAGCAATCCTTGTTACGTTATGTATATTATTTTCGGAAATGTTGCAGGATACAACTCTACCCACGTTTATGACCGTAGATATCAGGTTTTCAGTTTTAAATTCAGGCAAACACTGTATCTCGATATTGCACAGACGCGCTTGCTGTTCCATCAAATTAACACGTGAATTTAAGTCTTTAATTGTGGATTTCAACTGCTCATTCTCTTTCTGAATTTTGTCCACCGCACTGAATTTTGTTTTTATCTCCGATTTAATTTCTTCATATTGGTTGTTCATAAAAGTCATAGATTCTCTCACACTTGTAATTTCATCCTTAATCGTTTTCAGCTCTTTGTTCACAAAATTGGCCATAGTATCGTTGAGATGTCTTAATAGATCTTTTATTTCACCCTTCACGATCTCTCTAACTGCTTCGCTTGTCAAAACTCCGGCCTCCTTGGTGGGCGTACTCACAGGAGTTAGCACTCCTTTTTTACGGCGCGTCACGTTCGCATCGTCGACTTTTTTAGGATCTACGTTACTCGCTCGTACCGGAGTACCGTCGCTATTAGAGGGTTTAGGTTTGCAAGACGGGCATATCCACGAAGGTCCGTAAGAAGTTAGTTCAGAGGTCTTATCATGACCCGGGAAAACACAGGAAACATGGTAATAGATCCCGCACGACGGGCACTCCAAAGCATCCGAAGCGTGCACTATACCTTGCGAGCATCCGCCACATAACTTCGTTGTATTATCTGGCATTTCAAAATCACTCAATATCGCAGCACTGTAATAAACGCTTCTCCACTGGCGCAAATCAGCTGCGCACGCTAATAAAGTCTCCAGAGTAGATGTACCGCGCCGCTACAATCGATTCGACCAAAAGGTCGTAAGTCCGGCCTATTGAGCGTCGCTTACGCGTTC
This sequence comes from Choristoneura rosaceana, assembly GCA_037349165.1. Classification (NCBI taxonomy): domain Eukaryota; kingdom Metazoa; phylum Arthropoda; class Insecta; order Lepidoptera; family Tortricidae; genus Choristoneura; species Choristoneura rosaceana. Next base: position 10,982,246 of record JAZBNJ010000041.1, on the reverse strand, counting down.
ACAACAACACTTCGTATTTATTGAACCTTGTCGGTAGATCGTTAGATTTTTACTTGATCTCGGTAAATAATGCACTTAAAACTGAATAAAATGCGTCAGTTATTTCACCACTCCATCTGGATTTGTAACAGTAATGTTTTTACGAAAAATCAGCTTGCACCGGCAAGTTATTCTTAATTTAAAACAATAAAATAACGGAGCAAACTAACAACACTGTTCTCGCTACCCACAGTATCATGTTCGCGGCCTAAGTATGAAATCAAATACAAAGATTTTTTAAACTGTGTTTATTTTTCTACGTAGTCTCTGTCGAAGTCAGTGCACTTTTTCCATCTGGATTCTAGGGCCATTATACCACTTTTGAAGAAACTTTCCTCAAGGCCTTCAAAATAGTATCGACTTCAGCTTGGACCTCAGTGTTGCACGAAAATTTCATACCACCAATATGTTTTTTAAAATTGGGGAATAGGTGGAAGTCGGACGGAGCTAAATCAGGTGAAAAGGGCGGGTGGGGCAATAATTCAAAGCCACAGTTGTGAATTTCTGCTATAGATTTTCTTGACGTGTGAACACGTGCATTATCTTAGTGAAAGAGAACTTTCTTGGTCAACATTCCTAGTCTTTTTATCTTTAGATCTTCACGTAAACGGCGTAATAATTGACAATAATAGTCTGAGTTTATAGTAGCACCCTTCTCAAGTCAACCATTATTACTCCCTTCGCGTTCCAGAAGACCGATGCCATTACTTTGTTGGCAGACAATATCGCTTTGGTTTTTTTCGGAGGCGGAGATTCAGCACGAACCCACTGCTTCGACTGTTGTTTAGTCTCTGGCGTGTAGTGGTGGACCCATGTCTCATCCATAATAAACAAACTCTTGAGTAGGGCATGGAATACCGGAAGGATTTTCATACCGGTATTGATACCGGTATTGAAATTACAAATACCGGTATACCGAAATTTCGGTATTTTTTCGGTATTTTTTCAAAATACTGCTTTTTACTGTTAAAATGATCCCAATAACCCTTCAGACGCATAATATCAGAAACGCAAATTACCTTACGCTAATTACCTGATTTGGTTTCGCAAATTACCAGATTATTTACACTACGATGGTATTATATTACATCCGTTGAAAGTTTACTCGCACGAGGACCAATAGAAAAGTACCTAAATTAATGACAAATTCATTTCTGGATAATAAATACAATTCGGACCAACTTACCTACCTTACCTCTCTCGCCCTGAATTGATCCAAATCGTACGAACGTAAAGACGCTTCTTTACTACGAAATTCGAAATCCGTATTTCGTATAGTGCCATCCCTTTCACTCATATAGTATATAACACGAGAGTGAAAGGGACGACACGCGATAGCAGCTTAATAAACTTTAGCGAATTCAAAATCTATGCATTGAGTTTATATGTGGTCTACGTAAGTTCGATCACAGCTCAAGTGGCTCCTAATCCGCCTTCGCCGTAAATCTCACATTCTCCACATACTTAACGGCATTCTCTTTAACCCTGCAACTCCTCGCTACCACAAAGAGCGATTTAGCTACGTAACTTCTATTCGATGCTCTCAGAACTTTCTTCTTACCTTCTCCTTTCTTTCTTCTAACTCCAAATGCTATGTCTATTCTTATACTGTCCAGGCTATTCGGTTGTGGAATTTCTTACCAATTGACTTACGACAGGCAATCACTGTCACTCTTTAAATCCATGCTTAAGGAGCACTATCTGTCATCGTGTAATATTTAAGTAGCTTTATCCTAGTTTATTTATTTATTCGTTTATTGATATGTGAATGTTTATCCCATTGCCTATATTTATTTTAGACGTGTATAATAATGTGTATGTGTAGATTTGTTTTTGTTGCTTTTTTATTTTCTGATCTACTGTTAATGCCCGACCTGCTGTAAACTAGTCCTTCCTTCTTTCTGTTAAAAGGTTGCCTAGTAGAGATCGCTCTTAAGCGATAAGGCCGCCTATTGCTTACCTTGTAATTTTATCTGTGTACCTGTTTTCTGTATCGCTTACTATTTCTGGTGTACAATAAAGAGTGTTTGTATTGTATTGTATTGCATTGATACGAAGTGCGGATTTCAATGTTCGTAATATAGGCCCAGGTTGTCAGGAATAATCATTTTTCTGTGATAGTGTAATTAGCACACTGGTCACTTACAATCTGATAAAAAGTGATGCGATGATCTCTCACAATGTCCGCTGATTCGCGATATGACCAGACGAAACGCATATGCGTTTCTGGTACTTTGCGTAAATTGATTTGTCTGGTAATTTGAGTATCGGGCATTCGCATTTTGTTACACATGTAACTTGCAGCTGAAAAGGCCCTTTATGTTCAACGCTCGTAGGAGGCATGCTTAAGAGGTACTTGTAAGCTGCATCCAAAAATCTGCCTGTAGCACCTCCATTCTCATACAACGTTTTTGTTCTGCCGTGATGTGTCTGTACGTGTGCACGCGAGTACCGTTAGGAATTTAAGTAAAGCATTAGACGAAAAATCGAAAGCTGTATCATTAAATACCACCTAAATACTAGCTGCCTATACGCATGCAGTGTCTTGCGTAATTGATTTTCTGGTGATTTTTCTATAATCAAGCGAAATTATTCCGAATAATTCCCATTATTCGTGATTCATGCATGTCACATAAAAACTCGTCAGTAGTATGAACAACACTATGAACCACAGAAATCGAGCGTTCTGCATTGCAGTCTTTAAACATCCTTGCTAGTTCTAGTTATAGACCACTTTTTTCAAAATACCGAAATACCGGTATTTTATCCTCAAATACCGGTATCAAAATACTGAAAAATTTTATCGGTATACCGGTATTTCGGTATACCGGTATACCGGTATCCATGCCCTACTCTTGAGGATCGGCTTCATACATGTCTAGACAGTCACGTGAATTGGTACGAGTGAGTTTTTGTTCAACTGAAACGAGCTTCGGAACCCATCTTGCCGATACCTTCGAAAAACCTAATTCTTTGACAATTATGTTCTGCGTTCTTTCATAGGAGATGCCAATGATGTCAGCTATTTCCCGTACTTTTAAACGCTGGTCTTTCATAATCATATCGCAGATGACTGCCACAGTTTGTGTGTCGGTCGCCGTTTTTGGCCTCCCAGGGCGGGGGTCGTCTTCGATACTATCTCGTCCACGTCGAAATTCAGCTGCCCATTTTTTTACCATCGTATATGATGGAGAAGATTGCCCTAATGTACCTTGCATATCTTCATAGATTTGTTTTGCTGTCAATCCTTTTTTAAATAAATATTTAATTACGGCACGTTGCTCTAATTTCTCCATTGTAAAAAATTAAGCTACACGTAAGTTGAAAGCGGCTGTAAAATTTGTTTTTTAATATGGATAGCAATTGAAAATTCGCGGGATGTCAGTTGAGTAATGACAGTTCAAAATGGCGGCATAAAAAAAAAACAGATAAAAAATTATTTTCGGCCAGGCCGCGAACTTTTCAATCAGCCCTCGTATCAAATGTCAATAAAACACAATGCCGGACGTCGTCCTTACCGATTTTGATTTTTTTTCCAAATCATTCAAATAATAGATTATTTTTATGAATACTTTGTGTTCTTTTTTTTTCTGACATCGATATTAAGTTTATTATATTGATCGATCTTTTCCAGGAGCGCAAAGAACAGCAGATCAAGATAGAACTAGGCGAACCGCTCCCCGCCGCTAGCAGCAAGACCCAAGTGGACCTTCAGCAGCGGATCCTCAACATCCTGAACGATAAGAAAGCTGCTGTCACTCCCGAGCCGGCGCCCGCGCCCCCCGCTGCGCCCGCGCAATCCAAACTGCTCAATGACCCTACTGTCAGAAAAGCATTGGATTCCATCTTACAGAAGTTTACGTAGATTATAATTTAAAATATTTCTAGACAATTAAGTTTCAACAATGAAAAAAATACAATATAAAACGTTTGTCTCTCAAAAAGTTGTTTCAATAAAACACATCGCTAATATTACATCAGTTCTATTTATTTAAATTCATACACATAATTAGAGGTGGTTTAAACTGATCTGTCAAGTGATTTGAAGTGACAGTGTTATAGTTAATTTGTTATTGTACAAACGCAAAGAGAAGACGCGAAATATTTTCATGCACTATGAACTAAGATGCTGAATATACTCAGACTACGAATTGATTCTGTATCGTAACGTTTTCGGGCCCTCTCTTATCGGGTTTGCTAAACATATCTATACAGTATTTGAAAAATTCCATAATAAACTCGTTATAAATCGATTGCTTCGGCTTTAGTCATTTTATGTGCATCGTGCTAACGCGTACGTGTAGTGGCGACAAATATCTACATGCATAGCTTCATACTCGTGTAGTTGCTTACTTATTAGGGTCATATTTATCGGCATTAGACATAATTGGAACACCGCCAGCGGTTCTCTCGATATAAGATTCAATTTCTACAAACTACATGAGCTGACCATCTCTAACCTCTTTGTACAATATTAGGTACATCACAAACCAGACAGTCCTCACGAACGTTGCAACACTATGTCATCGGTATCACGAATTTTATGGCAATAATAAATATTTGCATCAGAATTAGATTTTCATATTAAGGAAATGGATCAATTTACAAACTTTTTTGAGATCAAGGCCCTGAGTCATCAATCTTCCAAAAGCATCATTTACAAATTCTATTTATTAACTTTTAGGAGTTAAATTTGCTATACACGTTATATATAATAAACTAGGACAACATTAGGAATATCCACAACTTATTCTATACATATAAACATATCCTCGTACGCCCTTACTACTACTGCAATTAAATGCCACCACACACCCAGCGAGCCCCATAAAGCTATATTTGGAAGATTTGGTGTCGGCAAAGAGCTCGGTTGGTGCGCGCGATATTTACAGGTCAGTCGGCCGCCCACCGGTGTCGTCGACGCGACTTAGGTAGCTCTCTCTGGTGGGTCTTCTTGCTTCGAAGGATCGAAACCTTCTTTAATATGTCCTCCAGTACCTTTGGGATCCAAATCTGTCGCCCAGCTGAAGTGCATAAGAGCTAAGTGTTTATTACCAAGTTCATTATGAACCTTTCCAAGTAAATAATAAACTAATGACTCTCTAGGAGCTATGTCTTTCAAATGGTGGAGGTCCGCCAACGCGTCCTGCGGTCTGCCCGCTCGTAGCAAAACGGACGCTCTATGGAACCGGCAAAGCGGGTTCTCTGTGTCCAAGGCTACAGCACGCTCTAGAGTAGAAAGGGCTCTATCCATTTTACCTAGAGCGGCCTGAGCAAGCCCCAGTTGACATCTTAGTACTCCAGAGTGGGGATGTATTGTCAAAGCACGGCGAATATGGACTTCCGACGGTTTCCAGCGTTCCTGTTTCGCGTAAACCGTCGCTATACCGAACCACGCCACGTAGTTGCGAGGATCGATACTGACAGCAGTCCTGAAGCTTGTCAAAGCTTTATCAGTTTCCTCAGCTACAGCATACTCATGGCCCAGCAGCGCATGAGCGTAAGAACCGTAAGGATCCATTTGAACAGCCCTTTTAAAGAACTTTAGAGCAGTTTCTCTTTCTTTGTGAAGAGAAAAGCAATTACCAGCTACTAGCCAGGCAATAGGATCACTTCTATCCATTTCAACTAATTCCTGAGCCAATGCAGATAATTGCGCCTCATGTTGTAAGTGCCACAAGCATGTGCTGTAAATGTCCATTCCTTCTGTCCGACAAGGATGAGTCTTCCTTATTTCAGCAAATATCTTTGCAGCAGCATCATACTGGGCCAGCTCATAATGTGCTCGTGCAATCATGGTCTGAACCCATGGTGAGGCTAATTGTTTTGCAGGTATATCTTGAAATAGCTTAATTGCATTTTTACAATCTAAAAAAGCAAGTGCTTTGTATGCATCTCCTAATTCTCTCATTAAATTTAGTAATGCAACTCCATTTGAGCTCTTTGGTGTGAGAGTTGGTGTTACAGTCTCCATAGACTTAGATCTTTCATTTGTATCAATGTTGTTGGTTTTTATGTTCTTAGCTGTGCGTTGCTTATTCTTTCTCGAAGGACTTTTGGGGGCTACAAATTTTCTACTAGGGGATTTGTTGTTTTCTTTGACAGAATAACTACTGTTATTGCTAAACAGTCTAGATGATCTTCGTGGTGCTGGCCCAAGGGTGCATCGAGGTGTAGGACTAAATACTGCATCTTTGAGTTGCCCCATTTGTGCTCTAAGCGAATTAACTATCTTAGGTATGGCTTTCTGTTCATTTGAGTCAGTAAGTGTTGGGGTGTACAAAACAGGAGATTCTTCCATTGGTAACATACCAAATGATGGGGAAAATGATATGGGAGCCAAACCACCAAAGACGCTGTGCATACGCTTTACGGGGGCTTGAGCCTCAGGGGTGATACTGGAGGACATTGTCATAGGGCTCCGAGGAGCCACATTCATTGGTGTCACATTAGCGCTCATACTCATACTTGTGTTATTAGGAATGTTGCTATTAACAAATGAAATATTTTCAGAATTGTTGACTAGATTCACAAATGTTGTCACACCAAATGAGAAATCGGTATTGTTCATTTGGAATACCTGGTGTGGATCTACTTTCTCACCCAGATTGCACAAATCAGCAAAGGAACTCCACATAAATGGATTCAGTGATAAAGCTTTTCGTAGAGCATCCGTAGCTTTACTTCTTCTCTCCGTTATATTATATATGTAAGCAAGCAGTTGCAAGGCATAAGGGGCTTGTTCTCCAAATTCAGAAGCTATGATCTCAATATTAGACCCCAGAACTGCTTCTGCATCCTTGTAGCTGGAATGAAATACAGCCATTAGTAACATTATACACAGGTTAATCAGAGTGTAACAACTTATAAACTAGTTTTGCGAGCATAATATGTAAATGAAACTTGAATAAACTCACTTTTTTAAATCTATACAGCATTTTGCTAGTAAAAATCTAGCTTGTGGTATAGTCAGTGGTATGTTTTGTAACAAATGGTGAGCCTCATTGAGTCGTGCACATCTGTAGTAACATGTTCCCAAAAGGAAAGCAGTCTCTTCTGAACCAACTGGAAAACAAAGATTACTCACATCAACCTATTGAACACCAAAATATATACTATACTAGATAAAACAAATTATATATACTGAGAAGGAGTAAATAATCGATAAATTATAGTTAGAGCTAGTGGTAGTATGTTTTACTAATTTAAAATCTTACAGGAATAAAATCTGACACTAGTGAAGAAAATCAATTTAATTTTTACCTTCTGCATGCAATCTTTCGGCCAAGAACACAGCGTTGTCATATTCATAATTGTTTAAGCAATCCCAAATGATAACCTGTGGAATAAAACGGTGTTTGTGGGTAAAATATCGAAGATAGGAACACCTTGACAGTTAGTAGAAAGTGGATTTTTGCATACCTGTATAGGTTCTTGGACAATCATATTGAAGATATTGTAAACTTTAAGGATTCTACGCACTATTCAAGAAAATATTTATCATCGCTAGCCACGATTACTACAGTCACAAAATAAAGATAAAACGTATCATTAGACGGACATTTTCATTTCAGTTTGTTAATTGTCTATGGTTTGACTGATTACGAAAGCACCATTCTTGCCAGCAGTAAAATACATAAAAATCATTTAAATAAATCTGCCCTTCTGCCTACACGAAAAATCATCTGAAGTTACTTACAAACATTAATAATTAGTCTTAGGATTTAATTGATTTACTTAAGTAATTTTGTAGTTCTAAATTTCAGTATTTATCAACTTGTAATGGTTATTATTACGGCAATGCAAAAAAATTAAGTGCTGTCTCAAAAATTCTACAAATAACGACAGTATTATTTGTGTCTCAAACAGCACAAGATTTCTTTTTTTTTTTCTATTCTAACTGATTGTCTATGGCAGTTATGGAACGATTGCAAGAAAAAACGAATAGTCGTATGGTTCTTTATTTATTGTGAATACGTGAAAAACCTGAGGGAGCTCTCGTTCTTCTTTAGTGCTTTGCTAGTGATACGTGCGATTGTTCACTTTGTGTATTTTAAAGTGCGAGTGTATTATCGAGAAGAAAATCGATGAGATTGTGTATAAAGTGGTGTGAACAATATGTGCAGTGTTGATTACGAATGACATCTGCTAGAAGGAAAACGGTACTGAAGTAGTTCGAGGACGTGGATTACACATCAACCAGGTAAACCTTGAAAATATATTAAGTCCAGAGCCCCTATAGACCCTAAACTGGTCGTCATCAACACTGCAACAGTGTTGTGCGTCACTAACGGAACTAATCGCCCTTCACTCTCTTGTGTGGAGTACCCCAAACAAGAAAATGTCAAGATGTATGACCTCCAGTCCAGGTTGTAATCTCCTTTCTCGGGTCTGTTTTTGTTATTGCGGAAATATTGCTCAATTCAGTTTCATCATTCATCACATTCTTTTTCTAAAAATCAGACTAATTATTTTTGTCATATTTATAATGGAACAATACGCAGTTATTAATGGATATCGTAATTATGATACCACAAGATATAAAAAAATAATACTCAATCCTGAAGTCTCTTAGTGGAAATTAAATGTGAAATGAAACTAGAATAACATTCATGTTTGTTTGTTCAGGTGATTATTTACACCTTGGATGACGTTCTCTGCCCATTGTTTTCTTAGTTTAACTTGTTACATTTACATGGTACAGTTATTCTTTACATTACACATTTATAGGCATGTTATAATATTTTTAAATTCAAAAATGCCTTTTGTCGATGTTGGAAATAACCTTTCCCATGTTTTTTTTGCTAGTCAATGTTCTATCCATTTTTTTATTCTTATCATTCAATCACCCATTTTGGAGTAAGATAATGAGTAATATTACAGATAAAAGATAATTCCTTGAAGTGTATTGTATAGATATTAGTTGTATTGGTGTTTAATTATTCTTCGAATTAGAATTAAACAAAAAATAGTTCTACAGTGTTATTTATGTAAAAATTATGTTCGAGTTAAACCTAAACTTTAGATTCACATTATAAGTTTTGAACTGAAATATGTTAAAAGTATTTGTCACATTATTGGTACCTTGCACCATTTTTTTTACCATATTGAGATGGACCAAACATGGGTTTCACCGAATACAATTATTTGGCCAAATGTTCGGTAAAACTTTTACAGAACCAAATATTTGGCATAATTGATTCCTAATTACAAACTAGAAATATATGATTCATTTTTGTTGAAATGTTTAATCATGCTACTCTTGATTGAAACAAAAAACCTGCTTAATTGGTCGCAATTAAGACCTCATTGATTATATTAACGCTGTTTATAATTATAAAAATCACTGTAGCTTAATGGTGCAGTAAATGAAGGAAGTTGTTGTATGGAGACCCAAGCATTAATTCCTCAGTCGATGAAATTTAGCTTGGTTATTGTATAGTATGAGCCGTAACTAAAATATAAAAAATCCAAAAAAAAAACGCCTAAGTTAGGTATTTATAAGCTAAAAATCGTCACTACTTTTAAAAAACTCGTATCTCGAAATGGATAATTTTTCCGAGTGCACTTTATGACCATTACGTTAAGGTTCAATTTCGTTCACGTATTGATTTGAGATACGAGATTTTTTCAAAGTAGTGACGAAACACAAATCTGTTTATATTAGTAATTTAATTTAATTTCTGCTGTAATATTTTTTTTTATATTTCATATATTGTTCCAATACGTTACATGAGTATGTCTATGTTGAAGAAAGTTTGAACGGAGCATTTTTTTTTTTTTTCTTTTTTTTTTTTTTTTTTTCGATATTTATACAATACATACTCTTTATTTATTGACACTTTATCATACTGTCAAGTTTTTTCGGGCTGAGGAATTACTGTTGGGTCCACTACCTTTATTTACTGCACTATAATCTCCATACTTAAATATATTTTTTTAAATTAATATCTAACCATATTTTTTGTCTGCTGTTATTGAAAATAAAGCTACAGTGTCAACAAAAACATAAAGCCTCACTGTACCTCATAACAATAACAAATTTGACACTCATCTCATACATGGCTCAATACAATAAAAAGAAGAGTACCACTTTGCTGAACATTTGGTGATTTTGCCGATAACGCTGAATGTAAAACGAATATTCGGCCCATCCCTAGTTAATAACCCTTCTTCTTCACAGTCTGGTAAAAATATGAGTAATGTCACACTATCATGGACCCTCACTCCCAAACTTCAATGTGCTTCAACTTCGTAATGTTATGTGTCCAATATTTTCTTATATCTAAGTGATGGACTTGACCCCTGTTTCACCATTGATTGATAGGTAAACAGTAAACATTACAGGTAAACAGTATGAATCTATGATTATTGTAGTAATGTATCTCTAGTACTCTGTGTGTTTGTGTATTTTGTAGTGTGTGTGTAGTAGGTCCTGGAAAACAGTTAAATCAAGAGATATATTAGAAGTAAAAATCAATCTGACAATTATTAAACTGGTGGTCCACAATTTCCTCAGTTATTCACACATATTTGGTCCACATGCACATTCAAGATTGATTGTTATTATTTCTCCATTGTTGTTATGAATGGAGCTGCTATTCATAGCCTTTGTATTTAGAAATTAAACAAGTGCATTGTTTTGATTCAACACTTGGGTATTTTAGACATAGTTAGAATAATATTTAACTATTACTAATATTATTCAGTCAATGATCCTCAATTAAAATTAAATTTAGCCGTACTTTAATTCTTAAGGCAATTTTCACTATACTTCGTTATAATTAAATTAAAGAGAGTATCTACAAATTTATGCCTGGAAAGTTATGTTTAAAAATAATAAAGCTGAGTATTTACAAAGGTATATAAACAAATTATTAAAAAAAGATGTAGGTACGTTCGGCCCCGGCAACGATCCACTAGGCTCGTACTATATGCCTACGCATATCCCACAGCCATCACTTCTATGCCAGTGACACCTATACGTGTCACAGACATAACACGTTCCAGTGCCACTAACAGCGTTTGTGATCAAAAATTCTTACTCCAATGCGTCGGTGACACACATGTGTATCAAAATGATTCGTACCTCCTAAAGGTTGGCATAGCGTAAGGGCTTAGTGGAACGTTGCCGGAGCCGAATGTGACGATCCACTAAGCTCTTACGCTAGGTATGCCTACGCATCTGCGGGTGACGGGCATGGGGATGCCCGCCCCCTGCCGTTTGGGTCCCTGAGCTGGTAGGCGCGCCAAGTGTTCCGGCGCGCCTACAGCGGTGGACACATTAGACAGAAATCTCCGGTCCAGTCCGACACTGGACGACCGCCGGCGCCGTGCTCCCACGCCATGGATGCGCAGAGTTCCCGCAGCCCGGCTACAAAACTGCACACTGGGGTTTTTAGTCGGTACACCGCCTCCTTTCCGGGCGGGAATCCCACATACCCACCGGCTTCCCCGGGCCGGTGGCATCCATAAAGGATTTTACCCAGTCAAAAAAAAAAGCCTACGTATATCCCACAGCAGTCACGATACGTACATGTCACTGGCATAGGAGTAAGAACTAAAAAGTCACATGGGGCCGAATGTGTTAAGTACATCTCATTAGACAATCCTGAGAATGCTTTATGTATCTAATAGACCACACTGCGCCATAAAAAAATATGCCCTGGGTCGTAAAATCTAAAATGCCAATACACTAATTCATGACGTCGCGTCGCGTCGGTCAAACAGCTACACAAACATTTCCGAGGATTTATACAGTCAAACTTTGAAACATCTTCACAGAATATGGGCGGAGGCAAAAAAGTTGGTTGATTGGTTGGACAAAGTTTAAGCGTAAACCACTCATAAGCAGCAGCGGGTCGGGTTGGGAGTGCGGTGGGTCTATTTACGTGAATGTGCATGAACAACATCACACTGACGGCGGACGAGGGTTAGGCGCGGCGCGGGGCGGGTAAAGCGCAGGCACCGCGGTGGTGTAACAGCCGTAACATACGATCGAACGGTCCGGCGGACCGAGAGGGACGCAGCCATCTGTTAGACTGGGATATCCATACTAGCATCTTATTCTAACAGAATTGTGTCCCTCTCGGTCCGCCGGACCGTTCGATCGTCTGTTACGGCTTTAATGTTGTTCGCTTGTTCGTAGTTCGTAGGTACGTACAGCCATGTGAATAGGCCCGCCCGCCGCACTCCTGAACCGACCCGCACCTAACCCGCTGCCGTCTTATGTGTGGTCTATGCTTTAAGCAGCGTTTCCACCAGAATTGTGTTGCGAGGATAGAAACAACCAATAGAAACGTTTCACTTACTTCGCTTTGCTCCGCTCAGCGTTTCTATTGGTTGATGAAAAACACATCACTCGCAATCGCAATACATCCTGGCACATTATAGTGTTCCTAGTTATCTAGTCTAGTTAACCATACAAAACGACTACGAAACTACGAGAAAGTTCCTTAACTACTGACAAATTTTGACTAGACAATTAGGTACTCTAGCCTAGGTACACCCAAATTTCATAGTCATATTATTAAAATCATTATGAGAGTGCTCTACAGTGAACGAGGAATGAAATTGTTCGACCATACCAGTTTCGCCATTCTGTTTGAAGACCATTCCTAAGACCCGGCGACGACTACGCACGACCAGCGGTGCCACTAGCGTTATCTCAGGATATTCAATATTTTCAATAAAATAGTGTAGATTTGTTTATTAAATAAACGCCACGCCACGCATAAACAAAAAACGCTGGTAGAGCTGCCGGTCGCGCGTTATGATCGGGCCGACACACTTCTCGTATTAGGTATTTTTTACTGGCATACTTTGTACTACAGTACAACTGTGTTGTTACAGAATGACGACCGAGACGATCAACATAACGACTCAGCCGCTGGAGTCGCACAGCTTGCTGGAGCCTCTCCAGCAACCGATGTTCCTGCAGACACAAGCGGCACAGATCATAGCTGGGATATTCGTGTGGACTGCACTTTTCATCACTTGCCAACAAGTAGGTCATGTTCTATGGCGTGCATTAGGTAGCCAGCAAAGTAGGCTAGTGCTGGTCCTATTCTTAATACAAGAGTGAGAGGGACGGTACGATACGAACTTCGATTTTCGAATGTCGTATTAGCTGCACATGGTGGCGCGCTGCTACGGCGCAACTGTCTACCTTGAAATCGACCCCATGCACGCTATTGGTCATTTTATATATCACAATCCTTCTCTCTTAACTATTTTCTACCATGCTGGTGTAGGCTTCTTTCAGATTTCTACATCTCTCTCTGTTCTGTTCTGTGCTAATTGCATCTAGCTTGACCTGGCTACCTTCTTGATGCCATCCGTCCATCGCATCTGCGGACGTCTTTTCGGGCGCGTCTCGCTCCAGGGCGAGCGACGGGGCCCGCCCATTGCCACTTATTATATCACACGGATTACTATTGTGTACTACTACAATTTTTATGCATAGCGTTAGCGTACCTACACGCTCTCAGTGTGACAAGTCCCTTAAAGCGGTTTCGCACTACAACGGACGGTCCGATCACGACGACAAATAATTCTACGTATACTCCGGACCGTATTTTCACGGATCCGGATCGATGGTAGTGCAAAATCGCTCTTACGGTTCAGATTCTAAAGAGTAAAGAGCCTATCTTGGCCATCAGTCATCTCACAGTAAAATAGTAAAAAGTATGTGTGTATGTATGTATGAACAAAGCAGCGATAGACCTAGTTCGCACGCGATACCATGACAAGAGTTTTAATTCGACCTCTATTATTTTTAGATATCTAGTTAGTGGAGTCTGGTTATTACGTAAATTATGTTGAAAATGGAATGAAGCAGTAACTTTTCCCATTTTTATGTTTACTGAAGTGTTTGTATGTTTGTTAGGTTAAGTCATACATAATCTTGCAACTTGCAAATTAACTTAACATTTTGTACCTATACGTACCTACATTACTATACTTCATCATCATCATCATCTCAGCCTATATACGTCCCACTGCTGGGCACAGGCCTCCTCTCGGAATGAGAGGGCTTGGGCCATAGTTCCCACGCGGGCCCAGTGCGGATTGGGAACTTCACACGCACCATTGAATTGCTTCGCAGGTTTGTGCAGGTTTCCTCACGATGTTTTCCTTCACCGCAAAGCTCGTGGTAAATTGCGCACATGAATTTCGAAAAACTCAGAGGTGCGAGCCGGGATTTGAACCCACGACCCTCAACTTGAGAGGCGATAGGTCAAACCACTATTACTACTATACTTATTATATCTATAATCATATTACGTAAGTTGGATGAAAATGCAAGTACAGTAAAAGCTTGTATCCATATAACCTTCAAGCTTTCAAAAAAAGAGCGTACTCCTACCTAAAAGGCCGGCAACGCACTTGTGACTCTTCTAGTGTTGTAGGTGTCCATGGGCGACGGTAATCTTTTACCATCAGGCGTAGGGCATGGAATACCGGAAGGATTTTTCATACCGGTATTGATACCGGTATTGAAATTCCAAATACCGGTATACCGAAATTTCGGTATTTTTTCGGTATTTTTTCAAAATACAGCTTTTTACTGTTTAAATGATCCCAATAACCCTTCAGACGCATAATACCAGAAACGCAAATTACCTTACGGTAATTACCTGAATCAGTGTCGCAAATTACCAGATACGCATATGACCAGATAGGCGAATTACCTGATTTGGTTTCGCAAATTACCAGATTCTTTACACTACGATGGTATTATATTACATCCGTTGAAAGTTTACTCACACGAGGACCAATAGAAAAGTACCTAAATTAATGACAAATTCATTTCTGGATAATAAATACAATTCGGACCAACTTACCTACCTTACCTCTCTCTCCCCGAATTGATCCGAATCACGCAGCGCCTTTACTACGAAATTCGAAATCCGCACTTCGTATAGTACCATCCCTTTCACTCATATAGTACATAACACGAGAGTGAAAGGGACGACACACGATAGCAGCTTAATAAACTTGAGCGAATTCAATATCTATGCATTCGGTTTATATTTGGTCTACGTAAGTTCGGCTCTCAATCCGCCTTCGCCGTAAGTCTTACATTCTCCACCTACTTTACGGCATTATCTTTAACCTTGCAAATCCTCGCTACCTCAAAGACCGATTTAGCTACGTAACTTCTATTCGGTGCTCTCAGAACTTTCTTCTTACCGTGCCTCTTTCTAACTCCAAATGCTATGTCTATTCTTATACTGTCCAGGCTATTCGGTTGTGGAACTCTTTACCAATTGACTTACGACGGGCAAAATCTCTGTCACTCTTTAAATCCATGCTTAAGGAGCACTATCTCTCTCTCTCTCTTTAAGTGCCTCTCCAACTAGTGAAGGTTGGCAGTCAGCTCCGCATATCTGACTCGGTCTTTTGCCAGTTTAAAAAGCTCCGCGGCGCTCTTAACTCCCGTCCATTCTCGGATATTGCGTAGCCATGATTTCTTCCTACGACCCACTGCTCTTTTGCCTGCCACCTTGCCCATCATTATCAGTTGCAAGAGTTCGTATCTGTCATGTCTTAATACGTGACCTAGATAGGCAACTTTCCTTTTTTTGATGGTCTGCATTAATTGGCGTGACCTCCCAGCACGTCGTAGCACTTCTACGTTGGTCACTCGGTGTGTCCAGCTAATGGCCAACATGCGTCTATAGGCCCACATTTCAAATGCTTCAATACGTTTCCGGAGATCCTCTTTAATTGTCCAAGCCTCACATCCGTAAAGAAGTATAGGCCATATATAGCATTGAAGTAGGCGAGTGCGCAATGATATTTTAAGGCTGCGACTGCACAGAACCCTCCTCATCTCATTGAAGGCACTACGGGCGATTTCAATACGGGTCCTTATTTCACCATCACTGTCCCACTATCTGTCATCGTGTAATATTTAAGTAGCGTTATCCTAGTTTATTTATTTATTCGTTTATTGATATGCGACTGTTTATCCCATTGCCTATATTTATTTTAGACGTGTACAATAATGTGTATGTGTAGATTTTTTTTTGTTGCTTTTTTATTTTCTGATCTACTGTTAATGCACCACCTGCTGTAAACTAGTCCTTCCTTCTTTCTGTAAAAAGGTTGCCTGGTAGAGATCGCTCTTAAGCGATAAGGCTGCCTATTGCTTACCTTGTAATTTTATCTGCGTACCTGTTTTCTGTATCGCTTACTATTTCTGGTGTACAATAAAGAGTGTTTGTATTGTATTGTATTGCATTGATACGAAGTGCGGATTTCAATGTTCGTAATATAGGCCCAGGTTGTCAGGAATAATCATTTTTCTATGATAGTGTAATAAGCACACTGGTCACTTGCAATCTGATAAAAAGTGATGCGATGATCTCTCACAATGTCCACTGATTCGCGAAATGGAATTCTGGTCATATGACCAGACGAAACGCATATGCGTTTCTGGTACTTTGCGTAAATTGATTTGTCTGGTAATTTGAGTATCGGGCATTCGCATTTTGTGACATATGTAACTTGCAGCTGAAAAGGCCCTTTCTGATCAACGCTTGTAGGAGGTATGCTTAAGAGGTACTTGTAAGCTGCATCCAAAAATCTGCCTCTAGTACCTCCATTTTCATACAACGTTTCTGTTCTACCGTGATGTGTCTGTGCGCGCGAGTACCGTTAGGAATTTAAGTAAAACATTGGACGAAAAATCGAAAGCTGTATCATTAAATACCACCTAAATACTAGCTGCCTATACGCATGCAGTGTCTTGCGTAGTTGATTTTGTGATGATTTTTCTACAATCAAGCGAGATTATTCCGAATAATTCCGATTATTCGTGATTCATGCTTATCACATAAAAACTCATCAGTAGTGTGAACAACACCATGAACTATAGAATACGAGCGTTCTGCATTGCAGTCTTTAAACATCCTAGCTAGTTATAGACCACTTTTTCAAAATACCGAAATACCGGTATTTTATCCTCAAATACCGGTATCAAAATACCGAAAATTTTCATCGGTATACCGGTATTTCGGTATACCGGTATATCGGTATCCATGCCCTAATCAGGCGATCCGTTCGCTCGTTTCAATAAAAAATATTTTAGTCTACTTTTATCACTGAATCTTCAATTTATAAATTATTTTCTTGTTAGTGTTTAAATCGTACAAGGGATTAGTTCTGAACTAATCAAACTCTGTTGTGTAATAGAAATAGAAAAGCACCTGTAAGCAACAAAAGTAATGATATTAAAATGAATTCATATTTGCAACGTGTAGTTGATTCCGGCCTCGGGGGCTTGATTGCTCGATGGCAGTTTTTGTGATTTGTTTTCACATTAGCTGACTAATTATTGCGACTAGAAAGCATGATTCCACTATTTTCTTCTGTTATGCCGTGCTGTTTACTTTAGCATCTATAGATACTGCGCTGCGTACCCAGTTGGTAGTTAATACCGTTACAAATATTCGAGTTCCCGTTATTCCTTAATTTCATGGCTACGTAGTTCTGCTCATGTGATGTAAGTAAGCTCTAAAGTAAGAATATTAATAACTAGCTTTTGCCCGCGGCTCCGCCCACGTGGTATTCGGTTATCGCGCGCTGTTCTCTCGGAAACCGTGCATTTTTCCGGGATAAAAAGTAGCCTATGTCACTTTCGGGCCCATAAACTATCTGTATGCCAAAAATCACGTCGATCCGTCGCACCATTACGGCGTGAAAAACGGACAAAAATACAGACATACAAACACACTTTCGCATTTATAATATTATTGGTATGGATAAGTGCATTTTATGTCATTGATCTTACAATACTTATGGCCACTTGCAGGAAACACATAAATCTCGAGTTAGCGTTAAGCTTAGTTTAGTAGTGTCAAAATGTATAGAACTGTCAAGCTTAAGCTAGGCTTAACAACTAAATCTAGATTTATTATTACCTGCAAGTGGCCATTAATAGATAATAGGAAAAATCACGCTAATTTAAGCACAATACGGAGTTCATCATGGAGGAAAAAACGTTACAGTTACGAGCCTCTCTACGGTACAGTAATCGTTTCCTTACGCGCTATTATTAATAATTAATTTTGTATGTTAAGGGCAACATCCTATAATTTTGTAAAAAATAAAGTCTATAAACAATAGAAGGGAACCACGTCGTGACTTACCACTTAATTGTAAACAACGATACTGTTCGTGACGTTCCCCACTTTCCCACAAACAACTCGTTCCTGATGCAACGATTAATGACGCAATTTACCAATTCACGATGCTCTTTTGCTCCCGCTGAAATAAATGATTTGTATAGCTGAGAGTGCGCGTATAACATAACATTTTTGTTATTGTTTATTGATATGCCGACTGCAGACATGCTGAGCGGGGTTTACTAGGAACGCTTTACATTACTGCAGAGTCCGCGAAATAGGGGATTGCCGGCCAAGTAGTTATAGATCTAGAGGTTCTAGAGATATACGAGGCCGACAATCCCAGTTCGTGGACGAGGCTTGTATAGTAGTTCTATTATTATTATTTTTTATTCGACTGCATGAAAAACGAGCAAGTGCTCTCTTGATGGTAAGAGATCACCACCGCCCATAGACATCTGCAACACCAGGGGGATTGCAAATGCGTTACCAACCTAGATAGAGGTCTAAGATGGGATACCCCAAGTGCCAGTATTTCATCGGCGCTGTCTTACTCTCCACACCAAAACGCAACAGTGTAAGCACTATTATTGAATACCTGATTTATTCTAATTAAATAATCTAGTTAAATAACAGATTAAAAAGTAGACAAATACACATTCACGAAATAGGTACGTTTTTTTAATTAGCAGTATGCCGTAGATAGTCAATAAAAAAAACCCCACTGAAACAAAAGACAATCTCTATGCTCTCCCTGGCCGGCAATGTTGTATGAAATTCCATTAGTAACCTCTAATTTGAAATTAGAACTAATCTTCAATAAGTGCTATACAACGACGTACTTGGCGTTCTATGGTCACGAAGATAAGGACGACATTTCGACACACAGACAAACACATACCGGGCAAAACTTATCACACCCGTCTTTTTGCGTCGGGGGTTAAAAATACGTGTCCATTGTTATTTTATGATAGATAATCTTACAAACGGACTTAATAGATTTTTTAGGACAGGCACTACTTATTAGTCTATGGTTGTGATGACCGGTCTCAGAAATGTTAAAACATGTTAGACTAATCCGGCAAAAACACGGTAATTTCAATGTCTCATCAAAGCGTTACAATTTAGTATGTTAATAACGAAGAAAGTTACGCCATTAGCAATTCTTTTGTAGCGTTATCAAGCTGTCGTTATCGCAAGTGGAGCGCTACGTTCACTATTTACCCGCTGATAGCGTATGTTTACCGATGTTTACACTTCGGCGATGAATAATGGCACTTTAGATCCTTGATCATTATTAAGCGGGATTGCTTCTGATTGTTCTCTTTGCGGTAGTGCATTAAGATTATTACTATATGGTGTATCTAGATAATGTATGTGTATAAACACTTGTTTGTACATAAAACACAAAAAGAGTACAATACAAAGGCGAACTTATCCCTAAAAGGGATTTTTTTTAAACTAACCTGGCATGAAACGGAAAACTTAAAAGATAGGCGTACAGTCGGTTATGTGCAGAGATGAAAGGAATGTAATAAGATATAAATGAATACAAAAAATAAACAACAATTACTATGACAAATATACTTAGTAATTAAATTCAAATTCAAATTAAAAAAAAATCGGATTCAAATCGTTCCACCAGTTTAAGAGCTACGGTGCCACAGACAGACAGACAGACACACAGCGGTCAAACTTATACTACGTCGGGGGTTAAAATAATTATAATAAACAATCCATACTAATATTATAAATGCGAAAGTGTGTTTGTGTGTTTGTATGTTTGTGTGTTTGTATGTTTGTCCCTCTTTCACGCCGTAACGGAGCCACGGATCGTCGTGATTTTTGGCATAGAGATAGTTTATGGTCCCGAGAGTGACATAGGCTACTTTTTATCCTGGAAAAATGCACAGTTTTCGAGGGAATAGCGCCGCGATAAACGAATACCACGCGGGCGGAGCCGCGGGCAAAAGCTAGTACCATATAAATAAAAAGAACACTCACTTTCACTGTTTCCTCAATCTGTCCCTGAACAAGGCCACAGACGGGGACTCCCTAACGAGCAAAGGCAAAAAAAAAGGAACGAAATATTGATTGTTTGGTTTACGGAGTAGGGATTAATTCAATTTCGCTAGCGCCATCTAGCTTTTAAGATTGTATTGCTAAGGCTCTGATCAAAGTAACTGGTACAGTAGAATAAACAGAATTATGTACCAAGAACGGAATATTTGTCCTACTAATGTCATGTTGACATCCCATACTGTTGTCAAGGAAGTCATAGTTTGTTCGACTGTACTGGATGGATGCTGAAAGCCATATAGGTATATATATACAAATATATATATACTGCGGAAATCTGTAACTAACAGGAAGTTTTTCAGTTCGACGTGGTGATAATAGATTATGACGATGATATTAACTATTTGTTAACAACGTTTCTGATGTTTGAATAAATGTTAATTGAATAATACATTTACTTATTTGAATAACGCGTTTTGACCACAAAAATGTTAGACGCTTTTGATAACTGTATAATTAGTTTGTATTGATTACCTATCTAATGTTGACCGAGTAGAAGTGATTTGAGTGTTGCTAGCGCGGTTGACATCAGTCATATTCAAGTTCACTCAAACGTCTAGGGATTACACCACGCGTATGAGTATGAGTAATCATTACTTATTGTTTAATTCTTTTGACATTTTGAGAGCTGTGCTTTATAGATTACTGGTTTTTCCCGCGATATCGTCTGCGACTGCCAAGAATTACTTTATCGCTATCTCACGAGAACTAAGTTCATGCCAGGGTGTCAAACTAATTATCTCTGGTCGATTGGAGACTAGGCGAAGTCCACCAAAGAAGTAGGTACGATGATGTGTAGCGTTTCTATTGGTTCATGAAAAATACATTCCTCGCAATACATCCTCGCACATCTCTGGTTTCAGCTTTAAACGTGAAAGCGTAACTAACACAAACCGAAGTTAATTTTGCATTTATGATATAAGTTAGAATTAGAGCTATTGCCAGTTTTTCCCTAACCTGACGCAGTAGGGACTAACCCAAACAATTTCCTGAAATAAACAACATTTATAACGTACCTACCTACTATGTTTTACTTATTTTTGTGCCTGTTTACGTCTTCCTAACGACCCGACGGTCAAATAAATCGCGGTAACCAAGCTTAAAAAGCTATAAATACGCTATCTTTCATAACAACGTAAAGTTTCAGCAGACGTGAGCCAATCTTTGATGGCTTTTAATTAAATTTTATATACTTGATCACAAATGATCTCGGCACTTACGAAAAAACGTGTTCTACACGACCTTATCAAGTATAGAACCAAGGTTAAATTAAATACTGTACGGCGAAATGTAGACTTTGCATAAAAATGGTGCTCATTTTAATAATTTTTGGCAAGCAACGAATGACCTAGCTCGGACGTCGCACATTTCTTTTGCGTCACGTAGGTATACGATTACATCCAAGTATGTTTACCCACTCTGTGGATTATTTTGTGTAGAGCCTTAGCTATGGGGAAGTTTGTCGTACGTAGGCGTGAAGCCTGTATGTCCGAGCCATCAGTTTCATTACGTCATGGTCACTTATTAAGTATTCGTTAATGATTCACTTTAAGATAGCGAACATTGCAAACGTGCAAACAAAACTTCCGATCGCCCTACTTACTCTATTTGAATTGACCAGTAATGTAGCAGTAGACAGCTTCTTTATTGCCATTTATTGCCCTTGGTAGCCTAGGCAGCCTTAAAAACGTGTCTACTTTAGAATATGTATTAGGTATTTGTTGGGCAGCAGACATTTAAGATGACCTTTTTAGATGTTGACAAAGTAAATTCTATTTCGGTCTCTACATTCTCTTTAAATATTTGCATGCATTTTATTTAGCATGTAAATAGAAAAGTAAAACTGCATCTTGTCGTCTTGTTTAAATAAAGTATTTAGTTAAAACTACTTGAGTACGTGGCGTGTCTGAGAATGTTGAATTACAATTTATTGCCTGTTTATTTTCATATAAAAAACAATAGGACTCTTTAGATATAAAGTTAATTCGTGTATACGTATACGTCTAGGTACTTCGAATACCTCATCGCCAGGGTTCAAAACATAATGACTTTAATTACTTTTGGGTCACTAAGTGAAACCAATTAGTCAGTTATTTAACTCGAATAGTTTTATTTCCTCATTGCACACTTACATACCACCACGACAAAATAATTATTGTACATAACCAACAAAAGTTGGAAAACTCCCGACTTTGTCACTTCACAGTTCAATATCTCAAAAAGGACTGAACCGATTTTGATGAAGAATGGTTTAAGAACTATCGTTAAAAAAAACCTGCTTTCAAATAAAAAAACCGCATTCAAATCGATCCACCCGTTTAAGAGTTACGATGCTACAGACAGACAGACAGATAGACGCACATAGCGGTCACTTATAACACCCCTCTTTTTCCATCGGGAGTTAAAAAAGGAAATACAAAAAGGACACAAAAACCCTCGAACTGCTTTTACCTTTTTCAGGCCCGACAATTTAGTCGCGCTGCTATAAATTCAATCATAGTTTTTCCCATAAAATAGTTTGATAAGGAATCGTAGTTTTAACTAATTGAATTGATTTTGTACCGTATTGTATTATATATTGTAAGGCAGCAGGGCCCAATTTCTATAGTGCAGATTTATGTGGCCAATAGGGAAGGGTGACACAATGTCTGAAAAGGATTAAAGGATTATCATTATCACATTCAATGCTGGTCAGAACTGACACTTCTGGAGAATTTTTCAAGTGACACAGATGCTCAATGTTGTGTCCAAGTCAATATTTAGGTATGAAATTGTAAAAGCAACAGCAATAACAAAAGTGCACCTATTTTTTGCCGTCCGTAACTATTGACTGCTTCCGAATATCTATTAGCCTAAATATTTCAAGTGATCTATGAATTTGTTTGCACTGTGAGGTTAATAGTTAACCTAATTATCATAATCTTGCTTCCATTTCAGCCTCTTATTAGACTCGGCGCTCTGTTGCGTGGACAGTCGGGTAACCGCTCCCTAATAGCATTTCTATTGCGAATATGGTGCGACTTAGAAAAGCTGACTTTAATACTTACGCCATTTTCCCCACGATAGGTTGTCGTTCGTAATTTTTCCAGTAGGTAGGTTTTTAACGTACGATCATCGACGTACGATGTTTCTAGTAAAAAAAAAAAAACTGTAAAATTTTTCTATGCAATAAAACCATAAAAAAAAAGATGTCGCAATTGTATGAAAATAACATTAATCTTGCCAGATACTGTAATGGAACGTAATAAAAATATGTATATGGCGATGAAGACATCGTCTTAACAGGTCTTAACCCTTACCACCTTTAACACACAGGCCATAAAATCCAGAAAAAAAAACACTTTGCGACTAAGCCGGAACCCGGCAACCTTTTGCACTTTACCAAAACATCCATGGTATTTGGCTTTTCAGAAATATTAAAAAATGCACACTTCGACTACACAAATCACCATTAGATTTTTTACAGTCAGCTGCAGAGAAAAGGTACCCCCCTGTAACGGCGGTATCCATACTACCGCCATTACAGGGGGGTTCCCTTTCTCTGCAGCTGACTGTACCTTTTATTGATTAAACAGGACTACAAAATGTATTACGTATTGTTTCAGATCTACCAGCACTTGCGCTGGTACATGAACCCATCGGAACAGCGCTGGATCGTGCGTATCCTGTTCATCGTACCCATCTACGGTTGCTACAGCTGGATATCGTTGCTCTTCTTTAATGGAAACTCTTACTATGTATACTTCTTCACCGTCAGGGATTGCTATGAAGGTGTGTACTTGATTTATTTTCCTAGGTCTAATTATGTGTGCATGAATCCGTCGAGAAGATCATAGGCATCATTTTAAGACCATCTCGCTGATGGTTGAAAAGATCGAGTAGGTACAGTCAGCATCAAAAGCAGCTATACACTTTTGTACTTTGTCGTTTTAAAGCCACGTACTACACGCCATGCAAGATTGTCAATGTGTCAATGCGACTGAGTAGAAAAGTGATCAGCTACTTGTGACTGTACTTATGCAATTAAGTTAATATGGTAACAACGAAAGTCACGGAAAGAATGCGATTATTTTTTATCTTCAGTAACATAAACCATTGAAACTAAAGAATTAAAATTTGACAGAGTTATATAGGTACCATGAGTTTCATAAAAGCGCGCTTAGGTTATTTCTGAAATTACCATGGGATGTTTAAAAGGAGCGTATTTTTCATCTTTACGTAGCTATGAGCTAGTCGCCATTGTTTTAAAGCTCACGCAGTTTGAAACTAGTTTAATAAATAACATCCACTTCTCCTTCCTTCCTATGGTGAAACAGGTGTGGCGAATGGCGATAAAGATCATCATTTTTCTCCTTACATTACTACACCCGAATAGCCGGGTATCGGCGAGACAGCCGCCTGCCATGACTGTTATTTGACTGAAGATCCAGAATCTTGCCAAAACTATGTAAGAGCTACTACAAGGCTACTACTACTACTAGAAGAATCACCTGGACAGAAGAAAAAAATTAAACAGTAAAACACGTTCTCTGTATATCTCTTCGACACAAACTGTCTGTCATATTCTTAGGCCTATGCAAACTAACTATTCAACGTAACTACTTAAACGGGAAACATATGAATTGATCTTTTTCCAGCGCTCGTGATCTACAGCTTCCTATCCCTATGCTACGAGTATCTGGGCGGCGAGGGTAACATAATGTCGGAGCTGCGCGGACGGCCGGTGCGGGCGTCCTGCGTCAACGGAACCTGCTGCCTCGCCGGTGCCACCTACACCATCGGCTTCCTGCGATTCTGCAAACAGGCCACGCTCCAGTTCTGCCTCGTCAAGCCTGTCTGCGCATTTATTATTATTTTCCTGCAGGTATGTGACGTTTTGAATAATGAAAGCGTGCCCGTCTTTGAGCAAGTGAGGGTGGCGTTACCTATACGCCACACTATGCTCATCGTATAGTTCATACCTCTGTTCATCGCGATGAATTCACACATTGGTCTCTCACGCAATTCTTCCCTGAATTTCTTACCAATCATGAGCGAGAACCAGAAGGAAAGAGCACTGAGTATGACGAGTAACGTAGCCACTTGCTACTTCCCTTCCCATGCCATGCGTCGTGTACAGTATGTGGGACAGGAATTACCCTCAGAGGACAAGTTTCTGACCTAGAACATCTATTAAATAGTCGTGAGGCCAATGACCTTCTGCGTAACATAAACCCGTAGTATACTTGTCTACGTAATTTAACCTACATTCTTTATTAATGAATTTCAGATGCCAATGACTATTATTGATTAGTACCACAGACTATAACAGTAAGATTATTAGTAACTTGCTTAGAAGTTTCCCGAGAGTTATAAAATAAGTTATGTTGTGCCTATTGTGAGTTCAAGTATGCTACGATCGAAATCTTCTGGCCTCTGGTTTAACTTTCACTAGATGGATGACACAAAAGTGTTAATGTATTAGTTCTACTTTCCGGTTCTCTGAGTGCGTAAAAACGCAAATTTAGAAAATTTACGTATATACAAAGAGAGGAAATACATTTTTACAGTAGGTAAATAGGTCTATGTATGTTATATATATTATGTATACCATAAATACGACATAAATTACTTCAAAATAATAATTATTCTCTGTTGCATTTAATTGTGGTCCAACCTAAAGCTATATTATATACATTTCATGATTCTAGAATGGTCACCCAAAAAAATGAATTTTAAAATATCTAGTTTATCCAGTCAACGCAATGCAAAAGTTGCTACATAAAGTCCGGCTCAAGGCCGCTCGGAGCACATCGATCGTTCGTAAATTAGCGAAATAAAGGCCGCATTATACTTCCTTTTCAACCAGAATCATTAGTTCGGTTGACAACAAGTATACTTTAGTATACGGTTGAAATAAGTAACATAAAAAGCAGAATGTTTTTCTTACCAACTGATAAGCGATGTTCTTATATTTAACACTATCTCGGCTGGCGAATTCGAAAGGAATCCACAGTTTAAATTATGTAATATAAATTATGTAAATAAAAAAATTACTATGTGAACAAACTATTAATGGTGAGCTTTAAAAAAACGTACAAACTGTTTCGTAGTTTAACAGCATGTGTGTGATGTGGGATGCGAGTGCATTACGCCGTCATGAATAATGGATGCCTTACAAAATTGTAACAAGGTTTTGCTGGAGCTGCTAGCAGACTGCAACGTAATATTTTATGACTGCATCAGGCTACAATACTCAAGTTTGCTGATTTTGTACAATCGAGGTTAAAGATATCTTAAACTTCAATACCTTGTCATGTACCTATGCTGGACAATTTTATACAAAAGTTCAAACATATTATAGCGAAAAGTAATGGTAGGTTAATTTATCTCGTTTTTTCAACTGGCTTACTGAAATTTACTGAAACTAATTGAGAAAGCGAGACAAATACGAACATATCCAACATAACACGATGGAAAAACATTATTCAATACCCTAGACCTGTATCTATTTTCTTGAAATAAATAGTAAATTGTTGCACCAAGCAGAAAGTTATTTATTATTGTACCGAGTGCCGATTCGGAGCCCGAGCGTCAGCGAGGGCTTTAAAAAGCACGAGGGCAATATAAATTACTTAATGCGAGGTGCATAATCTGCTTTTCTTTCAACTATTACAGGAATAGTCAGACGAAAAAACAAACTCATGCTAAGAAGCAATTACTTAATAGGAAAGAAATGTCACTAGCACTCGATGATTCCATTTTTGTAAGTTTACATTCGCACTCTCATAAAATGTCCACGGAAATTAAAAAAATTAAAAAAAACTAAAACAATGCAATAATGGATTTTCATACATTTTTTCTGCTCTATAGCAGAAAAGTCCCCCCTTGTGCTGGGTATTTAGTGCGGTTATGATGAAATTAAAGCATAGTTGGAAGAAAAGTAACTTTTTAGTTAGTAAATTTGACATTTGTCGTGCGTGACCAAAGTAAGCAATCGCACGGGCCGGTTGTATGATGAGTCATGTATTATCAAGTCCTTGAACAACATCAAATAAATAGTAAAGCTTATCTTGATAATCTTTTGTATATTAACGTTATTATCCGCGATTGCGCCTTGCGAATGAAACATACAATTGGTATTTCCTTAATATTAAATGATATCAGAGCGGGGTCTGAAAACTGATCGGGTGTGCCCAAGAATGACAAACTCGTTTGTTTATTCAGACAGTTATAACAAAACATCTATATAAATAAAAAATAATTGAAGAAATTTAATTGTTTGCGCTTCACTTCAGACCGTCTGCACCGTTTTGTTAAATTCTTTTTTGCTGTGTGTGTATTTTATAAAAGGTTTCTATGACAGAAAATGTTTGAAACTTTTTATGCAATCAAGAGTTAGTAAATATCTTCTATAGCGAGAGGAGCGGCATGAGAGAAATTAAAAATCTCCTTATAAAGTGAGTCAGTGAGACAGAAGATGATTTCAGGATAGATTTAGTCTGATTTTCGTTATTATTATACCTGTACGAAGCCGGTGTGGTCATTAGTAACATGTTATATAAGCCGAGGCTAGGGTTTGCAATATTCGAACCTTTTTTTATATTCGAATAAAATGAATAGTTCGATTTCGATATTCGAATTATTCGAATTTTTCGGATAATATGAATATTTTGTGTAATTAAATGAAATAATGCTCTCCAAGAAGGTGGGAAAGCTGATAAGGCGAGATCTCCCGTAGTTTTTTTTTTTTTATTTGACTGGAAGGCAAACGAGCAAGTGGGTCTCCTGATGGTAAGAGATCACCACCGCCACTAGTTCCAATACCCACTCTATTATGGAGGCAATAGAGCGCAACCGCAGATCAAAAGTTTTTATCCAGCAACTTGGAAGAAGCAACCTAACGAAGGTAAAAAATTTAAATGGCCAAACTGTCTCACTAAGCCAGAAATCCTCACCGAGATTGAGAGTTTTTACGGACAACTGTATGCTTCTCATGCTGCTTCTCGATCCAAATAACATCAGAGCCTCACTAACTCACCACTATACTAAAGATATCCCGGACGTCGAAATGAGCGTGATTATGAATGCCCTAGGGCAGCTTAAAAATAAGAAAGGTCCGGGTGAAGACGGTATTAATGCAGAGCTTCTCAAAGCTGGTGGCTTACCTGCACTCAGACAGCTTAAGAGGCTTTCCAATTCCGTCACTCACAAATGCACTATACCGGAGGCTTGGAACAGAAGCATAGTGGTACTGTTGAACCAATATCGCTTCTGAGCCACAAACTGTTCGCCAGGGTGATCACGAATCGATTTGCGGTAAAATTCGACGACTTTCGGCCCCCGGAGCAGGCTGGGTTTCGTAAAGGTTACAGTACCATAGACCACATACACACAGTGAGGCAGATTATACAGAAGTTAGAGAAGATAATCAACCCCTGTGTCGTGCCTCCTGTCAGTGTTGTGTCTCCACTCGAAATTGTGTCTGAGTATGTATATCTTGGTGAGACTATACGTGTACAACTCAGTACAAACAACTTTGAGGAGGCTAATAGACGAATACAGTTGGGCTGGGCTGTTTCAGGAAACTTCGGGATATCTTGTCAGACATCCCTCAGTGCCTAAAAACGAAAGTCATCAACCAGCGCGTCCTACCAGTTTTGACCTATGGAGCCAATCGTGGACCAAGACTGCGGGGCTAATCCACAAATTCAAGGTCGTTCAGCGAGTTATGGAGATAGCAACGCTAGGGGTTTCTTTGAAGGATAAAATCCGAAATCACATTATCCGACAAAGAACGAAAGTCACCGACGTTTCTCAAAGAATTAGTTCTCTGAAGTGGCGTTGGGCTGGCCACGTCTGTCGCAGGCCTGATGAACGGTGTAGCAGAGGAGTCCTCAAATGGAGACCACAGACGGCAAAGCGTAGTGCAGGGAGTCCTGAGGCACGGAAGACCTTAAGAGGGTCGCTGGCGGCGGGTAGATGCAAGTGACTGAAGACAGTGTTGTGGCGCGCCATGGAAGAGGCCTATGTCGAGCAGTGGACTGCTGTTGGCTGATGATGATGATGATGATACACTCATTTAAAAGTAAAGTAGTCCAACAATATAAACTCAATGAAAAAAGAAAATCAAAGTGACAACTAACAAGCAATAATTCAATATCGATATAATATCGATGTCATAAGTTTGCCGTCTTGAGTTTTTATACGAAACGTTTTGGGAGTTCAATTATGAACGTTTCTGTACTTAATGTAAGTAAAAGTGCGACTCTATCGTTTTATTAAAGACGATACAGAATTATTTAATTCTTATTTTTGACTATTCAAAATATCCGTTTTATTCGAATAAACAACACTGCCAAATTCGAATTTCATTTCTGTCGGATATTCGAATAATATGAATATTCGAATATTCGAATTGCAAACCCTAGCCGAGGCACAGAAATTGCATCAATATCGGTAACTTTATCGCTATGGCGATTTTCATGAACGTTTTTCAAGTGAAACTGGCCTTGATAAACTCGAAGTGTGTAAATAATTTAGTTACTAGATTATACATTTATAAAACACAAGAAAATATCCGCAACACTGTAATTTTTACGTAGGTGCATTAAAGTACTGAGTATTAAGTTTGTATTAAAAAAAAAAAACTACGCCGGAGGCGAAGCCGCGGGCACTAGCTAGTATGTAATAAAAAATATTATTTATCGAAAGTACAACTGTATTATTTACACTTACACCCTGGCCATGAAGCACATGTGCATCATAGGTGTATTAGTAAAGTCACGCATGAGGCACATATGCATCACGTAACAGGGAACCTGTTAAGATACTTCAATCAGCAGTGATTTTTTTTTATTTGATTTTTCTAACTAAGGTATCGGCCAGGTGCCTAGGCTGCTTTCAGTCGAGAACAAACGACTACGCGTTACATTTTCTCAAGATTGTTTGATCATGTTTCAACGTGACCGTTTCAAGTTAATATTTATTTTTAAGTTTTGACATTAGATACGAGCACTCCACCCAACTTCTAGTGATTAACTAACTAACTAAATAAATACTATGAATAAATATCATGCACAGGAAAATTGACACCAATTGACCTAGTCCCATACTAAGCAAAGATTGTATTAGAGACGGATAAACATACTTAAATAGATAAATACATACTCAAATACATAGATAATAAACGTCCAAGACCTGAGAACAAACATTAGTATTATTATCTGGGACTCGAACCCGGGACCTCAATCTACAAGTTTTCTAGGTAGTAAGAATTACGAGTTTCCTTTTGCAGTCGGCAGGGCACTACCACGACGGCGACTGGAGCCCCAACGGCGGGTACCTGTACATCACGATCGTGTACAACTTCTCCGTGTCGCTGGCCCTGTACGGCCTGTTCCTGTTCCTGGGAGCCACACGCGAAATGCTCAAGCCTTTCGACCCCGTGCTCAAGTTCTTTACCGTCAAGTCTGTCATCTTCCTCTCCTTCTGGCAAGGTAATTGCGATTAGGGCTGCCGAACTGGCGTCAAGCGTAAGGTTACCCAAGGCTCGGAACCGGCTTATAAAATAGCGGTAAATACCGGTTTATTTCGGTTTAACGCGAAGGTTTTGAAGAACTTAACTATAACCTAAATAAACCGGTTTATTCGACGAGTGACAGCTGGCCGGTCGGCGGCTGGCGGCGACGTTTATTCTGCGCCGGAATAAACCGGTTTTTATTGTACTAAATCTGTAAATCTGACAAGAACTTTATGGAAATGTTCTCTTAAAAACCGGTTTAAAAATAACAATTAAAAAAATGAAAAGGTTTTTGCGCTAAGTGCATGATAACGGTTTGGATATTTAACCGGTATCCTTGAGGCTACCTGTCCACTGGAGCCATCCACCAATAGAACAGCATAAAATTTCCGCTCTTCAGCGGAGAGGGGGGAACTAGCTTAAAAAGTCATACAAAACCGGCAAGCGGAGCGACGACGCGAAGCGATGAAGAGGATTTGGGATGCGGTGCAGGGCGGTGAAACTAGTGCGAGCGTGGCAGCGGGGAAGATCCACGAATGGAAAAATAGTCCGCAACTCCGCACCGCATTGCCCCCTCGCTCCGCTTCGCTGCCTCGCTCCGTTCCAGTGGACAGGCAGCTTTAACCGGCTTTGAATATGCGGCGGGCTTATTGGTCGATCCCGTTGTTAAGCCGAGTTTAGACTTGCAAGAAAAAAATTACATTGCGAGGCCGTAAAGCCAACGAGTTTGTAGTTGTTAATCGAGCGCCGCAATGTAATGCAACTTGCACGATTTTTCATGCAAGTCTAAACTCGACTTTAAGCTTAAAACGTTGTGAATCGTGACACTGAGACCAAATCATCGGTTCGTCTTGCAATTGGCTGAAAAACTATTGTAATTTGTGAATGTTTGTGCTATGTATAACCGACTATTAGTCCACTTTTCTTTGGTTCGGAGACAATAGGTATGTAAATTTATTATTGGTCATCCTAATGGATTAACAGTATGTTTTTGGAGTGATCATCAAAAAATTGAATCGTTCACAGTACTGTGCTTTATATCTCTCTGGTGCCTAAACTCGTCCGTTGAACTTAGTATCAACGTTCGATCTCTCGCGCAATGACCTTAGATCCCATTGTCATTGCGACAACGATAATGATGTGTAGCCAATTAAAACTCCTATTCAAACGTGGCACGCATGAAAAACAGTAAACAAAGGTTCGATTCAATCGCAATTTGTTCATGGAAACCTTTTTGTGGAATTCAATACGCATTGTATCTAGGTTTTTAACTGTTCTACGTGGTTCAATCACTTTTACTTCTGACCTCCGCCATCTTGGTTAGAAATACTTAATACGTGTTATTACTTACGTTACGCTTCGAACTTCGAACTTAACTACTTTTTCATTTACTATGGGATGTATACCGTATTGATCTTCCGATATAACGCATCTATCAGAATCATGATCACGGGTGAACAGAAGAGGTCATCCATAAATACGTGGCTGTGAAGCAACATTGACTTCCATTGTAGCTAAGAAGTAGCTGCCAAATTTGTGTTTCTTAGGCACCTGCAGTCACCAGCTCCAATTCCCACACAACAAACATGCAGATATTTTTGCACATTCCGCTTTGGCAGATATTAGTGCAGGTGATACACTGACAGGATGTTAGGGACTGTACAATGGGAATTACAGTGTAAGGCCAGATTAGACTTGCAAGAAAAATCATGCATGTTCCATTACATTGCGGCGCTCGATGTCCCACTTTAAAGTCGTTCGCTTTATGGAATCTCAATGTATTCCAACTTGCACGATTTTTCTTGCTAATCTAAACTGGGCTTAATGATTCTCAGGTAGGGAAATGACGTCAAACTAATTTTGATATTTTTTAAACCAATTGTCACACTCATTACTATGAAAATTGCAATTATTTTGTTCGTGTGTCATAAATCGCCGGGTCCCTCGTCTCTTAAAGTATCACGTTATTTAAAGCCCAGCTTAGAGCTTCAAGAAAAATCGTGCAAGTTGTAATACGTTGCGGCGCTCGATTAATCTCTTGATTCGTGTCCGCTTGCTCGTGACTGCTGTGATAAATAAATTATTTTCTTTCGTTCTTTCTTTTTTGACGGCCTCGCATTGTAATGTAACTTGCACGATTTTTAATGCAGATCTAAACTGCGCTTAGGGTCTCCACTAATGTGGGTAAGTGCGGGCGCCTGCGCGGAGTGTTGTTTCAATAGAGCAGAGACCCGTCTCACGCAGCGCTGCTCTATCAGGTGACATAAAATAACCACGCCGCGCCGCGCCGCGAGTTAGCAGAGACCCTTATGGATGGCTCCGAATTTGCATAAAACTTTCTTTTTTTGTTTCCCCAGGCGTCGCCCTTGCCATCCTGGAGAAAGCCGAAGTAATAATGCCGATAACGGACTCCAGCGGGCAGCCGACCACCGCCGGTACCGTCTCAGCGGGCTACCAGAACTTCCTGATTTGTATTGAGATGTTGGCGGCGGCCATTGCGCTGCGTTACGCGTTCCCTGCGTCGGTGTATGCGCGCGCGCGCGACCCGCATCGCTCTGTCACTATGCAGTCGATCTCTAGCAGCCTCAAGGTCAGTCATTTGGTACCACTTTATACCGTCTATCCATACTAATATTATAAATGCGAAAGTGTGTTTGTATGTTTGTGTGTTTGTCCGTCTTTCACGTCGTAAATGAGCGACGGATCGACGTGATTTTTGGCATAGAGATAGTTTATGGGCCCGGGAGTGACATAGGCTACTTTTTATCCGCGCGCGATAACCGAATACCACGCGGGCGGAGCCGCGGGCAAAAGCTAGTATTTCTATAAAACGGGTGTAGTAGGTAACATTCACATTTCATTAGTGAATTGAATACTGTAATTTATTATAAACAATTAAAACGAAAAAGATGTGCGAATTATTCGAAAGGAGACTGACAAATATGCGGCATCAATTTTATTAGTCCAGTAACTTTATACATCGGCAGTATGCGTCAAATCCGGTAGTTCTGAATTTTTGCAGAATTGTTTATGATGTTAGCCTAATGAATTATCCAAGTTTGTGACCTCGAGCGCCGAACGCAACTTTGTCAAAAACCGAAAAAACCGCGAAGAAAACGTTATTTTTTTCAAAATTTGGTGATTACAACCCTAAAGGACTAGTGTTTGAAAAAACTTTCTTAGAACGTTTTAAAGAAGACTAAATTTGCTACAATATGATACTAGAATTGTCTCTGTGCACCCAATAGTTTCCGAGATTAAGCCTTTCAAAGTTTATCATTTGTTCGAACTTCGCAATTTTTTGCAATTGTCGTTCTGAATGAATTTTGACCCTGATTATATTATCAAATCCCTTTACTTTTATGATGGGATGTTAAAAAAGATAATGATAAGTGTGAACGATGATGTTAAAGCTAAGTTACGAATAATGAAGTAAATAAAAAAGAAAAGTACAAGAGATGTTAATAAGTTTACTTGTTAGGAAATTGAGTAATATTCGAAATCAAAAAATCAAATTAATTTAGCCCTCTTGGAAGGTCCCAGTTGAGGTTCGTCCGTATCTGGATCAACGTATTGGGATGGCATATCCCCATCAGGGGACGGTAATGAATCGTCGACGTCTTGGGCCGTCTAGTCATCCTCCATTTCGACATCGGACAGATCGTCGCTTTCTGGGATATTTACTACTGCAACATGAGGTATATTGTCACAAGAGGCCCCGCTGCAGTGCGTGCAGACTGATGAGTATTTTAATCCTGTCTTCCTGCAGTTGCACGCGTTCCCACAACCATTCGTGCAGCCGCAAGTAATCATCTGCAAGAGGTGTTGTGGGGCTGCATCTCTGGTCATCATTTTGGGGTTGAGGCTTTGTGGTGTGTACATCCACCCTCAGGGTTAAGTGTGACTCCCAACCACGCCTGTAGTGAGAATAGAAAATGATGAATGATATGTAATGTGCATTACTGACGCAAGGATGAATTTTTACCTGATGGTATGTCCGCAAGGAGTGAAATCGAGCAGTAGTCTCGTGTAGGAGTTATCCTGGCTAGATTGAAGCTGGTTTTCGTCGCAGCCCTGGCGAATAGTTGGTACCGCATCGCGTCAAGGTTATGGGTGTTGGGGTTGCATAAATTGGGAAGTTCGAAAAAAATGCTCAGCTTTGAAAGACTTAATCTCAGAAACTATTGTGTCCACAGAGACAATTCTAGTATTATATTATAGCAAATTTAGTCTTCTTTAAAACGTTCTAAGAAAGTTTTTTCAAACACTAGTCCTTTAGGGTTATAATCGACAAAATTTAAAAAAATTACGATTTTTTCGCGGTTTTTTCGATTTTTGACAAAGTTGCGTTCGGCGCTCGAGGTCACAAACTTGGATTATTCATTAGGCCAACATCATAAACAAGTCTGCAAAAATTCAGAACTACCGGATGTGACGCATACTGCCCCAATACTTTCAGGCGACAAAGTTACTGGATTATATAAGGAAACGCAAGGATTACAAAGAATTTGTTACAAAATGGATCTCTAATTAAAGATCGTGACTATAAAAGATACCTAACTATTATTAGTTCTGTGATCTAACTACAGCTGCAGCTTCTTCAAACTCACAGTTCTCCTTATGGTCGCGCAAAACAGAACTGAAATGTCATGTCGCTTTTTAGGCATTTTTTCACCATTCATGTTGTCACTTGGTAACTTTTCTTTTAACCATTGAAGAAGATGGACTCATTCTAATTACAGCAGAATACAGTGAGTTAAGCTTAACACATTTTGGGGACACGGCAGTGGCCCCGCCAAGTCGAGCAAAAAAAAAAACATGCACGGCCGGTCGTACAGTCGAGTTCAAAAATTTGTGAGCAAAAATTTGATCATAAATATCTGAACACGCTTTTATGCCTTTAACAACAGTCGTGTTCAGATATTTTTGATATAATTAGTATGTTTATGTACAATCGTACCATACCTACTTCTCTCGAAGCCATTCAGGCAATTTTAATACTCCTGTAATTTTGCTATGGATAAAGCTAATTCACTTTACTGGATCAATTTTAAAACATTTCATTTTACATTCCAGGAGACAATGAATCCCAAGGACATAATGACCGATGCCTTCCACAATTTCCACCCGCAGTACCAACAATACACGCAGTACAGCTCCGGTAAGTGACGGCTTAACCCCGCGTGCATGCCTCTCGCCTGGTCGTTATTATTTGCTCATTCCCTACCTGAATTATGTGATTAGTGCAGCTATAACTACCGCCGTATGATGTGAAGTAGGCTAGCGTTGTTAGTTACATTTCAGAATATTAGTTCGTTTCATTGTATATGAGTATATGAGATAAATATTTTACTATTCTTATATTTTTCTACTGTTATCGTTATGATCTGAGACCGTATTGTCTAACGCACTGACGTTCGCAGTACTATTCATCGTCTCTTTCTAATGCCGATTTCACACGAGGGCAGAATAGTGGGACAGAACAGTAGGCAGCACAGTACTGCTACAATTTGAACGCACACGCAGAGACAAAACAGTACAGTTCTGCCTCGGCGTGTGCGTTCAAATTGTGGCAGTACTGTGCTGCCTACTGTTCTGCCCTACTATTCTGCCCTCGTGTGAAATCGGCATAATCTCGTCTTATTCCGTGGGACAGAAAGAAGTTGTCAAAACGATTCTGATTCCAAGTGTGTTAAACAAAAAGGTCTCTCTTATGGTCACATTGGTGTTATCATATCAATATTAAAGAAAAAATTTAATAAATATACTTAAACAAATACTGTAATTACCTATACATAGTTGTAATTGTTTTAAAAGTCATTTCCCTCATTACTTTGAGACATCATATTACCCCCATTATTATCTCCCATACTGAATTGTATAATGTTGACTGAAATCTTTTCGTTGATTTTTTTTTATTTACTTTTAAGAAGTCTCGTGCGAGAGTTCCCTATTATGATTTACATTATTTTCTTTCAGATGTCACTTCTCAACTGCCTTATGAGAAACTATAAACTCTGCCATAGCTGTGCTGTGCATGAAGTGCATTGCTGTATTTGTGTCCGTTCATA
Organism: Choristoneura rosaceana; assembly: GCA_037349165.1. Lineage (NCBI taxonomy): Eukaryota > Metazoa > Arthropoda > Insecta > Lepidoptera > Tortricidae > Choristoneura > Choristoneura rosaceana. The sequence goes on along the minus strand of JAZBNJ010000041.1, from coordinate 10,945,422 downwards.
CATTACATACATAATATGAATTAATATACGCCCGAGCATGGAAAAGCCACTAACTTTTGGATAACAAATGCATCTGACAATCATTATGATATCATATCACTGAGGGCTTGATATTATTGTGCATCAAAATAAAACAAATGAACCATAATAAAAATAAAGATATAACCAAATTGTGTTTTAGATACATGCTATTCGTAATATATTTAATACCGACTTGAGGCGCGTTTCGAACGGTATTTCGGTGCTCGGTCAGTTATGAAATTATGCTATCTATCTATAAGAAATTTTTTAAATTTTATTTTCGTAATGTATAAGGTATTTGGCTAGTCCGAAATATGAATACACGCAACAATAATAAATATATAAAACGCGGCTACATAAAAACTGCCTTAAACTTAACATTAAACGATATAATTATTGATAATGATAACTATAAATAATACATAGCTTACGAAACACGTAGGTTCAAGTAAAAGTTCAAGTCTTTGGGCTTAAAAACGTCAGCTTTGAAAATATTAGTTTGAGAAATCAAGATGTCCCCATCAGGCTTAGGATTCTAAAACAAACTTCCGAATTATACACTTTTCCAATCTGTACACTTAAAAAAATGTTAAATTTTTCCGTAATGTAATTATGTACGCTTTCTCGAATTGAACGTTTTCCAGAATTGTAGTATTTTTTTTTATAAATATCATCATAGCACAGATAGTGAAATCGGGATTCAAAAAAAAGGAGAAAATGTTCATGCAAAGAACATGGAAAATGGCGAAAACACCCTTGTAGTAAATGGAAACTTATACATATAGTATTAATTTCGAAAATAGCATTGTCTGGGAAAATCACCTTTTGGGTAGTGTACTTTTTGAGATAGTGATTCATCGAAGAAAGTTGCCCTTTAATTAAGTGCGCGTTTTGAAAAGTGTAATACATTTCGGGAAAGTGTGTTTTACGATCGTAAGCCCCGAATGCACATTAGAAGTGTGTAAAAACATTCGTGTACGTGAAATTCGGATCTCTTGGTTCATAACTCGTGTGTTTATAGCGCGTGGGTTTTTCAATAATTTGTACCAACTGTAAAGATATCTGCGGAGTCGTGCTGAAAGGATCGGACTAATCATTGCCATGTAAATTAGTTTTTGTACCATGCCTATAGTATCAAAGTGTCGTAAGCATTTTGTAGTGTAAATGTTTAATATTCTGTGATTTTATTCATTTCTTTTGTATTGTTTTTTGTTATTTGATTAGTTTGCGGATAAAATCCTATAGAAGAAGCTAGGCTTGATTACGAGAAATGGTAAAATAATTTCGTTTTTTAAAGTAATTTTTAGTTTTTTTTGTAGAATAATTAGTGTCTTATGACAGTTTAATTTTACTTTTGCATGAATGCCACGGTATTTATTGCATTTATGTTACACAGGGTCAAGAAACTTCTGAACTCTTGCCTAAAGTTTTAGTGCAGAGACCAAAGAACGGTATTTGAAATTATCCACCGTTTTTCCGACTCAAGACAGCTGTGAATATGCTTTGTAATTATCGCCGTCTTGTGAGATCAATAGAGCATAATAATGACTAGTTGGCCTCGGATCCTAACATAGAAGAATTGACTTTAATATAACGTGTACCTAAATCTAAAAAGTATACTTATGTTTTTCTATTTTAAGATTATTGTTATATTTATATTACGTGACTGTTCTACTTGTAAACTTTCATAAATATATTTGTTTCATATCTACACAGTTTTAAAATTATATTTGAGTAAAAAAAATCTGCAGATTAGATTTAAGTCTCAGGTTTTTTTAAATACCCGATAACCGTTTCGATTATTCAACACATTGTATTAGGCTTCTCACTAATAAATAAAATTTTAATTTTGTCTTAAAAAATATAATAATTTTTTTATTAACTAAATTTTATGACTCTAAAACCCTATCAGCGTTGGAAGGAAGCAATGAAGGTGAGTCCTTTATTAATTTGACATGTCACGCTTCTTGACTCTTAATGTTTATTTGCCAGCATGCTGCATACGATGTTTGTGTTGTCATTGTCATTTATTCGTTTCATTATTTTCTATAAGAATTTACTGTCTTTAGTTAAGGAATAAACTGTCGCATATCTTCTATGCGATGGGTTTTCTCAATAATGTACAGTTTATTATTGTTACACAATTAATGACACTTGTAATAATCACTACAGCTCCCTTTTACTACTACACACGGTTCAAAAACACAATAACAATTTTCATACTAAATATTATGGACATTGAGAATTTAATTTTTTTTGTCGTTTTTGTATAAATTTGTCGAATTCGTTCACATTTCAATTTGAACTTGGTCACAGACTGACTATATCACCACATTGCTGGGGTTTTCCTAAATCACATATATATAAGATATGAAACTATCATGTCTGCTTATTAAATAAATAATCATCGCAATCTCAAAGCAATGTTACCAGACTGTAACATCGCACAATCTTAAAGCGTAACTGCCTACCGTCAGATATTTCAAAAAGGGCAATTTTCCAAATTATCTCAAAACCTTTCAATGTTTTTGAAGTATCTGGTTAGGGAGTGTACAAATTAGTTCCAAATTAAAAGTACTCTCTTAATAAGATTTTGGTAAAAAAAATTTTTTGCTGACTGTACTTGTATTGTCACCCAAACTACCTTTGCATACCAAATTTCAAGTCTACGCCATTAACCGTTGAAGAGTTCCATCCTGCGGAGACCTTCCTGGTCGGACTATCAGGATGTCGCTACCAGATTATTGTATCGTCATGCAATTTACATAAGTATATCAAATTTCAAAGCAATCCAACGACTGGAAGTTGGTCGAATTTAACTTGCAAGATTTGATTACAGACATACAGACAGCTTGTCAAAATGTTAACCTTCTTGTAAACTAGTACATTTCTAGCTTAAAATTAGTCAAAACCAGTAATCGAGTATCATTTTTTCTATACAAAGCCATTAAAAATGTTGACTGCAATTTTGTTACAAAAAATCTCAAGCAGCAGGTTCTTGAAGTATGCAGGTTTTGGACTAATTTTAAAAGACATCTTTCTGGTGAAGGGTGATGTCAATAACCCACCAATTATCCGTAAAACCAATTTCGGTTCGAGACATATAGCTTATAAATAATAGATGCAGAAAGTGCTACTACAATGAGGGTTTTCCGACAGGCGAAACATCGAGATGGCGTTAAGTATCGTTAGGCCTATTTGACATTTGCGTCCTGTTCATGTTTGTGATTGATTAAATAACTAAATGAGCCAATCACAAGCAAGATTGAAATGTCAAACGGACCTCACGATACTAACGCCATCTATCAATATTTCGTATATCGGAAAACACTCATTTTCGAATATATTCTGTCTTTTCTTCTACATTTTACGGTACGGTGCGGTTTTTGGCTTCTGTTGAACTAAATCGTGACCCTGCCCGCATTTACGTGATGTGAACGTCGTAGTAACTTTTAGTGACGTTACGGGCCTCCACTTCCGTATTCATTTTTGTCATTTTTTGTTTGATTAACAAAAGAAAAACACGTCCAAATTTTCTAATAACCTAACTGACAGATTAAATAGAACAACTTTCTCACCTTGGGCACTACCCCATTGTGTTAATCCTCATGTCTGTGTAGTGATGCGAGGCGGGGGCGCGGCAACGGGATTGGACAAGCGTCTGGACGAGTCGACGCCGGCGCCGCGGCCGCCGCCCCAGCGCGTCGCCACCATATCCCACGCAACCAACTACCACGAGAAAACCACTCTGCTAAGCTCTGATGACGAGTTCCAGTGAACTAATTGAAACAGCCCAGCGCCTCTAACTATAAACTATGCATTCTGGTTCTTAATACGACAGACAGCGCGAGATCAGTGCCCTTAGTTTTCGGTTACAAAATACGTCTCGATCGCGTTCGCGTTAACATCTCAATTTGTATGGAAACACAAACAGCGCCTCTAGCGGAACGTTTGCGATGTTCGCGTTTCCATACAAGTTGAGATTTGAACGAGAACGCGATCGAGACGTATTTTGTAATCGAAAACTTACACTAAGGGTACTGGCTAACTAGGTTTGGTGAGACGTGAACTTTGCCGTTCCGTAGAATCTGAATCTCGTACAAGGAAGCCTTTTCGTTACAAATGTGACATTCCATACATTTCCAAAGAAATTATTGTGAAATTCACTGTGAAAAGGATCTACCCTGATACGCGATTCCGTTTTCGTCAACTATACCAGTCGCCAACACTTAGGACCGTCTCCTACTGGGACGTAATGACTCATGACGACTTTGCCAAAGCACCGCCATTTGAGTTAACTGCCACAAAAAAAATAGTATATAAGCCCAAGCCTTAAGGCCGCCATTGAGGGAATAATAATAATAATAATAATATTATATTGTTGGATATCTTAACTAACAACATCGCCGGCTGCGGCACTATGTTAGAGACCTTAATGACCATTATTGAAACTTACTTATAGGTCTATTCACAAGAGCTGGCACAAATGGAATGTATGAATGATGAGTGAAATTTTAATGAATCTAGTCTCATAACCCAACATTGTTTGCGTACTATAAATGCCTATTCTTTCCTGCTTAGCTTAGTCCTAATACTTATATTTCAGATTAAGATTTCATTTTACAATCAAGTTTTTAATCTTTTTGGAGAACAAAGAGATATTATAAAGCAAAGTTATACGAGACCCCGATATAAGAACGGCTCTCACAGTGAAAAGTGACATTTTGTTCAATTCATTTGTGTCACCTCTTGTGATTTGACCTATAAATGTGGCATAAAAACGCGAATGGCAGAGTATTGGCAACTTGTACTTCTGCAATCCAAACTTTACAATGGAAATTGTTGTCAATCATTCATCAAATCTTGGACTGTTGATTGAAGATGAAATTTTATAAAATCTACTAGCTTTCGCCTGCGGCTCCGCCCGCGTGGAATTCAGTTATCGCGCGCTGTTCCCTCGGGAACTATGCATTTTTCCGGGATAAAAAGTAGCCTATGGCACTCTCGGGCCCATAAACTATCTCTATGCCAAAAATCACGTCGATCCGTCGCTCCGTTACGGCGTGAAAGAGGGACAAACATACATACACACAAACACATAAACATACAAACACACAAACACACTTTCTCATTTATAATATTAGTATGGATAAAGCTTCAAATCAGTCATTATGGGATTCCAGTTCCAAGATTTTTACTCGATTACGGCAAAGCCAAAGGAAGGGTAATGATTAAAATTAGGTACGAAGATAATTTCCACTTAATTTGAATGATTAACAGCAGTTTCAACGTCACGAGACTACTACAAGTTTCTTCACGTAATTCGAGTTTAATTAAATAAATTGAAAGAACCAGAATGCTTCATCAATTCCTTATACACATGGTGTATCGGCGTTCGCGAGAGCTTGATTTTCATTTCAATGTCAATATTAAAACTAAAACTACAATACGAATTAACTCATCTGCCGTTAATATTAAAATTTATACATTAGCACTTATCACCATTATTACACTTACTCTGTGTAAATTAATTCTAAATGTCTCATTTAACGTAAGTACCGTTGCTTTTTAACTGTCTCGCATTTAAGAAAATTATAATGGGTGCGGTTAGTGTACGACCCCGTATTTATTGACCCTGAAATGAACGACAGAAATGGATGACCTCTTTGAATTATCTGGTACAACTGTAGGTCGTACATTAACCGCACGCTTGTATTAAATTATTGAATGAGAATCGCTCAGTAAAAAGACATGTCTCATGCTCATAGTACCTAAACCTATACCAATATTCGTCACCATTTATGTTCAAGTATTTCTCTAAGACGAATAATTTATCTCAAATATTTGGTAAAAAATTTGGGATATATTTTTCTTGTAAAAGTAAATGCTGGGATTAAGTATAAATGTTTACCAGTTGCCTTTCGCTGTGTTGATGTATTACACGTAAAATGACGATACCACGACGACCATGGCTCGATTAAAGTAAATAAATGTGTATAGTGTAAGTAGGTCCTATAAAACATACCCACTGATATGCTATACTTGTATAATAAAGGTCAGTGACCATGCCGAATGTACAGAAAATAAAAATCCCTGTAGATATGACCATATATGACAGCAACGTTTCTGTAGGTAAAGCAGTTTATGATGAAACTTGCTTACAGATTCTTGATAACTTGAAATGAAAATAATGAAATACCTACTAGACATCGGTGCCACCGCCCTACTATTCGTCATTATTTAACTGTCTGTCTTATGTATTTTAATATGAATATCCGATATTGATACATTAAACTACATAAAAATGTAAGACAACTTATTTATGTAGGTCCCTTACAGAGCTAATAATAGAAGAGGCAATGTTATGCGAGCCAAAAATACAAGCGCAGATTGATACGTGTAAAGACTTTTTTTAATTTTCAAAAATTTTATTATTGCTGATATTATTATATAAGATGGTTTAAAAAGGACTTTTACTTATGTTCATTTCATTCGTAACTATGAAAACACAAAAAGTTTGTGCTCATTATTAACAACGAGTGTTCGTTTAGCGGAATGAGCGCAAGCTAATATTTTAAGTAAGTATTATTAGTTTGTGCTCAACTTATAAGAGGAATGCTATTAGTTTGTGCACAAATACAAAAACACAAAATGAGAAATGAGCACAAACTAATACTAAGATTATTATTAGGTTGTGCTTATTGATAACGAATGCTCATTCCTCTTTTTATTCGTTTTGTGACCTAACTAATGATACTCGTAGATCTTATTTGGCACATCGCATTTTTCCATCGTTCCACATTTCGAGAACTAAAAGGACCACTTTTGCTAATTAAGTTTTAGAAAATTGTTGTATAAAAGTATTGACTGTTTGGTTTTGTTTACAGTTATATTTTCAAAAAAATGTTGCAGATGTTAGAAAAAATTATGCTTCTTACAAACCGCGTTTATGGCTCAATTTGGGAGAGTTTCAACCGACGTTTAAAATTGTTAAAATGTTTGACTTCGCTTTGGCGTTAAACAATTTAATAGTCAACGCAGCATAACGTGGACCAAAAACTGCTTTAAAGAAGACATTTCAATATTACGGCGGTTGAAACATTCTTAAGCCGCAAGCTTCGCCGTCCAGTTCAGAAATTTTAATGGTATTCAGTGATGAGCAAAAATTGTATTAGCCTTAGATAGTTTTCTTTGACACTAGTGCTCGACGGTATGTCAACTTTATCACCAAGTTCCTAAAATTATCCAAATCTTGCCTAAAACCAAAGAAGCGATCGTGTAAGCATGTAGATAAATAACTTTGTGACGATTTTTCGGCTATTTTGCTCCTAGTCCATTATAAACGAGAAGTTATGCACTGGGAGCAAGAAAATTGATTCAGATAAAACAAAAAAACTTTCCGCACTGATATTAAAAAGTTGCTTACAAATTTGAGATTTGCTTTCCATGACAATAAATCTTTCTTTACTCAGGAACATATTTTTGAAATACAAATAGTTTTTTAAATAGATACAAATATAAATGCATTTCTAATATTCTCTGTGTTGGTGTTAAAAGTATCCGTGTAGGAGTTAGTAAATAGACAGTTTAGCGTTAGGGTAACCTAACCTTTACGTATCTATTAATAAAAAAAAGTTTTATTTCTATGAGTACAGTTACAGACACAAGGGAAAGTTTAGATTCTAAGCTTTAGAGCAAATCAATATTTTTTAACTCGCTGGCTTTATGTATTGCACATTCGGTAAATTAATAAAGCTTAGCCGTGAAGTATTCCTTGTGTCAGTAACTAACTATAATTACTTTAATGTTTTATTTAAATCGCTACAGTAACGGACGTTGTTGAACGAAATGAAGCATTAACAACTTATTGCTAAATCTGTGACATGCTTGTGAAGACGCGTAATTAAACCGCGATATGGCATGTTCCATACACGCATTACCGCTTATAAAGAACGTATAAGGTTAATGAAGCTTTCTAACGATTGTCTCACTTAGACAAAGGTCGTTACAGGCTCAACAATAAGTCCGATGCTAATTACCATATATTCTATTTGTTCTAACGTGATTCAAATGAAAGATGCCAAAGTTAACGGAACTAGAGTCTCTTCTACTGTTACGCAAACTATCGATACTTTTGCATTTACCTAGTGCAAAAAGTGGCAATAGCATTATTTGTTGGTTTAAACTTTACGCTATCGAACTAAAAGTCTTATTTGAATTTTAAAATATAATTTGTTCAACACAGGTATTCGACTGTCACTTTCCGACTCTCGAACAATCTTACAAATTAATACCAAGTTCGTTTATTTTACCGCTTTTATTTTTACCAATAACCCTCTATTGAAACAAAATTGTAAGGGCGTTCATTAAAGAAAGTAAGTTAATATAACACAGTGCCTTGTTAACAAATTTGAGTTCAAATATTCGAACGATCGGCAGTTTTAATGTGTTTTCTATTTTTTTCAAGCATTATATTATTATCTCTGTTGGAAAAAATAAAAAATCACAAAGTTACATAATCATGTCTCATTTGAATCATTTTAGAACAAATAGAATATAGTTGTTTGATTTGTAGGATTATTGGTTGTAGTTCCATTACTTTGCTTCTTCACTTGGAACGAATTCAGTGCGAAAACGTTGTACTTAAGTATTTAAGTAAATTGTTCCATATTGAGGGCACTGGCTAAAGAACTACTGCGATTTAAATATTCCGTTTTGTGTGTATTTTACCAAGCAATTATTTATATCTTTTAACACTGTTTATTAGTTGTAACCTACCTAAATTTGTACCTAAATGTTTTATTTATGGGTCGTTCTCGCGAGTCGTTCAAATTCAGTCATTTTTTTTATTTTCAAAATATTGACGATTTTCGAGATTTTTATGTTTTTAAATGGTTCACATACCCGCGTAGAGTAATATATGAGTAAAGGCGTCATTCTACAGCTTTTGAGTTAGGATTTTTTTGAAGGAAAGTAATGAAGGCTCGGATGGAAATGAAATATGACAGGATGGCAATGAGTGCGTCAGGAAGGTAATGAGATTTATTGCAAAATTAATGAAATATGCCTAGATGGTAGTGAGTATATATGGAAAGTAATGAGATTTTCCGTAATAATTTTTAATGATTTAATCGTAATAGAGCTATTTATACATATTAAAACTAGCTAATTAGTGTGAAGTGATGTTTTTATAAAATAAAACTTGTTTTTAATAGTATTTATCAGTTCTTTATAAAAAAATTAAGTTTCTTCACTAATTATTATAAAAAATCACAAAAATAGACAGGCATTGTAAGGACCTAACTACCTATTACCTCTATTAGAGGTTCATACACGATTAGGTATAGGTATATAAAATAAACAGATCAAAAATGGTATCTTATATCTTTTCAATCTCGAAGTCAGTTACAATTACTTTCTTTTACATATTATCTTTTCTCTGTTTGCTTTAGAGCTTAATATTTTTGTTGTATTTTTCTTGAAACAGTTTCATCAAATAATATATTTTTTCAACTTCTTGAACTTTTTCTTCTGGCAACTCTTTTATTAATTCGTTAACTTTTTTCCACGCTACCAAATTCTATTGTTTTTGTTACGTTATTCTGTGGTAACTCTAGCTTTTGGGTTTGCTTTCATAATATACTTTCTTTTTGTATTTTTTTTACTTCTTCTTTTAAGTTTTTGATTACTTTCATGGCTTTATAGCAAACTTTTCTAACTGAAGTGGATTATTTACGTATACCACACATTTCTTCTTCTATCCCGCACGCAAGATTTTGTGCTAAAGGGTCTACATCTGGTTCAAGTGCTGGTACGACCAGATTAAATTGTTTTCGTTGTCAGTAACAGATAGTGTGGTTCGTGGTGAGTTTTCCAACAAAATTCGTTGTATTTTATGCTGCTCCTTTTTTTATTAAATGATATTAAATGATATGGTAACGGATAACTTACGTCTTAAATCGAGTTTAGCTCGACATGTTTCGGGTTATTTCGAAACCCTTCTTCTAAGGAGCACGCGACTCGGCGGCTGCCGCAACACGCGCACTACGCGCCACCGCTCTGCTCGCGCTATTGTTCAACGAAACTAACACAGGCGCATAACTACCCACATTTTTATCGTCATTTTTACTGTCACTGTCAAATGTAGGGAGCACACACCACTAACAATATCGCTCCGCGAAGGCACGTTCACACAAACCGATGACGCAGCACGAATATTTAATACTGTTTATAATGTTAATAATGTTAAAGTGTTTTCCAACTTGGGGGTACATACAATCCCGGTTAAAATTCGAAGAAGAAGGAAGAAGCGTTTCGAAATAACCCGAAACAAGTCGAGCTAAACTCGATTTAAGACATGAGTTATCCGTTACCATATCATTTAATATGAGTGAGTCTCACGGTAGTTTTTTTGTCTAAAATTGCTCCTTTTTTTGTTCGAATGTTTACGACTGTTTATACGCCATCTTCGTCTTTCTTCCCTTTGTGCTCTGATACTCTTATCTTTAATACCTACTCTGATTTTTTTATTTTATTTAGATATACCTTCTTCTTTCCTTTTCTTTTTGAAGTCTGTAATTCGGGATCTCTTTTCATCTTTATATATTCTTGTTTTCTAATTAATCTGTTTTTTCCTAAAATTTCTTTCCTAGTTAGCTTTTTTTTGTGTAGCATAATAGTTATGCTGATTTAAAAAGAAATACTACATTTTTATGACTATTAAACAATATATCTTATGATTAAAATAGGTTTTTATCAAAATAGGCTTTACCAAAACTACAAAAATAAATGTTACTTTCAACAATCACTACCTTCCAAACATACTCATTACCATCCAGCGCAAAATTGGAGGGTAAGGATGGTAATGCCATGGAGAGGAATGAGATATTGGCGGTTTTTCTCGATTAATAAATTCCAAATGCAGTTTGTATATTTTATATTTATATCATTAAATAAGTTATCATAAAGCATTTTAATGTGAAATTAAACAAAAAATTAAAATAGTACTTATTGCATAAAATGCTGGAAAGTAATGATGACCATACTGTGACAAAGTACTTTTTGCGCACGTAAATCCAGAATTTCTTGCTAGCGGAACGTATGTCCTCCCTTGACTAGATGCGGCGGCACACTGAAGCGGTGCGGGGCGGGAACAGTACACTTACTACCGCCATACAGGGAAGAATTTGGGCATTTATTTAATGTTTTGATATCGCGGAAGGAAATGATAGTTTTCGCTGGACAAAATCATAATCTTCATTCTTTCTATTACGAAGTAGTCTTAAAATTGTGCAAATTTACAGATTTATTCCTTAATAGGTAGTTACTCACATCGCTTAAAAAAAATTGAAACTTTTCTTTTTAAAAGTGCTTAAATACATCCAACAATTTATCAGTACGTAATTTGGAAAGGGAGGGAAATGAGATTTGACACTATTTTTTTAACCGCGTAAGTTTAATATTAGGTAAAGGCCTTCAACGCAAAAGACTCCTTTACTATCTTTTTCAGACCGTTATTTCTGTATACAACGTTTACAAAAAAGAACATTTTTTGTACCGATTTTTCGCCTGGAATGGTGATTTGAACGACTCACGAGAACGACCCTTATACGTATTACTAACATTCCGGTATGACATCAAACGCATACACCTAATTTAACGTTTATTAACTTACTTAATAGTTTAGTTGTCTATGTGTATATGTTTATCTTACCTTAGATAACAATTTATATTTCTGTACCTATTTCATATTTTTATTAAATGCGTACGCCTAATGTATATTATTAAATTTATATTCTAGCTTTATAAAAATCACGCCACACTGATTCTCTTAGTTAGCTATTATTTTGCCAAAAGTAATTTTGTGCCATCGTCGTGCTAATGAACTATTTGACAGCAAGGGAAATTTGTAAATACCTTTTCGCTTCCATTTATTTTGATTGCCATCAATCTTACGTCGCTTTCACTTATCGTTTAATTATACGAAATGTCATTTATAATGCCTATAAAGGTGAAGCCAACTGTGGTGCACATAAAAGTTAGTTTCTAAACCGTAGGTAAAGTACTCTACTCTACTCTAGGTACTGTAAAGTTGAATATCTTTGGCATGTCATAAAACAATAATGTCGATAACAACATTAGCGACATTCATTTGATAGGAAGTAAAACACATTTATTATCATTTGGCTGACCGTACTTACCTAGTTCACAATGGTAAAGTTGTTAAAGATTGTGACTTAATAAACTTAGACCTACAAATTCTTTTGAAAATAAAAAACCGTAGTTTTTTTTTTTTTTTTGTATTTAAAGTTGAATTTTTCAGCTTATGGTCCTTGATTAATGTCGAAGGATTGTTTTGAATATACAACCGATTTCAAAAATAGAGGATGCTATTGATTCGTTTTTTTTTAACGCGATAGGAATACAATGGCGAGTCTTTTATTGAAGCAGCGTGCACTGCAGTGTGGCTCCACCCTTATGATTTTGGGCTTATTTAATTTTGTTATACTTATGTGTTTTAGATTTTATATAAAACTACCTAGTAACGCTTATTTTTTGAAATTTATGGTTGTCAATTTTAAAATTAAGGATGACGACGTAACCCGATTTTTGTGAATGTTTTATCTTCCACCTTAATACATTTATTCGGTGTTTCGACACATATTTATGATTGGCGTGACTTAATTATTGTAGAATTGGACAATAAAACTGAAGTCATCTTTTACGGGCAGATACACTAATTGTACAGATGTAGACGATTCTTGTTGGTTGTTGTCCTTTTCTTCAATAATAACGCCATTGTGATCAAAACCGGTTGAAAAGCTGTAAGTTTGCGCCCTTCTATGATTAAATTTAGGAATGGAGGCGATAAAATAGGCCAATGTAATCTAGACTTAAGAAATTGCTTCCTTCATTCCGGATTACGAATTGAAATTATTTTTGTAACTGAAATAGTAAAATTGAAGGTGCAAACGACACAGTTCCCAAAGTTTTGTGAATCATTGTTGAATGAGATTTTAACAGATAATGTTAGATATATGAATTAAAATGTTTTAGCTCCAAGTTTTAATGTAAGTTGTTTGAACTACGACATTTGAATATTGAAAATAATTAGCAAAACCGAATTGGGCAAGATATAGGTTTCACTTACAGTTTGTTCTGGCTCTTTTCCTCAGTCCTTGGGACACATTTAAGACACAATCACAGCACTTTCAGAGTTTTTATGAATAATTTAAAAGAGCGCGCGCCGGCCGGCATTCATTTCGAGCTGTCAAATTTGCGCAACTGACTGGTGGCGCCGCCGTGCGGGAGAAAGCGGAATGTTCATTCAGCCAGTATGTTTTTGATATGTGCAGGAGGTTTTAATGCACATATTACTAATTATATCTGCCCAATGTAACGTACATAAACCCCCCACCGGGAATCTACCCCAGATTCCCCAGTTTACAAACAAAACCAGGGATGGTATTGAATAAGGTAAGTGGACTGTATAGTGTAAGTATTTGTTGACTTAGTGAACTAAACACGTGTAGCTGTAAATTGAGTAAAATAAATGACTTATTTCGAACCTAAAATTGTCATAAATTTGACACCTTCTTGCGTCAAATTCATGCAAAGAAACAAAGGAAAATAAAAATTATGCTGAATCCAATTCCATTGGAAGTGGACTAAGCTTTACAACGGGTCGCGTGTATTCGCCATTCTGGATTTTTACTTTTACCACCCGTACAACTCCATCAGCTCCTGGATAAAGTTCCGTCACACGACCGAGAGGCCATTGAAGCGGAGGAGCGTCAGCATGCATAAGAACGAGTTCATCAACTTGAATATTACGACAATTCCTATGCCATTTTTGTCGCTGCTGCAGCGTGTGCAAATAATCGTTTAATTGCAATGTACGCGGACCGATATGTAAATAAATTTTATGGAAATAGTCGATAAGAATTTTTGTAAAGTTGCACTTTTTAGGAAGCAATAATGGATACTTCTTTTGATACGGTAGTTCGGCGAAAGACAACCTACCCCCCACCCTGAGAAAACCGAGGGGGTCGACATAAGGTGCTAACCTTTTAAGTGAAGAACTACAGCTGTAACCATTGGAAATTGCTTGGATATCAGCTGCAAAATGCTCTCGCTGAACGGATTTAATGAGCACATCGTGTGCGTTCTTTAAATCTGATAGAGACGAAGGACCTGTGTTCCTATTAGACTTCGTCGATCTACAATTGTTAATAAATTGAAAACAACGAGCTAAGACATTTTGAAGTTTGCTAAAACTCGAATATTTTTCAGTTAAATTATAAACAAGATTTGAGTCACGTGTTGTGTTTTGCACGCTAGTTTGAGCCAAAGTCGCGCATGGAATTTTGAGTTCTGGCACATTTGCCGATTTAAATTGATCAATTGATTTTACTGGCCAATTCTCTCTTGGTGCGTCTAGCCAGCTCGGTCCTCCGAGCCACTCCGCTGTCGATAACAGCACGGAAGGTAGCGCTCCGCGCGAGCACACGTCAGCGGGGTTGGACGCGCCGCTCACGTGAAACCAACAATCGCTTTGCACGGTCTCTAAGATTTTGGAGACACGCGAAGCCACAAAGGTTTTGAGGTTGTAACTGGGTGTATTCAACCAACTCAGCACCACAGAGGAATCGGTAAACAAGAGTATTTCATGAACAGGAATTCGTTCAGACAATATTGACTTCGTATATTTGACTAACTTGACTAACAAATGCGCAGCCATTAGCTCGAGACGTGGAATGGTCACTGTCTTCAAGGGTGCAACCTTGGATTTGCAATGACCAGACTGACCTTCGAATCACCTTGATTGTTAAAACTACGCAAATAGATGACCGCAGCTATTCCTTGAACTGAAGCATCGCAGAATCCTAGTATCTGGTAGTAGCTGTGCTGTTTGACAGTAACCTGGCGCTCGTGGCTAAAATTCGACAATAGCGGGAGCTCTGACATGTAGGTGAGCCACTCCTTTTCTAGTTCCGGAGGCAGCCGCTCATCCCAACCCAGCTGTTGGAGCCAGAGTTTCTGCATGAAGCATTTCGCGTAGAATATGCAAGGAGCCACGAAACCTAAGGGATCATACTGACGACCTATCTGTGACAAGACACTACGCTTGGTGATCGCCTGTGAAGCTGGAAGTGGATGGAATACGAAGGAAAACACATCTTCGGCGGGTCGCCACTGCAGACCTAAAACTTTTATGGATAGGTCCTTGTCATCCTCGAATGCAATGGGCGTTTCGCGGTGATCAGCTGGAACCCGAGCCAGTACCTGGGGACAGTTGCTGGCCCACTTACGAAGCAGAAATCCTCCTCCACTCAGCAACTCTAACAGTTCATCCTGTAGCCTAGCTGCTTCATCATAGCTGCTCACTGACCACAGAAGGTCATCGACGAAGAAACCCTTTTTTAGAACCTTGCTCGCTAAAGGATACTTCTCGCAGTCGTCGTCAGCCAGTTGATGCAGGACTCGGATCGCTAGGTACGGACTGCTAGCAACGCCGTATGTGATCGTGTTTAACTCATACACCTTTAAAGGTTGATCAGGTTGAAACCTCCACAAGATGTGTTGGTAATTGCGTTGAGATTTTTCGATCAAGGTCATTCGAAACATTTTACAAATGTCACTTGACAAGCAAATTTCATGTATACGAAAATTTATTAAAATCTCATTAATATCTGCTTGAAGCTTAGGACCGGCGTAAACGACTGAATTTAAAGAATTATTATTTGTCGTTTTGCATGAGGCGTCAAAAACTACTCGGAGTTTTGTCGTGGTACTTGACGGTCGGAGAATACAAAAGTGAGGAATTATGTACTTAGAATCCACAGTACCAAAATCACCTACGCAAGTCATGTGACCAAGGCTTTCATATTCGGACATGAATTTATTATATTCTTCCTTAAGTTCCGGAAGACGATTCAGCTTTGTTTCTAAATTGTTGAAACGACGTAACGCTTGTGGAGTCGAATCGCCGAGATCAAAACTGGGTTTGAACGGGTACTTCACTGTATAACGTCCCGTAGTATCGCGACTGTGTTCGTTTTGGAACAATTGTTCGACATACAAATCTTCTGGTTTTTTAGTGACGTCATACGGCACTTTTTCAGTCTCCCAGAAAGAGTTCATGATTTTATCGATACTACTAGTTTTATTAGCAGAGAACAAGTTGAGCGAGGCTGTATTTGACTCACAATCGTCACTCAGTACTGTCTGACCAGTAATGACATATCCGAATATGGAATGCATCGCGACGGGCAAACCCGGGTCACGTGGTAGTATATTTTGACCGTCATAAATGTAGGGAAATAAGTCACCTGCGATCAACAAGTCAACTGGAGCCGCCGAAAAGTAGTTCGGGTCAGCTAACTCGAGATTTTTGAAATTATTGATAACTTTGTTTGACAAGGTTACTGTAGGTAAGTTGCTAGTTATATTACTTACGACAACAGTATCAGTGCTAAGCACCGGACCAGATGAGTTTCGTGGTTTAATTGAACATGTAACCAGACCGAAATCTTGCACTGGCGCACCTCCCAGACCCATGGGTTCAAACTGACACTTGCGTCGAGACAAACCCAGGCGCTGGGCACACTCTTTTGTCATATAACCGGACATGGCACCGCTGTCAATGACTGCACGTACGGCGTGGTAAGTTCCCCATCGATCTGCGACGTGCACCATGGCAGTGCCTAACAGCACGGTTGAATTTGACGAACAAGTCAAGCCGACGTTTGGCATTGACCTTTGACTTTGATTTTGACTATTTGAAACGTTTTGAATACTTGAAATGTTTTGACCACTTGAAATGTTTTGACTACTTGAATCGTTTTGATTCATTGACGAATTTTGAACAGTTGGAACTGTATCTAAGTGAATACTGTGATGATGCGGTTGTTTACACAGCACACAACGCACTTTTGACGTACACTCGGACAACGAATGCTGACGAAAGCAATTTTCGCATAATTGAAGCTGTTTCACTTTGTCAAGACGCTGCACCGGTGTTAAATCAAAAAACTCGAAACATCGATACGTTGAATGCGGCTTGTCGCAAAATAGACATCTATTTGATCGTTCGCTATTATTCTTACTCACAGCTGACAAGCACGGCTTTTGGAACTGCTTCGGTGCACTACTGTAATTAGCAGCATTATTATTATTTGTTCGAACAAAATTCGGCTTTGCAGAGGTGTTAGGAACACTCTTAGGCGTAAACTGAATTTTTGATGTACTAATTTTAACCTCAGATTTTTCCAAAACACGCGCCTGTTTCTCCACGAAATTAATCAGCTGTTCGTAAGTAGGTATATCGGTTTGATCTACAGATTGTTCGAATTCGCGCCTAGTGACGGGGTCTAAATTTCGCAATCCCATATAAAACAGTATGAAACTCGATAGGTTACTGATTTTCAAAAGTTTCAATGCTTTAACACACTCTTGATACGTTTGTAAAAATGTGTTTAGACCAGTAGCCGACTCAGTTGACAAAGGCTTAAATTGAAACAGCCGATCTAAATAGCTCGTAGCTAAGGCACGAGTGTTCTCAAATTTTTTGACTAGCAAAGCCCATACTATCGGATAATTATCGGCCGTCACTGGCATCCCTTTGACCACAGTCAATGCCGAACCGCTGACTGCGGAGAGCAGGTAATAAAACTTCTCAATGTTCGTAATATCATTGTTGTTATGAATTAAACTCGTAAACGTGTCATAGAATGTTTGCCAGTTTTCTAATTTGCTATCGAAATGGAACAATTCTAGTTTAGGCAGCCGCGGCTTAGCCGACCGCGAGTCTGGCCCGGCAGCGCCCGGGCCGCGGCCCGCGGAGCGCGACGAAGGTCCGCTACCGCTGCCGTCACACGATTGCCAAGTGTCGCTATTAGCCTCCGCTACACTCAGAATACGGAAATACATGTCGTCAAAGGTTTGAATTTCCTGATAATTTGGTTTAAATTTCGGGTTTTGTTTCTTATTGTAAGAATTTAACTCGAATATGCATTGTTCGAAACATTCCCGAGTCGAATGAAGTTCTTTGAGTCGCAAATTAAATTCGGTTAAACGCTCTGGTGGAGTTGATTTGGATAGTTCAAATAACGTTTGACATCGTATAAAAAGCAGTTCTTTTTTGTTAATAAGTTGTTCGACATCGAATTCTTTTTCGTCCATTTCGAATTAAAAAACAAAAGACGCGCGCGACGCGTTGCAAAGAACGAAAATTGAAAACGTTTATTTTATACGTATTATTCTAGGTAAATAACTTAGATTAGAAATAAGCCTGTTACCTTAAAACTGCGTGAAATGTGTGTTTTATGTGTATGAATGTGTATTTAGTTTGCAAACTGAGGATGCGGTTCGATTGACCAAAATGTTTGAACTACGACATTTGAATATTGAAAATAATTAGCAAAACCGAATTGGGCAAGATATAGGTTTCACTTACAGTTTGTTCTGGCTCTTTTCCTCAGTCCTTGGGACACATTTAAGACACAATCACAGCACTTTCAGAGTTTTTATGAATAATTTAAAAGAGCGCGCGCCGGCCGGCATTCATTTCGAGCTGTCAAATTTGCGCAACTGACTGGTGGCGCCGCCGTGCGGGAGAAAGCGGAATGTTCATTCAGCCAGTATGTTTTTGATATGTGCAGGAGGTTTTAATGCACATATTACTAATTATATCTGCCCAATGTAACGTACATAAGTAAATACATACATAACAATATTGATATATTAATAATTGTGTTTCATTTATCGCAGCTTTGTTTAAACTTATGTTAACCTTTGTACAGTTGCCAGCAGATATTTCGTTGTGGTCAATGTGATCAAAAATATCGAATCCTTAACTCTAATGCACTGAGTATAGTGCCTGTTCCGATATTTTTGACCACAGGCATTAGCCTCCTGACGCCCAGTGTCCTTTATAAAGGACACACAAGGATTTATGTCAATGACATAAAGTTTAATGTTCATAAATCAAAAATTTTACTTGGTCGTCAAAAGAATAGAGTTCATATTCCGATAGTTTTGATCACTTTGGTCTACTTGGCGACTGTTCTAAGTGCCCACCGAAACGCAAAGTGGGTGGTTTGATAGTTAGGCTCCTCATTGGTTTGTTGTCGAATTGCGGCCTATTCGGGGAAAAGAAATCAAACAATACAATCACAAATCATGTTTTTTATTAAAAATATACTGTTACAATCACCATGTCTGTTGTACCGAGCCATGGCGTTATATTACATTATTGCTTCCGGTTTAAAAATATTCAAATTTTAACAAATTTTAAGTGCGTTTGGTAACACAGGTATAAAAATATTTTTCAAAAGGACATCCAACAGTGTGTTTCGATAAATATTATTTAACTTTCATATACTGTAGTACCTAGGTATTCATTGCTATTGGATTTAGGTATGAAGCAGAGTGGCGTAGGGAAAATAGGGGAATTCAATTCAGGTGGAATTTGATATAATTGTATTTGGGCGTGTCGCTGCGAGCATTAATCTAAGGAAAGGAGGACTATATATTTATTTCGAAGTATAATTATCGAATAAAACTTGACTTTAAGAGATAGATTGAGAGAGTTTTACCATTCAACGTTGAAATTGTCAATGCAGTTATTGATTATGCTCTAGCACCTTTTTAGTTATGCCATTGATGAAGCAATTTCTGAATATTTTGTTGAAATTTTGTCTTTAGTACACATTGATTGTATGAATACAAATCTTTCAAAGATCTAGGTTACATATAATTTTCCCAACTTGTCACAAAATAGTGCTTTTTTTAAATGTTTCGTAAAATATTGTCTGTTACGATGGAGTCCAGGGCTTTACGTAAATTTTCTATTTAAAATAGCCATGTCCATTGTCCATTATCTATTACGAAGGTAAAGGCGATTGACATAATTATGCTATCTGCGTGAGATTTAAGTTAAAAGTGCTGCAAACTCATTAAAAGCGCTAGAACTACCCCAGTTAATTATTAGCGTAACATTGAAAGTTTTGGGTTATTTTTGAGAATTAGGAAAAAAAATGTGTGGATACTAAATCGTTCAGAATAGACAGCAGTTTTAAAATTAATACCTGGGTACCCATTTGACAGTCTGGAGTGTGCGATCAATATGCCTCCAAACTTACGAGTTTTTCATCGACGGAAGCAACGTCGTTATGATATAAGACTTTTTTTATGCGACTGTATGGTAAACGAGCAAGTGGGTCTCCTGATGGTAAGAGATCACCACCGCCCATGAACATCTGCAACACCAGGGGTATTGCAGATGCGTTGCCAACCTAGAGGCCTAAGATTTGTGCGCAAAATCAAGGTTAAACTTTATGAATACCAAAGTATCCACGGACGGGTTGAGATATTCTATGTATGTAGGTATCAATTATTAGGAATACTTGGAATACCTATTGTCATTTTTCATTGATTTGACAGTCCACATTATGTTCTATATGAACACCGTCGGTTATGCTAACGACTCTCAAAAATAACCCTTGTGATGATAACCTACTTACATTTTTACATAAAATTTGTGATTTCGTTGATAAGAAAATATTTTACTTTACTATAAGGTACATAATATTATTCGTTTTTTTTTTAACAGAACAGTGCTGTAATATCGATAAAATTACTGTAGTTTGGCGTGAGGTAGTCCTGGCATATAATTATTAAGAAACAAATTAAATTAATTAAATTACATTTTGATCTTAAATTAAGACTTTAGGATTTAATTAGGTACGAGACAGGTACAATATCAAGTAACAAAGCTACAGTGGCAGCATTTCTTAACATTAGTTTTATTTATATATATTAAAATCTAATCACCTAATGCCACCGCTTTAAAGGCATCTAAATCACAATTCCTAATATGGCTAAGCCCTAGCGAAAGAGAAAAAGAGATATGCAAAAGTTCACAACTTAGTTTTTTAGTCTCCCACTCATTCCTGTATTGACCATTGACTCACAGGTTCCTTCCAGAGTTTAAATACTATACCAAAGTAAAACTTTTTTTTAACAACGTGGCTGTAGGTACATACAGTATTGAGTGAAAGACATTTGCATGTCACTCGTAGCCCTTCAATAAGTACACCTAAACCGCCTCTACCCATTTCCTTATTATTATAAAAGCTGCTTCAACAAGCTTCAAGCACAACTGAACCTAAGCTTCACAACGCTACCAGTGACGTCAAATCAATAGCTCTAGCGCAGTTTTCTTCATTAATTTAATGCACCCATCCAATGTCTCGCCTCTAGAACTGTTAGGAAGTTATTGTTTAGCATAAAATGTTCTTTATTTCAGCTTCATTCATTCATTTACGCCTTCATCGTAATATTATATTATTTTTCACCTATGATGAGTTCTGTGACGTTTCGAGTTTGACAGTTTTAGAGATGTATCATTGATCGAGTGAACCATAGATTTTTCTAAGAGTTATTAGTACTTATTTTTGAAAAAGTTGCATTATATTAAAAAATATATATTTATTTTCCAGTTTTCCGCCCACCGGGCCACTCTCTCGTTCTCGCTCGAAATAATCCCTCAAACGAATTACAAACTCCCGACTCTGGGAGTTCATAACACTCTTTTTTGGACTGTTTCAGCATTTTGCCAAAAAATAACAACAAACTTAACGAGAAACAGTAACAAAAGTCAACAACAATAATAATAGAAATGAACAATAACAAATACAATGCAAAGAAAATGCAACGGAAACTCAACTCGTATACACGGCAGACGTACTCGTACTTACTGACAATGATACTGACAAGTACTGGCCACAAGAGGCACAAGATGGTTGCGGCCGCGTCGCAAATAGCCGCGTTTATAAAATTTTGCAAGTTTTGTTTAAAAATGTAAAATATCTAAGTTCACTGTTATCGAATAATGAACCGCTGCAATTGCCGATAATGTTGTGTCACGTCACTACTCTGTTCCGTTTCACACATTGCGTTATATAAAAAAATAAATATTTTTGTATCGTATTCAATGGAGGCTATTTAACAGACACTGATATTGCTATATATTTTTAAAAATAACAGTTTTAAATTTTTTTGATTAATTTGTTTCAAAATAGAAATTATTTTTAAAATATATTTTGCGAACATAGTATGCGTAATTCGGAAAATTTTCAAATGTCACAGAACTCATCTTAGGTGAAAAATACAATAGAGGCGAGGCAAAGGTGGTTCAATGATGATCTTTGTAAGGCGACAAATCGTGTCCTTCCTGGTCATCCTCGCATCCAAGATACAACCATTAAAACAAGACCTCTTGTTTCGGTTTCCATTGGTGCCCTGCACCTTTAACCATACGGGGCGTGGCATTAGCGACACGCTAAACACGTTGACTATATTAGAAAAGTCGAAGAAAATACTTACAGCTAAGTACAATGTGCAATTAAGCATAAAAAGAGCTAAATTATACCTACGTACCTACTGTAAAACTGTGCAACAGGGAACGGACTGGATTCACAACTTGAGCAATGATGAAATTTTTGGTAGGTGGTAGAAGTACCGGTTTTGGCCAACTAAGCCCGTTTTTGGCCAGCTGACATTTTAAGTCATATATAAAAAGTTATAGTATTAAAATAATATGTTTAGTGAGTTTTCAAAAGTTTATACTGAAACGTATATTTAAGCAATAAATGGCCATAAACGTTACAGTGGCCACAAACGGTACAGTGGCCACAAACGGTACAGTGGCCACAAACGGTTCAATGGCCACAAACGGTACAGTGGCCACAAACGGTACTTCTGCCCTATGTGGTAGATGTATGACGATTGAAACATGAAAAAACTGATAACTGCACAATATACGTAAGTGTACAGTTACTTATACACATTGTGTTGTTATGATTAACTCAAGAAACCTTTTTTCTTTTCTTAGTTATCTTTCTTATTATTTAAATACTTAACAAACAAGAGAAGTAGGTATAGAAGTATAGATGTAAATAATCAACTAATAGATTTGTTCGCTACTTGTCAATCTATTAAAATTGACGAAATTATCTACTTCTAAGTTGTCACTATCATCGCTCGTTTGTGAAATGACTTATGTGACCAAAAAAAGTAGGTACATGAGGCTTTAAAAGCGCATGATAATTGAATGACACGCTATCTAAATATAATTTACAACTTTTATAAATAGGTATAATAGTGCTACATATCGTTCACATTTTTAGAATAAGTTTCTCGTATCTTAATACTCTGAACCAGCCAGCATATTCTTAATTATTTATTTTTATCATAAATATTTATTATTCTTTCTGCTTCATCACATCTTCACACGTTAAATTATCAACTGAGGTACATTATCTAGTGCATTTACACAAGACACCTTTAGCGTTTTGCGCCAATTACTTAAAGTCCATCGCGTTCAACATGCGGTGACCGCAGGAGTGTAGGAAGGTAAACAACACTATTAGTGGGCACTCTTCGGCGAACGACAGCTGCAATCGCCTATATTTGCAGTGCCTGGGGCAAAAAGAGCGATTGTTCTAGGCCAGGGGTGGCCAACCGGTCGATCGCGACTATTAGTCCAGTCGATCGTTGCAAGGTTAAAAATATAAATACGTAGATCAGACTTCGCAATCACCAAACCAAACCAAATCGATCGAGACCAAAGAAAGTAAGTAATTGGTAGATCGCACAGGGTTTCATCAGTAAACAGTAGATAATCTTGGGTCTAATCAAGTCGGCCAACCCTGCTCTAGGCGCAAGAAGGCAAGGGGCGCCATTTTACAGTGTAAAATAAAAAAAAAAGCACTTTTTGGAAAAAAAAAAGTAACAAATATTTGGAGTTGAAATAAAAAAATAGGTACAAAAAGACTCCAAAAGTAATAGCTTGCGTGTAGATAATATCGCTCTACCATGGTAGATCTATGTAGATTAAGAGCCAGAACCGGCGCTGTTAATATGGCCGCAGGCAGGCGGACAGACTAATACGAAAACGACGTTCATCTTATGAAGAAGTCTCAAAAAAGTTTGACAAACGCATTCAAAGGACGAAGAACTAGTAATTGCCGCATTACGGCCCCACTACGACAAACTCGTGACCGGTGGCGCGACGACTTTCTCGTTCCTTGCGGAGCCATGATATTCACCATACAGCAGTTAATTGACTGCGCTCGCAGTGTATTGCAAAATTGCTTATCACGCCGCCGGTCGCCCAGTACCATAGTCATCCTGGTTATGCTGGACTAAGCTTTCGCGTAAGATAATGGTTGAATTTCACGCGTGGCATTTATCGTTTAAGAGGCGTCTTGTATAAAGCTTTCAATCTAAAGTTAAACATTCGAAGTGCACCTTGTACTTTTGGTCTCCTCCCACTACCCTTAATACCAGTTGCATTGTAGGAACTAGGTAGTTGAATTTATTTGTCCCACCGTCAGCGGTGAACTAAGCTCGTCCAGGGCCCAGGGCGGCAAAGTTGAATGAGCCAGAAGACTTTGAAGTAAATTTTTGCATATTTTTGCCTAATTGAAGACCTGATCAAGACAAACATTTGGACAGTTCCACCCCTTCCGCCCCACCGTTAGCCCACCACCAAACCAACCAAAGTCACTTCACGAAAGTAGTTGAGATTGGGACTTTATTGCAAGAAGGTGTTTCCAAGAGAAGACGGTAAATGCTTTTTGTACCATTAAATTTCATTAAATGAAACTCTTTTAATGCACCTACTTGAAAGTAAACAGACCAATTATATCAATGGAACTAATAATATAAATAATGGGAACAGACCGTACTTTTCATCCGTAAAAGACAATTTCTTTAAGACATTTCTCGGTAGCTTGCGCTCGTAACGAATCATCTTACCAACAATAAAATTAGAAGCAAGGACCACACTCTTGTCTTAAATTTTAGCAAAAGCATGTTTCAAGCTTGCTTGTTTATAAGTAGGCATCCATCTCGTCTCTTCGGCCATCGAAAATAACACAGGGTCAATTGAAGAAGGTTGACATTAGCTACACCATCCTACTTGCATATTTAACTTCCCAAGTTTTTATGCGCTCATCTTACTTAAGTTCATAAGCATAATCTCTTACCATCAAAATACTAATACACTACTCAAATTGATTTAAAATGTGCGTTTGTGCTACGATTAGTACCGACGTAATCGAGCATCTAAGGACCTAGCAAAATTTTTAAAAATGTTTCAAATTTGGGCACGCCATTTTACCTACGTAGGTAAGTATCCTAGCAAAGTTTCACGGTAAAGTCAGGTTAGTGAAAACACAAAACGCCACTAATATCCTTTCAGACGAAGTTAACAGACAGAAGTTAACCTTCTTTCGTTTTAAAATATCGAACTTAGCTCGTGAGAAGAGTTATAAGTTTAGTATTAGTAAGCTTGTACTTTCGTTGATTTGATAAGCGGTGATCACATGACTTGATCATTGATGTCGCTTTAAAGCCAAAGGGTCTGCCTAGCGCGCTCACTGTCTCTATACAATAATAATAATAATTATTATTTATTTGCCAGAACACACCAGAATACAAGTGACAAAACCCCTTCACGGAATTTCAATACTCACTTTACTAGTTTACAGTTTTATTTCTTTGTTTTGCGAATGACGTTTATAACAGGAAGTATTACTAAGGTTTTTTGCAAAGTAATAATTTAAAAACTAACCATCTTCCTGCATTGAGTAATTGAGTAGGCATGCACTCGATATAAGAAAACTAAAGTAAATTATTGTATGTTGTAATGCACAATTGTATGTAGGGATGGGATATAAGTAGTTTTTCGATTTTTTTTCGAAATTCGAATCTCGACTTATCTATAAGGACACGTACTAATACAAACAGCAGGCCATTTACCGTCAGTACCTTACTATTATATATTCTGTGCATTTACTTAAGTTTTTCACCTTTGTATCACCATACTGCAGTAAAAACCATTAGCCGCAAAATAGACAAGAAGGTACCTAATTTAGTCGCATACCGCCAAATCTCAGCTACTCAATCTCGGTTAAGAAAATACATACTGTCATTTCATTAGCCATAATGTACAGTACAATCCATACAGAGTTTTCAATTTGTCAAGTACAGTAAGCCGCAAAGGTAAGTAAACCTAACTAGTATCTACGGCATTATTTCCAGTAGTCAGCATTTTGTCTTTATCGCTTACTGTATGTAGGTATCTTTCAGACAGTGAACGTGCTAAGTCACGTAGTTTTTGGACACTGCGAAGGATTCTCTTCGGGTCTGTGCTCGAGAATCCTGTTCAGAACGGGCGACCGCGACCGTCTGCCGCACGAGCGGGCACTGGACAGAGGACTGCCGGCGGGCCGCATGCTACGAACACCGCTGCAGGGCACGCGATCTGGAAGAAAAAATTAATAGTCGATTAAAAGAAAGCAAGTTGCATGTTTTAAAAGCACGGCCGTAACCTAGTTTTAATTTTCTCAGTACCCCCAAGTACCTACCTTTAGTGCCAAAGTGTGTCTACCTGCTAAATGGAATTGACTGACGGTAAGTTAAAAAAATAATAAAAAAAGTTCAACTACAAGTTTCAATCAGCCAATGTTTAAGAATCGCTTGAAAGACCTACCTACATGTTACATATTAGTCAGAAAAAGTATTTCACTAGACTCCGGATTACTCTAAAAAGTTACTTTTCTTAATATCGAATCGCATACTAGGCAATTTCACGCAACAATTCCATACATTTGCCAAAGGAAATGTCGTTAAATGGATTATAAATAAAAACGTTCCCCGCAACCTACGCTCATTTTAAAACCTATTCGTTTAATTCCAAAATGTCCAGTACAAAATATACACACGTTGCTACAGCATACCTACACCTACCTAACTGCTTCTAATAGGTACGTTTTCTATAAGAATTGCGGACCAAGCGGCCTTGACTGTCGCGTGGCAACTCGAATGGTTGCACGGCCAGCAGAATCTATTTCCCGACTTATCTCTCGACTGAAAAGGATCCGGTCCGCCCACTAACAAAGATAAAAAGATATAGAACGAGATATCGCTGTAGACTTCCTAGGCAGTGAGATCAAGCGTGTCGTGGGCTACTCCGAAACTCGAAACTCGAAGTTCATGTCGTGCGGTCCCTCTCGCTCTCGTATCAAATAGTATAAGTGTCAGAGGGACCGCACGACACGAACTTTGAGTTTCAAGTTTCGGAGTAGCCCTGCTGGTCTGTGGTCTGAATTTAATGGGGGCGCTAAATGCCAGCTACACACACCACAACGATTATCGTTTAGATAAACTACCTATGTGATTTGCACGAGTAAAACATATATGTATGTAAGCGACACAGATTAACTGAGAAAATCGCGCCTTATAGTATATTTATACGTCATAATATATACACGGTTTTTTTTTTTTCGAACGGACTGTTGCTGTTAGCCTAGACGGCTTTTACAGCTTACCGGAGAGAGGGCGAGCTGCCAGATGGGCCGCGCAGCAAGTGGGGCGGAAATTCTATCCCACTTTTTTATATAAGAGGGGGCAAACGAGCAGACGGGTCACCTGATGGAGAGCGATCACCGTCGCCCATGGACACCCGCAACCAGGGGAATCACAGGTGCCTTGCCGACCCTTTAAGGAATTGGTAGGCTCGTTTTTTAAAGATCCCTAAGTTGTAACGCTCCGGAAATGTTGCCGCAGTAGGTAAGCCGATTCCATATCTTCGTCGTGCGTCGTGCGTTGCGTCGTACTTTTAATCATAGTTCATAATCCTACGTTTTTTTAATCTGGTGTAAATACTTGTACTAGGTAGGTACTCGTACCGTACAGTCAAGTGCAAAAATATGGATCTATACACGACCTTACCGTTAAGTCCATAAAGTCGTGTATACATATTTTTGTAACTTTGGCCGGGTCTATATCTTTGCACTTGACATTACACCAAATTAAAAAAAAATGGATATTATTGCACTCATTTGGAAAAGCGGTTTACCGGTTTTACAAGTCCTTACTAGGAGTACTAATCTTTACAGTGTGTCGAAGGCTTAGGTAAATATAAAACAAAGCTTCGACGAGGAATGGCGAGAGAAACACCCCCCCCCCCCCAATAGACACTGAGAAAATGAGCAAGATTGCATTGTCTCCCCCAGCGTCTCGGCTATATTTTTATACAATATAAAAACTAAACTTGGATATTTCAGCCAGTGGGTGGGTAATAGTGGGTTTATGTTTGGTTGAACAATATTTAAATGCTTTCCAGGAATATTTATTAATCTTTGAAAAACAAAATGTTGGACGTCAAAGACGTGAAATTATCTTAAATGAAAATTTTAGGTGAAAAACCTTTGGAAGTGTTCATTTAGAATTCTAAATGGCCAACCACGCGCTGAAATATTACAGATTATTTAATATAACGCCCGGTTTTAGATCCGCAAGAAAAATCACGCATTATCTATATTGCGGAATTCTACTGATCACTTCAAACTCGTTCGCTTTACAGCTTCGCAGTGTAATCAAACTTCAACTTTTTTCTTGCGCGCCTAACCGGGCTTAACAGTTTGTATGGTATAAGATTCGGACGTGAAACAAAAGAAGGTGAAATGAAATAGATAACCTGGTGATGGAGCGGTGGTGAACGAGCTACAGCGTCACATGGACTCAGGATCCCAGTTCACAGTGGGGATAACCCACGCGCAAGCCTTTCTGTGCCGGATGAAATAACAAAATTAAAATAAAACATTGACAATGACAAGTGATAGGTACAAGGACCCATTTTATGAAGCTACAAGTGACCTATAAAATATGACGGTAATTCTTAGGGAATTTACTGAACTGATCGTCACTCCCCAAGCTCATCTATCCATGGTTCTCCGAGTGATTCTAAGGTTCAAACATACCTAGGTACACTTTACACGCTCAGTACCTACACTGAGGTTACAGTACCCAGCGATAGAGATTGCCATCGTCAATCAATCATCGTATTTATTAAGTGATGTTTTATATGAAATAAATACGCACCTTTATGGACTTAATTAGTTTACGTCAAATTAATTTAATGACGTACAAACTTCGGGTATTTATATAGAGCTGTTGCAACTACTAGAAAAAAATAGTTCCCTCTTTTTCCTAAAGATGGCATCGTACAATTTTAAAGTTTTGGGGGTTTCAACAACTCTTTAGTATATATTTTCATTTCAATGCGTCCGTATACTCTATTGCACCTATATGTACAAAGACTGACCAATGTCACGTATAAGTGTGTATGTGACAATGCTCTACGAAGAGTTTCTTAAGTACTTATTGTAATTTGACATCGAAGTCTCTCATAAAGTCATAAGTGACCTAAAGTTTCATGCTCATGGAACGAAAATTTGACTTGGACCGCACAGGAGGAATACACTGAAAAATTCAAAGGTGTACCTACCGTAAAAAGTATCTATCTAAACTTGGTTTTACTCCATTCTTTACAGAATCGTAGGTATACCTAGTACCTACCTACTTATTCATCTTCTAGCTTGATGAAATGGGTCCAAGAATAAATGTACACAATATATTGTGAGTGTATCTAGTTTAATACTTGAATTTCGAAGCTATCCGTACTTACTTGAGCATGGACGTTTTTTGTGAATACCCAATAAAAACGGTCGGAAAGTTTATAGCGCACTTTATCTCGTCTATACTCGCTTTTCAATGTGACAAAATAATAAATGTGAATTCATAGCAACTATAAACATTTTTATTATTTTGAGTATGCTGGTTATTGAACATTTCATTTAATTCCTTCCTAATAGCAGATAAATGTTGCCGATAAAATATTAGCCTTGTCCATTAAGTGGATAGTAAATACGTGCTTGGGTAAATTTACTACGCTAACCCCTCGAGGGTTTCTGGCAGCGAGCTTTTGGCTCGACTGTTATAAAGATAACCTATACAAAAGACTATTTTTATCATAGCATTTGGTCTTTAATGTTTTATAGTGTTTTCCAAATTAAGGAAGGATGCATGCGATTGATTTTGGTATCGTCCATTTATCGATTTTTTTGTCGTTCAATAACTTTAAATCAAAGAGTAATGTGCGTTCTACGCAATAAGTGCTATGGTATTGAAATGATTAAAATGTCAAAATGTTCGTAAAGTGATATTGAATAGGACCATGGGTCTTGGCATCAATGCACAGCAAAATTGAATTGCTAATTCCACGTTTTGACACCAACCTGTGCGTGGGCATTGAACCAACGTGATCCTCATTTCATCTGATGTTAGCAAAGCCTTAATTCTACTCTTGACACCAACCTGTGCTGTGGCGCCCTATGGGGCGAGCCCAGCGGCGATTTGGCGGGTGAGAGAACCAGCGTATCAGCTATGGCGGGCATGGAACAGCTGTGATGTGAATCTAGCTTATTGTCTACCAGTCTTTACTGAGGTGTCCTATAGGGCAAGGAACTCTGGGCTGTGCGTCCTATGCTATTGAGCAAACCCAGCGGCGAGTTGGCGGGCGCGGAAGCTTGCTGAGATACCCTAAGCAAGGAACTGTCGCATGTCGTGATCAAAAAGCCCTATTTCCACTTTCGACACCAACCTGAACTGTGCGCTCTATGCTATTGAGCGAACCCAGCGGCGAGTTGGCGGGCGCGGAGGCTTGCTGAGATACCCTAAGGAGCAACGAACTGTCGTAATCAAAGCCCTAATTCCCTCTACGACACCAACCTGTGCTGTGGCGCTCTATGAGGTGAACCCGGTGGGGAGTTGGCGGGCGAGAGCGCCGGCGTGGCGGGCGCGGAGGCAGCGCGGCGGCGGAAGTATTCAGTACCGCCGACGGCCATCGTGGTGCCGCCGCCGACTGGGTCCGTCACCCGCGTGATGCTAATGCCGGATGCGGACCGCGTCGGACGCGCCGTGGCTGACAAACAAGACAATTATATTGCGATTAATATTAGCACGGTACACTTACTGAAATAAACGTGAAGAAGTACCTATTAGTTTACGGATGAATTTCTGCTATTATTTGCACGCCCTATCATAATTTTAAGACCTGTGCCTTGCTAACCGTGTGGGCGATACGTCGAGGTAATTTCAGCAATATATTATCGTAATTATGTCCTGGCTATGCTAACCCCTTAACCCAAAAGGCACTATCTCAAAAAAAAAACTACTTGAGTTATTAATAACATTGTGGACGTAGCTTATGACTTTCGGCATCACATACTAAATAACTCAAACGTGTATTTTTAACATAGCGCCTTTTGGTTTAGGAGCTCAAGGACAATATGGTATTTTCAAAACAGTGGAGACATGGGGTAGATAAGGTAAAAATGTAATTTCAACCATTTTTGACCAGCCAGGTTCTCACAGAGCGATTAGTTAGTTAGTTAATGGTGTTAAACACTCTATTTTTTTTCTCTGTGTATCTGTTTTCTGTATCGCTTTCTATTTTTGGTGTACAATAAGGAGTCTTTGTATTGTATTGTATTATAATTTATAATAATAAGTGATTCATTCCTTAAAATCTTTTCATTCCTTAGAATTTTGTCTATTCCTCTGTGGTGTCTTTTTTACTTATTTGTCAAAAAAATGCATGCTCCTATGAGGCCCTGGTTTCTCTCACCACCCGCAGCCGGCGACTGGTGACCGACATGTGTCCGCGACCGAATGTTTTGTTCAGGAATGTTTGAAGGTGGTTTCTCTGAAACGTCACCGGCGGCGGGTAGGCAATGTTAATTTTTGTGGTAAGGTACGACACTCATCCAGACTCTACTGATCTCGTGTGGCAGGCCAGTTTTTGTATGCGAAATCTTTCATTTGATTGCGATCGCGAGCGCCAGAAACGTTAGGCAATACGAGGCTTTATTGCCTAACGTTTCTGACACTCGCGATCGCAATAAAATGACAGCTTTTGTATGAGAAATATGTCATTTGATTGCGATCACGAGTGTCAAAAACATTAGGCAATACGGCCTACGGCCTCTGGGCCTGAAAGTTGTTTTGTCACACACTTTTATTTTTAGTAAATAATTTGAGGCCGTATCGCCCAACGCTTCTGACACTCGCGGTCACAATCAAAATGGCAGTTTTCGCATACAAAAGTATCATCTAATTGCGATCGCAAACGTCAAAAACGTTACACAATACAGTCTCAGATATTAACGACAGAGGAATCAAATAATTAGATTTAATCGACGTAAATTATTCGATATTATTGAAGTCATGACACCTGAAAAGGGTTCGAACGTCGGAATTTATTGATTAAAATTAAAGACGGGTACCGGTTTAATCCGACCAATTAGTTTCTATTGAGGTTTATTTGATTTATTTTAGTAGGAAATAAATTTATCTTATACTTATACAAGGTGTTTTCAAATTATTTTGAAACATTTTAGCAGATGGTTGGGTTACTTTGACTGAACACCCTTGTAAATGTTTTTTCAGTGAAATGAGAACTGAACCTAGAGAGAGAGAAAACCTAAGGAGAACTTTAAAGTGAACCTAGGAATTCTTGACTTGGTTGTGAACTAGGTACGTATGTTAATTTTTTTTTATTCTATTGGATGGCAAACGAACAAGTGGGTCTCCTGGTGGTAAGAGATTACCACCGCCCATAAGACACCTACAACACCAGGAGGATAGCAGATACGTTGCCAACCTAGAGGCCTAAGATGGGATACCTCAAGGGCCAGTAATTTCACCGGCTGTCTTAATCAGGCAAATTCAGGACTTACTAAGATACCTAGCTCTCCTGGCCGATTTCGGCTACAGCGACCTGCTAAAACTATTGTATGAGAGAGCTAAGGTTGTTCGCCCGTGCATGTGCCCTTAAATGACTTCAATAGATGGATGTGTTTCTAAATGTATCGTCTACTATAAAGCTACGAATATATCGCTAGTGTTTGAATGCTTATTTTCAAAGTGCAAATTACAACCTTAATGTAATGTATGATAACCAGAGCCCGGAATTTCTTGCTTATCGACTTCCGATATTCAATTTCGATACACAACATGTTAAAAAAGATTAAAAGTAGAGGTCAACAACAGACGGTTTTATCGTTAAAGAGCGATCTCTTTCAGTTAACTTTTGAGCAGTCGAAATTGTAAAATATACATAAATATGCATTATGCAATGAAAACAATGAATAGTTAACGATTATTAATTTAATCATTCAATTTCATATACAAAGTCTGTTTCAGTGCAAATAAGTGTTCCATTAGTAAGTGTCTTTATCTATCTATCTATCTATATATATTATAGTTATAGTGCTAGTTTTAATCTTAGTCTTAGGTGGTACTTATGGAGCCAAAATAAATTTTTCTTTTCTTTTCTTTCTATATATATAAAAATGAATCGTAAAATGTGTTGCTAAGCGCAAAACTCGGGAACTGGTCCGATTTCGCTAATTCTTTTTCCTTGTGTTTGTTATTGTCAGAAGAAAGTTTTTATGGAAGAAGATATATAAAACCAACGGGGCGAAGCCGCGGGCAGCAGCTAGTAGAAGATATTACGATTATTATTTTACGATAATGTCATTATCGATATCATATCTTTAGGTAGAGTCGATAAGTGAGAAGTCACTATGACAGGTCAAAAATGCCGCTAAAATTCCGGGCTCTCACAATAACTTTTAAGAGGTTACCGCAGTAAAGATTAAAACACTTGTCTGCTACGGAGTTCGTAGACCTCTACGCCGTAGCCGCGTAGAGCGACGCATGTGTGTAGAATGTACACACGAAAATGAGCCGAATTCTTGACATCTTTAGGGTCTCATTTTAGCTACAGGTACTAGTTTGATTTTAAAAATGGCGCCGGGGTGCCTGTTCGACATGAATATAATAAACGTAACATGAAATCTCTGCCCATTACTACTTAACAACGTCTGAGCTTTGTTCTAATGCTGACTTATGTAGAAAACAGTGATTGAAATCGGCAGCGCTAAGACGAGACGAGGCTCCTTTAGAAAATAATAAATTAAGTCGTGTTCAAGTTTAAAACCCGGTTCAGACCTGCAAGAAAAATAGTGCAAGTTGCATCACATTGCGAGACCACAAAACCAACGAATTTGTAGTGGTCGATCGAACGCCGCAATGTAATACAACTTTAATGGTTTTTCTTGTAGGTCTAAACCGGAATTAAGGCTCGGTACGGTGGTTTCGGCCAAACTACATATAGGTCTTGCTCCGTCCGAAACGAACGTGGAATTGACGGACCGAAGAAAAAGAAAATTGTTTTAGCCCCGCCGTAATAGCATGTCATCTAAGCAGTATCAACCCCAGCCCACTTAAATTGAATTTTTGGCTAGCTAAAAATCGACGTAAAGCCGATTGAAGAAAGTGAAAAACGT
Organism: Choristoneura rosaceana; assembly: GCA_037349165.1. Taxonomy (NCBI): domain Eukaryota; kingdom Metazoa; phylum Arthropoda; class Insecta; order Lepidoptera; family Tortricidae; genus Choristoneura; species Choristoneura rosaceana. The sequence goes on along the minus strand of JAZBNJ010000041.1, from coordinate 10,911,133 downwards.
ACCTCTGTTGAACTTTATCACACACCAGCTACTTTACGTCACTTTTCCCACGTTGGATTAAATTCGCTGGCCCAACTTAACATTTTAATCAATCAAGAGCTTAAATCATCAAGCCAAAGATCAAACAAGTTTGTTAAAGCGTCCCGTAAACGATTAAATTGTTTGCCAAATAGATAAAACTAAGATCCTGTTTGACAAACACCGCCGTACACGATCCAATTTATCAATCAAGAATTTCATCAAACAAGACAAACGGATAGATTGTTAAGTAAAAGCGTTGAACAAAGCGGCATAATTATTATTAAATTATTCATCAAATACGTATAAAATCATTCACAGAGCGCGAAAGAGCAGGTTCATATTGGGTCGGAACGGAACGACAGTTTGGCCGTCCTCTGGTTGACCGTCGGGGCTTGCTGTGCAGCTTGTTGAAGCTGACCGGAATACCACATTACATATAAATATATACCAGGAGGGTTACTACGAAATTCAGAAATAGAGGTAGAAGTTCGTATCGTACTGTCCCTTTCACTCTCGTATTAAACAATATAAGCGACAAAGGAACATGAACAAAAGGAAGATGCGAAGTTCGAATTTTCCACTTCGTACTATAGAGCCAGTGACGTATTGCTAAACGAAATCATGGCTAAACGTCCGATAAAAGTGTTGTCGTCGGCAGCTTTCTCATGCCCCATATCAACTAGAAGAAACTGGCATTTAAGACACAGGCACTGCCTAGTTTAAATGCTAGTACCCATGTTTAAAGTATTACTTTATCAAAGTACAAAAAAAAGTGCTACATGAAACAGAGGTTTTATATTGCCTAATGACAGATTTCGCATACTAAAACTGTCATTTGATTGCGATCGCGAACTTCAGAAACGTTAGGCAATACGGCCTCAGGTCATTTTCTTAAGTTTTTTGCCTATACCTATATGTTACTACGAGGGCGACACTGAAAGTTTTTAGAACTGACCACTTGTAAACAATATAATAAAAAAGTAAGTTTAAATTTTGAAAATGGAACTCTTTGCCAATATTATTGAGTATGTATTTCATTCATTTGTCATTTTTTTTACAATTTGGCGGCAAATTGAAAAATGTCTGTCTCTCGTCAACATGAATTTAACGCGAGAAAATTTTCGTGCAATGATTTTTTATGACTTTCGATGTCATTTAAGTCAATAAGAAAGCTATGGTAGACTTCGATTGGCCTTTCATGATGAAGCCCCATCTCGTGCGACCACTTACAACTGGTTTAATGAGTTTAAACGTGGTCGCACTAATCTCACCGATGATCTGCGTGAGGGACAGCCTTCTACGGCGACGACTGAAAATTACATCAGTGTTGTGCGGCATATGATAGAGACTGATAAAAGGGTGACATATCAGCAGATTCAGACAAGCTTAGGCATCGGTATGAGTCAATTGCATAAAATCCTCGATGAACACTTAGCGGTCAGGAAGCTTTGTGCGAGGTGGATACCTCGTAATTTGACCGAGGCCCAAAAACTCCGTCGGGTTGATTGGTGCCGTGAAATGATTCAAAGATTTAACGGAGGTGACTGAAATGCTGTTTTCGATATACTTACGGGTGACAAAAGCTGGGTTTACTGTTATGATCCAGAAACAAAGAGACAGTCTGCTCAATGGGTGTTTCCTTTCGAGGAGTTGCCAACTAAAGTGAAGAGAGGTCGAAACGTGGGAAAAAAGATGGTGGCCTCTTTCTTTGGAAGGACAGGTCACTATGCGACAATTGTTTTAGAGGATCAAAAATCAGTTACTGCAGAGTGGTACACTAACAATTGTTTGCCACTTGTATTGGAAAAAGTTCGGGAGAAACGACCTTGAAGTAGGATCCTTCTTCACCACGACAACGCCTCGTCGCACACCGCCAGGCGAACGATCGACTATTTAGTGACGTCAGACGTGGAATTACTGGGTCACCCGCCGTATAGCCCCGACCTCGCACCTTGCCATTTTTATTTAATACCGAAAATAAAAGAAAAACTTCGAGGAAAACTTTTTATGAACTCCGAGGAAGCAGTGGGTGCGTTTCAAAAGGTCGTCGAAGAGACCCCTAAGGACGAGTGGGCTAAGTGCTTTTCTCAGTGGTTCCATCTGATGCAGCGGTGTATTGATGTGAATGGACACTATTTTGAAAAGATATAATAAAACTAAGAACTTGCTAGTTGGTTCAGTTTTTGATTTTCTAAGAACTTTCAGTTTGACCCTCGTATGCATCCATCCGATGAAGCTGTCGGTCCGACCAAATGTGAATCAACTCTTACAAACAATGTTTATTATTAGGGGTCACAAAACCGCTAGTATTTAAAAAAAAATTGAAATAGTGCGATAAGGGAACTAGCTATTTTTTATTTATTTATTCATATTCAGTATATGTATTTACTAACAAAAAGTTATAAACTATAAGATGGATCATAGAAGTTACAAATTCCTTTGATATTGCAATGTGTGTATAGTTAATCGCGGAAAATTGTACTATTTATATTGTTAACCGTGTAAAACCGAAAAACTCGAAAAGCCGGTTTTCTTCAGATCTCTAATCCGGTTTTCACAATTGGGGAAAAACCCGGTTTTACCGGTTTTTTTGGTTTCGGTGAAACCGGTTTTGTGACCCCTATTTATTATCACTCACCACCAGTGTAGCTGAACAGTCCGGCGGGCGACGACCGCGGCCGGTAACCGGACGTGGTTGAAGTGGTAGAGAGTGTGGACAGCGTGGAGGGAGAACGTTTCAGGCCCGGCGCGTCGCCGGACGTCGTGGACGGCCGTCGCGGTCGCGACTGTCTCTTGGAGCTGGTTCTACACACGCCTAGAGTGGCAGACGAAACCTTCGGTGAGAATATCAGAGCTATTTGAAAATTAAGAAAAAAAGTAAGTGAAACAGGCTGGAAATAATACAAAATTAAATAAGGAAGAGGATTTTACGGATTTTATAATAAATAATCCCTAATTAGTTTTTTTTTTAGTATATTATTATTACCTATTGTATAATTTGAATTTTACAGCGCAATGGTGTTTAACTGTAACGCTATAATTTTTTGTTTTCAAATAAATAAATAATAATATTCATAACATGTAAATATCCTCTACCATATTTACATTACGTTCTCTAGAACTTGGCAGGATTTTACCATCTATTGATTTTTATTTGACCGATAAATGTGTGAAGATCGACATGACCTAATGGTTTTTGATCTGTTACTTTATGACTTAAACACGTCCGGAACTGATGCTTTTGTATTTTAACAAGTCATGTTTCGCAACAAATACTTCTCCAACGAGTTCTAATCTAATATACGATCAATACAATCGGTTCCGAACAGTAACAATATCATTATTGGATGCTTGTAACGATTTGAAGTCACGCGACGCCTAGATTGGTAATAGCAAATTTTATTAATTTAATAGCCGGGAGATCGAGCTCAGGCTAAAATTTCGAAAACATGGAAAACAGGAGTTTTCCCAGAGATAAGATCAAGCTTAAAAACCCTCACATAGCAAGATTCATTGAAATTGTTAAAGCTTTTTTCCGGTGTCCACGAAATAAATGATTTTGATTATACAGAAATTACTCGTTTAATAAAAATGTAATTTTTATCAAGATTTTTCTGTTACATGAAAAAAACTAATTCAAATCAATTAACATTTTTTTTCCATTTATCAGAATCTGAATTACACACACACGCGCGCGTGCGCGCACGTGGACACGCACACACCCACATTTTATAACATTAGTAGAATTTGAGGAGAACGAATTTTCACATCTATTAAAAGAGAGTATTGATTGTGTGTTTAGTCAATCGTTTCTCTGGCACGTACGTCACGTACGAAACAAATTGCCAGTCCGGTGCGGTTACTTAAAGATCTTACTTTTGTGTGAAAATAAGGCTTAACCTCAGTTTAGTTAAAAAAAAAGCTTGAACGGTTTTTTGGATTATCATTTTTGGCCGCTGTTTTTTTTTTTATAAAAACTTGCAGTCATAAAAGCGTACTCATTCATTTTAATAGAGTACACTTTATATGTAAAGCAATTTTAGATTGTCATTAGCTAAGCTTTCAAAATACAAGTTCGCACAACTATAGATAAAAAAATAATGTTTTTTTGCATTCACTTCATATGTTTTATACGTAGGAGGTACCTACCTAGTCAGTTGACTATTTTTAAGAACGTAGCTGTATATAACGAGATTAATTTCGTAATCATTTGTTAGTGTACAAAAGCAAATAAACAAAATTAAAATTAGAAGACTTCGGTCAGCCACTGTATTTAAAACAATTACAAAAACTGAAGTCTTCATTGCTGCGAATTATAAAAGTCCGCGTCACTCGCATTTGTCTGCATCCCTCGACAACAAGACAATGGCAGGTTGACCATCACTGCCACATCTCTTTATTCCTGCCTTTCCTTTGTTCTGTTGTAATTTTATCCCTAATCTCTTAAACATCTCCTTGACGCATCAGCCTACCCTTAACGAAGAGTCTTTACTATGCGATTAGAGTACCGCAAACATGAATAGCGATTCGGGAAAAGAGGGCAGCCGTAAAGGGTATTATTCCGGGAGGCGAGCCTTAGTAACTGGTTTCTATCTTCCGAAAATCAAGTAAGAAGTTAAAGAAGTAAAAAACTATTAACTAGGTTTAGGAGTTTTTTTTAAATGTTACAAAACAAAGTATCAGAACGGGTCAGAAGTTATTCCAGACACAAAAAAACGGCGTATCCTTTCGCATCTACTTATCTCTTTGGCATTCGAAAGCATGATAAAATATGTAGGTTCTTAATCTGTTCTAAACGCAAATGAAAAAAAAGTGTATTGGATGAAATAGCTTTATCACCGTAAGTTTTTCAACTGCACCGGCACTCTTATTGGATAATAGAACAAATTTTGTATCAACGTGAGCGCTATTTTATTGTGAAAACGTTGATATAGGGTTGTCTGCAAAAATTGGGTCCTAATGAGGATTTGCGAATTTTAAAAATTTAAAGGCATTGTCGGATTTCCGTAGTAAGTCGGCTCTTACATCAAAATGGGCTTGGATTTTTTTTGTGAGTACCTCATCTAGTGAAGAATTTTTATGTTGAGTATGAACATCTTACTCAATCGTGGGTGATACGAACCAGTAGGACATTGTCGGCCCATGGAACACTTGCCCTCGCAAATGGTGCGCTGGTTCAGCATGGTTTGGTACGAGTCTAGCATGACCCGGCACTCGGACATATCACTATCGGCTAACGCCAGGGACGGGTATCGCTCCTTCAGTCGCCTTCTCTCCTGAAACAAATGTGTCATGTCACTAGTGAACTGAAACAATTACTTTGCTCACCCGCGATCTTATGATAGCTACGTTTATGCAAGAAATGTGTGTTCATGCAGTTTCTTCATTGGGCGCGGTCGCAACCAGAAATTTTGGAAGGGATCACTAATAATATTACATCGCGACTAGGTGCAAAAAACAGCTTTTTTATTTTGTAAATTTTTAGAAGATTTTTCAATTTGATGTGTATGATTTTGGGGGGCGGGGGTCATATCCCTTGTGAGCCTTCCCTTTTGACCGCGTCTGCCCTCTACCTCCACACTGTAAGACCATCCACAAATCACAAACCCGTCTATCACCACTACCACACTAGTACACTCCACACTGGTCTATAAACTTAAACGAGCTATCATAAGTTCGCGGGTGATCAAATAGGTAATGCCTGATTCTGTAGTATGGCAATAGGCCACTTTGCGTAACACAATAGTTTACTGCTACATAAACGCATGTATTGCTTGTATCAGCTATAATCAAACTCTATAAAACTAAGATGCACTTTTAAATAGATGTTCTTAATTACGCACACCTACAACTTTTGGGTGACACTCTGTCCCGGTCCGGATAATACCGAAATATCGACCCTGTTTTTCGTGTAGGTACCTACACACCCATAGAAGCTTCTGTCAGTTTCTGTGGGCGTGTACACAAAAAACAGGGTCGGTATTTTCATGTCCATATTATCCGGGCCGGGAAAGAGTGGCGTCTTTTTTATTGACCACCACGTGCCATTCTCTTTATATTAAAATTCCATAAACATCACTAGTGGTCACCCGCGGCTTCGTACGCGAAAATCATTAGATACAGCAGTTGAATTGAAATTCCGGGATCTTACAAAATTCAAGTGGGAATTGCTCCATCTCTTTGCTCCCGTTATCGCTCCTTAAAATGTAAGTGGTCTTTTAAATAAGTGTTCATTTCAAGAAGCATTTCTTTTTAATTGTGGTAATTTCTCATTGTTGTCCTAAGCCGCCAAATGTCTTCATTCATTTTAAGTTACATTGCATTACAAACACCCGTGAAATAGTAGATTGATAACCAAGGGTGGAAAGTGACCCATTTCACCCGAGATATTTCTGGCGCTCGAACGAAGTGAGAGCGCCAATAGTTCGAGGGGAAATGGGTTATTTCACCCGAGTTAGACACTCTACTTTTCATTTCGACTGTGAGGAAACTCAAATACTACAAAAAAACGAGAATAATAATAAATTGAATTTACTTATTACCTATCCAACCTCCAACGGTACCTTTTCGACTGGCCACTTGCCATGGCCGACTATAAAAAAAATCGAGTTGGTCACGACGTGCATCTAGATGGCCATGCCGAAACGAGAAAAAAAAATGTCACTGACGTAACTCAATTATCTTCGATGTCGTGGCTAGCCGAAAAATTTTAAAAAAAATACTTTCCACGCTAGAGGAGAAAACGCAATTTTCCACCCGGCTATCTACCCATGAAAATTAAACTTTCCGAACAGGAGAGATGAAAAGTTATATGTCTCAAGACTAGGAAGTTAACTCTTAATAAGGTAGAGGCGATGTAGCGACCACATGCATTGATTTGAAAATTCAACCTTATTGTTTTAAAAATATCCCTTGCCTTGCCAGGTATATATTCGATAGCTGCTTTAGATTCTGTGGTAGTATGCTCCAACAAATGATGCCTTATTGAGGGTTAAGATTTTGGGACTTTATCCCGTAAGAATATCGGGATAGAATGTAGCTCAACTTACGTGTTATTAGTTATTTCAGATTTCCAGTTAACATACCAAATCTTAGATTGAAGTCTGCGAAGTTAGCACGTTGCATAAAATCTTAAGTAGATGTGCGAGCGTGATTCCCGAGTAAAGGCTCTAGGGAGTAAACTTGAACTAATTAACTCAACTTTAATTAACCGACGCCTGCGTCCTCATCATCATTAATTTTGATGAGATCATTTTTCTCAGGAAGTCATTAGTACGTCTTACTGTATTTACGTTTCGCTCTTTTTTCCCGAATTTAATTAGCAATATTTTTGAATTTGAAATTGAAATATTTTTAAAATGGTAAGAGATCCGTCGATATATAATTTACAATGTTTTGCCCGCGGCTTCGCTCGCGTGGGATTCGGTTATCGCGCGCTATTCCTTCGGGAACTGTGCATTTTTTCAGGACAAAAAGTAGCCTATGCCCCTCTCTGTCTCTCTGGCCCATAAACTATCTTCATGCCAAAAATCACGTCGATCCGTTGCTCCGTTTCGACGTGAAAGACGGACAAATATAAACACACAAACATACAAACACACACTTTCTCATAAATAATATTAGTATGGATGGATGGCACACGAAGTCATTATGACAAATGAAATTATAGAAAACGAAGTGATTCGTGTATTTAGAAGATACAGAAAAATTACTTAGATTCACACAGCGGATATTAATGGTCGATCTGAATGGAGCCCTGCAGACCCATATCCATCAAATTAGCGATGTAAAGAAAGGGTGAGTTATTCTGTGCTGACGTGCATGAACTGAATACAATAAACTGACGAAGCCTGCGGCCCGGCGTTACGTCAAGGCCAATAAACGATGAAAATGAAGTTTGCTATAAAATTTTCGGTTCATTTTCTATAATAAGAACGTCGCTTCGACGCTGAAATGTTTTCAGATAACGAGTAAATGATGTACTTATATTTTATTTTACTTTGTCTAACAATCATTCATCACGATATCTGACAGATTCATTTAAACCAGCTTTCGGACCGATTCGCTAATTTTCGTCATTTCGTCATCGATAGCTATCTTATCCCCTAAGTCGTTGATAGTTAGGTAGATACATTTAAGGAACCTAAATCACGTACTAGGGTGGAACCTTTGGAACTTTTGTGCTACAAATGTGACGTTGAAATCCCGTACATTTGCCAAAGAAATCGTAGCGAAATTGTTTACAAAAAAGTTCTACACTGGTGCGTGATTCAGTTTCCTCGATTGTACTAAAATTTAATTAATAATAATCCATGTCATTTTTAACCGACTTCAAAAAAAGGAGGAGGTTATCAATTCGGTTGTATGTTATTTACCTCAGAACTCCGTCATTTATGAACCGATTTGAAAAATTTTTTTTGCGTTCGTCTAGGAATGCTTTCAATTAGGTCCCATAAGCACCAAATCAGGATCTGATGATTGGATCCTAAGGAAATCGAGGGAACTCTTCAAATGTTGTAGGGACACCTATGGTAATTTTGATATATTTAGTAGTGAACTAAAATAATTTCTTTGCTCACCCGCGACCTTAAGATAGCTAAGTCTATGCAAATTATGCGTGTTCATGCAGTTCCTCCACCTCCACACTGTACGAACACACACAAATTACACAAACCCATCTATCACCACCACCACAACTCACTGACGCGTTTCGAACTCAACCAGAGCTCATCCTCAGAGTGACACAACCGTACACCATGCTACCAGTTGTTAGACTAACAAACCACCACCACTGTTCACTTGTAATGACTGCAGTAAAGTATATGTAGGTCAGACCGGGCGCAGTTTTAATACTAGGTTTAAGGAGCATGTATCGGCATATAGGAACGGGCATCCTGATAGATCTAATTTTGCCAAGCATCTGTTGGAATTAAATCATTCAATATCGGACTCAGATTCGTATGAAGTGTTACATTACTGTGACAAGGGGTTTCGTCTTGATGTGTTAGAATGTATGGAAATAATTAGGTACAATAGTATGGGGTCTATTATTAATGAGCAAATAAATTTAGTGTCATCTCCCTTGCTACGGCTTGGGTCTAATTTTAGCAACGGTAGTTATTAAAACATGCCTTGACAATAAATAAATAAAATTAAAAAATCAAGGTAGTTTTGTATCACATTTAAAATTTATTAATATTTTGCGGGTAGTTTTTTGTTTTGTTTGACAAATTAAAACAGTGGTGGTGGTTTGTTAGTCTAACAACTGGTAGCATGGTGTACGGTTGTGTCACTCTGAGGATGAGCTCTGGTTGAGTTCGAAACGCGTCAGTGAGTTGTGGTGGTGGTGATAGATGGGTTTGTGTAATTTGTGTGTGTTCGTACAGTGTGGAGGTGGAGGAACTGCATGAACACGCATAATTTGCATAGACTTAGCTATCTTAAGGTCGCGGGTGAGCAAAGAAATTATTTTAGTTCATTGATATGGACCTCCGCAAAGTAACGCCTGATTCAATAAATTATATTTAGTAGTAACTCGTGCATTTGCTCTTGAAAATCATTATTTGGTAAAGTGGAACTGATGATGAAGACCACAGTTGACCATCGGAGTTACTACTCAATAACAAGTATTTCATGGGTTGAATTTCAGTTACTTTAACACAGTTGCTAAGCAATTTATGCTCCTCGGAACGCATATGGTGAAATGGAATGGGTGGTGAAGCACCAGGACTCCTCAATAATGAACATCTCTGCATCGGAAAAAGCAATTTTTCGTAAAAGGTGATGAGCAGTTGACATTAAAGTATTAAATCTTAGATGCTTTACACTAAAAAGCGTGAAAAAAAAATTTTATAACAAAAAATAGAACCGACTACAAAAAACCATGAAAATAATTTTCTACCAGTCTGAAGTCGGTGCCTCAGCACGAGCCAGCAGGAGTGATTGAAGCCATATACGCGTATAGTTGTAGGTGAGGTAGACGATTATGGTCCACTCCTGCTGGCTCGTGCTGAGGCACCGACTTCAGACTGGTAGAAAATTATTTTCATGGTTTTTTGTAGTCGGTTCTATTTTTTGTTATAATTTTTTTTTATTATATATAATTTTTTTGGTATTGCTGGCTTTAAGAGAATTTTTGTTTTAAAAATTACATTCAATTTAGTTACAGTCAAGTTTCTTTCACGGCGTTCTTCTTGGCAATGATGGTCTTTCCGATAGCGGTGGTTTGGCAAGTATAAATCAATAATGATAGATTTATTTTTCGTCAAAAACTTAACTCATTTTTAAGCAATTAAGAACTTTATTCAGAAGCAACAACACGAAAAAATTATTCATACAAAAACCAACCTGACAATAAATGATCTGACGATAACGAATTAGATCGAAATATCATCTGACTAAAAACGTATCAGAAGGATAACGTGATATCTGTCCTCACTCACTAAATTCAGATCGAATGCAAAGCTCAATAAGCTGCGGTATGTTGACGAAAAAGCCCTGGCTGAAGCAAGTGAGCCTCATAAAAAGTAGAGGAACGTAAAACTGCCTTTTACTGCGGATTAGATAAACCACGTAGCTAAGGAGGCTAGTAATGAAGAGTTTACTAGAGTCCTTGCAGCTAGAAGTCGAAGTGAAATTAGTATAGCCTCACGAGTTCTAACTTTTTTACAAGATGTATCTAGTACTAAGCAGCAATGCTTGCACTGTTGTGTTTCGGCGTGGAGAGTAAGACAGCCGGTGAAATTAGCTGTTGTTTTGAATGTTGCCTCAACATTCTTAAAAATCTTTATTAAATTAACATTTTGTGCTTTGTAAAGAACATTAGACCGTTATAATATTCTTAGTGTTAATTTGTGCTGTAAAAAGTATACGAGGACTCTCGAGGATTATAATTTTAGGGCCCTTTAAAAGTAAAAGCTTAATTTTACAAATAATTTAAAATAACCTTTTATAATGTCATATTCTAGGGTTTTCTAGAGTTTAGGATTTCTAATTAGGGTTAGGGATAAAAATAGCTATCTATTTTACAGGGTCTCAAAGTAAGTATATCCATAACTTTCAACACAACTGGTTGAGCACAGCCACCTGCATTAAAATCCACCACAGCGGAGCGTGCAAAAATATCTGACACTGACTGGCTGAGAAATAGAGTGGCATCAGATTTTTACGCACCCTGTGTTGTGTCAGATATTGGTGCTTGTGACTGTACATTAAGCAGAAATCACAAACAAACACTATCGCATATACTAGAAGGATGGGTACGCATCTGAATATCGAATATTAAAATATCGAATATATTAAAATATCGAATGGGTCATAATATCGAAAGGTTTATTTTCTGAAACCGAAAACTTTTCTGGATTGATTAAAACGGCATCGTAAAGAACCCCTTAAGTCAGGTTAGGTTAGATTTATGCAGGTGGTAGGACCTTGTGCAAGGTCCGCCCGGATTGCTACCACCATCTTGCTCGCTAATCCTGCCGTGAAGCAGCAGTGCTTGCACTGTTGTGTTTCGGCGCGGAGAGTAAGACAGCCGGTGAAATTACTGGCTCTTGAGGTATTCCAACTTAGGCCTCTAGGTTGGCAACGCATCTGCAATACCCCTGGTGTTGCAGATGTTTATGGGCGGTGGTGATCTCTTAACACCAGGAGACCCACTTGCTCGTTTGCCTTCCAGTCGAATAAAAAAAAATAACAATCAAAAAAAAATACAGTCTTAACAGAAATACCCATTATGACCCATTGGATATTTAATTACATTCGGTATTTTAACATTCGATATTCAGATACCTAACCAAAAGGATAGTGAGATTACCTCAAGCAATTTGTAAGTCTCGAACTCCTGCAGCTGGCGCTGGAAGCCGAGGTTCGGGTTGGCGACGGCGCGGCCTGCCCGCACCACCTTCAACGCTTCACGCCACGACAGAGGCGTCACCGACATTATGTACGCAACGGCCACCGTCACGCTGCGCGACATTCCCGCCAAACTAGAGAATACAAGAATTGGGTTACATAATATCATGAATAAGGTGCATAATTCGATAGCTCCTGAATCCATACTAATATTATAAATGCGAAAGTGTGTTTGTATGTTTGTGTGTTTGTATGTTTGTCCGTCTTTCACGCCGTAACGGAGTGACGGATCAGCGTGATTTTTGATAGATAGGTATAGTTTATGGGCCCGAGAGTGACATAGGCTACTTTTTATCCCGAAAAGATGCACAGTTCCCGAGGGAACAGCGCGCGATAACCGAATACCACGCGGGCAAAAGCTAGTTAATTAATATAAATATACAGGTAATGTTCAACGAAGAAAAAAAATCGGCAGAATATTGAATGTAAATTCTTATCTTTTTCTTTCTTAAAAGTTTTTTCTATGCTGTAGATACCTATAAGATATTCCAATTAATTTGCGGGACCTAGGGATTTCGTGATCTGGCGGATTTTACGATCGGCCGCCGACATAATAAGTAATCCCGCCAAAGTGAGAAGTCTCGTAAATAGTATTAGTAAAAGGGTCAATCAACTGTTTGCCTTAAAATGCTGCGCTAGAAACTATGACTTTTATATTCACGACTTAGGAGTCAGCCTGTATATTATGTCCCGTGACTCAAGAGACATCATTCAGGAGACACTCGCTCAGAAAAATGTTTGCAATGTATAATACTAACATGCTTATAGAAGACTAGCTTTTGCCCGCGTGGTATTCGGTTATCGCGCGCTGTTCCCTCGGGAACTGTGCATTTTTCCGGGATAAAAAGTAGCCCATGTTACTCTCGGGCCCATAAACTATATCTATGCCAAAAATCACGCCGATCCGTCGTTCCGTTACGGCGTGAAAGACGGACAAACACACAAACTTACAAACACACATACTTTCGCATTTATAATATTAGTAAGTATGGATGAGCCACGAAGGAATTGCCTTAAAACTGTCACAATTCCTATCTTTAAGTGGATGTGTACTCCATACCATCGTGCTTTTAATTAGTGACCCAGGAGACGTTACCATGACGACCAACTACACTAAAAAGTTGACTGACCCAAATATCAGGCACTGCCTAGTTTGGGACCCGCTGACACTCTATTTTATGTTATACTGTTTCTGCATCAATAAATCTTTTTAATTTTCATTTCATTTTCATGTCATTTTCATCATCTCTGAATTCTTACGGGTAGTATTTTATAGGGTTCAGAAGCCATTTTGAAAAGGAGAAGTTACCTAATCTTCTTTGGCTCGATTTGAATACGAGGCAGGAAGCCTCATTTATTTGTCAAATTAAGAAATACGATATTACTTTGATCGTGTTTTTAATACTTTTCGATTGAGTATGGCGTTGTCAGTGAAAAAGGTCTTATGAGGCTTGATATTTTGACAAAATATGTAGTACTTAAATAAAGTTTTGCCATCATTATTTTGTCCGAAAAATTCGTGACTATTTATTTATCCTGCTGTCTCATCTAGCTTACTGAAGTTTACTGAAGCTAATTGAGAAAGCAAGATAAATACAAACTTATCCGGAAAAATACGATGGAAAAACATTATTGCTTACCTTGGAAAATCTCTATTATACCTACTTGTGTTTTACTATGCTGTGTTTGCTTACTATGTGTTGGTTAAATAAAGAGTTATTCACTAAATCCGTAACTTAAATATCATAAACACCCGGTATCAAAGGATCCATTTCCGCTGAACAGGTGTGCCACAATTCTTACATCACAGTTAAATGTTACCCCACAAATAAATCTGCCGAGTGACGCATGGTAAGCAACATTAACTCGTAAAAACAACACCGTTTCTCGCCTCAAATGACTGGACGTAAATACAAACATGGGTCGAGCTAATCTAGTCGCGGTCAGGGCTGGGTTATTCCAAAGAAATCAACTTTAATTTGCCACTTACCTGTCGGCCTACAATTTCGGCTTACGCACTCTGGCCATAAACAAAGTGCAAAATTCGAACTTTGTATCTTGCCGTCCCGCTGTCACTTATATTATTTAATTCGAGAGTGAGAGGGACAGTACGAAACGAACTTCGATTTTCGAATTTCGAGAAGCCCCTCTGAAAATTAGTTATTGTAACGATACTATCACCGGTCAGAAGGTAGGCGTTCCCTCGCGACCACTTTCATAGAACGAGGGTCCGCGGCACTGTGCTGTTTGATCAAATATTTACGGAAAATTGAACCTTTCGTTCCTGTAAAAATATTTATTAAGGATTTTTTCTCTGTATAGGTATAGTTCCGGAATGATTGATAAGATACAGAATATTGTTAAATTTGCGACGTGCTTTGTCACCCTAAACACAATTACGATGACGTGACAACTAGATCTGTCGGCGACCGATCAGTTATATTTTTATTTTTAATAACTTTCAGATGAAACTGTGATTTTGTGTTCAACTTAACTTTTCAACTATAATTACCTAACAACTTTTCTTAATCTTCCAGCTATACAGGTAGGTACCCACAGTTGAAAACAAAGGTGTACAAATATACCCAGGTTTTAAAAACACTCCTATAATCCCAGTAACTTTAGAAAGAAAGAAATAAATAATAGTTATTTGTTATGCAAGGCTGGAAAGTGACTGTTTGGCGCGAGTGCATATATATTGAAACCCGAGCAAGCGAAGGATTCTAGGATTGAACCACGAGCGAAGCGAGTTGTTCAAATGAAGAATCCTGAGCGCAGTCGAGGGTTTCAAAGGCACGAGACGCTAAACAACTTTACAGCCGAGCGAAACACACAATTTTTCACCTCACTACAGCGAGAAAATGGCAAATGGAAGAAAAACTGTGCATACAGTTACTATTTTGAAAAGGATTGCATGGCATAAGTATCGAGGTGCACTAAAAATTTAAAGTAAAATTACAAAATGAATGTTTAGTAATAAGAATAAAATAACAGATTAATTAACAGATTTATATATTAGGTAATTCAACAAATGTATGACGAACTTTCATTGTGAACACGTCAATATTCAACGCTTTCTTCCTCAACTTTGTATCTACCCGAATTGTATACAACAAATAAACACTCTATCGTATTTAACATAAAGATGATTCTATAGCAATTTTGTGGCCAGATACGAGGTTGTGAAAGTAAGCGGTCGATGTATTTTCAAGGGGGCAGCCATTCACGATAGCGTTCGAATTTCAAAAACTCTTTCCAGCCTAGAGGATAAAAAGCTACTTTCCACGCAGATTTCGAAGGATAAAGAAAGCATTTTCGAGCTAGTGAGGTGAAAAATACATTTATTTAACGCCATAAAACACATAGAAACAAACATAGAACAAATAAAGGCATACATGACGCTAAATAGGTCCCCACTCAGCATGATTTGCTTTAGATTCCGGGGCTACCGTACTAGTTAAGATGTGATGGATTATTGAAGGCCCGCAATGGATTGCTACTCAGACGATTTTACTCGCAATGTGAAAATCCCGCTTAACTTGGATGGAAAAAGACATTACTGATTAATTTCCACGTTGTAGAGCTTTGTTTCAGTTACCACCGCAAACCACAACGCCGACCAAATTTAAACGACCGGGGCGTTAAATAAAATATGAGTTCAGATCCGGTTCTTTCGTACAGTTTCCGGCACCGTTTAAATTTGAGCAAAAATAAAGCCGGTGCTTTAAAAATGCAAACATAGCGCACGTTTTTTTGGAAAACGACGACTCTACATGATGGATACCTTTCGCGATTAAGAAAAAATAATTCAATAAACATATCGTCACTAGTTTTAAAAATGCTCATTTTTTAAGTAAACTTTATGAACATTGATTCATTGGCCAATTTCGTTGACGTATTGATTTAAGACACGATATTTTTTCAAAGTACCTAGGTAATGGCGATATGTATTTTTATTTGAGTAGACATTTCAAAGCAAATTGTCTAACTATGTAATCATGAACCTTATTAAAATGTTAAACTAATTAAAGCCCTTCACGCGAGTGTAATCCAACAAATTTAAACATTAATTAACAGACAAGTCATTGATGAAACTGCTCGTCTCGGAATTTGTCACCGAATTTAAAATTAGTTCAGGTGTGGCTGAGGACGTTATAAATTCAGTACCTGGGCGACAAAGCTACGCTTGGGTTAAAACTCGAAAATAGGTACGCGTTTTCCTAAACATGAAATCGTAAGTCCCGAAATAAATATACAAGACTTGCTCGCCTAAAGGTAATTAGGGCTTGAACCTATAAGACCTTCTACTTGAGACCAAAGATACCGCTACTACAGTTATTTTGATTAGCATTAAAGGCGTATTAAAACTTTTTCACACCGTTACACCTGATGGACCAAAGGGGGTTAAATCCCTTTAACCCTTTTGGCCGTGCCCTTCTTTTCTCTACGATATACTTAATCAAGTTGTTTGGGATCGTCAAGGAAGAAATCGCTTCTTATGGCGATAAATACAAAGGAAGACTACAAAAGCATCTAAACCTACTTGCGTTTGCGTGGCAACTAACAATACAAGAACTTACTCGTCGTCTAAAAAAGAGACGAGATATCTTTGATCATGATGGTCAAATCAGAACATAAACTGATCACTAAAACATAAAGGGCTGAACTCCACTGGGAGTAGCTCCCTATTCATACGCCACTGACATGACATTTGCTTAGCCATTAGGGCAGATCGCATGATTAAAAAAAAAGTTGTTTGGGATCAGTAAGGCTTACCAGTGTATAAGCACGTTCCCTTCGCGCAGGCGCGCCGCGTGGATGAAGTCGTTGCACAGAGCAAAGTACTGCGTAAGATTCTGGTCCGGAGAGTCGGAAGCCATTATGCAGAGGTAGTGCTTGTCCTGCAAACAAAATAATTTGAAATTAATAATGTTAATATCGCTCGAAGAACAGATGACCGTTGGGGGAGAAAAGTTCTCTAGTGGCGATCACAAACCGGCAGACGGGGAAGCGATTGTCAAGCTTCAATAAATCGAACTGGGCATGTCTGCCAAATGCATCCTCGAAATTGAGCTCACTGCGCCGCATGGTGTGGCTACTCTACTTTCCCAGGTCAACTCTAACCGAGGTGGTTGTTAAGATAAACATATCGTGCTAGATACAGTGTAGAGATAACAATACTGTGGCTCAAGCCAGATCTGCATTTCTTATGGATAATATAAGCTGGATGCTGCAACGCAGCGTAGTAAATTATATTAAGTATGACTATTTATTTTGTCTAGCATTGTTCTTTCTACGGGCGAAACTCACTAGGTATCTACTTAATTTAATCTTTAATTTTCCTAAATTAAAAAAAATAAAAAAATAAAAATTTAAAGACTCCTGTCTTTAAATTTTTTCCACAGCTAAACCAAGCGTGTGTCCGGAATAATTAAGCACAGGAATTTCTTTGAGGATCCAATTTCAGAATTAAAACATGCTGCTCAAAGCGTTATGTGAACCGCTGGAGGAATGAACGCCGAAAAACTTGGAGTAAAAATTCCCTTTATTAAGACTAGGTTTACTAGGACGTAGAATATTCCACAGGATTCTCTGCCGCGGGGATATACGAGTATTAACAGTATTTTATTTACGAGGATAGAGGTAAAGTATAAACACTATATGTATAAGTACTGTAGTATAAAGATGTCTTTTCATGAAAAATATAAAACAATTATGTTGAGATAAATCATTAAGCAGTGTCAGGCAGTGTCATTTAAGGAGGTAGCGGTATGGTGCTGTAAGAACCCGATTCCCACCGGGTTGCCCAAAACTTAATTGAAATTAGCGATGATAAGTACGGCAAAGATTGTTTTAAGGTACCTAAATATCTAGAAGGTGGTGCATGCAGAAATATATCTAACTCACGCTTTTCTCATTCTTCGAGTTGCCTAATAGAAATGTTAACTCCAGGTGGGTCAATAAAGACACAAGAAACCACCTACAACAAAAGCAGTAGAACACCGATTTAGAAGCTCGTCCAGTGCGCTCCAACGTAATACAAAGCCCCATTAGTCCTTATTAGAGTAAATTCCTATTACTGTTTAGTTCCAAGATAAAGTTCAAAAATAAATCTTTTTGGCGTCGAGTAGCATCGGACCGCAGGGACGCAACTTCATTTCAATTTTAATGTTAACTATATATACTGCTTGCTATATATGTACGACTGGCGATGCCGCAAGTGCTGTGCCTGTTTTCCCAAGTAACTGCTGGTTAGTGAATGTGTTGAGTACGCCGTGAACAGAAACTTCACTGGTTTTGTATTCAGTAGTCTTTGCGGGGATTCTAATGTTAGTCGGGGCAACTCCCTAAGGCTCTAGCGCAGAGAACTTTGCGAGACTCAAAACTTACTAATAGACGCCAATCTATTCAGTAACACGAGGTGCATGTTTGGTGGAGGTTAAGTGCTTCAGTGTAGAAACAGAACTCTAATCTATCAAAACTTAGTACTTACCTTGATTTGAAGGCCACTAATTTATGATAGAAGTTATGTTGACGACCGGATGGCCAAGTGGTTAGAGAACTTGACTAGACTACGAAGCTTGAGGTCCCGGGTTCGATTCCCGGCCGGGGCAGATATTTGTATGAATAATACGAATATTTGTTCTCGGGTCTTGGATGTTTAATATGTACATATAAGTATGTATTTATCTATATAAGTATGTTTATCCGTTGCCTAGTATCCATAATACAAAGCTTTGCTTAGTTTGGGATTAGGTCAATTGGTGTCAAGTGTCGCTTGATATTTATTTATTTATGTTCTTAAACCTATTATTTTCGTAAGTACCTAGATAAAAATATATTACAACAATATTATAAATTATCATAATAGATACCATGAAAGTGGGTTAAGTATTTAGCTGCGTAAATGTTTTCAAGCGAGGAAAACAAATGACATAATGCGGTCGATCGATAAACGGTTAGTTATTCATTAACGATACCTAAACACAATTCGAAAACTTTCATTCCACAATACAGTATCATACCAACAACTTATTCAGCCAACATAGTGATACGTGCACTGCTGGAGCTAATATAATTCCTCAAAAGGATACTCGATACGATCTTCACGGATAAATAAATCGAGCAGCCCGCGGCAGATGTGTTGTCGGGCGATAAACGAATTTCCCCCGTTTCCTGCAGCACGATTTCGCATCCGAAGCTGGCAGAGCGCTTAATCATTTATGACAGTCGCTGCTTATAGGCAGACTGTTGATTTACTGTTATATCAAGTGCCAACATAGACTTTCGGATTCTCTGCCAAAACGCTTGACGAAACGATCTCTCCTCTTCATTATATACACAAAGCGGTAATTTCAATGTATAACAACAATAATAAAATCATCTTTACAGGGTAATTCCATGGAATGGCAGACCATAATCTCGTTAACGAACATGCTCGCACGATTTGCAGGCGGTGCGAAGTTACGGAACAATACGCACTGAACTTGGCACAAACACATTAGGTTGATGGAAAGTTGCCGTTTGCGCTAAAGCCCCTGTCAGATGAGCCCGAGATGGGAGGGTAAAAGATCGTAAGGTTTACGCCCTGACAGCATTAGCTGATCGCGTTTATTCTGCCATATACAAGCATACAATGGATAGAAACGACCATGATTCAACACAATAGCGGCATGCGGGGCGTGCCAGCCGAAAATGAAAAATACAATAACAGATACAATAATAATTGAATTTACTCAGCTTGCCTGGGATGAAGTTTCGTAAATATATTATGACACGAGTATTTTTACTTACGGCGGCCTTACCCATTGCGTGGCTCCGGGCGGCAGGTCTTTGCGAGGCCCTTTGTCCTTCGTGAAATAAGTATGTGATGCGAAAATATAATTATGAAAAGTCTATATTGTTTTAAATTTGCTTGTGTTGTTGCGCAAGGCGAGAAGAGCGAAGCCCTGGGCGGTTGCCCTGTTCGCCACCCCCTAAGGCCGCCGCTGCCAAACGATCGAAGCTCTTTTCACGGTATATCTAAGCATCTTGTTGACGCACAGCCACAGCTGTACAAATTATCAAAAAATATTATAAAATGTTTTAACCCTTAAATTGACGTCGGGTCACCAGTGATACATCAACTTTAAAAAAAAAATGCCTAAAAACAATTAATTGTTGGTGTGTTTTTTTAGCTACTACTTATTAATTTACTTACTTACGTAGTAGAAAAAATAAATTAGGCTGAAAACATTTTTAAATAAACGTCAGTGTCAAAATTAGTTTGAAACGGAAACAATTGCTGGCGTCTAGGGTAAGTTTTCAATATTTTTTGTTAGATTTATGCATAAAGGAAGTAGTTTTGACTGATGAGGTTTTATCGAGACATATCAAGTTGTCAGAATACACACTAATACACGTTAAACATAGTGTATGTGAAACTTTATAATAGTCTAAACTTATGTGTACCTCGGGTGACCCATTGCCAATTACTTAGAAAATGACTAGCCACAGACAACGGGTCACACGAGTCACGTTGCCAACTACTTACAAATTTACATTTTATAAACAACGGGTACCACAGAACCCGTTGCCAGCTGTGCATCATATTACTTTTGCTTTGATTTCGTGTTTAATTTCTGTTTTAGTGTTTTTTTTACTAATTAAAGCATGTTTTTGTTGTTATTTTCCTCTGTAGTGCATGCAATAAACGCGATCACACAAAATTTTAGCTTTGGTTCCTTTGCATAATGCATGTTCAGATGATGGGTCTGATTCTGAAGACGAATGTATGCTTTTGCAACCACCTGCACTATAGCATGTCATACTGTAAACTATGACGCTTTACCATCCTTGAATTCTGTTCAATCCTTACCCACACCAAAAGCACATGAATACTCACCGCATCCTGGACCTAACAAAGTAGTAACTAGAGCTACTCGCAAATGCAAAAAGTCCGTGTCGCCAAGTGTAAATTACGATGGATTACCAGCCTTGGATTCTGTGCAATACTTACCGACACCAGAAGCACCTGATTACTCACCGCATTCTGGACCTAACAAAGTTGTAACTAGAGCTACCTGCAAACGCAAAATATCCATGCCACCGAAAGTAGTGCCTTCCAAAAAAACAAAAACTAAATTCACTCAATTTAAAATGGTTGAAAACAACTTTTAAATATACAAGTCTTATAGATGAAGGGACATACAAGCCAAAAAAATAGAATTGGGTACCGCTTTGGATTATTTATATCTATTTAACAAGCACATGGGTGGGGTGGATTTAGCAGACATGCTGATTTAATTATATCGAACGCTTTTCAAAACCCGTAAATGGTACATGGAAATATTTTCTCAATTACTGGATATGAGTATCAATAACTCTTGGATTCTTTACAGAGGAGATGACAAAGATACAGTGGCATTGAAAGGCTTCTGGTATGACATTTATGAAGGGCTGTGTAAGGGAGGAAGGTCTGTAATAGAAGAAAGTGGAGAAATAATGCCAGAAAAACTAAGAATACAAAAACCAGCGATAGAAAGACCAACAGAGAGTGTTCGATATGACAATGTAGGTCATTTTCCTGAAAGTGGAACGTCTCGATCACGTTGCAGATATTGCAAAGATGGCAAAACTTTTGTTTACTGCATTAAATGTAAAATGCCTCTTTGCTTCGTTATTTCAGACAAAAATAATAGGAATTGTTTCCGTTTATTTCAACAAAAATGATACTTTTTCTTAATAAATACTTAATTTCATATCATCAGTTATTTTATTCAGATCTTGGCAAAGTGACTCACGGGGGACATACTAAAGTTGATGTTGTTTGCAACGAAATTGGCAGCGTACCACGTGTGGTACATAGGTTTTCCGGAAAACTGGTGAAGTTGGATTTTTTTAAAGATTTTTCTGTAGCCCCAGAGACCACTTTAAAAACACTTATTCCAAAATTTCTTTAATTTTTAAAAAAATTGTGCCTTGCCAATTTAAGGGTTAAAAAGGTTTCCATTTAGTTAAAGGGAAATGCGAACAAAATCTTAAAAACTCATTGAAAACATAAAAACCAATAGTTTTTGATTAAAAAAATATTAGAAAACAAAGGAACGTTGATCACGATTGCTCTTTGCAAAATAGGTTAAAGTGCGTGCCAGTGCGTGCGCGAATTTAACTCGTCTGTCAACACGATACCACGCTTTTGGTAAGTTCTAATGCTTCATTGTTGTCGCGGCAAAATCACATTAGCCGTTGTCATTACTAAATCGGCGACAGCAATTCGCATCGTAACGCGACGATAGAGCAATTACCGACGCCGCACGGCGCAAATAAAACAGCGCTTGTCGCAAATTGGATCAATCCAGGTGGTCCACAGTTATGCGCGACAACGAAGCTCCACTAGAGCTATTGCAAAACGCTTTAGCGACGGAAATCGGAATTTAACTTGTAATGCAATAGGCAATATGCATTGAACACTTATTTAAATTCAAAAAATTTAAAATTCAAAATTATTTATTAAGGTTGCTAAAAGTACAATGTTTTACAATGGTTGGCTCCTCTTTTTAACCGACTTCAAAAAAAGGAGGAGGTTCTATGTTCCAATGTTTGTATTTTTTTTTTTATGTATGTTCACCGATTACTCCGGCAATTGTGGACCGATTTTCAAAATTCTTTTTTTATTCGAAAGGGTATTCTTCTGAGGTGGTCCCATTGTCACCAAGTCAAGATCTGATGATGGGATCCTAGGGAAATCGAGGGCAAACCTTAAATTTTATAGGCACACCTATGGCGATTTTGGCATTTTTAGTGTTAAGGTAAGCATTTACATTCAGAAAGTATCATTTGGTAACCTGGACCTGATGAAGAAGACCATAGGTGAGGTGACCAATGGAACTCGTCGAAGCTAAGTAATACTCGCTCATCTATAAACGATCATGATTAACATATGTAGATAAGCGAGTAAGAAGAAGCTTTAAGTAAATGATTCTTTCGAACTGATCTGATGCTGAAGCCAGAAGTAGGCAACGAAACTCTGTTATAAAATTTTATAACAAAAAATAGAACCGACTACAAAAAACCATGAAAATAATTTTCTACCAGTCTGAAGTCGGTGCCTCAGCACGAGCCAGCAGGAGTGATTGAAGCCATTTACTCGTATAGTTGTAGGTGAGGTAGACGATTATAGGTCCACTCCTGCTGGCTCGTGCTGAGGCACCGACTTCAGACTGGTAGAAAATTATTTTCATGGTTTTTTGTAGTCGGTTCTATTTTTTAAGTATAAAATACCTGTGCTAAGAGGCACCTTCTGTAGTAAAAGATAAATTACAATTTGTACCAATTAATATTATTTTCTGTTATTAGTTAGTTAGATACATACATGGTTTAATTAATTCAACTTATTGAATACTAGCTTTTGCCCGCGGCTCCGCCTGCGTGGAATTCGGTTATCGCACGCTGTTCCCTCGGGAACTATGCATTTTTCCGGGATAAAAGTAGCTTGTCACTCTCGGGCCCATAAACTATCTCTATGACAAAAATCATGTCGATCCGCCGGTCCGTTACGGCGTGAAAGACGGACAAACATACAACACACACAAATATACAAACACACTTTCGCATTTATAATATTAGTATGGATATTCACTTTAATGTGAATGTAGTTAACTATACTTTGATTTTAACATTTTAACAAAGTTCTTTTTAACATTACCTACTTACATAGATGATACAGATGAAAACAGTGCGTGCTGGAACCGCGCTTGTCAGCTTGTATGGGTGCGTCTCACGAGATATAACTACATAATATATAATTTCATATCAATAACGTTCACAAGATATAATGAACGTTTGTTATAACATCAAAATCAATATTTTTATTAGGAATAACAGTTAATTAAACTAATACTCATTTTGTATAAAGTTTTTTTGTATAACATTCAAATACTCTAAATTCAGTTTATATAACATGCATAACGTATATCGATCATAGTATATACTATATTTTAGTATAATGATTATAAAATATAATAGCGTATGATATACAAAATAAATTTGTGCGAGCGAGCAAGACGGTTCGGAGCAGAAGCGACTCGGATAGGTTAGGTTCAGAAGGCTAAGGCGGGAGCGAAGCGGAGCGTAGCTCCCGCCTTAGCCTTCGGTGTTAGGTTTTTTTTTATAGCAGCGAGGAAACCGCAAATTAAAATAATTTTAGGCGGTTATTTTATACGAGCATTATGCATTATGGTGTTAGATGTATTGTATAGTATACATTATAAATGTGAGATATTATGAACGTTATACATAACGATGGTTATATACATTGATATTATACTTAAAAAACGTTATGCTTAACAAAAATAGATATTTTGATATTATATCAAACGTTCGTTATACACCTTGAACGGTATACAAAACAAGCTTATACAATATGAGCGTATATAATCTGAATATTATAGTATAAGTTCTTATATCTTTCATTACTTACCCCAGCTTGTATACCAGGTATAATTCATCAAAGTTGTATAGAGAAGGTCACTGGGAGCTATTTTCGCCTTAAGAAAGAATCTAGCAATATCATTGGATGTTTTTTATTTTCATCTGACAGCAGTGTGCATGAGATATTTTAGTGAATATTCAATTTATGCTACGATTAAAAAGCACGCAAACTTTTGACGACAAACTGTTTCACTTGCTCGTTTGTCATCCAGTCGAATAATTTTTTTTTTAAGATGTCTCGGGACTAAACGTTGGCTAATTTATTAGATGCTTTAAGTACCTACCCGAGATAGTAAATAGGCTGTCGTAAAACGCAAAGAAAAAATGTAAAAGAGAAGGTCTAGGCATTAAAATGTCTTGCCAAGCATTAGTCACTAAAAGCCTTAATTACTCAGCAACAGTTCTATTCATAAAAATGTCGTTATTGAGTGCGATAAGATGCTGCAGCTACAATAATCGGTCTTTTTTGAAGAAACATTCCTAATGTACGCAGTGCAGAGCGCAGCTTTACTTGTACATTATTGCTTATTTGTGATAGTACTTACTTATAATTTATATATTATTTATATTATTTGGCATGCTAAGTTTAAAATACCCCTGGCTGTGCGATCCGTCTGGTAGCTCGACCTCTCTCCAGTATATACAGGCTGGATTTTGACGAGGGATCTTTACGAAAGAGGCAGATAGTTCAACCTTAGCACTATATTTCCCCCATAGAAACTATGGAAATATATGTTACCGTTTTCAAGTTATAGCCTTTTAAACATTCATACCAAAAACTACTTTGTGCCAACCCTAAACAGATGGCTGGGTCAATGTTCTTACTTGTAAACAATCTTTAGACGTCAGGATATTACATTAATATTTTGCCATTTGTCCATTCTTAGAGGTCTGCGTGCAACGCTAAAAAAATCACTGCAGGATTTGCAGAGGTGATTGTCTCTAGAGTATTTATGTAATTTCTTAGTTAATAATTCTAACCACAACAAATAACTCACATGATATGACATGGCACTGACATTCACTTGAATGTACTCAACCGTCATAAACAATTAAAGAAGATAGTAACCTCTTTCATCATAAATAAAATGTCTCTGTTTACCTACCTAAAATGATAAAAAGGTTTTAGTTCGTTAACTTGCTTCAGCAAATTATTTTCGAATGAATTGAAATTGTTCCCCAGTTGATCAGCAATTCATACAATAGGCTGTCCTTTTTTTATTTCGGTTATCGTCAAAAAATTTAATACTTAACATTATTTGACGGATATTGCACTAAAGTTGTAGTAATTTTTTACAACTATCGAAACTCTTTGCATGATTGAAAATCGATCATAAACATATCATAAATGTGATGTTTGAAATGAAATTGACATTTAAGTTCATTTTATTTACTTTACATGAAAATGCGTCTGTCAGATGCACGTGGATATTTAAATTTTCTCATGTTATACGCGAGCTGCAATTATAATGCGGCTGAAGCTTTACGACGTTACAGGGAAACATATCCACCACCACACCCAACAGGTCGTAGGGCAATTTTACGTGCTTTTGATCGTGTCGCCAACAATCAGCCCGTTGTACCAAGAACAGCTCAGAACGATCAACGTGGAGGACCCGTTATTCGTCTTGAGGCTAGACTTGAAGAAAGAATACTGAGGTATTTTGAGCGGAATCCAAGAAAAAGTTCGAGATCAGCTGGTCGACATTTCGAAATAAGTCATACCGCAGTACTAAAAGTTCTTAAACGTGCCCGCCTTCACCCTTATAACGGAGGAACATTTGAACACCGTATGTAAAAATTGTAATAAAGTAACTGATAATCGTATTTTTGCATTTTATTTGATTTATTTGACTTTGTGTCATTTTTACATCAGTACGATGACAACAACTCTCGGAAATAAACGTAATATCCCGAGTTTTCCCGACGACGACTCCTTAATCTAGCCATCGTGTCGTTATGTGCGGATGCAATTATAGGGTTATCACCACAGTTAAAAATTAGTGAATTTTGTGTTTTTTTTTTTTTACTTTGTTTAAGCTTCTAAACATTATAAATCAACTGTGTATCACTTAAACAATGCAATATCTCCGTAAAAGTCTCTCGTCGAAATCCTCCCTGTATAAAAGCCAACTAAGGCTAACAGCAACAGTCTGTTCGAAAAAATAAGGTCAACAAGGTATATGTTGTTTACGGGGTTAATGCGTCCATTCCAATTATCATAAGAAAAACATCCTTTAGAACTACTCACGCCATTTTTTGTCACTAAAAGTACAAAAAATTATCACTAGATGTCTTGGCCGAGCTCTTTTTTTAAAAGTAAGTACTTAATCAACCAAAGAGGTCAATTAGACGCTATAGCCCCGAATATTTTTGTTCAACTACCCTAAACTAAGGCTAGAATTTAGCGTACAACATAATAATTAACTTTATCGTGTGAGTTTTTATTAAATTATCTCGATTAAAATCATTCCGACCAATCCGATCACATAGTAACTACCAGTAAAAGCCGCATTCACCCCACCTGGGGTTATAGCGTCTAAAAATCCCAGCTTTTACAGAAACTTAATTTACACGTAGAAGTTATTAAAAATGCCATAAAATGACACTAAAATATGCTAGCTTCTAAGAATACATAATGTGTTTGTTATAATCTGATAAATATGTTATTTAAAATATTGTGGCGCATTAGCTCCGGTTCACCTTACCTTTAGTTAGAATATATCTTCTTAAACTAAGTAAAGTAGAACAAATAAATTCCTGATATAAAATGTGAAATAACAAATAGAGAAGTAAGTATAACGAATGAAAACGAGCTCGTTGCTAATAAATTAGGTACTGATAATGAGGATAGAGGTGCGGCTAGAACAAGCCACATATTATCGGATACAAATAAATCAAGCACAACTAACCCCAAGGGAGGACTCTTATTAATTGTTGATGTTGAACTAGGGTCAACGACAACACGTGGCGACACAGTTCAATTAGAGTAAACTATGACGTGTACCCAATTAGTACGTAGGTATATCGAGCATACAGTGTACACCTTACATACGCCTTTGCGATCGGAATTAGGGGTCAAAGTGAGCTCAAAAACTATCGCTGAACCTCAAAAACAATCACTACTTTGTAAAAATCTCAAATACATAACAAAATTGAACATTGAAATAATAATTTATTGAATCAGGCGTTACTTTGCGGAGGTCCATATCAATGAACTAAAATAATTTCTTTGCTCACCCGCGACCTTAAGATAGCTAAGTCTATGCAAATTATGCGTGTTCATGCAGTTCCTCCACCTCCACACTGTACGAACACACACAAATTACACAAACCCATCTATCACCACCACCACAACTCACTGACGCGTTTCGAACTCAACCAGAGCTCATCCTCAGAGTGACACAACCGCACACCATGCTACCAGTTGTTAGACATGTTGAGTCTAACAACTGGTAGCATGGTGTACGGTTGTGTCACTCTGAGGATGAGCTCTGGTTGAGTTCGAAACGCGTCAGTGAGTTGTGGTGGTGGTGATAGATGGGTTTGTGTAATTTGTGTGTGTTCGTACAGTGTGGAGGTGGAGGAACTGCATGAACACGCATAATTTGCATAGACTTAGCTATCTTAAGGTCGCGGGTGAGCAAAGAAATTATTTTAGTTCATTGAAATAATGTTCCTAAAGTTCACTCATTTAAATAAAGATTTATTTAATACCGGGTGTAGCCTACACTATGAGCAAATAATTAAAACTTATTATTGATCGTACTCGTCAAAGTGAACAACATTAGTTCAGTAACTTTAAAAAATAATTACTTAGTTTAATGTCAACTGCTAGTCAAGTCACCATTCACGAAATATTGCTTTTTCCGATGCAGAGACGTTCATTACTGAGTCCTGGTGCTTCACCCCCCGTTCCATTACGCCATATGCATTAGAAGAAGCATAAATTGATTAGCAAATGAATTACAGTACATAATTGAAATTCAACCCGTGAAATACTTGATATTGAGTAGTAACTCCGACGGTCAACTGTGGTCTTCATCATCAGTTCCACTTCACCAAATGATGATTTTCAACAGTTAATGCATAGGTTACTACTAAATATGGAGTATCGTGTAAATATAAAAACCTATGCAGACGAAGTCGCGGGCCAAAGCTAGTCTTGAATAAAACTAGCCATCTCAATAAACACGTTACATTATCATTATTGTAATTTCAAAAGTGCGGTCTCACCATGTATCTAACTTCTCAGAGAATCTCAAAGGAAATCTGAAATCTCTTTTTTTCCAAAAGCCACAAATCATCACAAATGTTGTTACAATACCCAGTGTACGGCGGACGTGAATAAGTGATGAGGCCGGGATAGATTCGTATGATCGCGGCGAGTTCGGCGACGGACAAATTGAAGGGAACACGCGGGTCCCGACATTTGCTCCGGACGTAAAATATACCTAATATATTGCGCTGACGCCATAGAGTATGAAAATATTTAACGTGAAAACTTTTTCTTTGCTGAAACTTGCGCATACCTAACAAAAGAAGTAAACGTTTTCGTTCACATCAAGGTATAGAGGTTATTCCATGAACTTTTAAAGCTTATTAAAACGTAAGCAAATTTATCTTCCACTATTCAGAAGGCGTATAAAAATTAGAATGTAATTTGGACGTTCAAAACTTCTTTCTCTTGTAAAACTTAAGAGCTAAACTCGTATCGGTGGAGAAACCGCCACGCCGCACGGTCTTTCGGTCAGCCGAACTCTGCTGAGGTCAGTTTTTCCGGAACGCAATAATCTGGACATTTTTAAGGTCAAAGTGAACAGTCAGCTTCTGGGAAAACGTGTACCATCATAGGCCTCATATTAGCCTTCCATCAAGCGAGATCGAGGCCAAACGTAAGCCTATTTTTATAAAAAAAAAAAGCTGTTTGACTTCCTAATACGACACGATACCCACTATCTCCTTCACCTGGTCAAAATAGGTCAATCTTTGTACCTTCCAGCAGGTTTAAAAAGAAACTGTCGTGTCGTATCACGTGTCCTATCATATTTCAAAAACTTACTAAGGAAGAAACCAAGCAAGCCACCGGCGCGCTCGACCAAGAAGGATTATTAGTTGTTGCTCCGTTAATGGAACTTTAATATAATGGAACGTTGGGACTCTTTCGTTCTTCACTTATGGGTCTAGATGGAAGTTCCATTAAAGCAGAAGTTTCCAAACTTATTTCGTCTAATGCCAACTTTGAAAATCAGTTATTTTGTAGCGCCCCCCATTTTTTTCACCTTTTATACCCAATAACATGTTAGTCTCGTCTAATGAAGGCACAAAGATGAAGATTTTTTCTGGGCCCCGCTAGGTCTCCAGCGCCCACAAGGGGACGTTGTCGCCCACTTTCGGAAATACTGCATTAAAGATACCAAAGAAACTACTGCGAATAAAACCTCAAGAATAAGCTACTTAAGTTGAATGTGTGCGAGACATGCAGACCATACTTACTTCATGGATACGAGATGCAAAGCAAACAACAGACGAGACCTTTGCTGAATTATAAAACTTGTTTTACGATTCAGTTTGGACCCGTCCCGTTTTATATTTGCTCGTACTCTCGGTCCGAATTGAATTGACTAAAATTTTCGAGAGAAACCCATAAATAAACAGCACAGATATGATCAACCGGTTTAAAGCCTTGGTTTAATTAGCATTGAAAAACGTTTAATTGTAGTTTGCATGAAAATTTTACCTTTTCTAAGCAATTATTCGATTTTCGTCCGCAATTTTGCTTGATCAAATTCTAGTGGGGCGTGAGAAAGACAATAAGACCGCTGAACGTTAATAAATAGCAGTCATTGTGTATACGGTGATCCGGGACACTTCGCAAGAACAAAGGAATTCGAATTAGAGTAGAAACGAATGCCGATCTCGTAACTAGTTAGAATATTCATTAGGTTTTGTTAGCAAAACTAAAACATTGCGAACCTTTCGTTGGAACGACCTTTTTGTAAATAGTGTTTTGGATTCATCGTAGCCTACCTAGTTGTAGTGGTGTGACCAATGACCTCTCTGAAAAAAATCTAGGTTAAACCTGGACTCGCATAAATTAGGTATTACCTAAGTAGATTTACCATATATCTACCTCTTTTAACAAATATAATAAAAACCATTGTATTAACGACTTTTTCACGATAGGTAATTGAAGCTGGCATCATCAAAAACAGGAAACGTGTTCCTTAGAAAAACAATGTCCGATATAGCGGCTACAAATTGCCAGCCATTGGCCTATATTGCCGTACTAACTGCGCCACTACGCTGGCCGATAATTGCTCAGAAAAACGCTGCTATAAAAATGTCCGACACTTATACAGTGTCGGACATTTTTATAGCAGCGTTTTTCCGCATTTACCGGCATTTACTTCGAAACAACTTCGAGAATCGACGGGTATTAGAACAAGCCGGATTTATTACGCGGTTTTGGAGTGATTCCGCCGGGCACTTAATAAATATTAGAGCGATTCGATCACTGGAAACAAATTTAACGTGGCTATAAATTTGAGGCTCGTAACAAACTTGTCCATAAACAAACGACCCTGTCGGGTTAGTTTCAGAACTTTCACGCGTCATTTCCGCTCTGGATTGTTGGGTAGTAAAATTATTATTGTAAAACTGAAAACAGTTTGGCAAAATTCAAATTTCACTGTCTAAAATTAGAATAACGAAGCAATAAACTAAAAATTACATAAACAGAAGCCAGGTTTCAAGTCTAACGTACAGTAACATATTAATAATCTATATTTAAATTGAATAGGTAACCGAACAAAGAATACTAAATAATTTTCAAGAAGTAATCATAGTTCCATCATCAGACCATAGGAACTACGTGTGGTCAAAATAAACCCTAACTAAGACAACAATCTAAAACATGGCTAGGTTACTAGGTAAGCTGGGAGTTGCCATTATCTAGCTTCTATAACTCCATCATCGGAGAGAAGAAAAGAGTAATCAAACGAAGGCGCTTCGTGCTTCGCGCTCGCTCGATCTAGACACGAAAATTGGTTAAATGACATTTGTCTCTATGCCAGCTTAGTACTAGTACTAAACCTAGGTGCTCGTAGTACTTGTAAATTGAAAAAAATATGTATTCAATCTAATATTCCATAACACATAAGCCCTATGAGGATTTGTCTATGGGTTTTATGGTTATAGAATACTGAGGTCGCGGACATAAAAGGCCCTGTCAAAGGGCTTTTAAGTGAGCCGAGGTCAAGGTTCCCCCTGAATGGTTTTTATGCAATTCAATATGATAGGGTGTTGGGTGTTGCTTATTTCCAAGGGAAAGTTGTATCCAGTTGTATTCCATTTCACGATGTAACATATATTAATATGCTGCGACCAGCTGTGTCTGTGGTAGAGTCGTACACCATCAAGTAATTAATAGAGTTATTATATTACTATCGCAAATGTGAATGAAGATGTTCTTGCTACAACAACTAAAATTAAAAGGATAAAGTTTATTTTGGCGGATATAATAAAACATTTAAGATTTATGCAAACGATAACTATGTTTAAATGAACAAAAGGTGGTAACTATATATACTTAAGTTCATACTTAGATTCTTAAAATTTACAGAATTTAATATTTGTTGTGTTGTGAAGGATTATAAACGATAAAAATTATGTCATTTGTACCTACAGTGAAAGTCATAAATATGTACGAGTATAATGTACGTAACCAAGAAAAATATATATAAATACACCTTCATGCCACTAACCATAAAGTCTATGTATCAATACTAATATTATAAAGCGAAAGTGTGTGTGTTTGTATGTTTGTATGTATGTTTGTCCGTCTTTCACGTCGAAACGGAGCGGCGGATCGACGTGATTTTTGGTATAAAGATAGTTTATGGACCCGAGCGTGACATAGGCTAAGTACTTTTTATCCCGAAAAAACGCACTGTTCCCGAGTGAACAGCGCGCGATAACCGAATTCCACGCGGGCAAAAGCTAGTAGGTGGATATATTTGAAGCTGTGGCTGTATAGATATTTATACCTTCGAGTGTACCTACTTGACGAACACTTCGTTCTTTTATCATCGCACCTAAAATATCTTGAAACCAAAATCCGCCTTGTCCTCAGAAAGAGAGTGCCAAGTGAAAAGCTCTCATAATTATGTTAAACGCTCGCCCGAGAAATTACTTCATTGTTTGAAAAGAAACAGCGACGTCATCCAAAACAATTCGCTATAATGGAGAATAAATAAAGGAGCGCCTTTTACGTAATTCTCGAGTAACAAAGTCGACTTTCGCCTAAAACTAGGCTTTGAAATAAAACATTTTGAAGTTTCAATGGAGTTTGGAAAATTTTAGTAAAACAAAACTTCATTGTGAATTTTGTGTTTTGCCTAATATTAAGAAGTCTGTCAAAACTATAATACCCCCATTGTAAATAAAAAGATATAACAATGCAAGAATCTAGTTTGATGCCTGGATAGTCCATATAGTGGTCAAAACCTGACTGAGTACGTACCTACCCTTGTGGTCCCGGGTTCAGTCGCCAGTTGAGGCTGGTATTATGTTCCAAATATTATATGAATTTAACTTTATTGATAAAAGAAACTAAATAATATAAATATTAAACATAACTTTCTAACAATAACTTAAAATAGAATAAAAATTTAACCTAAAACTAAAACAAAGTGTCCAAAGAGTACCCCTTAGGCAAGGTCCCGAAGATGCTGGCAGCGTTTCCTCTTTGAATAGCTAGGCTAATTCTTTGTCCGAGGAAGCTGCCAGCTCTTCGGTCACCTGTGACGTCTACTAACCTTTTATGAATTTATTATATAATTTCAGAATGCATATATGTATATTAATTTGAGCGTTGTTTAGAAAGGTACTTGGCCTTCGCCAGAGCTTTGGTGAATTGAGGTGCAGTGAAGTCCTTTTGTAGTACTTTTTTTTTATTAGTGAAAATAGACCTTTTACGATATTGTAATGCTGGAACAGCATTTCTTGATTGAATTTATGTGTACGACTATCAAGTTCACATGACCACATCACACTCAACAGAGTGAATAAGGTATAAGTTCCATCCGTGCGAATATGGTTTGTGCCTATTACAATAGTATTTTAGAACAGTATTTTAGATCATTTGCAACACGTATTACCTAGTAATTAGTGATTGTATACCTAGTGCTATCCACGAAGAAACGTGATTTTGTCAAAATTAGACATTAATGACATTGTATGTAATAAGAACCACGGTACGCGTTTCGTGAATGACTCTACCTACCTATAATAGTGTAATTAGAATTACAGAAGTGAAGTTCCGACAACATCCAGTTAATTTGTCACTTATTTTAGTTACAGAAAGTTAACGATTATGCTCCAGGGCTTGTACAGTTGCCATCTGATATTTCTGAGCGGCCAAGGTCTGTATAAAATCATGTTATCGCTGTTCTGGGACAAAGTACACTAAAGCAGAAAATAAGGGCGTGTAATGGTTCACGTAGATAATTGTTCCCATTGCAGTGTTGCTCGTTGTTTTTAACCTCCCACGCAAAAAGAGGGGCGTCATAAGTTTGACATCAATGTCTGTCTGTGGCATCGTAACTCTCAAACGGATGGTCCCATTTCGACGCGATTTTCAAGTGAAAGCAAGTTTTCTTGTAGTGGTTCGTTGCTATATTTTATTTTAATCGGTTCAGCTATTTTTGAGATATTGAATTTTGAAATTACAACAAATAAGATACGATAATTTATTCAATAATTTGCAGTACAAAATAACAATACACAAACACAATGTCAGGGGTTTGCGAACATTTTAGAGTTGGTTAGGTTAGATTATCTTGAATAGATCAAACTATTTGTGGGATTCGGTTTGTAGCATTCGAACATGGCGGATGAAGTCAATATCTAATTTTGCTATTTCTGTTTCTTTGGCTAGTTGAAGTATACTTTTGATAGTGTTTTATGCGGCGATTAACCTTAACAGTGAACAGTGATCACAAAATTCTATATTGCTCTCGTGTCTGACATTTTTTAATGCGCAAGCTGTTTCCACGTGGTTTCTGGAATTTTACTATCAAGTTGCAAAAACTACAATCACCGTACAACGTTGCCTCTCGAAAGAGAATACTTTGACACTGGCGAAATTGTCCTATTAATTAGGACAGAAGGCCATATTTTAAAAGAGAAGAAGAAGAAGAAACTATTTGTGTCTATTTTATTATTTAAGTACAACGCTTGATTTAATTCCAAAGACAAAGATTATCTTTGAACTTTGTTTTAAGTCCAACTATGTATTACTATTACTGACGCGATTTGTCTGGATATACTCCAGAATAAAGAAAGCTTTTTCGGTTAATCCTGACAAAACGGCCAGTTTTCTGCCGTGGTCGCGTAAAAAATGTGTTTTAGTAGCGCAGGTGTAATAAGCACGTTATTGTTGTTAGTAAATAGGTACGTGTGGAAAATGAGAACACATTGCTTTGTGTAGGTAGGGTTCTGGTCCACGTCACCGTCGGTAATAGAAACAAAAAAATTAAAGTTAACTTTTATGCCCTAGGGTGTAAAAAATTGTTAATTAGGAACATGTAGGTAGGTGTTTAATATGTTATTTTGTAGAATCTTTACGTAAAAGGGCTTCTAAAATCAAGTAACTACCGTGATTGCTAAATAAGGTACGAGATCCTAAAAACTTAGGGGCTGTTTCATCATCCATTGATTAGTGTTAAGTGACGGTTAAATGTGATGCCGTCTCCGTCTATTCGAACAAAACAAATAGAGACGGCATCACATTTAACTGTCAGTTAACACTAATCAATGGATGGTGAAACAGTCCCTTAATTATATAATGACGTATGCAATACTTTGCTGCTTTAGTCGGATAGTGACATAACTAACATATAGCAAGAGGAAGGGAGAATTTATTTAAAGAATAGTTGTAGCCCGTGACTCCGTCCGCGTAGAATTCGTTTACCGCAGGGGTCGGCAACCTGCGACTTGCGATTGCGAGCCAGATGCGGTAGTTCCAAGCTTTATTTATGCAAGTAATATATATTGTTAACACGAAAAAAAATGTCTCTTTAAGAACTTGGAATTTTTTTAATTGTAGTTTTGACTCCTCCGACTCAAAAGGTTGCCGACCCCTGGTTTAGCGTTATCCCGCTGGAACTATTCAATTTTCGGGACGAAAACTATCCTATGTTCTCCCGTGGGGAACAAAACTATCTGCATTCCGAATTTCGTCTAAATCTGTTCAGCGTTTTAGATGTGAAGATGTGTAACAAACAAATAAACGGACTTACATAATTTCGCATTTATAATATTAGTGGAATAGTGGGATTTAACGTTCGCATGGAAAGCCTGAAAGACTTTTCGTCTTTTTGCAAAACTTGGTATAGTTTTAGACGAGATTGTTCTCACAAAACTTTGTTCGATAGCTTACCTAGTTCTATCTCCAATAACTTGGACACACTTTAATGTCGTTGAAAAGGGTCAAGTGTAGGTAACATTGTACTTACATGAAAATCGTTTTATCTTTTTTTACAATAGTCTCGTAACTTTTTCCCTTAAAACTAGATTCTAGTTACTACCTACCTAATAAAATACCTACACAAATACACACACACACACGCACGCACGCACGCACGCACGCACGCAAATAAATTTTCGGTGGAAGTTTGCATGGTAATGTACATCATAATATTTTTCATCTCTCCTGTTCGGAAAGTTTAATTTTCATGGGTAGATAGACGGGTGGAAAATTGCGTTTTCTCCTCTAGGGTGGAAAGTAATTTTTTTTTAATTTTTCGGCTAGCCTAGATAATTGAGTTACGTCATATTATTAAAATAAAAGCTTTTCAGTAATCTAAATTCAGCTATACATTAAACGACATGTTTATTACGATCTTAATAGGTTCACATTAAAAACATTCTACAATTGGTCTATTTTTTTCGAAATTACAAAATATCAACATTTAAAATTTTTCCTCTATTCTGCTGCCCGCCATAATGCCATGATAGGCTTTTTTTTCACGTTTCGGCATGGCCATCTAGATGTAAGTCGTGACCAAGAACATTATATACAACACTGGAGGTTGAACGTCGAACATCCGTAATAAAAGTCAAACTTCTTGGTTCGGCGTGCAACCTCCAGTTTTGTATAATTATAAGCTCTTTGGTCATGTCGTGGCCAACTCGATTTTTTTTTTCTAGTCAGCCGCGGCAAGTGGCCAGTATGCAAAGAGTAAAGTAATGTATGAAAAGGTTGGAGGTTGGATATAAATAAATTTAATTTATTTATATCTTGTTAATTTATATCGTAATTATATCTTATATAATTTTGTACATTTATTTATACTAGCCACGACATCGAAGATAATTGAGTTACGTCAATGAGTTTTTTTTTCACGTTTCGGCATGGCCATCTAGATGCATGTCGTTACCAACTCGATTTTTTTTTATAGTCTGCCATGGCAAGTGGCCAGTCGAAAAGGTACCGCTGGAGGTTGGATAGGTTTAAGTAAATTCAATTTATTATTATTCTCGTTTTTTTGTAGTATTTTAGTTTCCTCACAGTCGAAATGAAAAGTAGAGTGTCTAACTCGGGTGAAATAACCCATTTCCCCTCGAACTATTGGCGCTCTCACTTCGTTCGAGCGCCAGAAATATCTCGGTGAAATGGGTCACTTTCCACCCTTGGTTATCAATCTACTATTTTTTATTTTTATCATTCTCTTATTTTAGAAGTTACAGGGGGGAACACATATTTTACCACTTTGGAAATGTCTCTCGCGCAAACTATTCAGTTT
This sequence comes from Choristoneura rosaceana, assembly GCA_037349165.1. Classification (NCBI taxonomy): domain Eukaryota; kingdom Metazoa; phylum Arthropoda; class Insecta; order Lepidoptera; family Tortricidae; genus Choristoneura; species Choristoneura rosaceana. Next base: position 10,873,919 of record JAZBNJ010000041.1, on the reverse strand, counting down.
AGAAAAAATATATATTAGAAACCTCAATATCATTTTTGAAGACTTGAAGACCTATCCATAGTAACCCCACACATTGGGTTTGATGAAAAACCAATTTTTGAGTTTCAGTAAGTAAGTAACTAAGTATGGGGAACCCCCAAAATTTAAATTTTTTTCCCAATTTTTGTGTGCAAATCTAAATGCGGTTGACAGAATACATCTACGTATCAAGTTTCAACAGTATAGTTCTTATAGTTTCGGAAAAAAGTGGCTGTGACATACGGACGGACAGCCAGATGTCTGTCTGACATGAAGAATCCATAAGGGTTTCGTTTTTTACCATTTGCCTACGGAACCCTAAAAATCAACGTTCACTGAACTCAGCGATCATAAACAAACATACTTGTAGGTTAAGCTCGCGTAAAGAAAAATATGAAGGTAATTTTTCGAGTCAACGAACGCAAATTAGGGCGGAAGAGGGTCGTTTAGTGGGCACTCATTAACTAATGCCACGCTAGACACCGCTTTGCTTTTAGTTACACCGTCATACCAATCGGCGAACCATTAATTACTGTTTAAAGTGATTAATTAAACGTAGCCTTAAAGCTCCAGTGGTCAATTAGCAAGCTAACTTAGTTGTGTTGATTAATCAATATCAGCTCAGCGGGTAAAATCCCGTATTTTAAATTAATTAATTAATTTGAATTAATGTGTAACAGAAATGTTCAAACATAATTATATCGGTTTTTAAACGTGAGAGTCAAATATATTAAATACTAGCTTTTGTCCGCGGCTCTGCCCGCGTGGTATTCGGTTATCGCGCGCTGTTCCCTCGGGAACTGTGCATTTTTCCGGGATAAAAAGTAGCCTATGTCACTCTCGGGACCATAAACTATCTCTATGCCAAAAATCACGTCGATCCGTTGCTCCGTTACGGCGTGAAAGACGGACAAACAAACAAACACTCTTTCGCATTTATTATATTAGTATGGATGAAATCTATGATGAGATATTTACATTTTTTGTTAACTTGCTGTTTTTTTTTGTTTGAAAACAACTTAATTTTGTAATTACAGTGGTCGGGTTGACTTTTGAAACAAAATATGGAATACTTGCATTAGAGTTAAGAATGTTTTTTCACTTCCTATGCTCGTTAAGATCGTATTTATGCTGGATCTAGACGACTAAAATGACTTTTTATCTGCATAGAGTACAATCTTCATCTAAGACTTAGATCAAGAGCCACAAACAAAAAAGTTTCTTCATATTTTTTTAATTATTTTTAATTTATACGAAATTAAAAATCAATCAAAATAAATCAATAAAACATTTTTTTTAATTATATAGCAATGTATGGAATATAAAAGGAACCGAGTAAGTGAATAATTGTTTCCACTGTTGCTATTTAATTTCCTTGTAATTGAAGTGAAAAGCAGAGTGTGAAACTCTAGAATTTAACGCATTTCCCCCTCGACGTGTCTTGGATAGATAGGCTCGGGTGGCTATATAAACTTCTCGGGTACAATGGTTCATTTTATGCTCCTGTTCTACTATCTACTGTTTTTTTAGTAAAAACATATTTAGTTAGATATTATATGAACAATGTGACGAATAAATAAATCCTCCGGGAGGAAATTTTTCAATATCCCAGAAGAAGGTCGGAGTTAGATGAAACTAAAACGACTTAAAGACATCCTTCCGCAGCCGCGGACTTAAGTTTAATTTAAGGCTTTCATCTTATTCCGGTGGAACCTACAATACTCTAGTATGCCGTATTGTGGAACAATCGATCTTTAAAATAATCAATTAGTAAGGTCTATTTGAGAATTACTTTTACCTACTTCGTTTAAAAAAATAAATCATAATAAATGTAGAGTTTTTTTCAGATACATTTTCGTCTCATATTTTTATAAAGCAGCTAAAGCTATATGTATAAATAAAATAGCAGTACGTAACATGCCATCCATATTATTCATCATGTCATTGTGTTTTCTGAATGAAAACCGGCCAAACGCGAGTCGGACTCACGCATCGCAGTTCCGTACTTTAACTGAAATAACTTTTTTTTATGTAATAGCAGACAAACGAGTAGATGGTTCACCATTAGAAATGAAATGAAAAAAAGTTTAGTCAACACACACATAATAGTTACCTACAACAAAAATAGTTGAAAAACAAAATATGAAATAAAATATCAAATAATATTAAGACTGCAGAAGCGCTGTCAGTCTTGCAAAAAATGATACACTCGCTTTTTAAAGATAGCCATATCGTAGTAGAATTTGTGGTTGGTAAAAACTCCATTCTTTTATTCCAGAAAAATCAAAACTACCTCAAGATGCGGACCAAGTTCATGCAGACTAAAATTCTATAATTAACTAAATGCGTGAAACTTACTTTCTATATGTAGTTTGAAGTTACGACGTTAGGCCTTGGTCGGCGGTAAAATATTTGGTCTATTTTAGGCGCTCGCCGCCTCACGACGCTTTTAGGTCCAAAGGGATTCAGGTCATTAGCCTTCTCGTTAAGGCTTAAACTGACCTGGCTGACTTCTAATTACCATACTCTGTTAGTCTAATTACCGTATAAGATGTGCCACTTATTTATGTAGGTTGAAGAAGGTCAGGTACACGTTTCACAAAAACAATTGCAATAACAATACAATAGCAAAATTGCATATACGAGTACTTAGTTCATTGTATCAACGACTTCTATGGACGGTTAATCTCATTAATATTATAATGCGATCGTTTTTTTAACCCCTGGCGCAAAAAGAGGGGTGTTATAAGTTTGACCGCTATGTGTGTCTGTCTGTAGCACCGTAGCTCTTAAACGGGTGGACCGATTTGAATGCGTTTTTTTTTATTTGATAGCAGGTTTTCTAGCAATGGTTCTTAGACATGTTTCATCAAGATCGGTTCAGCCGTTTTTGAGATATTGAACTTTAAAGTGACAAAGTCGGGGGTTTTCCAACTTTTTGTTCATTAGGTTATTTTTAGTTACCTCATCACTAAACCACTAAACCGCTAAACTGATTTAGATGAAATTTGGTATACAGATAGAGTCTGGCTAATGAAAGATGATACAATAAATGTCTTACAAACCAATATAACAAGCGCCGTGCCTTCATAAATTAAAATAATTACAAGATATTTCACTGTGAAAAAAGAGCAAGGCTGACTATACACATCTATTAATAACCCAAGCAAATCTTAAATTACTCAATAATTCTCCCACAGGCACGTATTTGACAACGCCTGTCACTCCAACTTAGCGCAAAGTGCTAAAATACTTAACCAATTACTCAGACAACCCCCAGATCCGACAAAATAATTCTATATTCATCGAGCACGATAAGGGAACACCATGTAACAGACGCACTGGTGAATATTCAATTTTAATAGAAAGTTGCCTTCGATTGGGATTCACTGGCGCAAGGGAAACTTTGTGCCGAGGGCTGATCAAATATGTGCATAGACTTTTTATTTCGTGTGTTTAGGAAACGGTTTGTAAGCGGTTTGCGATATGTTGAAAGCGCAATTAGCCGCTTGAAATCGTGAGCAACGTTCCCCTAATGTTTCTTTTGTAATTTATAATATCCGAAAATTCGTTAAAAAATCTTTTCCGTCTAGCGCCTTGCGTAATAATAATAAACTTATACTTATACATAAAATTAATAAACTTCTTGTTTGTTATTCTGTCCCGTTGTCCAAGACACAACAATGATAGAGTTTAAAAAAAACTGTTGTAATACGGGTGTGGCCTGTAATACGAGCAAATAATTGAAACATAGATCGTACTCGTCAAACTGAAGGACATTTTAGTTCAGTGGCTTCTAAAAATAATGGAGACTTTCTCTTTTTCATACAAATTAAATATATAGGTACTGTCAATCAATGTGCGCCAGCCTAGAAGCCAACTGACGTCGCCTGTCACGCTAAATTATCATTGAAGTTTTGCTTTAGGTAGCATTCGAACATGGCGGATGTAGACAATATCTAATTTGCTATTTCTGTTTCTTTGGCTAGTTGAAGTACCTATAATTTTGATAGTGTTTTATGCGGCGATTAACCTTAACAGTGATCACAAAATTGTATATTGCTCTCGTGTCTGACATTTTTTAATGCGCAAGTTATTTCCACATGGTTTCTGGAATTTTACTATCAAGTCGCAAAAACTACAATCACCATACAACGTCCCTATCAAAGAGATTACTTTGACACTAGCAAAATTGTCCTATTAATTAGGACAGAAAGCCATATTTTATAAAAGAGAAGAAGTTTTGCTTTACATTGCTGCTTAGAATAAACTTTAATGTGTGATAAAAATAAAACTAATTATTTTTAAAGTCGCTGAATGTTGTTCAGATTGACGATTACGATCTAATTACCTATTTGCTCGTGTTACAGGCCACACCCGTATATGCGCGAATAATGTGCTCAGGAGATAGTCCATAAAATAGTGAGCTTGTAATTAAGACAAAAATGTACGCTCGATGAATTATAACCACAGAAAACATCTAGAAACCATACTAGAGTTATTCAAGGGACCATGATAACTATGGCAACGCGATACAAGATAAAGTTGATCGACGCTATTGATGCTCCTACCTATCAGTCTCGCGCAACTTAGAACAAAAAAACTTTTGTATGGAATCTGCATGGCAAACCATTACCATAATATAAACTAAAACCTCAGTACAGTTTAGCTGTCAGGTCAACTGTCATGAGTGTCATGTCAGGCATGTTGCTTAGCTTGTGATTGTGACTCGCATACTTTATTCGTTAATTTCTTTAGATTTCTATTTAAGTTCGTCTTAATTGTTTTCTAAAGTAGTGACACGTGACTGACGTAAACATATTTTGTGAAATTGGCACCGAAAAGACGATTTATAACGTGTGAAATTTGTGGAAATCGAACAAGTCGACATAATCACGAAAAAAGGATTTTTATGGCAAAATTTCCCTTTGACGAGAACCGGTAAGTATTGTCTTAGATACTTTTAGCTATATTTTGTAGCAGCAAGTTAAATAAACAAAGGGAAATAGATATTTAATATCCTTATCATTGTCCACTAGGGATGTGTACTACAACTATCGATAACTGTAGGCTTATTTGTTTATCAGTGCAACTAATATTACTTTACATAAGAAGAAGAAAGATCGGAACTTTATGACAACTTGCATGCAATATGACCATAATTATAGGCATTTTCAAACTTCCGATATTACAATGCAGTTGAAAATATCTTGATCATGGGTAGACAAGACACACACAGCCTGGATAAATTATTGAGTTTAGTGATTACATAACATTTTAACCGTAAATTAAAAAAATAAATACCTCTGTTTTAACGATAAAATGTTTTCAGATGCAGGGCACAAACTAGTGGGAAGAGAAGATTTGGTGAATGTTTCCATAAAAAAATTACATGTATTAAAATACATACGTGAAGATCACTTTGAAAACAGGGCTTTGAAAAAAATAAAGGAAATCAATAGAAAACTTGTATTTTATTTTGGGTCCACACCTAAATCCAATACTATGTGTAGGTATACGACTTAAGTGTGGACTCGATCTTAACCTAAATTTGATTACAATAATTGTTGACCTAAGCCTGTATTTCAACCCTCACCATTTTATCGATATCGATAAAAAGCGCAAACGTTTAGCATGCTGCACTATTTAAATCTGTTATTTTGGTAGTATTGTTTTTTGGCGTTAAACGGATCTTTGGCTTGGCGTACATTTTGGTAATGGTTTGCCATGCAGACTCAATACAAACTCGATTCCATTCGCTAGTATGGGAGTCCCGCCTCTTAAAACGTAGTGGTTATATTCTCTTTGCTACCTATGTTCTCGTAATTAATATTTTAATACCATCATTCCCAAAACCAACCTCAAACAGGACGAGGTAAAGACGGCTGGAAAACACGACACAATTTTACACACATACATGTGGATTTTTTTTAAATGTATTTTGTCCTGACGGTCCCAAAGGAAGACCACCGTCGTCCGGAAGGGCGCCATTATGCTGATTTGGGCAAAGATTTAGAAGTTTAGATAATGCCTTCGCTGCGAAAAAGTGAAGTAGCATTTAGACGCTACAGCAGGTACTGAGAAAGTAGTACCATCTCTTTCTGTCCTACAGTAATAGTCAACATTTCTAAGTCAGCTCACTCATTCCGGAGTTGACACATTTCGGCGCGGTCAATGTATAGTAAAGGCGTAAGTAAACTTCTAAACCTTTGGATTTGGGACCATGTCGTAACCGTGATAGGTACGTTTTTTTTGTAATGTCACTAACAAATGTGTTCTTCCTTTCTTTCATACACCACCGTAAAAAACTACTTACGGAATGCAACCGGCGGGCGGCGTCGTGAATAGACAATATGTGCGTTATTTTATGCCGGTCGAGCTGCACGGGGTCCTTTGAGTCACGGTAGTTGCCCACGTACAGCCCAGAAAGCACCTGTAAAGATAAAACAGTAGTTAAGCCCTATTTAGACTACGATAACTTGCACGCTAATTTAATTTCACTACATTGCGGCATTTCTTTAATCAACAATCAACTGAACTCATTGTCCCTCAATAGTCTGCGATGTAGTGCTAGTTGTATGCAAGTTCTTGAAAGGTATAACAGTGATTTTGACAAGGAACATTCTCCAATTGATGAACTCAGGCTTTTTTTTTTTTTTTTTTTTTTATTAATTAGGACAGAAGCCATATTTTGTGGCATTCGAACATGGAGGATGTAGACAATATCTAATTTTGCTATTTCTGTTTCTTTGGCTAGTTGAAGTATAATTTTGATAGTGTTTTATGCGGCGATTAACCTTAACAGTGAACAGTGATCACAAAATTCAATATTGCTCTCGTGTCTGACATTTTTTAATGCGCAAGTGGTTTCCACGTGGTTTCTGGAATTTTACTATCAAGTTACTAAAACTACAATCACCGTACAACGTTGCCTCTCGAAAGAGAATACTTTGACACTGGCGAAATTGTCCTATTAATTAGGACAGAAGCCATATTTTAAAAGAGAGGAAGAACTCAGGCTTTGACTATTTTCTGGAAGTCACCATATCATTAAACAACCTTTTATCCGACTACTCCGGAACCACACGTGAAAGACAAAGACGTTTACATAATGATTTTCCACAAATACACACATAGGTACGCCGTACGTTCGTAGCAATCTTGCACATGTGATTGCGGCGTAGCACAAAAGGTTGTGATTTAAGGAACACGTTACCTTGAAGTGTATTACATCAGTGACTTGTTACAGGCACTAGCACTGCCACGTAGCATAAATATTTCGTATTTAGCTCACACTGATACGGCGAGTGTCGGCGAGCGACATTATTATGAATAATGTACTACGTGTGGGGTTCAGAAGAGTGATAACAGCCTCTTACTTACTATTATAAAAGTAAAACCTTTCGAGTTGGGCGTGCGGCGCGCTATCACTAGGTTTGAGAAAGTAGTTCAGGAACTAAGTAGAAATGTGTTATGTAGAAAATATTATAGAAACTTTATCGACGACATCGACAAATTTGTCGACTGTGTAAAAAAATGTAACACAGATATCTACTTTTTAGTCGTGTTCCATGTTATTAAATAGGAAAAATAAAGTGTTATTTTTGTAACTTGGTGGTGGAAAAGAAATAAATAAACTTATTGTTATTATTTTTAGCACTCGATCGTTTGCACACAGTAGGTACAGCAGGCGTGAAACAATATTTGACACAACCTACTGGTCTTAGAAATAGTCGTATCTGATATTTATGCACACTTTGTTGTGTCAGATATAGGTGCTGGTTTTGGTTGGTGTTGGTTTCTGTTGTTATAGCAAAAAAAATCAAAAGTTTTTTTCGGTAAGTAGGTATTTTCTATCAGTGAACTGAGCCATGTGTCGGAGTTAACGGAAATCAAAGAGAATACGGTACCTGTAAGTATATTAAATTATACGGAGGCAATATGACTCCATACTTAGTTCGCAGGTTGAAGGTTCACACGTTAACTTTTCGTGCCAAAAGCAGAAAACGTCTAAACAAAGAACAAACAAGTACATAAAGTTGAATTATTGCGGCAGGGAACTGAGTAAATCAAGCATAAGTCAAAACAGCTTTTGACCCAGAAATATTTGCTTGTTGTCTAGGTAGTTGTGCCACCACCCCTTTATCGATTTTGTTTTGGTAGTTATCTATGTTAATTTTTTCATCACGCTTGCTCGTTAGCAGTGTCGTAATAGGCCCGAACAATGATATTATATGTTACTATGGCCCGGAATACACATGCCAGTAGCTTGCACATTCTTTTTCATCACACTCGCTCGTAAAACGTGTCGTAACATGCAGGTTACCTCGGTTGCAACCCCTCAAATAAAACCCTCGACCTTAATGTGCTTGTCATGAAACCCATGGTCGGTAAATGAGTCATAGCCCGTTCTAATTTTCTTGTCATGAAGCCCAAGGTCGGTAAATGAGTTTGTTACTGCATGGCGTGCTGCTCGTGGTAGCACAGAATATAGTAGCTAGCGTGCTGGTCGGGCACATGCTGCTGAGGGCAGCGCGGAGTTGGCGCTGCCAAGAGCGTAGTCAGCGGTATTGGCAATTTTTGAAAAAAAAAAAATTGGTTTCTCTTTTACCAATATACAATTTTACTCGCAAATGTGATGAAAAACATTGTATTTCGCACAGGCGGTACTAGAATTACTCTCAGTCTCAGTCTAGTCTCTTCGACTTCGGACTTCTAATAGACTCTCGTTCGTAATTCCTTATTTACGGCCCTTAAGACACAATGTACTATTTTATGACACAGCAGATAATCGTTCTAGTAAAAATCGTGGCTCAAAGTGTGGTTAAGTTATCAACTGATTTGTCGCATAATCGTATGCTGGCTACTGGGACCGCGTTTTCCAAAAATATATGTAATACTAACTGCTATCCGTAACTTTATCTGTGCAGAATTAATTTTGCTATTCGCGGGAACAATGAAAATTTTCGGAGTCAAAGTAGCTTTCATTTATTGCGACCATGTCCATTTCTTCAATTATTGTGTAGGACTCAAAAGTAAACATGCCAGTACCTACATAATCACTACGCTGAGCTGAACACTATGATGAACACTATATGCTGAGCTGCGACCGTTTCGTGCTTTCGCATATTGCTTTTTGTTTTTTGTATTTTTATTCTGTTTTATTATGCGAAGCATGAATAAATATATTTCTATTCTATTCTATTCTATTCTATGATACCTAATGTCAGGGCACTGCTAATTTCTTACGTTCTATATAAATTCCAAACCTCAACTTCCAGGATTTATGTAATAAAAAAGTCTGTCTCTCAATTGTAAAGTAAATCATCTCTTTGTTCGGATACAAAAGACTCAATTCATACCCGTTGTAAGGATTAAGGAGTTTCGTGATAATACCAGAATCCCTTGCTCGTGAGTTTTGCGCACAGAGAGTTATAAGCCAGTTTGCGGATGAGCAGAGCACTGACAGCGCGTATTTTCACATAAAAAGAGATATCTAAGCGATTTTTACTCATTTGCTTATACTTATTTGTGGGGAGTTTGGTGGGTAACGAAAAATTTAAATATTTGCTTTAATTTGTTAGCCTAACATCTGATACGAGTAGTACCTATTTCACACGGTTGTGTTCGAAACGCGTCAGTGTAGTGTAGTGGTGGTGATAGAAATAAATAACACTTGACACCAATTGACCTAGTCCCAAACTAAGCAAAGCTTGTACTATGGATACTACACAACGGATAAATGGATAAATACATACTTAACATCCAAGATCCGAGAACAAACATTCGGATTATTCATAGACAGATATCTGCTCCGTCTGGGATTCGAACCCGGGGCCTCAAGGCGATAGTTGTTGGGTTTAGTGATTATATGTTCTTGTAGTGTGGAGGTGGAAGCGCTGCATGAACACCCATGTGTTGCATAGATGTAGCTGGGCGTTTTCAAGAAAAAGTGTACCCTTTCCGTTTTTTTGAAATTTTTGAAAAAATATGGTTTTTCCTACTCATAATCAAGAGCACAATCGATTCCGATCGTTTAAAAAAATGTCCCCAATTTTTCATAAAAAATTTTACGTGTCAGTTTTCTCACGCCCATACTGATTGTATGAAAAAAACGTCGCAAAACTGTCATTTTTTTTGGGGACAATTTTTTAAACTATTGGAATCGATTGTGCTTTTGATTCTGAGTAGGAAAAACCATATTTTTTCCAAAATAAAAAAAAAGAAAGGGTAAGTATACACTTTTTTTTGAAAACGCCCAGCTAAGCAATTAAAAATGAAAGTCATTGATTTTTTACTCCGTTTCATTCTTCTTCTATTGGGGCAGAGGAAAGTGTGGAATACTTTTAAATCGCAAAGATACCGGCTGGAAAACCGGTAAGTTGCGAACGTTTCGTATCTATATCTGGCTTGAAGCATGTGAGAAGCGAACGAGAGTGCAATCAAGTCACCTGGCTGGAAAGTGCAATACAAATAGGGGCCTATTTCAAGATTCCGCGCTCGTTCGAAAATATCAGGAATATACAACCTGTGTTAAGTATTTAAAAAAATGCCGAATGTAAAATGTTGAAAAGATGAACAACAGGAAGATATTTTCAAAACCTTTTCCTGAACTTATTTTCGTAAATAAAAGACCGCAATAATAAAAGGTTTTGTAAAGAAAACATTTGAATACAATGCATTTTGCTGTCTGTATTTTTATTGACTTTACCTACCTACTAGCATTATCGATCGATAATTAGAAGTGACTGTAATTTGATTTGATAAATTGTACCATATCAAATAACTAAACATTATAAGTTAAATATAACAGCTTGTAAGTTAGTATTTCGGTACCTATTTCGTTTCCTTGGATAAGCTACTTTTTTACAAGCTTATATTGTATAAAAAAATTGTTTATTTAGCAAAGGACACTTGTTACAGTACATGCAATTTATCCATCAGACTCCAAACTAGGCTGAGCCTGTGTCTTGGTAGCCTGTGAGTGTGTTTAACAAAATTAGCTGAAGCGTGACAGAATAATAGTTAGTATCGTGACACTAGTGCAGAGGTTAACTGTCTACGCTAGGCCTAGTATCCTAAATTCAGGACATTCGTAAGTACGTCAAAGCAAATATTATTATCAAGTTTGACGGATTGATATCAAGTGTCAAATATTAGATTTATTGAAATTTGACGTGGGTCATACGAGGATATTACATTTTAACAATTTTCGAACGATAATATGTATTTTCCAGGGCTCGAGCCTCAAAATCGGCACCCTAGAGATACTCTGCGAGCCAGGTGGGCGGATTGCGGTAATATGCTCCACATTCCATCAGCAGCTGCGTAGTTCTAAACTTACTTTTTATGCCTTTCGTAAATCCGCCACGAAATTAAAATAGTTATCTTCGCGAGCTCGAGAAAATACAAGGTTTTAGGAAAACTTTCAAAGGCACTGTATTTTCTACTTTAATAAAAAAACTGGCTTTTTAGATGATGAAAAAAAACCGTACTAACTAGCGCAACTAGCCTGTCGCAAAAACCCTAATTTAAAAGTATTCTATAAATTACTAAATATTTCCCGCGACTCCGTCCACGTAGTAGAAGTATGGGAAATAACTACTTTACGTCCTATTCCCAGAACTACCAAATAAACACAGAAAATTTCATAAAAATCGGTTTAGCTGTTTCAGAAGAGTTTTTTTACAAACACTGTGACAGGAGAATTTCGTGTATTAGGATTTACAGCGGTGTTCAGTTCCATCTGATGAAATATCGTACAAAAAGGTTTAAAATAACCTAACCATATATTTTTTTAATTCAAGCTTTTTTTCTGACTGTACTTTTTGTTGACTATACATGCGTTGTCGTTGTCACCCAAACTACATTTGCATACCAAATTTCAAGTCGATACTATTAACCGTCGAAGAGTTCCGTCCTGCGTAGACGATCCTGGCTGGACTACCAGGATGTCACTACTAGACTAGATTATTGTACTGTCTCGTGATTTACATAAATATTCCAAATTTCAATTCAATCTGACTAGGTACTGGAAGTTGGTCAAATTTAACTTGCACAGACAAACAGACAGTCAGACAACGGGAAAGGTGAAACTAAATAAAAGCTTGTAAAATGATGGTAATGGATGATGATCTACCACCACTTCGACTCCTAATTCGATTTAAAAAATATACAACTGAACGGCCTGTTTGGCAGCTTGCCTTCTCTCCAATAAGCTGTAAAAGCTATCAGACGAAGCAACAGTCCGGTCCAAAAAAAACTATACAAAAACTTATTAGGTACGCATTAGGATCGACGCCACCGTAATCGGAAACAGGCTTTCACGGGTATGTTTTAAGGCCCACGTGATTTACGAGGCGGCAAGTGAAAAGGTGTGCGTTCAATCACACGAAGCGTAAAAAATCGGCGGAATAAAATGGATGATGTGGTCACAATGCTGGAACGTACTGATATAAAAATCGTCTCGGATATGCAGACCCATCAAACTTTATTCAGTTTAATTTCCGGCCTACGTCCCAGTGTTGGCCACAGATCTCCCTCTCAGAAGGGCCCAATCCGAACTAGGAGCTTTACATACACACGATGAATTTGCTTCATAGGTAAATCACCTAAAAACCTTATAGGTTTCCCTCACGATCTTTTCCTTCATTTCAAACCTAAAAAATAAAAGTTAAATTAGTAATGGCGCATATCCGCTAGAATGGCTCTACATATGTAGCCATACTTCTATCAAACCGTTAGAGCTGCGTCCGAGATCCCCGAAATAAATAAACAAATAACTAAATACAAAAATTGTTACGTTACTTTCCTTTTCATCTTCCAATAATACATTGCACCGCTAAGAAAAACTATGTACTAATACCATGTACGCATTACGCAATAGCTGGTATTTTCTATTTCATTTATCTTTCAATAGAATTCCTCTCATTCCAAGATAAATATGAATTCCGCGTTGTTTTTCCGAAGGAAACGTGAAAACAAATACCCAATAATGGCGGGACGCTCGGCAACAGTCGCCACGCTGGCGGTAAGTGTTCCTATCAGTGTTGCCATACCGAATAAATGATTTTTTTTGTTAGAACAAAACTGGGAAAATAGCAAAATATCGTGAGTATTTTTAAAAGTTTTACCTTAAAAAACGTACCTATTTAATGTCCTTCCCCGGGATTCAAACTATTTGCATATTGAATTTCACCTATATCGGTTTACGTAACAAACAAATGAACAAACAGATTTACAAAGTTTCGCATTTATGATATTAGTGGGATGGGATTGCACAGTACCTACTTGTAACTTTTCATATATAGAAGCCCACTGATAGGGAGTTCGTCCATATGAGACAGTTGGGAAATTAAAAACTTGAGAAAAATATTCTCGGCGAAAAGCCAGGATCCCATTCATACTAACTGGCATCGTTCGCTGATGTAGGTTAGTCCGCAATCGGACAACAATCGATATGCCAATGACAAAATCCGAGGTTCGCGTGACTCGCGCGTCGACCGCGGCGCCGCACGAAGCCTCTGTATTAATTCACTGGAACACTTTATATCGTGCCGTGCTTTTCAAATTCTTCCACCCTAAATTGCTGCATACTTTTACAACATTCCGGCTTAATTTTGTAATTACGTTTTGGATTAAGAATCCTATTAATAAGTGCCTGTGTGAGTAGGTTTTTTTTTATTATCTTTTCACGCTAAAATGGCTGCAAGTTTTAGGATCTGCGATTATTATTAAAAAAAAACTGCAAAGATTTCGTCACACAAGCGAATAATATTACTAATAAAAACGAAAATAACTAAAAAAAATATCATCTACATTTAGTAGGTAGGTACTATTAAAGTTAAAACTTACTGATAAATAAAACGTAGGTAACATTTTAAATCTATTCCGCATAAATGACCAAAGATATGGAAAAGATCATTATTCCAATAAATTACTTAGGATGTGGGTATTCCACAGTCCATATTTTACTATATTAAGAGACACCTAATGATTTTGTTGTTCTTTCACAGTCTTTAAACGTAGGTCAAATATTTTTTGAAAAAGCAATTAATATTATTCATTTTCTTGAGCAAAAAGTGTATCAAGTACTTCACTAGAAACCAAACAAAATGAAAAATGGACTCTTGGTTTTCCGATGAACTTCCAAATAATTCGACTGAAATTTTCTCCTATGAAAAACGGATTTGTTACGAAGTCAAAGCAGAGTATTAAATCAATCTTTGTCGGGATTCTTTATCGTCTTTTTAGAAAGAACAAATAAAAAGACGAGTAAACTGATTTTGCTCCTTGATTTGAAGCTGGTTGAATGAAGGAGTACTATAGAAATTTCAAGTAAACTTCATTAAGTTTCAGTTTAATCACAGTATAGTGTATTCGTTTCGATTGATTTGTTCGTAGCTTCCATACTGCTTGAGCTTATATATATACTGTGGTTTAATGAACTATGCAATATTAGGTATAGGCAAGTACGGTTGCAAATACTTAAACGATTGCGAAGTTGCAACTGCTTAAAATACTTGCTTATACGATTACGAAGTAAAGCAGTAACCACAGTAGCTCATGATGCGTCACTGTTTTGACGCGTAGCACTGCGTAGCGTTTTAGTACTATTATATATACGTTAGTACATTGTCTCCTAACCATTGGTCCGCGGACCCCTGGGGGTCCGCGAGCATATGTTTGGGGGTCCACAGTTCGATACGCATCTATCTTACTTAGAGCATTAACAATAATAAATAAATTACCTACGCCAAACATCTACGCTTACGCTTATTGAGCGCGGCAAACGAGCGCCAGTGGGCATTGCCACGTACCTATGTGAAAAGGGATTCTCTACTCTTGTATATATCAAAAACTAATACAGGAACAGCAGGGCTATTGCGTAAAGAACACGGGATTGTAATCGTCATGTTCTTTCAAAGCAATTACAAATTCGACTGACATGAAACATTCGTTTCGCGTAACAGAATCTAGCAGTCATCAAGCGCAATTGTCATGAGAAGCAATATCAATTGAATGGAACGAAAAGTTTGGTTTTTGCAAATATACTTAATCAACGAATGATTTCGATTAAATTGATAAGACTCAGATTGAGGGTTTTCGGTTACAAAATAATCATATTCGGCATGTTTTTTTGTTAATTATAGTATAAAAACTTAAATCTACACAATATTATTGTTAGTAAATGAATATTTTAAAAATATTGGAAATTAAACTAAACGCAAAGCGCAGCGGTGATTTTTAAACGTCAACTTATATCTATGCCCGTACGTCAGTGCAACGTCAGTGCGTGTTCTATCAACGCCCGCGAAACGAAACAATATTTAAAGTAAGTCCTTTAAAATTTAAGTTTTTGAGTTTATTGCATTAGGTAAGTACGTATTTTAATTAGATAAAATAAAGTTACACTTAATGCATTTCATTTCAAGTTATTTTCATAGTGCTTAGTCACTACAAAAATGGATAAGCATTTAACGAGCGAGAATCGAAAATGTTTGTTTAGAAGTAACTTTATTTATTTATTTATTTCATTTTCAAAAACTTATGCAATGGGAATTAAGCAATTGAGATACATATAAATAAATAAAGCGCCCATTGCCTTTGATAAGACAACTTTCTAAGAAAATTCCACAATTCTTAAGAAAATAAGAGATCGTTGATTTTAATAATAAAGTGATAGTGTGTATATTTGTTACTTTGTAAGCATCCAAATTATATCTTAATTGTTTCTTTTTAATGAATATGTTCAAGATGAATAACAAATGTGTTAACATTCATGAGTACCTATTGTTTAAGATGCCAGCAAGGCCTGTCGTCTCCGACGGACAATGAGAGGTGCTCAGTCCTGCATTATATACAGTAGCACCCCCAGATGGCTGTAGAGCGTCACTCACGAATGACAGCCCCCTAGCCAAGAAAATAAAACAAATAACCAGTGAAAAGACCTCGCTTCCATCCTAAACTGCTGCGGTGTAGGAGCCACAAAGACGGCAGAAAAATGGCGAGAGGTAAGTACATAAATTAAAAATTTTTGAAGAGTTTTTGTCATTATTTAATAATTTGACTGCCAATGCTAATTAACGTGTGATAACAAAAAAAAATAGAATGGTTTTCAGCAATAAAAAACATATATTCTGTGAGACAAATCATACAATTTATACAAGGTTTATTATTTACAAAACTATTACTTAGTGAATTTTAGAAAAAGGCCCATGATCAGCAGTTTGACGAAACTTAGACATAATCCCAGAACAAGACCGTTGGGCGGCATTTTTGTCGATTTTCTGCACACAATTTTTAATTCTTCTTATCAGCTTTCCAATTTTCTAATATAGCTACTAAAGAGCACAAATAGAGACAATGTGGAAGATTATGTTGCACGGCAATTGCAACAAATCTGGCAATTGAAAGATTCTCTGGGTGTAAAGCAGTGTACGCAGCTGTAAAGCAGTAGCTGTGTTATTCCCGAGATCCAACTATGTTACTCATTGTTTCAAATCTCAAATCCATCCAGTCATTTTCTATAATCAGTAAAAGGCATTGTGCATAGCTATATTGTATTTATATTTCTTTTATATTATTATATCAGTCCTAAATCATCCCTTCCTTCTAGTACTGGAATAACGCCAAATACGCGGTGCGCAAGAAAGCGTGCGCGCGACGGCTGCAAGCAGCTGGCCAGCCCGCGCCCCGGGAGCGCCGCGCTAACGGAGCAAGAGGAAAAGATCTTGGCGTTCATGGGGCGAGTGGCGGTGCACGGAGAGGTGGCCGTGTCCACTGTATCAAGAAGTGGTTGGAAATGACAAGACAGTGTTGGGTGGGCGGCAGCGTTTATTTGATCTATTCGACATACTGGCTGTGAGAAACCATTGCATTGCTTCGCTGGTTTGTGGCGGTATCTTCACGATGTTTTTCTTTACGCTAAAGTGCACGGTAAATTTGAAATTTAATTTAGAAAGAAAGAAGGTTTTTTATATCACTGGACGGCAAACGAGCAAGTGGGTCTCCTGATGGTGAGAGATCACCACCGTCCATAAACATTTGCAATACCAGGGGTATTGCAGATGCGTTGCCAACCTAGAGGCCTAAGATGGGATACCACACAAGACACAACAATAGTATTAAGTACAAATAGACAACGTGTGTGTGAGACGTAGGAAAGTATGTGTCATTGCGGTTGTGAATCGGACACTGGCTCAGCATAATGCTGAAGCGTGATTTTTGATAGAGATAGTTTATGGTCCCGAGAGTGACATAGGCTATTTTTTATCCCGGAAAAATGCACAGTTCCCGAGAGAACAGCGCGCGATAACCGAATACCACGCGGGAGGAGCCGCGGGCAAAAGCTAGTAAATAGATAATTTCAGTTTCAGTTTCTTTATTTGCTATCAACAGATACAGATATAAACTTAGCCTAAATCATGCATAGAATTCAAAACGAAATTCAGAATAACATTCTAATGACAAATAAATATTTTATGAAGATGTCACATTTTAAGATAAGTATAATACATAATTATTTTTAACAACACAGATATTGAACAAACGCATAGATACAAGACACTTTTAAACAGCGAATAGTCGAAGTATTAATAAAATGAAGTGATTGTACAAATTATATAATCATATTTTGATTGCTATATATGTAATTGATGCTTTTTCGGAACAGAACAAAATTCGACCGTAGTAGTGTAATGTAATGATTTCGTCTTAACGGGTAACTTTGACTTTGACCAACCAATTTGTATGAGCTTTTATTTTTATAAACATGACTGTCTAGTAATATGATAAATGTACAATCCAATGACAGTTCTAATACCGTGCTTCGTGAGTAGATGTCTGTGTGTAGTAGGAAAAAGATTTTTCTATAATGCTAATGCACTTTTTTTGTATAAGTAGAATTTTGTTTACACTAGTACTATTTCCCCACACTTCATTTTGTAAATTATGGAAACATATTATTTATTTTGTAGCTTTGAAAGACATTAACATTAGTACATAAACATAATTATTATAAATTTATACACTCTACAACACCATTAGGTATCTACGCGGGCTAAAAGGAAACATGAAATTAACAACTGAAACGAAAAATTAGTTTTGTGTAATAGAGCTGGAAGAGAGAGGAATTACAGCTTTTGAAATGCCAACAAATAGCCTTTAATCTTTCACCCAAAGGTGTACCTGCTAGTCACTCCGAGTATAGGAGGACTGACGTCATTCCATCACTTAGACGCTGCGAATCTGAAACGAATGTGCGGAGGCACAATAGCCTTAAATCAGTGCACACTTTTTGACCATGTGATTTTTTCAAAAAGGTACGAGGCCGTCATTTGCCTCACTACACCGAACAAAAAGGTCACAAGGTGCAAGCGCCTGCGAGCATGCATTTTTAGCAGATCAGTATCATTCAAGTACGGAGTGACAAGGGACCGAGGAGGAACTTCGGAACAAAAACAAGCACATGCATTTTGAACTCGTTGAATCAATCTCCTAGAACTACCAAGTATTTCGCACATAAATTCCGCATAACTTGAGATGCGAGTCAGGGTTCGAATCCACGACCCTCTGTTTGAGAGGCCATAGATCAAACCACACAGCTACTGCGGCTTCCCTGACTAGTGGCCCTTATAATGCAGTCAATCGTAGTAACAGAAACTAACATTGACGGCCAATCAATGGGCGCAAACGGTTGATTAAAAATATAAAATTGTTTATATTTGTGTATTGTGTTTTCAGATCAGCGAATAGTGCCCGCAGCTCTCGAGTGGTGACGCATTTTGAAAAGCGGTGGCTGTTGGTAGAGACAGCAATGATCGCTGCCACCCGCGAAATGCTCGTAGCCCAGATGGTAGCCAAAGTCAGCGTGCAGATTGCTGTGACATTGCAGGAGGTGACGGAGGTGGCGCCGGCATTGGACCGAAGGGCGGATTTAAGAAAGAACGTTAGGTCCGTTTCGCTTGCAACGGTCACGGCACGGTCGCCGTTAACAATTAGATCTTTCAACGAGCGGTGAGGAGGAAAGGAGTGAAATCGCTGATATATGCGAAAGTGTAAAAGTAATTGTAAAATAAGCTTCATAACGATAAATACAGTAAAATTACTCAATAAATAAATCTATTAGATCACAAAAATTCATTCACCGTCCAAGTTTTCTCACAGCAGTTATTTTATTTTATACATATTTACTAAAAAAGTGGAAGGATGTAGTATCTGCCTACCCCGTTGGGAAAGAGGCATGATTTTATGTAAGTATGTATTAACTAAAACATTTCAGACACTTGCTATTTTAGCGCCACTCTGGCTGGAGGAATCTAGAACTAATTATTTACTGCTTACTCTTGCAACTTTTTACTCATAATAGATTGTTCTCCTTTCCTTTACACTGGAGTAGAGTCTACAGTATAGAGTGACTGTACACTGCTTGTAGTATGAACAATTGCTGCTAGGTTCCGTTACCGCCATAGATGTGCCAGGATGTGTAACGATGAATGTGTTTTACATGAACCATTAGAAATGTTTCATTTACCTAGCCTCGCTCACCTCGCTGACTGACTGATAAGACTGATTATAAAATAAAAATATTAAAATAAACAGTGAAGGTTTTTATTTACTGTAATTCCTCTTCTACATACATTTTATTGAGAAATACATACAAAATTCAATTCATAAATCTCGGCGAGGTTACGGCTAAGATTAGGACTCGCAATCATAATATAGTGCAGAAACTGACGGGCACTGCCTAGGACGCCTGCGCTGCGTGCCTCCGAACAACCGCCCTCGCAGTAGTCATTCTTCAGCCGAGTATTGTGCGCCTGTAGGAGAGACCTTAGAGTTATAGTATGTATGTATACAGATAGACATTGACAGACATTGTGATACTAAATGTGTGCTTTACTTATCCTACTAATCCTACTGACTAATAATCCTTCTTATATCCCACTAATACTTATTATAAATGCGGATGTTTGAGAGTGTAGATGTTTGTTACTCATTCACACTGAACTGAAACAGCTGGACGGATTTGGATGAAATTTAGTATGTAGGTATCTGGATATCTGGAATAAAACTTAGGATAAAAGTATTTTATTTCGATATTCCCACGGGATAGGAATAAATCTCGAAATAGCAACCGTTGAGCCTAGAGTAATGAAATTTGGGATTCTTGTTTATAATGCAACGTCAATGAAAACCACGATGTAACTTTCGGGAATTCCCAGGGGATTTTTTTTAATGCAAATGTATGCAGTAACAGGTAATTCTGTAGGGACGTATGTGTAGAGTGGGCCAAATTTTGTGCTGCTGAGCATAGTTTGATAATAAATATAATATTTACTAAAGGTTGTTTAAAAAATTGTTAAGGGCTAAATAAGTTCATACTTCCCACAAGTAATCGTGCGCTTTGGTTTGGGAGAGTGCCCGGTGCTGGTAGGCACCCACACATTTTTGATATGGCCCATTCCTGTAACATGTGATGGCTGCTTGCACCTACAATAGTAAACATCCGTGAGTAAACACATATATTATTAATGTACATTCAATATGAAGTGGGCACTGCGAAGTATATAAAAACAACTGTAATTATAAAGTTAGAAAAAGAATTAGTCTATTAGCTTATGCTTATGATCCAATAGTAAAATTCTACACCTATTTTTTAAGGGTTCCTATAAGACAAAAAATAATCGTTTCAGGTATCATTTGGTTTCTTATCTGACTGTGAGGCACTGATTATATTAGAATTAGGCAAACGCTGCCTTTAGGCTTGATGCAATGAATTAGTTAAACATACCTTGAGTTCCAGCTGCACGACTGTGTTGCGCTCCCAACTTCCTATAAGTAATAGGGCAAATTTTGTTGCACAGTCGGACGAACTGCGTCTTTGTGAGCTTGAAATTTGCCCAAAAATAGTTGTCGGGCAACCGGAGATGATGGCTTTCTTGGCGCAAAAGCCTCCAGTCGCGCTTGTGTCTGCAGTCGCTCTTCCTCTGCGAGCGCCAATAAATTTAATATGTGCGAGCCATCGACGCGAGCCATTTATTACGCCTCGAATCACTGTTCAAAAGAATACTTTTATTTTCAATTACTTAGGCGCCAATTCAATCAAGATATTAATATTATTTTTATTATAATTTAACGAAAAACCTAACTTACGATATCAATTTGCACAGTAACGGTCACAAAGTTGTCTCCGGTTTGTTTTGACAGTTTCTATCAGCATGTAGACCAATTTTGAAGTGTCATTTTGCTTACGCGAAACCATTTTTTAGCAAATCAATGGCAAATCATTCGTTCAATTGTGTTAAAAATGGCCGGCCTTAGCTTTCAAATGCTTTGACATTACATGGACGTTACGCGAAACGAATTACTTTATTTTTAAAGCAGCCTTGATTTCAACTGTCAAAAATGAATACTAAAGCGGTTCCGAGTACGTTAGGCAATAGGCCTGCAGGTTAGATGTGGAATCCGATTTGAGATTGCAATTGAGTAATAATATCAACCCGAACCATTTCTAACTTAGTTTCAAAAAAACCCTCTCATTAATGTTTTTCTACGAAAAAGTTTTTTTTTATTTAATGAAGGAAAACTAAAATATAATAATCTCCGAAAATTGCACCTTTTTTTCACTTATGGGTCCTTGGCATTATGATTGATTTCCTTGGGGGTCCGCGGCTGAAAAAGGTTGGGAGCCGCTGCGTTAGTACTATCCATACTAATATTATAAATGCGAAAGTAACTCTGTCTGTCTGTCTGTCTGTCTGTCTGTCTGTCTGTCTGTCTGTTACGCTTTCACGCCAAAACCGCTGAACCGATTTGGATGAAATTTGGTACAGAGATAGAATAGACCTTGGGAAAGGACATAGGCTACTTTTTATCCCGATATTCCCACGGGATAGGGATAAAATCTCGAGATAAGAACCTCTGGGCTTAGAGTCATGAAATTTGGTATGTAGGTAGTTGGACGTATGGAATAACACATAGGTGACTTTTTGACCCGATATTCCCACGGGATAACTAGGGATAAGATCTCAAAATAACAACCTCTGGGCTTAGAACCATAAAATTTAGTATATAGGTAGCTGAACCTCTGGAATAACACGAAGGCTACTTTTTATCCTGATATTCCCACGGGATAGGGATAAAATTTCGAAATAATAACCGCTGGGCTTAGAGTCATGAAATTTGGTATGTAGGGAGCTGCACGTCTGAAATAATACATAAGCGACTTTTTGACCCGAAATTCCCACGGGATTTCAAAGGATAAAATCTCGAAGTAACAACCACTGGGCTTAGAGCCATGAAATTTGGTGTGTAGGTAGCTGGACCTCTGGAATAACACGAAGGCTACTTTTTATCCTGATATTCCCACGGGATAGGGATAAATTTTCGAAATAAGAACCTCTGGGCTTAGAGTCATGAAATTTGATATGTAGGTAGTTGGACGTATGGAATAATACATAGGTGACTTTTTGACCCAATATTCCCACGGGATAACTAGGGATAAGATCTCGAAATAACAACTGCTGGGCTTAGAGCCATAAAATTTAGTATGTAGGTAGCTGGACCTCTAGAATAACACAAAGGCTACTTTTTATCCTGATATTCCCACGGGATAGGGATAAAAATTTCGAAACAAGAACCTCTGGGCTTAGAGTCATGAAATTTGGTATATAGGTAGTTGGACGTATGGAATAACACATAGGTGACTTTTTGACCCGATATTCCCACGGGATAACTAGGGATAAGATCTCAAAATAACAACCTCTGGGCTTAGAACCATAAAATTTAGTATATAGGTAGCTGGACCTCTGGAATAACACGAAGGCTACTTTTTATCCTGATATTCCCACGGGATAGGGATAAAATTTCGAAATAATAACCGCTGGGCTTAGAGTCATGAAATTTGGTATGTAGGGAGCTGCACGTCTGAAATAATACATAAGCGACTTTTTGACCCGAAATTCCCACGGGATATCAAAGGATAAAATCTCGAAGTAACAACCACTGGGCTTAGAGCCATGAAATTTGGTGTGTAGGTAGCTGAACCTCTGGAATAACACATAGGCTATTTTTTACTCCGATATTCCCACGGGATAGGAATAAAATTTTGAAATAATAACCGCTGGGCTAAAAGTCATGAAATTTGGTATGTAGACGGGATATTTCAATTGCCACTACCAGACCGATTAGTTTACGCGTGCGAAGCCGCGGGTAAAAGCTAGTTATATAATATGTGGTTTTAGTACAGCTATGTGGAGGTGTGTGAAGGTACACTATAAAAACGTGACGCATCGCTCAGCCAAGTTCTTGGCCTTACTTTATAAAATATACTGAGCGGCAAAAAATCTGGCCCTCAAATTTTTGCAGAATAGGTAATGTTGTATGAGGGGTGGGCCAAATTTTGTGCCGCTAAGTAAAGTTGACAACATTATTTTTTATTTACAATTATTTCTGAATAAACAGTCATGACATGATTATGAAATACAAATTGATTTCAATTTCAGGTTCATATCCTAGCTATTCGTTTGCGATAACCCAATAGAAAATCAAACTTCGCTACGACACACATAAAATTATTGCCTATGTTTATGTTTATTGATCGTAAAAATAAGTTTGATCCAAATCACATTCTCTAAATCCAATTTCAGTCTCCGCACAAACAGGGGCTCGCTTGGGACGTGTTTACCCCTCGTCCGCATTTACCTCTCCAGGCAAGACAAATCATTGTTTTTTTCTCATTCTTGCCTTTAGACGAACAATTTTTATTTAGTTGTTTGTACAAGCTGCCTGGCTAAAAATAACAATGTCATCACTTAAATATAGAAATATCTGCTAACCCAAATTTAACTAAGTGTTGAACTTACTATTCCTTAGTGATAATATGAATGAAAGGATTTAGCTTTTTTTTAACCTTTTAACCGCCAATACGTTTTTTTTCGTACGTGCTGGTATCGCTACCTACACCGAAACTATACCTATGACATTGCGGCGAAATGAGCTGGATATTTTTTGTCTTATAATTCAGAGAATGGCGGCTAAAGGGTTAATAATGATGAAATATGTATTGCTTAACTTAATTTTAGTTTTATCGTAATTTTCTACTGTTTCTTACGGAAAAAAGTAGGTGTGTGATCATTTACATAAGACTCCCTCCTTCTAAACACCTCACTTAATTTATGGACGTCCCCTAATTGTAGGTAAACACATACAAAAAGAATAATTTCACTAAAGGTAATTTTTAATAGTTGCCGTTATGTGTTTTAATTAACTCGCCGTTGCTAGAAGCTAACAGTATCAAATAATATTTTCCACGCGCTGCCGGGCATTAGTCTAATTAAACTCATCGACTTAATTATTTCTCTGTAAATTAATACTTTTAGCTTTTGGCTGCCCACGAAATTATTGTGAACTCATTCATCAACTTTTAGCAAGTTTTCATAGTTTGAAATAATGTCGCAAAGTCATTCTGATTAGCTAACACAAAATCAATAAGGACCTATCTATACTAGAGTTGGTAGAGCTGTTTTGATCAAAGTCGATAGTAAAATTTTAGTAACTGCGGTGGTTTTATAAGTAGTACTTAGGTAAATTGATTTACTATTATGCTAAAAAATTTACTGAAAAACTTTCATTAAAAACTATAATGGAAAAAAAAACAAGTCAGTAGGTAGTCTAAAGCTCTGTTAAGTCAGCACTGGTAAATATTAATTTTCACTTCTCATGCTCTAAAAGTAGGTCAATATAGCCTTACGAGGCGGGAGTAAAGTGAGCACTTTAGTCCCTAGGGAGTAAAAGTAATTAATTTTTTAATTTACTTCGAGTGACTTAGATAAACTCAAACAGCCAGTTACTAGCAAAAAATAAGATTGTGTGTGGACCATTTTCAGGACGAAAATGTTACGTTCTTAGTCTACATAGTCTTAGTTCTTGCTTATTCCGCATAGAAGGTGGCGCCACTCTATTTTTCCGTTTGTGTATGGACCATTTCACTGATGCAATTTTGTTATATCTGTGTCTAGTTGGAAAAAATACTTACCGCGAAAAATTGTTGTAGAGCGTAAATCGTAACCGATTAAAATAAATTGATTATTCTCACAATGTCGTCGAGTGATAGTGAAAATTATGATGTCGAGCAAAGAGCGAAAGACATAATTGATAATTTTCTGTCGCCGAAATCTAGAAAGATTTATGTTTATTTTTTGATTTAATGTTTTTAAACCAAACTAACTATTTTTTTCTCGCAACCGAAGTGAAAAATAGAGTTTTCACCACGAGACTAAAAGTCAATACAAATCCTCGGATAAATAGCCACCTCGGGTATGTATTGGCTTATTTTAGTCCCTCGATAAAAAATATACTATTAACTATTAACTTACTTGTCAATAAACACTAATAAAACCCAAAAAGAAAATAGACATGATTGGAATTAATTGTCTATGATTGATTAATCCAGTACTGAATAATTTTAATGCATCACAAGGAAATGGACTTACCTTTTATAAACCAATTCAACCAATCAGGAAGCAGCAATGATCATGTGTGTCCCGTTATATTTGAAAAATTCAGTAAAAATTAGGACGTTTTTTCTTTGAAACTATTTTTAGTTATCTGGACAGACTAGGTATGTAGGTACTTAATGTTTTTTTTTCTATACAGGGTGTAATTTTGTAATGCCACCTGAAGTGTAGTACTATTAATACTGTAGATAAAAAATAATAATACTCAAACAAAACATTAGTTTAAGTACTTTTGAAAAGAAAGAAAACTGCATTCAAAGATTTTCGAAAATACGCTTGCCACGCCTAGGAATCGAACCGACTAAAATCTGTAAAAATGACAACGAAGTTAGGGTCTTTTCAAAAATAAAGGAATGTTTTCTTTAAGTAAAATTATATATCTACAGTTTTAAGATTACTTTCCCTTCAGTTGGATTACAAAATTCCAGCCTATAATAATATACAATAGCCAGTACCATAGACAATTATTGACTTTTGGTTCAGCACTAAAAAGCCACCCTTTGTGATTTTGTTCGTGAAATTATAATGCGCAGATTAAAATACACGAACAGAAAAAGATAATTGACGTTCAGAAGGCCCCAACTGAGCTCAAGATGGATCGTAAAAACTGCTTACACAAATATTTCACTGGCTACCCAATTACCTTCGAAGATGTTTTGTCAATATTCTTTAGAATAGGTACCTAGTACCTACAGTCAGCTGCAAATATATTTATTCACACTTTCACCTTATTGCATTTGAGGAACAAGTTGACTGGGCATATTGATACAAAATGTATAGAAAAGCATTAGTATAGGGTAATAAGCTATGGCACGGTCAGCGTCAAAAGTAGCTGCATACTTTAGTATTTTGTTATTTATTTTACACCATACAAAGACAAATGTGCTAATGCGATGAAGTAAAAAAATTGATCCGCTACGTTTGATGCTGACTGTATACTAGCCTAATTTTATGCATGCAGATTACTTTTACCACTACCTTTGAGGCACACAGGTACGCTTTAAATGGCTGAAAATTTGATACTTAGATACTCACATTGCATTTTCGTCCTCGCCGTCAATCGAGTAAGCTGAACCGCGTACCAATGTGGAAACTTTTCACAATCAATTTAACTCGTTAGGCAGATGCATAGAATGTCAATCAATTTCCTCAGCAATTTCCTCCCTGGTATGCAGCTGAACCAATTTTATTGGATAATTTATGGAGAATGTTGTGCTGATGTCAAGCAAACACTCGTTTCTCATATTTAGGTAAACCGTCACTGAGAAAGCAGCATGGTAAAGAATCTTTTTTCATTAAAAAGGCGAACATAATAGGACTTCAGATGGGCACAAAACGGGCCTGGAATTCCTTTTCAATATTAAATTCTAATAAGTAAGCGGTGAAACGAAGCATTGAAAAAAATGTTCCCGGAATATTACGGCGCTTACAAATGGTAGTAGTCAATTGAAAGCAGACTTGAATGGCCCTCGGTATTCTAAACACCACAGAACGGTCTTTTATGAATAGAGAAGTACTAAGTTCCCGCTGATTCTCAGTATTTAGTAGGTGGATGATAGAAAAATAACATTGGAAAGCGTTTTGAGCGATTACAATTCGTGGTTATACTTTCCTCATGCCAGAGTTTTTAGAGCACTTTCGACATAGCCAAAGGAATCATCAATCGTGGATTTTATTTTCTCAAGCAGATAGCCGCAAAAACTGATGACAAGGGAATATTTGATTGATTTTAGGCGTTACTTTGCGGAGATCTGATATTTAGTCTAGAGTGCACTAGGTCTTAATCTAGGTCATAATCTTATCGCTTCTTTTAGAAGTGGAATTTCATTTCATTTCATTTATTCTTTATTGCTTGAAAATAATGTTAGAAAAGGTCTTAATTTAACAGTTAACAGTTCATTATTTCACCAAAGTTAAAATGCTAATAAGGATTATTACATGTAGGAAAAACATTTAGGTCTTATCACTGCATTCCAAGCTAAAATGATGTACCATCAGCAAAATAAGTGGTCTATTTTTATTAATTTTTAAACAAGTTCCTAACAAATGAATATCTCGCTAAAGTCGAACTTTCAAGTTGACAGACACGTTTATTGTTTTATGCAATGCAAAAGATTATCAACTTTAGGGTGGTAGACCACATATTTGAGTGATGGTAGGTACAATATAATGTGTACCGTATCTCGGCGAAGTAAAACAAGAACGTATGCCCCATTCTAACCTAAATACAAGGCAAGATCAAAGCTGAATGGATAGGTGACATGGGACGGCCAACTTTTTTCATCATATGCTAATACAGTTGTGGCGTCTGAAACGCCACTCATTCCCGGGCAGAAAGCCGGGATGCTAAACAAACAACATTGCCTCTATGGTGCTCACAGTGACCCGGTCTTCTAGCGAAGATCGGGCCACTGATTGGTTGAGCCAGCCGCAAATGGATTCCGTTCACTCTGAACGGAATGTTGAATGGGTTCAGTATAAAACTGTTTGCACTACTGAATTCCCTCTCTTTTTCCTTTCTAATCGACCATCGAGGCAAGGTAACGCTACCAGACCCAACTCTGTGCCTTTATGTACTGTTCATGTGTTTACATGTTTGTATCAATATAATTAGTGTCAATAAACGCTTTAAACACTAAATTGGTGACCCCGACGTGATCCGGCAAGAAGCCGGCCCGTACGAGAAAACACGCCAGCTTCTCCGACACGCGGCGCGCTAGGCGCCGACGCCGACTCCGACACGCGGCTCCGACGCACAACAGAAGCCCCCATTTTTCAACCCGCATTGCCTGGGCTGGCTACCATCAGCCGCCGGGCGGGCGTACTTCGCTCACAAGGGTTTTTTCGCTTTCCAAAGTACTAACCACGCACGTGCTTATTGGGAAGTTTGGGAACGACGCGTCGTCGGCCTGCGAAGGCAGAGACTTTTCCTGTGGTGTTGGTGTGTGTGTGTGCACAATATTTTTTCATACCTACTAACTTTTTCACTAAACGCATGGTCTGGCGTAAAATTAACAAAATTAATTCCTCATCGGTCGTCCATCTTGGACGCGTGCATCAAATTTCGATCCAACTAGAGCGTGGCGTACGCGCAACTTCGCGACCACGCCCGGTACAAGTATCCGAACGCCTGCTGGTACTTCGTGGACAACCTTCAGCTGTCATCGCGCAGTCATCAGTCATCGCGCAACGAAAAAAAAAAAGAAGAAAATTACGAACTTTTAGTGACTTCGTTTAGTGTACGTTATTTTGTAATTTGCTGCCTTGTTTACTGTTTAAAATTTAAAATCGAAGCACGTTATTGTAATTCTGTGTCTTTAGCCGACCGATCGAGGGTAACAATCGAGCATAATGTCATTAGAGGAAATCGAGCGAAAGCTCCAACAACTAGAGGAGCAAAACAGAATTTTAGCAGGTACCAATGAAGAGCTGAGGACGCTGGCGGCGGCGGCAGACCCCGCGCGGACTGCCCAAATGTCTGCGCATGCCGTCCGCCCACAACTAGCGCCTTTCTGGTCGGACCGGCCCGCGGCGTGGTTCGCTCATATCGAGTCTAACTTCGCGCTCGCGCACATCACGGCAGACGAAACGAAATACAACTACGTCGTCGGCCAGATGGACGCCCGTCTATCTAAAGAAATGGAGGATTTGGTGATTAACCCTCCACCAAAAGGAGAAAGGTATTTATATATTAAAGAGCAAATGATCCACAGGTTCTCAACTTCGGAATCCCAGAAGGTCCGACAACTGCTCTCTGGTGAAGAGTTGGGTGATCGGAAGCCATCTCAATTTCTTAGACATCTCCGGTCCTTGGCGGGGAACTCCCTGAAGGATGATACAGTGCTGCGGGAGCTGTGGTTCCAGCGACTCCCCCACAATGCACAAGGCATACTGACAGCCCAGAGCGACCTTAACCTGGACAAGGTTGCAGAACTTGCCGATAGGATATTAGAGGTGAGTCCGGTCCATAATACAGTTGCAACAGTAGCTAGCCCCGTGCCTATACCAGACTGGAACTCAATTAACAGTCGACTTAATGATCTTTGTTCACAAGTGGCTGCTTTAACAGCCGACAGAACAAGGGGCAGGGCTCGCTCACGACCTAGATCAAAATCCAGATCTAGGGACAGTAGCAAAAGTAGGTTGTGCTGGTACCATAACAATTATAAAAGCAAGGCTACTAAGTGCACGTCTCCATGTAGCTGGTCGGGAAACCAGCCCGACGGTCAGTAGCGGCGGCATCTGACCGTCACTGTAGTAGCCGCCTTTTTGTTACAGACAAAGACACCAAGTATTCATTCCTCTTGGATACCGGCTCAGACCTTTGTTGCTTTCCCAGGAAGCTTTTAACAAATAGGGTACAACCTGTGGATTATTCACTGTGCGCAGCCAACGGCTCAAATATCAAAACATATGGCTGCCGCAGATTAAATTTAAATCTTGGCCTCCGTCGGGATTTTATCTGGAATTTCATTACTGCTGATGTGGAAACTCCAATAATAGGAGCAGACTTTTTAGCATATTACAACCTTCTGCCAGACTGCCGCAACAAAGTACTGCGGTGTGGTGTCACTGGGCTAACAACTCAGGACACCATCGCTAACTGTGGGCAGTTAAGTGTAAAAGCCATAGATATTACTCCTAATAACACAATTCTTTCTGAATTTCCAGAAATAACCCGACCTCCGGGCATCACACGTGAGGTGAAGCACAACACCGTGCATCACATTAAGACAGTCGACGGCCCACCAGCCGTGGCTCGGCCGCGCCGCCTCGCGCCCGACAAGCTACGTGCTGCGCAAAAAGAATTTGCTGAAATGGTGCGAGTTGGGACAGCGCGGCCGTCCAAGAGCCCGTGGTCGTCGCCCCTTCACCTTGCGGCCAAGAAAGATGCAACATGGAGACCATGTGGTGACTATAGGGCGCTCAACGCCCGCACCGTGCCGGACAGGTACCCTGTGCGTCATATAGGGGACTTCAGCCACAACCTGGCTGGCTCCACTATATTTAGCACTATCGATCTTGTTAAAGCATACCAACAGATCCGAGTGGAACCTGCAGACGTGTGCAAGACAGCTATAACAACTCCATTTGGGCTCTTCGAGTTCCCCTACATGGGCTTCGGGCTCCGCAATGCTGGACAGACGTTCCAACGCTTCATCGATGAAGTGGTAAGAGGTATGGATTTTTGTTTTCCCTATATACAGGGTGTCCCAGAAGTACCACGTCACAGTGACACCAGAGGTAGGCCAGCTCAAGACGCACCTAACCAACCTAACATGACCCCAGTAAAAGTTGCACGGTTTTAGAGTTATTACCGAAATAAAGATTTTTGGGGATACTCCCCTTTGTCTTGACATTTTTAGTACCAGCATCGGCTTGAAAAGCTTTTAATAACAGTTTTTTATGTGTATCGAATCTTGAATAGTTACTTCAGAAGTGCAGTGTGTTATTTTGTCAGTATCTTCCCTAAAATGCTGAAAACAACTTCATTAATCTTAATTTAAGTTGTTTCAAAAACATGAATTTCAAGTTTAACCATCTGCCATGAAAAAAATTTACTAGAAATGAAACAAATAAATAACGTAAGTAAATTAGGCATGTTATGCAAATTTAGAAATGGTATAACACATGTTCCTTAATTTAAGAACATTAGGCATTCTTATCACTTTGCTGATACCGCAAGCCGTCACTGTTAAGTTAAAACATGTTACATTACTAATTTATTGAATCAGGCGTTACTTTGCCGAGGTCCATATTAATGAACTAAAACAATCACCTACTTTGCTCACCCGCGCCCTTATGATAGCTACGTTTATACTAGAAATGTGTGTTCATTCAGTTCCTCCTCCTCCACACTGCAAAAGTACAGGGCAGTTCGAAGGACTCGTGCTGCTAGGTAGACTTAACACCCCACACTTCAGTCTACTTGTGAACTCGTGACCACGGCCACTGTAATGTTGTCGAAATGACGAGGTAAATATTACTCGTGTGTGTTAGCATGATAAGTCCCGTTGGTGGTATTTTGACTACGAATAAAAATCACGAAAGTTTAAAACGATAGATAATATTATTTGGTTAACGCTATAATCTGGACATCTTTAAGGTCAAAGTGTACCTACGGACCTTGGATGGATTGGTCAACTGGGACCAATTTTATGGCCACCGCGTTCCCCGGATCTAAACTCACTAGATTTTTTTTATTGGGGATGTTTAAAATACAAAGTTTACGCGAAATCAATGCGCTCTGAAGAAGAATTGCGGCAACGAGTATTCGACGCGGTCCGTACCATATCGGAAGTAGGTTTACGAAAATTGAGCCGTATTAAACGATGTTTTTTGTGCATCAGAGCCCATGGAAGACAATTTGAACATTTATTGTGAACTCAATTTATTCCAATAAATGAATGAAAGATAAACATGTTTTTAACCACCCACGCAAAAAGAAGGGTGTTATAAGTTTGACCGCTATGTCTGTCTATCTGTGGCACAGTACCTCTTAAACGAGTGAATCGATTTGAATGCGTTTTTTTTTAATTGAAAGCAGGTTTTCTAGCAATTGTTCTTAGACGTTTCTATCAAAATTGGTCCAGCCGTTTTTGAGATATTGAACTTTGAAGTGACAATATTGGGGGTTGCAATAACTTTTTGTTGGTTAGACCATTAATTGACATTTTTAACCCCCGACGCAAAAAGAGGGATGCTGTAAGTTTGACCGGTATGTGTGTCTGTCTGTCTGTCTGTGTGTCTGCCTGTGCCACTGTAGCTCTTAAACGCGTAAATCGATTTGAATGCGTTTTTTTTATTTGAAAGCAGGTTATATCCGGTTCTTTATGATCCAGTCCTAGCCTTGAAAAGGGAGATAAATATTAATATTTAGCCTTCGTGCATTTGGTAAAATAATTGTATCAGATATTAGATGAGCCATCGCTTTACACAGCATTTTTGTACCACTTAGCAGGGACTGCTACCGGAGTTCCAGTTTTAAGTTGGTTCGATAGGGCTTCGCTAAAGTGATAAGAATGTCTAATGTTCTTGGAGTAAGATACATGTGTGTACCATTTCTAAATCTGCATAACATGCCTAATTTATTTACGTTATTTATTTGTTTCGTTTCTAGTATTTTTTTTTCATGGCAGATGGTTAAAGTTGAAATTCATATTTTTGAAACAACTTAAATCAAGATTAATGAAGTTGTTTTCAGCATTTTACGGTAGTTACTGACAAAATAACACACTGCACTTCTGAAGTAACTATTCAGGATTTGATAAACATAAAAAACTGTTATTAAGAGCTTCCCAAGCCGATGCTGGTACTAAAAATGTCAAGACAAAGGGGAGTATCCCCAAAAATCTTTATTTCGGTAATAACTCTAAAACCGTGCAACTTTTACTGGGGTCATGTTAGGTTGGTTAGGTGCGTCTTGAGCTGGCCTACCTCTGGTGTCACTGTGACGTGGTACTTCTGGGACACCCTGTAGATGACATCCTGGTGTTCTCCCGAGATGCCGAAGAGCACGCTGCTCACCTCCGCACATTGTTCAGGCGTTTAGCTGACTATGGTATGGTTGTCAATGCAGCTAAATGTGTAATTGGTGCCGCAGAAGTAATTTTTCTCGGCTACCATGTCTCCAAAGATGGTCTCAAGCCTCCTGCGGATAAGATATCTGCTCTTCAAAACTTTACTCTACCCAAAACAGCTCAAGGCTTGAGAAGGTTTCTAGGTATGATAAATTACTACCGACAGTTCATACCTAATGCTTCAGAGACACAAGCTCCACTCATAGACTTCCTCACAGCTACAAAACTTAAAGGTGCAAAGCCAATGCCATGGACCCCTGAACTCGAGAACGCTTTCCATGCCTGCAAAGACAGTTTGTCAAAGGTAACCCAGCTGGCACATCCAGTACTTAACGCTCCTTTAGCCTTATACACGGATGCCTCCGGGACGCAGGTTGGTGCATCTCTAGAACAACAAACTGAGCAGGGGTGGCAGCCATTAGCATTTTTCAGTAAGAAGCTCACAGCGAGCCAAGCTGTTTGGCCCGCCTACTACAGAGAGCTGTTGGCCGTCTATGCGGCGGTCCAACATTTCCGTCATATATTAGAGGCGCAACACGCCACAGTATATACGGACCATAAACCGTTGCTTTATGCTTTTCAACAACGTAGAGAGAAATTACCACCGGCTCAATTAAAGCAGCTGACATTTATATCGCAGTTTACCACTGATATCCGCCATGTTAAGGGGGAGGAGAATGTAGTAGCGGACACCATGTCTCGCATTGAAGCAATTTCCCTTTCGGAGGACTATGCTAGCCTCGCTCAAGCCCAACAGGCAGATGATGAGCTTAAAACTATCCCAAATAAGTCTTCGCTGAAACTAATGCCTACTCTTATTCCAGGAACAGACATCACAGTCCTGTGCGACATGACGACGGGCAAGCCGAGACCTTACCTGCCACCGCAGCTCCGCCGACCTGCGTTCGAGCGCCTGCACGGCCTGAGTCATCCCGGCGCACGAGCCACAGCGCGACTTGTTGCCGACCGCTACGTGTGGCCCGGCGTCAACAAAGACTGCCGCACGTGGGCCCGTGAGTGCCTTCCGTGCCAAAGGAGTAAGGTAACCCGTCATGTATCGTCCCCACTTGGAGATTTCATTGCTCCGACGGCGAGATTTAAACATGTACATATAGACATCATCGGCCCAATGCCTGTGTCAAATGGCTACTCATATTGCCTGACAGCAATCGACCGTTTCTCACGATGGCCTGAGGCATGGCCTATGATGTCTATAACCGCCGAGGAGGTAGCCGATCGTTTCGTTGACGGTTGGATCGCACGTTTTGGTGTGCCCGCCACAGTCACTACAGATAGAGGCCGACAGTTCGAGTCTGTTTTATTTAACCGCCTCATGGACCTGGGCACTTCTAAACGCACGCGAACCACTAGTTACCATCCTCAAGCTAACGGCTGTATTGAACGTTTTCACCGCCAATTAAAGGCTGCCCTAATGTGCCACAATGACAGCTGGCATAGAGCACTTCCATTAGTACTGTTAGGTGTCCGTACAGCCCTGAAAGAAGATCTAAACTGTTCAGCCGCAGACCTCGTCTATGGCGAGCCGCTGCGCCTACCAGGAGAATTCCTGGTACCCAGCGCCTCCCTTTCTGACACAGATGACTTGGTTGGCCAATTGAGGGCCAGAATGGCTGATCTCCGTCCAATTCCGGCCTCCCGTCACGCGCAGCCTAAAACATTTATGTTTAAAGATTTAGCCACAACGAGCCATATTTTTCTGCGCGACGATACAGTCCGCCGGGCTTTGCAGCCACCCTACACGGGCCCCTATAAGGTTTTGTCTAGAAGCGACAAGACTATGACTATAGATATAGCTGGACGACGGACCACCGTCAGTATAGATCGGGTCAAACCCGCATACATCACTCCTAACAATGATTTTCTTATCCACAGCGAACCCGCCGCACCAGGCCGCCCAGCGCTGCTGCCATCGCCTCCGGCGCCGTCCCCAGCACTGCCAGTGCAGCCGCCAGCGCCCTCAGCGCGACCGCCAGCGCCCCCAGGCCCTGAAACCGCTCCAGTACCTAACGCAGTAGTACCTAAGCTCGTTACCACTCGGTCGGGTCGATCGGTTAAATTTAGAGATATTCTAGACCTCTAAGTTAGTTATATATATTTTTTTTCTTTACTGTGCTTTATTTGCACCGTCATAAGGCCGAATTTCGGCTGGCCTATTTTCTTTTTTTCTCTGCATAACGTTATAGTTATACAGCAGACATATACCAGCCTGTATTCTAATTTTGATAAGGCCGATTATTGACTGGCATATTTTCAACTAGCACTTTGTAATTTAAGAGCTGTTATACCAGCCTTTATTTTAATTGTTCTAATTTTGATAAGGCCGATTATTCACTGGCATATTTTCAACTAGCACTTTGTAATTTAATAGCTGTTATACCAGCCTTTATTGTAATTGTAATAAGGTCGACTTTCGAGTGACCTATTTTCTTATGTTAATTTATAAATTAATAACTTTTATTCTTTTTACTTAAGTAAAATTTTGTTAACCACATCCTTGTTTTCTCCCTAGGGGGGTGATGTGGCGTCTGAAACGCCACTCATTCCCGGGCAGAAAGCCGGGATGCTAAACAAACAACATTGCCTCTATGGTGCTCACAGTGACCCGGTCTTCTAGCGAAGATCGGGCCACTGATTGGTTGAGCCAGCCGCAAATGGATTCCGTTCACTCTGAACGGAATGTTGAATGGGTTCAGTATAAAACTGTTTGCACTACTGAATTCCCTCTCTTTTTCCTTTCTAATCGACCATCGAGGCAAGGTAACGCTACCAGACCCAACTCTGTGCCTTTATGTACTGTTCATGTGTTTACATGTTTGTATCAATATAATTAGTGTCAATAAACGCTTTAAACACTAAACAGTGAACTACAGGAATAATAAGTGAAAGTATTTTAACGATCGATACCGTTAGCGATGCCGTGAAAAATAACGTTCTGTCATCCGGCATCCGACGGTTTATGGTATGAATTATGGCTGGTAGGCTTGTTGCCAAATTTACGATTCCCGTTGCCAATACCGTTAATACTTACGAGGCCGTTTTTAGCATATATTCGATCCAAAGCCATGACGTAGGTGTCTTAATGGAATGGGGATAACTGCCGATGGTGACGTTCAGAATGAATTGGACTTTTATTGTCGGAATCTCGCAAGTTTTTCAGTCGCTAAAGTATTTCATCATCATCAGCCGGAAGATCACCTTTCACGCTTCGTCTTCCGATTCGTGATCGTCACTCAAGGACTTTTCCCCTTACCTGACCCTACCTTTACCTGTTACCTGCATTCCGGGACCGAGTCGTCAACGTGACAAAATGTCCAATGGACGTATTGTTTAATGGTCATAAAGTATGAGTGTCAAAACGTACAAATGTCAAAACGTATACAGCGAAATAGACAAAATGTTTTGGTGACAAATAATGTCATTGTTAAAATGTATGCGAGTCAGAATGTGTATATGACAAAATGTCCAAATCATTAATTGTCTCAGGGTCAAAAAGTAAAGATGTCAAAATGTCCAAACGCCATAATTATACAGTAAGAATTTGAATAATTACCAAAATGTATATACCTATTCCTTAAAGAGCAAATGACAATATGATTAATGTATATTTCTCAAACGTAACGCCACCTATTTTTAAACTTAATTGTAAGTTCCTGTGCCCAAATGGTTGGCTGGAAGAGATCGCTTTTAAGCGATAAGACCGCCTATTGTTTATACCATGTATTTTGTGATCATATGTAAAATTTTGTACTGATTCGTGGTGTATGATAAAGAATATTCGTATTGTATTGTAACTTAAGAACGTGTTATGCTTTATGACGTAAACGAAGCCTTTATTGGTAACCATCTTTCTTCCCGCGAATTTGGCTGCGGAGTGTCAGTAGTTTATTAAAAAGTACAGGTATAGTTTTCATCAACTGAGGAGTAATTTTTATTGCAAAGGTCGGGACATGCTGAACTGAGATCTACAAACTAATCTACGAACAACATTTTTAACGGATCTAAGTTTTAAAACAACCGAGATGCTATAAAGCAAATATTCACTGGCCTTGTTTCACTTGTACTGCACCGATTAAGTAAAAATCTTGATACAGTCTAACTCAGAAGTAGTTGAGTATCATAATAACTTTTCGTGGTAGCGTAAGAGTAGTGGTTTTAATTTTTCATCTTACAACTCGTAGCTGCGACAATTAAGGCATTAAAATGAGCAACCATTATTGATTTTGACTGTACATATGAATTTATGTGACTCAAATTAACGTAACGTAAATTAATACATTTTTATTATCACTATTGGGATCAATATATAAAAAAAAAATTTGCAAACTGTACCGTGTGGTGCGTGCGACATATCAAATGAAAGTGCCTGGTGGGAGGCTCTGGATTTTTTTTAATTTGATTTAAAAGAATTTCAACCATTCTCCACTTATCTCCAAAACTACTGAGCCTAAACTAAAAAAAAAATACTAAAAATAGTTTTTGAATCAAGTCAGGCAGGAGTGCTACGATATTGTACAAAATTTTAACTTACTACTCGTACTTGACTATTTGTCAAAAACTAAACATTTAAAATTATTTTAGTTGTCCATTTATTTAAAAATATATATTCCTGACGCTATTACACCACAAAAAATGTTTTTTAATATATATAAAACTAGTGGTAAAAGTATTAAAAAGTCAGATAATCTTTGTTGTTGGATCCAATAGAAAGTTTTGATGTAGTTACAAAATTCCTGACGTCAAGAAATTTTGGATGTTTTATATAGTTTATGTTTTATGATCTCATTAGGGTTAACAATTTCTTGACAAAACTGATTTCTTGTCAAATTCATAACGGGTTTTTTTTTGGGAAAAACTCACTAACAAAGAACACTGCTACATAGTTCTGTGTTAAGTAAAAATAAAAGCTAGTAATATTATTAATGCGAAAGTTTGTAAGGTTGTTTGTTACCTCGTGACGTCTAAACGGCTGAACCGATTTAAATGAAATTCGGTACCTACAAAGATAGTCTGAGTCCCGGGGAAAGCCATTTTTAACCGACTTCAAAAAAGGAGGAGGTTATCAATTCGGTTGTATGTTTTTTTTTTTTATGTTTGTTACCTCAGAACTCCGTCATTTATGAACCGATTTGAAAAATTTTTTTTGCGTTCGTCTAGGAATGCTTTCAATTAGGTTCCATAAGCACCAAATCAGGATCTGATGATTGGATCCTAAGGAAATCGAGGGAACTCTTCAAATGTTGTAGGGACACCTATGGTAATTTTGATATATTTAGTAGTAACTCGTGCATTTGCTCTTGAAAATCATCATTTGGTAAAGTGGAACTGATGATGAAGACCACAGTTGACCATCGGAGTTACTACTCAATAACAAGTATTTCATGGGTTGAATTTCAATTGCTTTAACACAGTTGCTAAGCAATTTATGCTCCTCGGAACACATATGGTGAAATGGAATGGGTGGTGAAGCACCAGGACTCCTCAATAATGAACATCTCTGCATAGGAAATAGCAATTTTTCGTAAAAGGTGATGAGCAGTTGACATTAAACTATTGTATCTTAGATATTTACACTAAAAAGCGTGAAAAAAAATTTTATAACAAAAAATAGAACCGACTACAAAAAACCATGAAAATAATTTTCTACCAGTCTGAAGTCGGTGCCTCAGCGCGAGCCAGCAGGAGTGGACCTATAATCGTCTACCTCACCTACAACTATACGATTAAATGGCTTCAATCACTACTGCTGGCTCGTGCTGAGGCACCGACTTCAGACTGGTAGAAAATTATTTTCATGGTTTTTTGTAGTCGGTTCTATTTTTTTATACACATAAAGTAGGCTTACGTTTAGTTTTTATCCCGGAAAATTGCATAGTTCCAGAGGAATAGCGATAAATGAATACTAAAAGTATGGAGTTGCGGGCAACAGCTAGTAACTAATAATATTTTTTTTTTACATAAGCTTCGAAAAAACGTACTTACACTAGTAAACTTGTAAAAAAATGTTCGTTCTGGACTAATAGTTTAGAGAAATAAGACTCTACAATGCATTTTTTTAACAGATTAATTTATTACATTTTGACACCTATTTATTTTGAAACTTGTATGTTTCAACATTTACACATGCTGCCTCTTTTTCATTTTGGCCCTTGGGTTATTTCTACACTTAGGTATTGAAACGTCTGTACATTTTGACACCTATATATTTTGAAACTTGAACATTGTAACACTTACACGTGCCGTCGCTTTTGCATTTTGGCACTTGGTTATATTTACACTTAGGTATTTAAACGTCTGTACATTTTGACCCCTATTCATTTCGACACACGCACTTTATGACCATTAAACAATACGTCCATTGGACATTTTGTCACGTTGACGACTCAGTCCCGGAATGGTTACCTGTATTTCGAACGATGTGGTCTGCGTGGATAAATAGATACAAGTAGAGAGAATAACATCACATCACGATAAACATTTTGGATTTAAGCTGTGCATTTATTAGAAGGACGAGATACGCCTGTATCACGTAGGAAAGTAAAATTTATCTCTTTTATAGTGCCTTGTGTCACGCGAAGGAAATGGGTATATGTATGTATGTTTGTACTTGAGACATTCTAAAAAGGTTTATAACATGGCGTCTCTGTTATCTGTCATAATGAAATGAATGACAAAACCTATTGTTTCAAGTATTTTTACATTTTAGAATTCAATCAAACTGCTGTTGTGATCTTTTGGTTTATTAAGCCAAGTAATTTATCATTTTCCAAGTTAAAATCTTCTGAACTTCAATTTGATAATGTAGCGGCCACTTTATTCAATTTATTTTGTCCGCTGAAGCAGTTCAAGCGTATAAAAGGACTTAAAATCCACAAATCGCCAGGTGGTGACAATTTGATATTAAAACAATGCTTTCTTTCAGGAGTCTATATTTGTTTTTCGGATGAAATGAAAGTTTATTTGTGAAAAGATATCACTTTAAAATAACTTTATGAAAATTTATCATGATAAACACAAAGATTTAAGGGTACGAGTACGGCGGGAAAACATGAGAAAGATGCAATTTTAAATAGATAGGTGTGTACTGTTTTTTGTGATTTTCGCTCACAGTTAGATACCACAAACAGGACTTACGTATCACGCTAAAACACATTCACGAGTAATATTTACCTCGATATTTCGACAGCATTAAATTGGCCATGGTCACGAGTAGTGTAGGGTGTCGAATCTGCTTAGCAGCGCGAGTCCTTCAGACTACCCGCACTTAATCACGAATAGTCTCTTTAAGGCTACGAATCTTTAAGGTATAAGTTCGCCTTTGTGAACTATAATTTTCATATGTTTTAAGTATAATAAAGAGTTACAATACAATACAATAGTACCGGCACTTGTATCTCGAACTACCCGCAATAAATGACGTCGAGGTAAATATTACTCATGCGTTTTAACGTGATAAGATAAGTCTCGTTTGCGAGATCTAACTACAGATAGACGAGTGTTGGGAAACCTTCTAGGGTAGGTGCCCAAGAATTGCGATTCTCTTTTGAACTCGACTGAGGGGAAGATCCCTATAATGTTTCAAAATTCCCTCGATTTCCCTAGGATCCGCTTA
Organism: Choristoneura rosaceana; assembly: GCA_037349165.1. NCBI lineage: Eukaryota > Metazoa > Arthropoda > Insecta > Lepidoptera > Tortricidae > Choristoneura > Choristoneura rosaceana. Next base: position 10,833,171 of record JAZBNJ010000041.1, on the reverse strand, counting down.
TCAGATCCTAACTAAGTGACAATGGGACCTAATTTTAACAATTCTTATTATAACGAAAAAAAATTAAAATCGGTTCATGAATGATGAAGTTATGAGACAAAAAATATCTGTTTTTGACGACGGTTAAAAAAATCGGAGCAAAATTTTGTAAAGAAAAGCTTGATGGTGGCTTCTCATCCCTTCGTTGTCCAATATTTGTTAAAACAGAAAATCCTGTATTAAAAAATTTGAAGACTGTAGTTCCATACGTTTGGCTGTAAAAAATGTGTAACAGACCAACAGACTCATAGACAGACACGTGAAGCAATAAGGTTCCGTTTGGACCTTTCAGGAACTAAACCCCAAAAACTATGTTCTATACTCCAATTCAATAGAATCTAACAATCCTGTAGACACTTCCAGCCTACTAATATGAACACCGGGCTGCCTAAGACTTTGTAATGTGACTATTATTCTTTTTTGATTCCTTTTAGATGATAATTGCAATAACAGGGACATATATAATCAAGCGTGCCCACGTTAGGGTGTATTAAATGTGTAGAAAATTTTCAGATTCTATTTAATTGTACTTTAATAAAATATCGTCCTACTAAAACCGCTACGACGAGCTACGGGCTACGAGTACGACACCGCTACGGAGCTACGAGATCGCTACAGCTACGAGCGCAAACTACGGGCTCTACGAGACGTTACGTAACCGCTCATCCCAAAGTTCGCTCATCAACAACATTCATCAACATCCAAACTACGATACAAATCAATTTATCATAACACTCACCTTGTTCATCCCATTTCCCATTTTCGTTGCAACACTTAACGAACCAACAATATCATAACAATATAACAAACACTCAACGTTGAATAAACTTCTTTATTTTTATTAATAACGGCATCGTAAAGATTATAAACTGTCAATCTGTCAACAGTAGCGTCACTATGGCTACATTGTTGACGCGGCGTAGTGCGGCGCGCGATATCGATAGTAACATGTCGACAAGTTAACTCAAGACTTCCCGTGTGGCATGGTGTTAGTGACACGTGGTTTGTTTGGCTGTTTGTTCGCGGTTTATCGATCGCCGGTTGCGGGGGGCGCCGAGAGGGACGTGCGACGTCCTCGGCCCGCGGCGCGCCACTGCCGCCGCGGCCGGCGTCACTGCGTCTATTAGCCTGGCTAGAGGGTGGAAATGTCGATAAAACTTGTTGACGATAGATTTTCACTTTTGCAGGACAATCGCTGAATATAATAATAATAATAAGCCATTTATTTCGGACAGAATCTATAGAGGTTAGTTACAATGAAAATATAAACAAAATAAAATAAAAGTGGTGTTAGTAGGTTGGTACAAATCAAAACTAATAATATACACGACTGCCCAGCGCCGTCAACCATGATTATAAGGTAGCGGCAGCGTGCAGCCCCACCCAGCGCCTCATCATCGGGGAGTCCCACCGGCCGCCCCGCGTGCGCAGGACACTGTTGGAACTATCACGCAACCGACTGAGCAACGAGGCGCATCGCCTCGCACAAGTATATAAGCATTAGTATATTTAGCTTTAGTAATTGTGCATTCAATAATAAACTCTTTATTACACATACAAAAAAATAAAAAGGAAAGTGCAGAAAATAAGTAGGTACAAAGGCCAGCTTAGCCCTTATGAACCTTTTATCGATGCTAAACGTTGACATTGTAGTCAGTTGCCAAAGTACTTACCAATAGTTAGGTTAGGTTAGGTTAATAATGAATGATAAAGTCGCATACCTGCATAGAACATTGATCACGAAAATGGAAATATTGGGAAATGTCCATATCATTTATCCGAGTGAAAGCGAAACTCATTCTTAGTTTTCTGCAGGGCCGACAACGCACTGGCATCGCTTAAAGCGATGCGGGTGTCTATTGACAGTGTGATCACTTAACATCAGGTGACCCACTAGTTCGTTTGTCTGGCCTCTCTAACATAAAAAAAAACTTATCGATATACTTAATACTTAGAGTCTGGCGCTACTTCCGAGTCGTAGAACTATTTGTATGGTAGGTAATTTACGCACTATAGATGCGATTACCGTCATCCGATTTCATCTTACAAATAGTTCTGCGACTACCTACTCCAAACCGTATCAGAATCAGAATCAGAAATCAGAAATATTTATTTGTATGAATACGGTTACACCGTCTTAAAATACAAATATTGGCAGGTACACGCGTATTCAACCTACATGTAGGTATTTAACACCTCATTTTATCGTATTTTCACGATTCTGATCGTTGTAGTGCGAAATCGTTCTTAATACATTTTCTATCGATATTTTGTGGCAAGGGCAAGCTCTAACCACCTCACGATAGCCGGGTGGTGCAGGCACCCCGAACATTCCAGCTAGACTTGTGCAGTTCGCCTCCAGCTGCACCACAATCGTTTTCACCAATTCTTTATTATTATTATTCCCCTTGATGGCCACCAATTCTTTCTGCCACATGGAATAAGACGAGGGTAGAAAGAGATGGTGAATATGATTGCAAACGTCAGCGCGTTAGACAATACGGCCCCTGGGCTACGTCTTTAATTTTAATCCATTTAGACTTAAAAAACCAGCCAAGAGCATGTTGGACATGCCCAAGATAGGGTTCCTTGGCCGTTACGAAAAAGTCAAGTAATATACTCAGCGGCACAAAATTTGGCCCGCTCCATACAAAATTACCTATTACTGCATACATTTGAGGTACAATACAAGTAATCTAAGATAATAATAATAAATATCACGGGACAATTCACACCAATTGACCTAGCCCCAAAGTAAGCTTAGTAAAGCTTGTGTTATGGGTACTAAGCAACGGATAAACATACTTATATAGATAAATACATACTTAAATACATATTAAACATCCAAGACCCGAGAATAAACATTCGTATTCATCATACAAATATTTGCCCCGGCCGGGATTCGAATCCGGGACCTCAGGCTTCGTAGTCAGGTTCTCTAACCACTTGGCCATCGGTGGCAGATAGATTATGTTTGAGGGCTAGATTTTTTACCGCTCAGTATATTTTTCTAAGGATTTCGTTTTGTGTACGGAATCTTCCAAGTGTAGATGAAATTATTTAAGTGTGGTATGGAGATAGTTTGAGTCCCTGGGAAGGACAAAGCATAGTTTTTATAAGGAAAAATTGCAGTTTCCGTGGACAACAGCTAGTAATAATATTATTAAAAAAACAACCGAATTGACAACCTCCTCCTTTTTTGAAGTCGGTTAAAAAGAAGACAATAGAATATTACGTGCATTCGAGGCTTTTAGCTCAAGAGGAATAAAAGCGGACTAAATTCCTTAAGGTGCATTTCCATAGAAGCAGAGACTCAACCAATCATAATAGTTGAATGAAATACATGACTATGACACATCATTTTGTCATATTAGCATGGGGAGCGGGTTAGGTCTAAATTTCAAGTATAAGATTGGTCGGGTCCTACTCGTCTCCAATCCGCTTTCATGGAAGCGCACCTTCAAATTCATAGAACCGACTCATTTATTGCCTACTCTGAAGTAGGTAGCTACAGTTGGTGAGTTAAAATTAGGCTTCTATCAAAGTCCGTGGCATTGTGACTTGGCGCAAGGCCAAGAGGCCTTACTTTCGTTTCCCTTATGCCCATTTGACTCCCTGTTTTGTATGAAAGATGTATACTTAAGTAATGTCTGTGCTGTAAGCTGTAACGTATCCCGTGTAACGTATAACGTAGGGTGTGCCGGTATCCATGGCCACCAACGAATACCTATGGGCCCCGTTGGAGCACAAAAGGTGAATTTCTGGGACCCAAACAAAACTCATTAATATGCCCGTCAAATTGTTTAACTTCAGTGCGTATTATGTTACCTACGTGTCTATGTCTGAATACTTCTTTGCACAGCACACACAGTAAGTTTTGTAATGCAAATTAAGTATAAAGCAAATAACAATAATCTATCTTATGTAGGCACACGCATAACTTCCAAACGACGGCACCGAATTGGATAGTAATTTTTTTGTTGTTCTTTGTCAGGGTTTGTGATAAACGAAAAAAACTGGAGTCGGGGCAAAGCCGCGGGCAACAGCTAGTTTAATTTAATATTCAACTCAACATTGTTGTACAAACGAACCTCTGTTAGAATTTGGGGATACGATGTCAACATGTTTACCATGTTTACGTGATCGAATAAAAGGTTTTGCAAATTTTTTTGGTTACAAATGACCTCCAAAATGTTAATAAAGGGAATATATACTTAAAGTCGACTGTCCAGTGGACTATCCAGTGGTGGTGTAGGGGTATGGCACGCAGCGCGGAATGCTGAGGACCTGGGTCGATTCCCAGCGCTGGTCTCTTTTTCTGGGTTTTTTTCTGTGCATCCATCTTTCGGTTTGTATTTACGTTGGATTTCACGGGATGACCGTAAAAAAAAGTAACAAATTTGGAGTTGAAATAAAAAATACAAAAAGACTCCAAAAACCAATCTTAATGCTTAGAAGGGTTCTACGATGAATACTTACTAAGTATGCATATACTATTAGCTTTAAAAATAATTTGGGATGTTCAAGGACCCGTATTGCGGCAACGTCAAAACGATTAATTTAACTACCGTTTGACCTCGATTAAATCGTAGTGTCGTAGTTAAGGCTAGATTAATCCATTATAGATAGGGTGCGACGTCGGAAACCTCCTCGAGTGATCAGTTACGAATCCCTCCTTTCAGAGGCTTTGGTCTTTTGGGAAAGAAAAAACTCATACTTACCCAAATCCAACATTTTCTGATAATCTATCTGACGAGTTAGATTTTTTTGAAAACTATATAATGAGTGTCTTATGGAGAGGAAAGACAAGTCAGGTATAATTACATTATTTACATTTAATTATTATTATTTATATTATTATTTGACGACCGGATGGCTAAGTGGTTAGAGACCCTGACTACGAAGCTTGAGGTCTCGGGTTCGAATCCCGGCCGGGGCAGATATTTGTATGAATAATACGAATGTTTGTTCTCGGGTCTTGGATGTTTAATATGTATTTAAGTATTTATTTATCTATATTTAAGTATGTTTATCCGTTGCCTAGTATCCATAGTACAAGCTTTGCTTAGTTTGGGACTAGGTCAATTGGTGTCTAGTGTCCATTGATATTTATTTATTTATTTATTTATTTAATTATTGTAACTTAATAACTTACAGTGTTATCAAAATTCACAAGTCATCTTTAAACCTTCTACTTTTTTCCTGGCCTGATTGACCTGAAAGTTGGCAAAAAAGTAGATCCGATGACAATGCGATACTTAATAGAGAAACGCCAGCAAAAAAGTTTCATAAAAATGTTTTGCTAAAAACTACAATTGCTAAATTGCTATTGAACTTAGTTGGCTACTTTTTCCGTGGTTTCAGTACAAATAAAAGGTACGAGTATACTAAGTTAGTATAGGTATTTCATACGTAGATTGTGTAGGTAGAGATAGGGTGAGGCACTCAAATAATGCTCCAGCCACTTAGAAAAATGTCTTTTTCAATCTACACGTCACCTACGAGATACATCCAATCTCTCGACCATCAAAACATCTATTAGCGTCACGACTAAAGTCCAAAGAAAGATTTCTTCAACTGTGACGCAAGACCTTGTATCAGTCAGAGATAATCTGAAGATCGGGGTTACTAGTTGAAGAAAATTAGATTGAAATGTATGGAAAAATTGGCAAAATTAAAGCAAGAGGTTTATCTATCAGGATATGTAGGTTATGGAGAAAAAATAAATTTTACCCACTCTCCCCCCCCTCCGGGGGGAGCGTCACCCCCCCGCGCCCTCGAATATGTCCCGGACCGCGGTATTTTCCATTATAAAAGAAAACCGTACACGATACATAAAAAGTGTGTAGGAACGAAATAATCCTAGATAAATTTACTATAAACCTTTCATACATACAAAAGCGATACCATTTACAGTTTCAGCGCAATCTGGCACCAAATACGAACATTTTTTAATAATGTATCCTGTTTTTTTTGTTAATTGTTTAGTTTTTTCAATTATTTCACACTTTACCGCCAAGATATGTATGACTAAAGTAAAGAACAGGATATCTTCTTTATAAAAAGGTATAATTCATTTCTAAACTCATTCATTTGACGCTGCTATGCTATTTTGAAAATTCACCATCATCAGCTACTGCGACATTAACTTAGGAAAAAGTACCAAAAAAAAAAACTATTTAGTCCGTAAGTAAGATTATAATAAAATATTACACATTTTTTAGGGTTCCGTAGCCAAAATGGCAAAAGCGGAACCCTCATAGTTGCGCCATGTCTGTCTGTCTGTCTGTCTGTCCGTTCGCGGCTTTGCTCAGAGACTATCAATGCTAGAAAGCTGTAATTTTGCACGAATATATATGTAAACTATGCCGACAAAACAGTGTAATAAAATATTAAAAAAAAAATTTTTTTTTAGTACCTCCCATAGACGTAAAGTGGGGGTGTTTTTTTTTTTCTCATCCAACCTTGTAGTGTGGGGTATCGTTGGATAGGTTTTTTAAAATCATTAGGGGGTTGCTAAAACAATTTTTCCATTCAGTGATTCATTTGCAAAATATTAAACTTTAAAGCGCAAATTTTCATTAAAATCGGGAGTCCCCCCCTCTAAAATCTAAACCGGTGGGTAGAAAAAATTAAAAAAAATTGAGGACGATAGTAAGTATATCAAACTTGCAAGGAAAACTATAACGGTTAAGTTTTCTTGAGAATTATTAGTAGTTTAAGAATAAATTGCAGCCTAAGGTATAAATATACCTAAACCGTCCGTCTGTCATAGCCAATTTGATCCGAAACTACTAGACCGATTGAATTCAAATTTAGTTCACCTATGTAAATTGATGACCCAAACACGGACGTGTGAAGTAAATTAATTAATTTTAAACACGGGGGCCAGTTTGGGAGGGGGAGGGGGGTAAATTAGAAAAAAAATGTAGAAACTATATCATGTGACATATCAAATGAAAGGGTACGAGTACATTATGAAAATCTCAAATATATATTTTTCATTATTTTAAATTAATCCGTTTTGAAGTTATTTAAGAAAATAGGTGAAAATTAACCATTTCCCCGCCCCTATCTCCTAAAAGCCCAGTAGGGCCTACATTTTTTTTTTAAATACAGAAAATAGGTCCATACCTATAGGTTACAGGAAAACATATGAGAATCTAATGGTATTTAAAGTAACACCATTTAACCAGTATGAACATTTATATTTCGCTGAATGGCCAAATGAACTAAATTAAAAAAATAGCATAGCAATGGTAAATGAAAGATTTTAGAAATTAATTATACCTTTTTATAAAGAAAATATTCTATTCTTTACTTCTGTCATACATATCTTGGCGGTAAAAGGTGAAGTATTTGAGAAAACTAACCTTTTAGCCGAAAAAATAGATTAATTATAAAAAAAGTTAGTATTTGGTATCACATTGCGCTGGAACTATAAGTGATATCGCTTTTAAATGTATGAAAGGCTTATAGTAAATTTATCAAGGATTATTTCGTTCCTACACACTTTTTATGTATCGTGTACGGTTTTCTTTTATAATGGAAAATACCGCGGTCCGGGACATATTCGAGGGCGCGGGGGGGTGACGCTCCCCCCGGAGGGGGGGGGGAGAGTGGGTAAAATTTATTTTTTCTCTATTACCTACATATCCTGATAGATAAACCTCTTGCTTTAATTTTGCCAAATTTTGATCTAATTGTACTGAACTATACGATGCGTCGCGTCTTGCGTCCCCGGGGACAACAGGGTTAACAGATGTAAATAAAGAAAGAAAGAATAACTTTATTTACCAAAATTCGGCACAGAGAACAAAAAAAAAAATAGCTAAAAAACACAACACTATATTAATGAAAACTACTACTAAAACTGAACATTGAGAACTACTTCTCTAAAGCATACTTTTTTTTTTGATTGAGTCTCCTTAATGGCCAAGGACATACTTTTGGATACTTGTTTTAAAATTATATTTAATGAGATGCTGCAGGATATAGGAGATGGAGCGTGCAGTCAGGAAAAATCCGTTATGGACGTCTGAAAAGGGAGAGTCAAAAGAGTGCCGAACTCAACGGTTAAAAAAACCCGGCTGCACGTCCTGAACAACTCCTTGGAGCTTTCAACGAGGAGGAGAGGGTTGGGAAAGTGGAAGGAAGTATGCATTCTCCGGTTAGTCTCTGTGGGGAGCTAGGGTCAGTCTTTTCTTGCTGATCTGATCCCCACTGGTTAATTCCTTGTCACTGCAACATGCCACCAAAATCGTGTGAAACAGAGCAGTTTTCTTCGGATACCTCTTCCGTCTTCTTATAATTTAACTAGGACTACCGATTAGAGGGCTTGAAAGTCCTTAAAAATTGGGTCACGAATAATCCAGACATCTGGTAACCCTACCACAGCTCGCCAGTTATCGCGTTATGTCAAATTCACTGCGTCCCCACTAGACTCACTGCTAAATATACCCACTTACTAAGTAAAAAGGTTGTCATATGCTACTTGCACGGCTTATTTTCTCTCCCTCGGCATGGTGAAAGAGTTGTTTTAAGCTAAAGGGATCAGATTCTTGGATAGTGGGTAGATAATTAATAGACAACGAGACTATACCTAATCCTTCTAAACTCATTTTTAAGCTATCGTAAAAATTTACAAATTGTTTAAAAGTGTTACGTTTTGTTTGACTGAGACAAAAAAAAAAGAAATTTAGTGTGAGACAAAAAATTGTTAAGTAATCATATGCTAAACATTCATTAATGATAATGAATAAGGTGGTAATATGTAAGGATAATAATTCATGAGCGACCATGGAAATATTTCACAGTAAACGTGATAGCGACATTGCATACCTAAATGAACAAGGAAAATCCTAATGGCTTTTCCTTTGAAAAGGCTCCATGGTGACTCATGAATTAAAGTCCTTGACCCGATCACACAAAAATCTTGTACTTAAATAGATTTCTACTAGCTTGATGTCGGTGCCTCAGCCAGCACGAGCCAACAGGAGTGATTGAAGCCCAATATAGTACGAAGGTGAGATAGACTATAATTATCCACTGCTTCTGGCTCGTGCCGAGGACTTCAAGCTAGTAGAAAATTGTTTTCAAGTTCTTTCTAATCAAACTCAGAACCTCCTTTTTTTGAAGTCGGTTAAAATACTAACCTTCTCCTAAATGTAACAAAATTTAATACTTTTCTGAGAGTCTCATCAAAATCGGTTCAGTCAGCCAAACGCGAGATAATCACGGACAAACATACATATATAAACATACCCACTGAGGACCTCCTTTTTTCGAAGGCTAAAAAAAGAACACGAGTGTAATGTTTCCTCCATTAGGTATTTTAAATTTACTTACATAGATTAGGTAATAGGCTTTTATAATGCAAAAACTTAAATAAAATATAAAATGTTTATTTCACAATATAAACTTAACAATATAAATAGTTAGACAAATAATTAGGTATATTTACTAACTAGAATACTGGTGATGGAATGATAAATCTTCGTGATTGTTCTAATGACGATTTACAGTACACCAACCGCAATTAAAGTTTATGTCAGTTCGTTCGTACAGCGATAGCTTACAAAGTGCATCATATTAGGTATCAACTATTGTACATTACATCGTAGGATCAAATCCTATAAGTACCTACATTTTACTTATTTATAACACCATTATTTATTATTTATCATTCGTCGCTTTCTTTTTTCCTTGATCGAGCAACGAGCGCCAGTCCCAACACAATGAGTAGCGCGCCACCCCACCATCGCACTGACGACAGTTCGCCGAACACAGCAATGCCGATTACACCCTGGGAACCATTATTGACATTAGTATCTAGGTCTTCGACACTTGGACTGGACACTGCTTGGACACAAAGAACCTAAAACGCTACGTAGGTACCATGCGGTTAACCGCGCGGTTTTAGCACGCCGTCCCACTTGAAAGTATCGCTAGAGAAACAGATGACGCGGCGCGCTAAAACTGCGCGTTTAACCGCAACGTCCGTATTGTAGCCAAATCGAACAGCCTGAGCAGCGGGTGGCGAAGCGCGTCTTCTACTCAGAACTTGAGATGAGAATGGCAAGCGTAAGCATGGCAGACAAGTTCTGAGGCATAAGGACATGCTAAAGAGGACCATGATAAGTTGCAACATAGTGCCGTCTCAGTAAGAGAACGAGGCTGCTAACCGACAGGAGTGGGGAGCTAAGGTGAATGCTAATCTAAGACTTAGAACTGAGACGGCGCTGTGACTTAGACACCAAGCGCGATAATCTGAAAGCCCGACCATCTGCGGCAGTCCGCTATAATTATGATAACGGTGTGCTCACCTGCTCGTACTGTGTGAGGATCTTATAAGAAGGTTGGCTACGTAACCCACTTGCAAGCGCATGAGCAACACCGACGGAGTTGAAGCTGTTGCCATGGCCGAAATTGGCCGGATCAGATCATCATCATCAAACCTACCATAGCTCTACGAATATTTATTTGTAGGTAGACTGCGACGAACTGCAAGGTCAGAAAGTCTGGAGGTGAACCTTGCTCATCATTCGTAGGATGCGAACTGAAACCTCATTATACTATTTAACATAAGTTTGGGCCAATATGTGCGTGTTAGTGCACCAAACACAAAGTCTACCTTCAGTGTGAGCACTTACCGACAACACGTAGCTAGAAGCTGCGGAGATGACGGTAGGCGCGGCGGTGTTAGTGGCAGCGTCTAGTGAATGAAGGTAGTACCTACAGCCCCACGTGTTGGCGGCCACCATAACTATTAGCAGGCACGCCCAAATTACATAGCCGTCACCCTGCCAATGTGAAATATAAATTGATATAATCAATGATTAAATGACAGTAACTTGAACGTATATTTTCTTTTTGGAAAGGGATTAGGTGAGGGTCAAGCGATTCGAAGCCAAGTATAGGTAGTGCCACCGAGTTGAGGTCACGCACACAAGAACATGTCGTTTAGTGGGCCGGTATTTCCATGTAGGTGTCATCCGGGCCAGGAAAGAGTCACACATGAATGACAGAAGGATTTTGACATTTACTCATTCATTTCATTCATTCTTCTTTTTAACCGACTTCAAAAAAAGGAGGAGGTTATCAATTTTGCGTTCGTCTAGAAATGCTTTCAATTAGGTCCCATAAGCACCAAATCAGGATCTGATGATTGGATCTTAAGGAAATCGAGGGAACTCTTCAAATGTTGTAGGGACACCTATGGTAATTTTGATATATTTAGTACTAGCTTTTGCTCGCGGCTCCGCCCGCGCGGTACTCGGTTATCGCGCGCTGTTCCCTCGGGAACTGTGCATTTTTCCGGGATAAAAGTAGCCTATGTCACTCTCGGGACCATAAACTATCTCTATGCCAAAAATCACGTCGATCCGTCGCTCCGTTACGGCGTGAAAGAGGGACAAACATACAAACATACAAACACACAAACATACAAACACACTTTCGCATTTATAATATTAGTATGGATTAACTCGAGCATTTGCTCTTGAAAATTATCATTTGGTGAAGTGGAACTGATGATGAAGACCACAGTTGACCATCGGAGTTACTACTCAATAATAAGTATTTCATGGGTTGAATTTCGATTGCTTTAACACAGTTGCTAAGCAATTTATGCTCCTCGGAACGGATATGGTGAAATGGAATGGGTGGTGAAGCACCAGGACTCCTCAATAATGAACGTCTCTGCATCGGAAAAAGCAATTTTTCGTAAAAGGTGACGAGCAGTCAGTTGACATTAAACTATTGTATCTTAGATGTTTTACACTAAAAAGCGTGAAAAAAAATTTTATAACAAAAATAGAACCGACTACAAAAAAACCATGAAAATAATTTTCTACCAGCCTGAAGTCGGTGCCTCAGCACGAGCCAGCAGGAGTGATTGAAGCCATTTACTCGTATAGTTGTAGGTGAGGTAGACGATTATAGGTCCACTCCTGCTGGCTCGTGCTGAGGCACCGACTTCAGGCTGGTAGAAAATTATTTTCATGGTTTTTTTGTAGTCGGTTCTATTTTTGTGCAATCAGTTCTTTTTAGGGTTCCGGAGCCAAAATGGCAAAAACGGAACCCTTATAGTTTCGCCATGTCTGTCTGTCTGTCTGTCTGTCTGTCCGTCCGCGGCTTTGCTCAGGGACTATCAATGCTAGAAAGCTGTAGTTTTGCACGGATATATAAGTAAACTATGCCGACAAAATAGTACAATTAAAAATTCAAAAACAATTTTTTTAGGGTACCTCCCATAGACGTAAAGTGGCGGTGATTTTTTTTTTCTCATCCAACCCTATAGTGTGGGGTATCGTTGGATAGGTATTTTAAAACCATTAGGGGTTTGCTCAAACGATTTTTCGATTCAGTAAGTTGTTTGCGAAATATTCAACTTTAAAGTGCAAATTTTCATTAAAATCGAGCGTCCCCCCCCCCCTCTAAAATCTAAACCGGAGGATGGAAAAATTTGAAAAAATTCAGGATGGTAGTCAGTATATCGAAATTCCAAGGAAAACTATAACGGCTAGTTAGCGGTAAGTTTGCTTGAGAATTATTAGTAGTTTATGAGTAAATAGCAGCGTAAGGTATAAAATATACCTAAACTTGGAAGATTCCGTATAAAATACGAAATCCTTAGAAAAATATTACTTATTTTTTCGTAATGGCTACGGAACCCTATTTTGGGCGTGTCCGACACGCTCTTGACCAGTTTTTTTTTAAATGGAGATTGAAGTTTCTTGCCGTCTGAAAGGCGCTCCCGCGCTCCCAGAGATTGGAGATAATGTATTTCTTGTAAAAAAATCCAGAAATTTCCGAGAACTTACAACTTTTTCTAAAGTTCCTCAACTTGCATAGGTATCCAGGGGATAAAACGGTGTTCATGAATCATGTAGGTATCATGTGATTTGTAAGACAGGACCTTTTACGTACGAGCACAAAGTAGATAATATGTACGAGTCAACGAGTATGTGGAGTAACTACAAATATTAAGTATAAAATATGTAAGGTACTAGTGAAAAAGGGGTTAAGTCTGCAGAAATTATACAGCTATTTTCTATTTTATGTGTATAGGGGTTTAAGTCGAAATCAGCTGTTCAACTTCTAAATAAATAAATATCATGGGACACTTGACACCAATTGACCTAGTCCCAAACTAAGCAAAGCTTGTACTATGGACACTAGGCAACGGATAAACATACTTAAATATAGATAAATAAATACTTAAATACATATTCAACATCCAAGACCCGAGAACAAACATTCGTACCTATTATTCATACAAATATCTGCCCCGGCCGGGATTCGAACCCGGGACCTCAAGCTTCGTAGTCAGGTTCTCTAACCACTTAGCCAACCGGTCGTCATAATTAACCCCTTTTTCACTAGGTCCCCAGCTATCTGAATACCTAACTTTTTTTACCTTGCTCACAGAATAAGTACTTAAGTACTTAATAGCCTTGCTAAGCCTTGGTAGGATGTGATATTATGATAACATTGAATTTTAAATAACCCGCGTTTCCTTCAGTGTATGTATGTGATGTGTGTATTATGTATGTGTATAAGATTTATGCAACTTACGACCACAGCAGGTGTCCCACTTAATTTTCCAATGGTGCTTCCTATTGACGCCCACGTCCCCGCCATAAAAGCTTCATATAACATTATAGCTTTTTCGAAGATGAATAAGACGAATAATAATTAAGAAAATCAAAATGAAGTGTAAGTAATCTTTGTTATTGTAGACTCAGAGTTAGATTTAGGTTATGCATAAGGCGTATTTCACTAATAAAATTCAAACTATTGCGAGGGAGTTAAGTCAGGCAGGAAACAATGTTAAGATTAAACGTGACTGAAAAATAATAATTTCATGACATAAAAGATTAAATATGTGCTTAATGCTTAATACTATAACACTGACGAAATTACAAACTTTATTTAAAAAAATCATTGAAATGAAAATGCACGCACACATCATTTCGTTAAAACATACCTAAATGCTGTCATAAATAGACTTGCCAGTAAAATGATGATTCCTAAACTTTGGCGAAAATTTGTAAAATTATGGTAAGCTAAAAAAGAGCCTTAACAGTACATTATTCAATCTAGGTAGTTGAACTGGTATCCTGTTTTTCGCACAAATATTATTCCCAAATGTTACATTTGCCAAACAGTTTCATTTCCAGACACTCAATTTTCTCCGAAATCAAAAAAACTTTTTCAGTGTATTTTCGGTGTTAAGTATATGTAAAGTTCTGAAATAAAATAAATATGGTTTGACAGAAAATTGTCACTTGGGAAATGAAACAGTTTGGCAACCGGTATCCTGTTTTTTCACAGAAATATTATTCCCGAAAAGAATTATGTATAATTTGGAAATAATATTTTACCGAAAAGACAGAGAAACAGTTAAACCCTATCATTGGTATAAGAAAAAACCATAATTATGCATTCGTAATGACTTAGTCAAAATGAAATAATGATATATTTTTTTATATCTTGACTGATATCGATATGAACCTTGATTGAATCAAAAAAATAAAGCTTGAATCGCTCAATTTTTTGAAATCAATAAAAGTATTAAATGATATTGACCGGATTACTCACGTCTTAAATCGAGTTTAGCTCGACATGTTTCGGGTTATTTCGTAACCCTTCATCACTGGAGCACGCGACTCGGCGGCTGCCGCAACACGCGCACTACGCGCCACCGCTCTGATCGCGCGACAGTCCGACGAAACTAACTCAGGCGCACAACTACCCACATTTTCATCATCATTTTTATTGTCACTATCAAATGTAGGGTAGCACACAACACTAACAACATCGTTCCGTAAAGGCACGTTCACACCAACCGATGACGCAGCACGAGAATTTAATACTGTTTTCCAACTTGGGGGTACTGACTGATTTAAGACGTGAGTAATCCGGTCAATATCATTTAATATGAGTGAGTCTCACGGTAGTTCCATGATCAAAATCAATAATAGTGTGAAAAATTTGGATTTTACAATCAGCATTTTATCAGATTATTGTTACTTAGTTTGCAAAAAAAGCTGTATTTGGAGATTATTATTATTATTATTATTATTATGTGACCTGTTAAGGCGTCGAAAGAAGGGCACTGTATGAGTGTCTGTACTTAAATGCCTACATTTAAGAGATAATCCGGAACTTACTAACGTCATCATTTACTGATACAAAACTGCGCTATTCCTTAGCACCGCACCGGCTGCTTTTTATCCCAGAAAAGTTTGAAGTTTCCGTTGAATGAAGACGAAATTGTGGGAAACGCACGGACTTGAAGGGAAACGGCCAATGTTAAATAATTTTCGGGAATCGGGATTTGCGGGATTTACTGTTAGGCAACACTTAAATTTAACTGTCATGTCAATGTCACTGTCAATGTCAGACTGACTGATTGTCAGCCTCTGTTCGGTTCGGTCATGGTTCGGTGTTCTTTCTGTTCGCAAAGGTGTTCGGTTCGCCGTTTGTTCGTTCTGTCCATTGATGTATATGTACTTACTAGATGCGCACGTTCATGTCAACAATATGTTCAAATATCGGACTGTCACAAGACGTCAACGCTATATAGATTATACACCGCAGACGTGACACAGCTATTTTACCTACGAAACGTAATCATTTTGCATCTGGCAAAATAGATATTTTCGAAAAAAAAAACAAACTTTTTAACTGCATTTTTTTAATCAATTGAAAGAAATTATCTTAATAAATAGGCAGATAGTGAATGAGGTTTTGAAAAAAAGCTGAAGCACTAAAAATGTGATTGAAACCTGTAATTCAACGGTTCTTAAGCCTTTATCGCAATGGAACCCCTTATTGGAAATTTAAAATTTGCCGGAGCCCCAAAATAGTCAAAAATGGTGTACTGAGTAATATTATATTATTTTTTTTTGTTTTTTAGTAGCAATGTATGCTTGCTCAACGAAATTTCAGATTTTTTTAAAAGCGAAAAAGATTTTCGGAATGCCGGAGGGGATTTGAATGTTATTAGTTACTGTTTCCGAACGTAACCTGTGTTTTGGGCGCGCTGTCACTGTCACTATATAGATATATGTATTCATGTAGACAAATGAGAAGTAAAAAGCATGTTCTAATAAATTACTGTTTTATTCTTAAATATATCCAGAAACAGTTACTAAAATGCGTATCGCGTGACATATTGACGTTCATAAAAATTAGTACATGGAAAAAGAATGACAGGTATAAATAAAGCAATTAAACGAATTGTCATGCATGTTCAGTCACAATTTTTTACCTACAACCAATTCTGAATGGGATCGTCTGCACGTTTTAGTCTATGATTGTAAGATGGCGTAATGTCAACGACTTTATAACCTTCGATGCGTTACGTCTTATTTTAAAAAATGTTTTTATTGTGGTATCACAATATTATTAGTTGCTTAATCACTTGTACAAGATGTAATTTTACTTACTTGAGTAGTGAATTGTTACTTACGTGCAGGTTCACGCCTATATTCGGAGTCTCAATCAAAAACTAGTTCGTCCGCCGCTCATGAATGTCAAAGTCATACTAAAGTCCTTTGCACAGTGCAAGGTGCAAAGCAGTGGAACACAATGAGTGTTCGGATGGCGTAATCTAGTAAGTACATATACATCAATGGTTCTGTCTGTCTGTTAAGTAGTTGGGAGAACTTGATTGTTCGGTCGATTTACGGTACGGTACGTCAACGTCACGTACGCCAGTTGGAAATTTTCACAACATTATAAATTGCCTGAAATCGTTGCCGACAGCTCAGTCATTTACTAAACTCTCTAGCAATCGCGCAGTCAGTACTCTATTTTCGAGCTATATTCTCTTTGTTATTTTGTACGATCATACAATTCTACTACTGTCTTCATCCGCTAGTTTCAAGAACGGAAGGACTCTATTACTAAAAGTGTACCGACATTGATCGCAACAGTTAACAATGTATAACTTAAAGAGCGGCGATAATGTGTTGGTTATCTGGAGGAACAGCGAACAAGACGACCTGAGCAGGGTAGTGGATGAAATTAAAAGTGCGACAAATAACGGCTCTATCGTTCTGGAAAATTCTGAAATGATCACTGAAAGTAAGTTGACCTTTTCACCTCATTTTTCATTTTTGTAAAGTGTGTCAGAATTGGTCAAAGTAGAGCAAAGGGTGACTATAATAAGACATGAAAGGGTATAGTCATATAAATGGTTCATTGTTGTTAAAATTGCACATTTTAACTTGTGAAAAGAAAATACATTCAATGGCCTGCAGTTATTGCAAATTGTGTTTTGAAATAGTAGAAAATCTGAACTATTTAAAATAGATTGCTTCGTAAAAGCATAATACAGATCCATATTTGTTGCCAAAAAATGCTGGTTTCATATAAAGGGTTGGGGAAAATAATGTGAGCTCCAAATATACATTTTAAGCTAATTTTAACCTGGATAACACCATATTTATAAATATATTCCATATTGTCTGTTTTGTCCAAAAACAAATGGCCCGTTAGTTTTTTAAATAAAATTCCTTTTTGTAGACTCTAGACCGCATTCCTCATTTGACATCATATTGTCTAACTGGATCCCGCCGCATTCAGTCAGCCATGATGACAGCCTGCTGGCATTACTAGTCAAGTTGCTAAAACCCAGTGGGAAACTCATCGCGAAGGATACCACCGATATCAACACGGCTCTGAAGCTAAATGGGTTCTTGAATATAACAAAAGATGGTGATATCTACACAGCTGAAAAGCCTAAATTTGAGGTAAGTTTAAAAGAGCAGAACTTTGTTCATTGGACTGCATAAAAAAAACTAGCAATATAGTCACCAGCACCAATATCTGATACAATAAAGCATGCATAAATATCTGATATGACTCTATTTCTAGGGCCGGTAAGAATTGTCAGATATTTTTGCATGCTCTACTGTATTAAATGATATTGTAACGGATAACTCACGTCTTAAATCGAGTCCCTACTCTACATGCTCTACTGTGGCAGATATTAATGCAAGTACATAAAATTAACATATTCAGGTGCAAGTTTTAGGCTGTTTTCTTTATTGAATGAAAAATGCTGTTACTGGTTGTGAGTTATCGCAAAACAACACATTTCCATGCAAAGATAAAAACGATGTAAAATCTATAATATGTAATGCAATTTACACTTTCTGTTGGTATGTTCAACAACCTAGTCATATAATATGTATTATTTATGAATTATTCTTATTACAGGTAGGATCAAAGGCTCAACTTAAGCTAGGAAACAAGCCCGCAGTGTGGAAGCTGGATGACACAGTGGAAGCAGCATGGACGGGAGCTAATGATGATGACATTATTGACTCTGATCAACTGCTGGATGAAGATGATCTCAAAAAACCAGATGAAAAGGCACTGAGAGGTAAAGAATATACTACTGTCCAACTAAAATATATATATATTTTGTGGCCTTTTTTTTTACATATTAAAGGGCCGTTTCACCAGCCATTCATTAGTTTTATTTGACAGATAAATGTGATGCCATCTCTGTCTATTCAAACAAAACAAAGAGAGACAGAATCACAATTATCTGTCAAATAAATTTAATCAATGGATGCGGATGGTGAAACAGGGGGTTAGTATATTTATTTTTAAACATGGTACTACTACACCCAGGAGCAGACTAAAGGGCTAACAAAAAAAAAGTATATTAAATGTCCAATGTCCAATTTTTAATAATCATGAAAACATTAAGAACAAATTAAAACTTCTTTTCTTAAACATTATTCTACTTGAATTATAGCCTTTTTTTTATTTGAAACCATGTGGGCGCGTTTATATAAACAGGTTCATATCAGATAGCGTGAGGAGATAAACATCGAAGTTTTGCGTTCCAAATGACGTGACGCTTGAGGTTTTGTGTTGCAAATTGGCTCGACGCCGTTACGCGCCGATGACGCGGCGTTTCAATACTCAATACAACACCAATACAAATCATTCTTGATCATTTTGTAATCCCTGAAGCGGGATTTTTACATTACTAGTAAAATCATCAAAGTAGCATATGGGTACTTGTTTTGTAGCCCCGCAATGTAAAAAATATAGGTACTGGGTATTGTATAATTAAAACCACGTTTATTTTCAAATCTGTCAATGTAAATAAATGAAAAAAAAGCTGATGAAGTTAAATAGGTACCTAATCAATTCATTTGGATAAATAATAGTTGGAAATATTAAATAACTATTATGCCCGCGACTTCGTCTGCGCGGACCGCGCGGTTATCGCGCGGTGGCGCCCTTTATCGGAATAAAAAGTATCCTATGTTGATCCTTGGGGCTTAAACTATCTCTATACCAAATATCATCAAAATCGGTTCAGCGGTTTCGACGTGGAAGCGTAACAGACAGACAGACAGACAGAGTTACTTTCGCATTTATAGTATTAGTAGGGATGTATGCGATAATTTGCTAGATGTTACCTGCATGTATTTACATAGTTAGCATGATGCAAATAATAATGATTGTGTTGGTTGCTTCTCATTAGGTGACCCGCATGCTTGTTTGACCCCTTTTACACAAAAAATAAATATAGAAGAAATAAATATTGTAACTGGGTAGTTCTTCATATATATATTCACAACAAAGTGCATTTGTATTAAGCTTTATATTTAGGTAGTTACCTAAATTAATAGTTATTTCGAACAGAACCAACAGAATAATTCAACTTAGTGCCAAAATGACTACCTAATAATTAAACTAAAATAGCATATTTTATGACATGTGAAGTCGGAAGTTATGTATAAAATCTGTTTTCATAAAAAGTTTTAAACATGAAATGAAATGAAATTTATTTGTAAGAAGATAAGTTCCGCTGGTGTCAAACCAAACCATTTTAGTACAGTATTATAATTTATAGTATAGTTTTTAATCATAATAAAATTATATTGTTTGTAATTATTTCAATTTCCTTTTACTCAAAAATAGGCGTCTTTATCTAGATTCAATATTCTTTGTCAAAATCTTAAAAAATGAAATAAGGTGCCCAGATCTCTTACAAAGTATAAGTTTTAGTATTCTTTGTCCCTCCTTGCGTCCTCGTAGATTGTTCAATGTCAGTTTTGCTCATATTAAACACACTTTTTTCGACGAGTTCCTCAGTTAATTAATGAACAATTGCTTGTTACTTCAAAAAATTGATCAGGCAACATTTTGTATACTTACTCACATTAGTTTCAAATAACTTTTAGTACCTATGAATATTTATGAACCTCGAGGTTTTTATATTGTTTTTGGTTTACCTGCATACTCATTAATGTATGCCTGTTTGTGTTCTTAAAATAAATGTGTAACCTCATCACTCCTTTTTTTTCTTTTGTTTCTTTTTTGTTATCTCTATGTAAATATGCTTTTCAGTGTGTGCAACCACTGGCAAACGTAAGGCGTGTGCAGACTGCTCATGCGGACTGGCTGAGGAGCTCAATGGCGAGGTCAAACAGACTCCCAAGTCTTCCTGTGGAAGTGTATGTATCCGTCTTAGTAATACCTTAATATTAAGGTTGCGTTTCCACCAATAATGCGAAGAATGTGTTTTTTAATAAATGGATATGCTGCATTTACCTATCCTAGCTCCGATCAACTTTTGCCACTAGAGTTATGCTGGACAAGGATAGATAAATAAAGTGTTTCTGTTGGTTCATGAGAAACATGTTCTTCTCAACACATACTCGCACATCTCTAGTAGAAACACAGCCTTTCTTCAAGACATTAGTGGCCTAACTCTTGCTGTTCAAAAGATAATCTAGAATTAATAATTTACTATGCGCATTAAAATACTTTAAATAATTGGTGCCTATTGCACAATAAATACTTATTGGGTGGTTTATAAGAACCTTGCTAATATTTTTTATCAGGCGTCTATTCGAACATGGTTAGCGATGAAGGAAGTGTTTTTCATTCATTCACATCATTTGAATTGAGAATTGAATATTGCTATTCCTTTTTCCAGTGTTACCTAGGCGATGCCTTCCGCTGTGCTTCGTGCCCCTACCTGGGTATGCCTGCCTTCAAACCCGGTGAAAAAGTGCTGCTAGATCTCAAGTCCGATGTATGAGCCAGGAAGCTTATTGACTAGTATTCTGTTGTGATTTATTATTGGTAATAAACCTTTTGTAAGTATTTTTCGACTGTTTTGCTTTCGTAGTTTTAGTGCATGTTTGACGAATAGTGAAGATTATAATCTCGAAATTATATGATCGACTTTAACACGTTGGAAGAGGTTTCGGAGGCGACCAAGTGGCTGGGCGTTAATTTCTTTACAACCTTTAGGTTGCGTTTCCACCAGAGTTGTGCGAGGATGTGTTGTAAGGTATGTGTTGGTCATGAATCAACGCTTCATTTACCTACCCTCGCTTAGTGCAGCTCTACAGGGTGGAAAGTTGAGATGGGGCAGCAAGGGCAGCTACTAGATCCCTTGCTGCTACGCGAAAATGCTTTTAGGGGACCTTTACTAACTTTTTGAGTGATGACAATAGACATTCACATATTTTTGATAAAATTTCAAAAAATTTTTTTTCTATGATTAAAACACTCTTTGAGACCAACTAAGGTTAGAGTACTAGAACACCCACAAATCAAAGAAAATTTTTCCATACAGTTCGTAGGGTACTAATTTGCAAAGTGAAACTTTCTCATGTTATTTTTTTACGATTATGAATCCTTTATGCTTAAACAAAGTTAAACGGTACCTATGTAGACAACTAAAAACTGAACATTTTAACTAAAGTTCATGTCTTAACCCAGTATTGCTGCCCCATCTCAACTTTCCACTCTGTATAAGGAAGGCGGCGCGAGGATAGATAAATGAAGTTTCTAATGGTTCATACCGAACAACGTTCCACGCACATCTCTGATGGAAACGCAGCCTCAGGCTGGGTGAGAACTAGAGAGAAAAATAGCGACTGACATTAATAACGACTATCCCCCTTATTCATAAACGACAATCAAACCTCATCATCATCATCTCAGCCTATAATACGTCCCACTGCTGGGCACAGGCCAGCCAATCAAACCTATTTTAGTTAAAATGCCGCTAAAATTCGTTTGTCCTTATCTGTCACTTCGACATTTGTATTTGTTAGAAAGGGACAAAGCATTTGTTAGTTAACATAGGCTTGTTAAGTTTTATGAACAAGGGGGTAAGTTTATAAAGGCTCAGGGGTATTTAGTTCAGAAAGAAAACACATTGATAGCAAATATTCAGTTATACATATTTTCTCTTCTTTTTACAAACAGTTAACTTATTTTTAATATATCTCGGTCTATAACATCTTCAATTTACATTAATCTGAAGTAGTACTCATTCCGCTATACAATAAAATATACATATAATATATATTTTTGCCATTCGTCATATAATTATATAACAATTTTATATTTATTTTTCTATTACATAAATGACACAACTTTTCAAGTACCTATAAGCATCTAACTGATTATCTATTAGAATTTGGAGTTGTCATTTATAAACCAAAGAGAAGAATCAATTGGACGTCACTACATGGGACATGGTCTTTGTAATTCTATTAGACTTGACATAGGATCTGTGATGCAAGTGACGGTTGGTAGTATAGTACCCACCCTTCTCTTTAGTTTATTGAAAGCCATTCCATAATTCTGTAACAAAGCTCCAATATTGGTTCTCTCTATGGCTAACAATTCCTGATTTCACAATACATATCCCTTTCTCACTTCATTAGTAAGAAAAGGATGCATGTTGCAAAAACCAGGCACAAGTCACGACAAGATGTAAGTAACAGCCGTGCTAGCGTGATGCCGAAACCTGTTTTCTAATTGATATAAGCTGAATATCGTTTCAAACCGATAATTAAAAATATGTTAATAATGGTAATAAATAACGTTTATTTAAAACAGGTATTCATTGGACATTCATTAATATTACCAAAAAACAGCTCTATACAACAATAAGATATCTGAAAGATGGCACAGCGTTGTGTCGGAAGTTCTTGTTAGTGTTTGGGAAGGTTTAACTACCATTATGGACTGCAGAAACCATTACTGGCCGGCTTTGGTTGTTTCTTGACGTAGGAACTTGATAGGATCAGCGGGGCTACTACGAAAATCGAAGTTCGTATCGTACCGTCCCTCTCACGCTCGTATTAAATAAAATAGTCAGCTGAATTTAGAAATTATGCTATAGTCCGCTCTGAATCATTTTCGTTTATACCATGACAAGCTTGTGCGTCTCTTGATAGAATGCTGTCGCAGTCAGCATTTGCTGCACTTATCAAACAAAATCATGATAAGGACAGCAGAAGCTCCCTGCGACAGAGTTCCACAGAGTATCACATACGAATTTGTCAAGGTATGTTAGACTGGGTCGACGTATTCTGTCTATTCCTAGCATGGATTAGAGATCAAAGTAAAGCTTTACTCGATGCCAAAAACGTTATTATTGGTTGGCTTCTGAGGTACTGACAACTTTGTATCTCTAATTCTTTAGTACTAGTTCTTCAGAGATCAAGCTTATACATTTTTTATTTTTTATTCTAAAGACCATCCTGAACAAGTTCGAGCGTCAAGGAACCACCAGTTATTGGCAACGATGAAACAGAACTGCCTAGGCTATTTCTATTTCCACTATGCAATGCCTAGGAGCTCAAGTCATTCGTGCACTTATAAAATAAGACTATTTCTACCACACACACGTACGTCGCACACACACTCACACGCAAACACACATAATTAACCTTGCATTAAAATGAAAATCAAAAAATGTTATGGTTTTTAACGTACAGTCACCAGCACCAATATCGGACACAACAAGTGTGCATAAATATCTGATACGACCCTATTTCTAGGGCGGAAGGACGTCAGATATTTTTGTACGCTCCGCTGTGGCAGATATTAATGCTGGTGACTGTATATAAAATAGAGAAATGAACTTTGTAATGGGCTTGATTTGTAGTGATTATAAACATTTGCAGCACTTATTGATTTGTGAATGTCTACTTAGTTAAAGCAACTTGCCACAGTAAAAGTTACTATAATGAAACACTTGCCACTTTCGTACAGGATGAAAATAACGTTTAGCAAAATACGTTAATGTGCACTCATGAAAACAATTCATTGGATTTATAGAGTTCTACTTCTATTTTTTGAGAAACTTTGTCTAAGTGAAGAGTTGCTTAATTTTGAGCAAAACATTATATTATTCTGCTCATCATTCTATTTCTTTCTCTCTCACACACGCGCACTCACTCACACAAATGACTTTTTTACTTATACATATTTGGATAGGTATTGTCTGATCATATTTAGTGTAAATTGATGGAGAAATATTACTTTCGTGACTTGTAGCATTGGTTTTGTAAATGTTGAGAAAACTATTAGATACATATGAATAAAGTAATGGATGGTTATGATTACAATATAGCAGCAGGACAGCTTCGTTCCATTTAGTTTTACTAATTTACATTACGCTGTCGTACCGTGGCTTTTATTACAAATAAACATTATTATTTTGGCGAAATAAAAACACGAAGTTGGTTTTAAAATATAAGCATATTATATGTATAGATATTTTAATCTATTTGTAGTAGTGGAAGAACTTTGATTCTGCCAATTTTTACAATATATATTGCGAATTTGGGGAGTCACTGCCCCAAGCTTCGGTGAAAAGGTATCCAGCACGTCCACCATCGAAACAATTTGTTTAGCACCGTTCATTGGAATTAAGTTAATACTTTCTGAATTGAAAATTTTGGGAAATAATTAATACTTTTAGTAAGAAATTTTGTACTAATCGAGTCAAGCTTGGAAGTGGAGCTCGCGGCCACGCGGCGAGACCGCGCCCATTTACGTAATAAATGCTCCTATCTCATAATTTAAGTAATATCTTGAAAGAAACAACTATCCCACAACATTCAGTAAAGCGTCCCAGTCTTTTTATAAGTTTATTTTCATCAAATTGAGATCTTGTTTAGACTTGTTGGCGACTGGCGCGCGCGGCGGCGCCGGCGCTGCTCGAGTCTTAAAGTTTGTGAGGTAGGCTTAGTCATGATCTAATGAAAGCGCCTTGTTAGAAAATACCGATTAATAAAATGAGATCTTTCATTACAATTACAAAATATAATAAACGTGATAAAACTAGAATTACATACATTATACAACAAGTTTAGCTTTACCTACGCTTGCGCTGGCGCCCGCGGCCGCAGCGCTGTCGCCGGCACTAATAATTAACATACAATTAACAAGCACGTAACACTTTACGGTACAATGAAAGAACTACCCTCCGCCCCCGAACTCGCTGCGGCTACTTGCAGGTATGGCATCGTCCTGTAGGAACGTGCGTCCTACAAAAATGTTCACGCCTACATATCAGGCAGGCTGCGAGAAATAAAATTCAACGTCCAATTTTATATTATGCAAAATAATTTTAGTACGAACCGAATGAAGAAACAGTTAAATATGTTCACTTAATAATATTTAAAATTAATTGGATTTTGATATGGCCTTTGTATTAGTCGTTATTTGGTATAACGATATACATATGTATATAAAATCACAGACGCTACTTGTTTATGTATTTTGTTTCCGAATTTTCTTAATTCCTTCAGCGAAATTTTGAGTATACAACAACTATACAGTTCCTTACCAATAACGCACTTCTTACTCTAAACATATATTTCCTTTATTCAAGCAATACTTCATGTCTACTCTGACCAATAACTACAAAATATCACAGACTGTGTGTTTATTATGTATACAACAATCTTCTCATAGAAAAGTTATGTGTATTACACATGGACGTCTAAATAACAATAGAGATGACATCTAACAACGTCATATAATTATATAGATACATATCTCTTTTGGTATCCTATCGCAATCACTAAAAATATTTGTCCGAACTTCATATCTCCGATTAAGTTTTCGTGTTGTTCTCATTTTGCCGATAACAATGTTTAGTGGTTTTATTTTATTTTTTGACTTGACATCAATCTATCATTTTTGCCCGAATAACTTTTCTCGTCACAGTCATCATTTAAGTTGTAGGTAGGTACAACATTTAATTTTTTGATAGGTCCATTTTCACTTACCAGACTTTACATTTGGCATTAAAATTAGAGTAACAATTAAATCGGGTTAGACATTTTGTTACGGTGCGAAATATCGCAACCGTTTGGTTATAATGGAATAGAAGTTATGTCCACCACGGGTCAATCGTCTAGTAAAATAATAATACAAGTACAAGTGAGTTGAGACATTAAAAAAAGTTATTTTAAAGAAGAACAAAAGTTCCTACTGTTAAAATAAATAAAAAATCATAACAATAAATTATGCCAACTATAAAAATTCAAACTAATCGTTTTGCGAAACGAAAACAAATCGAAATAAAATGTCGAATAGTTTTCGCCTAACCGAAATGCGAATAAATGGTTTTAGTGATTCAGATAGGCAACCATTTGATTTTACAATATATATTAATAATGTATACCATCATTAAAACACGATCAAATTATTTGTCAGATTAATTTGCCACCATTCAGCAGCGTAGTGTTCCGTCCACTTTTACCCACTAGCAATAGACAAGAGTTGGAGCGGTGTGTCTGTTTGGTTGTCGGAGAGTATTGCGCGGGATATGTCTGCAGTCACAACCTTGGGAGGGGCTTCCGTGACCGTCTCAAACAGCGCGAGTGAGGAAGAGGCCGCTACAACGAAAACCGTCGAAACTTAAGCACACGTCAGCCCATAGCTACCCTACCTAACATTCATTGTACCTTTAACATAATATGCATTGCCGTCTCGGAGACTGGCGATTTAAAATCTCATTGATTATCACAAAATCTAACCTACTATAAGATCTGGTAGAAACTTACACATTGTTATTTTTGTGCTCATTGAAAGTTTGTTACTTCGTACCTACTCCACGATATCCTCAAAAATAAACATTTATTACTCATGATCCGTGTCAGTGTAAGAGATACTTACGTGCAAAAATAGTTTGTATGCTCTCCTACGCGTCTCGCAAACGTTCGAATTTACCACATTTTTGTGATACATTTAGTTAGTCATGGAGCGTAACATTCAACTCGACCTAGGTATCATTATTACATACATATTTACACAGTCGTACGACACGACAGAAGCACCCGACAGTAAAAAGCACCTAGAGTTCCCAAAAGTGTAAGTAAAAGACCGCGGCCTGCTGGGCACGACACTCACTATCGTCACTGCACACTGAGTTTTAAAGTCGCGATTCCACAATAACAACAGTTTTCCAAGCGTTCCCTCGCTAATCAGCTGGCAGGCCACGTTTCAGCCGAACGGGAAGAATCGAAACGAACGTAAAAAGTCTACACAAACACAACACATTCAAGTCTACGCGAGTGACGTTCAGCGTTTCTTTGGAGGCTGGCGTTCGTCTTCGAGGACATCGGAGGCTGACCACCGCCGCTTGCGAGCGTCTTCTTTGACACTGAGGTTCTCGGGGTGTGTTTGTGGCGGCGCGGAGGCGGGATGCGCGGGGTGTGCGGGGTGGGGGGCGTGTTTGCGCGCCACGAGCGAGACGCACACATCGCCGACTTGCAGCCGTTGCACGCGCAAGCCGTAGCGCGCCAGAGTGCGCTCGGGCTTGCACGACGCCCAGCCGCGCCCGTACACGAAGAACGGATGCTCCACCGTCGATTCCAACTCCACCTGGAAATCATGCATGTTTGGGTTATATAAAGCGGTGCTACATTTGGGAACCTAACCGGAACTGTAACTACCTACCTATTAAGAGTAAAGAGGCAACAGAGAGAGAGAGACAGACAGTTCAAAATTTATAATTTTAGTACGAAGTGGATTAATTATCTGCTACGCTACCAAAATCGACAGTAAACCACACAGATTTATCCTGGAATATTAAAGGTTCATGAAAATATTCGTCGATGTCGGTTAGTGCAACAGCTAAAGACCGCCATATACCTACATACCCATCTCTTTGTAGGTACACCACTGTTTTTGAGATCGGTTTACGATGGGCCAGGAATTAAGTATATGGTCATGTACATTCATATCCATTTCAGAAACATTAAGTATTCGAGTCATAACCCAAAGTAATATAAGCAAATTATAATAATATCGATCCAGTCTTCAGTCGGCATCTCCTCGACGAGGAGCGAGCCATCCTCGACCCGTCTTGACGATCGAAGTCGATGGATATAAGGTTAATGAGCTTATTACCTGAGACCGGTTCCTATCGTAAGTGAGGGTGAGCGCGAGCCTGTCTCCGCGCTCGTCGAGCCGCAGCAACGTGCACTGCGTCAGCGCGAGCTCGCCGCTGCGGTCGGCGCTCATCACGAAGTCTTCTGTCCGCATCTCCTCGACGCAGAGCGAGCCATCCTTGACCCGTCTCTAGACGATCGAAGTCAGATGGATACTAGGGTCAATGAGCTTATTACCTGAGACCGGTTCCTATCGTAAGTGAGGGTGAGCGCGAGCCTGTCTCCGCGCTCGTCGAGCCGCAGCAGCGTGCACTGTGTCAGCGCGAGCTCGCCGCTGCGGTCGGCGCTCATCACGAAGTCTTCTGTCCGCATCTCCTCGACGCGCCGGAGCGAGCCGTCCTCTAGTCGGATCAGCGCGCCGCGGCAGAAGTACGCGGCCGGCGCGCTGCGTTCTGGCGACATTGGCGGCTCCTGGAATTGATAATGATGCGGTTGCAGTGTTTGGGAAACATAAGTACTTATACGTTTAAATACAGTTGGGCCACAGATTAGGTGACCTGTAAAGGTAGGTGCGCCCATTGCTTGACGTAATTTTCTTAATGTACTATTGCTCTGAACTGTTTATTGTGTGGTCTCATATAGTGATTCCAAGGCGGAATCTCTGCACGAACGACGAACTGCTAAGGTCCCCGTACTTCTGGTGATGAAACACTGATCTGTATAATACCTACTCCTGCACGAAGCCAATCCTAACCTTAATCTTCGGCTGGAGAGGTGATTAGATAAATTACCACAGCTCTTTTAACCTATTAACATATTTTGACGGTTGAATACTTACATCTCTATGAGGAGGCAGAGGCGCCGGCGCAGACACGGGCGGTGAATGCGACGCCGCCGGCGCTGGCGGCACGAAGCCCGAAGTGGGCCGATGCAGCGGGTAGTTCGGGGACGGCGGCACCCGCGTCCGATATAAATACGACGCGTACGACGGATGGTGAAGGAAAGGCGCGTAACTCGGCACGGGGGGGAAAGAGGGGGATTGGGGCGCGGGCGGCGCGGGCATGTCGCGCGGGCGGCGTGGCGCGTACCGCGGGTAGGGCCGCGGCGGCGGCGCCAGGAACTCGGGCGTCATGCCGGGCGGCGGCGGCGGCGGGAACAGACCCAGTGGGCCCAGCGGACCCAGCTGCGCCAGCGCCTCGCCGGGGAGCCTCGCCGAGATCATCGGACGACCTGCAACCAAGATAAACGACACATGAGTCAGCATTCACTGGTAACTAAATTATTTATAGATTTTTTTTTAAGTCTTGTTAGCCGCGAGTCCTATGCATGCATGCAGATGAGATGATACTTTTGCTCGAAAAAAAGTAAGATCTAATTGGCGTTCACATGGCGTCAAAATATTACACGATGCTTCTGATGCAGTTGTTTTACTGAATATTTTTTAAGACACAAGGTAAAGTGTGGGTAGTTCACAAAACTCACGCGGGCAATTAAAAGTTAATATCATACAGTAAGTCCACTAGTGGTGCTTACAGTCAGCACCATGGTTTTTGCAATTGCTGCTATAAAGCACGTAAGCAAGCAAGTGAGTATTTATAATAAGTAATAGATGTATTCTTGATGTATTTCGCAATCTAATACGCTTTACTTGTTTGCCCATACATAAGGTGTTCTAGCTGTTTGAATGCTCAACAACTGGTAAAAGCTTCAATTACATATTAAAACAAGACATAAATCATTTTATTTGCACCCAATAAAAACAATGTAACAAAACTACAACAAGTGGCATTTATCATAGCTTTCAAGCTCCCTATTATTAGTATTAAAACGTTTATTTATGTAAGCGTGTATGTATACTCCACTCAACATCTGTTAGATCCTTGAGTCGTGTAGTATAGTATACACGAGATAAGAATGTAGAGCGGGCAACGTCAACGTTATAAATAGACTTATTCATGTAAAAGTTTAATTCAGTGTGCATGCACGCAGCGACTCGATGAGAGATGGAATCATTTTCGTCTTACGCTTTTGTTCGATCTAGCAAGCGAGATAGCTACCTATTCTGGGGCTTACTACATAGTTAAACAAAGGATATACTACATAGTTAACAAAGGATTTAATTAAAAAAAATACCCTTATAATAACTCATGCATGAGTTATCTTAATGGTTTTTGATCTGCCGCACAATGAAAAACTTTCAAATATTTTAAACTATCACTTTTGAGTAATATTATATGTAATTATAAAATATTTGACACTGCAAATCGAATTAACGATCAAGCAAAAAAGCACCGCTACCTACCAAAAAACTCGTCTATGTCAACACAAAAATACCACTTTCCCCAAGCTCCCCAATTAAATCAGCTGTGGAAAACAAATGTTTATACTATGTAGAGTCGCGAACCGGGAATGTTAAGCCACTTGCCAGTTCGTAATTTGGCCGGGTACTATTCCGGTTTATTACAAAAATGTTTACCACAAATATGTATAACCCGGCTAAATTATGAACAGTGGCGAATGGCTCAACAACCACGGTTCGCAGATGATGCAGTCGAATTATTTGATTCCTGTACCCTGAGCTTATACGTATTTTGTAACCGAAAACTAAGGGTACTGACCCACCGTAGAACGTTCTCACAGTAAAGTGACAAAATTAAATTTCCTTGTCACTGCGATGTCATTATGACTTTTTCTCCAAAAAGGTTTTACAGTGTGTCACGATTCAACGGTTCGATAGTACATTAGCGTTGAACGCGGACAGGTTGAGCCTAAGGGTTTTATTAACACAATCAAGGGTTCTCGACTCGCATTCCCGCACGACGGCGATAATTCGAAGAACAAAGATGGATGCACCTGCGCAAATACTACGCCTCCCGCTCCTGTACGAGTGTCGATGTTTATTTACAATGCGTGTTCTACCCCTATAAGATGGTGTACATAATGACATGCCTTCGCCGTGTTTCCTTTAGCCGTAGAAAAATAAAGATTGTAGCCTCTTTAAACTCTAACGCTTCTTATTTTAGAAGTGTAGCGGAATATTTATATTCAATTTTCATCGTAACATTTCGACGTATGCTAATATGGTCTTATATAACGAGAGTTTTCGCATAAACAAGTTTCGCGTAAAAGAGAACAAAAGTAAATTCAACTAATGGTAAAGGTAATGCCATTTGTCGCAGTGTGAGGCTTTCGGGCGCGCTCCAAACAAACTTTGGCTAGGCTTTTTAGGTTTTACGACGACTCTCGGAGGCCCTAGTGCCACTCGCACACTAGCGTTTATCACAGACATAAAGCAACTGTCCCTTACGCACATGCTAACTGGTTAGAAAGAGATGCAGGCTCTGTCACCGGCAATACCTGGCGTGCTATTCTCCCAGCTGACCTTAACTGCTGATGCTATCATCCCACTGAGCCTTCTAAGTTTACGTAACGATAACTCAAAACTTACCTTAGGTAACCCTTCATGATAAGTTGTGAGACTGATGTAACGTCAAAATACCCTCTTTTTCATTACCTACGAAATGCACATGGTATATTTTTGACCGTGGTTTTCCTTAGTGTCATGGAAAGGCAAATAATCCGCAATGCCCTAGCTGTTTGATATGACAAACACTAATAAAGTGAACTCGTACCAGGTCAGTTCCTCGTACTTATTGTGCCATAGTAATATTACTCAACTGTATACTTTCTAGACAGCTCACGAAACTAGCGACCTTCATCATTGTAAGTAAGTATTTATAGAAAACCTAGAACAAAATCGATCAGTCAAGGATTATTTTGCAATGTTTAATTCGGTAAATAAATAATAAAGGCAATAAAATAATCAAATGAATTTGCAAATTGCTCACACGTGAACGTGAGCTGAGTCATCGGGAACTCGAGGCATTGGGATTATTATTATACAAGTTAGGCGCTCAGGAACCTGAACTAACTTTTAAATTGTTTTTTGCCAAATTGGAAGGCAGCATGGAGGTAAGATTTCGTCGCTCGCGTCTTCATTGTGTGCAAATATGACTCAAACACAGAGATCGACGCTCGTGACTAACTCGTTAAAAATTCAAGCCGATGAGCTAGTTTGCGAGTTTACCGGGGTGGATGGACTATTTTCAGTTCCTTTCCCGGAAAACCTTAAAATAAACCGGAATCTTGTAAGTAAATTTGTTTTCCTGTTTATTTCTACACGGAAAAATTACCCCTAGGTAGATACAAAATGTTAAATTGGTAACATCAAATAAGTGAATCCGTAAAGTACCTAAATCATGTGCTTTAAAACCGGTTAGGTAAGTGTAAGTCGGACTCGAATTTCGATGTCGCATGTTGTAAAGCCCTGCTCTTAGTTTTTTAGGTATCCATTTTCTACTTTTTTTGTGTGAGAATCTAATACACAGATTTTGCACCAAGTGCTACCCATTGCACTTTTATAAACATGGTAACAGATAAAAAGAAGTAAGACCGCGGGTGGCATAAAGTAATAGTAAATCGATACTTGTTAAAATGTACAAAAAGCGCCGTTGACCGCCATTATTAATATAACAACCTCTTTCATAGCATTCGGTCGCGGCGTAACACAGCAGCAAGGCCGCGGGTTCGCCGGCCGTTGGCAAAAACGCTGCAATGAATGACGGCCAAATTCCCAGCTCGCGAAAACAAATTACATCACCACGGCGCGGGCGCAGACCAGTCGCCTTTCCATTCAAGCGTAACGTCGCTAAGTGTTGGCCAAATATATCTTGCGCCGTTTCTATTCTACATGGTGTTTTGGAATTAATTAATCCGTATTGTTTCATTCACAACTAAAAGTCTTTCAGGTTTTTTTATTTTAAGTTTAAGTATGTTTTAAGTACTTGTGTTTGGTCGACGTCTAAAGTTCAGGGCGTCAAAGGCATGACTACATCCAGGATCGGAAATTCCTATGAGAAACCTTTAGTAGAATTGTTGAGCCAAACTAACCCAAGTCTTATGTTTAATTAAGCGTTATGTCGATAATACACGTCTCTGCAGGGCTACTACGAAACTCGAAACTCGAAGTTCGTATCGTATCGTCCCTCTCGCTCTCGTATTAAATAGTATAAGTGTCAGAAGGACCGCACGACATGAACTTCCAAGGCCAAAACGGGCTTAAGGTGGCCAAAACCGGCACTTCTATTCTATATACTTATATTCTGCCACAGTCACAATTTTGACGTTGTGGGCAGATATGTCTAGACTCCGAATTGAATTGGCAACGGCTAGATGAAACCGGAAAAATACCGAGATTCTTGATACACTACGGTGTCTAAGAAGGAAGGAAGACAAATAGAGTCACACCAAGTGAATGTTTAGTAAGAATTGATAAAAAAATCCTTATTAAATTTCATACTAAGTATGCAATACCTAAACGAAGCTTTAGCAGTTGTTGAATTGTTCATGTAACCATGGCTCTGCCACATAAAGGTCGCACGGAAAAGATCGGTTTTATCGACAAGGAAGCTAATACCAATAAATCTTAATGCCATTGATTAAGCAGTCCTTTCTGCCGTGAAAGCCCCTTAATCTTAGCGCTCTTAATGGCAGTTTACGCACTTGAATGTTGTTTTCGCTACAATCATTTGTATTCAACTTCGGCGTTTGTTTTGTAAGCTTACATAAAACAATTGTTTTCGTAAATTAAGTACCAAAATGTTACACTGGTACAATGTAACGCAGACATTGGTCGCATTGTGCTGGTTATGATAATATAATGGTGGGACGCGTGTCGCGCGGAGCGCCGGGCGGCGGGCGGCGGTCGATAGGGCGCCGCCCGTAACCTACTTCCGGCGCCCGTGACCTTGCGCCGCCATTCACGCCGCCGTCTTACCTCCCCCCACCTCCCACACCCCACACCCCACGGCTAGCCCCCAAGCTCCCACAGACAAACTTTCATAATCATAAACGAGAACATTTCGCTTTCAATTTTTTTGTCGAGAAGGAATAAGTCCTATAACCGGCATCCCCTCGCGTGTAAAGCCGGAGTTAATTATAGCCTCTGAAAATATCCTCTTTGTGAAGCTTAGCTTAGCAATTATGATTTTGTTAAAATTTTTAGTCTGCTAAATATATTTTTACGAAGTCGTTTATAGATCCGAACCCTGCAGGCATTTTTAAATATTGATGAGATTATTCGACCGTTAGTCCAATATTTTCCGAGCGGCCGACCGCTGCGTAGTCACTCCACTAATAGCACTCGTTCATCCTCCAAACCTAAACCTGTTCAATTCAAACAACCCTTCTAAGTCTCTCATGAAACAGCATGATTTGCGTTTTGCTATCGGATCTTTACTTTGATGATTTCACCAAAGGTATTTTATCTCCTGCCTGCGTTCAGAATTGCACAATGACTGTAGTAAGAGACTCTTTGTTCTTTGCATAATTTTATTATGAATCAGCTGCTAAAATATGTGGCAAACATGAAAAGCAAATGTTACTATTACGCGTATATTTACTTGTGAAGATGATGTAAGCTTTAGGATGGGTATGACTGTTGCTACTAAACAGCTATCGTCGCTCCTGCCCACTCCCATTCAATTTAACACAACTAAACATAAGTTACTCGAAAGGCAATATATCGAAAAAATCAATTTTTATTTTATGCTCGATATCTACCTACTGGAAGATTCTGAGATTTTCGAAGGAAGGTAATATATGTTTCTCCGTACATTTGTACTTTGTACAAAAACGCGATTAGTCGATTTTGGCTTGATAAATAGTTATTTTATTTACTACCACGCGCATGGTCATAAATTCGTAACAAGAATATCTACAATCGGCAAAAAAAAGTTATTTTTTAAACGAATTAAATGTGTATTGTCGCTTGACATATTTCAAGATGCAGGCGCCTAGGAAGCGCAGCGCATTACCGTATAGCGCAGTATATGAGTAGGTACTTGTGTGCAACAGCAGGCTTGCAGAGCTCAATGCATTATTTTGCATCAACGCCACTCCCGTTAGTATTTGGTTCATTTTCAATATAGGGCCTTAACGGTGTATAAAAGCAGTATCGCGTACAATCGATTGTAAATTACGCTCGAATAGATAGCAAATTGATACGATTGTGAATGGTCCTGAATCGAAAGGCTCAAGCGGTGAAAGCGAGCGTGGCGCCGAGGAAGGGTGAAAACGGGAAATTCAGTTAATGGACACTTGAATCCGCCGCGGGTGAGAGAGACAAATTGTGTTTGTATTGCTGAGTGTTGTATCAGTTCCATGTTTCGAATGGCCATCCTTGTTTACACTACGTAACGCAATCATAACAATACAGGGAGCGATCGTGCTCCAATCAGCATTAAAGTGCTACTGCCCACCTGTTTCCAGCGGACAAGCGTTAAACGTATTTAAAATGGTACTTTACTATACGATATGCATACAGTTGTATGCATACAAGGAGCACTATAAAAAAAGGGAAAGAGTACGTGTAACAGCAATAAAAAGGAAAGGCATTGGCGCTAACTGGTTACGTCGGATTCAATGACAGATAGCGCAATAGCGTGATAATAAACAGCAAAGACGAAGCAAGTATCAATAACGTAACATTCATTTTATGCTTGAATCGATGAATGAGTTTGCTAATGTAAGAGACTTTAATACTAATACACTGTACTTATACCATGTATGTTTCGCTTAGTATTAATCCATTTATTTTAAGCACTGCAAAATGTTGTCGATTAGTTATTAGTAGAGACCGGATAATATGCATTTGCATATTTGCATATGCATTTGCATATTTAAGCCTCTTTCAGCGCTAATAGCATATTTTTCCTAAGATCTAGTGATGATGCATATTATCGTTATAAATTACAGTATTTTAAATGATTTTTGAATGATCGAAGACCTAATCTTACCACTGAACATTTAGAACAATACTTGATTGTTAATATTTACAAAAATATTAAATACCTAATGTAACACATTATTGTATCGATTATCGTCTATCAATGGATAGTTTACTAAATGTATGCTGATTTTGTGGTAAAAAATATAATCTTAATATTTTTTTTATTTTATTAATAAATATTAAATTATAAAGAAACATACTTAATAAAGTAAAACTTAAAACAAGTATTTACTAACAATAAACTTAAATCTAAAGGAATAATATTTACAAAACAAAAAAAAATTAGTCATTTAATGTTGCATATTTTGTCAGTTTTCATGCATATTTCAAGCATTTTTCATGCATATTTGCATGCATATTTCAAGCTTTTTATGTTGCATATAATCCGGTCTCTAGTTATTAGCTACCATTGCGGTAGCTACCCGTCCATGATTATAGTGTCGGACCTGTACCACTACCATGAGTTTACAGTGCCCGTACTCGATAGCGACGGCGTAAATTATTTGTAGAGAAGCTGTGAAATTCTCCATACAAATAATTAACACCGTCGCTATCGAGTACGGTCACTGTAAACTCATAGTAGTGGTACTGGCTCTGAGCACATTTACAATAGTATCTACCTAGTTAAATTAATTAGCGAGTAGCGAGTCGCTACGCCGCGTGATATGAGCGCACCTGTTCCCACAGCTGTCGCCGCAGTTCAACACAAGCGACAATAAACGTTCAGACAACGTAAATACACATAAGAATCTATAGCCGATCGCGATTCAGCTGTTTTGTATGCGTACCTACCACTCTGCTACTTCTCCACACTGGCCATCAGTTTTCCCTTTTACGAGTTCAATCAAGGCGCTCTTAAAGTACAATTCAATAGAATCTGTCAATTTTCTACACATTTAAGACACCCTAACGTGGTCACGCTTGATTATATATGTCCCTGTTGTTGCAATTATCGTCTAAAAGGAATCAAAAAAGAATAATAGTCACATCAGAAAGCCTTAGGCAGCCCGGTGTTCATATTAGTAGGCTGGAAGTGTCTACACGATTCAGATTCTATTGAATTGGAGTTTACATAGTTCATGGCTTGTTGCTTGTAATTATAGGATCAAATACTTATACGCAAGCTGCGGAAGGACGTTGTATGCTAATCTACGTGCGTACCACGCGAATAGCAGAAAAATTGCAAACATCGTGACGTAAAGACTTAAAGTAGCTCTTAGACGCTTACGCTGATAATTATCTGGTAATCTGTGTAAGGTGCGATACGGATTGTTCTCTCTTCTCCTATTTATGTTTTTTACTGTTTTTGCTGTGATGTAGTGTGTTTTTGTTGTCAATAAATATTGTGAGTTTGAGTTTGGATTCCCTTTAGGGACATTTCCATAAATCTAAGCCACATTTGGGGAGATTAGCCGAAGCGAATGTCGACTAGGGTACTTAGTCGTACAATGGATATACAGAATGACGTGTAATTGGTCTCTACGAGTTTTAAATTTAACTTTTAAGTTTAAGCCAAAAATTTTATCAGCAGCATATGCTTGGTTAATCAAGAAGTTACGTCAGTGAAATATGGTGGTGGTGATAGATCGGTTTGTGTTATTTATGTGTGTTCTTACATTGTGGAGGTGGGGGACTGCATGAACACACAATTCTTGGATAAACGTAGCTATCATAAGATCGCGGGTGAGCAAAGTAAATGATTTAACAAATTATTAAAAAACGAACCTAAAAACCAACTCTACCCATACAATTCGCCTAAGTGCCCTTGCGAGTGCCCATAAAGGCTGCATACGATGTACGTTTTAACGTATACATTTCGCTGTATACATTCCGTAGCTATACGTATACAAAATCACCCTCTAGCTGTACGTATGTGGAGCGAGTCGTGCGGTCGACGCTGAATGAACGCCCGTACAATCACGCGACAGCCGTTACGTAAAGTTTCCACAACATTACTTAGCTTACTTGTTTGCGGTAAAAAAGCAACTGACGCGTTAATTGCCTCGTAGCTAATTTCAATACGATCAAAGTTGCATTTTGATTGGTTAAGGCACCGGCACTGTGTTAAGGACAGTGGGTACGCAAGTTCCTTTTACAAAACTATGCTGTCGTTAATCTTGAACACGTTATTTTTAAAACTCTCATTTCCCTGCTTAAAATTGAGCTGAAGGTAATCAATGAATGTGCTCTCGAATCAACTGCATCGTGCGAGGCCCACGTGGAACCTTTTCACAGAAAAAAGGTAAAGTACACCGTATTGCATGATAAGAGAATTGATTATGAAACTTGCTGTGAGAACGTTCTACAGTGGATTAGGAATGAAATTGTTCGATAGTATATCGTTATCGGAACACCCAAACAGTCCAATGACACTTGCTAATGATAGCTTATAGAGTGATGTAAAAAATTCAAAAGGTAAGGTAAACCTTAGCATACCGGTGATATACTTGGTAATTTATGTCTCTTTATCTTACACAGATCTCGTTATGAGGAAATACAATCTACAAAATTGATGTCAACTGTCAGTTTTGATGCTTGCCATCCGGTTGGTAGCGATTTAATTGCTTACAATTCACCATTGCGAGCTCACCTCACGGTGATCACGGTGGTAATCTCACGATTATAACGCACTATCACTAAATTAACAAATACTCGTGTTCTCCTACCACAGATAAGCCCACACTTAGTTTTTTTTTGACAAGGTTTACGTACTGTCAGGGATCGTAAAAAAACAACTTCCATATTTGGTAGGTGTAAAACTTGTCGCAATATCTTGATACAGAAATAGTTCCAACGTAAATACCTACATGGTCATTACTTACTTTTGCAATTGCTATTACAGGAAACTCAATATCTGGATAGTAAAGTAAATTGCTAGACTTAGAGCTCAAAGCGGACATACAAAGAGTCGGTACATTCGTTTAAATGGACAATTCGAGGTTTAACAGCAGTTTTATTGAGTGGATCACGCAACAAGCGTCGAGGCAAGCTGGCCCGCCTACGTGCCTGCACTAAAGGACAATCTTGTATTTTAATCAGGACTACTAACATCTCCAAACAAGGCCACCGATACGCTTAGACCTCAATGTCTTTGTCTGATATTTGAATTGGCAATGCTTATTAAAGTAACTGATCATTGTGCCAAGAAAATTACAATAGGAATACAGCTTTTATGTAGAGCATATTTTTAGTATTTCGGCGTGTGATAAATTTTTTTACTAACAAAAATAATAGAACTATTGCGCCAAAGGACGTCGAGTCGAGTCCTTCATGGTAAAAGACTCTTAGTTTTTGGAACTAATCAAGTTTTTATAATATACGAAGTGTCATAAAATTAATTCAGAACATTTTACCGGGTATTTGGGTGAGTCCCCTGCATAAATGTTTCGCCGGAAAATTTGATTGAAGATGACATCACAACCATGATGCACTTTGAATATCGGACTATGTCACTACAGAAACATTTTTCAATCGCAATTAAAGAAAATTAACTTAAATTAAACTCATCAGATCAATGATTGAAATTTAAACTGTCAAATGAAATTTTTGTCATGGATGTGATAGAAGCTTTTAGTAAAATGAACGACCCGGGAGCACAAGTAAATAAACGGCGTAAAGTATTTAAGTAATTTTTAGGAAAGACTCTTAAATCATGTACCACACCGCATAATGTATGTTTCTCATATTGTACCTCGTCATATACGCGTAATAGTAAATTTAATAAGTTGATACAAGAGCTCAGAGAACAAACAACTGAATTATTATAAGCAAAACGTTTTGACGAGAGCACCAAAAAAAAAATACGCAGAAAACACACACACATTTTGCTACACTTAAGTTTGTACTTTATACCTTTATAAAGAAGGAGATTAATTAGGTACGAGTAGGTACTCAAACAATATTAGGAAAACCGTCGCGTTCCGTATTTGTACCTACTTTGGACATGGTATATTACCTAAGAA
The DNA here is from genome assembly GCA_037349165.1 of Choristoneura rosaceana. NCBI lineage: Eukaryota > Metazoa > Arthropoda > Insecta > Lepidoptera > Tortricidae > Choristoneura > Choristoneura rosaceana. The sequence goes on along the minus strand of JAZBNJ010000041.1, from coordinate 10,793,116 downwards.
TTTCGTTCCCTAACTATGTCTAGATGAAGACTGGGAAGCGTAGAAGTGGAAACCAGGGAATACATAAAGATGCTATGCTAATGTGTTATGTTAACACAGGTATCCATAATTTATGACTGAAGCAGAAAGCAATACGGATGGCGCTGCAAACATCGCCCACGCTCTGATGTAGTTACTTACCTACCGAAGTACCGACTGGCGCCAGCACTGTCGCAACAAGTACCACTCGTCTGGATAATCGCTTGGATCTTAACATCAATTCTCCACCCATGCGTTAATACCGGCTATAGAGCACATGCTTTCAACGTAAAAACTGACGCACTCAGATATTTAATCGTGTATTTTCTTTACAATTCTTAAATGGCACGAGATTACCTCTACATGTCATTTACGTCTGTTAATGCAGTAGTAATTTTAACATGTGTGTAAAATTTGATAGGCTGAAATGTTTTACAGTTAATTTGTAATGTAAACTATCGGAATGCTTTAAAATACATTCAAATTGCATTTGATTAGGGAGTTCAATGACCGGTAACTGACAATTAGCTAATTTGGTTTCAATCTAGTTTACGTTTGGACTTGATACCCGTGGTGCTGCGCTGCAATATTGTAGTATTCATTATATTGTTATGTCTAGTCAGATGTTGCCCAATGAGTAATGCTTGCACGTGGATAACTTTTCTTAAATTTTTAATATCGGCTATTTAAATAATTTTATAATCAAAATAACCTGTAGGCAGTAAAAGGTTCAATTAACTGTTGTGCTTAATATTTTTTGCAACGATACAAAGCGAGTTGATAATAAAAGATCGGTTAATGACATTGTCATTAAATTATTTGGGTATGGAAACTCCACCGTTATTTTATAATATTAACGTGAGCCTGTTGATGTTGTTTGTTACTTTGTAAAAAAATCTAATGAATTTGAAGGTCTATATATACGTGTTTTTGAACACAGCAGTTACGAGGATCTATGTTATTAGCAACATAATTATTATTTATTAGTTCTCGTAACTGTTAAAAATGTATGGATATCTATGAAACGATCTGTGACAGCACCATGCGACATGAGCATAGTAAAGCGTTAATCATACTTTCAAATTTACAGGAAAAACAAACGATTTTTTTAAAGTATGCTGCAAAGAATATTTTATTTTCATGTTACTTGCATATACATATACTCGTATCTGATATGACTCTATTTATGATAGGAAGTGTCAGATATTTTGACTGAGATTTTATCAAAAAAGTTTTAAGTAGTTAAATGTCTTCCTGTGACATTTTCATGTAAACTTTTTTAATAACCGACCTAGATATGCTATTCCTGGAACGCGTCGCGCCGCCATCCGCTGCTCTATCATTAACCGCAGTGAAGGAACCCAATGATAAATACCTAAAACCTAATCCTACCTGTGTCATATCATACCTAGAAGCCTGACCACGTTTTTTTCCTTGTTTGGTGCGGTTTCCTCATTAACTTTTCTGCTACAAAAGCCATCTGTTTGCATTTTACATTTGACTGCCCGTTTATAAGTAAACTAACTTGCTAAATAGAAGTGCACGTTTGAATGTTTACCGGCTGTGAGAGATATTATATTATTATATATTAAAGTCGCTATGAGCGGGTCTAAACAGGCTAAAATTATTCAAAGCAACGTAGAAGATGGGAGAAACGAAGCGTGAACTACCGGGTGGCCAGTTGCGCGCTATCAAAATTAAATTCCCATTGAACCTTCTAATAATGTTTCAAATGGAGAGATTGAACCGTGAAAGACTTGCCCGTTTCACAGCCGGCTGGTTTTGCTCTCCATCTAAACTTAGACAAGTTCTAAGAGACACCTAAACGGAATAGACAAAACATTCCACCATTATTGTTGTGAGTTATAAAAGCAAGCAAGCAGACTTTATTGTAAGCTAGTGAACCTTACGAATATAAAAGATCATGGTGGGTAATCATGTCTGACAAATCAAAGTCCAAGGAAGAACGTAACCTGTGTAATTACATAGTCTCTGACGTCAATGATGAGAGCTTGAGGACATATTCGGCGGCCTCAGGCAAGAGCGGCTTCTCTCGCTATCATTAAAACGTGTTACGTTTACCCAAAATGAATACCTATCTTATTCCGAATAGCAAATATCTTTAACCTTTAACCAGTAACATGGATGATTTACTTGTAATTAATTCACAAAAGCTTTTGCGTTGGTTTGTAGACACGAAAGGTTAGACTGCGTGCCGCGGGCTGTTAGGAGATAGGCCGTTGCAGAATACGGAGACCTTATTGTCTTGGACATTTGGAATCACAATCGTTTTTACCACTTCTCTCTCTATCACACGGTGGAGGTTGATTGTAGAAAGAGATGGTGGATGCAGTCGCGAACGTCAGCGCGTTAGACAATACGGCCTCTTGCTAGTCTGAATTTGTCTGAATCCAAGTTCCAACATCAACATGGCTTGTTGACTTTATGTTCTTTGCCTTTCCCGGTAACGGAACCTTCGGAGCCAATTTTTCAAAGAATCCTTTGTGCGCGTTTGTGAGCTGCTGCCAATAATAGAGCTCGATCAATCAATCCGCTAGTGAATGCCGGTCAATAGTCACACGACCTGCCAACACTGCTTGTGGATTGCCAGCCATGCGGCACTCGCATAAACTTTTGATCACTGTCTCCTGTGTTCTATGTACAAAGTATAACAAAACAATGCGTTAGAACACCCTTTAAAATCTTCACTCTGGCATGGCATCTTCGAAATTATAAAAAGACAATATTTTAAAACTAATCTGGATTACTCTAACTGTAAAAAAAATTCATCGAAATTTTCGGTTCACAATATTGTGATCACGCCTCTTGGAGCGGTGACGCTTTGAACATCGACAAAGTATAGACAGACATATTTTTACTCTTAGGAACACACCAACACATATGGACTACAATAGTAATAAAAATAAACAGAGAAACATTTACAGGAGTGTTATGTCAAACTAACCCAATCACCTGCTGAACATAAATACCTACTGCGGATACATTTTTAAATGACTTTTAGGTAGTTAAATCTTTCCAATACTAACCCTACTGCACTGTACTATATTATTACTGTAGCTACAACAAACACAACAGAGTTTTTTACCGCACCCAGTCTTTATTGTCCCACCTTGTATTTCCAAACATATCAGACGACCTCGTGTGAACAGTTACCGCTTCATTCAGATTCCACCCAACCATCGACACGCGTAGGCAAATAGTCGTCTCTAGAATACTAAGCGAGATAGTGGCGTGACTAACTAACCGAAGGAATTACCACCGATTGTATGCTAAGCAGCCACCGATAAGTCGTACTGGCCAACCGCAGTCGTTGATAGAGGCCTTAGGGCCTTATCACACAAGCGGTTTGTGCGCGAGTTGCAAGCGAGAGCCGAGTTCTCTGCGAGCGCACAGCGATATCGCCGCGAGCACAGTGTATATATATATATAAGCTAAAGCAGTACGAAAGCTACGAACAAATCGATCGAAACGAACACACTCACACAGACGCGCGCTCTACGAGGCCTCTAAGGGGGTCTCGCGGTACTGCAGTCGTGAGACCCCTTAGATAGAGGCCGTGTAGAGCGTGAGTCTGTGTGAGTGTGTTCGTTTCGATCGATTTGTTCGTAGTTTCTTACTGCTTTAGCTTAATACTGTGCTGCGAGCGTGCAACGAAGTTAACAGTCGGTGCGTATAGCGCCAAAAATGCATATTGTAGACTCTTTTACAATAATAATAGAGCGGCTATACGCAGTTAACTCGCTTCGTGCTCGCCTCCTTTTCTTTTCAACCTTACCTTTCAACTCGCCCGAAAATCGCAAGTGTAATAAAGCCCTTACAGGCACTGTGCTATGTATGTAGCAGCAGGTATGATAATATTGAAAGCATTATTGCGATACGTGGGTGTTTATTTGTTACTACAGAATATCCAACTGCAAAACCTTAGATCAGAGCTGTTATCATAGTATCAGTGACCCTTCACTGGCTTGAATTATCTTGTTCCTTCTTTGGTGTGATGAATGTGTACAAACATAGCCGAGGCGTGATGATTTGGTGATAAAGCGTCACGTGTACAATGTTTTCGCTAGACCCGCACCGAACGAATCTCGCCGTTGAAAACAGCGTTATCGTATTTTATGTTGATAGTTTGGTTAAAATTAATAACGTGCCGACGTTGTTTTGTACACAATTCTGCCGTCTCTTTGTGACATTATTGGAATGATAAGTTTTGTAACTATGCTAGGTAAAATTATTACATATTCTGTTGAAAAATAAATAAGTATGAAGAAAAAAGATGAAACTCTTCTATGGTTTATCATGTGAAGATATTTGAAGGGTCCACGGAAAGAATGCGTCTAGTCGCCTAAGCAACTTTTTAACTTACAGTGGTTTGAAAGTTAGTCATCACCAACAATTACTATGGTTAACATTTATTTAAGAGATAAAAAAAAAATATATTGTTTTCAGATTATTTTTAATTCAATGGTAAGTCATATAGTACTTTGCGAGCTCTACATTTTGAAATTAAAATCTTATTTAAAAAAAAAAACCGGCCAAGAGCGTGTCGGAAACGCCCGAAATAGGGTTCCGTAGCCATTACGAAAAAATAAAGTATTTTAAACTATAAGGGTTCCGTTTGTACCATTTTTTTCCACGGACCCTTCATTTACATGCTTCATGCATGCATGATACTTATCTATGCATTCAAACGGTTTTTTTAGTTTATGGACCATGGTCCAGTAACCATAATAAATATTTTGAAAGATTTAATGTGTAACGTACCTAATATTTCTTTAATATCCTTTAATATTTTACTTAAATATTTTAACGATGCCGCGCGTGGCACTTACACACGTAACAACATAGGTATATGTTACACCTACGACCCGTGGCATATCTACATATATATGTTATTGGTATCATAATATGTTGCGATAAGATAGCCAGCGGTAAACAGCTGCTGTCACTGTATCAGATGACCCGTGTAAAGTGGAACTGCGAGTGCATGCGACATATTTGTGCGTGAGTTATAGGCATAACTTCTAAATAGGTAAAATACAGCGAGTGATAAACTACCGTCCTGTTTATCAGTGTTTATACCACATACATTTTGGCGATATTAAATTAGCCAAATAATGTTTATCTCTAGGGTAATGTATTTATAACCTCGGCGTCGAGCGAACTGAGAATCGATACCAGCCTCAGACTAGACTATTTGTGTGAGTTAACACGTGATACATATTTGTTAAGCTTTAGGTATGTGCTCGTGTAACTGTTATGTAATTTTGATTAAAATATCCATAAAAAAGATTCGTGGCATTAATTTATCATCTTCACTAGCTTAAAAATGTCCATTGCTGGATCCAAGTAAGTCAGACTTACACTTACCAGGTTTTCAGTCCACTTTTTGTGGGAAGAGGGAGTTTTCGGTACGTGGCCTCCGTTCAGGAGTGTTTAGTAGCCCCAAGAGCCATGAGTTCTTTGAACGATGTGGCCCGCCTGCGTGCAATTCTTCGAGTTTTATGTCACTTATTTCGGCTCTCCTGCGGATTTCCTCATTTCAGATTCGATCTTGAAGAGAAACTCCGAACATAGTCCTCTCGTTTGCTCTTTGAAGGACTTTCAGCCGTTATAGGATTAATAGTGAGTGACTACGTATTACATCCTCACTATTATAAAGGGGAAAGTGAATTTGTTTGTTTGTTTATTACGCTTTCACGCCGTAACGGAGCGACGGATTGACGTGATTTTTGGCATAGAGATAGTTAATGGGTCTGAGAGTAATATAGGCTACTTTTTATCCCGGAAAGATGCACAGTTCCCGAGGGAACAGCGCGCGATAACCGAACACCACGCGGGCGGAGCCGCGCGCAAAAGCTAGTATTATACCTAACTAGGTATAATACCTACCTAGTTTATGGTTTAACTAGTAGGTACGCGCGCAACAAGCAGCAACATTGTGTATCGAATTGAAAGCGTAAATAATAAATATTTGGAAGTGAGAGCGGGTAACGCGGATGTGGTCGGGATGACGTCACAATGGGCGGCGCGGCCGGTCGCGATCGCGACTGTTGACAGTTGCGCACGCGCTTCAAAGAACCTTTGTCAATGGGCCGCGCGAGCGCCTGAAGGGCTACTCCGAAACACAACGTTCGAAGTTCGTGTCATGCGATCCCTCTCGCTCTCGTATTAAATAGTATAAGTGTGAGAGGGACCGCACGACACGAACTTCGAACGTTGTGTTTCGGAGTAGCCCTTCTGTTTTCAAAACGAATGTTTCATGGAACGAGACGGCTGTTGAGTGACGAACGATCTCAAACGTCTATATAGTTATGTGAGTATACGTCATGCGGTTCTAGATTGCCTTCACATGATTCTGATTTTGTATGTGATCCGTTTGCGTGGGCGAATTAGTTTTCAAACGTGACTTTTCTAAGGACAGAGTAAAACCACAGTATATAAGCTAAAGCAGTATGGAAGCTACGAAGCTACTGCAGTACCGCGAGACCCCTTAGAAGTCGTGTAGAGCGCGCGTCTGTGTGAGTGTGTTCGTTTCGATCGATTTGTTCGTAGCTTCCATACTGCTTTAGCTTATACATATATTGTTTGTGACGATAATACCTATTTAAAAATTTACTGTTAATTTTGTAGGGTAACGTGTATTGGTATAGCTTACGATGTTAAACAGCATCATGTTTTAAAACAACGCCATTGGCTGCCTGTATTGTACTTGTTTTCGTTGTATAACAACAAACAGTCACAAATAATAAATGTACCTATAGGTAAGACTGATAGACTTTGTACCTACGTGGCCACAACTAAACAGCATCATACTCGTATATAACCGGCCAAACCTATCCTCTTAACTAATTACCTAATAGCTACCTGTAACAATAATCCATCAGATCAGATCTAAAGAAAATGACTCTACCTAACACTTAATATCGTACATGGTTGCTATGGCAACACTTTTTGCTGACGTTATAATACAGGTATCCAGTTAACTGTGGCGGCTTGTGAAGTTTTACATTTTACATTTACCTACATTGTGAAGTTATGATTACCACATTAAAAACGTATCAAACTCAGCCTTATTTCCAAAATGAGCTGCTACTCGCGGCATCTCTCACATAGAAGAAGAAGAAAAAGGTCAGCGTAATGCTATACTTAATACTAGATTGTAGTACAACAAGAGCTTATGATGAACTATTTTACCCGAGTCGTTCATCCTTTTATTTTTCATGCATTGCTACCTATATAATTATTTTTTTTAGTTTTATGGATTTTTTTAGTGATTATTAGTTTTATATAAACTAGAAATTGTCAAAAAATCACAGATTTTTTTGTTTGAGGCTGTTGACACCTGATTGCCTTGGTCTTAGACGAAGATTTTACTTTAAACACTAAAGCATAAATACGAATTTTACGAGTATGAGAAGTAAAAATGTAATTTTAGGCTATACCTAATAGGTACAAATAAACAGAAGCCACCAATAGCTACGAATACCAACAGGCTACACTATATGTACCACCAAGTGCAAAATTCGAACTTCGTATCTTGCCGTCCCGCTGACGCTAACATTATTTAACACGAGAGTGAGAAGGACGGTACGATACGGACTTCGATTTTCAAATTTCGTAGTAGCCTCCCAGTGCAGTCCGACGTTAACACTATGTGGCACAATAAATTAAAAGACAGCATTGAACTTGAACGCGGCGGCGGTGCGTGCGTGTATGACGTCACTCCTACACGTGCGCGCCGCGGCCTTGCTGCCTGCGCCGGCGCACCACACTGCTAACTAACCGTGAACGATAGCCAACCTTGCCTAGCCCACACTTAACGAACGCCATCAAAACTGGTATGAAACTTAATTGACCACGCCGGTTAATTTATCGGCGAGCCAGCAAGAGAAATAGAAAAGTTAACGCGAGTTTTCCGAGTTTGTAGCTGAGATTCAGTAAAAAAATACGATCAGGGGTAATGCAGATGTTCATGGGCGGTGGTGATCTCTTATCATCAGGAGAACCACTTGCTCGTTTGCCATCCAGTTGAAAAAAAAAGAAAAATTTTGGGAAGTTACGATAAGCTTATCCTAATTTTAATTTGTACGGAATATTCCAAGTTTAGGTATATTTTATACCTTAGGCTGCTATTTACTTTTAAAATACTAATAATTCCCAAAAAAACTTAACTTTTATCTCCAAAAAAACTTAACGTTAATCTTAATCTTGAATTTTTTTAATTTTTTTCCACCCACCGGTTTAGATTTTAGAGTAGTTTATGAAAATTTGCACTTAAAAGTTGAATATTTTGCAAACAAATCACTAGATCGAAAAAACATGTTAGCAAACCTTGATTGCCCATGGGCCATTGATTTTTATGACATAAATCACTAAGTCAAATTTTCATAACAAAAAAAAATTGAGAGCACCTCTCTAAATTAAATGAATTTCGAACACTTCTTTAATGACCTATCACAAAAATAAATAAAAACTATAATTATAATCAAATTCAACTTGGTCAAAGTTGAAAAATACTTAATAAGCAGAACAATTTTATTACAGACGCAAATAATAGGTTCATGTACTTATGGGAAAATCAGTAGGTATGGCTTTTTAGTCGCGTTTTTATTTCGCCAAACATTGCTGTTGCCCTTAGGTATAATATTAGTTCTGTATTCCGCTTACGTTTTCACTTATGGTTTCAGGGGTTTATACCTATTGTTCTCTTGTAAACTATACCCTGTACAGTGGTTCGTTTTGAGTTTTGAACTTAAATGTGCTCGTTGTTGCTTGTTGCCAAGTACTATGTTAATGCGCGTATGTTAAGTATACTGCTTATCGATCAGCCACGTCGAGCTACTGCGAGAACTTGATACTGCCGAGTATTAAAATGGAATAGTGGTCGTTATTAAATAGTTTAGTACTGACTGCTTAGTACGCCTATTGACTCGTTATTATCAGCAGGACCCACAAACCCCTTATCGTTTTCTATTTATAAGAGTGACACAATCTTGTAAATACTACGTTCAACGTCTTAATTGGTTTCTATTCGTTTTGTTACGATTATTGCGTTGACATTAATACAGAAAATGTCTCAAGGCACTATAAGAGATGAGGTAAACTTACAAGAAATTATGTCATTTATGTACAACTGTGAAAATAATGATTCAATGTAGAGTTCATATATATCTCAGTCTGACGTTGGTACGCTAGTGAGTGGGAATCGGAAATACCCAAGTATTATTAGAAACAGGTTACTATAACCTGTACTCTTCTGATCTTTCTAAGTGATGTAAGGCTTCTTAAGGTCGAAGTTGAAATGTGCTTCGAAAGGCAGCCAATACGCTTTTATTTTTCATTATTACGAGTTGATAAGTGACATACATATTTATATCTTCAGACTAAAGAATTTTTTGAAGGCGGTTGTTACTTGAAATATGATTGTTGATTTGTTAGCAAGACAACTAAAGTATTTATAGGAATAAATTTTAAATACTGACAACAAAGAAAATGTCGAAACTTAAGGCAGTTAGTTATTCAGAAAGTCCTGCCCAAGCTCAAGCGCACTAAAGTTGAAGCAAATATGTATTATATGATAGATATTGATGGTAAGTAAATATCTACTTATACTTCACTAGAGCATAAAACTTTTCATTGTTTTTAACTAACTTCGAGAAAAAGGAGGAGGATAACAATGCTGTTGCATTTTTTATTTTTGATAAAAGAAGTAAATATCAGTTTTTTTTTGATAACAAAAGGCTTTGTTCCATCAAAATCAGCTGTACACTTTCGTACTTTGTCGTTTTACAGACACGTACTAAACGCCACACTTATAATCTAAGCATGCGACACGTGTAATTATAGAGTCCGCTGTCATGGTGAAAAATTACTATTTTTTTTTTAGCTCAGCAAATGCCCATATTTACCGAACTTGCCAGGATATACCGCTTTTAAATCCGACCACACTAATCAGAATGATGGAGTAGTGGTTTTCGTCAAAACAGTTTTGGCTTGTACAGTTGTGAAACAGGCTTTTGGTAACGCCAATTGCCTAATTCTGAAGTTTATGGATGAAATCGCTTTAGTGGCTCTTTATCGATCCCCGTCAACAAGAGACATTAGTAAATTTCTTGAGTCTCTTGAAGATACTCTTGCTTCTTTGCGATGTTTCAAGACTGTAGCCCTAGTTGGCGACATTAATATTAATATAGTACCCGGTAGTGGTGATCCTAATGCTGACCCTTATCTCAATCTTGCTGCTGCTCATGCTCTGTTGCCGGCTCATGTTTTCCCTACGAGGAATGACAGCTGCTTGGATCATGTGCTTCTGAAGTCAAGCACAACATCTGTTACGTTAGTCATAGATTCACTTATTACTGACCATGCACCTGTCGTGCTTTGTTGTAGTCAGAAAAGAAAATTGTCAAAAACAGCACGAAGTAAAATTGTGTTTGATGAGAATGCTTGCGTGCGGGAAATCGAAGAGTACGATTTTAGTTTTATCCTGTCTATTTCTGATGCGGAGAAAGCTGCACATTCGTTTGTGACTGTATTGATGGACATTGTTGGGACTCACTATAGATCTGTTAGCATAGGTAGTAGAATGAGAACTATCAAGCCTTGGATGACCCCTGGGCTATTACGTTGCGTGAGAAATCGTGATCGTTTATATAAAATAAGTAAAAAAGAGCCCAATAACCATGTGGCGAGACTGACATACACACGTTACAGAAATTTTTGTACAAATCTGCTTAAAAAAATTAAACTAGCTTATGAGCGGATGGAATTTCAAAAAGTTAAAAATAATGCAAAAGCTACTTGGAAACTTATTAAAAACTTAACCAACCTTGAACAAAAAACTTCCACTGCTGATAATCTCCTGTCCTTAAATGGAAACCCGAAAGTGGCAGTTAAATTGGTGAATGAATATTTTAGTGGTATTGGGAAAGAGCTTGCCTCAAAATTTCCTGGAAAATCCCATCATGACACGGATCCAGTTCAGCAAAATCGTTCCCAAGCCAATTCTATGGCTTTAATAGGGACTGACTGCGAAGAAGTTGAACGTATTACTATGACACTTCGAAACTGTGCAGTAGGTTGGGATGGCATACCAGCATCACTACTTAAGGCAGCGCGTTCCGTCCTTGTGCCCGTAATGACGCACATTTATAATCTTTGTCTATCGTCAGGAACATTCCCCCAGGTATTTAAAAGAGCCCTTGTACACCCTATATATAAGAGCGGAGACAGAGGCAGTGTTAGCAATTACAGGCCTATATCCGTATTGTCTTCACTTTCTAAAATTCTTGAAAAAATTCTAAATTCTCGTTTAAAAAAATATCTTGACTCATATTCAATACTTTCTGATAATCAATTTGGTTTTCGTAGTGGAAAGTCTACAGAAGATGCTGTTTTGGCTCTTACAAATACAATTATAAGCAATTATAACTTCAAACTTAAAACAATTGGTATTTTCTTAGACTTATCTAAGGCTTTCGACACTGTCTCTGTCCCGATTTTGCTGGAAAAACTGGATCGCATTGGGGTAAGAGGTCTTGTATATGATATTTTTAAAAGTTACCTCAGTCATCGCACCCAACAAGTACGCATAGGCGAATATACCAGTGATGACGCTAGTCTTTCTTTTGGTGTACCTCAGGGCAGTGTCCTTGGGCCAACCTTATTTTTGATTTATGTGAACGATCTGTGCAGTCTGTCTCTCAGCAATGTGAAGGTTCTGGCCTATGCTGACGACACTGCCCTTCTTATACGGGCAACTACATGGGAGGAGGCTAGACTCCTTGCTGAAACTACATTAAGAACAGTGATGAATTGGTTGGCAAGGAATCTATTGACCGTTAATGTTCGCAAAACAACTTTCATAGCTTTCGCCCCAAGATCATCTTCTCTGCCCCGGTCGCCACTGTCTATTTATGCTCACAGTTGCAACCCCGATGATGCCTCATGCTGCTGCACTGAACTAACGCAATCCTCTACTGTTAAATATCTCGGCATTTTAATGGACTCTTTAATGACTTGGGGTGATCAGGTGGAGGCGGCAGTCGGCCGGGTTAGGAAATTAATTTACGTATTTAAGACCCTCAGAGCTGTTGCTGACCAACAAATTCTAAAGAATGTTTACTTCTCACTGGCACAGTCTGTCCTAACCTACTGTCTAGCGGCCTGGGGTGGGGCAAGGAAAACTAGATTCCTAAGACTGGAGAGAGCCCAAAGGGCTGTTCTAAAAGTTATGCTTTCCAAACCAATTCGATTTGATACTCGCGAACTCTTTAGAATAGCAAATGTCTTAACTGTTAGGCAACTGTTTGTTTTGAAAATCGCATTACGCAGGCATCTCGACCTTTCTTCTGTTGGAAAAACTACAAAGCGACGAGCTGGCCGCATCTGCAAACTGGGACGCTCTCGTATTGCTCTTGTAAGACATCACTATGAATATCTTTCTGCTAAAATGTACAATCAATTGAACAAATTGCTAGACATTCATGAACAATCGTACTGGGAATGCAAAAATAAAATAACAGGTTTTCTACAAAACCTCACTTATGATGAGACTGAAACTTTTGTTACCGGTCATTGATGAAGGTATTTCGAACATAATTATGTTTATATTAAGGACCTACCTTTCAAGTGATATCCTGCTTTTTCTTTTTCTCTTATTCTAACATAGTCTTATTAATTAAGTAAACTTACTAACCTATATATGTATTATTTTAGAACATAATGTAACTGCTCCATAATCCCGAGGTGGGCGTAAACAGCTGCGACACAGTTTATACTATAGTAGCTGCTTACGATCTAAATTATTTTAAAACATGTATGTTATTATGTTCAATAAAATCTTTAAATCTTTAAATCTTTAAAAGATCATTGAATTCACATAAGACATTGCGAAACATCTAATGCATGCTCACAGTTGAGAGGATTAAATTGCCTTCAAAGTTATTAAGCCAATTTGTTTTGCTGCCAAGCAGGGGACCTTTAAGGCCGTTCCCTGAGCCAAATACGCAAAACTAGCCCAAGAATGATCCTACTTTTCTACGAAACGTTGATATTTGTAGACGTGGGAAAAATATATATGATTCTTGATTATATTATCTTGTCAACGACAGCTTTCGATACACGATTCATCACACTTCGCTCGATACAATTAATTCCCAAAGTAACCTCCAATGCGAATTTTTATTCCAACTTTACTTGTTTTTTTACTACGTGACACTATGAAACAAAAAATAGAGAAAAATCAATCATAACTTAAATAGTCCTTTGACAGCTTCCGAATTTCAATAATTTGAGGCAATATTTTTAAAATAAATAAAAATCGACAAATTCTATCGTAAAAAGATATTGACTTACGGCCTGCAATGTCTATCTCCGTCATTCTTTCGAAATGTGACAGTGACCGCTGAGCGCTCGTGCTAGACGGACCTGTACTAAGTTTCCCCAAAAGAATACAAGATTTTATTTAATTTGCCTTGCAAATATATTATTGTAGTGTTACTTGCAAAAACTGTGTTGTGTGTCCTACTGATATACCACCGTGTGCGTGTGTATTATGGGTAACAAACAATTGAATAAGAAGGAAAAATCTCGAAAGACAACTCATAAGATTCTAAAAAACGATGAAACTAACGTAAGTAAAAAAATATATTTATTAAACAGTGAAAATAGTATTTATTTCGTTATAAAATTACTAATTTGCAAATTTAATTTTCTGTGAACAAACCAGAACAAACATTACAATCATGAATATGCATATAGTTCAGAATTTCACGCGCCACAGATAAGCATTGGTGGCGTAGTGGTTTCACCGATAGAATATATAGGTATTAGTCGACCATAATCAGTCAAATGTGCCGAGAGTTCGAATCACAACTCGTAACTGAGCTTTTTGCTTTTTTATTTTTAGGTAAAAGAGAAAATTTGATATTTTTACAGCCGAACAAAATACAAAATCTTCGGACTCCATCGAGTGAGTATAATTAAATTACTTGACTTATGCTGTTTTATCCCTAGCTACGTAACACAATACAAATCAATTTAGGTATCTTTATTTACAGACTGCAAATGGTGCAAATTTTTGCAGGTGGTGTGGTAGGACCTTGTGCAAGGTCCGCCCGGATTGCTACCACCATCTTGATCGCTAATCCTGCCGTGAAGCAGCAGTGCTTGCACTGTTGTGTTTCGGCGCGAAGAGTAAGACAGCCGGTGAAATTACTGGCACTTGAGGTATTCCAACTTAGGCCTCTAGGTTGGCAACGCATCTGCAATACCCCTGGTGTTGCAGATGTTTATGGGCGGTGGTGATCTCTTACCACCAGGAGACCCACTTGCTCGTTTGCCTTCCAGTCGAATAAAAAAAAATGGTAACGGAATCTCCGATTTTATCAACCGCTTGCACCTGTAGCGAGTAAGTTCTAATCTCCAATAGACTTTATTTATCCTTATAAATTTAAAAATACCTACCTACCTAGGTCGCACGTAAATTCGTGCGTTGCGATAAATACCTTACTACCCACAGCGGCGCGTACCTACGAAAAGAATGGTCGCGTGACCTTAGTTTTTTTTTATTCGACTGGAAGGCAAACGAGCAAGTGGGTCTTTTGGTGGTAAGAGATCACCACCGCCCATAAACATCTGCAACATCAGGGGTATTGCAGATGCGTTGCCAACCTAGAGGCCTAAGTTGGAATACCTCAAGTGCCAGTAATTGCACCGGCTATCTTACTCTCCGCGCCGAAACAACAGTGCAAGCACTGCTGCTTTACGGCAGGATTAGCGATCAAGATGGTAATAGCAATCCGGGTGGACCTTGCACAAGGTCCTACCACCTGCAAGTTAGATATAGTGAATTAAAAAACCGGTGAAAACTAAAAACTGGTTAATAACCACATCGACGGATACAAAACCGGTTAACCGGTTTTTTGCAAACTGTTTAAAATTGAAGTATTAGACGATAATTTTACTATTATTGGTTGTTATTGATGTTAACGGCGTATTTTGTGAGATTTAAATATACTCTCTACTAATAAGGGAAGGTGGGTTACAGTGGATCATGGGTAACAGTGGTCCAGTTGAATGAAGTTTTAACTCATTTATTTATTAAATTGTTTAATAGTCTTTTATCACAAGTAAAAACAAAGCTAACACACTAATATAAAATCGCGATGTAAAAAAAAACAGTTAAAATTCAGTGTAATCAAGTGTAATCAGTTAAAATCAGTGAAATCGTAAAATTATATGATAGTTTCATATCTATAGATGGGAAGCCGGTTTTTAACCGTCGGGTTTTTAACGGATTTTTTGGTTAAAAACGGTTAATAACCATTTTGAGCGGGTTACTTTGGTACATTACGGAAATTTTTGTACTGTGTTTATACTTAATTAAAATAAACTAAGTAATTATTTAATTTTATTGATAAAAAATATTAAATTTATTAGGTGATTGCGGTGATTGTTAGTATTGCATAGTGGCGTTTATGACTTTGTTTGAATGACGTTTATGAAATTAAGTATTTATAGTAGGTAACAGTGCCATATCATAGGTAGGTATGCATCTCAAATTAGTTCCGATTCCGATTTATGGATTATGTACCTAAACAATCTAAAATAAATGTCAAACACTAACAAAAAAACAGAAAAAGCTATCCACTTACCACCAAGCTTCAATACGACCTGCGGTTAAATAACCATAGTTAACCGGTTAAGTATTGGTAGCTAACGACGAATTTTGTTAAATAACCGTAGTCTACCGTTAGTTTCCATCTATATTCATATCCAGTCTGGAGATGTTTTGCGGGTGATAAAGTTGGTGATTTCGTGAGAGTCAATGGCATAATGGATATGAAACTATCATCACATTTTGCAACTTCACGCTTTTCCATCCAAAAAACGAATTTTAACTGATATTTTTTGTGACGTTTTATTAGTGGGTTAGGTTTGTTTTTACTTGTAATAAGAGACTATTAAATAATTTTATAAATAAATGAGTTAAAACTTCATTCCACCGGAATCACAGAAAATTTCATTTACTTAGAACATAAATAAATATGTACTTTTTTACTTACTAGGTGCCCGATGGGAACACACAAATATTCCCAAAATATTAAATTCCGAATTCGCTAATTTTGATTTTCACAATTCCTAAGACATTTAATTCCGATTACTTAAAAACAAGAATTTCATTTTTCCGAATTTCAAAATATCGATTTTTTATATCCAATTTTTAAAACTCCGAAGAATTAAAAGCACGAAATGTTATTGGCCTGAAGTACAGTATTCTGATTAGCAAATTTCCGAAATGACATCGCCAATTCGGAAATATGACATTCGGCAAAATAAACTTCGTGGTTTTATTAATCGGAAACTTGAATTTCGAATCTTGAATAAATATCAATTAATTTAGGTAAATTGAACTGCATAGGATAGGTTAGGTTAGAATTGCGTCAAAGCGCGAAGCGCCTTAACTGCGCGGAATAGGAGCTCCGTGATGCAGAGCTCCATCGAACTTGTAACACATTGCTGAAAATGAATAACAGTATTACTTTTTAGACCAATCTAACCTACATTACCTATCCATAGCTTACGTTTAGAAGTCGGGATTTATTATTGATCGGTGTAATTTAATTCCTCGGACTTTTGAAAATCGGTATTTTAGTAATCGGAATTCGGTTTATTATTGAGTCGAACTTCTTATTGTTCGATGTATTAAAATTCGGAATTTTGAAAATCGTAATTTAAAAAATGACGATTATTAAGTTTCGGATTTATCAAAAATCGGAATAGTCATAGTAAGACTTTTAAAACATTCGGAATTATAAAAATCGGTATTTTGAAGTTCGTGATTCCGACTTTCGGAATTTCTTAATTCTTCTTTTTCTGAATTTCTTTCGGTATTTATGTAGTGTACCCGTGCCCTATACACCGCAACATTACCTCTCGTTTCGATACTGAGACGATGACTAGTTTGGCAAGCGGGGGCGTAAGAGCAACAACTTCGAATCCACTCACGGGCATGCGTGTAATACACATAAAATTATACCAAAAGATCCACTGTTACCCATGATCCACTGTAACCCACCTTCCCCTATTAATACAGAGTATATTTAAATACTTATTTAAATCTCACAAAATACGCCGTTAACACCAATAGTAACCAAGAATAGTAAAATTATCGTTTTCAAATAGTTTGCAAAAAAACTGCTAAAAACCGGTTAACCAGTTTCGAATCCCTCAATACGGTTATTAACCGATTTTTGGTTTTCACTGGTTTTTTCATTCTCTATTTGCGTCGTAAATTGATTTATCACAAAGTTCTTATAATCTATCGTGCAGGGCTTACTTCTGTTTCTCTCGTTAGTTCTTTGCCACCGGTGCTTTATAGGTACATATGTCCATGACAAATTGTAAATGCTAACACATTTAATATATTTTCAGTTACAAATATCGTTCGATGTGGAGAAGAGGTTCCTGACAAAACAGTTGATCGAAGAATTGTCGCAGTTATTAGTATTTTTTTTACAAAATTACAATCATTTGCAATCATGGACCCTTAGAATGCGGTATTCAAAAGATGCAGTTCGTTGGAGAAGTACCTAAAACATGGGCTAACATCAAAATTTATGTTTCGGTGTAAAAACAATGTTTTTGAAATAAGAGTTGACTTCATTATAATGAATATTTAATTTACACTATGCTCTATTTTATTACTTCAATTTAACTTTAACGCCATCTATGCGATCCTGCATGCTTTTTTCGGTCTAGTAATACGTTTTACAAATCAGTGTCCTGTTAGTTCAGTTGAGTCGCCACTTTTTACGTGGCGCTGTTGTATCGGCAATAATCGGCATTGTATCGAGGGGCGGGACGGCTGGCGCGGGGGAGGGGCTCGATTTTAGAATTCGTTTGGGTACGGGAACGGCCTTAAGAATTGAAACCGATCAACTTCCGTAAGGCAGCGCCTTAGAACGAGCGTTCAACGAACTGTTAAAGCTGACCATGTGCAACAAAGTGGCAGAAACAAACGGTGCTAATTCAATGTTACAAACTCGCAACACAGAGTGTAGGGTTAGTGTCACTTCGTCTACTAAAAAGTAGCAGGTCTAAGGAACGAATGGACTAAAAAAACTGGTCTTGTTCGATCGGAAAAAAAAAAAAACATAGGTTAGGTTAAAGTCGCGTAAGTATTGATATATATTTTCTTATAAGCAGCTGCGTTAGATAATACTTTCGCCCTGCCATCCCTTTCAGGGCGGCGGTAGTTGCCAAGAGCAGTATTTATACACCTCAATCGATCTGTTTATGCCACTTTGTAGCTTTCTTTGGGCTCGGCTAGGACGGATTTCATGCGCAGCTTTAGAATAACCACATTGACGTAAGTAAGTACCTGGCTATGACGATGTATTAATTTACCAGCTGTGTGCAAATTATGCACATGCAACTGAACGTGGTTAGAGTAAATATGATAAGCTAACTTAAAAGGAAGATGAAAAATTATAAGTACGTAAGTACCTAAGTAAAGTGTAGAAGAATTTGGGAAGATGAAAAATTATAAGTACCTAAGTAACTAAAGTCTAAAGAAGAATTTCAGCCCTAAATTTTTAGTGAAATGTGTTTTCTTATACCAGGTGGGCCCTGTAACAGGAGCAAAAAATTAAAACACAGGTTCTGCTACTCAAATGGAACTAGGTATTTTAATTCTGCAACTTTCAAAAATGAAGTAATTTCATTACTATGATTATTCTAAACAAATTATATGGTATTTTCAATATACGGCATCCAATAACCTAAATGACATCGCCTTTCACGTAACAAAAGGACGGATTCCGCAATACATTTGTCCTATTGAACTTTAAACTGTAATAAAAATCACAATACAAATTATTTTCAAAATTTTTAGAACTAAATTAGCTCAAGATGAAGAGTGGAAGCTGTGGTTTAATTTTTTTCTCCTGTTACAGGGCCCACCTTGTATATATTTCGTGTTCGGTGTATTTTTTTTAATGTCACGCATTTAAGGTTCAAACTCTTCCTAATACTCCAACTTATCGCCTCCTGAAGTTACATCGTTACTGTGCAGAACCTGCATATAAAAATAAACAGCTACGTGTATGCAAGATTATTAGGTACTCGAGCGTGTAAAGAAAAAAAAACTGCAACAGGAGCAAGTATAAATAGAAGCTCTACTATGAGAAAGTAATGTACTTAATACAAATGCTCAATATGCTACGTAATTTTATCATTCAACCGGCGCAAAGTAATCGATTGAACAGTAATTTTCATTGCTTCATTGAATAACGCAATAAACGAAAATTATGTTATGTACGCTGTAATTATTTCAACAGTACCTACGTGCACATTTAGCTGATAACCATGATCGCTATCATAAATTAACGTCTATCGAATTCCGAGCTATTTTTACAAAAATAAATCGAATGTCATCGTCTACATACGTCATCGTCATTATTAAGATAAATTATAATATAAGTAGTCAAGTGACGAAATATTTTCATTTTATATGGTTGCAAATTACAAGTATTATGTAAGTAAATTTAAACACTAATGGCTATTACTGAGAAAAAATCGATTAAGTGCTTTTTTTTAGTGTGATTTATCACAGCATATAATATATAGGTATCTAGATACCTACCTATTTTCGAAATTAAACATTAAATCGATTTTACCTATCTCTCAGCAAGTAGCAAGTGGGTGTGTCGTGAGCCAGATGGTGGGCTGTGGAAATTTTTTGAGAGGAGAGCCATTTGCCAGCATTGGGACACATTCCTTCGCCTCTTTTTGTAATCGTCATTGCTGAGGGTCGTGACCTCCACGAATCATTTTGGGACAATAGCTCTCTGTTTGACGCGGTCATCGGCAGCGTGTTTTATAGTCGCGGATCTGACCTGTCCAGACTCCAGACCATGAAGTTCCTTATTCTTGGCCGCTTACCTACTCTGAAATTCCTTCGTCATTAGGAGTTTTTCTAGGTTCTCATTCTTCATTCTTTTTCATAATTAGGACACTAAAAAAGTGAAATATTCTACGTTAGGCAGACCAACAATAATATGGACATTACAGCAGGCTAGTTTAAAAAAAAAAACATAAGAAAAAAAGAAATAAATAATTTATTCGTGACCAAATACGAAATAATAAAAAGAAATTATTGTTTAAAAAAAATGTAAATAAGTTTATAAGTAGCTTTTAACATGTATACTTATTTCTGAAGTGTAAAAACGTAGTATTTGTTACAACGCACCGTTTCTCTGGTTGCGAAGACAACGTTTCGTTTTTGTATGAATATAAACAGCGGAGCAACTGAAGCGTGGAATAAACTAATTTCTCAAATTTGTCACGAGTGATGTAATCTTTTGTAGTTTTACTTTTCCGTGGTAAAACTTAAACTGTTTATCTAAGAATCGTTGGGGACATTGAGCGTTTCTGATAGCATTGTAGTTCTTACAGCTTGCTTAATTGTTTACTGGCGTTACTGTAATAATCATAATCATAATCATCTTTATTTGCATAAAAAATGGTACAGTAAGGTGTTACATTTTGAAAATTGAACATCATTTTTTGCTAGGTAGCTTTTGTAGTGCATAACATCTTGCATTCGTGAATCAAATGTGCATGCTTATTAGCGATGTAACATTTACTTGGGTATATTTGCCTAGCATTCTTGCATAAGCATATTTCGCAAGTCTATAGTACAGTGAGTTCGCGAAAGCAGTGACGCAACCCGGCGCCAGCGCAGCGCCCACTCTCGACCCATTGATTAGGCGAGCTGTGAATGTAACACATTACTTAATCCAAATAATTCTTAATCTTAATAAGAATGAAGAACTACAACAAGAACGTTTGATGCAACCTAGTCCTTACGGTCAATAAGGGTCTACGAGAATAGATTGAGTTAGGTCATAAATCAGAATCTAGTCGTGTACGAGTGAGGTATATTATATGTAGGGGAAACAAAATTAGTGGGTGGGGAGTTATTTAGGTCCTCAAAACCACTAGGGGTGGTATTTCTCTTGGTGAAGGATTTTCTATCCTAATGACTGAAATAATCGTCAATTACGTTTATTAAAAAGTATTTAAGTACAATAATTACATAGATACAAGGAAGAATTATCCGCTTTCATTTAATGAACTCATTTGGGTTCGCATGAAATTAGCAGCGTTTATTTTAACGCATTATGGGCAACACTGCGCTCGTTTATGGAATTAAAAGCGCATGATATGAAACCTTGCTCAATATTAAGCTTAAAACGGATACTATAACAACTACGTACCTCGGCATTAAATAACGAGTCTGCAACTAGAATTGTTTACGTGCGTACGTAGTTTTATTTAAAATTATTTTGGTGTTCGCTTTAAATAGATGGCTCCCGGCGGCGAGCGTTTATGTCGGCCTACCGCAACGCGCAGACTATGGTTATTACTGGCCCTGAAAAGAAATTTTCTCAGAAATATATGTATGTATGTAAACTCTTTATTGTAAAAAAGAAAAGAAACAACACACAAACGTATAAGGAAATATACAAGGAAGAGTGAATATTATCAGGCGCGATTGTCGTTGAACGTAAGCCTATTTTTGAATCATCCTCATCATCATGTTAGCCGAAAGACGTCCACTGCTGCACAGAAGCACAGGACGCTTGGATGGATAAGTGGAAATAGTTAGATAATATCCTCCTAACGCACAAAGTCCTTTATGTTATAAACGACTTATCAGTAATTTAACATTGAGCTCTCTCAGAAGTGACATAAAGTTTCATG
The DNA here is from genome assembly GCA_037349165.1 of Choristoneura rosaceana. Lineage (NCBI taxonomy): Eukaryota > Metazoa > Arthropoda > Insecta > Lepidoptera > Tortricidae > Choristoneura > Choristoneura rosaceana. The sequence continues at coordinate 10,771,306 of JAZBNJ010000041.1, read as the reverse complement.
TTCATAAAACAAAAAATTTACTTGCGCGTTGAGGATATCGCTCATGCAGCAGAGAACAATGGCATATTTACAAGAAAATAAGTTTTCAATTTTAAATACAAACATCTTAATTTTCATGAATACCTATTTGTTAAAGATTTTATTAATATATTTAAAAAAATAGAAAGATACTGACGTGTTAATTAGACAAAGATATGATAAGAACTCTGACGCCACGTAACACGACGCCCGTTACGCCCATAGAAAACCTACACATAAATTAAATTTACTTTTCTAGAAACATATGAAAATTTTACTCCATTCATTTTATTTTCCAGTTGTATATCTAAACAAGTTATTAAAAAATACATTAGTGTTCCATGCATATTTATCTATAAGAAGTAGATATTTTCTTGCACAATTCTGTAATTGATAGTGAAAAATGTTTCTATACTTTTTTCCGATGTTCAAAGTGCAACGCGTCGAAGACACTATGTCATATTGAATGAAGAAAAGTTTTTGTATATTCTTTTACCAGAGTTCATTAAGACTTGTTCAACCGTGGATTGTAGATTTATTTTCAAATACCAGGTATAGTGTTTACAGCCGTAGAATACTCGAAGCTATGAATTTCCCTTTGAAGTCAGTGCGGGTCTTCATAGCTTTGTATATTAACTGAGCACTAGCTAATAACTAAGATTATTAATACTACACAAGCGAAGGTAAAGTGCAGCCGTCAGTCACAAACAAAGGGCGTTGTTGAAAAATAACACCCTTTATACACTTCATTGTTTATACAGTAACAATGTACGTGTTTGGTTGGTAAATACAGTATGTTAATAGCTCTAGATCTAGGTAGGTATTAATGCACGAAGAAAAGTCTTTTGTGCGCTGGTTTCATAGAACCTTTCGGTGTCATGTTATTCTCCGTCACAGTATAACAAGAGCGCACTTAGTAAACGCTATAAATAATTTAAAGGTTATAAGAGAAAGAAAATTGAAAAGTAAAAACGGTTGACTTGGAGTATTCTGGATGCTGTGTTCACTTGTTTAAATAATAAAAAGATATCTATATTATGTTAAGCAGTAAAAATTGCTAGTAGATTGATTCTAAGAAATTACTAAAAAATTTAAAGAAATCATAGAGTCTAAGAAAATAGAAACAGCAGATGATAACCTTGGTACCAACTTCGATTGATAAATAATATGTTTACTTAAAGAAATCTAAATACCAAAACTATAAATAAATAAAAGGCTAGTTAATCTATGAAAAAGGCAAAACAAAGTACAATTGTCTTGTATGTAACACAATGAACTTTGATTTCATTCAAAAATATGTTTAGAGTTTATTAAAGAATTGTATGTTATCATTTTATCAATCACGTTTTTGTCAAATATATTTGATAAAATACCTAGTGTTGTGATTAAATGTTGATAACTGAAACAGGTGTCATAAAAGTGCACACGGCTAATTAGCTAATCTAAGAATAAGTAAAGCCTTGAGGCTTCATAAATTAAGTATTTTAAAAACACCCATCAGTAGCTTAATAATTGTTGAAACTGTATTGCGTGGACATAAAGAGTTTTTTGATTGGCTAAAGGCGATTCCACGTTGATAATAGGTTGAGTAGCCCCTAATAAAGGCATTTTAAGAATAGATGATCACACCGGTAACACTTGCACAAGACTTGTGACTTGATTTAACTTTTAAGTGTAGTCAAAAATGAAAAAAAAAAATTGGTGATGGTTTTTATACCGTCACAAATAATTACAAAACGACTGTGTCATTATGTAGGTTGACTATGCCGAGCATAAGGGTGATAAAATAAGTGTAATATTCAGTTACTTATTTGATTATTCAGTCTGGTTTCTTCAGAAACTTCTTTGTTTTTTGCAACTCCAAGATCTTACGTCTCCTCAGTTACGGCTCTACCTCAAATGTTTACCATATTAAGCAAAAATTAGTGCATGCATTGTAAACTATCTTTCGGAGTCGTGTCAAATACTGTTTTGACACCACACGGCGTCTGTTGCAACGGGACACCGCGACCTCTCGTTGTTGACACATCGGAAACAGACACCAGCTCGTCTTTACTAAACCGTGAGAATACTATTGTAACAATTTAATAGGTATGATGTTTTGAGAATCATCAGTTTTTTCATATTTGTAGCGTAAATTTTGCACGTTTTGCAAATTCAAAATATAAAGTCGTTTTATTTTTTCAATAAGCCGCAGGTGACTTCTTTACACGTCTTTTCTGGTGCCTGCCACCGCTTCCTAATATCACCATTGCTAAAAATGCTCTTTACAGGAGTTTCGTAACATCAGCCCTTATTCCTTGTCTAAAACATAAAAGGAACCTCTGTTCTAAAATTCTTTCAAACCTTCAAGAAGGCAGGCGATAAAATCAAGAATATAATCAAGGTATAGGCAGCGTGAGTTGAGGTTTGTGAGCATTCCTGCTAATCAGCTTCATTCTACAGAGGGAGGCAGCCCCCTTCCCCTCCTGCCTGTGCTCTTGTTCAGTTTCCTAGGTCGAAGAGGTTGGGGTAATGAATCAGTAAAGTCAAGACTTTTCTTTTTATGCATCAAGATCTAATCGTGTTCATTTGTGTTTCTATCCCGTATTCATTAGTACAAAATCAGCACAATGAAATATGATTCACGCGTCCAAATTAGAACTACAATCGGCATAATGCAAAAAATTGTTATCATTATTGTTGGTTACTCTACAAGTGACATTATTTTCCGCAACACAATTACTAATTAGTAGCAAACAATAGATTAGCCCTGCAAACAGCATTCATTCATGTATCTTAATTACCTTCGCTGTACTTGAGCGCGTTTAGAGGCAAAATGTTCAGGTATTCAAGCGTTATCGAGCTCAGCTGATAGCTGGTATCGCGACGTAGTAGGCGGTAGCAGCTCCCCGATAACTGCACGCACACATGCGCGAGCGCAACACAACCCGCACTGCACGCCTATATTTTATTAACCGTGTATCGTTAACACTATCGTGTGCTCTCAGGCGATATCTCTTTGTTTTCTTCGCAACCGCCACCGTTTGTGCGACAACTGGACATCGTTTATATAATTTAGCGTCGTTTACTCCTTACATTAAGACCAGGAATGGAATCGAGCACTTATCTCCCGGCTAATAAAATGTGGTAGTAATGATAGAGCGTACACTTCCATCGTATTTGTTTTATCAGTTTGAAAATGGTATTTAATACGTAATTAGTGAAGTGCTATGTACAGCGCTTATCATCGGTAAATGTTACATGTTATTTGATTACCGAGAAGCCCGCAACCCGATCGCTAGGAGATAGGTATAATATACCCATTACATTAGTATTATAGATGGTAAAGTAGAGTCGCTGCTTGATAAAACTTGTAATATTTTTTTCTGATTTCCGCTATCTTTATCTTGTCTTTTTCACGGAATGGGTTTATTTATTTTCTTAACGATTACAAACACTCGTGCGCACTCGGTCTTGAATATAAATCATCGTTGTGTCAACTGCCGGCTCTGGTAGTAGTGAACCTACGTCAGTATGTTATTCATTTCTTGCTAGTTTTTGAGTAAACGTACGTTATTGTTTGAGCAACATATCAATGTGTTCTTATGATTATGTAAGAGTGAGCGAGTTGGGCGTTGTTTATGCTCACATCACGTTAATCATTTAACGTGCTATGTAATAATTCTGCCGTGTCAGAGGCCAGGCCTTGCGCTTCGAAGTTCAAAATTCGAATTTCATTTCGTACCGCACGCTAATAAGTGTTTATAACGAGAGTGAGAGCTTAGGGATACCAATACGTACCTACCACACATACATATATTTTTTTAAGAATGTACTGTACTTAGGTGTGTTAAGTACAAACCAAAAGCGTGTTGGGTAGGTAAATTAAATGGAGGCGCAAACTGTAACAGGTTCTGGCTGAAAAACAGCGCTGAAGTGTCAGTCTGTAGACCTGACACTGTCAGCATTATGCTGACGCCCGAACCATTTGCCGCAATTTAAAGAGTCGAGTAGCATGCTGGGATACTTTTAGGTTAAGGCGGGATTTTTATAAAGGTTCATTTAAAGGTACCAAACGAACTTAGATTTTTGAATATCAAGAAGAGGATAAATTTCCTGCTGATACAAGCAAAACAGTTGGCTTGAAAAATTCGGAATCATGACGGCAATATTGTACCTATCACAGCCTTCACAAATTAGTGAGTTACAGTCGATCAAAATTGAATATTGAATGTTTACGGCATATTACGTACGAAATTATACACTGCGCATGATCCGACACATAGTTGGCCGGTTTTTGTTAAGCTATGGGATAAACATAGTAATTAATATGAAAATATGTTCAACAATGTGGGTAACGACAATATCTTTTGTATAAGACTCTGAATTTACATTATTTTAATAACAGTACTACGATCTTAAGCGGAACTTCTTTGTTATATACGTAAGTATGACACATATTATATTGGGTTTACCTCTAGCCAGCTGTGCTGGAAAACAAGTATCCTCAGCCTTCAGGAAATGCCCTTGTAAAGACATTTTCCGGATAGCAAATAAGGCAGAATTGATTGTTATTGAATTTACGTAGAGATTAAGGGGCTGTTTCATCATCCATTGATTAGTGTTAACTGACGGTCAAATGTGATGCCATCTCCGTCTATTCAAACAAAACAAGTGGAGATGGCATCACATTTAACCGTCAGTTAACACTAATCAATGGATGGTGAACAGCCCCTTAATGTTTAAATAAGTACACCTACAGGTAAATTAGTAAAAAAAACATGTACAATTCACAACACTGCATATAGCATGGCCGTGCAAAAATAAACATGGCATAGGATATCATTTCCGTTCGGATGAAAGTGTGAAAACGTTGTTTTAGTTAATATAATGATTATCCTTACATCTGTTCTGTTTTACAGCCCCACATCCATCCGTCGGCTGTCACAAAGATAATTCACCAAACAGACTTACGGCTGTTGATCATGACCCATTTTAAATGCTTGCAAAAATGATATTGGTTTGTTGCAGTGCATGACGTGGACAGAATTTAAAGCGTTGCATTGCCAGTAACTATTGAAATAAAAAAAATGGTGTTTAAGGTAAGTGATTAAACCAATTTTTTTTTTTTTTTTTTTTTATGAGTTTTCGGACCAGTTTAAATCTGAGCAATAACCTTTGTATTCTCACATAATAATAGAGTAGACTGATGGCATTACATGCAGATGGATGGATGGATGAATGAACCCTCGTGTAGCTAAAAGTCCAAGAAATTAAGTTCTGTCAGCCACTCGAAATACTGTTAACCTAGGCTAAGCCGCATATGCGTACCGTCGGAAGACCTTATATTATGTCTTTGGATCCACTGATTCCCCTCGTAAGGGTAAAAAATACTGCCTATACCAAACAAGTTAACTTTCCAAATTGTACCTGTCATTGCACGCACGCCTAACCGTGGCAAATTTTCATTATCTCCATTTCTTGTTTATCATATTGTAAGACACCAGCGCATTTGCAGACGTCAGTTGTCCATTAACTGTCATGTATCGTAGACTCGTTCAGCTTGGAATATTCTCTCAGAAAATGTGTGTACGATCAATTTAATTGGCGTTCCTGAGTGCAGTGGTGATCACGGAATCGCTCGTCGTGAGCCAGGTCGCAGGTTATCGCGCGAGCCGCCGTCGGCTTCACGAGTACTTTTCCTTCTTGTTCTATTTCAAACTACTATTAATTACAATTGAGTAATAATGAATAAAGATACAACACTCATTAAACTTTACTGCTAAGTGTCACTAATGATTGTTATCAGCTGGCTAATCTTTAATCGCTGATGATTTTAATTTAATGTCGTTGATGCAACAGGTATTTGTTGTAAACTGAGGAAATTGTCTAACGCATCGACGCTGGCGATAGCATTCACCATCTTCTAGGTTACTTATCTGAATATCGAATGTTAAAATACCGAATGTATTACAATATCGAATGGGTCATACCTAATATCGAAAAGGTATTATTGCTAAGACTGTATTTTTTGGATTGTTGTAAATTTAACCTAACCTAAGGGGTTCTATACGATGCCGTTTTAAACAATGCTGAAAAGTTTTCGGTTTCAGAAAATAAACCTTTCGATATTATGACCCATTTAACAGAAGAAAAGGGTGACTGCGATGATGGTTCGGAAACATTAGACAGTATCTTTCTGTTTTGTTTCTTGGCACGTTCACGTGTATTCAATATGCAGAAGCAAAGTAAAAATGCACTATTGTTAATTATCGTCACGATTTATATCATTAACAGTCCGAAATCTTATTCCACGTGTTATTAGAGTAGGAAACTACTTATCTAGAATTACATATGTTTATATGTGTTTAGAATTTGTATTAAAATATCCACCCAACAATATTTTAAATTAGCATCAATTCGTTAAGTACCTAATCCTAAACCACAGCAGCGTTTGTGGTGGTTTCAACAATGTTACTACCTACTATTCAGAGCGTTTTAGTTTCTCGTTTTTAAGCTATTTCAAGGGCATTGGTCCCTTAATTATTATATAAGCTTCGAGTATTGATTTCAATTTGATATCTTCCTGTTATGAAGATTATATTCTTAGGCATATCTACCTATACGAAACCCTAGAAAGTATTCTTTCTAATTCACAGTTACATTCCTAGCTAAATTTCACTGCTTCCGCAACTAGACTGCCAATCAAATGAAACCACTCTCTGCAAAGCGCTACAAAATCTAAAAGTCTGCCAAGTCCAAGTTAATCTACTTTATTATTCGTTTACCGCGCGCTGATTTTCATACTCGATAGATTTACATGATTGTGTTTCGAAACTGATTTAAATTTAAAATAGCCTTGGCAGGGTTGCTGACGTTTTCTGATATCGTAAAATTTGCAAGTAGGAACTTGTCATTATCATGTACTCAAATATTGATGTTATGATAAGAGATAACGGTAAGACGTTGGTAGATAACTGGATACACAATAATTTATCCACGATCTTATCTGATTCAGGTCGACTTGACTGATCAGAAAGTTTGATTCAAGTTGGTAGGAATGTGGCAAACGTAAAAGGTGAGCTACGAGAACTGGAAAAGAAAATCTATCAACAATCATTGGCGATCTTTTCCTAGCTACTTTTCCATATTAGATTAGGGAGAAATAATTCATTTCTAATAGGATTCTCTTCGCTAGTTAATTTGCCACTTGGTAAATCTATTGGAAACAATGTAATGTGAAGGCGTGTAATAAAAGACAAGTTTCCTTGGCTGGATTTTGGGTTACCATTCTTCTGGATTTGGTCGGACGCTTCCGGACTTTCATGCGAGTTTTTTTTTTTAACGTATTGTTTACGTTTCAACTTCTGCTAACTTCGCAACAATACCACGCATTCCCCCTTCCTTTTCAGCAATGCCTTTTTGAAATTTTGATATGGTTACTCTAGTCATGCTAGCTAGCTCAGTGAGTGAAGCCAGCCAACACAGGGTGTCGAGCAAGCTGATAAGGCGTGGGCGATATTTGACTTGATCAACATCTGCCACAACAAAGTTGTAGAGCGAGGAACGCAGAAGACACGAGACAGGTATAGCAGCCGATACGAACGAAGCGCACAGAAACAACCTAAATAAAGCAGGCCAGCCGCGGGGAGCAGCCGTCTCCACGGACGCAGAACCCACACGCGTGTCCGCACGTACCGACACTCCCCATACATTCACACGACACACACACACTTACTCGCCAGACGAAAATAAAATCCACTCGTATGCGCCATGCAAATAGGAAGGCGGCTCGTGCACACGAACACCCGACCGAATGAACGAGAGATCCTTACGTTTCGTGGCACTGTCGCGGGACGGTCACGGGCGCAGCATCGCAGGCCACGGGTCGCAGCAGCGTGCGCGCTCGCCGGGTATCCGCGGGAGGAGCCTACCACCACTCCGAACTGGTTCCGTCCCCGATGGAAAAATACACCGGCGACGTCCACGAACATTCGGCACACGCGGTTACGCGGGTCTCACTGCGGGCACTGGGCAGGAAAATCAACGAGCGGAGATTACCATGAATGATATCATACGGCGTAGTGGATTACGCGTGGCGTCCGTTGTCGGCGCAGGTCGCGACGCGACTGGCGTCGGCACTAGGCAGGCGGCACTACGGAGCCCCGTGCGTAGTGAGTGGCCATGAGACGCGGGGACGAGGAAACCCGGCGCGAGTACGGCCGGCGAGCAAGGGCCGCGGCGGGGGCCGGGGGCGGGGGCGCGGATTAATCACGTAGTAAGTGTTCCCCGCCGCCCACCGCCCGCGGCGCCGCCAGAACCAGAACCTGTACGATACATAAATAAATACTAATGCAATACGAACGAGCGCTCGTGGTGCCAGACTGAAACCGGACACTTCTCGAGGCGAAATGAATTCCTATGTGAGCATTGCCACTGAATCTTGGCCGGCGGCTCGCCGACGCGCTTGTCGCGTTGTGGATAAGCCTTTTAAGACCGTTCAAATACACGATGCGCGATTCAAATCGCTTTGTAATTCCTAGAGCTTCTTGAGTCGTACTTAAGATTACGATAGAGCCGCAATACTGCGGTCATTAAGCTTCGTTGAAGACTGGTACTTAGTATGATTATAAATATGTACTCGTACTTAAATTATATTTATGACTCTACTTTTGTAATTATTATTGTACAAAATGTTACGCTTCGATAAATATCTAAACGGTTACACTATCCTATCGTTGCCTTACACAAGCGTACTTTTATGCACATACTACATTTATGTAGGAAGTAGCTTTTGCCCGCGGCTCCGCCCGCGTGGTATTCGGTTATCGCGCGCTGTTCCCTCGAGAACTGTGCATTTTTCCGGGATAAAATGTAGCCTATGTCACTCTCGGGCCCATAAATTATCTCTATGCCAAAAATCACGTCGATCCGTCGCTCCGTTACGGCGTGAAAGACGGGCAAACATACAAACATACAAACACACTTTCGAATTTATAATATTAAGTATGGATTGTTTAACACATCCTGCTGTACCAAAATCAAGTCAAATACATAGGAATCGACGGCTTGAAAATTGATAACCGCGTAACTTTCTAACTCTAACATTATTAATTCTATATCCGAGCTTCTCTACGTCAAAAAAAAGGTGAAATGATTGATTCACGAGGGCCTGGGGTTCACGGTAGTATTTCTGTAACCAGTTCTATTCAATCTCCGCATCCAAACAACGTGATAGACAACTTGAACAACTTTGTTCTGGAAAGGTTCTCCGACCGGTTATATAGAGAGTTTGTTGTCATTTCTAGCAACATTAAAGCAAGGAAAATCACCTCATCTCTTTCAAATGAGCCTTACTAACACGGGATAGCATGTTCTTTGTCGTTTTCATTCGGTCAGTTCTACAGTTTATGTCTCTAGCGACTTTATAAATTTAAGCTGAGTAGGTGTAGGCTCCAATTCTTCCAGGCTCAGTGGCTACGCCTCAGTGGGCATTGAGTAAAGTACGTGACTGAAATATATTGCCTATTGCGCCATTATGTTAACTTTATCTGTGCATTGAAGCTATATTTAGAACCTTTATGTAACAACAATATTAAGGAGCTATATCGTCGGTAAATTGCAATGCATATCCACGCAAATAACATGCTGATTCCGCGTGTCTGACAAATTTAGCTAATTTCCAATTTTAACTCCGAACTCGTTCAAATAAAACAAAATACGAAGTTAAAACTATTCCCGTGACTATTATGTAGTGCAGATACGCAGTATTTACGTATGATACACCCGTAGATGGCGAATTAGCAATATCCAAGACGTATGTATTTTGACGCGCAAATTGAATAATATCGACTTTCGATTGTTCATTTGCAATCATTGACAAAACAAATAGGGTTTACGCTTAGGGATCTCAAATATTTGCATATCATACTTAGAAACGCCCATTAAAGTAACTAGCTTTTTCCCACAGCTTCGCCCGCGTGTAATTTGGTTATCGCGCGTTGTTCCCTCGGGAACTGTGCATTTTTCCGGGATAAAGTAGCCTTCGTCACTCCCATAAACTTTCTCTATGCCAAAAACCACGTCGATTCGTCGCTCCGTTTCGACGTGAATGATCAATGCTAATGTTAATTGTTTTGTTAACTGTATGTTAACGGAAAAAATTGGACAAATTATATCTGTTAACCTAACCCTAACGTAAGCAAGGCTTGTGAATGGGTATTAGGCAATGAATTAATATACTTACTAGGTTAATGTATGAATAAATATCAAACAGGACGCGAAGGCAAACATATATTAATATTTCTTAATATTATGTCTGCCCGAGAGATTGGTCCCTCATCTTCGTAGTCAGTTTCTCTAACCACTAGAGTAGGTATCCGTCATCAATCAAAGGTGGATCTAGGGGGAGGGCCATGGAGGTAATAACCCCCCCTCAGGGCCCTGGACTACGATAGAGATATATTTTTATAAACTCATTGATTTTCATAGAATGAATATTTTTTGCAACAAGAGGAGATTTTGATTTTGTTATTTGATTAATGTTATTGTATAGTAAATACATTTTAATGTATTATTACGAAAATTTTCAGTTTGGCCAGGTGACCTCACCCTGCGGCCATAAAGCGTCCAACATCCACTTTTTTTGTTACTTATTTGTTTCTTAGTTTCTTGGTGTTCTCTTAAATAATTTGTCTCTCAAGAGCGAGCGGTTTGCTAAATATCAATAAACAGTTTTATTATGATTGAGTAAGGATGCTTAAGCATAATCCCGGAGCTTTTGTTCCACAAGCGGTTCCGAAATAAACCCAAAAAGCTTGAGTACCGGAGTACCCTGGCCAAGGGCTTAACCGTTAACAGCCATTTGTTACAAAAATACACAATGTCCATATTGTTCTCAAAGTACCTACCAAGATAAAGTTCTGTTAACATAACGCTACGCGATAACATTTTCGTCTAGCGCATAATTTTTGCGCAGTTTTAAAATTGGACACGTCCAATATTGTAGTTTTAGCGTCCATTATAGTTGGGTCATTTGTTTTTATTGGCATAGGTTATATGTCGCGGCCAGTTCTGAGAATTGATCGCTCATATCGCTCATGCCGAGCTTGCATAAAATGTATCCTTATTACTTTTTTTGTGTTATACTCACACATCTATATCCTTCATTAATGACATGACTTAATATAGATTAACTTAATCAACTAACATTATCGTCAGTTGTTATTTCATGAAATAGCTCGCTCATTCACTGGGTATCCATATTTACTAATATTATAAAAGTGAAAGTGTGTGTGTTTGTACGTTTGTCCATCTTTCACGTCAGACCGGAGCGACGGATCGACGTGATTTTTGGCATAGAGATAGTTTATGGGCCAGAGAGTGACATAGGCTATTTTTTGTTGTTTTTGTTTGTTATGCGACGTCAATAAAGCCTATGATGTAATTTTTGGGAATGACAATAAGAATTTAGTGAAATCCCGGAGTTTCAATTCACCTTCTAGATCTAATAAATTGCAGAAGCACTAGGGTATACACTGTAGTGATAAATTCTAAAATCAGACCACGACTCACAAAGGACTCTACCTGAATGAGATTCTTTACTCGAGAACCAATTGCGCCCGTAAATGGAGAATGACTCCTCTTTTCACGCCGTAAAAGTCTTTGTTCATTCTCATTACAATTTAAATTGATATTTGGAACTCCTTTGAAACGGTTTGTTTTCAATCTAGAGCTATTATGATGGCTTTAAGCTATCATAGCTATGACTTCCACAACAAAATTTTCTTCTCCCGTAAAAATAATTAAAGTAGTTAACTATACTAGGACTATACTTGTCCCTGTTCTCAAATGGTTATCTGGCAAAAGATTACTTTTAAGCGATAAGACCGCCTATTGTCTACCCTGCGTTTCGTGTCTGTACCTACCTATAGTTTTTTTTACTAATTTGTGATGTGGAATAAAGAATATCTGTTTTTTTTTGTATACCAATTGACAAGATTTCATATTTCTAAGACTATAATTTGATTCGTTCTCTGTATTCTGCTTGGAAATAGAAAAACGCTGATATTTTTAAAATTTCGCTATGATTATTAATTAATTTATTAAAAAAAAAATTAAAATGTTGTAATTCTAAAAGGGCATAACTCCAAAACTACGATACAATAGATCCACTACTTTTGTCTAGTCTCTATTTAAAAAAAGATCACGTAAATTATGCGTAAATCTGACGTAGACGTTGTCAAAATTATGACGGCTCCTTTTTCTGGTGAAAAAGGCAAAGGAAACATATCTATTCTGTCGTAGTATTGGCAAATTTCGATACATTTTTTTAATTTTTTGTATTTTTTTAAACATGGAGAAATAAATTATAATAAATATTTTCCCATGTTCAGAAGGAAAAACTCTTTCGATTCCTGTAGTAATTTACAGGTGTTGAAAAAATTAAATCTTGTCAATTGTATACATGCTAACCCCCTCTGCCCCCCAATCCCGTCCTAATTAGGTTTTACATATTTGCACGGGTCACTTTAGATCTATAAATAAGAAAAAAGCTGTACTCTGAAGCAATAACAGTAATCAAATTCTCAAACCAAGTGTTCAGATAAAATCGAATGATTGTCATTATCATTAAAATAAATGAATTTCCGAATGTACGCGTTGAACTCTGAGGGCCGTCGATCGATTTGCTGCGGTTCGGCGCTCGCGCAGGAACTTTTTGACGACTTTTTATATCATGATCAAAGGGACTATCTAAAACTACGAATAATAATTTTAAATGTCCAACTAAGGTAGTATCAATATAATGACGTTTTAAACTTTCGTGATTTTCACTCATAGTGTTAGACCCACTTGCAGGTAAAAATAAATCTAGATTTAGTTGTTAAGCCTGGCTTAAGCTTGACAGTTCCATACATTTTGACACTACTAAACTAAGCTTAACGCTAACTCGAGATTTATGTGTTTCCAGCAAGTGGCCATTAGTGTTGTGTGTCGTCTGTGATGGGGTGACTAATAAAAATTACGGGTAGATCGAGATATGAGTGCCGGTACTTTTTGTGATCAAGTGCGGGTAATTCGAAAGACCCCACACTTCAGTCTACTCGTGACCACGGCCGCTATAATGTGGTCGAAACGTCGCGGTAAATATTACTCGTATGTGTTAGTGTCATAAGTCCCGTTTTTTGAATTGTGACAATCGTTATCTTTACCGTTTTTGTCAAACTTAAAACCTAAAATAGCTAAAAGTGACTCCGAAGCGATAACGTTTCGTGTGCTCTGCCTACCCCATTTGGGAATTCAGGCGTGATATTTTTGTGTGTGTGTGTCATGGTTTCTTATCATTACATGAATACAACATGATGGCACGCGTTGATGTCTTAATTACTACATTCAGCAAGGTCAAATCAATGGCATTCGTTATAATTTCTGTCGTCAGTTTAAAAAATCTATTGATTTTCTTATATGACAGTAAATAAATATTTCAAACGTAATGTCAATGTTCTTCGAAATAGGATTCTAACCACTTGACAGTCCGACGATACCATATGGTATCCAAAACCAAAATGCTTCAAACCGTCCGACATAAAACTAAGTACGATAAACTCATACGAATATAGGTATTTGTTAAAATTATTTGTACGATTGAGAATTTGAGCAACACTAAAATTTAATAACAGGTACTTTAGAGAAGGTAGAAAAATCATCAGACATTAAAAGTTAAACAACTGGAATATGGTGAATCTACTACAGCATTTACACCCAACGCAATAAGGGTAGCCACAATTCAGAATGTGTCCGGACATGTCAGAATTTTTGCCAGGTTTTGCGGCCATACTTTTGGCAAGTTTCAGGGTTTTTAGAAGTGGCCTCATTTAATAAATAAAAATTAAACATATGTTTTCATGATTAAATTTTTTGCAAAGTTTACACAGTTTTGACGAATGAAATGTAAGTAGTAGGTAATCAAAAAAACCAAAAATATTTCTTTAAAAACAATTTTAAATAGGATAAATTACAGCTAAAGATATCTTAATATTTTTTTTGCTTAAAACTAAGTGCGTCGTTCAAGCTAGGTCAAATCTCTAAAGTTCAAGAAACGTCAGGTATTTTAGGGCGATGACAGGAATTTTTACGAAACTTTTTAATCCATATCCATATTATTATTATTAATCAATATTATAAATGCGAAAGTGTGCTTGTATGTTTGTGTGTTTGTCCGTCTTTCACGCCGTAACCGAGCGACGGATCGACGTGATTTTTGGCATAAAGATAGTTTATAAGCCCGAGAGTGACATAGACTACTTTTTATCCCGGAAAAATGCACAGTTCCCGAGGGAACAGCGCGCGATAACCGAATACGCGGGCGGAGCCGTGGGCAAAAGCTAGTTGTTCCATAATATTATTATGGTAACGCTACGCATTTTGCTCGGCTAGTGACAGCGCCGGGTACGAGGGCCGCCGGTTGACCGCGTGCGCTGCCACGCGTGACGACCGGCCCCTGTACCACAAAATGCAAGTGCTACAATTTGACAAAATGAGGGCTATCGCGAGTGAATTTTCCGCTAGAGGCGCTAGTGTAGCGTGAGGTCAACGAAATGTCAAATCTCATAGTTTTTGGGTGAGCTACGCGGGTTTATTTATAATTATAATAATTTTGTGAATATTTTGCATTACCTGAAATTAATAATGGCAATTATGCGATAAGGGGCTATGAACGTCTGTAATTTGAGACAGTTTTGTCTTTCGAAAACTTTTGTCCTCCCGTTTTTCCGAACAAAACGGGATTACGCAATACTGTGGTTGCTCGATATTTTTATGGTACTGTTTTAATATGTAATAAATATGATTTCAGTCTAAACTTTGTTTTCACGCTCGTTATAATAGACTTTTAAAAACCTAACGCAACAGTGGCGCCAACTAGTGAGAGAAAAAATGATAGCCCTCATTGTAACATTTTACTAAGAGAGGAATTCCCTGCCTGCGACTGTGTTTCCTGAACACTACAATTTGGCCGCTTTCAAGTCCAGGGTGAATGAGCATTTACTAGGCAAGCGTGCTCCATCGTAGGCCTCATCCTCGCTTTCCATCAGGCGTGATTGTGGGCAAACGCAAGCTTATATTGTATAAAAAAAAAACTTAAGAATTGTAACACTTGTATCTTTTATGGTACAGGGGTCTGTGGCTGTATTATAACGCATCAGTGATCGCGATCATATTCACCATCTTTCTAGCCTCATCTTATAGCGTTTGACAGAGAGAAGTGGTGGAAAATGACTGTGATTCTAACCCTCTGTTTTATCGTCCATTGATTACATTTATTTGACGGATAAATGTGACGCCGTCTCTGTTTGTTTTGTTCGAATAGACGGAGACGGCATCACATTTACCCATCAAATAAAATTAACCAATGGGTGTGCAACCAGCCAGTAAGTGCGTTAGACAGTAGGGACTCTGGTCAGCTAGCCAAAGAATATCAAACACTGACAAAATTTGTCGGGGCCTTTATTAGACACCCGCTAAATGCTGAATGGTGGCCGAGGTGGCCTAGTGGTTTGACCTATCGCCTCTCAAGCGGAGGGTTTTTCGAAATCCATATGCGGAATTAAATTTGAAATTTACCACGAGCTTTGCGGTAAAGGAAAACATCGTGAAGAAAGCTGCACAAACCTGCGAAGCAATTCAATGGTGCGTGTGAAGTTCCCAATCCCCACTGGGCCCGCGTGGGAACTATGGCCCAAGCCCTCTCATTCTGAGTTCGAATTTCGTGTTTCGGAGTAGCCATTCTGTTTGTGGTATTTTTATTCGACTCTGTCCTTCATTGCAACTCATTCTAGAGCGGGCTAGGTTTGAGAGGCGTTGACAATCACTTTGGTATATCATTCTAGCCTATATACCGCTGTGCACGAGCCTCTCCTCTCAGAATTAGAGAAAAATAAAATAAACTTAAAATAAATAAAATAAAAAGGCTTGACCCCTATATGGGTCTAGAGCACATTTAAAATTCACACACACCATGGAATATGAGGTCTAAAAGACAGGCAAGATATCGTTAGATGACGTTAGTATCGTGAGAGTTTTTGGGCGTTCCGGTCTTGCTTGCCATTTGGCTCATTTATTTATTAGCCACTTATTTACCACTATTGGAGTTAATTCGAGCTACTAAAGAGCCACTAAGAGATAAGGTCTGTGCCAAAATCGGACTATACGAGAGTTATAGCGTGCTATATCGCTAATATTTAGGTCGTGCTAGAGCTATAGGACTTTAATAGAACTAATAAACGGCGGTGATAGACCTTATTTTATCGCCAAATTGTTAGTTGGCCAATCACAATAAAGAATGTAACGTCAAAAAAACCTCACGATACTAATACCATCTAGCGATATTTTACCTGTCTCTTAGCCTCATTGCTTCTCAGATTTGTCCAGCTTTTCTCGAGATATTTTCCTTCACCGTTACGCTTGGTGCTGGCCTTTGATTGTCAACATTTTTTTTTATTCGACTGAATGGCAAACGAGCAAGTGGATCTCCTGATGGTAAGAGATCACCACCGCCCATAGATATCTGCAACACCAGGGGTATTGCAGATGCGTTGCCAACCTAGACGCCTAAGATGGGACACCTCAAGTGCCAGTAATTTCACCGGCTGTCTTACTCTCCACGTCGAAACACATCAGTGCAAGCACTGCTACTTAACTTATTTCATATTATATTCGCTCCGTCAACGAACGGTTTCTGGCTAGGATAGCTGACTAGTATTTAGCGCGCTAAGTTTGTTGACTCGTCTAATCCCAGCGCAGACGTCTGCCGGCCCACGCCCTCCTTCCCCGATAATTGCCCCCCAATTATTTTTACACGATTTACCTTTACCTTTTATTCCGAAGTATCACGTTCTGGAAATTTCTCAGGGCTCGTTATTTCTTGATAATCGATACTTCGTCTGTGGCTCGGTTATTTTTAAAGCAAAGTATTCCGGGTACAAGATTTTTGTAGGTTATTATTTTTTGTTGAATTCGAAGTCCGCCATTGTGTACATTATACGAATAATATGTGGATAATTTGAGATTGCAAATTAGAAAATCAAAGCTTTTGATATTTTCATTTTCAATATAGAAGCTTTTTTTCGGTTTTGTTGCCCTACTTTCAAAAACATCTAAGCTAGATTTGTATACACAATTTTAAATGATTCTGACCACACTAGGTGTAGTTTGAGATCGACTTCTAAGATTTTGCCTATACGAACGAGTGTAGTGTCATAAGGGCCAACCCTTAAAATGATTCAACCCCAATAAAAACCATACGTACTTACAAACTTACAAGGCAAGTTAAATAAAATCTTATACTGACGTTCCATACAGTTTTGTATATTACTACATTTACTACTACCACATGCAAGAAAGTCCTTTCTGTTTTCTCACATTTAGCATTTAAATACTGAGAGCTAAAGCTAACCATTTGTTTCTAATTAATCGTGCTCTAGTTCTATTTTGCAGTGCTAGTTTATTAAACTCTGTTCTGTAAACAAACTGAGTAATTCGTTTGATTGTTGGCCCATTACAGCTCTCAGTACACAGTGTACAGTTTACACTGTTAGGCCGCGTTTCCATCAGTGCAAAGATATGAGCGAGGAATGCGATTTTCATAAATCAATAGAAACGCTTCATTTACATCCTCGCTCCGCTCAACTGTTTCCACTAGAGCTTTCCTATGCGAGGATATGTAAGTGGGACGTAACTTTAGTCTACTACACTCGAGAGCAAAAGTATCGGGTCACTAACATTTACTTCAATATCTTAAAAACGAATAAAGCTATCGTATTGAAATAAATTGAACCTTATAGACAATTTAATGTTACTAAAATAAAATGCATAACATTTATTACTGATCATTTATTTTATTTTGTTTAAAACGACAAATTAAAAATGGCGTCAATTTGCTTGCAAAACCAAAACTGAAAATCTTTAAGATTTTATATTTACAAGTAGTTATAACGCAGTTTAGTACTTGGTATTACCCCCACGTGCTGTATGCACTGCTACAATGTGATTCGGCATGCTGTACACCAAGTTTCTGAAACACTGTTGGGGAATGTTCTCCCATTTCTCTACCAAAGCATGTTTCAAGTCACGAAGCGTAATTGAAGGAGGATCTCGCTGTCTCTCACGTCGTCCGAACTCGTCCCAGGCGTGCTGGCCACACTACGGGATGAATATTCACCTCATCAAGGTAGGTTTGCACTACACGAGCAGTGTGGGGACGGGCGTTATCGTGCATAAAGATAGCATTCTCACCAAGTCTTGTCATAAATGGACCGACGTGCTCGTTAAGGATTTCATCCACGTATCTTACGCCATTAAGAGTAACGTTTTCGGTCAGTACTAGCTCTGTTCGGCTTTCCGCAGAAATTCCAGCCCACGCGAGTACTGAACCACCACCGTATGCCACCTTTTCTTCAATACAGGCTTGCATAAATCTTTCTCCTGGTCTGCTGTATACCTTTGCCCTTCCGTCGTTTTTATACAGCATTAATTGCCCTAAAAAATGTTGAGTCAATGCTGTTCCCGTAAGAAATCGATTTCGCAGCATAGTGTTGACTAGATATCGATCTTCCCGTTCCGTTGTACACCTGGGTCTGCCTGTTATTGATCGGCGTAGGTTCAAACCAGTGTCTAGGAACTGCTGGCGAACACGCTGGACTGTAGACAACGATACACCGAGTATTCTTGCTGTTTCTTGCTGACTTATCCCATTTTCCAGCAGCGTGAGGATTCTTGTACATTCCTCGGGTGTGAGTGACATAATTACTACTTTGATAATGACTATTGGATACTTGGGAGACTTTTTATAAACACATTTTGTGACAAAACAAAAACAAAAGCAAAGACAGTTGCGAAAATTAGAATTTCTAATTTGAGAAAAAAGCGATCATTTTGTTTATAACTTTTTTAATGGCATTACTTCACGTCAACTAATAAATTTTTATTCGTGTAATGAAGGATTATTAAATTGTCTATAAGGTTCAATTTATATCAATACGATAGCTTTATTCGTTTTCAAGATATTGAAGTAAATGTTAGTGACCCGAAACTTTTGCTCTCGAGTGTATCTACTAATATTTAATGTGCTATTGGTGGTAAGCAGTACGAAATGCTGAGGACGTGAGTTCGATTCCCAAAGCTGGTCTCTTTTCCTGTTTTTTTTTTTCATTATGTTTCAGTTTGTATTTTCGATATGTATTTTACGGGTAGACCGTAAAAGTAACAAAATTTGGAGTTAAAATAAAAAATACAAAAATATTCCAAAAACAAATCTAACGTGATACTTTTTTTACCAAGCAAACTATCCAGTCCACGGTTAATAACATAGACAATAATTTACTACGAGATACAGACGGACAGAATCTGCTCGTAATCATGGCGCTGAAAGCCTCGAAATATCGGTAGCACATTAAAGGTAATCATGATCTACATCCCGTAGCAAATAAATCACACATATCTGAGTGTGTATCAATCAATATTAATGATATCAATGTGATATCAGCGTCACGCTGTCAGCTTGTAAACAAAGTTGGTATTTAGGTGGATTTGAAACAGGGCTTGCAATTGCTGAATCCAGCAACCAGCAATGCAGCTGGATCCAGCGCTTTTTTTACTTACAGCGTCGCGTATCAAATTTGAAATTAGTTACTCTGTGGCATTAATCTAGCCGCCTAAACAGTGCGTCGTTGCCATTCAACCGCAAAGTGCACTCATAGCTAGCAGAAAATTAAATAAAATAACTTAAGAAAAGTATTTTAATTCTAAAACTAATGAAGATTACTATTTGGAGTCTTTTTTTGTTTTTTATTTCAACTCCAAATTTTTTCTTTTACGGTCATCCCGTGAAAGTCTATATTATATTTCACACGAAAACACAAGCCGAAACATGGATGCACAGAAAAACCAGAAAAATAGACCAGCGCTGGGAATCGAACACTTAAGGGGCGCAAATATTTGAGATCCCTAAGCGTAAACCCTATTTGATCCATGGAATATATACTTATAAGCTTAAAATACTTGTGTATTTGTTTTTTTTTGTCAATCATACCTACTATACTACAAAAAGTGCACGATGATAACGATCACTACAGCTAACACGACAATACGAGCACTTTATTAAAGCATTTAAGGATTTGTTTAATTTTTCTTTTACTACCTATTTTCTGTAGAGTATTGTTTTATGTTGTTTATATTTCTTGGCTGAAGATATCACATCAATCCCACAGTTACACGTGAAAAGTAAATCTACAACTTCAAATATTTGTTTACAAACATAGTTAGCAACAAGTGGATCTAATCATGTGTATTAAGAACGGAATATATTAAGTAGTTAACTATCATGAAGGCTTTCGTCATGTTAACTTTACATTTAAATTATTGACATCATTCTCGTGAAATGCTTTACCTAACACTCCTTGGTAAGACAAATATCATGTCTAAATTAATCTAGTAAATTTCTGATAAACTTGATGACATATAATTTGTATTATCTACTAACTCCACAATGTGACATAATCTAATCATAATCAAATCAATATAAATGCATGATTTTAACTGAATTCAATATAAATATGATACAATATAATGTTTAATTTAATTTAGTTTTAATTATTATTGTGTGCCCTTGCAGGGCGTCATGGACTGACTTATGTACCTAACTGTAACATCCTTTTGAAATTTACATGACTTTACGGTGAAATAAACAAATAAATCAATTGTTGTTATATTTACTTATTTACTTGTTTGTCAATGTAAAGTGATAGTAACAGCAACACAGTCAAAACACCAATGCGCTATAAAATTCAAATTACTTATACAAAAAATACACAAAAAGATACAAAAACATTAATTAGGGATTTTTGAAAGCCGTCTTCGTCGCTGCCTTAAAACGATGGAGCACAACACTCTGCGGCCAGAAGTTGTAGCGCAGGAACACAGTATAAGCTAAAGCACTATGGAAGCTACGAAGCTACGATCGAAACGAACACACTCACACAGACGCGTGCTCTACACGGCCTCCAAGGGGTTCTCGCGGTACTGCAGTCTGTGTGAGTGTGTTCGTTTCGATCGTAGCTTCCTAGCTTCCGTACTGCTTTAGCTTATATATATACTGTGGCAGGAACATCTGCTGGTGCTTGGCAGGCACTTAAATGAGCTGAAATTGTTGGCCCTTTGAGACTCTAGCGAGAGGATGGACAGCCGGGCTGCAACTTATCTGCAACGCGTTTGCTATGAGAGGTAGGATTTACATAAAGCAATATATTTCAGCAGTCTTCGGTTCAACAACTAGAACACATCAGTAAAATCACATGGAAACAAACATCAATAACGGCGCTCGCGCAGTAATCTCTATACATATACCTATCCAGTTGAAGTACATATTTGACTAAAAGATCGAGTCAAAGATGTGTGAAAGACAATACTTTAGTATTGCGTGTATACATTTTTGCAACTTAGCGGTATTGTAACAAGGTGCAACATACGCTTATATTTGGGGTGGAGAGTTCATAATCTTTTACCGAAGGTTCATTTACCTTGTATTTTATCACGATTCATAAGTCTAGGTACATTTGTATTTTCATGTTTTATTCCATTTTCTTTGGTTTCAGTATCAGCCAAATCTAGTTTCGGCTATAGTTTCGGTTTCGGCGAAGAATTGGCCGAAATTCCGATCGAGCGATACACAGTGGTCGTAAGTGTTGTCGCTTACCTGTTAATTAAGTTAAATTGGTAATGTACTATTTTTTGGGCGAAATCTTATATTTTTTTCATCTATTTTGTTAAAGTGAGTCTTCCTGACGTACGAATGAAGCCTACTGGGAGGCCTTTACATTGACAAGTATCACCCTACCCTATCCGGTATTGCGTGGAATGAACTAAACTATTTTTGATTTTTTATTATGTTTGATTTTGTTAAAGTGAGTCTTCCTGACGTATGAATGAAGCCTACTGGTAGGCCTTTACATTGACAAGTATCACCCTACCCTATCCGGTATTGCGTGGAATGAACTAAACTATTTTTGATTTTTTATTATGTTTGTATTTTATGTAAAACGTTGTGAGGTGTTTTGACACCACAAATAGTTATCAACATGTGTTTCGTTTCTGATACGAAATAGATTTTGATAATCTAGAGGTATTTAAACTTATTTAAAAGTTTGTTTTCCAAAGCATGTTTATAAGCCGAAGATTCATTTTCGGTTTCGGCCAAAAATCCTGTATTATTCATTGGTACTTGTTTCCTTTTAGTTTTTTTTATTATATATTTGTATTTATGTAAAAATATGTGAGGTGTTTTGACACCACAGATAGATTATTAAAAATTATTTCGTACTAGCTTATGCCCGCGACTTCGTCTGCGCGGATCTAGTGTGCGGTAGCGCCCTCTACCGGAATAAAAGGTATCCTATGTTGATCCTTGGGGCTCAAACTACATATATACCAAATTTCATCAAAATTGGTTCAGTGGTAACAGACAGACAGACAGAGTTACTTTCGCATTTATAATATTACTAGCTTTGGCCCGCGGCTCCGCCCGCGTGGAATTCGGTTATCGCGCGCTGTTCCTTCGGGAACTGTGCATTTTTCCGGGATAAAAAGTAGCCTATGTCACTTTCGGGCCCATAAACTATCTCTATGCCAAAAATCACGTCGATCCGTCGCTCCGTTACGGCGTGAAAGAGGGACAAACATACAAACATACAAACACACAAACATACAAACACACTTTCGCATTTATAATATTAGTATGGACTATAGTAGGGATTCTGATACGAAATACATTTTAATAATCTAGCTAGAGGTATCTAAACTTATTTAAAAGTTTGTTTTCCAAAGCATAAAAGCCGAAGATTCATTTTCGGTTTCGGCCAAAAATCCTGTTTATTCATTGATACTTGTTTCTTACAGTGTACGTGGATATTTCCTCGTATAATTGAAATTCGTATACTATATTATGATCAAAACACGCGAAACTGTCTTTCCTTCTCGTATCACTATGTACATATTAACCATGTTATCTTCGAATAAATTGATTGATGATTTATTTATAAGCAGGAAATTGTTTGTTACGAGCAGAAGGTATGTATTCAGTAAGTTAGTATATGGTTATATATTTCTATATTCTTCGGGCGTTTCGTTTACCCTGGCCATGTCTGTTGGCAGCTAGTCAGTTCTGAGACATTTTTATCTAAAATAGCAGTCCCGAGTATTTGGCTGGCTTGCAAAAAAATTATAGTTTTACACTATACAATGACACATTTACAAAACGAATGCGTAGTTGTAATGTCACTTTCAGTTTAAATATAAATATACTATCATATATTTGCAATTTTCCTGGATAAAAACTATGCTATGTAAGGACGTAGGATAAATGCCCGGGGTCCCAAACTATCTGTATACCAAATTGGTTCAGCGGTTTAAGCGTGATAAGGTAACCGACAGACAAAGTTAATTTGTATTTATATTATGAATGAAGATTATTAAACTTTTTCAATGCAAACTTTTTGTTGAACTGTCAACTTGCATTGTAGTTCTGTCTAAACATCCATATCAAATTTCTAGCCAATCCGATCAAAAAAATCGAAAATTACCTAATGTATTATCTAATGTTAAAAAATCGATTGTCAATATATCGAAAGTAAGTTAGATTAAGTTCGATATTTTGACCGATATATTAACTATCGATATTTCAATTTTCGATAATCAGACACGTGCCCAAAGAAGCGGGTGAATTTCGACTAAGTAACTAATTTGAAGACAATTTACATACATACGAACATTGCGAATTAATTTGTTATTTATTATGAGTACGTAAGTTATAAATGGTATGTATAAAATGAACAAGAAAATAAACAACGCTATTAATTGGATGTTCACAAACAGTATAGCGCCAAAAACGAACATTTACGAGCGCAAGTTTCATCGTCAAGATTACCTAAACGAGCGTGTTTTTCACACACAATTCACGTGACTCGCGGGCTATTTGTTTCCATATAATTTAGGAGCTCGCATTAGCTTACATAACAGCCGAGTAGATATTATTAATAGGAGATCGTGATATAATTTATCAAGAGGTGCGCTCGCGCCGGCCGCGTCTGCGGCTACGGCTATTTCGGACGGAACCTACGCATAGCCGTCTAGTTTCTATTTATCGGACACATAAATTGCTGTCATTACATATCCACTACTTACCGTCTGGCACATCCCAAGCATAATTCACTGCGCGACAAAAATAGACTGTCATTTGTTTAGAGTTTATCTTTCGAATCCGTTACCAGCTGTTCGCTAGCGGAACGATGCTGCGAAAGCTATCCGAGTGGCTTCTCTTGATCACATCACAATAGGGCTGTATCGAGTCTTACTCAAAAGTCATCCTCATCATCATCAGCCGGAAGACGTCAACAGTTGAACAAAACACTCCCCCTTATAAAGCCTGGCTTCAAACCTGGATTCAAACCTGGCTTTACGCTCCAGAGGTGGGAAACCAACTAAATCAACTTCCATCCGTTCAACCAGACGAAAATAGTGATTGGTGGCATATGCCAATTGTACCCTGTGGTGCCATCCATTGTAACTTTCAGAAGTCACGGCTCCTACGTTCCAAATTAGTTGCAAAGACTTAAAAAATGATCTATATTTCTAATATTATTTGTTTTTATTAGCAGTAATAAAAGCGCAAAAAGGGTTCGGCGATCCGAAAATCTTTATCCCTTTAAATAATTTTGTTAGCATTTAAAAAGTTGCGAGAGTTGCAAGATTTCATTTTTAGCTAACACGAGCTACGCAAAATCGCCTCGAAAGCCTCCGGGATTCGCTGGCGTCAAGGCGAATCAAACGCTTTTTAAAATGTAAAAATTATGCATCGCGTGTAAATATTCAGCAACTACCTAAATGCTTAGTCTATGAATTTTCTCAAATAAAGAGTATCTGATGTGATTCATCCAGGTTAATTTAACTTTGTGCCAAATTTCATCCAAATTCATCCCCGTTTAAAGATAAACAAACACAAACGGACACACTCGCAAACATTAGCATTTAGAATTAAGTAGTATTAATTTTGGGGCGATCTCTTGAGGCTCGTGTAAATCTAAGTAAATAAGATTCTAAAGTTTCTTCAGCATCCAGTGTACCCAAAAACGTAAAAAACCAAAGCGAATAGAGCAACACACTTACGTATGTAGAAAATCTGTTTAATTTCATCAGCCTATTTATTACCTTACAAGCCCTATGTCTCTAGTGAGAGATAACAGGATCACATCATCATCATCATTTATTAACTTTGTAAAAAAGTGACAGCTGAAAGTCTCATCATACGTGGAAGAAAGACGTAAGTAACAACGACTTACATCCTTCTTCCTCGAACGTTGTAACTTTTAGGTGTCATTTTTGTTTTCAACGACAAAAAATAGACTGTAAGCACAATATACATAAGCTAAAGCAGTATGGAACCTACGATCAAATCGATTTCGATCGTAGCTTCGTAGCTTCCACACTTCTTTAGCTTACATATATACTGTGCGTAGGCCTGTTTGTGTGCAATGCAAAACCCATCCGGGTTGCAAACGCCAGCGCCATAGTAAACGGCGCAGTGCACCGGCGTGTGAAGATTTATTTTTCCCAGAACGACAAAGCAACATTGTTCTTTGCCTGAAATAGGTTCGAGTTCAAAGCGACGTGCCAGCTCATTAGGAGGCGTTGTTTACGCGCACACTACGTTCACTGCCCGCTAACGTCATACAATAAACGGCTAGCATGGTGCCACCGCCACTTTCCCGCTTGCCACTCTGTTTTTTCTTTCTAACGCGGACAGAAAGAGCCACATAGAGCGACAGACGAAATATAGCAAGAAATAGTGCGCGTGCTTGCTCCTCTGGACTCAATTACCAAGCATTCACATTCGTGATGACGCGAATCTCAAGACTATTTATTGAATTTAAAATAGAAATGTTCTATTATTGTTTAGTGCCGAATCTTATTTTTATATGATTCAAAATAACTCTAGCTATGTTTACGAGCGCTGGAATACGCAAATGAATGAGAATGGTGTTTATTTGAAAGCTTTACTACTACCTATAGCTTATGCCTACGGTTTTGCCGCAGTTGCAGAACTTTCCGTAATAAAAAACTCGTTCTTAATGATACTCGCCTTGCCCTAGTAATTTAGACAACCTCAAAACGCGAAAAAACCTCAAAAACGCTCTAATATGATAATATTTTCAGCTAAGTTAAATTAATATTCATCAAAATAAACCATACTCAGAGTGTCTTAGAGTGCACACGCACCGACCGTACCTCACCGTGTCGTGATCATGACTAGAAATGCACCACTCATTACTAGTTATTTTAATTGCTGCTATAAGCGTTGTAATACTAGGAATAGTCTGCTTGAACTCGAGGAAGTTAAAGTGCAAATGTCTCGCCAGAACCATTTATTAATAGGAATTTATAGTGACTCTACTTGTAAACGTTTCTATGTTTTTTTTTAATCAATCATGATCATAATAAGTGGAGTTCATCTTCATCTTTTGCTGTATGCTTAGTGTTAATAAGTACTCGTTGCTACTCAGAGGCCTTCGCTTACAATGACAGGTCTTGGGCTGCAGTTACAGTTCTCGTGCGTGCTGGTTTAGTGCGGAATGCAAAAGCTAAGTAGTAATACATCGAAAAAATATCAACAAACAAATATGAATAAAATTTGACTTTTAAAGTTAACAGTGATAGTTCAATCACTTAAAACATATTTACCTATTAAAATCATGTATGTGTATTAATACAAAAAAGAAAAAGTAGAGATAGTTTGTGGGCCTGAGAGTGACATATGCTACTATTTAATTTTCATCCCGGAAAAATGCACAGTTCCCGAGGGAACAGCGCGCGATAGCCGAATACCACGCGGGCGGAGCCGCGGGTAAAAGCTAGTGAGTATATAAATACGTAATCCCTGCATTGGTGCATAATTTGACAAGGTGTTCTATTCCCGTTTAGAGTAATCCGCGTTATCCGCGCAAATGTC
Source organism: Choristoneura rosaceana (assembly GCA_037349165.1). Lineage (NCBI taxonomy): Eukaryota > Metazoa > Arthropoda > Insecta > Lepidoptera > Tortricidae > Choristoneura > Choristoneura rosaceana. The sequence goes on along the minus strand of JAZBNJ010000041.1, from coordinate 10,744,254 downwards.
AGCACGTGCGCGTACGACTGGCGGGCTACTACGAAATTCGAAAATCGAAGTTCGTATCGTACCATCCCTCTCACTCTCATATTAAATAATATGAGCATCAGCGGGACAGCATGATATGAAGTTCGGATTTTGCACTTCGTAATATAGAGCTTCATGTATTCTCGCCCTCACGTAAATCACTGCGCGCAATGGCAGCGAAAAACAACCTCAAAGTACATTTTAATAAATTAATGCAGCTTTATGGTTTGAAATTAGATAGACTCTGCAGAGAAAGGTTATTTATCTGTGGCGGGGAGTATAGGTGAAAAAAATCGGCCAAGTGCGAGTCAGACTTCAGGGTTCCGTACAAATTTGCCAAATAGCGTTGCTTGCGGTGCTGAGTTCCAGCGTGGACATTTATTCTGAACATGAGATATTCTGTTACACCTTATCGGCAATTTTCCAGTGTCGGTGTCCATGGTAGTACTCACTTACGAGTATTCCATCTTCATTTGCCACCTTATTTAAAAAAGACACAATTTAGAATTCGATAAATTATCATGCCGCTTGTTAAATTTTGGGAATAAGGTAAAATCGATGCAGACTGACGCAAGACTGGTTCCCGTGATACAGCTTGTCACTATATTCTGAACAATGACCGAAATCCTGGGCCACCACGGTCTCTCTTGCCAAAGGAGCGCCGGCCGCTTGTCCCGCCATGCTTCCTTAAACGACGTCATCCGGAGGGCCCTTGCCACCGTTAACGTGCCGGCTGTTTTAGAGCCGAATGGTATCGCACGTGACGATGGTAAGCGGCCGGACGGTATGACACTCGTTCCATGGAAGCAGGGTAGGACACTTGTCTGGGACGCCACCTGCGTGGACACTCTTGCTCCATCGCATGTCCCAGCAACGTCCACCAAGGCCGGCGCAGCAGCAGCAACAGCAGAGCAACTCAAACGGCGCAAATATGCAGTCCTTGGGGAAGGCTACATCTTTGCTCCTTTTGGTGTTGAAACTCTGGGGTCGTGGGGACCTGGCGCGCGCGATATCGCCAAGGAGATATCCACGCGCCTAATAGATGCTACGGGTGACCAGCGGGCTGGCAGCTATTTTGGGCAAAGGATCAGCCTCGCGATCCAACGTGGCAATGCCGCCAGCCTTCTGGGCACGATGAGCAGCGACGGTGATCTGGGGGGGGTTTTTTATTTGTAATTAGGTTAGTTTTAGTTTAAGTTTAATTTTAATTTTTGTATATAGTTCTTTTTTGTTTTAATATTGTTGTTATTTTGATTGTTATTAATAAAGTTATATTTTTTCGGCTAAAAAAAAAAATCCTGAGTAGAGTTCCTTTTCAGGAATTTAAAACATTATTGGGTCTGTGCACGACATCAGCGCCACAATTTTTTTCGTGCTCATGACTGAGTATTTCTGAGTAAAAAGAATCTAGAATTACGTAATTCTGAAAGAAAAATATTTTATCGCTATTTAAAGTGAAAAAAGTAAGCCCAAAAGTAGGTTTACGTTGCATATTGACTATTCTTGGTCCTTGCTTTACTTGAACTAATCTCATACAAGCACAGCTAACAAGTGTATGAGTCGGCAATTCGACTATTTAATCATAAATGAGTGTTACGAACAGAAATAAACTCAACCTCTGCTTTTAACAGCGACCCAATTAAGCATCTAAAAGAACTGTGTTATATAAATAGCTTATGTCAGTTTCAATTAACGAAGTGGCCATTTTAGCGAGTGGCCGTATGTGGTGAGGTCACTGAGAGACGGATAGATTATTTTAGCCGAACGGAAATATATGCATTTTCGTCGACCACGCGCCTGGATCGATAGTTAGCTCAAAGGGCGAATCTAGGTCCGTGGTAACCTAGATCTAGTGCCTATATTCTATGTCCGTCCATGTACTTGTATGTAGAATTTGACCGACGCCCGCATTTCCTGTGCTCTGTTATGCTACACAGAAGGCATTACGTATAATTCCATTTTCATAAAAAGCCATACAATATTACCGACTATTTGTACGTAAATATTGTTTTGTCTGGACTTTCAAGACTTAAATCTAAATATTTCCTGAAAGTTTCTTAAACTATTTTTGAACTTCTATTACTAGTAATACTAAATGTGAAGTGAAATAGAGGGTGGATTGAATGTGGGCCCCAAAAGGTTACAATTATTAGAATCAAGTGTTCTTTTGTGCGAAGCAGACGTTAAGTATCCCAGCACCTCCACCATTTTGTCGCTACGTCTATATATCCTACATTTATGGGCATAACTCATAATATTTGGAAAAATCCGAAGTAATGACTGACTCATCAACTTCCAGCTTAAACTCTTGGATCTAGAGACCTGAATTGTTTGTATATCTCTACGGTATTGACAAAGATTCTGCTCTTTTGGCTGTTATTTTTGTCCAAAAGAAAATAAATAGACTTTAGAAACAACTCGTATTATGTACTAAAAAAGTAATTTACCTACATCTCTTACCTAAAACTTACTTGTGACGATGGCTCTTGGCAAAAGAACCAGTATTTGGATCATTAGGGCTGGCATTGGACCGGAGCGAGCCAATTGCTGCGTTAAATCACCACACTAGCTGCACAACTTGACATTATGGGTTTCACTTTATAACGCTCTAAAGTAACATTGGAAATGGCTGTAGATAATTTAATAGATGATAACCTTTAAGTAGTAGTTTAAAAATATGAGATACATTGGTACAGTAGGTACCTAAAGCTCAATGTAGACCTGCAAGAAAACATTGCAAGTTGCATTACATAGCAAATACATTAAAATAAATAAATTTATTATTATTATTTATTATTATTATAGCGGCAAAATAGCGGTAAAACGTTAAAATAAAAATAAAATGAAATAAATGTTTTCAGACCTCCTCTCTTATATAGAACAGAAAAGCAAAAACATTCCTCCTCACTGTTTATTCTGCAACAGACTTAGAACTCATCCACATTTAAAGTAAATATTGCACCTAATTCCCTGACGAAGAAGCTCCGAAAAAAATAAACAGCCTATTCGCTCATATAGAAATAGGTCAGGTCGGGTCACCTCGGCCGGGAATGCAGCGGCCTCCTGACCCAAATCTCCACAAGGGCAGTGGGGTACTGCTTCATAACAACCTGCGCCTCGTGTGTCACGTGCATTATTACAATCCAAAGTTAGGTAACCCCTAACTTTTCAGTATTTTTCCTTACCTTTACGCGTCTGTGGCGGATGCGCAAACCTCGCGAGCCAGAAAAAAAATTTTTTTCAATATCACAGATAATAGAAACTACGGTATTTTTGTGGAACGAAGGAAACTTGGAAGGAAAAGAACGATGAATACGTGAAGGCTTATAGTAAACTTACCTTTTTTTGCAGAATAGTTTTAAAAATTGATTAGATAAACGCTTAAAAAACTAAAAATACAGGTACAGTGATATAAACGTATCAGCTCAGAGCTACCAGCGATCTCTGGAGTATTTGTGTTAGGATAGGACATAGGCACTGGATTGATTTTAGCATTGCTAAGTTATCCCTTAATCTGTATTGGAATTTTAATACATATATGTATTTTGTAAGTACCTATATTGTCAAAAGAAACTTACTACTACTCTCGTATAAGCAGGAACTAAGGATTTTGGAGGTTAAGAAAGGCCAACCTATAGGCACAGCAGTCCTGTATATTCCAATCATAAACTTTCTCAAATTTGGACTACCTCAAACTGTGAAAGAAAATATTCCGGCTCTATTTCGTAAAAGTTATGAATATTTTGACGTAAGTATCCCTAATAGTATTAATTTAAGAAAAAATATATAAATGCGAAAGTAACTCTTTCTGTCACTTCTTCAAGTTTCAACCGCTGATTTCATATAAAATTTGAAATAGAGATAGCTTGAGACCATCGGAAGGCTGTAGAATACTTTTTATTCTCTGAAAGTGATAAACGAATTCTTTGTAAACGGAGTCTCAGGCAACAGCAACAGTTTGGAATTAATATCAGGGAGCAAGAAGATCAACGTGAGAGTGGATAGCAGTGCTCTCTATCGCCAATCACACTTCAGATTCCGGCTCTACATTGAGGAAGGCAATGTAAAATTGTGACGCCATTTTCTCAAAAAAGTTGTCAACGAATTTTCGCCCGACGACCATATTCAAAAATACGAGTAAGAGCTTATCCACTAGGTTATGTTTCTAGGTTAAGGTTTTGGTTTCAATTATAAATTACTAGCTTTTGCCCGCGGCTCCGCCCGCGTGGAATTCAGTTATCGCGCGCTGTTCCCTCGGGAACTATGCATTTTTCCGGGATAAAAAGTAGCCTATGTCACTCTCGGGCCCATAAACTATCTCTATGCGAAAAATCACGTCGATCCGTGGCTCCGTTGCGGCGTGAAAGAGGGACAAACATACAAACATACAAACACACAAACACACAAACATACAAACACACAAACACACTTTCGCATTTATAATATTAGTATGGATAACTCTAAATAAGTTATTATCAAGTAAGTTATATCATAGAAATGGTGACGTAAACAGGGATTCCTGAAACTAAAAGGTTAACGAGTGTCTAGGGTTGTATGAGCGTGTGGGCGGTAAGTCAGCTTTTCATTTGAGCGCACGTCGAACGGACGTCATAACATCGATCACAGTATAAATCAGTGTTCCAAGCAAGTTCCTGACAGAAGAAATCGTCTCAAACTTGATAATCTTTCAAGCACAATTACAAAAGTATTAATAATGAGATAATAATAAGTTTTTTAAGATGTGGCAATAAAGATATTTTTATTTTTTTTATTTTTTAAATAAATAAAATATAAACAAACTAGCCTTTACCAGCGGCTTCGCTCGCGTAAACATAAGGCTACGTACTCACTATGCGGTTAACCGTGCAGTGTGAGCACGCCGTCTCCTTCTCAAGCAATACTTCGAAGAGGGATGGCGCGCTAAAACCGCGCGGCTAACCGCGGTTTGTTGGACAAACTGATATTACTGCATTTTACTAAATTCCTATAGAAATTGCATTAATCTGATTTTGATTTTGTTCTACTTGCTTAATTTGCTTTTATGTTGCTTACAGATCTCGCACGTAGGTAAGCTCGTAAGTACAGTCACATAATAACATAACGAATCGCGTCAGGTCATGCTAACATGCTAACATATCTATATCATACATTTACCAAATAAATATAGTGAAATTGATTAAGGAAAAGATTTCAACTTGGTACTTGTTTCAGTTTCCTCAACTTAACGGAACATATGTACAGTCATGTAAATTGAATGATATGTCAGAGGAAGGAGTCTTTGTGCTACTATTCGAGCGTTTCAACTGCCTCATTTATCTGGTCACATTTTTTACAAATTGCCTGTAGATTATGATGTCGTTTTTACGATTATTTGTTAGAGTTCCTGTTTTTTTACTAAATAACGAAAAAACTGTATCAGAATATTTGGCCATTTTTACAGAAAAGTGTCCAGAAAAATGAGACGGTTGGAACGTTCGAATAGTCGAAGTCAAAATATCTTTATTCAATTTAGGCTATAACAAGAACTTATGAACGTCACAAAAATCTACCACCGGTTCGAAAAAACCTCTGTTGAGAAGAATCCGGCAAGAAACTCAACGAGGTTTTTTTTTTAAGTACAGATTCACAATATAGTATAACAGTCACCCTTATGTCACGAAAATCATAATGAAATCGATTATTAAGTTCCGTTTCTTTGGCTGTGTCTACATGTTTATTCGGTGTATTGCTTACTAGATTTATACTATGCCCGAGCCCTCCCTTGGCAAGTCCCTAGTTAATATACTTATTGCGAAATACTAGAACTAATCACCTTGCTACAGTGCTGTATACATGTGTATATGCAGCGGATGTTAGATAATTAAGCTTGTTTAGCTATCTGTAAGGTATTATGTTGTCCAGTTATTCTGCTTCATGAGCTAAAACCTAAACTACTATAACTTGAGACTTGAAATTTGCCAGACACATCTTCATCTGTGTATTTGGCATATTTTTAATGTCCGAAATTTATTACGCATAACAAGTTGAACTTGCCGAAATTAGTTCGGCATGATTCTTTATAAGCTATTTTATTATGCATAATTTTATTGCGCATAATATTGTTTAGCATATAATATTGTAATTTAGTAGAATTTTGATAACCCGAAAATTATTTACGAAAATAAATTAAGTAAGTACTTTTTATTGATTGTGTGAATAATCTATATATATAAAAATCAATTGCTGTTCTGTTCGTTAGTCTCGCTAAAACTCGAGAACGGCTGGACCGATTTGGCGAATTTTTGTTTTGAATTATTTGTGGAATTCCAGGGAAGGTTTAAAAGGTGAATAAATATAAAAATAGGGGGCGGTAGGAAGTTTGCCGGGTCAGCTAGTGGTAAAAAAAAACGGTGAATGGTAAAACAATATATATATTATTAAATATAATTATGTTTAGAAAAATAGGTTATTAGGTATTGTATTTGTAACGGAACGAACAGCTGCCAATAAAAAAGGCACGAGCATCAAAAGGGGGGACATTCGCTAGATGGAGTCCAGAAAAGGCTGTCTCTCATTAGAACTTGATTTGTTTCAATTTCCTATGTCATTAGTGTAAACCTGTACTGTAGAAAGCTTGGGTTGCTATTCAAATTCAACTAGTTTGTAGTAAAAGTTATCGTGTTAACATTTAAAAGCATCTGAGACCTGGGGTTTCGGTTATACTCTAGATAAAAAAACTCAGTTTTTTTATACTAATAAACGTTTATTCAAATAAAAGAATAAAAAGAAACAAAAAAATACAAAATCAAATGAAATAAAACTACACTTTACTGAAATAAATCTCAGAATTGCATATATAAGAGTGTCTGTGAAAATGTTTTTTTTTCCTTCGAACAGTAAAATATGTACTGCCTTCCTGATTATCAACTCTTTTCTAAAAGGGCCGGCAACGCATCCGTAATTCAATTTATTAAATGTCATGGGGTCCATGGACGGCGGTGGTTGCTTTCACAAATCCTACTAATCTTTGATGAATTATCTACTAATACAAAATTATAAATGCAAAAGTTTGTGAGTATGTGCGAGTGTGCTTGTGTGTCTGTTACTCCTTGGCACTAAAAAGGCTGAATTTGATTGGAACTTGGTATGTAGATGACATGTATAATTTATTTATTTCAACAAAAAATTACAGCAGTACAGTTAATACCAATGCGCTGTAAAAATCAATTTACCTATATACAAAACAAAAAATATGTAAAATACATTAAAAAAAACTATGTCTAGTTAGGCGTGGGTTATAACGTGAAGGACACCTGGAATAATACATAAGCCAATTTTTGACCCAATATCCCTACGGGATTTATTTAAATCCTAAAAAAATAACAGCTAAGCTTAGAGACATGAAATTTTACACGCGTGTTCATCACACAATATAAATGGATATTATATAATTTTATGTTTTTCGGGTATTCTTGTCTATATTAAGTAAAATCCGGTAATTAACATTCGACTACGAAAATGGCTTACATGAGCAAAACCGCGGTTAAAAACCAGTTAAACGTAACTCAAATTAATCGCACAATCTCAAAAAGCTAAAGAAAAAACTTAATTCAATTCAAACTAGCGGCATAGCAACTAAAAATAGGACTTTTTTAATTAGTGTTTCAGTCAGAAAATATGTATCATTGTTGTCGGTGTAGGTAATTAAAAAGCTTATCTACCTAGCTCGTAAATTCGACGAGGGAAAATAGTTTTGCAAAGGCTTTGTTCCCTCGCTACAACGCCTCGCGGAGGCATAACGTTAAATTCACAATGCAAAGAAACTTGTTTGAAGACGCAATTATTTTCTGTACCGACTAATCAGAAGCAGACATAATTAATATCAATTTCTTATGATGTCTTTGGTTGGAGTAATATATCTATTCTTTACAAAAAACCGGCCAAGAGCGTGTCGGACACGCCTGAGATAGGGTTGCGTAGCCATTACGAAAAAATTAAGTCATATTTTTGTAAGGATTTCGTATTTTGTACGGAATATTCCAAGTTTAGGTATGTTTTATACCTTAGGTTGCTTTATTCTTAAACTAGTAATAATTCTCAAGAAAACTTAATCGTTATAGATTTCCTTGTAAGTTTGATATACTTACTACTATCCTGAATTTTTTCAAATTTTTACTCCCACCGGTTTAGATATTAGAGGGGAGGACGCTCGGTTTTAATGAAAATTTGCGCTTTAAAGTTGAATATTTTGCAAATGAATCTCTGAATCGAAACTCCCACCGCAACCCCCTAATGATTTTAAAAGAACTATCCAACGATACCCCACACTAGAAGCTTGAATGAGAAAAAAAACTTTATGTCTAGGTACCTAGGTACTCTAAAAAAAATTTTTTTTTAATTTTTTATTGTACTGTTTTATCGGCATAGTTCACATATATATTCGTTCAAAATTACATCTTTCTAGCATTGACAGTCTCTGAGCAAAGCCGTGGACGGTCAGACAGACAGACAGACAGACAGACATGACGAAACTATAAGGGTTCCGTTTTTCCCATGTTGGCTACGGAACCCTAAAAAACTACCAAGTGCGTGTCGGGCCAGAAGCAGTGTTGGGTTCCTAACATGCAGCAAATAGGTACTTTCCGCCAAACCTTCCCCTGCGAGCGGCTCTAACAGACTCTATACTTGTTATGTCGCGGATGGACGGACAAGACAGACAGACAATGGACACGATGAAGTTACAAGGGTGCCTTGTAGGACCATAGGCATGCATTGAGTTGTTTCCGGGGTACCCACCCTGGGTGCCTCTTAATTCGCATAACAGATTTGGCATAACATAATTGTGCATAACAGCGAACTTGCATAATTATTAAGAAGCATAACACTTATTTAGCTTAGCATAATAACGAACATTATTAAATATAACTTGAACTGTCACAAAATTAATTCGCATAATTTTATCAAGCGATTTAAAACAATTAAAACTTAAAACCCACAAGACGGCCAACTGTTTATGTGATTCCTTTGATTGGAACATTTTTAATTTCAATAGGTAAAAGGAAGTCACGTCCAAGGTCTAGCTAAACAAAACCCATCTTTCTTGTTCCAGTAGCTATGGAAACACTTTACTCCGAGCACTTAAGGCTCTCTGCAGCAGATGCCAAGACAACGGTTCTGGCTTCCGCCCCTTGGTTGCTAAGGTAACCGATTTAAAAGTATTTTTAGGTACAAGTATTAATTAGTTATTTTGGAACAAGGTTTCGTCAGCGGACCTTTACTCTTGTTGGCGAAGAAATTTAATGGTGTGTGTGTAGTTCCTAATCCACACTGGGCCCGCATGGAAACTACTGACCAAGCCCTCTCACACTGAGAGGAGGCCTGTGCCCTGCAGTATATACGCTGGGAATCTTAATATATCTTCTTGTACTGTATGGGCCGTGTTGCCTGAAGTAAATGGTTTAATATTATTGTTAAATTCCTATTAGCATGCTCGCGGCTTTGATCAGTCGCTCCGTTTCGACGTGAAAGACGGATAAACACACACACTTTAAAAATTATAATATTAGTATGGATTAAATGCAATAGCAAATAAAAATCTGTATTTAATTTAATTAATCTATAATAACATTTCTGTAATAAAAATTGTTTGAAGGTGGGGGTTTTCAAGAAAAGGTGTACCTTTCCGTTTTTTGAAACTTTGCAAAAAATATGGTTTTTCCTACTCAGAATCAAGAGCACAATCGATTCCGATAGTTTAAAAAATGACCCTACAAATATGTCAGTTTTGCGACGTTTTTTTCATGCACACTGTATGGGCGTAACAAAACTGACTCATAAAATTTTGTATGAAAAACTGGGAACATTTTTCGTATATTTTCGTTTAACGATCGAAATCTATTGTGCTCTTGATTCTAAGTAGGAAAAACCATATTTTTTCCGAAATTTCAAAAAACGGAATAGGTACTCTTTTTTAAAAAAACGCCCGTTTGCACAGTCTAAGTAGGTACCTAAGTATAGTCGAAGAAACTGAACTACCTTTCAAAATCAATTTCACAATCATTTATTTGCCAAATGTAAAATGCCAACATGAAATTCCCTGTAGTTCCAGGTAATACAGATAATAAAATAAATAATAAAAATACAAATGTGTTTTCGTGACTCTTGAGTGTCTAATACGCATTGTATGGGAGTATGTATTTACTTATGTGCCATCGCAAACGGTGATTGTTGAGCCACTTGCCACTATTTATAATTTAGCCAAGTTATACATACACGTAATAGCAGTAAATATTGTTATCAATAAACCATGAGTCGCTTTATGCGGCCAAATTACGAACGTATCTAAGAAGTAAGTGGCACAACAATCTTGGCTTGTACTGTACCAATGTTTATTCCTTGCATGGTACCCATAAAGTTTGCACTTTGTGACTAGATTAATTGATGAAATTATCCTGTGGCATTTAAGTTTTTATTTTATTTAGATAAGTCACGTGACAGGTTTTGCCTATACTCCATTTAATTTAAGATTTGAATTAACGGTCAAATTGTAACGCACGTTTTTCGGTATTTCGAACACAAATGGACTAAAACTACCTACATGTACATTTATTAGCGGTATTATATCATTAGTATAGATGTTAACACAATTATAAATAGTTTCGATGTTTCATTTAAAAACGTGTGCAAATTTCACCGTTAATTTTGAAATTTCAAAATTATAGTGTGGGACCAACGGCAAGCAATTTGTAAAGCGACACTTTTTTAATAAACTATGTATTTCTGTTTATTTTATGTATTTATTTATTTACACGGAGCACTAACGAACAGGAAGGTTTGCAGCATAGATCATCGCATTGAGCCTTATCGCTTCCCACTGACATTTAACGTGGTTCTTAGAATTTGTTCACCAAACAAGTCGTGAGCGTCCACCAACACACTTGCAGAACGGTGTTCGGATACTTCCACTTTCGTCTAAGATTTTACTTTAAATCCTTGTAAATTTTTAACATTTAAGTATCAAGAACTTACTTAGGTAAACTCGAGTAGGTAGTTGAAGAAACTGAATCACGTCCAGGGTGAAATATTCAAGCACGCTGTAATGTCATTAATGCGTTGAATTTTATTGTGAAAAGATGAACCCAGTACGGTACGAGGTACGAGTCACTTTTTACGGCTGAACACAGGCTGCACCTGTGATAATTGCTCGTGCAGCACACGCATCATATTATCAGTGGAGATACATGCCTATCTATCCTTTATCACTATCTATTTATGTCATGCGTCAACTTATGGCGCTTACAGCCAAGCCATCATACAAATTTATTTTGAAAATAAAAGAAATCCTGCCGTGAAGCGGCAGTGCTTGCAGCCGGTGAAATTACTGGCACTTGAGGTATTCCAACTTAGGCCTCTAGGTTGGCAACGCATCTTACAATACCCCTAGTGTTGCAGATGTTTATGGGCGGTGGTGATCTCTTACCACCAGGAGACCCACTAGCTCGTTTGCCTTCCAGTCAAATAAAAAAAAATCTATGTTTACTAAAAGAATATGTGTTAATTTCCAAGTCTTCCTCAATACTATGTAGCAATGGACATCATGTTGCCTGAGAGAGTACCTAATTATGACACATAGTCTTACTCTAAGAATGTTCTACGTTGGGTACAATGGTTGGACTATTCATTATTTTAACCTTTATACAAAAATCGCTAAAATCTAATTTTAGAACTTTTTCAGTCGAAAGCACCGAGACCTCGCCAGTTGACGCACACTTGTAAGTCCACTCCGTTTGTTGCAGCTTCTCGGAGGCTTGATGTTGTCGAGATGTAAGCCTGGCAACCGGCGCACACACCGCCAGGACTGTGTGGGTGTGTCACTGTGTGCGTGTGTACAAACACAGTGCTTTCACGCAGCCTTGGCCGCTAGACACGTGCGTCGTTAGGGCTGGCCCTTAGCATCGATGCGTGATGTTTTTTGTCTTTATCGTAGTCAAGAGCATTACAGCAGGCAGGGCTGGATTTAGAGGTTCAGTGGTCTTGTGATAACGAAGGACTGAAGGCTCCAAAGGCGAAAAAATACTGACTGAAAAACCGGCCAAGAGCGTGTCGGCCAAGAGCGTCTAGGGTGTCGTAGCCGTTACGAAAAATCCATTCATTAAAATGTTTTAATATGTATGTAGTTGATTCACTATCTGTGTTTCTTACAATTGTCTGTATCAAATGAGAATATCTATGCTATGAGGTATTCATATTATTATCTAGATTTCACATTAACTATTACCATTGCAAACCAATAGACTTCTCGGAACATGTTTGTACAATTTAAATTTTAATAATTAACGCAAGCGATTGAAGTTTTTAATCTGCACTGAGCCCGAGTGGGAACTATCGTCCGAGCCTTCTCATTTTGTGTCGAGGCTTGTGTGCTGTAATGGGTATGGGGTATATATGAAGAAGACGTATAAAAAGAGTAGATAGTGCGCTATATTTATGGAAATGGTTAATAATCTTATTTTACGCTATTCAGTACGGGATTCAGTTTCCTTGACTGTACTATTGGTAGTATATTAAAATTCACACGCCAGAATTTGAAGCAAACAAATGAATAAAGAACTAAGCTAAACGAAAAAAAAAACACTATTTCGTAAATCCTTAAATTCCATATCGACATGTACAGATAGCAACATCACTACCCGGAGGCATCCCACCCTCTTGCCTCTCGCTCTATCAGCTGAGTGACACGTGCGTCGCTATACTATGCCGTCTAGTGTACTCTACTAGAGGTCAGCCCGGCCGAGCATGTTCGGGCTACGAGCGCGGCCATCTTTGTGTACGGTCTGCAACACAATGACGTTTAAGGAAAAATCGACGAATACCGTCAGTGACTGCAATTTACCGCGTAACTAGCATTTTCCATATGGTATAATTTTCACTGTCGGAACAGTATAACGTTAGTACTGTTAGTACAGTGAAAATTATACTTTATGGAAAAAGCTTGGTGATGCAACGAACCGACGATACTACTTTTATATGGGTAAATACAGTGTAGTCCGTTTAGTACGACTTCGCATTTAACAACCAACCGTTTTTAGCGACGTTAGTATAGGCATATGTTTGGTTTTAATATGAGCCACCATGAAAGTACATCCGTTCGTTTAGTACGGCGTCCGGTTAGTACGACGTATAACACCGGTCCTTTGGCCGTTGACTTTCACCCTTAAGGGTTGATTTGTTATTAAATTGAAATGAGATCTCTTTAGTATACCTATCCAATAAAGAACTAATCCTTTATTCCTTGTATTAAAAATTAAATTTTTACCAAAAACTTATTATCAAGCTGAGAACCACCGCCGAGAAACTCGCTTTCCCGTAAAAAAACTGCATCGAAATCGGTCAATCCGTTTGAGAGACAGACAGATTGACATTAACACCAAACTTACAGCACCCCTATTTTTACACCGGTGGTTAATAAAAAAGAATCACCAAACTCTGGGTATTTCGCAAAAAGTTATGCGTGATAAAAAATACATATTATGTGCCAAAATGTTCACTTGTATATCGTGTACAGTGTATAAGGTACGGTAAAGAAATTTAATTCGTGAGCCGCCATGAAACCTTTTCAAAGGAAAAGTCATTACGATTTTCCTTGTTAATTAATACGATGTCACTATGATGTTTACTGTGAAATGGTTCCATCTGCTCATGAATTAAAGTCCTTGACAGTTGACCGTACACGAAAAGATGAGATAAGTGCATGTGCAGAAATTGACATCCCATACAATGAAATTAAAGACATACAGTAGAGTTTATTTATATCTTGTTAAGGTAATGGGGGGGGAGGCCTATGTTATAGGGGAGGCCTATGTCCAACACTGAACGTTCTACAGATGATATGATGATGATGATAATGAAGATAATGTGAAAAGTAATTTATTCATCGAAGGGTAAACAAATTCTTTGAGTAAACAAAAACAATGTTTTAAAAAGAGCTCTTTAATTTTATTATGCTTTTCATCTGTAAAACTTTCCAAGTAAACAAAAATGAGATAAACATCCTGTTTCGAATTGAAAATAATCCGATCCGGATCAATCCAATTTATTCCATCAAATTAGCAAAACATTATCCTTCCTCGAGTTTCGTTTAAAAATACTTTTATTTTGAATAGCGGTGTTTTTTCCGACTCTACATTTTAGTCAGCGTTTACATACTGTGCCGAGTCGTATTACTTGTTTTTTCAGCTGTCTCATGTCACTGGTGGGTACTCCGCTTTGATTGTTGCCTGTTACAGGAACCAAAACTCATCACTTGCTTATGTCACGGTTTTAAAACTAAATGTCTGGCAACACTGGCTACTTTTACTCAGTGTAAGTATGTATATACATACTCTGTATTTCGTGATCTGGCAGATTTTACGACTGGCCGTCTACACGGAGCTTATACCTTACCTTACTGTGTTTAATCTTAGTAATTTAATGAACTAACTTTCTTCTCCGCTACCACGTATCAATGTGAGACAGCTACATCAGTGGATCCGAGGGATGGGCATAGGAGCAGAGGCAGACCCAAGAGGAGATGGCGGGACGACCTGAGCGCTTTTCAGCTCGATTGGCAGGTGCATGCCCAGGACAGGGAAGAGTGGCGGAGGAAAGGGGAGGCCTTTGCCCAGCAGTGGGACATAATATAGGCTATAAAAAAAAAAAAAAAATTTGGAATGGATGAAAATTTTAGAAACGCTTAAAACTATTTTTATTGATCGGAATAACCTTTCTAATTAACATAAAAAAATATCAGCCTACCACATACCTCCACATTACGACAATCCGGTTTTTCATCCTGTTTTTCATCTACACACCCACAGAAGCTTATGTCAGCTTCTGTGGGTGGGTATTTAGGTACATGAAAAACAGGGTCGTTATTTCCATGTCAGTATTATTCGGCCTGGTAAAGAGTGTCACCTGTCAAAACGATCGAGTCAACGACACATAAATTCTTTTTCAATGTTTTTTATTCTGGACTATGGAACAACCCGTAACCGACCGGACTGTCATAATTTGGCGGTAAAGGAAACTTTCATTTTTTTTTTATTAATTAATGCTACTTAAAAATCTGATACTTTTTTTTGTGAATTACAAAGGTAATTCCTATTAATATACAAAGTTTCAAGCGTTTCTAAAATTTTCATCCATTCTCCATTCGCATAAAGTCGACGTACCTATAATTATAACTTTCTTACGCGTTTGGTACAAGTAGCGGCACGAGAGTTTAGCGCTGAGTGAACCGTGGAAGGGATAGCTGCGCATGGGGGCATGGGCGCGGGGGACGTAATGCGACTGGAAAGCCAATCGGCGCTACGCACGCCCGCCCTTCCCCGTGTGATACCTTACTTTTGACTTCTGCGCAATAACCGTCAGCGCTAAACTCTCGTGCCGCTACTTGTAGTGGAGTAGTAAGATAAAAGTTACAGTTTAGCTGACGTCAGAGTAAGTAACATCTGAATCAAACAATCATTCAATTTTTCTTTATGACAACAGTACGAGTATACGTATTTAAAACGATGTTTTTAAAACTAAAGGTATAGGTAGTGGCACGAGAGCTACATGATTGCATAAAAAGAGAATGAATGAAATGAATGAGTGAATGTAAAAATCTCGCTGTCATAACATATCATGTTCTTGTTTGCGTGACTCAACTCTGGTGTCACTACCTATATTAAACCACCTACACCGCGGCAGTATCTGAATATCGAAAATTAATATATGTAATTTTAAAAAGTCGACGGTCAAAATATCGAAATAACCTAACCTAACCTAACCTAACCTTTTTTTTTTTTTTTTTTTAACGACAGGAAATGCCTTACGCATACCCTCGCATCGTGGGGACGATGCGAGTGGTTATGTGGGACTCTCCTCTCCTCCCCCTTCCCGAGTGGAAGGAAGAAAAGAGGCCTACCCACTAAAACCTGTCGATGGTCCTCTTTGCTTTTGGCAGATGCCACGGGCGCACTTGACGTGTTTCAACCGCGACATCCGCAAGCTGGCCCCAGCTCTACAAGGCCGGGCATCAAGCCGGGGTCTCCGCGCCAAGAGGAAGGGGACCGACCATTGGTCCCCCCCTTAGACGTGTGGGCTGTTAAGGCTGGCAGGAAATCCCCATTTCCCACCAGCTAGCACCACTACGGGGGGGCGAGGGCGGCGATATATTGCCGTCTTCTCCTCCCCGCTCGTCTGCGCCGGAGCGGGGGCGCCAGGGGGTCTTCCTCGCGCTCCCGCTCTCTCTCCTCCTTCTGCGAAATAACTGTTTCGCAGAAGGAGGCGACGGCCTCCCATAACCTAACCTAACCTAACCTAACCTAGGTTAGGTTCGATATTTGACCTTATTATAATTTCGATATTTGACCGTCGATATTTTAACTATCGATTCTTCAAATTTCGATATGATAAGTGCCCATTAAACCTACGCTATCATAAAACTCGCTGCCTATACTTTGGTAGAGACGATCGGGTAAATCGGTCTGGACATCGCGTTGAGGTTTTTTTCGGACGAAATATTAGATTTTTTTTTGTGATTGTTAACACGCATAAAAACTCTTATGACAGGATTTGCCTTGTACACTTACACTTAGACACAGGTAACTTTACATATTTTACACAAGTTGTCGACATGAGTGCAAGACGTGTGTTTTCTGGCTTCAGTCAAAAGTTTCTAACTACAATCTCATACTAAACTATTACTAAGTACTAAAACAATTAAACATTTCACTATGTTTACATTCGCATCCAACATGGAAAGTTTTCAGAATGCGCTACTATAATATAAATTGCCGTGGTAAGTCTCATAAATACATAGGAATATTTAGTTATCTAAGTGATGTACAAATGTTATGAAAATGAAATTGCAATTTGATCAGGTTCACTTCTTACCATTTCTAAGAAACGAATAACAAGTTCATAGTTAACTATGTATTTGTGTGGTAATTTTCTGAGTTAGTAGTACGTTAAATTTACAGTTATTTACTTCTACAAATTATTACTGCTGACAAGAAAATAAGAGCCACTTTTAGTTTCATAGGTAAAATTAAATCAAAAATACTTTATTTATTATTTATTTTTACCTCAATACATTTCCAATTGAATGAATTTTTTTTTGTATTGTATTATGCTGTATTAATAAAACCGTTTTTAGACAAGGAATGTATCATGTATTTTGAATTAGAGTTATATTAGTGAACATTTTTATTTATTTTGTAAAATTTTATGAATATGTTAAAACATATTTTTAGATATGTCTGTACAGACGCTACTTAGGTATAATAAAACATCAAATATTACGCGCTTGCGCGGCGACAAGCCTTTGATACTCTGTATCGCAGCACTATCGCACACCACAAACCGGCTGTCATTTTTATGCCATAGTCCAGCGATCTGATTAAGCGCGCGCATGAATGCATTCGCAGTGTGACGGCTTCCCCATATGGCCAAGGCTAGGCCTTTTATGGCGGACATAAGTGGCCACTCACCCACCGCTGAACGAGCCAGCAATATCAATGAACTGGCCATCAATAAAACATGGCACTGAGCCAGAAAAGGAAACGGCGAAATGAGAAAAAGAAATATTTGAAAAAGGAATGCGATGCGTATAAAGCTGCGATTGTTTGTGCGGGTGGAAAGCATTGAATGCGCTGCGCGGAGCATACGTGATTCGCTGGTGTTTTTGCGCACACAATGTAGGTACACTCAGGCACTCTCGATGTAATTGATTCAATAAAGTTACATAAGTTGCATCGTCGGTTGCGTACTGCGCTGCTGCACAGTGCACACACGTAGCTGTATAACGAACTCTCGCGAACTACTATGGGCACACGACAAGGTTCAATTAATTCAACCTCTGATCCCGGTTATGTCGAGTGATGCTATTTCGATAGTGGCACTGAATAGACTGGATAATAAAAATAATGAATGTAGAGTGAGATTTTCTGAGAAATACAACCTGGTTGGGACCGGTCACGAATCATGGACGTCGCTCGCGAACTTTGAAACTAGACGATGGGTTATTTCACTGATCCCTCATATTGAGATTCTTGTTATATTAGAGTTATTATTATTATGATGAGAATGATAATTTAATTAATGTTTTTTTTTTATTAAATAACTTTGACTAACATAGAGATAGTTGGTTTTAAATCTTTATAAATCCTTTTTATGCATCATGAAAGTCTAGCAAGGTTTTTTGTCATAAAAAAGTAAGTAGATTAATTTTATTTGGCTCATTATACCTACATAATTATGATCTAGACTAGTCTAAAAGTTCTGGGGTATTCTTCTAGCCATAACTGGTTCCATCAATAGTTAAATAAATCACCTATCTATCATCTACGTATATATATTTAATACTGGATGTTTTTTTATTATTTTGATTTTTTTTACAAACGACAAAGTGCAACTGACAGGTACATGAGTGTAAAGTTGGTAGAGATAAAGTACCATTATTAACCTAGCAAAACATAGGAATATTTAATACAAAAACATAACTTAATATATAATAATAATGTGGGGGTATCTGAGATTTCCACTAAATTTATTAACATTTTGTATGGTTAATTTCCTAAAATTGCTTACCGCAACAAAATTACACCTTTAGCAAACAGCAAAACAAAAACAAAACACCTTACAACTGACTTGACCCTTACAACTAAACTGACAAGTCATGGGAGACCATATAAAATGTTATCGCCATTTTGATTTCCATTAATTGTGAAGTTTAACTAAAAGAATAATTAAAAACTGAAAATATATCTACTGAAATTATAAGATTTCGACCAAAAGTCTTTGTTTCAATTGGAAAAAATAATTCCTATAGATGAATTACAAACCCCTTTCTTTTAATCTTTTGCTTTTTTTGATTAGCGACAATAATAATATAATAATAATAATATCATATTATTAGGTATTCCAATGAATATTAGTAGGTTTTAGTAGGTATTTCGTGGTCTAACACGTCATTATTTTTATGCGTATCTGTCAACTCTAATATAGACAGGTAAAAATAGAGATGGACTACAGAAAATTCAATCCAAGTGTTACTTGATACGGATAATACTTAAATTTATCACGAGGCCTTATTGTGTAACGTACCTACTCTAAATCATGATTGTTTTCACCACTTCTTTCTATCATACGGCATAAGATGAGGGTAGAAAGAGATGATCCTGCCTAACCTAACTGAGGTTGAAATGAAAAAAAAAACTTGAATGGTTCCCTGGACTGCCCGCCGGCCCCTAATGAAGTCTGGCCACAGCTGCATTCCAGCCGCGCATTTTCTGGGAACACGCCTCTTTAATGGTAACAAGGAATGTCAGCCTCAAACCTGCGCGTACGCACTTGAGCCATAACAAGGAACGTATGACGAAATACGAATTTGGCCAAAGTTTCTTTAAAAGTCTGAAAATCTATGGTCAAAAAAATTAAGCCAAGATTGCAAGAATTTTGTCTGGCGTAATGTAAATAAAACGATAATTACTAATTTTATGAAGCGGTCATACTAAGACGAGGATTATTTAACGAAATTGTGTGTTTTGATATGTGAGGTAATTTGGCTATCGATCGCTGTTCCCTCGGGAACTGTGCATTTTTCCGGGATAAAAAGTAGCCTATGTCACTCTCTGACCCATAAACTATCTCAATATCAAAAGACGGACAAACATACACACAAACACACACACTAAATTTAATTCGCACATGAATTTCGAAAACCTCAGAGATGAGAGAACACTCGCTTTTAATGGTATAACCGAATATAAAGTCTACTTAATACTTTTTAATACCTACGTTACTTTTTTAATACTTTTGCACCAGTTTTAAACGAAAAATTATTTTATGTTAGTTAATTAATTTAAAGACAAGTGAATAGCAGTCGCATTGCGCAGTTGTTTTTACACTCTTAATGTATGTACTTAATTAGGTACTTAAAATGGTTTTAGTTCATCGTACAGAAATAAAATTGCTCTATTAATAACTTAATAGACACCTGTTGCTGTTTTACTCTTGTTATTTTGGTAAAGCTTTCAATTACTTTTAATACTAGCTTTTGCTCGCGTAGAATTCGGTTATTGCGCGCTGTTCCCTCGGGAACTGTAAATTTTTTCGGGATAAAAGTAGCCTATATCACTCTCTGCTGGCCCATAAACTATCTCTATGCCAAAAATCACGTCGATCCGTTGCTCCGTTTCAACGTGAAACACGGACAAACATACATGTATGCCGCACAAACACACTCTTTCGCATTAATAATATTATTATTAGTATGGATTATATAAATGGCTAGTTAGTTGTAGTCCACCACTTCGGTTGAGAAAGTCATCCCGCGGGAACCCTACAGTATGAGGAGGATATAAAAACTACCAGGAAATCGTAAGGTCTCATATAATTTCCATGCCAAATTTCATCAAAACCAGTTCGGTGGTTTTAGCATGAAAAGCTAATTGAATTGCTTCGCATTTATTACCGGGTGGGCCCTTTAACAGGAGAAATAATTAAAACATAGATCGTACTCGTCAAGCTAAACAAACGGCATCAATTCAGTGATTTTTAAAAATAATGAAGTCTTTAGATTTTCCTTTTTTTCGTAAAAATTAAATAGTATTATTAATGTACGTAATCCTAGGCCCCATCAACGTTACTTGTCACGCATCACGCTATAAAAAAATCAAAAATGCTGCTTTATACTGCTTCTCCGAGTAAACTTTACAGGGTAAGGGAAATAAAAACGAATTATTTTTAAAAGTCACTGTACTAGTGTCGTTCAGTTTGATGAGTATAATCTCTATCTTTTAATTATTTGCTCCTGTTAAAAGAGTCCGCCCGGTATAATAATCAACTTGGGCGACCGAGCTTAGATTTGAGTTCTTTTTGTTAAATTCTTTGTTTAATGAAATAAATCCGAATAACTCATGTTTAGCTCGACATGTTCTAGGAGCAACGCAATGTCGAGCTAAATTCGATGTAAGATGAGTTATGCGGATTCATTTCATTAAATGAGTGAGTCTCACGGCAGTTTCATGTTCAAAATTATTTGTTCAGCGGATCTCTAAAAAAGATTATTTATATTTATATACATTTAGGGACTTGTTTACCATCCATTGATTAATGTTAACTGATGGTTAAATGTGATGCCGTCTCCGTCTATTCGAATAAAACAAATAGAGACGGCATCACATTCATCCGTCAGTTAACACTAATCAATGGATGGTGAAACAGCCCCACAGTCTTATTTTTACAATATTTTTCACAATTAATCGCACGTTAAGTACCAGGTTCCCATGGGAGCGAGAAGCCCCTGCGATCCACGATCACGCGATCATCTGCGTGAGAAACTCGGAACCTGCACGCATTCTTTAACAATTATACGCATTTTAACCTGAGCTGGATGAAAATGAAAACGAATTGATGATGAAGGTCGGCGGGGAAATAGATTGTTCAAAGTCAAGGTAAAAAATTATATCTTTACTAGCTTTTTCTCGCAGCTCCGCCCGCGTGGTATTCGGTTATCGCGCGCTGTTCCCTCGGGAACTGTGCATTTTTTCGGGATAAAAAGTAGCCTATGTCACTCTCGGGCCCATAAACTAACTCTATACCAAAAATCACGTCGATCCTTCGTTCCGTTACGGCGTGAAAGACGGACAAACATACAAACACACTTTCGCATTTATAATACTAAGTATAATACGAGTAAGTATAGTATGGATACTTTTTAAACTAGGTAATAACAAGCACTGATATGAATATCAAAAGCAATCCATCGGTCGTATAGATTGCTTTTGATTTCGGAAAAACGTATTTTTTAAACTGATTTACAGGATCTTCCTACATACATCCAGTGCTAATCGTCTTGTAGAAGCTCTGGGATTCAATTGAATTGCTTGCTTAAATACTGCAGCAATTGCGTTAGTTACAGTAGGTAACTATCTCTATGCCAAAAATCACGTCGATCCATTGCTCCGTTACGGCGTGAAAGAGGGACAAACATACAAACATACAAACACACAAACATACAAACACACTTTCGCATTTATAATATTAGTATGGATTTTCACCCCTCACCCTGTAGATACGTTTGTTCTCGAGTCTTCGACAGATATTTGTACGTACATAAATATGTATTTAAGTATCTATGTTTATCCATCGCATAGTACAAGCTTTGCTTAATTTGAGACTTTTATGATTATATGTTTATGTTTTCGTTTATTGAAAAACTAGTGTGAATTCTAGAAATAAATTTACGTAGATAAGGAATAAAACTTGACCATCTACTGATACTTTCAAAAGACACATATTGAGATTTCCCGTTTTTTTTACTTATTCCTATAAGATGAACGTTATTCAACCCGTTTAAAGAATGTAATTGATGTTTACAAAAAGCAATTAAAATAGACATTTCGTATTCGAAAACGGTTGCAGATAAATGCTAGCAAATGGTTAGTGTGGATCGACCGGCTTGCTCTATAAATGGGTCACGTAAACATAGCTCCACTTAATACATATGACACCATTGCACCGTCCCCGCGGATCGCTGGCTGGGCAAAACGTATTTATACTTTTTTAATCATTACATAGTTACATGTACCATCAGCTAAATGTGTGGTCTACCACCATAAATTTGATAATCGTTTGCATGTCATAAAACAATAATGCCAATAGGTGTGACTGTCAACTTTAAAGTTCGACTCTAATGACACATTCATTTGATGGGAAACTGTTAAAAAAATTGATAGACCACTTATTTGTCTGATGGTACGTACAGTCAATGGCATAAATATCTATACATCGACCTTATCATTAGTGGCATAAAAGATAGATATTTTTGACGTCTTGATAACGTACACTCAATTGCAAGAATAAGTTTCTATGTATTCGAACCATTCAAAAATATCTTACTACTAGCCGTTACCCACTATTCCGTCTGCGTAGAACTCATATCCCGCAGGAACTATGCAATTTTCCGGGGTAAAAACTATCCTATGTCCTTCCCCGGGACGCAAACTATCTGTATACCGAATTTCATCTCAATCGGTTCAGCAGTGTACGCATGATGAAGTAACAAACAAACAGACTTAGGTACAAACTTTCGCATTTATAATATTAGAGGGATTGCTTTATTGCGTCGGAATAAGAATCTGTGGATAAGAATATGCTATAACTTTGAATAAGTACATATTTTTACGTCCTGTAGTAGGTAGGACCTTTAAAACAAAGTTTGGCTTTGCCAGCCATATTCGGGGACATTAAACGAGCCCAAAGATTCGCGTTTGTCAGACACGAGATGAGAACATCAACGTACATATTTGTATGCCTTTGACTGTAGATTTTAATAGATATTACGTAATATTTAGGTATTTCATGTTAAGTATATAGAATTAGGGACTGTTTCACCATCCGTTGATTAGTGTTAACTGACGGTTAAACTTGATGCCGTCTCTATTTGTTTTGTCCGAATAGACAGATACGGCATCACATTTAACCATCAGTTAACACTAATCAATGGATGGTGAAACAGACCCGTACAGATGTAAACAAACATGGGATTACTGAGCCATCCGTGTCTCTGAAATTAGTGTAACACGATTTTGGCCACCATTCATGGTTTCTAAAGCGGTCACGTCACGACATGTCAATGTTTGGGCTAATGTTCAAGTATAGTATCATCTATCATGCTATGGCCATACTTAGCTAACTCTCAAAAAGGAAAAGAATTGCATCGAAATACAGGAAACATTCCAACGATACCCCTATTCCCCAGCTGTCCGCGACATAACTGAAATACTGCTGAACCAATAGAGTTGGAATTGAAATTTTTACATTGGAATATCTGGCCTTTTGAAATGCATTGCGCATTGCATTTCTATTGCGGAATTTCATCATCCGATGCTGCGTGAGGGATTAATGGTAGAATGTCACCCGTATTTTTTCACAAATATTAGATTTTTTTTATTCGACTGGATGGTAAACGAGCAAGTGGGTATCCTGATGGTAAGAGATCACCACCGCCCATAAACATCTGCAACACCAGGGGTATTGCAGATGCATTGCCAACATAGAGGCCTAAGATGGGATACCTCAAGTGCCAGTAATTTCACCGGCTGTCTTACTCTCCACGCCGAAACACGACAGTGCAAGCACTGCTGCTTCACGGCAGGATTAGCTAGCAAGATGGTGGTAGCAATCCGGGCGGACATTTTACAAGGTCCTACCTCCTGCAAAATAAAGTAAATAACTAAATAAACTACTTTTCTAGTGGCAGTATCACAATCGCGAGTTTATTACTGATTCTTCGATTATTCCTCACTTTTAAAATGCACAGTCGAGACCTTTAATCGACTTTCTAATTGCAGACTATAGCGACGCTTGAGTAACAAATGGATTAAATTAGCATACCTAACAACCTAGACAAACTAGGAGTACAGGGTTTTTATAAATTAGCCATTCAAAGACGACAGTTTGATTGCATTATTCAGGATTGGCCACGCTTCGAACAACTCGTTTTCACCTTTAACAAAACAAAGCACTCGCCTGCACGATATGCCTGTTAAAGGTTTCTATATTTCCAGTCTGAATCACTGCGCGTGGGCCACGCATGTCATTGGAACAAAGAACAATAACTTCCTTTTATCGACGCGTTATGATTGGTATCTAATGGTCTGGCGTTATTAATAGTTTAGGCTAAGTAGGGCAGCCGTCAGACGGTCTCAAAATAGCACTGCGTATGCGCGGGCAGAGCGCGAATCGCGAGCTTACGCGGTCGTAAACAAATGATTGCTGACAATTATCGCGGTGCGCGGGCGCGTAGCGCGGTGGCGATGCGCGCCAGGCGGGGCCGAGTGTATATCAACATAATATGATTTTATACATATAATACTTAACCAGTTTATTTTTATTCCAGATGTTTTTTGGACTTCGTCGTATGTGATCAGTGGGCACGACGATGTTCAACTTATATCGAAGTTACACAGTAAAGTAATAGTATTTTATGCAACTGTATCGTAATAAGGGTCCTTAAAACACGAGTGTGGTTTTATGAAACGAGGCGTAGCCGAGTTTCATAATAGGGTCACATGAGTGTTTTAAGGCCTAATTACGTACAGTTGCATACAATATTTTATCTACATCCATATATTAAATTCTCTATCATGATTTCAAGAACCATCGAGAATGACCTGCATGAACGAGAACTAGGTAATGGTAAGATAGGTATGTCTTCCCCACCAGCTGCGCGCCCAGTGCAGTATGCGCCCCACCCCCACGTCCTGCGCCTGCTCGTGCACCCTGCGCAGCGCGCACCGCTCCGGTGCTGTAATGATGTATGGAATCTCATAACGATACTGATATCAGTATCGTTATGACCATTACGATACTGCCGTGTTCATATTGTCGTAATGCTGGTCATTATCTATGGTTTTTGAACGCATAATGGAGGATTTACTATATGGGTGTAGATAAATAATTTAATGGAACTTTAGCTAGGTCAGACAAATAGTAGACCTATTACGTGCCATGGAGGGCTATTTAAAAGCAGAAGTACCTATAGGCTGTTAATGAACCTATCATCATCATCATCATCAGCCGGAAGACGTCCAGTGCTGGACAAAGGCCTCCCCCTAAGAACGACACAATGAACGACAACTCGCCACTTGCATCCACCGGTTTCCTGCAACTCTCACGATGTCGTCAGTCCACCTGGTGGGAGGCCTGCCAACGCTTCGTCTTCCGGTTCGTGGTCGCCACTCGAGGACTTTTCTCCCCCAACGGTGGAATCAACCTAGTTATAAGTACATATATTTTCTATCAGGTGTAATAGATGTCAATTGCAGGTCACATTTCAGAAAACTATCTGCTGATACCCATACAATCGCAACCATAGTTCGACTCAGGTTCTTAAGTGCCCAATTAGAATGGCTTAAAACATTACAGACATCATGATTTAATTAAAAAAACGATGCTTAGGACTGTATTACTATTGATAGGAATATTCATTCTTTCTGTTGAAATATTTGCACATTTGCTTGTAATAAATTCTTTACAAAGCACAGAACAACAATGTATCTTTTGCATTAGTCATCATTGCACTTTACGAATCGTAACACTTGCGTGCGCGCATAACGGTGCATTGGTTTTTCTTAAGGATAGGTATCGAGATTGTTATCTGCAAGTTCGCAGTGCCTTGTGAATTTCTCAGAACACGAGCTCTGTTCACAACATCAAATGAAACGATTACTACTTTACGTATACCGTATAAGAATTGTTGATGAATAATTTATAAATATTTAATACATTTCATTGGTTTTCTGCTCATAGGTACGCGTGGCCATGTGTACCTTAGTATTAGTACCTTCTTTTAAGTACATAATTTTGTTAGTAAGGATTAGTATCATGATTTTTTCAAATACTTAATTATCTGCTCACGATTTTCTATTGAAAGAAATACTTACAAAAACAAAGTGCATTTAATTCCCGGAATTAAATTTGTCATAAACTCACTTGCTATACCAACGTTTGTCATAAAATAGAACCTATTTCCAGTAGGTATTTTTTAGAAATGTCATCTTATACAATGTTTTACTTATTGAGTTAGTTTCTTATCATTTCTGAAGGAACTACCGTTATAAATATCGAACCCTTTCATACAACATTTTTAGGAAATGAACTAAAAAAAATCCCTGCTCACCTGCGACCACAGCCTGCGACCTTATGATAGTTAAGCTTATGCAAAATATGCGTGTTCATGCAGTTCCTCCACCTCCACACTGTAAGAACACACACAAATCACACAAACCCATCTATCACCACCACCACAATACAATAATAACAGCAACTGGTACAACTGGTAGCATAGTGAACGGTTGTGTTACTTTGAAGATGAGTTCCGGTTGAGTTCGAAACGCGTCAGGGTATTGTGGGCTCCCCCCGCGTGGTATTCAATTATCGCGCGCTCTTCCCTCGGGAACTGTGCATTTTTCCGGGATAAAAAGTAGCCTATGTCACTCTCGGGCCCATAAACTATCTCTATGCCACAAAACCCGTCGATCCGTCGCTCCCTTACGGCGTGAAAGACGGACAAACACACAAACACGCTTTCGCAATTATAATATTTTTATGGTTACCTATTGAATTAAGAGCCGCACTTTCCGTTAATACTCTAAGATCTGGATCTCCACGACACAGGACGTGCCTGTATTCTCTTGTATTTTTTTAAGGTTAATAAATACATTCATTATTTTTTATTACTTATTTGTAGAGAATCCTCTTTGCTTGAGTCCAACTCGCAATGGTCGGTTTTCCTTATGATATTTCTAATTGTTGTTGTGAATTAAGTTCTTATCTATCTAAGGTCCATAAAATATAAATTGACCATTTGTAATCTTCACTAAAATCTTTTTGTCAATATCAAACGAAAGCGAGTCGGCTTTCGAATTATATCCATATTTTCTGAACTACAATATATCTAGTTTTAGTCTTCGTATGAAAAAATATTAAGAAGAGTTCGTATTCGTAAAAAACATCAGCGCAGCGTCCGTCACTGAATCACGACGCGCACGCAGCGCAGGGACGTCGACCCCAGCAACCTTGAGCCGGCCAATTAAATCCGACAATATGCTCTTATTCGCGACCATGCAGTAGCATTAACTCCCGAGTTGAATCCGGGTGGAACAATGTTGTCAGACAAGGAGTCCTTTGCCATCCTAAGATAAGTTTTTTTTCGGTCGGAGTGTAGGAGCCAAGTCCTTCAGCCTATGGTTAGTTGATACAGTTACTTATCAGATAAAAATCAGGAGAAAAGAGATAAAAGATGAAAGTCAAGAGAACAATCATGATTTTCCTTCCAGAAAATCCTGAAAATATGTTGCAATTTTAGATTTTCTGAGGATTGTCGGGGGTTGCAGTGATTTTTTGATTAGTCTCTTTAATGGTATAATTCATAGTTGTTTGTAGTTTGTTATTTTTTAGTTTAATTTGATTTAGTTAATTTAGTTTTTATTTTTTAGTTTAGTTTAATAAAAATATGAAAAAAATGTACCTGCTCTATTTTATTGCGTAGGTGCTTGCGACATCTGCAAATAATTTCTTCACCGGGTCTCAAACCTTACTATGTAAAATCTCATCAAGCTCGGTTTCCTGAGATTTACAATCCGACCGAATAATCTTGAAAATATAATATTAAAAATCCTGAGATAAGGTACCTAATTCTAGTTTTTTGGCTTAGGATATCGAATACTAATAATGTCGATATAGAAGTTAAAAAAAAATAGGCGATTCTGAAGACGTACCTAATTAAATAGATAGGTAAGTGAGTAAATACAGTTGTCAACTTTTGTGTATATTTATGACCCGTATTGCTTATTGTTTTTCTTCCTGATCTAGGAGCTGCCTTGAAAAATTTTTTACAAAAAAAAAACAACTTCACAAACTATGAAAATATTTATTCTACTTGTTTGAACTCGGTGCCTCAGTAGGTACGAGCAAACAAAAACAGTTTATTTACTTGGCGAATAACTCTTGCCGCTCTCTATAATATGCATAAAAACTTAACCTTGCATAAATATAGGTACTCATACATTCCTACATTAATGATATCGCCTTCAATCTATCTCTCACCATGACCGGGTAAGTAACGTAAAAGTGCGTTAAACGGATTTTTTAAACCTCCGAGTTTCGTTGCGCTCGATCGCGTCGGTCGCAGGCGCATCGTACGATTTTACTATACTATGAGCTCAGGATAATGACCTGCGCTCGCTCAGCGCTCCGCAGAATGAGGTGCGTAACCTACGTAGGTAAGTACACTCACCATTCAAAGACCTATTCCTTATTGGGTTCATGTGTATTAAGTACTTATAGGATATTGCTAGCTGCTTGCATGATGTATCAATAAAAATTTAAAATATGAAACAAAATGAGAATTAAGCTACAGTTACACATGCAAGTTAGTAGCACGAAAGCATGCTACTATTGAGCAAATGCTACCTACTAGCATGTGTGTACAGGACATGCTACTATTGATTATGCTTTTTAGTGGCATCATGGCATGCTCTCTGATAGCAGGCCCTGCTATTTTTGAGCATACTAGTTAATGCGGGGGTGGAAGAGGAAAAGGTAATAAGCAAGTGTGAACGCGTTTGCTTGATTTGCAAGCAAAAAAAATTTACCTAACAGTGAATTGGTGATAAATAAATTAATACCGTTGAATTCGCGACAAGCCGTAACAGGGTTGCAGCCACAGGGTTGTAGGCCGTGGATTTTGAAACTTTTTTGGCCTGAAATCCGTAGAACAATCCGTGTAATTTTTTTCTCTGTGTATTTGTTTTCTGTATCACTTACTATTTCTGGTGTACAATAAAGAGTCTTTGTATTGTATTGTATTGTATTGTAACACGGTAAATAATTGCCGTGGCAACACTGACTTTGAACTGGCAGAGAGCATGCTATCAAAAGGCATGTGTATCGAAGTGTTTGCTTTGAGCTTGCTTATTATTTAAGAGCATACTCAAAACTATATAGTACTTACACCTATTGCTAGCAAATGTAAACAGTCCATGAGCATACTTCATTACTGGCGCTTGCCACTAATAAGCATAATAATATTATTGTAGGTATCTCCTTTTAATCATCATGTCAGCCGAAAGACGTCCTCTGCTGGACAAGGCTCTCCTCTCAGACCGATCTTGTGCTTTCCGCATCCACCGCACTAAAGTTGTATGAAAATAAAAATATCTAGTCTTGGTAATTGAAATTATGAAGTCTTATCAATCACTATATACCTACACATACACATATCAATATTAGGGATGTTCAGGCCTTATGTATAGGCAAAGTTTTAAACACTAACAAGCACACACACGCACACAAATACAACAACTTCTGTTTTTGTATTAACTAAGTATTATTAGGAATCTAGGTAGATTACGGTGATTTTTTTATTAGGCTGAATTATATTGTTTTTAAAATATGGCCAACGACTTTATACGTAAAAATTCAACACCAATCAACAAGCTGATTCCATAAAATACCTAACTACGCAGTTCTGCGAAAATCTAGCTAAAGGGAAACTTGGAACTTAGTGAAGTCATGCCTATATAAATTACCTACCTTCCTTACCGCAAGTTAATTCTTGTTTTACCAAAGTTCAAACTGAGGAATCACAATGTAAGTAAATAAGCTCTAGGAAAAATAGTACTCCCTTGTTTATTTATGAAGAAAACAAGTGAACAACTAAGCTTTGTTTATTTTTGTTCCTACAATGAGGCTTTGTGCTTACAAAATTTTAGTTACCCGTGCTCGACTAAAATCATAGAAATTAGATCATCAATCAAAACTAATCCAACTCTACAACCATTACAATACAATAATGTACAATACTTACAATGAAACTTTATTAAACACCAACATAATATTACAGAAATCAGGTATTATAGGGTGGAGATTTTCCAAGGAGGTAAGCAATAGGCGGTTTTATCGCTTATTTTTGTACAGTTATAAAATTAAACCGTATTTCTAAAGATATGCCAAAACATATTGGAACTATTAAACTATAGATTGATATGTACCAGCTTGATAAAAATAAGAGTTTGTAAATACAAGCTTTTAGTTGGTCTTTACACCGTTCGTTACAGAAAGAGGATTCAAAATGTTCTTGACGTAATACAGTCGAGTTCATATACTTATGAGCAAAAATTTGATCAAAAATATCTGAACAAGACTATTGTCAACGGCGTAGAAGCGTGTTCAGATATTTTTGATCAAATTTTTGCCCATAAGCTTATACATCATACACCAACAATATACCAAACCAACTCCTCCCTTTTATGAAATAGTTTCCGTCAATATTATGTACTACCCCAAACCTTTACCATCTGTTACCACAAAGTAACCACAAGCCACAACAGGACAGTAAACATACCTACATGAGTCTTATTATCAGGTATTTCCAAGCTCTTAAAATTTCCCGGTAGGAAAATTTACTTCGCTTATAATAGATAATAAGTATACAGTTTCATTCACAATATTATTTTACAGTAGCTCACCTACATACCTATACGTATAATAAGGTAAATACGTAGGTATTACTAGTATAAGGTAAGTTTTAGTTTTAAATGTCTGAGATATTTACATGCTCAGGTCTAATGATTATGGTGGATTTGTTTATTTACAAGCAACACAAAGTGTGCTGACGTTTTAGCGATTCTTAGATCTACATAAGAGTACATTGCTATGCTTAATACCCGCGAATAACTGGTTAAAAAAGTTAAAGTGGCCAGGGTCAACTGATTTAATTGTGAAACAAAGGTTGTAACTCAGAGAAAACGATCCAAATATATATTTTTTACTGGTAGGTAGGTACTGCTAGCGATTCCTGAAAAGCATTTTTAAGAATGAACATTTTAAAATATGACCTATTTAAATATTCGCGAATGTTGTCTGTCCATCTGACTATTTTTCGGTTACTGACCTGACAATGACAGTCTAAACTATATAATAAGCAATTATTATGTTTGAATCTTTCTAAATGGGCAATACAGTCGTGTAAAAAAAAAAATTAACGATGGGCCTTGACTAAGGAATGTTCTTGTTCGTAACTATACAAATAGCCAAAATTGCATAAGTAGGGATATAACTTTTTCGTTTTATTAATAAATTATTCAGATATCTAGTGGTATTAGCCACGGTTTGTGTGATAAAAATTTTTTCGGAGCTATTTTGCTGGCACTATATTTTATAGCTTGGGTACTTATTTCGAACGAATATAAATAAATAGAGTGTTACATGTTTTACTAGGTGTGACGAATTGTTATTAAATTATTCACTCACTAATACCTAGCAGGAAGTGGTTAAACCCAAGTTGCAAGAATATTTTACAATAGTTTTTGTATTTATTTTACTCCGTAGGTTAGGTAGTACCTATGCATCTGTCCCTGTAGATAAAATGTAGGAAGTTGTGAATATATTTACTAACCAGAGCGCCATTGTTGCTCCATAGTGTGGACATTAGGTATTTGTGTAACTCAAACAAACACCAACACAGTAGGTAGATAATATGAATGGCAAATTCCTCTACCCACTTACTGGCCTGAATGATTTCGACATTCTTGGCGCAGCTCCGATTATCCGAGAAAAAAATAAACGAGCCAGCAACGTAAATACACCACTCCGAGTCGAAAGTGTGCACGGTGGCACGGAAAATAAATCAAGACGATATGGTGCGCTCGGGATAACGTATTTTTACGCAACAGGCTCTTTGTTTATATAGTTATAGTAATGTCGGCGGGCAGGCGGCTGGTTATTCAACCGGGCGCATTCCGCGACGGCTCCACTTTTTGCTCTCTCGCCACCGAACCCTCCCGCGCTGCGGCGAGCCGAGAAAAACGACCAATTAGAGCTTTTAAGGCGACGGAATTAACGTCTCCCATTGTCCGCGCATCGGCCTCCGCGGCCCTCGCCGGCTCTAGCTACCAGCTATTTATCTCAGGGCAGATACTCCCGCAATCACGATGGCTTCACAAAAAAAGAAATGTCCTCCTTCACAGCGCATTATGCACAAATTGTGTTCGTTTATCCGGAATAGACGTGTCTCGTAGCCGTCGCAGGGTGGAGTGATTGTGAGGTAATAGCGCTGGCGCCGGTGCGGCGACTTGAGCCATTGTTCGGCGGCGACAGTTCCACTGAAGGCGAGCACCGAAAGCTCGGGGCGACGGAACCCGTTACCCGACTTACATTCAGACAATGCCACCCTCATCTCCTAGACGAGCACCCAAAAAGAATATATACCATACCACCCTCCTCCGTAACGACGTATTTCAATTTACGATTAAATACTAACATTCCCGACGTGAGTAGGTAGTTCTAAGTTTGGGTCGTTTTTATGAGTCACACCGACTCGTTTTAATCTCGAGGCCTAGTGTCGGACAATGTAGTATCAATAAAAAAAGAAAAGAGAACGTTTTTATGGTTGTACGTGGAGCAGCAGCCGAGCGACGCCAATAAAACTGATCAACGCGGACCGGACAAAAAGTCCCCGCCGATGGTGCGCCGTCGACGGTATTTACATTTTTCTTACTCTATGGCAAAGTGGTGTCAAATTACTATCTCTTGGAATGTTTAGTAGATAAGGCGGGCCATCGTTTCGAATTACCTCGTTATATAACTTACATCAGTTAATCTGCCGCTCAATGTTTGAGGATAAATCATAAAAACTGTCATATCTGAACATAAACATTTTAACCACGGAAAACCTTGACTAAAATTCATTTGAGATTGTTCATAAAACAGGTCATCGTGGAATATTATTGGATTCCAACATATCCATAATTAGGAATAATATAGTACCTAATATATTCACTGTAATTAATGTTTAATAACAGAAATAGGTATATTAAAACAAGTACCTGGGCGACAGAGCTTTGCTCGGGCTAAAACTTGATAATAAACCGTATTCCCAGAGATAAGACCAAGCTGGAACAATTTGTCATCTCCGAAAACCCCCACATACCAAATTTCATCGAAATCGTTGGAGCTGTTTCTGAGATCCCCGATATATGTAAACATACATACGAGAATTGCCCGTTTAAAGGTATTAATTACATAGATTGCTAAAAAATATATTCTGACATCTAAAAATCTGATTATTTTTGGTAGGTAAATAAGTAATAGTAGTATTACCTATATAGTAGTAATAGCCACTACCTAATAGGCTATTTGTATAGCTTTAAAGAACGACAAATCAGACCAAGCCGAACTTTTTATAACAGGAACGAGATGGCATCCATTACGTTAATTATTTTTCGTACAAATCTGGGCTCAAACGTGCAAGACTTCATCTCACTATTGCAATATTTTTTTACACTTCCTTTTGAAAATTCTTTTGCGAATATCTGCCTTCTTTCCACGTTGGGCGTCACGCAGAGTTTAATTACTCTCTGAAATTCAAGTGCAAGACTGAGACAGACATGAAAATTAAGCGCATGAAAATCTCGCGATTAAACTTTATGCTTCTTTAAAAAATATATTTGTAATGAGAATATACTCTTTGGAACTTACAGTACCCTGGGCAAGTAACTTACGTGATTGAAGATAAATAAAATATTTTTTGGATATAATCGTGTGTATACCTACTCAAGCTTCTAAGTACAGTTAATTCTGTTTACAGCAGTTTTTATGACGCAACTCTGAGCCTAGTGACCAGCCCATCGATGTGAAAAGAGGCGCATCCATCGAAATAGTAAGTACCTGGAATGTGCACTGTGCAGGAATCACGGTCCGACTTTTTGCCGATAGAGATAGCTACCACAGGGTTATTTTATCTCACTCTATTAGTATGACCATAATTTTATGCAATTAATGAGACATTCCTTCCTCCTAGTACTTCTTTGTCAGAAAAATATACTAAGTAGCAATAACCAGATTTTTTATTACTTGTATACCAAGTCCTTATGATACGGCTGGTAGACTAGAGCAAATAAATTTTAGATTTGTACGTCGGTGCTAGTAACATAAGTATTCACTTTTCTATAGGTAAAACTTATGATATTGGCAAAACCGGTATTGACATTGTATAATACCGGTATTTCGATATTGATCTCTAAATACCAATTATTTTGTTATTAAATAGAGTCGCAACACTCAAAAGTTACAAGTCACAAATGCATTAATACTTATTTCATTAATATAATCTTAGACATTTTTGAAATAATCTTAGCTACCTACTCGTACTTATGATTGTCGGAACCGGAAAGGTTTTGGAAGTGCGAAACTCATTCATTTTACTTTAGTAATACGAATATCGAAAAAATACCAAAAACCGAAATATCGGTATTTGAATTTTCGGTATTGAAAAAATACCGATATTGCAAAAAACGGCCGATATTAGATGCTCTATCATTTAGGTTAATAAATGAATGAAGACTAAGTGACAATATATCACACTATTATTTACTTATTCATTATTTATTAACTTTTACCAGCGTCTTCGCACGCGTAAACTGAATCGAGCTGGTAGTTATAATTGAAATTTTCGGGTTTTTTACACATTCCCCTGGAAATTTTCAAAATTTTTAATAATAATATAATATAATATAATATAATGTAGTAGGATTATTATTTTATGCATGTATGTATCATTCGTATTAGACAATACGTATGATGGGTATAAAATATTATATTGTAAGAAATATTACATATTAGCCATTTGAATACATCATGAAAAGATGGTCACCCTAGTCTCAATAACGAAGCTACCATCTTACTGTTTGGTGTGGCCATTGAGAAATTAATAAAACCTACCATCAAGTTAAAATTAGCTCCTGTAAAAAGATCTAAAGCTTATTTCATTAAAAAAATATTAAATCGTGTAATTATTGCTTATTATAAATGTATACATTTTATTCAATATTTTTAAAAGACAACGCTCACCAAACTAAAATTTACTAATTATTCATTATTTATTTTCTGGCAATACTTAGAGAGGGACACACTGACTCCGTGCTTGCTATTTCACCCGGACCGGAGCCCATAAGTTCTTATGTCAATGTCTTTTAGGTCGGTTTTTGCTCGTCTGTTTTTGGAGTGTTCATTCCAGAGTACTTACTATTTCGATGGGCGCATCTCCCAACTATTACCTGTCATTTCCAGTTTTATTGCGCACCGACTATTGTTCTGGCAAAACCATTCATTCTTTAGTCGCGTATAAACGTTTTATGAGGCGAAATTAAACTTCAAATCACGATTATAAGTCAGCAGGGCTACTATGAAAATCGAAAATGGAAATTTGTAGCTAGGTATCCTACCGTCCTGCCGACGCTTGTATTGTTTATTAATACAAAAGCAAGAGGGTAGACGTTACGATAAGAAAACTTCGATTTTCGAATTTCGTATTAGCCCAGCAGTGAACGTACACACATATGAAAAAGATCTTCAGAAAAGTCCGAAACTAGTCGGACCTTTCCTGGCTTATAATTTAAATTGAACCTTTTAATTTGGTAATTTTATCAACTTGTCTCACGAGAGTTTAAGTAAATAAAAATGTGACATTTGTTTCTATTTTAGACGTTCTATTTTCTATCTACCTATATAAATAAAAATGAATCGGCCGAAATGCATATAACGCCCATAACTTCCGAACGACGGCACCGAATTGTATAATTACATATTTATATTGCACTAGCTTTTGCCCACGGCTTCGCCCGCATGGAATTCGGCTATCGCGCGCTATTCCTTCGCGCTGGTCCTTATTTTCAGGACAAGGTGTGTGCTAAACAAAATTAAAAAAAGAGTGTCACGGGGGCGAAGCAAAAAGTAGCAAATAAATGACGCACTAATTAAACGCAGCAATTTTTTTATCAATTCACGGATCTTTCCACAAAAGTGTATCAAATTCAACTGTTCATTCTCGAAATAAAGCATTTTTTCTCCAACTTGCTCGGAAATGTTCTCATTAATGTTGGAAATATCGACCAGGAAGTCCATCGTTATATGCGTTGATCCGATAATAAATAAAAAAAAAAAGTGACATTACTTCCTGGCCATGTCCGGGAAGTGTTTATTATCGGGCAGGTTTTTTACTTTTAATTTCATCCAAGACCGAAAATTCACCAAACAGCCAGCCAACTGTTCAATATTCACGTACAAAACCGAGATTAAAAAAAAAATGTTTTCTGCGTTTAGCTAATGCCTAAATTATTGTGTCCAAATCATAAACAGGTGTATTGAGATTTAATTATCTTCTCGGAGTACTAAATATTTTGCAACAAAGAGATAAGTTTTTTTATGTTGTGCGTTTAGGAATTGCCGCTTGAACTAAAAGTAAAAATGTATAATATTTATATTTACTAATCCTATAACTTTTTCTTTTAATTTATTTTGATTACTTTATTTTATGTGGAACCAAACATACGATTCGGACCCAAATCTTTAATATCGAAATTGAGGCGGGAACGTGAATTTCATTCTGTCAAAGATTTTCTGCCGTGTTATTTTTACGAAAATAAAATGAGTTAGTGATGAAAATATCCTAATGGGCACGCAGCATCTTTTATCAGTAAGGTATATTTTTATTACTATAAAGTGTTAATTTTGTTTAGATTGTAGGTAGATTGTTACATAAATATATTGTGCCGAATAAATATAATGTTTTCGGTTTCTTTCCTCGCATATTTGGAGAAAAGCAGTATACAGGCCTCGGCAGGAATGTCATTTCGTGGATTCGTTTCTAAACCATACTCATCCACGAAATGACTTTTCCCGCCCTCTGCAGTAATATACTATTGACTGACAGTCGCGCTATTTTAGAACACGACTGCTATAATTTGCATAGCTACCGGAATGTGTTATGACTTCAGAAAAACTAAACACCGAACGAGATGAGGAAAAACCAGTGTACGTCTATCACACAGAAGGCCTCCTACGGAGTCGAAGATTTTTTCTGCACTCTCTTAAATAACAAGACATTGTGTTTGGGAAAGGCCTTTTTTTATACAGATTTAAACAAAAAATGATACCTGTGACGTGACATGCCGTGTAGACACGGACCTGTTTCCAACGAAATACTACGTTACGTTAGCACAAAAAAAGTGTCAATAGTTTACTATGGAGGGTGGCGCTTAAATCTGAAAATAGCGAGAACTACCAATCGAAGCTTTGAATAGAGTGCAATAAACCATGCTCAACAGTTGAATACAGGTTTGAGTGGGTCCCTAATTATAACATTGGTTATACCTGAGACGTTCCCGGTACTCGTTTAATACCCGGCGACAATAGTAAACTCGAGTGGGTGTGCCGAAACGATCTCGAGTGCTATCAATATCCGCTACAATCGTATCTAGGTGGATACGTTTAATTTGTATTGAGGCACATTAAGATTCCTATCGGCAAATTAAATTACAGCCATTACTACTGAACGTTATCGAGCTTTGATTAAAGTTTGAGCTTGTACACTCAGAAGGTACAATATCATGTTTACCTTAGATAGGTTAGGTACTTTACTTTTGCAAAATTAATACATGTCAAATACGTAACAAAACATTACGTTTTTGACACAGCACGTACCTACGTATTTACATATTTAGCACAAAATACTTAAGGCGAATTTTATTCGCGGGAAATCTCTGCCCTCCTTGTGCACTCACGACTTCGTCGTCACCAGAGCAATATTTTTAGCAGTAGATAAACACCTTTCTCGAAGGCCCTAATGTTGAAGGTTAAGGTCAAGTGAAGATCATATAAAATGTATACCTATAAAAGAATATCATGATCTACGTAGCAGAGATTTGATATTTGGTAAACATATTATTTCCTTAAGGGTCATAAAGCTCCGTTTTGATACGACACTTGACACGGTGCACACAGTTTATGAATACGAGTGACACGCGCGTACAGACAGACACTTTTCGTATACACTGAGTATATTGTGTAACTTGTAGTTTTTTGAGCCGTTTCGGATATACCTATCCCTTAAGGGTGTACTAGGAACGGATATTCGAAAGTAAAAATAAAGTTTGCAAATTAATTTTATATACATTCTTCCGCGGGAGCGAATCCACGGGATAGAACTAGTAGGTAAATAAAATAGGCTTAAAAAAAGGCTTATCGTGAGAAATATTTCAGTAGCAAATAAATTATTCATACAGCAGAAAAGGGCTATAAAAACGCGTAGGCGACATTTGCGGAGTGTTCTCACACCAACAGTCATTAGACTGACAAAGCATAAAGGCATATTGGGCCCATGTGTGCCTACCCTTCACGGACAATTGTGCGCGCGCACATTGTGTCCAAATGAGAAGTTTTATAGAAAAACTGTCAAAAGGCAACCCCGACTTTTGCACTTCATCAAAAATAAATTTACCCCGAAATAATACAGTCCCAACCTGCTACGGCCTTTGTCACCCCGACAATAGGGAGAAAAAAACACCCGACAGTTTATCTTACGGACCCATTGTGTGAGAATACAAAATTATTGTTTTTAAGTGAGCTTTTATATTCAGTTTTCGAGTGGTTTCTGATTTGAATATTTACCGATTGCGTTCTTTCTTTAGGGATTCCCGGAAGTCGTTGCAAAAGTCGCTGTTATTCGTATTTGTATTTAAAGTTTGGTTAGGGATCAAGGAAATCATTTTATCATGGGTATGTATAACTTTGGATTTCTGTCCATTTGAGATTCTTAGTAAAATAAAACATTTGCAGATAAAGTAGACTATAATATTTCTGAAAACTAGAATTACGTAGGTACGAGTAGGTACTTACTTTCAAAATACACAATGCACTGTCAATACTTATTAGGTAAAACTAAAAAAAAATACCTAAGAAGCTAGATTATTTCCATTTTTGATCCACCATGGACGCAAATGTATCAATTTCATTATTTCAACCCATTTTACAAGTACATAATATTATGAACTTTTAGCACAGTACCTACAGCCTGGGATTAATTAAGTGCCCTTGTCAACTTGCCGCTGTCACTCCCACACCATAAGTTTATTTTTGTTACACGCGAATCGTTCGTTGTTAAAGTACCTAGGTATAACTTTTTTTAATTAACAACATACAACCTGTAAACAGAAAAGTTCCATTAAATCCGTATACAGAAAAATTGGTTAATTTTGTTCGTATATGTAAACGCTATTTTAATGTAAACGAGTATTAAATAAATGTTACCCAGAAAAATGAATGAACATTCTTTTATAGCATAAATTGGGCAAATAATACTAGCCCTGGAATAAAATTTTCGGAGAATGTTTTATTTTTGGCCAGTGTGAAAACCAATATACAACAAAATCCTCTTTTGTTCATAGTGTTGCCATCTATCGAAGTTTTTATTAACTACCAATAGCTTTGCGTAGCAAGCTCAACGTAGCATGCTACAGAATGTGAATGTGGAACGTTTAGTCTGAAACGTAGAGTGCTACGCTTCGTTTTGTCAAATTATACATCATAGCAACTAGATGGCGTTAATGCGCGATACCAAAGACTATTTTAGAACTATTACTTATTCTGTGATACCTAATACGTAAGATCCCTAAATAAATGTTTAGGTCCAATTATGTACCTATGTTCTTATATAATTACGGAAGAGAACTTTACTTTTATGTTCTAAAAGTAATCCAAATCGTCTTAAATTATCTAAATCCAATGTCTAAGTCCAAATCATATGTCACTGTTAATAGCAGCAAAGAGTTGGTAAATGGTTGGCAAAGAGTTTTAATTTTTATTGATCATAAACTTCTCTATAGTACTAATACTCTTTGGTACTAATACTCTTTGATTATTAATATGCATGGACGTAAATATGTAAATTAGACAGTTTATTTCACAAACTTTATCTAAATTTCCAGTTAATGTCAATAAATTTGCAATAAATCCGTTGGCGTTCGGAAAACAAACATCATAATTTTAAATTCCAGTTACAATAATTAATCGGCTATGTCCCAAGTATTTCACAAGAGTTGTTACACCACTCGAAGTTCTGGGTACAAATACCGAACATTGTCCACAAACACAGGAGAAAGGAAACGAAGAGACTCCAAAGAAGACTGCTCAGTAGACAAAGTCTTCCGGGATATTCGCCGTGCGATCTCGACGAGGATCGACACAGAGCTCGAGAAGACTGGGCATTCGCGAGAGTTGATTTTTGAAAAATTCGAGAAGATTGACTCGAAGATCAATACTATGCTTGACTTACAGGTGATTGAGGAGTTTATTTTCCTAAGTTTTTTTGTCTGTCTGTATGATCCCTCTTCGCGCTTGAACCGATTAATATAAATTCGTTATGGAGATAGCGGAAGATCCTAAAAGAACATAGGATTTTTAACGAATTCTAGCAGAAATGAAAGCTATTACGTATCGTATGAAAAAAAATACGACATTCAACTCTATTTCCACCCCTGGCATAATAACCATGAATATTTACCATAAGATCGAGAAATCTTTCTAAGAGGCCATCTTCAAAGTAGGTACTGAAATGCCCTTCTATGTTAGACGATATAATTTAGGTGTATTTAGACTGAGCAAACCAATAACAATGATTCTTAGTGGTTGAACACTGCGCATTGTGCCTTAATAAATCAAATATACTTATAGGACAACATCCTCGCCATGAGACAGACGCTCACTTTGGCAGAAAACTCTTTGATCGACATGATACAGAAGATCCAGAAGATAGAAGCGTATACGAGTGAGCCTGAAAGTTTGAAGTCTAAGAAGAGCTCGTTTAGGAGCTCTCACCCACCGGCACCTCTGCCGGAAGACGAACTTGGGGAAAAGGAAAGGGAGCTATATAGTTCGGAGATCTCGCCAGTCTGGGAAAACAACAAAGCAACATGACGGGTTATACAGTTCCTTTTTACCCGACTGCTCGAAGGAGGGCTAGGTTTTTTTGTAAAACTTTGATAGGTATTCCGATGATTTCGCTAATTTCAAGGTTGAATTAGATTTTATCAGTTTTAAGTAGGATTAGTTATTTTCAAATAAACCCCCTTACAAAAAAAACGGGCACCTATGGTTTTTCAGATTTTTTAGGATTTTTTTTGCAAGAGGGTTGAATATAGAGATCTAAGTATGTTTTTAAAATTTTAACAAACAAAAATTTTTTAGTAGCCACTATTTGGTAGAAAATATTATTCCTTGTAAAAACCTTATAAGTCAACATACCATTTATGTACCTCTATTATAGTAATACCAGAGTTTACCCGCGGCTTCGTACGCATAAACTATTCGATCTGATTTACAATTGAAATTCCG
The DNA here is from genome assembly GCA_037349165.1 of Choristoneura rosaceana. Classification (NCBI taxonomy): domain Eukaryota; kingdom Metazoa; phylum Arthropoda; class Insecta; order Lepidoptera; family Tortricidae; genus Choristoneura; species Choristoneura rosaceana. Next base: position 10,702,497 of record JAZBNJ010000041.1, on the reverse strand, counting down.
GGATTTTACAAAATTCCCCTGGGAAATCCTTAAATTTATATCGTGATCTTCATTGAGGTTGTGTTCAACTGTTCAAAATTTAAAGACTAAGTAAACCCAATATGTTATTCCAGAAGTCCAGCTACTTACATACCAAATTTCATCACATGACTTCGGTCGTTACTTTGAAATTGTATCCCTACCCCCTGGGAATATCGGGATAAAAAGTAGGTACCTATCCTATGTGTTATTTCATACGTCCAGCTATATATATCTACCTAAATACCAAATTTCATGACTCTCAGCCCAGCTGTTGTTATATCGAGATTTGGTCCTTATTTCGTGGGAATATCAGGATAAAAAGTATCCTTTGTTTTAATCCAGGTTACCCATAAACTGACTTTAAACATACTCACTCACTCACAAACTTTCACATTTATAATATTAGTACCTAGGATAACTAGAGTTAACTTTAGCTTGTTTGTTATTTTTGTATGTAAGAGGTGTAATTCACTGGAACTGACAATTTAGGACCCATTTTTTAGTCGGAATATATTCGTTTATTTAGATGTTGCATTCTTTGAATAAATGATACAACGAAGTAGACTGAACAATATATTTGTCTTAGGAGGGAGGGGTACATTACATAAACAGCTCATAGCTGAACACATATGTTATTCCATTTACGTACACTAAAAACTCTAAACAGGATTGTCTGTATTTCATAATTATTCTCCACGTACCGGCAAAATAAACTACCGAAACAGAAATAAAATCTTTCTCAATTTTGACAATGTAACGTAATAGTGAACTTTATTTACTTCCAGGAGTTTTGATTCCTCCATAAATTTAGGAAAAATTAATAAACTGTTCCTACTTTACAAACACCAAAACAATTACGTACTTATCTATAAGAATAGTTCACACCAAAGTGGTCATATAGATGGTCTGAAAAATCCAGAATATAAATAGAAGCAAATACGAACTGTACTGATTTTTATGAATTTAAATATATGTTTATTTTCCAACATTTTTATAATATATATACGTGGTCATTTTTTATTTAGTTTATTGAAATGGAGAAGTAAAAGAGCCGATCCAAAATATCAGACAAATCAAAATTTTGCAAGATAATTAATTATTTATTTTATAAAAGCTTACGTTTAAAAGAGCTAGTTAGAGTTACCTCCCAATCCCCGATGTATAAATTTGTCACTTACAATTTGAAACCCTGTCCATTTTAAACATTAGAATTTACAAAGGATACAGGCTCAGAAAAAACTTTTGGTACCTACTTAATTACGTCCAGTTAGGTACCTACTACTTTTAATGTCCATAATTATTATGATAATAATATAAATAGTACAGTTTCTAATGTACTGTTAAGTATAGCAATTAAAAGATTGAAACTATTAACGCTAACTCAAATAATACAGCACCAGTTTTCACAAAAGTGAATGCAAATAAATTTGTATCTAGGTAACCATTTACTGGCAAACTGTCTTCTAAAACAACTACCACATTGTCTCGCCAACCGTAAAAAAAAAAAGTTAAAGTACCTAAACCAGACCATCTCGTCAATACTTTAAAAAAATATCGTATCTCAAATCAATACGTCAACAAAATTGACTCTTGAAATAATATTTTTAAAGTTCACCCAGTAAATGATTGAATTTGAGATACCTACGAGATTGTTTCAAAGTTGTCACGATCTGTTGCTGTCATTCCGAGAGGAGGCCTTTACCGCGACAATGATGATGATCTGTTGATCACTTTAACATTTGTGTACTTTGACAATTGGCGACAAAACAGCAGACGCTTATTCTATGAATGATCCTGACGGATGTTTTAGCTAATTTGTTAATTGACTATAATTCATACAATAACGCGAATGCGGTTAAATTAAACAAGTTTGCAAAATGTTTCATATTGTACTAATACTTTGCGTGAAGCATTAAGATTGTATTTTTTTATGGCACAGTCTTAATAAATAAGTAGGTAAATTATTGAATAATCCAAAAGATTGAAACTGTAAGAACACATATTTATTCAAAGTTGTTCTGAGAACGGTATAGTTCGCATTTTGTTCACTTGTTCAAGTCTGAAGTTTAAAAACTATAACTTACTTAAATAGGTAGGTACAATATGTGCCTAAAAATGACTAGGGAGCACAATAATCATAATCAAATTATGGAAATATTATCCTAATTCATTACAATTCAATACTAAATTATTCAGAGGTACTTTTTAAAAGCTTCGTAACTTACAATATTTGTTGATAAATGCAACAAAATTTAATTTAAATTAAACTAACAGAACAATGTACTTACATAACTAGATAAAAGTGTTTGTGCACCAAATCTTTTCAATTCGTTCGAATAAGTTCTTAAATGCAAAATTGTTTCACAATTGGATATGTAAGCACCTAACACAAATTAATTTTGTAACACAAAAATAATTATAGTAAGATTGATTTAAGTAACAGATAGATATCACAACATTAAAATACACAAAAGTGTCTACCACATACATAAAGACAAACGTATAGACGGTAACTATGAGCGGCTGGGCCGCCACACCAATACTAACATTCGTCGTGTAACAAACAGTTGCAATACGCGCGTCTACGTTATCGACTCGACTTCAAATATCATAAAACAAACAACTTTCAGTTGCCAACTTCTGACCTAAGCATTACATTCTGTTCTAAAGCTTTTACTAAAACAAAATCATAAAAGCGGTGTCGTACTCGGTAAAACACCTAGAACTTGCTGACGTACTCCTCCATTTCTTAATTTTATTGTATAGGAGTTTGTAAATATTTTACTACGAATTAAAAATATCCAATTCGTAAAAAAATACAAAAGGGACATGTCCTCCGACGAAATCTTTTCGCATTAACTATAATAATAAATATTGACTCGAGACCTCTCATTATACTATCGTAACTTCCTTTCTACGTGAACCAAGTTTATAAAGTTTCGTTAGGTTTGAAGAAAATCACCCATAACACTTAGTTCACTTCAGTCCACGCCGTTTACATCGATAACGCACCATCACATTTACTTCACGCGTGCAGCTCAGTCGAACAGACAGATGAAGGCTCTGAGGAGGCCTTCGCCGAAGCACGCGCAGCAGCCTCGTTTCTTGCGTTTTTCTTCTGGTGCGAAACTGGGCTGTTTGGGGCGCTTGGGGCGTCGAGCGCAGAGTTTGCTGGGCTGCGGCTCCTCGGGCTGAGGTTCGGAGCGCGGGCTGAGGTGCACGGGCAGCGCGGCGGGCTCGGCGGGCCGCGGCCGCGCCCAGCGCCGCAGCAGCGCCTCCTGCTCCGCGCCCACCGGCACCGGCGCCGACAGCTTCCTAGCCCGCGCCGTCACCAGCGCGCGCTCCATCGGCTCCAACAATTCCAACGCCAAAGCGCGTTCCAACTCTTCTCCCGACAGCAACAAGTACCGCGGGCAGTAAGCCAGCTCGCCCAGCGCCGCTCGCTTGTTGCTCGGCATCAGCTCGCGCTTGGTGCGTTTGCAAGCGGCCGTCGCCCATCGCGACAGCGCCTCCGCCAGAACTAACTCGCTCGATACGCGAAGTGTGTCGCGCTTTACTATTAAAGCGAGATCCTCGTAAGTTAGTTCTTCGAGACGTTCATCAGTTAACGCTGCGTTAGCGTTGTCATCGAGTACCAGTAGAGCGTTGTGGGCCAGGGAGTCGCACCAGCGCGAGCACTGCGCTAGAGAACGCGCAGCAACGTCGTCCGTGAGTGCAGGCAGAGGAGGGGCTGAAGCTGCGCCGGGAAGTCGCGCACAGAGATAACGTAGATCTCGTAATACTTCAAGAGCCACTCCGGCATCGAGCATTTCATCGAGCCGACGAGCGCATCTTTCGGCCAGTGGCGCGCAGAGGAACTTGTGAGCGGCGTCGAGAGCGCAGCGAGCTGTGGCCACTGAGTTGAGTTGCGTGGGCTCGCAGTAGTGGTAGCGCAGAAGTTGTTCGAAGCCGCGGCGGTCGACGTAATCGACGACGATGACGTCGGTCTTGCAGGCGAGCAGCGTGGCGAACACGGGGCTGGTGGCGGCCAGCACGCGCCGGTGGCCGGGGTAGCGCCACGTGTCGCCGTTGATGCCGGCCACAAACACGATGTCGCTCTGCTTCTCGTCATCATAAAGACGTGCGTGCTCGTCCGCCGACTCTAGGCAGGAGCTGTCGCCGGCCGCGCTATCGCGCCCTGACTCTATCTCATCATCAGATGTTGTTCGGGCTGGATTCGTTACGACCGTCATTGTGATTTTTTCTCTTCAACTGTCAGTTGATCTGAAATTAAAAAAAGAAAACATTAAATTTTGAACTATGTCATTCAATTTATTTGTTTTGCTGTTTGTTCGATGGACATGCTCCATGTCAAGTATCTAGCCCGTGTCAACATCACTGAAGTCCCTGTAACGTAATGCCGCGCGGTCGTCACAGCCGGCCCAGGCACACGCGGGTACTGTATCAGGCGCTAAACAGTTTCGTTAGCAACCCTATTATACCTCTGCGCGCACATCAACACCATATAAAGAATCATTATTACCTTTGTAATGTATTACGAATCCTATGTGCTAAATGCACAGCAAGGGCAGTTTGTATTTGAGATTCTGTTTGTTACACTGTAATTGTTTCCGCCCTGTATTGTCCGTGATTTTATTGGTTTTGTTTACGGAAGTCAATGAGTAGAAAATTAGCTTTTATTCTCCTTAGCAAAAATATGTAGGTGTATAGAGGCTTGCTTACAAATTCAATGACCTGCGACAAATCGACTAGCTGCGCTTGTAAGATATCGGCCGACGACGAAGCGCCCCTTTGCACGAGAAATTGAACACCGCCTTTATAACATACTAGCTTATGCCCGCGACGTCGTCTGTGCGGATCTAGGTTATCGCGCGGTGGCGCCCTCTATCGAAATAAAAGGTATCCTATGTTGATCCTTGGAGCTCAAACTACATATATACCAAATTTCATCAAAATCTGTTCAGTAGTTTCGACGTGAAAGCGTAACAGACAGACAGAGCTACTTTTGCATTTATAATATTAAGTAGGGATTGAACAGCTAAAGTTCAATCGATCAGATGGCTGCAAAATTATGATAGTGGTACCTACTAGACGAAAGTCGCAAAAACGCATATATATTACAACACAACACCTAAATTCAGGATAGTTTTTGCATGTAAAATAAATAAATTCAGTAGTGTTTTGTTACTAATAAATAGGTATTAAAATAATATGTTTAGTGAGTTTTCAAAAGTTTATACTGAAACAAATAAAGTTTGCTTACTAAAATAGATACTTCAAGTACACAAGCTCGAGTTCATATCAAAGCAACAATAACACAAAGAGCTTTTTATTATAAAGATTGGATTAGCCTATGTTAAGGGTATTCAGAAAAATTGCGTAGGAGAAACAAACAATAAATCATTTACTTTACTCTGGCGAGCTGAATTTCATTCAAATCATTCAGCGAAAGAACTGAACTCAATTTTCCTCGGAAGATAATCAAAACATTCGATAGCAGGAAAATGACAGTTATGCGAAATTTGCGTCAGTGTGCCGCGGTGCGTCACTGCATGCATTCCTGTTGCTGAACAAAAATACACAAACGCAACGCGAGATCCTGGCTCTATACTACAAAGTGCAAAATTCGAACTTCGTATCCTACCGTCCCGCTGGCGCTAATATTATTTAATACGAGAGTGAGAGGGACGGTACGATACAAACTTCGATTTTCTAATTTTGTAGAAGCCTCTCAGCGCTAAACAAAGCGAAACCCTTTATTCGACCAATCAAAAACATCGCAGTCAAGGAATTAAAACTGAATCAAAATAGTCATATAAATCACTGCCATGTTTCCGTGTTCTATATAATTGAGAATTTGAGAGGATGGAATCAAATAGATGGAAATATTCGGAGCAGCTGTCGCAGGTCCAGTGCCCTAGTTTTTTCTTGTTGCACAATCGGTTCAGTTGGCGAAGATTTCTTCGAATTTTTATTGAAAGTAACGTTCCGACGTAGATGTCGAAACTGCAGGGACATTTACGATGGTCGGTTATTTGTGATAACTCCCGGTGACCCACATACATTCGCGTAGCTTTATGGCAGGGCTTGGAATTGTCCTATATTTAGAGGCAGCAATCCATGTGTGCAATGTTACGAAAGCGCAAATGCGTTTCTCTCTGTAGTCTATTAGAATCGCACAATACAGTGCAGTCAGACGTCCGCTTATCTGATCTGCATGATGAAAGCTTCCTGGCTGTTGTAACTTGGAAACTTGCGATTATATTTGTGCATTTCATTTATAAACCGTCTTGTCTTTGATTTCCGTTAACTTTAAGAGAGCATTCAAATTTATTTCTCCAAGTTGCTTATTTTGTTTAAAAGATAGCTAATGAAGAATTAAGATAATTAATTATGCGCAGTGAGTCTGTGTAAAAGTTCTTAATTGATGCTTTTTTTAACGTCCGTAACTACTTAAAACGTTTCACACATATTTAGCTAAAGGAGATAAAAAAAACAGTTTTTATGACGTCTCTCTTATGTTTGTAAATTTGACCGTTATTAAATAAAGTTAATTACCTACCAAGTAATTTATAAGTGAACTAAGCCGAAGTTAACGAAAATCAAGAAACACGGTGTATAGTTTTTGCACGCGATGTTACTACAGCCTTTAACTCTTTCAATGGTAGAAAATTGTAAACGGTTTAGAAAGCTTAGTGACTAACCTCGATACCTGCGTTTCAAATCAAAATCCTTTAAAGAACGTTACTTTTTAAAACCTATGTACCTACGAGTACATAACGCTACATTTACTATCCCAAGTCCAACGAAACAGTACGAACACAGATACGGTTGTAAGTAGTTATTTTTGATTACTTTGTTATTATTATGTATAAATTAATTACCGAAGAATGTCAAATTATGTAAAGATTATTATGGAACAGACACGGTTCGTCGGCGCCCTCACATTCGGTGCTCAGGCGTGTATCCTAGTTGTTTAACTCAATGACGTATACACATTAATACCAATTACTGACCACGATAACTGCGGTGAGTGGCTGCAACCTTGCCCGCCTATCAAGGTATCTTTAAAACCTCAATCTTAGATATCATAATTATACTAGGTAATGTTATGTAGTAACTGAGCGGTAGCATTTTATTGGGTTACTGTTAAAGCATTACCAGTATCATCGGCTATGAAGCTCGCGCAAACCAATTTTCCGAACGTAATTATATCATCTCACTCGCTGGTGTCACTCCGGTAATGAAAATCGAAGTGTTTTCTGCAAAAGATTTTTGCGGGAAACAATTTCGTTTACGGCAATTACGGGAAAAGCTCCAGCCGTATGTTGGAAGTGAAATAGGGTCACGGTTGCCGATATGCGAAGCTATCAAAGATAACAAAGCACGAATGGAATTGATATGATTGATTGATTGTGATAACGCGGGTGTGCTATCAGTAGAACATCGGCTAGTAATTTACGTGGATTAGAGTTTCGGGAAAACTACTAATACTTTTTCAGGGAATTATGACTAATCTAGTCAGTACACCTAGTCAGAAAACGTTTCAACTCAATACAAAACTATGATAAAATTAAACTTTATTAAACTCCTGGAGAGTATAAATTAAAATAAATAAATATTATGGATATTGATACCAATTCACCTAGTCCCAAACTAAACAAAACTTTTGCACCTATATGGGCAACGGATAAACATACCTCTATAGTTAAATACATACGTTACTTATAAATACATATTAAATATCCAAGACCCGAGAACAAACTTTCGTATTACTCACACAAATATCTGCCACAACCTGGGGATCGAACCCAACCGGGGACCTCAAGCTTTATAGTCAGGTTCTCTAACCACTTTACCATGCGGTTGTCAAATGGTGTATTATTTTGTTTTAGGTGTGCTTTATAGTGCTTTAGCACTATGCTTAAACTTTGTAAGCATGTTTTATTTAGCAGTATGACCAAAACACCGAGATCGCGGCTGGAGTGGCTCGGAAATAGCTCGCGACATGCGGAAATGAATGCGTCGTGAATCAACACCGGCTTCTGCAACGTGGCGGCGCCTGCGCAGGCTCTTGCTGTATTTCTATTTGATTTAATCAAAGGAAAACCGAATTTACGATTTGTTCAATCTACCTTGATGACCATAAGAAAGATTAGTCGCGTTTAGAGACGAATTTTGGACAATTCTTTTAATATTGCCTATAAATACGCTTTGAGACGCTAAATGAAAATCAACATAACGAACAAATATTACCAGTTTTAGATCGTAGAAGTATTTATTTAGGTAAGTAAAATATTTAAATTTCATAATGAGACCTTTTGCAGTGGACTTGTCATTGAATACGCAGATAGGTAACACCAACAGAGTATTGTGATTTAGTTTATACAAATTACAGCGCGACCTCTAAGGCAGTTAACGTCTCAAGTTAGCGCCAAATTGGGCAAAATACATAAAGACTACAAAAGACGCAAACTACGTGAAACGAGCTCGTAATAAATAAGTTAAATATTCTTGCCCGTACACGCTCAAATACTTAAGTCTGTTATATTCTACGTGGGCGTCGCAGATTGCGACCGAAAAAATATGTTCCCGGTATTGAGGAAGCCTTGTCAAAACGATACCATATTTTTCCTTTCTTGCCAAACAAACCGTTCTTAACTGCGTCATACTCAGTTTGCGAGAAAGACGACTCTTATCCACGTGCAGAGCTCTAAGAAATAGGCCACTGTACATTAATGCACTATTAAACTCCTAATGGATTATAATAGCGAATTGCTTTCCTCTCAATAATGGGCTTTATTTATAACACTGAATAGTTAGGAAGCACTACACTAACACAACATTAAACTCCTGAGTTCTAGCTTTTTCTTTTACAAATTTACTTTAAGACCTAAATGTGGGTCACTAACTGTGTTATTTTGAATATCATTTCAACATCCCTAAAATTATTTGTGCTTAATAAAGTACATTCAGCTGTTTCTTAGTATTAATTTGTTCTTCATAAAGTACCTACGCGAGAACTGACGAGGTGAAATTCAAATTGGTAACAAGGAATGTTTAAGTTACTGCGTAGCTGTTGGTTATCCCTGTTTCTTGCTGAAATGGTGTGAGCGAGAATTTGGTAGAGTATTTTAGTTAACACGTTGAGTACAGGGCGGGCGGGCTGGGCTCCCGCCCTAAATACCGAGAACTAGGTCAAGACTAACCCGTAAACCGAACATGCTCCTAATCTGAGAAGTAACGGCTACTTACATGTTATGTCATGTTTTACGCTTAAGGGCGAATATTCGAGCATTTTAACCGGTCAGTTAAATGTTCTTAGCATCCCAGGTATTAAACACAACAGAAAAACAAATCGCGACTATTTTAATCACGCTAAATTAAGCATTCGTGTTTTCCTTAATTTTCATTAAAAATAACCCTGAGCATGACCCCTTTTAATAACATCTGCCAAAACACTAATGATAAAATAGCTTCAAAAACGCTGAATGTTCGCCCTTAAACGAGTTGATCTTAATAGCAGAGTTGTTGACAACACTGAATATTTCTTGGACAGAACTCTCACAAACCAAACTATTTTCATTCAAAAATAACTGTATTTATTTTTAATTTTGAAACATACTTTGTAAGAAATTAAGGATTGGGATTTTTTGATTGTGGTTTAAAACTTTGCCAAGCGTTTTTTGACCACTTCCTGGTATTCTAGCTGAAATTTGGCACACATAAGTAAATTTGCAAGTTTGGTGGCAGACTAAGAATATGGTAGAGAAATTCTGATGGTCCGGTCAGGATTGTTTCCGCAGGACGTCCCTAACTCTTCAACGGTTAATGGCATCTACTTGAAAGCTAGTACAAATGATAAAGTATGGATAAAAATCCAAATACAGTCAACAAAAATTACAGTCAGAAAAAATATTTTATTAAAAAGGAATAATCAAATTACTAGTGTATAAAACATTGCCGAAGGTTATTGTTGCGGTCAGACATTGAGCGAATGACAAATAAACTAACTATAGTTCATGTACTATTTTATTTCCATGACTATATTTAATTAAATATTTAAGACATGTAAGACTAGCAATCAATCTGTATCAGATCACATTTTCTGTGATTTTATGTGTTTATATTGACTGAACTAGAGGAAGGTCGGTGATTTGGTGGTAGTTAACATTCGGCACATGAGAGGTTTGACACTTTGCTATGGTTTATGGGCTTTGAACGTCCAGGGATCGTCGCCCGATCGACCATAAAGATGTAAGGTCGATATACTTAGCGATGTGAGCGATATACATTTTATGGCGATTGATTCATAGTATTTTTAAGCGCTTAGTTATTTCGCGCTCTTGAGAGGTATTGTGAATCATCTTCCTGCGTGAGGTTGAAAATAAACATCGTTACACGAACTCATTTTTAATATCTTGAACATGGCTAACAATGTTTTGAATAACAAACTAAGTTATCTCACTCTATATAAGTGTACGCATTATTTTTGAATATTAAGTTGTATTATTGTAAAGATGTGTCGATGCGTGGTGACGGCTGTCTGTCCGTCAAACCGTTTCGGTCACTCTGAGGCTATTATCAAATCGATGTGTAAAGTTACTTCCTGAAAAGATGCAAACAAAGTGATTTATAGAATTGTTTAAGCGGCCTCGAAACATGTACAAGTGCCAAAGTAGTTTTGGCTCGCCATCCAAACGTCATCATGAACATTCAACATCTATTTTACTTCTCACTCTGCTTATCCTACTTAATATTTCCTACTAACGTAGAAAATGTCTTTCTCCATAACGCAAAAGCAGACCAACGGATTTGGATGAAATTTGAGGCACATATAACCTGGGATTATACATTAAACACTTTTTATTCCACATAATGCATAACTCTGATGAAGAATCGTAAAACAAAATTATTCGAAGACAAAATCGCGGCCTAGAGCTGGATATTTATTGCATTTTAAACTATGTAGGTCTATCTGAAAACGGTAGTGCAAACAGGATTCGAACCTGTGTCTCATAGTTACCACAATAAGCATACAAGCACTAAATTAGTTTACACCTCGGGACCCTGCTTAACAGTTAGCTCTACCACACTTTTAAATTCACTGCAAATTCCAACTGCATATAATACCCACTTGCACCAGATCTTGCGAATGCGCAAACATAAATAAACACACTTACATGGTAAATCTTCAACATTTGTTTACTTGTTCACTCGATGCTAACAACAATCATACTGTGAGGACGAAGCGCTAGATCCCTGGATTTATACATCCCTATTAGACCGTATTCATCATCCCATTCGTCAAATAGGAAAGTTTTCTAAACAGAAACGTGGTTCGGAGCTTTAAACTCATTCCGAACTTTTCCATAAACTTTACGGTTAATGTAGGTAACCTAAAGTATGACGAATACGCTGACTCCATACCACAAAGTTGCCTTTACTAAGGAAACAAAACGATAGAAAAAGACGCTCTTATGTGTAAAGTATTACTTTATCCTGCTCCCTCAGTGTTATAGTAGCATTAATAAAGTTATGTGGTAAGGCAATGAGTAATCCTTATCAATTATATGGTTAGACCTACCATACCTACCAGTATTTTAGCCTTTAGTTTACTGGATATAGGTATACAAACGTCACTATTACGTCAATAATTACCATGACTCCAGTGACCGTCTGGCGACTGATTCGATACAAAAAACTTAATAAAACTTAGTCTCAACTTTACTGCATCGATATTTCCGTAGAATGATATAACACAGAAAATTTTTAGGATTAAATTTCCTTTTGGCTTATTGTACTCTATTTTATATTGCCATTGAATTATGTTATTAAATATGTAATTCGCACCCTTCGTGCATAACATAAAGATGGAAGACAAGCCTTTGTAATCTTTTGTTTTGTTGTTTTCTTTTTGTATTATTTTTGTGTTTTATGACAGTAAAGTATTTACATACATACATACAAAACAATTTTCAAAAACATTGTTCATTTACTAGCAATATCCCGATTTTGAGACAATAATTTTAAAAAATGCAACGAATTAGCTTGCAATGTTTATAAATGAAGAGTGGCATATAATGCAAACCAAATACGGAATAACTTCCGAGTTTTACTGTAGTTTGTTTAACAGAATAACACCGTAGTTAATCATTAGCTTAGGTAATGCAAACGACATCATCGAACTATGTTAGGTCATATTCTTGAGAATTCTGAACCTAACATATTAATGTGTAAGCTTTTATTTTCCACGCCTTCTGCGTCGATGATTTCTATGTAACTTATAATGGAATTTTATTATTTAAATGACTAAGAATGACACGTTCAACTTTCCATAACTTAATTTTAAGGAATCCCGACTTACGCCTCAAAAACTAAATCAAATCGCCTTAATAACTTTGTAACTTCACGAACTCTGATATAAAATTAGCTCTGTAGCTCGTCATAGAAAACATAGGTATCCGCCTACTTTCTCATGTAGTGTTCATTTCGCTAAAATAAGGCGCTAAAAATAACTATATTTCTTTATTTCTACTTCCATAATTAAACCATAAAATTAATCAGCAATTAATAGAGAGCTCTATTTTTATGGATTAACCTGTTACATGAATGAGTATTAAATTAATATAAAGAAAAAAAGTTAAAGATAAAAAGAAGTTTAATTAAAGATGATCCCTGGATACAAGTGTCACGTGTTACACCTGAATTATAAAGTTAATTATGAGGTGTTCTAATTTCATGCTTCAGGCATTTCAAATTTCATTCATTTATTTTTCAGCGTATAGGTAGTTTCACGTAATGTGTTTGCTATGTTATCTAATCACATCAAATTAATAAAAAAATGTGTATAGTGTACAAAATGAAGTAATTAAAATTTAGAACAGTTAAAAGTTATTCCAATAGATTAACTAGAAATACTTAGCAAAGTAAGGGTAGGTAGTCTGAAAAGTTATACATTGTTAGCCAGACATGAACAGACATTGATCGTAAAATTCGGCGCTGATTTTTATGATACTACCCGCGACCCCATCCGCGTAGAATTCGTTTATCGCTATCCCTCGGGAACTATGCAATTTTCCAGGATAAAAACTATCCTTTGTCCTTCTCCGGGACTCAAATTATCTATTTGTCGACTTACATCAAAATCGGTTCAGCGGTTTTGACGTGAAGAGGTAACAAACAAAAAAAAACAAACTTTCTCGTACCACTTGTACTTACATACAAACAGACCTACAAACTTTCGAATTTATAATATTAGTTCGACAGATTTATATTTTCGATTATTGTTTGGTTAATAACCAGCTCACACTGTATATTTTTCTTTTAAGGATATATTTAATGTTTGCATAAATGCATGCTGTTCATATAAACTTAATATGCCATTGACTAAGAAATAAGAGTAAACAAATACAAACATAAAGGTCAACGATATAGTCATTAGTTTTCCAAACGCAACCTTCATTTATTACGTTTTGTTTTTGTTTCAGCGGCTTAGTTGCTTAATTGCAATTGGTTGACTCATCATTAATTCATAGTGAGCTTTTTAAGTCATATTACCTTGAATTAGTAATTAATTTTATTGAGAAACTGCTAAATTTTCCAGTCGATCTGTGAACATACGTCCTGAAATGTGCTCGAATTTGTTATAATTTAATTAGATATTACATCGTAATATAGGTACGCTGTAAACCGTTAGGTAAGTATATGTATTTCTTTACTATCTACTAGTACTAAGAACGTGTTTTTATACATGTTCTTTTGCCTACAGCTGGACGGAGCCTCTATTAGGGTATTTGGATCGGTGATTATAATTATTATATCACATAAGTTCTAAGTTTTCTTATAACTAGATTAAAGTATAGGTTTATTTAGATACTTACTCAACCTTTATAATTAAACGTCTTTATTAAATAACACACACAATACAAAATAATTAATAAATGAACTAAATACTACTAACTAACTTAAATAACATTTTTATATTATTAAAAAAGACCGCCTCGAATCGTTAACAACAACCCTTATTATAAGCGTTAGTTATGTAAACCTCTTCATAAGTGGTTTGTTTAAACATCATTTGTTGTAGTTAATTAAAGTAATTAATTTAAATATTGCTACGCCTCAACACGGCATCATGTTTTATATTTTTGGTAAAAAGTGTTGTAATAAATAAATATTGAATACTGAATACATCTATGTACATGTGTAAAGAATATGGTTTTGTATAGCAACGGTTTAGGTAAGGTCAACGGGGGCTAATGCGCCACAATACTTTAAACAGCATATTTAGCAGATTATAACAAACACATTATGTATCCTCAAAAGCTATAACTTATGATACAAGCTAACATATTTGATCTAGTTTCATATTTTAGTGCCATTTTACGGTATTTTTAATAACTTCTACGTGTAAATTACGTTTCTGTAAAATCTGGGATTCTTAGACGCTATAACCCCAGGTGGGGTGAAAGCGTCTTTAACTGATATTATGTGATCGGATTGGTCGGAATGATATTAATCGAGATATTTTTATAAAAGCAGACATGATAAAGTCAGGGTATCCCGATTAAATGAGAACTTCACTTTTACTTAAATTTAATTTAAGGTGTCCTACTAAATAAATCTCGAATAATGTTTTGTTTATGCTAGCAATACACGTAGGACATATAGGTTATTCCCTGCGAAATAGAGCTACGAGTATAGTAGTTTTATTTATGTAAAATATTTCTGATAATAAACCAGGACAGGCACACCCACTCATAACAGTTAGGGACATAACAATAATTAGAATTACGATTAGGGGATCACCCGTTCTTGTGCTCTTTGGATCCTAACGTCAATGAATGTTTATTTTATACCGTGAAGCATGATTTTAAAATATTATTCCGGTAATATTAGGATGTTTAGGAAAGAATTTACTCACTATTCGAATTGAAAATATTAGGGTACTTCAAAGTAATTTTATTTACAGCTCTTCAAGAAAATGCAAATTGTTTAGTGTTCATATTTGTTACTAAGGGCCTGTTTCACCACTTGTCGACTAACTTTAAGTGTCAGATAAAAGTAATGCCGTCTTTGTTTATTCGGACAAAACAAACAGAGACGGCATCACTGATATCCGTCACTGAAAGTTAGTCGACAAGTGGTGAAACAGGCCCTAAGAGGACTGAATGAATATGAATTTAACATTATCACCATCGTCAACGATATGATAACATATTATCAGCCGTAGGATGTTCACTGTTGGACTTAGCCTATATCACATAGGTCTCCCCTACGAAATTTGACACACGTACAAATGTAGATAGTTAATTTAACCCTCGTGGCACTCCCTATACTAAAATTACTGAAGTGCCAAATGGTGCCAAAATGCTTTCCAAAATCGTGGAATTTTTCGGGAACTTCCCATGGCGGCGCACAGTGCGCTTTTTGCAGCAGCCACCGAATCGCTTTGCTCATAAGAGGAGGGGCTACCGATTAGCCTGAAACTATGTCGAGCTAAACTCGATTTAAAACGTGAGTTATCCGGGTCAATATGTTCAAAACTTCCCATGATTTTGTATCGTAATTGAAACTTTACGTTTCTAATACATAATTTTCCTAATTATTTGGACATCTGTAACTAAAACAGGATATTTTTTCAGAAATGTTCACAACTGCTATTGGCTTTTTGTATTTTATCAGCTATGTATGCTTGATGCTATCTCTCACGGAGCCTAATTAAAAAACTTTTATTTATTACTTCAGCGATAACTGTGTCACGAAAACATTCACAGAGAATACATAATGTTTAAACGGTAATACATACTGATGTAGAGTCATTAGGATTATGACATTGGCACGACCATTATTATCCAGTGATTTAAGATTTCAGGGTTTTAACAAACACATTTTTTTTTCTAATGTCATTTTCAAAGTAACATGTTTTGGCGACTGTACTTTATGTTGATTGTACAGTCACCAGCAACAAAATCTGCCACAACAAAGCGTGTAAGTATTTCTAACGACTCTATTTCTAGGACCGGTGGTACATGTCAGATCAAATTGGCCCCAAGATACAGGCTCAGCCAGTTTGGGGTCCACTGTATGTATTAACAGTGGTATTAGTATAGAGTGGACCCCAAACTCGGTTGTAGGGTAGACCATACAGTAATTGGCCACGGTACAGTAATTGCCCACTTTAATTAAATCAAAAATTTACAAAGAAAACTGGCGATAAATTATAACAAATATCGTGCTAATTATAATAATCTAGTCGCTTTTATCTTTAAACTAGCTTTTGCCCGCGGCTCCGCCGCGTGGTATTCGGTTATCGCGCGCTGTTCCCTCGGGAACTGTACATTTTTCCGGGATAAAGTAGCCTATGTCACTCTCTGTCAAAAATCATGTCGATCCGTCGCTCCGTTACGACGTGAAAGAGGGACAAACATACAAACACACTTTCGCATTTATAATATTAGTATGGATTATTTGTATTATTGTTGTTTCATATAAAACATTTAAGTGGGCAATTACTGTAACGTGTCCAATTACTGTATGGTTTACCCTACTTGTAATAAAAACTACTGACTCGTATATGTAGGTAAATACTTATGAAAGGTTACTACCTACTAGATATTTATTGAATAAAAGAAGACCATGTCACAATGAAAAGCTATTTCATTTCATAGAATTTTATGGGAAATAACTCTGTGAATCGCTTTTAATGTTTCGTGGCAATGCAACCGTCTCTGAAGGGTGATTTTCGCACGATATCCTTCCCAAGTGTATGCAATATTTAAATTAATTAAACACGTGAGTAGTACGAACTAAGGACGACGGATACCATGCAAACATTTCAGGCAATGAAGATGTGTAATTAGGTGTTTAAAGTAATGATTAAACAAATGGTTGCAATATGTCACTAACTCTTAAAAAGGAACTGGTCTTGAATACGCCCGTAGCTATCTTCTTGGGGCATTCAAACAATGGTTACAGGTAGATTTAATTCGCAATTTTCAGTTGCTAAAACAAACATGACAAGACAACATTTTATTACCTGTTGTGATGCGCAGAGTGGTCAGCTGTTTCACATTTCAGACATCCATCAATCCCGAACGTTTGGTAAAATTGCGCACATTCCACAGTGATATGGGGTTACAGTGTATATTGAATTTATACGTTTTATTATTATTGAGTCCTGGTGCGTGCTGTTGTGTGTATGGTTTATGTTGTATTGAAGCAGGGTGGCCGGGAGACCGGCGCGCGCCGCCCGCCCTGCGCGACCTCGCCCGGAAAAACCCGAAGTGTGTTCGTATTTGCTCCGTCGCTATCGGCCATGCTTTCCCGCGTGCTAATATTAGCGCGATTTTCGCGCAGAAGCGCGTAGCCTCAGCCTGTGCTGAAGGAGTGTAGTAGCGAACTGCACTCAGTTTACACCGCTGACCATCGCTTAGCTACCACGCGCGCATGCGCGCCGGCTCCAAACAATACTGGTCACACGTCACGCTAACTCAATAGTCCTTGGTACCTGTTGAAGAATCAAACTCTCTTAGGTGTGATTTGGACAAGGAAACCTATTTTTAGGGTTCCGTAGCCAAAATGGCAAAAACGGAACCCTTATAGTTTCAACATGTCTGTCTGTCTGTCCGTCCGTCCGCGGCTTTGCTCAGGGACTATCAGTGCTAGAAAGCTGTAATTTTGCACGAATATAATGTAAACTATGCCGGCAAAATGGTACAATAAAAAAATCCGAACAAAATTTTTTAGAGTACCCCCCATAGATGTTTAGTGGGGATTTTTTTTTCTCATCCAATCTTGTAGTATGGGATATCGTTGGATAGGTCTCTTAAAGCCATTAGGGGGTTGCTAAAATGATTTTTCGAGTCAGTGATAGTTTGCAAAATATTCAACTTTAAACTGCAAATTTTCACAATGCAATTTTCTGCATTTTTTCGTAATGGCTATGGAACCCTATTTCGGGCGTGTCATTTTTGAAATTACCTACGCTGCCCTCCTAAGCCAAAAGGCGGTATCTTTTGTGTAGCTTGAGATAATGGTACCTATACATAACTCAAGTGATTTTTTTTTAAATACCGGCTTTTGGCTTAAGGACAGACAGATACATGGCGAAACTACACTGGTTCCGTTGTTTCCATTTTGCCTACGGAACACTAAAAAGGTGTTTTCATTCAAATTGCCGTAACCGAAATAATAATTCTCAAGCAAACTTAGCCGTTATAGTTTTCCTTGGAAGTTTGATATACTGACTACCAACCTGAATTTTTTCAAATTTTTTCACCCACCTGTTTAGATTTTAGAGGGAGGGGGACGCTCGATTTTAATGAAAATTTGCACTTTAAAGTTTAATATTTCGCAATCAAATTACTGAGTCGAAAAATCGTTTTAGCAAACCCCTAATGGTTTTAAAATACCTATCCTACGATACCCCACACTATAGGGTTGGATGAGAAAGAAAAAACACCGCCCCTTTACGTCTATGGGAGGTACCCTAAAAAAATTGTTTTTGAATGTTTAATATTGTATTATTTTGTCGGCATAGTTTATTTATATATCCGTGCAAAATTACAGCTTTCTAGCACTGATAGTCCCTGAGCAAAGCCGTGGACGGACAGACAGACAGACAGACAGACAGACATGGCGACACTATAAGGGTTCCGTTTTTGCCATTTTGGCTCCGGAACCCTAAAAACGTTGTAAAACAGACAAGTAGGTAGGTAGGTAGGTGGGTAGGCTCTGTAAGGGTAATTTCTGTGTTATCACGGAACTTTGCCAGCCATACAGTCAAGTTCATAAATATGCATCTATCTGAACCACTCAAAAATATGTTACCACGGCTTCATTGCGTCACAATGAGAGTCTGTCGTGCATATTTTTGAAGCGTTGAATCAGTATAGGTAGTACCACAAAATTTTAGGTCACGCACACAAAAACACTACTTATAAAATACTACTTATGTCATGTAATGACAGCGGGATTTTGACATTCACTCATTCATTTCATTCGTTCTCCTTTTTTACAATATGTGTGTAATCATTCACTTCAATTCCCGTGATACTACCTATTAATATACATTATCTTTACACTTGACTGTACTTGTTGTCTAGTTCTACCCATTTATCATAATAACTACTCCAGATAGAGTTGCCAAATCTAGCGAAAGCCTAAAACTTGGAGCAGAAATATTATTTTACTTAATGAAACGATGTAGCTTTAATGAAGTATTTAATAATTAGAATTTGTTTTTAAGATAATAGAATTATCTTTACAAAATAAATCATATTGTACCTACATTTTTGCTCTGAACACGGATTTGC
This sequence comes from Choristoneura rosaceana, assembly GCA_037349165.1. Classification (NCBI taxonomy): domain Eukaryota; kingdom Metazoa; phylum Arthropoda; class Insecta; order Lepidoptera; family Tortricidae; genus Choristoneura; species Choristoneura rosaceana. Next base: position 10,683,157 of record JAZBNJ010000041.1, on the reverse strand, counting down.
GCCTTATTATTCCTACTATATTTGTTATCGACTGTGCATAATCCAAACATTGTATACCGCGTTATATTTACGCGTGACACGATACTCGTAAGTCTTGCGACCACAAAGGAAGCATTGTTGCAATTCTGGAAAAAAAACACGTACAATAAAGCTCTATTATTTTAAAAGTTGACAGCATTTATTGTGGTTTCGGAACAGGGGCACATACCTATTCCAAGGGTACGAACATTAACCGTTCGATTCGATAGCAGTATCAATAGCGCTGTTTCATGGTCCTTCGTAACGCGAGAACTTAGTGGCGCTATCGAAAAAATTCTAAGTCGATTCTTTAGGAATCGAATGGGTCAGAATAGTGCTATTGTTTGACTCACATACCTACGCATCTCGTTCGATCGTTCGATGTTAATAATAAATAACGTTGGGTTGTTTACATTGTCTGGGCGGAGGTTTAATCTGTAAGCTTATTAGCACAATATTACATTATTTGTATTTATAGAAAGGCGTAATTTGAAAATGTTAATGTATAATTGGCCTCCAAACGCTTCCTGTTTTCCGGTGCCGTCGGAGTTAAGGCTGTTCCGTTTGTACTTATTTAAATTGATATTGCTGTAAATTAGTTTCAACAAATAAATATCGTTTTCATTTCCTATCAATCAACTTTTTTTCTATGTCGTACATGTCCAATGTCGTTGACCTCTGTACGCCTTGACTTTGGTGTATATTTTTTTAATAAGTAGTTACCTACTTACATTATTGTCTCCATAGAACTAAGAAATACAAACTGTCAAGTGCAAGTTGGACTCGCGTACTGAGGGTTCCGTATAAAAATAAAATCAAGTAATAATACATTTGTAATATAGTTTTTTTTTAAATACCGGCATGCATTTCTGAGAAAAAAAGGTCTTGCGAACCGACGGGCTGATTTCCGAATAACAAAAAGTGATCTTAAGATAGACCTCAAAAAGAAATGAGATGCGCTACTCTCAAAAGTTCAATATCTCAAAAACGGCTGAACCGATTTTGTTGAAAAATATATTAAGAACCATTGCTAGAAAACCTGCTTTCAAAACCCGTTTAAGGGCTACGGTGCCGCAGACAGACAGATAGACATAGCGGTCAAACTTATAACACCCCTCTTTTTGCGTCCAGGCTTTAAAAAGAGACCGACTACGTGCTAAGCCAATTTAAGTAAGTACTTATCACACTGTAGTGTTTGTCTTCGTATTTCAATGTATCGATAAGTCCAAACACTCCTCTGTAGCACTTCAAAAGGAAAGTAAAGTAAGAAAATGATGTTTGTACCTAATGGATTATCCCGATTATCCGAACTAGTATCGTATCCAATTAGCTCGAATAATCGAGGTTCCACTGTATTGGAGTCTTGATTTGTTGCTTGTCAGTGCTTGAAGCGAATACACTTTAATTACCTACCTATGGTATGACCAAACCACTTTACTTTATTCAAAATCAAATAAAATCTTGTGCGATACTAAGGGAAAATATTTACAAAAAATTATCTTATCGGGCGCTATAGCCTCAGAAGCAAACAAGTGGCTTAATCCCACTAATCCGACTAAAGTTTACTTAATACCGGCTAGTTCGTGGGTAAGACTATAATGGGTCAGGGACTAAACCATAGAACTAAAAGGCGAATAGAAATGTATTTAATGATAATAACTCACGTCTTAAATCGAATTTAGCTAGACATGTTTCGGGCTATTTCGTAGCCGGGCCAATCAACTTTTTTACCAACACTAATCTGTCCGCGACATTTTTCAAACAATTGCAGATTTTTGTAAGTAAACATGTTTTTTCTGTAATTTAATTGATGGTATACATGAATCCATGCCATCCTACCTACCCAACCAATCAACCTATTAAACCGTGAAATATCTTGTTAGAAGTACGTTTTTTTGGTAACGCCAGAGACAATTTTGGTAACACAGGAGACGCCCAAAGTTTCGGTAAAATAGTTGATTCACCCAGCCCTTCTTCTCAGGAGCACGCGACTCGGCGGCTGCCACAACACGCGCACGTCCCGAGTCCGAGTTGCGTGCTCCTGAGAAGAAGGGCTACGAAATAGCCCGAAACAGTCGAGTTAAATTCGATTTAAGACGTGAGTTATCCGCGTACAGTATCATTTATATGAGTGAGTCTCACGGTAGCATTTTCAAATGGAAATGTCTTAAATTAAAAGCTATACATATATTTATTTGACAAATAGATGTCCCAGTGGTTGAGAACGTGACTACGAAGCTCGCGATCCCGGGTTTGTTTCCAGGTCGGGACAGATATTTGTATGAAAAATATAAATGTTTGGTCTCGAGTCTTGGATTTTTAATAATTTATTTATGTTTATATCTATCTATTTACGTGTGTTTATGTGTTTAATTGTTTAATTATTTATTTATTGTTAATTTTCCCAGTTCAGTCTGTAACGAAATTAATTAGTACTAAAAATGAGTTAGTTATGAAGTGCTTTCTATTTTTTTCTTATTATAAGTTCTATGGACTAAACATATAGCCACGTACAGATTATTATTTTGGTTTGCAGTGTACACAAAGTTCGTTAAGCTACGCGTATAGAACTTGTTTTACTAGGTACGGGCGACCTATATCATGTGAGCAAAAATAAGCATAAACCTCAAGAGCAAATTTTTGTTTTATAAAGTAGCTATAGCCGTTACTCGTGACTCCATTCACGTCGAATTCCCACGGGAAATATGCAAATTCCCGGAATAAAAACTATCCTATGTCCTTCCCCGGGACTAAAACTACCTGTATAACGAAATTCATTTAAGTCGGTTCAGCAGTTTGGACGTGATGAAGTATCTAACAAACAAACAAACAGACTTATGTACAACTAAAATATGTGACTGTATTAATCGCGACTAGAAACAACGTACCTATAACTTGGAGGTTTTCAAAAAAGTCCGGAAATATTGGCGCTGCAAGCTAATCCCAAAGTTTCACCAGAAATTCTGCAAGAAACGAACGGTAGTAGAAGACTGCCAGCTATTGAGGTGGTATTTCACCATTGGTACCCACTGTTCTGTATTGCGTATTGACCATTGAAGTAAGTAAATAAATAAATAACACGGGACACTAGACACCAATTAACCTAGTCCCAAACTAAGCAAAGCTTGTATTATAAATACAAATATATACATACTTAAATATTTATATTAAACCCCCAAGACGAGAACAAACATTCGTATAGTAAGTACCTATTCAATCACATAACGTCAAATAAGTTTTGATTGCGGCCAAAATTAGCTCGTCGAGCTCAATGAGTCAATGTTTTGGCTACGTTTTTAGATACTTTTAAAGATTGCTAGTTTAATTAAGTAGCGATAAAGATAGGTGGTTTTTTGCTTAGTGTATAAATAAATAGTTAATGATGACATTTAAATGCGTACGTTTTCGAACCAATTTAAACTATTTTAAGATAGACAACGCAGCCACTGAACCGCTGAAATCATTTGACGCTAATCAGTGATCAGAATTAGCCGTTTACCGCGAAGCGGAATTAGGGTTCCGTGTCTAATAAAAACAAGCGGAACCCTTATAGGATCATTTTATCTACCTTACTAGCAGCGACTACAAAAAAGTACAACCAAATTGATACCTCCTCTTTATTGAAGTCGGTTAAAAATTAAGTAATTTATTAAATCAGGCGTTGGATAAGTACTTTCCGGAGGTCCATATCAATGAACTTAAACAATTACTTTGCTCACCCGCGACCTTATCCGTAGTTCTCAATTTCCCTAGTTAGGTACTCAAACTCGGTAAAGTTCCCAACCGTATTTAGTTTTGATTTACCTAGAGCTCCAGATTTTTGGGGATCTGAACACTGATCCGACCATCTCTTCAGAATACAGCTACGCTTTCGGGTCTTGAATCCTCCACTTTACTGTTGCTATTTTTTATGGGCAATGTGATTGAAATTGCAATTTTCATGAAAGATCAACGATCATGAAATTGGGATTAATATCGTAAGTAAAAGTTTTTTTTTACTTTAATTTATATGTTCTTTACAAAAATATAAGTAGGTACCTACTTCCCTACTTAATATTTACCAGATACATACGTTTACGCGATACAGTAGCAGAGGTACTCTACTACAAAATTCGAAAATCGAAGTTCGTATCGTAATTCATACTATCCCGCCGACGCTTTACGAGAGTGAGAAGACCGGAATGATACGAACTTCGATTATCGAATTTCGTAGTAGCCCTGCAGATATATACGATTTCCTATGTACTATAAAAAAAAAATTATATAATGAGCGAGAACACGGCCAGAGGACTCCAAGCGAGATTGCACCAATGCCCAAAAATAATAAAAAGGAGAATCCTTTTGCGCCAAGAAATCTCCTTTTTGCCAATCTTGCAAACTTATTTGAATCTTTGCAGGTGGTAGGACCTTGTGCAAGGTCCGCCCGGATTGCTACCACCATCTTGCTCGCTAATCCTGCCGTGAAGCAGCAGTGCTTGCACTGTTGTGTTTCGGCGTGGAGAGTAAGAGAGCCGGTGAACTTGAGGTATCTCATCTTAGGCCTCTAGGTTGGCAACCCATCTGCAATACCCCTGGTGTTGCAGATGTTTATGGACGGTGGCGATCTCTTACCATCAGGAGACCCACTTGCTCGTTTTCCACCCAGTCCAATAAAAAAAAAAACTTGCGCTAAGGGAGACAGTCTTGTACATCCCCTCGCTTTTATAGTATTGCCAGAGCAAGAAACCGTAGCCAATTTAAGAGCGTTTATACCGTCTCATTTTTGTTAGTGTTTTTCTCGATCATTTCATGAGAATTGAATGAAAATTAGAAATGTGGTCTGATAGAATTGTTCTTATCTTAATATATAAGTTAATGTGTCTACTCCAATAATTATGCGTGATAGACTTTTATTTTCTTTAAAACCGTTAATAAACATTTGTTCGTTTTGTTTTTAGAAATCAATGTCGTCATTTCATCGAAACGTTTATTTATACTTGTCTTTTCATCGAAATTATTGTAAGTAGGTACTGTTATCGATATCGAATTTGACTTGATTGCCTCGTTACCAAACCATGGTCCGAAAAAAAAACTACCTGATTGACATTGTCAATTTGACTTGACACATTTGACAATTGACTTTACTTACATAAAACACAATAAGAGTGTAAAAATTGCGGATTTGGGACGGGAAGTAAGAATAAAAACACCTCCTAATCAATTGATTCGGTTGAAAAAAAATTGAAGTAGAATAATTTAATCAAACGATCGTTTTTGATACTTATCTTAAAGTGAGTTAAGCGAATTAACATGGACTGAATTTATACGTGTTATAAATGTCAAGCAAACAATTATTTCATTCTCTTCTTTCACAGTAATAAAATAAATCATTTTCATCGTGAAATGACGTCGTTTAGTGATAGGCAGAAAAGCCTTTTCAATCACCTTAAAGATGCCGAGGATCAGTACAGCTTCTCTAAGTACAACAAAGTTGATACTCCACACGACAATGGAGTTATGGACAGGAAACACTATAGAAAACTAAAACATGAAATGAAGCAATTCAGAGGCAAGGAAAGTATATTTAAGAGACCTGAATCAACTATAAGGGATTGCCTACGTACGAGATCAGCTCCAGACTACATGAAGAACCCACAAAGATACAAATACTATTCACTGTCAGATGTGACCCAGGAACAGATGTCCGATTCCACAAACACCGCGACAGCCCACGCATTTATTCGTGAATTAGAAGAAAGAGAAGCTGAAAAGTCTAGAATGGAACAAGACTGTGAGGGTCCTGAAGATTTTGTATTCAAGAAACCCATATTTCATGTATCAGCAACAGTTAAGAAAACCCCGGAGCTTGAGAGTCCTAAAGCAGTTTTCAAAAGTAGTAAAGTTCTTATGCCAGAATATGTTGTGGGACGAACACAGCACAAAGAAACAAGAATCGTAAGAAGGGATTTGGCTAAAGGTGATGTAGAAGATGAGCCAAAAGCAACGCTGAAGTTGAATCATCTTTATGAAGACAATGACGATGAGGAGGAATAGAGTAATTCTACTTTTAAAATTTATGACATACATACTGCTGTTATGAACATAACTTGGTTGCAAGATTATACATTAATTATACTTAGCTAATTATGTATTTTATTTCTTTTGTAATTTAGCATAAGTTTGTCCAAAATTTAAGACTATCTTGTATTTTTATTTTAATGTGTTATTAATATTATTTGAAACAAAAGTTTAACTCCTCTGTTATTAAGTATATAAAAACAGTAGTAATTGAAGATCAAAGCTCACTTCAGCTCAACTGCCTGACAAATGGAAAGAAGGTAAGCAAATGAATCTAGTAATACTGATTCGTTTTCTTTAGTTGTTAGGGTTCCATACTTGGAAGAAAACAGTGGTCTATCAGGGTGGTGGTGGTGGTGGTACAGATATCTATACTTGGTTTGGATGGGTATTGAACTATATGTAAACAAAGTTTAGCTGTCAGATTTGGTAAATTCACGGATTTTAATTATTTTACTTATCTATCATTGTAATACGACTAGTTTTAACATTTAGATATTTTGATGTTGGAATTTCAATATTTAAGACACCAATTGATCTTGTTTTGTTTAAGTGGATTTAGTTAAATACCTATCCAAATCTAGTATAGCAACAAGCACTTGCACCTTGTGCACCATGCTGCATCTTATGGCGCACTGTAACAGCAATATTTGTTTGCACTGTTTGTTTCATGTAACAGCATCACGTCATGGTGATACTGCCAGGGCCTTACTAGTGGCACCTTGCTGTTTTCCTATGTAAATGACAAAAACCAACATTTATTATTTTTAAATCATAATGGAATTTAGTGCATTCTGCATATGCATGCCCCCAAAATATCCTATCTCTGAACTTATAAGAGGAATAAAAATATTAATCTTTATCCTCTCTCCCTGCCAATAAGCTCACGTTTTTTCATATTTTCTAAGAAAATAGTAGATTATAGTACTTATCAATGACATGTTATCCTTTTAGAACCAACCTCTCTGTGATAAATAACCCATTTCAAAACTCTGCTAGTCTAGCAGCACCTAGCTATAATAAATAACACAAATGTATCTCAGTCATTTATTTACATTATTTTCAACACTGTGATATAACTGCGGAATCAGACTTAATTTCCATATTGTCTGATGCTTGGCTTTCCGGCTTGCTGTCTGCAGAGAATGAACTCAAGTCCCTCATCATTGAGTATGCATCTTCACCATCAGCATAGTACTTAGGTTCAATCTCAAGGATCTTGAAGCCCAGTGAGTTAGTGTAGAGGTTTAATGCGGCCCTGTTGCTTTTTCTGACATGAAGTGACACATATTTTGCCTGAAATCAAAAGTAAGTTTATCAGAAGCAGAATCTTTATGTTACTAACACAAACAAAACTCTAATTTAATTGCAGACATAAACAAACAAAAAAAATTAGGTCAATGAGTAAAAGGTGACTAAAACTATAGAGTAATGAATAAGAAGTAAAACTTCTGCCTCAAGCATTAGCATTAGGAACCCAGTTTGATTACAAAGGCAATGACTGGAAACTGACCAAAGGATGGTTTTGACAAATTTCAGACACTGAAAATTCAGACATTCTGAGAGTAAGTTTTTGTGAAATCATTTGTTATTTTCAGAATGACGACAGATTATAAAAAACAGTTTATGACATGTTTTAATAAATCATCACATCACTACTTGGAAAAAAAAATTGTATCTCAAATCAATATGTCAACAAATTTGACCCATAAAACAATGTGCATTAGGTTCACTCAGAAAGATCATCGATTTTGAGATACCAGCTGTTTTGAAAATTGACGAAATTTCGATTTTGGCCCAAGTTCAGATAATTAGTTGAAAATCCTATTTTAGGTGGGCACTATAATGGTGTTAAATTAAAATCAAGGTTTTCTTTCATGACATTGTATACAGAAAGATTGCTGGCTGGTGACTACTGACAATAGAATACTGTTAAATAAGTACAAGAATTCAAATTCAAAATAGTTTTTTCTTTAAATAGGCCATAATAAGCTCTTTTACAGGTCATTTTTCTAACTAAATATATTAAAGCTCACCTGGAAACATTCTACCATAGCTAAAGAAGCCTGATTCATGAGTTTTTGGGCGAGACCCAGCCGGCGATGAGACCGTTTCACAGCCAGTGATGTTATGTGTCCATGCCTATTGTCCTCGCCATCCTCTTCCATCTTAGCTAATACATAGCCTGTAAAAATCACAAAATTAAAAATATATTAATAACATAGATGTTGTTCAAATTCTTGAGGCTGGCCTGAGCCAATTTATTGCACTTACAACTAATTATTTGTCTGGATGATGAAAATGTTTTTATTGTTGAAATTCACTACTTGACTTCTACTGTGTGGCATATAAAGCTACAAATATACACTAGTCAAAAGAAAGTTAGGGCCACTCGAGTTTCACCAGTAAAACAAAATCAAAAATATATTTGCATTTTTACCCAAATAAATTTAATCAAACGAAAATTATTTTGTATTGTGTTGTTGCATTAATAAAATCCATCCTTAAACTAATAATGTTATAAAGAATTATATTTATTAGTGTTTTACCAATTAGTCAGGTGGCCCCTATTTTCTTTTGAGTAGTATAATTTTATAATACTTATTGATTTTGAGATACAGGCTTTTTTTTAATCTTGGTGAAGGAAATCAACCTTGCAGTCTTAACATACTAGACTAGTAGAATATTCTATATGTGAAGTACAAATTTCTGAATGAGTAATGAACTTTAAATATGATGACATAATTCCAAAAATTACATATATCTATTAGAAATAATCAAGACTCAAGGAGGATCAATACCATAGTAAAATCATCATCATATCAGTCATAGGATGTTCACTGTTGGACATAGGCATCCCTCATTAACTAACACTTTAGTAGACATTGGAAAAACACATGGACCATACGTACAGTCTCATGTGTTTAATATTTCTCTATTGACATTGGTAAAATAACCCTTGCTAAGAAAACAAGGGTGAAAGTCAAAAATACTTTTAACATTAAGTGAAACATGCATGTACAAAGTTTTAGTTATTATTATTCATACTGTAAATACCTATAAGAATGTATAATATTCAACAGGTTAAATATTGTTTCAAAGTCAAAATCTCTTTATTCAATTTAGGCTACAACAAGCACTTATGAACGTCATAAAATCTACCACCGGTTCGGAAAAAACCTCTGTTGAGAAGCATCCGGCAAGAAACTCAACGAGGTATTTGGAATGTATAATTACCAACAATGTGTCCCTTCTCATCTTCAGCCACATAGCTTAGCTGTGGCCATGAGAGTCCATGGTAGAAGTAGTATTTCATCTGATAATTTTCTGGTAAGCAAAGCAGGTTGCAATGCTGCATGTTCATCAGATCACTGGGACGTGCGCAGCGAATATTCATTTTGAACTGTTAGATAAAACCATCAATTAATAACATGTTTATTTTATGATACTCATTAGCATGCGTTAGGTGAGTGATGAGTTCATTTACCTTAATTTAAAGGTAACAGTTAAGTAATTTATTCTTTCCTAAATTTTCGCGACTTGGGTTGCCTTGTTTCTGATGCTGGAGGGGTATCTGACATACCCCCTAAAAGTTCACGCACAAATCGGAATTTCGACAAACAACACTTCCATACAATGTACCAGCCTGTAACAAAGAACAAAGAAAAATTTAATCGAAACAATACCTTACGTACAGCATAAGTAATGGTTTTAGATTTTATAGTTACAATAACTTAATAAAGCAAATCGGTCTACTTACAAAACAACACAAAAACAAAAACTAAAAATACACTACATACGAAGGTTAAAATAGCTAATATCACTTCCTTCATTTCAAACTAAGCATGGGATTAAAAAAGTTAACACAGGCAGACAATTTACCAGCTAAAGGTACAAATAAAAATGTGCTTTTTGTTATAAAATAATCAGTCAATATCAGTCTGGGGCGGCTTGAAAAAAAATCTAAGGGAGAAGTTGTTCACGCAGTGAGCAACAGCGCCATTTTGAAGTTCAGTCTCAAAACATAAAACATCTGTTAAACTTATACTCGGATACGTAACAAAATTTAACAAAAACGCAGGTTTACATACTTCAGCTTAATATCTTGATGACTAGTTATTCACTTTTTTCTGAATCTTTTAACTAACAAACCAAATACCAAATTTCTTAAACTAACCTAAAATTTAAGCACTTTTTTGACATACGAAATGAATGTTTCTTTTTCTAACTTGTCTATGGCTCTCTGGCTTATTCTAAAAAGTGAACATCACTATGATATCGATTAAAATCTCGATATTAATCGATTATTGTATAATTTGATTAGAGTTTTTTTTTCTATTCTATATTTAATTTTTTTTAAGAAAGTTATAAATAAAACAAATCGAAATCCTTCACAGAGTCTTCTTAGGTCTCTTACGTAAAATGAAATTAATGAATGAGGCTACTATGAAACTCGAAACTCGAAGTTCGTATCGTACCGTTTCTCTCGCTCTCGTATTAAATAGTATAAGTGTCAGAGGAATCACACGACACGAACTTCGAGTTTTGTAGTAGCTGTACTGATTTAATTTTAAATTAATTAAGCAAAAATAATTTTGACATCAAATTATATACTATAACAGTATTTCGGTCATAGATAAAAAAGGTAATTTTCGTGATTCATTAACAATATAGCTGTACAGACTAAAGTTCCTTAGCTTTAGTCCTTAAAAAAAGTCCACTCCAAAATACAAATTGTCTTGTCAATATTGTCATTGACATTGTCAAAAAAAGTCAAAACATTACAATGAATTCACACATACAATACAGAAGGGCTACTACGAAACTTGAAACTGGAAGTTCGTGTCGTGCGGCTCCTCTGACACTTACACTATTTAATACGAGAGCGAGAGGGACGGTAAGATACGAACTTTGAGTTTCGTAGTAGGAGTCGGAATTCAATCCAAGAGCATCATATTTTAATGTAATGTTTAAATGTTTTGCTACCTACCGTAAATGTTGAATTTATATTGTCTTCATCTCTATTATATTGAATTAAATTAAGTAAATAATTACTTGGACTTGATTTATACATAATGGATGAAGAAACTCAAGAAGAAAAACCTTCTGCTTCTATTTCATCGTAAGCAAAGTACCGAATTAACTAAACATAAAATAGCGAGTTAATTTTATAAATCTCTTTTACCCATATGATTTTGCACGTTGATTGCAGGAGATTCAGAAGTCCAACGTTCAGCAGAGACGAAATTCAAACTTTAATTAACATCATAGAGAGACACAAATATACAATTCTTAACAAATCAACAAATTCCAAGGTGAATCAAGCAAAAGAAGTTTCTTGGGAAAAGATAACTAAAATATTCAACAGTAGGGGCTTCAAACATGAAAGAAGCATAGACTCCCTTAAAACAAAATGGGAGAACCTCAAAAAGGATGCAAGAAAGCTTTCTAAAAATGTTATAGATGTTACTCATAGTGGTTATAATGACCTAACGAGGCAAATAGTTGGTATGATGTGTGATGTTGAAAACAATGCACCAGCAGAGCTTGCTCAGGATTTAGATGATAATGATGACTTTGAGGGTAAGTGACATGTTAAAATAAATGGAATATCGGTCTTGCTCCTCCACCAAGTAGTAAGGCCAAGTTTGGAAAAAATGTTTTTTCGTGCAATTTAACATGGACCTCCGCAAAGTAACACCTTCTATACAGTAATTAAGTAACATGTGACATGTTAATGACATTAAAAGATACTCAGGGAGGACAATAAGACCTAAATGGTTCATAAATTATTCAAACTCTGTCAGAGTTGATTGACATTAGCTGTAATAAGTCTAGAATAGCAATTGTATGCATTAGGGTTGCCAGGTGGTCGGGACATCCAGGATTGTCCCAGATTTCGACTTCTAACTATTATAAGTACTAGTTTTTTATTAATAAGTTACAAGAGCAATATTTCCTTCCATATTAAAAATTGAAGCTGCAGTTAAAATTGCAACCAGTATTCAGAATTCACCTGCCTGAGATTTGTTATTGAGGTCCTTCCAAAAGACTTGCCAAATGACAGAATCTGGACTCAGTTTCTTAGAACGAGCAATTGTAATGATTTTGTCGATTTGAAGAAAATATTTGGTTTTGTGCTTGTATTGGTATTTACCTACTGACTCAATTAATAACCTTTAAATTATCCTAGAAATGAATTACATGTATCTACCCTAATAGCATACAATTAGTATCTTAGACCCCGTACGCTCTATGCGGCTAGCCGCGCGGTTTTAGCGTGCCGTCCCTCTTCAAAATATCGCTTGAGAAAGAGACGGCAAGCTAAAACCGCGCGGCTAGCTGCATAGTGCGTACGGGGTCTTAGTCCTATCTTGAACTTGTAGACTTATCATGAATCATTACAAAAGTAAATGCTAAAAAATTGGCTAACTTAATCCTAGTTACCTATGTTAATTTTATAAACTAAGCATATGGAATGAAATAAATTTTATGCAGAAATTAATAAATAATCAATTTTTTTAATACATTGATTGACACTGTATATTGACACACCTTATATTTGGACACCTATAGGCATATTGTCCATCAATGTGTTAACAGGCAAACATGAATAATAGGTATACTCAACAGCAATTCCTTTTTTATTGCAGATGCTGCTATAAATGATGAAAAATTAAGTGAAAACTTAAAAAGGAAATCTTACTGGGAAAGCTGTGAGGAAAAGAACTCTGATGATTCTAATGGTAAAACGTTTTTATCAGTAAAGTAATTAGTAATTGATTTGGAAATATTTTCTATTAATGATCCTCAATTTTAGGGTTTCTTAAAGTGGGGTGGAGTGGGTGTAGCATGTGTCAGGTGATGTGTGCTCAGATAAATTTTGATATCATTTAATTAAGCACTAATAAATAAATGCATTTAAACACTTTTTTTCCCTATAATATTCTTCAACAGGGGCAATGGAATTCTTTAACCCTTTGACCACCACAGTCGGTAAAACACGACAGCTGAAAAAAGTGCCATAGTGGATATGTCGGCATTTCGTGGCACATATGGAATTATATTCAGAATTTTTTTCTGTCGGCTTTCTGTCGACCGTGGTGGTTAAAAGGTTAAAAATCTCAGTAAGTATAGTGACTGCAAAAACCATGTGTTATATTGCTAGGCTCATAACCATTAGTAGCATTTTCGTTTTGTAGGGAAACCCACCTATGAATAGAGAACTTCATTGTCGATTTCTTGTCACTGACTGTGTTAACACGTTGGGTGCAAAACCAGCTCTAAAACATCCTATGAAAAATAACTGCGGCAGCGAACCTGTTAAGAAACACTGCTGTATATGTATCCCTCTGTCAGACATTTTTTTTTTACATATAACTGACAACGATTGACCCTTATCTCATCTGATGACTTGGGTCTCTCCCTTTAATCTCATCATTTCCCTACCTGGAGTTATATCCATACTCATACATATAATTTCTTTTTCATTTCATTTTCAGATGGAGATGATGAAAGAAGGTAAAAGATTTATAACTTTTTTTTGCCTACTACACTATCATTAACTTTACTTTCTAAAAGTATGTATTGTAGGTTGCTTCTGCGTTCTGCACTTTGTGCCTTTTTGGGTGAAAGCCTTATATAATACTAGCTTTTGCCCGCGGCTCCGCCCGCGTGGTATTCGGTTGTCGCGCGCTGTTCCCTCGGGAGCTGTGCATTTTTCCAGAATAAAAAGTAGCGTATGTCGGGCCCATAAACTATTTCTATGCCAAAAATCACGTCAATCCGTCGCTCCGTTACATCGTGAAAGACTGGTCCGTCTTTCACGATCACACAAACATACAAACACACACACTTTCGCATTTATAATATTAGTATGTATTACAGTCGAACCCAGTTATATTAGATCATTACAACACAATCTTATATATCAAAATAACACTGATTATAATGAGCAACCATGTTTTTGGCCAACTTTTTCAGATCCAACCGTTCATTGAATTTTGTACCACAAGAATGCAGCCTGTTGTTAGAATGTGTCAGGAAAGAGAAAAACTTTGTGTTCTCTAAGGAGTATAGTGCACATGCCATTGCTTCCAAAAATAAAGCATGGAGGAGGGTATGTTGAAAACAAATGAAATACTGTTTTTTTTTTTTTATTTTATATTTGTAATCTTTATCATTTTTTAAATAAAGTAAGGGGATGTTTCGTCACCCATTGATTAATTTTATTTGATAGATATATATTATGTTATTTTTAAAAATGTAGTAAATCGATATTACAGTAATATCTGCATTCCAGATAACCGATGTTTTCAACAAGAAAAGCCCACAAAAGAGATCACAAAAAGTACTTCGTACAAAGTTCAACAACATGAAGACAATAGCCAAAAATATTGGCGTAAAGGATGCAATTAAAAATTTCGATATGAGCATCCCAAAACACGAGAAATTAGTTAATGAAAGCTCAAAGGTAATAACTGACAAGCTATTTTCGATTAAAGGTATAGTTAGACCCGGTTCATATCTAAGAGAAAACGTCAAAAAATCGTGGTTAGTACAGTCACCAGCAGAAGTGGATGAGCTGTTGTAGTGCTCAAAATTATCTACACGCGATTCTACTACCAAGCTAATAAGTGTTTAGATCATTTTGAACACCACAACTGCTCATCTGCTTCTGCTATTCACTGTACACACCTGGCTGACCAAGCTTTGTTCAACACATTTTGACTCTGACTCAATTGTTATTTAGTATCTATTTTTAACCCCCGACGCAAAAAGGGGGGGTGTTTTAAGTTTGATTGCTATGCGTGTCTGTCTGTGACACCGTAGCTCTTAAACGGGTGGATCGATTTGAATGCGGTTTTTGAATGAATCATAATCTGAACATACTAACTTATTCTCTTAAAAGTTCTATAAGATGGAGTTTAAATATGTTCTTAATATTTTATGGGAAGAAATATTCTTTTTGTGACAAACTGGCCAAATATATGAAAAAATCATCCAAACCATTTACTATTGTTAAGAGCAGTTTCTGAGAATATCAACACAAATGTACAAGAATAGGGATGATGACGCCATAAAAAAATAATTCGAAGGCACAACTCCAGTAAAAAAACGCTTTATTTTAGCCCTGAAAACCAGATTAATTTTAGATTTACTGTAAAATTAGGTTTTTCGTTGCTTTAAACAAATAAATAGTTAGTTACTTGAGTTGCCGGATAGTGACGTCATAATTCGCTATTGTCATTGATGAAACTCAGCGATCAGTTGAAACTATGGGAGAATTGTGTTTTGACAGCTCATAAAAAGTACGTCAGTTGATTGGTGGTGTCATCATCCCTATTAAATTGAGTTTGAGTCTGTTTGAGTTATAGAATTAAAAAAATAATTCACCATTTTTTTATTTATATTGACCTACTACTGTACAAGAGCTAGAATCATTTAATTCTTTATTACAGAAAATCAAGTCAGAGCCAGTATTCAAACTTGAACTTGAAAATGGTGCGGACGATGACGATGATGATGATCGTTCTGACAGCAACCACAACCACTTTGCGCCTGATCCGCTGAGCACCATCCTTAATAGCGACTCTGGAATTGGTGAGTACTCCTGAGGGCTTATCAAACGCACTTGGAAGCACAATCGCACATGTTATACGGTTTAAGGCTCCGTTTCCAACAGAGGGCTTCGAAAAATCTAACTTCGTATCGGGGTGAAGACCAAAAAGTTGGACAACGTTAAAGCTGCGTTAGCGGGTAGTTATAATTTCCACTAACTTTTTCCATTGTGATACGAAAATCCATACTAATATTATAAATGCGAAAGTGTGTTTGTGTGTTTGTATGTTTGTCCCTCTTTCACGCCGTAACGGAGCGACGGATCGACGTGATTTTTGGCATAGAGATAGTTTATGGGCCCGAGAGTGCCATAGGCTACTTTTTATCCCGGAAAAATGCACAGTTCCCGAGGGAACAGCGCGCGATAACCGAATACCGCGCGGGCGGAGCCGCGGGCAAAAGCTAGTTAATCATACATTTGTAACTACCAAAATTATAACTACCTGCTAACGCAGCTTTAACGGTGTGCAACTTTTTGGTCTTCACCCATCGTCGTACCATCCCTCTCACTCTTGTATCAAATAGAACATTCAAGTGCAAAGATATCGTCTCGGCCAAAGTTAGAGAAATATGTATGCACGACTTTAATGTGAAGTGCATAAAGTCGTGTATACATATTTTTGTAACTTTGACCGTATCGATATCTTTGCATTTGATTGTATAAGCGTCAGAGGGACGGAAAGAAACGATCTTCGATTTTCGAATTTCGTAGTAACCCTGTAGAAGTGTTGCAATCCGAGGAATGTGTTTTCATCAACCAATAGAAATGCTTCATTTACCTCGCACCGCACCGCTCAGCTTTTTCTACCAGAGATACGCTGTGAGAGGATGTGTAAGTGAAGCGAGTCTATTGTATATTGCATAGGATTTTTTCCAGGAAATACCAAGATTCAAAGATAATAATTTTTGATTTTATTTCATTTATTGTCACAGGATCGACTCATTCAAGTTCATGGAGTCAAGAAAATAAAGAAGTAGTCAAATTAAAAAAGGAGTTATTAAATTATCAAATGGAAACTGCTAGGGTGAGTTAATTCAATATTATTATTATACGGATTTTGGCGACAATAATCGTCTTTAAGAACTTTCTATGAAATATCAGTGCATATTGAATATATTGACCCGGATAACTCACGTCTTCACGTTCACGGCGATGGGCCTCATAAGGAAGCTCAAAGTCACTCAAAAGGCTATGGAGAGGGCTATGCTCGGGGTTTCTCTGCGGGATAGAATCAGAAATGATGATATCCGCAGTAGAACTAAGGTTACTGACATAGCCCGAAGAATTGCGAAACTGAAGTGGCAGTGGGCGGGGCACATTGCACGCAGGACTGATGGCCGATGGGGTCAGAAGGTTCTCGAATGGCGTCCGCGGACCGGGAGACGAGCTGTTGGTAGGCCTCCAACAAGATGGAGCGACGACCTGGCTAAGATCGCGGGATCGCGGTGGATGCGAAAAGCACAAGACCGGTCTGAGTGGAGAGCCTTGGGGGAGGCCTATGTCCAGCAGTGGACGTCTTTCGGCTGACATGATGATGATGAACTCACGTCTTAAATCGAGTTTAGCTCGACATGTTTCGGGATAATTCGTAGCCCTTCCACCTCGGAACAACGTGACTCGGTGGCTGCTGCAATACGCGCACTGCGCGCCGCCGCTCTGCTCGCGCGACTCGTGACGCAAGACGTGAGTTATCCGGGTCAATATATTTAATATAAGTGAGTCTCACTCTCACGGTAGTTTTATGTTCAAAATATGAGTGCACTTGACGTTGTGGATTATAGAAGAAAATTAATTGGTAGTTAAAAATTAATGTCGATTAAGAAAAGTTCACTTTTGCTTAGATTATATCCTAATTTTCATATGCTGTTTAACACGCGCATGTAATAAATTCTCGCCTTTTTCATGCGTGTGAGCGAGGTCGCTATAATGTCATTTATTAGAATTATTTGTAATTTAATACCTAATATATAATATATTATATATAAATCCCAGCGCCAATGTTACCTAACACTTTATTTTATATTTACAGTTGGAAAGACAGAAAGTAGAAGAAGCAAAGCAAGCCGAAGCGGCAGAAATAGAAGCGAGATCCATTGAAACGTCTTTAAGGCTACGAGCGGCGAGACTAGAAGCAGTAGCTGCTGCAATGAAACTGCCGCCTAACCACCCCGCGTTGTCGTTCACACCGGGAGAGTTGCCCGCAGAAAGATACTTACGACAGTACGAACACACTTGAAACCATCTTAGTATTCAATTGTTTTTTAATCGTACGAAGTTGTCTTTTGCAGAAATCGAAGAAACATCGATTTTGTTGTTAATAGGAGCAAATATAAAGCCGAATATGGGCAATGAGGAGAAAAAAAACCGTGTAGTTTTGAAAATTGGTACAGTAACCTTGCAGCATCCAGATGAACATTCTAAAAGGCGTCAAGGGTGGGGGGAGGGCTGTGCTAAGCTAAGGGTTGAAGGTACCT
Source organism: Choristoneura rosaceana (assembly GCA_037349165.1). Taxonomy (NCBI): domain Eukaryota; kingdom Metazoa; phylum Arthropoda; class Insecta; order Lepidoptera; family Tortricidae; genus Choristoneura; species Choristoneura rosaceana. The sequence continues at coordinate 10,664,986 of JAZBNJ010000041.1, read as the reverse complement.
TTTTTCAGGTTTTTCCTCATATCTCGAATATTTGTACGAATAACATTATGATTACTTTGGACAAAAGTTTTTACATAAAATTTTCTACAGCCCTCACCCTTGACATTTTGTATGTTCATCTGGATACCGCAAGGTATAACTGTACCAATTTTCAAAATACACGAATTTTTACCCCTGATTTTATTAATTTTCTTACCCTATGTTGTTCATGGCCGAGTTATTTAATAGATCTTTGGAGTTTGTTTCCTTTTCAAAGATGATAGTTTTGGAATAAAATCACAATAATTTAGATACGAAAATTTTGTATATTTTACTTAATTGCATTTTACAAGATGATAAATTATAATTCATTATTAAAATTAATATTTTTAAATATGCATTTGTACAATTTCCATCTATAACTAACTAAACTACAACACCTATTGAAATATATTACACATTGCTAATTTACAACATGCTTTTTACATAATCTACTTCTATCTAGTTATGTCATTATGTATAAAGTACAAAACGTAAGTACATACATACACAATGCTATGGTAGTAGTAGTGTAAAAGTTAAGTAATGAGCCACATGTCTTAACGACAAGCATTCACATAAGGGTCCGTCTGCAGCCACGACAACAATGCCTATATAAATATAAGTACATAATTTACTTATGAGTCAAATTGTATTTTTTTAAATAATTTTACATATACATATTTCTGGTTTGATTAGCTCAAGCGGCCACCATACGGTAGTCCAGACGATCTCACAAAGGTCGCCTTGGTTGAAACCCCTTTATGTTTGTAAATCTTTTTCACCTTTTAATCGATTTAGAAGTTAAAGAAGAATGTTCCATACGATAGGTTGGAGCTGCCACTCGACCAAAGTGTTCTCTGCCGGAACGTCGGAACAACCAGTAGGTAACCACTCTATTTTTGTCCATATAGGTTTAATGCACATCAGTGGCATGACGTCAGATATTTTTCTGGTTAAGCCGAAGCAATGATCGCTTACATCTTTCATAAATTCTGTATGTCTTGTGTTCTATTTTGTAAAAATTGGGCAAACCGGTGGAAATAAGGTTCTATGTACTATCGAGTGCAGCGTCGCCTTTCCCCCCTTAGGTCGCAATTTGTTTGCGCTCTTAGAAAGTTCCGGTCCCCGCCTAGAATCGACAAGCGCCAATAGAAATTCGACACTACTACAAAATATTTTTTTTTTTGCAGGTTAAAATATGTAGTATATTTTCTTTTAAATTTTGCCCAAATCCATAAAAAATGGTCCTTTCTTAATTATGAGAGCTGAATGGTTTACTTAATAAGGGGCGGGGCAAGCAAAATTTCTGGTTGCAAGGGATTTTGTCGAAAAAGGGGAAAGGCGACGCTGCACTCGATGGTACACTGCGCCACTGATACACATATTTAAACAGGCTCAGGCGGACTCTTTGAAAACAATACAGTTAGTCAATAAATTGAGCGTATTAGAAATACGACAGTAAAGAGTAGAAATGAAACTGGAGCGCCACTTTCTTAATAACATGTCTCATTTTCGACATTCATAAAATACTTGAAAATGGTAATAATTTTGTATAAAAAAAAAATACTTCCTCCTTTCGGTTTCTTTTCTTTACTGTTCTACTTTTCTAGAGAATGAGTCAGTAAGGATGTAATACACGCCGCTATAAGCAGGTTTATAGCTACCAATCGTATGTAGGTACTGACTCCATAGGCAAGTTTCAGGAACATCTTTTAAAACAATCCATGGAGTTACCCACAGAGTAAATACACAGTCTATTTAGTCTTCAAACTAAAAATGGCACCAGCATGAAAAATAGCACCGGCAAGAATATAACATCAATCACAGGATTTAGAATTTTCCTGAAGTCGTATTGTCTAACGCGTCGATGTCCGCGATCGCATCCGCCATCTCATTCTACATTTTTTTTGTACCGTATTTTCAAAATGTGTTCAGACAAGGCATCTGAGGCTGTATTGCACGGAAATAGCTATCGTCACTACTTTGAAAAAATCTCGTATCTCAAATCAATACGTCAACAAAATTGACTCTTAAAATAATGTTAATAAAGTTCACTCAGTAAAATTATCGATTTCAAGGGTTTTTTCAAAGTAGTAACGCTATATTTCCTGACGTCTCTGACTTTCGCGATCACAATCAAATGATCTTTAGAAAATACGGCCTCTACGGTTAGGAAACATTTTACTAAGACGATGATGCCACTCTTCTATTATTTTTGCCGCCTTGATTGATGCTACACTTTTGAAGGCTTAAAATTTAACAACAAATGAAAGTCGTTGAAAAAGTATCCAAGATCCTTGACATAAGTAAAGTACCTTTTTACACGTAACACATCTACTAGTAGTCGTTACTAATTGTTGCAAAATTGTATAAAATCTGGACGGACAACTCAACTCACTGTAGCAAATGAGCATCCAGCAATGAAACCTCGCAAAACATCGTTCCGCGTCTGTCGACCATTAAATAAATGCGCCGAAGCGTATAAACTACGTTCATCCGATGTAGGGCTCCGATAGTCGTTTAATATTAGTACCATCAAGCACATCATTCTTTCAATAAAACAATCTAAAGATTATCTTCCCGTGCGACCAGCACAATAAATGCGTTTCTGTACATTAAAAAATGTTAAAATTCTAAAAACGTTCTCCTGCAGTTGACGTCCATTCACAATCTTTGTCTTTACCTTATCCAAGAGTATACACGTTTGTGCAAATTCTCTCTGATCTGCTCTGCTCATATCGGCTGAACTATCGGAACCCTATAAAAATCTAAATGCAGCCTTCAATTTATTGTTAGTAGATAATCATTATTTAATGCTAACATTAAGTGTAACTATTTCGTTATCATCATATGGCAGTCACGTATGTTCCATAACTATGCAACTATGTCGATAATTTTCTTTGGTAATGATGCGCTCTCATACTTCGTGCTGTGATCCGTGTACCTTATTTTTTTATAATACACGGCACATTTTAATTCTTAGAAACATCCTTTGCATAAAGTCTATTGTATCGGCCCAACAACCGAATAATGATAGTTTTATCATGTTTTTGGATAACACAATAATCCTCTTTGTCGCTGACCAATACTCAATACACGTTCATCTAATCCAGCGCCAAAGTATAAGTCAAAACCGTATTGAGCCAACATTGTACTTCACAGCCTTATTCGCTCAAAAACAACCTATTTGATGCGTCACGGTGTGCCAAATGGCAGCTGTCACGTCGACTCCTGCACAGGTCCTTCCATACGTTCACAGAATGTAGTAAAAATTGTAGTATGTCAAGACTACAGTTTTGACAATATTTATATCTGCAAGGTAGCCAGGGAAGGCGGAGCGGGGTTGAGTGGGGTGCAGGGTGTTAAAGGCGTCGTGGGTCCAGAGGGCGCCACTGCAGTCGCGGGCGTCAGCGGTGTGTCCGGCGGGGGGTCGGCAGCCCTGACTAAAACTCGTCGCAAATCCTGCGCTCGGGCCGCTAACGTTCGGGCGGCTTCGGCCATTTCGGCCACAGCACTCGCGCAAGGGAACTGCTGCGCTGCTGCTTTTGTCTTCGCGACGGTCGCAGCCAGAGCGTCTGAGAGAGCGTCGGAGCACCGGAGTGCTCGGGATTTTAAGCCGGCGTGTTGGGCGCTCCTGTTGACAAATACAACGTTGCTGAATGGTAATACGACTCTATGTTGACCAGGAGACATGTAGTTACATATACCGGTAATACAGGTAAAGGCCAAAGTGAAAATTAAAATGAGGTTTCCAAATGGCAACCTTACACTCGGCCATATTAATGTGATGCTTAGAATGAGTACTACTTGATAAGCGGAATATCGCTAGATGGCGTTAGTATCGTGAGGTTCGTTTGACGTTGCGATTACGCTTGCAATTGCTCATGAACAGATTTTTTGCGATCATCATATCTGCCGTAGGACGTCGACTATTGGAAATAGACCTCCCCCATATACCTCCAGTTGTTTTGGTCGGAAGCGGCCTTCATCCACGGTGAACCGCGGCTTTAACCAGGTGACCCGTCTATCATGGTGTTTTTTGCGATGGAATAGATAAATTAATCACCTGTGCACTGTATCGCCAACATGCACAATCCTGTGTGCGCTGAGTACGACGAATTTCCCGTGAGCGAGGAAGACATCAGGTGGTTGGCCCATATCGACGGTTCGTAGGAACGCCTCGACGGCGGTGGCGAGGTGCGCGCCGTAAGTCGCCGCCTGCGCCGCGTAGAATGCCGCCAGTTGCCGGTCGTCGGCCGGGAGACGGGTCGCTGCTGCTACTGCACTGACCTAACGGGGAATACAGAATGTACGTATTAGTATTGGATAATCCGGTTCGAAGGACCAAAAAATTAAAAGTCTGTCCCTGACTAACTGTACTGTGCGTGTTTCAAGCAACATAATGATGAATCCACGCCCTTTCTATCGACACCGACAACTTTTTCGAAACTGACTAAGTACTTAAAACGTGGTGGCCTAGTGGTTTGATTTAATGGCCTTTCAAGCAGAGGATCGTGGGTTCAAATCAAACCCCGGCTCGCACCTCGTGAGTTTTTCACAATTCATGTGCGAAATTACATTTAAAATGTACCACGAGCTTAACGGTGCAGGAAAAAATCTCGAGGAAACCTGTATAAGCCTAATTCAATGGAGCGTGTGAAGTTCCCAATTCGCACTGGCCCCCCGTGGGAACTATGGCCCAAGCTCTCTCATTCTGAGAGGAGGCCTGTGTCTAGCAGTGGGACGTGCAGGCTGGGATGATGAACTATTTTTAAAGAACTATCAGCATCCTCACCTCCCCAGCGTGGTCGGCATCCCTGACTAGTGCGTCAAAGCTGGCCCGCAGTTTGTCCGGTAACGCGGCTCGGATCTCCGCGTTCCGCCGGCCCACCGCCGTACGGGACTCTAGCCGGACGTAGTCGTATTCTTCCGTCCACTCGTGCTCCGGAACTGTGCCAGCTGATCGCCTGGAGAAAAACAGATCAGGATTCAGGATTGGATGTTGTAGAAGTCGTTTAGGAAAATTTGGGAGTTTCGAAATTTCAAATTTAAGCGTGTTTGTTGCTTCTTTATCTGGATAATGTGGCCATTAATTAGCCTCTCAATCGCTGTTTTGAAAACAGTAAACAAAAACCGATGGCACCATCGAAAGAACTCAGACATAGTCCCAGATTACAAATCTGGGGGCATGGTAGTGCGCCCGCCAAAACGAAAAATTACGTAATACTACGTAACAGATCGTTCGCTTGCATTTGACAGCCAAATATTCACCTAACAGCTAACTCAACGCCAACGGTGTTAGTGGCAATTATAAAGTACGTTTTTAAGTGAAAATTCCCAAGAAAATAGAATCGCCACGAGTCAACAGTGTGATGAACCCTCCATAAAATAACTACCTACTCTCCCATCGCTTGCTTCAGTGAATGTTTTTTTCTGGATTCGCAGCGACCAAACCTAATACCAACCTGAATAGCAGTGACGCATTCCCGTGTATGAACGACGCGGCCCGTCGCACGTCTTCGGTGAGCGAGCGCGCGCACGCCACGAGCTGGTCCAGCGCGTCCTGAGTCCCGTCCGTCGGCTCGCGCTCTCGCTCCAGCCTATCCGGCGCCCAGTCGCCCGCGTCCAGCGCGCTCGTCGCCTCGTGTGTTATGCGCTCCGCGTCTTTCAACGCTTTCACTAGTGGCCGTAGCTTTACTGCGATGCCTGGAATCCAAAATGGTTCTATTTAACTATAACAAGAGTGGAAATATTTTCTGTAGTAGCACTTTGCTGGCGTTTTCACGAGAATAACGTTAATGAGCTACAGAGATGCCAAGCACATTGCGAACACATGCACCCCTGTTCACTAGTTAGATACTCCAATTTATTTCTAATATATTCTAAAATATACCTAATTCCCTAATGAGAAGCCTGCCAACGCTGTCTACCAGTTCGTGGTCGGCATTCGAGAACCTTTCTACCCAATGATTATTTGTTATCTGCAGGGCTACCTACTACGAAATTCGAAAATCGAAGTTCGTATCGTACCGCCCTGCTGTCCTGAACGGTCTTACGTACAACATCTGGGGCACTGCTACTAACACTTCCTCCTGGAGAGAGTTGATTGCGCTTATCGCTCTTGATCTTACCTTTATCTTGTGCATCGTGCGCGTTGGCGAGCGTGGCGTCCGCGAACACGGCGAGGTCGTGCAGCGCGGCGCGCAGCCTGGCGCCCGCCACGCGCACGTCGAGCACGCGCGGGCGCAGCGCGCCGCGCCGCCGCCAGCCCGGCGACACGTAAGACAGCAGCCGGGACACTGCTGCTGACGCTTCCTCCTGGAGGACAACGGCTGGTTATAACTGCTCTAGGTTTTAACCTAGATAAGCGTACCTAAGGCTTATCAAAATGATGGTTCTCTCTACAACGTTTTTTTAGGATGGAGTTGCCTTAGGGGACAAAGACACGCTACATCTTTGTTTTTGTTTACTTGTTTTTTTTTTAGTTGCTTTTTAGGAGATGGGGATGGGTTCTACGATGAAGTGCAATGACATCGTGTGGATAGTTGGAATATAAATTGGAAACCAGTTGTCGAGCAACAAGTTTCTTCTTGAGGACGCATTTTTATTTTCGTGGCCTTTAAACAGTGAAGTAGCATCAGACACAAACTTCCAAAATCATAAAGTATTAAGAAACATGTTTTTTTAAGGTAAGCATTTATTTAACAATGAGCTGATATCTAATTAAACGCTGCGGGATGGTCGTGGAGTTAGCTAACCAGTTGGAAATTGCTAACATCAGCGAACTTCCTCTGGTGACCTTAACCCAGTGGCTTCTAACCTTTTTTCGGAATTTAGATTCATTTACCAAGGGGTAAATGAATCTAAATTCCGATTCCAAAATAAAATTTTATCGCTTTTGTACCCACTATGTCTGATGGCATCTTGTTCGTTACCCGGTTCGGAACCAACATAGCCCTTGCCTGTCACTTGCCTGTAGTCGCTCCAAGGCTTCGAGCGCGGCGTCGCAGGGCAACGGCAGGGCCCGCGATCGCGGCACATCATAGGTACTGGACGCGGAGTGCGAGCTGCCCGAATTTGCTGACGCGCTGGAAGTTGCTGACGTCAGCGAACCGGTGCCGCTGCATGCTGAGTCCGCGCTGGCAGGGCGGGGCGCACGGGGCGCGTCGTACCTGTACAACAGAGTTAGAATTAGTACCACTACCTGCCAAGAATTTTGAAGTTTTCCGAGTTCAAGAAGCGATGAGGTCGCTATCATGTTTTCGTGTGGAGTGCCGTGAATCAAGAGTTAATAAAAATGAGGGATGAGGGTCACATCCCTCATTTTTAGTCTCGTAGTACCTCCCCTCGTAGTATGTAGGTACTTACTAGGTAGGTAGGTATATACTCGAACCAATTGAATCGTGACTCACTATGGAACCTTTTCGTAGAAAAAGTCATAGACATTACATTACTTGACAAGGGAATTTATTAAGGCACTTACTGTGAGAACGTTCTACGGTGGGTCAACAATCAAATGGTTTGAGTGTACTAGTAGCCTCAATTAAATGTGAGGAGTTGGAAAATATTTGCGACCTTACATGCATATTGCAAATTATCCATTTTCGGATAAGTTTCTCTGTACATCGCCAGTCCAAATTTCATCGTATGGCGTTATGAGTCTTACGAGTATAAAACCAATGATGATTAGACAATCTTCGTGGTCTTTCAACGCTCTACTTCTTCACTGAAGTACGGAGTTTTCACCATCAAAATAGCTTATGAATAGGTAACATAAACGTAGGAAGCTGTTAAAGTATATATATAGTATATATGTGTGCTTATAAGTAAACTAAAGGGCACGTACCAGTCGCCAACGGGCCGTGGGGAGTCGTAAGTGCCGATCTTATGTACCGGCATGGGAGCACGAGGCACGTCGTAGTGCGAGCATTCCTCTATCTGAAATTGAATGAACTATTTCTTAATGTTTTTTATTACAAAATTAAATCATAGTCTAAATACCATATACGGGACTTATCACGCTATTTTTACACAAGTAATATTTATCTCGACGTTTCGGCAACGTTACAGTTACCGTGGTCACGAGTACAGGCATTTAAAGCTGCAGTATCACTTTTCATCAAAACGTTGATCACCCATTCGCCTATTCTAGATTCGAAGTGAGCCCTAATTTTTTGCCGATTTTCAAGAAAGAAGCAAGTTGTCAACTTTGCATGTTTAGGGATTTTATTTAACTCACTGGCCATATTTAACATAGTCTACTTGATATGATATGATATGATATGACTTGAAATCCGGTGATTACAATCTATCGTTGAATCTTAATCACGTAACGGAAAAACGACAAAACTTTTTCGCCAAAATTTTATTCGTACAAAATCAAAATTAACTGCGGGTAGTTCAAAACTACTCTACATTTCAGTCTCGTGACCACCTCCGCTGTATTGTAAACGAAACGTTGAGATAATTTAATTCATAGTTTCCTATTTACTACCTAGTTTAAATCTGTTTAGTCTCAATCCGGGAACGATCCCAAAAGTAATAAATAAAAGGGACTTACTTTAGTGAAGGCAGGTGACTGCTGCGTCGGCATTGGTTGGTGCGCGACGGGCGCGGGTGCGCGCGCGCGCCGCCTCTGCAACGCCGCGCTCGCGTCGAACACGCCCGCTACGATGCGCAGACGGTTGCCCGGGCATATTCCCTGCAACGATACCTTATTATCATTTTTGTCAACGGGCAATATTCGTGCTATTACTGTCACTGGTAGACATATGAAGAAAGTTCTTGAAAATGTCTAACACAATACGGTATTTGAATATTTTTTATGTGTTTTAAAGATTAAAACTTCACAATACCTATTATCGAATAGAAAAACAATTTTTAAGCTCCCTATACAAATGACAAAGTTATAAAGGGTTCAAATTCAAGATTAGACGGACAGAGAAATACTTGCATACTTATATGCTGCATAGAGAAAAGCGTTTGAGAAAGGGAGAGGTATATAGATTTTTCAAAAATCAGTTGTCAAATACCGTATTCGTAAAATTACTAGATATGGTTCTCAAAGTGGATAAGAATTCCCTGTTGTGGGCGTTCAAGACTTTCAGGGGAGCAATGGCAGTTAGATGACTCGAAATTAGGATATAGTTGGCAACAAAATTAGGAGCTTTTGAGAAAATCTCAAGGGGAGAATAACTTTTTGAGTGCTTTATATCCTATACCTATTCAATATTATTGCCGGAGAGTACTATGGACCGACGACCTGGTCAGAGTGGCGGGAAGGTGCTGGATGAGGAGAGCACTGGACCGAGATGAGTGGCGAGCAATGCAGGATGCCTACACTCAGCATTGGGTGGCTATGGGCTGAAGAGGAAGGGACTATGGCAAACTGGGATACCTGCTTTAGGAGACAATTTAGTAGAGCGCCAAATCGATGGTCGATGGCTCGGGTGTTTTTTTTTGTGTATGATTTAACTCAAATTTTCGTAATATTATAAATATTAAGCCAGGGTCGCGGTGACGGCATTCAATAGTGACGACCTCAGTCAGTGATCTCTGAGTCACATCCACTTACACCATAAAAGAGGAAACAAGAAACAAGATGCAAATAGGTAGAGTCATATTCGGGTTTGTTTACGTTCATACATATTATATCCTTCTATAAGTAATTAATAGAATAGTAGTAGTATTAGTGGAATTGTAATTCTAAAACAAACAAATATAGAAATAGACCGAAGAGGTCTTATATGTGTGTCATGTCATAAGGGAGAGTTCATACAAAATTTCGTGAGTTTTCTAGAAAGAGATGAAATGAAAACTTCATTTGCTCGTAGTTTTTTTTAACTGCCTAAGAGAAAATTTGTGTTCCATGCTTATTCCCTATCATTTCCTATATATCCCATGGGATATCCCATGATATATCCAAAAATTAGAACTAAGTACTTCTAATTTAATACTGCAAGGAAGGAAGGAAGGAAGCTCTTGCGAAAATATTTTTTTGATAGCATACTGACGTACCTACGTAATATATAATGACGACTTGTAATGACTTGATTTTTTATAATGACGACTTGTTTACTTCTTCTCACGGGAAGAAATCATAAAACTATACTAATAATAATTATGATTGTTACTCATTGGTTTGAGTCATTAAACTTTACTCGTAAATTAAATTATGAATTAAAGTTTGAAGGATATGGACCATGAATAGTAGGTAATTAGACTATTTCTATTTCGTAATAAAATTAATCATCCAAGTAATAAATAACATTTATCATGTATCACCTTAGGTATGACACTTGGACTGGACAGTGGAGTTTTGATCGGTCTTCAACCGGTATTACCTGCGTGAATGCGTAATCCAAAGATCCGTTTACGCTTTGCATTGTGTTACAAAGATGCGTAATTTCGGGATTTCAGTGGAAAATTCCTATACCAAGGTAACTGGTTGACCTGACCAATGAAACATAGCTCGGTCACCTCGTCACGGTCTTAGCATTACGAGGTGGAAATAAAAACTAAGAACCCGACGAAATGACGCAAGTCTATTGCAATCATAAGGATAAATGAGAAGTTTGTAGTAGATACGACCTTGAAATCCTTAAATCTGCGACATTTATTAAGAGCATACATTTATATGTATGTAAGGGAAGCATAGCTAATATATTTTGCTAGCGACGTTGCTTTTCGTAGACGAATTTGTAGTATATTACAGTCATAGTCATAGCTCTATGTTAAAGTACCGAATGAATATTTATAAGTTGTTATACTTTAGCCCACTATATCCTGAGGGAGGGCGAGGAAAGATAAAACATTTTTTTTAAGTTTTAAGAATGTAGGTAGGTACCTAAGCGAAACGTGCCTGCAAAACTTATGATATTATAAATAAATATTATGTGTTGGTTGAGCTGTGAGAATTGGCTTTAGCAATTAAAAAGGATTGTGTAGTGTGAGCTGCGCCACACTCACACTCTCCCATTATGTATGTATAAATAGTCCTAAGCTTATACAATAAACAGACAGTATTTACTCAGAACGCAGTTATTACTCGTCTCCCATCGCCCCACATTACAATTGAAACTTACCTTCGCCGCCTAAAATTTCAAATAAATCAAATTTAGGGCTATTCACGGCTAGACTAGGCTGAAAAGTTGTGAACCAGTGCCGGCGAACAGCATCTTTGGCTTTATCTGTGCATACCATAGGTAAAATAGAGGTCAGTCGCTGGTCAGTAAAAAAAATCTTTGCTATCACTTTTGGTACTTGTAGTCTTGCCTTTGTGGCGTCTGAAACGCCACTCATTCCCGGGCAGAAAGCCGGGACGCCAAACAAACTACGTTGCCTCTATGGTACTCACAGTGACCCGGTCTTCTAGCGAAGATCGGGCCACTGATTGGTTGAGCCAGCCGCAAATGCATTCCGTTCACTCTGAACGGAATGCTGAATGGGTTCAGTATAAAACCGTTTGCACAACTGAATTCCCTCTCTTTCCTTTCTAATCGACTTCAGAGGCAAGGTAAAGCTAAACAGACCAACTCTGTGCTTATATACTGTTCATATGTGTTTATATGTTTGTAACAATATATGTGACAATAAACGCTTTAAACACTAAACCTTTATAGTAGTGGGAGCTTACCTGTCGGCCGCGCAGCGAACAGAGCCACCAGCCCTCGCTGCCGCCAGTGTTCTGCTCCAATACGGTGAGCAGGTCGCCCCGTCGGAACGCCAGCTCGTCAGGAGACTCCGCTATGTTGTCGTACAGAGCCCGCGCCATACACTGTAACAACACAAAAAATGTTAATATAAGTAAAAAACGATGCTGCTTTTGAGAGTCAAATGTGAACGTGTCGCCTAAAAGCCTCGCTAATGACGTTTCGTCGAGTGTGGCCCTATGTCGAAGCCCTTTGAGATGGGACACTAAGGTGCTGTTTCACCATCTATTGATTAGTTTTAACTGATGGTTAAATGTGACGCCGTCTCTATTTGTTTTGTTCGAATAGACGGAGACGGCATCACAATTAACCGTCAGTTAACACTAATCAATGGATGGTGAAACAGCCCCTAAGTCTGTAGACATAACATTATGCATGGGTGCCATACAATCTTCATACTACGTAAATACAAGTACCTAAGTACGTATTATATGGTATTATTTTATAAATCCCATTGATGGAAATTTAGTAAAAATCGGGAATTTAAATTCAACTGCCGGATCTAAGGTGCACAAGCAAAGTCAAGGGGGAAAACTAGCATTTTATGAGTCGTATTTAATACTTAGTACCTACCTACGTAGGTAAGCGATGTTAATTATGTATGACCAACTACTTCGAACCAGTGTTATCTTGGCAATTAGCCAATTGGCAATCTTATAAATCGTGTTTACCTTACACATTGTAGCCTTATTCACACGCAGCCTAAGTTCAATCGGAAGTATAATAATATAGCATAATATAGCATCCCTGGTGCTGCCTTTATCGCTGTCTCTAACTACTTTATATACTACTACCATACCTACCTAATAATAAACAAATGCCACTCCACGACACAATCGTGATGTAATAGATATGAGTTAGTTCATTAATAAATAATTTATGAATAATTACGCTAAATCAATCAAAATGTAACACAACTACAAACCATCCTAGGCATATCAAAGACATCCTCATTTATCTTTATTGATATTTATATTAATTACACTTCGAAGATGTTAGAAAGCCTAGAAAGTTAACATCTAGAATCCGCTGTTTAACGATAACTAATGCTCACAGAAACCTGTAGGTACCTAAGTTACCGTTGCATTTCGAACTATGACCCTCCCTACAAGAGGAAATGACCATCCTGTAATAAGAAACCCCAGCGCATGGCTTAAGTGGATCGGAAGAGATCTGACCCAACCAAAAAGATCCGCGATTGAAAAAAGACGTTATTGCAAAGTGTCAAACTTCAAATCGTCATAATGATATGTGGGGTTAAGCTAGTTTTATTTTCTGCGGGCGGTCTCTACGCTAGTTATTAGTATTTGACACCCTCGCCCACATTTCGGCGCGTACGCCGCAGCTGCGTAGGAACGCGCGTCCTAAATTGCGATAAAGATTGATGGCATAGGCATTGTGCAACGCTCTGCAGTTGGGGCAGGCCATGTCCGTTTCCGATCGCATGTTTATGCAATTGATAAGTACGTTATGCATATCCGTGCAGTACTGGAGAGGCGGGCAATGACATTCAGCCGGGGAGGCAATTGCCTTTATAATTAGGGCATAATTATTATGTTTCATTGAGCGGCACTCGGTAGTATCGAAGTCAAATAGATTTTAATAGGTTAGTAGATTAACCCAACTCAACTGAGTTATAAATAAAAAAACTAAACTTGCACTGAAATTTCTTCATCTTTTTCATCATAATTTATTCCTTGCTGCGGGAATTTCGGAAAATCCTGAAAATATAGCTTGTAACCCATTTAAATAGGGGGAAAACGAGTAAACGGATCGCCTAATGGTAAGCGATTACCATCGCCCATGGACACCTGCAACACCAGAAGAGTCACAAGTGCGTTACCGGCCTTTTAGGTAGGAGTACGCCTTTGAAGTCTCTAATTAATTATTGTAGTTAGGTACGGAGATAGAGCTAATTAGCAAGGAAATTATAAATCCCTATTATGTATATTCTCTATCCCGTGGTAAATTCGTAAAATTTGCTGGAAAAGGAAATTTTGTGGGAAAGAAAAAAAATAAAACACTAAATTTTCCACATAAAGTAGGTGTACGAGCAATAAACATAACAAGAAAACAATTGAACAACTTTTGTCTTACAAACTAAGATTATATAAAATGCCAAAAACAGCAAATAACGACGATGAATAAATTGGAGTAAAAAAATACCTGATCACGAAGAACTTGTGATTAAATATTATTATGTTATGATACGACAGTAAAGTGACGGCTATAGAAAACTTAATCTATCTGCGATAAGCCAACTAATTTGAATAACATCTTTATTTAACCATCGCTTAAGTATCTCAAGGTAAAATTGACGTAAACCACAACAATGGCTGAGTTTTTTTTTCAATTTGTAATATCATGGTCATCCGGTTTAGAGTCCAATTCATAGAAAACTTTTTTAAACCACAAATAAATTTGAATGGCTTCGATGTGATGATCAGGGTGGTCGGTGAAAAAAAATTAGATGGAAAATGTCAAGTTTACCCAAATAAATGATTTTGTAGTATATTAATAATAGTATGATATCGAATAGGTAGCAATAAATTAAATGATCCCAAAAACATGCATTGCTCTGGTAACCATGAGGAATGACATAACAAAAACAGGGATGTGTTCAAAACAAGCCATAATGACACGATCTGCTCGGGTGGCTATAGTTCAATTGGAATTATGGTTGTTTAGTCACTCTACTTTTCACTTTGAATGCGAGGAAAAAAAAACAATGTTTTGTTCAAAATTACAATATTACTTTTTAAAAATGTACGCTCGACATTAGTTCATTAGGACAGGCCATCTGTTCAAATTTGAAATAGCAAAAAAAAAATTGTGGAGTCGTTTTTGTTTTATTGTTTATGGTACATATAATTTTCCTCAAAAAAAAAGAAAATAAAACAAACGTACCCTTTTTGGTTGCAATTTCTTGATACTTCGTAAATAACATCCTTTACAGTTTTTATACACGGCCGAGATGTAAACACGAATATTCACTGTTTCCGGCATTATCACATAACACCTCGCGAAAATTATTATTTATTAACGGTATAATTTATTTTTATTATAATATATAATAAGTCCGTTCCCGTCGCAGGATCGGAGGACACTGATCGGGAGACGCATACGCAAGTGAATTTATTAAATTAGCTATTATTTAGCGGTTCGATCGTGAATCACCGACTCGTTCACGCGCCGAGTGCGTTGTACTTCGATTGTAGATTTATAGCACCGATTTATTCGGTTTTGACTAGTTTGATATTGAGACGAAATATAAATACAGCCTATTTTGTTACGGTCGAGGGAATAGTTAAGGGCCTTTGCACACACATTTTTTTAAACGCGCGAGAATAGCGCGTTTTTCTGTTCATAGAGCAGCCGTGTGCGTATCGCGTTTGTATCGATACGTCGACGGTGCATTTAAAAAACGCGATGTCCAATAATACGATTTTATACCTTACTAGCTGTTGTCCGCAACTTTATCTGCGAAGAATTCGCTTATCGTGTGCTCGTGGGTACAATTTTCCGAGGTGAAGCTATCCTATCCTACCTACGTCATTTTTAGTGTCTCAAATTAAATAACTCTATACTCGATTTCATTACAATCAGTTGATTACTTAAAGCGTCAAAGCGTAACAAAACATGAAACATATTCACTTTTGCATTTATGATATTACCGAGGATTGGAATAGAATGAATGCACACAGTTCATACATATCTTTGTATTTTGCTTAAAAATAAAAAAGAAGTAAGAAAAACGTGGACAGTATGCTTGCTGAAATCTGTAGCCGCTGACTAAACACACAATCACCAACACACATTGACGAGTTTCCTCAAACCCTGAAAAAAGTTTGTGGAAACGAAAATAAGATTGATGGAAAACAGGAAACAACCAACAATTTATCCTGTACGCGTAGACGTTTGACGTCAAGCTTACGCGCAAATTGATTAGAGGGAATAAGGAACAAATTGATTTTACATAAAATATGTTTTTGTATGTCGAATGTTTTTTTACCTTTTCTTATTTAATTGTTCGTTGCGTGTTATGTAGAAGTAGGCATAACGCTGTTTAATATACAAAAGATACAAAAAAAAAGTTCTTGTATCGCAAAAAGCATTTAAAATACGATTTTTGCAATAAAAGGTTTTTTTATTTGTGCCCCTATTGTAATAAGCAGCGAAAATTTATAAGTACTTAGATACATATTGCGTTTTTGATCTGCCTTCTTAAGTTCAAAATGCAGTCAGCGATCACGTCATCGATTGGTCAGCTATTAGCGAACTTGGTAAATAGGTATCAATTATTTTTGATGTGAATCCGGTTTGTTTCCGGTGGTTACAGCGCGCAATCTAGTAGGTAGGTAGGTATAGAATGGCGAATTCTTTAAGTATTATTTTGAAAGTAAGATTAAGTTAAACATTCTCTGATATGCTACGAAAAAAAAAAATTGTATAATGTTGGAGGGGAATGCTTAATTAGAACACTACATTATGAACCCCATGAAATATCTTAAATATGCCAGAATATGTCAGAAGTATAATGTAGGTACGAATCTGTAAATTTTGTTTGCTTTAGCAAGATACGTATAGCTACATAAGTAGAGTTACCGCATTGCGTTCATTGTATTTGCTAATCGCTGCTATTAACGCCTAAAAGTAGCATAATGCATCAAATAAAGATGCTGCGTCATCAGATATCCTAAGAATGAATCATGGCGCCAGACAAATCCACACCTACCTGGAATCAAGCTTTAAAGGCACAAGGCACGGGCACGTAGGCCAGTGAGGTCATTCTCCGACCTCTTGTAAACAATATAAACTACAAATGCATGAATGACATAAATACACATTTTCCTCTAACTATTAATCTTCTTTTAGGCTGTCATAAAGCCATTTAACCGCAGAACAAACAGAATCTTACAGCCACAACAAAGCACGCTTAATTTAAATATTCTGCAAGATTTACATAAAACTCACGGGCGTTGCGGTTAAGCGTAGGTCGCACAAGCTCAAATTAACGAAGGAGCCGTAAACAAAATTCCGCTGTTTGCACGGAACAATTAAGATGGGGTCAGCTCAGCGTGGACGGAACATTTATTTGCGAGAGGAAATTACTTACCAAGGAGAAAAACTCCGTGTTCAAGTTTCCGGCATTTAAGTCAGGTTTTTTCAATATGTCACTTCACTTCACCCCCGGCTGAGTTCATTGACCTAGTCTTTTAGGTTATAAATACCCTTGTTCTCTTTAGGCTTGGGTCACTGGCAATTCAGCCATGTGTGCCAAATGTTGCGAAGTGAACCGGGTAGTTTTCGCGGTTGAGTAGAGGTGCCATGTGGTAGTGGGACGGTCGAAAATCAATGGCTGCCGCTAGGGGACTGAATGGCGGGGCGCCGACCTACGAAGGTCGCGCTTTGCTCCCGTAGTACGCGAAGGGTTAACGCGCATGCGTATAAGATTTCAACCCGGAATTCCTACTTCTGTAGTTTTTTTAGTAACCCTGTTTTACGTCGACTATAATCACAGCTTGTTTCTTGGAAAATAGGCCAGTGAAAGTTTTTGACCCTAGAAGTCACCAGAATTGGTTTCTTATTTTACGATACCTATGATGAATCCAAACATACGTGCCTATAGAACAAACTAATTTAATATTTCTGTAACCTTTTTCGATACTTAGTACTCGTAGTTAAGTGCCTCAGTAAAGTAGTGAGACGTACAAAATAAATTTGGTAGCTACAGATAACATTTTGATCTACTTAAATCAGGAAACAGCCGCCGCTTTAAATCGTGCCAGAATCCAACATCGACACAGCATTAATTAACTTCCCTCTCCGCATTCAGATGCAATCGGTAAAACGAATCCTGCATTGGAAAATTGAAAGAGACCAACCCAACACCGTGCTATTCCTATAGCACTTTATACATTTATACCGTTCCCCGCTCCGATAGTAGTTAAATTGCAAAATGCGTCTGTGAAATATAGCAATCCTATTTGTGTCTTGTCACTGAATGGGGTCAATCGTCTGGCGCCTCTCGTCTAGACTCTTGTCACTGGCTGTTTTCTGTTTTAAATAGTTTTTTTTCGTTATCTTACGCTAATGAGCTGGTAATTTTTTTCGGCATTTTACGATTCATAACATCTCAATCGACCCTTTTAAAAATGGAATAGTAACGATGAACAGCTTTTAGTTTTATTTTGGAAGTTTGGCAAGTCCTCACGTAAAGTTAGAAAGTTGGGACCTTTTAAAGTTTGCCAAGTACCGCAAAAACTGATGACATTCATCATAGAGACGTTTTAATGGAGTTTTCTAGTAGCAAAAACTTGTCCCGGCTACCACTTATTATGTAGAGTCGTTTAGAGAGATAAGAAAGTCAATGCAGAAGCAAGTAAGAGTGGCGGAGGCTTATCAACGAAGTCAAGAACTCCTTATGACGTTGCTACTACGGTTAAAGTGGTTGCGATGGGACCGAAAGGACTCTCGCCGTCCTATTCACGTCTTAACTTGCAAAAACAAGCGAAATTTTACTATTTCGTCTACATAAGTGCATCGCTTTCTCGTGTTATGTCGACACTCAATGCACGATTATCAGAGAAGTGCATCGAATGACATAGATGAAAAACTGCATAAGGCATGCAAGATTACAGTGGCGCCTTTTGCAAAATTAATGATGATTCATAAAAGAACTTTACCACAAGGTAGAAGTTGTACCTACTTACGCGGTTAAAGGCGTGATGTCGTAAAAACTAGTCAAGCATGGATCGAGGCTTTATCGAAGAGTTTTTGCAGTAGTAACAGTAATGTCATCGGTTGCATTGAACTCTTAATGTAAGGACATAATTGATGATTCACTGATGCTGCAAAGAAGTCATGCTCATATTCACGTCTGCAAACTTAGTAGTTATACTTTAATCAATTTTCAACCTTTTTAGAGTTCCATACCTCAAAAATGGAACCCTTTCTGGAAATATGGAAATCTACGCTTTCCTTAAATTTAACATACCTGTTTTATTTCCCGCCGCCAACACAAATTTCGGTACCTGGGCGTTTTCAAAAAAAATTATACTCTTTCTTTTTTTTAATTTTGGAAAAAACATGGTTTTTTCCTACTCAGAATCAAGAGCACAATCGATTCCGATCGTTTAAAAAAATGTCCCCATTTTTCTACAAAAAAAATTATGAGTCAGTTTTGTCGCACCCATACTAAGCGTATGAAACGTCACAAAACTGTAATTTTTTGGGGTCATTTTTTTAAACTCTCGCAATCGATTGTACTCTAGATTCTGAGTAGGAAAAAACCATGTTTTTTCCAAAATTAAAAAAAAGAAAGAGTATACATTTTTTTGAAAACGCCCAGGTACCGAAATTTGTGTTGGCGACGGGAAATAAAACAGGTATGTAAAATTTAAGGAAAGCGCAGATTTATAATGTTAATTATGAAGAATTTATAAAGGAATGTTTTTCGTATGCTACACTGACGTTACAGTAAATAACTAATTTAAATTCAGGGTATATTCTCAAGCGCAGGCCAGAGCAGGACAAAAAGATAAACACCCTTCTCTCCCACACAATTCCTTACAACAATATTCATGGGTTAACCAACCCTTCAGCGTTCTTTAAGAATAAAATATGTCCCAGTATGATTTATGCAGCAATGGCGGCTGTAAAAAATGTAATTCAAAATGCCTTACCATACTTGAAAGATCAGTATCGGTATTAAAGTTCTAACTAAGCAGATTCTTAGCTAATAGCCTGAGATCTTGCTTGGTAGATTTCTAACATAGTTTTTGTAGTTTGACTTTATCGTGATTACTAAGAAATCAATAGAGGAGGATAATATGTATCACCTAAATAATATCTACTACAGTTAAAGTTTTTTTACTACAACTATGTAATTTTAGTTATGCACCAGATCTTAAAACTCAATAAATACTAATTATTGGCAACCCACCAAGAACCATTTTTTAAGCTAGAAAGCATCAACACAATGAATCAGGCTTTGCGAAAATGTTTAACCTTTGACATCATTAATTTAGGATCAAGATAGAATTTTATGCATGTGATACACAAAACTTTAAAACGTATTGCAAGTCTTTGTGATTAAAGCATGTAGTGTGTATTAAAATTTATTTGTAAATCTTCTTTGTATGTTCGAGCAAATAAATGTCTGATTGATTACCTATGTAAGTACTGATTAGTTAGTCAATCTAAAAAGGATGAACAATATCATGTTTAAAACGTATTTACTCTCCAACGGCGTGCTGTCCTCACAGCGCTATAATAAAACTGCTTATTGGGATTCGTTTTTGCAAATAATCTCAAGTTAGCCGACTAGTGCAAACCCATGCAATTACAGTTGAATTATTTAGTGACGGCTTGATAGACGGACATCCGAACGAAGCCCAGTCTCGTTACCTAGCCGATAAAAAACATTTATATCGTGAGAAACAGTCGTATAGTTGTAAATGTTATGCTACGTGTGTTACACATGGTTATACTTAGCTAGTTAGCTGCCGACCTCGGGGGCGGTTGTTTGACAGTAATATAAGACAACGCCGGACGCGAACTCGAGTCGTTTGTATGACAAAAATCGTTCTTAGAATATGATCGGAAATCTAGAATTAAACTAAATCCAATCACAGTAACTTACGCTGTTTTGTAAAGACCTAATTGTCTCGTAATCGGATAGTCAGATGCGCAAATTTCCTCATTAATTCATTGAACGTACGAGCTCTACCAAACAATTGTTTTACCACTAGGTTTACACACTCTCATCTAAGTATGAAGAATTTATTGTTATGATGCTTTTGTAAATGTAATGATATTTTGCAACAAAAAAAAACAAGCTTTTACTAGATAGGACATCTATAGGTACATTACGAATATTCGTTTCACGTAAATAATCTCATAATAATAGGGTAACCCAAGCGAAGCTACGCTACCTACTGCTGTCCATTCCCCAGAATAAGTTTTATTTTTATTGCGTATAGCGAACCGAATGTTTTCATTGGCCCCCAACATGTATTAATACCTAATTAATATGATAATAAGGATTTTACTGCAGCGTTATGTCGATAAGCGTCTACATTATTGCTTTTATTCAAACTTTAATGGTCTCATTTTACGTAAAGAACTAAAGTTATACGTTCGAAACCATGTCTATAACTTTATATCCCTGGAATACATTATGGATGTAAATGAGAGTTTGTAACTGTATCACGGGAATTGAATAAAAACATCACCGCAGGAGTTCGAGACGGATGCGAGGGTGCTGAGGGTCCGCGCCCTCGCCGAGGGAGGGGGTGCTCGAGATGCAATCCCAACTGCATTCAGCAGATACCGACCGCGGAAGAAAAGACGTGACTTTTTACTCTTTTTACCCGTGTTTTAACAGGCGGGCTTAAGAATCCGTCGACACTTTTTGCATCGAGAAACTTAACAATGGAACTGGACTGTCGTCATTGAGAATTCTCTCAGCTTTATTCGCTGAAAAATTACCGTTCATTCGTTAAAAGGAAAAATAAAAGGACTTAACTGCGCCCCCATTTCTGTTACCCAATTATTTGTCGCTCGGGAGACGCCGACTGATGCCAAGTATTGCGAGTCCGGCCTGCGTCTGACACTTGTAGCTTGTGCCTGTGATTTGGCACGTGTCCAATACAAACGCGACGTTAACTTACATACACTATGCTAGCGGGGTAAACGTGACTGAGTGTAAAATTTTCTAGTGAAAACTAACCAAGCAAGGCAATGCTTAATTTCCGTGTAGCGACTTCGAGTCCCACTACCTATGCAGGGTTATTCTGGATATCATAAGAATTATTCGGTTAATAGAGGTATACAAGCGACCATTAAGCAATAATCAAGACTATACACGTACTTCTATTTTATATTTGTATGGTGTATTAGTATTGTCAACGTTCGACTTGCTAAATAATTCATGAATGTAATAATGAGTATGTGTATGTTGTATATTACATGGTCAATAACTACAAGTTTTTCTATTCTATTTCATTTATCATTAACATTCACATTTTTGCTTTTTAATGAAAATTACTGCAGTGTTACTACCTAATCCACACATAAAAATTAAATAACGCAAAAAATAAAAACAAGAGAACACTAATGTCACTAAATACTAGCCTACATACGTTTCCAAAATCACTCTAAAGGAAAGAAATAATGAAAATGCATTGCGAGTAAACAAATAAAAGGTTATCGAACTTTCAAAGGACTGGGTCGCACGGAATTCCGATGAACCGCTAATTGTTTGCTTATGTTAGTCCAACTGTACTTGGTACACGTACTTAATTCGAATAAGGACAAAAATGCACAAGACTGCATTTTCCTGTAATTTAAATTGCATGTGAAAACAATTTTATACGTCGAATAACTGGTGTCATGTTGATAAAACACGCTAGCACAGACAGTTTCGAAAGAGGCTACGCACTTTTAGTAGTAGTAGTCTTTTAGTAGTAGTCACTGTTAGTAGTACTTTTAGTTTTAGTACCTGGTAGTCTTTATCCTCATCATCATCATCATCATCCTCATATCAGCCATAGGACGTCTACTATTGAACCTAAGCCTCCCCCTAAGCCTCCAAGTTGCTTCAGTTGGAAGCTGCCTCCATCCACCGTGAACCTGCGGTTTTAATCTGGTCATCCATCCATCTCGTTGGTGGACGTCCTACGCTGCGCTTGTCGAAATGTCGAATGTCGAAACATTACGGCCCTAATGACCAACGGCTTAGTTGTCAGTCAAATATAATATAGGTCATGTTTCAATATTTAAATTCATATTTGGAAAAGAACGAAAGAAAAAAAGGAAAAAAAATATGCTACTGAAAAAAACTCCGAAATTTGAAAAAGAATCACGTAAGTACCGGGATAGAGCCTTTGTGCTACTAATGTCATAATGACATCCCATACACTTTCAAAGAAACCATAGTGAAATTGATTAAGAAAAGGTTCCACCCTGGTGCATGATTCAGTTCCTTGGTAAATGTTTTAATTAAGTAAATTTATTTTCGTATTACGATCCCTATTTGAGATACTATTTATTAATAGTTATTTTTATTATTTTGACATTGTTTTTTATCTTTGTTTATTTTTATAAGTTATGACGATCTCAGCATAAATTCTTATACAATCTGACTTAATGTATTTATATAATGTAATTGTTATGTTGAGTGAATAAATAAACTAAACTAAACTTGACAATTGGTGGTAGATGCACTGTTACGGCAGTTGTCACAGTCGTTACATTACGGCGCAAGAGTGCGGCACTCAACGCGGCTTCAAACATTTTCGTCGGATCGTCGAGGGCCTGTCTCTGATTAAACTCCGCTCGCTCTTGCTTTATTTGTTCGAATGGCTGCACTCCCCAATTCCGTTTTTAGGATTCCTTTTGAAATTATAGCGAAACCTTTTGTTACGTTGAAAATTGGCAGACTTTCATTTGTCAACCCTCGCACACTTTTGGAGAACTCGTTTGAATAATTCGAGGATAAAATAATATTTCACTCTTTTGATAGGAAATTTTAAACTCATATATCATATTGACTTAAAGTTTAAGCTTAAGATTGTAATTCCAACAGATCTTAAAAAATTTACAGGTTGCTAAATATATATTATGTTTTGGTTAACTAATCTGGTATAATTTGGAAGAAGTCATGAATATTCATGTGAATTTAAACTAGACGAAACGTCTGATGGCAATGTAGCATACAATAATTTAATAATGGAATATTTAATGAAGGGTAGAGCTGAAATTTAGCTCAAGAGTGGCAGACAGACTGAATTAGATTATGCATTAGATCACACCCTGCACAATTTACATGCATTCCCAAACTAGGTGCAGAGTCAGCCATTATTTTTAATGAGTCACTAAACATTATCAGTATTATATTTTAATTGTTAAATTACTTATATAAATGGCTGAAATACGGAGATATTACTCATGAATCGATTGCATGATTTTAAAGGTTTTTGTAATAAAAATAATTTAATAATATAAATATTAATTTTTGCTATGGCACTAATAAATATTCTAAGAAGCCGCAGGTTGCCGACCCCTGTACTAGGCATGTGTATAACATGGTATAACGTACTTGTATCTACTTGGATGAAGATAGGGTGTTGTAAATTAATGACACTATGACACTTCATTGTTCCGTAAGTGTCACAAGAAACTATTGCAATTAATGACTTGCGCCCACACTTCTTGCACCGCTTCACCGGTGAAGTATACACAAACAATAGGGCAAAGTTTGGGGACCACTGTCCCCGCCGCTCTATACATCGTAATGGCTCTCTTGAGACTTTGCCGCGCCAGCATTATAAATATTTGGTCGTCTGGCGGACGGTGTGTTTCCTCCATACATTATCTTAAGTATATAAAAATTGAAAATTTGTTACTCTACTCGCAATACCTATTATTCCAATTAAATCAAAAATATTATTTAGCAAATCGACGAAATATTTTATTGTATTGTAAAGAAAACATAACATAGATATCTAAACTCAGATACCGAGTGAAACCGCAGCATAAAACTTTTATCTCATTTTCCCATCATAGATATACGTTGTGTTGTGTCAAGTGCTGCATAGGATTTTTTCGCGAATCTCGTCGTTTAGAAAGCCACCCCAGCGATCAGACGTCTCCCAAGAGGGATAAAGTATTTGCCACCCTAAAGCTTTTTTCTTATACAGTTGTACTTAGCTATGGAGTACTCTCATTACCGTAGCATTTTCTTCCCCTAATGTGAGTGAACAATACCATAAAGCCCGTATAAAACGTACAAGTATCAAGGTTGATTGTGCCCAGTCAGGCCCTTTATTCATCAAAATAAAGACGTGGTTGGGCTCGTGTACAAAATTACTTTCTTCCTTTGTTCCTGTGATGGAACTATTGGGGCTGTAATCAACTCGCGCTCCCTAATGCATCAACGAAACTGGGAGCTAATGGTTTGTTGCTTATTCACGGGATTTGATTAAGCAGTAGCTTTTACACTTTCACATTTCACCGGAAACTTTGATTACCAGCTTCCGATGAAGATGCCTTTATTCATTTTTGCCCATTTGTTACGTTCACATTTTTGCGAAGATACGATTTTTTTTTAATTCAGTTTCGCTTCACAATTCAATCAAACTCGCCTATCTTTGGACTGTCAGAAGGAGACTTCGGGGACCACTTTTCTGGTCTACAATGATCTGAATCCGGACAGATCTTCCTGCTGGCATATGGCAGATGTTATGACTAAAGACCAGAAATCTAATTTTTCTTTAAAAAATTTTTATAACAAAAAATAGAACCGACTACAAAAAACCATGAAAATAATTTTCTACCAGTCTGAAGTCGGTGCCTCAGCACGAGCCAGCAGGAGTGGACCTATAATCGTCTACCTCACCTACAACTATACGAGTAAATGGCTTCAATCACTCCTGCTGGCTCGTGCTGAGGCACCGACTTCAGACTGGTAGAAAATTATTTTCATGGTTTTTTGTAGTCGGTTCTATTTTTTGTTATAAAATTTTTTTTTCAAGCTTTTTAGTGTAAAACATCTAAGATACAATAGTAATATCAACTGCTCGTCACCTTTTACGAAAAATTGCTTTTTTCGATGCAGAGACGTTCTTTATTGAGGAGTCCTGGTGCTTCACCACGCATTCCATTTCACCATATGAGTTCCGAGGAGCATAAATTGCTTAGCAACTGTGTTAAAGCAATTAAAATTCAACCCATGAAATACTTGTTATTGAGTAGTAATTCCGATGGTCAACTGTGGTCTTCATCATCAGGTCCACTTCACCAAACGATGATTTAGACAAGAGCTATGCACGAGTTACTACTAAATATATCAAAATTACCATAGGTGTCTCTACAACATTTGAAGAGTTCCCTCGATTTCCTTAGGATCCAATCATCAGATCCTGATTCGGTGCTTATGGGACCTAATTGAAAGCATTCCTAGACGAACGCAAAAAAAAATAATTTCAAATCGGTTCATAAATGACGGAGTTCTGAGGTAATAAACATTAAAAAAAAATAAAAAAAAACATACAACCGAATTGATAACCTCCTCCTTTTTTTGAAGTCGGTTAAAAATAGGGAGGGCTATCGTCGGTTAATTGTTCGGGTTTCCCGATAGTTTAGATGGTAGAACTCCTTGGCACGTATAATTAAAAATCGAACCAGTTTTTTTTAATCTTAGATTTCGTCGTTTACTGCTGAAAAAAAAACCAGTATTGAAAATGCGAATGAATTACGTATAGTATGCTAGTAAACGACTTGCATACATTTAAGTATTTTTTGAGTTGTGTAGCGTTGATTGAACCTAATCATGTCCCCAGAATTTTCACATGAAGAATTTGAAATCAACAAACACCACAAGTTTAAGTAGGTAAGTGCTCGAAATCATGAGAACGCGGCTCAATGATCAATGGACACGATAATGCAGTAGTTAGACCTTTTGGGGCCTGTCTATGAGAATGCATGAGAGCACCATCGACATTTTGATGAATGAGCCGTCGGTTTATAGCTTCTGTCTGTCGATCACCACAACTCCTATAGGCGAAGACCGTGTTTGTTCTCACCGAAACCGCCGGGTTGTGTAAATAAGGTAATTAGCTACTGGACGTTACATGTAGGTAGGTAAGCGAGATTATTTTTATACTATGTCCTAGATTATAATACACCCAATCCTTGTTAGAATTAGGATAAAGTGGTAGACTTTATCCTTACAAAAAAAATCAAATTAGTAAATTTGATGTTTTTGAGACTTATTTATTACGCTGATTAGTCGCCATCTTTACGACTTTTATGTTTTTTACATTTAGGAGCCAAAAAAAATTTAGTAGGTACTTTTAACTTCTAATACCATTGGCAACCTGTTGTTGGTACATGGAATATAGTCTCTCGTTTTCTCAGACGTTAAAGTGTCTCGTATCAAAAAGGTTATTGGGGTCGTTTCTCATTTTAATACACAAAAGTCTGATATATTTCACACGAAAACACAAGCCGAAACATGAATGCACAGAAAAACCAGAAAAATAGACCAGCGCTGGGAATCGAACCCAGGTCCTCAGCATTCCGTGCTGCGTGCTATTCCCCTACACCACCACTGGACCAGTGGTGGTGTAGGGGAATAGCACGCAGCACGGAATGCTGAGGACCTGGGTTCGATTCCCAGCGCTGGTCTATTTTTCTGGTTTTTCTGTGCATTCATGTTTCGGCTTGTGTTTTCGTGTGAAATATTAAACTTTCACGGGATAACCGTAAAAGAAACAAAAAATTTGGAGTTGAAATAAAAAATACAAAAAGACTCCAAATCGTAATCTTGAAAAGTCTGATATATTTATGATCATACTCGTAAGAAAGAAGAAGAAAGTGTGGCGGAGGTAGGTATGTTTTATGTTCTCAGTCTCAAAATTGTTGTGCTCGGTAGGTACCGTGTTAAAACACACGCATGCAATTGTCAGGTTTTTAAATACCTAGTACATAATGCAATTAAGATTTAAATGTAAAGAATACTGTTATTAGGTATTGTAGAAGACTCGTACTGTAGAAGTTCAAAATAATTAATTACATAATAAATATATTATGCAGGGTAAAAAGAAGAACAACCTAATATGGTTCCTCAACTTGGAAGAAATGGAATAGTTTTATCTTCTCTAAGTTTTCGAAGAAGTTTGTTAATTGTATTTTCGGAGGGTCATGTTTGGGGTCATTGAACCACATGTCGTAAGTCGTACGTGACATAAGCCAATTAAACGATCCCATCATTGCTTGATCATTTACGAGCCGCTTGCCCGCCTCCATTGATCGCCATATTCGTCAACTTGCGTGTTCCCACCGAGCCTTAATGGAAGCTTCCATCAAATTCTTACCCAAGTATCTTTGATACTGAACCTGAATAGATATTGTGCAAAAGTAATGTAGCGCGCGCGACACGATATTTCACCGTTCAAACTAGCCATTTTTCAAACACTTTATTTGGTAAAATACCCCGCAAAAGTCGGGTTGGGTTGAGAAAGGATTGCGAAATGAAATTTCATTTTCGTGACATTATTGGATACCGGTGCTTGACGAGGATATTGCGAGCTGCATTTGTTGTACTCACGCTGGCTTTCCATTGGGCCGTTAAATTAGATAAGAGGTCCTTGCCACGCCACTTGACGCTACCTACAATGTTTTGGAAGGCTGAGTAGTTGCACTCCGAGTTTTACACTTGATTTGATAGGAAGTGGTTTAAAATCGGATCAATCAAGCCATAATAACAGTTTTTATAATCCTTTATTTAGCTTGTAAATAATAAAATATTTGAATTTGAATTTTGAATTTGAATTTTTAATGTTTGTTTGTTTGGGTTTCTTTGCCAGTTGAATGTCACTTTTTTTCTAGTTTTTATTTCTAAGTTGAGGTAGGTAAATTGGGTTTTATATTAATTAATCCACTCAGTACCAAATCTAATTAAGTAATATAGTAGTTGTTTTGTGTTTCGTTTTCTAGTGTCAATGTTTCTCCAATCAGTATCATGATACCATGTCTATATTAAATTTTCATTCGTGCGTATATCTAACAAACGATTACAATGTTGATAGATTTATCAACCTTTCATAACAATTTACTACACGGTATACTGCGCAAACTCCTAATCACATAACAGGCAGCTCATCAGAATATACACATACCTACGCATAATTGATTAACATTGCAAATTTCTTAAATGGATCACGTATTCCATGGCCGCGTACCATCGATACGTTTGTGGGGAAGGCATCGAGAACGTTTTGCATTAGGCTTTATCTTGCTGTCTGCCTCAGGCCTCCACTGTATGTAAGGGATGGGGGCATAGTATTTATAAGTAGGTTGGTGGGGGGTATGGATCCATTGGTTTGACGTGACAGCCACTCCAACGCTCGAGGAGCACTCACGTCCCTCCCTGACAGTGACACGCCAGCACAAGATGAGCTTGCAAATTGCTGAGATATGTACATCATTAACGCTTTCTCGCACGCATGTAATGAACTGAAGCAATAGAATAACATCGTTTTTTTTTCAACCATAAATATGATATTATTCAAATTAAAGTTTTAGTTTTAATTATTTTAATTTCTTAGTACTTAGTTTTGGTACTATGAATATTTTATATTTTCTTAATATTTCTTTCTTTTTTTTTTATTCGACTGGAAGGCAAACGAGCAAGTGGGTCTCCTGGTGGTAAGAGATCACCACCGCCCATAAACATCTGCAACACCAGGGGTATTTTTCGAAATTTATGTGCAGAAATACTTTCGAAGTTGACCATGAGCTTCGGCGAACGAAAATATCACAAGAAAACCAATACGAAACTGCGAGTTCAATCGTTGAAACTACAGCCTAAAGTCTCTCTAGAAAAAGCCTAAGCCCAGCAGTAGGAAAAAGATATAAGCTAGAGATAAATAAGAGCCATGATGTCCTATACAGAAGAAGGAATGAGTCAGTTGAAAGGGTTTATCAACATCCGAAGGCATCATTGTAAATTAATTATTTGCCGGTTCATTTTGCTAAAGTGTTAAAATAGCCAGAAATAAACTTAAAAATAACTGCCAAAACTATGATATCCGTTCAAACGGCTCCGACTTAGCGTAATCGTGGTATTATGAACCTACTAGACTCGCTAGAGCGTATTTCAGCTTTAACGTAAAAGAAAATCCTTTAAATAGGCTCACATTTTTCAGCTCATGCTGGCAAATTATCCGCCATCGAGATTAACTCTGCAATAGCAATCCACTGGAGCTGCGAAGGGATTGCCTGAACGACTCTCTGGGTGTAAATAGAGCTTAAAAATCACTTCGACTGCGCCATTTCCCCGCCACCCTCTTTAAGCGCTGTGAATCGCAGATCTCCGAGATTGGCAACTTTATAAATAAAATCTATTTTGTTCTCGAACCACTTTCTGAACGCCAGTAAGTATACATATACCTACGCGACACACGTAAAGTTAAGCTGAATATTTAAGTGCTTTGTCGCAGTAAACAACACAGGTTGAGATGGTGTGAAATGTTTTGAATTAATAACATTGCACTGACAAAGTATTAAGTAAGGGGTAAAGCAGCGTTTCCACCAATAATGTGTGAGGATGTGTTGCAAGGGGTGTGCTTTTCATTAACCAATAGAAAGGCTTCATTTACATATCTTCGCACAGCACGTCTCTAATGGAAACAGCTGAGCGGAGCGAGGCGAGGTAAATGTAGCGGTTCTATTGGTTAATGAAAAACATATTCCTCGCAAGACATCCTCGCACATCTCTGATGGAAACATTGCTTTAAGAGCTATTTTGAGCGTGACTGCACGTATTCTTTCTCGTCTTTAATATTTGATCGAAGAATACCTCTACCATGCGTACGACTTTATAAAGCTGTTGTTGGCTACAATTGTGATGTTTTGGACATAAAACTACACAGAAAATTAAAAGAGCAGCTAGCTATAGTATCACAAATATGTAACCACGTCTCTATTTTCTCTTTACGAGTATACAAGCTTTTAGTTTCTTAAATTTTTGTCTTATATTGGATAACTTACGTATAATTAAATTTTAGAGCGCATTGGTTTTATAACTGTAATTCTGTAACGTCTTCTAGGTAAATAAATGAAAAAAAAAATTAATTTTTAAATCACAAAGAGCATTTGTTTACATATTTTTGAGGTTCTAACTGCAGCTATGTTTTTCAGTTTGACTATAAATAAGTAGCAAGTTTTTAAAGTTATATTCCTTCTTCTCCCCATGGGATACTTCCGAGTAGGGAAAAAACTGAAGTTGGTTTCCCACTTGTGCCCGGGGGTTATCTATTCTGTGCCGGGGGGCCAACTTAAAAGGTACAAGTTTGAATACAAATCATAAAATCGTAGGTATCAGTGGCATGGCGTCAGATATTTCCGTGGTAGGTAAAGCCGAAGCCATGATCATTACATCTTTCATAAATTCTGTATATCGTCACTACTTTTAAATAAACTCGTATCTCAATAAATAAAAAATCTGAGTGAACTTTATGACCATTTATTCAAGGATCAATTTTGTTGACATATTGATTTGAAATACGAGATTTTTTCAAAGTAGTGACGATATCTTGTTGTTCTATTTTGTAAATATTGGGCCAGCTGGTAGGAATAGGGTTAATAATGTACCTAATTCATATTTATCTTTAGAAGAATACCACTCTGAGAAATTTTTAGGTAATGGTAATGGTGAAGAACTGAAGCAATTAATTTGCTCACCCGTGAACTTAAATTTTATAACTAGCCATTACTGCGACTATATTCCGCGGGAACTGTGCAATTTTCCGGTATAAAAATGAAGAAATAAACAAAAAGACTTTCACATTTATAATATTAGTAGGAAGTGGGATGGGATTGCTTATTTTTGGTCGTGGGTAAGCAAAGTAATTGTTTTAGTTTAGTTCACCTCCGCAAAGTGACACCTGATTCAATAAATTAATTCTGAAGATTTGCTACTTTATACCCGAAAATCAGTAATTCAACTAAGTTTGCTTGTTTGTTTATTGAACATAAAGGAAATATAAAAATGTTACAAAAAACTGTTTAGTGTTATGGTAGGTACTTGTATTTCCAACTCATCATTAGTTAACGAGCAGAAACTCCGTCATAAACATACTTTCAATGCTTTGAATACACCGAGCGGTAAGCTACATAAATATCGGAATTGAAATAACATCGGATCAGACCTCCCAGCCCGTTTATAGCTCGGTCAATATTATGACATAGGCAGTAAATAATTAGCGATAGCAAATAAACCGCGAGCTCCAGAAGGCATTGTGTAAGGCGGGTACTGCTGTCATATTAATGAAGACTGCCGATAAATAATTTATGCTATTGTCCCATAGGAAGGCCCGTGCGTTCAATGTTGAACTCATACGTTTGATTGCCTGTAAACAAACGCTAATACGTCAAAGCCGACCGTTATTGATTGGTCCTCACTCATCACTAATTGTTCCCTTGTCATTAAATGCACATGTTTCGAACCCATCTCCATGACGCACTCGAATACTCTGAAGCGTTTTTGTCAATTTTAATTTCAATTACTTTAAAAACCAGTTAGAATAACGTTCGTAAAGAATTTCTATAGACGCATTGCAGTCAATAAATTCCCTTCCAAACCATCATTTAACCGAGTCTAACTAAAAAGCCGGTGAACAGCGATAGCGTCCCCTAATGGAATGAAATAATGCAGTGAACGTGAATGTAATGAGAATCCACCGTCATCGGGGGGTGCGCATATGGCAGGGTAATCTCCTCGACGACAGTCGGGTCACGTGCTTACGCGATTCCCTGACAGATTTACCCAATTTACCGTTCCTAACACCACCACGGCATGTCAATACGGTCATATCTCCACTATCCGTCGCGCAAGGAAACTCAGGAATGCACCCATATCTATTTAAAGCATTAGATGTAACAGGTTTAATTACTTAAACGTTGTTTACCGAGGGCTCGCACCTTAATGTAAACACAAATTAAAAGCGACGAATCCCCATCCTTGTAGGTAAAATAACGAGCCGTTCCTAATGGTGGTAAAGATAAATATTTGTATGGCCTGCCAACCACGCAATAAACCCTTACAAGGAATTAAATGCATTATCATCGTCGTAAACCTACAGCGGACCGCAAACCGACCGAGAGAACTTAATGAATTAGTTGCACAACAGTATAGACATTCATTCATACTTGCAATAAATTGATAACGCTATAAAAGCTAGAATAGTAACCGTGACTGTAATAGCAAATCACGTTTACTGTTGCGCAAAATGAGCTGCATTATTTACGAGAAAATGGTTTTCTAACTAGTATAGAGCAAGGGCGACACATTTAGTAGGTAAACGGCGTTAAAACGGTACCTATAACTAGCATAAAACAACAAAACATGCAGGAATGTGGTCACCGCGACGCCCCTGTAATAAGATACAGTGAACACTTGTTCCATTATCTACAATCCATTCACGCCAGATATTACATAAAAGGCAATTTTGATACAGACATGCAAATATTTCATGCTGCGACAAACATCAGCAAAACGTCTATTTGTGCCTCAAGATATTTATATAGGAAAAGAGCTATTCTTCAAGACTCGATAAGGATATCACACGTCCAATATAGAAATAGACTTGACGCGAATTGACGCACTAGATAAGACCGCCTGTGACGCCACATGCAACATGAAAGGAGGACGTCGACGTTTGATTTGTAGCTTTCAACAATAGGCACACTTGCGAGGGTAATGTTAAGTCTTAAAACGTTGCTAATTAGCTTGGAGAGAGCAGGCGCCGGGGCAGATAGGGCTGCACCCGGCGACCTTGCGGCTCGCGTACCACGTCGTGCGACCAGCGAGTGCTTTTTGAATACATTGCGTGTGTCAGTAATTAACCATTGGATAGTGAACGTTTTGGAAATGCAATGGACCGAGAATTCGATGGGTGAGTCGCTTCCGTTCCTGCATACTGGTAGCGGTCGTTGCGTATGCGCCGGCTAGCCGTCCCGCGTCGCGTCGGCGTCGCCGAGAATGTCCTGACCTGACGACGTGCAATACGCGAATAAAACTAGTTAGAAGATAGGCGCCAACGCTCGCCGACGTGCTTACCATACAAATATGCATGCAACAAAGATTCCGCAAAACTTGTACTATGCAACTTAATGCTACCACAACTGGTTATGCATGTAAGCCGGAGGGAAATTATGACAAATTCGTTTTGTGTTCGCGAGAGGAAATGTCAAACAAAATTGTTGACTTATCCATTCCATAACATGTAGGTGCATAATCATGAGCTGAATATTAATTTATTATTTATCCATCCATTTACCTTCACCGTTCTTGGTTTTCCTGTTTTCTACAAATGTAGGTAGTTTTGTAATAAAAACAAAACATTTTTTAAAGAGTAAACTAAACAGTACCTATTCCTATAAATAAATGACCAAAGTAGATACCTATGTAAAGTAGGAGTTATGGCCCATAAGTATATAAATAGCAAAACAGGTAAATAAAAACTACGATTATTACCTACTTACTTGATTAAACTACTATAATACACTCACGTATTAGTTATGCTACCCCACAGCTAGATAGCCATCTCATGAATGCTCAAGTACTCATACATGACTGTAACAATATGAACACGAACGTTCTACCATTTTATTTAAGGTATAAGTAATTATCATACGAGATCGTTTGCGATACGCTGCGCACGCGACGCGACGTAAAGGCGAGATTACACCTCTGATACAAATCCGCTCCGTAAACATTATAGTCCAATCGATTCCCCATTACCACCGAAACTTGACGCTCCCACTTACAAAATAAAGCTTCTTTTACTAACTTTCTACGTGAAGATAAGGATTTCCAAAGCAGGTTAAATAGGTGTCTGTGCCCTCAGGCCTCGTAATCCCTAGCCGAGGGATTATTTTCAACCCTTGGCTTCTTATTTTGTTACGATGTGACGACACTAGCACGATTACCTACACTGTCTGCGCTACCATGTATGTATACCTAGAAAATTTGAACAATTTGTTATGCGTGTTTGTTTTATAGAAAATAGTAATTTTAGATATGCATAAGAAACGTTTAATTTCGGTAAATATCTATTACCTTCGTACTTAATTTGTTTTTGTATCTCAGAAGACAATAATAATTTTATTAGGTAAGTACTTTCGAATAGTCAAGAAACAGTGAGCTCAACTTGGCATGGGCATAGCCTGCCCCTTGATTTTTACTTAATCATTTTTACGCTTAATCAATACGAATTAGAAATTATTCATACGAAATAGTTACTGCTGTTTTGAAACCACAATTAAATTGCGAAAATTTTAAACCGTGCAAATTGTACTATTCGCTTTTATAGACCGTAAAAAAGGTGTCCTTGTTACTTTCAACAATTACAACAATACAATTTTATTTCACTGTAGTCTTAGCTTAGTTATTAAGTTATCCTAAATATGGTGTTATTAATCCTTTACTATCGAGTAGTTATCAAAGAAAATTTAAAAACACTTTATAAATAAGTTACGAGACGTGCCTCGTGCCTATAAACAAAAGCCCAATATAAAATGCAACATAATTTCACAACGCCTAGGTATTTCCTGATAATATGCGAATAGAAATAAACAGTCGACTTTCTTTTGTCCAAACATTCGATGCGAGTTCGCAGACAGTTTTTAATCCACGGCTGTGCGACTGCCGACAACTTGCAAAAGCAGACGCGCAAAGGAATACCAAAAATAAAGAATTTCTTGGACTTTTTTTGGTAAAAGGATTCTCGGGATACGATGCGAATTTTCGAACTTTTGCACATTTTGTGGACTGTGCTCTTTTTCTAGGCAGCAATTTTGATTTCTTCATGACATAATTTTTCGCTGGAACAGAAATCGTCACATTCATTATGTTCGCAAGCTACATATACAGGGTGTCCCACAGCTATGCCACATGGAGGGAAAGTTTCTTAAATATTGGAGATAGAATTTTTTACTGAAAGAAGGCTTTATTTAGATTTTATACACAATTTAAACTACATTCAAAGTTTTTCGAAAAACACCCTGTCTAAACAGAAACTCGCGTGATACTCGTACACCTATATATTATGTGATAGTGTCAAACATAAATATTTGAAAACTTCGGTGTGTTACAGATTACCTAATGTTATAATAATCGACGTTGCTATTTAATCGATAAAGAGAATTCTCCTGTTTTTGGCCAGATCTTTGAAATCCCACACGAATGAACTTTTCTCTGCATTGGGGAGTAAAGGGCAAATTTCCTGTCATGTCTCTATAATTTCAGATGTATGGTAACCCTCGCAGATAAGAAGTGGAGATTTACGGAGAGCCCGTGAGAGCGGCGCCTCGGCGTGAAAACTTAATGTGAGTACTGAAACTTGCTCCTGTCTGCACTAGCGCTTAACTTATGAGTACTACGACTCGTCTCTCGCAGTTTCGCTTTAAATGAACATGCCCTCTCACTTTTAACTTATCACATACAGCGTTTAAGTTTTCAACTTGATTACGAACGTCTCGGGTGAAAATTGTATTGTATTACTCTTTACTATGAAAGGAGATAGAGATGTTTGAAATCAAACTTTTCCTTTAGAAGGATTTCTTTCTTGGAACAATGTAGGTAGGACAAGGAACCAGGGGTACTTTTTTACCTATATAAATATACACATATTGGACATATTCAAAAGTATGGTTCTCAAGTGGTGAAAAATTACAAACATAATTAATTTTGTCAACTACTTATTTAATAAAATATTTTAAGCTATAGTTTTACCTACTTTCATCCCTTTTTGATGGAATCTTATAGATATGTGATGTCAAAATATCCCTTAGCTCTCATGGTAAAAACCATATGTTGGGCTTATCTCTTTGACACACAGGAAGTGTTTTTCTGGTGTTGGCTTTACCTAGCTTAACATGATCACTCAAAATAGTAGGTATTTGAAAATGTGAAGACGCATTAGTCTAATATTTCTTGAATTTCTGGAATAAGTCTACTAAAGACAGTAAGTAGATCAACGTACTTACAAAGTTAATCCTAAATAAACTAATTATAAATCTAAACAAGGTGGCTTTACTTCTACCGACACCCTGCTGTTATACAAGAGATGTAATTAACCTCTGCTAATATTAAACGCAAAGTCGACCCGGGCCCCGGAAGTGTCGATAATTAAGTTAAATTTATAATGTGGCGAGAGAGGGCGCTGGCGTAGGGCGGGCGGGGTTAAAGGACTTGCCAACCTGCGAACATCGACCTAAATCAATTCGTGGACCCAATGGAAATCGACAATGGTCGTGAGTTCAAATTACAATATGCGTATTGGAAACTTCACATACACTAACACCATTGAATTACTTCGCAGGCTTTTGCTGGATTTCTCACGAAGTTTTCCTTCACAGTAAAGCTTCGAAAAACTTTGAGGCACGAGCCCGGATCCTTCGATTGTGAGAGCCCGTGAGTCAACCACTAGGCCACAATAACTGCTATTATGTTTTAATTCAGACAGCGTAGCAACTGTCTGTGATGTGGCTTGCGAACTACTTTGATATCAATGTCATATCAATCTAATATCAATTTCAGCATCATCTTATTTAATTTACACAATAGCGGCATCAATTCAAGCTGTTAGGGTATGTAGCTGGGCGGATGTCAGATAGCGGCGGGCGGGCGGCCGATAGGGCGGCACTCGTAACTAGATGAGCGGTCACGCGCGGCTGCCCGCCCGAGATACCGCCATGACCGCATTACGGCACTTCGTTAACCGAAACAGCGAGTATTTTTGCAAGCTTTTTAACAGCCTTTTTATCGAAATTATCGATCCCATTTGCGTTAATGGGCAAATGGACTCATTATATACCCATCACGGGACATACGCGCTGGAAAATCTATGTACAGGTTTCTTACCTAAAGCTACATTTGTTCTACAGCTACATATCGGTCTATAAATTTAGAATTGATCGATTATAGACGACAATGTGTTTATCCACTCGCATATTTCTTGGACTACCTACATAAATATCGCACTTTTACATAGGTCAGGACTATATCAACTGAAAATGGTCCATCTTTATTATTATTATTATAAATATAGATTTCGAGGATTGGTTTTAGTTTTATTTTTGTTTTGCGGTCATAATTGTAAAATGCGAGATCAAATATTGTCCTTAGGTACCCCGTCCTCTGTAAACTAATTTAAGTGTTGACCGAATTTTCAAACATGAACTAAAACACGACGTGACACTTTACTTTCATCGATAAAAAATATAGCTACCGACATTACTCTCAAATATGACAATGCATTTTCCAGATGCGTTCAATGACCACCAAATGGAAGTTTCACGCAGAGCTTTGTTAAGCATCCACTATAGCTTACAATAAGCAATAAAGCTCTATCGAAATATCGACGGAAAAAACATTTTCTATCTTTCGCCGTTCAACGTCATGCTTGGGCTCAATCATTGTCGTTCTTGCAACGTCGTGATCATTGGGAATTTATAAAGGCATGCACGTGTATATTAGTAACTACTTTATTTCAACAATAATACAAATGATCTAGTTCAATTCCACTGGTAGATATAAAACATAACTTATGTGTACCTACCTATTTTCGGTAAGTATTGCATTCGCAACACGTACGTAAAAAACCCTATGCATCTAAATAAAATTAGATAAATATCTTACAGAAGATACAATAAACACTTTAGCTTATAACCTTAGTTTAGTAGAGATAAACTGATACTTCTTCACCTAGTACTGGAACTTAACTAGATCAGTAAGAGCAGGAAAAGTACCCAAGTTTAGGTTCTTAGATTTACTCAACGGACCTTTGTTCTACGGACTCGGAAAGTTAGAGCACGCAAGTTAGGAAAGCACAACGTAATGTGATTAAATGGGGTCTTTGCTATGTCGTTGATGTTACGACCCGCGAGCGGGGATGCCAGGCGCCGTGTTTACGGCTCGCCATGTCTCTACAACTTAGACAGAATAGCGCCTATTTATTATTTAGGCTACGTAGAAATCCCACAACTTATCATAGGCACAAAGCGCTGTAACATGTGCCCAAGGATAACGAAAAAGACAAGTTTCGCCTTAATAATTCAACAAGATTTAGCAGACGATCTTACGCAATATATCGTGCGAAAACGAGTGCAATAAAACATCCTCCCGTTGCAGCGGATATTGCTATCACCTCTTCCTAAAACAACATTCGACACGGTAATCTCTTTCGTTTGTGTGATGTTAAAACTGTGTAGGTGCGAAAGGAACAACAATAAACGATACTGACGAAAGTGCCATTTGTTTGCTGTCGAATGGATATGAATTGGTAGTAGCTCGCGCCGCTTTCCAATCAATGCCATTGACAGGGGGCCGGGATCCAATGTTTATTCGCTCACATTTTATTGTTCTACTCCCAGCTTACAATTTGTAAGCAATGGCATACCTAACAGCCTTTGTTGTGACAGAGCTTTTCCTTTCTATTTGGAGACGTAAGGAAATAATATTAATTTGCTAATAGACATAGTTTTGGGCTTTGAAAAAGCAGAAGAACTACCTACTGCCAATTGTTTAAAGCCTATATTTCATATGTAAGCTGTGTGCTTTTAAAATTCCGAAAAAACACCGAACTGTATAAGGCTTCGCTATTCCAACATTAAATTTTAACCACAAACGTACCATTCGTTGGGTATCAACCTCTTCCTGGTACAGAACGCTCAATTGTTTACATAACCCACGAGTTATCCGGGAATGGTTACTGACCAGCTAAGTCTCATTCCAAATAAATCGAACGACCGAGTGATGTTAAACAGAGCAAAGCAAGCAAGTTTATATAAGCAAGAGTTACAGTGATGCAGTCAAGTCGCGGATGCGGGCTTATTTTCAGATGCAATGCCCATTGAAGATGCATTCCTCAAACTGGCGGCTGTAATTTTGCTGCTAGCGCATCGTTGTTTTGTTTTACACACGGAAATAACATTAAAGTCAGCTAAGACCTCTTAAAGGATCTAACTGTTCAATGTTTTTGGTTTTATTCTGAGGTAAACAAAGAACTCTGCCCACACGAGGATGGATACAACGTGCGGTGGGTCCAATATGCACACAATGCGCACATGTCAGGTTGTGAAATTGGAATTGTAATTCTAACACTGGGCTAAAAATAACAAACAAATGACATCACATCCGCAGCCAACGAAGACGTCACAGCGCACGGTTTGGAAACATATTGTGCAGTCCACATAAACCATGTGGTGTGACTTGTCATTGTCATAATAAAATGAACTGGCGCTGCGGAAAGATTTGTTCCGGTCTCGCGAATGGAAAATATCATATTTGTTGATGAAGCATGCCAACAATAATATTTGTATCTTAATCCTTTTGAGCGGGCAGCGGATAAAGTATCAACGATAATATTACTGCGCAGCTATTTATACGCGCCTACATATTTTCAAAATAATCTTATCCAACGTTCACCTTGAAACATGAGATAGAATATTGGAAATTTTCACGTGCGAAAACTCCAGAAGCAGTTAACGCTAGTAAATGCAACCGCACCCAATAATTTATAAGCACAGTTCCAAGCTGTACTTAATTACGTTGCTGGCAGTCTATTAAAGTGTTTTCACACAACGAGACTCCTATTAACCATGTAAGTTCCCTAGTTATCGATGGAGCGTTGATTGCTAGTGATTATAACTGACGGACGACGGGTCGAGTCCAGAACGAATGCACACATGGTGTGTGACGAATCGCACCTTGATTTATGTGCGCGTGCTTCGATATGTTCGCTCGCGCTTTAGGCACAAGGCGAAGAAACAAAGAACCTCCTAAACGGAGATAAGCTGTGCATACGTCGCAAGGTTGGTAATGTTTGCGTGCAATTTGTTTTGGATACCATTTCTACACAAGTGTTCGAGCGAAGGAAAATATCGAGGTCAAAAGAAACGCTAACACACACGCTTCCTAGTTATACCTACATCTTGGAAAGCATAGTTATTAAACAACCGGATTATTTCACTTTACAATTGATATTTACCTTTCAAGCCCGGCTACAGTTTTGTAGTACTTTCTACATCCTTGCTTCAGGGCTGGTGCAGTAGCACAACTGAGTCAGACGGGGTCAAGTCGTAATCTGACGTAAGCCGAACGTACGTTAAACGATTTACTTAATCATATCAGACGGGCTTTTAATGAAACCTTCGAGATAAGTTTCTCATGTCACCGTTCAGGACATGCTAAGTAATGTGAAGGGAAATAATCTCGTATGCTCTTTGAACCCACATTTTTATTACTTATGTCGGAGAAACTTCTTTAATTTATGTAGCTTTTCATAAAAAAAACATCATTATGGGTGTGAGGACGCCAATTTCAATAGAGGCGGGGAACGTATTTAACGTAAATAAACTGTTTCGCGCTATAACTTTTTTAGTTATTCAATTCAAGTCAAATAGGTCCTAGTTAGCGACGTGAAGTACGAAGGCTTTAGTTATTCTTGTGCTATACATAGCCTATGTATAAATATGTTGCATATACTGATTTGGTTATCGTAGGAAGAGTGCCTATGTTTGTTTAGTGTGAAACTAAAGCTGTAATGCAAGGACATAATTATGTATAATAAACGAACAAAATGTATTGTTTTTCATTTATTTCCAAGAACAGACTGTTACGTAGAGCAGAAATAAAGTACCCGTTGGTTCCGTGGAATTTTTGTAATAATATTATAAATAGGATTGCCTAGATTATGGTCATAATTACTTAATGAAAACACCCTAGATTTACTAATACATTAAGCATAGGTATACCTACCATATTTATTTTAGAAGAGTCTTTCTTCTATTTAATTAAACTCATTAAACTTTTACAAATTCTATCTACTACGACTTATCAATCATGTCCCGCCAAAATATGTTTTATTTCTCCGAAAAAAAATGACAAACATTTTTCAGCGTAGCTCACCCACGCCCAGAGCTTTTTGCTCATTTCGTCTTTACCGCGACCTTAAAATGCCAGATAACCATATTTCTCAAAAAAACATTGATCTGTAACTCAAACCCAGGCAATTGCGAGCCAAAATGGGTGTGGTCAAACTTTCGGTTAAACGTATTGTGGTTCGGTCCTTCAATAAATTGAAATTGACAGCATGGCGACCACCAACTTCAAAATTCCAGAAACTCGAACTCGAAACGCATCATGTTTCAGTCGGCCGGGACCGC
Source organism: Choristoneura rosaceana (assembly GCA_037349165.1). NCBI lineage: Eukaryota > Metazoa > Arthropoda > Insecta > Lepidoptera > Tortricidae > Choristoneura > Choristoneura rosaceana. Next base: position 10,623,515 of record JAZBNJ010000041.1, on the reverse strand, counting down.
ATGCCGACACTTTTGTTTAATGTGTATTAATGAACGATTAAGTATTAACAAAAAATGCTCTCCTTTTCACTGAGAATTTGTTAATGAACGATTTGAAATGGAAACAAAAAGTCCTGAATGAAAGGCGGTTGAGATTTATGGGTAGGGTTGAACCTACGCTGCCACTGCGTTAAGCTTGAAAAATGTACTGTGGGTGGATCCCATCTAAGCGCTTTTTTTTAAAGCAATTAGCATTCCCAGGCAAATTATTATTTTGGCAGTAAAACACACATGGCTTGCAGATTCGAGTTTCTGTGGCACTCGAGTCAATATTTGCAAAAACTGGAATAAAAACCAGTATTTTTTACAACTGGATCCATTAAAACACTAAACTGGCCGCGTTTTTGACTCGCACACACTTCTGGGAATGCAACTACCTGCTTTTTATAGCCGAGATAAGGGTAACACAAATATGTGCAACCGGCTTATTATGATTATCGATCAGTGGACCGCTGGGGGAGATAGAGGCGACCTTTCTAAACAGATGGGGTAATACTGCATGGAAATGAATCGGTCCCGTACAATCTCGAGTGACGTACAAATAGACACATGCAGAGCCATATGGTTGCATCGCTGCGTTTTAATTATAGGAGAGAAAATGATCTAACACTTGAGATTTTGTAATCACGAGTTACGTATGTAATCTGTAATGATATCTTTGATATTATTTTCCTCTAAAATGCTCTCGTGAACGTTTACCCTAATTACTTAATAGCAGCAAGAAATTTTGAAATGTCATTATCGCTACAATACTATACAATAACTCTTTATTGTACACCATTCTCTATAGGTACTAATACTCTTTGTTGTACACCAACATATAGGTACGAGTAGTGAGCAGTACAGATGGCAAAAAAGTAAAACCGACTCCAAAAAAAATAACCAAAAATGGAACCGAGGACTTCGAGCTAATAGGAACCTAATAAAAAAAATTCTAGGGTTTTGTAGTCGATTACATTTTTTTTTTTGCCTGCCTTTATAGATATTATGTTGTAAATATGCCCTTGGCTGTACACGTGTCTCAAAGCTCTTTTAGCTCAAAGACTTGCTTGTACAGTCGAGTTCATAAACTTGTGAGCAAAAATGTCATCAAAAATATCTGAGCATGACTCTATTGTTAACGGCGTAGAAGCGAGTTCAGATATTATTTGAAAAAACAATAATTAATTCCAAAAATTCAGATTCAGGTTTCAAATATATCACGGCTCTTTTGAGACATGTACTTACTAAACATTCAGAGACGGACGTCGCGTAAGCGTCAAAGAAACATTGTCAAGCGCGCCTCACGTGAGGCGAGCACGCGCAACAAACACAAAGGACAAAGGTAGTGTCATGCCGAGAAATGGTCGCGACAGATTTGATTGTCCGGCCGACGCCCCTTTGGCGGCGCGGGCTCACCACAAATGCAGAGATAAAGGCGCGAACTATCCATAATAATAACCAAATAATACTTTCAGTTTATATGTAACCAAAATAGTTTTTAAAAATGATTCACACATTTATTAACATTTACTGGCATTTGAGGTTGCCAACGCATCTGCCATACCCCAGGTGTTGCAGATGTTTATGGGCGGTGGTGATCTTTTACCATCAGGAAACCCACTTGCTCGTTTACCGTCCAGTCGAATAAAAAAAAATCGCGCTTAAATTCTGGACCTCTAGAAACGGAATTTATACGTGTAAATTCCCAAAATTTTACTCCATGTTCCTTGCGCAACGATAAATTAAATTTGTCAAAACCCCTGATTAATTCAACGTTACGATAGTAACATACATATAATATCATTGAATTCAACTGCCAAATACGAGTATATTGAGTCACGTGAATACCGCAGTAGAAGCTATTGTGTCGAATATTTTTAATTTCACTATTTAGTTGGAAAGAAGTTGGGGGAAGTATCTATATCGTCCAAGTTCAACCTAAAATAATCTGCCATAACAGAATGTTTAAATAGAACCCTAATTTTTAAAGCTTCACAACTAAGTCACGCTATAAAGTTGTTTGTTTACGTACTTGCATAAATATTCAACGTGTGTTGGTAAACAGACGCTGTTTATCGCACAAACAATGTCGGTACTACGAATACAAACTTGGTAACATTTTTATCAAATATCGATCTTCTACAAGACCATCCTATGTCCTAACAGAAAATACAAGCAAAGAATGGAACGTCTTCATAACTCGAGAACCGTGACTTAAGCTATTGACAAAGAAGCATCTTTCCTTTGAGTTAAGTAACGCGACTTAAAGTGATAATAGAGAACAAAATCAAGTTTGACGGACTCTCCTAATAGGTTCATGTCGAAACAGAAACACTGACATGTCGTTTTCATTGAATAATTGCTGTTGGGCAATCATGTGTCCTATCAGAAACATGCATATTGAAGGCACGTACACTGTATAATAGCAACTTACAAATATTCTTCAATGTAATCGAGTTTCGTCTTTATCTGTGCACTTGATGTAAGTACCTGGAAGAAAAGAAGTTGTTTTATAATAAAAGAGCTGACAAAGCAATATTAATATCAAAAGATTGAGCACAAAGGTTCGGTTTACGCGTTTCGAGTAAAGATAAAACTGTGTTGTAGCGAGTCGAGCACAAAAGAAGGAGCTGCAAGCGGGAATAATAAAAAAGCCTCAATAAACAGCCTACATTTTCTTTTTTTGACAGTGAGCCGTAACTTATAGACCTTAAGCATCAGCCGCAGGGTGGCTATTAGATGACAGATGAGAAGTATCCGAATGGTTTATTGTGCTCGTAGAGGTTTTTTCGAGACAACTTTGGGAGGTTGTTGACCTCGCTACCGGGACCGCCACTGATTCCTACGGGATAGGAAACAAGATAATCCCTACCGTGAGATTGTTTGTACTGGTGGTTATCTCGTCTCTGAAAAACATTAAGCGCCAATGTCCCTTAAAGGAAATTTATGGGAGAGCAATAATTCTCCTTAGTTCCAGCTACTATGTAAATAATAGCAAAAACGCGTGCGCTGAATTGAAATACAATGTTGATGTCACTAGTAAATATAAAGACAAAAACAAGAAACCGCAAGCTTTCTGCTTGCAATAAAAAATATTGCTAACTAAAATTAGTTTCCAATAAAACAAAGTTGAGGTTAAATTGCTTTGACATTCATTAACTAGTGTACACTCATGTATGAGTCTATAAACGAGTAAATATGTAAATTTTATTAAAACTGGTGATATAACGAATTATAAAAACCGGCCAAGAGCGTGTCGAGCATTCCCGAAATAGGGTTCCGTAGCCATTACGAAAAAAATAAGTGATATATTTCTAAGGATTTTGTATTTTGTACGGAATATTCCAACTTTAGATATATTTTTTATGTTAGGCTGCTATTTACTCTGAAATTACTAATAAATCTCAAGAAAACTTAACCGTTATAGTTTTTCTTGTAAGTTTGATATACTTACTACCATCCTGAATTTTTTCAAATTTTTCCACCCAGCTGCTTAGATTTTAGAGGGGGGGGGGGACGCTCAATTTTAATGAAAATTTGCAATAGTAATTAGTAATAATGGCATACTGTATAACCATTGCATTATAAAATTTATAAAACTCAAAAATATTGCGGGCGTTTCGCACAAACCCCTTTTTCGTGCGTGGTTACTTAGGAATACATATTTACAAGTATTTTAACAGTTCAAGTTGCCGCATATGGTGGCAAAATAATAAGTGTCAATTCATTTCCTGCGCTGACTATAAAGTGAAAAACTTTAGTATTCCTCTCCTACAACAGGACAAACAAATTAACTTGACTGAACTAGTTTGTCTTTGAGGACCCGGGACAGAAGGATCGTTCGCAGAATAATTAATAGAGCAGTGCTGCCGAGCAAATTGAACTACTACTACTCTGTTAATTTAATGCAAAGTTCTCTTCTAATGTCTTGCATTACATCACTAAATGCTAGATAGATAGAAACTACTCAATCCACATAAGTAGGCCCCCTATTATAAAATTCCATACACCATTTGATGAAGTTATTCCCTACTGGCATGATTATTACAGTCATAATAATTAAACCGCATAACATGTATTTAACTGATGATAGGCACTTACAGACCGGTGTTGTTTTGCATTTAATATGCTGCATTTACGTAACATTGATTCTAAAGTTCCTTACATAACTTTAGCTACAGTATTTTTCTTTTTCAACTGTGAATACTTGTAATATTATAGTCCTCTTGTCTGCCTGCGGTGCTGTCGGGCGTCCGCCGCAGACGGCAATTTTAAATGACCGTTTCACAGCAACTCACTCAGTTCTGTTTATTGTTAAACTCTCGAGAGCATAGTTTCGCAATAAACTTGGCATTTTATTGATGAGCCGAGCCTTTGTCGATATCCCGATATTCATTACATTTACATTTTGTATTACGTTCACTGAATAATATTCTGTATGAAAGGAAATCTTTGCGTTCTTCGTTAAATATCTTTGTTATTTCGACCTTTACAGTCGCTTCTGAAAATGGTTTAGACACACTCAGTTTTTTTTATAAACCTAAAAAAAATTATAAATTAATTCTTGATCTCTACTTATGACTACAATAATACTACCAAAGTAGTAAGACGTGCGTATATTTACTTAAAACGTTAATACATAAAGCTACTCTAATCGTTGAAAATGCCTAATAGAAAAGTATTTTAAGCTATTAGCGTCGAGACTTGATTTAATATTCGCTAGACAGATACCATTTAAAGACTGTCTCGTTGTATAACGACTCCAACCTGCTTCATAGACAGGTAGACAGCTAGCAGTGTCAACTGAAACTGTTTGCTTATCTAAAGTTGAATACAAAGCAGCGTTAATGTCTTTGTTAACTCTGAAGAGATTGAAAAGAACCTCATCAGACGTTCTAATTCTTATAATGAGAGACTACAATTTAAACAGTTAAAACGTAGTATAGTCTAACCCACATATTTATACTGGAACACTTTGATTCATCATAAGTATTCGTTCTTAATTATAAATTGTCAGTTTCGAATTATACTGCCGGTCTGCTCCGATACAATTTTCTGAATATAAATCTGCCTGTCTCGAAATCGAATGATGATGAACATCGACTTAAACGCAAACTCGATTTCGCGGGTGACAAATGACTGAAACCAGATTTCTCGAAGGTCGACCGCTAAACAGGAACTCATCCAGAACATTTGTCATCGTAGCGATTGTCGAGCTCTTTCATTACCTTCCAATCTCCTGTCAATTAAGTCTCAATTAGAATAATTGGTTTTACCCTTTTTTTGTTTACGCTGGTCTCTACATTAGGGTTATCGCTTGCCTTCAACGGAGGATGACTTAGCAAGGCATTTAAATTTGTCGATCAGACGTACGATGAATATTTCATTAGTTTATGCGCCGATCGAATTAAAGTTTGTATCGGCCTCGACAGCTATCGGTATCTATTTGCATATCAGACACGTCTGTGGGGAGTGAGCCGCTGTCGATGCATTTAACATATGTTTTGTCTAACAATAGCGAACAAAGACACGATTGATAGTAATTAAAAACAAATCACTATGCAGTTCTTCTACTTTGACAATCAGTGAGCATACCAATAACTTCTTAATTAATTCATTTATTCATTTTTTAATGAATTTATTTATTTTATTCTATGTAATTATCTTATTTTAATTTATTGATTCAAACAATGTAATTAGGCCGGCTTGCTAGAAAAAAAAAATCTAGATTGTATGGTTTAATTTCATACATTTAAGCGCTAACTAAACTCTGCTTAACCACGCTTAAGTTTTTTTCACTAAGCTGTCATAAAATCGGTATAAAGTTAAATAGATACTTTACTCTACTTATATTTTATCGTCAATTCTGAAATTACAATAGCGATTAAAACCTAGAAACCTACCAAACTAGGTACTAAAGGTACCTAGGTACTAAACTGCACATGTGTTACGAATATTTTCTCGATTGTCGGTACATAGGGTATATTTCCAGCTAACAAACTTAAAAGAAAACACAATGAACATAAAAACGAGTCGCTCTCGAGATTGCCACTGTTATCCATTTCCTGTGGATTGTAGCTCCATAAAAATGTTGAAAAACATTAAAACTTCTGCCCATATTTGTTCTTTTTATTTAAAGCTATCGCGATCTCGTGGACAAAAACGATGTAACGCGGAGAGTGTTGTAGACATTATAAAGTCACGAGCATGGCTGCCGTCGCTACCTGTACCGTACCAGCTGATGATATCTTGACACGAGCCATGACGAGTTTGGAGAAGCCGACCGGACACTCACGCGCAACTCAGCTGAGTCTCTCTGATCTATCATCGAAATTATAATGCTTATCGTCACAGCTATAGATCCTACAGACGATATATTTTTAAGCGATCGATCATTTCAACTCGCTGTATCAAAGATTAGCTCAGATTTAAAATGTTAAAAGATTACGTATGCTACGGATTACTTTTATTAATACTTATGTTATTTTTTGTTACTTCCATCTTATGATGGATAAATAAAAAATTATCGACCCACATGAAAATAAACATATACAAGTGAATTCTCGTTTATCTCAAAGGACTCTTTGATGATCCTAGCACACGGCAACTTATAAAGAATTCTGATCAGGTAAAATTTGATTTATTCTATCGCTTCGTCCCATTAGGCATTCAGAGTGCATGGCCTTTTATCATTTTTAGAGCCTTGTTTGAATGTTAATATGGCCGTAATGTGTTCTTATACACGTTGTTTGAACTACGACATTTGAATATTGAAAATAATTAGCAAAACCGAATTGGGCAAGATATAGGTTTCACTTACAGTTTGTTCTGGCTCTATTCCTCAGTCCCAGGGACACATTTAAGACACAATCACAGCACTTTCAGAGTTTTTTATGAATAATTTAAAAGAGCGCGCGCCGGCCGGCATTCATTTCGAGCTGTCAAATTTGCGCAACGTAACGTACATAAACCCCCCACCGGGAATCTACCCCAGATTCCCCAGTTTACAAACAAAACCAGGGATGGTATTGAATAAGGTAAGTGGACTGTATACTACTGTATAGTGTAAGTATTTGTTGACTTAGTGAACTAAACACGTGTAGCTGTAAATTGAGTAAAATAAATGACTTATATCGAACCTAAAATTGTCGTAAACTTGACACCTTCTTGCGTCAAATTCATGCAAAGAAACAAAGGAAAATAAAAATTATGCTGAATCCAATTCCATTGGAAGTGGTCTAAGCTTTACAACGGGTCGCGTGTATTCGCCATTCTGGATTTTTACTTTTACCACCCGTACAACTCCATCAGCTCCTGGATAAAGTTCCGTCACATGACCGAGATGCCATTGAAGCGGAGGAGCGTCAGCATGCATAAGAACGAGTTCATCAACTTGAATATTACGACAATTCCTATGCCATTTTTGTCGCTGCTGCAGCGTGTGCAAATAATCGTTTAATTGCAATGTACGCGGACCGATATGTAAATAAATTTTATGAAAATAGTCGATAAGAATTTTTGTAAAGTTGCACTTTTTAGGAAGCAATAATGGATACTTCTTTTGATACGGTAGTTCGGCGAAAGACAACCTACCCCCCACCCTGAGAAAACCGAGGGGGTCGACATAAGGTGCTAACCTTTTAAGTGAAGAACTACAGCTGTAACCATTGGAAATTGCTTGGATATCAGCTGCAAAATGCTCTCGCTGAACGGATTTAATGAGCACATCGTGTGCGTTCTTTAAATCTGATAGAGACGAAGGACCTGTGTTCCTATTAGACTTCGTCGATCTACAATTGTTAATAAATTGAAAACAACGAGCTAAGACATTTTGAAGTTTGCTAAAACTCGAATATTTTTCAGTTAAATTATAAACAAGATTTGAGTCACGTGTTGTGTTTTGCACGCTAGTTTGAGCCAAAGTCGCGCATGGAATTTTGAGTTCTGGCACATTTGCCGATTTAAATTGATCAATTGATTTTACTGGCCAATTCTCTCTTGGTGCGTCTAGCCAGCTCGGTCCTCCGAGCCACTCCGCTGTCGATAACAGCACGGAAGGTAGCGCTCCGCGCGAGCACACGTCAGCGGGGTTGGACGCGCCGCTCACGTGAAACCAACAATCGCTTTGCACGGTCTCTAAGATTTTGGAGACACGCGAAGCCACAAAGGTTTTGAGGTTGTAACTGGGTGTATTCAACCAACTCAGCACCACAGAGGAATCGGTAAACAAGAGTATTTCATGAACAGGAATTCGTTCAGACAATATTGACTTCGTATATTTGACTAACTTGACTAACAAATGCGCAGCCATTAGCTCGAGACGTGGAATGGTCACTGTCTTCAAGGGTGCAACCTTGGATTTGCAATGACCAGACTGACCTTCGAATCACCTTGATTGTTAAAACTACGCAAATAGATGACCGCAGCTATTCCTTGAACTGAAGCATCGCAGAATCCTAGTATCTGGTAGTAGCTGTGCTGTTTGACAGTAACCTGGCGCTCGTGGCTAAAATTCGACAATAGCGGGAGCTCTGACATGTAGGTGAGCCACTCCTTTTCTAGTTCCGGAGGCAGCCGCTCATCCCAACCCAGCTGTTGGAGCCAGAGTTTCTGCATGAAGCATTTCGCGTAGAATATGCAAGGAGCCACGAAACCTAAGGGATCATACTGACGACCTATCTGTGACAAGACACTACGCTTGGTGATCGCCTGTGAAGCTGGAAGTGGATGGAATACGAAGGAAAACACATCTTCGGCGGGTCGCCACTGCAGACCTAAAACTTTTATGGATAGGTCCTTGTCATCCTCGAATGCAATGGGCGTTTCGCGGTGATCAGCTGGAACCTGAGCCAGTACCTGGGGACAGTTGCTGGCCCACTTACGAAGCAGAAATCCTCCTCCACTCAGCAACTCTAACAGTTCATCCTGTAGCCTAGCTGCTTCATCATAGCTGCTCACTGACCACAGAAGGTCATCGACGAAGAAACCCTTTTTTAGAACCTTGCTCGCTAAAGGATACTTCTCGCAGTCGTCGTCAGCCAGTTGATGCAGGACTCGGATCGCTAGGTACGGACTGCTAGCAACGCCGTATGTGATCGTGTTTAACTCATACACCTTTAAAGGTTGATCAGGTTGAAACCTCCACAAGATGTGTTGGTAATTGCGTTGAGATTTTTCGATCAAGGTCATTCGAAACATTTTACAAATGTCACTTGACAAGCAAATTTCATGTATACGAAAATTTATTAAAATCTCATTAATATCTGCTTGAAGCTTAGGACCGGCGTAAACGACTGAATTTAAAGAATTATTATTTGTCGTTTTGCATGAGGCGTCAAAAACTACTCGGAGTTTTGTCGTGGTACTTGACGGTCGGAGAATACAAAAGTGAGGAATTATGTACTTAGAATCCACAGTACCAAAATCACCTACGCAAGTCATGTGACCAAGGCTTTCATATTCGGACATGAATTTATTATATTCTTCCTTAAGTTCCGGAAGACGATTCAGCTTTGTTTCTAAATTGTTGAAACGACGTAACGCTTGTGGAGTCGAATCGCCGAGATCAAAACTGGGTTTGAACGGGTACTTCACTGTATAACGTCCCGTAGTATCGCGACTGTGTTCGTTTTGGAACAATTGTTCGACATACAAATCTTCTGGTTTTTTAGTGACGTCATACGGCACGTTTTCAGTCTCCCAGAAAGAGTTCATGATTTTATCGATACTACTAGTTTTATTAGCAGAGAACAAGTTGAGCGAGGCTGTATTTGACTCACAATCGTCACTCAGTACTGTCTGACCAGTAATGACATATCCGAATATGGAATGCATCGCGACGGGCAAACCCGGGTCACGTGGTAGTATATTTTGACCGTCATAAATGTAGGGAAATAAGTCACCTGCGATCAACAAGTCAACTGGAGCCGCCGAAAAGTAGTTCGGGTCAGCTAACTCTAGATTTTTGAAATTATTGATAACTTTGTTTGATAAGGTTACTGTAGGTAAGTTGCTAGTTATACTTACGACAACAGTATCAGTGCTAAGCACCGGACCAAATGAGTTTCGTGGTTTAATTGAACATGTAACCAGACCGAAATCTTGCACTGGCGCACCTCCCAGACCCATGGGTTCAAACTGACACTTGCGTCGAGACAAACCCAGGCGCTGGGCACACTCTTTTGTCATATAACCGGACATGGCACCGCTGTCAATGACTGCACGTACGGCGTGGTAAGTTCCCCATCGATCTGCGACGTGCACCATGGCAGTGCCTAACAGCACGGTTGAATTTGACGAACAAGTCAAGCCGACGTTTGGCATTGACCTTTGACTTTGATTTTGACCATTTGAAACGTTTTGAATACTTGAAATGTTTTGACTATTTGAACCGTTTTGATTAATTGATGAATTTTGAACAGTTGGAACTGTATCTAAGTGAATACTGTGATGGTGCGGTTGTTTACACAGCACACAACGCACTTTTGACGTACACTCGGACAACGAATGCTGACGAAAGCAATTTTCGCATAATTGAAGCTGTTTCACTTTGTCAAGACGCTGCACCGGTGTTAAATCAAAAAACTCGAAACATCGATAAGTTGAATGCGGTTTGTCGCAAAATAGACATCTATTTGATCGTTCGCTATTATTCTTACTCACAGCTGACAAGCACGGCTTTTGGAACTGCTTCGGTGCACTACTGTAATTAGCAGCATTATTATTATTTGTTCGAACAAAATTCGGCTTTGCAGAGGTGTTAGGAACACTCTTAGGCGTAAACTGAATTTTTGATGTACTAATTTTAACCTCAGACATTTCCAAAACACGCGCCTGTTTCTCCACGAAATTAATCAGCTGTTCGTAAGTAGGTATATCGGTTTGATCTACAGATTGTTCGAATTCGCGCCTAGTGACGGGGTCTAAATTTCGCAATCCCATATAAAACAGTATGAAACTCGATAGGTTACTGATTTTCAAAAGTTTCAATGCTTTAACACACTCTTGATACGTTTGTAAAAATGTGTTTAGACCAGTAGCCGACTCAGTTGACAAAGGCTTAAATTGAAACAGCCGATCTAAATAGCTCGTAGCTAAGGCACGAGTGTTCTCAAATTTTTTGACTAGCAAAGCCCATACTATCGGATAATTATCGGCCGTCACTGGCATCCCTTTGACCACAGTCAATGCCGAACCGCTGACTGCGGAGAGCAGGTAATAAAACTTCTCAATGTTCGTAATATCATTGTTGTTATGAATTAAACTCGTAAACGTGTCATAGAATGTTTGCCAGTTTTCTAATTTGCTATCGAAATGGAACAATTCTAGTTTAGGCAGCCGCGGCTTAGCCGACCGCGAGTCTGGCCCGGCAGCGCCCGGGCCGCGGCCCGCGGAGCGCGACGAAGGTCCGCTACCGCTGCCGTCACACGATTGCCAAGTGTCGCTATTAGCCTCCGCTACACTCAGAATACGGAAATACATGTCGTCAAAGGTTTGAATTTCTTGATAATTTGGTTTAAATTTCGGGTTTTGTTTCTTATTATAAGAATTTAACTCGAATATGCATTGTTCGAAACATTCCCGAGTCGAATGAAGTTCTTTAAGTCGCAAATTAAATTCGGTTAAACGCTCTGGTGGAGTTGATTTGGATAGTTCAAATAACGTTTGACATCGTATAAAAAGCAGTTCTTTTTTGTTGATAAGTTGTTCGACATCGAATTCTTTTTCGTCCATTTCGAATTAAAAAACAAAAGACGCGCGCGACGCGTTGCAAAGAACGAAAATTGAAAACGTTTATTTTATACGTATTATTCTAGGTAAATAACTTAGATTAGAAATAAGCCTGTTACCTTAAAACTGCGTGAAATGTGTGTTTTATGTGTATGAATGTGTATTTAGTTTGCAAACTGAGGATCCGGTTCGATTGACCAAAATGTTTGAACTACGACATTTGAATATTGAAAATAATTAGCAAAACCGAATTGGGCAAGATATAGGTTTCACTTACAGTTTGTTCTGGCTCTATTCCTCAGTCCCAGGGACACATTTAAGACACAATCACAGCACTTTCAGAGTTTTTTATGAATAATTTAAAAGAGCGCGCGCCGGCCGGCATTCATTTCGAGCTGTCAAATTTGCGCAACGTAACGTACACACGTTATTTCTTATAATCGTGTAATATCAATTTGTTAAACGTGACTAGTGTTCAAAGAGTCCATTAAAACATTTCTAAACGCGCGTGCCTCTGACAGGACCCTGAATAGGTACCCTCCTTGAAAGGGGACGACGAATGCATAAAAACATTAATTTATAAAAAGTCCGTTTCGCTAAATTTCCCTCCCCTTCATTACATTGAGGAAAAAACAAATCTATTCAAATTGTATTAAGTCCAAAAGTTGCTTTGACTCGAAAATAGCAAGGCTAATATGAATGTGAAATATCTTGTTACGTCCAAAAGCGTACATATTTGATGCGCCCAAAATCGAATTTTGTAACATCGTTACATGTTTGAATAGCGAAGTAAAGTCCGGGAATTTGGCCACTGGTAGCCGGGGGGCCTTGTTAGCAGTTTGTTTGCATACGACCCCCGAACCCGTCGGATAATACCGTTCTCGCAAACTACGGGTACCTAGGCTTTATTCAGGATCCAAGAGCCTTTGTAAATAGATAGCTGCTTATATTCTTTCTCCGTTTCTGCATGGAGGGAAGTTGGGATAATATCATCTCAATTCTTCCGTACGTAGGTACGTAGCACTATCTTTCTCATAAAGTAGTTATCCATCTTTTCTGTCGTATGTTTATATCTACTCATTCATGGAGTACTTACCTACTTATATAAAACTGTCGATTGAAATACTTTCTGTTGAATAGTTAATTTAATTATTTATTTTTACGTGAAATTTAATTATTTTATAAACATGTGTTAAAATTTTAATTTTGGCTTGTTTTGGTCACAGTTGAACCTTACACGCTCCTCCTCGCTGCGCTCGTTTACGCAATTAACTTTCCGATTGAATTAATCAGGCTTCAGCTAGCCAAGAATCAGTTGTAATCAAATTGCCCAACGGTCATGTAGCAATATTCATAATGCCCGGACAATGTGATAAATAATGAAGTTTAGATAATAATTATCACTTGCCCGGTATACTTAGCTTGTTATTACACTTTTTCCATAACATACATATTATTATCTAAGGATTCTGAGGCACGACTCCTGTTGTAAAGAGAAAATGTCAAAATGACACCAGGCCAAAGCCATTTTGAAACAAAATAAAAATCTCATTTATATTTTGAATAATTCCGAAAAGTTGCTGTATAAAATATGGCCCTCAAGGAATATTGTATCCGAAATTTCAAGTGTCTGTCTACAGTGGTTTAGTTTACTCTGTACTTACGTTGTTCGTCAGTCAGTCAGTTTATAAGGCTTACAAACTGGTTCAACTTGAAGGATTTACAAAGGTTTTTTTTTTCCTTGACGCGTTACCAAGATACTTCAAATTTTACACCGACATCTTGTTCGTGCGTAATTTTGATACCAAAGGCATTAATTGCACGTATATTCACCACAATCACTTTCGTTTTCAATAACATTAAGCCATCACAATGATGAGCGTCATCAAGCGACGGACGGGTCAAACCACTCAGGCGCATGTCGTAACATACTACGGAACCCCGTACACCTTAATTATAAGACAAAATGATGATAATACTTCCTTAGCACAGGTAATTAGTTATTATGCAAGAATTAATTATGACCGTTAAAACAAGTGAGGCATAAACGATATGTCTAACCGACTCAAACCGCTGGCTCATAAACAAACGTTTCACCCGCCAGACCAACCACTTTCGCGTACCGGGACCGGCTTTTAGCAAAAATTTGATCAGTGAAAGTCTACGTCGTGAGTCCGTAGGGAGCACTCGATTAATTTAATCGACTGGAGAGTCTAATAGATAAATCAACTAAAAGCTCGATGAAGAGAAATTTCGCAAATCAGACAATGACCAATCGATGACGATTGCTTTTCGGTAAATCAATGCCGTGATGAATCACAAATAACAACGCGAAAACATAATGAACTATCGCTGTATCATCATCATCATGTCAGCCTGTTATTTCAAATCAGGGTCATAGGGATTCTCAGCATATCTTTCCAGTTGGGACGATCTCACACTGTGCCAGCTCTCGCCTTTCCAGAGATTGGATTTCCTTTTTAACACGGCGTTACAATATTGTTTTGGAGCGACGTTTTCTTGTTCACAACAGACTCCACTGCAAAGCCTGTTTGGGTATTATGGTTCTCAGTTCTCTTCAATGTCAGAATAAGCATAAATTTGGGTTAAAGACATTTATTAATCTACGTAAATGAAAAAAAATAGATTACATTTACTGAGCTAAACTAAAGTTGCAGCTATACTAAAGTTGTACGTAAAACCCTAGCAAATTTTTTTAAATCCGATGTCTCTACGAAATGCCACTGTAATGAAAAATCCTTATCGCCGTGCGATATACAATTTTTAATTAAGTTTTACGTTGAAATAAGAGCCGGCCGTTCAGCACCGGGTGTCCGAATGCAATAAGCGAAGTTAATGATAGGTACTTAATGAGTTTCAATAACTTACAGGCTCTCAATTCAATCTTACAGCAAAATCGTGGAATTGCTAGGGAACTACTTCCCTAGCATAAGTTAATTTTAACTCCATGTATTAATTTTACCTGCTTAGATTATTTCACTTCATTATACTTTACGTTTTATGTTCGGTAGTAAATTCCTATTCCTAAAGATTAATATCCAGTAGGTAGCGCTAAAGAAAAAAAAACAATTTAATCTCCAAAAGTTTTTAAATAATAACTCAATTCAAATAATAACTTGCGTGGAATCAGTTTTCTCCGTGTCAGTCGAAATCTCCGATATGTTTGCGATTTACAACCGCAATGACACACCTATCTACGCTGTCGCACTTAATAATATTGTTGTGTCTTGTGTAGTGTTGTCTATTGCTGTGTTGTGTTAAATTTTTTTTTCAAACTAAAGTAATACAAGACGCATAGACACAGGAGCATGAGTCATTAAAACGAAAATGCTTCATTTTATTTAGGTAACTACTACAGAATTGCAACTAGCCTTAATGGCCACTCTCCACAGGCGCAAGACTTAGGCGAACTGTTCCTATTTATGTAGTACCTATAGTTAGAATATTTTTAGGTTATTCTTTATTTTGCTGTCATTTTCTGTGTGTATTTGTTTATTTATTTACTTAGCTTTGTCTTAGTTTGTCTTAGCTAGTCGACGGGCATCACTGGAGGAGATTGTCTTCCACCAAAGATCACCAGAATGACCGATCCTGCACCTCTTGCATCAGTTTTTAAATATTGTTTGTTTATTAAATCATTCTTCCCCATTTTCGAAGTTTCCCATACTTTACCAGTCCTTATAAGAGCCGAAGACACTTACGCGCAAGCCCAGTCGGCAGATATGGCGCCAATTTGCAGTAATGCGTCTGCGACTCGGTTCGAGTTACTTTTTATAACGCGGGGTCATTGACTCCGCTCTAAACACACGGTAATGCAAAAGTCAAGTCAACGCACTGGATATAGCATCGGGAAATGTATCGCCTACTGACCTTTACCGCGGTTACGTGATTGTCAAGTTTGAACGACCTCGTCTTAGTCGGTTAATGTTCTTGTTTTGGATATTGCGCAGAGCAATAATTAACATTTAAAAGTAAGTAACTTATGTATACATAGATAATAAGTAAAATAATCAGGAAGCATTAAGAATTTGGCGGAAGAATATCATCATTAAAATAACAGATATACAATGTGTCTCTACTTTACCCTCTGGACAAAGATGAATAGAACATGTTGATTAGGGCATTACTAACCTAAATATGTACAGTACAAGGCCTCATACCAAACGCCACAATATTAATTAAAGAATAAATGACTGGTTTATTATGGAAATATTTATTTTTATTTAAAACTGTTTGATAATTTACAAAAACATTCCTGAATAAAACTCTACTCGGAATTCCGGTCATTGTCCAAGAGTCTAGTGGCAGTGGGACGTAAGTATATAGGCTAGGATGGATAGGTAATATGCAGCATATTTACTTATGATAAAACAATGATAATAAGGCGGAAGACTCGAGCTCATCATATCAGGGTCGTCCGCGATTATCAAAACTATCTTCTATTAATTACGTAGCAGTTTGTACGAGTATATGTAAGTATAAAAATTTCATCCCCTTTACTCTTGTCCAGTGTAAAAGAGACGGATATTTACAGCCAATAATAAACCGTTATTGGCTGTTTAGGGGTTTGCATGGTAAGTTAAAAAAGTATTACTTTTTTCCCTAGAGATTAATGAGGAGCTTTAGTCCCGATATGCAGACTAAAGTAACATTTTAAGAGCATGAGAAGTAAAAAAAAAAAGAATTTTTAGTTCATGACACATCATGCGGTCCACTGTCGGACGGGCATAAGACCGTAATAATTGCGACAAGGCAGGACAAGTCGCCGCCGTCTCGCTGTCGACTGATAACGATATATCTCCCCTCGCTCCTCAGCGAGATTTCTCATGTCGAATTCATCTCTCAGCTTACACTTGAAACGTTTAGGTAATTAAATAAATGTAAACAAACTTCAGCTACCGAATTTGGTACATTCAAGGATTTTAAACATTTTACTTATCTATTAGTATAAATACAAACTAGACTAGTATATTTCTATACAGAAATGTAAATATTTAGATAGTTTGATGGGGGAATTTCACTATTTAAGACACCAATTGACGTTGTTTTGTTTACATTTTTTTAAATACCTATCCAAACCAAGTATAGAAAATGCTGTTTTCTTGGAAGTTCGTACTAATGTTCCTACCTATAGGTATACCTAATACAACCTATATAATCGTTTTAAAATTTGGAATAGATCGAACATTGTCATTATCGATAATAGATGGTAATAAGTACTTGTGGTACCTACTTCTATCGTGGTTAGTACCTCTAGTGGTATCGACAGCTAATCAAACAAATGCACTAAAAATCAAGCATAACCTAACCAAAAAAAGTTGGAAAACCCGGCTAGATCGATTTTTATGAAACTGTCTTAGGACCATCGCTAGAATACCTAAATTAAAATAAAAAAACCGCATTAAAATCTTATTTTATTTATTTACAGTTAAATACTGCAAATCAGTACAATGTATGAGTATTATACCCAAAAAAAAAAACAATTAGTAATTAGTGGCGCTAGGTTAAAACCTATGACTACTTGGCCGTGGGAGTGGTTGTACTAATAGTCAATTAGGTTTCATGTCTAATTAATAGCAAACAAAGAAAACCCATTTGCAAGCGAGCGTTCATAAAATGCTTGTGACCGAGTTACCTAGAAAATTTGCAATATGTCGGCTCTGTACCAGACAGTGGGAGAAATCGTAATATTTATTGCTTTTATATCCTGTACCCGATATAAGTAATGTCATCTATCTACCAAGATTGATGACTGTTTGCGTCTAACGTTTATGGTTTGTCTTGAACAAAACTTGACACAAATACTCGTAGTACCTACATTACCTACTCATTCCGACAAATAAAGTAATTAGAGATGTGCCGATCATGACTTTGGCCGACTAGCCGACTAGCCGATTAGTCGGTTGTAAAGAAGCCGACTATCCGGCCGACTAGTCGGCCAAGCCGATCACAGTTTCCGGGATTACTATGATGCGTCTTTAACCAGCGGATTCGCGCGCAAGTCGCAACCGACGCCTGTAAGTTACCTATCAAAGCTGTGTTTTTGTTTAAAAATATTATACCTACTCTTAAAGTGACTTTATAGATTTTTTAATTTCAAAAAGAAAGTTAAAACAAAATACAATTAAACAGTGATTCCCATAAAATCAAATGCCAAAAAATATTGAATGCACAATGAAAAAAAAAATGTACAATGGTCACGTGAAAGTTGCTATACTTTAAATTTAAATTGTAATAAGAATGATTATAATATTCAAATATTAATAAATAATCAAGGCTCTGCATATACATGAAAATGTATATTTTATTGAAAATTATATTCAAAGTAACAAGCCGGATAGTCGGCGCTTTTTGCCGAATGACTATTCGCCGACTAGTCGCCGACTACAATAGTGGCCGGTAGTCGGCTTTACCGACTAGTCGGCACATCTCTAAAAGTAATTGATCCAGTTCCCAAATAATAAGTATACAGTCAATTACCAAAAGCTCAGCCACTTTAAATTGGATCATAAACTCGACCCATCTGATCGCCGCAATCCGTTTCGACAGGGAAGATATACGATTCAATTAAATAGTGACCCGACCCACCAATTTGCCTTGCGTCCGTGCATATTTTTTGCATACTCGTAACTTGGCTTGGCACAAAACCGTATTGAATAACATTACCGTACTCTATTATCTTGTAGAAGTCGTTTTGTTTTTACACAAATATAAATCTGGGGGCACGGCAGTGCCCCCGCCAAGTCGAGCAAAACAAAACAAAGGCACGGCCGTACCATACTTTTCTCGAAGCCATTCAGGCTATTTTTATACAATATTCACTAATAGATGGGTGGATTGGATAATTCAGCGTTTTTACGCCTGTTTTTCCTCATTACCGTAACGGTAATTATTAATAAGACAGATACTTAATGCTCAAGGGTATCCATACTAATACTAATACTAATATACTAATAATATTATAAATGCGAAAGTGGGTTTGTATGTTTGTGTGTTTATATGTTTGTCCGTCTTTCACGCCGTAACGGAGCGACAGATCGACGTGATTTTTGGCATAGAGATAGTTTATGGGCCCGAGAGTGACATAGGCTACTTTTTATCGATAACCGAATACCACGCGGGCGGAGCCGCGGGCAAAAG
Source organism: Choristoneura rosaceana (assembly GCA_037349165.1). Lineage (NCBI taxonomy): Eukaryota > Metazoa > Arthropoda > Insecta > Lepidoptera > Tortricidae > Choristoneura > Choristoneura rosaceana. Next base: position 10,604,603 of record JAZBNJ010000041.1, on the reverse strand, counting down.
CTAGTTTTTTGATAAAACTAAAGACAATACCTGTGTTAAATCGAACGTGATCAAAATTCATGCGACTTGGTGTTCCACTGTGCTAATTAATTTAACTAAACGGTCAAAACGCTCAAATATTCACCCGTGGCAGGCATATGATTTTCGAAAGCGTCAGGACCATAGCGAATTTTGAACATTGTAGGTAAACGATCTTACTGTACTGTAAAATTCCAGTATTACGGGCTTAGAATTCAGGGTATGTTCGAGTCAATCCGTGTCAAACGGCAGCTCTCGACTCCGAATGATTCCCATTCTGTCACGCAACCACCGCCAACAGAAATAACTACTGCAAATCAGCTATTAAATCTACACACAAGATCTCTCCTCTCATGGAAATAAAGTTTAACATCGAATGTTTTACAGAACTCTCAAGATCTTTCAGAACTAAGCTATGCACTTGTGCACTTGTCCCGTAGAAATCTTGTTCGAACAGTTTCCCATGAGGTTCTAATTAGCAATTTTAAATTTACGATGGGAAGGTTCAGTTTAGATTAACTAATATGAAGCACGATGCACTAAAGCTACTCTGACCGAGCTAGTAACTGACCTAGTATGTATGTAGTTGATAGCGTCCGTCTAACGAGGGCTTGAGACGTGCTTTATCACAAGGTATCACAAGTCGGGCTATCTACCATCATCCAAGAGATATTTATGCTGAATAGAGGCCTCTGATGATTGATCATCGTAAGCTTCAATAACTTCTTGCGAAATATTATCGAGTCTACTTTTATTTTTAGGCAGGGCTTGGTTTATAACGGGTGTTTACCCAATTTTATTTCCCATTACCTTTTCACCGCCCTCGAAATTTGAAGCAGTTAAATTTAATTATTCTGGCTGATCTGACACTGACACCGAGCGCCGACCTCACGCCGACCTAGCCATTTCGCGCGATAGCTAAATGTCGGGTTGGCAGAATTGGTCTGAATTTTGTCAATGTTTCCCAAAAATTGTAATCAGCGCGGAATAATTAACTCGTGCATGAAATTAAAAGGTTGAGGTTGTGTTTGCGGTGGTTTCGTGCCGGAGATGTCCTCTCGGTGCCGGCGCAGCGGCCTCGATGCCGCCGCCTTATAAGGGGCTGACGGCCACCGAGCCCCGCGACTTGCGACAGCCCGTGCAAGTATTTTTGCTACCAGCCCTAAATTGTCAGCTATGCGAACGTTTCGTTTCATTTAAATGTCATGGATACGTTACAATTTAAACTTTACACCTAATTAAGAAAGAATAAAAGCGCCGTGGACGTGTCATTGCATTTATTTTGCAGATTTGGGCTCTCTGTTGACGCAGTAAAATGATGAGATGTGATTATCCGTCCACAAAATCAATGCCTTAAGCCGCTTAACGCTTAACACGTATAATGAAAAGATTAATAAAAAATGCGTGATGCGCGATTGGATCGATTTAGGTTTCTCAGCCGAAACAAAAACCAAATATTTTAGGCATTGGAATAGCTCTTACTAAAAACCAGCCATCATGAATCTTCGCCAAAAATGCAGTCAATTTCCAAACTAGGGCGAACAATCGGTCCTTGAGAGACGCAGTCGATGATTATTATTATGTAGCCTAATAAGGAACCGGGAGCATTCTCGGGCCCAAAGGACGCCGCCGAGGACGCAGCAAGAAGCCTTCGTTATAGTTGAGGTTATTTAAGGACCCAGAATTCTCCGAAATCACGCACGCGATGCCCGTAGTAAGCGTAATTTGGTGCCTTCAGACTTTTTGCCCGAACTCGTCGAGACATGGGAATGCTACCGCAGGCATGTGTGTGTGATGCGCATTGTACGAATGTCTGGTACGCACTTTGATATAAGCTGATATGCCTTACGTACGACAACGTCGTTACAGCATACTACGCGGGATTGTAATTATCATAAAAGCGGGTGCTATGCCGGCATTTGTTTTTATCATGTCGTCTCCTGTATAAGTTCTACTACGAGTAATCTATTCTAAATGCGTAAGTTTGTGTGTGCGTGCGTGCATACGTACGTATTTATTTGTTTATTTGTTACTCTCTCACTCTAAAACGGTTGGATGAATTGGGAGGATTAAAATTTGGAATATCCATGACTGTATCACTAGAATAACACCATACATATCGCGGAAAATTGCATAGTTCTCGCGAGTACCTAGCGATAAATAAATTCTACGCAGACAGTCACATGCAATAGCTAGTACAAGGGAAATTAAGACCACGATGTATATTTTGAGAATTCATAGCCATAGAAATTTGTAAAATATCGGAATTTCGACTCAGACTAATTACTTCACGAGAAAAAAGCCGGAAGTAGAGGCTACTTATTGCATAAGGCAACAAATTTTTTGAACATCACAATAACGTGTTCTTCCGCAATCGTATGAACAAAATTTAAATTTATAACCTTTCGATTATCAGAAACGGTACCACACTATCCCTTTATCGCGAAATAATCAGTATCGATAAAGCGGGCCATACAAAGTGCGAGTGTACGATCCGAAGATAAGCCCTGCAAGTAAAGTGTGCCATGTATGCCGAGGCAACGTTCATTCGATAAATACGTGCAGTATGATTGCAACCATAGAGCTAATAATAAGATCGATAGAAATGTCACGCGGGTACGCATAATCATCACTAAAAAGACATATTGTTATTTCTCTAACTTAGTCTTCCTTCGGTAACGAAGTAAATAGTTTAAATAAATGGATTATTGTCAGCGATCGGAATAGGTAGAGTCAATTTACCTACACTTTCCGGGAAGAAGTTATATATATAGAGGCGTGAATAACCACCTATTCATTTTCTAAAACTAATATTACTAATTTGAGATGATTCCTCATCTTCTTACGATCATGTTACGATTCAGTTTAAGTTTAGACTTGTTTCGATTAACTTTTATTGTTAGAACTTACAAAATTAATTCAATGTTTATACCTAGGTACCTAAAAAAAATTGTAAAAACTTAAAATATTTACACCACACTTTGTAGATAAATTAACCCATTTGTTATTGTACAGATAATGCTTCAAAAGATATTATACTTACCTAATTAATTGGTAAACCATAACGTACGAAAATACGAAAAAACGTAGTTATGGCAATTGACAGCGAGAGAGGTGAACAGAACAAGAACAAGGCATCGTCAATTGTAGAAGAAAATACACATTCTAGTCGTATTATTCGTTCTGTGATTTCAACCGTGTAATAGAGCTAATACTGTAGAGCAGGGGGGCTACTACGAAATTCGACAATCGAAGTTCGTATCGTACTGTCCCTCACGTTCTCGTATTAAATAATATAAGCGTCAGCTGAACGGCAAGATACGAAGTTCGAAATTTGCACTTCGTATTTTAAGGCCTGGCATTGTTCACTCACACTTCATTGGCCCGTGCTCCGTAGCTGGCGATCCATTATCGTAATAGGGCCACACTAAGATGCAGACAATGTAGTAGATAAGGATATAGCTTGGGGATAGCCTAGTTAGTAGCATTTCCTACTACACCTATGATTTCTTATCCGTATGATATTTGGCTTGCTTCATCATCGTCACTGGTCTATAACATCTATAAAAAAGATGGTTAAAGCAGCTTCCACGGTGATGCGGCATTTGCGCACATGGTTAAATAAATAAATAAAAAATTCAAAGGGAGGAAAAAAGGAAGGATTCATTTCGTAGTTAAAAAAATCCTTAATAACTTATATCATAATTGCGAAAGTAACTCTGTCTGTCTGTTACCTCTTCATCCTTAACTTAAACCACTGAACCGGTTATTTAAGATATAAGTACCTACTATGCAGATAGTTTGAGACCCTGGAAGGGACATGGAATAGTTTTTATTCCGGAAAATTGCATAGTATTATTTTTAAGCTTGCTTTACTGTACTTTTTTTGCCATGAAACTAACAATCGAACCACTGGGTATGGGTCAAAATTCTTACATTGTTTTGAACTTTTGACGGAAACAAACAAATAACCTTGTCGTGGAGAATTATGACGTAAGTAACCCATCAAAACATTTAACTGTAGGAATTATACCGATTATATTTACATAGGATCGTATCTATCCTTTTACTGAAAACATGTCTTTCTAAGTATTTATTGTCATAATTGCCTAGGTTCTAATACTTTATTGTTTTTGTGAACCGTTATAGCTTTACTGTGCGAGTCAGCAAATGACGCGTTTCGTCGTAAATGATCAGTAAGTCATTGCGGTTTTGTAAATATGTAACAGGATCCGTCTTAGTCTATAGAATATTACTAAGAATACTCTCAGACCAATGAGATAAAGGTATATAAAATGTTTATGTAGCTTATTGTGAAGTCTAGGGATCGAAATTAAAAATCACTTCTGTGATATTTTGGACTAGTTCATAGTATCTGTAGAAAACTACACAATTATTATCTGCTCTAAATATCTAAACTCGTATATAATTTCAAAACAATTTTACATATATTTAGATACAAAATAATAATAAATGAATAAATACTAATAAAAAAAAATAAAAAAAAAATATCTCTCTTCCTCCCCCTGTTCATGTTTGAGTTGTTTTTAGTTTGACAACTAAAATTTGCGAATAATAAGATAATATACATAGGTATTAGATTGTATTTAAATTTATGTTGAAATAAAAGTCTACATCTGAATACCGTTTAACAAAGACGGCGTGAATTTCCTTGATTGCCCACACATGCATTTATGACCAGTCACGCCATTCTAATCGATAAAGTCCAAGGAGGTTATGACTAATTACCGAAAAGCGCAAAACACCAACTTCCCACGACGAAGGTTCGTTGAACTTTTTAAATCAATAGCATGTCAATCAAGGAATAGATACCGCTAAAAAAAAAAGGGCCACGTGAATTTCATTGGTGAAACGAAAATACTCATACCTACATATAAATATTTATAACATTCCTTGTCTAAAAATGATTTTATTAGTACATATAACATAACATACAAATGCTTTTCATTCAATTAAATTTCAATTAAAAACGCTAACATATTTTTGAGTTCATCTTACCGGTAAAATTCAAGTGGCCTTATATTCTTTTCAGTAGTATACTCAATAGATCCCACAGACGCAACAAAAAACCTCGATCAGACTGCACATTTCGACCGATATCTCGTTTATCGTATCGAGTGTGTGTAAGATTTACAAATCGGACCGGTCGAACGGTGCAGTCTGATCGTAGGATTTTTCGTAGCGTCTGTGTCTTTGGTCCCTATAATAAAGCTAATGAGAGCAAAGACTGAGCAAAGAGGTCGTTTAGCCGCTGCCTCTGCCTGCGTTGGCGATCTATTTGCGAGATTAATTCGCACTTCAATAATAGCATCATTATTTATCGAGATACAGTCGACTCCAAACATACGCTAGCTTCGAAATTTAAGTTCAATTTCATTACACGTCTTCACCGAAGATTGTATTTTTTTAGCATAGTTTTTTGCTTACTGTAAATCATAGATAGGTACTTTATTATAAAATTTTTATAGGACAAGAAATAAGTTTCACCCATGATGACCATTCGTCGTCTCTTTATTTATTTTGTGTCTTGGTTAATGTAAGTGCTACATCTCCGTCATTCTCATGAAAGCTCATTAACCTAGCCTTATATCTTTTATAGTTACGCGAACAGGAATACATGTACCGTCTCTATCTGTAGAGATAATTTTACCGTTATGCTAATAGTGCTAACTCCGTCGAAGAAAAACGTCTAAAAGCCGTACGCTTAGGAATATGTAACATACAAAAAAAGCAAATCCCTATCTTTTTTTTATCTATTTATCTTCTATTATCTTCTATTTCTGTGGTGTATGGCGTTAAAATCAAACAATTAACCTAAAATATCAAATCAGGAGCAGTGGATTCGCCCGATTAACTTAAAGTTGTTGAACTAACTCCAGGTGTCTTGTAGTACCTTACTCTTAAATCGGTACAAAAGTGTCAAAGAAATTCGATTATACGTTTTCCTTTCTCCGTCTTATTTCTAAACTAAACTGTACCTAAAAAGATAAGCGCCACTTCGCAGAAACCGTGAGTCATGGTAGAGCGATGCGTGGTACAAATCGCAGCGAGCCTGGACACTGAACTATTATCTACGAGTAGAACTACATAGTACATTATATTATCTACCCGAGGTGCGGCGAGACTCTTAGTGTGAATGAGGACACCTGCTAATTTCTAAGTTACAAGTTCAAACTGACGGTAATGGCCCAGCCAAGTCAATTCACAGCTGATGGAGTAGCGAGGGGGTTTACTGTTCTTTACGTGTGCTGCTAGGTAACCACTGAGTGGCAAGCGTTTCGGCTCCGCAATGTACTCGTAAGTATGAAACAGCGCTCGCCGCGCCTTTGGACGACGTATGCAGTCGTGACCGGTCACCAAAATGGTATTATAGGTATTTTTGTTGCCACAGAAAAATATTGCTTATGCTGTGAACCCTAAAATATGCTTAAGTCCTATTTAGAGCCAGCTGTGCAAGTTTGAAACGTGAGTTCCTGTTATAACAACGTTGCCGAACGTTGCGGCAGTAAATAAATACAGTTTGAACTAGTGTGCTGGTTAACTTTTTATTAAAAGTAGACACGCTTATTTCTTTATTGTATTGTGTAAACATAAACGTACCCAATGCGTATTTGCATTGTCTCATGCAAACCAAATCACATGCATTGAATTCAATTTATCATTATAACGAAGTGGGTTAAAATAACCGTGCAATATACGATTTTAACATCATCGTACTTACGATTACCTACTTAGGTGCAGTCAAGTGCAAAGATATCGACACGGCTAAAGTTGCAAAAATATGTATACACTTCTTTATACACTTAACATTAAGATCGTGTATACAATATACTTTTGTAACGTTGGCCGTGTCGATATATTTGTACTTGACTGTTACAATAGCGATACGAAACATACAAAAAATAAGCTGTATTATAAAAATATATGTCCAATATTATAATGACCTCCAGACAACCAGATGCGTCCATAAGTTCAGATGTCGGTAGCACTGTGACCCGTTCAAAGCACTCACGCGATTTATCTTTTGGCTAGATTAGTCAGGTCTTGCCGTCCTGCTCACGCTAATATTATTAGGTAAATCTAATACTTACGAGAGTGAGGGACGGTACGATACGAACTTCGGTTTTGGAATTTCCCCAAACCCCCTGTTTGTGTGTCAACGCGGCGCCCGCGCCGACATAGCGTGTCGAAAGCTTACACTTGGACATCGATGTTTATAGCATCTATCTTTATTACGATATTCTAACGGACTTAGAATCTGCTAAGTGATTTGTAGTAATGGCTAAGCTACTGCATTCTTCGGCGAGTTTACGACCGCCTGTCGAGACAACCGATGCTTCAAATTAGCTTTGATGTCAAAAAACCTGTGACCATTATGTAGATAGATTTTGGTCAAAGTTAATCAATCATACCAAAATGAGCATAAATATTTGTAACCGTAAATTATGAGAAGGTTACTTTGACTAATCATTCAAACTTTTATGGAACTCTCAGTGCGCGATTCCAACTCGCATCGCAACTGGCCTTTTTTATAAAGCTGATTATCACAAACAGATTAAATCTTAAAGTAGTACCTAAAAACAATCAATGGTAAAGGACAATACCTAATCCCTAAATTGAATATCGTTAACTCATTTGCAGTTAATCAACTCAATTGTTGACAATCTAATGAATCGTCAAATTCGTCAATTCAGCGCGTGATTAATGAATAGATTTGGCTCAAGTATTAGCGTGTCGGAGCAGTAGCTCTAATCGGATTGTATTGATGCAGGCAATCCAATTGTAGGATTAAATGCAGTTAGTTAGCCACGCGATTGGCAGCATCGCGGAATGTGTTCCTAGAAAATCATATAACACATAGGTAGGTAGCGTTGCTATCAAAATATATAACGTATTATTCTGTCTATACAGGTCCCACTACTGGGCATATGCTTCCTTTCAGAAATTCAGATTAAATTATTGTGCTCAACAGAAAATGTTTTAAAAAGTCTCAGCTCAAATCCGGAAGAATTTAAAGACACCTTGTGTACTGAAGGTACTGATCACAACACGTGTCGTGTAGCAGATCAATGTTGAACCAATAACACACATGTCATGTCCAATACGTTACATGTTTAGTTTATAGATATGGCGGCGCACTAATACACGATTTATCAATCTAAGCAAACAAATTTGACTGGCTAATAGAAACCGATTGTAACACTATTTGGAACGATTATTATCACATAATCGCTGGTTAAAGTGGCCGATTTGTCGGAATTAAACATTAATGGTCAGCTACGAGAACGTTGGTGAGTTATAAATGGTGTCGCGGCGCCACAAAATTGGTCATATTACTCATGAAAACGGAAAGCGAATGTTGATATGTCAATCAAGGATAGTTACCTAGTTAACGTAGATTTAGTTTGGCTGAAAGGACCAAAAATTTAAGCTATCGATTTCAATTAACGATTGGATCAATCGATACTAGGTAGTTTTTGAAATTTTATCGTAAGTAGGTATACACATGGTGGAAGTTTTTAACACCACTTGGAACGAAAGTATTCTAAATGCTGATTTTACAAAACTTACTGAAAGAAAATAACAAAGGTAGAAAATCTAGTGATTACGATGTATACCACATATTCACAAAATTGCTGTGACTGAACTCTACCTAGAGTCGCTACCCGATAACCCAAACATCGAAGATATTGTTTGTTTAATTGATTGAACCTAATTCATAAATTAGACATATTATATTCTTGTTTTTACCTTTAATTATTGTTAGTACTTGGACGACCGAGCTTTGCTCGAGCTAAAACTTATGGGGTCATTCAAGTATTACTTAAGCATGGAAGGGGGGTTGGGGGGTCTTTGCTTTGCTTATTTTTGGGGGGTCAGATGGTGCTTACGTCAACAATATTTATTAATTATCTCTTGTTTTTTTTGCAATAACAATAAAAAACCTGAATATATTTGAAAATATATACCAATGTTTACAGAGGGGGGAGGGGGTAGGGTTTGGATGATTTTCGCTCACAAGGGGGAGGAGCGGGTTAAAGATTACTACAATTCTGCTTACTTATACTTGAACGACCCCTATAGCACAAGAATAGTTCGTTTAAAGGTAGGTATTATATGTAGATTATTATTTTATTTAACTCTAATTTTACATTGTAAATTATATTTTTATATTTTGTATACATTTCACGATACTTTTGTGAATTTATTATAATTACCTGACATGTGCTTATAACGTATTTTTTTGAAAAGGTAATAAATAAATATAATTAATCTATCTTATCTATTAAAAAAATATTAATATTAACTATGTATTCTTAAACTATATAAGCACCTGTAAGTACCTGCTCTATTCGATTGTAAGATCGTGAAACCATGAAACCATCATCTCGTCTAACCATATTTGGAAAATGCGTGACGGCACATACATGCCTGCAAACAATTATTTGCAATGTCAAAGACGTACTCGACTCAGCTGCAGCACGTTTTTTTTCAGCACCATACGCGACGCGGAAGTAGTGTAAAGGTAAAGGAAAAATAGCCACGAAACCTTGCACCCGCTTGGTGGATCAATAAAGCCTTGAACTTTCCGCCGGCGCCAAACGTAGCAGACTATAAATAACGGCCTACCATTGAATTTGTCCATATCTGATGTTTTTCCGGATAAAACTCAGGATAAACTGTTGCTTGAGTATTTAGGTGTTTACTGGTAGGTATTGATTTATGTATGCACTTTTTCTTATATTTTATTTTATGAAATTGACTGTAATGGGCCACACCTATTGCCTGTTTGTTTGCTTGTATTGACGCTGTTTTAGTGGCGGAAGGATTCAGAGAGGTGTGTCAAAAAGGATTAAGCTTAAAAATCATCTCAATGCTTCCATATACGTGCATAAGTCTTATAAATTTGATAAATATATCGAAACCGACCCTCAGTGGGGTCAAGACGCTCAAGAGAATCCAAGCCCTTTGCTACCAAGTGCAAAATTCGAAGTTCGTATCTTGCCGTCCCGCTAACGCTTATACATTTAATACGAGAGTGAGTGGGACAGTACGATACGAAGTTCTATTTTCGAGTTTCGTAGTAGCCCTTGTTGCCATTGCGCAGCACTAAATGTAAGCGCTGGTGAACAGAACTGCAGTTTATTCCCAGCATTTTAGATATCAGGGGAAAATCAATATATATTGGTGTCAAGTGTCCCATGATATTTATTAATTTATTTATTTATACTCTGCGGCATAAAATTTTGCCCACTCTACATAGAATTTACCTATTACTGCATAGATTTGAGGGCCAGTTTTTTTGCCGCTCAGTATATTTAATACCTAACTAACCACAAAGGCTAACATCTAAGCAATAAAGTGAACTAGGTCGCTTGCACAGGATTTAATCGACAGTGACATAATACGTTCGTTCGGTGATAAGGTCAATAGAGGGTGCATGTAGACAAAGTCCAGGTTATAAAATATGACAGCTGCGAATAAACAAGATTTATGTACTAGATTGTGCCCGCGGCTTCGGCTGTGTGGAATTCGGTTATCGCGCGCTGTTCCCTCGGGATCTTTGTATTTTCCGGGATAAAAAGTAGCCTATGTTACTCTCTGGCCCATAAACTATCTCTATGCCAAAAATCACGTCGATCTGTCGCTCGGTTTCGGCGTGAAAAACGGACAAAAATACAAACACACACACTTTCGCATTTCTAATATTAATCGTAACAATAGTATAGTATGGATTATGCTCGAAGCTACTCAAATTCGTAGCAATGAAATATAATGAAATCGCGGTGATTTTCAGTACCTATCAATCATATGTAGCGCTATGAATTATTACGACTCTATGTTTACATTTTGAATTTACCTCATGAGCAGGCTTCGTAAAACTTGTCATAATGGGGGCTATCGCGAATGAATTTTCTGCTAGAGGCGCTAGTGTAGCGTGAGGTCAACGAAATGTCAAATCTCATAGTTTTTGGGTGAGCTACGCGGGTTTATTTATAATTAGAATAATTTTGTGAATATTTTGCATTATCTGAAATTAATTATGGCAATTATGCGATAAGGGGCAATGAACGTCTGTAATTTGAGACAGTTTTGTCTTTCGAAAACTTTTGTCCTCCCTTTTTTCCGAACAAAACGGGATTATGCAATACTGTGGTTGCTCGATATGTTTATGGTACTGTTTTACGATGTATTAAATATGATTTTAATCTAAACTTTGTTTTCACGGCCGCTATAACAGACTTTTAAAAATCTCACGCAACAGTGGCGCCATCTAGTGAGAGAAAAAACGATAGCCCTCATTCTCATTCATCATTTTACCGACTTCAAAATAAGGAGGATTATAACTAGATCGGCGACTAAGAAGAAGCCTTAAACACGAGGGTCTCGGGTGAGCAAAGAAATTCTTATAGTTCATTAATATGGACCTCCGCAAAGTAACTCATTGATTCAATAAATTATTTAACAAGGTTTAAGTTAATGATTCTTTCGAACTGATCTGATTGCTGAAGCCGGAAGGTAAGCAACGGAACTCTGTTATAAAACAACGTAACTAAGCCGTGTTGTTTTATAACAGAGTTCCGTGGAATCGTTGTGAGATGTACTTTGGCTACGAATTACTAAAAAATGTTAAATAAAGAAAACTTTGAACAAAAAAATAATATTAACCCCAAAAAAATTTTTCAAGACAAAATGGAACCGACTACATGAAAATAATTTTCTAGGTGCCTACTAGCTTGAAGTCGATGCCTCAGCACGACCTAGCAGGAGTGATTGAAGCCCAATGTAATAGTATATAGTGTGAGGTAGACAGCTATTGTTCCACTCCTGCTGGCACGTACTGAGGCACCGACTTCAGACTGTTAGAAAATTATTTTCATTGTTTTTGTAGCCTGTTAAATGTTTTGTAGTACCTTGATTTTAGAGAAGCTCGATGTTTCGGCACAGTTCCATGCATGCGCTATGATCATCCGACTCGATCATCGAGATTTTCAAGATGTCGGCATGCAAATGTGATTATTATCTTTTTTTTGAGAAATAAATAAATTCTTAATCTGAATGTGCCGAAATATCGAGCGTCTCTAAAATCAAGGTACGCAGAACAAACCCGAATTAAATCATAAAATCTCTCTTACACTCCGGTGCAATATGTATAGAGTCTAGTAGTCAACCACGCAGTGTAAAAGTGCCCTTCCATAATACATATTTAAATTAGTTATTCATTGCTGTTGCTCGCGGTTTCGTTCGAAAACTAACTTACCAAATTTAAACAAATCCGATGCCAAGGTAGTAAACATACGTTTACTGTCCCAATCTCCCCATCTTTAATTTTATATCAGCCGTGTGTCATTTGGTATTAGCATGTCAAGACGTTTGCGTTTACCTTATCTTTATCTATGTACGTATATTATTTAATTTATCTTCCGCTTATTTCCAGAGCATAGGTAGGTAAGTGTTATGCAAATTAATTTTGATATTGATTACAGTGATAATTCCTCGAATTCCTTGATAACTAGTTGACGATTAGGTGTGTTCATTTGTTTTTCTTGCACATTGTTCGTATTTTAAGTAGGTGTCGATATCTTTATCATTCAGTACTGACAAATACGATAAAATCAAAGATAATTTAAGTACAATGACGTTATTTTATTCTTGTGAACTTGGAGCTACGTGATTACGAAGTCATATTCGAAAACAGTAAATGCATCTCGTTAAGTCCTCGCGTACTTTACAAATAACAAATTAACACAAAATGGCCGAATTTACTTTATAAAACACAAAGATAATAAATAGAGATAATCAATATTCATAAAATGATGTTTTCTTTTTAATTTACAGGTAGTATATTTATAGTTCTAGAATATATGTACGTTACGACTAATAGATAACATAATAATAACATAATTAATTTCCTGGTTTATACGTTAATCATCCTAATTAAATCAATATTAGAGTCATGTAGTACCTACTGAGTACAATTAAGTTTGCCTCAGTTTATCTCTATAACTATAGCAATAGATCATACAATCGTATACAATAGGTGATTAGGAAAAACAAATTTAATATTAACTATTCCTACATTAAACGAAATGTAATTAATTCTGTAATTAGCGCAAATGTTTCAATTGATCTATTACCATTAAAGAAATGGTGCCGCCATTTTGAAATAGGACTTTTAGTTAAATTTCTACAAAGTTTCGGCGTATTCTCGTAGAGAGGCTTTTCCGAATGGATCGGTAGACTCATCCTACTAATATTATAAATGTGAAAGTTTGTGTGTGAATGAGTGAGTATGTTTGTTACTTCTTCGCGCTGAAACAGCTGGAGGCATTTGGATGAAATTTGACAAGAAGTTAGTTTATAACCTGGATTAAAACATAGGACACTTTTGATCTCGATATTCTTACGAGATAAGGAATCTTTAAATAACAACCACTGGGCTTAGAGTCCTTCAATTTGGTATGCAGGTCGCTGGACGTCTTGGAATAACACATAGGCTACTTTTTATCCCGATGTTCCCACGGGATAGGGATAAAATCTCGAACTAATAACCACTGGGCTTAATGTCATGAAATTTGGTATATTGATAGTTGGACATCTGGAATAAAACATAGCCTACTTTTTATTCCGTTATTCCCACGGAGAGTCATGTTTGACCATGATAGTTTTTAATGTTAAGTCAATGAAAACAAACCTGGAAAAAAAACCTGGAATTTCTAATTTCACCTAATGACTTACGCGTGCGAAGCCGCGGGTAAGCACTAGTAAAAGATATATAAAAGAGCTCTACTTATCTAACCCAGCAAGTAAACCCGTGGGAAACCCTTGTTAAAAATAACATCGTTATCTCAGTCAGTCCATTATCGAACTGATAAGCCGCTAAGGCAACCGAGGCAGGTGTTTACTATACCTAAATTGTTTAAAAATATGACTAATTCATTATTAGTTAGGAAAATTTGACGCCTCCACAAACAATTTATCATCAAGTTACCTTTTCAGAAAGTACTGCTGATTAGGTGGAACAGAACATAGAGCGTTTTCTGTTCCTATTCCATTTTGTGGAACTGGTTCGAAGGGCGTATTTTGTAGTAACATCCGCTTGTTTGCAAACTCAGGTTGGCCAGCGTTCGAAGCGTAGAGTTGTACCGAGCGCGGTGCGGCCGCGATCGCTCGGAAAAGCGGGAACTGGCGAACTCAACTCACCTGCGTGGGGAGTTGTGTGTCCCGGCCCAGGGGTATCGACATTTTGCTAGCGGCGCCGCCGGCCGCGCCCCGGCGCCCGCGCTCGCCGCACCATCCACCGACCCGGCACGCCGGGCCGCTCCGCCCGCCGCCGTTCCCCGGCCACAATCAAGAAAAACACTTTTCCGAAGAATTTTCGGCCGCACTCATCAACTGTTCGCACACATCACAAAGTTTAGCTTTAATAAAATGGAAGCACTTTTTTTTTAACGAACGCTACGTTCGTATCGATGGATTAAAATAAAATCACCGCGATGATAAGACGTTCGCTGCGATAGGCGGCAGCTTACGACTGACGCGCGGCGCGTTAAATCGGCGCAGCGAAGCACCCCACGCCTGTTAGTAGGGAGGCCGGGAGCGGCACAGCCTCCTGATCTGACAGCCTCGGGCTCCAAGTGTCACACGACACGTGCGCGTAGTGCGGTATCGAGCGCGAGTGCACATGCGCAGTGCGGCTCCGCTCATTCATTGCGGGTCAGCTCACGGAGCGCACCTGAGCAAATATTATGGAACGCGACAATAGGCTCGTTGTGCTCGTAACAATTATCGGCGAACGAACTCGTATCGCACGCTCGGAGGAATTTAGTTATCCACCCGTTAAGTACCTACCTAGTTTCCTCACATTTTCCGCTAAGCCAGTGGAAGAGAACTGAGCATCGGTTTACGCGAGCAAACGTGCTTTCAGAATTAGAGCTTTTTCTTAATACCTTGGTCCTGTGAACTGGATTCAACCTACGGCTAAACTATAAATGGCTTATTTTAAATTAAGCCGAATAAATTAACAGCATGAATTTCTTTTAATTTAAACTTGCTAGGAAAAAAGTAAACACCCATTTAAAGTCAGTTTGATGCTGTCAAAAAGATTTTTTTTTAGATTAGATTAGATTTTATACATCCAAAACCGCGTTTTATAGGAAAAGTATACTTGGGATGGCTCCAAAAATTTATAATAAGGTTACGGATCAAGTAAGAAATATAGAGGACATGACTAATTTCAAAACCAAACTGTTTAAATTCCTGGTGAACAAAGCATATTATACTGTTAATGAGTTTTTGTCAGAATGCAATTAATTAATGGTAACTGCACAGCTTCGTGGTGGCAGCCCATTATTAGTTAAGATTTTTGTATGCCCTACGGCCCAACATGGTGATGTAATATTTATACTTAAGATCTGTGCCTATGTACAATTTTACCCGTGTTGAACAAATAAACTATTTTGTATTTTGTATTTGTATTTTGTATTAGGTACTTACACAAAATTATAGACTCCAAACCCAACACATGCCTACTTACACAAAGATATTAAGTAACGGAATTAAGCGTTAGGTGTAGGTACTGTAGGGATTAGGCTGTATACCGCTGGCAGGTGGTAAAAATGACCGCCTGGCAGGCTAGACTGAATGTGTTTTGTATAATTATAGTATTTTTGTAATTTATAATTCTGGAATTCGATTTAAACAGATTGACAGCGGTATACATGCCGGAGCACAGATCGCTCCCGACAGACTGAGAGGCTTGACATGATTGTAAAGTATATTTATAACTCTCCGAATATATGAAGCAAACATTGAAGAAACATCCTTTCATTTCTTGAACTGAGTTTAGCATCACGCACGTAGATCCCCTATACCTAAGCTCTACCAGCTACAGTTCCCCACAGTACATACCATAATTACAAACTTTCCTTGCTCCGCAACCATAGAATCTACATGGTACTCTCATCTTCTGTTAATTTATGTATGTGAAAATGGTAGGCAGATGGACTTTTGCATGAAAATATTTATTATGTCGCATAGACACGTTGCTGGACTGGACGTAGACGACTTGGTTAAGGTCGCGGGATCGCGGTGGATGCGGAAAGCACAAGACCGGTCTGAGTGGAGAGCCTTGGGGGAGGCCTATGTCCAGCCGTGGACGTCTTTCGGCTGACATGATGATGATAATGACCCGTAGCTGTACTGCACGATGCATTTTCTGACTGCGAAGAAGCAAGCTACCTACATATTGGTTTTAATTTATACCTAGATGTTGGTACCCAATCAATGTGAGATTCAGAACTTTTGCAGTAAAAAGGTTCTACAGCCGTACACACCTACCTACGCAGTTCTGTTTCTGCCATTAAGTACCTGTTTCTGTTTAATACCAAGCATACAATTTTAATGAATGAACATTATCTTACGTCCACTACCGCGTAAACCAACAAATAATGTAAGACTCATATTAAAAAGTAGCATTTTATTCCTTACATCAATTCCTTACGATCTTACAATGGTTGGATGGAGTTTGCCCTTTACATTATTATACATCTTCCAGTAGGCCTAGCATGCTATCATAGAGGTAAAATATTTCTTTTGCATTAGGTATTACGTTTAAGAGTATTAGAAAGAGGGAATAAGGTAGTGTCCTTAATAAAAGCGAATTAGTCCTTATGTTAATTATTATCACAAAATATTGGCCATGTGTATTTTTTCTTTTGTCAGTAACAGAGAATTTTTAAAATATAGCCAGCAGGGCTACTGCGAAACTCGAAACTCGAAGTTCGTATCGTACCGTCCCTCTCGGTCTCTATTAATTGCACATTTTTTTTGTATTTAGCCGGCTTCAAAACGAGACGGTTCTATATTTGACACAGCATCTCGAAATCTTAAAAAAACACAACTACGTGCGTACTGCTGAAACATTCAAGATTTACCTTAAAAAAAATTGTACAGGTACTTTGTGTATGCGGCAAAAACTAGCGTGCTAGCTAAACAGCCAGTATCGCTTTACTCGTAGGCAGCAAGGGGTGAAGGATGTCTGCGTGGGCGCAGGCGAGGTTGCAGGCGCATTCGGTAGCGCCCACTTTTCCTTTCGGTTACATTCACCGTTCCAGATTACGTCAGCTGCGCAGGTTGTGGGCAGAAACAAGCTAAATGTTTATTAATGAATGAATTTGCGCGGGACTACCGGAAAACACGACTACTCTACATAGTATAAAACAAAGTCACTTGTTTATATTCTACTAACTCTGGATTTGGGTTCGATTTTTAACATCAGTTAGGCATTTTTTCACGAAAAGGTTGTAGTTAAAAAACACAATATTTTGTAAAGAAGTCGCTGAAAACTAAAAATATTTTTGTTTAATGTCGCTTTGTAAAAAGTCTGTAAAGTTGTTTATCATCGCGTGTCTTGAAACCCTCGGTTACACTGAGAACTTTTTTGAAACACTCGTTTTGCTGTATTTTAAATTTCATCGCCATCCAATACTTAAATTTGTTTTAAGCTTATATGTACTCATTTTAACAGAAGCGTCACAAAAAAAATTTTTTTTTAAAGAAATCAAAAACTGACAGCTTAAAACAAATTTTAGGTAAATAAAAGTTTAAAATTAAATAAAACAAGTCTATTAGTCTCGAACTCTATTAAGTATCAACAGTGGGAGCCCATTACTGGGACTTTATGAACTGGTCACGACTTTGAATGGGTCCCGTCCAACTGCTGAAGTTTAAGTTACTTGACAGAGTTCTACATAGATTAAGATTACTAGACTAGTTTTGTTTTCCTTTTTAGTTTTGTGATGGGGTACTTTTGCTCCGGGAACAAAGCGGGGTGGGTTGTTTTGTTAGTTTGGTAGTTTGTTAGATTTTTTTTGACAAGGCACTTATTTTGACTAGTTTTGTATTTTTATCGAAATTTGTTTAGTTTTAATAATGTTAGGAATTTAATTTTGTAATCTAGATTAATAAACATTACATATTAAACATTATTTTATTTTTATTATTTATTTTTTTACATTGTGTAAATTTAAGTTGTGGCAATAAAGGTTTTTTGTTTATTTATTTATTTATTTAATTTGTAATTTGATTTAATATATAATTTAATTTAATTTTCAGTTTTTACACAAAGTTTTTTTAAGGCAGTCAGTTTTTTTAAACGATGAAGTGTTTTGGGTCTGAGCCGGTAATTGAACCCGCATAAATTTCTCAACTTATCGTGCTGAGGGTGCTAAATCCAATTACGCCCCGTTCCCTACCACGAGAATTGAATAATTCGATCGCTTGCATACGACAATATATGAAGGGTTCACAGACAGAAAGAACATGTCTAGTCACTTTTTTTTAAATTGAGATTTTAATCTCAAAATGTAGAGCTCACAAAGTATGACTTACCATTGAATTAAATAATCTGAAAACATTATAAAATGTATTATTTTAACTTTTAAAGAAATGGTAACCATAGTAATTGTTTGTGATGACTAACTTTCAAACCGCTATAACTCAAAAAATTGCTTAGGTGACTAGATTCGATTTGTGGCATTCGAAAATGGCGGATGTGGTCAATATATAATTTTGCTATTTCTGTTTTTTTTGGCTGGTTGAAGTATAATTTTGATAGTGTTTTATGCGGCGATTAAGCTTAACAGTGAACAGTGATCATAAAATTCTATATTGCTCTCGTGTCTGACATTTTTTAATGTGCAAGTTGTCTCCACGTGGTTTCTGGAATTTTGCTATCAAGTTGCAAAGACTACGGCTACCGAACAACGTCCCTCTCAAAGAGAGTACTTTGACACTGGCGAAATTGTCCTAATAAGGACAGAAAGCCATTTTTTAAAAGAGAAGAAGAAGAAGCTTAGGTGACTAGACATGTTCTTTCCGTGGACCCTTCATTTACACTGAGCGTCAAAAAATCTGGCTCTCGAATGTATGAAGTAATAGGTAATTTTGTATGGAGACTGGGCCAAATTTTTTGCAGCTGACTATATATACTGCCCTTTTAAAACAAAAGGTGGCATCAAAAAAAAAACACATACACACACAACAGTTTAACTGCACTTAAGCCTGCTCTGTTTACTATTCCGTCAAACATAACCTAGGTACTTAAGTTAACTATAATATTATGGCATAACACTAATAGTACCTAAGTATTAAATGTGCGCATAAGCAGACGAAAGAAAGTTAATAAAACAATAGGAAGGTAACATATTAGGTCAACAATGTACCTATGTAATGCGATCTTGTATTACTTTATATACCTGCTTATACTTATTATATTATATTATGCTTGATGCAAATGATCTTATTTTATTTTTAGGCGCAACGGAAATGCAGTCTACTACAATTTATTAAAAGTAGTTACACCGCACATAAATCAGGTATTTTTCGATGAATTTGGTATTGTATTTATAAATTATAGGTAATTTTTTCAGTTACTATTTTTTTTAATTCGACTGGATGGCAAACGAGCATGTGGGTCTTCTGATGGTAAGAGATCACCACCGCCCATAAACATCTGCAACACCAGGGGTATTGCAGATGCGTTGCCTACCTAGAGGCCTAAAATGGGATACCTCAAGTGCCAGTAAATTCACCGGTTGCCTTACTCTCCACGCCGAAACACAACAGTGCAAGCACTGCTGCTTCACGGCAGGATTAGCGAGCAAGATGGTGGTAGCAATCCGGGCGGACCTTGCGTAAGGTCCTACCACCTGCAATAATATAATAAAGAAGTACCTAATTTAAAATACTGCGTTACTAAAAGATCTTGTAACAATGAGTCATAGCTGTGATAACTGTGTGATACCTATAGCTTAGATATTTATTTATTTCGTGGCTCTCAGAAACCCCTTTAACGATTACGATGAAATTTTCGGGGTGTCCGGGAGCGAACAATCTATTTAGCCCCGTCTTATCTCTGAGAAAAGTCGTGTCTTCAAAATTTTATATATACAGATACTACGCTTTCCCTGAATAACATGGGCTTCTTTTTATCCCGAATAACCGCATAGTTCCTGTGGGATAGCGATAAATGAATTCGCAGACGTAAGGTATAAATATAAAGAATACGAACGGTGCAAAACGGTAAGTCGGCCATGGTATGACTTTTAAATAAACATTAATGTTTTGTGAAATATAATGCATACCTAGTGATTATTTTCAAATGTAAATAACTTATATAAAACAACTGAAATTTAATCTATTAAAGCAAAACAACTTTAAATTTAAAGAAATTTTGTGGAAAAAAATGAAACTCAGCGGAAAATACACCAATTTCGATACAAATGGCGGGACCTGCATGTCCACTGCGTTACCTACTTTAAAGATAATAATGATTACTTTTTAAACGTATTGATAATTATAAATGTACCTAAGCTTAATTATGTGCCTATTTATGTTTAATGATAAAACCGAGCACTTTACCGTTTTTGTAAAAAAAATATTTGAAGAGCACATTACAAAAAATGACTAGTCAACGAAAAGTAGAATGGCCCAAGTAACACTTAGTCATATTTACGTCCTTCTCCAAGGTTGTGCATCGACCGTCTGTTGTAACTGCAGTTCCTGAACTTTATGGATGCATCATAAAACATCGGGGTCAAGGGGCGGAACTTATTTTAGTCAGTACCTACTAGCTGTTACCCGCGACTCCGTCCACGTAAAATTCAAATCCACATAAAAATCCTGCCTCGGGAGTTAAACACTCTGTATATCGAATTTCATCCTAAATCGATTCAGCGGTTTAGACGTGAAGAGTTATCAAGAAACAGACTTAAATAAAAACTTTCGCATTTGTAATAATACTGGAATTTATTTATTTTTCTTTATTCTCCCACACTTAGCACCACCACATTAGGCTGACCCGGTTCGAAAAAAACCAGGGTTCATCCTCAGAACAGAGTTTAGACTCTGATGTTAGCATCTGCTAGCATGGTGAACGGTCTGAGCATGAACTCTGGTTGAGTTGGAAACGCGTCAGGCGCAGTGAGGGTGATAGTTGGAGGAGCTGCCTCAGCTGCATGAACACAAATACCCATATTGCGTAGACGTAGCTATCGTTTATACACAATTTACTTAGGGGCTGTTTCACCACCAACCGATTAATTTTATTTTACAGATAAATGATTGAATGATTCGAACATAACAAACAGAGACCCCGTACCCGTCAGATAAATTTAATCAATGGATGATGAATCAGGGGGTTAATGTGTGAAATGTACAGTCACCAGCACCAATATCTGACACAACAGGAGTGCATAAATATCTGATACGACTCTATTTCTAGGGCCGGAAGGACGTGTCAGATATTTTTGCACGCGCCGCTGTGGCAGATATTAATGCTGGTGACTGTACCTAAGAGATTCGACATTCACATTAACACTCAACCTGAGATGTATGTCATCTGACATTTAATACTAGGTTGTACCTAGTACTTACGTTACTTACATCTATACTTACCAACTTATACAAAATATATAAAAGAGGAACGTGACTGACTGACAAACAATGAGCCAATGTAGAGCCTGAACTTACCTACTGGGCTAGACTCGATATTAATCATAGGTGCAGTTCTAATAAAGAATTTTCGGGATTCCAAGGTAAAGGGGACTAATTTTGATAATAAACCTAGGTTGCTAAGTATAGCTAGTATAACATAGTAAACAAGGCTGGAGAGATTTAGCTATGCAGTCAGACTATACAGGTCAGGTTGTAGAAGATAAGTGCATTTTTTAAGTCTACCTATAGTAGATTACCTAATTGCATAAATTCTAAAACGCATAACCTACGAGTAATAGTCGCGTAAGATTGCGATAACGTTTATGCATAACGACTTCGCGATTTCAGCGACATTAAAGCCTAAATGAATGACGCAATTTCTTTGTTAAGCATATTTTTTACTTACCTGTACGTTATCCATGCTGCCATCATACAACGTCCAACGTCCATAAGCCGTCATATTTGATTTTTTTTTAATCGAGTAAATTTTTTCACATCACTAGCACAATAACACAATCACCGTTGTTCGAAATAAAAAAAGTTTTTTTTTTCAAGTTTTTTTTTATCGCGTTTTCTAAGTGGCCAGTGCTGCACAACTTTAGTGCCAGCAGTTTCCAGTGACACTGCGGCCTCGACAAATAAACTGTTTAGTGCTTGATTAGCGCTGCGTGTGCAAATCACTCGCCGCGGCAATAGCTTGGGCTATTCCCCTTGTAATAATTTTGAAACCAGTGGTAGGTAGCTCCTGATCCCGTTGATACTATTTGTTACAAGTTATTACTTTTTTTAATAGGGCCCTATTCAGTAAAAAACCTTCCACACGGTTTTTAATTAAATTATTAACTTTTTTCAATTCCTAAAACTACCGACATTCCTTTTCACTAAAACTACCGACGACTTTCTATAAACACGCATATTACATTATAGGTAAGGTATTTAATTATATAAGTAGGTAAGTCTTTAATTTTTACTACAACTTCAAGTACTTATATTTTTTTTATTACTTTATTATTTAGTTTTAGTGCATTCTCGTCAACTTTAGACCAACAATTCATTCTGGTGCTAGACAAAAATAATTTTACGGGTGTTAACACATTGATAAAATAAGCCTCCATTGGACAGTCAGGTAAAAACAGTAGTGGTGGCATGGCAACACTGGGAATAGACCCAAACTCGGCCTGCCGCAGATTGAAACTCATTGCGCGCCTCAATTCATTGATCTGATTGAGTCAAACGATATTATTATGGTCCTTGAGCTCGTTGAATACCACTGATTTGTCGTTTGACGCATTTGGCTTTTCCTATACGAGTTTACAATACATTCAAGAATACAACGCTAGGAGCAAGTGGCTGTGAGAGCCAAACTTGCATAGTTGCACGTAGCTGTGAACATGAGACGCTGATAGTGCAATTTAATAAGGTCATATGCACAGAACAGCGAGTAATAGAAAAGAATCATAAAATATATAAGGATCATGTATATTTCCTTTTAGAATCTAGTCACTTTTTCACCCTTCTTGCTATTAATGGGCACACTTTTTTTAGGGTTCCATAGTCAACTAGGAACCCTTATTTTCCTCTAAATAAGGTCATTGTGTGCTTTTACACATGACTAACAGAATCAAGGACTCCGAGCCTAAATGTAACTGACCAAATATATTTAGACATTATGATCTGAAATAAACGAATAATTTGATTTAGGACTAGTAGGACTACTAATTTTGGGTTCTTTATAATAATGTCTAAGTAATCCAAGGTATCTACCATTATATTATTAGTTAAATAAGAGGCGAAACAACCCATCTAATAGGATAATGAGGGCAACTAACTTATCTATAAAACCTTTAAACGAGCAATATAATCAAAATCGCGGAAACAGCTCCAACGATTTCGATGAAATTTGGTATGTGGAGGTTTTAGAGGATGAAAAATCGATGTCGGCAAAGCTCGGTCGCCCAGGCACTTTTCTTTATTCAAGTTACTACTGTACTAGATCCTACCTACATAACCAATTTAGTTATAATTAAATAAATAAATAAAATAAATAAATATCACGGGACAATTCACACCCATTGATCTTAATATTATAATGTAGTATAGCGACTCCTAGCTCCATCTAGCGAGCATATATAGAAACTTCGATAGCATGATGTAGGATTGGGTTGGAGTTTCAATATTTGCTCACTAGATGGCGCGAGGAGTCGCTAACTAAATTGGTTATTCAAGCAGCCACTTATACTTACAACAAAGAGTAGAAAGCAAGATATAAACTAAAGTCCGTTTAAGATAAGAATCAAAACGCCTGTAGTTACGTCTAATGTTTATTTGAGAGAAAATGCTTGTTACAAATCATTAAACATAACCAAAATCAATAGAGCGGTGTAAAAAGTAATTCCGAAACTCATTAATGCTGTCACTTGTAACACACAAGAACAGAACCATTTTAGTTTTTAGAATTGTGATGGATTATTAAAACACGCGACGATTCACACCAAATTGACCTAATCCCAAAGTGAGCAAAGCTTGTTATGGGCAGGTACTAAACATACTTGAATGCATAATGACCAACGAAGACCTGAGAACAAACATTCCCATTTTTCATATTATACATAATGATATCTTGAACAAGAAACTACCTTACCACTATAATAATTATACCGTGAGACTCACTGGCACTCACATCGTTGAATGGACGATAAAAATGCAGGTAGTTGTGCGCCGGTGTTTGTTTAGTCCGGCAGTCGCACGAGCAGTGGCTCGCAGTACGCGTGTTGCGGCAGCCGCCGATTTGTGTGCCTCTATGAAGAAGGGCTACGAATTAACCCCAAACATGTCGATCTAAACTCGATTTAAGACGTGAGTTATCCGTTACAATATATATCTGCCCATACCGGGATCGAACCCGGGACCTGGCTTTGTAGTCCGGTTTTCTAACCAATAGACTATCTGGTCGTCAAAAATAATATCTTACAGAAGAACTAAACAGTTTCATGTGTTTATGTGTACAATAAAGAGTTTTTACAATACAATACAATACAATCAATCAATATTTTTCTTAGCTTTTGTTTCATGCTCGACTTTGGGAAGATCTATCAGAGCGCATCTATCGCGCGCTCACTGCAGCCATTTATCGATTCATTTTCATTTTCAAACATATTCAATGACATTTCCACTCATTGGTTATATTTATACGCCTGAGCCTTGTTTCTTAAAGCTAACAAGTCTAACAATATTAGTCTACTATTATCAGGCCAATATGCCTCGAGAAACTGGGCCAGGAAGTAACATACAGTACAAACTAATATGGCGGGTATATCTTATCGGTTGCTACGGCGGCTCAGGCGCATGTCTCGCTCGATTTCGTATTGACGGTGGTCTGCGCGCTCCAAGAAGTCTTGCTTGTCCAGATAACTGAAAAATAAAAATTAAACATGGCATAAATCAATCATGCCAAAGATGCGGCCCGCATATGACCCAATAAGAATTTTCTTGCAGTCCAAACCATTTTTTGCAATGGCAACAAAATGGTTTGATTGCCAGCCTTATGGGCACCCTGCGCAAGTGTAGGGATCTTGAGATATGTTTAGAATCAGTTACTTTTAGTTCAATTTTCTTTGTTTATTATTCTTTGTTTTTTTGTTACGACTAATAATGTATTTGTTATTTATTATATATCTTGTATGTTATAAAATATATTTCATACTTACCCATTCTTTCCTTTATTGTGATTCTGGACTTCATCAGCAATGTCATGTTCCTTTTTGTATGTCTCCCAATCGAGTTTGGATTTCTCCAAGGTGGACAGTTGGTTTTTCTTGTTAAGTTGGCCAAGAACGTCTTTTAAACCGGATGTACGCCCTCGTGACAATGGTGGTACAGGTTTGCTTCCTGAAAATAATTGTTATCACAATTTTATTTCTATTCTATTGTAACAAGTATGGCAGGGAGTCATTCTTAGCTTCCAAGAGACTTAATTTAATAATGTTAAATTCTAAATAGTGAAAAAAAAAATCTATAACCATAGGCTAGCACTTAACTCAAAGAGTTATTTACATGTTATAACTAAGGTCCATGTAAATACGTCAAAGTAATGTCAAAAGATCTGGAACTGTCTACCCTAACCAAGATTTAACAATTAAAAGTTTTTAAATGTGCACCATGCAAGTAACCGTAAGAAAACAGTTTGTAGTATCATTGTAAATTATTTAACCTTTTAGACAATCTATATCTGTACTGATTCAAAGTAGGTAATAATTTATAGATTTGAATAAATAAGTACCTGTTGCGACGGTTTCTGCAGTTTTGACTTTCTCTTTTATAATATTGTTCTCAACAACAATAGTTTCACCCGCAAATTCGAATATTCTCTTCTCCCTAGCCTTGTCATCATCATTGTTAGTTTTAGTTGGTATTTTGGGTTTTTCTACTAGCTTTACAGTTTGAGCAACAGTGGGAGTTTCTTTAGGAGCTGCTTTAGGTTTAGTATCTGTGCCATCTAAAAACATGGCCCACAGATCATCTTCCCTTTTCTTGCTTTCTTCTGGATCGAGTTTAGGTTCAGGTTCTTTAGGCTCTGGTTCAGGTGTTGGTTCTTTTATGCTATTTCTTGTCCTTCGTTTTTGTTTACCGCCTTTTTCTTTAACTGCTTTTCGTTTTTTAGTTTTGTGTTCTTGTTCCTTTTCAAATTGTAAATCAGTTTCCTCATCAGCTGAATCCTCTTCTGACAATTGTTCAGGTTCCCCTGGTACAAATTCTTCATCACTCTCACTGTCAGACGACATCTGAAACCACAACAGTTCTATATTAAATAATACAATTTATATATTTTGCAGTAAGTAGGTATAAACTTCAAATATTTGTATAATATTTACCTCTACTGGTTACAAAAAAAAAACTGTCAAGTGAATCAATAAAATAAAACTATTACGGTTGCATAATATTATTTATTTTAAACACAGAAGTTTATACAGGTTTCTTCTTATTTCTGTTCCTATTCTTAACATTAGAAACTTCATAAAAGTTGCTTCCAGTTTTGGTACGACGTTGCGCTCTTTCAAATGCACGCCGTTCCTTTGCTGTCATCTTCTTCTTCTTGATATTAGCATCCTCTGGTCCTGCTTTGCGTTTCTTGCCCTGCTTTGCTACTTCTTCAACTGTAAATGAACCACTGGCTGCTTCTAGTTTCCTTCGCCTCATCTCCTTAACAGTTTCAGGGTTATGGGTCAAATAATCTTCAACATCACTGCATTCATTTTCATCACTGCTATAAAAATCACTTATGTCAGAGGACTCATTACCATCGTCGTTTTGCGCGTCATCTCCCTCTTGAGATTCCTCTTCATTATCACTTTTATCATCTACATCCTTCAATTCATCTGGTATAGTAACAGCATTCAGTGGTTTCACATCATCATCATTGTCGAATTTTAATCCCACTCGAATTTTAGCAAAATCTTGTGCTATTATTAAATTATTTACACTTATAAGTGGCTGTTCTTTTTCAACTTCTTCATCCTTTGCTGTGTTTGTAACGTCTCCTGTAGCTGTTTCTTCTGGTTCCTGTTGCTCAACTATGGTTTTCTTCTCTTTCTGCTCATCTTCCTTGGGCTGTTTTGAAAGAGGAACTTCAAACCCTTCAGGAGCAACATAGAAAGGTAGTTTTCCCCTTTGCCAATCATTAAGCACCATCCTTGCAACTTGATTGATATCAGGCTCCCCTTTCTTCAACAATTTTCCTGTCCTTGCAGCCATCTTTTCCAAAAATTCAGTTGCTGTCTCCCAGCCATCAATTTTATATGTCTTCACCAAATATTCTTTTCTTACCCTCTTAATGACTTCATCAATATAGTCTTCTGGGTTTTGTACTAGTTCTACTCTTACTACTCCTTTCAACACTTTCTCCGTGTCCGTTTCAGCTGATGGATAAACAACTCCAGGGCAATCAATCAGAAATATTCTCTTCATTAAAGTTATGTACTGCCAAACTTTAGTCTCACCAGCTATAGGTGCCACTTTACATACTTTTTTGGACCTCAAAGTGTTAATGACTGATGATTTTCCAACATTAGGATATCCAATCAGCCCAACACTTATTTGCTTCTTGTCAATGTGTAATTTTCCAAATTGCCGCAGCAGATTAATAAGGGATCCTTTCCCGAATGGATGTGTGAGAGATGAATGAAAGGCAACAGTAGGATACTCAGCACTAAGAATGGCTACCCACCTCTGTGTCACCCAGTTGGGCACTAAATCAACCTTATTTAGAACAAAAATCAAATGTTTGTGTGCTTTTTCTTTTTTTAGGAAATTCTCAACAAATGGGCTTCTGGTCCCCATGGGGTCTCGAGCATCCAGCACCTGCAGTAGTACATCAGATGAATCAATTACTTTATAAAGCTCATTCCAAATCCTCTTACTCATACCAGCTCCAAACACCCAATCTCTCTGTCCTTCTTTGACTCCTGAATCTTCACGAACCCTGTCTATGTCTTTATTCTCATCATATTTATCTGTGTTTTCTTCGACGGCCTTTGACAGTGAATCCAAGTCACCAAACTTTAAATTTACTCGTTTTCGTTGTTTTTTTGGTCCAAATGTTTTGTCGAAGCCCTCAGTGTCAAGTAAGTGCACTCTGGCTTGCTTGGCCTTTTCATTGAGTAATGTTATTGGCAAATTGGTAGGTTTCATAACAACTTGATATGGATTCTTGACAACAGCTCCAAATTCGTCTTGGAACTTTTGAAGGGCATTTTGTGAGATCACACGCGAGTTACCGAACCACTTTTGATTAGGTTCAACTCGAGCTCGGGTTCCAGAAGGCAACCAACCTTGAAAAGGTGCTGGGGTTAAAATTTTACCAGTTTTATCTCTTTTAGCTTTAAAGTTACGGTACATCTGCAGCCTTTTAATGGTTCCTTTGGTCCGGGGATTGCCGACACCCTTTAATCCCTCGGTTGGACGATCTGGATTCATGGAGTGCCCAGACTTGTTGAAACCCTGCTTCCGGGGAGCCCCGGTAGCAGAACGCACTTTCCCCATAATGAAAACTTTGTTTGCACACTTTTTAAATAGAATAACACTTTATTCCCAATAAATATCACGAGGTTAACAAAATAGGTTATGAAGAGAATCACCACCGCAATGTTTCGATTCGATTGGACTCGGACTATCAAGTTGCCAACTTCACGTCAATGGAATGTCATGTTTTTGATAAACTATCTTATCTAAGTGGAGGAAAACAAAGACTTACCCTGTATTAAATTACACTGAAACACTTATTTCCCGAAATCTGGTAATATTTTTTCTGTTTTGTAGCTTAAAATCAATACGAGTCGGAAAATATTCACCACAGTAAAATCCTGCTCAGTCAGTTTTTGCTTGCTGCTAACTTCACTTAGTATGAAATGAAGACTGTGTTTTAAGCCTGGTTCACATTATTCCAGTAAAATCGTACCAGTAGCGATACATTGCGGGGTCACGTCACAATCCAAACAAGTTGGGCCAAGTGACAAGGTGGGCCTACTCCGAAATTCGAAGTTCGTATCATACCGTCCCTCTTACTCTCGTATTAAAAGTATAAGTGTCAGAAGGACGGAGCGACACGAACTTCAAATTTCGGATTAGCCTACTGGACCAGAACAATTTCACTGGAATAATGTGAATTTTATATTAAAGCTGAATTACATAAATTAATTCTATAGTATATAGAAACACAACAAACGATTATTTTTTATGATAAATTCCCAACTTTAAAAACTTTAAGCGATATATCGTTAATTTTTTTATACTGGAGTGCTACCACGAAAATCGAAGTTCGCAACGAAGCCCGCAACGAAAGTTGAACGAAGTTCGTCTGTGAGTGCTACCACGAAGTACTATCGTTTCGTGTCGTTTCGTTTCGAAACCATAGACTTCTTTCGAATTGATCTTCGTGAATGGAAAAAAATGGAAAGAACGAATGGATTAATAAAGCGCCTTTCACAATTTCATTTAAAAACCGGTAAATGGATTTTTAACTGAAATATGGCCTAAAATTCCAATAAATAATTAAAATTATACATTTCCAACATTCCGCTTGATCAGGATATGGTTTAAAGCAAATTTTTATGCTGATTTCAAGAAAATTTTTGTGCTTTTCGTGTTCTCACACATTCGTCATACTTTGATACAAACGTCAAACAAACCAAATGTCAAACTGCATAATTTTCTGAGGAAGTTTTGAAAACTTTTTAGCAAGAGAATTAAGTAATCGGAATGTGTTAGATGTGATGAGTTCATATGAGATTTCTCATAAATAATGTTTTATACTTGGCGATACTAAGTTTGAGCTCGATACCCAGGCGGAGCAGATATTTGTATGAAAAATATGAATGTTTACTCATAACATAAGCTTATAATACTTTCGGAGTTGGTTAATTGGTGTGATCATCACATTACTCATCATCATCAGCCAGAAGACGTCTACTACTGAACAAAGGCCTCCCCCTAGAATGCCAGAATATGAATCACAACTCGCCACAATCACAGTTTTTGTTACATACAACTGACCGTGATTGACCGCTATCTCACCTAATGTTAAGTACAGATGACGCCCAAGGTGTAACTAACTGGTTCAGTAACAACCTATTCACTCTAGCCTGCGGTTGCCTGCAATTCTCACAATGGGAGGGCTGCCAACACTTAGTCTTGCAGTTTATGATTGCCACTCGAGAACTTTTCTCCCCCAGCGACTATCTATTCTTCTGAGTGATGTGAGCCACCCATTGCCACTCTAACTTGCATATTTTTCACCTATGTTGGTCGTTATATTACTAAATTTATTATTATTTACATGGTCAGCTGTATCATTGCCTTTCCTTTGGTAGGTACTTTATTGATGGTAATGAGCAGAGAGCGGAATTTTTCATGGCATTTTTGATCTGTCATAGTTATTTTTCATTTATTGACTTTACCTAAAAGATGTTGATATATTAGAGTTTAAATTAGATTGTTGTAAACTTACTCGTATCATGTTGTACATAGTTCAGTTGCATTCTTTTTCCGCATACAAATACAAATTGATATTTGACTGTAAAATAAGTAGTTTAAAACCAGAAAATATGAAACAAAAAATCTATTTCTTTTATAGAGACATTAATGGGACAGTTGTTAACATTACAACAAAAGAGTTTCAACATGAAATTGAAAAAAAAAAAAACAACCTAAATTATTAGGCGGCTCCTAGACCTACAATAACATTGTACAATACTTTTTATTGCACAATAAGATTGAAAGGCGCTCTCAATCCAAACGAGCAATTGTATTGCACAATAATACGAACTGCACAATGTTTTTGTGTTCAGTATAATATTAAATATTGTGCAATACTGACCCTACACGATACAATATAAAAATATGGTGCAATAAAAATTAAACTCGCTCAAATTTTTGGTCAATCATTGTGCAATCTTCAATATTAACCCTAAACAGTCAATAATATTGCACAATTCGCGATATTGCACAATATAATTGACCGTTTAGGGGCGGCCTTAAATTAAAAATTGTTATCCATTCAATGGTCATTGCATGTCTTTTTCACATTTTTAATTGCTCAAAAGTTAACTGGAAGAGATTGCTCTTTAACTTAAGGCTGCCTATTGGCCTATTGTTTATAGGGTGTACTTTTAATCTTCTTTAGTAGGTACTTACCTGTGTTGTATATCGAAAAACGATAAGTGAGAAGTCACTATGACAGATCAAAAGATGGCATGAAAATTCCGCTCTCTGGTAATGAGTTTATTTTACTTCACATCTTTTAATATGGCACAGCACATTCTAGCGTCTAATGTGTAAATGTGTGCTAATTGTTGGCTTATTGAGTCTGTGTTGGTAGATATTTTTAAATTCATACCATCTTTTGAATGGAATCTCCAATTTGAACAATTCAAAAAGTAATAATAATAAATAAATATCACGGGACAATTCACACCAATTGACCTAGTCCCAAAGTAAGCTTAGCAAAGCTTGTGTTATGGGTACTAAGCAACGGATAAACATAATTATTATTAATTATATAGATAGATACATACTTAAATACATATTAAACACCCAAGACCCGAGAACAAACATTCGTATTATTCATACAAATATCTGCCCCGACACGGGAATCGAACCCGGGACCTCAAGCTTCGTAGTCAGAGTCACTAACCACTAGGCCATCTGCTCGTCTAATCTGGTCGTCTATAGGTATTGAAACACTCTTGAACATGAAATGATTTATTTGGCTAAGGATTAATACAGAAGTATCTACGGATAACATGGTCTGATATTTGAACTTTTAAAAAGTAGTTATAATGGACATAATTATAATTACAATGGTTGGACATAAGATATTCCTAAGTTTTTTGTAGATATTGATATACTTATACTTTAATATTATAGAACATTTTTTTTTGTTTTATTATCAATAGTTAGTTTCTGCAGCACATGCAATGAAAGATATTTTGTCTCGAGTTATTATATGGCAAATTTTTTAAGTTTTTATTTAGTTTCACTTGTCCTGTTGACTGTAGTCAAATCTTGCAAATTAAATTGGACCAACTTCCAGTACATATCCTGGTGGTCCGACAGGATCGTCTCCCCGCCCGCGTAGAATTCGTTTATCGCTATTCCGCGGGAACTATGCAATTTTTTGGGATAAAAACTATCCTATATTCTTTCCCGGGACCCTAAGACCCAAAAAGGAATTTCTTCTAAATCAGTTCAGCAGTTGAAGCGTGAAAAGGTAACAGACAGACAGAGTTACTTTCACATTTAGGTATCGCTACTAATATTATAAATGTGAAAGTAACTCTCGTCTGTCTGTCTGTCTGTTACGCTTTCACGTCGAGACCGCTGAACCGATTTTGATGAAATTTGGTAGAGAGATAGTTTAAGCCCCAAGGATTAACATAGGATAATTTTTATTCCGGTAGAAGGCGTCACCGCGCGATAACCTAGGTCCGCGCAGACGAAGTCGCGGGCATAAGCTAGTAATAATATATATCACATGTAATGTGAAAATAACTCGTCTGTCTGTTTTACCTATTAGTAGGAATATTATAGTATATACATATAAATCATTTCAGTGGTTTAAGCGTGAAGAGATAACAAATATGCAGACAAGAGCTAAGGGTAGTATGGAATACAATTAATCAATCGATCAAAACAACCAATAATTTTAATTAATACATCCGGTCATTGGCTAACGGCGCCTTAAATCGCGTATCAGTCGGTCACGGTCCTCCCTTGCGCGCTGCAGAGCGTCGGCGGGGCGGCGGGGGCTGCGGGCGCGGCGTCTCTCTTCGGCGGCGCCTTCCCCGTGAGCTGCAGCGGCTCGGCCCGTGAGCCCGGCGCGCGCCCGGCGCCATCTCGGGCTCGTAGACCAGCTGCCGCGCGCCCAGCAGACACCTCCAGCGCCCTGACAGACATAAAACGAGACATTATGTACACGTACGTGTATGTCTGGTGGCGTGCTTATTTCGACACGCCCATCTCGTGCTCTTATAGTTTAGCTATGTCCGTCTGCCCGTCCATTCAAAACATTTCCGACCATTCGGCCTTATGTGGACACCCATACGCGTTTCATCTCCACTTATGGTGGAGGGTGACACTGTGTCTTAAGGGCGGTAAATAAGTAATTACCAACGAGAATCTATTAGGCTTTAATGAGTCGATGTTCGTAATTCTAGTACCGCCCGTGTGCCATACAATGTTTTTCATCACATTTGAGAGTAAAATTGTATATTTGTAAAAGAAAAACTAATATTTTTTCAATAATTGCCGATACCGCTGACTGCGCTCTTGGCAGCATAAGCCCGACCAGCACGCCAGCACGAGCAGCACCAAACTCATTTACCGACCTCGGGCTTCATGACAAGAAAATTAGTACAGGCAATGACTCATTTACCGACCACGAGTTTCATGTCAAGCACATTAAGGTCGAGGGTTTTACAATACAATACAAAGACTCCTAGACTCCTTATTGTGCACCAGAAATAGTAAGCGATACAGAAAACAGATACACAGAGAAATTATTTTCGGGTTTGCAACCAAGGTACCTAGTCTGCATGTTACGACATTGTTTACAAGAAAGTGTGATGAAAAAAACATAAAACGTCATAAAATTAGGTGGTCCGTCGTGTCGCGTCCGATGAATTATGAGCGCGATACTCAACCTCACGATATTACCATAACCTAACCAACAATAAGTTGGAAAACCCCCGACTTTGTCACTTTAAAGTTCAAAATCTCAAAAATGGCTGAACCGATTTTGATGAAACATGTCTAAGAACCATCACTAGAAAACCTGCTATCAAATAGAAAAAACCGCATTCAAATCGGTCTACCCATTTAAGAGCCACAGACAGACACACAGACACAGACACAGACATACAGACATACATAGCGGTCAAACTTATAACTTACTAGCTTGTGCCCGCGACTTCGTCTGCGCGGACCTAGGTTATCGCGCGGTGGCGCCCTCTACCGGAATAAAAAGTATCCTATGTTAATCCTTGGGGCTTAAACTATCTCTATACCAAAATTCATCAAAATCGGTATCGGTTCAGCGGTTTCGACGTGAAAGCGTAACAGACAGACAGACAGACAGAGTTACTTTCGCATTTATAATATTAGTAGGGATAGATTGGTACTAGCTTTTGCCCGCGGCTCCGCCCGCGTGGTATTCGGTTATCGCGCGCTGTTCCCTCGGGAACTGTGCATTTTTCCGGGATAAAAAGTAGCCTATGTCACTCTCGGGCCCATAAACTATCTCTATGCCAAAAACAACGTAGATCCGTCGCTCCGTTACGGCGTGAAAGAGGGACAAACATACAAATACACAAACACAATTTCGCATTTATAATATTAGTACTAGCTTTTGCCCGCGGCTCCGCCCGCGTGGTATTCGGTTATCGCGCGCTGTTCCCTCGGGAACTGTGCATTTTTCCGGGATAAAAAGTAGCCTATGTCACTCTCAGGCCCATAAACTATCTCTATGCCAAAAATCACGTCGATCCGTCGCTCCGTTACGGCGTGAAAGAGGGACAAACATACAAACACACAAACACACTTTCGCATTTATAATATTAGTATGGATGGAGTATGGATTTATTTAAACACAGATGGTGCATATTTTCCTGGATTACTTATTGCGACCACTGTAATACATACTTACCCACTTATTCATAAACGACAATCAAACCCATTTTAGTTAAAATGCCGCTAAAATTCGTTTGTCCTTATCTGTCACTTCGACATTTGTATTTGTTAGAAAGGGGCAAAGAATTTGTTAGTTAACATAGGCTTGTTAAGTTTTATGAATAAGGGGGTTAATATGTGAAACTTTCAAGTGTCTAGCTATTACGGCTCAAAAGATAGAACCCTGTGACGGACGGTCAGACAGATATACAGACAGACAGACAGCGGAGTCTCAGTAATAGGGTCCCGTTGAGTACAGAACCCTAAAAATTACTTCGAACCGGCACCGCCAATGCGAAAATCTCCAGCGCCCACTAGGTAGAGGTACCGGCTCCGTGCGGAAACTATGATTTGTTTGACAGATATTTCAATAAATTTACCTTTGAGTATGCCAAAGGTTCGATTGATTGTGGCGCACGCCCTCTTCTGCACCTGCACCTCGTTATAGTAACCTCGGGGGAGTCCTCCGCACTGGGATCTTCATATACTCCCGCAGGGGTAGCCAGAATCACCTGCGATTGTTTTTTGCGTGTTAGTAATAAATAAATAAAAACCGGCCAAGAGCGTGTCGTACACGCCCAGGATAGGGTTCCGTAGCCATTACGAAAAATCAAATATTTTTCTAAGGATTTCGTATTGTGTACTGAATCTTCCAAGTTTATGTACATTTTATACCTTTTATGCTATTTACTCTTAAACTACTAATAATCTCAAGCAATCTTAGCCGCTATAATTTTTCTTCATCATCATCATCTCAGCCTATATACGTCCCACTGCTGGGCACAGGCCTCCTCTCGGAATGAGAGGGCTTGGGCCATAGTTCCCACGCGGGCCCAGTGCGGATTGGGAACTTCACACGCACCATTGAATTGCTTCGCAGGTTTGTGCAGGTTTCCTCACGATGTTTTCCTTCACCGCAAAGCTCGTGGTAAATTGCGCACATGAGTTTCGAAAAACTCAGAGGTGCGAGCCGGGATTTGAACCCACGACCCTCTGCTTGAGAGGCGATAGGTCAAACCACTAGGCCACCACGGCTATAATTTTTCTTGTTTTGATATATTTACTACCATTCTGAATTTTTTCAAAATTTTCCACCCAACAGTTTATATTTTAGAGTGCCTCCCCCGCACTCGATTTCAATGAAAATTTTACCTTTAAAGTTGAATATTTCGCAAACAGATCATTGAATAGAAAAATTGTCTTAGCAACCCCCCAATGGATTTAAAAGACCTATCCAACGATGATACCCCACAATATAGGGTTAGTCGAGAAAAAAAATCACTCCCACTTTACGTCTATGGGAGGTACCCTAAAAAATTTTTTTACTGTACCACTTTGTCGGCGTGACTGATATGTATACTTATGCTCATGTCAAATTACAGTTTTCTAGTACTAACGGTCTCTGAGCTTACCCGCGGACAGACAGACAGACAGACAGACAGACATATGGATAGACGGACATACATGGTGAAACTATAAGGGTTCCTAGTTGACTACGGAACCCTAAAAAATATCTCGAGGTGAACATTACATACACTAACAACATAATTATTAATACAACTAGATTTTGCCCGCGGCTCCGCCCGCGTGGAATTCGTTTATCGCGCACTGTTCCCTCGGGAACTATGCATTTTATTTTATTTCATTTATTTTATTTTCCGGGATAAAAAGTAGCCTATGTATGTCTCGGGCCCATCAACTATCTCTATGCCAAAAATCACGTCAATCCGTCGCTCCGTTACGGCGTGAAAGACGGACAAGCACACAAACATACAAACACACTTTAGCATTTGTAATATTAGTAAGTATGGATAACTTTTAATATATCAGATAATCGACCGATAGTTTACGCGTGTAATCCAGAATATTGCAATAAAAAGGTCAAGAGTATTATGGCGGCTTTCAATGTATAGTGGGGGTAGAAAAACCTTCGTCAGTTATTAAATTGATTCCTTTAAGAAGTCATAGACTCTTAGTACGTTTTGAAACCAAAGTACTAAGTAGACAAGTGCATGCCAAATTATACTTACTTGGTATGATAACAAGGGTCGAAATAGTATACACCTCTAACATATGTCTAGTTTTATATCAATACAAAACCTTTTTAATAAACAACTACGTAAAAGCTTCAATCAAATAATGTTCTATTTAATTGTCAGTGTTTGTCAGTGCCAAGGTGTAATGGTCACCTGATTACGTTTAGTAGGTTGACAGGTTGACGCAGTATGTCCTACTCAATCGGTAAAGCAGATGAGTGCTCATACTGAGCAAAGGAAAATAGATCTTAAGGTGACAAACCTTTGTTTACTTCGACTGTACCCATACTATTATACTTTACTATACTATTAATATTATAAATGCGAAAGTGTGTTTGTGTGTTTGTCCGTCTTTCACGCCGTAACGGAGCGACGGATCGACGTGACGTGATTTTTGGCATAGAGATAGTTTATGGGCCCGATAGTGACATAGGCTACTTTTTATCCCGGCAAAATGCACAGTCCCCGAGGGAACAGCGCGCGATAACCGAATACCACGCGGGCAAAAGCTAGTGCTTTTATATTTATCCAAACCCTATTGGAAGGATGTCCCATGCTCAAGTTTAATCGTAAGCTTCCAAACCGGCTGCCAGCCGAAGATACGCTGACGCGACGGTTCGTATAAACGAAGCCAACCATAAGGTAACCATAACCTTATTGAGTAACCATAAGGTTACTCATACAATCACATACCCAATAAGGCGGCCCTTCATGTGTGCTGCAGAGATTTTCAAAGTTCTTCCTGAAGTTCCTGAGCTCCCCATTCTGCCACATAAATGAATCATGCGTCGCTCCACTATATGACGCGTCCACATTTAAAATTGAGTTCATGTCATCACATATCTGAAAAGCAGAGAAAATTGAATGTAGTTTAAATTTTTATATAATACTAACTTATGCCCGCGACTTCATCTGCGCGCTGCGCGGATCTAGGTTTTTTTTTGACTGGAAGGTAAACGGGCAAGTGGGTCCCTGGTGGTAAGAAATCTCCACCGCCAATAAGCATCTGCAACACCAGGGGTATTGCAGATGCGTTGGCCTAAGTTGGAATACCTCAAGTGTCAGTAATTTCATCGGCTGTCTTACTCTCCGCGCCGAAACACAACAGTGCAAGCACTGCTGCTGCAGGATTAGTGAGTAAGATGGTGGTAGCAATCCGGGCGGACCTTGCACAAGGTCCTACCACCTGCAAGGTTTATCGCGCGGTGGCGACCTGTACCGGAATAAAAGGTATCCTATGTTGATCCTTAGGGTTCAAACTATTACATACCAAATTTCATCAAAATTGGTTCAGTGTTTCGACGTGAAAGCGTAACAGACAGACAGACAGAGTTACTTTCGCATTCATAATATTAATAGGGACTAGCCTGTTACCCATGACTCTCCGCATAGAATTCGGTTTTCACTATCCTGCTGGAACTATGAAATTTTTCGGGAAAAAAATTATCCTATATCCTTTCCTGGGACTCAAACTATCTGTATACAGAATTTCATCTAAATTGGTTCTGCGGTTAAGACGTGATGAAGTAACAAACAAACAAATAAATAAACAAACAAACAGACTTACAAATGGGATTTTTTACCAGTTTCTATAACTATTTGTTAAAGATTTCTTTAAACGGGATTTGCACAACAAATGAAAGGAGCTCAAACTCCACTTTTACCTACACCTACTATTGATCACTAAAGAATTCCACTACCTATCTTTTGGCTCTATCATCATGTATTATCCTAATCTAAGGCACTAAATTAGTTTATTGTAACCCAGATTTGGAATGTTTGAAATCAATATGACGACCGGATGGCTAAGTGGTTAGAGAACCTCACTACGAAGGTTGAGGTCCCGGGTTCGAATCCCGGCCGGGGCAGATATTTGTATGAATAATACGAATGTTTGTTCTCGGGTCTTGGATGTATAATATAATATTTATTTAAGTATATATCTATTTATATAATTATGTTTATCCGTTGCTTAGTACCCATAACACAAGCTTTGCTAAGCTTACTTTGGGACTAGGTCAATTGGTGTGAATTGTCCCGTGATATTTATTTATTTATTTAATATGAAAGTTAGAAATTAATTATTTTGTCTTCTATGCTTTTTGTTATGCTTGTTATTTACATAAGTAGTTCAGAAAATGAGTCAAATTCAAAAGTAATTTATTTCATAACCAATACAATTCCGAATCTATGTATTTACTTACCAAAGACTACCAAAATTCTTTGCTGTACTACCTACCAACTCCCAGCGACACTAAATTATATGCTGTATCAAATAATTACTTTTTTGTGACAAGGCCTAGCACCTACAATATGATAAACAAATTCCGTGAAGACAAAAATCATTTCAAATATCGTATAAGAGTAAAGACACTATACAGGCTACTAAAAAAAAAGAATAAAAGTGCTCACCAACATATCTTAGCGGTAGTTTTCTCTTGAAAAATCTCCTCATACATTGTTGGCTCGATAACTGCAATATTGTGGGTGCAACTAATGGCACCACACATCCAGGGCAAATTAAATTTATTGTAGAATCTGCAAAACATACAGAATAAGTAAAGTCAAAGTCAAAATATCTTTATTCAATTTAGGCTATAGGATAGCCATAGGAATATATTTTTTTAAATATTTATTTCTAGCTATTGCCCGCGGCTCCGCCCTTGCAGTATTCGGTTATCGCGCGCTGTTCCCTCGGGAGCTGTGCATTTTTCCAGGATAAAAAGTAGCCTATGTCACTCTCAGGCCCATAAACTATCTCTATGCCAAAAATCACGTCGATCCGTCGCTCCGTTACGGCGTGAAAGAGGGACAAACACACAAACACTTTCGCATTTATAATATTAGTAAGTATGGATTTGAACTGATAAACTAGCAGCTCATTGAACTAATGTTGTGGGACATTGAGACCCCGTAGTCACTCCCTACACATCCTTGATAATCTCCCCTACCATAAAACTTCAAAACTGTAAAGAAATCTGAAAAAATAAACAGTTGGTTTTTAGGTTGTTATTTCATCTTGCCATATTTCACTTTTAAATATACTCGCTGGCAAATCTAACCCCCTTCTTACTTAGGAATATAATGTATGAAGAATGGGCAGTTAGTCTTTAAATACTCACCGACAGATTAGGTAATGACTATTTGCTAGGAATCTTATTAATTTCATAAAACTTCTGTTGTTGTAATACTAGCTGTTGCCCACTACTCTATCTGTAAAGAATTTGCTTATTGCTATCCCGCAGGAGCTATGAAATTGATTTCATGGATTAAAAACTGTCTTATGTCCTTTCCCAGGACTCAAACTACTTTTATATCAAATTTTGTCTAAATTGGTTTAATGGTTTAAGTGTGTGCCTGGAGGTAACAGAAAGTCTTTATAATACTAGCCCGTTGCCCGCAACTTCATCTGCATAGAATTCTATGTCCTTTATTGTCCTCTGATAATATTTGTATGATTACTATGGATAAGGGCTTACCTTTATGGTAGGGTCGATTCTACGGCTATTTAGCTTGGGAGGAAGTAAGAGAACGACCTCCGCACAAAGCGCCTTAAACACCTCCTGAGTCAGCCGGAAACGTCTTGGAAATAAATCATTCACGGTCTTCGCGTATTTGCCTTTGGCGGTCAGTTAGATATTCAGAGTTAGTATATATCGATGGATAAAGCCTCTTCCATTTATAAATCGTTCCATTAGTTCTAATAAAAAAAGAATCGAATTTTCAAAAATCTTTCTGCTACAAACATGTAACTGCTGTGGAAAATTTCCTTCTTGTGAATATTTACTGAGACTGTAAGTCTTCTATCAGTTATACTTATATTATTCTTTACACAACTGCCCAAGAAAGAGTTTTGCCTAGTTTTACTAGACAATTTACGAAATTTACTGCTTGCTTAGCTTTCTTTAGAAGTGTATATTTTCGAGTCAAAGAAACTTCATTTATCTCAAAAGAAATAAGATCTGTTTTAACTAAGAAACTGCTGTTAAAACTGTTAAAAAAGCTAGACCACATCACACTGTCACTGTCACACACAAGTTCACAATAAAAAAAAAAATCATCCACAAGGTCGCTTTTCCTCCAACTTTCATTGAATCGAAGCCAAAACGATAACACTTTAGTTGTCGTGTGATTTTGACATTTCTACTCGAAAATCTTTACGTCAAACTTCGAAATCGTCGGCGAAGTTTGCTTTTCGTGGTAGGCCAAATCCGTAACCATTCACGAAGTTCGAGTTTCGTAGTAGACAAAACCGCTCGAAACGAGCCGAAACGATCTTCGGATCGAAAACGAAAACGAAAGTAACTTGGTGGTAGCAAATCATCGATTCGAAGCCCGTAACGTCGAACTTCGATTTTCGTGGTAGCACTCCTGTTCACTATTGCATGTTAACCATAGACAATAGCCTCTTAGTCACACTCGACTCTCGAGTCGATTCGGAAACAATTTCACGTGGAATCGATTTTTAATGTAGATATTGGAAAGGTCAGTTCTATTCGCGCGACACTATCACTGACTGACGTTTCCGGAAAAAAAAACAAAATGTCATTCAAAGAAGGCAATCTTATTGATAATAAATTATGTACTTCGTGTGATTTCATAGTTTTAAAACGACATGATGCCGTAGTTTACAAAATAATTGAAAAATGTGTTTTGCATGATGTATATTAATCGCACTGCGCTCCTATGTTGAGTATCGACTGTTGTCGTGTCGAAAAACAGTTTCTGTTTAGTGAACTAATTCATGACCAAGAAAACTGCCCCGATGCCTGTAAGCATCAGAACCCATAAGACAACATGTATGACATGTTGTCAGAGTTCCGAGTGTCTGAATTTGATTCATTCGTGGATGTGTTTCGATTAACGCCAGGAGATCCATTAGACACGTTTGGAGAAATGTGGTATCCAGTGTTTTTGTGGTCACTGTGTTCCTCAGTGTTCGTACATACTTGTGCGGGGCTGGTCGCTTTCGGTACTCTAAGGAAGCACAAGTATGGCAAGTTTTTTCCAGTCCTTTTAATAGTGATGGGTGTTGTGAGCCCAGTGACAGCAGGAGTGGCAAGTAGTGCTGCTGTAGCATTCATATACCGTGCTGCCAATATGGCAATGCCGCCCATACACGCCATGATCTGGGGCATAGGACAGACAATCCTCGGAGCCGGCATTGGTTTCACAAGGATTTTAGCAACTTTGTAATATGAAGTGATCAAATTAGGAAAAAATGTGTTGCGTCAACCCTTGATATAACTTTAAAATAATTAAAAGTCAATTATCTTAGCATTATAATTGTAAATGGCATGGGAAGGTGCAGATATATTACCATAAGCAAACTATCACTGGTCCTTACATGTAATGGTAAATACTCATTAAGTGATATATATAATGAGGATGCTGTAAATAGTATTTCTATGGTATGTGTAATTGTTATATACTGTACCCATATTAGAATTGTAATGTATAATTTGAAAATAAATGAATTTTATTTTGCTATTGGCATGCAATGAGTCACTAAATTATTGTTTAAAATGTAAATATTATGGTAATAGCATATAAGTTCTATCCTTGGCAGAAAACTATTGTGATTTTACTGATTTTATTGAATAATTTACATTTCAAAGAACTAAACCAAATGTTTTGTTTGACTTGTTAGCTACTTAAAAACTTGACAATGAAATATGTTAATGTAGCAAAACTGAAATAGCTAACAGTCTGCCACACACATACTGTGACACCAATTACTATTTAATCATTCATTAGTAAATATTTTATTTTACATGCAAATGTCGGAGATAACAAGTTGATGGGCATATTAATGAACATTCTCCAAAACATATGTGATTCTTTTAAATCTTACTAACATAATGAATAATTTATGTATTCATGTGATACTCTCTAATAATGACAATTCTTCTTTTGTTTAAAACAAGACAAGAAAATTATTTGTTTGTTACTTGAAAACACATTCCTTTTCTATGTTTGCAAATGTCTGTCTCAGTCATACCCATAAAAAAAAGGTTTTAATAATTACTTTCCTACAAAAACTATCTGCGTATAACTAAACTATAATGTGATATAAAACTCTTTGCAACGAAACTCTCTATAAAGATAAAATAATACTTTAATTTGGTGTCTTTTTTATATAAATTTTTTTAATGGTGATTAAATAGTAGTTGTAATGGTCTCAAAAAGTCTGGCAGATGAACATTTATTATGTTCATGTTATAACATTCAGTATTTCTTTTCATAAATTATACTGTGAATATGATTAATTGCTCATTGATATCTCTATTTTAGACCCACCGAATGTCACTAAAATGCTTGCTTTCTGTGACTTAGTATTAATTTAATAACATTGGATAAAATAATTACAAAAATTGCATTGTGATAAATAATTTACACAGGTAAATATGTAAGTTTAACAATATTTATATTACTTGTATTCAAAGTCTGCATCTGTACTGTAAAGTTTTTATGCTAAATATTTGTATGCACAAATTATCTATCTACCTACCTAAACTTTGGTACTTACCCATGTAATCAATAAACTTAAAATGTATAATATAAAATGTATTTGAATTTATACATAGAATAGTGAATAATGCTAGAGATAGCTTAGAAATGAGTGAATGCATTCAAAAAATATATATTTGTAGATGTTATATGATGATGAATGAGGATAATTATATTGGAAATGGTTTATAGATTGAGATAGGTATTGAGTCCTAAAATTTGTGCATCTTTTTTACATGTACCTATATTGTTTTGGTCTTGGTCTTGCCCTTTAATTTTCCTTTCTTACATGTAAATAAAATTTTGGCCACTACATGCTAACTTTTAGGATTAGTATCTACCTACTGTTGAATAGGTACATCTTGGTTAGTTTTCTCAAGCAATTTCACTGTGCCTTATAATAGGGTGAAATGGAGCAATCTGTGAGCATTTGAATTGAACTTACAGCCTGTGCAGTAGGAATAGCATACTGTAAAAAATCTCATGAAAATCTTTAGGGATATTCTAATTTATTGCCCCTCAGATGTTTTTATGTGCAAATTTTGTACAGAAGCATAAGTGGACATAACTAGATATAAATCTAAAGATGTTCATTTCATAAAATTAGACTTCAGTTTATATATTATGGAAATCAAATTCCGAATGGTTGAAAAAATTACTTCTCCTAGCCTGAAATGAACATGTAATGTGATTTAAGTATGTAAGTAGATGTATGGAGGTGGTTTTTGTTGACACAGCACTGTTAAAACAGTAAAGCTATTGCGTTTTAGTTCTGTAGTTAGCAATGTATTGTGTAGAGGATTTGGTTTAGGTAAAATAACTTTTTCATATTTATCCAATGGTAATAAATAAAACTTTATTTAATATACTACAGTTTTCTTTGAAATACAATTTCACCTAATTCATAATAGTTTTAATGTTAAATAATAAACAACAGACAACATTGTAAAACAAATTGCATTTATTTTACAAAGTACTTCCATGAGAGTACTTTGAAAATCTTTTCCGAACTTCATGAAAACGCGAGCTTTCCTCATCTTCCTCATGACTTACCTCATGTATTGTTTCTTCCAACATAAGAGGTAGCTCCAACTCTTCTCGAGTTAATGTGGACTGAAAATTAAATTTTAAATATATGATTTAATATTTGATTGAGACAACCGCAGGTAGGTTTATTAATATTACAATTGATTAATTTACTAAAAACATTACTTACTTCATGAACCTCTTTTTCTATTCTACTCAATCTGTTAATTCTATCTTGCAAGGATTTTGTTTCAGAAGTAGCATCCTGTAAAGCTAGTTTTAGTTCCACAATTTCCCTCCTGGCCTGTGATAATAATTTTTCTGTTGTTTCTAAATTGCCTTTAATATCCTGATTGTCTGCTTCTAGTCTTGTTTTTGC
This sequence comes from Choristoneura rosaceana, assembly GCA_037349165.1. Classification (NCBI taxonomy): domain Eukaryota; kingdom Metazoa; phylum Arthropoda; class Insecta; order Lepidoptera; family Tortricidae; genus Choristoneura; species Choristoneura rosaceana. Next base: position 10,559,897 of record JAZBNJ010000041.1, on the reverse strand, counting down.
ACTTGAAAGACTTTTTATTTTATTTTCGTAAAGCTTCAGCTCAGAGTCAGTATCAGTCAAGCCTTGCATAACACTAGAATGATCTTTTTGCAAACTATTACACATCTGCTTTAGGTATGACACATTTTGCTGTAGAAGATCTTTCTCCTCTGAAATTAACTTAACTTCATTTTCTAATGCTGTAATCTTACAAGTCATTGCGGCAATTTGTGATGACTGGGTATCTATTAGATTATCTTTGTCCACTAATCTTTCTTCCAAGGCCTCTATTTTAGTAATATAGGATTGTAACTGTAATGATTTAGAAGCAGACTCACTTTCTAAAGAATGATTTGTGTTTTCGAGAATATTTGCTTCAACAGAAAGACTAGCAAAATGCTCTAGCATGTCTGATCTTTCTGCTTCTTTCTGTGAAAGCATTTCTTCAATTCTCCTGATTTCTGCTACATAATGCTGTAATTGCTGCTTAAGACCATCAACTTCTTTTCTGGATTTGTCATACTCGATCCTAGTCATTTTCAATGTGCCATTTGCGTCAGCTAGACTATTTTGTAAACGTTTGTTTTCAACAATAGCATTATCATATTGTTGAGTTAAGCGCGAAATTTCCCCATTTAAAAAAGTTATTTGTGCTTCATGGTCAACTAACCTGTGTTCTGATACTTTATTAGTGTTTATTTTTCTTTTGAGTTCAGATATTTCATTTTCTAATTTACTAATTTCATAACTCTGCGATTTAATTTTCTGTTCAAGTATACTCATGTTTTCAGTCTTGTTATCCAATTCTATCACTAATTTATCACGTTCTTGATCAATTTTCTTTATATTTTCAATTAGATTTGACTTTTCGTGTTTTAATGAAACTATTTCAGATTGCAAAATGTTACATTTTCTTTCTAATGAGTCAATATTATCTTTAGCTAGACTTAGTTTCTTTTGAGTGCATAATAAATCACTCTGCACTTCATTACTACTTCTTTCAGTTTCCATCTGGATGTTTTTAATTTGACTAGCCAATGTCTTCTCTTTAATAACATCAGATTGCAATGTTTTTATTTGTTCTCTTAGGAAGTTGCATTCTTCTCTAAGATGATCAGCAGAAGCCTTTCCAGTTCTATGGGTCATTTTATAAGAACTATTCTCCTCTTGTAACTGCTCAATTTCTCTATGTTTATATGATAGATCTCTTTTCAATTTATCTACCAATTCCATTGCTTCTTTGCAACGAGACATGTATTCATCCTTATCTTTTCTTACTATCTGAATACTATCTCTTAGTCTGTCAATTTCATCTTGGAGCTTCAATACATCTCGTTTTGTGTATTCACCTCCAGCACTAAATCTAGCAGACTTAAAATTTTTGTATTGACTTAACTGATGGCTTAAAGCAATATTTTCTTTTGATAGTTCAGCATTTTCAGCATTTAAGTGACTGATTATATCTTTGTAATTCTGTTTGTTACCTTCTTCCTGGAAAGCATTCTTAGTTTTCATTTCATCATTTTCTTTTTTTAACATCAGTATCTCCTGCTGACATTCACATAATTTTTTATGTAATTCTTTAATAAAAGCACTATCAGCAGAAGCAGCTGAACCAGGATGTAAGTCCTTATCTTTACATCTTGTTAAATGCATATTAAACATGCTTGTTGTCTCAGTTAGTTTCTCTTGCAGACTGGACATGCATTTCTCATATATCTTTCTTTCACCTTCAAGTAGTAACTGAAGTTCATCTTTAGTAGGACATACTTTATTTTTAGGACTAAATCGATGACCATCATTATTAGCACCCAAATTATTACTTCGTGAAGTAACTGACATTATTTTATCTTGCAAACTTTTGTTGAGATCAACTAAATCTGTGATCTCTTTTTTTAAAGCATCTTTTTCTCTCAAAGCTATGTTTAGTTCTTCTTGAAGTTTGCACAGTGTTGGTGAAGATTTTAAACTAGACTGGGAAAGTTCTTTTGTTAATTCTGCGTTTTTCATGGTCAGGCCTTCAATTCTAACTTGTAAGAAATTCATATCATTCATCATTGCAGCTATTCTTTTGTTACAATCTTCTTCAACAGTTAGGGCTAGGGTGTCTACTTTTTTTAATTCATCATGTAAATTTTTATTCTTATCAGCAAGATCAAGGGCACGCTGCATGGCCTCATGTTGCTTTTCCAAACCATCAGCTACTTGTTTTTTTAAAAGATCATTTGCCTTTGCCATGTCTTGCAATTGTTTCACCAAATCTTGAAATTTGCCATCTGAGTGAGAGGTGCACACATCTCTGCTGACTGCTTTAAGAGGTCTGCCACCTTCTAGTAAAATATGCAATCTTACTATTTCATTATCTCTTAGCTCAATCTGACTTTTTAATAGAATAATTTCATCATAATAGGACTCATTTTTTTCTTCCAAATTTTGAACCTTTCTTAATAGTTCTGTTACATCATTATCAACATTGAATTGTCGTTCATTACATATACATACTCTTGCAGTGTTATTGTCACCACAGTCTTTTCTTCTACTTTTGTTGCGACTGCTCTGAGTACCAGCACACAAGCCCCTTAAACTCAAATCTCTAACATCATGCTGCAACTTACCTATCAGAGAGTCTTTTTTCATAAGCTCTTCCGACAATGATTTGATTTTCCTCTTACTTTCTTTAGAGACTCTTAGAGCTTCTTCTTTTAAGTTTATGTTTTCACTATGAAGGCGATTATTCTCTTGAATTAGCTTAGCATTGTCGCACTTGTACGGTTCAGCCTCTAACATTAGCGAGTCGCGTTGCGTTAGAGCCTCCTTCGACAAATCCATGTAGTGCTGCAAACTGCGCGTAGTTTGAATTAAATCTGCTAGGATACATTCTACTAAAGGTACTGCGTCCAAAGGTAAAGTGTTGTTGTAACCCAGATCTTCCAGTTTTCTTTTTAGTTTAAAATATGCTTCACCCATTGTCGTTAGATTTGAACATATATTTGAGAAATAACAAAATGCATTATTATTCTTACACCACGTTGATTTTCTAACATCGAGCCGTAATCAAAGAAATAATATAAAAGAATTAAAGTAGGTCACAAACATAACGGCCCAAAATAAGCAAGCAACTTTTGTTTGTATTCGAACGCGACATTGACATTTATTTGACAGACCATAGATAATTTTTCGTCCCTTAAATTTGAGGGCAACGAGCATACTGCTGACTACCTAGCGCTTGGCTTGACTATGAAGCGCTTCGTATGCGTTTTATTAACTGACTTCATGGTTCGTTTCGTTTCATTCGATTTTCATCTGTCAGCGAGTTTCCCCAATATTACCCATGTATCATCTGTCATGTCGTTTCGTTTTGAGGAAAAGTGTGTCTTGTCTTGTTATTTCCTATTTACTACTTGTTTATTTTAAGCTGTATTTTTTCAACTCTGCGTTATATTTCTGTAAATATTAAGTACACAGTGAGATGAGTTATCCGGGAAAAATAAAAAATATCTTTTATTTACCTGTCTATTTACCTTTGTGAAAAAAATATAAGTCATGAATCCTTATAGGGATCTCGAAGAAAGTTCTTTCACCGCTGCCCCTCATTTAGCATACGAAGACATTGCAACAAAGCTGCTGAAAGATAATTATTTTTTAACTGCTCTTGAGCTGCACACAGAACTAGTGGAAAGTGGCAAAGAACTCCCACAGTTAAGAGAATTCTTTTCAAATCCCGGAAACTTTGAACAACATGTTTCTAGAGCGTCGGAATTTGTTTCCATGCGTAAGTATACACTTTTCGGAAATAAAAGTAAAATTGGAAGTCTTTTTAAAATATGGTAATAACATTGGATTTTTTTTCAGATCGCTCACCTAGTCAAGCCACTTTGGATTCCCTTGACACTGCTCGGTACTCAGAGGATGGTGGAGGCGACCGTGGTGGTAGCGGTGGTGATGTTGCTGTATTGGAATTTGAGCTGCGTAAAGCTAAAGAAACTATTCATGCACTAAGGGCAAATCTAACACAATTTGCAGGTAAATTATACTACAAAACGTATCAGAACAAATTAATTTATTGAATCGGGTGTTATTTTGTGGAGGTTCATATCAATGAACTATAAACAAAAAGGTAAGGCTAAGGTTGCAGATGAGAAAAGTACTTTTAATGCACTTTTAATGGTTTTTAGATGGAGAATCAGCTTTAGATAAGAATGCTAAGGGCCAGTTCAACCAGCGGTCACTGAAGCCCCATGAGAGGAGAGCTCTTAACTTCCTTATAAATGAATATCTATTGCTCCAGGATTACAAACTCACATCCATCACATTCTCTGATGAAAATCCTGATCAGGTTAGTTCATAAAAAAAATATTAGTAAAAAAATAGAATATTCTCTATCTCTATCTATCTCTTTAAACCGTTAGTTAATAGGATTGAAATTTGCCAAACATGCATTTTTGTTGTAGTTTTAATAAGCATGTTAGTATAATGTGACACAACATTTCTTCTATTAAACTACTACTTTTGTCCCCTTGCTGATGGGACAGAATAACAGCAAGAAATAGTTGATCTACTCATATACACATATAAGTGTAGGTTGGCAGGCTTTGTTTTTTTGCAATATATCACCTTTTTTTGCATGATCAGCTGTAGGCACTATTCATGGAGGAAGCTTAGCAGAACATTCAATTCCCTTAAGTCACACTAGTTCTCCAAGGCATAGTGCCCTGTAGTTCTCTTGCCAGAACATTCCAACAATATGCTCTCTGTTTGTGGTATTTTGACTATGCATATGTATCTAGGTAAGGTGCCTAACCAATTATATCAATTTTGTGAAATGATACATAAGTATTCTCTTATTGTTTTTGGTATCATTGCAATGTAACCACAAGTATTGAGTATCATTATCAATAGGTAATGCTATTTTGTAATATTGTAATGTAAATACAGTGTATGTGTGTGTGTCGGTTAACTGTTAACAAAACAGATAAATAAGGCATCAATGCATGTTCCATAAGTTATCATGTTACCTTGAGTTGTAAACTGGACCAATGTGTTATGGAAACTGCTTACAGTCCCTAATTTTGTTATTCTTTCTGATTACAAAATACGAATTTGAATATTTTTGTGCAATCTAATACAGTTAAACAAGCAATAGGTATATCGAAAATGGCACCAACTATTTTGATGATATTTGGTATGTGGGGGTTTTTACGGATGATAAATCGATCTAACTTGGTCTTATCTCTGGAAAATGCTTATTTTACTGTCAAGTTTTATCCGACTGTGCCTCGTTTACTGGTGGCTGTTTGTTTCATTACAAATACAGTTCTAACCTTACCTAATAACCTATTATCGAGTCTTAATTGTTTTATCATTTACCGTTTTTAGGATTCCGTAGCCAAAATGGCAAAAACGGAACCCTTTTAGTTTCGCCATATCTGTCTGTCGGTCCGTCCGTTCGACCGTCCGCGGCTTTGCTCAGGGACTATCAATGCTAGAAAGCTGTTATTTTGCATGAGTATATATTATGTAAACTATTCTGACAAAATGGTACAATAAAAAATGGAAAAAAAAGTTTTAGAGTACAACTTGTAGTGTGGGGTATCATTGGATAGATCTTTTGAAATCATTAGAGGGTTGCTAAAACCATTTTTCGACCAAACTTTCGCACATAATAATATTATTAGGAAGTAGGATTTCTACTTAGATATTTTCTATTTTATTTCAATTAATTTATTCTTTTTCATCTTCCATAGGATTTCGAAGATTGGGATGATGTAGGTCTGAACATGCCTCGGCCGTCTGGCCTGGTTTCCCTGTTCTGGGGCAATGCAACTGGGATAAGTGCTCCAAAAACTGATGCCTCCACAGAAATGGATTGGAGTTATTGCGAAGCAGAATGTCAAACTGATTCAGATGACAATGTTTGTGTTAGTTGTCAGACATCATTTGACAATGATGCTGAGTGGAATCATGAGGTTTGTAAATACCTACATTTTTACAACTAATATGGTTCATTGTCCACATTGAACAAGGAAGTAGCACAAATGTTACATTAAAAATTTCAAAGTGGAATAAAAAGTTCGCCTAACATTTTCACATCGACAAATGCGCTGGTATGGATCTTAATTTAATTTTCAATTTTCCTCAAAAACCTACCCAATACTAAGGGCTTAAGCTGGCTGTCGCAGGATGCGATAGATTTTACCTGTACCCACACACACAGGCTAGCGCCCGCTCCGTGCACCCGCGCCAGCTAGCGTTAGCCCTGCTACATTACTGTAGAGGCCGGGAAGTGGGGGGGTTGCCAGACAAGCAGATATAGGGATGCGAGGCCTTCAACCCCACGTTCCGGCCGAGGCTTGTATAGTGCTTTTCTCAAACATGACATGAAATAAAAGAAAATAAAAAATAAATCAAGCTGGCGGGACGCTAGTCTGGTCACCCTGTTGTGTGGCTGCTGTGGCAGAGCGCGCGTTGAAACAAAAGACGGTCGCATTACCGGCCAGAGGCCTGCAAATTTGTATGAAATTTCTTTGCAGGCCGCTAGAGTGACCGCACGCCGGCAGGCCAGCCGCAGCGCCTGCAGTGCGATACTTCACGGCCTACTATTTGTAACACAACGTCAATATTTCATGTCATGTTTGAGAAAATGTATGTTATGTTATGTCCCACTCTTGTTCACAGGTACTTATTCAAGCAGAAGAGATAGAGTTACTTAAACAAAAAATAATTGCCCTAGAAACTGAAAAGTTGAATTTCCAAAAGTTATATGATGCTGCTATAGTTAGTCTTAACTGTTTAACCAGTCCTGGATCGGAAAGTAAGGTGTTGGAACTTCAATTGCCGGAAGAGAAGTTGTCCCAAGCGAGAGTTGATCCTGTGGAGACCAGACCTTTGACTTGTACAGCGACAGAAAACCACTATGGAAGTGGGAATTCCACACATAGTGTTACCCCAGAGCAGTTCGAAATGATTGACAGCGAAAAAAATAGTGTTATGTGAGTTTATTTACTTGAATGTTACTGTCCAGAATTATCTTGATCTTATATCAATAACGTTAGAGTAAAAGCTTCGCCTTTGTGACTCTAAGGCTCATGTTTCTTTACACATTTCTTTATGGCAGATACCCTAAAACTTTCGCTACTGGTTGTTAAAATCGGGACATCTTCATGAGTAGCAGTAATTGATAGCAGCACTGGAACTCACTGAAACGTATACATCCGTTGCCGTCACGTCACTGAATACTTTAAAAAGTATTACTATCAATGATTGACCTTATCTCTAGTCACAAGAGAAATTGTATAGTCATTGTAACACTAATATGTCATACATAGTCTACAAAAATTCGATAAAAAAATATCGGCAATGACATCATATTACAATGACACCTAGATATGACGTCATCCCTAAACTATTTGTATCCTTCTTTTACAGAATGAGGAAAGAAGGTTCGAACACTAGTTCATACGACCCTGCGATAGTTGGCGACAATAGCACTCGTGGTTCCCCGACTAGGCACGGAAGCGTCACTACTTTAGACGAAACGCTAAGTATCAATGACGCTGGGGAGTGGACCCGGGTGCACTACGAGTATAATAGTATAGAGAATTGTAACAAGGAAATGTGGATAGACAGGTAAGACTGTATGCAGTGCAAACATGTCTCTCAATTCAGTCTGTAACAAAACAATGCTCACACTATGGCTACGCGGCCTATCCTCCCGAGGACTAAATCAATTTTCTGATTTATGAACATTAAACTTTATGTCAATGACTTAAAGTTTAATGTTCAAATGCCCAGTGACCTTTATAACGCACAGTGTCGCTTCTAGCGCGCCGTCTCTTTCTCAAGCGATACTTTAAAGTGGGAGGGCACGCTAAAACAACGCGGTTAGCCGCATAGTACTTATGTGGCCTGACACAAGTCACTGATGGTTAGTAGTGGACACTTCCTGCCTCCACCCCTCTAGTCTGCTCCAAAAGTCAAAAGACGAAACCTAGTGTGGGAATCCCTGGTGATTCTTGCCGCGCGTTATATATTTTAAATAAACATATTTTTGTTTGCTAATACACTTGTCACAGTAGCTATTTGCTACACTATGTATATCTACTTTCATTTATGCCAAATGATAATTTGACCAAATGAATAAAATGCGAAATGTAAATATGCTAATGATTCGTTTGGGAAATGAAACTAGTGCGATAAGTTTTTTGGGAAGTGAAATTTGGCGAAAAATATTTTGGCGAAACGGCAGTACACCCTTACTCAGTGTTACTATCTATGTCTCTGGTATACCAATGTGTAGCACGATTTACTCACATACTACGAACACCTTGGTGTGGTGTTGGTTCGGAACTTAAAACCCCTCGTTTGTCGGACAGAAGTAAAAAAAAAAAAACAGCATTCAAGTCACTTCTGGTTCGAAGAATAGATACATATTGTCCTGATTAAAATAATTAAAAATATAGAAAAAAGTAGCCTTAAATTTCGCACATATCTGTACCTGGACATACGAGAGGTTAAAATGCCATAAAGGTACTTGTACTTTTTTTTTACACATGTCGACTGAATTCTTACTAACTATTATTTTCAGCGGTTTACCCAACACCCTCAAGCTCTCGATAATAAACTGGTGCAGTGAGACCCTAAGTCTGAATGAGCCTTTGAACAATGATCTTTTAGCAGAGCTGGTCAACAACGACAAACCTGTCACGTTGCCGGGGCTGTTGACATTGGTCGCTGACACTTTACCTAAGGTATGTATATGTAAAGCATTTAAAAATGTGGGTAATATAAAATTTCGAGTGGTGATGCAGTGCGATTACATAAAAAAAAAATACTGAATAATATTTATGGAAAATTTTCAAACTTCTGACTGCATATCGTCAGAAGTCACAAGTCGTGCACGACACCAGGAACCCCAATCTCAAACTGTCATTATGTGTTTTAATATCTACCATAGCGGAGTGTGCAAAAATATGAGACACATCTTACCGTCCCTAGAAATAGAATCGTATCAGATATTTACCTATACACATACTATTTCAATGGAAAAAATTGTCCTTTACTTGCCGGAATTTCACTTGCCACACCGACGTTTGCCATAAAATGTAAAGTCGAGTTCAGAAACTTGTGAGCAAAAATTTGATCAAAAATATCTGAACACGACTCTATTGTTAACGGTGTAGAAGCGTGTTCAGATATTTTCGATCAAATGTTTGCTCACAAGTTTATGTACTCGACTGTACATATAGAACCGTTTTGTTTACAGGATTTTTTTAAATGTCATCTTATAGATTGCAGTAGGTTAGGTTAGCTTAATATCAACTCTGAAAATACTATTTCAGAAAAAAATACTTTATAGCAAATGAAAATTATGGAAAACGATACATTATAATGGCATATGAAATTCGGGCAAGTGATAGAAAACCGAAAAAAATACATTCACACCAAAAGTAATTTGCAATTATTTCTCCTTTGCAAATAGCGTGATAATAACAGACATTTTCACTTTGTTTTAGCTGTAGTACTGTGTAGAAATTAATGATTCTTTCATATTTCTAGTGCATTAAAGTTTCCTGGTATACAGTATGCTTATATCTTAACTCGGATCTTGTTTATTCTGAAACAGCTTGGTCACGATTTTAAGTGACGTCAGCGGATAGGTACTTTAAGTTATCTATATGATGTCAGTTTGTCGTTTCATGCAAAAACTGCGGCCGCCTTTTGTTTTCTATCTTAAGGAAACATTTTTTGTATCTTGGAGAAGTATGCTACCTTTTCTCAATAAATCACTTTGTCGTTCATGTTCAACAACAAGCAACGTCGACCACAACCAACCAGGCGACAGAGATGAACCATTTAACTGGCGTCCTTTCATCCCTGTTACAATGAAAAATTCATTTCAAATTTTGCGTTGTTGGTGACAGCTGCCTCAGTCACGAAAAGTACGCTAAGGCGGTATAATAAGTTTTGGGTAAAAATTTCATTTTTAATACAAGGTTTTTTGCTGACTGTACTTTTTGTTGACTGTATTTGTATTGTCACCCAAACTAAATTTATATATGTTGAAATCGATGCCATTAACCGTTGAAGAGTTCCGTCCTGTGGATACGTTCCTAGCTGGACTACCAGGATGTCACTACCAGTTTATTGTATTGTCACGCACTTTACATAAGCATATCAAATTTCAAGTCAATCCAACAAGTTCCAGCTTGGTCGAATTTAACTTGCAAGATTAACTAAATAAAAGCTTGTATGGAATTTTTAGTCAAAATATTTCGTTGAGGATTTGACTTGGATCGAAATCACAACCTCTGAATTTTATAGTCATAATCACTGGCCTAGAATTCTGCATCAGAACACGCCGTTGATATTTCTTTGTTCGTGGAAAACAAAACATTACCGTACTACCAACTAATTGACAAGATTTCATTTTTTCAACACCTGTAAATTACTACAGGAATCGAAAGAGTTTTGCCTCCTGAGCATTGCAAAATATTTATTATAATTTATTTCTCCATATTTAAAAAATTACAAATAAATTAAAAAATGTATCTGAATTTGCCAATACTACGACAGAATAGATATGTTTCCTTTGCCTTTTGCACCAGAAAAAGGAGCTGTCATAATTTTGACAACGTCTACTTTAGATTTACCATAGACTTATAATACACTATAGACGGCGGCTCAGCGTGCCGCTGAAAGGGACAGGAGACAAGAGTACATGCATAATTAGGGTTACCCTCTCAAAGTAATTTACCCCACGTCACATGCGATCTTTTTCTACGTTTTAAATTTTTATAGACAACTAATACAGGAAGGTACATATTTATAATTCAAGCTAAAGTTAACTAAGTAGATAAAAAGAAAATGATGAAATAATAGGCATTTCATGATTTAATATGTACATTTAAGAAGAAGTACCGTTTTTGGCCACTGTACCGTTTCATCTCAGCCTATATACGTCCCACTGCTGGGCACACGCCTCCTCTCGGAATGAGAGGGCTTGGGCCATAGTTCCCACGCGGGCCCAGTGCGGATTGGGAACTTCACACTCACCATTGAATTGCTTCGCAGGTTTCCTCACGATGTTTTCCTTCACCGAAAAGCTCGTGGTAAATTGCGCACATGAATTTCGAAAAACTCAAAGGTGCGAGCCGGGATTTGAACCCACGACCCTCAGCTTGAGAGGCGATAGGTCAAACCACTAGGCCACCACGGCTTTTGATTTGTTCGGTGTCAACTATTAACTCTGGTTTCCCTTCAAAACGAATAAATCTTCCGCCTTTTACTGCACCGTTTATGGCCATTTATTGTTTAAATATACGTTTGAAATAAATGTATAGTTATAAATCACTACAAACTTTATTCGTTTCAGAATTAACTTTTGAAAACTCACTAAAAATATTATTTTTATATGACTCCAAATGTCAACTGGCCAAAAACCGGCTTAAGGTGGCCAAAGCCGGTACTTTTGCCTATCAAAGAAACGGATTCATTCGTAAATCGAAATTTCACAGACTGAATTTTATAACGGATACCGATAAATGAATTCTTGGCACACTCGGGCAAAGGCTAGTGTAAACGATAAAAATAAAACATGCATATAAACCATAACATATTTTTATTATATAAAAAAAGCGCCACAGTGGTCGGTCCTGCGTCCCCCGCATCCAACGGATACTGTTATCGTTAAAGTCGGAGTGACGTAGTGGCTCTTATGTTCAAACATTTCCCCCCTTTCCCCTGGCTGCAATCCACTTCTGGTGTAAATTAGGATTTTCCGGGAAACTGTAATGGAATTAAAATGTTACTTAATACTTAAAAATATTTAATGATATTTAATAGATGCACAACAGAAAATAATACCCATAAATTGTGGGAAAACAAATATTGAAAGTCTGGCAACACCGGACAAAATTTATTTGTAGGTTATGATTACGATTATTTCGTTTTTGATTATTTTATTGATCGTATTATGTACTTAATTTACTTTATTTTACTTGACATTCTTTAGAATACTATCTAGCACATAATAAAAAGGCCTAATAACTGTTAAAAACGTTTATACTTACGAATGAAAAGATATGTCGGGCAGTTTCATTTCACTATCACTTTTACACCCTAAAATACTACACCGTACCATATTTTTCTTCAATACTGTTTAGAATATTGAACCACAAACTTTTTAAAGCAATATTGTGAATATTTTATCACGTTTATAAGTATTTTCCTAGCTTTTTTCTAAAAGCGCGAACAAAATCAGCTGAGCATCTGTCAAGTTTGTTTAGCAAACTACTTTGCTAAACAAACCTGACCTTGAAAAAACCGGCACGCGTGGCGAAACAAAAAATCGAATCATTGCATCTCATTTCTTTACACACATTTGGCGTAAGTTACTCTTTTTCTTGTGCGAATGCGACGGAAGCTATCAATTCGTCTAGGGATTCTCTGTCTACGAGATTTACGTATGATTTACGTGATCTTTTTTTAATAGAGACTAGACAAAAGTAATGGATCTATTATATCGTAGTTTTGGAGTTAAGCCCTTTTCGAATAAGCACATCTTAAAAAATTTGTAATAAATTAATTAATAATCGTAGCGAAATTTTAAAAATATCAGCGTCTTTCTATTTCCAAGCAGAATACAGAGAACGAATCAAATTATAGTCTTAGAAATATGAAATGTTGTCAATTGTGATAATGAACAATAAGTATGTGCGAGTACGTGTGAGATTGTGTAATTAACCATCGAGAGTAATAATACGTGCTTGTTACGTTTGTTCGGCGTTGCAAATGCTTGATCCGTTGCTATAATTTGTTAACTATAAAATGTTATGTTTTTTTCCCTTCATTTATCAGGTTTTTACGATAGGTAACGTGCAAAATTCAATGACAAAAGAAGGGTTTTTATCATCCCTTTACCTAATTTATTATAGGCACATTTTTGTGGAACCAAATTGTTGCAATAGTTTTTATTGTGGTCCATTTTTACTTATAAAATATGACAGTTTTTATTTTCTACTTTCAAATAATTAATTTCAAATATGAATATTTTACTAACGACTATTTTGGGTAAACAATTACCTAGTAACAAAATTTGCCAAATCACGACTAGTTAGTTACACGCCACTGTGGCGCGCGGGGCGTCCGACGGGATAAATGCGTATGGAAATACGAACACCGCCTTGTAGCGGAAAGTTTGCGATGTTCGTGTCTCCATACAAATTGAGATTTTAACGCGAACGCGATCGAGACGTATTCTGTAACCGAAAACTTACACTAAGTGTACAGTACCACTACTATGATTTTACAGTGATCGTACTCATAATTATTTGTATGGAGAATTGTACAGCACCTCTACAAATAATTTACGCCGTCGCTATCGAGTACGGTCACTACTCATGGTAGTGGTACAGAATAAATAAGACATTAATCGCAGCATGCTTAGTCTGTTGGTCAAACAGGCCGTAAAGTAGAAAACATACATAGCGGTAGCCAAATTCCTCTGCGGCTCGTCATGAATCTGACGATTGACATCTCTTCAATAGGGATGTTGACACCACCAATCAACTGACGTACTTTTTATAAGCTGTCAAAACACAATTCTCCCATAGAGTTTCAATGGCAATAACGAATTATGACGTCACTATCCGGCAACTCAATCAACTAACTATTTATTTGTCTTAAAGCAACAAAAAATCTAATTTACATTAAATCGAAAATTAATCTGGTTTTCAGGGCTAAAATAAAGCGTTTTTTTACTGGAGTTGTGCCTTCGAATTATTTTTTAATGGCGTCATCTTCCCTATTCCACTCCATTCTTACCCCCTTATTCATAAACGACAATCAAACCTATTTTAGTTAAAATGCCGCTAAAATTCGTTTGTCCTTATCTGTCACTTCGACATTTGTATTTGTTCTCTTCTTCTCAGTCGCTTGCTCTTGGCAGAGCAGTCGTGGTCACGCGAGGCGCTCGGTAGCGCTTCACTACCGTGCGCCATTTATCCCTTGCTGAGGCCTGTCTTGTATTTGTTAGAAAGGGACAAAGCATTTGTTAGTTAACATAGGCTTGTTAAGTTTTATGAATAAGGGGGTAAATCATTAATGTTGTGCGTAGATATTGCCTCACACGCTGGTGGCGCGGCGTTGCGAGGCGGCGGCGCTCCTGGCAGCGAGCGCGGCGCTCCTGCCGCACGGGGACGCGCGCCGCGCCCGCACGCTGCAGGCTCTGCTCGCGCTCGTCAAGCGGCCCGACCCTGCTGACACGCGCGCCATCTGCGAGGGTGCGTACACAGACAAACACTGCCTAACCATCAGCCAAATAGATAAAAAACTTTATTCACAAACATGCCATTACAATTGTACAAAAACAAACGATTGAAGTTGTTACATATAAATTAATCGGCGCGAAAAGGCGCTGATATTCTGTCGGAACCAGGAGTTGACGCCCTCAGTTACATAATTTTTTTATATTTTTTTAAATATGTGGTATACCACCCTAAAGTTGATAATCGTTTGCATGTCATAAAACAATAATGAATGTCAATAGACGTGTCTGTCAACTTGAAAGTTCGATTTTAGCGGTTAGCGACATTCATTTGATAGGAACTTGTTTAAAAATTGATAAACCACTTATTTGGCTGATGGTACACAAATATGTAGCTGCCCCTACTGGAATCACTACCTACTTAACCGCCTTTTGTCAAGCTTCCTCCATACAAGTTTGGGGTATTTCACTCTTAGATATTAGCAGGCGTATGTTGGCCATGAAATATCACAATGTTTTTTGTAAAATTTCTTGAACAAAAACTTTTTCCCTTGCTCATCCGTTATCATCATCATATCAGCCGTAGGACTTCAGTTGTTGTACATAGCCAAATAGACCTCCAGTGGCTTCGGAAGGAAGCAGCCTACATACCTTGAGCCCACTATCATATAAGTATAAGCAATACAATGTTCTTCAACAGTAATATTTGTTTCGCAGCATCATGCCTCGTGGTGAAATGGGGCGGCAGTGGCGAAGTCCTATCTTCAATAGCAGAACTCCTCGCCTCCCGCTCCACAGAGCGACGGATACTCGCCAGCCAAATATGCGTAGCCATAGCCCCTTACGTACCGATAGAACTCTGCACATCCTTACTACTCAGCCTAGTTATACTCATGTGCGAATCCAGCGAATCAGAAATACGAAGTATAGGATTGAAATCGGCTTGCTTAATATGTCCTGTAGCTGAGCACAAATATGGACAGCTGGAGAATCTCATGTTTAGTTTTCTTAAGGATCCCGTTGAGAAGAATGTTAAGGATGCCGTTAGGATCTTCGTCCCTTTGTTGGCAAGAAGTGCTTTAATTGCAGGTATGTAAACTTCTATTAGAGTAATTTTTGTGATTGTAAATGACTTCATGAAGCTGATTCGTCTACAAATTTGAAAATACGAGTGTGTTATTAATTTTGCACTTTCTCTTCAGGTAAATTCGCATCGGAATTTTGCAGCCGCGTCCTATCAAATTTATTAAAAGCAAGCAGAGATAATGAATCAAAATGTGTTATATTATATTTAGAAGTAATGAGGGTTCTAGTTTTATCCAAACTGGCCTATGTAGTGAATGTACAAACCGTTAGAGATGTTACCCCAAACAACTGTGATACAGAGATAATGTTACAAGATGTGATGTTAGAGAGCGAACAGGATTATTTTATGGACCTACAGTGCTATTTCACGGACGCCGTGGATGCGAAGAGCTTGTTGATAGCAATGAATAGTTTACTTTTAGAGAAGCCTGATATAAGATGGCCGGAATTGAATTGGTTTATAGACTTGTAAGTTGACATATTTTCCTCCTTTCTCATTTGCATGCATTACCACTTTCAAAATTTTATTCCTCTTGCATATTTATGTGGACTTTTGAAACGTATCGTTACAAGAATTTATATCAATTTACTATCATATTTGCATATCTGTTTTTTTTTTAAATTCAGATCCTAATATAAGCTCATCGCTCGTTGAATATCTTTTGTTTCCAGAGTAAAACAAATTCTAGGAATGGCAACAAGCAGTAAAGTGTTGAACTACCCGACAATATACGAACTCGTGATCTCTCTATTTAGTAGTTACGTAGACAATTTCGGTGTCCAATTCGCCTTGAAAATTCTAATGCCGATATTTTTGGACACGATACTCGATTTGGAGCAGAAAATGGAGAAACTTCACAGTGTTAATGTCGATAATACTGTGGTTGTTGGCGTTTATTTAGTAACAGTATTACCGGCATTGGGTGACGCGGCACAACACGAAGAGTTCTTGCAAAAGTAAGTGTATATATTTTACTAGCTTTTGCCCGCGGCTCCGCCCGCGTGGTATTCGGTTATCGCGCGCTGTTCCCTAGGGAGCTGTGCATTTTTTCGGGATAAAAAGTAGCCTATGTCACTCTCGGGCCCATAAACTATATCTATGCCAAAAATCACGTTGATCTGTCGCTCCGTTACGGCGTGAAAGACGGACAAACATACAAACACACTTTCGCATTTATAATACTAGCTTTTGCCCGCGGCTCCGCCTGCGTGGTATTCTGTTATCGCGCGCTGTTCCCTCGGGAACTGTGCATTTTTCCGGGATAAAAAGTAGCCTATGTCACTCTCGGGCCCATAAACTATCTCTATGCCATAAATCACGTCGATCCGTCGCTCCGTTACGGCGTGAAAGACGGAAAAACATACAAACACAGAAACACACTCTCGCATTTATAATATTAGTATGGATATGGAAGTATGGATGGATTCAGTTTAGAATTCTTAAGGTACAGTTTGGTATGCGGTGCCCGTGGATGCCTTTGACATTGAACTTCGGCCTTGAGTGTAAGCTGGCTGATTAATCAAAGTCAAAGTCAAAATCTCTATTCAATTTAGGCTATAACAAGCACTTATGAACGTCAAAAAATCTACCACCGGTTTGGAAATGTAAGTAATCGATTAAACTCTTTTTTTTCTAGATGGATAGTATACAGCAGCATCCGAGGGCTACCTGTTAAAATGTTCTCCGTTCCGTTAAAATGGGCGGCGACTCACAGAACGCTACTATTAGAGTCCTACTTACAGCACCTAAGAGAATGTAAGTGACTTACAAATTATTATTTTCCAGCAGCATTTTACCTTTTAATTTTATGACTAAGACGGGGTGTTAATAGCTTTTCAAACTTCATGTTACCTTACTAAGTACCTATACGAAGTTTCCTTCATCTCTGGACATTTCTAAGTTAGAAATTCTAACGTACGAGTAGAAATGTGACAAAGTCTTATCCCGAATGGCATTTAAAAAGTAGTTAGGTATGTAATGCGTAATCTACTGAATTGTTTTCTTTTTTTTTTTGCTTTCATCCAATCAAAAAATACAAAAAATGGAGTCATCGCCATCATATCAGCCGTAGGACGTCCACTGTAGGACATAGGTCTCCCCCATAGTCATTCAGTTGCTTCGGTTGGAAGCGCCCCTACATTCACCGCTTTAACCATGTCATCCGTCCAACTCGTTGGTGAACGCCCTACGCTGATCTCCATGCGAGAACTTTTCAGCCCCAACGGCGATCTGTTCTCCGTGCTATAAAGCCTGCCCATTGACACTTTAACGAGTTACTTAATTCGCTCGTAAAAATGGGTTATGGTGCAGTAAATGAAGGAAGTTGTTGTATGGAGACCCAAGCATTAATTCCTCAGTCGATGAAATTTTGCTTGGTTATTGTATAGTATGAGCCGTAATTAAAATATAAAAAATCCAAAAAAAAGACACCTAAGTTAGGTATTTATACCTAAAAATCGTCACTACTTTAAAAAAACTCGTATCTCGAAATGGATAATTTTTCCGAGTGCACTTTATGACCATTACGTCAAGGTTCAATTTTATTCACGTATTGATTTCAGATACGAGATTTTTTCAAAGTAGTGACGAAACACAAATCTGTTTATATTATTCCAAAATTATTTTACCAAATAAGTCATTCGTATCACTATGTGATACTAAAAAAAAATCTGAAATTTTCCGGTTCAAAACACTCCAAAAATATATTTTTTTTAATATTGGCATTTCTGCTGGGATATTTTTTTTTATATTTCATATATTGTTCCAATACGTTACATGAGTATGTCTATGGTGAAGAAAGTTTGAACGGAGCATTTTTTTTTTTTTTTTTTTTTTTTTTTTATATTCATACAATACTCTTTATTTATTGATATTTTATCATACTGTCAAATTTTTTCGGGCTGAGGAATTACTGTTGGGTCCACTACCTTTATTTACTGCACTATACATTTTGCCTTATAGTCGCAGCAAGCAGTTGCGAGAACACGAGCGGAGCGGGCATTCGGGTATACATCTGCGCTTTGCTGACTGAACTGGCGAGCGTGGGCGAACTGGAAGAGGGTTGCGTCGAGCGGCAACTTCTGCCGGCTGTCATGGCGCTCTTACATGATGATGACGTGTAAGTTCTTCTCTTTTAAAATATGGCTTTTCTGTCCTAATTAATAAGACAATTTCGCCAGTGTCTTATCTTAAGTTTAGGGGTCCTTGCGGATACACTTCGACCCATAGGGATCTTTTGTGTAATTACCCCTCCTTCGCACTTACTCCATTGCTTTTATCACCTCATCCATGAATTGGATGATTTGACGTAGCGGTAGTGCCTTAAAGTCTCCTGGCGCGGGGTATCCGACGCCAAAGAGTCTCATTCTTAATCTGGCGAGAACGTCACATTCACACATAATGTGTCCTCGCCAGTGTCTAAGTATACTCTCTTTGAGAGGCACGTTGTACGGTGATTGTAGTTTTTGAAACTTGATAGTAAAATTCCAGAAAATACGTGGAGACAACTTGCGCATTAAAAAATGACAGACACGAGAGCAATATTGAATTTTGTGATCACTGTTCACTGTTAAGGTTAATCGCCGCATAAAGCACTATCAAAATCAACTAGCCAAAGAAACAGAAATAGCAAAATTAGATATTGTCTACATCCGCCATGTTCGAATGCCACAAATCGAAAACCCTCAAGACGCGTAAGTAACACGACGAAGCTACTGAACAACGATGAGATTATACATGCTTTTTGAGCGTCCAGCTCTTTCTAAAGCGATACTTTGAAGAGGGACGGCACGCTAAACCGCGCGGCTAACCGCATTGTGCGTCAGTAGCCTGATGGGCATTTGGAGTTGTCAAGTCAGTGTCAATATAATACTTGCAGAAAATTTAGAAGTGTTAAGTAGCTAAAGGGGAGAACTTTAGAAAAATAACTGTCTACCTAAGTGTGCCCAAATTTCAATTTAGTATAAAATAAAAATGTCTACTTACGCGTAGTGGATTCGGAGCAAATTGGCTGTGACAGTGGACAGATAGACGATGGAGTAAAGGAGTGAAGGTTCTGGTTTTTCACTTAACATTATAAAATGCACAAGGAGGTGATGAGCGAGTTAAAGTGAAACTATGAGCAAAATATAGGTAGAATCATTCACGATGACGCGTGCCGTGGTTCTTATTACAATGTCATTAATGTCTAATTTTAACAAACTCACGCGTCTTCGTGAATGGCACTAGGTATAGAAAGAAAGTCAATTTCAGTGACACTGACATTGCTGTTTCTGTTGATTTTGTTACATTAAACAGAGACAGCATCACAAATTTTAATATGCCACATGTGAAGCACCAGGAACTTGACTAGTGAAACTTGCGAAATTCCAGTACGGTTCGCGAAGCAGCCATAACCTGTTGGGGCAGCGTGACCCGCGCCTGCCTTATCCGTGGCTCCCCTATCGAGGCTCAATGCTGGCCGCCAGTAGAAGACCTCTTAGCAGACGGACGCAGCCTTACCGTCCGGGAGGTGGCGCGTGCGGCCGAGGCCTTAGCACTGCTTGTACTGCCTACCGCTGAGAACGCTGGCGTGTCGGAGAGAGGTAAGTTACTTGATTACTGTGGCGCTGGCGTATAGGATTGGAGTCCCTGTTTAGGATATGGACGTGTAGGGTGAAACGTTTTTCAGTCTGCTGTAGAAACATTTGAATAACAATATATTTAAGTCTCTGAGTTTGACTATATCGGCTTTTTTGTTCATGATGAATCGAAGTTTTTCTTAGACATTTTTTATTAACATTTTAGGAATTGAATTTTGAAGTGACCATGTCGGGGGTTTCCTAACTTTTTGTTGGTTAGGTCGGGTTAGTGTCCGATGCATTTGTTTATGATTTGCTCTTAATACAAATTTTCAAAGTATGGGCTCTTAGGACTCAAGACAATAAAACTTGTTGTATCATGTTTTAGAATGTGAGAAAGTTGAGAGATACATGCGAAAAGTTGTCCAAGTAAGTTTTTTCACTTGCCGTTGGAACAGAGTAGATATACCGACTATTACCTACTTACAGAAGACGTTAATTGGATAACTGAACATCTGAAAGTAGGTAGTTTGTTCGGACGAGTGAAGCACCGATTACACACATTTTTGAAGGATGTTTGTTTCCCAGCGGTGTCGCTGCTGTGCGCGCTGTGCGGGCGCGGCGGCGCGGCGCCCGAGTGCGTGGCGGCGCTCACGCCCGGCCTGCAGCTGGCCGCGCACCACGCGCGGGCGCACCCCGCTCTGCTACCAGCGCTCAGGTCAGTTTCCCCCCTCCACACATGTTTGTTATCCTACTAATCCCACTTCCTACTATCCTACTAATCCTACTATCTTCTATATATATATGTATATATAAAAGGCAAACCTGACTCACTGGGTTATATATCAACGCACAGCCCAAACCGCTGGGCCTAGAAACTTGAAATTTGGTACAGATGTTTCTTTTATGATGTAAGTGAGCACTAAGAAAGGATTTTTGGAAATTCATCCCCTAAGGGGGTGAAATAGGGGGATGAAGTTTATATGCATTTTTCTCATTTATGGACTTAGAAGTATGAAAATAGGTGTATAAGTTTTTGATCACAATTGGAAATGATCTGTCTAAGTGAAATGGATAAAATACTCCTCTAAAGGGGTGAAATGGGGGGATATAGTTTGTATGGAAATTTTCTTATTTCTGGACTTAGACCTATGAAAATAGGTGTATGAGTTCTCGATTACAATTAAAAATTATCTGTGTAAGTGAAATGGATAAAATTTCCCCCTAAAAAGGTAAAATGGGGGGTAAAGTTTGTATGGAAATTTTCTTATTTCTGGACTTAGAACTATGAAAATAGGTATACAGGTTCTCAATTACAATCAAAAATTATCTGCGTATATCAAATGGATAAAATTACCCCCTAAAAGGGTAAAATGGGGGTAAAGTTTGTATGGAAATTTTCTTATTTCTGGACTTAGAACTATGAAAATAGGTATACAAGTTCTCGATTACAATCAAAAATTATCTGCGTATATCAAATGGATAAAATTCCCCCCTAATGGGGTAAAATGGGGGGGGGGGGTAAAGATTATATGGAAATTTTCTTATTTCTGGACTTAGAACTATGAAAATAGGTATATAAGTTTTCGATTACAATTCAAAAACTATCTGCGTATATGAAGTTGATAAAATTCCCCCCTAATGGGGTAAGATGGGGGGGTAAAGATTGTATGGAAATTTTCTCATCTCTGGGCTTAAAAGTATGGAAATAGGTATATATAAGTTCTCGATTACAATAAAAAAATGTTTGTGTGGGTGAAGTGGATAAAATTCCCCCCTAAATGGGTAAAATGGGGGTAAAGTTTGTATAGAAATTTTCTCATTTCTGGACTTAGCAGTATGAAAATAGGTATACAAGTTCTTGATTACAATCAAAAATTATCTGTATAGGTGAAATAGATAAAATTCCCTCCTAAAAGGGTAAAATGGGGGGGTAAATTTTGTATAGTTTCTGGACGTAGCAGTATGAAAATTGGTATACTGAAATGGTCCTGATAACAAATAAAAAT
This sequence comes from Choristoneura rosaceana, assembly GCA_037349165.1. NCBI lineage: Eukaryota > Metazoa > Arthropoda > Insecta > Lepidoptera > Tortricidae > Choristoneura > Choristoneura rosaceana. The sequence continues at coordinate 10,538,000 of JAZBNJ010000041.1, read as the reverse complement.
GATCTGCGTAGGCAAAGTTACTTATTTCTGCACTAAAAATATGGCTGGACACAATTTAAAATGATCCGTATGGTGTTAGCGACTTCAGTACGGGAAGGAGTTTTTTATGCAAAATTTGCAAATAATTATGCAGTACCTAACTTAAAAATTACTCATCGGGTTGTGCATTATAAAATCAATAATATTAAGGATGCGTAATTTATGTGTTATTATCCGTTCTTATTTATCTTTTACCTAATTTACAAAATATTATGTAAAGTGCAATTTCGAATATATATTTCGGGTTCTACAGTAAGATTCGGTTCTCGCCGGAAGCATACGAAATAATTAATTTATTCTCGCGCTTTGCATAGAACTTTTCATAAACTAGCTTCAAAACTGGTAAAAAATATTGTTTATAGCGAAGTAAGTACTATAGTAAACTGCCACCTATCGTTTACGGCAGTACTTCGCTATACACACAGATATACAGATGTCACAATTATAACGGCGGTTAGTTGAAACATATGCCGTGAAAACTAAAGAATACGCGGACGAAGTCGCGGGCAAAAGCTAGTAATATTATAAATGTGAAAGTTTGTGAGTGAGTGAATGAGTATGTTTGTCCTTCACGCTGAAACGGCTGGACGGATTTGGATGAAATTAGGCAAAAAGTTGGTTTATATCCTGGATTAAAACATAGGATACTTTTTATCCCGATATTCCCACGGGATAGGGATAAAATCTTTAAATAACAACCGCTGGGCATAGAGTCATGAAATTTGGTATGTAGGTAACTGGACGTCTGGAATAACACATCTTTTTATCCCAATGTTCCCACGGGATAGGGATAAAATCTCTAAATATCAACCGCTGGGTTTAGAGTCATGAAATTTGGCATAGGTGTTTTAATTTAACGAAACTGATAACCACGATGTAATTTTAGGGAATTCCCACGGGAATTTTTAAAATCCTAGCTTTTGGATTCAGCTGCTGAATGACTTACGTGTGTGAAGCCGCGGGTTAACACTAGTGTTTGTTATAATAATTAAAATTATGTCATTTATCAGATTATCCTACTCCTACTTATATTATAAATGCGAATCACCGGGTTTAGGGTCTTTAAATTTTGGAAAGCTGTTCTTAACACAACATCAATCAAGACCACGATATAAATTTTGAGAATTCCCAGGAGAATTTTGTAAAATCCCAGAATTTCAGTTGTAACTACCAGATCGAATAGGCGTGCTAAGCCGCAAGTAAACTGTAGTTATCCATAGTTTGATAGACAATGTCTTATTATTGTGTCAGTAAGTACATATAAGTTAATAATTATTTATTTGACTGATACATCATGAAAGGAATTAAAAGTTAAAACACGAGTGAGAGTGAGCGAGAGCGAGATTTATAATAAAATCTCACATGTGTTTTAATGACTAATCATGAACAGTCGCATAGGTACTTAGATATTGAGCTCTAACAGTGCAAAAAAAATGCTTTAAAAATACGATTTGAATGTAACTTAGTAAGTGAAAATACAGACAGATGACCCTAAAACCATAAAATGATTTCTATACTTACCTAGCGCCATGCTCTTACCCACAGAAAGTTAGAAGAGATCGTGCAAGCGCCTGCCTTCGCCCAATACAGGCCGGCGGTAGAAGTACTACTGCACAACTCGGGCGGGGCCGCGGCGGAGCCGGCGAGGGAGCCCCCGCGAGCGTCCAACTTGCTCGCCGCGCAAGCTGTCGGACGCCGCGTCTCACTCATGCTCCAAAACAAAGCCAATGTCAACTTACCCAACATTTTTAAGAAGAAAACGTAACGTACTATAATACTACACTCAAATAGAAGCCGTATTGTCTAACGTCTAATTTCCCAAAGTGGTCCAGGTAGATCCCAGTGGTCCACGTTAGACCAGGCGGGGGGTTCATATTGTCGGGAAAAAAATATGGGGGTTTTGGAAATATAGTAGAAATGTAGCAGCCGGGGGGTTACTGAAAGCAATAAAACTTTGAAAGTGGTCTATGAGAAAAAAGTTTGGGAACCTCTGGTCTAAAGCTAAAAGTAAAGTATGCATTATGCGGCTAACCTCGCGGTTTTATAGCGGCTCTTTCTCTAGCGATGCTTTGAAGAGGGACGGCGTTGCAAACGATTGTGATTCAGAGCACGTTAGACAATAAAGGTTCAGATATTCCAACCCTCAAAGCCAGGAATCATTTTAGTGATACTCATTCAAATAACTTTAACGGAATATTTTGATGTATGGATAGTATACTTAGGGGTCATCTATTACGTAAGTTTAGTCTTGGGGAGGGGTCCTGACCCCTTGTTGGATGACCCCTTAATAATAATGATGATTTTCCCATTAAAATTATGTTTTTGTTGTAAAGTACTTAAACCTCATAGCGACGTTACTCTTACATAATTTTATTCGTAGTCACTATAAACTCAGATATTTACTTTCTGATTTTTTGTATTTATTTCACGAATTTGCCGATAGATTTTTTTAAATTAAATATACTGAAACTAGAACACTTTGAAAAACCAGAAGAAGGTTGGGAATCGAACCAGATTTCTCACGCGTGCTTCACCATTACACCAAGCGGATCGTTGGTATGTACAACAAAATTTCACAATGTGTTCTCCAGACAGTTATTGACATGTTTCTTTTGGAAATTTCTGCCGTGAAACACCATAATTTGCAAGTACATGTCTGCAACCATATCGTAATGGGTATCTCGATGAATGATAAAGAACTGGATTCAACTCCCGGCCCCAGCTGTATTGTTGTTGTTTAAGTTTTACTTCTCATCAGTTTTAAGGGTGACACTCTATAACAGCGACATGGCAATACCGACCCTGTTTTTCATCTGCACACCCATAGAAGCTCAATGTTAGTTTCTATGGGCGTGTACATGGAAAACAGGATCGGTATTTCCATGTTGGTATTATTCGGGCCGGTACTTAGAGTGTCACCCAGTGTTAACACTTATAATATGTGTCATTACATAATATCTCATAACTGCCTCTTCTAATGATATCTCATTGTTGTTGTCTGTCTGTATTCACATTTATTCTTAATGCAATTTTGACTTTTAAACACTGCGATGCTATCTATTTACTGTTAGATTTTCTCTATCAAGTTTTACGAAAATATGTTGCCAAAATATGTTGAAAACCAACTTTTACTAATAAACTTGTGCAACACACTATTTTGTAACAGATTTTCTTTGTGAATACTATGTTATTTCACAGTCTTCCAAAAGTATTCTTTTCGTATTTTCTTCCAGTTCAAAAAAAGGACGACAAATACAATCTTGATCTTGTTTTATATTACGACCTCAGATTTTCACCTTGACCTTCAGATTATAATAACTTGGAAGTTCTCTTTTTAATAAATCGATTTTACGAAGTATTTACTTTATTTGATGTAGAAGAAAATTAACAGGTATTGTTAATGTATAGGCATTCCATCGGTGAATTTGTTTTCCAACTTTGAGAGACTTATTTTGAATGTTTTTACTTTTAATTTTATACACTGCTTAAACTTTTTTGAATTGTAATTAACTTAATCTGTGGCTGACATTTCTTTTTAATTTAGAATAGTACAAATCGTGCGATAGGAGTAGAAAGTAATGTTCAAGCTCTGCAATATGTCCAAACAGATATTTCTGTGCAATGAAATGAATAATAATAAAAATGATTTTCTTTAATGTATAATGTTAAGAAAATGTTTATTGGCGTTGTGTACTTATTTTTCGGCTAGTGTTACTGTTATTGTTTTGTTTAAAACATTTGGGATTAATTTTAAGTATAATTCACCCTTTTTATCTACTTTACAATTGTTGTTCGTCTATAAATGTGCTCGAAGCCAAGTGCCTAACATAGATATACTTAGACAGGGCCGTTCTCCATAACTAGTGCTGTTGCCTACAAGGTGCAGGAAAAAACTTTATTCCCCCTAGAGTTATATACCTGCACCAAAATTAAGTCACGAAACTTAAATACTTAATTGAAACTTTTTTTTAAGAACGACTCATTTGGCAATTAATGGTGTACAACCCGTTTGGCTCAATTGGCACAATTTTAATTTTTAATCTATATTTAAACGAAAGATTGGTTATAATCTAATTAGTGTTGCCACAAAAACTTAAGAATCATTGAAATTATGTTTATAAAGATTATGGAGTGTACAGGTTTAGGAAAATAATCTCTGTGCATGTAAAAATATCAGTCAAAGGCCTTAATTAGGCGGCGCTACAGCTGCTAGTGAGTATTTGTAAAATTACTTCAGACACTTGCTACTCTCGCGTCTTGCTATTCTGCCATCAACGTTTACATCAACGTGGTAACCAGTTCTATTATGCGGTTTTGCTATTTCTATCGAGTTTCTATCGTGCTATAACCGCTGTTGTGATCCTGTAGTTATTTAGATTTATTTGAGTGTCCTAGTGGTGAGACTTCCGCAACAGCAAAGCTACTCCGAAACTCGAAACTCTAAGTTCGTGTCGTGCGGTCCCTCTGACACTTATACTGTTTAATACGAGAGCGAGAGGGACCACACGACCCGAACTTCGAGTTTCGAGTTTCGGAGTAGCCCTGCAGCATTCAGCCGGAAAGGTTTTTTCTGCCCCAACTGTAGGCATTCTGCAGAATCAACCGCAACCCTGTTATCTTAATTGATCCAAGCCTTAGACCGCCACAGACCTAACCTAGCGTCACTCTGAAGGGATTAGGAAGTATTTACCGCTTAAAGATAAACAGTTTAGTAACTTCCCCAATATGAGATTGTTCTCCCTGAATTGGGCCAATCAACTTTTTTACCGACACTAATCTGTCCGCGACATTTTCAAACAATTGCAGATTTTTGTAAGTACTTAAACATGTTTTTTTTTGTAATTTAATTGACGGTATACACGAATCCATGCCATCCTACTTAAGTTCAATCTATTAAACCGTGAAATCATCATCATCATCATTTCAGCCTATATACGTCCCACTGCTGGACACAGGCCTTCTCTCGGAATGAGAGGGCTTGGGCCTTAGTTCCCACGCGGGCCCAGTGCGGATTGGGAACTTCACACGCACCATTGAATTGCTTCGCAGGTTTATGCAGGTTTCCTCACGATGTTTTCCTTCACCGCAAAGCTCGTGATAAATTGCGCACATGAATTTCGAAAAACTCAGAGGTGCGAGCCGGGATTTGAACCCACGACCCTCTGCTTGAGAGCCGATAGGTCGAACCACTAGGCCACCACAGCTTCACCGTGAAATATCTTGTTGGAAGTACGACTTTTTGGTAACGCCAGAGACAATTTTGGTAACGCAGGAGACGCCCAAAGTGTCGGTAAAATAGTTGATTCCCCCAATCAACCTTTACACTCCGTAATAAAGAGGTTGAGGGCTTGTCTCACCACTCATTGGTGAATTGATATGCATGATGCTGTCTCAGTTTTTGTCTAAAACAAAAATGTATCTGTCACAAAAGCGATAATGTTCTTATTAATAATTATGACCTTAACATATTTTCCAAAGTATGTAATAATAAACTAATGAAATTTAAAGAATCTCAATAGAATTCCAAAATGAAGATTATTTATATATTTTTACAGTTAAGTGTGTAAGTACTTCACTTGTGCTTGTAGAGGTGTATTGTTGGCCCAAATGAGTGATATGAATTATTATTTTGTAATATAAAAAATGTAGTATCAATGAAATAAACTGATTTTTTTACAAATTTGTGATTTGTGATTCAACAATATTGTTGTACCCTTTAAAGAATTTGTTTCCACAACTAGTGTCGATTAATATCTTGCTTAGTTTCAAATTTTAGATCCCAAATATGTTTGGAAGTAAAGTGAATACCCGTTATGCGTCTAAGATTCCTACTGAAATGAATAAAAGAGCTGAAGATCTTGAAACGGCTGAACTGACTTTGATAAAACATGTCTAAGAACCATCGCTAGAAAACCTGTTTTCAGTTTAAAAAACCGTATTCAAATAAGTTTTTTCACTCGAATACGACAGAGAGATTAGCGTTGCTAATCGATAGACCACTATCGATAGATAGTGTTTCAATTCCAGTTTGAGCAAAAGCGATAGTTATCGATAGTATCGGTATGTCTTTTCGTGCAATACATAGGTAAGCAACAATACCATAATATCGGTCTTGACGACGAATGAACTATCAATACTGTCGATAGTATTACTTATCAATATTACATAATCTATCGATAGTATCGAAAGTTGTAAATAATCGATTGTTACCATTATTTCAAGAGTATCGGTTGCAACCAACGCAATATTACTTGCCCATTTTATAATAATTTGGTTTTTATAAATAGCTGATCTTACCCATAATGCAAATTCGTTAAAAAAATAACACTGGATAACTGAATACAAAATGATATTTTGCCACTCACCTTTATATCTTGCAATCTTTCTTTTATACTAACCGATCGTATTTAATCATAATAATATGACATGGTTCGACAAAGTATTCATTTCATGTTATAAGAAATATTACGAAAATACAAAATATCAATAGGACTAAAAGTGCTACTAAATCAAAACCCATATTTAACTAAAACCTTACTTACAAAAAAAAAGGGGATTCTCGGCATGGTGCCCATCACGCAGGCAGCATTCCCGCGTTGAACTGCGATTGCGAGGGCCGCCTGTTGCCTCTCTTAACCGATGGTATTTAAATATATACACATACACATATATGAACACTATTTATTGTACTAAAGTATCGATACTATCGTATCGATATTATGGTCTTTTTCCGATTAAAATTATCGATTACAAACTCTCGATTTTTTGGCAACACTACAAAAGTGAACGTCACTACCACACCACGGTACGTCAGTCAATGTCATCATTGTCATGTGTCATGTAATGGTTGGCTTGGCTCTTGGCTTTGCTTGTGCTTGTCATTGTCACTAATTTGTTATAAATTAACCGGCGCGGCATACAACACGGCACTTCTCTCTCGTACTTTAAAACAGTCTTTCGTGAAGTTTAATTTCATCCAGAGTAGCTAGCAGGTAACTACCTATTTCGTTATACTCTCAAGATATACAAAATACAGTTAGTGTACACGTATATTCCATCACAAAAAAGCGATCGGCGCGGCGTTGTATCAATAGTTATAGTTTGGTCTGCCCACTTTTTGTAGGAATTATCTAATCTGTATAGCCGTTGTTCTCTTAATTTTAATACAATTTGTTGTCAAGAGACCATTGTCCTTCTCATCTCATTGTTCATCCTAGTAGAATCTTATTATAAGTTCTATGTAGGTATTATTTAGTTTGGTAGGTCGCTTTGTGAGGTTAGTGTCAGGATGTGATAAAAAAATATCATGTTTTTGTTTTATTTCTTTGACAACAAGCTGAAGTTATCAATATTTTTTCAGATATTGACAGAAGTTTTCATCAAAAATGTCAGAAAAGCATTTAACTGCTGGTAAGTTATAAGTAATACTAGACTACTGCTTTGATGTAGTGTTTATGTTGAATATTTAACATTAGAGACTCGCTTCCTAATTTAAGTTCAATTATTTTTAATTTTAACTGTGTTTCTAAAACAACACATAAATTTGTGTTTTTCCTTATAAAGGTGATGCCCTGCCAACTTATGGTGGCAAACTCCGCGTGTTTGCTATGAGATTTTGTCCATTTGCTGAGCGCACTGTTTTGGTACTCAATGCCAAGAATATACCGTATGATCTGGTCTTTGTCAACTTGGACAGCAAACCAGAATGGCTCTTCGAATTTAATCCTAAAGGTATGTTATTAATATTTAGTTTAAAATGCAAAGTTTTGATTCAGAACATGCAACTTAAATATAGAATTCTCATTGCTGGGGTTATTGAAAATACTGAAGTTTAGATTTATTACTGGAATGCTAAATATAGTTTTCCTCATACAGGAATTATTAAATCTTATCTTTTCCCTATTTGTCTGGGTACTGTGATGTCGAAAACTATTTGAATTGAGATTAATTTAGTTTATACTATGAAACAAAGTCAATGTCTGAATACATGAGCCCAGGCTCATGTATTAGTGACTTAAGTTTCATGAATAGACAATAAATCATCACTACTTTGAAAAAGTCTCATATCTAAAATCAATATGTCAACAAAATCGAACCTTGACATAATGTTCATAAAGTTCACTCAGAAAAATTTAGTATTTTGAGGTAAGAGTTATTTTTAAAGGAGTGATAAAATCATGGTTAAAGAATGATTACGATAAAAATTTTTACTTATCATTGTATGTATTTGTTTATTGTTGCAAAGTCATTTTTGCATATATCATTGCTTTGATAAGGCCCTTATGTAGGAAAATGAGCGAGAACCCATGACGCTGACACAATCACAGTGTTCAAAACCTGAACAAAATAAGAAAAAAAAAAATTGATGCAAGTCACTCTTTTTTTTCTGTAGGCACGGTACCAGTTTTGGAATATGAGCAAGGCAAAGCCATATTCGACAGCGCCATCGTAAACACATATCTGGATGACAAATATCCAGAAGTACCTCTGCAGTCATCGGACCCACTCCGCAGGGCACAAGACAAAGTCTTTGTTGAATTGTTCATGGATGTATGTATATCATTTAGTATTCTTTATTTTTTTCTTGTGATCATATTGTAAATGTTGCATTCTTTGTTGTTGTTCACAATTGGCATGATAATAAAAGTAGGTACTTTATAGTCATTTAGCTTAGTACTACTTTAGCACATTATAGTACCAAGATTTTATAGCTACAGTACAGTTGTCAAACTATTCTCTACAAACTCAATTAAGAAGCACCATAGAGAAATACTTTTACCTGGTTTTCTCTCCTGTTTACACAATTACATACTTTTTTATTTGAGATTAGTTACTCAATAATACTTTTATTACAGGCTAATGCAGCTTACTATGCTGCTGCTTTCAATCCCAACGGTTTCTTGCCGTCCCATTTGGAAGCCTACCACAAGGGTCTGGAGCGTCTTCAAAAGGAGCTGGAATCCCGTGGGACCAAGTTCCTGCACAGCGATGAACCAGGCTTGGTGGACTACACCATCTTTCCTCAATTGGAACGCTTTGAATCTCTCCCTCTACTTGGAAAACCGGAAATGGCTATTGAGAAGACTAAGTATGAGCGCTTGGTGAGTATTTTTCTACATTATTTTTTTAAATTTAATATTCAGATATTATGAGGGCATTAGATTTTCATTCCATCTCTTTCTTGAAAAATTCAATGTATTGTCATAGCATATGACGTCATAGACCATGAGACCATGACTGATGTCTCTGTCTAATTGACAATTTAAATTGTTCAACGTCAATTGTCTTTAAAGATATTTACAACATTCTTTCATAACTGTTTAACAAACAATTAAGAAAAGATATTTGAATAAAGAAAATGCTTACATTTTCTGTAATATTTCACACGAAAACACAAGCCGAAACATGAATGCACAGAAAAACCAGAAAAATAGACCAGCGCTGGGAATCGAACCCAGGTCCTCAGCATTCCGTGCTGCGTGCTATTCCCCTACACCACCACTGGACAGGAGACTAGACACGAATTTTTCTATGCACCCATATTTCAACTAGGATTCTTTTTCATTTGTCACTTTAGCAGCGACACTAACGCCATCTATGGATCTACGTTCTCAACGAGAAACATTTTTTCCATTCCCGTCGAAGCTATCCGCTCACCAGGGACAAGAGATGTCGCTATTAAGCAATCAAATCAAGATTACGATTTGGAGTCTTTTTGTATTTTTTATTTCAACTCCAAATTTTTTGTTTCTTTTACGGTTATCCCGTGAAAGTTTTTAATATTTCACACGAAAACACAAGCCGAAACATGAATGCACAGAAAAACCAGAAAAATAGACCAGCGCTGGGAATCGAACCCAGGTCCTCAGCATTCCGTGCTGCGTGCTATTCCCCTACACCACCACTGGACAGGAGACTAGACACGAATTTTTCTATGCACCCATATTTCAACTAGGATTCTTTTTCATTTGTCACTTTAGCAGCGACACTAACGCCATCTATGGATCTACGTTCTCAACGAGAAACATTTTTTCCAAATACAAAAAGACTCCAAATCGTAATCTTGATTTGATTGCTTAATAGCGACATCTCTTGTCCCTGGTGAGCGGATAGCTTCGACGGGAATGGAAAAAATGTTTCTCGTTGAGAACGTAGATCCATAGATGGCGTTAGTGTCGCTGCTAAAGTGACAAATGAAAAAGAATCCTAGTTGAAATATGGGTGCATAGAAAAATTCGTGTCTAGTCTCCTGTCCAGTGGTGGTGTAGGGGAATAGCACGCAGCACGGAATGCTGAGGACCTGGGTTCGATTCCCAGCGCTGGTCTATTTTTCTGGTTTTTCTGTGCATTCATGTTTCGGCTTGTGTTTTCGTGTGAAATATTAAAAACTTTCACGGGATAACCGTAAAAGAAACAAAAAATTTGGAGTTGAAATAAAAAATACAAAAAGACTCCAAATCGTAATCTACATTTTCTGTATTATGTAGCGGCAAAATTTCATATTTTACAATGTCGTCATCGTAAATAGTAAATTGCTTTCAGTTCTGTAAACTGTATTACCATAATTTATGAAGTAAAACCAATTAACTGATACAAACAATTGGGTACATACCGTAATTAGTTCACAAGTCAGACATTCTAATGACTTCTACTTCCATTTGACTGTAAATAAAATCGCCCAGCCTGACTTCTCGACTGCAGCAGACTTTTGGTCGTTTGGAACCCCTATCTTCCGCGACATGTACGAGTAGGTAGAAAAAAGAAAGAAAGAAGACATTTTTCACTATCCCAAAAAAGACACAAATACAACAAAATGTACACAATTCCAAACAAAAAAATACATGAAAACACAGGAAAATAGTCATCGTCATCATCTTAGCCGTAAGACGTCCACTGTTGGACATAGGCCTCCCCCATAGACCTCCAGATGCTTCGGTTGGCAGCGGCCTGCATCCACCGTGAACCCGCGGCTTTAACCAGGTTATCCGTCCATCTGCGCTTGCCGATCCGCGGCCTCCACTCAAGAACTTTTCGGCCCCAACGGCCATCCGCTCTCCGTGCTATATGGCCCACCCATTATCACTTCAACGAGCTAATTCGCTTGGCTATGTCGGTGACCCTTGTTCTTCTACGTATCTCCTCATGAAAAGTACATACACACAAATTGGTGGGTCCCGTCAAAGGCGAAACGGTCACAGACTCAGCATTATGCCGAGGCGTTAAACGCCTGCAGCCTGCAGCGCTGATTTTCTGCCAGATCCGTCTGTGACTCACTAACCGATCCACACCTATGATCTCACTATTTGCTTTATTTTTAGGCTGTGGAGAGTGTTCCGAGGAGTTATTTAATTTTATGCTTCCACTATTGCATCCGTGGCAACAATCTTTTTGAGATCGCATCTCACGCCAAAAGTTCGTGTTCCATCGTCACCACCTCGATGAATGACGTTTTAGTAATACTTGTAGTTATTCCTCACTCGCCTCGTACTGTGTAATTGAAGATCAACTTTCGTAAACGATGTTCCCTGCTAATAACATTATATAACTAGTGTTTACCCGCGGCTTCGCACGCGTAAATCATTAGATACAGCAGTTGAATCGAAATTCCGGGATTTTGTTAAATTCTCGTGGGAATTCCCTAAAATTACATCGTGGTTTTCATTGACGTTAATTTCATGACTGTAAGCCCAGCGGTCGTTGTTTCGAAATTTTATCTCTATCCCGTGGGAATATTGGGATAAAAAGTAGCCTATGTGTTATTCCAGACATCCAGCTACCTACATACCAAATTTCATGAGTCTGAGCCCAGCGGTTGTTATTTAGAGATTTTATCCCTATCCCGTGGGAATCTCGAGATAAAAAGTATCCTATGTTTTAATCCAGGTTGTAATCTAACTTTTTGCCAAATTTCATCCAAATCCGTCCAGCCGTTTCAGCGTGAAGAAGTAACAAACATACTCACTCACTCACATCCTCACTCACTCACAAACTTTCACATTTTAATATGTTAAATAAATAGTATGTACATTGTGTCTTACGGGCGGTAAGTAAGGAATTACGAACGAGAGTCTATTAGAAGCCCGAAGCCGAAGACTGAGGGCTTTGATGATTCGATGTTCGTAATTCTAGTACCGCCCGTGCGACATACAATGTTTTTCATCACATTTGCGAGTAAATTTTTATATTTGTAAAAGAATAAATATTATTCTTCCAAAGAATATTTGTATTGTAGTTATCTATATATATAAAAATCAATTGCTGTTCGTTAGTCTCGCTAAAACTCGAGAACGGCTGGACCGATTTGGCTAATTTTTGTTTTAAATTATTTGTGAAAGTCCAGGGAAGGTTTAAAAGGTGAGAAATATGAAAAAAAAATGAGGCGGTACGAAGTTTGCCGGGTCAGCTAGTTAATAATAAAATAGCGATGGTGATGATGACTCATTTACCGACCTTGGGCTTCATGACATGACAGAAAAATTAGTACGGGCAATGACTCATTTACCGACCACGGGTTTCATGACAAGCACATTAAGGTCTAGGGTTTTATTTGGGGGGTTACAACCAAGGTAGGCTGCATGTTACGACACTGTTTACGAGCAAGTGTGATGAAAATAAAATTTATATCTATCTTATCTCTATAGGTGAACTACTTGGACGCAATGAAGAACGTGCCTGCAGTGAAACAGTACTACTTGTCGGCTGAAACTCACGCCAAATTTGTAGAGTCCAAGACCAAAGGCGAAGCTAACTACAATATGCTGGACACTAGCGACGCTTGCTGCATGCGCCCTAGGAAGAAGAAGCAATAAACTCTCACTTACTTATATGTTAAGTTAGTGGCAAGATTCACTAACGAAACGTCAACATTTTTTTTCGAATGGCTTGGCCGATATTATTTTTTTTCGTAAATTTCTCAATGTCGAAGATTCTTAATTGTAATAAGTTTTAAACCATCTGAAATTATTATTCTCACAAGTCGTGTTTCGTGATAAAATCACTACAGACACCGTTATCTAACTAGCCATAATATTATGGCAAATTACAAAATAGGTATTCACAATAGCATAATATTTCGAATGATAATGGTATCATAATGTACATGTTGATGAAAGTACAATAAAATATTGAATTTTTCTTGTTTGTTTATTTTACATAATCCGATAAAAAACCACATTATTGATGTAGCGGAAACCTCGCGCTCGGTGAATGATAAGACAATTATCAAGCACTGCAACTAGATAAATTATATGTCTCTCGAGTTTATAATATTTCGTAGTTTACATCTAAAGAGGGAACTTTATTGTGTTTGTAAACTACAACCTTGCTTTAACACGCGCCATATAAATCTGTCTAAAAGTTCATTAAGATTTTGTTTCTTTTACGGTCATCCCGTGAAAGTTTATATAAATTTCACACGAAAACACAAGCCGAAACATGAATGCAAACAAAAAACAAAAATTTGCAGAACAAAAATTTGGAGTTGAAATAAAAAATACAAAAAGACTCCAAATCGTAATCTTGATTTGATTGCTTAATAGCGACATCTCTTGTCCCTGGTGAACGGATAGTTTCGATGGGAGTGAAAAATGTTTCTCGTTGAGAACGTAGATCATAGATGGCGTTAGTGTCGCTGCTAAAGTGACTAATAGGAATCCAAGTTGAAATATGGGTGCATAGGAAAAATTCGTGTCTAGTCTCCTGTCCAGTGGTGGTGTAGGGGAATAGCACGCAGCACGGAATGCTGAGGACCTGGGTTCGATTCCCAGCGCTAGTCTATTTTTTCTGGTTTTTCTGTGCATTCATGTTTCGGCTTGTGTTTTCGTGTGAAATTTATATAAAAGTTCATTACTTAATACTCTGTTTTGACGCATTTTTGAGATACATTTTGTATGTGACGTCTTTACGTTACTCCCGGATTGTGTTCGAATCGCCTAACGGCACGCATTCAATTATTGGAATTACACCTTTATAGTTTTTGTGGTAGGTACTAGTCGTGGTAATGAACTTTTAGACAAAGTTAGGCGGCGGAAGCACCCGCTAATACCCGCGCTTGACTGCTTTGTCTATCGACACATGTGTACAGCGTCTTGTTTGGTTTAATGTTGGTGTTGTTGGTACCTATGCCGAAGTGGTGGAGGTAGATTCTGCTTGAATTTGGTTGTAGAATATTAACTTTCTGCCACCTGACTTCCATAGGTGCCACCGACACACATGTGCATTCAAAATGTATGAAGAATTATGATGGCACTGGGCGAAGTTCCGAAAACGCATATGTGCGTCTGTGGCAGTGAATGCGTTAACAGGTTCCCTGTCCCATGAGAGTGACTAGTGGTACGTCCATGAGGCATGAGGCCTCATGGCCAGTGTAGAATGCAGTTATGTTATTCTTATTTTTATTCTTGAACGACAATTAGATAACCAATGAAAATTACTATGCGTGCATGAGTTTATGACACGACGCCGACGGTTTGGGTTTGGGTACGAAACGTCAGCGTAACGTGCGAGTGAGTTGGTATAGGTATACATAGTCCCATACTTTTCGATTCTTATTCTAGTGTCTCTCCAACTAGTGAAGGCTGGCAGTCAGCTCCGCATATTTCTCCCGGTCTTGAGCGAAGTTGAAAAGCTCTGCGGCACTTGTGATTCCGGTCCACTCCCGGATATTGCGCAGCCACGATTTCTTCCTACGTCGAACAGCTCTTCTTCCAGCCACTTTGCCCATAATTATCAATTGAAGAAGCCCATAACTGGAATGCCTAAGCACATCGACCTACGGACCTAGGTAGGCAACCTTTCTTCTTTTAATGGTTCATCAGTTTGCGTTTCCTTCCAGTACGACGTAAGACCTCAACATTGTTCACTCGATGCGTCCAGCTTCAAAATGTCTCTACGCACTCGTCTACTCCAGTGCTATTATATGGATATGGCCCACGAGACCTGGCCCTTAAAGAGCAACTCCGGAAACGTGTAGAAGCATTCGAAATGTGGGCATATAGACGCATGTTGGCCATAAGCTGGATACTTTTCGATACAGTTGCTATTACGGTCTCATACCTAGTATCATATCATACGGTGTACCTAATTAGTAGCGACCTTTACCTACTGCCAG
This sequence comes from Choristoneura rosaceana, assembly GCA_037349165.1. NCBI lineage: Eukaryota > Metazoa > Arthropoda > Insecta > Lepidoptera > Tortricidae > Choristoneura > Choristoneura rosaceana. Next base: position 10,522,852 of record JAZBNJ010000041.1, on the reverse strand, counting down.
TGTGCATTGCCATAGCTAGCAAATTAGGGGGGAAGGGGGGCTGACGCTAGCAAGAGCCGATGAATTATGGGTGAAGGGCAAAAAGTTGCACACCGCGTTAAAGCTGCGTTAGCACGTAGTTTAAATTTTCGTGTCACAATGGAAAAAGTTGATGGAAATTAAAAATACGTGCTAACGCCGCTTTAACGCTGTGCAACTTTTTGGTCTTTACCTACCGTTGAGGCAAGCGTGAAAGAAACGGCCGGCACTTTTCGAACCAGCTAGACCGCGGTGACCCAGCCGATCAACTTTGTTTATCTAACTGTATAGTACATATAGGTATATAATTAATAATTACTTACTTTGATATCTAAAGAAACTTAGCGGTCAAGACGCCTGGTCCTTGGGGGGGCTGAGGCAAAATGTTTGGTGTGGAAGCTGGGCCGTAGGCTACGGGAAAGGGGTTGCGACCCCTCGGTCGTACCTGGTTCAGCAGGTAGCGCTGGCCATTCAGCGGGGAAATGCGACTGGCATTATGGGCACGTTTGAGCCGGGTACAACGCGGAATGATGGGTTTTAGTTTGTAGGTTAGGTTTTAGTTTGTAGGTTTAAGTTGATTTTATTTTGTTTTAACTTTCATTTGTATTTTTCTAACTTTATTGATTTTATACATTATGACATTTTAATGTTTTAAATAATGGAACTGAAGTAGGTGCCCTTGGCCTTACTGTAAAAGTTAAAAAATGATCATGTAAGTAGGTAAAAAGTCATTCGCTTCAGATTTTGAAAGTTCTGCTGAATAATACATTTTATTACGCATTCGTCTTATTTCACAATGTTTTGCAACATGACCTTTCCTAGCTTAGTATTAAGTATTAAAACTTTGATGATAAGTAGAGCTTTAGCTTAGTCATGGTGTTTATATCAAGCCATGAATGAGTTATGGGGGTCGTTTCTAGCGATTAGGTAGGCGATCGATTCATGAAATCATAAAAAGTTTCAAACTCGTATGCGATATGGTCATAGAATAAGTAGGTACCTACCTAATAGTACAAATATGGGGTCAAATAGGTCTTGCATCCCCGGTCCGAGTGGAGAGCCTTGGGGGAGGCCTATGTCCAGCAGTGGACGTCTTTCGGCTGACATGATGATGATGATGAGGTCTTACATACGAATCCATTATTAGGTAGGTACAGAAGTAGTGAAGGCCTGCCTAGTGATTTGACCTATATGGCCTTTCACGCAGATAATCGGTTCAGAGGGTACCTCTGAGCTTTTAGAAATATGTAGGTAGATTATCATCATCATCTCAGCCGTAGGACGTCCACTGTTGGACATAGGCATAACCAGGTCATCCGTCCATCTCGTCGGTGGATGTCCTACGCTGCGCTTGCCGATCTGCGGCCTCCACTCAAGAACTTTTCGGCCCCAACGGCTATCCGCTCTCCGTGCTATATGGCCACTTGCCCATTGCCACTTCAACGAGCGCCCGCGCCCAAATAGCCCAAATAGGTTCCCGCCCATTGCCACTTCAACGAGCTAATTCGCTTGGCTATGTCGGTGACCCTTGTTCTTCTACGTATCTCCTCATTTCTGATGTAGGTACATAGGTAAGTATACGAAATTACATTTGAATAAGCATAAGCTTGCCGTTCCTAAATTTCGTCTACGGAAAGTAAGCAAATCTTTTGTGGGAAACTGCGTGAGATTTTACAATAAAGTTCCCGTACAAGCATGGAAATTGCCACACAACTCTTTTAAGGAATACATAAAGAGTGCACTCCTGAAGAAAGCTTACTATAAAGTTGAGGAGTACTTATGTGATAATGCGACATGGCCAAAACTGAAAGCCGATGAAGATTGATGTGCGATGAGGGTGTTGATGTGTGATGTACTCGTGTTTGTGTGTGTGTGTGTGTGTGTGAGTGTGTGAGTGTGTGAGTGTGTGTTTATGTCGGTGTATTTGTATTGTGTAGTGTTGTGAAGTGTGACTTGGCAGTGTCCCGGCGCATTTCGTGTCTAGTTTCTGGTTCTGTTGCCGTTGTCCGCATTGCAGAATTTAATTTAAAAACATGCATTAGTTTGACATTTGGAGACCTTATACATCTCCATCTCTTTATTTTAATTATTATTATTGATTTTTGACCTTGGAGGCTTTTTACACCTCTGATGATTGTATAATTTAATAAGTTTAATTAAGTAGTTTACTTTGACATTTAGAGACTATATACATCTCTGAATTATTTAGATTAGGATTTATATTATTAACTCAGGGACTTTATACATCCCCTTGCTATAGTTATATTGTATATTGTTAAGCTTATGGATTTTAAACTTGTATATTTTTAGTTTAATAATTCTAGTCACAGGCTCGCTACGTCGAAGTTCCCAAGACGATCCCATAGAGCTTATGGGAACGGAAGCAATACCATGCCCTCGGTACCGCTCTGCTTTCAGAGCATGACATGAGTGCGTGTGAGCTAACTTTGGGGGCGGCAGACGTGAGCTTGCCATCGGAATCCAAAAGCTTAATGGTTACTTGACCTGAAATGCATATTTCAGTTTTTTTTTATTATTATTATTATTATTTTTTTTTCATTTATGACGGTGGAAGCATTCTACACTTCCGCTTAACGTAGATATAGTTAGTGTTTAATTTTGTAACTAAGGGACCCCATACATCCCTGTATTATTATTTTTTTTTTTTTTTGTGATTTTTTGTTTAATTGTTTACTGTAGTTTTTAAGTATTTTATTTGTAATTATTTTATTTTGAAAAAATGACTTTCTGCCAAGTTTCTTGCGGCGCATTCTTCTTGGCAATGATGGTCTTTCCGAAAGCGCTGGTAGTTTAAAAAAAATGACGTGTAAAAGTGCCCATTGCGGCCTATTTACTGAATAAATGATTTGAATTTTGAATTTGAATTTTATCGCTGAATTTAGTTTAGAGTGTTAAAAAATGTATAGTTACATAATTGTGTTAAGCACTTTTAAATTTAGGTACCTACCTAATATCTTTGAAATATACTACGAGCTTTAAGGTGAAGAAAAATATCGCGAGGAAACCTGCAAACCTGCGTAGCAATTCAAGTGTGTGTGAAGTTCCCAACCTGCACGGGCCCGCTTTGGGCCATTCTGAGAGGAGGCCTGTGACAGCTGTGGGACGTAAATAGGCAGCGGCCTGGGATAGGTAAGTGTGATGATGAGAATTGCTATGAAACTACAGTTGAATTTTAAATTCCGGGATTGTTAAAAATTCCCGTGGGAATTACCTACATCGTCTTTACTGATGTTGCATCGTTAACAAACAGTGCCAACATGATTCTAAACCCAACTGATGAGATTTCGTGATTTTATCTTCATAACGTAGGAATATCAAGAGAAAAAGAGGCGTTCATATAAATCCAGATGTCTAGCTATCTACATACCAAATTTCATCCAAATCCGTCAAACCGTTTTAGCGTGAAGGAGTAACAAACATGCACACACATAATCACAAACTTTCGCTTTTATAATATTGGTAGGAATTACATAGGTATCAGTACATTCTGAACAACAGGAAAACTAAAATATGTCGTGGGCTCTACGATAGCTCCATATTGGCTTGGTTTGCACGGCGCAACAATGACAAGCATATTTTGCCAACACTATTTTACTGTGAGTGACGTACGTACACGTTCGAGAACGAAATAATGGTGATGACGTCAGTTTGTGAAATTTTTAATCTATAATGGAACTACTAAATTTTCAGATTGTGAATGCAATATGATTTAAAAAACAACCGACTAATTAAGTAGGTAATTGGATAAGTACCTACCTACATTAAATTATACAAGATCTTATCACGAAATTAATTCGGACTAGGTACAGTCACCAGCACCAATATCTGACACTACAAGCGTGCATAAATATCTGATACGACTCTATTTCTAGGGCCGGAAGGACGTGTCAGATATTTTTGCACGCTCCGCTGTGGCAGATATTGACCAAGGATAGGAACCAAGGATACTTTTTCATCGAAAAAAAAAAATTAAACTTGCGGGATAATAATAAGTGAATTAAACTTCGGGGCAGATTTTAAAAATTCTTTCAACAATAGAAAGCAATAATGTGTTAAGAATTTTAAAATAGATCAATATAGTTATTTATGTCCCACGGTTCTTTTAAAATTTTCAGGATAAAAATAGCCTATGTCATTGAATAACAGTGTAGGTAGTCTAGCTGCTATTACTGAAATATTTTTAGTTGGTCTAAATGTAGAAGTCTCTTATTTCTATCTCTAGGTATGCCTATAGCCAATGTCAGTCAAGAACAGCTTTTTTATTTTTTTACGGTTTCTTTTTCTATGATCGGTCCAGTCGATTTGCTACATATGAATTTCCAGTTCCTAATACCTACTCTAAGTCGACTGTTGTCTCTATGTATTTTACCATCTTGGTATTTGTTGGCCTCTCTGCGGCTTTACTCTAATTACTTTATCTAGATGTAGCGAGTGACTGCCTATCTGCGGCGTTTAGGTAAGTACCTTTTTTACCTTTTTACCGCTTGAGGAGATCGGTGACTTTTCAGCGGCTTTGTTGTTACGTACCTACCTACCCGTTGTTACCACGGACAGGACAAGACACTCCTTTTGGCGCCAGCGCTCTACTACACTCTATCTAGAGCCGGCGCTCGACGATCTGTGGGACGCGCGTGAAACGATTATAAAATCTTAAATAATAACGAAACACTAATTCTATTTTGGTCTATAATATAAATGGTTTGATTTTTTTTCCTACAGTATAGGAATTTTAGAGTTATCAGCATGGCCAAACATGACGCGTACGGGTAGCTGAAAAAGCCATTCAAGTTGTGCCATATTTGTTCTTTTTAACCGAGTTTAAAAAAGGAGAAGGTTATAAATTCGGCTGTATTTTTTTTAATGTTTGTTACCTCAGAACCCCGTCATTGTAGGGCTACAAATATATTTAAACACTGGGTCACTCGCTAAAAAAGTTAGGAACCGCTGGTATGTATAATAACATACTTAATCAGATTCCTTTCGCCAGTAACCCCTCGGTTACCGTACGAACGTACCAATGGGAGGGCGGACACCTAAAATACTTGCTTAGGTATAGGGAGGTCCCCGTTAATTCAAAACGTAAAAAGGTATTAAGTACCTACGTGCTTGGATTAGATACATTGGTTATGACCAATCTATCAAAAAGTTGCCGGTTAGATGACATAAACATTTATTATCAACAATCAAACACGAGATTACGTGAAAACAGGGAATACTGCTCCGTCATTATTTACCTACAGTCTAAGGTGAATCTTGAATGTAAATAAAGTTGTTACGGATGTTAAAAATTAAATAGTCGCATTCACGACATTGTGAGAACTAGAGACATCAGTAAAGTGCAATATCAACTACAACACGAAAACATCTCGGCGAATGTTAGCTTGTATGTATGTAGTCTGGAAATATCACGGTGTTTGTTACACTGCAGGACAACGAGGCTTTCGGATAACAAATCTTCGTACGAACGCTGCAGTGTAATGCATCTCGCGGAATATATCAAACGACGTCTAAAATTTTATTATTAAAGCTTATAATGATTTATTATTATGAATTTATTTCAAACGTATATTTAAACAAGAAATGGCCATAAACGATACAGTGGCCACACAAGGGCGGATCCACTGTTGTGGGGCACGATGGGCATGCCCACTATTGCCCACAACCCTAATAGACTTATTATGACGACACATTACATTTCCAAAAAGTGTTCACGACTCTACATGATTGTTCACGAGCGGGTTCGTACTCCGACTCCCACTTGGCTGGTTTCGGGCGGCTGTGACCACAACCTTTTTTGAGGGCTGGGTCCGCGCCTGTTGCCACAACCGGGTACTTCTGCGCTATGTAGCTGCTATCCAAAATGTTAATTTTAGACTAACTACAATTTAGCCCGATAATAAAGTATGATGCTATTGAGTGCGATAAAATATGTGTAGCAGATAACCACCGAGGTTCATAACAATGAGACATTGAGATAGTGCGATAAAATATATGTAGCTGAGGACCACTGAGTTTCATAATAATGTAAAGTCCTCGTCGGTTTCGATGACGGCGACCCCAAAAACTAGGTATCCTATGAATTAAGACGCCCGTTATAGACTCTGTTATGGTTGGCTAGGCTGAGTTTACTTTTATTTAAATACTCTCAAACACGTGTGACAGCACAGTTTCCCAGCTGAGTTGTATGTATGTACGTGTAGGAGGTCCTAGGTCTTTCTTTACGTAATTGGCCGTAAGACGCTCCTCAAATTTGATGCCTTTCGAAATGGTAGATCGCCAAGATGACCGCTTTGCAGCAAGTTCCTCCCAACACTCAGGATCGATAGCGCAGGCAGCAGGCATTCAGATGTTGTTTGAGCACATCCTTAATGTACGAGTAGGTAAGTATAAATACAATATACTGAACTGAGTAATATTAATAACAATTATAATCTTATGTATTAATTAGTAAATACAATCAAACAGTACAAAGCTAGAGGGATACTAAAAGCTGTTTCGTACTACAACGATCCGAATCCGTGAAAATACGGTCCGCAGTACCTAGTCGTAGAATTATTTGTAGGAACCTATATAATATCACTACCAGAGTAACATATAATATCATTGATCACTACCATGAGTTTACAATGACTGTAATCGATAGCGACGGCGTAAATGAAGGGTCTACGGAAAGAACATGTCTAGTACCTTTTTTTTTTTAATTGAGATTTTAATCTCAACATGTAGAGCTCACAAAGTACTATGACTTACCATTGAATTAAATAATCTGAAAACATTATAAAATTTATTTTTTTAACTTTGAAAGAAATGGTAACCATAGTAAATGTTCGTGATGACTAACTTTCAAACCGCTATAACTCAAAAAGGTGGCTGTATATGGAAATAATTCCGATCCGCATTAGCGATCCCTTCAAATTGCGAACCTACTGTGTTAAAAATAAAATTGTGTTAAATACTTGTAATGTATAGTAATAGATATCATTTATAAATATTGTGAATCTGTTTTTTTTTTTAAATACCTCGTTGAGTTTCTTGCCGGATTCTTCTCAACAGAGGTTTTTTCCGAACCGGTGGTAGATTTTTTGACGTTCATAAGTGCTTGTTGTAGCCTAAATTGAATAAAGAGATTTTGACTTTGACTTTGATTGGATATTTAACATTGGGCAACTGGGTCAATAATTTTTTTTGGTTTCTTGACAAGACAGCAGAGTTTATTTAAAAAACTGTTAAGTGTAATAAATGCTACTAATGTGCTTAGAATATTATATTGATGAATTTTAACAATAGAAAATGTATAAAAAATATGGTTTTAACCCTCTACATGAACTAAGAAAGATGCGTGGAAAAATATTTAATTTTAAAAGAAACGTGAAGGGCTGAAAAGAATCGGCGGATTTTACGATCGGCCGCCGAAATATACATACCTACCGTACACACAGTAGCAAAATTACTATTAAATTTTTGAAGCTTGGAAGACAGATTCGTTCGGTCCTTCGATTTAGGAATAACTGCGCGCCCGTATTTTCTAGCTCTGAAACGCCATCGCCAGACTTTATTCTCTGCCTTGAAACCAATGACTACTCAGTAATATCAAGAACAATGTATACATTGTTCTTGGTAATATAAATAATTGTTAACGATATCGATTAAAAAGACAGTATAATTTATACAGGTACGCACGTTAATTAGCCACGTTCTAGTACATAAGTATGGTATGAGATAAATTAATAGTACTTATCTAAAATTTTCTCGTATGTTTCGGAGGCCCAACTCCCCTCCCCTGACTCCCTCGTCCGTCTTCCCTCCCCCTTTAGCCCCATTTTAGGCCGGCAACGCTCTTGCAGTCCTAATAATGCTGTAGGTGTCCTTGGGCGGCGCTAATCACTACCATCAGGAGACCCTTGCGGGTTGGCGGCCCGTTGGCCAGTTATTTGAAATAATTGTAGAAATTCATGTTCCGGTCTTCCAAGTGCGTTTGAATGTAGGTACTATAAATATCTTATTTTTTCTAGTTCATAGCAATGGTGTGGTTAGGTTACGTCACCGTCGATAATGCGGTACAGACAGATATCGTGCATGTTATTTTACCACATGTTCCTAGGAATGCTAAACTACTTACAAAAATAATTCGATTTATTTAAGTTCAGCTGGTTGGCTATAGTAGGGGAGGGGGGAATGCTAAATCTGTAGCACGGGATATTAATCTGTGATCTGTAGTTACTACAGCGTAATGGGGACCTACTGGATTGTGAAGATAGGTGCAAAAACGAAAAAAAAACTATGTTAACCCTTTTAAGCGTATGCAAATATTCGAAAATTAAAAAAATAGTCACATGGAAATACTCGACCGCATGCCCGCGGCTCCGCCCGCGTGGTATTTATTTGGTTATCACGCGCTGTTCCCTCGGGAACTGTGCATTTTTCCGGTATAGGTAAAAAGTAGCCTATGTCACTCTCGGGACCATAAACTATCTCTATGCCAAAAATCACGACGATCCGTCGCTCCGTTACGGCGTGAAAGCGTAACAAACAAACAAACTCACTTTCCCCTTTATAATAGTTAGTAAGGATACTTATAAAATGTTATAGTAGGTACATTGTATCTTAAGGGCGGTAAATAAGGAATTACGAACGAGAGTCTATTAGAAGCCCGGACGGTGCGAGAGAGTAAGATATAGAAAAATAATGAAAAGGAATAAAAGGCGCGGAGAAGGAAAAACAGTTGTACGGCTGTACGCTCTAGGTTTTATTGATGGTTTACGGTGTACGTTGAGAAAATCGTCAGATTATATTTTTTTCCATAATAATATAATATAATAATAATAAATTAATTTCAGACCAAGGATCCATATTATTGTTAGTATAGTTTGTAAGTACAGACTTAAAACTAGTGTTAGTGGTGAAAAATAATTAAAGGATTTCCTTCCAAAAAAAAAAATCGCTTTTGAATATTCACGCTCAAATCGTCAGATTATTGAAATGTACACTTTTCTCCATGTAATTTAAGTATTGTGGCGATTATTCTCGCAACTTATCCTATTAAACACACAGATCAAAAATAATAATTGTGTAAAAATAATATATTAATCATAAATAATATAATCGAACTAAGTGAATGAGAATAATCATAATATAATTGTATAATAATTCAGTTAAAATAATCATGTCTTAATAATTGGTTAATAATTGAATTAAATTAATCACATAATACTATAATAATAATTGTATTAATTCTTATATTATATTAGATCAATTGTTATTTTCTATTGTTATTTATATCAATATTACGTGTTTAAATACATGTCAAAATAAATAATAATTATAATCTAAAATACAATAATCATTATGTTAATATTTACATCACTAAAAATAATTATTTTTGTATAACGCAAAATGTATGTCAGCGGACAGTGCAACTTAGTTTTCTTATTAGAGATTTACAACATCTGATCTTTTGTTCGATGCGCGAGCATCAAGAACCGGTTTTCTACGCCGGCGCAGCGCGCCCGCTTGGCCGGCGCTTGCGGCAGTCGATATTAACTAACGACGCGGAGCCTATGTTCGTACGCCCTATTGTAAATGCTTCCGAATTGCATCGTTCGCTGCAAACGCTTGTTTCGCTTATCTCTTTTATCTTCACAATCCTTCTAAACTGTTGCTTGTTCCTGTGCTAATTGTTTCTTCCGTGTATTGACTGATTATAAACTAAGTGCAAAAACATTTTGTGAGTTATTTACCCGCGCGGACTACCTGTCAAGTAAGCACCATACCACATAACTACACTGGTGACCCCGTAAAACATGACTGAAGATAAAGATAATGCTAACGTTGCGAGTGGATTGAGCGGTGGAGAATTTGCTGCATCATCGAACGTATACCGTGTCGGTGTGAGAGTACCCGCTTTCTGGCCAGAAAAACCGGCAATTTGGTTCGCACAAATAGAAAGCCAATTCGCGATTTCCAATATAACGGCAGATTCAACAAAATTTTATTATATTGTTGCTCAACTCGATGCTCAACATGCCGCTGAGGTCGAAGACATTATCCTCACGCCGCCGGCTACGGACAAGTACGTCAAGCTTAAGAACGAGCTCATCAAGAGGCTGTCGGCGTCACGAGAGAAGAAGGTACACCAGCTCCTTAATGACGAAGAGCTAGGAGATAGAAGACCCTCGCAATTTCTCCGGCACCTACGGCATCTGGCGGGCCCTGAAGTTCCCGACGATTTCCTTAAATCTATTTGGACTAGTCGCCTGCCGAAGAATATTCAGACTATAATCGCGGTTAACCCCACTGCATCGCTGGACGTTCTGGCCGATTTAGCCGACCGCATCCATGACGTGCTGCCAAGTGCTCAAGTCGCTTCTACTTCTTGTCCTGCCACTGAGTCACCGTTGAATACTCTCATCAAGCAAGTCAGTGAGTTAACGAGAGAGATGAAAACGCTCAAAACCCAGCTCAATCAGAGGCAGCCGCGATCAAAATCGCGTTCGTCGAGCCATACCCGCAACCGCAACCAATCCGCTTCGAAGAGGTCTGCGTCTAATTACCGCAAGTATCCTAAATGCTGGTACCACGCAAAGTTCGGTGAAAATGCCAAAAAGTGCGTAAAACCGTGCGACTACAAAGCGGGAAACTAAACGGGCACTCGATAATGGCGACCGCCGATTGCCCGAGCACTGGTCGCTTATTCATCACAGACCTCACTACGAAGACGCAGTTTCTCGTGGACACTGGCAGCGATCTATGTGTCTTCCCAAGGTCAGCACTGAAACAACGTCGACATCAAACAAGCTACCAGTTATGCGCAGCAAACGGCTCACCGATTCGAACGTATGGTTTTGTCCATCTGATTTTAAACTTAGGCTTGCGCCGCGACTTTACTTGGCGATTTGTAGTTGCCGACGTAACTAAGGCGATCATTGGAGTCGATTTTTTATCGCACTACGATTTAATGGTTGATTGTCGGAAACAGCGTTTGATCGACAAGAAGACTAGCTTGTTCACCGTGGCTTCGCCTACCAACCCAGCTGAAAATATATCGTCGGTGAAAGTCATATCAGGAGATACACCTTATCATCGCATTCTAGCACAGTACCCCGACATTACTCGCCCTTCGGGTGTGCATCAAATTCGGAAGCACAGCGTAGTTCACCACATCCGAACAACCCCAGGACCCCCTGCGTCATGCTCGCCTCGACGACTGGCCCCGGACAAGTTGAAGATCGCTGAAGACGAATTTGCTGCGATGATCAAGAACGGTACCGCTCGACCTTCGGATTCACCCTGGTCGTCACCTCTGCACCTGGCACCTAAGAAGGACAACGGCTGGCGACCTTGTGGTGACTACAGGATGTTAAATGCGAGGACGATCCCTGACAGGTACCCGATACGTCACATTCATGACTTTTCACATCATATTTCGGGCTGCCAAGTATTTTCCACCATCGACTTGACAAAGGCGTATAACCAGATTCCTGTCAGCCCAGAAGACATCCCAAAGACCGCCATCACTACCCCGTTTGGCCTTTACGAGTTCCCTTATATGACCTTCGGGCTCCGTAACGCAGGGCAAACTTTTCAACGGTTCGTGGACGAGATGGTAAGGGGTCTCGATTTCTGTTACGCCTACCTTGATGATTTTTTAGTTTACTCGAGGGACGCGAAGAACCATGAAGAGCACCTGCATCAACTGTTTTCCCGATTACGCGACTACGGCATGATCATCAACACCTCAAAGTGTGTCTTCGGTGTTCCTGAGGTAACTTTTCTCGGATACCACATATCGGCGAAGGGTACGAAACCAGTTCCAGCAAAAGTTGAAGCTATCAAAAACTTCCCAGCTCCGAAGACCGTAAGAGAGTTACGAAGATTTTTGGGAATGATTAACTTTTACCGCAGATTTATTCCCGGAGCAGCACAGTCTCAAGGACCTTTAAATGCCCTTCTAACCGGCTCCGTCAAAGGTTCTCACCCCGTGAACTTCTCTGCAGAAGAACATGAGACTTTCGCCAAATGCAAAGAAAGTTTATGCCAGGCCGCGCTGTTAGCGCATCCTGACAACCAGGCTAAGCTCGCCATCGTTACTGACGCATCGGATTCTGCCCTAGGCGCAGCACTGCAGCAGTACGTGAATGACAAATGGCAACCCCTTGCTTTCTTTTCACGAAAGTTAAGCCCAGCTCAAAGGAAATATTCTGCATATGACCGGGAACTGCTCGCTATATATGAAGCCATCAAGTATTTTAGACATATGGTCGAGGCGCGAGTTTTCACAATTTACACGGATCATAAGCCGTTATGCTTCGCATTCCACTCGCGCAAGGAAAATTGCTCTCCTAGACAGTTCAGACATCTCGATTATATCTCGCAGTTTACAACTGATATTAGGCAAATCTCAGGGAAGGACAACGTCGTGGCTGACACTTTATCTCGCGTCGAAGAGATCACTCAGCCCGTCGACATGAATGAGTTAGCGCAAGCACAACTCTCCGACTCCGAGCTGAAGCAGCTGTTGGAAAACGGTACGTCCCTACGTCTAGCCAAGATCAAACTGCCGGGATCACATGCTGAACTGTACTGTGATGAAAGTACCAGAATACCGAGACCATATGTCACCAAGGATCTTCGTCGAAAGGTGTTCCAGAGCTTACACTGTCTTAGTCACCCAGGCGCCAACGCATCCATTAAAATGATAACCGACCGTTTTGTGTGGCCGGGAATGAAAAAGGACTGCCGTGAATGGTCACGGACCTGCTTGCCCTGTCAGCAGGCTAAGATAAGCCGCCACGTGTCAGCACCTATTGGCACTTACAGACTCCCCGGTTCACGATTTATGTTTATACATATTGACCTCGTAGGCCCTTTGCCACTGTCTCAGGGATTTAAATATTGCCTCACCGTAATCGACCGCTTCACACGATGGCCTGAGGTAATCCCATTGGCGGATATAACAGCCGAAACGGTGGCTAAAGCCTTGCTGCAGGGATGGATTTCTAGATTCGGCTGCCCTAATGACATTGTGACAGACCGAGGCAGACAATTCGAAAGCGCTCTATTTAAACACTTGTCGCAGCTGGCTGGGTTCCAGCATCGTCGCACTACGGCGTACCACCCAGCCTGTAATGGACTCATCGAGCGATTTCATAGGCAATTGAAGACAGCCATTACTTGTCACGGAAACAGTAACTGGATGGAATCCCTACCACTAGTGCTGCTCGGAATACGCAGTGCGTACAAGGCTGATCTTAATGCCTCGACAGCCGAACTGGTATATGGGGAGCCATTGAGAGTCCCTGGAGAGTTTATGGAAGCGAAGTCGGGAGCCGATGAGACTTTAGACGTCACAGACTACATCGCGCGCCTTCGTAAGTTCGCTCATAACCTATCCCCTATACCAGCCTCGCGCCATTCCAATCGGAGATCATTCTTCATTTTCAAAGATCTGCAAACGACAAGTCACGTGTTTCTTCGCGATAATACTTGCCATCCACCTCTGCAACCAGCGTACACCGGTCCCCACGAGGTTATAGAAAGAGGTGACAAGAATTTTAAAATCCGTTATAATGGAAAAGTCGTCACAGTATCCATAGACCGTATTAAACCAGCCTATATATTGGACGACTCGAATAACGATGTAAGAACCACCCCGGCACCTCAGATTACTCAAGAGAGCAAATCGAGTCCTGCTGAAAATAAAAACCTCACAAAACGAACTCGTTCAGGACGAGAAGTACGCTTTCCTAATTATTATCGCCCGTAGGACGGTCTCTGGAAGGGGGTGTGTGGCGATTATTCTCGCAACTTATCCTATTAAACACACAGATCAAAAATAATAATTGTGTAAAAATAATATATTAATCATAAATAATATAATCGAACTAAGTGAATGAGAATAATCATAATATAATTGTATAATAATTCAGTTAAAATAATCATGTCTTAATAATTGGTTAATAATTGAATTAAATTAATCACATAATACTATAATAATAATTGTATTAATTCTTATATTATATTAGATCAATTGTTATTTTCTATTGTTATTTATATCAATATTACGTGTTTAAATACATGTCAAAATAAATAATAATTATAATCTAAAATACAATAATCATTATGTTAATATTTACATCACTAAAAATAATTATTTTTGTATAACGCAAAATGTATGTCAGCGGACAGTGCAACTTAGTTTTCTTATTAGAGATTTACAACATCTGATCTTTTGTTCGATGCGCGAGCATCAAGAACCGGTTTTCTACGCCGGCGCAGCGCGCCCGCTTGGCCGGCGCTTGCGGCAGTCGATATTAACTAACGACGCGGAGCCTATGTTCGTACGCCCTATTGTAAATGCTTCCGAATTGCATCGTTCGCTGCAAACGCTTGTTTCGCTTATCTCTTTTATCTTCACAATCCTTCTAAACTGTTGCTTGTTCCTGTGCTAATTGTTTCTTCCGTGTATTGACTGATTATAAACTAAGTGCAAAAACATTTTGTGAGTTATTTACCCGCGCGGACTACCTGTCAAGTAAGCACCATACCACATAACTACAGTATATAACTTGTCTTAATCTGACGTGTTCGAGTTTTTTTTTGGGGTTGATTTTTATTTTACTAATCTGATCGGCTACCCTCAACAAATGCCCCTATATTAAGGGTTTGAATGTGGTGGGGGGTACATTACAGGGTGCAAGGATTCTCCCTATATTATATGGATTTCTGCCGCGCTTGAGTAAAACGCAAAATCCCCGCTTGGGCTCCCCTACTACTAGCCATAAAATACGTTATCAAAACGACGGCTAATAATGTATAACATATATGTATAACATATTTCCAAGGTGTCAAATAGGCATGCACCATTTTTTTTCTTTCTTTCCTTTATTTGGCTGCAGCTGAAAACCAGCGCTGTGGTTCCGTACCTCAGCATTGCTGAGCTGCCAGCCCTCGGCTATAAGTTACTTTAATTAAACATTAAGTTAAGTTATGTTATGTACCTGATGTATGTTACGTACAAAAGTTAATAAAAATAATGATTTATTGTACAATCAACTTGAGGCAAAATACAATGATCAATGAGTATGAAAAGTTTGTACAGAGAAGTCGCGGGAATGGTGAAATATTCTGACCCCCCAACTAGGTTTAGACCTGTGTCTTGGGGGCAATATGTATAATGTACTTATATTGCCGAATAAACTTTTTCTTTCTTTCTTTCTCTAAAGCAAAACTGCTTTGTCATTATGAATCATATTATCTTCGTAGGTTAACCTGTGCTGGGTAGAAAATTTATATAAATAGCTGTATTTTGTTTGTGATGTATTCATTAACGATAGGGTCGTGGTCGTGGCGTGTTTGATGCCCGTTCTACAAAACTTGAAATACGTGATACCACTTTACCGCACTATGGCTGGAGCAGCTGTTAAAATCAACTTCAATACGAAGCACTTGAAGGAAGGTTAGTTTTAAAAAGTTTTTATTTTTAGTTTCACCTGTCCCGATGTTTGTTTACAGTCAAATCTTGCAAGTTAAATTCGACCAACTTCCACAGACAGATTATCTTGAATAAAAGTCTTGAAAAGAAATAATCTGGTAGTGACATCCTGGGGGCCTACCAGACCACGATCTTTCCTAAACGATCCAAACGCAGAGCAGTTCAATTTAGGTACCTAAACTGAATCGTCGAAATTGTTACCACGACCTTTATTTCTCAGAGCTGAATCTCAATCGCTTACAAGTGAATGAAAGACCGATATTGTCTCTGATATATGTATCGCTATCGCTGAACCTCACTTGAAATGAATGGCAAAAGTAACGTCGTAGTACGAAATAGCGATGCAGTTCAGTTTAGAGCTTAAACGAGAGCGTGGTAGGCCCCCTGGTCCGGACAGGATCGTCTCCGCTGGACGGAACTCTTTAACGGTTAATGGCATCGACTTGAAATTTGGTATGCAAATGTAGTTAGACAATGCAAGTATAGTCAACAATAAGTACAGTCAGCAGAAAAAGCTTGTAGTAAAAAATAATTTTTAACCAAAACTAATTTAATTTTATTCATGACATACGACTACTTATGCATTTTCTCCGTTTTCTTTTACATTAAAAATAAAAAAAAGGATGTTTAATTAAAATGTCTAAAGAATTAAGAATAAGTTTTAAAAATCCATTCAAGATAACATTGTAATCTAGAAGGCCACTGAAGAAGGGGTACTAAACTTTATTTTTAAGTCGTATAATAATGATGAATAAAAGGTGTAATATGTGTGACAAATTTCACGTCAATCAAACCACTGAAAGTAAGTCACATGCAAGAATCCAAGACGTACTTGTAGATACGTGTATAATAAGTAAATGAGAACTTCAATAAAAGGTTGCAAAAATGATAAGATTTAAATACTTATAATAAAAAATTAATAAGTAGTGCCTACTTATAACAACTTGAAGTAAATTAGTCAATTATTCGTGAAGCAGCAGTGCTTGTACTGTTGTGTTTCGGCGTGGAGAGTAAGACAGCCGGCGAAATTACTGGCGCTTGAGGTATCCCATCTTAGGCCTCTAGGTTGGCAACGCACCTGCAATACCCCTGGTTTTGCAGATGTTTACGGGTGGTGGTGATGTCTTACCATCAGGAGACCCATTTGCTCTTTTGCCATCCAGTCAAATAAAAATAAAAAAGTAAATCAGTCAACTTGCATACTTATCTTTGAGAATAATAGGAATAAAACGGATTTATATTTCCGATTTAACTCTTTATTGACCACCAACACGTAGTAAGCAGTATGAAACAGGTATATGGAGATTTTCCAAGGTAAGCAATAGGCGGCCTTATCGCTTGAGCGATCTCTTCCAGGCAACTTGTACAATAGACAGAATAGGTACAAGACGTAAAAAATATATACCAGTGTCAGTAATCATAAGGTCAATGTTTACATATATTTGACGCTGTGCCCTTGACTGTACATACGATCGCAGATCATTACACCTTCAGGCAGTCAGGTTATTAAAAGTTCGAGAGAAAATCTGATTTCCTTAAAAAAATGATTTGTCGCAATTCAGAATTTTCTTTCTCAAAAGTAATAGGTGTATGGATGAAAAATATATATATTTTTTTTAAATATTATATCAATTGTTTTCTGCACTAAGGATGTCGATTCCCGGATGCTTATATGTATAGGTAC
This sequence comes from Choristoneura rosaceana, assembly GCA_037349165.1. NCBI lineage: Eukaryota > Metazoa > Arthropoda > Insecta > Lepidoptera > Tortricidae > Choristoneura > Choristoneura rosaceana. The sequence continues at coordinate 10,505,639 of JAZBNJ010000041.1, read as the reverse complement.
GTTAGGGACCAAGTGATTAATAAGGACATTATTTATAATGTCCTTAATGTCACTTGGTCCAGTAACCACTATTTTTTTTTTCAGGTGATCCCCTACCCCCTTTCAATGGAAAACCTCGCGTTTACAACTTGCGCTACTGCCCCTACGCGCACCGCGTGATCCTCGTGCTCAACGCCAAGAAAATCGAATATGAAGTCGTCAACATAGCCTTGATGGACAAACCAAACTGGATATTCAGAAAAAGCCTTTTCGGTAAATTAATATTTATTGCCATCTTAAATATTACAGCTAGAAAATTGATCACAATAGCTACCTACTAATACCGGTCATCACTGCACCATCAATATCCATGTAATCGCACGCAACCATGACTTCCTAAAGCAAAGTTAAACTGTAGGTATCCAAAAATTAATGCAGGCGGTGGCTCTACAACTAAGTACAAAATAACTCCTTGGATCATTAAGATTTGGGTGCTGAGAGTCTCCAAATAGTACACTAGAAAAAATGTTTGTGACCACTGAAACTAGAATTCCACCAAATGAATAATTAAAGTATAATAAACCATAAATTAATTTAGATGTTTCATTTTCTATCAACTCTATTTCAGGCAAGGTGCCCTCATTGGAGGTTCAGGATGGCGTGAGTGTCCCCGAGAGCTTGATAATATCGGAATACCTGGACGAGGTTTACCCTCAACGGCCGCTGTTGCCTAAAGATCCGGTGAAGAAGGCGCTGGCTAAAGTTCTAGCTGAGTCATCAGGACCTGTGAGTTCCAATATATTTGCAAGGTGTTTTCAAATTATTCCGGGTTATTTCTGCATATAGTTCGGGCAGCTTGACGGAACTGTGCGTCCACTGCATCGGAATCGCACCGTACAGATCGGGCGAATTTGATGCTTTGTATAGATTTCTCCGGAGTAGAAGTCAGCCCCGTACCCGTGTGGTGTCGGGTTAGATTTACACCTCTCCATTTCTTCCGTGGATGTCGTAAGAGGCGACTGAAGATATAGGTTAAGGTATACCGTAGGCGACAGGCTAGCAACCTGTCACTATTGTACCATTTTTGTCAAACTAGAACCTAAAATTGCTAAAAGTGGCTCCAAAGCGCTAACGTTTCGTGTGCTCTGCCTACCCCATTATGGGAATACAGGCGTGATGTTTGTATGTGTGTATGTATGTATGTAAGAGTCAGCCGGCCGATCCAGTGGACGCAGTACGTCTGTGACTCTGTTGACTGATTATGTATACCTAGATATAGGTAGAGTCATTCTTCTGCTTCTTCTTCTTCTTCTCTTTTAAAATATGGCTTTCTGTCCTTATTAGGACAATTTCGCCAGTGTCGAAGTACCTACTCTCTTTGAGAGGGACGTTGTTCGGTAGTCGTAGTTTTTGCAACTTGATAGTAAAATTCCAGAAACCACGTGGAGACAACTTGCGCATTAAAAAATGTCAGACACGAGAGCAATATAGAATTTTATGATCACTATTCACTGTTAAGCTTAATCGCCGCATAAAACACTATCAAAATTATACTTCAACCAGCCAAAAAAACAGAAATAGCAAAATTATATATTGACTACATCCGCCATTTTCGAATGCCACAAATCGAATCTAAAGTCATTCTGTCATTCACGATAACGCGTGCCGTGGTTCAAATTACATGTCATAAATGTCTAATTTTGACAAATCTGACGTCTTCGTGGATGGCACTCGGTATATATAAAACTATACCTATATAGTGCCATCCACGAAGACGCATAATTTTGTCAAAATTAGACATTGATGGCATTATAATAAGCAGCACGGCACGCGTCATCCTGAATGACTTACCTATACATGTTTATAATGAGCCGAGAACGACAAAGTGTGTTGTATATAAGTAGCTTGTCCACTTGTGCCAAGTCTTCAGCAGGGCTACTACGAAACTCGAAACTTGAAGTTCGTGTCGTGCGTCGCGTCCTCTGACACTTATCTGTTTAATACGAGAGCGAGAGGTACGGTACGATACGAACTTCGAGTTTCGAGTTTCGCAGTAGCCCTGCAGGACTTGTCAGATATTTTTGCACGCTCCGCTGTGGCGGATATTAATACAGGTGACTGTACCTACAGAAAAAACGCAGTCTCCTCTTCCTTATTTTATGCTCCACTTATTCTTTACATTGTCAGCTGTATTTTAAATGAGTATTTACACCTAAAACTGTACTGATACTGTACTGTTTTGCATTTTAGATACTCCAAGTAATGTTCAGTGTCATCAAACCTCCTCACAACGTTACCGAGCAGCAATTAGCGGCTTACCACAACTACTTAAAGTTCATCGAGGATCAATTGAAAAGCGCTGGCACTAAGTTCTTGGGAGGAGCCGAGCCTGGCTTCGCAGACTACATGCTGTGGCCGTGGTTCGAGAGAATGCTGCTTTTATCTCAGAAGTACGAAGCGGCCAAAATAGATACGGCCAAATACAAGATACTAGTAAGTTCTTTGACTTATGTACCCCTGATGTGGTTTCTGTTTATTATTTTTAAACACAAAATATTAACAATACTACAAATGTTTTATAGTGCTTTCACTATCTAATCTGGGCCTATATAGTTGAGTACCACTGCAGGGCATAGGCCTCCTCGCAGAATGAGAGAGTTTGTGCACTTCCCACTTGGGAACTTCAAACACATCACTAATTTCTTGGTAGGTGCGTGCAAGTTGCGTCACGATGTTTTTCCTCACAGTAAAGATCGTGATAAATTTCAAACGCATTTTCGCACAAAAATGGCGAGCCCGAGCTTGAACCCACGACCCTCAGCTTAAAAGGCCTTGGGACTAACCGACAACAGCTGGAGTAGGGAAATGTAGGTTCGTAACAGTCTTCCGTCCACACCGCGCGGGCTGTACCTACAATCGAACAAATTGATTCATGTGTACCAGGGTCAATCAATAGTCAATTTCCGCAGATATAGATTACACTAGATAACCTATATATATATAACCTATATAACCTCAATCTGTATGAAAACCAACCGTGTCACTTTTTAGGGTTCCGGAGCCAAAATGGCAAAAACGGAACCCTTATAGTTTCGCCATGTCTGTCTGTCTGTCTGTCCGTCCGCGGCTTTGCTCAGGGACTATCAATGCTAGAAAGCTGTAATTTTGCACGGATATATAAGGAAACTATGCCGACAAAATAGTACAATTAAAAATTCAAAAACAATTTTTTTTTAGGGTACCTCCCATAGACGTAAAGTGGCGGTGATTTTTTTTTCTCATCCAACCCTATAGTGTGGGGTATCGTTGGATAGGTATTTTAAAACCATTAGGGGTTTGCTAAAACGATTTTTCGATTCAGTAATTTCAGTAATTTGTTTGCGAAATATTCAACTTTAAAGTGCAAATTTTCATTAAAGTCGAGCGTCCCCCCCCCCTCTAAAATCTAAACCGGTGGGTGGAAAATTTTGAAAAAATTCAGGATGGTAGTCAGTATATCAAAATTTCAAGGAAAACTATAACGGCTAAGTTTCCTTGAGAATTATTAGTAGTTTATGAGTAAATAGCAGCGTAAGGTATAAAATATACCTAAACTTGGAAGATTCCGTATAAAATACGAAATCTGTAGAAAAATATTACTTAATTTTTTCGTAATGGCTACGGAACTCTATTTTGGGCGTGTCCGACACGCTCTTGGCCGGTTTTTTTATATCTACTGTGACGTCTCAAGAGCGAATTAGCAATGTGGATTCCTGGTACTTCACCACCCGTTCAATTACATCATATAAGTATAATGCATTAAGATGAGCATTAATTGCTTGGCAACTGTGCTAAAGTAACTGAGATTCAACCCGTCAAGTTATTGAGTAGTAGCTCCGTTGGTCAAATGTGCTCTTTATCATCAGTTCCACTTTACCAAATGATGATTTTCACGAGCAAATGCGCAAGTTACTTTACTATTAACTAAAATATATCCAATTTACCATAGATGTCCCTATACCAATCATCAGATTCTGATTTGGTGCTTATTATTTATTTATTTACGAAGTGCTAACAAATATCTTTTTTTCAGTCTGAATACTTAGCGACCATGATTAAAGATCCTGCGGTCAGCCAATATCTCATTCCTGATGATATTCATTTAAAATACCTTGAAGTTTATGGACAAGGCAACAAACCGGATTACAATATGCTTACTAAGGAATAAGAAGAAAACTAACTAGGTTGCCATCCCGTCTTACAAAGATTGGTAATTTAATTAAATAATGTGAACTAAATTTATATTGTGCAATACATTTTTAGCTGTAATGAAATAAAATATATGTAAAATCTATGTTCGTTTGTTTTTATAGAAAAAATACCACTGATTAAGACAAAATCACGCAATCTATTTATATCAAATTCTAAATTGGCTGACTGACTGACTAACTGACTGACTGTTGGTTGATATATCAACGCACAGCCCAAACCACTGCACCTAGAGACTTGAAATTTTGCACATACTTAGATACCTTATACAATGTAGGCATCCACTAAGGAAGGATTTTTGAAAATTCTGACGGGAACGGGAAAAAACGAGATTTTTCTTTTTAGAAAATTCTAAACTAAATGACTGTTGACAATATGTCAACAGTCATTTAGTTTAGAATGCATAGCCCAAGCCACTGGACTTAGAGACTTGAAATTTTGCTCATACTTAGATACCCTATACAATGTAGGCAGGCATGCTCTGATTTTTGGAAACTCTCATGGAAACGGGAAAAACGCGATTTATACATTCGATTCGACCCTATATAAATCTCAGTAACTATGGATGCATCCCATACACGTAAAGTGGGGGTGATTTTTTTCTCGACTATTTAGTGTGGGTTATCGTCGGATAGGTCTTTTAAAACCTTACATTTTAAAACCATTGGGGGGGGGGGGGGGGGGGGGGTAAAGTTTAAAACGTTATATTAGGGGGCTGCCAAGACGATTTTTCGATTCAGCGATCTGTTTGTGACATATTCAACTTTAAAGTGAAAATTTTCATTAAAATCGAGCATCTTTCCCCCCTCCTCTAAAATCTAAGCTGTTGGGTGAATAAATTTGAAGAAACACGGATGGTAGTAGGTAAGTAGGTAGGTACCTGTATCAAATTTACAAGGAAAATTATAATAGCTTATGATTGCTTGAGAATTATTAGTAGTTTAAGAATAAATAGCAGCCTAAGGTATAAAATATACCTACACCTAAACTTGAAAGATTCCGTACTTACACAATACGAAATCCTTAGAAAAATATTACACTGGAAAAAAAAGAATACGAGTAGCTAACCTAGTTTGGCTACTTGACGTTTTGCAAAAATTTACTAATTAGGAACCAAAATTATGCTAATATTGCAATAATATTTTTTTTTAGTATAAGTCTACTTGACTTGACTTGACTAAGTTTTAGTGTAAATCAAGTACTTGATTTTTTTTATAATGGCTACGGAACCATATCTTGGGCGTGTAAGACACGCTCTTGGCCGGTTTTTTAGTATTTTACATTGACGTCAATTTTAGCAACATTTTAGGCTCAATGCTACAAATATACCTATTTACAGTTTCAGTCGCCAGCCAAAAAAGTTAAGAAGCGCTGATATAAAATATTAACATCATAATGTTCCCTTTCACAAGTAACCCCTCGGCAAATAGACCTACCAACGGGTAGATGGACACCAAAATTACTTTCTTGAAGGTCCCCATTACTAATTCAAAACGCAAAAAAGGAATTACGTGCTTGGATACATACATGAGTAATGGTAATGATAAATGATCAAAAAGAATCGATTAAAAAGGTGCCGGTTGCTTAAAGATAACGTCACAGTATATATATAAGCTAAAGCAGTTTGGAAGCTACGAACAAATCGATCGAAATGAACACACACAGACGCGCGCTCTATACGGCCTCTGAGGGGGTCTCGACTCTCGCGGTACTGCAGTTCTTAGAGGCCGTGTAGAGCGCGCGTCTGTGTGAGTGTATTCGTTTCAATCGTAGCTTCGTAGGTTCCATACTGCTTTAGCTTATATACTGTGATAACGTAAACATTTATCAACAATCAAACACAAGATTAAGTACGTGAAAATAGTGAAAAACTGCTCCGTCATTATTTACCTACAGTCGCAGGTAGATCTTGAATATAAAAGCTGTTAAAAATGTTAAAAATTAAATAGTAGCGTTCACGACATTTTGAGAAGTAGACTTCAGTAAAGTGCAATAAGTATCATGGCGCCAAAAATCAACTACAACACGAAACATCTCGGCAAAGGTTAGCTTTTAGTTTATTTACCTGTGTAGTCTGGAAATAATTACGCTGCTTGTTCCACTGTAGAGTAACGAGGCTTTCAACGTCCTTAGTGTAAGTTTTTGGTTACAAAATACGTCTCGACCGTGTTCGCGTTCGATTCTCAATTTGTATGGAAACACGAAAATCGCAAACGTTCCGCTAGAGGCACTACTGTTGGTGTTCCCATAGACATTGAGATTTTAACACGAACGCGATCGAGACATTTTATAACCGAAAACTTACACTAAGGGTACAGATAATCTTCATATGAACGCTGCAATGTAAAGCATGTCGCGGAATATTTCCAACATCGTTTAGTTTAATTGTATTTTGGCTAAATTTAGGTAGATACTCACTCGTACCTTTGTGTCAATGTAACTCTACAACTCCATGTTTTTATTCTGCATGACCACACAGACCAAGACCATGGAAGACACGCCCGCCCAGGATAAGGTTTCGTAGCCGTTACGAAATAATCTAAGGATTTTGTATTTTATACGGAAAATAGAGAGGTAGTCACAAAATTTGGCCCAGTCTACACATACAAAATTACCTATTACTCCATACATTTTAGAGTCAGATTTTTTCCGCTCAGTACCTTACTTCACTTCACTTACACTTATTACTTTTACTTTAGAATATTACTTATTGATTTCATTAGCGATAGAAGTAAAACGTTAGTATAGTGTTAGAATAAACATCACATCACACAGTAGTTACTTAACTAATGTCCGAAAAAAACAAATATCTAGTTTGGTCTCCTTACCTCTGGGAAGGCGCGTGTTTTCCAGTTTTATCCCAAGCAAATTAGGGTTGTCCTGATACATACTTACCTAAGTCTTATAAGTGGTTGCAGTAATGAATGAAAATCGCGAAATTAAAACAAATAATGTACTTACCTATTTAATGTAGCTATACCTAGCTAATCTACCAGGGTTATATCCTACCTTTGTGAGTGAGTATGTTTGTTACTTCTTCACGCTGAAACGGCTGGACGGATTTAGATGAAATTTGGCAAAAAGTTAGTTTATGACCTGCATTAAAACATAGGATACTTTTATCCCGATATTCCTACGGGATACGGGATAGGGATAAAATCTTCAAACAGCTACCGCTAGGCTTAGAGTTATGAAATTTGACCATGACTGTTTTTTTTTTTATTCAACTGGAAGGCAAACGAGCAAGTGGGTCTCCTGGTGGTAAGAAATCACCACCGCTCATAAACATCTGCAACACAAGGGGTATTGCAGATGCGTTGCCAACCTAGAGGCCTAAGTTGGAATACCTCAAGTGCCAGTAATTTTAATGTAACGTCAATGAAAACAACGATTTAATTTTAGGGAATTCCCATGGGAATTTTTAAAAATCCGGGTAATTCAATTCAGCTGCTGGATCTAATGATTTACGTGTGCGAAGCCGTAAATACTAGTCATACTATAAAATAAACTAAGACTATAAAGGAAGATAAAATAAATAAGTAATTAATTTTCAGCCGACCCTCTGCCGCCGTTCAGCGGTAAACTACGCGTGTATAACATGCGCTTCTGCCCCTACGCGCATCGCGTCATCCTCCTTCTGACCGCTAAGCAGGTGGATTACGAAGTCGTCAACATAGACTTGAGAGACAAGCCAGAGTGGTTCCCCACCAAGAGTCGTCATGGTATATATTGAGTACTAGTTCATGCGGTAAAATTTTCAAACGACTGCTTAGATACTCAAGTCTGGGATAAGTAGATCTGAGTATTTAAAATAGGTTGCTAAAAAACGGTTCTTGACAGACAGACGGACAACAATGTAATCCGAAGGGTTCTGTTCTTGCAACCTGAGTTATGGAAATCCAAAAACAAACTGAAACTGCATTCAAATCCAGTTTAATCATACTTACGATAAACTTATTAGACAAGAAGTAAAAGTTAGTTGGTAAGGTGTTAAGTCTAAATAGATGCTACAAAGACACATATTGACATTATAGTGTTTTCATGGTAATGGAATATATGGGTAGGTGCCTAGCATAATGTTATCCGATTAAACAAGAACCTACCTACTTACTATTTATCAAAGTTTGTCTAAATAATATGTACTTAAATACCTACCTATTGAACTTAGTCCGCAAGGTAACGCCTGAATCAATAAATTATTTGAATTAAGTCCTTCCTAAACTAATGTGTGATAGCATTTTGCAACGTCATAAGAGAAATTAACAAGAAAATTTTGTTTTGAGTTTTGACCCACTTTAGGATGTCTGATTGACCTGAACTCAAGTAGGTAGGTACACGCGTTCAGTGACCAGTTACGACACAGATTTAGAGCCGAATCAGCAATTGTCTTAAACGTTTCTAATTTAAAATACAATTATGAAACTTTAGTTATAGCTGGGTGCAATTAAGTATTATGATTTTTCAGTTACACTAGTAAAATAAAGTTCATTCTAAAGAATTCATACTTACCTACTAATATTATAAATGCGAAAGTGTATTTGTATGTTTGTGTGTTTGTGTATTTACCGTCTTTCACGCCGTAACAGAGCGAAGGATCGACGCAAAAATCACGTATAGAGATAGTTTATGGGCTCGAGAGTGACATAGGCTACTTTTTATCCCGGAAAAATCCCGAGGGAATAGCGCGCGATAACCGAATACCACACGGGCGGAGCCGCGGGCAAAGGCTAGTATAAATATAAATATATCTCAAAAAGGGCTGAACCGGCTTTAGTGAAACAGCTAAGGACTGCAAGGAAACTCGCTTTCACGTCATAAAACCACATCGATATCAGTCGATCCGTTTGAGAGCTATATACGAGTACAAATGCCACTGACAGATAGATAGTGGCGTCAAATTTACATATAACACCCCTATTTTTAAGTTGGGGGTTGAAACAGTTTTATTTAAGCATAACATAGGTAGTCAGTCATCAGTTATAGGAAAACCAATGTGCATTTATTTATTTGGTGCAGTACAACATATAATTCTTTCGTCATACATAACATATTTTTCCCAAGAACACTTATCTAACACACTTGGAATCACAATCGTTTTCACCACTTCTTTTTATCACACGGTATAAGATGAGGGTAGAAAGAGATGGTGATGCGATCACAAACGTCAACGCGGCAGACAATATGGCCTGAGTACCACTACCATGAGTTTACAGAGACTATACTCGATAGCGACGGCATAATTTATTGGTATGGAGAATTGTACAGTGCCTCTACAAATAATTTATGCCGTTGCTATCGAGTACGGTCACTGTAAACTCGTGGTAGTGGTACAGATCTATGTCATCAATTTTATTCTAGGCACGGTGCCTTCGTTGGAGGTTTTGGACGGTGTTACGATCGGTGACAGCTTGGTCGCCTCAGAGTACATTGATGATGTCTACGCGCAGCCACTGCTACCCAAGGATCCTTTGAAAAAGGCCCAAGCCAGGCTTATTGCCCAGGAGTCATCGACCGTGAGTTTACGCAGTTTCAAAAAGCCATCGACGAGGTCTCGTCAGGGTTCCCACCTCTCACGGAATCCCGGGATCATCCGGAGTGTAGCAATGAAAAAACCATGAAAACAATTTTCTATAGGTAGAGTCATTCACGAATACGCGTGCCGTGGTTCTTACTATGTTATTTCATTAATGTCTAATTTTAACAAAATCACACGGTCTTCGTGGATGGCACTAGGTATACCGTCTGAAGTCGATGCCTCAGCAAGAGCCAGCAGGAGTGGACCTACAGTCATCCTACCTCACTGCAATGTATATTGGGCTTACTGATTTGGTGCTTATGGGACCTAATTGAAGGCATTCCTAGACGAACGCAATTTTTTTTTCAATTCGGTTCATAAATAACGGAGTTATGAGGTAACATACATAAAAAAAATGCAACCGAATTGATAACCTCCTCCTCCTTTTGAAGTAGGTTAATAAAATAACCGAGCGCTTCATTGTAGCTTTCTAAGGGTGATGACGATAGTAAACTATATTCTGATTTTCTTTATCAGATCGCGTCATTCTTGGGCACTTTGATCAGAAAACCTGAGAGTATCACCGAAGACCAAATAGCTGGATATCGCAAGTACCTCACCTTCATCCAGGATGAGCTGAAGGAGAGAGGGACCAAGTTCTTGGGTGGCTCGGAGCCTGACTTCGCGGACTATATGATCTGGCCGTGGTTTGAAAGGATAGTAGTCTACTTTGATAGATTTCCGTACACGAAAATAGATGTGAAAGAATTAAAGCTACTGGTAAGCCCTAGACTTTAGTATTATCTGTAGTACTATATAATCATTTAGGCTTGATTTAGGCGCTTAGATTAGCAAAAGAACCTGGTTGACACGACTGGAGAAAGGGCTGGCAGCTATCTCTACAGAATTTAAAATTTAAATTAATAAAAATGATTTAAGTACCTAGAGAGATATTCAACGAGGAAAAACTTCCGCCAGCCTTTGGGGCACAATGGGTACTAGGCATTGCAAGAAGAATAAGAATTGATTTATTTCACTCTATAAATAGTGTTTTCTTAATTGAAACAACCTCTTTTCTTGGATTAAATTTATTTCTCTTGCAACAAATTAACATTTTTAAGAAGATTTTGTGCTATTACTAAGAAAATATTCTCTTGCGTCTATAGGGAGAGAATAATTTTCTTGGAGTTAACAAATCTGTCATACGTAGGTACTCAAATCAATAATTATAATACGTATTTTTATTTCCAGTGGGATTACATCAACAACATGTTCAAGGACCCGGCGGTGACCCTGTACCGCGTACCCAACGAAGTATTCTCACAAGTCTTTGACGGCTATCTGCCTGGCAGGAGGCCCGACTACAATATTCTTACTGGAAAATGAGCAGATGTTAAAGAATTCTAAATGGAGGCTTACACAAGATGTTTTAAAATAAAGTCAGAATATTTCAGCTGGTTGTATGGTTACTTTTACCTTTGACGCTGTAACAGATTAAAAATCGACCAATACCTATAATAGATACATTTCCCGCCAGAAATATTAAAAAAAAATGAATAACATTTTACAGGAGTTGTCAATCCAATTAATCCGATGATCGCAAAATTTTCTGGATAAATTTTAAGACAACGTGTATTGTAGCCATGTTCTTACATGTATAAGTTATATAAATTTAATATATATTCAAGGCAATTCACTTTTGGTTTTATTATAATACCCAATTATGTAGCTGCTATCCAAGATGTTAATTTTAGACTGAGTACAATTTAACCCGTAAATAAAGTACCTAGGTAGGTCATATATGATAAATCGATGATGCCATTGAGATAGTGCGATAAAATATATATATGTAGCAAGATAGCCGTTGAGTTTCATAATAATTTAATGTGAGTTACAAGTACAATACTGTAAATAACAGTTATAATCTTATACCTGAATTAGCAGGTTAATAATGTGTAATAATAGGTATGCCTAAATTAGTAAATAGGTAAATTTACAAGGTGGTCAGTAGCAGATTTCCGATTTCAAAATTGTATAAAAAATTACTAAGGCAAGCTAAACAAAATTATATTTATTTCCACGAAAAGATTATGAGTGCGGATTTTATATTATGAAAACCGGATTTTCTAAATTTTGACTTCTAAAATGCCTACGCATTCTTCCAACCTATTCCGATTCCGCATATTTTCAAAAACTCGGCTACAAAGAGGTTTAAAACCTACTAGGTACCTAATTTTTAATCAGTTTAGTAGACGGCCCATCACAAATACCCCGTAGGTATATTAAAGCGAATACAATACTTTCTTGCGAAAATGGGAGAAAATATAATCAAAGACTCAAAATGCAACTGCATAAATGATTTTTTCATTTTGTGCTAACAAAATCACAATTCGAAGTTTTGAAGTTTTTCAATGGTTTCGAGGAAGGATTGGTTCGTTCGTTTCAGAGTAGCGAACGATAGACATCATATTTGTAACACTATCGTAAATTAGAACCAATTTCTTACAGTACCGTTGTCATAAAATACAGTTGTCCATGTAAGAAACTGAGCAAACCTACTAGGTACCTAACAGATTGATTCCTTTAAAGTTAGCGTGAGTTCGCTACTTTATGTACGAGTAGGCTCTTTTGACGACCGGATGGTCAAAAGTGGTTAGAGAATAGAACGACTACGAAGCTTGAGGTTCTGGGACTTCTGGGTTCGATTCCCGGCCGGGGCTGATATTTCTATGAACAATAAAAATGTTTGTTTCCGGGTCTTGAATGTTTAATATGTATTTAAGTATGAATTTATCTATATGTATTTAAGTAAGTTTATCCGTTCCCTACCCTAGTATTCATAGTAGGTAAGCTAGCTTAATTTGGGACTAGGTCAATAATAATTGGTGTCAAGTACTTGTACTATTATCTATTCTGTGGTCAAGTGTACCATGATATTATTTATTATTATTATTTTACGTATTTCTCCATACTATTAATGGTTTTGGAAAGAACATCACCGGCAAGGAAAATCCTTCGAAAGGAACTTAGAACAAAGTTTTTTTTTTTTTTTACTAAATTCATGTTACAGTTCACTTAACTATTAATTACAAGTAAAACAAAGTACCTAAATGAACTGTACATAATAATAATAATAATAAATATTGAACATTAAACTACCATGAGACTCACCCATATTAAATGATCTTTTATGTACCGGCACGGCACGAATAGGTAACTCACATCTTTAAACGAGTTTAGCTCGACATGTTTCGGGCTAATCAATAGTCATTCTTCTTAGGAGCAACGCGACTCGGAGGCTGCCGCAACAGGCGCACTGCGCGCCACCAGAGCAGAGGCGGTGACATGACATCCTACTAACATTCGATAATAATTGATTTTATATTTACTAAAAAAAAATGGATAAATTATCTGGATAAATAAATATTATTAAATGATATATTGGACCGGATAACTCACGTCTTAAAACGAGTTTAGCTCGACATGTATTTGTTATGTTAGACCCCTGAAGAACCTGGAACAAATTCATCATGTCAGCCGAAAGACGTCCACTGCTGGACATAGGCCTCCCCCAAGGCTCTCCACTCAGACCGGTCTTGTGCTTTTCGCATCCACCGCGAGCCCGCGATCTTAGCCAGGTCGTCGCTCCATCTTGTTAGAGGCCTACCGACAGCTCGTCTCCCGGTCCGCGGACGCCATTCGAGAACCTTCTGACCCCATCGGCCATCAGTCCTCCGTGCAATGTGCCCCGCCCACTGCCACTTCAGTTTCGCGATTCTTCGGGCTATGTCAGTAACCTTAGTTCTACTGCGGATATCATCATTTCTGATTCTATCCCGCAGAGAAACCCCGAGCATAGCCCTCTCCATAGCCCTTTGAGTGACTTTGAGCTTCCTTATGAGGCCCATCGTTAGCGCTCACGTCTCGGATCCGTATGTCATCACTGGCAACACACACTGGTCAAAGACTTTTGACTTCAAACACTGCGGTAATTTGGATAAAAAAAACACACTGCGAAGCTTCCCGAACGCTGCCCAGCCGAGTCGGATTCGACGAGTGATCTCTTTCTCTTTCTGGAACAAATTACCCAATATTTTGTGTCAACCATCTCCCGGTCTAATGAATACGTATCTAAGATTTTCTGTATTTACTAAAAAAAATGGATAAATTATCTGGATAAATAAATATTATTAAATGATATATTGGACCAGATAACTCACGTCTTAAAACGAGTTTAGCTCGACATGTATTTGTCATGTCAGACCAATGAAGAACCTGGAATAAATTACCTAATATTTTGTGTCAACCATCTCCCAGTCTAATGAATGAATACGTATCTAAGTAAGATTTTCTCGTATGTTTACTACCTTGGTATATATATTAGGTAGGTACCTATAGGGAAGACGACGTTCAAAATGACTACTAACTAGTTTTTTGTACTTATGTTTTTCTTGAGTTTTTATGTATTTTTTTGTTTTATACTCCATTTATTTTAACATTTGAAACTTAGCGGTAAAAATTGCACACGTTTTTAAATGAAACAACGAAACTATTTAAAATTGTGTTAACTTCTGTAATAAAAACTGGTCTGGTTTTCTAACTGTAATACCGTAATTTTTATTGATACCTACATAAATAAATAGTAAAGAATATTTCATTTTTTATTTTACAAATACATAATCAAAATTGTACAATTCCATTATGTTCCGGTGTTCCAAGTGCGTTTAAATGTAGGTAAATATCTTCATATAATCTAGTTCATTGCTATGGTGTGGTAGCTTACGTCACCATCGATAATGCGGCATATGTAGATCGTGTGTGTTATTTTACCATGTTCGTTGTTGGAATACCAAACGAGTGACAAAAATACTTCGATTAATTAATGCCCGCTGGTTGGCGCTCTCGCTAGCCATAAAATGTGTTATCAAAACGGATCTAAAGCAAGATAGAAGCAAAACTGCTTGTCATTATGGACGATATCTCCATAAGTTAACCTGTGTTGAGTAGGAACATTATAAATAGCTGTGATTTGTTTGTGATGCATTCACTGGCGATAGCGTCTTGGCGTGTATTGGTGCCCGCTGTACAAAACTTGAAATACGTGTTACCACTTTACCGCACTATGGCTGGAGCAGCTGTCAAAATAAACTTCAATACGAAGCACTTGAAGAAAGGTTAGTTTTTATCATGTTTTTAATTTTTAATCATGGCAGACGACACGACTTTAGTTATACGTTTTCATTAACATTTTGAGAAAACTACTTTAAAGAAAATGGAAGAAAAGAAAAAGAATTATGTAGTCTTTCATGTGCGTAGTAAACTGACTTTGATTATTTATTTATGTCATCTATTTGAATACCTATTAGTGCAATAAGCCGTGTCGGGCGGGTACATAATTAGCAGTAGTTTTACGAGTACAAGTAAATATCAAGTATCTTCTAGATAATTCTGTGGCCGTGTAACATTTTTTAGGATTCCATAGCCAAAATGGCAAAAACGGAACCCTTTCGCCACGTCTGTCTGTCTGTCTGTCCGTCCGCGGCTTTGCTCAAGGACTATCAATGCTAGAAAACTGTTATTTTGCACAAATATATATGTAAACTATGCCGACAAATTGGTGCAATAAAAAAATCATTTTTTTTATATTAAATCCTATAAGTAGACGTAAAGTAGGGGTGATTTTCTTTTTGTCATCCAATCTTGTAGTGCGGGGTATCGTTGAATAGGTATTTTAAAACCATACCTATAAAACGGTTAAGTTTTCTTGAGAATTATTAGTAGTTTAAAAGTAAATAGCAGCCTAATTATAATACATACCTTAACTTGGAATATTCCGTACAAAATACGAAATCCTAAAAAAAATATTACTTAACTTTTTCGTAATGGCACGGTACCCTATCTTGGCCGTGTCGTCTTGCCCGGTTTTTTTCTTATACGTAGGTACCTACAACCGAAAAAGCAAAAAAAAAACTGATATTTATTGATTTAATCCAAAACGAGTTATGTATGACCTTAATTTTTCAAGACACCAAATTTTTTCATTCGTGACTATTGTAACAACAAATCTGGAAGAGTTAACTATTATTTTACCACATCAAATTTGAAAAAGCGAAGAGATTTTGCATGCCGAAAACAGGACATAACAAAAAAAAGTACGTAACTTGCTGCTGAATTTGCTTTAAAACACCTAAGAAACTTTTTTTTTACAATAAAAGAATATTAATTTCTACGTCTGAGGAACAGAGTTTACAATTTACACACTTGAAAAAATTAAAGTGGAGGGTAGTATTGAAAAATTAACCATATAATATGTATGTGGGTATTAATGCAGATTCACGATTCCCTCCACCCTCTCCTGGTGCTCCGCCTTGTTTACCTATTACTGAGGTCTTCTTAACCATAGTAAAAGTGTAAAGTCTTAACAAAGACAATGGCCCGGTGGTCCCAGCCTAACCGCGAGAATAAGCGCTCGACGCAGGATTCCACACCATATATCCTAATCCTAAAAACACTTGGTACCGATTTCGTGCTTCTCCAAGTTCCGTTCAGCAACCATAACCCTGACGAATCACGCCGCCCCAGTGTCGAGCTTGTGCCCCCGCCCGATCATCTAACCCTTAACTTTCCCTGTCCTGACAATGGCAGATACTTGGTTCAAGCTCGCCTCCCTCTTAAGATATCTGACCTAAGGCGAGACACTGCCCTTTCTGCGAGCCCACAAATGGAACCGCTGCCTAGAATCACCCGCTAACTCACCGTCACCGGTGAAGTCTCTACACCTACAAAAAGTGCCTAGGTTTTTTTCGTCCGCTTGCTCCGACCGATACCCTTGACTAATTATTTTTCACTACTCATGCTCGTAAAGTTCGTGTTTATGCTGTATCTAGGCGACATAAAATGACTTTTTATGCACTAGTGCATAATATAAAATCTTCGTCTAATACGAACTCAAGACTAGTCAAGACCATGGTACCTAATCGGGTGTCAACAGTCACAAACAAAAAAGTTTCTTTATATTTTTTAATTTATAAAACTAAAAATCAATCAAATCAATCATAAAAAATCAGTAAAATTACAACGCATGAAAAATAAAAGGTACCTACATCATTGTTTCCACTGTTGCTATTTCATTTCCTCGCCATCGAAGTGAAAAGCAGTGTAAAACTCGAGCATTAAACCGATTTTCCCCTCGACGTGTCTATCCTCCCTCGCCGTACCGGCTCGGGTGGCTATATGAACGCCTCGGGTAAAATGGCTCGTTTTATGCTCTTGTTGTACAATCTACTATTAATTTATTACTTTTATTTTGATACTTACTCTTATTTTTTTGCAGGTGATCCCTTACCGCCTTACAATGGAAAACTTCGCATTTACAACATGCGCTACTGCCCCTACGCGCAACGCACGGTCCTCGTGCTCAACGCCAAGAAAATTGACTATGAAGTCGTCAACATAGACTTGATGGACAAGCCAGAGTGGCTAACCAGTAAAAGCCTTTTCGGTAAATCATCATCATAAATACTACAACTAGCTAGTTGGTCAAAATACCGATACTTACATTTATCACCGCACCATCAATATCCAGAGAATCTCGAGCATGGCTTTCAAAAGTGTAGTGTTGGTGTTGTGTAGTGTGTTTTTGTTGTCAATAAATATTGTGAGTTTGAGTTTGAAAAGCAAACTTACACTGTGTAGGTACCTATTCAAAACTAATAAGTATACTTATTGCGGACCGTGCTTGGCTCTACAACTAAATACCTACCTAATAACAATTTCTTCGATAATTACGATTTGACCGCTGAGTTTCTCCTAATAGTACAGTAGAAAAAAATGTCGTGACCACTGACCACTGAAACTAGAATTCCACCAAATTCAAGTGTAACTGGTATAACTGAAACATCAAAATAGGTAACTCTAGATTTCGATATTTAATTTTCTACCAACTCTATTCCAGGCAAGGTGCCCGCATTGGAGATTCAGGATGGCGTATGTATCGCCGAGAGCTTGATCACATCGGAGTACCTGGACGAGGTTTACCCTCAACGGCCGCTGTTGCCTAAAGATCCGGTGAAGAAGGCGCTGGCTAAAGTTCTCGTTGAGTCATCAGGACCTGTGAGTTCCAATATATATACAATAAGGTGTTTTCAAATTATTCCTAAATGTTTCAGCAGATAGTTAGGCAGTTTAAATGAACCCCTGTAGGTAAGGAAGAGAACCCTCCTGGAAGAGATCGCTCTTAAGCGATAAGGCCGCCTATTGCTTACCTTGTAATTTTATCTGTGTACCTGTTTTTCTGTATCTCTTATTATTTCTGGTGTACAATAAAGAGTATTTGTATTGTATTGTATTGTATTGTAAGGCCGCGGGGCTGGCAGCGGCGCTTGTGCGTGTTCTCTGTCCATTGCGTGTGATGCCAAGTAACCATTGCGTGGTGAGCGATTCGACCGCACAATGCACTGAGAATACGCTCGCTGCACCACTGCCCGCTGGCATCAAGCGTGCAGCCTAAAGATTTATCGGATTTTTTTAAACTGTCGTTAACCAATGTTTCCATACATAGGGATGTATACAGGTCGATGTTCAAAGTGTGCCACATCAAAGACTATAAAATGAAACTGTGTAGTCATAGTCAAAAATTCTGATAAAAACTTTTACAACCGCGTTCAGTTAAATTGACTGACTTGACTTAACATCCTGAATTTTATGACCCTAGTATAGCTTGGTCATTGCAGCATTGGTGCTAACTACTAACCATGCCTTTACTTTAGTTTTCTTCATTTATCGCCAAGTCTCCTGTCCCTTTTGTGCATAAAATATCTGATAAGAATACGCTTCATTTTTAGGGCCGATTGAGACGTGTCAGATATATTTTCACGCTCTGCTGTCATCCCAGCTTATATACCTAGTACCTACCTCCACGCTGCCGGGCACAAGGCCTCCTCTCAGAATGAGAGGGCTTGAGCCGTAGCGTAGTTCCCACGCATGCCCAGTGCGGATTGGGAACTTCACACACACCATTAAATTGCTTCGAAGGTTTGTGTGCAGGTTTCCTCAAGATGTTTTCCTTCATCCTAAAGCTTGTGGTAAATTTCAAATGTAATTTCGCACAAAAATTGCGGGCCCGAGCTCGAACCTGCGACTGTCAGTTTAAGAGGCCATGGGATAAACCAGCTACAGCCGGCGGCAGGAAAGTGGAGGACGTAACAATCTGCCGTCCTTGCCGGCAGATAGATATTAATGTAGGTGACTGTACCTACAATTAGGTAAAAAACGCTGAGTCTCCTCACTTTGTGCTCCACTTATTCTTTACATTGTCAGCTGTATTTTAAATGAGTATTTACAACTAATCACTGTTTTGCATTTTAGATCCAGCAACTAATGTTCAGAATCATCAAAACTCCTAACGAGATTACCGATGAGCAATTAGCTGCTTACCACAACTATCTAAAGTTCATCGAGGATCAATTGAAGAGTGCTGGCACTAAGTTCTTGGGAGGAGCCGAGCCTGGCTTCACGGACTACATGATATGGCCGTGGTTCGAGAGAATGCTGTCTTTATCTAAGCAGTTCGAATTGGTCAAAATAGATACGACCAAATTCAAGATACTAGTAAGTTCCAATTGTACCCATATAAGTCGAGGTACCCAAAAATTTGAGGATATTAGTAGGTACGGCACGGTCAGCAGCAGAAGTGGATGAGACGTTCGTTGTTTCACCGGAAAACGGACCGTATTTTTTACCGGACATGCGGTGTTGTATGGCTAAGTCGCCGGCCAAGTGTTCGGTGCACGTGCAGTTGAATAAATTGAATCATAATCGTGACCCAGGTTGGAACCTTTGTGATACTAATGTCATGGCGACATCTCATACTTTTGTCAAGCAAATCATAGTGAAATTGATTATTAAAAGGTTCCACCCTGGGTCATGATTCAATTTGTTCGACTGTAAACACATCAATTGTAACGTACGTCTACCTATAAGCGGAAATACAGTGCTCAAAATGTCACACGACTCTACTGCTAAGGTAGTAAGTGTTTAGATCATTTTAAGCACAACTGCTCATCTACTTCTGCAGCCGACTGTACATGACACGTAATAGTCTAAGCCCTAGACTATCTAGGGCGTATGACGTTACATTACCAATATTTGTATTTAGAGAATTTGATGACATTTTCGCTGCTCCAAAATATTTTCGATATTGACTGTAGAGCCAATTGAAACACGAAGATATTTTTGTAGCCGACTTTAATATTTAGAAGCAAAACTTTTTGGCTTTTTGCTGAACTGTAAAATGATAGATCTTTGACATAAAAGTACATACCTCATGTGTTTTCTGCTTATTTTTAACCACAAAACAAAATGTTAACAACACTTCAAACTTTACAGTATTTGGGTTGTGCCATACGTAGTTTGCACGCAGGCCTAGTACGGATTGGAAACTTCAAACGTGTGTGTGTGTGTGTGCAGGTTTCCTCACGATGTTTTCCTTCACAGTAAAGATCGTGATAAATTTCACACGTAATTTCGCACAAAAGTTGCGAGCCCGAACCCACGACCCTTAGCTTGAGAGGCGAGAGAACAAACCGGCTACACCCTGCGACAGGAAAGTGTAGGGCGTAACGATTTTCCATTCGTGCCTAAAGTCGAAGAAAATGAATCGTGTACCAGGGTCAGGGTGGAACCTTTTCATAATCAATTTTGCTAAAATTTCATTGACAAAAGTATGGGATGTCAACATGACATTAGTAACACAAAGGTACATAATTCAGTTTGTTCAACTGTACCCTAACTACCATACTACTGTATGTATGAAGT
The DNA here is from genome assembly GCA_037349165.1 of Choristoneura rosaceana. Classification (NCBI taxonomy): domain Eukaryota; kingdom Metazoa; phylum Arthropoda; class Insecta; order Lepidoptera; family Tortricidae; genus Choristoneura; species Choristoneura rosaceana. Next base: position 10,485,082 of record JAZBNJ010000041.1, on the reverse strand, counting down.
GCTAACAAAAACCTTTTTCTTTTCAGTCTGAATACTTAGCAAACATGCTTAAAGATCCTGCGGTCAGCCAATATCTCATTCCTGATGAAATTCTGTTGAAATTCGTTGAAGCTTATGGAAAAGGCAACAAACCGGATTACAATTTGCTTACTGAGGAATAAGAAGAAAATTAATTAGGCTGCCATCCCGTCTTACAAAGATTGATAATTAAATACTGTTGAACTAAATTTGATCAAAAATACCTTTAAGATGGAATATCACTAAGTAAACCTTTTGTACATACTACATTTTTAACTGTTATCAAATAAAATCTTAATAAAATCCATGTTCGTTTATTTTTATAGAAAAAATACCACACAGTATGACAAAATCACGCAATATCATTTAAAAACTTAAAACTACAAGTATGTGTTGTGAAAAACATTTCTCCTCCTATCAAGTTACTAGTTCATGATAAAATTAAAACTAAACTAAAATTACACAAATGTCTATTGATCCAGCTACTTGATATATCAAGATATCAGAAAACAAATATGATTTGATGTCATTTACTATGTGCAACTAAAATGTCAGATCAAAAGGCAATCAATACTAAGTAAATACAGGCTCACAAAGGAGGGGCCATACACAAACAAGGGTTCTTTGGTTTCTATTATTTAATCAACTTCGTTGATTAAATTATCTATGCATTTTAAACTTGGTTATTTGATTAGTAAATCCGTTCAGTTTTAGCATAAGAACAAGAAAAAGAAGGCACAATATATTTTGATTCTACATCTAGTAAAGTGTATGACCCAGATACATCTTTGGATAAAAATATATTAAACAGTTATTAATAGTTTAAGGGACATAAGATATATTTTATACGGGATGTGGACCATGACGCTGTTAGATGCGTCGAAATATCGGGAGCTCATTTAAAGTATCGCAGTCTAGCAGAAAATGTCTAATCAAGTTTTATTTAAAGTTCATTTAAAATTAAGTAAAGAAAAAAAAAATGTCATAATTTAACAGTAAGTGTTACAACTAACAGTCTCATGGAACTATTCCTATGTCATATAAAATACTACAATTAGTCACATTTATACTTATCTGCTAAAGCTTCCAATTTAGAAACAATCTGTTTCAAATCTGAATTTTTGTCCAATTTGAGATAAGTGGTGTTCCTAATTTCATGAAGTTTGACCCATTCAGGGGTTTCCTCCGTGAGTGCTTTTATATCCCTCTCCAAGTCTTTGCTGGAGACATTGCTTTTGAAGCTGCTATCCAGTTTGGAGAGGACCATAGTAAGCGGCAGGACATTCTTTTTCTCAGTAACAAAAATATTCCTCAATGTCCTAGCTAGGTCTGGGAGGCGACTGTAAATTAAATATTTTTGATCCTGGTCTGACGACCTAGTCATGGCTTCAAGAGCTTTGGCAGCTTGCTTAGCTTTCACTTTTTCAAGCAATGAAGCAGGCAAGTTTCTCAGTGCAGGGTTCAGTAATGTCACTCCACTTGTTGATGGAGTACTAGCTTGAGTGCTAGCATTTGCAACAGCCTTGGGTTGCTCATCTTTGATACCTGTAGCTACTTTCTCTTGGTTTGTCAGGCCTCTAGCTTTAGCTTGCGCTAGTTTTTCCAATGCTCTCTCCATCTTTGTGTTGCATTTGAATAATTCCCTTGCTTTAGCAAGGACATCCTGAGCAGTTGAGAACTTCTCCGCATTAGGCACTTCAGGCAGTTTAGCACATTCAATGTCGGGCAGTTTTTCAATCTCAAACTCTGGATGCCAGCGAGTAAGTTTGCTGTCAGGAATCACCATTGGAGGGTCAAGACTCGCTAAGTACTGAGCATGATGTTTTTTCACTGCTTGTAACAAAGTATCATAGAAGAATCTACGTCTCTCTAAAAGGACACTTGGGTTCATCAGTTTCAGTTCACTTGGAAAGTTTGGAGAAATCACTAGTTCATATGCCTCTTTTTGACATGAAGTGCTGAAGGTCTTGATTTTTTGCAACTCAAAGTTGTAAAAATCAGGCACCAAATGCTTTATTTGAGCTAAATGCTTCTCAGTGAAGTTTCGTTTGAGCATATCTTGCACAGAAGGTTTCAGTTTAGCGAAAGTGATTTTCTCATTTCTGTTATGAAGCAATGATACAACCGTCTCCAAGCCCCTGAACAGTTCTGCTAGGAATCTATAGTGGTGAGGCAGCGGCAGGGTGGACGAGCTGGTTGCGAGGGATGCATGGCGAATGTAGGCTGGTACCTGGAAAATGCACACAATTGTAGTCATGACTACCAATAAGAATTTGTGTAGTCTTCAATTGTTTCTAGCTACACCAGTTAAGAGGCATTTCCCAAATGTTACACTTTGTAGAATTCATTGCTATTTTTACTGGTTTAAACTACTGATTGTCTTAAACAATGTAACCTGATGGTCCTTTTATAATCACTCTAACTAAACAGTTTTGACTGTATGTATGTTCGACATCTTGAAAAAGACTAATTAATTATATTTTGAAAAATCTACATAGCTAGGTCAATCTCTAGGAAAGCACATTTTTCTGATTTTGCTAACATTAAGGTTTAGTTTTCTGGGTATTGTAAAGTAATTAGAGTAAGATAGATAAATAATTAGTAATGGGGGTCATTTAAATTACCTTGTTTGGGCTCTTCACTGGACTGACTACCACTTTCCTTGGGGATATGAATGGTCTCTGTAGGGCACTAGGCGCAGCTCCTTTTACTGGTGATTGAAACTCATTCTGAATCAAGGCTTTTTTACTGGGACTGAAAAATAAAAAATATTAGTTATACTCTGTGGGAATGTCTAGATGCAGTAAATAGTGGTAATTTGTAACATGGGCAATTTTTACTTCATTGGATATTTGATAGATACAATTTGCTTATGAAGAGAATTATAATGGTGATTACATTACTATTAAGTCTACAAAGTCAGAAATCAAATGATGAGCCACACAAGCTACACTTTACCTTGATGGCACTTCCACATCAATTGTCTTGAACTCTTTGAGGTTTCGTTGATTGTCACTCGATTTTTCAGCTTTCAGTTGCTGAATACCTTTACTTAATCGATCTGCAGATGCTTTTAGTTCAGCAAGCCTAGAGCTACCAGCTAACTTCTTTCTGATATCTCCCAAACTTAACTCTTTGCGAGCTGTGCTCACCAATTCTGTTTTGGAAGGTATTTTGATTGTAGACACATTGGACGCATTTACTTTACTGGTAAATGCTTCACAACCTTTGATCAGCTTCGATGTATATTCTAGAGAAGACGATAACTGAGATCCTTGTTCAGTACCTGCAGCATTTGATTTTATATCACTATCTGGGACACTATCCAAATGTGTGATTTTACGTTTCGTGGTAGCTATGTCTTCCGCTGCAGGTCTTTTTCTACTGTTGTAGTACGTAGTTAATCTAGTTTGCGACATTGTTATATTTTTTATTTACTTTTTATTTAAACACTGGGCATTGGAAAATAAAAACCAATATAAATTGGGCTACAATTTTTCCCTCCAAATCCGTTAAAATGACAACTTCGAATTGACTTGCTTGACGTGCTTGACTGACAATTTTGACACAGACAGAACGCTCAAAACCACAAACAATACGGCACTTTTTTTTGTGTTACAAACTCAATGCGTTAAAGACACGACAAAATGAATGATAAAAATTGGAAAGTGCAACCTTGCTTATATTGCTCTTAAAGATCATTAAGGATAAATCCAAAAGTTAATTGGTTCCCTAATGAGACAATAATGAATACCCATAAGTACATTCACAAATAAAGTCTATTGTCCACGTAGAGCAAACAAACGACACACAAGTAAGCACTGTAATGCGCTGTAGGGATGTCGAATAAATATCGATACATCGATATATCGATATTTTTGGGCGATATATTTCGTAACGATATATCGATATATCGATAGAAAATATCCAGTATCGAAAATTGTATCGAAAACGATATTTTTTTAATTCTCATGGCACTGAAGTCGCTGAAATCTGAAACTGTAGAAGATAGGAACGAACGAAAAAAAAACTATTTTGTCTATGACTGTAAAAGGTTGCCTTTTAGTTCTTGATATTTTTTTAATTTCGTCTAATAAAAAGGAATACTGGTAAAATACTTTAGTGAGTGTTTATTGAGATTTAATCGATATATCGATATTTTTCCTTTGATATATCGACGCTAATATCAATATTTTAATAAATATCGATATTTTATTTTAATAATATCGATATTTTAATAAATATCGATATATCGATATAACGATTTTTTTTTCATTTTCGACATCCCTAATGCGCTGTGGTCTTATAATCGACTTCATATCCATACTTATATTATAAATGCGAAAATGTGTTTGTGTGTTTGTCCGTCTTTCACGCCGTAACGGAGCGACGGATCGACGTGATTTTTGGCAGTTTATGGGCCCGAAAGTGACATGGGCTACTTTTTATACCGGAAAAATGCAGTTCCCGAGGGAATAGCGTGCGATAACCGAATACTACGCGGGCGGAGCCGCGGCCAAAAGCTAATTTAAGTTATAAAGTCGATGGGATAGTATAATATATCACTTCTCGAGCCTAGATGTTGTATCATGCTAAAACGTATTTATTTTGCAAATTGTTGTTCTCCCATCTCGGTTTTTATAACAATTTTAATATAAAATTATCCTCCAATATGTAACTTCAACCGTCTCATTATGTAATATTTTTTTTCTTTCGACGTACAGTCATTTTTGCCTTTGCCTGTTTTACAAATTTCAACTTGCATAACATTATTGTCAAATAACGCTCCAGTGGACAGCGAGCCTTATAATAATTAGACTTCTTAAATTAGGATTATCTAAGAAATAGTGCGTTGTTTTAAATTTTAACATTTCAAACATCGCTATCTTCGATGTTCAAATTTTGAGCATTCGACCAGCTATAGCCTAGGGATGATGACGATAGAGACGTGTTTGTTTGTATTTTCTTTCTTTCTTTCTTTCTATTGTACGTATGTATTGTACATACATATGCATGCCAATGCACAAATTTTTTGCAGCGAAAAGGTTCATACCTGGTTTGCAATTTACTTTCTCGTCGTATACCTATAATAATGTAGACTACGATTGTTGATACGATTTTAGTAACAATTTGTTTGTCTTAGTCATGTTTGTAATTGTATCAACAGTCGTGCTACATTTTGGTGAACGGTTTCAAAGTTAAATTCTTAGACTATATACAACACAGTGTTGTATATAATCTAAGGTTAAATTAATGTTTAGCGGATGTCCTGATAACTGGTATGTGCAAGTATCAAAGTCAACACCAGTAAAAATCATGCCGATTTGTAATTAGGTTTAATTAGAAGACGTTTTTGACTCTTAATCACTTCCACTACTATTATTTGAGTTTCATAATTAAAAAGAACAACTAATTAAGATAGTTAATCACTTTTAAGTAATATCATAGACCATAACACATTATGCATAAAATTCGCTTTCTAGGCGAGCTATAAGGACGCTTCAGAAATAGAAGGTTCATTGGAGTCGCGCGTGCAGAGTGGTGGCGCGTATTGCGCGTTTTGCGGCAGCCGCAGAGTCACGTGCTCCTTTGAAGAAGTGCTAGGAAATGGCAGGAAACAAGTCGAGCTATGTGAGTTATTCGTTACAATATAATTTAATATTTTTTGCTTCCTTATGGTCCGTGCTTATGGTAGATGCCTATACCATACTCCTCAACCGACCTCTGTGTCCTCTGTACTTAACATTAATGGCATGAATGACTGTCATTGCTTTGACAAGAGAACAAGAATATTTGTTGAACAGATACTGAGAACAGATATTTAATAAACAAATATCATATTAGTCTTAATTAAAGCACGTGGAGATATCAAAATATCCGATGACATCCATTGTTAGTACTTACGGTGTAAAAAATGCCTCCGAGACCACAACAAAATGAAAGAAAGAAGAGTATTATAGTTATACCAAGCAGAGTTGTTACGAGGCCTGACGATCTAGAAGGTGGTGAAGAAACAGAAATCGCTGCCAACATCAACGTGCCAGGAGATGGATGCTGGGGTTGGGTGGTCGTGGCAGCCTCGTTTTGCATAATATTCATACTTGATGGCGTGGCTTACACATTTGGTAGCCAACTTGCAGATATCAGCTCAGATCTAGGTGTGAACGACTCACTAGTGGCTCTGATCAACTCTATAGCAGTGGCTATTTATTTGATAGCAGGCCCTTTGGTATCCGCTTTGATAAATCGCTTTGGATTTAGAGCTTGCACGATGACAGGTTCCGTAATATGCTCTTTTTCTTTATTTACTTCGTATTTTGTAACCAACTACACGTCGCTCTGTGTGTTCTACGGAGTTTTTGCTGGTTTTGGATATTCTCTCATCAATATGTCGTCAGGACTTGTGGTGGGATTTTATTTCGAGAAACTACGATCAGTAGCTCTCGCTATCGCCACTTGTGGATCGAGTTGTGGCGTTATGATTTGCTACCCGTTAAATTCTGAACTGGTGAGTTTGGCAGGATGGCGATCTACAACATTACTGCATTCTGGGCTTTTTGGCTGTGTATACTTTTTAGCAATGGCATATCGTCCCTTATTAGCTTTGACTGTTGTTAAAACTACAACCACTGATGATCCGACTCGTACGGTTACATATTTGCCAAGTTTGTCAACAGCTGCTCTGAAATCTGCGACGGCCAAGCCTCGTCCCGATAGCCTTAAACCATCTGCAGCAGAGCGGTTATTCAGCGCTGTTAGCAATGCTAACTTTCCTAAAGCAGGTGATGTAGTCGATGACAACACTCTAACTAATCAAGGTGCCCAGCCCGGACCCTCAACAGCAGCTAATACCGCAGGGGTTTCCAAACTTACTATTACCGCAATCACACCAAAGGGTGGAATGAGTCGACGACAGTTAAAACAAGTACAATCAATAATGTCTAAAAGTGTGGCTAACGTACGAGATGACAAGACGACAACGACAGTAGAAATTAATGTTCAAGCCGAAGAGACGCCGAAAACCAGCTGTTGGGGCAGACTCTGTCATTGGGAGCAGCACGTGCCCGAATCACGTCCCATGTATCGAGACGATGCATTCTACACCGGGAAAATAGAAAATTTGCCGGAATACCAAAAAAGCAGAGCAAACATTCCAGCGGGCCAGGAAACTGGTCTAGAGTACCAGCTAGCAGTCTCGCGCGCCGCAGCCGCCTCAGATCTGCGGGAGCATCGCGGCGTGTTCACAACGGCTGTCCGAAGGGTCCTAGCAACTATGATGGACCCCAAATTACTGAAGAGGAAGTCATTTCTATTGCTTTGCTTGAGTGGCTTTCTAACTTACTTGGGATTTTTAGTGCCATATGTATTTTTACAAGATCGAAATTTAAAAGCTGGAGTCGATGCAAAACATTGTAATTTATTTGTTAGTGCGATCGGTGCGTCTAATGCTATCGGCAGACTAGCTTTAGGATCATTAGCTGTTAAAATAAATCCGTTAAAATTGTTTGCGGCCACTTGCTTTACAGCAGGCGTGGCTACGGTCGCTTCTGATCTTTCTTATGACATGTACTATCAATACGGATATTGCGTTTCATTTGGATTTTGTATAGCAGGAGTAGCTAGCCTGAGAAGCCAGGTACTTGTAAATCTTTACGGATTAGACAAATTAACAAACGCCACAGGAATGATATTACTATTTCAAGGATTAGGAAGCTTAATCAGTACTCCAACAGCGAGTATATTAAAGAATAAGTTTGGTTACGCGGTTGCTTTTTATGTAGCTGGTATATTTATTGCTTTAGGTGGTTTAATCTTAGTACCCGTGAGATCTATTTCCCTAAAAGAGAAAGCTATAGTTCCGAAAAAGCCCACAACTTCCTCTGCACCAATGAAACAAGCAAAACCTTCACAAAACATAAAAGAAAAAAAATCTCCACTTCAGACTATCAAAGAAACAAAAGCCCCAACGAAAAGTCCCAAAGGTGCGACACCCCTGTCCCAAAATATAAACATACCCCCACCGCAAGAGTCTAGTCAAAATAACCCCCCATCCCTGATCAGCAAAGAAACGAAACCTCCATTACAGAATAAAAACTGAACCTCAGTCGGTTAAGAATAGTCAATAACCATTATTTTAAGCGTCTGTTTTTTTTAATTTTAATTAAATAACTTATTATACTGTCTTGAAAATATTCTCCATTGTTTCATTTAAAGGACACAGGCCGATAGAACCAGACCAATACCTACCAGTACTTTTTTACACTTTTATTTAAATAAATGGCGCGAATGCGTAACGATTTCATCGCGAGCGAGCGCGCAGCCGCAGCAAGTTCGCGCGCCTAGGGCTGCAGGGCTACTACGAAATTCGAAACTCGAAGTTCATGTCGTGCGGTTCCTCTGACACTTATACTATTTAATACGAGAGCGAGAGAGACGGTATCACACGAACTTCGGGTTTCGAGTTTCTTAGTAGCCCTGCTGGGACGTCCAGGCCGCCATGTACTCTCGCGGCGAAATCTTTACGCGTTTCATGGCGAATTCCGGTCGATAATTACTGGTTTTTAATCGCACCCATTGGATCAACTTTCAAAACCAAAACAGAGAGCCTACTTTGAAATTTGAAAATCGAATCCTACCACCTCTCATTCTCGTATTAAATAATGTAAGTGTCAGAGGGACCGCACTACTCGAAAATTTTTGAATTTAGTAGTAGTAGCCTACTTAATTGCCTAAGTCGATCCCTGAGAGCGACCCTAACAGATATGTATAAGTCCTTAGTGGTACTTACTTGTAAACTTTGTTATCGAGCTTGGACATAACCATAACATAAACATGGTAGAAATTATCAAAAATATATAAAAGAATGTAAAGTTCAATTCATTATGATAAAGAAACTAGTGGAATGGAAACTCATTGTTGCATTTATATTCAGCGCCAAACGCGTGTAAAGACAGCTTTTAAAACTAAATAAATATTGTACGCTAGCAACATTGATTCGGTTTCGTGTTCGAGCGCATTTTGTTCTGCGACCGGCCGCCATACTCAAACAAAAAGATTTGAGATGAAAAGATAAATTTTGTATTTATTGGAAGTTATTGAAAGTGTTTTAATTTACTAAATGAGTTCTAAATCAGATGTAAATAGAAGGGTACTCGCCATTCAGGCGAAAAAGAAACGCCATAAATTAGGAAAAAAGAAAAATCGCGAGGAGGAACACGGTGGTGGAGGACAAGGAAACGGGCTGCGCAACCAGAATCAGAATCGACTGGAGCCCACGCACAGCTCGTCCAACGAAACCATCGAGGAGGACGAGGACGAGCAGTACGCAAGCGACGACGAGGAGCAGGAAGACAGCGCCGACTACTGCAAGGGTGGATACCATCCTGTCAAAATCGGAGATTTGTTCCTTAACCGCTACCACGTCACGAGGAAGTTGGGTTGGGGGCACTTTTCGACGGTTTGGCTTTGTTGGGATCTCGTAGATAAACGATTTGTTGCCCTTAAAGTTGTCAAATCCGCACCCCACTTTACTGAAACTGCCCTAGACGAAATTAAAATACTCAAATCAGTTCGTGACAGCGACCCCGCGGATCCTAAGCGGAACAAGACCGTTCAGCTTCTGAATGACTTCAAAATTACTGGAGTCAATGGGACTCATGTGTGTATGGTGTTTGAAGTCCTAGGCCATCATCTTCTGAAATTGATTCTGAAGTCCAATTATAGAGGTATTCCTCGAGAAAATGTGAAGACGATTATACGCCAAGTGCTAGAAGGCTTGGATTACCTTCATACTAAGTGTAAGATAATTCACACTGACATAAAGCCTGAAAATGTGTTGGTTTGTGTTGATGAGCCTTACATTCGCAAGCTGGCAGCTGAGGCCACTGAATTACATTCCTTGGGCTTGAGATTGCCCCATTCTTTGATTAGTACTGCACCAAAGGAATTTCAAGAACAAGTAGTAACTGGTAAGATGAGTAGGAATAAAAAGAAAAAATTAAAAAAGAAAGCTAAACGCCAGTCTATGCTGCTCAAAAAACAAATGGAACAAATAGAAGAGATGGAGGAACAGAAAAAGATAGAGAACACCAGCGAATCAGCTCCTATGTCACAGGACAATGATGATTCGCCCCAGACTCCTGAAGAGGCAAGTGTGATTGAGACTACGCGCTCTGAGAATGACACCAACTTGAATGGTTGCAATGACCTGCAGAGACCAGATGATGAGGCATTCGATACGGATGCTGATGCAGTGCAGGTTAGAAGTAAGCAACATGGCTGTGGTGATGATGCTGGCACTCCTATGTCAGAAGGGGAGATGACAGATACCCCTCCTTCATTTAATTCACAGTCCACTAAAGGTAAGTCACTCGACAAGAAGCCTGATCCTGCATTTGACATAACCGATTTGGAAGTGAAGATTGCAGATCTTGGTAACGCTTGCTGGGTTCACCGACACTTCACTGAGGACATCCAGACTCGACAGTATCGCTCCCTTGAGGTACTTCTGAGTGCTGGGTATGGGACATCGGCTGATATCTGGAGCACTGCTTGCATGGCCTTTGAGTTAGCCACTGGAGACTATTTATTTGAGCCTCATTCAGGCGATGGATACAGTAGAGATGAAGATCACCTGGCGCACATTATAGAATTGCTTGGAGATATCCCCAAACGTATAGCTGCATCTGGGAAATACTCAAAAGTATTCTTCAACAAGAAGGGTGAATTAAGAAACATAACAGGCCTAAAGCCATGGGGCCTGGTGTCCGTGCTCACAGAGAAGTATGAGTGGAGTCAGACTGACGCAGAGGAATTTGCCGACTTCCTAAAGCCCATGTTAGATTTTGACCCCAATCGGCGAGCCACAGCATATGAGTGCCTTCAGCACCCATGGCTGAAGTCAGCCTGTCCAGAACAAAAGGAGTCTGAGGAGTAAATTGGATAGCTCTCTGTTAACTTGAATGAATGAATGGCTATGCATTCATGAAATCAGTAGTGTTGACATACAAGTATTCAGTGTTTTAAAATCAAAGTTTATTTATAGATTTGTTTGTGAATAATTTAATTTGTATCCAGACTGTTTGTTTATTAGTAATCCTTATTTGTGAAACAAAATTGTATCCATCTATTGAGATAATGCTGACACACAATTCCCTTGTACTATGTGATACTGTATATAATACAGCGCCTGCCATTGGCAACATTGGGTGGCAACATATTGTCTGAATGTAAGGATGTAATTGGCATTATTGAATTGATATCTTAAATTACCCAAACTGTGTACAGATAGCTTTAGGAAAAATTGTGATGTATGACATGTAGACAATATAGGTTTTGTCACATAAATCTTAGGAATTTATTAGTTGACATAGTTCAGCACCTAAATCCACCTAGAAAGTGAGGAGTGTAATGATAAAGTCATGCATGCATACTGTAGCCAGTCAGGTAGTATGTTCACATAATAGTTTAAGTTTGTGTTTTATCACTATCACAATAGAAATCTCATAATATAAACTTTAGGGAATAAGACAGTATTTGTAATGCCACACCTCCGAGACTGCCTTTTTATATTTTGATGAGTCATCTAAATTTAACATGGGCTGGAGCACAGATATTAAGGAGGCAGGACGAAACAGTAACCTCTGATCCAGCTTAGTTATTATTTATCATAGATCCTACATGACCATTTGTATTAACTATATCTGCAAATTTACATAAATAAAATGTCAAAACGAGCTTGTTATTATGAGTTTTAATTTTTTTTTAATCCCTCTCACTAATACTTAACATGTTTGGATAACCATTGTGTAAATGTGGTTAATGTATTTGCTTTGTGATAATGAGATGTAATCTGTTGCAAGTGTACTAAGGTAGTAAAAATAACTGTTTCTAGATAATATGTATGGAACATGGACACGCTTGGTCTACAAACAATACACAAGAGTTGTAGGCAGGCAGTTCCATGCAAGTGACATATATTATGTACCTACTTAGAGCAACATTTTTCTAAGGTGGAGCAGGAAACGTTATTGTGACTCAAATTACGCACTCTGCAAGGCGTGCTAGCGGTCTGTGTAGTAGTACAACATTATACGAGTATGTAGGTCTTTGATGTAGGTGTATGGCATATGTATATGCACATTATAATGTGTAATGACTAGTGATGTACTATTCAACTTCAACATTTACATTCCCACACATCTTGTGGAGGTAACTGATACAACTCGCATTACTCATTTGTTATAATTACTTTTACGTGAATAGAATTACTGGCTTGTAGATGGAATGATGGTAGGTTAGGGACCATTCATAAATTCTTCGTTCCTCATAATGTCGCTTAATTTTATGCAGTTTGCAGTTTGGACTTTTTGGGGTGACTCTTTTTCCCGGCCCGGATAATACCGACATGGAAATACCGACCCTGTTTTTCGTGTACACGCTCACAGAAGCTACTGTCAGTTTCTATGGGCGTGTACACAAAAAACAGTGCCGGTATTTCCATGTCGGTGTTATCCGGGACGGGAAAGAGTGTTACCCGACTTTTTGCAGTAGTTCTTTCGCCAGGTAGGTACTTGAAACCTAAAATACTGCGATTTTTTTTCGCACGCGTGCCATTACAAGTTACGGCAAGAAAAATGGTGCAAGCTGTATTACATAGCGAGGTCGTCAAGGGAACGAGTTTGTTGTGGTCAATCGAGCGCAGCACTTACTACTTGCACCATTTTTCTTGCATGTCAAAATGGGCATTTAAAGTATCCGTCCACCCATCACCCACTACAGTTACCATAAGCTTAGACTATATACAATCTAAGACTATATATCTAAGACTATATATATATATCTAAGACTATATATAATCTAAGACCATAAGTATGTACTCGCCCGCCACTTCGTCTGCACCTAGCGGGATAAATAGGTAGTCTGTAGGTACCCTACATATAGCTTTCTATGATAAAAAGCCGTGGTCGCCTAGTGGCCTGACTTATGGCCTCTCAAGCAGAGGATTGTGGGTTCAAAGCCGGGCTCGCACCTTGAGTTCTTCGAAATTCATATGGGAAATATTAAAATTTTCCACGAGCTATAAGATGAAGGAAAACATCACGAGAAAACCTGCAAAGCGCTTGATGGTGTGTGAAGTCAATGATATTATATGTTACTATGAAGGTTCTCGTCCGTGTTGAACTCTCGTGCGTAGGTACTTATAGCCCAAGAGGAGGCATGTGCCCAGCAGTGTGACGTTCCTTCATAATATAGGCTGAAATGAGTATAGCTTTCATTAGAGAAAATCTTAAGAATCGACTTAGTAGTATCTATTAAAAATAGCCTGAATGGCTTCGAGAAAAGTATGGTACGGCCGTGACTTTTGTTTTATTTTGCTACTTGGCGGGGGAGCACTACCGTGCCCCCAGATATTTCTGAATACGTCACTCAGAAGAAAAAAATTATATGAACTTTGTGTACATAAGTAATCCACGTTCATTAAAATCTGTTGAACTGTACTTTATAGCTGATCAACAGAGCTACTACGAAAGTCGAAGTTCATCTCGTGCGGTCTCTGACACTTACACTATTTAATACGAGAGCGAGAGGGACGGTACGATACGAACTTCGAGTTTCATAGTAGCCCTGCAGTAATAAGGTTGCGTTCAAGATAATCGGCGTACAATGTACCGTGAATTTGTTTTTATGTACTTTGAATTTATTTAGTACTTTTGTACGTCTTTTCAATATAATTTTTCTAAAAGAAAATTTTACTTATCACTGTTTAATTTACCCTTTACATTTCGTAAACCGTTGTTTTGTCTAAATTATCTGAAATGGAATGAATTAAAAAAACAATGTGCCAAAATTGACATTGACAATGATTGACAAACTTGGAATAAAAATAATGCATGCAATTTATTTTCTTTGCCGGGCGGGATAAAATTTGTTATTTATTTTTTATTGATACCATTTTGCCGATATTGTATGCATTATCAGAGCGTCCGTCAATTCCGTTCATATAAGGCGTTACTATTACGCGTTATGAATGTGTTAAAAGTCATTAGATCTTCAGTGAACACCATGCATCTAAACACTGCATCGCAGTGCATCAGTGAAAAAACATGATGGATTTACAACTAATTGCATTATATCAACTTTAAATAAAGTGAGTTGAGTATACAGAATCAGTTTTATGTAATAAAATCCATTTAGGTATAACATACTCTTGTTGGAGCCTATTTTTTTTTAATTCTATTGAGTGACTAGTGAGTGTGCCGGTAACGGCATCTTTTGAATATTTATATATTCTGCAATTTCTATGAATACTTTGTTTCCTGTAGATAAAATAATCTTATTTGTTTCAGGTCCCTAATACATATTTTATCCATAATGACAAGCTTCTATTTTCTCTTCATATGGATTTTAGCCCAGACATACAGATTCCTAAAGAGAAGACCTATTCTAGTCGTTATTGGGACATCTGTTGGTTTTACATTAGTAATTCTGTCATTTAAATGGGGCTTAATGTGTTCGAACGTGCAGCCACGAATGTATGTGAAAAAAATTGTAAGTATAATCAATTAGGCAAGTAATGTTGAAGTCAGCTGTTTTTATTAAAAAAGTTACTATTTATTTTTGTCCTATTTTTTCTTTTCAGTGTATGGATCACACAAATGGTAATTCTGTTGGGAATTTATGTGAAGAACTATGCCAGCTTCATGGCATTACATCAATTTCATGTCAAACCTTTCATATGGGTAAGGAATCTGTATTTTCTGGACTCTGGGGAAACAACAGCATATTCTTCAAGTTGCCCAAGGATCCAAATAAACATACTTCTCTGCACTGGTTTGATGACACAAATAAAAAGATATATCCTTCTGAAGTTGATTTCTCAAGCATGATTATAACAAATGTGAAACTCAGATTTAATATTTCTGTAGATACTATAGATGCTAAAAAGATGTCATATATACATTATGCTCAAAAAGGTGCTCTTAGGGAAGTTGAAATGGAAAATGTTTGGCGTCTGCTGCAAGATAATGAATACTTGGCTTTGTTGTTGTATGCTAAGTTTGACATTTTTCCCCAGCTAGTGGGCTCCTGCGGGACTTTGTATGCTGTCCAAAAATTACACCCAATATCTCGATATTCTCACTTAATGAGCCTTTACGACAGCAAAGGGGAATGGGTCAAGAGAATCAAGCTATCTGTGATGATATTAGATTTCCTGAAACAATTGGAAAATGGGTTGCCAGAGCCTTTGCATATTTGTGATGTTAAGATAGACCATTTTGGAGTCACTAGAGATTTCAAGAAAATTCAATACTTGGACCTTGATTCAGTCCATCCCCTCAGTATTGCTAATCAGATAACTGGGGACGGCTCCCCATGTAAGCAGCATAGTGACTGTGATTTCTTTGACTGTCGATCTTTTTGTAATTTAATTACATACAAATGTCAACATGGAGTGGTTAATAATAATCTACAGATTGTGTGCGAGAAGATATTTCTTGGATGGGTTATGTCAGGGCGGGTGGTGATTCCTGGGTTGCTTCTGAGTCCTCGATCTCCTAGAGTTCTTCTCGACTTGTTGGAGCTCTGCGCCAACCCTGATGGAGAGAGTGGCATTCCTCGCGCGCCCGCCTCTAAAGAGGTCAGGGATAGACTTCATAAGTTGCTCTCACATCTTACTTAATCTTAAGAAACATTGCACTGTGATAATGATCTTTAGCTCAGTAGGTATTAAAATTTTCTAGTCACACTTTATAAAGAGTAATCTATCTAGTTTTGTAGTAGTTTTTAGTATTTTAAATAAAACAGTACACTTGGAGTGACAATAAAATGTTTCACTACATTGTGATGAAGTACATAAAGTAGGATTAGACATTTTCATAGTTGCTAGGCAAAATGCAGATAGGATAGGTTTTCAGTGCCTTAAACTGAAATTTGATTTAATTTCTAACTTGATTAGAGTTGAAAGATCTAGAACAGTACTTAAGGATATTGCCAATATTGTATCTTCCGTACCCAATAAGTACAAGTGCGAATAAAAGTGCAAGTTTACTTAAAATTGTTAATTTAGTGCGCCAATAGGTACTTTAGTCTGCACTTTTTAAATCTACAATTCTTGCTTCTATAAAATTGTATATCATAAGTAGCATGACAAATAGATAGTAAATAAATTAGGGCACAGTAATAATTTTTTTCCATCAGGGTTCCACATCATATCATGTGTAAGTTTATTATCACAATAAAGATCTGGAATAAATAACATTTGTTTGGTTAGTTAATGACAAAAAGATACCTAAATCCAAAATCCAAATTATAGGGTACAATTAATAACTTAATTAATAATAATTATAGGGGATAATCATGAAACCAGTTTTTGAAATCACATCATTGGAAATTTCATTACAAAATTGTAGATGTGTTGCTATCAGAACTGCATTTCAAATGAATTGAAATTATCAGCTAGTTAATAAGATTAATTTTTAAGCTGTAAATTTCTACCACTAAATCTACTCGCCTGTATTTTAAAATTAACAGTTTTTTCTACTTTAAAATTATATTTTCACAGATATGCAGATCTATCCCTGTAATTTTTTCTTTCATTTTATATTGTAATTGATATATATTTGCTTATAATTATTTATTTTATTTTGTTTTTAAAAAAATACTGCCAAGTTTTTTGCGGCGCATTCTTCTTGCCAATGATGGTATTTCTGAAAGCTCTGGTAGCTAGTTTAAAAAGTGATATGTTAAAGAGCCCTTTGTGGAATATGTTTAATTTTGATTTTATGGTTTCATAAATATGGAAGACCATCTTGCCATAAGCCCCCTTAGGACCTAAAGAGGCATGTTACATTGTGCACATTTTCCTTTATAACTATTGTCTGATAGAGCAAAGTAACTAGGAAATTGTAACGTTCGATAAGTGAGCGTCACGTAGTTTTACATACATGTTTAAAATTGCCCTAACCGGTTATTAAGCAAGGTACCCGCGGGTAATAAAGCATGTCGGCTTATTAGGCGTAGGTGTTGCACACAGGGCGATTTGCCATATAAAATTCGTTAAGTGTCCAATTGCTCTAGTATGTTTAATACATTTCTAATGTGGTCACACTGCTTATCCTTATTTATCTATGTGTGTGTGTGTTGGCACTACTGCTGGTATCCCAGTATGGAGAGGTCAGTTCCTTCCTGAAACTCGGCTGATACCTCAGGTGAGTGATTTGCTGTGTACATAGCTAATGTTAATTGATATGATAATATTGATCATCGAGTGTGTAAGGAG
This sequence comes from Choristoneura rosaceana, assembly GCA_037349165.1. Taxonomy (NCBI): domain Eukaryota; kingdom Metazoa; phylum Arthropoda; class Insecta; order Lepidoptera; family Tortricidae; genus Choristoneura; species Choristoneura rosaceana. Next base: position 10,467,783 of record JAZBNJ010000041.1, on the reverse strand, counting down.
GTTCGCATTTTAATACAGGGTAGATTCTGTTGCTCAACGTGCTATGGAAAGGGCTATGCTCGGAGTTTCTCTGAAAGATCGAATTCGTAACGAAGTGATCCGACAGAGAACCAAAGTTATTGACATAGCCCACCGCATTAGCACGCTGAAGTGGCAATGGGCCGGTCATATAACCCGAAGAACCGATAATCATTGGGGTAGACTAGTTCTTGAGTGGAGACCACCGATCGGCAAACGTAGCGTAGGACGCCCTCAGGCTCGGTGGTGCGATGATCTTCGCAGGGTGGCTGGTAAGAGCTGGATGAGAGTGGCCGAGGATCGTGCTCAGTGGCGTGCCATGGGAGAGGCCTATGTCCAGCAGTGGACGAACATAGGCTGATGATGATGATGAGATTCTGTACATGGGTCCAGTAAGCGCTAAAGTAAAATGTACACTTTGGTAATGTTAATGTCATAGAGAGCGGAGCCCATAAACTAGACATGGAACAAGTATCACTTGCCTAGCCTTACCGGTCCTAAAGATGATGGAGCAACCGAGGTCAGGGCTATGAGGATGGTGGAGGTCCTCGTGGGAGCAAAGCCCACGTCATGTCCAGCGGGTGCCAGGCTAGATTAAGCACGGGCAAACTGAACCGGCCAGGAGCCTATTGATCGCTCGAGATTGGATTGAGGATCACTGGTGGTAGGCCCAGGATTTCTGAAATGGTGGAGATGCTGGGATCATTTTGTCGCCCTTTCTAGGCACTCCATAATTGTCATACACGGAGACCTGGGGTATTATATAATGGTACATAGCAATAATAAGGCAACAAATATTCCTGGTTATCTGTGGATCGGTTATTTATGGATGAGTTCTTATTCAAATAAATTCACAAGATATGTGATGTGGTGGCAGTGATTCCTAACGCGGTGTGGCTGTGCAAGTGGCAAGTGTATATTGTACTCTAGCGCGTATTGGACCCATGTACGGAATCTACCCTGTATAAAAATGCGGACCTCCCTACACAGTAAATCACTCACATGAGTTATGAGCCGAGTTTCAGGAAGGAACTGACCTCTCCATACTAGGGTACCAGCTTAGTTTCTTCCCTTCGTTTGTTTGTATCTAACGCACCTTCATCATACACTATATAGTAGTGACAACACACAAAGTTAGACAAATAAGGATAAGCAGTATGACCACATTAAAAATGTATTAAACATACTAAGCTAAGGGCTGTGACACTTATCAAATTTTATATAGCAAATCAAATCAAATAAAATCTTTCGCATTCAGTGAGTACTTAGACCCAGCTAGCGCCAGCACTATCCTTAGCGTTTAAAAAAGATTATTAAAAAGATACTTACCTACCTACTCTGTTTTGCGTAATTTGCCTGTTTGAGGTGACAACCATATTATGAATAAGGGAAGGTACTTCCTCCACATTTTCCTCAATCCTTCAGTTTCTCATGCATCTTCTACCCACAGGAAAATACGCAACGTGCATTCAGCATCCAAGCGGCTAAATGTTCCACGTGCTTGTTAACGGATCACAACAAACCAATGTGGCAAGCAAACTTTGCCAGAGGTCAGAATTAATTTAGGTTGGCGGTATTATGGGCAACGCGACGCATGCGCGGCGCCGCGGGCGACCTTCTCGCGTCCTTCCTTCTGCCAGTCGACGGCTCACGCCGCACCGCCGCACTTGTACCTACATACGCCCTGTAATATAGAAAGCGGATTAACTTTCGCTCTCATCCGGGTTATCATTAATCGCACGTCGTCTTCCGACGTCGGAAGCGTGAAGTGTAGTGTGATGTGCGTGTGGTACGTAGCAGGGGCTACGGGTTTCTGAAAAGACCGGCGCGAAAAAAGGTTTGTATACTATAATATACTTACTTGCACAAGTTGTAATACCTCTGTTTCGTAATTAAAGACCGCGAATATCTAGCTAAATAGTCGATAGACGAGCACCTGTGACCCTTCTGATATCATAAGGGTCAATTGTCATTTGAAACGCGGTAGCCGGTTTATTTTGTTATCGTACTCGTAAATGTTTGACCTTGACCTTTGTCCCGGGTTCAACGCACGGTAACTGCATAGTTCTTTCTAGAAGGATAAAATAATCACTTACACTTTTAAGGATACACAGATCTACTTAGAAAGACTTATTTCGTACTTCTGATAGTAACGGCCTAGTAAGAATAATTATTAGGGGCTGTATGTGTATACGGCCTACTTGGTTGGGACACGCATGTTAAATAATTTTGGTAACATGTTTGTTGATTAACTTCACCCTTATAGTATATTTTTAGATATAAAACATGATCAAAACATCTTATCTTTATCAGTGAAACGCGCCATAGATTGTAGGTGCCTCTTGCCTACTAGGTATTATCTAAGAATATGTTGTTTACTGTCGTGAAGTGAATGCGGTAGTCGCGTAGCCTACGTGTCTAAAATTGGACTTAACACTATGAACTATCGATTAATTAATACCTATTACGTTTAGGAAACGTAATAGGAATAAGAATTACATAAGCTGAAATATATCTTTAAATTGTGTTATTTTCAAAACAATAGGGTACACAAATGAACACCCAGTACGGTACGTTATTTACATTATATTTTCTCATACATGTAACCATTGCTCACTCTCATCTTTTACTATTTAATACAATAAGGTACAATAAAAGCAGGACTGTAACGGGTGGTAGTTCTACGAGCGTGTTTCTTCAACCGCTATCAGTTTCCTGTCGCTTAAATTGAAGAATGGATGGATATTATAAAACGATGGCATGCATGTGGTAGGTACAGTTACAATTCATAAAAAAATCTTGCTTAAACGGGCTCTCATTTGCTCATTTCTTCAATATACTTAGGTTAGGCGATGCGACAAAACGCCTAACGGTTTGAATGCTCGTAGAACTAATTGGTTAGAATTGGGTTTTACTCGTATTTATGTCATCTGTGCTTGCGGTAGAGTAATGTGGGGTAAACGTAGGTATGTAGCGGGTATGTGTACGCAATCTCACACATTTGAGTCCGAAATGCATGTGATTGCGTACACTTACCCATTGCGTACGTTTACCCCACATGACTTTTAATAGTTTGTGGTTGCCAAGGCTAGATTAACCATGTCGGGACCCCTTTTCGGCCAACTTAACACCATTCAATATTCATCATTCATCATTCAATATTATATTGATTTTTAATCGATGATCAGGAATAACAAAAAGCGATAAAGACGGTTATATACTGAATAACTTTTCCCATGGGACCAATACAAAACTCGGAAACAGAAATCCCTAGTTTCATTTAATCGCAAACATTCAAACAACGTAGGGTCACTCGAGTTGCCCCTAGCAACCTCACCTTAGTCACCTAGCAACCCCTAACAACCAAAAAACGCTGCAAAAAAAAACACTCTTTGTATAACGAGCCCCTTTAATTTTTAACTTTATTTATTTTTAGTATTTGTTATTAAAGCGGCCACAAGTAATTATTATTCTGTGAAAATTTCAATTGTGTCACTATTGTATTACGCTCTATCTTCTATCACTGTGACAGACGGACGAACAGACAGACAGACAGACAGCGGAGTCCCAGTAATAGGGTCCCGTTGGCTTTGTGTACGGACCCTAAAAATGACGGTTATCACTGTCTCAATTCGCGACATACGCAAGAGAACAAGCAGTTCGCGGTCATAAATTACAATCAAAGGGGCTGCAATTCCGCAATGCAATTGCGCCTGCGACTGCGACGCCTTGTAACCTGAAGGGCTACTCCGAAACACAAAATTCGAAGTTCGTGTCGTGCGATCCCTCTCGCTCTCGTTGTCGCCGTGTTATCTTATATGTGCCTGGGTTTATATTGTTTATGGTTGCGACAGAATAAAACTGAATTGTTTCCCTGGATAGAGCTTAAATTTAAAAAGTATGATATGACTCACATGAGTATCTCCGGGTGTATCTCACTGTTCTCTGGTACAGCTCAACCTCTATCCAGTGCATTCTGCTTCGCCATCTGTAGAATTACAGTACAGATGACACCACAGCTTGTGGTGCCTCTGTTTCTGAGCCACACCGCCAGCTGGTAGCCAGGGTGACTCCAATGATGCTGAAAGTTAATATCCATTCTAAGTATACATATACATGGTATGATGAGTTTACTCTTTAGTAAAGTAGTAAGGTGTGTGGTGTGTGTGTGTTGTTGGTGAGTAATGTGTTAGGAGTGTCGGTAAGATCTAGCTGTAGTCAGTCCACCTAGTAGGTGAGTAATAATAGTACTGGTGTAGTCTCACGGAGAGTCATCAGGTCACAGAGACAGGTATATGAAGCTGAAATCGTTTGGCCCCCTCACGGACTGGATTTCTTTGGCTTCAGCTAGTTGCTGTGGGCAAAACTAATACACATGGAGCCGAAATCGTTTGGCCCCACACGGACTGGATTTCCTTGGCCTCCGCTTGATGCTGTGGACAATACAAATACATATGGAGCTGAAATCGTTTGGCCCCTCACACGGACTGGATTTCCTTAGCCTCCTCTTGATGCTGTGGGCAAGACAAATACATATGGAGCCGAAATCGTTTGGCCCGCACATGGACTGGATTTCCTTGGCCTCCGCAGGCTGCTGTGCGTCCGACGTCAACGCACAGCAGCGACGATGACGATACGAGCCCACGTGCCCACCACGACCAACCACTCTGGCCGTACATGATGTCTTAAGAGTACTTACTGATCCGATGCTCAGTCAGTTGTATGGTTAAGTCCACATATCTGTTGTCTAAGTGGTAGCTCGTACAGTGTATTCATAAATACTCAGTCAGTCAAACTCGTCGGTCTGCTAGATACGTGTAGGACAGATTACCTACAGTTCTCAATAGTTCAGAAGACATACAATACTTAGATATACTTAGAATACTTAGCTTTATTGTATGATGCCCCACAGTCTCTCAGAGCACATTACACTGAATTTACTGTACTTATATCAGCAAAGAAAAATAGTTTGAACCAACTCACTTTGACAGTTCATTCTTTTGGCGGGGTTCTCATAGCAGGGTTGCGTCACGGTAGTGTTGCCATAGGAGAATTCGCGTGACGTCGCGACACTCCCGGCGGCGGAAATTAGAACAGGGTGACTAAGTTCTGCGTCCACTCCCGGATCTTCTCCAGGGCACGCGTGGCTGCAGCACGTTTAGGCTTTTCAACGTCATGATTATTAAGTGATTCGTTTTGAATGTCAAATGTCCGTCCCTGCTGATAATCATCAGCTGTGTCTATTTCAGGTTCTTCTACCTGACGTGATTCAATGTCTTCTAGAATATCCATCTCCCGGGTTTTATCATTAGAATCGTCATCATTGTTTACGACGTTCTGTCTCATGTCAGATGTACTGTCATTTGCGAAGGGCTCTGTGTCTTCAGTAAATAATTCATTGTACTCTTCCTCGGCTTCAAGAGGGTACAGTTGTCCTACTGAACGCGTATATACTTTCTTACCTATTTTGACTTCGGCAGTTCTGCCAGATTCCGAGACTCCCATTAGTCGTCCGACCTTCCAGTTATGACGGTTTGAAGTATCGCCTTTAATTTGGACTAATTGCCCAATTTTAGGTTTCGATTTAGCCTTTACTCTAGGTTCTTTTGGAGAATTTTTGTATCGCTCACGTAAACTAGGCAGATAGCGATTTACAAACATTGATTTGAATTCTTCCAATATCTTAAGACCTCTCTTCCAACTACTGATCAGATCAGTTTTCGTGACAGTTCCTTGTATAGTGAGATCGTTACAATCTACGTCTGGGGTTAAACATTTAGACATTGCTAGAAAGTCAGATGGTATTAGGATATGATCTTGTTCAGCGTCGACACACGTGAGTGGTCTTGTATTCAACACAGCTTCTATCTCCTTGATGATAGTGAGTAGCTGGCTATCATTTAACAGATTCTTCTGGAGAGTTCTCTTCATGCAATGCTTAACTAGCGCCACCAAACGCTCGTAATAACCCCCATACCAAGGCGCTAGCTGTGGAATAAATCTCCACCGTATGTTGTTTTGGATGCAAAATGGTCTCGTTAAGACTTCAGCCGTAAGTTTGAATTGTTGAGCATTGTCTGAAGTTATCACTGCTGGAATGCCTCTGGTGGAAATCATTCTTCTTAGGGCGAGAAGTGTTTCTTCGGCGGTCATATTCTGGACGACTTCGAGATGTATGGCCCTGACTGCTAAACACGTGTAGAGGCATATCCATCTCTTTTGAATGCCGTTTTCTGTGCTAACTAGCACGGGTCCAAGATAGTCTAAGCCTGTATAGGTAAATGGTGAACTATAATTCACTCGTTCTGGAGGCAAGGCCGGCGTCGGTGGTAATGGGAATGGACCACCTCCATGTTTGACACACTGTGGGCACTTCTTCAAAACTCTCTCTACAACAGCTCTTCCCTTTGGTATCCAATACTGCTGTCTTACCAAGGTCAAAGTATGAGACGCTCCAACGTGATAGTTGCTCTCATGAACATCTTTGATGATTTTGTTAGTAAAGTCACTGTGTCTTGGCAAAAGGATAGGATGTTTCATGTCGTATGACCAGTCTGTATTTTTCATCCGACCTTCAGATCTTAATAGCCCGTCGACGTCAACGAATAGTCCTAGGTTGCGACTAAGGTGAGTTACCTTACCGCTATATTCATCGGGAAAGTGTTGTTTTTGCAGAAGTTTTATTTCTTCAATTAATGCGTGATCACGTTGTGAATGGTTCTGCCTTGTTGGAATACTTTTTCCTTTATCTGCCGTATCTTTGGAGGCTTCATACACTTGTTCTTCTGTCCTTGACAGACCCTCCCGGGACAACAGAGAAAGTTCTTTGACTCTATTGGTCGGCCATGTGGTTTCTTTTTGTAAGAGGAAATCTGGTCCTTGTAGCCAATATGACTTTTCTGCTTTTGTTTTTCCGATCCGGGTGCCTATATCTGCCGGATTTAATTCTGTAGGGACATATCTTACGACCAGCTTTTTATTTTCTTTAATCTCACTTACTCGCCGGGTCACGAACGGTGTCAGCAACTTGTCAGAGTTGATCCAGTCAATGACTATCTGACTGTCGGTCCATAGAAAATGTTGACTAATTTTTAAGCGTAGAGAGTCCTCAGCGTATTTCAGCAAACGGTTTCCTATAACAGTACCGAGCAATTCTAAACGTGGAATTTTTAAATGGTCTCTGTCTTTAACTGGAACAAGTCGAGATTTTCCAATTATAAATCCTTTTCCACTGCTGTTTACCAAATAGACAACAGCAGCGTAAGCCTTTGTTGATGCGTCTGTGAAGCAGTGTAGTTGATTTATTTGTTCTGGTCGTGCTCCTGCTAAGTGTCTTGGTAAACAGATGTCGGTGATGTCGTCAAAGCTTGTATTTATTTCTTTCCACTTGGAGGTCAGTTCTGATGGTAGTATCGTATCCCATTTAATGCTTTTTTCTTTCCATAGGTCTTGTAGGAACAGTTTTCCTGGCAGCAAAGTTGGTACAGCAAATCCGCAAGGATCGTATACTTGAGCAATGTTTCTCAGAACTTCTCTCTTCGTGTTAACTTCCTTCAGGTCTTTGAGTCGTAACTTGAGTGTATCATCTACAAGATGCCAATCTAATCCAAGGAGTTTAACAATGGTTTTGTCGTCCCTATCAGGAATTTGGTTTACAAACTCTTCGTTGTTGGAACTCCAGCTTCTAAGGTTCATTGATATGTCACGAAATGCCTCTCTTGACGTTTTATGCAGAGTCAAAGCGTCTTCAACCGTGTTAGTTCCTGTTACTAGATTGTCGACATAAATGTCGTCAACAAATCTTTTTAGTTTGTCAATTTTGGATAAATGATGTTTGATAGTAGCATTCAGAAGGAATGGGCTTGAGATTATTCCAAAAGGAACTCTGCAGAAGCGTAAGCGCAGCAGATTATCTTGCTTGACTGGTTGGTCTATATCCTTGACCCACAAAAACCGAGTTACATCTCTATCTCTCTTCTGGATACCGATCTGCAAGAATGCTTTCTCAACGTCTGCAGTCAAACCTATTTCGTGGGTCCTGAACCTGATAAGTATGTTGGTAAGATCCTCTACAAGCGAGGGTCCACAATACAGACAGTCGTTTAAGCTCTTATAATCTTTTCCCTTCGCAGAGGCATCGTACACTATCCTCATGGGTTTATCTTGCTGTTGCACACCGTGATGAGGTATATAATGTACAGGTTTTCCCTTTTCCAGGTTGGTTTCACAATCAGGTACTATCTCGATTATTCCGTTTTCCAGCTGATATTTAAGAGTTTGATCATATGATTGTAGATATTCAGTACTTGATCGCTTGATCAGGTTTGTTAATCGTCCGAAGGCCATTCCATAATTTGAAGGTAAATTTGGAGGGTATTCCTTCCAAGGCCACTGTATGGAATATCTTCCATCCACAAACTGGGTTGTTTCATTGAAGTTTCTGATTGCTTCCTCTTCATGGGTGAGCTTCGGTGAATCTGTAATACCTATAGACTCTAATTCCCACAGAACTTTCATGTCTGACTTGTCTAAAGGTAAGTCCGGTTTAGTAAATTTAGTTATGGTATTTGATTGGAGATAAGTTATTACATCCAACTCAGGTTTATCGGTTTCTGAATTAATCTGACCCGTTATTATCCAACCGAGTCTAGAATCCACCAGGTGCAGGTTCTTCTGCATTGTGATCTTCTTTGTACCTATAAGTGAGAAGTAGTAGTCGTTTCCGATGAGTATATCTACTCTTTCACCTAATGAGCCATCATCGGCTAGGATAATTTCGCGGTGAAGGCCGTCGATCTTATGGTAACATGGTATTTGGTGACAGATGAATGGCACCACATTTGCGTACACTGTCAGCTTGTCATCAGTTCTAGATGAGATGTGTACCTTAACCAGGCTGCTGTCATACTCCATAGGGTGATCAGCTCCGAAGGTGTAGACTGACAAGCGACATTCTTCTTCAATATCAAGTTTGAGTTTCTTAGCCATTTTTTCAGTGATGTAACTTCTCTGGCTGCCCGAATCTAGCAATACACGGCATGATTCGCTATGAGGTTCATCTTCCTCCCTTCTAGCTTCGACTATCGCCGTTTGAAGAAACGTTCGGTTCGGTGTGTTAATGTGCATTGCACCTGTGGGTGTCCTTCCCCCCATAGGGATCCTTTTTGGACACAAGGCACGATTATGTCTCCCCTCACAGTGATTGCATGGACGAATGGTAGTACAATTCTTGATTAGGTGACCTTTCTGCATGCATGCATAACAATGCCCCTTCAGCATTGCCTTTCTTTCTTGTATAGTTTTATATTTAGTACATTGGTCTGTATAATGACTTTCTTTACAAAATTTACAAGAATATTTTGGTCTTTTCGGTGTAAATTTAGGTCTCGTACTGCTCTGATCGTCTAGTTTGCGCTTATTGCCACTTTGAAAGGATTGATTGTTATAAACTCGGGTAGCATTTTTCCTGTTATAATTCTGATGTCTCTGACTGACTCTGTAAGTATTGCCTTGCTTGCGTTGACCCAATGCTTGTCTGTGTCGCTGTATGTTTGATGAGTTCCCATTTCTTGTATGAAGAGACTCCACGGTGTACTTATTTGGCTTTGTTGGATTTCTGTCCTGTATGAGACGACTGGCTTCTTCTCTAGCCGATATAGTCCTTTCCAGTTCTGTTCTGATCTCGTCTATAGAATCAGATTTAATCTTGGTCTTTAGTTCATATACCAATTCTTCTGGGAATTTTTCCAATATAAGGAATCTAAGATGGTTATGACTGATATTCTCTCCTAGGGAGCTTAAGACACGAAGATGACGTTCAATTTCGCTCAATACCCGTCGACATTCTTCATTAGACGTATCTGCAGGTGATATCTTTGTCAGCGCGGAGTAGTGTGCATCGATGACCTGGCTTTCCTTGCCATACCTTTCTCTTAGCGCCTGAACTGCAATGTGATAATTTTTATTAGTACTTTCCAAGCCATCGACGACTTTCTTTGCGGAACCTTGAAGAGATGCCTTGAGATATAGCAGCTTATCCACATCTGGTAAATTTCTTTCATGTATGTTGGATTTGTATTGATCCCAAAATTCTTGCCACTTGAGTATGTTCCCATCGAAGGTGGGTAAGTTCAGTTTAGGCAGCTTGCTGGATAACTTCTCATTATTATTTACTGTTGGATTTACCTCCTTTAATTTCAATGACAACTCTATCTGAACCTCTTCTGCCTGCAGTTGGATGGTGGTGAAGCGAGAAATATCATCAGCAGACGGATCAATGCTTAGTCTAAAATAGTTATTCAACTCCGAACTGAATTTAGAAATGAAGCTCTCTAATTTTTGACAGATGACTTGAGCTTTCTTATAATCAGTATCTGATAGGACGGACAATTTGTTCAACTCATCAGCTGAATCACTTAAGCCTTTTATGTGGGTTATCAATTGTTGAAGCCTATTTATAATAATTTCTTCCATTTTGATCTTCTGAAATAAATATTATCTACTAATAGTATAAGCTACATAAAGACATTCCATAAATATGGAGCATTAAATATTTTTTTTTTTTTATTAGTTATAGCTTCATATTAGACAACAGAAAGACGATATTTAATTATCAAATGATATTCCAAACAAGTACTAACTGTCAACTAGTAATAGTGATATAAAAATCCTAAATCTTAATAAACAAGAATAGATTTAGTTGAGCTACTATTAATTTTAATGTTACTAATCAGATTTAATAAACAACATAAGTAGCTATTCAAAATAAAATTCAACTTCTGAATTTAAAATAAATAATAATCATATTTGGTGCAGTGTGCAAGTACCCTTATTATCATATGGTTGTCATAAAATCATTTCAGATTATATTACTATCAGCAGCTGTCACTTTATTTGAATTCTCGCGCGCACTAATGTCAGCGTTAGTTAATGGTACCAAAACAAATGAAGTATAGACTCAAATTCATTTAATAAACAAATAAACTTTGTCAAACAAGGTAATAAAAGGTAAGGGTAATATGTACTATAAACTTATCTTCAACCAGGTTATTATAGTACTGCTCAATGTTATAATAACTACCTAGTCCTATAAACAATACTTGAGCAATCGTTTATTGTTAGAATTTTCATTTCTGATACAAGCCCCTTTTGTAAACTGTACATACTTTGTTGACTGTACTAGCATTGCCACCTGACCTACATTATGTGTACCTAATTTCAAGTCAATCTGAGCACTAAAAGTGAATCAAAATTAATTGCAATTTTGTCCCAATTAAAAGAACAATAAACAGGGCAACTAAACAAAGTTTGCATGTAATTAGTTATCTATAACACACAGTTATACATACAGGTCAATTCTCCCCATAATGTAATCAGTAAGAGACTGATTGATTGACAAGGAATTAATTTAGCACAAATGTTTTAATTTTCTTATTAGATTCCAATAAGATCAAAGCATAGCCCTTTGATACTTAGCCCTGTGTGACGTACCGTTAATTACTTAGTCCGTGCGGACAAATAGGTATATAATTACTCATACCTTATATGTAATGTATTCGATCAGCACGCATTCAAATCTCGCTGAAGAACAGCTGCTCCAGCTTGCAGCCTGCCTGTCGACTTTGCCGAGCGAGTCCCGCACCAGCGTCAATCGGCGAATGCTTTCGCTCCGTGTTTATTTCCTAATACATGAATAAGTTGTTAAACAGTTGTAACGACCACTATTGTCTTGCTCCTGAGCAAGTTTCTGGTAAAACTGTACCATTTTGAATTGACCGATGCCGTTGTATCAGCGTGCGCAACATGCGCGGCGCAGTCCCCGGGTAGGTAGGTACTTATATCGCGATCGCAGCGGTACCTGCCTTTTACCTACTTTGAATCGGCTGCCAAGCTATTTAATAATGACTTTGCTTAAATGTTCTTGCACTAGGATATCTATGTAATACCTGAGGATGTTTCTGTAATTCGTTTTCAGTGCACAACACAAAGATGACGCCGCAATGGCCGCCTTTAAAAATTTTAGACTACGTGCTACGGCACACTATATGACCAAATTATGGTTTGGTTAGACAAATGACCAACTTAAAACGAACCTCCGATGCTTGCCTTGCCTAAGCAGATGACCTGACAAATCTTTGTCGTATTTTTGCAACAACAGGCACGACTCGAGCACATTCTGATCAACTTTGCACAGTAACATTAACTTTGTTACCTATATATCACGTCGCCGTCATTTATCCACAACAATTATATGAAATATACATTATTCTCACTCACCTGTATATTTCCAGAACTTATTTTCATTGAAATAAATCAGATCAAACACTTTCTTGCAGCAACTTGCGCGCGGATTCCATGAAAGTACGAATGGAAAAGTGTTGCCAAGGGCGGAAAAATATTCCCGTAACCGTTCGATCGTTCTTAAGTAGTCGATACTATTTTAAAGACTTAAAAGTAAATTCTTAATACCTTTCACTTTAAACAAATAACATTCTCATTACTAATAGCATAATAGAATAGTATTTACACTTTCCACTCAGTGTATTATGAACATGACACACGAAGTAACTTCATAATATAACGATTAGGTACGTATATGATTGAACAATAGCAGCGCTCGTCATTTATTTAAACAATGTTTTAAAAATTGGGTTCTTCATTCACATTAAATCACGTTAGTCTTACTTGTAAAATAATCTTTAATTCTAGTTACAATTAAATCCTCGATTTTTGTCATATACATTAAATGTCAAGTCAAGGTAAGGACGCAAATGGTACCATGAATAAAACACTTTATTAATTACACTTCTTTCATAAGGATACACATTGTAAAAATCCCCAACACTTAGACCGAATTATTACCTTTTGTCTTTCCGTACTTCCCAAATCCCCCAAATAGCGCGGCCGTGTTGCATTACTGGCAACACTGCGTTTTCACGCGGAAGCTAAAACACTTACATTTAATTCTGAAACCTTATTTCTAGGCCTGAAATTTCACAGTTTTAGCACCTTTTATAATAAGATTCAAATAATCAAATAAGAATTATTTAAATTCATGCACAATTTAAAAATTGTTCGAAATAGATGGGATTTGTTCATAATTCCGTTCCTAGATGGCGTTGGGAACCACATATCAACATGAGAATTTTAAATATTAATTTATTTTAAAGTATTGGCTGTAGATTGATGCACATTTCAATAGCTTGGACGTTCAGCTTTCTTCATATGAGGATTTTGCAAATAGACACTCAGTAATAAGTAGAATTTACTCAAATAATTCATCTTTCTTTACCCAGATAGGTAGTTTGTTCTCAGGTTGGCTGGCTATCTTATATTGTAAATACACCGAGCCAATGCAAATGACAGTTTAAGATTTTACAGCGCTTCTTGGGTTAGGTATATTACAAGATGGTTGTAATAACCCTTGTCCTTTTTGGGTTCTGTGGTTATACTTTACAGTACATGTCAAAACCAGTTGCTACTTTTACCATTTCTATTTCAGCAACTCTTCATCATTTCTATCTCAGCTTATCTCTAGCAATTCTATCCCAGCATGTCTCCACCATTTCTGTCGCCGTGTTATCTTATATGTGCCTGGGTTTATATTGTTTATGGTTGCGACAGAATAAAACTGAATTGTTTCCCTGGATAGAGCTTAAATTTAAAAAGTATGATATGACTCACATGAGTATCTCCGGGTGTATCTCACTGTTCTCTGGTACAGCTCAACCTCTATCCAGTGCATTCTGCTTCGCCATCTGTAGAATTACAGTACAGATGACACCACAGCTTGTGGTGCCTCTGTTTCTGAGCCACACCGCCAGCTGGTAGCCAGGGTGACTCCAATGATGCTGAAAGTTAATATCCATTCTAAGTATACATATACATGGTATGATGAGTTTACTCTTTAGTAAAGTAGTAAGGTGTGTGGTGTGTGTGTGTTGTTGGTGAGTAATGTGTTAGGAGTGTCGGTAAGATCTAGCTGTAGTCAGTCCACCTAGTAGGTGAGTAATAATAGTACTGGTGTAGTCTCACGGAGAGTCATCAGGTCACAGAGACAGGTATATGAAGCTGAAATCGTTTGGCCCCCTCACGGACTGGATTTCTTTGGCTTCAGCTAGTTGCTGTGGGCAAAACTAATACACATGGAGCCGAAATCGTTTGGCCCCACACGGACTGGATTTCCTTGGCCTCCGCTTGATGCTGTGGACAATACAAATACATATGGAGCTGAAATCGTTTGGCCCCTCACACGGACTGGATTTCCTTGGCCTCCGCAGGCTGCTGTGCGTCCGACGTCAACGCACAGCAGCGACGATGACGATACGAGCCCACGTGCCCACCACGACCAACCACTCTGGCCGTACATGATGTCTTAAGAGTACTTACTGATCCGATGCTCAGTCAGTTGTATGGTTAAGTCCACATATCTGTTGTCTAAGTGGTAGCTCGTACAGTGTATTCATAAATACTCAGTCAGTCAAACTCGTCGGTCTGCTAGATACGTGTAGGACAGATTACCTACAGTTCTCAATAGTTCAGAAGACATACAATACTTAGATATACTTAGAATACTTAGCTTTATTGTATGATGCCCCACAGTCTCTCAGAGCACATTACACTGAATTTACTGTACTTATATCAGCAAAGAAAAATAGTTTGAACCAACTCACTTTGACAGTTCATTCTTTTGGCGGGGTTCTCATAGCAGGGTTGCGTCACGGTAGTGTTGCCATAGGAGAATTCGCGTGACGTCGCGACACTCGTATTGAATAGTATAAGTGTCAGAGGGACCGCACGACACGAACGTCGAATTTTGTGTTTCGGAGTAACCCTTCTGCGTGGGCGCCCGTTGTCTGCCGATTGGAAATTTAAAGCCAATGAAAAGAAATTATTATGACAGCTATAGCTTTACAACAACGTTGCTGGTTTGACGCAGACTTCAATTGTACCTACCAATTGGTTGGTGTACCATTTTTATTTTAAAAAGAGTAAATATTACAACAGAAAAATTTTAGTTTAAAAAACTAAAAAAACACGCTTTTAAAAGTAATTGAACTAAAAAGTCAAAAATAAAACTGTAATAATCAATTGAAAAATTCATATTATTGTACAAAAAGCGTGGGGTGCTTGTCATAATAACTACGGATATAATAAACTATATATAAAATATTTGCAACAATCAAAATCAAGCCCCCCACGCTTTTTGTACAATAATATGAATTTTTCAATTGATTATTACAGTTTTATTTTTGACTTTTTAGTTCAATTACTTTTAAAAGCGTGTTTTTTTAGTTTTTTAAACTATAATTTATTTTATACTTTTTAGTTTGAATGGGAAACTGTTATGAAATTATTGCATTGTCATCGGTCCTTGATACGTATGCAAAGTTTCAAATTAATCAGACTTCTGGAAACTGGTGAAAATTAAGTTCAAAGATTCCGTTACATACATACATAGTTAGTTACAACCCAAGCTAATAAAAGCGTGTTAAAAAAGTACCAAAATAACAATTAAATTAAAATAAAACTATCCTAAACTTAAAATCATTATCATCAACAAAGGCCTCTTCCTTAAAACGCCACAATGAACGACAACTCGCCACTTGCATCCACCGGTTTCCCGCAACACTCACGATGTCGTCAGTCCACCTTAGCAGGCCTGCTAACACTTCGTCTTCCGGTTCGTGGTCGCCATTCGTCACTACAGGACTTTCCCCCCCAACGTTTGTCTGTTCTTTCGTGCGATGTGGCCCACCCATTGCCCCTTCAAATTGCATGTGTTATACATCTACTACTCTATTAAAATTTAAAATAAAACTGTACAGTACGTTGAGTTGAAAACGATAGGTATTTCACGATAGTAACATATAATATCATTGGGTATTTCTTTACGAGTAATATTTAAAGTCACACAACTGACATTCATTGAACCTTAAAGAAATGTCTTCGTCGGATACATAAATTAATAAGAAGTTTTCATTGTATTTTCAAGACAATTTCATGAGTTGTTTAGAGTGCAGTGAACTGTCTGGGTATGTTTTATGTTTAGTGCAGCTGATGCATCTCTGCAAATACCTAGTACCTATGGGATTACGGGATGGTAAAAGTAGCAACAGAGTAACTTACAACGGTATAATCCCTACTAATATTATAAATGCGAAAGTAACTCTGTCTGTCTGTCTGTCTGTCTGTTACGCTTTCACGTCGAAACCACTGTACCGATTTGGATGAAATTTGGTATATAGTTAGTTTGAACCCCAAGGATCAACATAGGATACCTTTTATTCCGGTAGAGGGCGCCACCGCGCGATAACCTAGATCCGCGCAGACGAAGTCGCGGGCATAAGCTAGTAAAATATATTCCCAAATATTATTCGGTATTCCGTACTATTTTAAGGGTAGGTATCGGTTTTATCAATCACCTAATAAATGCATTTTTGGTCACCTAGTTAATCGAAAAAGATTTTTTCAAAATGGCCGCGCCATCGCTATTAAAAATTTAAATATGGCGCCGCCATCTTAAAGGTTAAAACGGTTACCTAAATATTAATTATAAAATACTTGGAAATAGTATCGATCATCAAATAATTATATCTATTGGGTTTCAAAATAATGAAAGTGCCATTAAAATTTAATCACCAAACAATATAAAAATGCTTACCTTGATATTAATTTTTAATCACTGGAAAATAATATAGGTATATCTATCGAATCTAATACCTTTAATCGAGCAAATCTTGTATATAAATATATATATTTTAATCAGAATCTAGGAAACTGCTCCAACGATTTCGATGAATTTGGTATGTGAGGGTTTTAGAGGATGACAAATTGATCTAGCTTGGTCTTTGCATAATTGTCTTAAGCTACCGTATAATAATCTCGCAGCATAATATTCAAAGTTCATAATAAACAACTTTTATACAAACATCGAGGATAATGATCGAAAAGTATGAACACCTGGCAAAAATCCAACAGCAAGATCATTTGTGAAGCAGTTATCCGAGCTGCTATAAAAAAAAAAACCTAAAATCATAGACTAAGGTGGGAGCTATAATATGCTCTGCTTCGATCCCACCATAGCCTTCTGAACCTAACCTCTCCGAGTCGCTTCTGCTCCGACCCGTCTTGCTCGCTCGCTGCGCTCGCTCGCGCAAGTCACATAAATCCTGAAAGGTTAACAGTTTCAGAAATTTTAAACAGTTGGGAAATGAAAATTTGCGAAATGAAACAGTTTGCCAAACGTTATTAGCCGAAACATTATAGTAAATCAAAATACCTACTGGTGTTACCAACTAGATATACCTACCTGCCTGAAACGTTAACCTGAGGCCGTAGTGCCTAAGGTTTCTGGCGGTCGCGATCGCAATCAAATGACATTTTTTTTATGCAAAATCTGCCATTTGATTGTGATCGAGAGCTTCAGAAACGTTAGGCAATACGGCCTCTGCAAAGTATACGGAACAGTTTATTTCAATTTTGCTCATTACCTACCTACTGGTTGAAATATTTGGAGAGTTACAGGTCATATTATAAAGCTACCTAAATATATAAATCTACTTATATTAGCTCTGTATTTACGAGTATAGGTATCTAGAAATTGAACTATCGAAATATCTTATCTCAATTTCATATTACTCATGCGTGCTGCAATCCCAAGTGATTCAAGTGCAACAAGAGCCATTTGGTTAATGTATTCTTTTGAACGGTGGAATAGTATTTATTGGTAGATAGGATCTAGATATGTACTAATAGGCACGTGTAACAATAACAAGTAAACAAGTTCCTGACGACTCAAAATAACTTAAATTCAACTAGATTAGATAATAAATGATTAAGGACTTCGAAATTGTTAAACACTGTTTTTATTAAAATTGTTATTGCAAACTGACTATCTGAAGATTCAATTTTTCAAAGCCCAAGGTCCTATGGGCTGCTAGAATGTGACTTATATTGTGAAATCAACATAAACTATGGGCTTAGAACTTAATTAAAACTTCATTCTACAGTTTTAATGAAGCACGGGAGCCTATCATAATTCAGTTTGTATTACGGCAGGTCCAGCCCGGGGCGGCGCGCATACCTTTGTGGTACAAGGTGGGTCCAGTTTCATGGCTATCGCTATTACTAACCCTCTAATACTGCGTGCCTTTGGTTTTGGAATATTCTGCCCCGCTTAAGAGATTTCGAAGCAAAGCTCAAGTGAGATTATTTCCTTACTCTACTAAGGCCCTGTACTCCTGCGTACAGTCAATAAGCTGAATAATGTACTGGGGTTCTAGGGTGGAACCTTTGTGTTACTAGTGTCATGTTGTCATCCCATACTTTTGTCAAAGAAAGCATAGTGAAAAATTGATTATTTAAAGGTTCCACCCTGGTACATAAATCAATTTATTCGACTGTCTACGGAAATTAGTAGTTAGGTACAGTCATCAGTACCAATAGGTATCTGAATCAACAAAGCGTGCATAAATATCTGATAAGACTCTATTTCTAGAGCCGGTAGGACGTGTCGGATATTTCTGCATGCGCTGCAGTGGCAGATATTATTGCTGGTGACTGTACTTAGAGACTACAATAGTCGGGTATCGGAAATTTGTGTTGCCTTGCCTTGTGTACAAGGGCTTACGCGTTGCACGTGAGTATGAGAACAAGCTTTTGTGTCGCTACAGTGTCCCTTGGACGGTCGCGAATAATGACCCTGCTTCATGCCTTTAATCTGGCTCCCATGTTCACCATGACAAATCTGCGCTAAGCTAGAACTAGAAAGTGCTTTTTGAATACGGCTATTTTACAAATTTATTCATTGTTACTTAACTAGTACTTAACGGGTTTTTATGCGAGGCTAGTATTGAATTAATGTTACAATTCTAATGATATGTGTTTTGTTAATAACTAGAAACTAGGGGCAGTTTGACATATTTTAAGTTTGTGTCATGTCACATCGCCGCAAATTAGTTGAACCCGTTAACAGTACATTTCTTCATCACCATCATCATCATATCAGCCGTAGGACGTCCACTGTTGGAAGTAGGCCTCCCCCATGTTAGTTCCTTTTACTAATTGAAAACCCAATGGGCGTAAGTTCGTTACTGACTAATCGATCATCTGCTTGGCTAACTAACTATCCTGGCTTATGCAGGGTGATTCCGGGGTCATGAGCAATAGTGAAAGGGGTGATGGGGACATTCATACTGAGCAACTTTTACTATGGGACCAGCCACGAAATGGCAAAAAAAAATCTGCTATTCCATACATTTCGGATAGTTAGCGATCAATTATCTCTTGATTAGATGTTTTTTTTTCGCTATTTTGGGGCTGGTCCCATAGTAAAAGTTGCTTAATGGGAATTTCCCCATCACCCCTTTCACTGTTGCTCATGACCCCGGAATCATCCTGTATACTAATAGGTAGATAGATAACCAGCAGATATTTAAGTACTCGTAATTAGATTTTGATCCTGTTTTGTAGCTTTAGTTCTGAAAAGAAATTATTTTGTTTGAAGAGTGGTTCTGATTGCTAATCTTTTGCTGATTCCGCTTGTTGCTTGTCCAGTTTTTGTCTTATTAATATAAGTCTTTGTTTCACTCTACAACTATTTTTGTATTATTTTTCCACAATAATGTTTTCTTCTTGTAAGCTGAGAGTTGACCTTTTTAATAAAAACAAATTAAAATGTAGGTTTATTTGTTTGTTGCCCCAATAGGCATATTCGTCCGTTTATTTAAGGTATAATAAACTTTATAAATAAGTTTCGGTTACTTTCCTCGATTAAATGAGTCAAAGCTTTAAATTCTTATTCTGCGATTTGGACCGGGTCCAAGGCGAACATTTTTGCAGCGCGCGCGCGCATCTCCGATCGCGACATGCGCATCTGGCGGTGGTTTATAGACCGGACTTTACGTGTTTGTTTTACATGGCTATATTTAAAAAGTCAACGGGAAAATAAATAATTGCCTATGTAACATCCGCCATCTGTTGGCGTCCATTTAAAAAAATACTCTCACTCATCTAGAATCCGTTGTACCTAATGGAATTACTTTACATATTATTATGCTATGGGCTAATATATTAAAAAAAAAATATTTTACTAAACTTTACTAAATAAATTAGCTACTTTAATAAGTACAGCCGAACAAACTGAATTATGTACAAGGGTGGAAATTTCGTGCTACTAATGTCGAAGGAAATCATAGTGAAATTGATTATTAAAAGGTGCCACCCTGGTACATGAATCAGTTAAATTGATTCGACAGACAAACCAATTATGAAATCTTACTACCATACATAAACATGGTTCACCATCAGATAGTGCTTGCGTTTGCAATGACAGCCAACTGCGCGGTAGGGTTGCTCAAGATCATGAATAATTATGAATTCAGTATTCACGATGAAGACGGAAGGCACCGAGCAGTTGAGTGCTCCAGACATACGTACTTATATTGCCAATAAAATCAAATAATTGGCAGGTTCAGTGATCAGATAGTTGGCAGGTCAGTTGATCTTTTGTCATACCTGGCGTTATTCGTGACGTAGCTTACGTTGATTAATATCATATATAATATATAAAAAGATATAAAAACAAGAGATTGCTTAATAGCGACATCTCTTGTCCGGGTGAGCGGTTAGTTCCGATGGGGTGCTGAAAGTTTCTCGATGAGGGCTACAGCATAGATGTCGCTAGTGTCGCTGAATAAGTGACTAGATAAGAAAAAAAATAGCGGAGATATGTGGTGCATAGGAGAAATTCGTGTCTGTACCGTTGTCCAGCGGTGGTGTAGCGGTATAGCATGCGGCACGGAATGCCGAGGACCTGGGTTCGATTCCTAGCGCTGGTCTTATTTTTCTGGTTTTTCTGTGCATCTATATTTCAGTTTGTATTTTCGATATGGGTTTTGCGGGATGACCGTAAAAGTAACAAAATTTTAAGTTGAAATAAAAAATACAAAAAGATTCCAAATATCAATCTTGAAGATACTTAATTACTTTATATTTAATTTAAGGAAAAACACCTGCAAAATAAACAATTAATCGCCCCTCGCAACCTGTCGCTCCAGGCCATGGTCCCTTTGGCCTTATAGGGCAAATACGCCCCTGATTGAAATTTTGACACATTGCCATATGTATTTTATATATAACAGTATGTGCTGACCGCCCACGCTTTAATGTTTTTTTATTAGACATGGTCAAAGTAGCCCGAATGGTAATGCTATTTAACGATATGCGTGGTCGTATTCTTAGGTTCTCATGACATTTCTAATCCTCCATATTATTTGTCCTGTGAACAATATACAGCAAACACGCCGCAAAAGAAAACGGAGAGGCTTCATGACTGACAGGCGACTATATCGGGATTTAATATCAATTGACTGCGAAGTTAAATAAAATAAATAAATATCACTGGACACACTTGAGACCAATTGACCTTAAGTAAGCGAAGCTGCTTGTGTTATGAGGAATACTCGGCAAAGGATAAACATACTTAAATGAACGACTAGAATAGTTATTTTCTCAAAATTTTAGGACTTTGGAACATTAAGATACATATTCTAATTATATTAAGATTGCATACGGTCTAAAGCCGAGTTTAGATCTGCAAGAAAATTCGTGTAAGTTGCATTACATTACGGCGCTCGATGAACCACTACAAACCAGTGGCGTAGCACTCGTATGGCCAGGTGGTGCAGTGCACCAGGACCCCATAGTTCTAACCAAAGCTTTGAAAAAAAGAGGAGCATAAAAGAAAAAATAGTTGTGAGCAGGCTCGAACCATTTTTTTTTAATGTTTTTGAAGGCCAATCTAAGTTCAAGCTACGTGGAAAGAGAGATGAGGGCCCGATTCTTTCTCTAAGCACCGGGGCTAGCTAGGTGGACAAGGGTCCACCTAGCTGCGCCACTGCTACAAACTCGTTGACTTTACGGCCTCGCAATCGTAGCTCGCAATGTAATGCAACTTTCACGATTTTTCTTGCAAGTCTAAACCGGGCTTAAGACTAAGACATCATCGTTTCGGCTTATTGTTTGTATTACAGCAACGCTCGGTAAATTTTCGACCACATTAATTTTTTTTGTGTGTTTGTCGGCTTATAACACAAGTTTTTTTCTACCTAATTTAAAATCAAAGGTTAGGTACTTGTCAGGTACCTAAGTAAAGAATCATCTTAACCTAAAATTTCAGAAACGAAACAAAATGAAACTACTTTCTCAATTGCCTAATATAAAATTGCCTAATTAACTAAGAGCGATAAACAATTATATAAATTACAGCGAAGGTAAACATTAAGTGCGCCGATATCAGTTCTATTTATTAGATGGTTAATATATAACTAGCAGAGTGACTACTTTGAGCATATATGTTGCTAATCAGGAGTGGAATATTCCTAGACGGCTTGTCAGGGTGGCGTATCGGACCTACGCGCACTTTTATCGTAGTTCATAATTGGTCATACCGAGAATAGCTGTCCCTATGTACCTAATGTCTATTAACTATTGTTTTATCAATTTATTCTTGTCCTAGGCGGTTCTATAATTGTAGCTATCTTAGGTATAAATGTGGGAGTGAATATGTTTTTTTTTGGTATGCTTTTATGTCTAAATTACTCATCGGATTGTGCTGCATCGGATTTGGTATGGAGATAGTTTTAGACGCTGAGTGCTAGGCTAGTGTTTGTCCTGGAAAACTGTAAAGATCCTGCGGCCACGCGATAATCAAATTATTCGTAGACCAAGTCGTGGGTAGCAGGAATTTGGTATGGAGATATGTTTGAGATAATTTGAGAATCTGAAAAGGAGATAGGATAATTTTTATGACGGAAAATTTAAAGATCCCGCGGACCCGTGATAAGCAAATTCTTCGCAGACGAATTCACGGGCAACAGCTCGTTACTAATAAATAAATTTGAGTTTCTTTTCTTCCATACCTATGTAATTCTGTAGTTTTCGATATTTTTTCCTGTGTTTTTTTTTATGAAGGTATAACTACCTATGTAATGCTGTTATAGGGATCACCGTAAAGTGACTTAACTCTTTGTGCTTATTGCACTTACACACTATAGGTAGGTATATCTAATATATAAAACTCTAGTGTCACAGTGTTTTTAACCAAACTCCTCCGACTCGGCTTGACCGATTTTTATGTTTTTTTTTTGTATATTCGCTAGATCTGAGAATAGGACGTAGGTAAACTATTTTTCATACTTATACGTGAACGGAGTCGCGTGCAACAGCTAGTATTACACATAAATAAGTGCATAAAAACTGTCCACGCATGTTTATACGCAACGATTGTCTGAGGTCATGATACCCGTAAAACAAACAGGATTGTAAGTGTCCACTTTAGATAAGGCGCAAGTAGTATCTAATATGGTTCCCCGCAACCAACTGTTTCGTACAGTTAGACAATTCTATTGTTCCGTTCTTGACTTAATTAAAATTTATTAGTAAGGTTTCGTGTATAAGGTTTATAAGCTGTAATGCTGCTAATTGATCTGTATACTGCAGTAAAGACAAGTTATTGGTTATATTATTATATAATATTATGGTTTTCGATTATCCTATTCGTACACTAAAAATGTTCTTCTATTGTCCACACGTTAGTGTCAATTGTACGCTACAACATGGATCCAGGACATAATGAACCGAATTTATCTCGAATAATTCGCACTATTTAATGAATATTAATATTTTGAATAGTCCTATAGTTACAATATTTAAAGAGTGACATCACATCATACTTATACGAGTAGCATTAGCGTATTATTGAACATTGACTTCGATGTCAAACAATCTTGATCAATAGATTGAAGGCACCTCCTAATTCACACGTTCGTCGGGAAGGTGACTTTGGCTCATGTTTACCAAATAGAGGATGAAAAAGTGTGTGCCAGACTGGTTTCGTCTCCGGTTCGATGAAAACATGACGACTGTTTATATATACTAGATATGCCTACTGCTTAGGTAAGAATCTATTCTTAAATAGAAGTACTATTCACTCAAAAACAGCGATGCGCCTGCGATCCTTCATAAACTTCGGTTACGCGCTCATTCTGTCGTCAGTTTAGTCCATCATTATGGTTTTCTGTCATTCACGTGTGATTGATTAATATTATTGAAAATGTTAATTTTCAACAGTCTGAAGGGGTTACATGGTAACTCTGTCGTCATTCCTACTGGAATTATGGTCTGACCTGTTACCAGAATAAGTGTGTAACCGATGTCATAGTACTGAACTTATCATTATGGTGAGACCTAAAGCTGCAGACGACTTATAAATAACAAATCCTGTTTCTGATTGTTACTGGTATGCATCAGCTTTCTGATCTTCTTACTTAGTTTAGTACCAACCCATACTCTGATTTACAGACTTGATACGACTCTTCGCCCTTTCTAATGACGATGAGGAATATTAGTATAATTTTGGAAGACATTATTATTCCATGTCGAGCCCGATTAATCCATCCTTTTGGATTCGTACCAAAAAAATTTGCGTTCTACGAATCTGCACTTTCGCCAAGTCTACACAAGAGCTTGTAATTGACGCGATTTCCCTGAATTATATCCATGTGAAATTGAAATTGAAATTGTTTATTGAAAATAAAATATTTGTTTACAAATAAAAAGGTTAGTAAGCACTAAAAATTACGTCTAGGTTTTAGTAAACAATAAACCGATATACTAGGTACACTTTTGACTCAATATAATACAATTGTGTACATCTAACTAAATAGAACACTGAGTACCTAAACATAATACAATATCATGCTAATTCATAAATAACTGAAATGCCTAAACTAGGATACTGAAGTAGCCTGTATCTTAGGCAAATAAAAATATGGGCTTAAAACATAACATAAATGATAGTAACAATTTATTTCATCGTGTTTCGCAAATACTTATACAAGTGAAAAATTAAGCTATACAACTATCATAAGCAGGTTTTCAGTTTCCTCATAAGACATGTTCATGGATTGTATCGATGTAGTTTTAAATTTTTTCTATTAACTTCCCATAAGATTTTTAAGAAGGAATCTAAAAACTTCCGTATTAATGTAATTCTGATACATCATTCGCGATAAGTGTACAGTCGAGTTCTTAGTATATTCAAAAATATGAGAACACGAGTCTTATTAACGGCGTAAAAATTTATTAAGATATTTGGTTGAATTTTTTAATGTATTCATCTGTCAAATGTACCTAATTGTTATGGATATAAATATACTCGTATTTAGTACAAAAATAGAATCTTGATTGCGATGGATGTCGACGGTGTCGGGTGTCGGAGGCGTGCGGTTGACCGCAGCGGGTTCGATTCCCGACGAACTGCCGACTTTATTACGAATACAAATAGTCGAACGAATAGTCATATTAAATTGATAATTGTCAGGAAAAATGTTACAGTATTTTACAGCTGACCTGACATTACACTGGGTGAATGCAAGAGTGGCACAAGACAAAATATAAAAATAACTACTTAATAATGAACTGTAATTATTGTATTTTAACAGTTCATTAGTAGTTGTTTTAATATTTTTACTTGTGCCACTTTTGCACTCACCCTATTTAGATATTTATGACAGGGTGTTCCACTGTGATTACCTTTCATGAGCTCGTTAACACCGAAATGTATTTTTGTAATTAACCGTAAATCAAACGCGCCATTAGCGCGCGTTTTTATTGATACAAACGCGATACGCACACGAGTTGTATGGCTGCTTTATGAAAATAAAACGCATTGTACGAAGGCTCTTTTCAATCAATTTTGTCAAAATTTTGCCATGCTGTTGACACGAAAAAAATACGTAAGTTTACCTTTTGTCCCGGTTTCTGAAGTGTGAAGTACATAGTAAGTTTTTGTCAAAATATAAGTACATGCAAAATTGTGCGTCTGTATGACTGGTGAGTTACTTATCTTCTTTAAATTAACATGGCTGGACTACGTTACATAAAATCTTTAGCTTATTTTATATTTACTAATTGTACGCAGATGAAGTCGCGGTCAGAAACTAGTAAAAAAAAAAATAATTTAAAAAATTTATACTGTTTATTTCAAAAAGTAACAAAAAAAAATCTTCCGCTTAGACTCTAATTTTAATATTTAAAGATTTTATCGAATCTAATTATGATCAAATTATAAAAAACAAAGTTTATGACTTAAAGGGCTGTTTCACCACCCAATAATAAGTCAATGGCAAAAGTAAATTACATAAATTGTTTGGTATCATATAGTACCTAATATGTTAGTTGGGAAGGTTGTTTAACAGCATTCTTTTAAAAATATTTACCAGTTGTTTTGTAGTTTTGTTTTGCATTGAATCATCATATGTATACATTGCATTTAAAATATCTCTCAAATTAAAATTATACTTGCCTTCCTTTTTTTGCGTTAACATTTTAATTGGATCTCATTGGCAGACTGTTGATGTGCTCGCCGAAATAAAGGAAATAAAAAATATCCGCTTATTAAGATCATAAAATCGTTAAATTATGTCAGTTGTCTATATCCATTTTTTAAATCTCAGTTTTGATCTTGTTTTAGTGGCATTTTAGCACATTTGTATTCAAATTTTGATAATTAGGTTTCAATGGAAAGAGTCAAAGAAAAAACTAATTAGGTAGGTGTCCATTTTTTGACTTCTTAAACATGGCCGATACATAATTATGTATAATATGTTCTGAATAAATAGTATAGGCCAATTAAAAATAATTAAAGACAATGTCTAATCTACATACACCGTAGAATTATGTATATGAACTGGTAAAGAAATCACTCTACCTAGAGTCGTTTTTAACTAGGAGCGGTACATATTTAACTGTAACACACCTACATACCTTGTTCAGAAATCTTGAGAAGAGAATAATATGTGTATTGTTTTATATGTATTATTAGCCGACTGCGCGAAGGGTGGTTATGTTAAGCTAGTTATTGCCCGAGACTCCGTCTGCGAAAAATTCGTTTATCGCTATCCCGCGGAAACTATGGTTTTTTTTTCTGAGGTAAAGCCATATCCTTGCAGTGTTTCAAACTATCTCGATACCAAATTTGATCTAAATCGGTTGAGCGATTAAATGTGAAAGGTATCAACAGATAGGTACTAGATAAAGAGACTTACTTTCGCATTTGTAATATTAGTATGAGGATAATTGAAAGTTTGTTAGAAACATCAACTACATGTAAGTACAAAAAAAGTGACAGAAACGCTTTATAGTCCAGTAACTTTATACATCGGCAGTATGCGTCAAATCCGGTAGTTCTGAATTTTTGCACACTTGTTTATGATGTTGTCCTAATGAATAATCCAAGTTTGTGACCTCGAGCGCCGAACGCAACTTTGTCAAAAATCGAAAAAACCGCGAAAAAAACGTATTTTTTGGCGATTATAACACTAAAGAACTAGTGTTTGAAAAAACTTTCTTAAAACGTTTTAAAGAAGACTAAATTTGCTACAATATGAAATAAGAATTGTCTCTGTGGACCCAATAGTTTCCAAGATTAAGCCTTTCAAAGTTTATCATTTTTACGAACTTCGCAATTTTTTGCGATTCTGTCGTTCTGAATGAATTTTGACCCTGATTATACTATCGAAGCCCTGTACTTTATGATAGGATGTTAAAAAAGATAAAGAGGAGTGTGAACGATGATGTTAAAGCTAAGCTACGAATAATGAAGTAAATAAAAAAGAAAAGTACAACAGAAGTTAATAAGTTTATTTGTTAGGAAATTGAGTAATATTCAAAATCAAAAAATCAAATTAATTTGGCCCTTTTGGAAGGTCCCGGTTGAGGTTCGTCCGTATCTGGATCGACGTATTGGGATGGCATATCCCCATCAGGGGATGGTAATGAATCGTCGACGTTTTGTGCCGTCAAGTCATCCTCCATTTCGACATCGGACAGATCGTCGCCTTCTAGGATTTTACTACTGCAACATCAGGTATATTGTCACAAGAGGCCTCGCTGCAGTGCCTACAGACTGATGAGTATTTTAATCCTGTCTTCCTGCAGCTGCACGCGATTCCACAACCCTTCGTGCAGCCGCAAGTAATCATCTGCAAGAGGTGTTGTGGGGCTGCATTTCTGGTCATCGTTTTGGGATTGAGGCTTTGTGGTGTGTATATAGTCACCCCCAGGGTTAAGTGTGACTCCCAACCACGCCTGTACCTGTAAGAAGATTGTACATGAGAATAGAAAATGATGAATGATATGTATGTGAATTACTGATGCAAGGACAAATTTTTACCTGATGGTATGTCCGCAAGGAGTGAAATCGAGCAGAGTCTCTTGTGGGAGGTAACCTGGCTAGATTGAAGCTGATTTTCGTCGCAGCAGTTGGTACCGCAGCTCGTCAAGGTTATAGGTGTTGTGGTTGCCTAAATTGCGAAGTTCGAAAAAATTATAAACTTTAAAAGGCTTAATCTCGGAAACTATTGGGTCCACAGAGACAATTCTAGTATCATGTTGTAGCAAATTTAGTCTTCTTTAAAACGTTCTAAGAAAGTTTTTTCGAACACTAGTCCTTTAGGGTTATAATCGCCAAAATTTGAAAAAAATATCGATTTTTTCGCGGTTTTTTCGATTTTTGACAAAGTTGCGTTCGGCGCTCGAGGTCACAAACTTGGATTATTCATTAGGCCAACATCATAAACAAGTCTGCAAAATTTCAGAACTACCGGATTTGACGCATACTGCCCCCATACTTTCAGGCGACAAAGTTACTGGATTATTAAGGGTTAATGCTTACGTTTCTCTCACGCTCTGGGTTGCCTGAGGAAAATTTTCATTCAACGCCTTGTGCTGGTTTTTAACATATTCTCTACAAACATACAGAACTACCAATCATCTAGAACGTAAGAATACTTATATAAAACATAAAGAAATACCAATATTTGTCTCTTAACCATGTGTTTGCAAGAAGTATACGTACAGACACAGCTCTTGGAACGAACGTCTCATATTTTCCAAAAATGTTGTTTATACGAATCCAACATGTACCTACCTACTTACTAATTTATTGAATCAGGCGTTACTTTTCATATGTATGTATTTACTTTCAAATTTAATGATAACCAGTGTTAACAGCAATACATTCAAGATACAAAATCAACAGAAAGATAGTGGCACAGAAATAGTCTGATTAAAAACTTTCAACATTAATAATTGTTATCGTAACGAACTTGCATAAATTAGTATAGCAAGCAGCCAACGCTCTGGTATATCGTAGCCACCCATTCAATTTCCCTTATGTAATAACAATCTACGAGTATCGGTTTTATGGCCATAAATTGGTGTCAGGGATCTATTCTGGGTGCATCGGAACTCCCAAAAGTCTGTGCCAAAATGCGCTCGAGTTGTCGCATACGCGCCCTCCCTGCGACGCCCGACCCACTATAAATAGATAGTGTGACATTGTTTTCTTCGCTATACGTAATCGCACTGTACTTTTCCATGCGAAAATCGTTAACCCCTGTGATAAAGCGCCCGCGCCTTGCTCCGACTGCCTTATTTAAACTGACATTTAACCGAGATACGTTTCAATTAGACATGATATCAATTTAGAATGTTTTTATGTCAGGCTCAATAACACACACGTACCTACATGTTTAAAATTTTAGTAATTGCCATACCACAAATAGGACTTATTATCACGCTTAGCACACGAGCAATATTTACCTACCTCCACGTTTCGACCTCATTGCAGTGGACGTGGTCACGTGTAGACTGAAATCTAGGGTGTCATGTCTGCTTAGCAGCGCAAGTCCTTCGAACTTCGTATGTGGTATTTTAACTAAATATATGACTGAAAATCACGAAAGTTTAATACATTTCTGTTATTCTCATGTGTTTTTATGTGCAATAAAGAGTTTTAAAATACAATACAATACAATACATTATGTCGTCTTCGCAGGTTATTTTATTGTCTATTTTATCTTTCATTATTCTTAATGAAAATCTAAAGTTAGTAGGTAGGTATGTATATACGTAGTAAAATGTTTTTGCTTGCTATTTAGCTTTCTACGTTGCTTTTACAGTGCATACGTTTAGCGCGACAATGGAGCTACTCAGTTTTACGATCAGCCATCAATTTTATTGCTGGCACGAAGTCTTGAACTAATTGTCTTTGTAGTTTTGGTTTCTATAATTAGGTTGCTTTTAAACTAAATAACATTGGCATTTTGATGTCAAAATTGTAATGCATGTAGGGATGTAATGCAGTCTTAGATTTGATTTAGAAGAATATTAATACTATCTATGATACACAAGAGCAAAGTTTGTACTTGGTGCGAATGCTGTGAGGTTACATTTTACCTGCTTTTTATTTTGTAAAAAAAAAAATGTTTGTTTGAGTTTGCTTAGGTGAAAACAATAATATTTTCAACTACAAACAACATGGAACTCCGTAGGTATGTCGTGAATAGTTATCTAAATATGTTTCAAATTAATTTAACACTGTTTTAAAAGGATGGAGGGATGAGAAAAGCAATTCGACTAGACATATTAGGTGAATAAAAAATATTCTTTAGAATTGATGAAGTTAGCATTTAGTCTTTCTCTATCAATTCTATTGGTGTCAGAGAGGTGCGACGGAGAAAGTAGAGTCCCGGAATATCGGTGGCATCTATCGCTAAGTTCTCAGGGTCTCAATTCTCACCCTCAGTCTGCCCGCCACCGCCATCGCTGCCGCACTCTAGCGCACACTTCAACGTGCTATGTACTTATTGTACTTGTTTATATTAAAGACGATTGTATCGTGATGCTGATGCAGACTGTGTTTGTGTGAGTGTGCCATGAACGGCCAAGCAATGGATATGCGGGTAAGCATTTTTTTTTTTTCAGTAAAATTACCTGGATCATGACAAATAGGGCCTTGTTACAAAAACTAGAAGTAAATTGACATGTGTTAACACATTTTCCAAGATTGCCTAAGTTTTAGTCTTATTCAATTTAAAGTTAGGATTTTTTTATGGACATAATTCTATTCATAATTTATAAAGTTTTTAAACTATAGCCTTTTTATGATTCCCACATATGTAGCAAAGGAAGGCTAAAAAGTTAGTTTTTTTATATCCCCTTATATATTACGTCAATGTCACATCGATTTGTCTCGAAAGCTAATTATTAGTTAATTATATAGTTCCAATTCCAATTCTTTATTTAAGACATTTTAAATTAACGGTCAAAAAATATTTGTTGCTAAAACTATTTGTAAGAAAAATCGAAAAAAGATATCTTTTAAGATTATTTTTGTTTCTAAATTAATTTTGGTTACCTACTACCCAGCCCTACAATTAATAGGTACTATTTAAAACTTATCAGTTTAAGTAAAAGCTTGGTCGGTTGCATCTATTTATTTTTGTGATGATTAGAGCACCCAGCAATTCTTCTTCTCAATAATTAATAACAGTCAAGAACTATATATTAATCTTATTTTATTAATTTTGTTTGCAACGGATTTCAACCAGCCAGTACGTTTGACCCTATGGGATCTTTTGACCCATCGATACCACGTAAGTAAAAATTTAATTGCTTCGCAGATATGTGCAAATTTCTTCTCAAAATATTCTTTCACCAAAAAACTCATACTAAGTTATTCAACCTTTGCACATTCTTGTCGAAAACTTTAGTTTTGAGCCCACTGTAAAACTTGTGAGCCGGTATTAAAAAAAACTCAGTCTAGATTGTTGTATAAAATAAATTTAAACAGTCCTAAAAAAAGTTTAACTTATTTGTGATGATCATGATCATGGTTAGAAGATGAAAGTCCTTTCGATTTTATTTCTTATTTGCTAAATTAAAAGAAGAAGAGAGGTCATGCAGTTTATGTTTCGAGACCCTGGTAATTTTCCTTTAGTGTGTAATTATCTATTTGAAATACATTGTTGTATTCAAATAAATTATAATTATTATAATTATATTTCTGTCACGTTAATAGGTACATGTACTCTAAGTACTCTTTTATCTCCATTATTTATTCAGCGATAGTATATGACACAGTTAAGAAAGAAATAAAATTACTGAACTGTATAAGTTCCAAGCAGTAAATTCTATCTTCGTGTCATTTTGTACAATATCAATATGAAGACAAGAAAAAATATGAACTTTCTTAATTTATTTATGTAAACATTAATTTTACATCTTTAAATAGCCGTCTGTCTATGAATCTATAAATAATAGCTCTAAATGAGCAATTCTTGTATAAGTAGATATTCTTTTTGGAGATCTCAGAAACTGCTCTATTTCGTTGAAAATTGTTGTAGGTACGGGTAATCTCTTTTTTTGCAGAAAGACGTATTTTTAGCAGATGAATGCATAATAAAAAGTTCTTTCTTAATTTGCAATTTGCACTTCACTAATTTTATTTGTCTAACTACTTCGACATCTTATCCGTAATCTCTTCTCTTCCTTACCGCATAATTTTCGTCGTTATTGCACAAATTTTCATTTCTTTGTGACTTATTTTCAATTGCACTGAATATTTACTTATCTGTTTACGAATGTGAATGATATGAACATACACATTATGAACCGATTTCCAATGTCATTTTTTATATTGTAGGTACGCATATATGATAGGGGATAAACGAGCAGGCGGTTCCCCTGAAATAATTCTCCGCTGGTCATGGACCGCAGTAAAATAAACACTTATTTTTCTATTATAGACTACCTACTAGATTAAGCACCACGGGTGTCAGTTATACAAGTTGTTAATTAAATAACTGAAAACCAGAAAGTAGTTTGCTCAGAAGCGAGAGTAGAATCCATTGCACTATGTTTTAAATTAGGTTGTGTTTTTGTTTTTAAATCTCTTTTTTATTGTGCCCAGTCTAAAAGTTACGACTGCAATAGGCGCCAATGTTTTAGAGAGGTACATACTATTTTGATAATTTAATACTGGCCGGTGTCCTGTCACTGAGTAATTTTCTTCTAAAAACGTCAAAGCGCAACTGACAAATACAAATCATGAGTTGTAGAAATGAAGTAGAAATACTGACTTAGCAAAACACACCGATCGATCTAAGAGAAGGTATTCAAAAATAAATGCAAGCAACTAACTTAAAATTAAAAAATATTTTGGGGTATCTGGGGTTTTCAGTTATTTAATTAACACCTTGTATACGAAATAAGTAGTACGTGACCCACATAAATTTAAACAAATTTATTAAAAGTTTTGACCCTTACTGGGAACATAATTTATACAGGCTGGATTTTGACGAGGGATCTTTACGAAAGAGGCAGATAGTTCAACCTTAGCACTATATTTCCCCCATAGAAACTATGGAAATATATGTTACCGTTTTCAAGTTATAGCCTTTTAAACATTCATACCAAAAACTACTTTGTGCCAACCCTAAACAGATGGCTGGGTCAATGTTCTTACTTGTAAACAATCTTTAGACGTCAGGATATTACATTAATATTTTGCCATTTGTCCATTCTTAGAGGTCTGCGTGCAACGCTAAAAAATCACTGCAGGATTTGCAGAGGTGATTGTCTCTAGAGTATTTATGTAATTTCTTAGTTAATAATTCTAACCACAACAAATAACTCACATGATATGACATGGCACTGACATTCACTTGAATGTACTCAACCGTCATAAACAATTAAAGAAGATAGTAACCTCTTTCATCATAAATAAAATGTCTCTGTTTACCTACCTAAAATGATAAAAAGGTTTTAGTTCGTTAACTTGCTTCAGCAAATTATTTTCGAATGAATTGAAATTGTTCCCCAGTTGATCAGCAATTCATACAATAGGCTGTCCTTTTTTTATTTCGGTTATCGTCAAAAAATTTAATACTTAACATTATTTGACGGATATTGCACTAAAGTTGTAGTAATTTTTTACAACTATCGAAACTCTTTGCATGATTGAAAATCGATCATAAACATATCATAAATGTGATGTTTGAAATGAAATTGACATTTAAGTTCATTTTATTTACTTTACATGAAAATGCGTCTGTCAGATGCACGTGGATATTTAAATTTTCTCATGTTATACGCGAGCTGCAATTATAATGCGGCTGAAGCTTTACGACGTTACAGGGAAACATATCCACCACCACACCCAACAGGTCGTAGGGCAATTTTACGTGCTTTTGATCGTGTCGCCAACAATTAGCCCGTTGTACCAAGAACAGCTCAGAACGATCAACGTGGAGGACCCGTTATTCGTCTTGAGGCTAGACTTGAAGAAAGAATACTGAGGTATTTTGAGCGGAATCCAAGAAAAAGTTCGAGATCAGCTGGTCGACATTTCGAAATAAGTCATACCGCAGTACTAAAAGTTCTTAAACGTGCCCGCCTTCACCCTTATAACGGAGGAACATTTGAACACCGTATGTAAAAATTGTAATAAAGTAACTGATAATCGTATTTTTGCATTTTATTTGATTTATTTGACTTTGTGTCATTTTTACATCAGTACGATGACAACAACTCTCGGAAATAAACGTAATATCCCGAGTTTTCCCGACGACGATTCCTTAATCTAGCCATCGTGTCGTTATGTGCGGATGCAATTATAGGGTTATCACCACAGTTAAAAATTAGTGAATTTTGTGTTTTTTTTTTTTTACTTTGTTTAAGCTTCTAAACATTATAAATCAACTGTGTATCACTTAAACAATGCAATATCTCCGTAAAAGTCTCTCGTCGAAATCCTCCCTGTATACGTACTGGCCAAAAAATTTGTCACGTTTCACAGTAAGCTTTATGAAAATTACCCCAATGTTTTCACTCGTCAGTTTAATGTATTTAATACATTACCCCATTTACATAATCTTTCCACTCGCGCTTCATGTGGGCTCTACGAAACCTAATTTCTTTACATTGTAAGTACTTAGACGCGGATGTTAAAAACTAATGATGTTGTTTTGATCCTTCATAATTGAGATGAGTTACCGTGTTAATTAAGTTAGTGCTGTGACATATGCTTCTGTTATCTGTCTGAAGTTATTAAGTGTCACCAGCGTCCAGGAGGTCAGGCGTAGTTGTGACCCATGCCCTATCTCCGGAACACATAGAATCCGATTTCAGCTTGTTATTTTCTCGTATTTATTTGAAGAGATAATGCCTTGTTATTCTCAGGGAAAGCAGAAATGCAGCGATAAACGCCACAGTGCACTTTTGTACTGGGAGTATTTATCAGCTGTGAGCGCATGCTTCTGTCATGCTCGCATTGCTCACGCGCATATAAAGCATAACTCAACCGGCTAGAACTGCAGATTGTGCTGACTTTGGAATTTCCTTACAACGGTGCGGTGATAATAATCTATCTCTTAAAGCGATAATAAATAAATAGGGCATTGTTTTCGTAGAGCACTGGAATGAACATATCTGTATCTACAAAACCAGGACTTCTGAAGCTTAGAGGTACACTGTCATATTATAGCATGTGGGTAGGAATGTCAAAGATGGGTACATTGGAAACAAAATAATAAAACGTCAGTCTATTGCTTGAACCTGTGTTTGCTTTAACGTGTCCCACATAACTTAACATGGTGCAGCCGGTAATTTAATTTAAAAGTTAAGTAATAGTGTTCAGAATAGTGATAAAGACAATTAAGACAGTAAATAGTGTAAGCTACAAGGAAAAATGGAATCGGTTCTAGCTCCACCGTCACCATTTAACTTCGATGAAAACATGTTGAACATGGCGTCCGGTAATTTGTGTAAAAACTGGGAAAAGTGGAAGAATGGATTTCAAATATATTCTAAGGCCTGCGAGTTAAGTAAAAAGACACCAGAGATTCAATTAAATATTTTATTACATGTAATCGGTGAACAGTGCCGAGAAATTGTGGATCAATTGTGTGAGAAAAAATATACTTCCGTGGATGACGTATTAACAGCACTGGACAGTCATTTCAAAACAAAGAAAAATGTAACGGTCGAACGTCATCGGTTTTTCACGCGCGATCAAGAAGATTACGAGTCCATTGATCAATATGTGTTTGTTTTAAGAAAATTATCACAGTCGTGTGACTTCGGTGACTTGAACGATGGGTTAATTAAAGATAGACTAGTATGTGGTGTTAAGAGCGCGGCGATAAGAGAAAGGTTACTACGAGAAGACGACTTAACTTTGAGCAAGGCGTTAGAGATATGCAGGGCCGCCATTGTGTCTCGGATGTACTCCGATAAAATAAAACAAAGAAATGTAGATGAAGTAAACGTGGACACAGACATAAATGGGGAAATAGATATTATACGACGCAAAGACAGACATTCAGGAGTGACATCTCGGAAATGGAACAGTGATAAGCACAGCAGCGGCGCCGGAGTCGCTTGGCGCGGGCGCGGGCGCGGGATGGCGCGCGGTGGCGGCACAAGAGGAGCGAGTGAGTCGGCGCGCGGCCGCTCGATGGCGGCGCACCGCGAGCGCCAGGGCGCGCGCGGCCCGGCTGGCGGGTGCGGCCAGTGCGGCGGCCAGCACCGGCGGTACGACTGTCCGGCGTACGGAAAAACGTGTACAAGGTGCTCGCGGATGAACCACTTTGCCCGAGTTTGTGGTGTGTATATGGTCGAGGAATCAGACGAACAGGTAATCCATTCTATTAATAATTACAGTGATGAGTGGAATGCAGAATTAAAAATAAACAATGCATCTATACGCTTTAAGTTAGATACAGGAGCAGATGTAAATGTGTTACCGAAAAGTTATTTGAGTAAAATTGGAATTTCATGTAAAGATCTGCTAAAAACTAACACGAGGTTAACAGGATACTCGGGTGCTAGTATAGATGTTATAGGAAAAATATTCTTAAGAATCTACCATAAAAAGAAAATGTACGTATTAGAATTTAAAATTGCAGACGTAAAATCATCACCCATTCTAGGTCGTAATGCTTGTTCGGAATTAAACTTAGTTAGACGAGTCATGTCTCTGCAAAAGTCTGAGAATAGTGGAGTTCCGGACTTCATAAAAGAGTATACGGATGTGTTTACTGGGATAGGATGTTTACCAGGAAAATATAGCATTAAATTGAAACCAGATGCGATTCCTGTGATACATGCGCCGCGAAAATTGCCTTTTGCCATTAAAGATACAGTTAAAAATAAATTATCGGAAATGGAGTCTCAAAATATTATAGCTAAGGTCGAGGGACCTTCCGATTGGGTGAGCAGCATAACCGTTGTTAAGAAGGCAAACGGTGACTTACGGATTTGCCTAGATCCCAAGGAGCTTAACGAGGCTATTAAAAGAGAACACTTTCGGTTGCCGACGCTAGATGAAATCGTGTCGAACCTTTCAGGAGCGCGGTATTTTAGTACTCTAGACGCGAGTTCAGGATTTTGGCAAGTCAGCCTCGACGAAAGTAGCAAGTACTGTACTTTTAACACTCCTTTTGGTCGGTACAAATTCTTACGGATGCCGTATGGAATATGTTCGGCTTCTGAAGTTTTTCATAAAAAAATTTATGAAAACTTTGACGACATAGAAGGCATTTGTATGTACATAGATGATTTGCTAGTATATGGGCGTACGAAGGAAGAGCATGATGAGAGGTTAAAAAAAGTGTTAGAAAGATGTAAAAAAGTTAATTTAAAATTAAATAAAAATAAATGTCGATTTGGCTTAGAGGAAATCAAATACCTAGGCCATCGCATAACAAAGAATGGTTTAAGCCCTGATGATTCACACATTACTGCAATAAAAAATATGCCCACTCCCACAAATAGGAAAGACGTCGAGAGATTTTTGGGATTGGTAACTTACGTTGGTAACTTTATTCCAAACCTATCAGAAAAAACACAACCGATTAGGGAGCTACTAAAGAAGGAAACAGAATGGCATTGGAACGAGGGGTAAGAAAATAGTTTCAATAGGCTCAAAGATGCCTTAACTAAACGTCCAGTTCTTCAATATTATAGCATGAAAGACCCAATTGTTATATCAGTCGACGCAAGCAAATCCGGTCTGGGGTGCTGTTTGATGCAAAATAATTTACCTGTCTGCTACGCGTCTAAATCGCTAACCAAAACGGAGCAGAGATATGCACAAATTGAGAAAGAACAGTATGCGTGCGTCTTCGCTTGTGAACGGTTTTATCCTTATATTTATGGTCGGTCAGATATTACGATCGAGACCGATCACAAACCATTAATAAGTATCATCAAGAAACCTATCGTAGACTCACCCTCACGTCTGCAAAGAATGTTGTTGAGATTGCAGCGCTATACATTTCAATTAGTGTACAAGCCTGGCAAACACTTGTACATAGCGGACGCCTTGTCCCGCGCGTACGAGCCGGACAGCGGTGCCGACGCGCGCGCCGAGCACGCCGCCCGCGACACCTTGCACGACGAGGTGTGCGCCGTCCAGCGCGCGCTACACGTCGCTGCGCAAGACCATCTCACTGATAAGCAATATATTGCATTGCAAAAACAATCAGAGAACGATGATGAATTCAAACAGTTAAATAAATATGTTTTGAAGGGATGGCCCATGGATAAAAAAGACGTAGCAGACGTAGCTAAGCCTTATTGGTCTTATAGGAGTGAGCTCACCACGGCGCAGGGTTTAATATGGAAGGGAGATAAAATCTTAGTTCCCAAGACATTAAGAAAAGAAATATTAAATAAAATACA
Organism: Choristoneura rosaceana; assembly: GCA_037349165.1. NCBI lineage: Eukaryota > Metazoa > Arthropoda > Insecta > Lepidoptera > Tortricidae > Choristoneura > Choristoneura rosaceana. The sequence goes on along the minus strand of JAZBNJ010000041.1, from coordinate 10,429,173 downwards.
CATCGGGCACTTGGGCATGGAAAAGTGTAAGTTGCGGGCCAGGGAAATTGTATTTTGGCCCGGGATAAATAATGATATTGACAACCTAGTATATAGGTAATTGTAATGTATGTTTGTCCCACAGAAATAATAACCAGAAAGAGCAACTGATACCTCATGAAGTCCCGGAAAGACCGTGGCAAAAGGTTGGCGTTGACCTATTTCAACTTAAGGGACTCAATTATTTATTGATGGTAGACTACTTTAGTAAATTCATTGAGATTGTGCATCTATCAACAACAACCTCCGAACATGTAATATCATGTTTAAAAGACATTTTTAGTCGGCAAGGAATACCAAATACAGTGATGTCGGACGGCGGCCCACAGTTCGCGTCGAATGTTTTTAAGCAATTTACAAACGAATGGAGCTTTACGCACATACAATATTCCCCGCGATATCCAAAGTCTAATGGGCAGATAGAACGGACAGTGCAGACCGTTAAAAATATTATGATAAAAACTGCTGAATCTAAAATTGATTATAGGTTAGGGCTACTGGAGTACTTGGACACCCCGTTGTCCAACAATTTAGCGTCCCCGGCCGAATTATTACAGAGCAGGAAAATGAGAAGTATTGTTCCAACTCCAAATAAGTTACTAAAACCAAAAACACAAACAAAAGTAAGAAACGCTCTAATAGAAAAACAAAATACATATACGAAATATTACAATAAAAGTTCTAAAAACTTACCTATCTTATTTACAGGCGATAAAGTTAAAATATTGTTAGACACAAATAAAAGAATTTGGTCATCTGGAACTATATCGCAAGTGTTAGGCGCGCGTCGATATGAAATTAAAATGCTCAATGGCAACAAAATAATCAGGAATCGTAAACATATAATAAACGACTCGCCGCAGAGACATGACGCGCCTGACGATTTTTTCTTTGGCTTTGATGATATAACACCCAACGCCGATACCAATCAGAATGTAAACAATTATTTGCCCGCAAATAATAATATAAAATGTCCTCGGTCTGGCAGGATAGTGAGGCCTCCGGATAGGTGGGGCGCCTGGGTCTGAACACCGGCCCCCACCACCGCCACCTTCGCCACACCACCACTGCCATCATCACACATCATTGTCTATACTGGCATCAATCACAGTCAAATAATATTAAATAAATTAGCGACGTACTAATTGATGTACACTAATTTAGAAATTGTCAATTATAAAAATTTTATGTTATTGTATTAAAATCACAATTTTTTTTGTTTGTTTTGTTGTTGATAATTACTTTAAACTACATAAACTGTAATCAAATCTTCGAATGCACTAACTGTTTAAACATAAAGTGTATACCTACCGCATTGTAAATAACCAACCAATGCGACTCAAATTATTAAATCAAAATTTAATGAATTAAACATATAAAAATGCATGATAATCACCAATAATCAATATTGTAACAAATAATGTAATGTAAAATAGAATAAAACTACGCATGTTATATTTTACTCATATCATTTTATTTATTTTATTATAATATCATGTTGGATGTAAGTTTGCTTTTGTAAAAAAGCATATTCCCATAGTCAAATGTTCTAATTAAAAACCGGCCAAGTTTGTGTCGGGCCACCTGTAGTGTTGGGTTCCGTACTAACAAGCGACACACAGGTATTCAATGTTTAAGTTTTTATATCAGTATTACTTGTTAACTTGTAAAACCTACAAAGACGTGATAGTTTCCCTTTTAAATTCGTTATAGGTATACTACTTAACTATGTCATCATGATATTCTCAGATTTTCAAGTCAAAAATTAAGCTTGTGAGGGGGAGGGGGTAGTATTTAAAGTTAACTCTTGACTCTAACAAAAGTAACACTTTACAACTTAATATTTTGCAAACGGATCCATGAATAAGACTTAACAAATCTTTGACGTCTAAAATAATCAAACTAACGATATCTACGAGTACTCTGTTGGCTTAGACGAGAAAAAAAATCCCCACTTTACGTGTAGGGAAGGCTCCTAATTTTTTGTTATTATTTTCTCTTATCACACACACACATACAAAACGCACACACACAAACGTCACGCCTGTATTCCAAACTAGGGTAAACACAGCACACGAAAGTAATCGCTTCGGTGCCACTTGTAAGAATTTTAGGTTTTAAGTTTAACAAAAACGGTACATTAGTGACAGACTGCTAGCCTGTCGCCTACCTTAATTAGCAGTTTCTTCAGACATAACATAACAAAACTATAACGGTCCTTGTTGAACTACGAAACCCTTAAAATGACTCGAATTATTGACTGACTTGTTTTATTTAAGAAATTTTAGTTTCATTTATAAAATATCGCCATCAACGTGGGAAAACGAACTGATTCATAATCATAACAATCGCTGTGAGGTGAATTGTGAGTTTTTAAATCCGTCACTCAATGAGAGTAATGTGTTATGTTTGTAAAATAAAAGTAATATTTTCAGGAATAACATTGTCCTCTGTCGTATGAAGCGTTGGCATCGCAGACGAATTATTTTTACTCAAGACTATTAGTAGTCTTTCAGTAAATACTTTTTCACTCGAATTCTTGACATAACTGTATGCAAATTGTCAACAAGCACTTGTTACTCAAGCCGTGTTCACGATTCTGTGAAACCAGTACGACCATACATATTCGTATAAAGCCGAGTTTCGACTTGCAAGAAAAATCGTGCCAGTTGCATTACATTAGCAAAGCCAACGAGTTTGTAGTGGTCAATCGAGCGCCACAATGTAATGCAACTTGCACGATTTTTCTTGCAAGTCTAAACTCGGCTTAAGCGTCTATCCCGATCGAGAACATGGCTACCTGCTTTTAACGCAATAATCCCATTTAAATAAAGAATGTTAACTTCTCTGGTTCACAAAATCTAAGATTTCCAATATGTAGAAGTTAGTGTATTGTAAGATTTATAGTTAAATAGATGTTGACGGAAATTTTGCTGTAGATTTACTTGTCTTATACGTATAATACATTTTGCGTCAGTTGAGTCTATGAAAGAAGTGACGTGACAAGGTCTTTCTGTGCAATGATGACACGATTGTCTAAAATAATGTTACTGTAGAGCATCGCTACTTTTTCATTTGTTATTTCCGTCTCTATCCTACCAAGTGGGTTAGAAAGGGAAGCTGTTATGAAGACGAAAGAATGTCATGAGACAAAAGACTGTTTAATCGTGTCAAGTGACGACTCTGTCACGGTGGGCGCGTCGTCACGCTGCGCCTGCGACGCGGCGCGTACGCATCCCTGGGACATCTTCACATGATGGAGAATATTATTTAACGTTTCATAATATTACAATGCTGATGCGGCTTTCCGCGATGGCTTCACGCTTCGTGTTCATCTTGCGAGAGTTACGCAAAGTTGAATTGTCTAAATAAATAAGTGCTCGGGTTTTTTTATATGGAAAAGAATAGTTTAAAAATTTAATGATATTGTAACGGATAACTCACGTCGCCGTCGTCGGCGTCGTCGAGCAAAGCTCCCTTGAAGAAGGGCTACGAAATAGCCCGAACCATGTCGAGCTAAATTCGAGTTAAGACGTGAGTTTTCCGTTACAATATCATTTAATATGAGTGAGTCTCACGGTAGTTTCAAGTTTAAAACCAAATAAATTTCACGTATTGTCATTTTATGCTATTCTATTTATTGTATTGTAATCAAAGGCGCGGGCGAATAAAAACAATCTGAATTAACGCGATCTTCGTCTGACATTCAACTTTTCCTTATGCAATTCAAACAATTTACGCATTCACCGGCGTCAAATGAATGTCATTGCTGTGATAAGTTTATTTAAATTGGGATCTATTTCTATTCCCCACCGCGAAGGTCGCCGGCGCGCGCGCCGCCCGCCCACTGACAAACAAGCCCGTTAACGGGTCAACGACCCGCGCGCGCTTAATTTTCAGCAAACCCTTTTACTGGCTAATGAAAGGCCTTTGGAGGATGTTATATGTATATATCACTGAAGCTAAAAGTATTACACCGTATGCCGCTGCTAAAAAGATATAATTAAAAGCTCCTAAAAATGTTCACGCTGTTTTACGATTTTTGCGAAAATTTACCCAAGGTATATGTAGATTCCTCGTATTAAATTACTTCAGTTACGCCAAGCCTAAATTCCTTACGTTTTATGTCTAAAGTGATTATCTTTACGAAACTAGAAGGGTGAGGTAGCGCTATGAGTGTATTATTTTACCATATAACTTGAGTTCAGTAAGTTTTATCATCATAATACAATTTAGATAGCGAAATGACAACATACGTCTCATTAAAAAATAAGAACATCGTTAACTTGTTTTTAATTAATATTGGGAAACTTAAAAATAGCTGTTCATTACGTAGTTTAACTAGTTTACCTTAAATATTTGCACGTTTAACTTTTAACATGTTTACAGCGGGTAGTTATCTTATCGGCGCCTGCGCAAACAAAAACAGTACGTGGGTAAAAATAACAAATATCTGTAGGTCAAGCCTTTTTTGTCAGTGTTTACCGGACCAATTCACATTTCACGAGTTTTATCACTACGTGTATAAGTGACAATTATCTGAATTATCTCGTTTTTATCGAGTTATTTAACATCTCTTAACAAATTAGTTTAATGAATTATCACATAATAAAATAACAATAAAACATATTACTAGACACGCCCGTAGCTTGAGGTCATTACTAGTATGTGACTAAAAAATTAGTTATTTTTGTACTGAACAAGGCAATCATTTGTAATACACACGGTGTATTTATAGTGCGTTTCTGTACCTTTTCGTTTCACGCTTTGCAGATGAAGACGATGATATTTTTAACTAACTATTATGTTTTATTACATTTAAGTGTATTTGTTTAGACTGCCAGAAAAGTACAGTTCCTTAAATCACATTACTTATTCAATAAAATCTTTCGAAAACAACGAAAAATGGTGCTGAGTTTGAAATAGGAGTAGAGTAAGTAGTGAATAGTGATTTCAAAAACAGGTCCCAGTAATTTTACATTGGTATTTTATATCATCTTTAAAAAGATAAACATTAAACATGTCTAGTTCTCGAAGATACATTTTAATAAACAAACGCAGCAACTTGGACGTGCTACATGCAAAAGTCGCGATATCAAAAGCTCGTATCCGTGATCTTCCAGCGGTAAAGGTTAGAAGATTTGCGATAAGTTTAGTTCCTGTTTTTAGTTTCCTGTCCCTTCAGAATCACAGATTATCTCGACGGAGGTTCATGATACGCTGGTTCTAAACGGTCGTGCGAATCGTCCTATGTCAGGTTTCACAGCTCGGGAGTACGAGGATAAAATATAAATCGAGTACCATATTTAAGGTATTGAAAGAAGTGAGTGTGCATGTGCTTGATTTTTTAGGGTTTGTAACAATCGTTGTATCATGTTGTATCGTCTCATGATAGAGGTCTCCAACATTGATTTTAGTAGTAGCCGTTCGGAGACATCAACTTGATGAGGCTTTTTAACCGACTTCAAAAAAAACGTGGTTTCAATTCGTCAGTTTTTTTATTTATTTATTTCAGTCAGAAATTAAAAGTTATACCAACAACAGATTGAATTGTCTACAGAATTGTAACATTCTTCAATCCTAGGCATCGACGGACGCCGCCACAGATGTTGAGAAAAGTTGGGCTAAATCATTATCGCATTCGACACATTTATCAGCTGGCTGTGAGAGATACATGCATTACTGGGTCGTGCTCGTGTCCTATTAGTTATTCTCGTGTAGGTCGCAGCAGCCATGAGCTGTGCCTGTCGCTGTGTTCCCGGGCCTCGCCGTATCAGGTCTGATATACGAACACACTAGCATTAGTTCATCGGGCGGGTTATCTAAATCGCTAAATAATGATGTACACCCTATCGATGGATATGGAACTAAGATAATATTTAAACCATGGTTATTTCATGTACTTTAGTAAGCATAGAGCGATGTAAGCCTATCTAAAATCTACGTTGTATTTGAAAGTTACTTGAAAAATATTATCGTATTTAAATACGTATGTAACATTTGTAACATGTTTATTTCTCTTTCCCGGCTATTATAAACAGTCTGAGCGTTTATTGGATTTCGCAACAACTTTTATTTGGCTATAGAAACTAAACATTTTTTAACCGGATTACGTAGCTACTTTTAATTTGTTTTCTACGTACCTATATCATCTTTATATGAATATATAACTTGATGATCTTGGAATTCAATTTCAATGTCATGGCAATGGGAGTAATGGCTTCTGGTTGCTTATCACTTATCAAATACAAAAGTATAGTGAGTTTTGTTTGACTTTGTTAGAAGTGCCATTTGTTTAGGTAATCAGTGTTTAATGCACCTTGAATGATTAATGCATATGAATGGCGGTTGTTCTTAAATTGAAAATAAGCGTTGTTAACGAAGATGCTAACTCCTTATATATATATATTTTTCCGCTTTTTCTGTTACAATTTATCCCGGAGTTCGGTGTGCCTCCTGGCAAAGCCACCCTCTAGTGATTTCTATCCTTTGCAAGTCTTCTCGAATTGCAACCTACTGTTAATTTGAGTTCGTCCTCCCACCTTTTGCGTTGTCGACCTCTATATCGTTTCCCATTTCTAGGGTACCATTCGGTTATTATTTCTTCCTTTCTCGTTTAGTAATTTTCAGTTAAGTATCTCTTTTAATTAGGGTTTCTGTGACAGAGTAGTTGGAGCTATTTAGTATCGTGAGGTCCGTTTGACAGCTTCGACTTCTGCATCACGTTTATGATTGGTTAAATAAAAAAAAGAGCCAATCACAAGCAAGACTGTTATGTACAATCTCCGTACAACAGACCTCTCGATAGGTACTAACGCCATCTAACGAAATTCCGCTTGTCACGAAACCCTTATTGTGTTCGTTTTACGATACAGAAAATAGTCAAAATTCCTGTAAAAGCCTTACCCATTCCGATTAAAGCCTATTGCTGTCAATTGTTCTTGTTTTACGCGAGTTGGTTACAATGGCGGTTTATAGGAATGCAAGTCATAAAATAAAAATGACCGTCGGCGTGCATTCAGAACGTCCTGGTTACGGGAGGGCTAGCGCGACCGGTTCCCGCGCATTCCAGGATACGTGCTGACTGTGGGACTCAAGTGCGTATACACAGCTCACATTGCGTACATTTTGAAACTAAGTAGATGTATTTGATATTTAAAGCCACAAATCATATTTCTCAAATCCTTATAAATTATAAAAATATCTTAAACAATCACACAAAACTTAAGGACGCAAACAAAAACAATTCTCGTAATACATAGTTCAACATTTGACTCAATTAGTACAAATATTGTTGCTGTACGCACCAGCATTAATATCTGCCAAAGCGGAGCGTGCTAAAATATCTGACACGTCCTTCCGGCCCTAGAAATAGAGTCGTATCAGATATTTATGCACGCTTGTTGTGTCAGATATTGGTGCTGGTGACTGTACCTCTGATCTGAGTGATTTGGGGAACGGTACCATCTATGAAAGACTTCGTTTTTCATTTGAAATTTAAAAAATGTTCAATTAATACGAGTGGGTATTGAAAATTCGAAAGTAACTCGGTTTGTCTGTTACCTCTTCACGCTTAAACGGCTGAATCGATTTAGATTAAATTTAGTGTAGAGATAGTTTGAAATTCTGAAAATTGCGTAATTTCCGTGGAATACCGATAGGTAAACTAATTCTCGCATATCATAGACAATGTAACTACGTAATTTTTATGGCTTAAGAGTTTAAATAGGATCGAATACATCTTTAAGGCGTAGTATTAAACGATGACTTACCCAAATACACAGACAAATGAATACAAAAGCATGAATATAAATCACATTCATTTCGAGTTCAACAGCACAGCGCAACATTATGCGAATGCAAAACTTCGGTTCTGCGTTAGAATTTCAGTGCATTTCGCAGTAAGATATCGTTGCGTGTCTGCTAGTGTTGTTTTATCAGCTAGTTCTCAGGCATAGGCATAAGCCAGACCGGTTGGTGGTTGGGTTTACCTAGGCTCCCCAGAATTCTTAGGTAGGCGCCTCGCTGGGCTTACGGTAACTATTTCATTTCAAATATTATAAACTTCTCTCATACTCACCATAGAATGCTGCTTTCTGAATATATGGGCCAGTCAATTTTTTTACCGATACTAATCTGTCCGCGACATTTTTCAAACAATTGCAGATTTTTGTAAGTAAACATGTTTTTCTGTAGGTATATTAATAGATGGTGTACCTACTTACGTGAATACATGCCATCCTACGGAAGTTCAACCTATTAAACCGTGAAATATCTTCTTGGAAGTACGATTTTTTGGTAACGCAGGAGACGCGCAATAGTTTGAGTGGCCCATATTTCCATTTCGATTCTCTGTCTTTTTGGCGAAATATTGTCTCCAAATGTTTCATTTCCTAACACACAATTTTCTCTGAAGCCATAATTTTTCAGAAATTTCATAAAATAAGCCTAATTAACCTAAACTTTGAATTTATAAAATTGAAAGAAGTTCACGAGTCGTTACCTTGTAGTTCAAAAATCAACATTAAAAAAATCTAAAAGGCTTGAATCATGTAATTCATCAATGGCTAAGTTACTGTGTTCTATAGGCAAAACCATAAAAAAATACACTGAGAAAATCATTGGTTTCGGAGATAAATTGAACGTCAGGCAATAAAACAGTTTGAAAAATTTAACATTTAGGGATAATATTTCTGCGAATAAGCAGGATACTCGTACCTTCCATTTTATAAAATATACTAACCTAACTATGAAATTGTACCATCTAGAGTTCAACTCTCCAAAATATTAAAATTAATAGAGAATAATAAAATTAATGCTTTACAATTATACGAACTTACGTATACACTGCTATAAAATATGTGAAAAGTAAAAAAAAAAAATAAGCAGAAATAAGGATTTCAGAAACTTTCGAAGCAAATAGCAAATATATTAGCATTTGTTGCGTTTGCGCACGCACTATAAGCCCTGACGCTGACAAACTGGACCGATGTGGCTAATTTGAATAACAATTTGGAAAGATTTATCTTGTCACCGTATTTGGTTCATATAATAAAACGGCAAGCATTCTACTGGCTTACCAGCAAAGGTTTAAAGCGTAAATAATCAGTAGCGTTCTGCTTGAACGCCTTATTTACGATTTTCTATTTTTTCTAACATGATTCAAATGACAGATGCCAAACTGACATAACTAAGAGTACCTCTCATTGTTACGCAAATTATCGATTCTTTTGCATATTACCTAACCTAATGCTGAAAGTGGCAATAGCATTATTTTGTTGATTCAAACGTTAAGCTATCATGTCGCACTGAAGGTCTTATTTGAATTTTAATATGTAATTCAAAACTCGGAGTGCCACTTTCCGACTCTGACTCTGACGAACAATCTTGCAAATTAATAATAAGTTCGCTTATTTTACGCTTTTATTTTTACTGATAACCCTCACCTCTAGCAATTGTGGCCTATTGAAACAACATTGTAAAGGCGTTGCTTAAATAAATTAAGTTAATATAACACTGTGCCTACGCAATAACTTAACAATTTCTTAGCGAGTTTGAGTTCAAATATTCGAACAATCAGCAGTTTTAATATGATTTTAATTTTTAAAGCATCAGCTCTTGGAAAAAATAAAAATTAGTTACCGCCTCACAAAGTTACATACTCATCATGTGTCATTTGAATCATGTTGATCAAATAAAGTATAATCTCTGCGTACAGTCACCTTCATTATATATATCTGACACAGCGGAGCGTAAAATATCTGACACGTCCTTCTGGCCCTAGAAATAGAGTCGTATGCCAGATATTTATGCACGCTTCGCTTTGTTGTGTCGTATATTAATGCAGGTGACTGTATCTCTTATTATTTGACTTATTTTCAAATACACTCTAACTGTTTATTATGTACCGTTATCATATTTTAATGCACTCTCCAATTAATTTATATCAATAACGATCGATCACAATAAACCCACATTCTGTAGGGCAAGTAGATGCCTACCTTCGCAGCTTCGGTAATGGATTTCTTATATCGATGAATACTTTTAAATGATTAAGTCTATTAATAGGCGGTGCGGTGGTGTAATAAATCACTAAAGAAAGTTTAAAATGTTTTAATCATACTCATACGTAATGCAAGCACAAAATAAATTGTACCTATGGTACTTGAATGGAATACATCGTCTATGTTTAAACGTGTTTTGGCCATCTGTCTCTACGAGTATGAGTGAGAGACTTTCATCATCATCATCATCATGTCAGCCGAAAGACGTCCACTGCTGGACATACCCACCCCCAAGGCTCTTCACTCAGACCGGTCTTGTGCTTTTCGCATCCACCGCGATCCCGCGATCTTAACCAGGTCGTCGCTCCATCTTGTTGAAGGCCTACTACCGACAGCTCGTCTCCCGGTCCGCGGACGCCATTCGAGAACCTTCCCCATCGGCCACCAGTCCTACTATTACAAAGACTACACTGTCGTCCATCTGTCTGTTTGTCACCAGGCTGTATCTCATAAGTCGTGATTTCTAGACAATTTAAAATTTCACAGATGATGTATGTCTGTTGCAGCTATAACAAAAAATATTAAAAACATAAAATAAATATTTAAGGGGTGCTCCCATACAACATCGTGATTTTTTTGCCGTTTTTTGCTCGTTATTAACAACGGCAACAGGACGCTTGAAATATTCCCAGAATATTTAATTGTATACATTCACGTTAAAAATAAATAATTAAATTAAAACAAATAAAAGGATAAAGAGGATAAGGAGGGCTCCCATACAACAAATATGATTTTTACCGCTTTTTGCTATGTCTAATCTTATATAGATTAGTGGTACGGAAACCTTTTCTGCGTGCGCAATTCTGTCTCGCACTGCCTTACGTTTAGGTCAGATGAAAACGTGATAAATAATAAAGTAAAAAGCTTGCACTTTTTTTAGAAAAAGTCATTTTTACGAATACGAAATAATATATATATATATATACGTCATATCTTCGGGACCTTGCCTAAGGGGTACTCTTTGGACAATTTGTTTTAGTTTTAGGTTAATTTATTATTTTATTTTAAGTAAGGTATGTTTAATATGTATATTATTTAGTTTCTTTTATCAATAAAGTATATACGAATTAGAAGTGGTTGGTAAACTCCGGAGAAAACTTTATGTAACTAACATTTATATTCTGAAGACGGTTGACTTTTGCAAAAGAACTAACTAACACCGTCCAAAGCAAATTTGCATGGTGAAATTTGTTAGGTTTCACGAAATCTCTGCTAGCTTGCTTGATGTTATTTTACACATTTTTATAGTAACAATCATGTCGTGTTTATATATTTTTAATGAGAAAAAATGTGCTTTTAGTCAGTTCGAATGCATAAAAATGGTAATGAAACGTTGTAAAATGAAATAGGCATGTTGATTGGTTTTATTTGGTTCTATAAATAGTAGTAGAGAATACTTATGCATATTTCTGGCGATTACTATCCGGTTCCGGTGCAGCGGCGCCCACGCAGCCGCTGGGACGTATCTATCATTAATGTATTCCGGGCGAGCTCGAGCACGAGACACGAGTTCTATGACAATGTCCGACAGAGCTTTTACGCTTATTATTCCGCCTAAATAAGCTTAGGTGAATTTAAATTTTGAATATGAAACTACCGTGAGACTCACTCATATTAAATGATATTGTAACGGATGAGTCTCGTCTTAAATCGAGTTTAGCTTGACATGTTTCGGGCTATTTCGTAGCCCTTCTTCAAGGGAGCACGCGACTCAGCGGCTGCCGCAACACGCCCACGCGCGCTCAGTGCGCGTGTTGCGGCAGCCGCCGAGTCGAACTAAACTCGAATTAAGACGTGAATTACCCCCGTTACAATATCATTTAATATGAATTTAAATTCAAAACTTTGTCTAAAACTTTTTTGTTAATCGTTGCATTCATAGGATATAGAGTAGATTCTTTTTTTTTCTTTTCCTCCGCTTACTAAAACCCTCGATGTACAGTTAAGGGCAAAAATATGTATACACTTTAGTACCTTGTCTATTTTCGTCATATTTGATCTGCCATTTATGAACTGTCACAGTGGTCAAAGTGACAATTTACTAAAGTGTATACATATTTTTGCCCTTGACTGTACTCGCCGTATACCTTAAGTAGTTAATCTCGAAAGCGCATTTAAAAATAGATAGTTAATGCATTACACGCCGCCAAGCGGTCTACCCGTAAATGGACTAGTTTTGCTCTGGTATATTTCTGTACTTAAAGCAATTAGTTACTTAATGATATAAATTAACCTACACAACTAACGCCGGTGATGTATTGAGGATGCAGCGGTGCATTGCACTCGGCGCTATAAATACACGATCGAAAGCCTGACGAAAATACGGCCGTACACCCGGGAAAGTATGTTTTGACGTGACAGGTTTAAATGCAGCGCCATCGGCCAGCCGGTTTCGTTTTCCACGGAAATCACCGTCAACTCTTTAAAGCTGGGTTTCACCACAGTCGTGATAATAAGATGAAATGAAATGTTATGTTTCTGTTCTACAATTGATGTCGTCAGTTTTTCGACTCTTCCGCTGCCAATATTCACGCGGTTTCTCATTTTAATAGACAGCGTTACGTACCGAAATAATATATTTTTTCTGGACTACCGTTTCTGCAGCGTCTCTGCTGTTACAAACTAAAATGGGTATACCTATTTAGGTAAATGGCTTTTTAACCATAAGCGCGGTAACGTTTTTAGTCAAAGTCAAAGTCAAAATATCTTTATTCAATTTAGGCTATGACAAGCACTTATGAACGTCAAAAAATCTACCACCGGTTCGGAAAAAACCTCTGTTGAGAAGAATCCGGCAAGAAACTCAACGAGGTATGTTTTTTTTTTAAAAACAGATTCACAATATTTATAAATGATATCTACTATACATTACACCGCGTACACCGTGTCCGCGTGACATTTTTTTTTATCTTACCGTATTCGGATATCGCGCGCTGTTCCCTCTGGAACTGTGCATTTTTTCGTGATAAAAAGTAGCCTATGTCACTTTCGGACTCATAAACTATCTCTATGCCAAAAATCACGTCGATCCGTCGCTCCGTTACAGCGAGAAAAACGGACAACACACACAAACATACAAACACACTCGCATTTATAATATTAGTATGGATTATTAGTTCCGCAGTTTTGACTTTACGAGCAAGAACACCCGAAGTAAGAATGATATGATGTTCTTACATTATATTGCTATACTCAGTCAGATGTTTACCTAACTCGTACCGTGAAACCCCGGTTGAAGAGTGCGAGGGACTATTAACGTAGCAGTTTCAATGTCGATATGTTTTCGAAACGGTAACATGTTCGGTCAACCTGTCGGGTTACATCTCGCGGCGCCGGCGCCGCCACTCGCCCGCCGCGTGTGCATCACGCTTCGTCCGCGTGCCGCGTATTTATATACAAACTAGAATACCAGCGATTATTATTTATCTGTGTATTTGGGATCGCCGGATTATCTGACCGTAATGAGATTACATAAACAATTGTTAATGGAGTCGTGGAACGTATTAATGAGTGTGTTTGGATGTCTCGAATAGGTGTTGCGGCGGGCGGCGGCGGCCGGCCGCCCCGGCGCGACTCATTCGCTCGAAGCGCAGGCGCCGGACGGCCGCGCGGCGTTACCTCAGTGTTATTTACAAACTACCCTCCTCAAACAATAATAAACAAAAAATAAATAAAACATTATCTCTCGCATGAAGAACACGCCCGCGTGGAGTGATATTATCTAATGTGTTGGTAAATAGACGTATTAATTAACATTACAACATAAACATAAGTGAATCAAGACTGAAGTTAGTGTGATAACGGAACGGCTGGCAGCGCATCGGAAAATTCATGAGTTCCTCTGAGATTATGCCTTTGGAACGCCAGATTCCTGCGTTGATTAAAAAGGTAACGTTCTTTATGATTCTGCCAATGTCGAGGTTGGAAAAGACACTAATTTTATCCTGTGTACACCTGTTTTCTGTATCACTTACTACGAGTATTTCTGGTGTACAATAAAGAGTAATTGTATGTATTGTATTGTATAGTTTGCTTATTCATTTTCCATTATCAGCGTTCCGTACCTCAAAAGGAAGAGACGGAACCCTTATAGGATCCTAGTATATCTCTCTGTCTATCACGGCCAATTTGCTTGAAAACTACTGAACCGATTGAGGTAAAAATTTGAACACATTGTAAGTTAGTAGGTAGTACCTAATCCAAAGACAGATGTAACATAGTGAGATGATTTTAAATGTTGTGCCCCCTTTGGGAACGCAATGGGGGTTAATTAGAAAATTAAAAAAAGTATTGCCAACTGCATCGTGTGACATGTCAAGTGAACGGGTTTGTTATGAACCTATCAAATTATTAGCATTTTTATTTTCATTTTAATATAGTAGATACTTTCGAAGTTATTTATTATCTCAAGTCATCTAATTAAAAAAAAAAACAGATAGTATTTGTGTATACTTATGGACTACAGGATATCTACAAGAATATGATATTTAAAGTTACATAAGAAATTTCCGTAATGTCAAAAAGTATGGAACCCTCCGGGCGAGATTAGGTAACTCGCACTATTTCGTAAAACGCAAATTTTGTATTTAAATTTATTTATTTATTTAATCGTATGGCAAATTACAAATAGGCATTAGAGCAAAACACTTAAACTACTAAGTCACGTGACTGCATCAGGCGTTAGTGCATCCAAGTCTTCGGCGGGTCCGGGATAGGAGTGTAAGGGGCAGCGCATGATGATGTATAAATAATAACCAAGATGATGTTTTACTTAATTATTAATAAATTTGCAAACATAAATTACGTATATTTACAGTTTTAATCGGTGGATTATTTTTATTTTATATGCTCATAATATTGCAAGCCGATCTGCGGTAGCATTTCGAATCTGAATATTCAATAGCTATGAGTAAATGACCAAGGCATATAAATGGTGCAATTTGCCAATCGGTGGCATAAGCCGTTGGAGCTTGTGACTTTGTGAACTACCTTATCATATCGAAATGCTTAATAATTCCACTGTCACGGGCATTAGAACAATAAATCGCTAATTTAATTTTAATACATTTTTGTGGTTGAGTCACTAGGTACACTCCGTGAGATCTTAAAAAAACCTTCGGATTTTAGAAGCATGCTTCGGGTATAGACGATGACATGCGATCGTGACATGCGGTTCTGTTCTGTTATCAACTTGCAAAACTTTTCAAAGTTACCGTAAAAAGTTATGTAAAGAATAACCATCAACACAAAATAAACCTTACTGTAATAATATTACGCTTCTTTATCTTTTTCTAATTTTAATACAATATGACTTTTTGTCATGATACAAATAAAACAAAATCGGCATTTTCGAATTCTTCCATCGTCAATTTAAATTGAGAAGACCCGGCCTCAACACAGTACTTTTGTTTGGAAGTATATAGAGCTGTTGTTATACTGTATCTACTTCTCTTGGGTACGTCAAATGAATTTTTTAGATCTGCTTTCGTTTTATATTTTTTTTAATGTACTTTTCGAAATCCCCGTTGCTTCTATAACTCGGTCTTGTACGTTATTAAAATATTTGCGACCAACTTATTTCTTAAAATTTCAACTTATGTACAAAATATTTATAAATACATTGTAAACAATTTCCAGTGATTGGCTATTTACAGAAATACCCTGCTTAAGTTGACTCGCCATGGAAATCAATTTCCGAAAAATAACAAACTACCTAAATAAATATATGCAAGTGGTGGTCTTAACTGCTCTATATAAATCAATGAAAACAAAACGAGTGCACTCTACGCGTGATGGATTGCTACTGAGTCAAAAAGACAATTGTCATTTTTTACTAACGAATTCTTCCGATTTCCCCCGAAACCCGAAGGGTTTTCTAAAAGCTCACGGATTGTACGAGTATGTCCTTGATTTTGTTTCGTTGTTTTTATTTTTTTACAATTGAAACACATTATATTATAATGATCTGTGTTCTTAAGGTCTAAAGTAAAAATAAATAAAACTAAAATATACCAATGTATAGGGTCTAGGCACCGAATAAGTCCCTTTCGGTGTCGAGATTCTTAGGTCCGTGGGGTCCTACTTTGAAGCTTCATAAGGAAATTTCAAAGAGTTTAGTATACGTCATAGGGGACCGAAGAGCTGGCAGTTTCCTCAGACAAAGAATTACGAATTACAATTGTAGCTTAGCTATTCAGAGAAGGAACGCTGGTCTTTGGAACTTTGTCAAAGGGGACTTCTTTAAATAATTTGTTTTATACTTGGTTTGGATAGGTATTTAACTAAATGTAAACAAACTTCAGCTGCCAGATTTGGTACATTCAAGGTTTTTAATACATTTTATTATTATTATTTCCCGTGATGGCGGCCTTAAGGCTTGGGCCAATGTCAGTTACGATGACAGGGTTACGGTTGATTCTGCAGATCGCCAACAGTTTGACAGGAGCAAGAAAGTAATTTTGAAAATTTAAATAAAAATGAATCCTTTCTGCCGAACGCTGTTGCAGGACTCACGTCACACTACAACAAAGACAAAACATTTTATTAATTCCCTTAATCACAACATTATTATGTTAAGATTATTATGTTTTTTATTAATAATAATAATAATAATAATAAACTTCTTTATTTAGGCATTTTTTTTAAACCCATACAATTTACAAATTAAAAATTAAAAATTAAATTAAAAATCACAATCAATACATACATTAATACATTTTACTTATCTATCATTGTTAATGTCAAAATGTAAATGTTTAGATAGTTGAATGGGGGAATTTCAATATATAAGACACCGATTGACGTTGTTTTGTTTGCATTTAGTTAAATATCTATCAAAATCAAGTAAAGTTTCAGCGTTTTTGTAAACTTTAAGTTTAGAATAGTTGTCCGTATGCAAATAAATATTAACTTAATTTGTTAAAATCCAATAAAACTACTATTAATATCAATACAAATAATATCAATACAATACATGAATCACAATCATAAAAACAATCGCAATCACAATCACAATCGCTCAAATGACAATTGGTAAAATCGTGTAGTTGCTTAGTCGATCAAGAAAGTGCTTTACCGTTGTTGATGGCAGTTCCTACGTACAGTCAGCTGCAGAGAAAGGGTACCCCCCTGTAATGGCGGTAGTATGGATACCGCCGTTACAGGGGGGTACCTTTTCTCTGCAGCTGACTGTACATGAAAATATTCAATGATGTTAAAACATTTTATTTTTTATAGGTAAAATAAACTGTCGATGTGTAAATTTGTGACTGTAAAACTTTCGTTCTCATACCGCCGTATAGACAAAACTTAACTAAAACAGGGCTGTATTTTTTTATTGATCTGTGCATGTTTTTAGATTCACATGTAACTAGCTAACTAACAAACACAACGATGTAATCGAATCTTGCAACTAAATTTTTAGTTAGTATTTCTAAAATCGAAACTCGAAAGTTGATACGTGTAGGTAGCTATTCAATTACTACCACCAGCAAAAAGGTAGGTAAGTAGGTATATTTATTATTCACAAAAACTTATTCATGAATGCGGTAGCAAAAAAGGCAGATAATTCCTGGCAGAACCTTCTAACGTCTCCCAATTCCTTGCTCCACTGGCAATAATAGTTCAAGAATACTTAAAATTTGTCGTTAAAATCGCAACTATACTTGGTTTGGATAGATATTTAACTAAATGTAAACAAAAGAACGTCAATTGGTGTCTTAAATATTGAAATTCCCCCTTTAAACTATCTAAACATTTACATTTCTGTTCTTAAATACACTAGTCTAATTTGTATTACAATGATAGATAAGTAAAATGTTTAAGATCCTCGAATGTACCTAATCTGGCAGCTGAAGTTTGTTAACAATTAGTTAAATACCTATCCAAATCAAGTATATACCTACAGGTGCAAAATTTGAACTTCGTATCTTGCTGTCCCGCTGATGCTTATATTATTTAATATGAGAGTGAGAAGGACGGTACGATACGAACTTCGATTTTCGAATGTCGTAGTAGCCCCTCTGTTTTACATTTTATTTTACCCCTGGAGATTAACGGTTTTTCAGCCATCGACTCTTTTCGCTACACTAATTCCATTAATCACGGGGTGCGCCCGCGCCGTCGTATGCAATTTGAATCTCAAATGTCCTAGGGAACTGCTTGTATTATAAACAGCGGAGTCACTAGCAATCTTGTATGCAAACTATCGCAGCGCGGGAGGCGATCTGCCGGTTTCAGAACCACTTATCCCGCTTTAAATTATTATTCTGTGCTGGTTTATGTTAGGTGATTATAACTGGGGACCAGTCGAGCAGGTGATAGTTTTAGTTGAAGCTAGAGCAGTCTAATAATATTGATGGATGTCGCCAAGTAACGCTTCATTAAGAGCAGT
Organism: Choristoneura rosaceana; assembly: GCA_037349165.1. Taxonomy (NCBI): domain Eukaryota; kingdom Metazoa; phylum Arthropoda; class Insecta; order Lepidoptera; family Tortricidae; genus Choristoneura; species Choristoneura rosaceana. The sequence continues at coordinate 10,410,678 of JAZBNJ010000041.1, read as the reverse complement.
CCTTATTAGGTGACAAAAAGCAAACGAGATCGATAATAATCCTGGCTTTCCAAGAAAGCTGTATGATTGATTGTTTACTACTTAGAGGGTTATTGAAAGTCGCTAATGCACGTAACTTACTACATCTACGAGTATGAGCCTTACGAAAGACAGTTTAGGTTGGTAAAAATGCTATGATTTAAATAACCTAACCAACAAAATGTTGGAAAACCCCCACTTTGCCACATCAAAGTTCAATATCTCAAAAACGGCTGAACCGATTTGGATGAAACATGTCCAAGAACCATCGCTAGAAAACTTGATCTTAAATAAAAAAAACCGTATTCAAATCGGTCCACCTGTTTAAGAGCTACGGTGCCACAGACAGACAGACACACATAGCGGTCAAACTTATAACACCCCTCTTATTGCGTCGGGGGTTAATAAAAAAGAGAAAAAAAATCTACCTCCATTGGCTATTCGTGGTAAGCATGCTACCAATTACCCGCCCCCAATCAGTTAAAACGTTATGCTAAGGAAAACAAAAACAGAATTACTTACCTATCTACTATCTTTTAAAAATATAATGTCAAATGTCATGACAAGAATGTTACGTGCAAGAAAACTAACTAATGATCAATTACCAGGTTTGTCAGCTATATTTGTCCCCACTTATCTGTTGTTGTTTGACATACTTATATCTTCAATACTTTTGAAGGTTGGCTCAATAATACTAAAGTACTAATAATAATACTAAATGTATCAGCCAGCCCGACTCCCACTTGCCGAAACTTAACACGGAAATCGACCATAAAATGTATCATATTTTTGCCCTGTTTTTTAATGGAAACTTCGTTTATGACGGTAATTCGCGATGGCGTATCTAACGCCGTTAAATATTAACATCAAATGATTTATGAGCGTTCACACTATGTTTTCGCCAGCCTGAAAAATTATTAGTTTAGAAAAACAAGAGCTACTTACCCTTTGCTTTGAACCATTCTACAAATAGAAGCACTTGAAAGGGCCCTCGAAATTTATTCATGTAGCTACCTGAAGTGTTGACAAGAATGTCAATGTGCTACCTCTGTTTGAAAACAAACAACATTAGTTAACTCTCTTTCACGCCTGCGTTTGAGGGACTCGCATCGATCAATGTTTATAAACAAAATAGAAAGGCGAAGCGCTGCCGTCCGATTCGCTGATTGTAATGTTTGGCTCGTCCGACACTCGAGCCGAAAGTCAAATATTGAAACACTCTACCGGTAAACACCAGCAGAGACATGTTAAAATTTATTTATTCATTTCCAAAGATAATTGAATACCCAATTGCATAATGAATGTATAATTATAACCTGCTTGCTTTTCTCCGTTAATGATTGCAGCGTCAATCTTGCGCAGTAAAGATTTCAACTACCAGAAATATGGTTCAGTATTACTAGTACCTACCTCAGTAGTAATACCTAACCATATTAGTACATGATTTGTAAGAGGTATGTGAAATTATATAAAACCTAACTATAGGTACGAAAATTTAGAAAGTGCATGCAGTTTTCTTGAAAACCAGTTGACGGCTGACAATCGCCTCATACAATGAATACAAAATGAACATTTCAAACATAGACGCTGGATACACTGCGTTGCATTCTACCTTACTTCTGAAATATAGTGATAGGAAATTTATTTCAGTCTTTTGCCAACTTTATCAATAGTTTAATGATATGTTTAGTTTAATTAATTTTAATGCATTTGTTAATAAAGTTTTTACAAATTTACCTTATCATTTTCATATTATTTTTCTACCTATATAGTCAGTTCATTATACCAGTATACACCCATTTATACAATTCTAGATTATAATTATTTGTATATATGCATACCTATCTTTGTATTACCTAAACTAAATGATAAATATTCAATTCAGGATGAGACTTGGCGATATTTCAGATCACAAAGTGAAAGTGAAGCTCTTCAAATAGCTTCCTCGTCGATCACGCGGTTGCCTACACTGTACGTCAATATCGGTTTTCATTGGTACCATTGGTGACGTTGACACTGACTTTAAATGCAGGGCGCAGACGCATTTCGTTTGTTTTGTCATTTGTATGCAACGGCAACGTCAAGTGAATGTTTTCTTTTGATATTTTTCAATGTAACTGTTGCCGAAATTTGGGTTTGGCGCTGACTGGTTCGTAATAAAACTGATCAGGATAAATTCTAGACGTTACTATCGTTAGCTCCGGTGAATGTGTGGCTTACCTGACATGTGCCTAGTCCATATCAGGTTCTATCTTAATACAATGGTCATTAATTTGTAATATCAAAGTGCCAAGTACTCACTTGACGGGGTTTAACTTGTACAATAGGATGATAATATAGTTTAAATAAACTGACTTTAATAATCTGGACGATCGAGTTTCGTTTGCGGAATCGGAATAGCTTAGCTTCGTATCGTAATCGTAGCTTTTAAAACTGTACGAAATTATAAAACTTGTAATAAAATTTCATTGTAATAGAGTCAATTTCAGAAAACATATTAGGTACGAGTATGTTGATAACATATTGCTTTTTTTATTGTGAGGGAGGCTAACGCTTACCTTACCTTACAAAAAAGGAATGGACTTTTTTAATTTTCACCGATTTTTATGGCTACTTAACCTTGTAAAATGAAAATATAGATTTCCTTTAAAATGTATTGATGAAGAAGTTCATTTAATGAACATTATCTAATGTAATTAATTAAATAGAGTTCACTGGTTTACGACCGGCGATCTTCCGGGTATTTATCTTTGAAAGCGCATTAAGCATCTCACTGTGTTATTTTCATAATAAGATAATACTTACTTACTGGTGTAGCAGCAGCTGCTGCAGATATCGTTAAACAAAAAGCGAACGCTTCTCAAATGTGTTTATACTCGTATGTACAGTCAGCTGCAGAGAAAGGGTACCCCCATGTAATGGCGGTAGTATGGATACCGCTGTTACAGGGGGGTACCTTTTCTCTGCAGCTGACTGTACATATTTACATCCGAATAAAGATGAATTCATCGCCTTTCATTTCTCACATTAAAACAATTTTAGTAAAGTACAGACTTTACTTTTAGATTAGACGATATATCTACTTATAATAATAGAGAATGTCTGAAAAAATAAGAAACGCTTGAAACTTTTTATATCAATAGGAAAAACCTTTCTAATTAACAGAAAAAAAAATCAGATTTTTAAGTAGCATCAATTAATAAAAAAATTAAAGAGTTTTCTTTACTACCATATTACGACAGTCCGGTCGTTTACTGGTTGTTCCCTAGCCCAGTCTTTGACTCGATCATTTTGACAGGTGACACTCTTTATCGGGCCGAATAATACTGACATGGAAATACCGACCCTGTTTTTCATGTACACGCCCATAGAAACTGGCATGAGCTACTATCTTTAATTTTTTAAAGTTAATTGTTGCTACTTTAAAATTTGATATTTTTTTATGTTAATTAGAAAGGTTATTATTATCGCTAAAAAAAAATTCAAGCATTTCTAAAATTTTTCAAGCATTTCTAAGAATAAAATTGTGTACAGTTTTTTAGGTGTAGGTAGATACGAGTAGAATGTTAAATTTCGTGGGACGCACCCAAATTTATAGGCTAGGTAGTAGGTATACAATCGATTGGAAATTCTGCCGATGAAAATATTTTTATATATTGCGTTTTCTTCGTAAATGTATACAACACTGATGGAAATATTAACGTGAAGATAAAATTACCGTATTATGTTTCCAGTTCGAAAAGGTACATTTAACAAAAATAAGGTAGTGAATGAGTCCATTGAACATTGTCACTAAAGTGGCTTTTAATTGTGTACGTAGTTATACAATTTAAGAGTGTTGTGTGCGTGCTAAATATTGTGGTAAGGCCAATATCCATATCAAGGTGTCTATAGCTCTGACAACTGACCGCTATTCGCCCTCTACGAGAATCTGCGGTGTTCTTTTAATTCAAATTTATTTATTTGTAAGAATAAAGTAAAATAAATTGGTCTTATCATATCATAATTGTCACTGTTGTCCTTGTATTCAGCTTGCAAGCAAGCGTACAGATATTACATTATATAGGCTAAAGATGATTGTATAATTTAATTAAAATAAATAATAATAAATGTCTAAAGATAATGTCAATAATATTGCCTATAATTTAAGTAGTCCTTGACACTATAAACATACTGCGCCAGTAACCATTTCGTTAAATTGCGTTTGAAAATTTCTCCCGACAACACCTTTAATTCGTCTGGTAAAGTTCTTTTGTAAATATCTTTACGACAGCGTGGTTTCTACAAAAGAGACATAATGCATGCTCCTGTCCGCCTCTCAATAACTTCACTGCGTTTTTTAAATAGTCTGATGGATGGGATTTCACAAAAATATACACTTCTAATGTACAAACACGGTAAAGGTGAATTATTTAATTTTTTTAATAGTGAGATACAATATCATCATTCTAAGCACGACGAGTATAATCCCTATGTATATACACCTTTTTTTTTTAATCTTAAATCTTAAAACCTCAACTCAATTCTTACATTTTGTGTTTTATAACCGTTAATTACCATGAGTTTTGTTACTTATGTGCGATGAGATGAGGCACCTGACCTTGCTTTTGGATTTGTCATCTTAGATCCGACAACTGTGCTTTTGTTGTGACTGCTTTTGTTGGCACTCTCACTCAACCAATCATCTAAAACAAAAGCTATGTCTTAAGAGTACTACTATCTATATGATGAGTGACAGCAGTGGGCCGTGGGTTCTTAAATAAGTGACGGTGCGGCACGTTACAGTAGGAGTTAGTTGGTACTTGTGAGTTAAATTTTAAGCAGTGCTCCTGGTGATCATAGTATTTAAAAAGTGATTGATTCAGGCGTTATTTTGCGGAAAATTAATAATAATAATAATAAATATCATGGGACACTTGACACTAATTGACTTAGTCCCAAACTAAAGCAAAGCTTGTACTATGGATACTAGGCAACGGATAAACATACTTATATAGATAAATACATACTTAAATACATATTAAACATCCAAGACCCGAGAACAAACATTCGTATTATTCATACAAAGGTCTGCCCCGGCCGGGAATCGAACCCGGGACCTCAAGCTTTGTAGTCATGTACTCTAACCACTTGGCCATCCGGTCGTCGATTATATCAATGAACTGCTTCGCAAAACTGCAACCATTGTGGTTGCGGAGTAGCAAGGTAAAAAGTAGCAATTAACTACAAACAATTACCTATTTTGCTCACGGGTGAACAAAGTTTATTTGTAGTTCATTGATAGGACCTCCGCAAAGTAACGCCTGATTCAATAAATTAAAAAATAGTAGGTCAATCAAATTAATTAATAATTACATCTATATAGAACGTGTTCCTAACGTTTAATTATATTTTTCTAACGTGATACCACAGTGATACCCACATGTGTTTTGAAATTTTTTACCCGACTGCGACAGAAGGAGGTTTATGTTTTTCGAGTGTATGTATGTATGTATGTCCATTTCTTTGGCACGCCCTACAGCCCAAACGGCTGGACGGTTTTTGACATATGAGGTGTCGTTAGATTTGTCTAAATTGTAGTAGTGACATAGGCTATATAGATTTTCAAAATGGCGCCCGCAAATGGCGGAATGGGGGAGGGGGGAGTTGAATTTTTTCCTTACCGTAGCAATATGGGTATCAAATGAAAGCCAAATATCAGATCAAATATCAGATCAACCAGACTTGTTTTATTCTTTTTAGTTTATAGTAAGAGTATTTTTACGCAGTCGGGTTTTTCGTTTTTTTTTTAATCTATGTTTTACTTCGTAACGAAATGTCGTTCACGTAACATTATTTTAATTTATTTAGATTTAAGCAAATTTCTACAGCGTAATCCGCTCGGTTGTTGACATTGAGACGCATTTTTAAACTAGCGTTCGAGTTCAAGATCGTATAAATATGTGCGATATTTTCGTTGCCTCCAAGACAGCTAAACTTTAGCTTTCCTCATCATACATTTCTTTCCTTTGCATGACATGACTAGTGCGCTTTCTCCACACTCAAAATATATTTTTATACGTCCCTCCATTATTTTCAGTAAGTAAAGACCATATTATTGAAATATGTGATTTGATATAGTATTAAATAATGGAAAAAGACACATTTGTAGTATTATAAAAGTAGTCTACAGGTTATCATAAAAGGCAGACCCACACTCTCATCTATGGGCAGACCGTCATTTTTTTTTAATAACAGTCTACCTATACCTCATTATTTGTAGCGCCTAACCCCTAATAAACTGTTAATGTTAGGAAGGATAAAAGTATTATAAAAAGATCCGAAGAAATGCTATATACCTACGGAATATTAAAATCTTTAATTTTCATCAAAGTGAAGGTAAAATATTAATAAATACATAAGTATAAATTTACAGCATAAAACTACTATGGAATGTACTCGTACGTTCTATTGATACGAAAACAATTGTTTTATATAAATTATCAATATTATCTAATTCAGCCCTTTCACTACATCACAACAGGCTTATTATTGCAATATCAGTAACATTCGATGTTCTTTATCTCTCGGTTCGTTGACCGCTCCTTATCGTATTCCTTTGAGCTCCTTAAGTAACGATATGACGTCTGAACAGTTAAATTCTAATGATAGCAATGCTAACGTGACGTGCTATGCCTTGCGATTTGTTTGGTAAGTCACTGAAATTGGAATCCGACTAAGTAACGTCTAAATTAAACTAAGGCTTTCGTGATAAAGGTTTTAAGTTTGTTAAAGTTTCTTTGCGATGCTGCACTTTTTTTAAGGCTTCGATAAGTAGTAATAATGGGTTTGTTTCCGCTGAGTCACTCGCTTAACTGTCACACTGTGACTCATCGGGAATATTTTAATAAAAATATCCCAATCAGTCACACTGTTACTAGATGGGAGAGTTTTATATATTTGTTCCCAACGAGTCACACCCGCAACTGTCACAATGTGACTCATTTGGAATACTTTTAGCTACAAAAGATCCTGACTAGTCACACTGTTACCTGAAATTTTATTTGTTCTCTAAGAGTCACTCCTCAACTGTCGAAACTGACTGATTCTGAATACTTTTTGGTAGTAAATTTCCGGCTAGTCAACACTGTTTCTCGATGAGACAACATTTAATTTAATTTGTTCCAAGGCGATTTGGTGATAAAAAGATAGTGACACGAAAAATCAAACAGCTTTTATTGTAATTTAAAATTTTTGATAATTAACTTTGATTGATAAGCCTACTGATCAAGTATGATTTTGTACTTAATAATTATTACTATAAGTAGGTACTAAATATGGCAATGGCAGCAAGCGAGCGAGCGAAGCGAGCGAGCAAGATTGATTAGAGCAGAAACGATTCTGTTAGGTTAGGTTCAGAAGGATGGTAGTAACTATATCAAAATTACATGGAAAACTATAACAAAAAAGAAAAATTATTAAATTAGTTATAGAGTAAATAGCAGCCTAAGGTATAAAATATATCTAAACTTGGAATATTCTGTACAAAATATGAAATCCTTAGAAAAATATTACTTAATTTTTACGTGATGGCTACCAGTACCAGTGTAACAAAGTGACTAGTCAGGATCTTTTGTAGCAAAAAGTATTTCCAACGTGTCACACTGTAACGGTTTCAAAATACATTTGAAAGCCATCACTGCGCGAATAAATACATTTTGAATCACAATTATTATCACATTGATAAAAATATTGATTGAGAAAGCGCCATCTAGCGAGAATCTCGGACAAATGTAACTTTACTGGGACGTTAATTTAATCTAAGATATTAAGAATACTGTTTAAGTATCTAATTCCAACTTTAAATGTCAGAGGGCGCTGTTATGTATGGGAAACTACTTAATTAACATTAAATTATAATTTATTTCATGAGAAATGAGAGGAAACAAACATTCAGATCCAATGTAATGATTATTGTATGAGTTTCAGCAAAATATTGGTTATAAAAGCACTCTATATTAGGTAGAAAATGCACGAACCAATAATTAGTATGTTTGTTATGATTACATGGAATATATCCAAAATGCAAGGAAAATTCTTATTAAATAAGATTGTATAGGAGATGAGCTTTCTTTTATCCAAGTTTAATTTTATTCTGTTCAGTAGTTAAGTCACAATTAAGCTTCAACTTATGGTGTTATTTAGTATTGAGCGGGTAGCGGATATTTATTGAGAGTGAAGGAATATCTTAAATACTCATTAATTAATTAGAGAAATGGGGTGCTGTTGATTCCGGAAATATATTTAGATTTGATTCATACACATCGGGAAAGCTATTAAATTATTTAAATTATTATAATAAAAATTAGTTGAATTGAGAATAATTGCGTTGGACTGTGACGTGATATGCTGTCGCCGTTGTCGCCGAAATCACCGATGTAACGGTTGTCTTCAAAGTTGTTGATGTACGGAATGTCTAGAATGTCTTCAATGTTGCGGAAAAGGGCTGAAGACTATAAATAGGAGTGGAAGTGTGGGCCGGCGGCATTCAATATTTGGGCTTGGGCGCGAGCGAGCATCGACGTTAGCATTGAGCGATTTTAAGATTATTTGCGGGTATTGGGGACCAGTTTAAAGTGAATTTAAATTTACGCGGGTTCTTTGTAGTATACATTTATTTGGATTCTTAAATTATTTCACATTTTGTTATTGGGAATTTTACATAGTTTATTTGGGTTTTAATGTAAATTGCAGAGTGAGTATTATCTTATAAAATGAATATATTTTCATCAGATGGGTTTTAGTTTGCTACTGCTTATAGTGGTAAATTATTATCCTTTTCATTTATATTTGAAATATTTAAGTTTTAGTTCCTATTAGAGGAACTTTTCTGTGGAAATTTGATTTGCTATTTTCTATAGATAGTGAATTATTTTCTAACGCAATTGTACTAACCTATTTATATTTTCTGTGTCCTTCCCCTATAAACGGGTGGCGTCTGGCTCATCATAACATAACTTAGTGTAGCTAGACAACTTGTATAACTGGAAACCTAACATGGTGTCAACGTAAGTTAATACAAGTCACCTGTCTTCCTGAAATGAGTGGGCGTTTCAGAGGCAGAAAGATGAGTCGATCTGTCTAGTCACCCATACGGAATAATGTCTAACATTATAACGATCATGTAGGACCTAATTTGGACCGAGCCACGGCGCATGTCTTTGTATAATTGGAATTCAGTATTGCGGTCCCGTATCTATATATTTATTTATGAACACCTGTAAGTATCCAGTCCGCTGGCTCCCTCTTCTTAGGGGCTATATTGCCAGGGAGCTAGCAACATTTAGGTCTGCGTGTTAGGGAAGGAACACACCGTTTTCATTATTAGGAAAGCTAGTAAGGCAATGCATTGCACCGTGCGGCCTTACATTACACTAAATGTAAATGTGAGAAAAGGTATTTCTCTAGTATTGATAACTTCATACAAAGCTAGGGGGGCTCGAGCCAAGCTTAAAGTACAAGATAGGATGGTAGGAAATGTAGGTAGATATTTGGACAGGGAATAGCTAGCGAGGCGAGTCTTACACCGGACGAGCTTTATGTACAAACACCTCATGTTTAGTATGAAGAGATCAATTCTCTTATTTTGGTGATCTTCACATAGCTAGGGACAGATTAAATTCATACACATCATTGTTTTATTTCTAGAGTTGTGAATTCTGTTGACAAACTCAATTTTAATGCATAAGAAACTCCTAAGTGCTCTGTCTTAAGACAGCCATGCGCTCCGATTAAACTAAAATTTATCACGTTATAAAGCTAGCTTGAAAACATAGATTGAGGATTTGGTACAGCCAGGGAGGCTTTCCGTTGGTTGTCTTACTGCCTGTAGGACAAGACACTGACCCGGCTCGTACTACATGAATCATCTATAGTCAATTACCTAGAAGGAGTAGATATGATAACTACCTCTATAGTATAAAAGGCTTACTGTTGGAGAGTGGCCTCTGAGATCGACTGGTTTCTGTTTGAATTATTAAAGTTATTGGAAGTTTTATAACTACTTGATTGAATGAGTCAATAGATTACACAATTAATGGTAATTATAGGAACTTAGGTATATATGTGCATTATCAATAAACGGTAAAGTTTACTGGTGAATGAGTCGAAAGATTGGGCAAGTTCATTGGTAAGGTCATAAACAATGAATGAGTCATAAGGTTAGGCCATTCATTGTAAACAGTAGGGACTCGATGGAAAAGTCATAAAGTTAGGCTTTCCATTGATATCTTGCAGTAGGGTTGCTGTGAATGAGTCATAAGATCAGGCGAGTTCACTAGTAACCTACTGTAAGCTAAGTAGGTATAACATTTACCATAGAAATTGTATCTGTACTAAAGACTTTGTCATGCACCGTTGATAGTGCGTAGGTTTTTTGATCTGCAATATACCTCTTCTGAAAGGGGAATATTGTGGGAATATTGTTGTTTTGGAGGCGCTGGAGGGTCCGTAGGGGATGGAATATGGCTTTAAACCATAAAGGTAGGACCCCCAGGGGCGTTGCGCCCCCGGTATCAGTCCGAAATACACTTACAATTCATATTCTAAAGTTTGAGAAAGTTCCTGAGTGAAATACTTTTCTACATAACCAGCTAGCTGGCTAAGCTGGTAGCTTAACCATATAATAGTTATTCCATTCTTACTTTTCACTTAAACTACTTTGGTTTACTCAGTGTTCACAACGTAGGTTCTACATTTATCACTAGTCGATTCACGTGGCCATTTTAACTAATATTCATAAGTAGGAGAGTGTTTACCTGAACAAAGTTATACAACATTAAGAGTTGTTAAGTTTTACTGATAGGCATGTGTGTGTGTTTAGTTAATTATAAGCTCAAGATAGATATAAGTACCAGCAGCAAGAATCATCATCATCAGTTTAGGTTCTTTACTAGGTTCCGTCAGGGGACAGTTACAACACCCGCAACTGTCACACTGTGACTCATTGGAACACATTAAAAATACAAATTAAAAACTGTCCAATCTAGTAACAGTGTGACTAGTTAGGATTTTTTTAGTAAAAATATTCCCAACGTGTCACAGTGTGTCAGTTACAGGTGTGACTCATTGGGAACAAATATTAAAAACTGTCCCATCTAGTAACATTGTGACTAATTGTTTTTTTTTTTTTTTTAAATATTCCTAACGTGGTGACAGTTAAGGGTGTGACTCGTTGGGGACAAATGGAATAATCGATCTATAAAAAAATAATGTTCCTTGACGACTGTATAGCCTATGCGCTTGGAGAACCTGACTACGAAGCTTGAAGCTAGTATATATCTATTTATATTTAAGTAAGTTTACCCATTGCTTAGTTAGTACCCATAACACAAGCTTTGCTTACTTTGGGACTAGGTCAATTTACAGATGTGCTAGTTGCGGAAAGTTATCAAAAAGTTGAAGTTCTCGGTTTCTCGAAATTTCCACAAGAAGTATAGGAAATTTACTCGTAAATTTAAGAAACGGAAAGTTTCAATCTCCAGACAAAATTGTGCGATGCGAGGTTCCCGAAATTTTCCTATATGAAGAATTCCGGAATTTTGGCAAATTTCCTTTGGCACATCATCAATTAAATGGGTGTCAAATGTCCCGTGATATTTATGTATTATTATTATTATTTATAATTGTGTTTTTAGTTTCAATACTCGATAAAGCTTCTTTAAAAAATTCCACAATTAAATCAATATTACATTATTATACTATTACATAGGTACATTAATCGTTTTAGCAACATCGTATTTAACCACTATTTTTGATAAGCCACTGCAATAATCGTCTTTATGTGCACATTTATCTTGTTTTGCTTTTGTTATCATTTCACTGTTATCGTTGTGATGATCCATTTAGATGTACGGTGCAGTGGTCTGCCAATATTGAGTTTAATTACTACCCTGATTACACTAATCCCTGGCGCGATGCGTCGGCGCAGGAATGTGATTACTTATACAATGTGTTGTTTGTGATTTCCGTTAACTGTAGAGTATATTCAACGGGTGAAATGTAGTCTATTTCTCCAAGATACTAGTGGTCTAACTCTAATTGTTCGAAAGGTAATAAAGAATTAAGGTTATTTTATTTTGCGTGGTAAAACAGTTTAGGTACCTAAAAGGTGTCATTTTTTGAAGTTCGTATCTAAAGTTTTTTGATGATATTTAGCAAAAAAAGGTTAAAAAAATACTTCATTGTTAGGTACTCGTCAATTTTGTGAACATTTTGGCCTTTAACAAGGACCGTAAATTTATATTATCCATGACTTTTTTTTGTTTTGACTCTAAACTTAATTAGGTACTAGGTAGTTTCCAATGAATCTGTCGAAGTTAACGGAAAAAAAACACTGTGTATAAAATGTTAGCAAAATACCAAATCACATCGCCATCCCTATCATACCGATAAAGATGCACATTATAATGCAGAGCAGACTCCATATAGCCTTATCGCAACGTGATGGCGTTGGAACTTGGGTTATAAGGATTTGGATGGAATGAAATATTATTATTGTATTGTATTGTGTGGTCACGGTTTTTCATGTAAGCGATACTATGTCTGTAGTCTATACGTTAAAAATATTTGATATTTCGTCAGTCAACATTAAAGCCGGTTTGTGCGGTTTTTATTTACATTGATCCTTACTTAGGAGTATTAATAGCTTAGCAATATTATAAATATGCAAAAGGCACTTTGTTTACCATCTTTTTGTCTGTCTATTTGTCTGTTACCTCTTCACGCTTAAATTGCTGAACCGATTTAGATGAAATTAGGTGTGAAAATAGTTTGAGACCTTAGGAAGGGCATATGATAGTTTTCATCCCGGAAAATGGCACAATTTCCGTGCGATAGCCATAAAAAACTTTGCTGACAACAGCTTTTCTTGTTCTCATACATACAAAACTAATTTCGGTCTATTTTCAATCAAAATTGCAAAAAGCAAACGTACAAACCTAGATATTTTTTTAATTGACAACATAAAAAAATCTCCCAATACCAGAACAAAACTAGTCCATTTACGGGTAGACCGCTTGGCGGCGTGTTATGCATTAACTATCTATTTTTAGGGTTCCGGAGCCAAAATGGCAAAAACGGAACCCTTATAGTTTCGCCATGTCTGTCTGTCTGTCTGTCCGTCAACGGCTTTGCTCAGGGACTATCAATGCTAGAAAGCTGTAATTTTGCACGGATATATAAGTAAACTATGCCGACAAAATAGTATAATAAAAAAATTCAAAAACAATTTTTTTAGAGTACCTCCCATAGACGCAAAGCGGCGGTGATTTTTTTTTTTCTCATCCAACCCTATAGTGTGGGGTATCGTTGGATAGTTATTTTAAAACTATTAGGGGTTTGCTAAAACGATTTTTCAATTCAGTAATTTGTTTGCGAAATATTCAACTTTAAAGTGCAAATTTTCATTAAAATCGAGCGTCCCCCCCCCCTCTAAAATCTAAACCGGTGGGTGTGGAAAAATTTGATAAAATTCAGAATGGTAGTCAGTATATCAAACTTCCAAGGAAAACTACAACGGCTAAGTTTGAGAATTATTAGTAGTTTATGAGTAAATTTACTATTTATAGCAGCGTAAGGTATAAAATATACCTAAACTTGGAAGATTCCGTATAAAATACGAAATCCTTAGAAAAATGTATTACTTAATTATTTCGTAATGGCTACGGAACCCTATTTTGGGCGTGTCCGACACGCTCTTGGCCGGTTTTTTTTAAATGCGCTTTCGAGATTAACTACTTAAGGTATACGGCGAGTACAGTCAAGGGCAAAAATATGTATACACTTTAGTACCTTTTCACTTTGACCACTGTGACAGTTCATATATGGCAGATCAAATATGACGAAAATAGACAAGGTACTAAAGTGTATACATACATTTTTTGCTCTTGACTGTACATCGAAGAATTTAGTAAGCGGAGGAAAAGAATTATTATTATTTATTATTTATCATATGAATGCAACGATTAACAAAAAAGCGGATACCGCAACACGCGCACTGAGCGCGCGTGCGCGTGTTGCGGCAGCCGCTGAGTCGCGTGCTCCCTCGAGGAAGGGCTACGGAATAGCCCGAAACATGTCGAGCTAACCTCGATTTAAAACGTGAGTTATCCGTTAAAATATTTAATATGAGTGAGTCTCACGGTAGTTTCATGTTTAAAATTCAAATTCACCTAAGCTTATTTAGACGGAATAATAAGCTTTAAAAGCTAAATAAATAAATAAATATCATGGGACACTTGACACCAATTGACCTAGTCCCAAACTAAGCAAAGCTTGTACTATGGACACTAGGCAACGGATAAACATACTTATATAGATAAATATATACTTAAATACATATTAAACATCCAAGACCCGAGAACAAACATTCGTATTTAAATAAATAAATAAATATCATGGGACACTTGACACCAATTGACCTAGTCCCAAACTAAGCAAAGCTTGTACTATGGGTACTAGGCAACGGATAAACATACTTATATAGATAAATAAATACTTAAATACATATTAAACGTCCAAGACCCGAGAACAAACATTCGTATTATTCAAACAAATATCTGCCCCGGCCAGGATTCGAAGCTCTACAATGTCCGACATTGTCATAGAACTCTTGCTCGAGCTCGCCCGAAATACATTAAGAGAAGTTTCCTTGCCGGCCGCGCTGCCGCGTTATGTATTCGTTTAGGATATTGCTGTCTTTATCGCTCGTGACATAAGCGCTCGCAGCCGTCCCCCCATGCACACCCCCTCCCGCTTCTCCGCTTCCCGCTAATGTATGTCGAGATAGCTGTAGGCTTTTCAAGATTTGGGCGGTTGAATTTTGGGTTTCGTTGTCCTCATGTTATACGAAAAGTGTAGCACAGAAATCAATGATATTTTACAATCAAGATCTTATTATATTTTCTATGCCTGTGATTTTTCGATTTTTGTAAAAATGCTTTAATAGTTTGTAATTCTCGTGCAAAGTTGACATCTTTTTTTTTGTCGATTTTTGAGCTTCTGATATTACACATTTATATGAAAATCTGAAAAACCACAGGCATAGATAATTACGTCTAGTTCATACTTACAAAATTTCATCTACTTCTGTTGCCTAGTTTTCAAATGAGACCGGGAACGTAGTGAGAACGTAGAACGTACGCGAACGTATGGAGAATGGAACCAAGAGACTTCTCTTAACCACAGTAGAATAAGTACCTATTTCTCCTCCCTTAATTTATTCCCTGCTAGCCGTTACTAGAATTCGGTTTTCACTATCCCGCGGAAACTATGCAATTTTCCGGGGACGCAAACTATCTGCATACCGACATCTTAATCGATTTAACGGCTTAGACGTGATGAAGTAGGTAACAAACAAACAGACACACAAACGTTCCCATTCATAATATTAGTGAAACAACCTAAGTACCTCGCTGTCAGTTGTCATGCAATCAAAGATTGCTATTATGTATCTGGCCTTGGTAAAGTTTACCCTCTTACCAATATCAACGGCCTGCACTTGTTTTGTAAAAATAACAGCATATGCGTTCACATTTGTTTACATTGATAGATGTAATTATCAGTCATTTTTATACAAAAATATGGCAGGGTTATCGTGGCTATGAATGGCTAAGTACTTTCACTCTAATAATCTGAGTCACCTTGGGCTGGGCGTCAATCATCCATGAAAGACACTGTTATTATCCACTGCATCACATGATTTAATTCGTCAACAAAACAAAATGATTGGTTTGTTTTGTTTTTAATAATCTTTAACTGGTGGACATTCGCCTTGGGACTTCTTGCATGCCTACTAAAAACAAAACATTCAGGCGATTCTGGATGAGATGTAATAAAGCGGACTTCCATCTAATCGTACGTCATCGGACAGACGGTCAGTGACGTCAAGAGACTTTCAGTAGGTATTTTCAGACATTCCAGAGACTCTTGTCAGGACGCCGCTGCAATGCTGTCATGATCGAAAATGTTTACGGCTTACGTGCTGCCTCATCTTTAATTAGAGAGGCTTGCAACGGATAACGCATTTACGCGACAAAGCAGGACCGGATTCAGAGGTCTGGACTAAAACACCCTCTTTTTGCATTGCGGTTAAAGAACTAGAAAAAGAACTAAATAACAGGAGAGATTCAAGGATTTATTGTTTAAAGTCTAGCGTTGATAAACGGCTACTGTCTGCAGCTATTCCCGTGACAGTGCATCTCTGTGTTTGCCGCCTTTATAATAACGTAGTGAAGGCGATCCTTTATTCAAAAAAAAAAAAAAAATTCAAAATTATTTATTTTCAACTTTTGTGTTAAAACTAGTGTTGAATCCTCCTTTTAAGTGAAGCACTTGTATTAGGAGGAATTCGCTCTTTCATACAAGTTGTTACAAAGTCAAAAATAATAACTAATAGCTAATAACTAAAAATAGTCCATAAGATAGTTAATGCAACTGTTACAAAGCATTTTAATAAAATAACCTACACAGTTTACACACTAAGTAACAAACAACATTGTTTTACCTTACTACTCAATGTGACAAACCTTTATAAATGAAAGCTTAAGAAATCAAGAAATTAGAGGACAAAAGTACAAATTAAATGGCATTTCAAGCCATTAGTTGTTCTATATCATCGTAACTTTTACATTTTAGCCAAGTTGTAATTAGATTTTTTACTTCTCTGTAAGTTAAGTTGTACATTTTTGTTATCCTATTTATTTTATTATAAAGTAATGCAGATGCTATTTCAAATTGCTTTTTAGCAAAATTTGTTCTAGTTTTAGATATTTTTATTACATAACAGGGATTGCGTTTATTTAATATACTTTGATCATAAAATTATTATTTATTATTATTTATGATCGATAGCGAGTGCGTTGTTCAATCAAGGAGTCAGTGCGGTGACCGCGCACTGATTGGATAATGGCCATATGGGCCAGAATAGTACTCGTATGACTCGAGGCGCATCACGGGACCGGCCCTGCCCTATTCTTAGCTGCCAGATCGTTCTGCGATCAGCCGCCTCCGCTTCCGTGACGTCTCATTTGGCACCGTACGTTTCAACGTGACTAATCCAGATTTTAAGTCACTCGCACATGTGCTTGCATGAATGCGAACAATGGACAAGTAAACAAGCCAAGTCACCAGTTTCCATAACAAACGCGTGTTGATCGTCATAATTGTACATTGTAATGAACGCCAATTTATATTCGCTCGTTTAATTTAGTTCAATTTTGAAGTAGGCAGCGATAGTTATTTGATGTTGTAAAACAATGATGAACTTAATTTCGTCTCATGTCAATGTATAACATCTAAACATTTTTTTTATATTTCATTCTTTTATCCCTTGAAAAAAAGTAAAATAAATAACTGAAATTAACATTATGCCTTACGATACGTAGGTAATTTGTAAATTGAAATCGCGTCGCATCGCATCGCTTCGTCTGCTATACCGGGTGTGGCCTGTAATACGAGCAAAAAATTAAAACATAGATCGTCCTCGTTAAACTGAACAACATTAGTTGAGCGACTTTTAAAAATAATGGAGTCTTTGAATTTTCCTTTTTTCATATAAATTAAATACTGCCATCAATGTACGCCATCCTAGAACACAACTGACGTCGCCTGTCACGCTACAAACATCAAGCATTTTGCTTTACATTGCTTCTGCGAATGAACTTAAAAGTGTAATAAAAAATAAAAAACTAATTATTTTAAAAATTCGCCGAACTAATGTTGTTCAGTATGAGGAGTATGATCTATGTTTTAATTTTTTGCTTATATTACAGGCCACACCCGGTACCTAGATGTAGCATAGCCAATAGTTTTAAACTTTGTGGAATCCAATTTGTTTGCTTTTATATCGAATTGCGCAGCTCTAAAAATGTCCGACCTACAATGACTTTGTTTGCGCAGAAATCTAAATATACAATGTGTTACCGCCAGTGTGTTTTTTTAAGGAAGGGGGGGCTTTTTTTGTAGGGCTATAGTATGCAGCACGGAATGCTGAGGACCTGGTTTCGATTCCCAGCGCTGGTTTCTTTTTCTGGGGTTTTCTATGCATCCATGTTTCAGTTTGTATTTTCGATATGGATTTCACGTGATGACCGTTGAATGGATTTGGAGTTGAAATTAAAAATACAAAAAGATTCCATAAAACCAATCTTCATTTTTTCAAGGGAGGTTAAAGTAACGTACCTATTTCTGTAACTTCACCATGACATTAATTTAATTAATAAATTAAATTCAGATTTTTGTTAACTTTCTAACAAAATTACTTAATTGCCAGAGAAATAAAATTGACAAGTAAATGTAAATTAACAGCGGACAGATACTTGGATTATTTCTTGTCAATTTACTTTGCTATACATTGCTGGCAATTATAATTTTATTAGAAAGTTAACTAAGTGTGTATTTTTGGTTTTTAATTAAATTAATATCAGGGTGAAGTTACAGAAATACGTTAGGTACTTTAACCTCCCTAAAATAAAGCCTAGCTGCCGGTAAAACACTGATGTATAGATACCGTATAATTTATAGAAAATAAAACGGATAATATATGGAAATCAAGTAAATTTTCGCTGTCAACAAAATCAGTCATTGTAATGAGCTTGGGGTTACTTGAGGACATTTTGGGGCTACTTTGATAGATTTAAAATGGTTATAAAAACGTAAATATTCATAGCTCGATGGAGCAAATGAAGTAAAAAGTTAGGTAATTTATGAAGGTAGGTATTTCACTGCCACAGATGGTCTAACTAAAAAAATATGGACATGGCGTAAAAACTGTTTTCCAAAGTAGCCCCTGCATTTTAAAGTAACCCCGTTTTACCCTTGTGTAACGTGAGAGACAGAGAGAAATCTCTGTCCAGGCACATAATGTATGGAATTTCATTATCGAGGTTGATCTCGAAGGCACCACACATTGAGAAGAAGGCACATTGAGTACTAGTAAAACTGGGATTTCCTTTGTAACGATCGTGTGGAGTTAGGTCATGGCTGAACGACCTAGATTTGCCGTATTTGGTACCTCTTAAATGGATCGCACGATGGCCTTCAAGTGAAATCTGCAGGGTGTACCTACCGAACAGTGGGTGACCTTAATTGGTTTATTTTTTATTTGAATACAAAATGGACATTATTCCTAAATTTAGACATATAGTTACAATCGTTATCCTTACTAATACCTAATTAAAAAAAAACCGGCCAAGAGCGTGTCGGAAACGCCCAAAATAGGGTTCCGTAGCCATTACGAAAAAATTAAGTAATATTTTTCTAAGGATTTCGTATTTTATGGGGATCTTCCAAGTTTAGGTATATTTTATACCTTACGCTGCTATTTACTCATAAACTACTAATAATTCTCAAGCAAACTTAGCCGTTATAGTTTTCCTTGGAAGTTTGATATACTGACTGCCATCCTGAATTTTTTCAAATTTTTCCACCCACCGGTTTAGATTTTAGAGGGGGGGGGACGCTCGATTTTAATGAAAATTTGCACTTTAAAGTTGAATATTTTGCAAACAATTCAGTGAATCGAAAAATCGTATTAGCAATCCCGTAACGGTTTTAAAAGACCTATCCAACGATACCCCACACTACAAGGTTGGATGGAAAAAAATCACCCCCACTTTACATCTATGGGAGGTAATCTTAAAAAAAAAAAATTTTAATTTTTTTTTAACCATTTTGTCGGCATAGTTTACATATATATTCGTGCATAATTACAGCCTTCTAGCATTGATAGTCCCTGAGCAAAGCCGCGAACGGACGGACAGACAGACAGACATGGCAAAACTATAAGGGTTCCGTTTTTGCCATTTTGGCTACGGTACCCTAAAACTCTGACTGCATGTTTGTTACCTTTTCAAGCTTAGATAAACTACCGACTATTTAGATGAAATTTGGTGTGTAGATAGTTTGAGATGTTGGGCAGGACAATGGGTAGTTTTTATCCTGGAAAATTGTATAGTTCCCGCGGAATCGCGATAAACAAATTCTTTGCAGACGGAGCACTTTGCACTTAAATAAATAAATAAAAATAAATAAATATCATGGGACACTTGACACCAATTTATCTTGTCCCAAACTAACCAAAGCTTGTACAATGGATACTGGGCAACGGATAAGCATACTTATATAGATAAATACATACTTAAATACATATCAAACATCCAAGATACGAGAACAAGCATTCGTATTATTCATACAAATATCTGCCCCGGCCGGGAACCGAATCCGGGACCTCAAACTTCGTAGTGTCATGTCATGATTCAATTTGTTCGACTGTACCTACATGACTTTTATGTATGATCACGCATAATATTATCTACGGTGCATCCATGAATAATATTTTGGTTAAATGCAGTCATAAATAAGTTGCTCAGAAGACAGAAGTGGAATGGTTAGATAGTTACCTAAAACAATATGACTAAGAACCTAAATACCTAACTAAAGAAGATATAATTGAAATACACATGATAAAGTACGATAAACGTAACAGATATCAATAATACGTGTTTGTTTTGTATACCTAATATTAAATATAAGATATTCAATACCTACTTGTTACCTACTGCCGAGATGTTGGCTAGAGTAACAATAAAAAAGCGGCCAAGTGCGAGTCGGACTCGCCCATGAAGTTAATAGATCTCGTTCAAACCAATTTTCGGTGGAAGTTTGCATGGTAATGTACATCATATATATTTTTACTTTTATATTCTCTTGTTTAAGAAGTTACAGAGGGGGGGGGCACACATTTTACCACTTTGGAAGTGTCTCTCGTGCAAACTATTCAGTTTAGAAAAAAATGGTATTGAAAACGTCAATATCATTTTTGAAGACCTATCCATAGATAAGATACCCCACACGTATGGGTATGATGAAAAAAAATTTTTGAGTTTCAGTTCCACGATGGGGAACCCCCAAAATTTATTGTTTTTTTTTTGTTTTTATGTGAAAATCTTAATGCGGTTCACAGAATACATCTACGTACCAAGTTTCAACAGTATAGTTCTTATAGTTTCGGAAAAAAGTGTCTGTGACATACGGACGGACAGATAGACAGACAGACATGACGAATCCATAGTTCCGTTTTTTGCCATTTGGCTACGGAACTATAAAAATTTACAGGTACACATTTTTTACGTGCACATAGACCTATGTATGTAACGTACAATGTCATTTTTGTTAATGTGCATGTCTTGTATGTACCTACAATCTCGCTATCTCGCTGTGTATATTTGCCACGCTCGCGGTGCACTTCACATTTCAGCTACGCTGAACACAAACCGTGTAATTCTGTTATCTTATCGAGGTCGTTCACTCTTGACATTCAACTTTTCTGACAAGATAATCACGACTGTTCTCATTTAACTAATATCTATTTTTACGCTTAATGTAATAGCCTACGTTTCATTGAGGTTAGAATCCGTGTCGTAGCAGTGTGATTTGCTACGACTGAACGTGGGTTTAGCGTAGGCCGGCTACGGCTGCGCCTACGCACATTAATATAGACCTTCGTAGTGTAATTGACAAACATTTCCCGTGTGTATTTATGTTTTGGCATGAAAACACGAAAATGTATAAGTCACTATAGCTCAGAACATGGAGCGAAACAACAACTGCATGAATACAGCTCGCATGTATGTGTAAAACAAAGCATATTTATCTATTTATGCATAGAAAATGGTATTAATAAATCATCATATTCTGAAAAATTAATAATATCACTCTGTTTTTTTTCTTCATCCAAACCAATTGCCAAATTTTAAGAGTGAAAGTGAACTTGGTCTTGTCAAAGGAATATCATAGGAAATCAAAAAGTAAATAAAAGTTCTTTCATAGTAATTAATCGTGATCGTTTATTGATTTCAGACGCAGATGAACGGTGAGCACGCGGGCTCGCAGTGCGGACTGACGTCTCTGCTGCCCATGTCGTGCCGCGGCCGCGCGGCGGCGTTCGCGCGCGACCTGCACTCGCGCCTGCGCAGCCTCGGCGCGCACGACGACGACGAAAACAGCTGGCTCGCCAAGGAGAACGGGACCGCGCAGCGACCCCCCACCAACACACAGCGCGATCTCGACACCTTCTACGACTTCGAGCTAGAATGCGAGAGTCCCTCCAGCCCAGTCGACGAATTCGGACCCGTCTTCGACCATAGATCACCCATCGACGATCAGGAACCCCCGTTTTGCGATGTCGACGCCGAACCGCAAACCGAAAAGACAAAATTGATGCTACAGCAACCGGATAAGAAAAAGAATGGCTTCAAATTCTCCACGGCATTCTACACAGAGGGCTCACCAGTCAAAAAGCAGCCGGTTCCTCGTGAAAATGGAACCGCTGAACTATTCTCTCCTATCACTTTCGAGGGTTGTGCACGGCATAACAGTTACGATGAAATAGACTGCGTCGCTCGAACTTCCACGGTGGTAGAGACCGACAGACTCAGTCTTCCAACGCTCAATAGCACTACTACCTTAGACAGTGACTCGGAATTTGAATCTGCCAAAAGCGAGCCATCCGAATGTATCGATGAAGTATTCGTAAATGGAAAACGACCAGAAAATGATGTCTCGGCAGTTTTGGAAAATTTATCTCTAGCAGGAGACGATATACCCTTAGAAGAAGAAATCCCAGCGATTGAAGCAATAACGGAATGTATCGTAGAAAAACATGAAAAGTTAGAAATTGTTACCAGTGAAGTTCCGGATGATAAAGAAACGTCTCCCGCACCTGAAATCGAGCCATCACTTCTTAGCGCAGAAACGATCGAGGAGGGGCAGGAAGAAACGGAGCATGATCGCCCACAGAGGATTCGCCGATGCTCGTCTCTTAAAACTGGAAAAACGCCTCCGGGCACACCAGGTCGTAAGAAGATAGTGCGTTTCGCTGATGTTTTAGGCCTCGATTTAGCCGATGTCAAAACATTCATGGATGAAATCCCTGTCATTCCAAAGTCAGCTTACGATGACCTAACGGGTTGCGACGTGCAGAGCTCGCCACCGGCTCGGGCGCCGCCGCGGCTCGGTGCGCTCACGCTGGTGCCGCTGTTCGTGCTGCCGCGCGACGTTACAGACAAACTCGAAATGCAAAACGTGTGCATGGAAGGCGCTCGAGTCTGCGACGGCGTTCACGTGACAATCTGTGGCTCAGTTCGAGTCAGGAATCTGGACTTTAATAAGACGGTGCACGTTCGGTACACGATGAACCGTTGGAAGACGTACACGGACCTGCAGGCGAATTACGTTCAAGGCTCGTGCGACGGCTACTCGGATCGCTTTCAGTTCGTGCTTTACGCGCCGTGCATATCGTCCGGGCAGCGGCTGGAGCTGGCGGTGCGTTTCCAGTGCAAGGGCCAGCAGTTCTGGGACAACAACTGCGGCGCGAACTACTGCTTCGACTGCCTGGCGCTTGGCGCACTGGCGCCGGGCGCGCCGACCTCGCCCGCAGCGCCCGCGCCGCTGCATCCGCAGGTGGAGTGGCACCCGTCGTTCTACTGACGCCGCGTCGCGCGGCACGCGGGCTAACGTCGTCGGCGGGCGCGGCGCGGGACCGCCCCGACTCCGAGGAAGCACTCCTCACTAGTCACATTCCTGTGCCTGTTCCCACTGCGGTCAGTTCCTAGGCGATAGTGAGCGACGTCCTGAGCTATTGAGGCTTTGAGCTGCGAAGCGTTATTGTGATATAATTTAGTGTAGGTGTAGATATTAATTCAACGAGTGCGCGACTCGTACCGAGTGCCATTTGCAGTAACGACTTTTCGAGTTAGTGTATATTTTATCGAATCCGATTATTTGTACTTGTAAAAGTAGATTAGTGTCCTCGAGGACAGTAAATTTGTAACCGCGGTGGTCGGCGGAACGGCGCGGCGAGCGCGCCGGAATTGTTATGAATGGTATCATATTTTAATACATTTATACAAAACTTAAGCCTTATGTAATAGATCTACCTATGTCGAATTATGAGCGAAAGCATCACCTAGTTAGAATTTTTTAATTATTCACTTTATCGTCTAAATTCTATGAACTGTAGATATTCGATAATAATGATTATATCGTGGTGACGCAATAATCTCACCCATGTTAGACCGTTATAAAGTTTCTATTAAATATTGTTAGTGTTAACGAAAATGTCTGAGTTGTAGGTAGAAGCCCGTATTACAGAGATCATGCCTAGGCAACCGAGAGGATTATCTGAACTGTTTTATAATTATTTACATCGATGTTATGAACTGGATATTTTATATTTTTGTATAGCCGTGCAGACATGACATTTTTTCCTAAAATAAGAACTGTTATTAAGTTGTTGATTCGGTTTCGAGATTTTAATCAACGAATGTTTTAGGAATTACGAAATTAAATTATTATTAATTGTAAGAAATATATTATTTATTAGACCGTTTCGTATGTGTATATGTACCTGAATTCTTTTATGTGGCCACATGAATTTTATAAGTAACTCAATCAACAACAAAATGCCATTTAATGAATAATTATTATTATTTGACACTTGTTTTATTAATAACTATCTACATAATAAATTAATGTGCATAATATTGTATATGTTGGTGTTTATTTTACCCTCTCCTGGATAAAATGAAACGATAGCATTCTTATTACAAATTTAATTTAATATGTAATTCAAAAATAAATATGAAATTATTTTAATTTCAGTCTCCGGCCGGATACACCACCTGTCATAATTTACACAATTACACATTTTTCATACATAAATACATATACAATGTAGGTATATATGACAACAATTAATGGGAATGTATCAAAAACCCATTCCTATGTAACTTAACCCACAATGTGTTTAACTCTTGATTAAAATATTATTACCGTTAGTTTACGATTAATTACTAAGTTACAATAGCAATAGGTAGGTACATCGATATATTATTTTATTAAATAACTAAGCCGACTTAACTATATTTACATGAAGGCAAAATATATCACAATTCTTGGATGATAGTGAAACGTTAAGAATAGAATAAGTAGGTACTTTTGAGGACGGACCAACAGCAAATAAGATCATTTGATTAATGGAATGCTCAATGTTTGAGTATAATGCCGTTGAGGTCATTCAACCATTGTTATAATAAAATGTTTCATATTGACCAGAGTAAAGACAACTTTAATTTAAGTTTTGTTTTGTTTACACTTACTTATATTGATAAACACAACACAACAAGAAGTTAAATTATGAAACTCCACTCTTTTGCTTGAGATTTACAAATATTGGTCAAAAATGTCGTCAAGTGTCGTGTCGTCGTTTAAAAATGATATTTATACTAAATAATTCAAAGGGTAAGTTTAAATTTAAAGATGGAGCCATAAACCGTTTTATAAATGACTTTAAAAAGGCGGAGCTTTTCAATTTTATGCCTCGGCATAATATTTTTAACCGAGTTTGTCGTTCATATCAATGAGTCTATCGTCAATACAATTCATGTTTAGTCACACTTAGGATAACAAATGAACCTTTATGACCTACGAATATTATTCCAAAAGTCAAGGTGAGGGCAAATGATACAAACTTTCATTCGAAGTGAATAAACATTCAAACTTATGCTGATAAAAACCTGTATATGTAAACATTCATTAAGCATTTACAAAATACTTACACCCAATTAGTTTTATCTATTCGATTACACATAGGAAACATAACGTATTGCAAGAACCGAGCAGCTTATGCTACTCAAATTTAAATATCTACTTAATGCTAATTCATTTATATATTTTTTTAAATATTGCCACAAGACAGGATAAATAATACAGCAGAAAATTGTTTAGTAAGTATATCGTTTGTTGAGGGGATTCATTCACACGAAAATAATACCCATTCAGCTATGTGTAGGTATTTTTACTAAAAAGATTAAGATATAATCTATACTTAGTTTATTTTAGCATTAGAAAAAGAGTACGTAAACAATCTTGATGAATCTTTTTATACAAAACGCTTTTAAAAAAAAGTATGTATTACCATAGACAAAGTATAGTATGCTCTATTTCGTCCATGGTATCACTTATGAAGCCATTAAGAAAGTAAATGATGATGATTATGTCCAGTCCAGAGGCCGTATTGTCTAACGCTTTTTCGTTCACGATCACATTAAGCATCTCTTGCTGCCCTCATCTTATGCTGTGTGACAGAAAGAAGTGATGAAAACGATTGTGATTCCAAGTGTTAGACAATAAAGACTATGGCTATACAATTGTCACATATTTGGTGTGACTTATTTTTCAAAAGTGTTTTCCAATAACCTAATGCTAAAATAAACGGAGTGGAGCTGACCAATACTGAACACGTGGGGTCATTCGAGTGTTTATTTTTTATTTTTGTGGGCACATTTGACATGGTAGAAGATTCTGTTCGTTTCCAAGTTATCTTGCTATACTTCGTACTAAAAAGCATTAGAAAAAGGATAGGTAAACAATCTTGACGAGTCTTTTATTGAAAAACGTTTAAAAAAAACAGTGCTTAAATATTTACCTACTTATCATACCAAAAGCATCTAAATGATCACATGTCCTTGCTAATTGTTACTATTTGCTGTGACTAATTTTTCAAAAGTATTTTTCAATAAAAAGCCACGTCAACTTCGCCTACCTTCTTTCTAATGCCAAAAAAACGATATACAAGACATCAAAAAAAAAATCTAAAATGTCATCAAATTCTGTACTTAGCCCAATCATAAAAAAGTGACCACGAAAATTGAGACTGTTGAAACGTTCGAATACTGGCCCGTGTAATTTTTGTGTTCGGGACAAGTCACCACACAAACAAAACTCTTGCAATTAGAGAATACGCCCAGTTAAATCATTTTAAGAGCTCAAGGTGGTTTCAATCTCATCCTTGTG
Organism: Choristoneura rosaceana; assembly: GCA_037349165.1. Lineage (NCBI taxonomy): Eukaryota > Metazoa > Arthropoda > Insecta > Lepidoptera > Tortricidae > Choristoneura > Choristoneura rosaceana. The sequence goes on along the minus strand of JAZBNJ010000041.1, from coordinate 10,383,768 downwards.
ATCTTAAATTCCACGGACAGTAAAACAAAGTACAAATATTCATGTTATTCTTATTGTCACCAATTTACACACTGCAAGTAGGTACCCACTTACATCAACTGGTGACAACTGAACTGCAACGAGCCAAATATCTATCGCATACATAGTACTAGTACCTATATATACATACATATCATAGTGTAGCATACTCACAAGTAAGTATTTTATGTCAGTACTTATTTTCTTCTTGAAAGTTTTAGGTAAGTATTTGTCTCTTGGAGTTAAATTTATCTAATTAGACGTCACCTTGAAGACGCATAGCAATTAGGTGCGCTCAAAGATGTCACAAGTTTTACATACATCTTTTGATCCTACAAACGTTAAGAATATCAAAATGTTCATTCTCATATTTGAGAATTTGCAAGTATAATTACAAAAATATCTATTCGCATCATAACAGTGAATTTGTTAATTGGCCTATTATTTTAATAGGCAAGTGGTAATAAAATATTCATTTTTTAAAATTTACCTTTAGGTACTTAATTTTTTTTAATTTGTTAATAGATTGGCCTGATAATTAAGAATACCTAAGTCGCAATGTTTGGTTTGTTTACTTGCTTTCACAAATATCTTAAATAATTTACATAGTAAAGTAGATAATTGAGAGCACGATAACGGACATGGTTACACCTCTTAGAGTATATATACTCTAAGTTACACCTAGTGAAATATTAAGATTACATTCTTATAATAACAAATTATTGCTGAGACTGCAACCATTGACACTGGCGGTCACTTACTGACTGTAAGCTACATTTTACACAATTATCAACGTCCAATAGCACAATACACCGTTTTAGGTGAACTACTTCAGAGAGCTCTTGCATGTAGTAGGTATTGTTCGAATAATCATTCCACGTTTATTTATTACGAATCCCGTATAGTTGTTCCATCTCACTAAGTTATACTTATTTAGGAAATTTAGTAAATTTTGTCCTAATGTACAGGTCGATTCACAAGAGCTGGCACGAATGGATTGAACGATAGTTAAGTATGTCACTTAGACAAATTACAGATGCATGACAATTTCATGTTTGTGTGAAGTATATTCAAATAGGTAACACACAGACACTTTCATTCTCTCACTCAATCCATGCGTGCAAGCCGATATTAAATAAGATAGAATAATTATACAAGTTTGTATTTGTACTACTGCATAAGAGTTGTCTTTCCTAAGTATTTTACCTCAACACTCGTCTGGACTGTTTCATAGCGCGTCGCCTTACTCTCCGCGACGTTGGTAAAGTCACAGTGGGGTCCCTTAAAGCCTTCAGTTGCATGTGGAGACGTTGTTTGCAGAATTCGTAGAACTCAATCTCCCGTGTAAAGTTCGCACGAACTATTTGTTTGACGGCTTCTGACACTGGTGGTTTGAATTCGTTGCGGTTGATACGGTTGAAAGTGTTTAATCCTTCTGTAAAAAAATAAATAAATAGAAATTAATGAGACAGCCTGGTTACGGGTACGTATCTTAATATCGAATGTTAAAATGCCGAATGTAATAAAATTTCGAATGGGTCATAATATCGAAAAGGTATTTTTCTTATTTTTTTTAGATTGTTATAAATCTAATCTAACCTAACTTAAGGGGTTCTATAAGATGCCGATTTAATGAATGCTGAGAAATTTACGGTTTCCGAAAATAAACCTTTCGATATTATGATCCATTCGATAATAAATAAATAAATAATTCGATATTTTAACATTCGATATTCAGATGCGTTCCCCTGGTTACACTATGTACCTACTATACCTTAACAAGTTCATATGTAACATTCGGTAAGTAGAGCCCTGTTGCAGTTAGCATTGCTGCACTTATGAAAAAAACTTGATGAAGGTAGCAGAGGCTTCCTACGACAGGGTTCTAGTACCACCTAGTGCCACGTACGTAGGTACTGTCAAGCCACCTATACGAGGGTCAAACTGAAAGTTCTTAGAAAATCAAAAACTGAGCAAACTAGCAAGTTATTAGTTTTATTATATCTTTTCAAAATAGTGTCCATTCACATCAATACACCGCTGCATCCGATGGAACCACTGAGAAAAGCACTTAGCCCAGTCGTCCTTAGGGGTCTCTTCGACGGCCTTTTGAAACGCACCCACTGCTTCCTCGGTGTTCATAAAAAGTTTTCCTCGAAGTTTTTCTTTTATTTTCGGGAATAAATAAAAATCGCAAGGTGCGAGGTCGGGGCTATACGGCGGGTGACCCAGTAATTCCACGTTTGACGTCACTAAATAGTCGATCGTTCGCCTGGCGGTGTGCGACGAGGCGTTGTCGTGGTGAAGAAGGATCCTACTTCGAGGTCGCTTCTCCCGAACTTTTTCCAATACTAGTGGCAAACAATTGTTAGTGTACCACTCTGCAGTAACTGTTTTTTGATCCTCTAAAGCAATTGTCGCATAGTGACCTGTCCTTCCGAAGAACGAGGCCACCATCTTTTTTCCCACGCTTCGACCTCTCTTCACTTTAGTTGGCAACTCCTCGAAAGGAAACACCCATTGAGCAGACTGTCTCTTGGTTTCTGGATCATAACAGTAAACCCAGCTTTCGTCACCCGTAAGTATGTCGAAAACAGCATTTGAGTCACCTCCGTTAAATCTTTGAATCATTTCACGGCACCAATCAACCCGACGGAGTTTTTGGGCCTCGGTCAAATTATGAGGTATCCACCTCGCACAAAGCTTCCTGACCGCTAAATGTTCATGGAGGATTTTATGCACTTGACTCATACCGATGCCTAAGCTTGTCCGAATCTGCTGATACGTCACTCTTTTGTCAGTCTCTATCATACGCTGCACAACACTGATGTTATTTTCAGTCGTCGCCGTAGAAGGCCGTCCCTCACGCAAATCGTCGGTGAGATTAGTGCGACCACGTTTAAACTCATTAAACCAGTTGTAAATGGTCGCACGAGATGGGCCTTCATCATGAAAGGCCAATCGAAGTCTATCATAGCTTTCTTGTTGACTTAAATGACATCGAAAGTCATAAAAAATCATTGCACGAAAATTTTCGCGAGTTAAATTCATGTTGACGTGACACAGACAATTTTCAATTTGCCGCCAAATCGTAAAACTAATGACAAATGAATGAAATACATACTCAATAATATTGGCAAAGAGTTCCATTTTCAAAATTTAAGCTTACTTTTTTATTATATTGTTTACAAGTGGCCAGTTCTAAAAACTTTCAGTGTCGCCCTCGTAGTTGTATCTGGCTGATAATAATTATAGCTTTGTATAGGTGAAAGAATTTTTAAATTTGCTTATTAGGTTACAACCAAATCTTTGCTCTTTATAAGATTACTTAGTGTAGGTTACCCAGTAGATACTAAAGAGTTTGCGTTCCTTCAAGGCATAGCACACGCTATTTAATGTTATTGCTTTAATTTAAGATCAGGCGCAGAGAGCACATCACTGTTATCAGGCCCCTCTTCCCCACTGGGCACACTGGGCACGTGCTCAGGGCCTCACGATGCATTGTGGCCCCCTAGTCCCTACCACGTTACCAAACGATAGCCAATAGCTACTCAACTCTCGCCTGAAAATCAGGCTCACCGAATGCATGCAGCATATTGTGCCCAGGGCCTATAATATGTGAAAGACGGCCTTGCGTGTTATTTCTAGTTTCCGTTAACTTCAAGGGAATAGGTTAAATTGATGATGATGAAGATGACCGTTCATACGTTATGCTTTTTTATTTATTAACACCATGTATATGTAAGCCGTGGTGGCCCAGTGGTTTGACCTATCGCCTCTCAAGCAGAGGGTCGTGGGTTCAAACCCCGGCTCGCACCTCTGAGTTTTTCGAAATTCATGTGCCGAATTACATTTGAAATTTACCACGAGCTCTGCGGTGAAGGAAAACATCCTGAGGAAACCTGCACAAACCTGCGAAGCAATTCAATGGTGCGTGTGAAGTTACCAATCCGCACTGGGCCCGCGTGGGAACTACGGCCCAAGCCCTCTCATTATGAGAGGAGGCCTGTGCCCAGCAGTGGGACGTATATAGGCTGGTATAGGGTAGGTAATCTGCGAAAGTATGGATACATCACTGACCCCAGTAGAGGCGGGAGGCTCCGCGGAAGAAGCGTGGGATGTAACGCTCCAGCGCCAGCAACGTCGCGTTCATCTCCTCCAGAACGCCCACCACGGCGTACTGCTGTTCCACCACGCGCTTCGCCCGTTGAAGCGCCTCCAAGCTGTTGAATGGCCTGCAAAAATAACGAGGCATTCGATTTTATCATGCTAATAAACGAGTAATAATAGGGATGTTGACACCACCAATCAACTGATGTACGTTTAATGAGCTGTCAAAACATTCTCCCATAGAGTTTCAATGGCAATAGCGAATTATGACGTCACTATTCAGCAACACAATCAACTAACTATTTATTTGTTTTAAAGCAACAAAAAATCTAATTTTACAGTAAATCAAAAATTAATCTGGTTTTCAGGGCTAAAATAAAGCGTTTTTAGGGTTCCGGAGCCAAAATGGCAAAAACGGAACCCTTATAGTTTCGCCATGTCTGTCTGTCTGTCTGTCTGTCTGTCTGTCTGTCTGTCCGTCTGTCTGTCTGTCTGTCTGTCTGTCTGTCCGTCCGCGGCTTTGCTCAGGGACTATCAATGCTAGAAAGCTGTAATTTTGCACGGATATAAATGTAAACTATGCCGACAAAACAGTACAATTAAAAATTCAAAAACAATTTTTTTTAGGGTACCTCCCATAGACGTAAAGTGGCGGTGATTTTTTTTTTCTCATCCAACCCCATAGTTTGGGGTATCGTTGGATAGGTATTGTAAAACCATTAGGGGTTTGCTAAAACGATTTTTCGATTCACACATTTGTTTGCGAAATATTCAACTTTAAAGTTCAAATTTTCATAAAAATCGAGCGTCCCCCCCTCTAAAATCTAAACCGGTGGGTCGAAAAATTTGAAAAAATTCAGATTGGTAGTCAGTATATCAAACTTTTAAGGAAAACTATAACGGCTAAGTTTGCTTGAGAACTATTAGTAGTTTATGAGTAAATAGCACCGTAGGGTATAAAATATACCTAAACTTGGAAGATTCCGTATAAAATACGAAATCCTTAGAAAAATATACTTAATTTTTTCGTAATGGCTACGGAACCCTATTTTGGGCGTGTCCGACACGCTCTTGGCCGGTTTTTTACTGGAGTTGTGCCTTCGAATTATTTTTTAATGGCGTCATCGTCCCTATTACTTCGATGTTTGGCCACATTGTGTGACTGCGGCCACGAGTAGACTTGTAATAGTTATGAGTGAGAATCACGAAAGTTTAAATTATTATTCGATTTTTTGCCAATTTTCTTTTAGATAGGAATGGCAATTCTGATAACCTAACTTAAGTTATTTTGCTCGTATTACAGGCCACACCCGGTATAGGCACCCGAATTAAGGGATGTAGCCTGGTTTAGATGTACTGATATGAATAAAGTGCTCCTGTGTCTCAATTTCTCCGTAAATCCTTAACAACCATTTTAAGCTTAGGTTTAGGTTTTAGGTAAAACTTAAATTTTGTCGGCTTGGGTAGGTAGGTAGTCTAAAATGAAAAAAAAAGCCAAGCAGATGAGTCGCATAGCGTCGTTTTTATCAGGGCGCTAATAAAATGTCATGGACATTTTTTTATCGGCCACGTTGACGGTCGTTAACTCGTTATAACGATACGGTCCAGTGCCTCCACTACAATATTTAAAAGAAAAAAACATAATACGGTAAAAACGATCCCCTGCAGGTTTCCCGAACGTGCGGTCGGAACTACTAATCAAAATTTTACTAAAGGTTTTTTATCAAATGCTAAGTAAATATATGGGCGTCAATATACCTACAATGCTGCCTATTTAGGCATTTTGTGATGAAACACAGTCATTTAGACTCATCACAAAATCAGAAATAAGGAGATACATATGTAGAGCGTATATGTGTGTGGTAGCGCCCAATAATAATCATGGAGCAATCTTGTTCGACTCGATAATACAGCATACGGGTATTCCACACATGCTGCCACTCGACCAAAGAAATTCATCGATTGCTTGCGTAAACAAAAATCTCCAGCATCCCACCCAATAGTCTTTCATTAACCTATTAAAATGGCTTCTGGATGCGATACTATAAACGAAAACCTCCCGCACCCCGTATCCGCGTCCCAACGACCAATGAGCCTTCATATTGGCAAAGAAAACTTACGTGCACTGCGCCTCGTGGCCGCAGAAGAACAGCGTCTGCCGGCGGTGGTCGCCGATGCCCTCGTGAGTCTCTCCTTCCACATAGCGGCACTCACGGTCGCCACTCAACACGCACGTCTCGAAGTTCTGGAACAGGAAATAACAGTGATGAGAATAGTAGACTTCTTTCTTTTTTTAGAGTCCGCGGCAACTTAGAGACTGCTGCTGCTGTTCTAGTTCTGGAATACTGTAATATGGTGCGAGGATATATAAACCACGGTGAAGGTTTTTTTGCCGTTTTGCACTTTCAGAGAGAGCTAATGAGCAGGCGAGTTCTAACAGAATAAAATGTGTACAGCGCTTAATTTTCGCTTCTCGGAATATAATCTTCAAATGGTCCTTTTCGCTCGCCGCCGCTCATTTCTGACTAATTTTAGACGTTTATATTTTATCACAAGAAAAAGAATAAAAATCTACAAGAGACAAAAAAGATGACTACATGTAGGTATCTTTTACTGCCTTGAAACAATTTTAATCAAAACAAAGTAACATTGAAACGTAATTAATCTTGAGATACTTCGACTCAACTCATGGCCCGCCGTCAGCCGCGTACCTATCGTAAGTATTGTAACACAGAATCTCCAAGGCGACCACACGTTATTGGATAAAGATTCCAATCTCACGCAGTTTAATGTAGGTAGGTACATCAGCTATTGTTGTACAGCACAATTATGCAAATGGATGGGTACTATGAATTTTCATATTGGCAAGTGGTAAAAAAAAACGACAACATAATTTAAATTCTAATTAAAATGTTACAGTTTTTGTTGGAGGCAAACTAATTTATTTTTTGCGCGCTAACTGCCGCTAACATCGTTAGAACAGCTAACTTGTAACTAGCTGTAACCTATTGCGTGGCCCTGTCTAACAATAGGCTAATAATTAACGCGGAAAAATCTGCACTTAGACATCGCAATTGCCGATACCATTAATTTCCATATTACGCTGGTGTGAGCTGTCTGTGGTCGCTGCAGGCGTTGGACAGCAACAATGTCGATAGGTTGTCAGTCCCAGTTCTGTGTACCGTTTTACAATTAGGGGCACGACCACACGCCGTAAGACAATTTGGCTGAACAGATGCAAACAAACCAAAATTCCATCCGCAGTCCACGTGCCACTCAATTTCAATGTTATTTAAATGCACCGATCCGATGAAGCGTCTCGACAAATAATGAAGGTTGTTAACGTTCTCGTTCCAAATCCAAATTAATTTCTTTTGTCGTTTCATTAAAACTCCATCCCGCAGTTGAGAGTATTTTAATGATGCTTGTCTACTTATCTACTTGTCCTGCCTTCTTTGTTATGCAACACGCGGCTAAATTGATTCACATGTTATTATTGTACCGCACTATCTAAACATCTGCATCTCGTTGTGGATTTTTCAACCAGATAGTCAGAATTCTATAATGTGGACCTTTAATTGCAGTGCGGCTGTTTATAATCAAGTTAGAGGCCTGTCAACTCTTTATATCGCTTAAATCAGTCAAATCGATTATTAAATAGACTCCATAAACGTTGCCCTCATTTTTGTCAATTTATTGGCATTTAGATGAAAGCGCGTCGATCTGTTCGTGATTATTGACTTTTCGTGCAGCGGCAGTAGCGGGCGCATCACAATCGTGGGTCGTGACAGATCACTTTTGATCGTATAACGGCCCGCTGTAGGAGGTTAGAAAAAATGGATCATCAAAATGCCTGGATATTGATTCACAATACGTCAAAGAAATCGTGTTCCGCTAATGGACCAAAGATACAGCTTGTTAGGTCGTCTAAAAAGTAGCTATTTGAGATTGTAACATGTTGTTAAGTAATAAGTAAAAACAAACTATCAGATGATTTCCCTGACGCCTGCGAATTACACGCTTTTTGTGAGGATCGATAGAGTGCGCCGGCTCAGTTAACGGGCGCGCACGTGACCGATTGTCCGGCGATTCATCGCGAATCGAGCGCCGATACATGCCGGCTAATGAACAGGTGGAGTGAACGTCGAGCGAGGGCGGACATCTTTCCTATGATGGGCTCACGATTCATAAAGTGCAACGGCTCGCGATTTGATTGTGTGTAATTTTTGCGCATTCAGTTCGTATTAGGGGGCCGGGTCGCCTTTTCCGTCTTTAAGTTTCGCGCGAAAATCTTTTTAACGTTTTCAACCCGACTCGTAACACACGCGCTTAATTTTTTTTACTATAAATCAGTATATGGATCAGAAATTGTCGTCTACAGATGTAGAGGATAATGGTTTTCCAATAGGGAAAGTCGAATCTCAATCGGAATACCACTGCATCAATCAATCCTAATATACTAATCCATAGGTACTTAATATAAATATGATAAATGTGAAAGTGTGTGTGTTTATATGTTCGTCCGTCTTTCACGTAGAAACGTAGTGACGAATTGAGGTAAGTTTTGGCATGCAGATAGTTTATATGGGCCAGAGAGTGACATAAGCTACTTTGTATCCCTGAAAAATGCACAGGTCCCGAGGGAACAGCGCACAATGATCGAATATCATGCGGACAAAGCTGCGGGCAGAAGCTAGTGTATTAAAGTGACATTTTCATATCCATTTATGACGGAAATTTATTATTTAATGACAAAATGAAAATGTACGGCTGTACGATGGGTACTGAAACTAATTGATAGAGCACGATAAAAAAAATCCGATAAAATATGATGGAAATCTGTATCTTATTGTAAGTTTTTTTTAATTTAATTTTGGAATGTCACCTTTTTCAGCCAAGCTGGGTCTGGCAGCGGCAGATCGGGGAACGCCCGTTTCCTCTCGACGTAGTACCACGGCGCGCGCACGTAGTAGTACCACGAGATCACGCGCTCCACCGGGTCCCGGACGACGTTCACGTAGATCGGAGATGGATAACCGTACCTGGAATGGGGAAACACTAAATTTTACCGACTGTAAATTTACAAGGGTGCAGGGAGATTTATGTTTTAGGGCAGTTGTGAATCAACCTATAAATTTTATGAAATCGGAACTTTAGGATGTATATAAAAGGGTTATTCGAATTTCTTAAAAATTTATCACAGTTTAAATAGTTTGGGAATTGTTAGATCGATTTCCCAGAATCGTTGTTTTTAGTAGCAAAATTTCCGTTCGCATTTTTTCCCCAATGTTTTTTGCCCACTATGGTTTTTTACTGAAGCTTATTTTCACAGTAGCATTTTTCCGATCAGAATCCACAGACACAGTGTCGACGAAGCTCCGTTCACGCGGAGCTCCTATTTTGCGTAGTTTTGGCCCTTCGGGCCGATACAAACTTAATATAACCTAAACCTACCTGTGTTTCTGTGTTCATTAAAATTGTATTGATTGAAAATTGGAATATGAAAATAAGATTCAGTAAAAAAGCATGTTGGGAATAAAGCCTTAAGGGAAAAATGCGAACGGTTAATTTGTCACTAGGAAATAACGATTCTGGGAAATTGATCTAACAAACCCTTAATTATTCAATGGTTAACGGATTGTGCTTTTCTTACAGCTTTGGATAAAATATGTTATTTATAACACAGATGCATCTGTTTTATCGCATTGAATCCCTAGAATCTTATCTCCACGTGCCCAGAAAACTGAACTAAATAAGATATTCCGCTTATGCTTATCTTGAAAATAAAGATTAGCAGATAGTTTTTAGCCGGCTCAGTCGAGCAAAGAATAACAATGGGGTTGCAGCGTGAACTCGTTTCAGAGTCACAAGCGAGCCTAATCTACCGCAAAATTACGCTTTTAGAAGCTGATATTTCACGGTTCCAGAAGTTTCATTTCACGATAAATTATTTCACCGTTATTCATTGACTTTGAATTCACTCAAGTTCAAAGTTCACTACTAATAATTAAGACCAGGCAACTAATAGAATTGTAACAGTTAGATTCTTGCGAATTATGATAAGATAAAAAAAATCGAAAGATTTTCCTCTAAAATATGAGTCAACGTAAACAATAGCGCAATGCAATCGGCACTTACACGTGCCAATAGGTCCGACGTATAATTATATCCCGAGAAGACCTGCTCTAATCACCGGGCTAACAATTAGTGTCCGGTTGATACATTAATCACGTTAGGTATTTAATGCCCGATGCAGGCAACACTATAATGATTGATGTCTGAGAGCCTTTCTTCTGTATTCGCCGTGTAATTGCGATAAATGGAACATTGAGCTGAATACTTCGCTTTGAACTTTGACGTGTGGATTGTTACAGATATAATGCCTCTTGATGTGTGTTATTATTTTTATACTCCATTGTAAGGTCCAGAGCAGTCAGATGGAAACGTGAACGATCTAATTATGCCAGCACACTGGACTGGGAAGGATTTTGGGAATGTTTGATATTTTGGGAAAAAAAGAAAATGCATTTATTTAACGTCATACATAAAACATCACAATCACAGAACAAGGGGAAAAACGTGAGACACACAAGATGCTCAATAGGACCTCACTCAGCATAGAGCAGCACTCAGGTGAATGAGGTATGAATTACTAAAGGTATCACCAATCGTTTGCCATGGATCCAGATGAATAAAAAAAATCTACCTAGATAAGTAGATTAAGATATGGTTAAGTAGACTACAATGATTGACAACTTTTCCAAATTATCGTCTGAATTTAAATTTTAAATCCACTCTAATGAATTTTTATGCGGAAACCACTTGTAGGTAAGTATTTTCTTAATAGGTACCTACACGCTAAAACATTATTCACTTCACGTTTCACAGCTAATTGAGTGCTAATAAGTTCGCAAGAGAATTTTGATTAGATACCTAACTGTACCTATTGGCATTTAGATGCATTATCGTGTATAACGTTTAAATCATATTGGCCATAAATATCGGTAAAAGGCAGATAATGTTATTGAGTATTTGTAGAATACATCTAAATTACAGTTGAATTTAAATGTAGGTACGTTAGGAAAGCAACAGGATGAGACCAAAAGCTAAAGAGAGCAAATCAAGACTACGCATTTATTTCTTTACCAAGTTTGCCTCCAAGATCTTTGAAGAATTCGCAAGCTACTTCCGGTGTGACTAACATCTCATAACTAATATCTCCGAATCCTTACTTGTGACTATGGCCACTGCAACGTCGAGTTTTTAGCATTAATTAATAGTCGTGATTACGTACAGAGAGATATGGAGATATGGAGATATTACAGGGCAAACCTTGGCTTATCGGTGATAATTGGTAACTCGGTGATACTTCTTTATTATTTTACACAGACACAGATCTCATTATGAGGAAACGGAAGCTATAAAATTGATCGCATCTGTCAGTTTTGACAAACATTCGTACCTATATCTGCCTCGACCGATGATCGAACCCGGGACCTCAAGCTTCAGCCAGGTTCTCTCTTGGCTATCCGGTCCTCAAAAGTGCTTTCCTTTGTCTACTTTGAGATAGACAGGGATTCTATTGTCTTCTACATAGTTAACCTGCAAATATGTGAACACATAAGTGAATTAGGGTGAACATACCTAGTGAAGTTGGTATAGCAGACGTGTTTGATGTAGGAGGCGGGCGGCGCGTGCGCGGTCACCACGCTCGCGAGCATCTGCTGCTCCGCCGGCGCCAATCGGATCATCTCGACGCGCTGGACTGCGTCGCGGTGGAAACCTGGACGAGAGAAATTAGAGAACAATGTTAGTGAACCTATACTGAAGCACAGTATATATATAAGCTAAAGCAGTAGGGAAGCTACGAACAAATCGATCGAAATGAACACAGTCAGACTCGCGCTCCACAGGCCGTGTATAACGCGCGTCTGTGTGAGTGTGTTCGATTCGATCGATTTGTTCGTACCTTCCGTACTGCTTTAGCTTATACGAATATATATACTGTGACTGAAGGTACACCTGCCACTGACACCAATGGACCCACTAACGCGTTTTGTTGCTTTAATATTCAGAGGGGTAAAATATTATTAAAAAACCAACGTTAATAATATGGTAACTCGGTCTGTCTGTACGAAGGAGTGATTGAAGCCCAATATAGTACGTAGGTGAGGTAGACGACTATAGGTCCACTCCTGCTGGCTTTTTGAAGTCGTTTTTTTTTACTTTGTGAATTTGTATTGTTGTTTGTGATAGCCGACTGTATACAGATACATTATATAGGTTTTTTTTTACTGATAGAGTCTTGTGACAGAGTACCAGAAAGATTTGGACCTTTTTTAATACGAAACCCTAATATTGACGTGATTAATTTCATGGTGCATTTCGTATAATATATGATCCTGTTTTGTTCTTAAATCCTTACTAATTAAGGGGAAAGCGAGTTTGTCTGTGTGCTTGTTTGTTACGCTTTCACACCGTAACAGAGCGACGGATCGTCGTGATTTTTGGTATAGGGATAGCTTATAGTCCCGAGAGTGACATAGGCTACTTTTTATCCCGGAAAAATGCACATTCCCGAGGGAACGGAGCGATGACCGAAGCGGGCGGAGCTGTGGGCCAGAGCTAGTATTACTATATGTTTGCATCGTAGAGAGACTAAGACAGATTATATCGCGAATTCATCCAAATTACGTTGAGGTGACATAGCAAATTCGTGTTGATTGATGATCATAGTCCGTCTCAGAAAAATCTACGACGCCGCGTGAATATTTAAACGATATTAAATAAGAATTCACTTCGTCAACAGTTTGCGAGCTAGACTCGGCTTATTAATCTAAGTTATTATAACAAATAGGCTACAGTAACCCTAGTATTAGAACCTCAAAAGATTAATAGTATAAGTACGCCAATTAGGCAAAACATTTTAGGAAACAAACCTACAGGCGATGTTGAAAAGTTTTAGAAGAAGACATGATCCTCGGGCAATTTTGTTAGTAGTATTAATGACAGTAAATACCACCTACGTGTTTTAAGTGAATGTTGTTTGGCAGAACCAATAATCAGCATATCTGATCGGACAGGCCATAGTAAAATGCTTCGTGTGAGGCCTATTGCTTTTTATGAATCTCCTGTGACTCGCTTAGGGCGCGTGTTATTATAAAAGTTTTTAAACTGTTAAAAGTCTAAAGTTTGCATGTAGGTATTAACAACGCTAATTTAATTTACTTGTGGAGATTTTTTTTTATTCGACTGGAAGGTAAACGAGCAAGTAGCTCTCCTGGTGGTAAGAGATCACCACCGCCCATAAACATCTGCAACACCAGGGGTATTACAGATGCGTTGCCAACCTAGAGGCCTAAGTTGGAATACCTCAAGTGCCAGTAATTTCACCGGCTGTCTTACTCTCCGCGCCGAAACACAACAGCGCTAGCACTGCTGCTTCACGGTAGGATTAGCGAGCAAAATGGTGGTAGCAATCCGGGCGGACCTTGCACTTGGTCCTACCACCTGCATTACAGATTACAGATGCAGTACACTACAGATTAGCGTAGTAGGGTAGGGTTGTAAATTATAACACCATTTCTAGTTTGAACATGAAACTATCGTGAGACTTACTCATACGAGGGTCAAACTGAAAGTTCTTAGAAAATCAAAAACTGAGCAAACTAGCAAGTTATTAGTTTTATTATATCTTTTCAAAATAGTGTCCATTCACATCAATACACCGCTGCATCCGATGGAACCACTGAGAAAAGCACTTAGCCCACTCGTCCTCAGGGGTCTCTTCGACGGCCTTTTGAAACGCACCCACTGCTTCCTCGGTGTTCATAAAAAGTTTTCCTCGAAGTTTTTCTTTTGTTTTCGGGAATAAATAAAAATCGCAAGGTGCGAGGTCGGGGCTATACGGCGGGTGACCCAGTAATTCCACGTCTGACGTCACTAAATAGTCGATCGTTCGCCTGGCGGTGTGCGACGAGGCGTTGTCGTGGTGAAGAAGGATTCTACTTCGAGGTCGCTTCTCCCGAACTTTTTCCAATACAAGTGGCAAACAATTGTTAGTGTACCACTCTGCAGTAACTGTTTTTTGATCCTCTAAAACAATTGTCGCATAGTGACCTGTCCTTCCGAAGAACGAGGCCACCATCTTTTTTCCCACGCTTCGACCTCTCTTCACTTTAGTTGGCAACTCCTCGAAAGGAAACACCCAATGAGCAGACTGTCTCTTGGTTTCTGGATCATAACAGTAAACTCAGCTTTCGTCACCCGTAAGTATGTCGAAAACAGCATTTGAGTCACCTCCGTTAAATCTTTGAATCATTTCACGGCACCAATCAACCCGACGGAGTTTTTGGGCCTCGGTAAAATTATGAGGTATCCACCTCGCACAAAGCTTCCTGACCGCTAAATGTTCATGGAGGATTTTATGCACTTGACTCATACCGATGCCTAAGCTTGTCCGAATCTGCTGATACGTCACTCTTTTGTCAGTCTCTATCATACGCTGCACAACACTGATGTTATTTTCAGTCGTCGCCGTAGAAGGCCGTCCCTCACGCAGATCGTCGGTGAGATTAGTGCGACCACGTTTAAACTCATTAAACCAGTTGTAAATGGTCGCACAAGATGGGGCTTCATCATGAAAGGCCAATCGAAGTCTATCATAGCTTTCTTGTTGACTTAAATGACATCGAAAGTCATAAAAAATCATTGCATGAAAATTTTCGCGAGTTAAATTCATGTTGACGTGACGCAGACAATTTTCAATTTACCGCCAAATCATAAAACAAATGACAAATGAATGAAATACATACTCAATAATATTGGCAAAGAGTTCCATTTTCAAAATTTAAACTTACTTTTTTATTATATTGTTTACAAGTGGCCAGTTCTAAAAACTTTCAGTGTCGCCCTCGTAGTAATGGGCTAAGCACGGCTTTTCGAGTTCACCGAGATACAGAGTGGAAATGAAATGAAAAAAATGAAATGAAATAATAATAATAAATATCACGGGACACTTGACACCAATTGACCTAGTCCCAAACTAAGCAAAGCTTGTACTATGGACACTAGGCAACGGATAAACATACTTAAATATAGATAAATAAATACTTAAATACATATTAAACATTGAAATGACTTTTATTTGCGGAATATGGCCAGTGATAAATGCGATTTTGAAAAATAAAGCAATAAGTAATGTTTTGTGTTTACAAATAAATAATATATTTTGGATTTGAGTTGATTAAATAAATATTACACTGATGCGATGTTATATTGAACAGTCTAACATCTGGTAGCATGATAAACGGTGGTTGCTCTGAAGATGAGTTCTGTTTGAGTTCAAAACGCGTCAGTGTAGTGTGGTGGCGGTAATAGATGGGTTTGTGTGATAGGTGTGTTCTTACAGTGTGGAGGTAGAGGAACTGCATGAACACACATTCTTGCATAAACGTAGCTATCATAAGGTCGCGGGTGAGCAAAGTAATTGTTTCAGCTCATTGATATGGACCTCCGTATAGTAACGCCTGATTCAATAAATCATCGGCAGTATTAAACTTCATCATCATCATCATCTCAGCCGTAAGACGTCCACTGTTAGACATGCCTCCCCCATAGACCTCCAGTTGCTTCGGTTGATAGCGGCCTGCATCCACCGTGAGCCCGCGGCTTTAACTAAGTCATCCGTCCATCTGTGGACATCCTACGCTGCGCTTGCCAATCCGAGGTATTAAGCTTACCGAATTGGTTCTTCAAGGACAGCCGCCGTAGCAGTTCCATGAAGGTCTGGCTGCCGACCTTGGGCACGCGGTTGAAGAACAGCAGTTCGACGCCCGCGCGCGCCGTGTTGTTAAGCTCCCAGGGTTCTGGCACCAGGGTCTCTTCCAGGAATTGGTGCTCCAGCTCTTCTTGTGTTTCCTCAGGCTGTGCCTCCAGAGTTCGCTGGGGTTTGCTGCGTTCCTGGTAGTGAAAGAGATGTAAACGTTTAGCATTCAAAGTAAATACCTAAATCGTGTAAAATTGTAGTAAATACTAGCTTTCCGCCGGCGACTTCGTCCGCGTTGAATCGATTTTTCGCGTGAAACACAAATAAATAATAATTCCAGCACAAAAATAGCGTTTACCAAAATCAGTCCAGCGGAATTACTCGTATCATGTATAAACCAACGAACAAATAGACAAAACAATTGAATATTATAAATTTTAAAAACTTATAAAACCTTAGTTTTGTAGCTCACTTTAGTCTAATCCCTTTTCCATTTGGACTAATGTAAATAAAAAAATAAAAAACTAGTTAAAGCCACTCTGCATAAAACGAACACCTCTAGCGTCGGAAGATTGCGGCGTAACTTATCTTAATTATTCTCATTAACTGCCAGTGTATTATTATGGGAATAAATTATGAGTTATTATGAAAGGAACTTACTGCGCCAGTGTGCCTGCGGATCGCCTCGAGGGCTTCTTTGTACTCCTGCGCCGACGCGTACGCATGCTCCGTGCGGTCCGTCTGTATCCCTGGAGCAAAAAATAAAACAGTCAGAGGATGCTCACAGAAGTAAAGAGATAGCGTATTATAAATAATGACAAGTCAGTGAACCTAATGCGCATACATCACACCTTTGGGTTAGTATGACGAGGACGTAATATTAGTTTTTACAAGTGGCTTTGCACATCTATTCTCTCATCTCTTTGTATATCTAGCAGTTAAATTCCGTGGTTTTACTAAATTCACGTTATGATTCCTAAAAATTACATCGACGTTGCATTATTAACAACAGTGCCAAATTCATTGGTAGGTACATTCCACAGTCCAAAACAAGAGCAATCTAACGTCTTCATACAAATAGCAATTGTATTTTTTTTTTAGATTCTATTTAATTTAATACTCTATTTCATGAATCTACCACATACCTTAATATTAAATATTTAGTAGGCACCTAAGAGATGCAAAGTCCACAAGATGTACTTATTTTTGGTCAGTGAATAATATTGATGAATTCAAAATGAAATTAGCATTAATGTATACTTAACGTAATGATTTCCGTCTACATTTATGCGCAAAAACTATGAATGATTCAATTCTGTACGTTTGACATGTCATTGAACTAGAAACTATGTCGTATTATGAAATATTATCAATCTAAAACCAGTTGGGACTTCATTACAACAAAATGTCATTAAGTGGACCAGTTTTTTGGGTACTGTGATTAGTGTGATTAGATTATCACATTTATAATTCAAACATATGTACTTGTTGATCATTACATTAGAATTGATTGATGACAAAAACTTTGGTACATTAGATGAATAATTCAAAAGTGGTAGGATTTTAAAGAACGACACTTATTGGCGTTCGTAGTATGTTTTCTTTTTAACCGACTTGAAAAGAAGAATGAGGTAATGAATTCGATTCGGTCATTTTTTTTTGGTTGTTAGCTCAGAACTATGAATGAACTGATTTTTATTATTTTTTCGTTGGTATGGCATCCAATTAGGTTGGATCCTAGGAAAATCTAGGGAGCTCCTCAAATATTGTAAGGTTTAGCCGTGGTGTTCTGGATATATATGTATACTAGCTTTTGCCCGCGGTTTCGTCCGCGTGGTATTTGGTTATCGCGCGCTGTTCCCTCGGGAACTGTGCATTTTTCCGGGATAAAAAGTAGCCTATGTCACTCTCGGGCCCTTAAACTATCTCTATGCTAAAAATCACGTCGATCCGTCATTCCGTTACAGCGTGAAAGACGGACAAACATACAAACACACTTTCGCATTTATAATACTAGTATGGATTTAATGGTAACGTCTGGTGAAATGGAACTAATGAGGAAGACCACAATTAGCCACCGGAGCAACTCGAGTAGATTACGTGTAGGTATCTAATAGTTGAATGACGGGTGTATGTAATTCTTATTCTAGTTCTACTCGAATTCCTATTCCTCTCACACTTTACAGTTACCCCGATCGACAGAGCGATACTTCAGCGATGCAGCAGAGGCGATAAATTTCTCCGCCGCACGCCTGCGCATAGCACGAGGTGACCTACGGCTTGCGAAATTGTCTCTCTCAAATCGGTAATGGACGGTTTGTCGCCCTCGTGATATAACTGTAGTAAGCGACAGGTAGATTGAGGTCGGGGTACATATTATAGTCTCTTGTCTTGATTATGTTATACTAAGCTTCAGCCTGAGACTGGCCCAGTGGAAAACTAAAAAAAGGCTGGCTACCTACCTACGCTGTGGTAATTTAAAAAACCTTAATGCACTCTATAGATGCTCTTTAAGAAATATGTGTGTAGAATTTAAAATCCTAGGTCAAGTTAACAAGCCAATCAGTCAGTCAGTAACGTAGAAAAGGAGATTAAAAAAACATAAAAACGCTACATCTAATAATAGGCTAGTTTCTTAAAAAAATCGAATTAAACAGAAATAGAGAAGCCAATAAAAGCGTGACGTCAGAGTCCCCCACCCCCGAACTTTGACGCGTTTCATTTTTGTAATTTATTGTTTTGATTGACAAAAGAAAAAGTACAGTCGAGTTCATAAACTTATGAGTAAAAATTTTATTTTAAATATCTCAACACGCTTCTACGCCATTGGCAATAGAGTCGTGTTCAGATATATTTGATCAAATTTTTGCTCACAATTTTATGGACTCGACTGTACGTGTCCAATATTTTTTGTTAATCTAACTAACGGGCTAAATATATATTTTTTTTTACTCAAGAAACTACCTACCCAATTATTAGTAAGTTAATTTCCTTTCGTATGTCTAGATAGTAGGTAGTTATTTCCGTCTAGACTTTGTGTAAGAATCGGTAAGAAAACAGTAATTTAACAATGGTATTCACACTTTCTAACCAACCGTGAAACGAGGTAAAAAGCGAAAACAAACACGCAATACGAAAAAAGTACGCAAATAATACTTAGTTAAAATCTTAATTGAGGAGAATCTTGGCCTCAAGTGAAACCGTAAGTGCGGAACCGGTAGTGCGCAGGCGCTACGTTTTGAACTGGATTGTCACCGGTCACCTGCTCCGTGGAAAGCGGAGACCGCGGTGAGACCCGGACTTTCGCCAGAACAAAGCCTTTGATGATCCCCTTCGATACAACGCACGCTTAAATGGTCTGCATTCCAGTTTTGTTACAAACACTTAAATTCCTACATAAACTCAATTGTACTTGAGGGCTTAGAATGTGAGGTTATACAAGTAGTGAATGTAATTCGCTGTCTTTTACTTTTATTTAGCTTTAGTTACCTATAAGAATGTAGCACAAATTTAAGACTCTGTTTAAATGCAAAAGAAGTACCTTCAGTAAAAAGTTTAATTTATTTATCCCTAAGACCGACTCACGCTCGATTTGTTTTTATTATTTGATGATATTTGCAATATAGGTATTTAAGTAGATTTATATGTCTGTTTAATTATTTCAAGTTTAAGATTTTTATGTGAAATACCTATAGTCTTGGAACAGACAGACTGGCGGACAGCGAAATGACAGTAATAGGGTTCCGACCCCAAAGAGGTCCCCACCTAAACCGAAAATCCTAGCCTAAAACTATTTATCAAATGAATGATAAAAATAATAAACATGCAATGCTGAAAGTAAGCATGCTTAAGTTATCTTTTGACTCGTAGGTGTAATTGTAGTGGAATGCATGTCCGTAATGGAATGGAGCATATAATTAATAAATTGAGATTTTTCGAACACGGTTATTTTCAGGATATTTAAGGTATTAAAGCAATAAAATGACTCCATTAAGGGGCGAAAGACCGCTTAATAGCAGCAAGAAATTGTACAAAAACTATCTGGTTACCATTAGAGCGCCCAATAAACTAATAAGCTCATTCCCAGCGTTACAGAAAGCACATAGTCATTTCGCGTGATAACGTCCGCCGAATAAAATAAATAAGACGGCGTCTTTGATATATTCATAGGTGTAATAATGATATCGACGAGAAAAAGTATGACGAATCAAGTGTAGCGGGTCTTATCCGGTCGAGCATTCTTATTGTCAGCCGGCGCGAGAGCGACCGCGTCTCCGCCCCGACGAAATAATTGATAGATAAACGGCTCGCGCCAAATTATTTAGATAATTCCCAGTCGATAACTCCGTTGATTTAAATCGACTCTCTGATGCGCTCGTTCGCTGATTAACATCGATGATAAATGGGTATTATGGACAATGAGCATGGTCACCTCGAAAGTACTAAAGAATTTGTTAATTCATTGAGTTGTGACACATCACAATTAGCGACAAATTACATGTTCAATTTTAATCCCGGCTCATTACGCTGTGGAACAATGAAACATTTGCAAACAAAATAAAATGTAGATTCTTAGGAAATTATGATGAACGTTGCGTGTTACTGCTAATGAAATTCATTTGCTGTTTAATGATTACACTTAGGGGGCGCGCGCCGCAAATCTTTTCCATCAAGTCATAGCCGCAGGTGAAGATGATTCAACAGATGAGTAAGACGCGTGAAGTTCATAATGTATAACTTACGACATTCATAGTTTGGGGATCTGAAGACCTTGTCTAAGCGTACCTAAGTGGTTTAATGTTTCTTAAAATTAAAATACTTGTAATACCTACGCCCGAGCTAGTCCATTTAAAGGATCTTTTATTGGTAAAATAATTAAATAAATATTTTCTTATTGCTAAATGAATATCTTAAAATGAAGATAAATAGCTTCTACGAAGATAAAAGGCGGTATTGCCTAACGCACTGACTTTCGCGATCGCATTCATCATCTCTTTCTACCCTCATCGTTTATTGTGTGACAGATAGAAGCGGTGAAAACGATTATGATTCCGACTGCGTTAGATAATAAGGCCTCATGTCTGGTCGATAATAATTAAGATTAGAAACAAAAACTTACTTTTAAGGAGTCATTTTACTTGTTTTTAACTCTGCAGCAACTACATAACGAGCGAAATGAATACAGTCACTCTACCTGTCATTATCATTAGATAGCGGCAACTTTTATCAAGTACATACTCGTGTAAGAGCAGGATGTTAAAAGACCACTTTTTACATCTTTAATGAGTCCCGTCTTTTCCATAATTGGGTTCGCATTGCTCTCCAAGTCTCCACCATCAAAGAAGCTAACTAGCTCTTAAATGTAACATACACTGATCCGTCCTACGAGAACTGCAATACCAGTTTCTAAACGATTAATTTACACTGCTTCAAAGCTGCTTTAGTAAATATTAGCCAAGAAGGGTAATCAGGGGTTTTAATAAATTGGTGACCATAAAAACGATAGGATATCAGCTAACGACATCGTTTCTAGGACGTCATTATTGCGAATTACAGGGTATTATGTGTAATCAGTTATTTACACTAAGCATCGCGGTAACGATATGTGTACTATATAAGGATTTAGCTTACTCTAAATAGTTGCAGACGAGCAGATAGTCCAGCCCTTTAGAGAACTTGACTACGAATCTTGTGGTCCCGAGTTCGATCCCAAAAACAATAACGTTTGTTTTCGAGTATTTGGTGTTTAATATGTAATTTAAGTATGTTTATCGATTGCCTAGTACCCTTAATGCAAGCTTTGCTTACTTTAGGACTAGATCAATAGGAGTCAAGTGTCCCGTGATTTATTTAATAATAACTAATGTTTGGGCTGTTAAGGCTTGCGGCTGTAGAGAAGATTCAAGATCGTATCGAAGAAGTCAAAGATATGCATTATTTATGCTTTCACGTTGAAGATAGTGCAATGTCAGTGTTAGCCGCCGGGGAATAGAAATATAATAATATTCAGCGCTTCGACCGCAGTTCCTTTTAAATTAATAGTGAAAGTAATTAGAAAATAATGACGAGCTTGAGATGACTAAATAATTATGTATTGGGAGACAATCTTTCTAAACGCGTCGACTTTTTTAAATTTCGATTATGTAATATTTTCAAAATAACATCGTTCCCAAGTTAATCCTCCTTGTTTATTATAATTTGAACTGTTTAAAACACGCTCGACTTACTGAATTTAAAACCAATGATAATAAATTTCCATTTAAGCATTAGCTGGCAATCTTCACCTGACATAACTGATTCTATTTTTTTCCTTCGGGCAGTAAAGAACTATTTAAACGAGACGTGCATAAAACATGCATTTACCCGTCGTTCGGCTTGCACATGCGTTATAGTGGCCTATAAATTCCTCGTGAGAACCCATTAACCTATTAACGATAATCATGGGTTAAGGATCGTCAGCCTATCTTGAAACAGAGCAATGGGATCGTGGACTTTTATTTTTGCGTAGTGCATTCATTAACTATGTTATGCAAATTTCTGCAATTACGTTCTTAAACTGTTTAAGTTAAACAAACTGCTGGTTGAGCTTTAAAGCGCTACGTCTTAACAGACGTAATTATACTTAACCAATAGTTTACTTGTTACATTTTTATATAGAAATAGGCTTGTGTTTGACCACACCTTATGCTAAGTGAACATGTGGACTAAGACGGATGACAACCTTTTTTGTGCAGATAATACAGAGTGTAAATAAATATAACCGGTCATAAACATCCGAGCTGTGCAAATTATAAGTACCTACATAGAAAATTGTATTTAAGAGTGATTAATTTCATTTCAAAGTTATTATTACCATACCTATTCAAGAAATTTAAAAAAATCACTTATTACAAAACGGGAATCAATTGTATCAAATCTCAGGAAAACAAATCCCTGTGCCTTATGACTCGGACTGCGATGTTTATTGATTTTGGTGACAATGTTTAACATTTAAAATTACTTGCTTTACTAATTCCAAATCTATTTCGAAAGAATATGCTTTGGTGGTAATGGGGTCTGTAATGAGCCTACAAATTGTCATTTCTCTTTCAAATGGTAGGTAAAATCAACTACACTCATATTTATACCTACCTATGTATTTAAAAGTTCATGCCATACATAAGATAACAATTAGAGACAGCTTCTAAAAACGGAAATTTGAATGAATCTAATTCTCTTTTAACGTTACCTAAAAGGCGACTCTGAGGGTGGCCATTTATCTCTCAATTTAATATTTAGTAGACAAATGAGTTACGGCTACGTATACGTCAGAGGCTTGATGTGAGTAACATTTCCTTAGAGAGTTTTTTCTTGCAAACAAGTCAGAGACTGGTTATGTTTACATCATAACTTAGAATTTATATGTTTTTAGAATAACAAAAATTTCCTTGGCAAGCAAAAGTGATGTAAGAGTAAATTTACAAGATTTCCCTGGAAGCGATTATTTAAAAACATGTTCGTTACGACCATGTACGAGTATGACCACATATGACATAATCAAATGGTTTTAATTTGAAACACAACCTGAATCAAGATGACTTTAATGACGATACGCTCTTTAAAGCTAACGCATATCGGTATGGTTTTTAAAAAATAATGAAATGTAATTAATGGGCTATGAAATTAAATTGATTAGCCGCAATGGGTACTACCCTACTTACATGTGAAATGCGTTGGTTTTTCTTTTAATCAGCTTCGTAGGTTTTTTGTTTTTTTGATAACAGAATGAACATACATACATACATTTAATTCTATTATCGGACCGGTGCAGATTTTTTTCAAGTTCGTATCTCCTACTATCCATATTAAACTTCATCTAAATCTGTGCAGCGGTATAAGCGTGCGAACAGACAGACCGAGTTACTTTAGCATTTAAAATATTAGTAAGGATAGATGATCTAGCCGTTAACCCAGACAATGCATTATTCAGGTAATTAACTGTATTTCAAAAGGACAGCAAAACATCGCTAAACAGATAATGATTGAAGGTTTGATTTATTTAAAAGAATAAGCTTACTTCACATTTATTTATGTTACAGGTGCAAGTATTTCACATGTAAAATACTGACGTTGTTTAAAGTAAAAAGCAGTGTAGCGCCCAGTGTAAGTGTTGCCATTTACTTAACAGGAATCTTAAATCCAAAAGAACTAGGCACATACATAGGTACTTTTTAATCAATATTAGTTAGGTAGGTAAAGTCGGATAATATTCTACGAGGAAGACTTCTTATTTTTGGAACGTCTGTAAAATGTGACATTTTAGTGGAAATAATCGTGCAAAAACGCATAATTGTATTTTATATACTGTAATAGGTACGCACGAAATGTTTTTGTGACAGCCGTATAAAAACTGCGTTCAAGAGGTGCTCTTGGTAACGACATTTTAATGGTCTAATATTTTTTAAGGATAGCAAGGTTATCGTGAGATCTTAGAGATTCGTTTACCGCGGAACAATTTGCACTTGACCATTGTCACGGACGACATTAATTTAATAATATTTTTCCCACATAGGTAGTTATTCAGTTGTTTTGCATCACATTTACATCACAATGACAACTAAGTATAGTTAGAACGACTTCGCTGAATGAACTAGATTTAATTCGGAACTAGCTGTGGCCCACGACTCCATCCACATAGAATTCTTTTATCGCTATGCCGCGTGAACTATACTATTTTCCGGGATAAAAACTACCCTTTTTAATTTGTTTTGTGTGACTTTCCGTAATTTCACTCTTGTGTGGCCCGGCGGAAGCCCAGTGCTGGTTTTCAACCAGCGATATACTGAGCCGGGACGTTTTTATAGCGGCAACACTTCTTATTGTTATTTTTCCTAACCTTAATGTACATTGCTGTTATAAATAAATTATTTTCTTTCTTTCTTTCTTTCTTTCTTCAGCGGTTTAGACGTAAAAAGGTAACAAACAAACAAAAACAAACAAACAGACTAACAAACTTGCGCAACTTGTGTTAGTGGTATACTTTAGGTAGGTATATGTATATTACTTAAATTGGTACGAGAATGCAACGCAATTTTCGTCCATTAATAGGTACGTTTGGAATGCACAGAGCCGCTGCAAGTTCGCCAGGTTAACCGATAACAAGGGACAGGCTAACGAGGTACAAGTGGTACTAAGGGCTGCCTCCACTAGTACAGCCTATACACAAACAAGCATTAGGGTTATAAAGCACCCATTTACTGCGAACAAGCTTTACCATTACCGGTTCATTATTCAAGCGTTTCAATCGACTCATTTTTGTGGACACTTTTCTGTAAAATGACCATAGATTTTAACAAAATACATGCTGTAAGTCTTTATTAATTTACTACGAACGAAATTATACAAACGAATATAATTATTCAATGAAATGATAGTGTTTCGTTTCTCGCCCTGTGCCTCTCTCCGTTCATATTTAAATCCCATAAAGTCTAAGAGATATCTTGCTGAATAATTAAACGTCGGTCTAGCACCTATTAAATTTCAGTGAATAGCTTATAATTTTAGTTCATCAAGACTTCCTAGATAAGCTCACAAGACACTTGTGATCTGGCAGAGATCCCTTCAGGGATAAGTCCGCCTTTGTACTTAGCATTTTCTTTTGTGTGTTATTTTTTTTTGTACCTATTTCCTTTTTGTACAATAAAGAGTTTAAACAAACAAACAAACAAACTTGTCTATAAGGAAGAAACGTTAAGTAACAATTAATTAGCTGCTTACACTATAGTCTCTGTGGCATTTTACAAACGTTGATGAAATGTCGCTTATTTTAAATCGTGCGTCGTCCAGCTTAATATAATTTTCTCTCCGCATTAAAATGGATAGCGTCGGCTTTAAAAAGCAAAAAAACGACTTCCGAGAATGATCCGCGAGTCAGCACGTACCTACTGTGAAACAGTGTAGCGGCAAGAAATTTCACGGGAGTGCTCTATGCTATGGTAATGACATTTAGAGGCGTGACTGGTCGCAGCAGAGTACCGTACGACCACTGGTACGCCGTAATGCTCACAGGTAAATCTGGCATCCGATACACGATTTTATTGCGAATAATTTGTTTATTATGGCTTCATGCTTAAGCTTTTATCTAAGCAGAGATAAATAATATTGGTATCCGCGCTGAAAGATAAGAGTCGATTTTAAGGGTCCATATCGGCTTGCATAAATGTTGATATACTTATACCTAGTCATAATGTATTGTTTGTCATAAACGCATAGTGTGCAGGTGCTAGGACCTTGTGCAAGGTCCGCCCGGATTGCTACCACCATCTTGCTCGCTAATCCTTCCGTGAAGCAGCAGTGCTTGCACTGTTATGTTTCGGCGCGGAGAGTAAGACAGCCGGTGAAATTACTGGTAAATTACTGGTGAGGTATTCCAACTTAGGCCTCTAGGTTGGCAACGCATCTGCAATACCCCTGGTGTTGCAGATATTTATGGGCGGTGGTGATCTCTTACCACCAGGAGACCCACTTGCTCGTTTGCCTTCCAGTCGTATAAAAAAAAAGTGTATTGTTTTTCATGACTATTTTTTTCTCTTTTTTTCAGAATTGTTCAGAACAAATTACGGTTACGGCAGGAAAAAAATTATGGCTAACATAAAATCATGCGACTACATACGCACCGCGATTCTAGGAGTTTATTCAAAATTGTCCAATATGGAGCGGTCTTGTCTCAAGTCATCACAATGGTCGGGAAGGTAGTCACGGGGTTCCCGGGTCCCGGGACAGCCGGCAACTCCGGGCGACGGTCAACGACCGCTCTCTGAATATACAATGGGAAGGACTACATCTGTCTAACATGTTAAGCACACTCCTCGGATGTTGACGTAAGCTTTGAAGCGAATCAAACGAGTACCTATGCCTCAAAGAAATAAGTGCATTTAGAAAGATACCTATAGGGTGTGGGTGTGTGTATGTGTGTGTGTGGTATGTGTCTTTATACATATTATGTGTGTTTTAATGGGTAATAAATAAATAACAAGTGAATATTTATACTTGAGACCGTTTTGGCATTTTAATAATGATGCATATAGAACGTTTGGTGACGGCTATCATTTTAAATGCATGGTTTTATTCCATTTAGTTCCGCTTGTAATAAAATTCATAGCACAATGATGTCATCTTCAAACGAAGCTGACAGATTAAACTTTCACCGCCTCACTAAATTAAGCAATTCATTGTGTGTTATATTGCAGTCCGTATATCATACGTATAATAACCTGTGATCTGTTATAATATAAATATTATGCAGACGCTTTCTGATCTTAAATGAAACGTGTTCTAGTCACAACATCGTATTTTACAAAGAAAAATGTTGTTTATATTTCGCTCAGACAATGTTGTCCGTTCTCTTAGAAAGTAATTGCTCTATTTCCGAGCTTTCCTTTGGTGCACAAGGTTTTATTTATTTTATAGCAGATTAGACGCTCAATTACCTACAGTAAACACATAAGTCGAGCCAGTGCCAAGTGCGGCAACGAAACTGCCTCAATGGCCCTTCGTAAAACCACTAAGTATTGTTCAATGCGATTTATACCGGATATAGCATGTGAAAAAAACAACATAGTATCCTCGTTAGTGTGTTATTAAAGAACCCCGTGTGATCTTACCAAACAATAACATTGACAATGACAAAAACTAACACAACCTTCATTAAGGATTTAATAAAGGTCTGCACCGTAAAATTTCAATGGCATTCGTGAAGCAAATTAGGGAATGACACAATGAAGATTCACTTCTCTTCCTCGTTATCTCAATTTACGGTGGCCTTGTTGTAATAGGTTTCAGAATTATGAATTAAGAACATCGTGACAAAGTTATTTGTCGGGATCGTGTTGGCTTTTAGCTCTATGGTGATCTTGAAGCGCGGTTAAAAGCCGGCCGCGGGCGCAGAATAAAGCGATACAATATGGCTGTTTCCCGGCCCATTGTTTGTTTCTCCTTTTGTAGATACCTTAGAATAATGCGGATACTGGCAGAAGACATAGTTTATAGCTTAGTACAGCGCGAGGTCAACGTTTTACAGGTTCATTTCCTTTGCAGTGAGATAAGAATGTTGAACTGCCATGTCAATTATAGGAGCATTGCGAGTTTCTGATCCAATACATTTTACAAATACCAAAAGATAAAATATATAAGTAGATCTTACTACAAAATAAGTCTTGTTATGATTACCTTCATATTCCTTTGCCCGCTTAAGTTCAACTGTCTTTATTTGTGTCGGTGTTTAAGCGTACACAACACATATAAAAAAGCTTATAATTTCTAGGTTTCCGTACTTAAAAGAAAAAAAAGGGAGATATTCTATACCCCTTCGGACCCTTCGTTGTTTGTCTGTTAGTTTTAGTTATTGCTTTAGAAGTTTTCATAGCTAAGAGATTATCATACCCGATACGATACCGACTCGTCGATATTCTGGACATGGATTATGGTTTAACAGTTTTATGCTCAAGGAGTTGTGTATCGTCGTACAAGTATATTCCATAATGCACCAGGACAATAAATCCTAATCTCGGACTTGCCCGTGTCGTAACGGGACCGACGCTGGACGCGCGGGTATGAGGTTGCTCCACTTACCGCAAACATAAACTACCTAAATTAAATCTTTAGGTACTTTAGCTACAATCCGTGAGCTTTTAGAAAAACCTTCGGGTTTCGGGGGAAATCGGGAGGATTCGTTAGTAGAAAATGACAATTGTCTTTTTGACTTAGTAGCAATCCAGCACGCGGAGAGTGCACTGGTTGTGTTTTCATTGATTTATATAGAGCAGTTAAAACCACCACTAACTTATTTAATCACTTAGTTATTTTTCGAAAATTTATTTACATGGGGAGTCAACTTGAACAGGGTATTTCTGTAAATAGCCAATCACGGAAATTGTTTAAAATGTAATATAAATATTTTTTTAAAGAAGCTGAATGTTTCAAGAAAAGAGTTGATTGTAAATATTTTAATAAGGTTCAAGACCGAGTCATACAAGCAACGGGGATTTTGAAAAGTACATTAAAAAATATTAAACGAAGCAGACCCAAAAAATCATTTGACATACTCAAGAGGAGTAAACACGGTATAACAACTCTATAAACTTCCAAACAAAATCACTGTGTTAAGTGGGGGTGTTCTCTATTTAAATTAACGATGGAAGAATTCGAAAATGCTGATTTTGTTTTCTTTGTATCATGACAAAAAGTCATATTGTATTAATATTAGAAAAACATAAACAAGCTTAATGTAATCACAATAAGGTTTATTTTGTACTGATGGTTATTCTTTAACATAACTTTTTACGGTAACTTCAAAAAGTTTTGCAAGTTGATAACAGAACAGAACCGCGTATCACGATCGCGTGTTATCGTCAATATCCGAACTATGCTTCTAAAATACGAAGGTTTTTTTAAGATCTCACGGAGCGGACATATACGTCAATTTGTATATTCTTGAGTAATAGTAAACAGAAAAAATCTTCAGCCATTTTTAAAAGTTCTCATTTAATACAATTTTTATATGTATATATGTTCGGGTCAAATATTGCAATGATTGCAATTGATCCGACACAGTTTTTTTTTTCCATTTTTAATGTCATTTTTACATATATAATTTCAAAATTTGCACCCCTGGGCAACATCGGTACTGTTGACAAATTGACCGTGATCGTTGGTTGCGCATTGGTAGCGAACCTTTATTCATGACAACTTTCTTGACAAAATTAATGCAGTGGTTTCCGTAAAAGGTTTAATTTATACTTTTTTTCTTTACATAGGATCTTGT
The DNA here is from genome assembly GCA_037349165.1 of Choristoneura rosaceana. Taxonomy (NCBI): domain Eukaryota; kingdom Metazoa; phylum Arthropoda; class Insecta; order Lepidoptera; family Tortricidae; genus Choristoneura; species Choristoneura rosaceana. The sequence goes on along the minus strand of JAZBNJ010000041.1, from coordinate 10,354,072 downwards.
AACATTGATTTAACAATTTTCCGAACGTTTCACGGTATGGTCTACAGACGTGTATTAACGTAATGACCTGCGTTATGCAATCCAATGATGGATAATCATCACAAAAAGGGGTAATTTACCACCAGACCGTATGGCACGTTTCTCCGCGAACCAACAATCAGCAGCATAATTGCTGGTCTACTGCGATAAGTGTGGGCTATAAAATAATTCGTTAACTGTGTTACTGTACTAAATAACTAATATTTGTCTGAGACTCATGTAGGTACAGTCAGCCACAGTCGAAGACTAAAAATGCTGTAATATCCTTGACAATAGAGTCGCGATACAAAAAAATATATAAATAACAGACAACGGTCAATGAAATACAGAAGCAAATTAGAGGATAGAAAGGATAAAGGGGCTGTTTCACCATCCATTGATTAGTATTAACTGACGGTTAAATGTAGGTAATGCCGTCTCTATATGTTTTGTTCGAATAGACGGAGACGGCATCACATTTAACCGTCAATTAACACTAATCAATGGATGGTGAAACAGCCCCTAAATGAACTTGTATGATAGGCAAAGATTGTGTAGGTCATTAGGTCACAATGAGCGCGTCATCATCAACTCAACAATCGATGCCTATCCAACATCTGCTACTGCCTGTACACTTCATTGCTCTTGGCATATCATAATATTTCAAATAGAACTTCGATTGGTAACTGTAATCTTCAATGGCTGTATATTACTCCGATTTCCTTACTCAGCGCCGTGTTCGCGTGGTGTAAACGTAAATAGAGCATTTTCCAATCAGTGCAATCGAGATCGCTCAATAAGGAAGCGGCGGTTTTGGTACGTGGTGAGCGGCTGCGGTCGCGACCGTTCGGGAACACGACGCACCTTATTAGCACACCGACTCTGATTGCATAGCAGTAACAATAATTAAGCGGAAACCGCAATTTTACTACAAATCTGTTGTACACCCTCTTTTGTTTGATTTCCGTTAACTTCGCTTCGGCAGACAGCGCAGTTCATTGATAAAAGTTACGTGGTCATATCTTTATTGCATTTTTTATTCATACATATAATAACTTCATACTCGTTGTTATAGGTCAAATTAGAAAATTTACATATTAGGCATTGACCCGACACATAAGAGTCACATCATACAAAATCAGTGAACTCGCTTCATGTACATAATTAATTATCTTAATTCTTCATTATCTCTTAAACAGTAGCAGTTAGGCCACTAGTATCTTCGAGAAATTAACATCAGTTGATTTGATATGTTGAATGTTCTCTTAAAGTTAACGAAAACAAAAATAACACGGAGTATAAATGATTTCTGCGCAACTTGAGCTCGTCAAAAATGCATAAAATTATGTGACGTGATCACACAGGCGTCAAAAGCGCGATGCAATAAACCCGTCACTGCGTTCGCTTCAACGCGATCGCTGTATGGTTGATTTCACGTAAAAAACGGTCTGGTGGTAAAATATGAACGCATTTCCCAGGGCTTGAGATAAAAAGTAAACGACAATAAAAGTCAGTGAACGGTATCACAGTGATTCAGTGAACTCGGATGCCATGTACCCCCGGCAGTGAAAGTTGGACCCGATCCAGACGCGTCAAGCTTATCGAGTTAGGAGTATGCGTTTATGGTGATATCGAAAGCAGGAATACATTTAAGACTTATTTACCCGTGTGTCTAATAAGAATAGTTCTAAGTTTTCAGATATACCTAAAGTTTCCAGGCTTTTACATATTATAGAAATTTCAGGCTTTAATAAAAGTAGGGTATGAACATAGCGTTATACTTATTGGTCCACGAAATAAATTCAAACTAAGACTACGTACTTAATGTTCTGGAAAAAAAAAAGTCAAAACCATAATGTAAAAACCATATGTACTTACATCCTTATCTATAAGCAATGATTTATTACAATCGCATCGGAATATGCGCTTGCACAGACAAAAGAAAAGGAAGATTAAAACGAACTTATCCGAGAAAATACGATAGAAAAACATGGAATTTACACTAGTATTCTTCACGCAACATAAATGAAGATCAATCTCTAAGCGTTGTGTCAGCAGGATACCTTATTTTTGGAATTTTGGCCAAGAATTTAATTGTCTACGTTTATCTAGTCACGGCTTATAAATTTCGCAATTGTGGTACGAATCTAAATAATCAGAACATCTGCCTATTACATTAATTAAAAAAAATTAACGATCAACGCGCGTGTGTGATTTTAATGATAAATCAGATTCAGATCTAAAACTATTCATCTTACTTGTTTTTCCGATTAAGTACCTACTTATTAAATACCAACTTAAGTTGATTTCTCACAGTTAAAACAATTTTTTTACCAATGTTTTTTTTCTCCTCGTTGAATAATATCGTTAATTTTCAACAAGTTGGGTTCTGCATAAGTTCATCATGCCACATCTTTCTTATCCCTAATTCCTCCCTCATCCCTCATCTTTCTAAAAGACTACTGCGACTGACTGATTAGCAGACACACACAGCTTATATTACCTAAAGACATGAAATTTGGCAGACTTATTCCGAAATAAGTTTCAATTTTATGTCTCATACAAGCTTTTCTTTCTGACTGTACTTTTTGTCGACTTTACTTGCATTATCATCCAAACTACCTACATTTGCATACCAAGTTTCAAGTCGATGCCATTAAACCGTTGAAGAGTTCCTTCCTGCGGAGACAATTCTGGCCAGACTACCAGGATATCACTACCAAATTATTGTATTGTCAACCAATTTAGATAAGTAGGTATGCCAAATTTCAAGTCAATCCGACTACTGGATGTTGGTCGAATTTAACTTGCAGGATTTGACTACAGACGCATACAACGGGACAGGTGAAATAAATAAAAGCTTGTAATAAGGGGCACCAGAATAAAGACTGGCCTCCTCGAGGGCAAAGCTGCGTATATATAATCTAATGGGTATAGCTAAGTTAAGAGTCAATACTCACTGTCGGTGAGGTGGTTAAAGGCGGTGACGTCGTCATTGAGACGGCCCTCCATGCGCCGGAGTTTGGTGCTGAGGTCCCGCGTGTGTAGGAACAGGAACAGCGTGCAGGAGACGGCAACTAGCGCCACCAGCTCGCTGGTGCTGCAAGAAACGAACTAAATATACAATACTGATAAAGTTAATATTTTTTTTATGATATTAGCTAAATAACAGTAAATCACCGGGCTTTAATAGAGAAGTGGCCCCGGCGCATTCTGCGGGCCTCAATTACAAATACGCATTACCTAATAAGAAAATCACGAACAAGGAAATACATTAATCATAATTGCATATCATTGGTCATAATGCATTCCTTAGTAAATTAAAGCTGGTCTAGACACACATGTACCATAAAACTTTATGGTTGTGTAATCTATAACATATACATGCATGTACATAATAATATGACTGCGTAAAAATTCCTACCTCAAATAAAAAAAGTTACTTTTTCTATTATTCGAAGACCGTGCACTCAGAGAAACATGTACGTACCAAAATGAAAACTACCTTGATTTTGTGTATAATTTGGGGTTACTCACTCGTCCGTAATGCGTACTTAGAGCATCAAAGTATCGGTTACTGGTCAGAAGTCTGTATTAAGTCATTGTGCGATCAATCAAGTTTTTATTTGCCTTAGGCCCAGAGCGGTACTTCCGATTTTTTCCCATACTTTATCATCATCATCATTATAGGAACCAATTGTTGGTGCTAGCGTTTGTTTGCAACGATAAACAAAACAAAATAGATGGATAAAGTAAGTCAATAACCTGAAAAATAGACCATGTTCGACCACTCCTCGTGCCTTTACCTATTGCTTACCTAATCATAAATTCCACCAAGATTTTGATCATTATTTTGTAGGTATAAGAGGTGTAGGTACCTAGCTTTTTTAATCGGGGGATGCTTTTAATTAGGTAACTAAATAGTATGAATTATTCGTTCAATCTAATATAAGAATATATTGCTTTGCCTATTTACTACCGGTACCTTGTTCGGTTTATTTCTAATATTGGGATTTGAGGTGTTGTTCAAAGTTTTTTTTTATTATTTATTGTAATTATGTCGTACTTTTTGTATGTAAATAAATCAAATAAGTTTTTAAATTAGTTGAATATTAAAATCTAAATTCTCTCTATTTATACAATCACATTGTTTAAAAAAAAAAAGTTCACTGTAGCTTACATAAAAAAAAAGTTGGTTTAGCTATCTGACAGTACTGTAATATTTTTTTATCGGCTAATCACTTACGAAAAATTGCAAAGTTATTAAAAATAAAAGCGTTTGATTTAATGGATAATTTGTTAAAAATTAAGTTTTTAATGCAAATTTTTGATACGATGAGTAAAAATCTTTAAAAAAATATCACTATCACACATGGATTATAGGATTCAAACTCTTCCTGTTAGTCTAGCGTCTCACATCGTTATTCTTTATTTTAAATATTAGTTTGTGTTTGTGGTTTTCAAACTTTTGCAGTTAATTTGTCTACAATAGATTTTAAAACACTATCAGAATTTTTTACAGTTATATGTATACACAGATGCCTGTGGATAACTCTTTAGCTATAATACATTTTAGCTAATAATAGAGACGACGACAAAGTGTGAGAAATAAATAATCAGATGAGCCGGTCTGGTCGGTTAAAAAAAAACATATTTTTCTTAATTAGGATCCTTTTCTACGTTAGACGTGCTAATAAAACTTTAAAAGAAATTATGTATTCTGCAGATATGGCGTAACGCTATAGTAACTCGATTTCTACCGGGTTGCCTGATTTTAGGGTTCCGTACCAAAAGAATGACAAATGTAACCCTATTTTACTGTCGCTAGGCTGTCCGTCTGTTTGTCTATCTATTAAAGATCTGTATTTCAAAAACCGTAATAGAAAGATATCAATATGTATTTCTATTGACGCAACAATAAATAATTAAAGTAAAATAAAATAAAAACCGGGTCCCACTACAAGAAATATCTAGCTCAGCTTCTCTTACTATCCGAATTACGTAACGGAAATGGACACTTTCTTCTACTGATACCAACTCTACCTATCGCCAATATGGAGAAAAAAAATTAATTTAATCTCTATAAGGTTATCTTAAGATCCCAAGTAACATTTTGCAGAGCTTTGCCTACTCAGTTTATGAAGCTAGAACAAAAAGTCCTATACATTTTCTTATTTACACATTTTCTTAGTTAAACTTTAGTTCATAAGTAGTATGGCGATTAATGTTGCATTGTATATCTCTATGACTGTAACATCTATTTTGGTAAATAAATCATTATCTTATCTTATCTTATCTTATATCTAGAACAATTTCTAGGCTTATAATTAAATTCAACCTTATTTTTACCCTGTAGAGAAAATCTGTCGTAAATCGTTTTCCCACGCACTGCAATAAACATGCGAGATATCTTCTCTATGCAAATAACCTGCTGTTCTCAGATGAAGTTTGCACTGACACATGTTTTTACTCCACGGAGAGATTCAGACTAACACACATTCGCTCATTATGATTCTCGTAATCACCTATATGCAAATTGGTAAGTTTGTGACACTGAACAAAGGAACAAAGGATGTCACAGACAATGCCGCGCGTAATGTGGGTGTAATCCGTCAAGTAGCTCCAAGATCAGTTTAAGATAGCAAGTTTCGTTAAATTGTTAACGTTTGGAAAGCCAAGAATGCACAGTTAGGGTTTTCTATTAAATCTGTCGACGCATAGGGTAGATTTCTAAAAATATAATAATTCGTCCGCTTGTTGCATTAAAAAAAATAGCGCTCAAATATTTTTTCTTTTATCAAATAAACAAAAATAAACCGTCATATAGCCGGTTAAAGTTCCTTGTGACGATACTCTTACGTAATATACTTTTTACTAAAGAGTGACGTCACGAGCCGCTACTTCAGAACTTGAACGCGTTTCATCTTTACCATTTTTATTTTATTAACAAAATTTTTAAACAAGAAAAATATTTGGAATTAACTTCATCAATGGTAAATAATAGTTTTGCCAGTGGCCCTATTTAAAAAAGGTCTTGGTTAAATTTACAACAATATGGGTTCAACAAACCAAAATATGAACGATATCTCGAAGCGAAACGGTCATCAAATTACGCAAGAGCTCGGGAATTCTATGATGGGACCACATAAAGTCAGATCAAGATTCTACATAGTAAGTAAATACTAAAATCTGGGTCTTATTTCATCGAACAGTACAAACAAGCTTCATCTTTTTCCCATTTATCTCGTCAACCATCTTTTTAAGTAAATTTAAAGGCTTTGTCTGGAGAAATGGACATAATGCCCTCTTTAGAAAGCGAGTCCATAGTGAGAGCATGTCAAGCATGGCAAGTACGTGATGTTACGAATAAAGCACGACTTAACTCCGAATGGCCCTACGAGACTACATTTCGAAATTCAAATACCTAATTCAATGATAGGTATGTCCATTATTTATGACATGCATTATGTATATCACGAATGAAAGACTTGATTCAGAATTTTTATGATGGCTTACATACTCGTATATATCATGCATAGGACACACATTATTATTATTCTAGGCTAATTTGAATTTTAGACGTAAAATAGGTACGCACTTACGGAATCAATTCTCCTTTTATGATAATTGGTTAAAAAGAAACAAAGTTCTTTTTGTTTAAATAAAAATGTGTTAAAGATTATAATTTAACTTCCTCGATTTTCGTGTTGAATTCAATTTAGCACGACTTTTAACTGAATAATGGGAAACAAATTATACGTTTGGTTCAACTTGATTGTATTTTTCTTTCTCATAGCGTGATCTCGTTATCCAAATTTCCTGAAACCGTTTATTATACTGGCACGAACACTAACTAAATATACACTTAAAATGCTGCAACCTTTCTTAACTTTCCATCGTTGGAAGTTTCAAATTGCATGTGTACCTATTTCATTGATTTTTTACAACGGCAGTAGGTAGTTATATTATTTAATTCTTACTTTTTAGGGTTCCGTACCCACAGGGTGCCATCGAAATCCTATTACTGAGACTCCGCTGTCTGTCTGTCCGTCCGTCTGTGACAGGGCTCTATCGCTTGAGTCGTAATCGTTAGACACATGAAATTTTCACAGATTATGTATTGCTGTAGCCGCTATAACAAGAAATACTAAAAACAGAATAAAATAGATATTTAAGGGGGGCTCCCATACAATAAACTTGATTCTTTTGCCGTTTTTTACTTGATATTAATAACGGCAACAGGTAGACGTTTGAAATATTCACAGAATCTTTAGTTGTATATTCACTTTAAAAATAAACAATTAAATTAAAATGAAATAAATATTTAAGGTGTCAAATATTTTTTTTCCGTTTTTTGCCAATGTTTAATGTTGTTAGTTGTGTATCGATAAATAGTACCTACGGAACCCATCGTGCGCGAGTCTGACTCGCACTTCGCCAGTTTTGTATTTATATACTGCCCTCATAAACCAAAACACGGTATCTCGAAAATATTTTTTTGAGTTATTAACTTATTAATACTATTGTGTAGCTTTAGCTTAAGACATTCTGCATTACATGGTAAGTATAAAAAACTCAAAGATGTTTTCTTTAGATACCGGTCTTTTTGGCTTAGGAAGGCAGTACCTATTTTTGTCTCAAGCTCAACCGATGCCTCAAGACAAGATTTTAATAATTTATTTATTATGAATTCGTATCTTGATAGCTTAAGACAAATCGGTGCATATTCACAAGACCTTATGCGAATAAACAAAACAAAAGATATTTTAGCTATTGAACATAGTATTAAAAGTCATTCAAATTGTTTACTTTTATTTTAAATACTTACTTGTGTCACTCAGCAGTCTCTGACTCTTTTTGTTGTAAAGAAAGCCAAATAACTAACGTTTGTATTCTTTATAATGGACTTGAATAAGATTATGTAAGGTTGTCCCATTGTTCTAAGTTTTAATGTATTTTGCTTGTTGTGCCGATATTTGGCAAATAAATTATTCTTAATCTTATGTTATGTATATTTTTATGCTAATATTGACCTGTAACATCATTTTTCGACCAACTCTATTGACTATTTTTTTCAAAGCTTTTTAAAATGCAATTTTAAAGTTACCTAACTGAAAAATAAACTGTATTTTTCGGGTTCGAATTATTAGTTAATAGTGACAAATACTTCAGTAATTTTACGGAATAGGTAAGGTAAACGTCCCAGTGCTCGACACGCTAAAGCCCAATAGACGACATCCTGCTTACATCTCTATTGCTAAGGACATAAGATTAAGTGTGCCAACTATTGGGTCAGTGACGTACACTCGTACGTTTACCTTAAACAAAGTTTTTGAACTATATTAAATATCAAGTAAAGCTATATTTATCTACAATGTAACGCGCACTGGTTGCGTGCGGCGTGCGACTGCGCATGCGATGCCGACCGCCGTATTTATTTACTAGCTATCAGGTAGCCCATGTAGATACTTACTATTTGGGTGGCCATACAAGGATTCTATTAACCCTTTCAACTATGTAATATATGCGAAAGTTTGTGAGTATGCGTGTGTTTATTTGCTAATCCTTCTCGCTGAAACGTCTGCACGAATTTGGATGAAACTTGGTATGTAGATATATAGATGGACACTTGAAATAACACAGTGACTACATTTTATTTCAATGCTCCCACTGGTTCTGGATTTGGGGGTCTGGATAGCAAAACTCAACAAAAAAATACATACATTACAACCAATAAACATAAAAATAAACATGTAGGTAACTGTTTTTGTTACAAAAGCTTATAACTAATAAGCAAAGATAATTGTATTATTTAATGATTCATGCTATAAGTAAGGCATATTCTTGACAGCAAAGATTACAAAACACTTACACATAGTTTACCAAAAAAATATTGAAAAGTAACTTTCATTATGAAACGTATGGTGAAGTGCTAATCACAATGTTTAATTGAATTAACATGTAATGATCACAATGTTATTTACACGGATGTGTCATTGCACTATCGTGGAATGATCTTTAAAATGACTTACGTAACTTTACTGTCGTTAAATCTTTACATAGTAGCGTACGGTTGAGTAAAATCTGCGTTGATAGAAAGGACACCGCTTAAATGCATACAGGCATTTTTCTAGCCACTTTCTATTTGCGCTGCATGCAGAAGATAAACAAGCTACTGACTGACACTATCTTGATTTAGTGTTATCTATAGATGTTTACTTACTCCATCACCGCATAGCGCGTATGTAATAGCACAAGTAATAGGGATGTTGACACCACCAATCAACTGACGTACTTTTTATGAGCTGTCAAAACACAATTCTCCCATAAAGTTTCAATGGCATAAACGAATTATGACGTCATTATCCGGCAACTCAATCAACTAACTATTTATTTGTTTTAAAGAAACAAAAAATCTAATTTCACAGTAAATCGAAAATTAATCTGGTTTTCAGGGCTAAAATAATGCGTTTTTTTACTGGAGTAAACTTACTACTTACGTACTTACTTTTTTACTTGTGCCTTCGAATTATTTTTTAATGGCGTCATCATCCCTATTAGCGTTTGAAGGCTTAAAGAAAAATAGACATAAAATCTAAGTACAGCAATCTAGAGCTCAGGCGTTCGTTTTATTTACATAGTTCGACCTCAAGCTTTAATGCGAAAATTTCCGTCAAGGCATCTATTATCCGCAATTCAGAAAGAGAAAGAGGCCATAAAATTTAGATTCCAGTCGCTTTTACCGCAAAATATACAGCACGTACGTAAAGTTAATTGTGTCCACGAGTTATTCGTGTTAATGACAGTAAAATTAATTCGCATTCGGCCCACTTACAGGTCACGCGGGCGAGGTGTAAAAAGTCATTGAGTGAGAGTCGGATCTCGCGTGATAAGAAAACCGCACCGTACTCACGTACGCTCAAATTACCTACAGGCCGAACCAGCGCCGTGGAAAAATCTGATACCAGAACGTCTATGATTATAAGAAGGCTTGTACAATGTTTAACTCGTACAATGGATTACAAATTCACTTACCTAGGTTAATACGCATTGTGCTAATCAAATGTAGGTACATAATTAAGGTAGTAAAATCGCGTAATAAGTAAGCGATTACTGGGAGCAAGATTACTCACTATTCGCCAAACACCTACTAAAATTTACTAATTACGACTATTTAAAACGTTACTTGTAAGCTTAGGGTAAGGAATAAAGTAGTCTGCGTAACTTTTAACCGTTGCGCATTCGTGTTTATCATGAACAAAAGTATAAATACATACGCTCGAAAAACATAACCCTCTTTGGGGCAGTCGGGTAAAAAGTTGGTTGATGTTAGTGTCACGTTCAAAATAGATTTTATTAATTTTATTAATGTTTGTTTTTTATTCTCTTCAAATCAACGGCTTGTATTGCATCAACAGATTCGATAATGTCCTATAAAAATATAAATATTTAACTTAGGGTACGGCGTGTACAAGCTCTGATAGTACCTACATCGACATAATTATCAAGGCATAAGCTTGCTGTTCTAAGCCATTATCCTAGAAACATATTATTATTACTTTCGACACGCTTCTGCAGAAAATTTAAATTAAATGTTCAAGAAAAGTGTACGCCATTAATACGTAAGTGCTGTACAGTTTTAAGTGTTTCTCCATTCTGCAGGTAGAAACAATATTTTTTTACTGAATTACAGCCACTTATGTATTTTAATGTGCGATACAACTCACGACTGGTTGACTGTCTAATGTCACCTAAATAACGTGTATATCAAGCTTAATATGAAGCATTTTTTAAAGTAATTATCCGTGTTTTTTTATTAGTTATTCTGGATACACTTATTACAATAATTTGCTCTAAAGTGACCTTATCTCTGTTAAAAATTAGAATTCTACGCGGACAAAGACGTGGGAAAATGCTAGGTTATGAGATAAAAATATAATTTATTTGTATGTATGTATTTAGAAGAAAATAAACTCCCTTGATACCTAATTAGTTCTTAGAAAGTCGTTCAGTGCCCCTGAGAGATTAGAGAGGAATTTTAATTAACAATTTAATTGAGCTGTAACATTTATTTAACTTAATAGCCGAATAGAAAAAATTTAAGCATTATTTTTACTAGCTTTTATGTAGTTTCACCTGTCCCGTTGACTATTTGTCTGTCTGTCTGTAGCCAAATTTTACAGGTTAAATTCGACCAAATTCCAGGATTGCCTTGATAATTTAGCAAACTTATGTAAATTGCGTGACAATACAATAATCTGGTAGTGACGTCCTGGTAGTCTGACCAGCATAGTCTCAGCAGGACGGAACTCTCAACAGTTAATGGCATCGACTTTTCATATGCAAATGTACTTTGGGTGAGAATGCAATTTAAGTCGATAAAAAGTACAGGGAGCAAAAAACCTTATATTAAAAATGAAATTTTACCATAGACTTTTTACACGCAGGAAGCAGCTGCGAGTAATTTTAATGACTAGGCTCAAGATAGCTCAGAAATGGTGTGCTTTAGGCGAATCTAAGTTATGTAGCCTTATCTACTGACGAATGCGGTCTAAGGATTGAGACTGGTTTTTGCCCACCAGCAAAGACATTTTTATTGCACGTACGTTTTGTGCTATAAACAGATACTAAACTTGTTGGCCATCAAGAATAGAGTACCTATTTGTTTTATACGAAATACTTCTATTTTTTGTACCTTCGCTTCGCACCTTTAGATTGGTAGTAGGTTTGACATATGCTCCTATATCTGTGAAAAAAAAAGTTAAGCCAAATATACGCGTTTGCGTTACTTATCTCCGTAATATTGAGTAATATTAAACTAATAATTTAATTAATGAGATGACTGTTCAGCAGCAAGAGCGGCTCAATGGGATTGGAGCTCAATTTTATCTGGATAAATATTGAAGTAAGTACGATTTAATAGTATTAATATTATTCTAGCCAACTTTACACTCTCTAATCTCTGTACCTGATATTTCAAATCTGGTAATCATTTACGCGTGTTTATAGCTATAATACACAATTAATAGCTCTGTTAATAAATGAAGGTCTACTTTAACAACTCATATACAAAGTTTGAAGTGTAGAAAGCTTTGATAAATGCATTCAGCTAAGCCCACTCACGGCTTGATTGGAAAGTTGGGTGCAGGCAGCCTGCACCAACTGGTTGCAAGTGCACTTTCCACGTTAGAAGCTTTCCGATATCATAGCCAACTGGTATATAAACGATATAAGATGTCCTTAATAGCGTTGAATAGTTTCTACCCCGGCCGTAGAGCTAAATAGATAGAGTTGTACTCGTAATCGCAGTCGGCACTGCGAGTGAAACTTTGGTTACTAAAGTTTAGCCTATTGCTTACCTCAGAAAATCTCTGTGTATATTGTCTTAGAATTAGATAAAAAATATTTAATTATGCTATGTAGACTGTATGTTGGTCAAATTTATCTAGCGGTGTCTCCTGACACAGGTGCCTTACGGTACCTACTAGGAGGTCTCAACCTTAACCAATGTACGAGTAATTCAACAGCTATATCAAAGAAAAGCATTATTATTATTATATACCTGTGTTTTTTGTACTACTTAAGTACTACGTGTTGGTGTGCAATAAAGAGTTATTGTATTGTATTACTTAGTAAGGATAATGCTTCGATAAAAAACGTAATTCAGATGTGCGAATTCACGTGGGTAGTATAAAATAACAGAAATCTAGTGTTTACTAACTACCTAAAATCGACAGATTTTTTCAAAGTAGTGACAAGATGTTGTTTATCGACTTTTTCTTAACATATAACTGAGAAGTTTTGTGTCAAGGGTAACTAAGCAAAAGGGCAAAAGAAACTACGAGTACCTAGAACCTTCACGACACCTAATGAATGACATGAGGCTCAACGCCGTAAAGAAGGTAATTAAGGAAGGATATTGTTGTTACTCATGACCATCATTTGTCATTATTGGTAAACAGTTAATTACCTACTAGTAATAACCAACTGACAAAAAGACATGTATGTTGTAAAACGCCAATATCATTCATAAACTTAAGTTCAAACTGAAACTTCGCAGTGCAATTACCTCGAACAATGCAAAGTTAAACGTTGTTGGGTACGTCAAAATTAAAATCGATTTCGAAATTATTTTTGCATGTACCTGTCATTCATTTATTAAATACATGCGTATTTTTTACTTTGTTTTGACTAGTCTCATTTGTGATTGACTGGTAGGAGATTACTTCGCCTTTGCACTTGTATCTCAATGTTTGTCAATCGTGTTTGTATAGTATAGGGTTTATATAGATGGTTTACTAATGTTTTGGCGAAAATTATTTAGCAAATTATTAGCTCCCAAACTATTTATCCCATATTTTTATTTCGGCGAAATTTCATTTCCCAACTCAACGTTTCGCAACTATATCGTTTCACAACTAGTGATTTGATAAATTATTATTATGCAAAATATTACCTGGAATTTTTTTAAGATGTCATTTATGTTTTAGTCAAATGTATTGATTGGCATATCTAAACTTAGCAACATATTGAATGGAATCCAACCTATTTTCCTAATGGCAGGTTATACTGGCTGCTATAAAAAAAACCTAACATCGAAGGCTAAGGCGGGAGCTACGCTCCGCTCCGCTCCCGCCTTAGCCTTCTGAACCTAAATTATCCAAGTCGCTTCTGCTCCGAACCGTCTTGCTCGCTCGCTTCGCTCGCTCGCACAAATTTTAAAGTAAAACTTTGTAACATAAAAATTGGTCAAATGTTATTTGACAATTTGTTATTTGTCTGAGCCAATCATTTGCTACATAATTATTTGCCACATAAAAGTGTGACGAATTAAAATTTTGCAATATAAAAATGTTGCGAAATAAGAAAAATGTGAAGTAAGGTTATGCTAACAATTGGTTTGCTAAATGAAACTTCGCCGAAAGGTTGGTTGCCAAATGAAATTTTGCGAAAAATATTTCGCCAAAAAGGCAGTACACCATATAGATATATATGCCTACATACAGTTCAACGCGGGAATGCTGCCTGCGTGATGGGCACCATGCCAAGAGGCCCACCTCTCTTTTTAGGGTTCCGGAGCCAAAATGGCAAAACGGAACCCTTATAGTTTCGTCATGTCTGTCTGTCTGTGCGTCCGCGGCTTTGCTCAGGGACTATCAATGCTAGAAAGCTGTAATTTTGCACGGATATATAGGTAAACTATGCCGACAAAATACTATTTTTTAGGGTACCTCCCATAGACGTAAACTGGCGGTAATTTTTTTTTTCTCATCCAACCCTATAGTGTGGGATATCGTTGGATAGGTATTTTAAAACCATTAGGGGTTTGCTAAAACGATTTTCCGATGCAGTAATTTCTTTGGGAAATATTCAACTTTAAAGTGTAAATTTTCATTAAAATCGAGCGTCCCCCCCCCTCTAAAATCTAAACCAGTAGGTGGAAAAATTTGGAAAAATTCAGGATGGTAGTCAGTATACCAAACTTCCAAGGAAAACTATAACGGCTAAGTTTGCTTGAGAATTATTAGTAGTTTATGAGTAAATAGCAGCGTAAGGTATAAAATATACCACTAAACTAACTATTACCATAAACTTGGAAGATTCCGTATAAAATACGAAATCCTTAGAAAAATATTACTTAATTTTTTCGTAATGGCTACGGAACCCTATTTTGGGCGTGTCCGACACGCTCTTGGCCGGTTTTTTAATTAAAGTTTCAGTTTTAGATATTTTAATTTAATAGTAGTTTTAGTCCTATGAATATTTTGTATTTTTTCTTAATATATTTTTTTAATAAAGTTTTTCACCCTTGAATATCCTGTGTACCTAAAGGTTATTTTTCTCTTTAGCATAAAAATTAACATTAGGACATCTAGATTTGAACAAAAATTGTGATTAAAGATTATATCAAAATTATTTATAAATATTATACCAAAAGTACTAAAATTAAACGATCAAGTACATTTTAAATTCCATGATAAGAAAAGTGCCTTTGCCATGCAGTAAACCACCCCATCTTTAACACAGTCGTCAGTACAGTACTATGACTGACTGACATGACTGAACGCACAAACCAAACCATAAAAGCATAATATAGAGCAGAATCACAGTCAAAGATATGTATGTATCAAGAAGAGATTTTGTGTTTAGTTGGAAACAACTACCGAATCGATTACCTATTTTTTACTCTTCCACGGAGGCGAAACAACAGTTAGGTACTGGTAGTTCATGCACATCTCCTATCTACAAATTTCTATATTCAATAAATTTTAATAACAAAGTCGTATCAATGCAGGTCGTTAAGAGTTAACCAAACATTAAATAACAAACTATAATAGTATAGTATTATGTCACCGAATAGCGAAACAAGATCAAAGATACGTACACCAATAAAGCGCGCCCACGCTGCGCCGGCGCCGCCCGGTAAACAACTTCCTGGTTTTCACGAAGAGCAAGGTATATCGCCGTATGAACCAAAGCTTTTTTACTAATTGAAGTTAAAACAAGTTTTTGTCTATTAAAAAACTACTCGCGTTTCACTACTTAAAATATTAGGTTTAGTATTCTCCTAAAATAAATACAAAAATAGGTTTTTTCATATATACATTACCTAATGTTCTAAATCAGTAATATGTTTTGTACTACTATAGTAAGACAAAGCTTACAACAAGTCATAATCTAGAAAATCATAATACTAAATGCCATAATAGAGCAGGCGTCGGCAAACCGCAGCTTGCGAGCGTAAAAAGTAGGTTAGGTTAGAACTCCGATCCCTAAAAAACGAAACGCTGCCAGAAAAGTAGGTTAGGTTAGAACTGCTACTCCTACAAAAACGAACTGGGTTTTGTTCGTAATCCAAAACATAACCATTGTTAATTTATTACCTTTATTTTTCTCGCCTGAACGTATTGGGATCACTATCTAACGCGGAAATGCAGCCAGCCTTATGGTACTCTTCCGCTGTATGTACAGTTAAGCTATTTTTAGGACAGTTTATTATACTTATATTGCACCTTTACTATAATGCCTTTGTTTAAATTAATTTAACAATACATAATGAATGTAATTTAACTACCGGTTGAGGTGCGTACTGGGATGGAAGAGATGAACAACGTAGGTAGTTAATATTATTTAATATCGCACATGTGTGTTATAGAAATGTTCAGAAGGAGGGCTAACCAGGCGGGAGTCGGGGCGCGTTGGTAAGCGCGTGGCAAGTAAGGTGGTTGTGTACCGACTGGCGTCCGTTGGCCGCGGGACCCGCGTGGTTAGCTAGAATGCTGAATATACAATATGTGGCAGGGGTGTCGCCACACAGGGCTGCCACAGTACTCCCCCCCTTTTGAAAAAGAAAATACATACACAAAAAATTTACAAACATAAAATACAATTAACACTTGTGACCTATTTTTCTGACTGACTGTACTTTAATATTGTTACGGTAATGCTGATACAAATAACTTGACGCTGCGCTCATGTTTACGACGTTTGAAATGTGATCGCTCTGTGCGCGCTGACGCTGCTCCACTGCTATGCAACGTGACTGGGCTGGAATGCGGCGCTTGTAGGTCCGCTTGACCATGTTCTGACGAGAAAATCTTCATGCGATACGCCTTTGTGGCTGTATTATGAACGACTTCTGCGTGTGCTGATGGCATGACTCCCTGCGACGACACTCGACGGTGCAATGAAGATCCTTTAACCACACGCTTTGGCGGCTGTGATGGCGTCTATATGGATTTCAAATAACACGATGTCCGGTGGCGATATATGATAACGTCCTGTAACCATACGCTTTGGCAGCTGTGATGGTTTCTAGGAATGAGACGGCGTTTGGCGGCAATACTTGCAGATGTAACGATGTGTAGGTATGTGTAAGATTGGTCCGGAACGGTGCTATCTTGCTTTTGTCGCTATCAGATAGCAGTTCGGTGGTCTGACTGCTCGACTGTTGAGGCTTCTACTTCTGAGGTCACGTTGTGGTTTCACTGAATTTAACCGCCTGGTTAGCTATACAAACGAATATAGTTAGCACGTGTTCGAAAACGGGGTCACCAATTTGACTACCGGTTGGTTGGAGTGCTGGGATGGAAGAGATGAACAACGTAGGTAGTTGATATTATTTAATATCACACTTGAGTCTTATAGAAATGTTCAGAAGGAGGGCTAACCAGGCGGGAGTCGGGGCGCGTTGGTAAGCGCGTGGCAAGTAAGGTGGTTGTGTACCGACTGGCGTCCGTTGGCCGCGGGACCCGCGTGGTTAGCTAGAATGCTGAATATACAATATGTGGCAGGGGTGTCGCCACACAGGGCTGCCACAGTAATTTCAAAAGTGTTTATGGCAAACGTGGTTATGGCGTTTGATTTTAGGACAAACGATATTATGGATTTTGAAGGAGACCCAAATGAATGATACTTGGTAAATTAGAAAAGCGTTTAGTATAACAAGTTTCATTAATAGGAGGATAATACATTTTTGTACACCTGTTTTTTTGATAAAACATAACCATGAAATTAAATATAAAGTCGTCAAGGAATCACTCTACTTAAAAATGGTAACGCGTTGAGGGCCGAGCTTCCACAGTTTTGATAAAGACACAGACATAACTTAAAAGTTCAATTATTTAACTATATGGAAGACGTTGCTCAACTTCAGTACGTAATGTACTTTCAAATCACAAAAGAAGCACACACGCCTGAAAGTAACACTAAACCCACTTTCAGTTTTAGCGTTCTTTAACTATGGCATTGTTTCAGAACAAATATACATAATATTCTAATTGCTAAAATACAATTAAATATTACGGAGTTGTCAAACAAATAAGCAACGCTTAAGTTTCATACCATACTTACTCGCGAATATAAGTTACATTCTAGAATTAGTATAGCTAATAAATAAAACTAATCTTCAAACTGCATGCAATAGGAATGCCCCATTAGCCTATGCATACGGTAAAAAACAATTAACCGACTTCCATTGAAACAATCCGCTCATAGCTTTGTTGTTAAACATTATTATTAAGGAATTGTTCGATTTTTATTGATACTTAATGTAAGTACGGAAAAGATTTTCTTCAGCTTCAAAATCAAGATTTAAATTGCTCAAGACCTCTGTCGATCCTTTAATACGCTGCCGTGCTCAAGCTAAAAGGCTAGGTAAGTGATAAAATTAAGCTTAAAAATGGAATCGAAAAACGCGGTGATTCGTTTAAAATCGTTACTATCTATTTATTTTAAGCGATGATATATTATAAATGCTAGTTATAAAGAGATAAACTATATATCATCGATAAAAAAACGCGTTTTTCGACTTCATCTCAAAACTTGATTTTGTCACTTTTTAATTTGAGCACGGCAGTAGATAGGTAGGGATCTCTGGAGAAAGACACTTTCAAACATAAATGGTCTTCCAATTGCCTTAATGGAGAGAAAAAAACATCGCGGTCGCTTGTTATTAGCCTTATTTGTGAACAAAATGAGTCTAAGGTCAGAGATAAACCTAATGGCCTCCAGTAGCCGCCTTAAACTAAAAATGGATTAAAGAGTTCAATGTGATAGTATAAGGCGCACGACAAGTCGTGGCGCGCTGTCACGTGTTTAGTTCGCTTCAGCAAATAATTCGAGAAAGGTGAGTTCTCCGAATCCAATGATGATAGAGATAGAAGATAACTATAATGAGGCATTATTGGATTCAAAGAACTTTTGCTAACACCCTTATTAATGTATTGAATTCAATAGCACTCTTGCATCTTAATTTCAGACAAGCAAACAATTTTGAAATTACAGAAATAGTACTTAACAGCGATGTTAGCAATCTTTGTCCATTAATATTTTTTTAAGGTCTTAACATAGGTACAGATATTAAAACGCTTGAAAAGATACCAACTTTTAATGATCAACAATCCAAAAATCCCAAAATTACAGTTACAAAAAGATAGTCAACATAACACGTGTTCTTTCTCCGAAAAAAGGCGCTCATAAAATAAACTTGAATAATTAAGCAAGTGTCCCTGACACTAAAATACACTTAACATAAAATGATAACAGTTTTATTTCAAATTGAAATAATTATGCTAACTGGTCATCTTCTGAGGCCACGTCGCATTTCTTTTGACGTGTAAGTAGATATACTTTATAACGACATGCTATTTAAGTTATGCATTAACGTTTACATTTCTCTTAAAGGCCCTCCAGATTCCTGACAAGATCGAAAACAAGAAAAAAGTAAGAATATTTTGTTCAGATTTACAGAAACCTTTGGTGCTAGAGGCTAGACGTTTAACCAAGTGGTTTTCGAATATTGACTATTAGTTGTATAATATAAAACAAAGACTAATGGTTAGATCCACATGGCCTTGATAGGTACTTGTATTACCGCAGATTTAACATCAGACAGATGTAAGTAAGAACACCGTAGCGTCTCACGTCCCGAAATTAACTAACTTCCAAACCACCTTCCAAACAAAGGTCTCCTTGCCCTATCCCTACTATCAAACCTATAATATAAAAAAATCATGCATTCGAATTTCGAGAATGTTCCACAAACTCCCATAAATCTATAACTTTATTAGTTTACTTGAGCAAAAATGAACACGGCCGGTCTCACGCACTCGAACGCATAAATCGTTGACACTTAAAAACAAAATTCTTGGACCTCTTAGAACACTTGTAGGCGATGCAATAAATTTACATTCTTTATGGTGTTTCATTTTTTTTAATGCAAGTGAATATGTTATTATACATAGACGCCTAATATATAAATAAATAATATTGTTACCAATAGCTTGTATAAGCGTTGGTTACAGAACGCCCCTAAGATGACAAAGTATTTTGCATTCGAAAAATGTAAAATATTGAGGAATCTTGAATAGGATTACACAAAATACTACGTGTACTCAAATTGCACTCTAGTCTCCTAATATCCATACTAAAGTACCTTTTACCTTAATCAATAAGCCTACATCTCAATCACTGCTATTTAATGTAAGCAATGCTTGATATATTTTAAATATATATAAAGTCATAGTAACACAGTAATATCTATCTGAACGTGATTTTCACATACATACACATTGACTTGGATGAAACCTTAATTCTATTTAATAACCAAGGACATACATACATACTTGATTCTTTCAAAAAAATAACATACAAACATACCGAGATTATTCAAACTATTGACACACATACATATTTTAATTTCTCAGGACCTTACTATAGCTCACAAATTTATCTATTAGAGCTTTAACGTACGCTGTTACCATGTCAGACAAATTCTATCCTAACGTAAACCTATGCATTTTTAATGCTTAACTAATTTAGGGATTTTACCAAATTTTAAAACAAACATTATCATACACACTGAACAATAATAAATAAAAACTCACAACGAGCAAACACCCTTTTACCCTTTTTATAAATCTGTGAGACTGTGTCACCAATAATATCTTAATAACGATTATGTTTTATTCGTTTGAGGACCACGTTACTTGTACGTGTTTTTTTTTTTTATTATTTCTGAGTATACTTTTCATAGGCATTAAAAGCGCAAACCCATTATTTTTATCATCTATTGTCGGGAATACAGTCTTTAAAAGGAACTGTTTATATAGTACTCAAAACCTTACCACTTCAGCTACATTATCAATTACACTAGTACTCAAAAATGTCTGAATACTGACTATTAAAAGTCATCACTATTGCATCAATCATATCCTTTTCTGATTGGGAAAATAATAGAGCTAACTTAACGGCCTTGTAAACAACAGTCACGAACGTACTGGGTCACCATCTACCTTTCCCGTCTAACATCCAGTTTCCATTTCTAATTTTATTACTAGGCAATCTTATACTGTAATTCGCGACCCCAAAAGTACTTTTTTACAATCATCATCATCATCATCCTTCCATTTTCCGAAGAATAACCTCAACCAACTTTCGGCAAACCCAGACAAACAGCTTAACGTTAGATCTAAGTCACCCCTTGATGCACTAAATTTACGCTTATAAAGTGTAAGATTTCCTTAAAATATCATCGGATAGATTTCTTTTATTAAAGAAATTTCATAACAAGTAGATCATCTAGCCTCATAGCCCCACATACTATTATCACCGATAGCAGTATTCATTTTAAGTTCAGAAATTATGCTTATTAAATTCTAGCACTTTATCAATATACAAAATGGCGTGACTTAAAAAAAAAAATTATAACAATTTATATTCGACTGCCCAAAGTAAGTACGCCCCGTATTCTATCGATTCTAATGATACGATTCTCATTTATCCTATAATCATAAACTAAATCCTGGATCACTGTAATGGTACAACAAAAGGTACACGGGAATCGAACCCGTACTTAGGATTGTTCACTCGTGGCTATATACAACTAAAAGATTACATACGGGAATCGAACCCGCGAATGAGATTGATCAACAATCCAACCTCCACCTTAATGAAGAAGCAAGTATTCAACTAAACTGAGCAGAACTCTCCGTTCCTCTAAACTAACTTAATTATATTAAATTTAAAAAAAAAAATGCATGTTTCGAATCCACAGACAATGTAACTATAGTAACATGATACGAACTAAATTGTAATGCTATTTTTAAATTAAATTATAATCCACTTGACCTTTTATTATTACCTCTTAATGAAATTACCGCAGGGACCGAACCTATTGGTCTCGAATTATTAAGGTGTACTATATATTTTTTTTATTATAACAATTATTCCTTGACGATTTAGCAAAATTATTACTATTGAAACATACACGTACTCACAGTAGTACAGAAATATATTGTAAGGCTCAATCAGACGAAAATTAATATAAATTTACGGTTTTTATATGTCATGTGATAACCCAAATTCTTTGATAAGTATTTGAACTAAAATAATTCAAATTTTATAGACTTAGATCCTGGTCACGGCACCAATATGTAAGTAAGAACACCGTAGCGTCTCACGTCCCGAAATTAACTAACTTCCAAACCACCTTCCAAACAAAGGTCTCCTTGCCCTATCCCTACTATCAAACCTATAATATAAAAAAATCATGCATTCGAATTTCGAGAATGTTCCACAAACTCCCATAAATCTATAACTTTATTAGTTTACTTGAGCAAAAATGAACACGGCCGGTCTCACGCACTCGAACGCATAAATCGTTGACACTTAAAAACAAAATTCTTGGACCTCTTAGAACACTTGTAGGCGATGCAATAAATTTACATTCTTTATGGTGTTTCATT
Source organism: Choristoneura rosaceana (assembly GCA_037349165.1). Classification (NCBI taxonomy): domain Eukaryota; kingdom Metazoa; phylum Arthropoda; class Insecta; order Lepidoptera; family Tortricidae; genus Choristoneura; species Choristoneura rosaceana. The sequence continues at coordinate 10,331,807 of JAZBNJ010000041.1, read as the reverse complement.
TTTTTTAATGCAAGTGAATATGTTATTATACATAGACGCCTAATATATAAATAAATAATATTGTTACCAATAGCTTGTATAAGCGTTGGTTACACAGAGTCAAAGCAAAAGATTCTCTTAGCCCGAAAAATTTTCACACTTGTGCATCCGGTCTATTTTACTCGTTGAGTATTTTTCCGCAAAAGCGACACGTTATTCAGACGGATGGCACTTTGTAGAGTAACTAACTCCCCACCGTACGCCAGAATTATGCATTTTATTAGTTACTTACGCGTCGCTCTTATAGAAATATACGCAACGCAACGTATAAGTGCACAAGTCTGGAAACTAACCGAACAAGAATTTAAATTCAGGAGACTAAGAATGACATTATTTAAATACAGTGACAAAGACTCTTCCTAATTCAAATGAGATTCTCGCGCGACTGTAGAGGGTTTATATGAACTTTTCACACATATGCGGTTTTATGTGGTGCGTGAGACTGTCGTCAAGTTAGCAGGCAGTAATGGGGTAACTCGGTAATGACAGCTACTCGACCGCACGCGGTTTAGTAATTAACCGCCTATATGTCCGCATACCCACCTGGTACTTGGGAACCGCGAAGTAAGTGGAATACATGGTGGCGTAAGGGCACTTAAAGTGCAGACTAGTTACATGTACCTACTTTTCAGTATTTGTGTCTCTATGGTTTGGTGTAGAAGGAATACATTTTTGCGGTTAAAGTGAACAGAGTTATGGTGGTATATATGTCGGCGACAAATCATAAAATCCGCCAAATCACGAAATTCCTAGGCATATCGTGAAATGGCGCCAATACGTGAATTGGCTAAGAGACATCCCCCATATCGTTCAAACCTCACCGTTTAATGATTTGCCAAGTGACGTTTAGACAGATCATGAAATTCTTAGGCATACCTACCTATCATGAAACGCCGCCATTTCATGATTTGGCCAGTTTAGGCAGATCATGACATTCCTAGGCATATCATGAAACGCCGCCATATCGGTATAAGACAATGCTTAACAAAAAAAAGCCAGCATCATTACAAAAGAAGGCAATAAATTTCAGCTTATGATAAACAAATGAGTACTAATTTATGTAACTCAATTAAATAATCTAATTAAACCAGAGCATCGCGGAATGTAAATGGCGTGCATTTGGTGAATCGCAATAATTACGCAACGGATGCAACTTTCTATGTTTAGCCCAATCCGCTGACATAAGAACTCTTTACATAAAAATATGTTCAATAAAACATCGGCTATCGGCTCATCCTCTCACTTTCCTAAGGCGTGGGATAACGTGGCAATAACAAGCTTTTATGAAGCTATTGTGGATCCACGCCGCTGCCCAATCCAACCACTTTTACTTTTCACCTCGCGAAGAGTAAACTCGTATGACATCATAAACGTATAATAGCGGTGTAAGCGGTGCACCGGATACTTTTACTCGCTCTGTCGGTAGCTTCCGGAGCGACACAAAGTGCCACTATGAAGCTACCAAAGTAAAAGGCGCTTTAGTGTAGATAATAAAAGTCCTAGGCCTTGATCTTACGTGAGAATCTACTGGGGAACCTTTTACAGCAAATAAAGGCTCCAAATTGGCAGTCACGTTGGCAACTTGGCACCAACTGCGACGATTACATCTAAAGGATAGTTGAAGCCGCGTTGAAGTTATATCCCTAGGGAACTAACTAGATATTACCGTAGTACACTGTAAGTATATTAAGACCAACACAAACTGAACAATCCCGCTACGTATCATCATCATCATGCCAGCCGAAAGACGTCCACAGCTGGACATAGGCCTCCCCCAAGGCTCTCTACTCAGACGGGTCTTGTGCTTTTCGCATCCACCGCGACCCCGCGATCTTAACCAGATCGTTGCTCCATCTCGTTGGAGGCCTACCGACTATGCTCGTCTCCCGGTCCGCGGACGCCATTCGAGAACCTTTTGACCCGATTGGCAATCAGTCCTGCGAGCAATGTGCCCCGCCCACTGCCACTGCCGCTACGAATGTTCTCATATTATTATGCCTACATATTGGTTGAAGTTATTATGAAGTCATAGAGACTTATTATTTAAACTTTCGTTTAAGGATTCACTAGACTAGTCTATATATCTGCCATTTCCAAATTTACCTTAGCTAAACGCAGACAACGTACCTATAATTTAGTTTTGCAACTGAAGCGTAGGTAAATATGTATGTCGAGCAGTCAAGCGGTAGCCGCGATTAACGGGATCAATCTCATCAAATTTAATTTTAGGAAGACGCAAGAGAAAAGATGAATACTTACTACGTTATTTAGATATAGGTAGCGCCACCAGAGCCACGCACACAAGAACATGTCATGTAATTTAAGTAAGTACTCATTCCTTTCATTCATTATTTTTTTGTGAAATCAGTTCTTCATGTAGCTGCGCCATTCACTTCAGCTCTTGTGGCACTACCTAGGGTATATGTAAAGTAACTACGTCTCCCATATCTCGTAGTCAGCCGTTTAACGTCTCAATCGGCCATTAAAGTCATTCCATAAACAGCTCCTGCCTCGCTATCGCACACACACACCCGTGGCGCAATCAAAGCCCTACGTAGGTTGATTTGAATCGTTCTCGAAGGATTTATTTAAGATAGGTACCTAAGGCAAGGTGAGATATACATATTAACTCGCAGCACTTGACATTTGCGTGCAGAAAAATTACACTGATACTTGATACGTAGTACTATTATTTATATATTATTATATAAATAATACATTATATATTTTGCAGGTGGTAGGGTAGGACCTTGTGCAAGGTCCGCCCGGATTGCTACCACCATCTTGCTCGCTAATCCTGCCGTGAAGCAGCAGTGCTTGCACTTTTGTGTTTCGGCGTGGAGAGTAAGACAGCCGGTGAAATTACTGGCGCTTGAGGTATCCCATCTTAGGCCTCTAGGTTGGCAACGCATTTGCAATCCGCCTGGTATTGCAGGTGTCTATGGGTGGTGGTGATCTCTTACCATCAGGAGACCCACTTGCTAGTTTGCCATCCAGTCGAATAAAAAAAAAATCTGTGCTGATATAATGAAGACACCCGTGGTGCAATCGACGAGAGCTACGTAGGATGATTTCGATCGTTCTGGGAGGATTCAAAACAGCTACAGCTAGGTAAGATAGAACTTGCAGCACTTGACACTTGCGTGTAGAAAAATCTCGCTGATGCAATGATTGCTCGTCACAATGGCTCAGTAATACTGCACGATGTCACCCGTCATGCATCCGCCTCCGTTCTGCCTGTCTGCTCGTATTGTGCAGATGAAAATAATTCGCGTTGAAATCGCGCGCGCTCATGTGGAATAAACCTGCTATATTTGACATGGTTTCTTTGTTTGGAAAAACAATTGAAATGCGCTTAGAAATTTTCAGCCAAGCCAAGTTCTGATTTTGGGCGACACACTTACTCCGAAACGCTAAGTTGATAAAGCGAAAACAATGGGATGTGTAACGTGCGATTTAACTTAACACTCTTGGTCCCATGATTGTTACTTTTCTATGAACTAGTTTCTATTTGGTCGATCCTTTTAATTTGGATATAAAGAATACGCTGACGATTACTTTCTGCCCGAAAAATATGTACACAATGTAAAAAGTTCTGAATAAACTAAACTGAAACTGATCAAAATTGGACCATAAAAGCCTGCAATGTAGTTCTTTTTATAAATCCCTCTTTAGTTATTAAGCACATTGCACTAACACGCTCTAACGAACATACATAATTCATATGATTCTCGGTCTAATCTATCACCATTTACATATCCACTGGCATAAATCAAAGTCTTTTTTTATCTCACCATTGCATTAGTAAATAATTTGATTAGCCTTACATTTTCTCATCCATCAACATAACGTAAAAAAGGTTAGTATAATGGAGTATAACTGGAAGGAAAATGGATTGTTAAAATGCGATTTCCGAGTGATTATGCGCACGCTTTTCAACTGGAACCAACATTAGTCTATGGGCATGCAAACGGGTAGATTCGGAATCACTCCTGCAAACAAGTTGTTCTTTACACTTACATTAAACATTGACCTTCCAAATTTCAATAGATACATGATTTACAAACCAATACAATACAAATATTCTTTAGTGATCACCAAAAGTAGTACAGAGACAATACAAAAAAAAATCAGAATTTAGGATTGAATAATGTTAAGAGCGTTTATACCTGCTTTATAAACGTTTATTCTTAAAAACTAAAAAATGTTTATTAACGGTTTTTAAAGAAAATAAAAGTCTATCACGAATAATCATTGGAGTAGACACATTAACTTATATATTAAGAAGAGTTCTATCAGACCACATTTTTAACTTTCATTATATTGTTATGGAATATTCGAGAAAACCTAACAAAAATGCAACGTTGCCAGCTCAGCAGGTATAAATGCTTTTAATTTAGTCTTATACACTTTTTTCATTACTTATCTTCTTTGCATTTTGAATTTTGAGTTGCTCCATGGAAAACTTCAAATAATCTAGTAGAAAGATTTACTAAAAAAAGTCAAAAATTCAATGACAAATATTAATAATTCAATGAAAAAAAAAAACATTCTTTCAACGATGTCGAATCACACACACATCAAAATTTATATGGAGACTTAAAAAATAAACGTTGTTTATTTGTTTAAGTTCTTTTCCATCATTTCTTGTGTTTGAAAATATTGTGAGTTATTCCCTCAATTAAACACATTAACATACATAATGTAATGTACAAATAATTATTTCACCGTTGACATCCACAAATTTCTAGAAGGTGCAGACATCAGCAGATACATTATTCACTAAGCGTAATAAAACTTAAAGAAAAAATTACAAATATCTCTTTTGTGAAGAGATGCGTTTGCGTGTGGATAATCTTATTTTTTTCCTTGAGTAAGAATATAAATCAACATAAAGGAAAAAGTAAATGTTTTATTACTCTGAAGCCGAAACTATAAATAAATAATTTGTGAAAATAGCGTTTCTATTTGTAACCCCAGACATTAACCGTGAACAATCACGCAGAAGTTTTAATGCAGTTAAATGGTTTGAATAAGTATACATTCCATCTTTTTATATGTAGTATAGGAACAAAAGATACAAAAAGCCGTATAATTACTAATTCGATTGGTTTAACGAATGTTATTACTGTGATAAACATACAGTATTAAACGAAGACTACGTTCAATTGAAATACAGTAAAAGAAATAATGGAAATATTAGACTAACTTCACATAATTTGGATTGCAATTAATTTTATGTGTATTTATATAGTACTTTCCTATAAAATAAACTTTTATGATTTACGTATTAAAGATAACTATTTCAGTTTTGGCTCATAGCCATATCAATAATTATACCGGGTGTGGCCTGTAATACGAGCAAATAATTAAAACATAGATCGTACTCGTCAAATTGAACAAAATTATTCGGCGACTTTTAAAAATAATAGAGTCCTTAGATATTCCCTTTTTCGTACAAATTAAATACTGTAATCAATGTGCGCCATCCTAGAACCCAACTGACGTCGCCTGTCACGGTACAGACATCAAGCATTTTGCTTTACATTGCTTCTTCGAAAAAACCTTTAAATTGTAATAAAAATAAAAAAAGGTAATTATTTTTACAAGTTGCTGAAATACTTAATATTGTTCAGTTTGATGAGTACGATCTATGTTTTAATTATTTGCTCATAATACAAGCCTCACCTGGTATATTAAGTAACGTAAAGTAAACTTTCGAACGTCTTCACCATCTCTTCATTATAAATAAGGCTCCTTTCAAATCAGACAAGAGTTGAAATCACTAAGTTCTGAGCACAAAAGGATAGACTTTCTTTTTTTAGCCTTGCGTAAAAAGTTAAACAGCAGAAAGATAAATATTTATTTATGGCTGGCACTGCTCTAGTGTTACAATACAATTTAAATATTCTTAATTGCACTCCGCAACACAAGACAAAAATTATAGCAAACAATACGCAGTGTTATCGGTTAAAAGCGATCTCTTCCAGACAATCATAAATAAATATAAATAAACTAGTATAATATTATATGTTATAGTAGGTAACGAAAACACATAAGCAAGCAGAGATAATAGAGTCAGTAGTTTTTAAATAAGTACAAATGTAATAAATTAATACATATAAATGAAAATAAATTCCATCCCAGTCTATATACGTCCCACTGCTGGGCACAGGCCTCCTCTCAGAACAAGAGGGCTTGGGCCATAGTTCCCACGCGGGCCCAGAGCGGATTGGGAATTACACACAAAATAAATTACCCAATTAAAAATACATGTCTCCGACTGTTCTTGATATGAATATATTGAGACTGGTAGTGATGTGACAGTTCGTGATATTAAGATTGTTAAATTTCCATCTTAAACACATCCATACGAAAACACATCAATTTCTTTCAGCCGTTTTACTAACCGATTTTATACTCTAACTTTAACACTTGGTTACATCCATTACAATATCACATCTGCTTTCGTTAAATAAAATAAAAACTGAAGATACTGTGTGTGTGTACAATTTTTTCCTTTTTAGTATCTCACATACCTCGCAATTTCTTTAATGCCGTGACTCGGTCCGAGGAAAAATAATGAACAGCATTACATTGCCGTCCTCACCATATCACTTTTAACTCAATAACCCGGCTAAAGCGCAATGTAATGCGTCTCTCGAGTTTTCCCGCGCCGTTTCGAAGGCATTCTTCCGCGGACGTGCCGACGTAGAGTGTATTAATTGCCAATCGGGATCCAATCAGAAGTAGATCGCGCTGATATCTTCATATCTCGCACTCAATTACACCGGCAAGTGCTAAATTAATAGACTATTTTTGTTTGCGCTTCGTTTTTTGCCGTCACACCGCAATCAAACTCTGTCAATTTTAATTGATCTTTGCTGTATATGATATTGGTTAGGCATTAAATGGACTGAGATTAAATGGATTCCTAGGAAGTGTTTCGCATTAGCTTTTAATTAATGCTCTATAATTGAAACCAAATTCATTTCACATGTTTTTTGAGGACGTGTTTGATTAGACTGTTATGTGACATTTATTAAATAACTGTCAATTTAATTTGTTATTCAGATTAGTGCTTGTGTCTGAAATTAAACTATGTTTAGTTATAAATATTACAGGTATCGCTTGTGTAATTTTCAAATGCTAGTGTTATGGTTTGATTAAAAAAATAGCAAAAACTATGTTTATAACTTATATATTTATAATATAAGTTTTAATGCACTCTACAGTTTTGGTAGTAATTATTTTTATAACAGTTTTAATTATTATCCAACAATCTTTGCTTCAACTAACAAAAGGACATCAAACTGATAATAATGTATATGTCGGCGGCCGATCGTAAAATCAGCCAGATCACGAAATTCCTAGGCACATCATGAAATGGCGCCATTTCATGATATGCCTAAAAGTTGTCCAGGCATATCACGATGTGCCTGAGAGACAATACGGCAGATCGATTAGAGCAACACATTCGACGATATTCCTAGCTTTATACCGGGCATATCGTGATATGCCGAAAAAAAGAAAAAAATAGGTACGACGAGCGAAGCGAGGAGTGGTTAGTATGAATTGTGACCACTACGCGCGAGCCGAGCGAGCGAAGCGAGCGTGCCGCGGCAGCGGCCGGCGAAGTGCCAGAAACGATTTGCCGGCATTTCATGATATGCCTAGGAATTTCATGATCTGCCTAAACTAGCCAAATCATGAAATGGCGGCGTTTCATGATATGCCTAGGAATTTCATGATCTGCCTAAACGTCACCAGGCAAATCGTCAAACGGTGAGTTTTGAACGATATGGCAGATGTCCCTTAGCCAATTCATGAAATGGCGCCATTTCACGATATGCCTAGGAATTTCGTGATCTGGCGGATTTTACGATCGGCCGCCGACATATACACTTCCCACGTCGAACCGTTACAAGTTATTTTACCCTTCACAAGGTCTTGCTGTTACACGAAAAAAATCCTGTTGTTTAAATTACTAACTGTAATTGAATTAAGATAATTTGGTAACTCAAAATGACGAATAACTGTTGTGAAACACAACCCATAATCTGCGTATACATTAATTTGGTCTCATTACCATTATAATTTTATAATTGCCACTGTTGTATAATAGCCAGCACCTATTACAGATGTTTACTAGCATTACTTTACGGAAAAATACAATACATACTGTTTTTATAAGTGTACCGCTAGTACTCTTATAAAGTTTGTCATAGTTTCTAAACCATTTGAAATAAACTATAAGAATTTCTTTGCTCATCCGCGACCTTATGATAGGTAAGTTTATGCAAGAAATGCTTGTTCATGCAGTTCCTCCACCTCCGTACTGTAAGGACACATACAAATCACACAAACCCATCACTATCACCTCCACCACACTCACTACACGAACGCGTTTCAAACTCAGCCAGAGCTCATCTTCAGAGTAACACAGCCGTACACCATGCTACCAGATGTTAGACTAATAAACCACAACAAACATTTTAATTTGTCACTGTAACTCCCTACGTACCCGCCTATATTTTTTCTCAAAAAAAACTACTATACCTATAACCAAAACATATTAATAAATTTTAATCGTCATAATTATAAAACTACCTTGAATTTTTATTTATTTACTGTTAGACGTGTTTTATTAATCCTAACTGTTATTGCTGAAATTAGACCCATGGTAGCAAGGTAGATGATACTAAAATTACCTGTTCATTACTCGTATATTATTAATGAACAGGTAAATTTAGTATTGCCTAAGTTTGCGAGGTAAAAGGAGTCCCTCGCGGCGCCCTTAGGTACTCTTCAGGGAGCCCTAGGGCGCCGCGGCGCACAGTTTGAGAACCCCTGATTTTTACTAATAATTGACCTTTATTAACCTTTATGACCACCGGTTAGAAATAATTATGCTATGCCAATGTGGTTACTGTTTTTTATTCGTGCCAAGTCTATCGATCATGGGATCTGTCTGTGCTAGTGTGAAGTATGAGCTACACAGGCTAAGCACAATTGTCATCATAAATTTCCTATAGCTTTTGAAGTTTATGAGCTCTTGAGATTTATTGGAGATAAAAACCTGGCAGTTTTATTGCTTAAAGCGTTAATTTTAAACTGATGATATTACTTGGCGTATGGCAAAGTATGTGTAGGTATGTATTAACTCTCTATTGCACATAAAATAACATGAAATTGTCAGATAACAATGATGTGTAGAGACAAACTTACCCCTTAAGCGGATCTCTTTTTATTAACTTCTTAAGAGGACTCGAACCCTAGTGCTAGTTATATTTACGTAATTTTAACTTTTTAGCTGTCATAAAATACTTAAGCAGTCATTAACTGGTTGAATCTTTGCAATGGGTATTTTAATTGACTGATTTGGGCGTTATTTAGCGGAGAGAATCGATCCATATTACCAAAATTTACTGCTTAAATTATAAGTAAAAAATATTTTTTCAAGCTTTTAATTTTTTTTAAGCAACGTGTTATGGTGATGGATTAACAAGGTAACCAGTTTATCGGTTATTTCATAACAAAACTACAACTTGACGCCGTAAGTTTGAGTCAAGTCTCCTATTCCCGTACATTCAAACGCCGACTATACAGTGGAATTCATAAGTTTCTGAGCAAAAATTTTTACAAAAATATGTGAACACGGCACTACTGTTAACGACGTAGAAGCGTGGTCAGATAATATTTTTGTTTAAATTTTTGCTCAGAAGTTTACGTACTTGACTGTACACTAACCATTCATCAATACCCAACTTGCGCGTTTGCGTTCAGATCTAATCGCACCTTCAAACTTTTATGACATATTACCTTTAAACTGATTTTAGATTAGATAATGTCATACAATAGGTTAAGTAAACAACGTCTATTTATCAATTTTGTGTATCAACTTTTGGTAAAGTGCTTTTAGCTTTCTTTATCATATCATTATGATGAATCTTAAATTGATCGATTGTTTATTGTTTGGTCTACATCTCAGTTTATTGTAGATGGCCGTTTTACTTTTGGAGGATTCTATATAACTTGGCTTTTTCAACGACACAATTATTGTCGTAAATATATTTTTCCCCATATAATTAGGCGCACTGATATACAAATCATGTCAACGCTTGAAAGGAGAAATTGACTAAGCGACATTTTTTTAAGCTAGTGAATTATATACATGTATGTTACATGGTGTTGTGTTTCGGCGCGAAGAGTAAGACAGCCGGTGAAATTACTGGCACTTGAGGTATTCCAACTTGGGCCTCTAGGGTGGCAACGCATCTGCAATACCCCTGGTGTTGCAGATATTTATGGGCGGTGGTGATCCTCTTACCACCAGAAGATCCACTTGCTTGTTTGTCTTCCAGTCAAATAAAAAAAACATGTTTGGAATCAGTAAAGTTTACTGAGCGTCGATGTACAATATGAAGAATGTAGAAACTTTATATGTATGCTTGTTCCGGCTCATTGATTAAGTTTAAGTGACATATCTGTGCCGTCTCTGTTTATTTGGTCCGAATAAACAGAAATGCCATCACATTTTTCTGTAACTTTAATTTAACGGGTACTAAGTAAAGTCGACCAATCAATCACCCTCATCAATATTTTTTTTTGATGAAAGAACTGTCAGAAAAATACCACTAATTACTCGTACACTTGGTTGACGACATTTCATAAACATTTTCTTACTTCCATCTCATGAAGTTGGTGTTTATGCTATTTTTGCTCTGCATATGTCAATGCTGATGTCAATAAAGCGCTTGATAAGAACTCTCATATTTTCCCTATTTTTTGCTCCCGCTAAGTAAAGGCAATGTTTCTGCTAAATCATTTAACACGTCAATTAAATCGCGGTGTAGTTTTTTATATTTAATAGTGAGTTTTTGTTAATTGTCCATTACGTTTTTGCGCGGTGGTGGGCTGACAGGTGACACGATGCCGCGAGGGTGACCAGTTGTTCTAAAGACACCGGACACAAATGTTAAACGGAACTATCCGTATCGCTACATTTGACCTTTTTCCTGTATTTGTATTTTTTAATCTATCTTTAAATAGATAGATTAAAAAATGCGTAGAGCGACTTTGTAGTAAATATTTATTCATACCTAAGATTGAATGATAATATCAATACCTTGCTTCTCCGCTACCAACCATGAACGGCAGCTAGGTCTGTGCGACACATACATATATGTTGACACGCAGATATGTCGCACAGTACATTCACGCCTGATTAAAAAAAAATAAACTAAAATTAAGTGCTTACACAATTCGGGCGCCAAACTACAATACAGTTCGTATCTACTTAAGTAAGCGCGTAAATATGTTAGTAGCACCACAGAGAATATAATGTAGCACAAATATTTGATTCTAATTGAATTTCATCTACTTCTAGTGATCGGATAGACTTCGGATTTGGTACGGGTATGTTGTTTGGATTTATAGTTAAAGTAATTCTAATCAATTTTTTTTTTTTTTAAGTTGACCTTCCGCCAAGTTTATTACAACATTCTTTTTAGCAATGATCATTCCAAAAGCACTTGCTGATAGTGTAAAAGATGACATGAAAGAACCCTTCGCGGCCTACTTACAGAACAAATGTTTTGATTTTGGGTGACATGATGAAAAAAAGCTTGTATTAAAGACGTTTATTTTTTTTAAAGAAAAGGCCGTCTTGTGCCTGGTCACCCTATGGGCTAATGTGCGAAGCTAAACGCCGCCTGCGCACCTGCTCTATCGCTAAACATTACACTGACAAGCTCCTTGCCAACTACCGTTACGTTTTGACATATACGTGTAAAACATGTATATTGGACAGGTATTATTGTTTTTTTTTTTAAATGAACTGTGACCTTGCTATTCCGCAAAAAGAGTGCTAATATTTTTTATGCAAATAACTGCCCTCCTCTGTTTTTTTGTAAGAAGCTGATATAAGTAGGATTACTTTAACATACACATATACAGTGTTATAAAAATAATTATCCCGGAATATTTCAGTACAGTAAATGTTTGGGTCAGTATGACTGAATATTCTATAAAGCTTTAAACTAATATCCAACTCGGACACTTTCTTTGTTTTGTTTTTGTCAGTTTCTCAAGTTAGTCAGGCACTAAATTTTTATCACGCGTATACGAAATGATGACTAAATAGGTTTGACTGTCAGACCTATTTAGTCATAATTTCGTCTGCGTAGAATACTTTTATTGCTATCACTTGGGAACAATGCAATTTTCCGGGATAAAAACTATCCCTTATCCTTCCTCGGGACTTCAGCTATCTGTATAACAAATCTAATCTAGGTACTTAAAACTGTTCAGCAGTTTAGATGTAATCAGGTAACAAACAAACAAACAAAAAACAGACTGTTACACACTTTTTCATTTATAACATTCGTGGGATTTAGAAAAAAAACATAAAATAATTGCAAATAAGTACTTAAACTAAACTAATAATTAGTTCAACTAAACGTGAAACAAAAGAACGCATCTCGTAACGCAAACCCAAATATATGCTCTATTAACTTGTTAATTAAACAAAACCGCTGAACCATTTACTTAAATAAGTTCTCATTAGCCCGTTGATGTCTTTGATACGGACACGAAATCCAACGTCGGAGGAAGCCATATCGGCTAACTGCGCAGCGCATTGAATTCAAATAGGTTCATTACTGAGCGGCTCATTGTCTAACTAAAATATGGGGTCCTTATAATTCCCTAATACGTATGGCTATTTCAGTAATTTCAGCATGATCTTGTGGAATTTATATTGTACCTTATTTATAAACGCTCCTTAAATTAATATATCCTTATCTGTTACTTTGACATTTGTTTTTTGAAAGGAGGTTTTACAATAAAATACAATACAAATACTCTTTATTTACTATACCTTCTACTTTTTTTTTACTATACCTTCCGCCGCCTAACTTTACCTATAAGTTAATTGCCACGACTAGTACCACAAACACTATAAAGGTATAATTCCAATAATTGAAAAATTCCAATTCCAATGATTGATGATTGATGATTGATTCCAATGATTGGTTTATGCAGGGTCGGCAACGCGCGAGTGATACTTCGGGTGTTGCAAGCGTTCCTAGGCGGCGGTAACCGCTTAACATCAGGCGGACCGCATGCCTGTTTGCCACCGACGTGGTATAAATTGAATAGGCACTGTACCGTTTAGCGATTAGAACACAATCCAGGAGTAATGTAAAGAAGTCGCATAAAAAATGTATCCCATAATGCGTCAAAATTGAGTATTAAGTGATTTGACGACCAGATAGTCTAGTCTAGTGGTTAGAGAACCTGACTACGAAGCTTGAGGTCCCGGGTTCGATTCCCGTGCCGGGGCAGATATTTTTATGAAAAATACGAATGTTTGTTCTCGGGACTTGGGTGTTTAATTTGTATTTAAGTATGTATCTATCTATATAATACGTTTATCCGTTGCTTTGCTAAGCTTACTTTGGGACTAGGTCAATTGGTGTGAATTGTCCCGTGATATTTATGTATTTATTTAAGTACTTAATAAACTTTTAGACAGATTTATATGGCGCGTGCTAATAAGGTAGTTAGATTTATCTTTGATATTATGAGCGAAGAATTGACCAGCATTTATGATGCATTCAACTTTAGCCGTCTTCGTTGACGATGTATCTGTGGTCTCCCTTAATTGACATAACGTTAATATACTATAAAAACATGTAATAGATTTGGCATAACATAATTAAGCATAACGTTGAAGTGGTGTAGCATTAAAACGCGTTTACTTAAAATCCACAATGATGAATACGAATAATGTAAATTTGCATGACGTTATTAAGCATAAATCTTGTAAAGCACAACTAGTAGTAATTCCCCTAAAAAATTTAAGAGATAAAATAACATATTGCATAAAAACACCTGCGTATTTTTTATTAATACTAAAATACCTGCAGAATGTTACCTATACTCTACCGTTTATACCATTATAACTTTGATTCACGTCGCCTGTTATTATTCAGTATAAAATGTGTAGTTTATTTTGTCATTAATTACATTTCATCATGCTTATTACCCTTAGAGGACTGAAGACTCAATAAAACTAAAAGGGCCGCTTTATGGTAATAATTAACTTTATAATGGACATGCGCATTAAGTATTGACCTAGACAAGGTAAACCTCCGAGTGCACGACACTCTGATGCTCAATAGAAGACACACTGGTGTTACCTCTATCGCTAATAAAATAAAATTAAAGATGATAACTATTCGGACAATAACGAGTACTCATACATTTACCTTATCAGGTCTTAATTTTTTTTCTTTTAACTGTCATTACCTTAGAAAAATCTCTATGTATAAGTTACACCTGTGTTTTATGTACTGCTTTACTGTGTGTTGATATGCAATAAAGAGTTATTGTATTGTTCCTTAACACTGCTTCTATTGCTGCTGTTCTATTCTATTGAAGCGTGAATATTACTACGATGATTCCTATTAAATATATTGACCCGGATAACTGCTCGACATGTTTCAGGCTAATCCGTAGCCCTGCCTAGTGACGTTTAGGCAAATCATAAAATTACTAGGCTGTTGAGGCCGATCATGAAATTCCTGGGCATATCATGAAATGCCGCCATTTCGGTTCTGGCACTTCGATCTTGTGATGATCTTATAAAATAAGTTTGTAAGTCCGTTTGTTTGATTGTTTTAATTCATCATGTCCAAACTGCTGAACCGATTTAAATGAAACTCGGTATACAAATAGTTTGAGTCCCAGGGAAGGACATAGAATAGTTTTTATCTAGGAAAATTACATATATCTCGCGAGATAGCGATAAACAAATTCTACGCGGACGGTGTCGCGGGTGACAGGCTAGTTAAACATATGCTACTTAGATGTTATTTTACCAGTGACGTTGGTAGGTGCGCAAGGTCCTGCGGGAAAAATAAATGGGGTCTCCAATTTTTTTTTCACTATTTTCTTTCTCGGCGATGTTTGCGCTTAATAACATCATAGCTTAATTTTTTGTTTATAATTTGCCTATTTTTGGGTCCGAAAGCCCCTAGAGCGCTCCGATATGCCACTGCTTAACAATTACATATAAATAAACTTGTAGTTTTAAATTAGTCTTAAATATTATTGATTATTGTATGTTAGTCCGTAAGGTATTTATTGTATGGGCCAAGTTGCCCGAAATGAATGGATTTATTATTATTATCATTATAAATAGCTGTTATACTGTATTGGATACTGTTACCTGCAATGCATTAACATATGTCTAACCGCGATATAGTAAATGTAAGCCGCATACACAACAGTTACTAATGCGTCCAAGCAACGGTACCTTTTTTGTCACAAGATTGCTTAATAAGATACGTAAGAAGATTATTAAAAAAAATCAATGCAACCTTCCGCTGCATTCACGCACACGACGCTCTAATTCATAAATATACACACACTCTGGTATCAAGCACACACACACACACATTCATCTAATTACCGTCATGTGAAACAACAAGCTAATTAATGTAGTCACCAATGAGGTTGGAATTTAGACTTTCGATAGAATACCTAAACCTTTTTTGCACGATTTCTTTTGTGTGTAGAGTATTTTACGGTAGTACTTAAAATGAGGGTAAATTTTCGACTTTTTTTACATTAAACTTGATTTGCGAGCCAATAAACCGTGACATTTTTCAAGAAAACTTCAACAGGTGAAATGAAGTTAATTTCTCTAAAAATAAATAAATATCATTTATTTCAGACAATTAATCCATAATTTGTTAGTAATTGTTTTATACTATGTTAGTTAATCATAATCAAAATCAAATATTAATTTTAATTTATAATTCTAAAAAACTCGCAACCTAGTGAAAGAAACGCCCAATTCTTCCTTTTGGAGAGATTATCAAGAATTAAAATAATTTATTAAAAACGCGACAAAACAATATAGGAGTAAAAATGTATTAATTTGTGACATAATATTAACTTGATGTGAAATTGTTTTTGATTTTTATTTTTACGTTATCTGAACGTGAACACATTCGACATTTTATAAAATACTGAACTTAACAGATTGTCAGCAACACAATGTTAAGAGCGTCTGAAACTAGAGCTCTCGATGCGTTACCGGAAACAAAACCTTATAACGCAACGTTAGAGCTGAAACCGCGAACCGCCACACCACAAACCATAACAATTTAAAAATAAACCTTACTTAAGCTTAATACAGGTTAAATTTCAATTTTTAATCCAGGTGCATCACTGTGAAACTGCATTGCTTAGAGTAACTTAGTAGTGGTGTAATAAAGAACTTTAGCTTAATGCGGTAGTGTTTGGTTTTCAGAAGCAGTGTGGAAAGTGCAACCGTCAGGCTCTAGTGCACTGTGGTTTCCGCGGCGTGCCATTGTGTTGCAGTTATCTTGGATATGTGTCAGTGTTATAAGATCAGACGACACGGTGGAGGCACCGGAATCCGGTTTAACGTTAATTAAAAAAAAAAAAAACTAGGGAATGAGTTTGCTGTATTACTATTTGTCGGATTTATAACCAAATAATTCTCTCGTTCACTCAAAGGTTGACTTTAAGAGAACTCTCAAGGCGCTAAATGGGCTTAGACTCGGTTTTGCGCGCACAAAACAATTGATAAGTAGTCTTTGTATCGGTTTTCTGTATTGCTTACTATTTCTGGTGTACAATAAAGAGTCCTTGTATTGTATTGTATTATATTGTAACTAACCACCGGGCCCGGCTACACATATTATGAGATAAAATCTACCTATTCTCCCCTGCAAGCATGTTCTGCCTCACTCACTCACTTTGTATATGGAGATTTTTAAGTGCGTTTCTTTTCTCTCATATATTTAATAATTAACATTTTTTTTTACATACAAACCTTCTCATACCTATCTCTTACAAACAACAATAAAAATAACTTTCCATTCCTGCAATTCATTTTTATTTATGTCAACTTACTAGTTAGTTTGAATATAAATTTGTTCCTATATCGGCTGCCAGCAAATACTACAAAATTGACACTGGAATTGCACAAAAATAAAATTATGTAGGTAATAAGGCAACAGACGTGTAGTACAAAAAATTATATTAAAAGTATCATTTAGCGGTATCGTAAATACACATGGAAAGAAAGTTATATTTCGGGCGCCTTTGACTGTCCACCAAATAAATGATTAACGTGGACTAACAACTACTTTATCAAGATGAAAAACACTCCCTGTTTAATCATATCACACAACAATTAATCAAAAGAAACCGTTTAGTAAAACATCATTTATACTTCCCATAGCGGCTCGCTAACGGTGCAATAATGCACCATTAACAAATCATTAATCGATACATCGTATCGAATCTATCACCTGGTATCAAATACTCAAACAAATTGCTCGCTTTCACGGAAAATCGACTATTTTCTGGCCCAGTTCTCAACTTTCTACGGACCTTTCATGGGACTTTATTATTTTGATAGGTTCTGATCGAGCGTGACGACGAAAGTGGTGCGTGAATCGATCTTGACCGATTTTATTGGTTAGACCAATTAAGACGAGACACCAGAAAAAAATCCAATGCTAGCTCCATACAATTCGCTCAACACAATCGTATAGCGCCTAAAAGTACTTATATTATTATGAGCAATATAATTCCTTTATTCACAAAACAAAAATGTGGAACGCTTCACGATTTTGCGTGTCATCCTTGCGCAGGGGCCATGCTAATCTTCTCTGTATCGTTCCAATTTTAGTATATGTACTGCCGAAGCATATATAAAATCAATCATAAAAAATGTAAAGTAAACCTAACAATTAACGATGCAAAGCAAATTAATTTCTATCACTCTTGAATATTTTCAGATGTTCCACTTTAATGTGCAACAGTTCACAATCATGATACTCGTATACCGAGCTTTATCTACCTCTATTTTTTTTAATCGACTCCAAACTTACACTCAGTTGTTTACTACACAAGAGTGAGAAATCATGTATTTTATTGTATTGTTAATTGACTATAGCTGATGCTTAAATGCAACTGGCATTTTAAACTTCTGACCCGCAGTTACTGCAATATGGCTTTTAGTATGCAGATAAAATAATAACTAAATTGTAAGACAACTACAACAGTCAATGATTTAGTTTCATGGCTAATCAACCGGGAGCACCTAAACAAATATGTATTTAATTTTAAAATTTTTTATTCACTAAAGAGATGATACACTACGTACCAATGTTAAATGAAGCTGTTTTGTGCAAAGAATTGAACTACTTTTTTTTTTCAACACAAAAACACAAGTGAACTGCCATTGAATTAACCACCTTTGAGCGTATTTCTACCTACTTAGTATAACTTAAATTGTATTTAGAACTGGTGGTATTTATGATGTGGTCCCAGCAACAATATTTTTCAATTTAAATCTCCAACCACGGCAGAAAAGGCTAATTTAAAACTAGGAATTTGTCACTACAGAAGTGACCTTAATATCAAATCGAGATTTGGTGTTATGGCCATTAGTTTTCCTTTTAAAATATAAATACCTACTTTCATAAAAGTATGAATAAATTAAATTGAACCCAAATCCTCCCAAGTACCCTACGTAAAGAAATTATCGTTTAATGCTTTACTATCTCAGGAAATTAAGAACGAATTGACGTGAATGTGGCCATAGCCAATGCGATAAGGCGAAAGTAACGCAAATTTATTACCAAAAATAAAGAGGTTAACGCATAGCAAAAAAACGCTGCATCACCGTGCCCTCCTTTTGAAAAATACAATATCACTTTTTTGGTAAAAATAGTTGGATAACTTTTTGTATCTTATGAGTTCTCAACCTGAATAGAACAAGTAGGTACGCGAGAAAGAAGTATATTCAAGTATTAGTGTTTTTTATTTAATACTAAAGGCAATCCACAGACAGTCGGTGGTCCACCGTCAACAAGAGTTGATTTTACGATTCCGACGAGGCAGAAAATGCCAAAGGAGACGTGCATTTGTACACCACCATTCATTCAGCAAGGTGCTGACGATAGAATTCGGAATTACGTGAGGCCAGTTGCAGCCATTGGCTTAAAAATATGTATCACACTCGATCACTATTTGTATGTATGTAATCAAGATCAATTCACAATCGATTATGCCCGCAGCGGCGCCGACGCACGCGCCTCCGTCGAAAGTGGTGCGCGCGCCCCGCTGCCACACTTGCGGCACGCGCCAAACTATCGACTGAATATTTACATGCATGGTTTATACGGGAGTAAAACAGCGAATTGAGACAAATGCGAATCTTCTTCAGAAAGTTAAATTGAACTGGGAACTTAGGAAATTCAAACAATCCGTTAGGAATGGTCGATTTTATAATGGCGGATATGCATAATAAATTTCTACTCTACTAAAAAGTGTAAAAAGTACGAACCTCAGTAAAGCTGCAGTTACACTTACACTTTTTAATTTTTAATTAAATGAAAAAGAAATGAGGTGAAACTGTTTTTGAAGTACCTACATAAACCAATAACAAAATCATCAACATAACCAATTACATTCTTTCTCTAATCATCTATATACGAATAAAAGATTTCTAAAAACAAGTTTAATGTAATTTGATCTGAACTTTCACCTCAAATTACGATTTCGCCGAGTTATCACAACGACAATGTAAATCATGTTTGTGTTTACTTTCCACTTGACCCGCACCATCAGCCGAGCCCGAACGAATTACCGCGGCATGGCGTCCGAATTAAATTAACAGAGAACAATTTGCTTCTTAGAGTTCCACACGTCGGAAGTCCTTAACAATAATGGCTCTCTTCGACCTAATAGCCGAGTTTTACAAAACCCAGACAATTACCCGGCCGGCTAACAACAGTGTCCGAACACCGAACGGTAAGTTGGGGTTACAAAAAGTCAATTCATGCATCGGTCCGAGAAAGAAATTATCTAACTGTTCGTTACTCAATTTTGGAACTCGACACACGATTTGTCCAACAAATGCATCGGCTGCACTTGTATTTCAATAAGGAATGAAACGAGATCGGAAATACTCAGACTTTCTAAGTCGGATGCTCTAAACGGGCAAATTTCACGGACAAAAGCGCATTGTCTGAATTGAATACCTAATAGAAAACATCTGGGTTGTCGTTGACAACCACAAAGCGACGGGTCAGGAGGCATGCCGCATCGTTGACGTTCATTTGTTTACCGATAATCCTGCGCACGCGTTGACAAGAAGACAAATTACCCATGCAGATTATCTTTTTGAGAGCTATTGACAATCATACTCTGAACAGGTTATATAAGTAAGATTTCCACATAAAACGAAACAAGTATTTTTGCCAACCAAGCCTAGAAAGCCACATGGAAATATCAATTTTCGACGGCCATCCGTATACTTGCCGACAGGTCTAAAGAAATAGTGCCATGCAAATGGCATGGAATGATGCTTGTTAAGCCGAAAGCGTATTAAACGACAAAGAACGTCTACGCAATTTTTTTTTTGTTCTCACACATGAGCCGTTTGACTGGGAAATGTGTATTGTGAGTGGGTATACGCTTGTGAGAAAAGCGGGTTGCATGAATGCGATTGCAAAAAAGTTGGTCAAACGAGGCGTCTTCCCAGGCCGTTAGGACCGCCCATTAAGGACAACATCACTTAAAATAAGTAAAAGAAATGCCTATGTAAGACGCCAATCATGGCGTTAATCAGAATTGATCGACACACATCGTAAAAAGGCTGCGTTTTACTACTAGGGGCAATCAAATAAAACAGCACTTCAATAAACCTTTTCAATTAAGTAGTATTGTATGATTATATAAGTTACGGTCCATTAAACGCAATTAAAACTAAAAATATATCATAAGAAACAAATTAGTAATGTCCTGTTTAGTGGAAGTATAAGGGGATAATAAATAAATTCCATCTATGTAGACGAGTTTGTTCTTCAACTTTTTCTTACTAACTCACTCAATTAGTAAATAATTATCAATATTCTTAAGGAGCTTTGTTTAACCGTTATCGACAATAATATCATACTTACTAGTTTTTGTTCTAAAGCACACATCCTTGTTCAATTAGCTACAATGTTAACTAATGTGAATGGGATAGACGACGGTGCGAAAAAAAGACTTTACACTGACTGATATGCATGAATCGGTAAACTGTTACCAGTTACATCCGCATAGGTAATTATAGTAAAATTACATAACTAGACGAGGGTAGGAAGTGAAGCGTGGCTCTAACTGTCAGGCGGATATTACCTAGACCTAGACCTAAACTGTCTTGGTTGCCCCTGAAGCTACAGCTGTTGCCTATACAACTTTGACTGTGTCCCACAGGAACTTTCTGCTTTCCGAGGAGTAGCCTTAGTAATCAGAAATACCTTCACTGCTTTGAATATGTTCAATAGTTCCAGCAATTACTTCTATCATCAGACCTACGTGTCTGTTCCAGACGAATTGTGGCGTGTTGCCTGTGCACATCGTCTTTGGTGGCTGGCTGTTCGTCCACAGGCCTGACAAGAGTTTGCGGATGTTGGAGCAGAACCACCTTGGTGTCGTTTCCGTCTCTATTCAGCAAGTGCCTTGAGTCAGGCTTCATCGCAATACTTGCGACCCTCCAACACACGTCCGCGCCAATCTGTGCATTTTTCCGCCAACTATTAGACAAGGTGGTAAATTTTTTGAAGGCGGCCATATCTCGCTTAGCGCAGTTCTTAAATCTGAGCAAAGGTCCGAATGAGTGTAAGTAGGTAGTACGTATGTTGTTTTGATGTGATAGTAAGGGATCGAACTTTTGGTGCAGATGACGTAAGTATTTTTATACCTAAACAAAGTGATTATTTGCATTATTTCTCAAAACCCCGGACGGGACGTATGTCAAAAAATCGAGGTTGTGCTATTGGATCCAGAGCTCACGCGTCAAACTTTTAAATAGTGTTCGATCATCTCAATACAAAAAAGATTAGCCTGCTTAATCGTGTTGTACAATGTAGGATTTCATAAATATCCTCCACCATAGAGCCGACTACAATCAAGTAAATAACATTACCATTCGAAAGTTGTTTTCCTATTGGTAGTAAAGATTATAATAGCCTATTATGCTATTGAGTAGCCATCAAAAGAGAATTTGAATATTCATTCCTACATAATTATGTACCTACTCAAGAATCAATCTATTATGACCGCGGGGGTTGCAACTCTGAGGTTAGTAAGCAAAGTAAAAAGAAAGAAAGAATGATTTATTTGCTTAGAATACGTAAATACAGATTTAAAAATTCTATTATATTCTATTCTATTCTATTCTAATTCGATTCTATTTACAAAATGACGCGTCATCTTTAATCTAAAGCGCACAAGTTCGCTCCCTGAGTAACTCAATCGCATTATAGTCAACCAAGAAATCCTTTTGTAGAGCTTAAAACGTCAAAACCTATTTTCGCTCACAAGTCAGTACGACAATCACAATCACCCCTAATGTTTTATTTCTGAAGTACGAACTGTCATTAATTTGTAGGTAAAGCACTTTCTTGGTCGACTATACATAATTGTTATTATAACATACTTAACATTTTTTTCTTCTACGTTTTCTAATAATAAGTGCAATACTTAACCAAATAGGTACGCAATTTACCTTTCTGTTACAACTCTTTTATCTAGTTGACTATGCTTTAAGACACGTTGTTCCTTCAGAAATTTTGTCCGTATCTTAGTCTTTTGGACCTTTTCACATTTTTGATCTAATACCGCTTAGATACTGTTCTCGTAGATGTTCTTTAAATAGAATTGAGTGGCAGATGTCAACATGGAGAAATCGCTGAGCTTCACACAATTAATCTAAACAATAGAACAATTAATTAATTAACTATATGGTAGACGGAAGTGTGTCAAAAACAACCATTAAGGAACAATTAAACTACAAGCGATCTGGGTAGGTCAAAGAATCTTGAATATTTTACTGTGTGAAGTTATGGCAAGCTTTTATGTTAACACAAAACGCTGCCATACCTAATACGCTTAAAGTTGACTGTTTAAACTTTCATTATCTTTAAGTATAATAAATTTGTTGGCTAAACCATGAAATAAATATATAGTTACTTTACTTAATATATACTTAGTGTTATAACTGTATACAATGCAAGCCTACGGAGAGGAGTGGTGCCTAAAATTGTAATAATGTTCTAAGGTTGTTAATCGTCTTGCATACCTACTTCAAATTAACATTCGTATTATGTTTTTGTGTCCAAGCGGGAACTACATTTATGTTTGTAGAATATTACCGTAAACTGGAAATCTCTGGAACTTCGGGACCGCATTTAAAAATTATTTTACAGCGAAAGCTACTCTATTCCAAATTATCATGCTAATTTAATTCCGGGAAAATACGAAGTATCCGTGTGTCATAGAGTTCAATAATACAATAGTCGCTAGGTGTGCCTTACAACAATACGTTACGCATCAAAATTAAAAACGTTTCCTGCAATATTTACGTATGCAGGCAGTCATACACTCAAATTAAGTTCGTAAATGTATTTTTGTTACGTTTTAATTTTCTGATCTACTTATGATACACCACCTATTGTAAACTAGTCCTTCCTTCTTTCTGTAAAAAAGCTTGCCTGGAAGAGATCACTCTTAAGCGATAAGGCCGCCTATTGCTTACCGCGTAACTTTTTTCTCTGTGTATCTGTTTTCTGTATCGCTTACTATTTCTGTGTATAATAAAGAGTCTTTGTATTGTATTGTATTAAACACCTACAAAAACCTTATTCATAAGTTATTTACATTACAAAATACTGACATTCTGTATAACAAGCGCCTAACTTTTGGTAATTTGACGATTAGATTCCCTCGCTGTGATATAACCAGAGCGGGGAAATCGTTTATTATGTGCCAAAAATGTGTGGATGGTGCACGGGGCATATAATTTATAGTGCCGCCAACTTCATTGTGGGATGGGTGGGAGGCACCACTGCACAATAATTTCACCAAAATTGGAAGTTGGAAGTTACTCGGCAGAACTACCTACTAGCCCAATCTGTGGCCACTTATAGTTTTTTTTAATAATTATACCTAGTGCTAACTCAGTTAAGTATTGTTAAAAACTGTGAAATTTATATCCGGGCCAAATTCCATAACAAAGTATGTACAAGTAAATAGTATCCGCGATTTTGTATTAAAATTAACTAATACTATCACCGTATACTTTGTTATGCAATTGGGCCTAGATAAGACGCATTTCTAAAAGCAGTCGTAGGTATAATTGCATGATTTCATTAATACCTATTGTCTCCCAAAATATTACAATTTCTTTGTATATAAGTTGGTGTTGGGTTAATGGTTGTATTATTTTTGCCTAAACGCATCTGTGTGCAGGATTTTCAGAGAATTTTTAGATCAATCCGCAACGCACAATTTCAAAAGTCACGCTGACGCTTTACATTTTGGACATCGATCAATGTAAGGAAACATTTGTCAAACTAACCCGATCTCCTGTTAACACAAAATTAGGCCCGCTCTACATACAAAATTTACCTGTTCTGCGTACAATTGAGGGCCATATCTTTTGCCACTCAGTAAGCATATATTTGAAAAAAAAACCTGCATACCTATGCCGTTGTTTCAGAACAATTTGGATTGCGGATGCAGAACCACAATCAGAGCGCGAAGACGATTTCTAGACGACGATGCATTTCCCATAAGAGGCTATCATGTTGCATTTCAAAAGTAGGTAAGTATGCATTTCGCTATTCAATTAATTTCAACCTGAGAATAGTGCTATAGAGCGACTGTTATTTATGTGTATTGTATGTACGGTTGGTTTTATGTATTTTTAGCTCTAGTCTAGTTAATATACTGTTATGAACCAGCAGCTACAATCTATTCCTTACTTCTTTCTGTTGTAAAACTTGAATAGAAGAGATCGTTCTGAAGCGAGAAGTTCGCCTATTACTTGGGTAACTGTAACTTGACCTGTTGCTGTCATCTATCAAACTGTCCTTAGATATGAGCTTCATCATTTTCATCGAGTCATTAGTTCGTATTGCAACAAAATGATATTAACTACGTACAAATATGAATTAATTGTATTGTTTCGTATCACTCGAGGGAAACACACATGTACTTATAGTCAACAACACAATAAACTTCCGCCCTCTTAAAGCTCCGTCTGTTTTTACTCAATCAAATCCAATTAGAATAATCAGGGAATAGGTACTAAGCTAAAAGAAATACATAATGGAACAAGTACAAACCTCTATTCATAGAAAGTTGCGGTCTATGTTAATATGATCAATTATTGTTGAAACACGGCGCATGCTTGTGAGATAATAGTAATTTCTTTACTCACATACAACAGTGTAAATTAGTACAGCGACTTTGACGACTATGTACATGCGATGACATAAATCTTACTATTTAAATATTCGCTAATTTTAGAGCTGTGAACACAACTGACTGTGAACGAAAATTTCCCTGAATGTTAACGTTTTAAACTTTCGTGATTCTCACTCACAGTCAACATTACAATTGCCACGGCAACTGTAATGTTGCCGAAACGTTGAGGTAAATATTACTTGTGTAAAATAGCGTGATAAGTCCCGTTATGGTATTTTGTCCCTGAATGTTGTTTAAGAGCTTGTTTAAAATACTCATTTGCAATATGATTTTAAAATTTTCATATCCTATTTTTAACACTGAGAGTTACAAAAGTTACCTACTTTTTTTAGCTTTTGCACCTACTTATCTCGATATTGTCAAAAAATTTAGAGCACACTTGTACATCTTAAAATGATTGAGTCATGCACTTTAGATCAACTTTGAAAGCGTCAATGTAAGTCAGGATTAATATTTTAAAACATTTTACAGTCGTCCATTGTTCGGTTGGGTCAAAAGAGCTCTAAGCAAAAGGCACTTTCGCATTCTGTCATCGTAAACTAACACACATCCCATCCTATTACATTCTATTTCTATCTCACTAATATTATAAATAAGAAAGTTTGTGAGTTGTTACTTAACCACGCAATAATTTAGATGAAACTTGGGTGACAGATTACGTTAGAAATTATAGATCTACATTGGATACTTAACTTGGATTTGACAAAAGACGGCGTTTTTTTAAGAACGTTGTTGTTGTTGTTTTTTTTAAGACTCTCACTCAGGATGATGTGTTAATTGCCTTTGCAAAAAAATGATTACGTTACCTATAAGAGCGAACGTTGTATTTTAAAAATGTTACCGTAACCCTTTTAGGCTGAACTCTCAAATTGTATTTTTTCGAAAATTTCGTTGTTTGTTGCTTCACTGTCCTCCAGTGGACGGAGTTTTATTTTTTTACTAATTACCTAACTAGCAAATGTTTCTCAAACATTTATAAACAGGGGAAAAGATACCTATAGGTATTTATAATAACCTTAGTCAAAAACAAAAACTTAAACTGTCTCAAGAGACGAGCACGACAGTACTTCAGTTTTGCAGTAGGTAATGCAGTGTTACCGGCATCAGTCAACAATGCGCGAGATCGCGACAAAAACCGCGCCCGCGCAGACCGATGTCATTCACCCGACAGAAGGAAATCACTATTTACCCATCTGTGAGTATAATCGATCCAAGAATCGAGACTAAATCGATGTTTTATCCGACATGTTTTGTGATAATTGCAATTTGCCACCGTGTCCGGGTGGAAGACGGATTGCGAGAATCCGTTGCGGAGAAATACCTCATGCGTATAGACAACAATTTAAAGAAAAAAAGAAAACAATTACAACTCCAATTAGAAAACGCACATGTAAAGACGTAGCTATTTTGCACGCAGTAGCGAAGGAGCAAGGTAAAGGAATTCAAGCATTTTCACCTTAAACCTCATCACTACAAGAATATATACTTAGTAAATACCATGACAACAGAAGGGCAAGTCGCAAGAACTTAATTTTGTCGAACTAGATTTGGCATTGGTACTGTCACTTATTCTGTGGTACTGTCCTAAGGTTAACGATAAGCAAATCATTCCTATTGATGAAAAATCCCGTAAAAACGCTGAATATTAACTCTGAAAATAAAAATTTCGGTCATATAATTTATGGTTATGTTTCCCCTAGTTACGGCTCGCTGTAATTGTGCTAAGCTGTAACATAATTTACATAATATCGCGAGTAGGTAATTCCAATATTTACGAGTCCGATTCGATTTAAAACGTTTTATAGGAAAGCAACCACCGTAATCAAATGCTCCGTTGCTGGATGCAGGATGCTAGGCCGATATAGCTTTCCGTTTTGAATTATTTTAATGTATTCACATACTTAAAGCAGCTTAGAGTGTTTTTTGCAACTAAAGGAAGATGAATATTATTTGTAAAGTACGCGGTTGCTTTTGGTTACGATAAATTTGCATAATTTATATTTTTTTCGTAAAATGTGTTGCAATAAATAAATACCGAATACCTACTGAATACTGAACTTAACATTTTGGTAATTTTAACATTCTTATGTAGGTACATTCAAAAGCAAAGCAAAAACCCCTTACTTAGACAAGCGAATTCTCCCCTTGTCGCAACTTGTCGTATGGCAGTAGTATAAATCTTAATAAGGTCTGTAATGTGTAATGTAACATGTAATGTAACTCACCGTTTAGGCACGCTAATCCGCCGCTGCCGGAACAGGTGATCCATTGTTGCTGCTCTTTGTTCCTCGGACGCTCCCACACGGGAAATTACTAACTTTCACTTGATCTCAAACTGCATAAATTTACGTCCATCCGAGTCACAGCTTTTACGTACAGTATTGATATCCAAAGCACTCACGTTAGATCTGTAAAAGAAAAAAATATAAATATAATTATAGGTAATAGTTTTTTTTTTCATTTTGGTTAAGTACGAACTTAGTCTAAGGAGAACATTGTAATAGATTATAGAAAACTAGACAGACTTAGTTAACAGGGATAATATTATTTATGACATGATTTTGAAATACTTCTACGTGTAACTAAGAGTAGGTATTTGTCGTAAAACATTTTAAGACTTTTGTTTGTTCTTCGATTCGAGAGGTATCCTTCGCTTCGAAAATCAAGCAATGTAGTACACATACTAGCAATGTGGTACGCTACATAGTAGCGGAGAAGCAAAGTTAACATGGACCTCCGCAAAGTAATGCCTAAATCAATTGAGTCATACAGAAGCAAAGGTAGTAACGTCCACTTCAAATGAAAAGCGTACAAAATATTTGACCTAAATAATATGTTAAAAATAAAACAACACGAATGCGTTCAAAGTTTCTACAGTGAAAAAATAGAGATGTTGCTAATTTTGTTTCTATTTTACTTAATTATTCAAATGAGTTATATTGAAGAGCGCAATATTTAATTGTTTATAAACAATGCAAGGAAAATACTCTGACTCCTACTCACAGATCTAAGTTCTAGTATCCACGCAACTATTAATCGCTCGCCACCAGGGCATAATGGCCATGTAGGAGTTTCATTTCACAATGAATACCATAAACGAATGTTAGAAAAGTGATATAATAGCACGTAAGAATGTTTTGGCGAGATTACTAGAGAAAGTGAAGGCGAGCCATTCCGGTGCTCTCCACTGTGACCGGAGCCGTCTTGTATTTAAGTGTCATTACGTAGTGAATCATCTTTAATCCTCGCTAATGCGAAATGAATTCGCATATCACGCTGATCGTGATGCTTTTTCCAACGTGCGAAGTGCGTGTGAGTGAGCACGGTTTTCTAAAAAAAATATAGATGAGCGGCAAATGTGGCAGTGCGGTTTCCTCGCATAAGTACTTAGGTACTTAACTCAATACTTATTACAAAGTGATCGAACGTCATCGTAAAGTGTATTAAAATAGCTTTTATAATAGATTCTCGCTGCTCTACTTTTTTATTTCACATGAGCATTAACATGGCCTGAATCATATAATTTTTATGTTGATTTGATGAGAATGTTCAATTCACTTATTATAATTTTAAATACCTATAAAAGTATAATGTTGTGGGCCAAGTGATAAATCGGCAAAAATTACGAATATGGGATAGAAATTTTATAAAAAATATTCAGTGAATTAAATTGTCCGGGCATTAGGTATACATAACGTCTATCCCCTTTTGGGCAAAGTAATAAAACCATGTTTTATTACTATTTTATTTTTATTTTTACGTATAATTTAAGGAAGCTATATAACATCTATCAACATCTGTAAAGTTATCTTAACGGTAGAATTTAACTAAATTAAATAACAGCGTTGAGAGTACCTAAGACTGCAGTGAAATTACTATCACATGAGCATCCGTTATTCTATCAGCCTTCTAGTGCGTCAACGTATAACAAAAATCTGGTGCTGCAAGTGTCCATGGGCCACCCATGCGTTTACTTACCATCAAGTGGCTTACTTAGTCGTTCGTTTCTCACCTATTCATTTAAAAAAAACGCTTAAATCAACTGAACGCGATTACGACTCTTTCTAGCTTTACTGACGTTATTAACATCATATACAGTGAAAGAAACTCGATTGTATAATAGGGTAAGATTTAAAAATATCTTGCGGCAACCATACACTTGCCAAATAAATTATGTATGTATATATGTAAACTCTTTATTGTACAAAATAAGTAAACAAACACAATTCACTAACGTTGTGATATATGTACTTACAAAGGCGATTATCCCTTTAAGGGAGTAAGAGTCAACCTTTGAGTGAATGAGAGGATTATTCGGTTAGGGACATACAAAAAGTGAGTTTCAAAGTAAAATAGACAGTGGAAGCTACAGTACAAAATCATAGTTAAATAGATTACAAAAAATTCCATCCATAACGATTCAGTTTCCCCGATTGTTCCTTCGTTACTTTCTTTAAAGTTTTGTTATTCATATTGTCTCAGAGCAAACAGTCGCGATCTCGAAACCCCGATAAGCCGGCAATGACATTCGATCTGTCTAAGTTAAGTTTGTATAGTCATTATGGCAAGTACACAACCTATGTACATAATACTTTATTCACAGCTACCGGCAAACTTTGTATGTGGGTTGTAAGCGGATTACTATCACATCATTACGGCCGCGACATCTCAGTCCATATCTTCATGTTAGTACATTATAATAAGTTCAAGAGAACTAAGTTTCTTCATCGTTTGTATCAACAACATTAACATTGGTTTTTGTTAGAGGTTCGTTATTAATCGTACAGTATAGCGGGACCTCGCTCTACCATTGAATTAAATTTGTTGTAAGGCATATCCGAATCTATTTTTCCTTGACTGTTTCCTTTGAAACTATAACGTAAGAAACATGCAAGAAACACAGATGAGAAGTAATTGATAAGTAATTCATTCTTATTGCACTATTTTACTTGTTTTTTTCATGTATTTTTATTTTGGTATAATTCCTTTTTGTTGTGTTTGCTGTCTATTGTTTTTTTTTGTTGTATTTGTGTGTCTTTGTGAATGTGAATAAATGTCTTTCTTTCTTAGTTTTTCATTACTTTATAGAAAAAAAAATGTATTAAATGATATTGTCCCGGATAAATCACGTCTTAAATCGATATAGCTCGACATGTTTCGGGCTAATCCGTAGCCCTTCTTCTTCGCTCGAGTGTGGCGTGTTAGGATTAGCCCGAAACATGTCGAGCTAATACTCGATTTAAGACGTGAGTTATCCGGGAAAATATCAATATGAGTGAGTCTCACGGTAGTTTCAAGTTTAAAATTACAAAAAAATGGCCTGGAGATAAAATCAAAAACAAAGTCAAAATAGATTTATATGAGTATTACAAATCGAAGATATTTTTAGGAGGCTGCAAATCATAGGGTCCTAGTTTATAAAAGGTTGGGACAGGCTGGCCTAGGCGAAAGCCTAAAAGCTTGCCTTCATAAAATTTAGGGGGGAATTATTAAGATTACGCCTGAGAAAATATAATTAGGAATAAGTGAAAATTTGTGTTGAATTTGAAATACGATTGGCTTCGACTAGTAAATAAATTACAGTAGTATGTACTTAGTAGATTCTTCATATCATCATTCAATTTTCTCAACTATCATATCAAATAAAATTTATTTCAAGCGGTATTTTGTAAGCACTACCAATATTTTTGTCTGTTCGTATTTCGTGGATCTGATTTTGAAAGTTCACCACAACAATGGCAATTGTTTTAATTTTTTTTTCGACCTGATAATTCCTGTTTAAGTATCCTACTATTTATTACAAATACTTATTAGGTACGAATTAGTGCACAGGTAAGACCTGACATACTTGTCATATTTAACGTATCATAATCAGGTACGTGATATTAAGTTAATATATTATAAATGCTCTATAAGGTAAAGCATATTTTGGTAGCAGTTGTTCATAAATTCGTTATTTTTTTTACTTTTTTGTACTTATTATTTATATCTAGAGATATTTTATAGATACATCCGAGCGTTTAGACTACACAGTTATAAAATATGTGACAAAAGCCCTAAAGTATATACATTAAGTAAAGATTATGAGCAAAGTAACTAAGCTATAAAAATATCCCATCCTTCCGTGTAATTTTCTATTTAACCGTATTTTTTCCTGTACCCCATAAAATAAGTAGGCACTTTAATTATAAGTAGGCACCTTTAGCTTTAGTAAAACATTAAAAAACATTTTTGCCTGTTATATAAATTTACGTAAGTATTAGCCTATCATTGGGAGCTGATATGAAGGCTTTACCACGAAAATATCTAACGCTATATACCACTGTTAGGTACTTAATTTTATTTCTAAAAACTCCTTCAACCTCGACATGGGCAGAATCCCACTAATCCCACTAATAATTTATTTACAATAAGTACAATGTACATCCTTAAATAAAAAATACAAACAAAATTATCACACCGCGAAATAAAACAAGTTACGATTACCGTCGAATAAAAACCTACGATAATTATTACAATAAAAAAATTACCTAAAACAAAATAATCCGTTTGGTATTTTTAATTTTCACACTTGGTAACACGTTTTTTTTTTACAGTTCCAACAACTTTCTACCGCGTGCGTGCATTTGCGTTCGAGGAACACGCTGCGCTGTGGCGACCGAACGCGAGGCAATGTACAGCCACACTGCAGAATAGTCTTCGTTTGCCCCCAGAGCTCTACAAGTGCCTGGCCACTCGAGGGCGACAAGGAAAAACGAATAAAAGTTCAGACTGAAACAGACAAGAGAGCGTTTCATAGCGTATCGCACTGTTCGCTATTCAAAATGCTTTCTTTTTTTGAGACGGACGGACATAGTGCTCGTTTCCGCTCATATTGTACTGAAGGTTTTTGCGTTTTGACGAGGGTGAAAGCGCTACAGTTTTATTTGATCACATACTTAAATAGGTAGAGGGCTTTAGGACGAGACAGTATAATGCAAGCTTTCAATCAAAGTGATAAATTTATCAGTATAGGATGACCAGGGGCCTACTGAAAATCTAAAAAAGCAATGTCGTTAAGTAATTGTAATGGAACCTTGTTATCGTAATAACATAAATTAGGTATACATTGTTTAAGAACAAATGAATAAATATCTAACTAATAATTTGATATTATCCACAGTGAGTCGATAATGTTTTATTGAAAGTAGGTATATCTCATATTTTTTTGGTTAGGTACTTAGGTAGTAGCGGGCTGTTTCCCGCAACTCTATGTCTGGGTGCGCCTCTATTTTGTTTGCGTGATAGGTAGGTACTTACTGAACAACTGTTTTATGTTTCATTCAAAAGGCAGTAACGTTTAACGAGCACTGTATAAATATTTTATCTAAAAACATGTCCATTTTTCTAGAGCATCTATTTCGCGTGCCAATCAGTTAGGGCTACCAACCCAACCATATATATTAATGAAATAAGTAGATATTGTAACTTAAATAATTTAATTAAGTACCAAATCTGTAAAAATACCATTGAAAAGTAGATGATATGTAGACGGCGCAAAATGATCCATTAGATTTTAGTTAAAAAATAGGCATGGGGATATTTTTTGTTTCTAGACAGTTTTGAACATTTTAAGACATGAGGTATTTATTACATACCTAATGGGCACACATACACAATACAATACATACCACACACATACACATACACGTACTTAAAAAAGAGCTAACTTAAGATACCTTAACTAACTATGGAAATGAAAATACTTAGGCATAAATATTACTACATAGTCAAAACATCAAATTTGTCTACGGATAATGAGTACCTATGCCAAGACTTTTTTGATGTGTGCACATGTGACAGGAAGTCCCCTTCATCCAAAAGTAAGTATTACAATTTATTAACATTATAACAAAACAAATTATGTTACATAAAAATTACTTATTTTTTATTATTTTATTTTAAGTTATTGTTAGAAAGGTATGTTTAATATGTATATTATTTAGTTTCTTTTATCAATAAAGTTCTTAGAAAGAAATTGTATAACAATTATATTGGCAACAAAGGTAGAAGAAAGGTAGTATTTCACAAGTAATTACGAAAGTCAGCTCCCAGCCCGGGAGTTGTGCAGGTTTAAAGGAGTGTCCTCTGTCGCGCAGTAGCCATTTTTCAATTCAAGGTTAAATTTAAAAAAGTTACCAACCCTAATAAACAATGTGCACGCGCACGCGATTGCAATGCAGGTAATTGTAACTCGTAACCGATACATAATAAAAAGTGCGCGCGGCCACGGCCACGGTCACTCCGAGGCTGCGCTTTGGCAGAGCTCAGTCTTTTATTTATTTAGCTCAGGTATATCGTCACTGCTTAAAAAAAAACTTGTATCTCAAAATGGATAATTTTTCTGATTGCACTTTATGACCATTACGTTAAGGTTAAATTTTGTTGACGTACTGATTTGAGATACGAGATTTTTTCAAAGTAGTGACGATATACCTACTCGTATGTATACAATGTACTCTATGATTCAGGTAAAATAAGATTTCGCTTGCAGCTGCGTCTGTGTAAAAACCCTTTAGGTAATGCAGAAGTTAATATTTATCTGAGACTTGCTATTGCCTGCGGCTCCGCCCGCGAAGATTTCGTTTATCGCTATCCCGCGGGAACTATGCAATTTTTCGGGATAAGAACTATTATATATCCTTCTCCGGGATTCGATCTATTTGGGTACCTACCGAATTTCATCTAAATCGGTTCGGTAGATCCAGAGATTTCTCCCTACAACCCTTTGAGTATTTATCTAGAATTCTAGTACGAATTATATGAGCGGGACCAGCTGTGGAACATTTTCGGGAGTCTTGTCTTAAGCTTCATACACTTCCTCGAAATTCTCGTTTGGCTGTGGTTACCAAACGGCATTACATATAAAACAAATATTTTTTGTGTCGACCAGCAATCGAAAAATACTAATAACGGTAACCAAAATCACATTATGATACTGTAGCTATAATCACTATGTTACTTATCACATTCAAAGCAGTTTGATAGATAATCGCCGGTCAAGCACTGCGCAGCCTATTTTGTTATTATTTGCTCGTTAAAGATTTGCTCTAGGCAAATCTAGAATTAGTATCTCTTTAATAGTTGGGTTTGCCTGTAAGAAACCGTGATCGTTATTTCAGGCAGATCATTATTTTCTCGATATCTACAAACAAGCTTTCGAACAAATCAGTTCTAATAGGAGAGGTTAATTAATGGGAACCGAGTAAGAATATGAGCAGAAACTTTCATTTCATTTACAACATAGTAGCACTATATACGAGTATAATATTTAGACAGCCGGTGAAATTACTGGCACTTCAGGTATCCCATCTTAGGCCTCTAGGTTGGCAACGCATCTGCAATCCTCCTGGTGTTACAGGTATCTATTGGCGGTGGTGATCTCTCACCATCAGGAGACCCACTTGCTCGTTTGCCATCCAGTCGAATAAAAAAAATATAGGTAAATATTGTACCTAAATATTACCAGCCTATTGTATTTATATTCGTGTCTACTTGTTTCGTAATTTTATGCTACCAAAATATGCTTAAGTACTTATATTCAGTTTCCAGATTTCAATTAAGTACCTATACATTAATCGTTCTATACTTACGCAATAAACCGAAATGTTACTAAAGTGGTTAGGTTACCTGTTCTTTCCGTTGACCCTTTACTTTATCTACCGTAGGCACCTACATGGCTGAGTACCTACTTACGGGACTAAAAGTATAAAAAGTTCAAATAAAAAAAATCATAGAAAATTGTTGTCGTTCATTATGCAAGCAAGCATTTTACTAAACTCAGTGGCGTCATTTTATTTCTACTTTTTACCGCACTTCATTTAGTTGTGGCGAGCAACGCTAGCTCAGCCCTTGACCAAAGTAGTGCGAGATTGTCTGCACCGCTTCCGCACCTCTCAAAAGGCACCATCCAAATTTTACGTAGTGTATTATAAGTCTATGATTTCGCACTAGAAACTGCAAAATGCCCGCCCCTCTTGCCACTGGCGCCTAGAGCACCGCTCCTCTTTCTCTACTCCAGTCGGGCTACTCTACTACGACAGTCGAAAATCGAAGTTCGTATCGTACCGTCCTGCTGACGCTTATATTATTATTTAACACGAGAGATTATGTTCTCTGTGACGAGAGTGATTGATGAGTAGGGCCGGCGCTGGTGGCAAGTACATATTAAAAATTTACCTCAAATGCCAAAAAAATTTGTCGCAAAAAATTAAAAAGAAATCTGTAACAGAATGACATGTGGGTCACCGGGATGCCATATTGTGTTTCAAAATTTAAATAAATGCGTTTACCGCTAAGATCACCATAAACGCTTAATGATTTTATTAAGTTCCACTTTGCGGTATCCGACCATGAAAAGGACGGTACACGGAATGACATGCGTTGGCTCTTATCGGTGCTTGTTGTGTCGCGTTACAGTAAATCGAACTGTGTTTTTGGGGCATAGCAGCATAAGACAGTTTAACAATATTAAAGAATTCCAATAAAGAAGCTAGGTCTTACTCGTAACCTGAAAGTAAACGGGCGTTTTAAAAAAAAATGTACCATTTACGTTTTTTTGAAATTTTGGAAAAAATATAGTTTTTCCTACTCAGTATCAAGAGCACAATCGATTACGATCGTTTAAAAAAAAGAAAGCGTACACTTTTTTTGAAAACGCCCAAATTCGTGGGAAGCAACCGTGGTAATTACTTACCATGAAACCTTAAATGAACCAGCGTCGGACCTGGCGTAGAGCATGGGGAGCAGTCGCTCTAGGTGCCAGATAGTTAAGCAATTATCCAGTTCCGGTGTAAAATGAAATTTTTGGCGCTTTTTGACAGGCGCGGAAGCGGTGTAGGTGGATGTCGGCGGCCGATCGTAAAATCATGAAATGGCGCCATTTCATGAATTGACTAAGGACCATACGCCATATCGTTAAAAACTCAACGTTTAACGATTTGTCTACTGACGCTTAGGCAGATTATGAAATTCCTAGGCATATCATGAAACGCCGCCATATCAGTCCTGGCACTTCGCTGACCGCTACCGCGGTATGCTCGCTCGACTCGAGCGTTGTGGTCTCAATTCATACCAACAACTCCTCGCTTCTCTCGTCGTATTACCTAAATTTTTCTTTTTTTCCGGCATATTACGATATGTCCTGTATAGAGCTAGGAATAATGACGAATGCCTTGGTCTAATCGATCTGCCGTATTATTTCTCAGACACATCGTGATATGCCTGGCCAAGTTTTAGGCATATCATGAAATGGCGCCCTTACATGGTATAATTTCCTGAACTGGAGGATTTTACAATCGGCCACCGACAATGTCCTCTTAACCAGAGGATCGTTGGTTCAAACCAAGGCTCACACCTCATAAGTTTTTCGAAATTATACTAGGAATAATACAAGGAAATTCATCGTGAGGGAACCTGTACAAACTTACTGTTGTATAGTCTATGGTCACCTGCGTTTCGTTTATAAAGCAGCGTTCAAATAAATAAATCATTACTTGATCTACCATCTACAGCAAATGGTTGTTTTACTGCATCCTCCAATCATTTAAATATAAACTCCCAAAACCCGCGTCTAATACATGGTGTCAGAAGTGGCCCATGGTGTTAAAAGTAACCCATGTTGTCAGAGTGCCGAGAAATAGTCTGAAGTCAAGAAATATTACAAGTCTGAAGAAAAATTGAAGAAGTCAAGAAAGAAAAAACACAGTCAAAATGGGAGAAAAGGTACATAATGTTATTTTAGCTAATAATCTGAAACCTCTATGCTTATCTAAAGATAATGGAGGAAAAGACTGTGCTAATTCCGAAAAATGGAAGCTGTGGAAACAAAAATTCCTAATTTATTTCGAAGCAAATGACATAGAAAAAGTACCAGAGTCAAAACAAATCGCTATATTCCTTAATGCAATAGGCGATGAAGGTCTGCAAATATTTAACTCTTTCAATGTCGAGTCCAAAGATGAAACGTTAACGTCCATTTTGAAAAAATTTGATTTAAAATTTAACGAATATAAAAATGTAACGGTCGAAAGATACAATTTTTTCACCCGTTACCAAGAACAAAACGAGTCTCTAGATGAATATGTGACTTATTTAAATAATTTGTCGTCAAGTTGCAAATTCGAAACATTAAAAGAGTCTCTAGTCAAAGATATGTTCATAATTGGCATTAAAGACAGTCAAATAAAAGAAAAACTTCTTCAAAAAGAATTTAAAGATGTTAACGAAGCAGTCGAAGCAGCTAAAACAATCGAATTATCATGCCAGAGATCAAAAAAGCTTGGAAATAAAGAAAATGATCTTCAAGTACAAGCCATTTCCAAAAGAAGTCATATTAGTAGAAGCTCAACACCGACGAGACATAAATCAAGACATAATTTCGACAGACAGCGCAAATATAGAAACAATAGTCAAAGTCAAGAAAGAAGAACCAACAATTTCTTTTCAGGCAATTTCAGGTCAAACAGTAGTTCACGAGGCAATAAAACAGTCTGTAAAAGATGTGGTCAGCAGCACAGAATAAAATGTCCAGCTCAAGGAAAAATATGTTCCATCTGCAAGAAACCAAACCACTTCGCGGCATATTGTTACTTCAGCGACAGAAATAAAAACAATAAAAATGTAAGTTCTATAAATACCAGTAATTTGAATTTGAATGAAACTGACATTTTAAATTTAACCGACATTTCTGATAATGATAATTTTTCTAATGATTTTGTAATTAATTCAATAAATAATAATAGCCAAAATAATTGTAATTCATCTAATTGGAAAATAAATATTAATTTCTTTGACCATAAAATTAACTGTCAAATTGACACTGGAGCTGACATCAATGTAATTTCTTTGGAAACATTATATCATTTAGAGAACAATTGTAACATTAAAATTCCTATAAAAAAGACAAAAGATAGAATATTTACATTTTCAGGTCAACTTATAGAAAATGTGGGTAGTGTCGCATTAGCATGTACTTTTGACATTGATGTATATGTACTTACTAGATTACGCCATCCGAACACTCATTGTGTTCCACTGCTTTGCACCTTGCACTGTGCAAAGGACTTTAGTATGACTTTGACATTCATGAGCGGCGGACGAACTAGTTTTTGATTGAGACTCCGAATATAGGCGTGAACCTGCACGTAAGTAACAATTCACTACTCAAGTAAGTAAAATTACATCTTGTACAAGTGATTAAGCAACTAATAATATTGTAATACCACAATAAAAACATTTTTTAAAATAAGACGTAACGCATCGAAGGTTATAAAGTCGTTGACATTACGC
The DNA here is from genome assembly GCA_037349165.1 of Choristoneura rosaceana. Classification (NCBI taxonomy): domain Eukaryota; kingdom Metazoa; phylum Arthropoda; class Insecta; order Lepidoptera; family Tortricidae; genus Choristoneura; species Choristoneura rosaceana. The sequence goes on along the minus strand of JAZBNJ010000041.1, from coordinate 10,293,068 downwards.
CATCTTACAATCATAGACTAAAACGTGCAGACGTTCCCATTCAGAATTGGTTGTAGGTAAAAAATTGTGACTGAACATGAATGACAATTCGTTTAATTGCTTTATTTATACCTGTCATTCTTTTTCCATGTACTAATTTTTATGAACGTCAATATGTCACGCGATACGCATTTTAGTAATAGTTGAAGTATGGTTGAAGTATAAACTATAAAGTACTACATCCAGTCCTTTCCCTGATCCCTGTAGGAGATGACGTCGTGCGTTTTTCGCTACTGTAAAAACACGGCAAAAAATGACAGCGAAGGTGTCAGTTTTCATAGGTAAGTTTATAGTTAGAGGTAAATGTGTAAGTATAGGTTTTTGTTGTTTTTTTATTGTATATTATATACACCTACATAGTAAAAATATTATTATAATCACTAATGTTCACATTATTACTAAAATGAACTTACTATGAACAAAACATGATTGAGTTTTAAAATGAGAACATTTTGAATTGTGTCAGTTTCATTCTAAAGGTTTCAATCACATTTCTAGTGCTTCAGCTTTTTTTCAAAACCTCATTCACTATCTGCCTATTTATTAAGATAATTTCTTTCAATTGATTAAAAAAATGCAGTTAAAAGTTTCCGTTTTTTTTTCGAAAATATCTATTTTGCAAGATGCAAAATGATTACGTTTTGTAGGTAAAATAGCTGTGTCACGTCTGCGGTGTATAATCTATATAGCGTTGACGTCTTGTGACAGTTCGGTATTTGAACATATTGTTGACATGAACGTGCGGGTCCATTAGGTCAATGACTTTTGATAACGGTCAAAAAGTGAATATTAATTTTATAGTGGTAATTTGTAAATGTGCTACTATATTAGGCTGGAAGACTTGTGAGGAATGTGGCATCGTGAAAAGAATGTTTAAATTAACGAACACACCGATTATTAACCAGAACCAAAGGTCAGTACAAACAATTATCGAAAATTATTCAGATACTTTCGAAGGGTTAGGATGTTTACCATTCGAAGCGCATTTAGAGATAGATAATAGCATCACTCCAAAAGTCTGCCCAGTTCGCCGAATTCCATACGCATTGCACCCAAAACTAAAGTCAGAGCTAGACAGAATGGAAAAATTGCAAGTCATTCAAAAGGTAACTAAACCAACTAATTGGGTTAACGCTATAGTTCCTGTAGAAAAACCTAACGGTCAATTACGCATTTGTTTAGACCCAAGAAATTTAAATAAAGCTATTAAAAGACCTCATTTTCCATATCCTACTTTAGATGATTTACGCTCAAAGGTTGCTGGTGCTGCAATATTTTCAAAATTAGATGCGAATTCAGGCTATTGGATGATTAAACTTGATTCAGAGAGTAGTGACCTATGTACATTCAATACTCAATTTGGTAGGTACAAATTTCTACGTCTACCTTATGGCATAAACTCGAGTGGTGAAATTTTTCATCGAGTCATGACAGATTTATTTGGTGAATTACCTGGTGTTTTAATTTTCGTAGATGACATACTAGTTTATGGCTCAAACCAAGCAGAACACGACGCTAGGTTAGAAAATGTTCTTAAAAAGGCTAGAGAAATTAATTTAAAATTCAATAAGTCAAAATGTAAATTTAATAAGACCGAAGTTTCTTATGTAGGGCATATTTTTAATAAAAATGGCATATCGGCAGATTCTTCAAAAATAGAAGCTATAATGAAAATGCCGAAGCCGGAGAATGTCAAAGATCTCCAACGATTTCTCGGTATGGTAAATTACTTAGGTTCATATATTCCTAATTTGGCTCATGAAACAAGTTTACTGAGAGATCTACTTAAAAAACAAAATATTTGGCAGTGGACACTAAACCATGATAAGCAATTTGTAAATTTGAAGAAATTAATTTGTCAGTCACCTGTCTTGGTCCACTATGATGTAAATAAGCCAGTTAGAATGTCAGTCGATGCAAGTCAGAAAGCAGTTGGGGCAGTCATTTTCCATGGGAAAAACCCCATAGCTTATTCATCAAAGTCTTTAACAAAAACTCAAGAAAATTACGCGCAAATAGAGAAAGAATTGTATGCAATTGTTTTCGGATGTAAAAAATTTCATCAATATATCTATGGCAAAACAATACAGGTCGAAACGGATCATCAACCTTTGATCACACTGTTTAAAAAGCCACTTTCAGATGTGCCAGCAAGACTTCAAAGAATGATGATCACGTTACAATCATACGACCTAATTGTCTCATATACAAAAGGAACTGAAATGTATATCTCAGATACTTTGTCTAGAGCGCCTGTCATTAATACCGAGGTAGAGAAATTAGATTTGGATGAATTTGAAAACAATATTATTTGTCAGGTAAGGTTGTTGACTTCAAATTTGGCAATAAGTGAGGGTAGGTTACAGCAAATTGTGTCTCATACAAAGTCAGATAAAATCTTACAAAAATTAAAAGAATATCATAAAATAGGATGGCCTAATAGTAAACAACATTGTGATCCTTTAACCCTGCCATATTGGAATATTCGAGATGAAATTCATGTAGTTGATGAAATAGTCTTCAAAAACCAATCAGTAATCATTCCAAAGTCAATGCGGTCAGAAATATTACAGCAGTTACACGAGGGTCATATGGGCATGGAAAAAACTAAAAATTTAGCCCGTGGTATTGTATTTTGGCCTAATATTTATAACGACATAGAAATGAAAATCAGACAATGTGAGACTTGTATGACACACAGTGCAAATAAAACGAAGGAAACTTTATTAACTCATGAACAACCAGTGTTGCCATGGCAAAAGGTAGCAACAGATTTATTTGAATACAATAATAAAAAATATTTGCTAGTCGTTGATTATTATTCTAACTACATTGAAATAGCTCAGTTAAATACAGATAGTAGAAGTCAAACAATAATAACACAATTGAAGTCTATTTTTGCCCGTCATGGAATTCCAGTACAATTGGTAAGCGACGGAGGTCCGCCGTACAGTTCCAATGAATTTCATAATTTCATGAAGGACTGGGATATTGAACACATAATGTCTAGTCCTCATTTGTCAAGGTCGAACGGACTCGCAGAAATTTCTGTGAAAATAATAAAAAACATATTAAAAAAATGTGAACATTCAGGCACAGATATTTATACAGGTTTGCTACAGTATAGGACAACACCTAGAGGTAATTTAAAGTCACCATCTGAATTACTCATGTCAAGAAAGTTAAGAACAAAATTACCCATAAAAACTAGTCAGTTAAAACCTAAAATAGTAAAATTTTCTGATCATTTCAAAAATAAGACTGAAATGATAGAAAAAAGTAAGTCTTACTATAATAAAAATGCTAAAAAGTGTCATGATTTTCAGCTTAATGATGAAGTATATTTTAAGAAAAACCCCAAAGATCTGACATGGTCTAAAGGTTATATTGTGTCTAAGACTAAATTTCCTAGGTCATATATAGTAAAAAATGAAAATGGTGTAACATACAGAAGAAATTCTCAACATATTAAATTGTTTAAGTCAAATATGTCAAATATGTCAAACCTTAATAGTCACAAGCCATATTCCAATCAGTCAAGCCAAGTAGTTACAAACAAAAATAACAAGTCAAGTTTTACTGAAAAGTCGAAAGGTCAAAGTCCAAATAAAAATCAAAAATGTCTAAAAGAGGATGATGCAATGAAATATTATTACATTCCAGAGTATATTGTGAATGCTCAAAACCAAGTGTCAAGTTGTAACAATTGTAGTCAAAATCAAAATAGTTCAAAAACAAACTCCATAAATGAAACATTTATGTCAATGGAGTCAAGTCGGTCAAGTGCAGATAGTCCATATAATAAAAGCAATGTATCACAAAATAAGAACAATGAAAATAATATGTCAAATATTTCAGATATTGTAAGTCCTATGTCAAGTTTATGTAATGATGGGGATATCATATTGTCTCCATTGTTTGTTGAAATGAATGAGAACAATCAAGATACAGAATTCTTGAATGAAAATCAAATAGTCATGTGTCAGTCCGATAGTCAGTCAGAATCAAGTAATAATGTTCAAAACTTACCAGAAATGTTAGACATTGCAATTGGTAGCAATACACCTGAAATAAGATACAGTTCTAGAGGTAGATTGCTGAAGAAAACAAATAGATTGGACTTGTAAATAATTTATTATTGTAAAATTACATATTTAGACATAGCATATAATTGTAAATAAATTGGAAATTAATTGTATTGTATTATTATGTATTCGACATTTTGAAATTTTTATTGTAATTATTTATTGTTGTTTTGTATAATCTGATTAATTAATTAATAATTTTAAGGCATGTTATTATTCAATAAATGTATATTGTTAGCTGTCAACTGTCAATGTGTCGAAATGTCAAGTGTCAGATTTATTTATTTTTTAAAGAAAGGGCATGTTGTATAGTCTATGGTCACCTGCGTTTCGTTTATAAAGCAGCGTTCAAATAAATAAATCATTACTTGATCTACCGTCTACAGCAAATGGTTGTTTTACTGCATCCTCCAATCATTTAAATATAAACTCCCAAAACCCGCGTCTAATACACTTACGAAGAAATTTAAAATGGTGTGTGTAAAGTCCCCGAATCCCGATCCGCACTGAGCCCACGTGGGAACTAGGCCCAAGCCCTCTCATTCTGGCCTGTGCCCAGCAGTGGGACGATAAAGATGATGATAAAGCGCAGCCATCGGAGATTTTGGCACGGTGCCTTCCCTTCGTCCCTCAAGTATGACTTTTTATTTATTTGACTGTTTATTTTATAACTAAAAACCCGTCATGTTGAACATTTGTTGAAAGTTCCCGTCACGATAGATTACATGACCATGACAGTCACACTACATGATTTCTCTTTCCTCCCAACATGCTAATACTTAATTACCTGTACAACGGATGACTGAATGAAATAGGCGTGATGAATCATGGCGTTCATATACGTGTACGACTACCTCTTCTGTTGATTTTGTACAGAGATAGGTACTTGTACTTACGTACACAAAGTTATACAAATGAAATGTTTTACAAATTCTGATTCGGATCGACCATTTTTGTTGATCCAGAAAAGCGCAGATCGGTTTTTGTTGTTTGTAGCCAGACAGGTAGGTAAATAGTCTATATCGAACTTTATAATAAGCAAGAGCAAAGCAAAACGCAGGGTATTGCTATTGCTTCTTGCTCTTGCAATGCGTGTTTATGTTCGTCTTGCATTATTTTAATGATAAACTTGGGGACACTATAAAATACTTAATTTGTACATATGACCCTAATCGATTCTGTAATTTCAGAGCAAATTGGCTGTGCCACACACAGGATTTTAAATATATTTTCACGAAAAACTAACGTTTTAAATCGAGTTTAGCTCGACCTGTTTCGGGCAAATTCGTAGCACGTGCGTAGCGAGTGCGTAGTCGTAGCGTATGCACGTGTTGCAGCAGCCGCTGAGTCGCGTTGCTCCGAGGAAGAAGGGCTACGAATTTGCCCGAAACATGTCGATTCAATATTATTTAATATGAGTGAGTCTCACGGTAGCTTTATTTTCAAAAGACAGGATTTTAATAAAAAACGTGCACATTTTCTAAATTAAAATTTATTATCATATCGATACAATACACTTTTCCACTACGGATCGAGTTGTTTATCAATGTGAAATATTAAAAAATGTAGGTAGTTTTATCTACTGGGGCCATACCAGCGATCCGAGTAGGTAATCTACAAAAGCTTCTTTTTTACTGGTTTATGCACCATTCTGAAAAATGTATACTTAAGTCTTATGAACAGATTGTTAGTGTTCCTGCTCATTAATGTTTATAGATAAAGTGAGTCGCTGATATGGTCTTAGTATAATGACAGGGACACATCTGCTAAAATAGGGCCGGATTAACCACGGTGTTTGATGATTATCAGCTCTTTCACGATAAGTTATATCAAATCAACTGACAGGCGTCGAACAAAAACCTATAGTAAACACAGTACAGATGCAGTGAATTTAATAATCCTTTTCCATCGTATTTTCTCGGACACGTATTTTTTGTGCTACTTCAGAAAGCCTCATTTTCGTTTTCACTATATGTTCTATGTAACTGATAGGGAGGGTTATATATAATAAAATTTCAGTGTGATATAAATCTAACTCATGGTTTGAAACTTGTCGCCAATAATTAAAGTACCTTACTATACTTTTAAGTATGTTGAATCAGCGACCGTTTCGCTTTTTCGGCGACACACAAAGTTGTATATTAATATAACTATTTTCATGTGTGTTCCCATGCATTTTTTTTTTGTTTCATCATCATCATCATCACAGCCTATATACGTCCCACTGTTGGGCGCTGGCCTCCTCTCGGAATGAGAGGGCTTGGGCCATAGTTCCCACGCGGGCCCAGTGCGGATTGGGAACTTCACACGCACCATTGAATTGCTTCGCAGGTTTGTGCAGGTTTCCTCACGATGTTTTCCTTCACCGCAAAGCTCGTAGTAAATTGCGCACATGAATTTCGAAAAACTCAGAGGTGCGAGCCGGGATTTGAACCCACGACCCTCTGCTTGAGAGGCGATAGGTCAAACCACTAGGCCACCACAGCAAACATGACACTTAAGTATTATTAACACAATAAATTCATAGACACGTTGGCAGCACTCTGAAGTAGTCACTTGTTCTGATTTTTCACGATGGGAACGGTTTATTCATTTCATCTGTATGTACAGTCAGCTGCAGAGAAAAGGTACCCCCCTGTAACGGCGGTATCCATACTTACCGCCATACAAGGGGGTACCCTTTCTCTGCAGCTGACTGTACATACTGACATTGCGGATACACATATTCTACAATTAAAGTTTCGTTAGAAATTTTTCAATTTTGTGCGCGCGGGGCCCCTAGGTAGTTGCCTATTCTGCCTAATTGTTGATCCGGCCCTGAGGGCCTACTAAGAAATTCGAAAATCGAAGTTCGTATCGTACCGCTCCGTTGACGCTAGTATTATTTAATACGAGAAAGAGAGAGATGGCACAATACGAACTTCGATTTTCGAATTTCGTAGAGCCCTTCTGATCTAAAACACGATTATGCAACAACCAGAGAACAAAATATTCGGTTACAATTTTTCTATTATTTACTACCATAGCAGAAGGTTATTCTAAACAGAAGGCTTATTGCGTCATTTCTTGAGAAACATTAGACAGTACGGCCTCTGCAGGGCTACTGAGAAATTCGAAAATCAAAGTTCGTGTCGTTCCGTCCCTCTGACACTATACTATTTAATACGAGAGTGAGAGGGACGGTACGATACGAATTTTTTGAATCCGGAGTAGGCCCTCTGGTTAGCATAAAAAACAACCCAGAAGCCTTATTGCCTAACGTTTATGACGCTCGCGATCGCAATCAAATGACAGTTTTTGTATGCGAAATGTCATTTGATTAAGGTCGCGGGCCTCAGAAATGTCAGGTTATTTAGGTACTATGCTAATGATTCATGACACTCGTAAACAAGGAGTGAGTCAGTATAAAAGTAAGCTGGCAAAAGTTGCACCGATTTATTTGATTGTGATGTCCTTACCCGGTAATAAATAAATTCATTTTAAAACTTATTTTAACTAAAACACCAGTTACAAATACTCTATTATACATTTAAGTGCAATATTTTATTTGGTGTCTTAAAGTTCTTACATTTTGTATCCTGACCTGCCGCTGTTGAAGTTTACATCGAAAACTGTGATTGGTTTTTTGGAATCTTTTTGTATTTTTTATTTCAATTCCAAATTTTTACTTTTACGGTCATCTCGTGAAACCTAAATTGAAAATACAAACCGAAACATAGATGCACAGAAAAACCAGAAAAATAAGACCAACACTGGGAATCGAACCCAGGTCCTCGGCATTCCGTGCCGCGTGCTATACCGCTACACCACTGCTGGTCAACGGCACAGACACGAATTTCCCTATGCATCACATATCTCAGCTTGTTTATACTTTACTTTGTAACTTAAGCAGTTACCTAGCGCCATCTATATTGTCTAACTCTCAACGAGAAGCCTTCAATATCTCCTTAAAGGAAGGAAGGAAGGAGATATTGAAGGCTTCTCGTAGCAGCAGCAAGCAGCAGCTATTGTTTAACAACTTAATTATCATACACCAGTATTGTTCTTTTTCTGACAGAATGTGACTGTAAAACTTCAGACTTAAAAGTATCCTTTCAGATCGACCACAAGTGGATTAACATCTAAAACTTATTTAATTATAAAGTACCCTCATGAATATTTCGTAAAGTGGAGAAGTGAGGAAGCATGAAAAGCTTGAGCCAAATCCTAATTTTTGTGACAGCGCGCTTGTGTTTTGCCGCGTGTTTTCTGCGTGCTCACTGAAGGCTCAGTGGGTGGGAATCGTTTACCCCATCCCATGTACAAGAAAACTGTGGAGTACGAATACATAATACCGAAATGCGGGCCCGTGTCTTTGCGGAAACGTTTGACAGTGTTGAGTAGGCTGTCAGGGGGCGGCCTAGCCGGGTGATTGATTCCGAGCTCTCCGTTGCCGTAGCATCCGACGATGCGAGTGTTCGGGAACGACGCCCGGAAGTAATCCTGCTCGACTTCGTGCTTTTGGTCGCGCCCAAGACAGGACAATTTGATCGCCACGCTGTGCTCGAATCTTGGTACTTGTCTTGCGAACTGTAAATGTGCAAGACAGTATTTAAAATATTTAGAACAATATTTAATGTACCATCGCGAACTATAATCGATAAGCTACTCGACATTGTTCATAATTTTGCCGAGTTGCACACACTTGTACCTAGTAAATATTGTGATTAATAAACCAGAATAACATTACATAGCCAAATTACGAACTGTAACATGGTAAGTAGCTCACCAATCCCTGTTCGCGACTGTACACCATACAGTCGTTTGCCATTATTAAAATCATAACAATAACATCAAAAACACATTTTTAGTATCATACTTCTTATACCCCTTAACTTCTATAGAATTTCTGGTCATCGTATTAACAAAACAATATAGCATAAGTAATAAAGCACACAACTTCAAGCTCAATTAATCATTGCCTTATTGTTTACATTACTTAATTTTTTTTTTAATCTACGTCTGTGTTTTAGGACAACATAATATGACTAAAATGCGTTCTAATTACAGCTGATATATGAAAATTTTAAAGAATTGAATTCTATCATAATCGGCAGTAAAAGAAATGAAAGAGTCAGTTTGACTTACCTCTGTTATTGCTTGCATTATTCTTGCTTTAGCCCAATCTGATGTATCAATAATAAGCGAATACATTTCAAAGTTATACCTATCAGCTCTCTCTGTATTGTTCTCACTCTTTGGAACAGAGAATATGCCAATTGAGATAAGATTTTCAGTGACAAAATCTTTACCCTCATTAACAGTCTTGATTATGTGATTCATGTCATTCTGCTCGAACATTGTATCCTCCACTATACAACCTCCTAAAGCATAAGGGATGTCAGGTTGCCTGAAAAATAAAATTACATGCTTTACATCTATATAATGAATCAAAATGGTGCATTATCATATTAACATATCCATTTACTTTGTATGGGAAACAACCTATTGTTGGAAACAAGTATTTTTCACATACACAATGTAAAATTAATTTAGCTTCCATAAATAAATAAATAAATATAATGGGACACCAATTGACCTAGTCCCACCCAAACTAAGCAAAGCTTGTACTATGGGTACTAGGCAACGGATAAACATACTTATATACATAAATACATACTTAAATACATATTAAACATGCATATATTATTCATATAAATATCTGCCCCGGCCGGGAATCAAACCTGGGACCTCATGCTTTGTAGTCAGGTTCTCTAACCACTTGGCCATCCGGTTGTCAGTAAGATAACAGTTTAAATATTTTATTTAGTTGAAATTAAGAATGTTGATTACTTACACTTCTTTCAAATAATTCAAGAACACTATATCTTGAACTGAATGTAGCAAGTATTTTTCTGTGACGTAAACTATCACTCCTTTGAACACTCTAGTTTGTGAGAGCCTATCTATTTCCCGGTAGAAATCACGCTGCATATCCACTTTAGATTTTATGTTAATAACGTGAAATTCCACGTCTGGTATCTGAGGGATGTACACTCCACCAATGAAAGGATTTGAAAGAATAAACATGTGCCTGGTAATGGTGTGCTCATAAGTTATTGATGGAGGCAGTGGCATATATGAGAGGTAGTGAGCCCGAACTGACAGCATACATTCTTTTGGAGCACTGACATTATGCTGTATTAAATCCATCACTGAAAATAGAAGATTGTACAAATTTATATTTTATACATAACTAGCCATTATGGCTTTCGAGTTGAATTTAAATTCCAGGATTCCACAAAAATTCCAAGGGGAATTCCATAATTACATAGTAAATGCCATTAATAATGCATAAAAAAAAACTAAACTATCTAAATCTCTATGTATATACCTGTGTTTTCTGTACTGCTTACTTTGTTGGTGCACAATAAAGAGTTACAGTCCGTGAGATCTTAAAAAAACCTTCGGATTTTAGAAGCATGCTTCGGGTATTGACGATGACACGCGATCGTGATACGCGGTTCTGTTCTGTTATCAACTTGCAAAACTTTTCAAAGTTACCGTAAAAAATTATGTAAAGAATAACCATCAGTACAAAATGAACCTTACTATAATAATATTACGCTTCTTTATCTTTTTCTAATTTTAATACAATATGACTTTTTGTCATGATACAAATAAAACAAAATCAGTATTTTCGAATTCTTCCATCGTCAATTTAAATTGAGAACACCCCGCCTCAACACAGTACTTTTGTTTGGAATTATATAGAGCTGTTGTTATACTGTATCTACTTCTCTTGGGTACGTCAAATGAATTTTTTTGGTCTGCTTTCGTTTTATATTTTTCTTAATACACTTTTCGAAATCCCCGTTGCATCTATAACACGGTCTAGTACCTTATTAAAATATTAACGACCACTTTTTTCTTAAAAAATTCAACTTATATACAACATATTTATAAATATATTGTAATCAATTTCCAGTGATTGGCTATTTACAGACATACCCTGCTTAAGTTGACTCGCCATGGAAATCAATTTCCGAAAAATAACAAACTACCTAAATAAATATATGCAATTGGTGGTTTTAACTGCTCTATATACATCAATGAAAACCCAACGAGTGCACTCTACGCGCGATGGATTGCTACTGAGTCAAAAAGACAATTGTCATTTTTTACTAACGAATTCTTCCGATTTCCCCCGAAACCCGAAGGGTTTTCTAAAAGCTCACGGATTGTATTGTATTGTATCTTTCATGTCTCTAATCCCAGGGGTTGTAATTTAACATGCTAAATTGCTTACATACTAAATTGGTTAAAATAGAAAAGTCAAAAAAGATGTTAAATTACTTAAATTTTCTGTATAAATTTCAAAATTTCTTTTTTGTAACAACCTTCTACAAAGTTTAGAAAACTAAAAAAATATCAGTATTGTTGTTCAATGTGACCAAGAGAAATAAGAGTTAATTTTTCACAAATTAAAAAGTGAATTAAAAACTTACAGCTGTGTTCATTCTCGCAGGCCGGGGAACATGGAATTGGGTTGATCATTTTACATTGGCATGTTATGTTGAAGCCCGCTGTGTTGGCAAATGTCAGCACTGCTAGTGGCTCTGTTGGAAAATTAGCAGATTTCTTGTATTCTATTCCCCCTATGGTCGAGCTGCATGAATGCATATCTATCACAAAATCAGCAGGGCTCAGTTGCTCCTTTTGCAAGGAATGCACTGCAGAAAGCCAGGTGCTACACACAAGCTTAGCTAACATTTTGTCCTGCCAGCTCAAATTACTAAGGATTTCTTTGGCTATAATATAATTAGAAGTAACTTTTTCTGACAAACAGTTGGTAACGGTCACTAGCTCATCTCGTACCAGTTCTCTTCTTTCAATGTAGGCTAATATATTTTCTGGTAACCGCAGCTTGACACATCTTACGGCCTCATGAGGGGCTGCTGGCGGGCCAGCCTCTGCGCCCCTCGCGCCTCCATCATGGAGAGCGTCTGCCATGGCTGATGTTAAAGCTCCGTCACAATCTCCTCATCAGCTCCGCGGTTTAGTGGATCACCTTTCAATATAGCCAGTATAAAGCAGTACAGATAAATGAAGAAGAACACCAAGTAATAGCCGACATAGATCATGACATCGCGCAGGTGCCGCTTCAACTGCCCGCGGTTGTGGATCTCGGCGGGGTCGTAAGCTCCGAGATTACCTTGTGGTATAGTAAAATATTCGTAAGTTAACCAAATAAACATAGGCAGATTTATCAGGAACAATAACAGTTGCCCGTGCAGCAATAACAAGAATGTAATAAACGAATGCCCTATGTATTTTGGTAACAGCCAATAGTTTAACTTTTCACAACATTCTTGAGCGTTCAGATAGTCGCATTCTAGGTCAGATAGTGTAATGATAAAGTAAACTAAAAGAAACAATATCGCACCACTATCGATCAAAGACAGAGAAAACAACAGAGTTTCGCCCAATATCATAACTCGTTTGGAAAAAATACTCTTAGCAAAAAAGTAAGTACAGTAATTACTCAAAACATTAAATTAAATTTACTTCAGTTTATCAATTCATAGCCACATTTAAAATTCACTTCTGTTTTTAGCGAGAGTATTTGCCTTGCCTTGTCGGTACAAAATATAATTACGAAAATAAATTGATTGACAGCTTTATTAACTGTTACAGCAGGTAGATAATAAATTGGATATTATCACTTTCGTTCAGTTTTGTCTGCCATTATTTGACACATCAAACGAACCACAGATTCGCTAACATGTAGGTGAAAAGAGGAAACTAAAAATTGTACGGAAAAATCTATGGATAGATCATCGGACGTTGTTTTGCAAAATAGTGTGGCACCTTTAAAATTAAATTGAAATAATTCGAAATTTCCTCATTTAAAATTCTACCAGATTGTGTTTTACTTAAAGTTTATTTTGGAAAAGTGAATATTTCGAATTGATGTAGTTTAATTTTAAAGGTGCGATGTGTTGTTAACCCCACAGGTATTGTATGATCCAAGTATGACTTATCATAAGCATAAGAAATAAATTTTATTGGGTTCTGGGTTCTGCACCCAAATGGTGAAATATGGTCACGATAACAACTATGGTGGCGTAGTACTGTTGCTTCACTATAGCTAGTAATATCGCACCTTCGGTGAGACAAGGGCATTACTACACTTTTTACGATTTTACAGGAGAGCCATTTTAAAGATTTTTTTGTGTTCAATGTTGTATTGTTTTGCTCGTATAGCTTTGAAGTAATTTATCTTCGCATGGAACAAGCCTTATAGTTTTATGGATCGCGAAATATTGCTTATAGGAATCAGGAACCCTTCATTCATTTATTATTATTTTTTTTTAGGCGAAGGTGTACATATATGTCTTTGTTCCACCAAAATTTAATTCAATTTGTAATTATGACTGAGTTCAAACTAAAACTACGACTAATTATTCGTTAAAAAAACTCGTTTATTTTCACAAAATATTTATTTTTTTATTACTTACATTAAGTCTAGGAACTTTGTGGTTACTTTAGCTTTAGTCAAGGGATCAATAGAAATAGTCTTTGGAATCAACTCAACATCTTGTCTACTATAATAAAGCAACGCTGCTTAGTAGATTTTACATTTTTTATTACAATAAAGTTATTTAAAAACAAATAATATATTTTAATTAAAAACAAAAAATATATATTTTTCACAAACAAAAACTGTTAGAAAGTTTTTCTGTCATTTTCATAGAAAAAAATCTTAATACACTCGCCGGCAAAAAATATGGCCCACAGTCCTTTCATACAAACGAGGTCACTTTGATGTCTTGGTTCTTCACTAGGTGGTGCTTTGACTGTGGTCTGATGATGGCTACTCCGAGCATTGATAAAGGACATTCAGAGTTCCTAAGATACCCAACTGATTGAATCTCCGTATAACACGGAGATTATACACATTTAGAAAAACAGCTGAAATGGCAATAAAATGAATGAAAATGTCAGTGCTGTACAAATTCTCTCGCTGTGGTGTAAACTGGTTGTTGAATCAGTTGTGTGTGTTAAGCAGGCCACTGACGAACCTTCCAAACGGATACCATTACAATGAATTTATCCAAATAGACGGCATCCAATTATTTAGTACATTGACGATGATAAACATCGTGATCTGCCATCCACCTGATAGAAACATAGCTGGTTGTTAGAATGAGATACTTAGTTAGAGTTACTTTCGCATTTATATTATTATAATATTAGTAGGGAAGTAGGGATTATGACTGCTCAAATAAAAATATAATTGGAACTAAAATGTCATTAATAGTCATTATTTATTTTATTGCAAGCAAATATTTGAATAATAAGGTCATAATTGTTTACACGACGTTGTTTTTTTTTAATAGAATGGAATGACAAGGCCGCATTTGAATTTAAGACTATAAAGTTTTAAGGGTATTGGAGGTACAAAGTCAAAATTGCTTTGAGCGACTTTGTATCTCCAAATGCGTGACCATTTTATAGGCAAAAGTACATCAAATGTGACTTTGTTCTTCCAAACATTTAAATAGCAAAAGACATATTTACCTTTACGCCCTCGTTGCTCCAGCAAACATTCTCTTCACTCGCGGGCTGTCGGCCAATTGGCCAATAAGACTTTGTCGTGCCAACATACACCAAAAAACGCACCAATGCGACAAAGTCACTGTCGCCCTCTGGCGATTTAACGCGGAATTTAATGGATGTCTTTGTTCCTCCATGTAAAGACATAGTTTTTAGAACTTTCTGTATACTTAACTCGTTTTTGGGTTTTTCGACAATTGTGCCCTTGTGTCACCGAAGGTGCGATATGTGTTCGCTATGTCTGTCACATCATGAATAATCTCAGAGGAAGTAAATACACAGCAGGGCTACTACGAAACTCGAAATTCGTATCGTACCGTCCCTCTCGGTCTCGTATTAAATAGCTTAAGTGTCAGAGGAACGGCACGACACGAACTTCGAGTTTCTAGTTTCGTAATAGCCCTGCAGGTATAGGTCTATGTGAATAATCGATGTAGACAATGAGGGTTTTCATTTTCAGAGATGAGATATCGCTAGATGGCGTGAGGTCCGTTTGACGTTTGCTCATGATTGGTTAACTAAGTGAGCCAATCGCAAGCAAAAATAAAACGGACCTCGGATACTAATGCTAACGCCATCTTGCGGTATTTCGCATGTGTGAAAACGTTGATCAAGATCAAAATAGATAGATTATTCGTTGAAACTGAATCAATGCCCCATGGCAAGAATATGAAAAATCTCCTAAAAACATTACTTTGCCAAGATCCACCCAGGTATTAATCTCGAGGAAGTTTCGTATTAAAACAAGATTTATTTGTGTCAAAACTTTTAATGTAACATTCTTTCCTTAAGCTAATAAAGGCTTCATGAATATTTACACAAGGCTTCAAATACGGGGCAAGGTATAAAACTTTGATTACTAGGTATAGATCTGACTCCTTTAGTTATCACATCGTATTTATTGATTATTGGCTTTGCTTTTTTATTTACTATCTTAATTTAGCCAATGGACTTAAAGCCCAATTTTTTACTCTTATGTTAACTATTTAAGTATATTTACGTTACCTAAGTCTCAGTGATATAATTGATTATTATGATTCAAAGGTGAATTAACTTCAGTGCAAGTATAGCTGCACAAACGCGTATGCACCGTGTTTTTTATTACTAGAAACTACCTAGTTATTAACTTTTGGGTCAAATAGAACATGCACTCTAGTCCCCAATTATTAAAGGTCAAATTGTAAAATTCACTAGTCAGGCGATTGAAATTGATGCGAAACTTAAGGGAGACATCAAAAAAAGTCATGTTTTAAAGTCGTAAGTGTACACCTTTTACGTCATATTAAGTGCATAATGAATAACTATAAATTGTGATTATCTTTTAAACGGCCAGAGTTACGACTAGTCTTGGAGAAATTAGCTTCATTTGACCTGTTAAATGTTCCCTTAAAGTTAACGGACATCTAGTTAACACGTTCTATTTTTTCAGACCAAATAACTCCGTATGTACGGAATCACTTGTAATAACAAGGTAATTGTAAGTTAAATTTCGTCAATTACAATCAATTCTATTTGTAAGTCAAATGTCAGCAATGACACAAAAACTTACTTAAACAAATGTGATGGGAAACAGTAGGTACATAATATTTACGAAAAAGATACATAAACATTGAACTTTAAATGTGGTTATAGAATTATAGAGTAAATTGTGAAGCCAATGTATAAATTCTAGTGTATAAATACTTATATTCGCATAGCAGAGAGCTAAAATACACATGTTAAATCCAGCACAATTGAATTATCACTTCTGAATATAATCTAGTTAAAACAAATATTAAAACTCTCCTAAAATAATTACAACAATAACAAATATGCAGATAATATACTATTTATCAAAACATTAATCTCACTTAGTATCTCGTTAAATACATTTAAACTAACTCTCTGAGGAGCGAGTATAGAAGCCATGAAACACACAAGCTTGTTAATGATAGTTGACAAACAACTGTTGACTCGAATAATTGGCTAAAAGTGTAGGTACAATTTAGATAAATGAGCAAATAGATTTTTATAAATATTTATATCTAAAGGATACTGTTATAATTTACTTAGATAATGGAATATTACTTAAGTTTACAGATTACTTACAACCAAACAGAAACATTATATTCGTATCTGCATTATTGACTTCCGATTCAATCGTTAATCTTGTTTTGCACAGTGGTAAAGTGGATTTAACTTAATATTGTGATACAGGTGATAAATACAAAATTTAGTCGTTGAAATTTTAGAGCCACACACACAAGTATATTTTATTACACAATACGATATGGTTTTGTATACAATCTAATTCAAAACATGATTTTACACAATATCATCTTACAAACCTATTAGCACCAACCCTTACATGAATGTACTTTAAAATCAATATTTTTAAAGTACTGTCATATATTTTAACCACCAACATTATATATATTCAGACCCCTTGCTGTTTGCTATTGTTTATGTAGATGTTTATATACGTATGAAGCCAAGTTTATTTCAGTTACTTACATAATTATACGGTAATGGATTACGAGCACATGCACAAGTTAGGAATTAAATATTTTAACAGAATTGGCACACGCGGGTAGTAAAGCCACATTCGTTGTCGCTATTGATATTTTGATTTAATATAAATGCAAATAATGGCAATTTACTTTCGTAAAACTATCTTTCCTTTCACTCTTGATTTGATTAAACTAAGGTTAAAGTAATAACACTATCGTTAATATAACACAAATAAATTAGTGAATACTTCGCACATAGAAATGAATATACCCGATCAAACCAAACGGTACATTTGAGAAATGAATAAATAAATTATAAATAATGCATTCAAACAATTGCACAAACAGACATATGATTTGGAAGTCATTTAAATGTACAAAATACGATTCTCCCGGCCTATTCAATCAACAGCAACTTACGCATAATGGTTCACCTAGCCTACACTTTAGACAATAATAAATTGGAATGATATTTTTTCAAGAATGTAATGGTTACGTACGTAAGAATCCTTCTACTTAGAATAGAACTTTAAGGACGATGTAAGTTATTCTACGAGAGATGTGTTCGATGACGATTTAATTCTGTTTAACACTATTATATGGATATAATAACGTCTGAAATAAAGTTTAATTTAAACACGAAGAAGATTATTAGGAGGTTCTAGGAAGATAGTGATAATTTAACAAGTGAAACGTGCCTGTTGGCGCAATTGTTTGCGTGCGCGGAGCCGGCTCCCTACTGACTAAATGAACTCGTATCTAACATTGTTCCCGAGCTGGTCCCACCCATGACGATGGCTTGTCAACGTGCAATCTACTCTCTCTGATAAACTTACTGCCATGATTATTCTTGTTCAACATAACATTAGTGTAATAAGCTGAAAGAATATTCTCATAATATTTCTTCAATAGAGAGAGGCAATTATACAGAAATTCTGCTTTTTGCACTTCAACAAGACTGGAATGTCATTTAATAATTTGGGAAATAGCTTTATATGCGACAGAGACACAGCATACAGCATTTTTGTTAACTGACACAACATCAACTCAATATTTGTATTTAAAATAAGTGTTAATTAATACAATGTGTACATAGCAGGTGTCTCAAACATTGACTGTTAGTGTGTCAACAAAAACATCTTTCCTAATGATAATTTTCCCTTATGTTTTAAGTCATCGGGCGGAATGCAGAAATCCACAACTATGTTGAGTATTATTACATTATTCTTTCAATATATACATAAGTAGATAATGCCTATAAATAGTACACAAAATGGATTTATTACAGGTGAGCTAAACGCGCAGTCGTGGCGTGCGCTCGATACTCTGATAAAGTTAAATGAATATTTACCCACTGTTTCAACATCCTTTGATTAAATTTATTTGACGGATAAATGTGACGCCGTCTCTGTTTGTTTTGTTCGAATAGACGGAGACGGCATCACATTTATCCGTCAAATAAAATTAATCAATGGGTGGTGAAACAGCCCCTTAGACTATTATTATAACTAGCGGTACAAACGAGTCGCTCAACTGTTAAGTACAAAACACCAAAGTTCTATAAATTAACCTATCGATGCCGACACTATGTGTCTAAACATCACCGCACTCCGATTTATCTAGTCTTTACTAAATGTTAATCACCATCTGGAAGAACGTGTCACTGACGACTAGCGCATGTCTCGCGGCCGCTTTTCAACAGCGGTCGTATTGTTTTAAAAACACAGTAATTCACTTGTTTACGTTGCCACGTCAAACATCACTTGTTTTAAATGTAGAGATCATATTTACCCGACTGCGAAGAAGGAGGGTTATTTATTTTGTATCGCACAAACTAAACTCAATTTTTACGATAGGCTACACGTCTCTTCAGACTATAATTTGATTTAAACTATTAGGTAGGATATATTTGATCTACACTGATGAGTGAAGCGTTCGCAACTGCGTCCGCCGTTGGATGCAGTCGTGGTAAGGCGTGATGTGTACTTTGACGAGTAGCATTGGCTCGGCCGCGGGGCCCCGGCGTCGGAAGCGATGTCACTGCGCGGCGGAGGTCAGGTGGCGTCGTACTCGATGCGGTCCCACGAGTAGTGTTTGCGCGCGGGCCGCGGCGGCGGCCGGGACAGCACGGCGCCCAGCAGCGGGTCACACTGTGGCACGTGCCCCCGTCCGAACAGATTAGGGATCAGCTCGGTGTCCATATAGTCGTACGCGTCACCATCCACCGTCATGTTAGAGCTGAGGTCGATACCGAACTCCTTGAGGTCGAACTCGCACGGCCGCTCCTGAATCATGTCCTCTTGGAATGACGGGAGAGATAGGTCGTCCATGTCCTCGAAGCCTGTCCGCGTGTGGTCTAATATATCTCCATTAGTTAGAGGAGTCATCGTCATCCGCTCCGGAGGGTCCTCGCCGATGTCCATCGCTGTTTGCGAGTTGTCGTCGGTCCGGTTGCTGTCGCCCGAAAGCAGCCCGAAGAAGTCGTCATGGTCACCCGACGTAGGGTCCGAGCTAAAGTCTGGATGGAAATCGTTGTTGGATAGTAAATCGACGCTCAGATCGGCGTCGATGTCGTTAGCGGCCGAATCGATGTCACAGTGGTTCCCGTTGACGGCGTGCAAGTCTGCGTGGTTCATGATTTCGTTCTGAATGTCGTTCAGTTCCCGTTGCAGCTCGTCCGCTGCGAGCGTGTCCTGCGCGCGAGTCTCGCCGAGCACCTCGGCGGGAGAGAACGCGTCCGCGCTGCTGTCGAGGAACTCGGCCCGCATGGGGGGGTCGACCGGCGCGCCCACCACCGACGGCGGCAGCTCACCGTTCTCGACCAGCAACTCTATCACGTCGTCCATATCCTCGTTACGATCGTGCAACGAGGGCATCGGCATCGGCGGCGGGGGAGGCGGCGGCGGCACGACGGCGCGTTCGGGTTCGTAATGCGGCGACGGCAAGATCGCGATGGGGACCACTTTGACACCGTTCAAGATGTAATTGGTAGTTTTGGGCGCGGTGACGTCGGCGGCGTCGGCGGCGGTGGCGGGCTGGGCGACGGTGAAGAGGCGCACGAGGCGGTCGGGCGTGGCGTCGGGCGCGGCGGCGAGCACGTAGCGCGGCGGCGCGGGCGGCGCGGGCGGCGGCGGCGCGGGCTGCTGCAGCGCGTCCAGCTGCGCGCGCAGCTGCGTGACGCACAGGTGCGCCTGCAGCAGGCGGCGGCTCTGGTCGGAGGCGGCCGCGCCCGCCGCCTCGCGCCGCACCGTCTCCAGCTGCAGCCGCGACGCCTCCAGCTTGCGCTCGAGCTCCTCGATCTGCCGCCGCTGCGACTGCACGATGTCCTCGGCCGGCTCGGGCTCCGAGCGCGACTCCGGCGAGGCGACGGACGCGATCGACGCGACGGAGGCGACCGAGGCGACCGAGGCGGGCGAGCGCGGCGGCTCCTCCTTGTCGATCAGGAACGGGCGCAGCCGGCTGATGAGCTGCGGCTTGGGGCCGGAGACGCGCAGGTTGCGGCGCTTGCACTCGGCGCGCAGGTCGGACACCTTCATGTCCTCGTAGCGCGCGGGGATGGCGGCGAGCGGCGCGGGCGGCGGCGGCGGCGGCGGCGGCGCCGAGTACTCGGACGAGTCTGACGCCACGGACGCGGACGAGGTGGCGGGGGACGCGGGCATCAGCTGCAGCAACAGCTGCTGCTGCTGCAGGAGCAACTCGTACGGCGTCTCGGTGGAGTCGGGCGGCGAGGGCGCCTTGTGCGCGTTCGGGGGGCCCTTGTACTCGTGGAACTTGAACCGGGCCTTGGGCTGCTGCTGTTTGTGTTTGGTCTTCTTGCGGTTCTTGTCGGCTTTGCCGGGCGCGGGGTGTTGGACGGTGGCCGCGGGCGCGGTGGGCGCGGCCGGCGCGGGCGTCGCTGGCGAGGGCGCGGGGGAGAGCAGGCAGGGCGGGGACGGGGAGGGGGAGAGGTCGTCGGGGGGCCCGCAGTAGGAGGAGGGGTGCTCGGGGCGGTGGGAGGCGCCCTCGCAGGTGGCGCGGAAGGCGAGCGTGCCGCTCTTGACGGCGGTCTCGATGTCTTCCTCCGTGTGCAGGATGTTCTTCTTGATGAGCTCGAGCGGGCCGGGCCGGTGCGACAGCTGGTCGTTGAGCGCGTCCGCCAGACGCGCCTTCTTGAGCATTCGCTGCTTCTCCGCCAGGCTCGGGTCCACATGGCTCTCCTGTTAATAAAAAAATAACTTCATTCAAACTGAACAATTTAGTTTAATGCGGCAATTACGAGTAGAAAGAGGTATTCTTCGATGGAGGAACAGTCTTGACAAGTCACATCTTATCACACAAAAATTTAATTTCAGTTTGAAAGCTATTCGCTTAATAAAATGCAAAAATTAAATGCAAGATAGAAAACCTGGTAGTCGAGAACTAAGCATTGAAATTTTACTTCAATTTTGTGAATGAAAATATTTAGTTACAATTGTAAAAATTAAATTTACAAACCCACCTGTTCTAAAATATGTCTCCGTTCAAGTTCTTGGCGGTCCGGCCGCCGTTGTATTTTTGCTTTCAGCAAATCACCAGTTTTCGCTCTTTCTAATTGCTTGGACTGTTCAAAATAAGCAGGCGGCGTTTTCAGTGCTGTAAAAAAAAACTTTATTTTATACTTCTGTGTTGTGGTACCTGCATTACAAACAAAAATATGCATATTTAAAGGAATTCTGTACACTGTCTGTACTGCAACTTTGATATTAACAAGATGATAAATTAATTGTGAATCTTTCTAATTACATGCTGATGTTTACAAACAAAAAAAAAATAGACAACTAAAAAAAAAAACAAACATCGAAATCGCGTATTTTCATCCCGTTAAAAAGAATAACACTACATTAAAAAAACTATAATAATAATAATAAGTAATTGTAATAATAATTTATAAGTAATCGTAATTGTAAGTAGTTGTTTTCGTAATTGTAATTATAAGTAGTTGTTTTAGTTCATTAAAAACTACTGCGTTTCAATGTTATCTGTAAGCCAGAGTATTAGGAGTTACTTACGCGGCATTATCCCTTGTGCCACCAACTGGTTGATTGGCCGCCTCATCATCAGCTTCACTTTCAACGCTGAAATAAATATAATAGCCATCAGTTATATTATTCACACAACTGTTAATAATGCTAAGAGACACATGATGTTCAACTCAATCGGTGTCCTCTAATATAATTACAATATTTCCTCCTTGTGATAAAAAAGGTACAACTGCATTGTTTTTTCCGCAAATAATTCCTGCTGTATATTAATATTCATCGGTATTTACAGTGGTAGAATTAATTTGGAATGCAGACAGCGGACGGTTCCATTTTCATATAACAATGTGTATGCACAATGACTGTGCTGTTGGTGTTTGTGGAAAAGGTACTGTCAGTGACGATTGGTAGTTTGACGTAACTTGTGGTTCAAATACGAGTGTGCGGATTCGCCCGTCGCGCGACGTGTTACAAAAACAGATATACCTATCGTGATGTAATAGGGAATTACATTCCACTTGGGGATGGAATATGTCACATGCCAAAAATTGGATACTTTTTCCTGCCTTTTTTAGGGTTCCGTACCTCAAAAGGAAAATTGCAACCCTTTATGGTGCCACTTGTACCTATTTGCCCGTCTGCAACAGTCCATTTCTCACGAAATAGTAGTCTCATTTACTATTAATTTGATATTTAATATGCAGGCAATATCATGTCGTGAGGATTGTATAACTTGCAGTAGAGGTAGATATATATTTTCTTATTGTTTTTAAATAAATATTCCCTAATATATAAAATTCTCGTGTCACAGAAAAATGTCTCCCATATAAAACTACTTTTTGTGCTTGAATTAGAAAGTTTTCCCGACTCCCTCAAGTAGATAACAGTTACAATCATGATTCTTTTTTTGGAAAGATGATATCCTGATGAGCTTAAAACAGCTTGTGATAATATAAATACAATTGTGGCATTGAAGTTGGAAACAAGTGAAGATTATCAAAAAACGCTGTTCAAAATAATTTAATCATAGTTAAAACTAAAACAGACCTCGCAGACGCTGCTCTAACATTTAATTTAATTATGATTGTATTTTTAATTTTATTATGTAGTTTCATAACCACTAATTACTTAAAAAAAAAGTGCTGCTTGAAAATTAGCATTCTTTCCACACCAGATCATGCATGGCCAGATTTATCGTGTACACAGCTTACTAATGCAGGCGACAGTATAGTTCAATCGGCTTACTATCTGTCTCGATATTATGCCTTGTGATTACGATTCATCGATAGATTCGTTGTTTTGGTGTAGGCGAGGGCTCGCGCCCGGTGTTTGCGCGTGCAGACAAGCGGCCAGCGACGGCGGACAACGCTGGCCCGCTGCCAACGTAAACACTGCACAAGGAAACTAGTGTTATGCCGCGACCGTATTACAGACGAAACATTCACTACCAGTGGGCCGAATATTGTGGGTTACTGGGCGCCTTCACGCCCCCCAAAACGGTTTCGTTTTCGCACGGAAAGAAGTTTCGATAAATTCCTTATACACCGTATTTTCCATAATTTCCGTTAACTTGGACAGACGGCACAGTTCTTTGAAAGAAACTACCCAGTGCCCAGTTAGGTTTTTGGTCGAATCGGAACGGGTGTTACAGTAAAATTTACAAACTTGACGAGTAGGTAGTAACACTGATGTAACACATAAGAGAGACATCAAAAAAATTCTCAACTATAGATGAGAGAGTATCTTTTCTTTTCTAGATATGTATGAATCAAAAACTGTTACCTACGGTCTTTAAAAAAACCGTCATAAATTTAGAACTTTTACACTGTTTTAGCGCGCATATTTAATTACCTTAATTACCTATGTTTTAATCAGGAAGAGTTAGGCCACTTATTTCTTAGACAAATACTAACGTAATTTCACCTGTTTTAATGTTCCCCTAAAGTTAACGGAAATCAAAAATAAGAAGGTGTAGAATGTGAAAGCCAGAATTTCACCTAAATTCCAGCCAAAAGTATTGCTGTATGTATGTATGTATTTACCTACACACAAAATCACTAGCGATTCTATCAGAAACTAATAAGAAATGGTATCACCCATTATGTTGCCAACCCTAACGTTCGAGTTGGCACTAATAGGAGGACGAAACATTAACATTATCATTAATTTCTCGTTTTTTGTTCTTTAATACTGCTACCGATCAGAATAATGAGCTTAAAAAATACTATCTGTCGTTGCGTAGATTTAAGACTTTTAAACATCGACTGTACCTGTTAGGTCGTAAAGCAAGTTCATTTATTTTATTAAGACACCGGTACACGTTTTGTTCGTGTTTATTGTGTTGACAGGGGCTGGCGTTTGTTTATTCGCACAGCGCGCGGACGAGCGTCGGAAACTCCGACCAACAACCGGATATGTAGACACCGCCGGCATTCTAATGCGGCCGTGGACACTGCCCACCGATGCAAGATAACAGTCAGCCTCGAGTTGATTCCTAACAGATTCGACGACACTCGAGTCGCGTACAGTACTTATAATTATATGCGCGCTCATCGAGGAAAACCAGCATTTATATTATTCAGTTCACTGACCGCATTGCGCATAATATACCTAATACTATATCACTAACGAAAAATGCACAATTATACACTTTTGATCATAAAGTTTTTTTGTGAAATTATTATCCTAACAAACGTCAAATATTATCGTTACCATATAGGCCGTAGAAGGTCCGACACGCAAGGCTCGATATCTTGACTTAGTTCCTTCATCATACATCTGAGCTTTAGCCAGATTCAGCAAATAGCAGATTTATGACGAAGGAACTGAGTTAAGATATCGAGCCTCTGTGTGTCGGATCTTCTACTGCCTATCAGGTTGTTAACATATCTTGTGGCACAATACACAGATATTTCAGAAGTCAATCTCCTATATGTACTTGACTTTTCGTACCTACGCTCGGCAGTCGCTCTAAGATTGTCAACTAAGGCTTATGCACCAAAAATCTAGCTAAGTGGCACTCGTATCTAGTTGTTTGATTTAGGTATTGTTGAGAATGAAACGGGAAGAATGGAAATATAAATTAAAACTAAAATATATTTGTTATATTATAAATTTGTCACAGAAAATATCTTGCGACGATTTCGTTATTCACGAAATTCACGATTATTTAATTTAAACAACCGTCCACTGAACAGTTTGGTATAACAACTTTTTTTTTGTTGCTTCATTATTAAACAAAAAAAATCACAGATGCGTGTCTCAAAGTGGATGGCACTCGCGCTCGCACCGGTCCCAACCGGGCCGAGATATCGTGTCCGTGAGCAGTGTCTATGTGTGCGTTGCGCGAGCGCACTTGTATGGAGATTGACTTCTGAACTATCTGTGTTTTGTGCTTGTGGTCAAGATTTCATATGAAAATGGGACTATTTTATTGAATTATATCTTTTGTAACTTCTATTGTATAGTAGATGCCTATCATAACATGAAAATTTGTCAAATTGGTTACAGATGCGAAAATGGAGCTTTTGAAAGCTTAAATTCGTAGCGTCCTTAACCAATGCGTGCCAATGCACCATCAACTAATTAAGTGGTCTATCAATTTTTAAACAAGTTCCTATCAAATGAATAAGTCGATACAGTCGAACTTTCAAGTTGCTAGACACGTCTATTGGCATTATTGTTTTAAGAGATGCAAACGATTATAAACTTTAGGGGGTAGACCACATATTTGGTTGATGGTCAAAATGGAAACATGTAATAAATGGCATGAATAGTTGTTGTACTTACATTCCTTGTGCTTGCCCATGGCGGGCTGCAATGGGCTCTCGTCCACGACCACTTTGGGCGGCGACGGGCGCGGCGGCGAGCAGGCCGGCTCGCTGCCGCTGCCGCCCGCTTGCCGACCAGCCATCTCCTCCGCGCCCGAGCTGTCACATAAATAGACGATCTTTATAACGTGATAATTGAAGTGCTACTGCAAAGCTACGAAACCCCTAAAGGCAACCGCAGTTCGAGGTCTACGATAGTCTTGGACATTTTCAATGTTTAGCAGTAACTCAATAGTTTACTGCTACATAAACGCGTATTGCTTGTATCAGCGATATTTTGAATAGTCTTTAGTCTTCGATCATGTGAGTGAGTTTTACTCCACCTCCTCCTAAGAAATTTATTCTGCTTAAGTATATTACAATACAACTGCCTCGGATACGCGGCTTGACGCAAATGAAAATGTCTTTAGAGTAGAGTGCTGCAATTTGTCCCGTTTCATAATGCATATATGCAGATACAGAATCAGTTATCCGGAGTATTAACACTGTAAATTATTAGCCCATCTCGTCAAAATATTTTGAACATGCCTCAAACTACACGTCGGAATGCGGCCAAACAGCACTAAAGTCAATTACCGCATGCGTGAAGTGATCTCGTATCGTAGAGATATTCGCTTGAATTTGCCAAACGGAAAAACCCTTGGTTGATTTGGGTTGAGTCATACAAATAAATATCGATCTAGATTATTCCCAAATGTTTCTTATGAAAACAAATCAATTTTCAGATTGATCATCCCATAATCCAGGACATAAAAAATCTGGATTATCAGGGAGTCCTACTAGATCTAAGAAAATTATTAATCACTGTTATACGGTGCCCCAAATTTGTTAAATCTTGTAATTAATTATACAATATGTTATTCGTAATTTCGCATATTGTACATTTTGCTTGATGTCTACTTTAAGTATCAGCATCATTCTTTAGTACAGACGAAACATGATGGACTTAAATTTGCTATTGGTAATTGCAGCAGTAGAACTATCTAAAAAGAATTGAAAAGATCTACACAAGGTTTTAGATAGGTAATTTCTTAGTGGTCGAGTACCTACTTATACGAGCTGTTCGATTGAAAAGCTATTTCTGCTGCAGATTTTTTTTTTGTACCTCTGCTTCATGCGGAGATGAGCGAGGTGTAAAGTACGACACTTTTTCTACCAGGAAGATTTTCTATACTATATTCTACGCGGCTCCTGCGTGATTGACTAGTCGGTTTGTTTACCTGAATGTGTCGTCGGAAGGCGAGGTGGCCGGCGTCTCCGGCGTGTCGGGCGAAACGGGCGAGGACGGCGAGGCGGGCGAGGCGGGTCGGCTGCGCTCGCGCCGGTGCTGCGGCTTGAACCACTCAGGGTAGATGGCGCTCAGCGTCTCCACGAGGTCGTGGTCCAGCGTGACGCGCCACGACGCGCGCCCCTCCGGACCCTCGGAGCCGCCGCCTCCGCCACACGAAGATCGGCTCTCTGTTGAAGCGAGAAACAAAACCATACTCAGTTCCGATGTCTGCTTGGTGCATTAATGATCAGTAAGTTGCGAGTGATAGGTATTAGTTTTTATTGGTGCATCTTACCCGTATATCGACTATCTACGCAAAACGCGCCCAAATCTTAAACTAATGGGTTAATACTTACACACTAAGTTAGGTGATGACAGCACCTGTGGCCTGAGCCACTCGCCTAGTCTACCGTTGGAGGATCATTTCGCGTCGATAAGGAGCTTTCTATAAGAAGTGTGCGAAGATAACCTATCATTTATCTAATAGTCTTCTGGGCTGACTGGTCTTAAGGGTGGTAATACATTCTCAACGATTTATTTATCTGTCAGTCAGCGCTCAACATCACCCCACCCCTTCAGTAAAGCATTTCGCACCCTTTTTCAAGGGCGGAATCTATATAGCGATTTCTTACCATGATCTGCGAACCCCACCAAAGTTAAGTCTGGGTCACTTTGTTCGTGTACTCTAACTAGGTACACAAAAACTTGGAATTTTCTTTTCTGTATTCGTGAAATTCGTGACATTATGGTTTGTCATACATGACAATAAATTGCTTGTACTCTCGCTACGTACATTTATGTATTTTATAGATCGGAAGTGCGTATACTCTGATCAATACTAGTGGGTGCGGTTGGGCGAGGTAATCTCATGGTCAAATTAGCAACCAACTATTTTTGACCGCTTTTTTGTTCAATAGTACCCACAACACATGCGTACGTCGGTTTAGGAACGAAATCAGGCTTGAATAAGATAACTTTATAATTAAAAGACGCTACGTTACTTACGAGACGTTCTTCCAAACTTTATGATTTCGTATTTTTATATTTTATTTTAAACTAAAGTATTTGCTATTATGGCATGGCATCTCGAGGCGAGAAAAGATGGAATTACGTAATGTTTAAAACTCGCAATAAAGCTGGAAATACGATGCGGAATAAATAAAACATCTGTCGGAATACGTGATGTATAAAAGTAAAAGTTACGTAAACAGGTGCAGACTTCAAAAAATGAAAAACATCATATTTGCCTTGTTTATTGATCAACGTTTATATCGAAGCCGCTTAAGTACATATGTACTTACATATCGAAATTATTCTAAATCAAAGCGAAGGACTTTGTCTTGACATCAGGGCAGGGTAAAATTTAATGAAATAAATTAAATTAAATAGCAAGGAAATTCTGAGTGAAAAAAAAGTTAAGGCTAACGCATTCAATGTCATACTACCAAAAGTTTCGTAGATGTTTTGGACTTTACTAAAGAATATTCTTGTTTTTAAATACGTATTTAGGAACAGTAGGTAACATGCTATGTAGATATTTTGTATGCATTTCAAGATAAAGTTTTGTTTCCAAACAAAACACAAATTTGCCATTACCTAATCCGATGTAAATGCCTGTTTCTTATCTGTGTATATCATAATATCTTCTTGTAAACAAAACTGCGCACGTGCGTGAGGCTGACTCATTACCAATTTACGGGGGCACGTAGGTATACGTATTTCATACAATCTGCATTGTACTAGTTAAATGTTTCAAAATAAAATTGTGAGAATAAGATAAAAGCAAGAAATATAGTAGGAAATAGGCCCATATTTGAATAAATAAAAAAAAGATAGATCAACGTATAAATCATGACATGATAAAATGAACGTAGAAAAGCAAACGTAAATTCTTCTTTGTTTGGGTTTCTACTGAACAGTTAAGGACGGTTTGTTTTATATTTTATGTATTATGATACTGGTGTTATTTTTACTCCGGCTACCGCAGTGTGAGACTGTCAACGAGGCAATGATTTGTCTCATTTCGACGCTGCCCACGCGATTAGTTTTATTATGTTTATGTGACAAATAGAGCTAAATTAGTTTTAAAACCGTCATTGTATGACGGTGACTAGCTAGTGACTTAGACTTCAATAAACGCAACAGAGATCAGCAACGGTCCAACGAATTGACAATTCATTTCAATTTTATTAAAGACAAGTGACATGGCTTCTATGAATAAAACGAGATGGTAATAATGTCCAATAAAATCTTTTGAGAGCAACAACATCAACAGAAAATAATAACTCAAAACACGACTTTTGCATTAGCTAACCTTTAAAATTAGTACATATAATGTCGAATGTAGATCAAGGCAAGGATACCATTTTGTGTGAAGCCGCAGTCACAACGCAGTTACGCATAAGTAGCGGCCAGTTACTGGGAGAATAAAATAAAGCCCGTAACTTGGTCCATGCGCGGCACGTCAATCAAGATGTCAGCATCAGCCAGGCGCCGTTTTACATTTGTTTTTATTTAAACGAATTTTTTAGCTATGCAATGTCTTTGGTACAAAAGAAGGGACACAAGTACGACGCATCTAAACATATAATTTTAATTACTTACAATATCATTGATCAAACAGTAACAAAGTGAACTGGTAATTAAAACTATGAATTCATCCCGTGAAGAAGATTAAGGCGCAACGACTGAAAAAAACTATTCAAGTCTTATTTTATATATATTATTAAATACAGACGTAAATGCTAAAAATGAGGAGATTAATTTTCCAATATTCAAGAAATACAAAAATAGTATCAGTAAACTCAGCCAGGGTGAAATTTAAAAGCTTTGACACCGAAAAATATCACTTGCCTTTTAGAACGTTACTGCTGCCCCTGACTTTAACACTGTCCCAATTATCCGCTTGTATGATCTGTTTATCGAGTGTTATTATGACAAATTATGTAAGAGGTTTGAAGGTTCACGTCATGGAGGCTGCGAAGCTGACGTCAGGTTGTGCACACGGTACCATCGGCGTGGGCGCCAGCACCTGTCCAACCCACGTCTAATTTGATCCTGGACGGTCATGATCTTACTCAATGATTAAAATATGGCATTAGTATTACAATATTATTCAACTTCTACGAATTAAAGCCGTGAACGAAGCGACGAGAAATGTTTACTACCTTCAGTCGTAAAGCTTTTAACGTAGTTTAAACTGAATAATATATGGTTCCAGCGCAAGATGACGTAATTTTTGACGGCTCTTTTTATAATAATTTGTGTGGAAAGATAGGTTCTTCAATATTAAGCGAAAGAGAAATAGGCCAAAAAGATTTTCTACAGGTGATAATTTAGCGTGTTTCCTTGAATTTAGGTCGGGCACAACATCCATGTATCAGATGCCCGGTTTCATTAAGGCGTCTATTCCAAGACAAACAAACAGCAACAGTCGCATTTCTCTATAGTAGTATGCTAAATATGATTTGTGGGACAAATCTCGGAAACAGTCGGCGACAGAGTAGCGTGGTGGGTGACCCCGTTTTGTCGCCACGCTAGCTAGCTGTGTGTGGCACGTAGGTACTTCATCATCATCAGTACAAATCCCAATAATCTGGATAATTTGCAAAATTCTTTTATTCTGAATTTGGGACCATTTGGGATTAACAAATATGATGGGTTTATGTAAGTATACAGTTGCGTCAAAAACAAAGTTTATTTGATATTATTTTTATTTTTTCAAAACCTTCGTCTTCCATTTTTAAAAAGGATTAAAAAAAGCACGCAAATGAATACAGCCCTACAGTTGCTAGTAGTAAGACAGTAGGTACGGACGGAGTGAGTAACTGTTGACGGAAACTGGTATAAAACTTTAGAGGCGCCCTTGTCTGGGCACCAGCGAGGTTATAGGATTAGGACGAGCGCGTCACTGACTCATTGTTTGAATGAGATTTAATCGAAACACATTTCAGCAAAAATCAACAAACTTTGTTATGTTTATATTCAACTGGATCGTAAAACGATGTTTGATTAATCACAACCTTAAATTGTGGCAGCATTTCCCGAAAACGAATGGATTTTAGAGCTGCTAAATAAATAATTACACTTATAATCAAACGTAAATAAGATCACGTTTATCCAAACGTGTAAAAAATCTTAAGTGGGTTTGGTCTCTAACAACTAACATGCAGCTAGGAACACCAACGCATATCAAAACACTTGCACGATCTAATGCTTACACATCCGGTAATAATGATGAGGTTCTATTTGGGCTAGAATAATTAATTGGTCATTACGCCAATACATGTTCTAGAGTAGAAGCTAATATGTTTAAGCGTTTATTGAAGGCTCTGTAATTCTGTGTGACGTAGGTATATAATTCGAAAGTGATGAAGTGCTGAATTTGAGTAGTCGAAAATTCCAACTACCTACAAAATTATTCTAGTCAACTAGTCGAAAAATTAATTGGATCTGTAATTATACACAGATATTTACCTCTATCGAATAGTATTTTCGAGTAACGTGATATCAAAGATCTGCCACTTTCCATTCCATATAAAACTTAACTTATTTACGGCGATAAGTGATTTTAGGTTACCTGAGCTTCTTATTGAACGCTTCGTAAGTATTCAAATGGTTTTGATTAGGAGGCCATCCAGGGCCGAGTAGTTCGCTTGCACAACGTGTATATGTTTGGCATACCGAACTAGGCTAAATTCGGATCTCAATTGACTTTCGTAAGTCGATGAATGAAACGGCGGCAACGGTAAAGCTCCAGTGCGGTTTCCTTAGCGAGCGACGATTGATGCCAACTAACTTGATGGCGTATTTGCATTTATGTAACGGATTCTGTACATTTTACAATACAGGTTAATGTAAAAATTCACTGTTTAATGCCAAACATAGGACATAATCTTTAATTACAGACCACCGACTAGAAACGATATCGATATAGTACATTGTATGAAGTGGGTTTATGAGCAATATCAACGATTAACAGCAGCCGATGCTCATAATATTTACGTTATTGTCAATAAAATTGCCAAAATGGTTTTCATTTGACTGTTCAGACTGAGAAAACGACCCATGAATGATGCAGTTTTAAACATAGAACCAGACAGTACCTATCGTCATAATACGGATTGAGCGTGACAGTCATCGTAGTAAAATTAGGAATCAAGATTCTTGAGCAAATCAGGGATGAAACCATAATCGGTTGATGACGTAAAAGGATGTTTTCATCGTGTCGAGCCGGAGCACGTCTGTTTATCGTCCGAATACAGTTAGAGCTACTCGGGCCGCTCCTATGCCGCAGTGCAGCTGTAAAAACACTCAAAATTACCCTATTCGCAATTAATGTACAATTGTATACGAGAGCCAGCCTGTTATGCAATGGTTGCCATTAGACGCCCACACGGGTGTTACAACATAACTACTTACAAAATAACAACGAAAAAGTATGAATTAAGTCCAGTGCTCTGCCAAAATTTGAACATCACGCAGCAACTGAATGTTGACAATTAATAGAATGCACCGACGATATTTAAAGGTAAATCTTAAATACCTTTAGGTATATAATTTCGGGGATCTCGGAAACGGGCTTTTCAGGGATGAAAAATCGATCTAAATTCAAATTTAAATTACGACTCATTACACGCCCAGTTCTTTTCAAGATAAAATTTCTGAACAGATACCTACTAAGTAGGCACGTCTAATTATTTTGTACGACCTAATGAATAAGGGTGATTATAATACCTTAACTTTGAGTTAGGTACTTATTTTCTTAAAAAAATAGTTTTATCTTAGGTAGCACGCCGCCATTTTAAATCAGACTAAAGATGAGATATAACTTTTTTCACACTCTATGATTAGAAATAAAATCTCTAATACGCTAGTCGCCGGCTCGTTCATAATGCTACTAAATCATTTAAAAATACGTCCACGCGGAGCCACCGACTACCAATAAGCCACATAATAAAATGTAGTAAAATATAAATACACAGCACCTGGTCCAAGGCCAAGGAATTCAATAAAATTTTCATTCTGAATTAACTTTTTACCTTCCAGATAATTTAGTTTCGAATTTCCAGTAAACGGCAACTTGTTGTGTCCCATTGTTGAGCAAAAGTCTTTCTCCATTTCAGTATTATATAAGTTACCTATCAGCTATTTAAGTTCTGTATTCACTATCCTGGTTAGATTAGGTCTCATCAAATTCGGTGTGTAAAAATTGATCTACTAAATTGAAAAAAAATCTGATGCTACGGAATCTTATAAATAAAAATAAAATAGGTTTTTATAGTTTAGAATAGTATACGCAAGTTTAGCAATAAATATCGCGAGCGTGACGCTAGCATAGGCACGCCACTAAAGTAGTTTGGTATTTTGATCAGCCGCCGGGCTCGAGCATTACATTATTTTAGACTTCGGACGACGACTTACCATTTTTTTATTAACTAGTCTACTCATTTTTAGAAGCATTTCTCATAAATTGCATTTCGCTGCCACTTGAAAGTATCCGGACTTTTATTGCCAGCGAAATTATTTTGTTTATGACTAGTTTAGTTAATAGTTAAGCGAATTCGAACACTAACCAGAGAGTTTTAACAAAGTACTGATAATGATGCATTAGGTATATAAATTAAGTTTAGGTTGAGCGATTAGCGAATATAAAAGCTAGCTAAAGATGCGTTGAAGAAAAAGTGAGAAAAGTAAGGTGAAACTTACAATTATATATAACCAGAGGGAAAATGAAGATAAATGCATAAACGAGTAGTGTATAAAAGAGCAAGCACATTTAATAGACTATTAGTTCATATGGGTGAATTATCTATAGGATCGTCGTAATTGTTAAATAATTTATTGTGAAGTTCTGAGGTATATTACTACAACTACATATTTGTGCTTCCTCCATCTAGAAAAGGAAGAGATACTCGTGAAAACTTAGTAAATAGAATGACCGGAATATTCTAAGAATTAGCCATACCTACAGATTTGATCAGTAAGTAGGAAGATAGATAAGCCCCAGTTGGCACTTCCGGACATAAAACGCAACGCGATAACTACACATGGTTTTGGTCTATACACAGCCTTGGCCAAAAGTATTTTTATAGGGTGCTAACCCTGTAAAAATATGAAGCCACAAAATATCGTCACTAATTTGAAAAAATCTCATATATCAAATCAATACGTTAACAAATGTGGCCCTTGAAATAATGTTCATAAAGTTCATTCAGAAAAAATTGCGATTTTGAGATACGAGCTTTTTTAAATATGCCCAATTGCAAAAAAAATACTAGAGATTTTGTATTGAAATTCACTAATACTAATTGCTTGTAATTTGTTATGCAATGGGGCCCAAATTGTAAGTATATTTTTAAGTGTGTCGACTGACTCCAGAAGCAATATCACTTCTCATAAAATATCACGATTTGCCAAATTGTTCAAAAATGCGATGAACGTTCAGCTACCGTGTTCATCTGTTAGACTTTTTATAAAACGTTTTGAAATCTATTCTAACGCCGAGGTTCTGTTTTTAATTCGTGTAGGCATTGGAAACAAGAATAAAAGTTTCGAAAGTTTCATACACAAGCACGCGTAAGTCGTAACCTTGGCAAGGCGCGAAGATAATTATGCGAGCGAGATAATAACGCCGACTGATTAATCTGAATTTATAGTCATTGGCAACCGAGCAGAACTCGCACTAGACAATTAACTGTAACACTTGTAATGTGCTCCACAGAGACAGTATGAAATAACTTTCCCAGTGTTGCGGCTATCATTTCCTTGGCAACGTTGGTCAGTCGACTACAAAACAATGTGCCAGATTAAACACCATTCATCAAAGGCAGTTCCAAGTTAAGCAACAACCACATCTGTGCATAATCAAATCGCCGAAGAGACAGATTTAAGGAATAATAAAAAATATATTACCGTGGACGGAATACTTAAGTTAAATATACTAATCAAACAAGCAGTTTTAGGATGGTATGCCATTATGCTTTCGGGATTTATGGGTTATGGGCAATCAATCAGTATAGACAAGGTAATTTAAGAGGTAAAACGGTTGTGGTGTTATGGCTAAACAGCGTTCCATCCGACGGCAGCGCCGGGGCTCGCACGTGAGTCCCATTCATCCGCCGTTCCACGTGCCGTGCGGGTCCGGTGCTGGCACGGAGCCGCGTGACGATTTTACCATCATATTCGTAAAACTTCATAACAATATTGAACTCCCAACGTACTTACGATAATTAGTACTTGCTAGGCAGATCTTAACGTCACCGAGGACGTCAAATGTTAGATGTGATGTACTCGTAGAGCAATATATTTCAGATAAGACCTTTCAGAATAATATAAGTTATCTCTATACTAGCTAGTCGGCCACGCAAATAACAGACGAGCAAAACGAGCGCTGTTTTAGGTCAACGTTGAACAAATACCAAACGGGTCGCTCGGACGCTTCCGTGGTCTATTTCTGATCTGCATTAAAAGACGTCGGGCCAGGACTGCGCTGCTGTCGAGTTGCGCGACGTGCATGCGTCTGAGCTCCTCGCGGCTGACGGTCTTTCCTACACTTTTTGCATTCTCGCTCTACATACCTACTTTGAAATCATAACAACGTACTGCGGCTGAATGAACGAGTTTTTCGTAATTTGACTTGTTACTGACTTTGTCGTAAAAAATGTGAAATCAATAATGGGAGTTTATTGGCAATAAATTTTTAATGTGATCAGTAAGGTCGGGTGGCGTCAGGTGAAGGATTAGATTTGGCGCAAATTGCGGAAGCAATTTTCGTATTTTGCGGGGCAGCGCAGAGTGCGTTCGGTCGTCGTCTCCACTCTATAATCTAAATAAGGCGCAAAAGTTCAACGTCCGACTCAGCCGACTAGGAAGAAATTTTCTAGAGACATCACACTGATTTACATATCCACTGTAAATAGATTGCCCCAAAAATTTCTTTAAAAATGGAAAGGGTTTCAAACATTTCATCTGAAGGCGTCTAGACCTAAAACCATACTTAATTTAACAAGTTAGTGATTATAAATTATGTCATTTTTATTTTTACGCCGGAAATAACCCTTTTTATGGACTTGTCTGATACTTAATCGTAGTTTATTTTTTATTTTATGTGTCATTCAGGTTGAAAATAAAAACCAAGAGCAACTTCCCGGGAAATGTAACATGCATTTCAAACGAAGTTTTAATCTTACTAATTATTTTCTCAATCTTAAAAATATTAATAAATATCTCTGTGCAAGAGATAAGCTGTAGTAACTATAACAAAAACATTCTTGATGATACATTTAAAGTAGAAAGCCGAACTCATAAATCAATCATCACAATTCAATAAGTTATTGTAGAACCAAAGACAAAAGCCATGGACCATTAGTAATTAACTAGGTCACCATATACCTGGCGTCACCTGTAACGCGTTCTAGGAACGTCATAAGTGCAACACCCTTGTAAAAGAAAATAGGCCTAAAAGAGGAATGCGGGGAGAGCACTTTCCCGCGGCGGGTACTGGCGACGCGACGCGAGTGACGTAGCCTGTTGGCAACCGCTAGGGTGTGAGACAGGAATTGCGTAAAGGTGTCGTGAACACTTCATTCGAAACTCACTGAGAAGTTTTCACGACAACGAAAGTACAAAAATACCATTAGCGTCCGTCAACAACGTCAGAAATAACTCTCAATAGTCACAGACCACTAATTTACTGGGCGGAGCCTCTTTGTTTATTGCTGTTTTATGCTGAGACAATGTACGCGAGACCCTCCTAAAAACTTACCGATTCATAAACTAACCAATAAAAACTTTAAAGATCTTCAAATCGCTTAGTAAAATAAATGGGACTGATATTAATTGTTAGAAATAAAATTAAAGCGTCTGCACCGATGAGATAGTGCATCTCATACGACAAGACGAGAGGAGTTTCAAGCCGAATAATTGAACAAGCTATGAAACCTAAACGTGGAAAAAATCTTGGACACGTTCCAAGCAGCTGATTGATGAGGATGGTCATTTCGTACACGGCCAATCCCGAGTTTTTTCTTATTATTTAGCGGAGTAGTGGACGAATCTATTTCTGTGACGCGAAAAACAAGCCACCACGAAAATATGCCAAAATATTTTACACAAAATTGAATCGTAGGTGTTTTGCGCACCATGTGAAATATATTGACTTTTATAAATAGAGGTAGTATTTTAGCCAAATATAGAATGTAAAATTAAAAAAAAAAAAAACAAATAAATCCAACACTCTACTAAGCTACTTTTTAATCTATTTATCTAAACATCCGACGGCCGGAATTTCTCACCTAGTTGTATAATACAATACCTACACTCTATAGTTAGTAGGTGCACCTGCTAAATTAAACTAAAACCAAAATCATTCTCACAAATACGTTTTCTCATAATAAATATGCACCGGTTTATAATAATATGAATCATAAAATGACTCCAATGTAAAATAAAACCGGTTGAAAATACACCGTTAACCCGACCGCAGCCTAGACGCGTTTACGCAAATCGCTCTACTTTGAATTTTCAAGAAATAAGTATTATTTTTGTACAGATTCTTTAATCTTATTTAATCAACACTGGAACTTAAAGAATTTCTTTGCTCACCCGCGATGGTGTACGGTTGTGTTGCTCTGAATATGAGCTCTGGTTGAGTTCGAAACGCGTCAGTATAGTGTAGTGGTAGTGAAAGATGGGTTTGTGTGATTTGTGTGTGTTCTTACAGCGTGGAGGTGGAGGAACTGCATGAACACGCATATTTTGCATAAGCTTAGCTATCATAAGGTCGCGGGTGAGCAAAGAAATTCTTTTAGTTCATTGATATGGACCTCCGCAAAGTAACGCCTGATTCAATAAATTATCAACACTGAAATCAAGGTCTAAGCGAAAGGAAGGAATGAATTTCTTTTAATTGAGCGTTTGCAATGCACACGTGGGCGAGCGCGCGCACCGAATGCGCTAGCGACTAGATAAATCTAAATGCTCCACATTTCGTGAACGTTGGGTACTTCAAAATTAAATTTGTACAGAAATAAAAAGTTACCAGCTGTTTCCCTGAATTCGTTCCGTGTAGCTTTTATCTATCCACTGCAGTCCTATTAATTAAAAGCTTTTATTGTACTTGCAATGTATATGGAAGTATGTGCGGGTCAAATTTTGGAACTTGAATTTGACCCACTTTCTGTGGTCGGATTGACTTGAAATTTGGCATACTTATGAAAATCTGGTTACAATACAATAATCTAGTAGTCGTTCAGCCAAGATCGCGTCTGTAGAGTGGAAATCTTTACCGGTTTATGGCATCGACATGAAATTTGGTACGGGAATGTAGTTTCGATGACAATGTAAGTATAGTCAACAAAAAGTACAGTATGCAAAAAGCTTGTACTTACTAAAAATGAAATTTTTACCAAAAACTTATTTTTCAAAAGGCCTGGATTTAAAGTAAATTTAATATCATGAAATTACTTTATTGCTACATTTATAGGCAGCATCCCTTTGATAATTCGACATACTTAATACTATCTTCTTACGTTGTGATGTGATACGATAAGACTAGTTGAAGTTCACGAATAGTAAGTAAAGTGTTCTGCTGTTTCCACTGTTTATGAGTACCAAGGAGCATTTTCGTTGAGACCAATTTCCTATCTATACCTACTATCCTGTTGAAAGACTGTTGTCTTATTTCGAGCGTAACTAATTAGTGTTTGTCCCAGACTTACCGGAATTATTGTGGATTTGCCAAACATTGGGCCGTTCAGTAAAGAGGAACGTGAAGGTTAATTACCTGAAAATATAAAATAAACAATGAGTATGATGTACTGTCCTGAGTCCTGACTCCAATCTCCCTCCCGCGTCCAACAGGATATATGGAGCTAGAGTGTACCCTACTATTAGCAGCGGATACCGATTTGAAAACAAAATAAAAAAATCCTGATGGATTTATAAATTTATTGATTTCTCAAAAAAAGTTAAACTAAAGTTAGATTTTTTTTTTCGAAAACACGTACAAATAGAGTAGCGCTTCTTTCTGAGAACACAGAAGAGCAGTTCGGCTA
Source organism: Choristoneura rosaceana (assembly GCA_037349165.1). NCBI lineage: Eukaryota > Metazoa > Arthropoda > Insecta > Lepidoptera > Tortricidae > Choristoneura > Choristoneura rosaceana. Next base: position 10,253,703 of record JAZBNJ010000041.1, on the reverse strand, counting down.
TATCTATCAAAGCCCTAGATTACAACTTTAATTTGTTTTGCGATACGATACAAAAGTTGTCAATAATTATTTGGACTCATTATGTTACGTCGGTTGGAGCGTTATATCTTGCTTGACTACTAATACTATTGTCAAATGCCAGTAATTGTGGCGAACGCAAATAGACAATACTTGGTAAACAAGTAAGACGGTAGCGCCGGCACGACCTGCCCACGCGCATCACGTTTGTCTGCGCAAATGAGCCCTAAAGATATTTTAACGCGCTTACTAAACCGAAAAGCATTCTGTTCATTATTACGAGTAAACAATACATTACATTCTATATAAAGACTTAACTTTTGAAACGTTGTTAGACTCTAAATGTTAAGACTAGAAACGAGTAGTAAATGAATATAAAATCTAGCCGAGCTGAAAACACGCTCCGTTCCAAATCCCCTCGTACTGCTAAGAAAACTACAATGTTGTCACCTCGATTTACCTGTTACCTTTGCTCGCTTTATAGGTCAGGCGTCAGAAGTTCGTTAATCTCTGAACTGACAATTATTTTCGACGAGGCGACGGCACACTGCGATCAACGTATCGACAAGCCAAAAGGATCGGCCATTCTGGCTGTGTACCAAGGAACGCAATAGTCAGCCTAACTAATGTACGTTTCGCGACCCAAGTTGGCATTTTGTCCGGCAACGGGAGCGGGACCGACTTAGACTAATTCACTGGTGAGCCGAAGTATATTTGGCCTAAAACCTAAAAAGATCCTTTTAAAATATTACTAAATTATGAACAAAATTCTCATGTACGCTTACAGTTTTTTAAGCATGTTACTTTACGTCTTCAGGTATAGCATGTTTGTTTGCTTTAGAGTTTGGATGACAAACTTAAGCCACATTAATACATTAACTAAGTAGCTATTAAACCAAAATACGAGATGAGTTACGCGTATGTCGCACATCAAACTATTTTATTACATTGTAGCTGAGGCACGTATACCGTGTTGATTTTGGACGTGTTTGAGAGACAGGTGTATGCATTACTGTTATTTATACGAGTCGTTTTGATGTAGTTGCAAAATAAGAAGCTCTATTGAACTTTACAAATTTAGCAACTAATATGTGTATGTAAATGTCTCTCAGCGTTTTTCAGAAGAGATTTACATTGAAAGCGTTTATTTTGGATATTTTTAGGAAATTCAAAAGATAGATGATTGTTACTTCACAAAGTTTCTTTAGTGTAGTAGTGGATAGTAGTGGAAGTAGTGAGCACTACATCCTTATTTATAAAATACAAAATCCAATTGTAAATTAAATATATAGTAAAAAAAAACTCATATTCTGATTTTTTTTATTTTGATGAATCGATTTTATTTCAAGATGCTGCGTTCAAAGAAAATCAATAGATCAGAAAGACATGCAAGTCCCTTTTTATCTTAAATCTTTTATAATGGTCGTTTGCGATATTTAATAATATAACATAGGAGCTCCAAAGAAAATCACAGAAGTAATTAAATATGGCTCAGAATGTTCCATAAAATTGGTCATTGGCAGATATTTGGAGTCACGTCAAACACGCTGATAGACGATAAGGAAAGTCGGAAAACGTATAATTGGGAGCATATTGGAGTCATAACGAAATAATGAATCGGTTTCGCAAACCCTCGCGGCCTGTATTTCCATCGGCGTCGGGCGGCGAGCGAGCAGCCGTTGCGAAACGCGTCAGCAAGCGCCAAGCGCACCCAGCGCGCATGCAGCATCAGGGCGGCTCGGGATGACGCCCTCAGATGACACCCGGACAGAAATAAATGTGCAAGCTAAACAAACCCGGCATTTCCGGCGGGCACGTGGGCTCTGACACAGACTTATAAAATTATCCGCGAAAAAGTAAGCGCGCGGCAAGTGCTTGGCACGGCCATGGTTCGCATTTGGCGGCGATACGCCATGAATGGGCGTAATATTACGCAAGTTGGCCTTTTCGATCCTGACTCACTCGTACAGAATTAATATGTCTAGAATGTCGGCTCGAGTACCCAGCAGCTGCATTACATATTTCATAAAATATTATTTATGTGTTCCTGTTACATAGTTAGTAAGATCAATTAATTGCATTTCACGGTATTTACCTGGCACTGGGCGCTCACAACGCCACTTCGAGGTGCTATGTTAAATATTAATACTATCTGAAATCTTTAGCGCAACGTGTACCGGAAATACGAATTTAAATGCATATTTTTAAGCATAATTAAACATGGAAAGAAAATTTACGTAATTAGAAGAGCGTCTATAAAAAAGAAACAAAAGGTACTTAAGTTCTTTGGGTCAGTCGTGTTAAAATTGCCTTCTACACCTCGTGCAGTTCCCAGTTTCTTATCCAGATTCAGAAGAGTTCATTCTATGAATGCCTAGAATCTTAATGACTTCTCAGAAAAAAAAAACATGTTATTCCAGAATAGTAAAATGTCGATGGGTGTGAAAATTACTAACAAACAATAGGTGTAATTACTGCGAAAGCACCAAAACACCCACGTATACTTCATTCAATAATTGATGTGACACATTTGTTTTCTACCATCGAGTGTCATATTAATATACCGATTAGTTACATGACTGGTTATGAATATGGATACGTTTTCGATGCAGGTATAACTCAACGGGTAACATGCCGACGTCCGTGCGCCCGTCTATTGGCAACAATTCGGCGTCTTATCTATTTCTACGCAAATTATCCTCTTGCATGAGTTATGGACACGGCGGGGTGACGACTAGTGTGCACGTTTGCCAAAACGAGGATTATTACTGACTTGACATCAGCTGCCTCTCTAACACCAACTATTAAGAATGTAGTAAAAATCTTTTAAAGCTGCCACGGAACTAATAAAACGCAAAAACGTCAGAGAACATTACAGTTGTCTTCGAGGTAGTAAAGTGTCAAGAAAAATTCGATCATGGATGTGTGTACCTACGTGCGTTTGATTAAAGACAGACTTGTATTTATTTTAGTACTACTGTGTTTGATTAGGTGCTCTTTTAAAGATCAGATATTTTAAGTAATAAAGCACGCAAATGTTTTTAAATACAAGTAACGCAAAAGTGGAAAAGTAATAGAATAGAACTTCTTTTTGATTAGTGATTACTGCTAGTTATTTATCATGTATTTATTGTTTTTTGTTCAGTGAGTGATGACTTCAAGTTCGACAGATGTCAGTTCGAAGTGCGTGCTTCCGCTAAATGGTGCAGGACTCACGGCTTTTGACCCCATGTTTGTAACTTCGTTGTGGTTTCTTTACAGAAATACATATAAGTAAAGCTCATCAAAATAATAAGCGATCATAACCAACCGTTATCGCAAAACGTTTACGTACTATGCAGTTGGTATCAAGGAGAAATATCTTGGTAAAGCAATATAAAAGTAACGCAGTACGTTTATATGACTGAAGATTAACCGGGACAGCAAAGACCGGCAATAAATTAGACAAAAGGTGACAATTGTGACAAAGCTTACTTCAGTCCGTACAGTCATATTTAAAGATCACGCCGGAATGGGCCGCAGCAATTAGCATCAGTGCTTCGGAGTGCGCAGTGGCAGACGGTAAAGCCGAAGCTGCGGCCGCGACGACCGGCTCGAATCATTCGGAACTGTTCTGTTCCACTGCACGCTCCAACTCGGCTCTATAACGGATCAGCAGCGAATATTGTATAAGAAAGGTTATTTTTGCCGTCGTCCAGGGTCGCAGCGCGTAAACACTGCCGATACATGGCAGAAATGCCTCGAAACTGCATGTTGTGCGCAAGCACGTATTGTACGGATGTTTACTATTATGATTATCTGCTCCACACATGTTGCTAACCGGGTATTAATCATTTATTACCTATTTAAATACTGAAGAATACCTTTCTATATTTAGGAGTATGTTTTCAATGCTGCCTTGCGTATAAGAGATATTAATATTTGATATATCCTCCTAACGCCCAGAGTCCTTTATAAGGAACTTATTGTAATTTTAAATCAAATTCTATCATAAATGACAGTTTGATTTTCATAAATCAAAAATTTGACTTGGACTGATATAGTCCCAAATTTCTGCTACGCTTCATGAAATTGCTAAAGTTCATTTGATTTTGTTTATACAGCTGCAGTTTTTACGTCTCGGTGAAAATAAATTTCTTTGAAATTAGTGGATAACGCATAATACGCAAACTAGGGCGCCTTTTGTGGCTCTAATTAAAGTTCAAAAAGGTAGACATAAAATTCACTAAAATAGTCTATGAAAAACCAATAAATTGCCTAGAATCTAGTGCAATGAATCACGCAACAAGCTAGTGCGCACCTCCTCCTGCATTTTAAAACATTGACGTCAAAAACTTTAAATGTACGTCAAGGATAAACTCTAAACTGCCTGCTTGAGTTATGTAAACACTGCACTTTACATATTCAAATTAGCAGGCCCGTTCGTAAAAATAATAAAACTTTTTCAGGAAGCTGATGTTAAACTTTACAAAGTCGTTAAAGCAAAAAAGATGTTTTGAAACAAGTTCCGTGGCAAGGACCGTAGTGACGTGTCGCGGGCCGAACAGTCTTATACGTATACAAAGTAAAGCTTTAAATGTCGTAACGTTCGAAGCACTTTTTATTTTAAAATGTATTTGGGGATGCTTAACGTTGGATGTCGTGATAGTGGCATCACATTAATCTATTAGACTTATGAAATGCCGCACGACGCCCTCGCTCGCTCCGATAGGCGTGCTGTTAAAATAAACGTCAACAATAAACGAAAACGTTTAAAGAATCTGATTGTCTTTCTCGCGCCATCATTCCAACAAATCTTGGAACTATTACCTAATAACTAGCAGCTCGCGGCAAAGCAGCGTTGTTTTCCGCAATAAAACTGTATTTATAGTCAATTTCGTTCGGTACGTACGTTCGTTTGTCATTCCCTGACAGCTCAGTGAATTGATTCCACCACTTAGGAAGACGAAAATTTATAGACGTGTTCTCTAGAAGCCGCAAAGAAAATGCGACGCAAAGAAAAAAAACTGGCCAAGAGCGAGTCGAGCTCGGACACCAAGGCTCCGTACGTACAGTCCGAGGCAAAAATACAAAAAAAAATAAAAATCAAACCGACTACCTCTTTAATTTCATAGAATTGGTACGCCGCTGACACACAAATTACGTTAGCAAAAATCCTACTCGTTATCGCTTTTTATTATTTGGCCTGCAGTATATTTAAATTGTGTCTTTATCATTTCGAGTTAAATACTACACTTTTGAGTAAATATATACTGAATATCAACAAATGATAAAAATCGGCCAAGCATGAGTTAGTCTTAGGGAAAACATTTAAACTTTGTAAATAAAATTAAAACATATCGTCACTACTTTGATAGAATCTCGTATCTAAAATCAATATGTCAACAAAATTGAACCTTGATAAGTATATAATATTCAAGTTCGCTCAGAAAAATTATCTATTTTGAGGTTTTTTTTTTAAAAATAGGTAGTTAAGGTATTACTTTTCTTGTACGGCGATTCCCTCCCCTTTATTTTTTAATTATTTAGTGTGGTATAAATTTCAGCTGTCTTTCCGAGACCCGCGACAAAGAGACAGACAGACACACGACCTACGTAGAGACAGTAATCCGTTTAGGTGACAAATAGAACCCTATTACTGTACGGAACCCTATTGCTGTATTACGGGAACGGAAACCTAAAAAACCAAGTTCATTGATCGAAATGTTTGTTAGTACGACGGACTCACATACCACTCTATTTTTTATCCCGAAACCTAGCTTTTGTAAAAAAGATTACTAATTTCAATTCATAATTTTCTGCCACGATTCAACTGATCATGTTCAAAATAAGACAGTGAAAAACCCAATTCATCGAGTAATACGCAATAATTTTTTTTTTTGAAAGAATTTTTTCGCCCCTCTAAGCGAATGATAAAAATTGTTTCATGTTAAAATTACAGCGCGATTTCACAGAATTATTTTGAAAGGCGGCCGAAATATGTCTAAATGCCACTTAGTTGATAGGTGTCACGTAGCTGCCCTAAATACAAAACTATCTTTGGTGTAAAACATGTTACGATGCGGACGACTTGAACAGAGATTAATATTATTTGAGCAAAGCCGTGATTTAATTAATTAACCGTCTACGAGTATATGTTAGTATACTACACGTAAGGTTGGTGATATACGTTAGAAATTGAAAGTGTTTTGTCAGCGTTTGTTGACACGGGTCCAAGATGCTGTCGGTAGATATCGGTAATATGGTGCACATGGCTCGCGCAGTCGCACCTTGCTAATAATTGCGTTTGTCATATTTAACGATATATCTTCGAGAGCCATTATGTTATGTTATGTCTAAAATTTTGAAGTTTCGTCGGCAGAGTACATGCAATAATTATTATAAAGATCGAATTATGTAGCGATGATATTTCTAAATGCAAAGGTAATCCTAAGGTAAAATCCGCCAGATCACGAAATTCCTAGGCATATCGTGAAATGGCGCCATTTCATGATATGCCTAAATGTTGGCCAGGCATATGATGTTGTGCCTGAGAAACAATACGGCAGATCGATTAGAACAACGCATTCGTCGATATTATTATTCGTAGTTCCTAGCTTTAATCGTGATATGCCAAAAAATAGAAAAAATTAGGTACCTACGACGAGCGAAGCGAGGAGTGGTTAGTTTGTGACCACAACTCACGAGCCGAGCGAGCGAAGCGAGCGTGCCGCGGCAGCGGCCGGCGAAGTGCCAGAACCGATACGGCAGCGTTTCATGATAATGCCTAGGAATTTAGTGATTTGGCGGATTTTACGATCGGCCGCCGACATTATACGCAACAACGTAAGTTAACATGACGCAACTTGGGACAATCTGGCTTCTTGGTAATGAACCTCAGGATGGTATTAGTGGTTCCCTGCACTTGACCGAACAACATCGCACTGCAATATCGCGAGAGCACTATAACAACAACCTGAAAACGTTTGTGTTGTATTGTATTGTACTCTGAGAGCGTTGAAGGTCTGCTGCGCATAGATGATCTATACGAGTAGAGCAATTATAGAGCGCGCTAAGTTCCCGCAGTTCCCGTAGCTAGCAACACTTCAGCGCGCTGTACCGTATGTACAAGAACAAGATATCTTTGATTTAGAGAGCGTTGAAAGTAAAACAAACACATCAACCAAATGTTTCAAGCTATTATCTTATTTTAACAGTTTCCTATGAAACGAATGTACCTAGCTTAATATTTTACGAGCGTAGTTGGAAAAAAAAGTATAAAACTGGATAATAGACAGGGGCATAAATACAACGAGGTCAAGGTGTGTGTTTGAAATGAGGACGAGTCGACTAATTACCCTCCCACATTGTCTATAACTTCCCAATTGCGTGTACTAAAGGTTAACATAATTTCAGAAACGTAGCCAACGACCACAAACTGCAAAAATAACTACTAAACTAGGAGTATACATAACATAATCTTTCTATACTTCCGCGATTTTAACTGAATATTACTTATATCACACACAAACCATTATTTATTGTTAAAATTACCACGACATTTTGACCACATTCACAACGCCCGCGTGGTCATGTGTAGACTGAAAGTGAAAATAATTTCAAACAAGTTGCACCAATATCAAAGCTCCAGTTTTGTTGAATAACAATAAAAGAAACGTCCACAATTAATCCATAATAATATTATAAATGCGAAAGTGTGTGTGTTTGTATGTTTGTCCGTCTTTCACGTCGAAACGGATCGACGTGATTTTTGGCATAAAGATAGTTTATGAGCCGGAGAGTGACATATGCTACTTTTTATCCCGGAAAAATGCACAGTTACTGAGGGAGCAGCGCGCGACAACCGAATTCCACGCGGGCGCAGCCGTGGGCAAAAGCTAGTACTATTATAGAAGTATTAACGATATGTAGACAGTTTAAATTCAACAAGAGGTTTATATGTGAATTACACAACCACGGACAGTCAGTGCCAAAATTCTATTTGTGACGACAAACCGAGACGGGTATATTTAACTGCCGCCCATAAACTGTCGAATACTGTCTCTGACAACGTCGGACGATCTCAACTATATAACCATCAACAAGGTAACTGATAATAACGACGTCCGACCTACCTGCAAGCAATGCGTTTATGGATGACATTATGCAAGGACCATGTAAGTAACTTTTCAGGAAAATGTTTGTAACATCTTATGTGGACTGAAAATGTCTTCTGTAATTGCTTCAGCTTATTTGGTACAATTCAGAACCATAGAAATGGATTTTGAATAAAATATAACGAAAACTACCTTTATCGTATCTTTTCACAGCAATAAAAAATACTTCATAAAAGTCATCCGCCATACCTCATTCGTCAAGATCGAGTAAATGATAGTTTCACAAAACAGATATCACAATTTCAACGAAATGCAATGTTTCACCGTGCAAGCTACATTGACATGAGTTACCTAGAATTACGCTTTTGTTTTGTAACTCGTCAACACAAACATTCCATTATTACGTGCGACAGAATTCGCATAACCCTAGTCCCTTTAGCTCGGTGCATAAATAGATCTTGCTTCAGTCATGGACGGAAAATTGCAAATTCCATTCACATGACCACAACAAGCCCAAAATATTTATTGTGACTGCCTACCTACTTTTCGGAAAACGAGAAGTTTCTCGTAGCCTTTAATGCGGAGGCTTGTTGACACGGAAAAGTGATGCTCTGATGATACAGTCCTATTAAAGTTTTTATGTTTTTTCTTCTATGTACTTGTCTAGGGAAGATCTCGTGACTGAGCGGCGAATGCGCTAGCGCACGTGGGCGGACGATTAAACCGCCCCAGCAAACGAAAACAACGCCTCTGTTACGACATTCTTCACTGGAACCAAGGAAATTAAGGAAAAACAAGGTCTCGCCTCGCCGTCGGTAAATCGTAAACAACAACGCTCTACTACTAATAGGACAAAAGTGTGTCATAATAACCACTATCTTTTATATCTTATGATTTATTACTGTCGACGACACATTCTGTTTTTTTTTTATTATCTCTTTGAAATAGTTTAGTAGCCATCATAAACCGCCAATGTTTTATTCAAACAACTGTGGAGACCTCACACCTTGAAGATCCCTAATTCATATATACAACGAATTGATTAGCTTTAGGAGATCATCACATGATCAGGGACATTAATACATTTAAGTATAATTATTGAAAGCAAAATCATACTAGACCTAAAAACCCTGAAATTATATTTTTAAAATTGGAAAACTTTGACTCCAACTATTTATTTTTTAACGACTTTTAAGATATTTTAGACTAGACTTTAACCCGCGGCTTCGCACGCGTAAACTATTTGATCTAGTAGTTCCAATTGAAATTCTGGGATTTTACAAAATCCCCCTGGGAATTCCCAAAGTTTGTTTATATCATTGTATTCATTGAAGTCCTGTTAAGAACAACTGTCCAAAATTTCAAGACTAGTTATACCCAGCGGTTGAAATTTCAAGATTTTGTCCCTATCCCGTGGTAATATCGGGATAAAAAGTAGCCTATGTTTTAATCCAGGTTATAAACTAACTCTTTTCCTCATCTAATTACCAGCCGTTTCAACATGAAGAAGTAACAAACATACTCACTCACGCACAAAGGATAGGATTATAGGTAGTTAACTAAGTCTCACGTCTCACCCTGCCCTACACCCATGTAAAATCTAGATATTACCTAACCCCTCCACCTTGAGGCTATTATCTATTCTGTGCTTGAGGGATACCCTCGCTGCTAAATCTAAGGAGTTTGACAAGATTATCAAGATTGGCAGGTTAGTGTTTGAACGGCAGGACTCTAAGGCACTGTTTGGACAAGTATGCTATGCAAATTTCTGTGGCCATGGAACTGCGGGATCGTCTGATGCCAGGTCTGGTGACCTTGAGGGACACCCTCGGTGCCAAATCTAAGGAGGACAAGATTATTAAGATTGGCAGGTGAGAGTTAAAAGGATGGATTCTAAGGCACTTGTCAAAGGCTATCCATATTTTTGTGGCCATTGAACTGCGGTATCGTTTCATGCGGTCTGGTGATCCGGAGGGATCCCCGCCGCCAAGCCTAAGGAGCTTGACAAGATTATCAAGATTGGCAGATGAGGTTAGTCTTCATTTTTATTTAATGTTTATAATTAATGAATATAATATTGCGTGATTTATGTATATTTGTTAATACCCTTTGCGGCCTACCTACTTACAGAATCAACGTTTTGATGTCATTTCAAAAAAAAACTTCTTTTTCAGGTGAACCCTAAAACGTTTTCCTTAAATTAAAGTAAATGAAAAAAAAAACAACTAAATGATCATGAGTAGGTGGTACCTATATATTCAGTAATCAATAAGACTATGCTTTCTTTAATTTGATGTCTTCTCAACGATCCGACATTGAATTTAGACGGACAGAAAAAAGCATAAGAACAAAGTGTTTCTAAGACTGACATACTCGTCTTACTTGATGACCGATGATTTCATCTGAGGCATCTCTGCCGCTGCTGTCTCGCGTCGCGTCGAGCCATCCTAATTAATCGGCGTCTGCGCAGGCCGGCTCGCCACCGGTGCGGATAACGGTAAGCACCTGTCATTAGACTGCACGAGCTGACAAGCGCGGTTCTTGCTCCGCTCTCGCGTGAGTTTTCGAAAGTTTAACAGTTTCCAAAATAATGTTGCTTATAAAATTCTGATATAACTGTCAATGTTGCAGTGGAGTCAAAACTTGATCTTAAGTTAGGCCACACATTTTTAATGTTAACAAGTTCAATTACAGTTTTAGGCGAATAATATGTTCACTTCACATTCACATCTCTTATGGATTCAGCCAAAATCTTACGCATGTTGTATGCAGTTATCATCCACATAACTATCAGAACAAAAAGTACACTTAAAAAAAATTAGCCTCCTTCGGGCAGTCGGATAAAAAACACTACTGTTTAAAAACAATGCTGCAATGCCATCTGAGCCAGCATGCTCCTTCGAAACAAACCATAACCACTTACAGAGAACGCACGCATTGCGCAGTTCCAAAATCACCGCGATTGCCCTAGTAAACCCAGTGCTAACAGTAAAACAAACATATGGGGTTGAATGTATATATTATTTTGACGAGACGCGTGCGCCGGCACGCCCCAATTATGCAAGTGAGACAAGTGTAACGCGAAGTATGGCTAACGCATGTTACGATGCGCGAGAGTCAAAGACTGAATTTATCTTTAGTCATTTTACAATTACGTCCACGCGTGTGAATGGAATTCGCACGAGATATAAAAACGATAACAGTGTTAGTGTGCTTACATTCTTTTAGATCAGCATGAATAATGGAATTATTGAATAATGTCAAGTATGATCGGAACCAAGTTACTGGCGATGTTGATCTGGTTAGGTGAGCGGTTGTTTAATCCAATAGCACTAAGTACTTCTACTCACAGCATATGGCGGCGTCTGTTTATCGTTTTACGTCATAAAGACTTTCTTACCCCTTTAGGGCGCTTCGCCTTTATACAGCACCGACCGACTACCTACCGACTACCTACTCGTATTTGATTTTAATAAATTGACTACTTTCTTTTCATTATAGTATGACACACATAGAGTATGATATTGATGAAAAAAGTTTATTCGACACACCCACATAATGTAAGCATGTATTTTGTATGATGATGAGTATGAGTGTACCTACATATAGGTACTATCAAGTAGGATAGGATATAAAATAAAGTTGTTTTAAATACTTGTAATGTATATAGATATCATTTATAAATATAGTTGTGAATCTGAACTTAAAAAAAAAAATACCTCGTTGAGTTTCTTGCCGGATTCTTCTCAACAGAGGTTTTTCCGAACCGGTGGTAGATTTTTTTGACGTTCATAAGTGCTTGTTACAGCCTAAATTGAATAAAGAGATTTTGACTTTGACTGCCTTCTCTAGTCAGAAATGTAAAGTACCTACCTAAGTTACTAGGAGAAGTATGTATACAAACAATGCAAAAAGCAACTCAAGCTCAATGTACAGTATAACCCTCACTTCAAATATTTTATGCAAATGAAGAGTAAAACAACAAGTCTCAATAAAGCTAAAAACCACAACATGTGACCAGCATCATCACCAAAGAATCTCAAACAAAGCCAAAGATAAAATCGATTTAACTCGAGCAGGTAATTAGCATAACAAAGGTTCGTAACGGAGAACCTTAAGACCACAACTAAGGAGGTGTGGAGACAATTTGGACGTCGCGAGCATGTTTACGAGGCGGTTACATAAGCCGGCCCACTCCGTAGCGTTCTGGCTACTATTTATATGCACTTTCCATTCCCGACTGCGTGACACATATTACTTACTCCAGTGAGTAAGGATGGCTAAAGATAATTCCTTACGTTCGAGAGAAACGTCTAGATCTAGATCTTAAGCGGACGCAATAGCAACAAATTTACTATGATAACGCATTTCCATGTTTTCCCAAAAATTATTTTTGTCTCATAATTTTACTACATTTTTTTTTATAATTTTACTGCTTATACTGAGTATGGTTTGCGTTTTTGAACTGATAATGCTGAATGCAGCCCTTTTTTCAATGTTTGTTGTATCACCATCATTATGATACTTATATGTTTTTGCCCGCGGCTCCGCCCGCGTGGAATTCGGTTATCGCGCGCTGTTCCCTCGGGAACTGTGCATTTTCCGGGATAAAAAGTAGCCTATCTCACTCTCTGGTCTATAAACTATTTCAATGCAAAAAATCACGTCGATCCGTTTCTACGTGAAAGACGGATAAACATACATACAAACATACAAACACACACTTTCGCATTTATAATATTAGTATGGATTATAATTAACAAACTATTAAATTAAATTTATGTTCGGTGGTGGTTCTTTTAGGACCGTAAATTAAATAATATACATTTCTTTCTTTATTTGAGCTTTGGAATTTTTACTAAGTAATACTTATTTCTAGATCAATTTAGTATTGGTATGCAAGCATGCCCATTCTATGGCCCAAGTAACATTTAGCACAATGTAATTCATTAGCAATGGTCCCAAAGGAAGACCAGCGCCGTTCGCTTGGGAGATTGATGACTTGGGAAGTTGGGACTATATTTCGTGACATGCATTATTATTATTTTATTTTTTCATTCTTATTATTCATGCTTTCCATGTCACGAATAAATGTTTTCTTTCTTTCTTTCAATCTCTAAAACCCATGAATACTGTCCTAATTTCTTAGGGGTATACGCCTCTGCCAGAACTAATTACCGGTCAGAGGAGGGCTGACACCAATAGCAAATAAAACTACAATTCTCTCCGCTTCTAACCTAAACGAATGTGACAGCTACACGGCATGTGTAGAAGCGAAATTCCCATGGAACTAAAAGCAAATAAATGCTAATGTTATAGGTGGGGGCACAGCTGTCAGTCAACGACGCACGTGGCGGTGCGCAGGCGTCGATTAGCACGCACCGTAATTACACGGTTCAAACGCTGCCCAACAGCCAATTAAATGATCCGATGTCTTCATAAACAATCAGTTACCAGGGAAAGTGATATGGACGATGAAAGAGAGAATGATTCAATAGCTTGCGTACCGGTCAAAGTCGAATCAATGATAACCACGCCCACATAGGTATTTTAATTATTGTAAATAAAAGATATGAATTATAATTATAATTTTATATATTTTTTCCATTCCAAGGACCAGGATCATTCAATTCGGGAGCTTTATAATTTTGTTATGTTGAGTTACAATCATATGATGTATTCTCTACATATCTACTCTAGACTTCTTCTTGAAGGACTGGCCCTTGTATGCAGGGGACAGAGAGCAGTGGAAGTATTGGGGGAGGCCTTTGCTCAGCAGTGGGACAAAATAGGCTAATAATAATAATTCTCTACATAATATACTACAATATTACAGTCGTCACTCTGAAGTCATTATTTTTCAAGTGGACGCCGCGTTATGTCCGCAACCCTCTTGATATGCATTGTTTTTGTAGGCAAAACACGAAATGCTTTTTAAGATATTTTGAAATTAATACCACTTAAACGTAAGCCTCAGCGTATAGCAGCATAGGTACGACCACTTGCGAAGTAAATTAGACTTCATTTCATTTCAAGGGTTTTAATCCTCTAATATGCCGATCGTCTTGTTTGTTTGTATATAACAATAATATGCTGCTATTTCATTCTCAGAATAGATGCATCCTATATTAAAATGTCAAACAAGAAATAGATTAAGTAAATAAAAACATAATTTTTTATGGCTTTGCTTCAAAAAACAGAGAAAAATTGAAGCCACCAACTTGCTGTGATAGCCTGATAGTGCAAAAAAAAAACTAGTAGTAGCATGGGTCGTGTAACGTACTTCCTACTAAAGAATAAATCTCCTACAGGTACTACAGAATGAGCAGTTTTTCAATATTAAGTTGTAATCGGGAGCGCCAAAGTTCGCATAGGTACTCTTCGCTAGTCATACCGTAATTTTTGTCCGAATCATCCTTTGTCCGAATTTTTTTCGCACGGAAACCTTATATTTTACTAAATATTTTAAATGGTCATCCTATAGAAAACTATAGGTTAGGTTAGGTTTATTTTATTAGAATTCTAAACAATCATTGGATTCAGAGAAAAAAGAGTTATGACAAACGATCATTCTGACAAAAATTACATTCGGACTTTCAATAAGTATGCGAGCCGATATGGACCCATTGTAACCGATTACTATTACATTTTACTACTCGTTAACTTTGTTCTGATAGATTTTGTTTAAAATTTTTGGAACACCAAAAAAATTTTTTTACAACTTAATAATAAGTATGTATTCCCAAATGTATCTCTGAATCAAAGAAAAATATTTTGTAAAATCAGCATTTTTTTTTTGATGGATTATAGTTTATCCCAACTTTTCGTATAAGTACAAGAAGTTTCCTAACTTTTTCCTTTAATTTTATTCTAGTATTTTGTCGGTGTCATTATTTACTGGTACGTACACTCATGCCAAATAACAGGTTTCTAGTAATATTTATGATTCTGTGAAGTGAGCTGCGTCTAGAATTCCGATCATAGCGTAACCATGAGTACTAAACTATAGTGGTAACCGTTTTGGCCATTGTACTACCCTAAAAACCAGCCAAATTTAATTCGCGCTAGGAGCAAGGATTGTGAAATTAATTCAATAAAAATGAGTTCTAGAAATACACTTACTGTTAACTAAACTTGTTGAAATGGCTTCAAAGTAGCAAAAGGAAGAGTTATTTTAAGTTAAAAGAAATATTTTAATTGTAATTTGTTTAGAAGAAATACCTATTTTGATTGTAAAACTGCCTTGTTTTATAGTAACTGTAAGGATAGCAAAGAACATGAAAAAACAGATACGAGGAAAATTTTAAATTATTTCTACCTAGTATGTATTCAACCAAAGTGTTATAGTAATAACATATTTTACACATAAGCTTATTATTTGTTATCTAGAATGACTACTCAACTCGGCAGCCACCACTATGACTACTCGGCAGCCGCCGAGTCGCGTGCTCCACTGATGAAGGGTTTCGAAATAACCCGAAACATGTCGAGCTAAACTCGATTTAAGACGTGAGTTATCCGTTACAATATCATTTAATATGAATGACTACTCAGCCTATCATCCCATATAATTGTTCCCATGCCTTTAACTAATCTGGTCATTAGAGGAGCATTATTTAAGCGTAGAATATATTTTTTAATGAATATTTACATCTTCAGTAAGTTTATATTATGCTAACAAAACAAGAAAATCCATTTAGTATAGTAGACATGCATATTATCACAAAAAAAAAACTGTAAGCGTCGTTTATGTGAAGCGCCGTCGCAGATCTTTATCAATATAACGAACCTTATCAGCATCGTTTTTTTTCATGGAAAAAATGGCTAAGCTTTGATCGTCGCCAATGCGCAAGATTATCGTTACTAGTTAGATGTGTAATGATTACGTGTTAGAAAGACTAGGTTCTGAAAGCTATCGTATTTATGACAAATGTTATCAGTCAGTCACAGCTTAACAAGATAAGCCT
Organism: Choristoneura rosaceana; assembly: GCA_037349165.1. Taxonomy (NCBI): domain Eukaryota; kingdom Metazoa; phylum Arthropoda; class Insecta; order Lepidoptera; family Tortricidae; genus Choristoneura; species Choristoneura rosaceana. The sequence continues at coordinate 10,237,622 of JAZBNJ010000041.1, read as the reverse complement.
ACTTGTATAAACTGAACCATCAGAATTTTTCTTAGGCCTTATTTTTGTAGCTAACTTATGTGATGAAAATATGTTGCCGTATGTCTAAGCGTTTACAGCGACAACAGCGGGATACACGTGTAATGGAGGTACCGTACCGTCGCAGTGCCGGCAGCGTTTCGGCTCGGGGGGTGCGATCTCGTCGCCGAGTTCGCGGTGTCGTACAGGCATGGCAGCGCATCCCGCGCCGGCGCCGCCACCCGTGCGTCGTGCGCGCGCGCTTCAGACCGCTCCTCTAGCGGTGGCGGCGTCGCGGCAGCCACTAAACTGATCTACCCACCGCCCGCCCGAGCCGATAGGCGGCGCCCATTCCACGGGCTATTTTGGGCGGCTGTGACTCATGGCTCGAACGGCCCGCGGCCAGCGGCGCCCGCGCAGCTGAGCCTGTCGACTACCCCAGCAAGCCTACTCGGCGCTTCGATGCACACCCTTTCATCAAAGGCTGTCATCTCTGACCCTCTAATAACGCGATTTTGCAGGTTTTATTGAATTTAAACGTGAATTCTGTGATAGCATTAAAATTGTTTTTTTGGATGGATTTTTTTAATATATACAGTTTTTCTATTCACATTTAATTGTTCCATTGTTTATTATGAAAGAGATAGTAAACAAAAATATTTAAAAATTAATATTTGATTTTCTAGCAATAAATTAATTTCAGATTTCCTACCTTTATTTTTTTACATTTTAATAAGAAGTATGTGGTAAACAAGGTGTTCAGTTTGTTATTAGGAAAGTTTCCACTGCATCTACAAATAACAAGTCAACTAGGCCAGGGACAGATAGGATGGGCTTGGGCTTGGGCAATAACGAACTTCATCCCGAATACCTAACTCTATTTTATTATTGTATTGTTTAGTCACAGTTCAGTTATGAGAACGCGACAAAGATAGATGGTTAAATCTTAGGGTCTTGAAAATACATAGTTCATATCATAGTGAATAAAATTCAAACATATATAACTTACAATTTGTATCAAGAGCAAATTATTGCGTTTTGGACGTTTTATAGATGCGACATCATCAGGCTGAGGAAAGGTTTATTGGTGGCTTAGCTGGCTATTTAAAGCCTACCTAGCTGACGCGGTTTGTACGGAGCAGGCACCTACTGAAAAATAGTATGAAAAGCACTAACTGCACGTGTTTTACCTGTACCCGCACCCATAGGCGTTCGCCCATTCCCAGCGCCCGCGCCAGCTAGCGTAGCCCTTAGTGGCAGCCGTTGCAGATTTGATTGGCAACTATATTGTTATGAGGAATCGAAACTAATCTAGTAATAAGATCAACTACTGCAAAAATTAAACTTTTAAATCAATCTCTTCTTCTTAAATTTTAGAACTATGCTCTTGTCGGTGGAGTAATCGCCACTCCGCACGGTCTTCGACTTCCTGATACGACACGACATCCACCCTTTCCTTCACCTGGTTTAAAAGAGGCATATTTGGGTAGTTTAATTACCAATGACTCCAGATGCACTCCAGACAATATAAAGAATATCTATGGCTAAAAGAGCTTTCAATAACAAAAATAATCTACTCAGATCAAAGCCAAAATATCAACAAAAGCTAAAAAACGTCTTATAAAAGTGTACACCAGGAGCATTGCATTATATGGAAGTGAGACAACACTGAGGCATGGACAATGACTCAAAGGGACAGAAAAAGGCTAAAAGCCTTTGAGATGTGGTGTTGGAGGAGAATATAATAGATTAGCTAGACAGAACGGAAAACCAATGAAGAAATTCTTACCATGGTCAAAGAAAAAAGAATGTTACTGGAGAAGTGGAGACCATAAATTGCTAAAGAGGAAATATGCTAGGACACTTGATATGACACGACAATTTCTTTCTTAACCTGCTGGAAGGCAAAATAGAGGGAAAACGAAGTAGAGGAAGACCAAGACTAACCTATTTTTTTATAAATCAATATGAGTCAAAAAAATATTTTCGAACTAGTTCAGCAGGCAGTACAATAAATAAAAAATAAATATCAAGGTACACTTGTCACCAATTGACCTAGTCCCAAACTAAGCAAAGCTTGTACTATGGATACTAAGCAACAGATAAACATCCAAGACCCAAGAACAAACATTTGTGCAGGTGGTAGGACCTTGTGCAAGGTCCACCCGGATTGCTACCACCATCTTGCTCGCTAATCCTGCCGTGAAGCAGCAGTGCTTGCACTGTTGTGTTTCGGCGCGGAGAGTAACACAGCCGGTGAAATTACTGGCACTTGAGGTATTCCAACTTAGGCCTCTAGGTTGGCAACGCATCTGCAATACCTCTGGTGTTGCAGATGTTTATGGGCGGTGGTGATCTCTTACCACCAGGAAACCCACATGCTCGTTTGTCATCCAGTAGAATAAAAAAAAAATCGTATTATTCATACACATATCTGCCCCAGCTGGGAATTGAACCTGGGAATTGAATCAGGTTCTCTAAACACTTGGCCATCTGGTCGTCGGAATAGTTCAAACAAGCTAGTGATTAATAAACTATTTAAATAGCAACTAGTTGTGTTTGTACTTAGTAATTAATTAGCTATTTAGCTGAGTCCACCCTAAGGAAGCTGCCACACTCAGACAGCCAACATAAATTACTAGTGAGGCTAGCTGGCTCTATGCAGATGAGAGGCTTTCAGAGAATTTTCATCAAAGGGCCTCCTTTTCTAACACATTCGTAATTTAATTACAATTGATTCCATCACGTTTTTCTGTCACACGGTATGGGATAGGGTAGCAAATACCTAATAATGAATGCAATCAGGAGCACTTCAGGAAATAAACTAAACAGGCAATAACACACAGGCCTAATAAGTTTAGCAATCTGAACATTATAAGTCATTTACAGGCCCATGAGCTCAAGACCATAAGTAAGATAGTAAAGAACATGAATGATTAGACTTTTGCCAAGTACAATCAATGTTAATACAACATCATCTATGTATTTTTTCCTGCAGTTTTTAGAAATAGGACTAGAAGGTAAGCATTTCATTATAAATAAGTGTGTTCTCATAATCAGATATCATGGGTTGATGGACTTTTTCTTGTCACTTGTTGCTATGATTACCTCCCGACTTACTCTTTAAATCATAATTTTATAAGATTATAATTGCCATACATGCATTTTAGTGGTAGTTTTAAGTCCCTTCTATAGTTAGTTATCTAATAAGCATGTTAGAATAATGTGACACATTTCCTCTAATAACTTTACTACTTTTGTCCCCTCGCTGACGGGACAGAATAACAAGAAATTGTTGATTAACCGTATACCATTAGTTTAGAAATCCCTTGGCATATTCCAAAACTAATTGTACATTCATTTATATTTGAAAAGTAAATGTGTATGTAGGTATTCTAAATAGTCAAGTGATAAATTTTGAGAGATAACAATGTCAAATCACATAAAGCTACAAGGCAAATGAAAACTGTCACAAATTTGAGTACAAGATTAATTTATTATATTGTACAAGTCAACTGTCAGCCCAATTGCATTTATCACAATCTAAATTTAATTCATTTTGGAAACTAGCTCTGGTGATTTGGCAACTTCATGTCTCATGGGGCCAGAAATGGTCAGTAGTAAACATTTATTAATTGCTCAACAGCATCACAAGGAGGGTTATTTTTTAGCCCCTCATCTGCTTAAGACATGGAACCGTGTCAAATTAAATAAATATCATGTGCCACTTGACACCAATTATTGAACTAGCCTGTCTACGGATACTAGGCAACAAATAAACATACTTATATGGATAAATACATACTTAAATACATATTAAACATCCAAGACCTGAGAACAAACATTCATAATATTCATACAAAAAAAATCCGCCCCGGCCGGGAAATAACCTGGGACCTCAAGCTTCGTAGTCAGGTTTTCTAACCACTTGGCCATTCCCTTGTTAAATTTAAGGCTATCTTTTTGTATTTCTTTTTAAATCAACAGAATTTGTGCTTATTAAAACAGATGAGACTAGAATTCATTACTTTTCTAGTTCCCGCATATGAGGGGATAACCCCTAGTACACTCAAGATGCAGATCTGTGCCAAATTTAAGACTACCTACCAAAATGTGTTATTAATTAATTTATTTATTCAATTAATAAGTCTACAGGCAGAGACTGACTCACTTATTACCTATTTTAATTTTATTTCAAAGCTGATTATATTCGTTACTATGTGTGTCAATATGAACAGAACCACAAAAACATAGTGTCATACTGTATGTCACTAAAGAAGGTACCAACATGTATATTTATAAACCCAGTTGGCTAAACCAACCTTAATCATATTATTGTAATGCGGGGCTTTTGAAGAAAAGTTTGTTTATGATAGCTTATATTGTACACTGTCACTTTACTAATCCATATTTCTTATCCATATCCTAGAAAATTTAATTAAGTTATTTTAAATTCATCTTAACTTGGTAGAAAGAAATTTTTGTAACTGTGATGTTGGAACATTAATTAGTTTGATGGTTCAACAATTTACAGTTAGATTTGAAGTTAATAATGTAGACAGGTAGGGCAATGACCTGCATTTTCTGGTTCTGAGAAATAATTATTTTTCTTACATGTAATTGTATCAATCTTATATGTAGGTTCTATTGTATGTAAATTTTAGTCTGGACAAGTAAAGGACCTGGTATGTAACTGAGAATATTATAAAATTTTTGACATAAGGTTAAGTATGTACCCATGAAAAATATTATTGCGACAAAATTAAGAGAAATTGGTTGTAGTACCTACGTAAAATATAAATAAAAATTAACCCTCAAGGATCTTTTGATCAGAACAGTTGGTCACATACCTAATAAAAGTTACTTTTACCCTGACAATTTTCAATGTTATAAAAAGAATGAAGTCTGGGAAAAAACCGTTTGTATTCAAGTCTATTTTAAAAGTCTGAAAATCGTGTTTCATGCTATTTCTATAGAAGATTTCTCATCTTTTCAAAACGTCTTTTCTTTTGTGACTTAAACATTCTATTACGAATCAGAGAATTTGGCAATCAACAAGCATGACATTCATTTTCCAACACTAGATCGTTTACAGTTATAATTACTGATGTTTACTGCCTAGGTACCAGAAAGTTAATAATAATTAGTGCAGAAGGTGTCTGATTACCGACAGCGATACAATCAATGAAATGACAGCTGATTTTCATGATGTCATACAATAATTTTAACTCAACTATTCGTAATCATATGTTAAATTTAATTAAACTCATTCTTTATCAATAACCGAATACAAAACCAAAAAATTTTTTCATAATCGTTCCCAATGAGAAAAACTTATCAACAAAAATGTTAACAGGTGAATTGCCGTGGGCGGCGTAAAAACACTAACCTTTGTATGACGGAATATTTCTGTGTTTGCTGAAGTCTCATCAATTGTCGGCGAAACTTATTATGTCCAAAGTCACAGAATCTTTTCACTCCACGACACTAAACTTAAACATAGCACAAATGTAAAAATAGTTACTCTCACTGGGTACATTGTTCAGCCATTTTCAATAAACATATACACACACAGTACAGTAGTGGCAAAATAGAAATCTACGCTGTGTGACGTTTTATAGATGTGGCAACATTATGTCTGGTGACCGATTAAAATTCCTTACTTTAATATTCAAAATACGTCGATAGATTACGTCTATTTAGAATATTAGATGCGTAAATTTAAAAAATTGTGCTAGTTGAAAGTTTTTTTGTACGTATAGTTTTTGCAGCAGTATAAAGATTTAATGCTACATTTACACCCTTGCAGAGGCTTGCCAAGCGTCTATAAACTCCAAACCTATAGAAACTCTTGAATGCCATTTACACGCTTGCAAGCGCGTCAGTATATTCCGGACGATTATTGTATAATTTGTGCTCTGAACAGGCAAGCATGGCAGACGTGGATCTCGAAGTTGCTTCGGCTTTTGTGTTGAGCTTGACATATTTTTATATAAAGAAAAAGGATGCAATAAGGATGAAATATTTTCCATAGAGTAGTACATTGTATTTTTTCGTTAGTCCAAGCACGCATGATGGTCAGTAAATTTCAAAATATGCACGACCGTACGGTGTGAGTTCCTGACTGAGCGACATTAAACACGACACAAACACGTCACAAGCGCTTGCCGCAAGTTCCTTTGATCGGAGTTGAAGCAAAACCGATACCGGCCCAGATCGGCGGCAAGCGCTGGCAAGCTCACGCAAGCCTATCCAAACGGGTTGTTTACACGTTTGTGCTTGTGAGAGCTTGCCAAAGCTTGGCAAACGTGTAAACGTAGCATTACACAGCTTTGACCATAGACAACGCAATACGCATGCCACCACCACACCACTCTGTGCGCTACTTTATCTAGTCTGTCAAACAAGTCGTGTCCCTTGAAAAAGGCGGTATTTTCAAAATACTTATTTTATACATTAAAGAGTTTACGTTTACATACATATACGCATACAGCCTGCACTGAGGTATCCCATCTTAGGCCTCTAGGTTGGCAACGCATCCGCAATACCCCTGGTGTTGCAGATGTTTATGGGCGGAGATGTTCTCTTACCATCAGGAGACTTACTTGCTGGTTTGCCGTCCAGACGAATAAAAAAAAAACATTTGTTATGTATCCGTTCAACAAGGACATACATGTATCAATAAAACATAGTTTAGTTTTCATTACATTATATTTTTTAATATGCACATAACTTCCGTATGTCAGTTCTGTAACATAAACATTGAAAATGAATAAATATATTAGACAAAATCTGAAGAGAGTATTTATCAGATATATACCTACAGTATAGTATAAATAAATTTAAAAATAACAATATGTAAACCACCTTAAAAATGTAAAACTGATTTGCAAGGAAAAACTGTAAATTTATTATATGTTACAGAATAAAGATCCAGCTATATTCAATAAGAAGTTCATTAAGATTGAAAATAGTGAAAATCTTGATAATAGCCTTTACCTTAATTAAATCTTCGCAACAATAAAAGAACAAAGAAATTAACATTAAAGTTTCTGCTAGTTCCAATCCAATACTAGAACAAATATTAATAATACAAGATATTTTATAATTAGGCAAAAACTTGGCTATATTTAAGATAACTTTTAAAAATAAATATTTAGGCGGGCAAACACTGGAATTCGAAGTATTAATTATAAATATTGTACAGTTAAATATTGCTTTTAAAAATTAGTTCCAATAGAGGAATTACATTTTTACTAATAATAGTATACACATACGAATCAACTTTTAATTTTACCAAAACCAGAAGCTGTATATTCTAGGCTTCTAGCTCAAGTTTTCAGATTCGCAATTCAAGACCAATAAATGAAACAACGGACTAACGCTTCAAATTCTAAATTTTGTTTTGAGCGAATGAGTGAGCACCCATGGCGCTCTGGCTCAAAAACATACGACCACAGTTCACATAAAATCTTTATTCTAGAGTCTGAATTAAAAGTTTCGTCTCTCTCACATTGCACTACTTGAGACAGGTTGGTAATGTGACTGAAATTATCAATCAGGTTGTTAACTCAGTGCAGTAAGCCTCATCCCAAAACTACAAATAACCATAAGTATTAATAAGTGATTCTATTTGTCTAATAAACCTTTAAGCGGACACGAGAATACATTTGTTAAACGTTTAAAAAAAAAGAGAACAAATTTACGATCTCCTATGCGCTTAACAAATTAATTATGGCTTTAAAAAGCCTTAGGCATTGCTAAAAACAGATTTGACGACTTTGGTTATTGTGGTTTTATTTGCACAAAAATTTGCAATTAAATAAAGTCATATTTTCTCTATATAGCATAATATTTTTGGTAACACTGACTCATCTGTGGATTACTTTAGCTAGCGTTCTCTAGGCACGTCCCATTTTGCTTGAGGTGTTCCTTCTGTATGGCTTTCATAAGAGCGATCTCGTTCTGTTCTTTGCGCCTGTTTCTCACTTCAAACTCGAGTCGATGACGTATAATTCGTTGCACAATGTCTTCGGTTGTCATGGTATTGCCAGAATCCAAGATCTGTATAAGAAAATTTGCGTTAAATACATACGCGTATGTACACAACGTGAGAATATCTACATTATTTAGCTAGATACGATAAGTATAGTATATTTTTATAAAAAAATATCAAATAAACACAATAAGTGCCCAATCGAAACTTTTCGCGACACAACCTTCCGACTGAGTGTCACTTCGAAGTGATGCTCCACGCTGTTCTTATTTTAGGCCCTGCCCGCCATGGATCCTATTTCGTGGATGTCTAGATACATTTCTATAGAAATTAGTATTCGTAGCATTTTGTTAGTAACAATGGATTTTATTTACTTTTGAGATAAGCACTACCGCTACACAGCCTATAAAATAGATAGTGCCACGAGAGTGGAATGAATGATTACATACACAGCTACAACATGTCGTGTAATAACAGCAGGACTTTGACATTTACTCATTCATTTCATTAATTCTGCTTTTGCGCAATCAGTCCTTTTTTAGCTGTGTGTGTAGTGTAATCCATTCACTTCAACTCTCGTGGCACTATCTATACCACCACGCATAAGCGTCATCCAGTCGCTTGCCTTTTCACCATCATCGTCAGCCAGAAGACGTTCACTGCTGAACAAAGGTCATAATGCCACAATAATGAAAACTCGGCACTTCCATTGCAGTTGCCCGTAAGTCACATCTAGTGGGAGGCCAGCTAACGCTTCGTCTTCCGGTTCGTGGTCGCCACTCGAGAACGCGAAAAATGTGGCCCATTTCGCGAAGCTACAAGTTACAATTTACAAGCAGTAGTCTCTTTTCAATGCTTTTGTTAAACAAAGACTAAGTCATCAACAAAGTTGAACATACCTTGAAACACCCCCGCTGCTTCGGCACCTGGTAAGGGTCGGAGCCGTCGGCATCCCGCGAGATGGTCGTCGCGCCGTGACATACCACTTGCACCTTGAAATGGTCCATGAGCTCCGCCGTTACACTATATGGTGCACCGATCACTACTTCGTGCACGTACTGTAATAGAAAGAAAGATAAATCAACGGGTATCGAGCATTATGAGGCACTAGGTCAGTCCCTACGGCCACCTAGACTCATGGCTTTAGCACACAGACCAAAAAGGTTACAGATGTATCTTATTTCTTAGTTTTATTTTTAAATCCCAAAATACCTTCCGGTAATGGTTTTTCTCTTCGTTAAAAAAAGTTGTTTTTTTTCATCTTCGACATCCCACTAATATTAAATGCGAAAGTTTGTCATTACGTCTAAACCGATTAATAAAACTCAATTTCGGAATGTCTCTGGCTAATTCTTTCTTTGAAATTTGTAATTATCAAGACTAGGTCTGTATGAAAAAATTAAAACAATAAACCTAGGTAGCTGTTTCTAATAAGGATAAAAAAGATTTTGGTCTCATAAATGATAAGGCATTCTCTGTGGATATCCGGTTTGATAGAGGACGTCGTTAAATTTCAGTTTTTTTTTATAAATGGCTTCTCTCCGTTTGGACAATTCTGCCAGATCCTCGCTATCGAAGTGAAAAGCAGAGTGTAAAACTCGAGCATTAAACCCATTTTCCCCTCGACGTGTCTATCCACCCTCGCCGTACCGGCTCGGGTGGCTATATAAACGCCTCGGGTAAAATGGCTCGTTTTATGCTCTTGTTGTACAATCTACTATTATAGTGTCAGTTAGCAACAAGAAACAGCAAAGTTAAAACGTGTTTCCAATGAAAACCTGTATGTCACTATCACAATACTTCAATTTATAAGCACTAGCTTGATAAGCATATGCAACAAAAAATACTTGGGAATCCCACATGTAATACTAAATTAGACACATACAGTCAGCAGATGTAGACGAGCTGTTGTGGTATTCAAAAAAATGATCTAAGCTCTATTGTTTACCTTGGCAGTAGTCATATGTAGATCCATTTGAGCACTGTAACCACTCATCCGCTTCTGCTAATATACCAACTAGTTTAAAAATTACACAAATCGACTCCAATTACCTTGCACGCTAGCACAGATAGCACGCGTTCGTGCAGATTCATGATGGGATAATTGGAGCCCTTGTAGCGGTTGACTTCAAGGTCAGTGTGGAGGCCTACGATGAGGAAGTCCCCTTGCTTGTGAGCAGCCTCTAAGAAGTCCAGTAGTCCCACGTGGAACAGATCAAAGGCTCCTGCGACGTACACGACCTGTGAATAAACGTGATACTTATTAGACATACATAAGTATATATTAGATATATGTGGCGAGGAAGACGAAACAATGGAACACATTTTGTGTGAATGTGACGCTCTCGCCAGATTAAGAATGAGACTCTTTGGCGTCGGATACCCCGCGCCAGGAGACTTTTAAGGCACTACCGCTACGTCAAATCATCCAATTTATGGATGAGGTGATAAAAGCAATGGAGTAAGTACGAAGGAGGAGTAATTACACAAAAGATCCCTACAGGTCGAAGTGTATCCGCAAGGACTCCTAAATTTTAAGATAAGATAAGATAAGATATATTAGATAGATACAAATATCCAAGACTCAAGTAATAAAAACATTCGTATTCACTAGGTATACAAATATTTGCCCGTCACGGTGATCGAGCCCGCAACCGTAGAGCTATTGGCTAATAGTAATGCTCAAATCTTGAAAATCGAATTCAGCCTACTTCCATTGGTCGAATTAACTTGACATTTGTTGTCATCTAGGTTAAATGACAATGCGAGTAGAGCCAGCAAAAATAGCTTGTATGAAAAATTCGTTTTTTAAACACTAGCTTTATAGGTAACTAGTCCTTCCTTCTTTCTGTAAAAAAAGGTTGCCTGGTTTTTTCTCTGTGTATCTGTTTCCTGTATCGCTTACTATTTCTGGTGTACAATAAAGAGTCTTTGTATTGTATTCTAGTGTAAACGCAAGCGCTACACAGCGAACAAGTCAATGGGACATAATTTCTCTCGTGTCATCCCAGCCTTAACGATTTTATGTACCTTTTCCTTGTTTGTGGGAACAGTTACCTTATCAGTGGGTTTCGGTGAGAGACCACTGCTGAACTGTATGATCTTCTGTGTAGTGGGGAGGAACTGCGAGCAGCCAGTGTAAGGTGACCTCGCTGTGTGATCGGTGCCCAGGTTTGACGAGTGCTCCAGTGCCACTGAGTATTCTTTGTCACCTCTCCTGGAATTGAGAGCAGGCCTTAAGTGCAACATTTTACATACTAATGAAGTCACTATTAGAGGCGATAAAACTACATAGATAAGATGTGACAAATACAGTGAGATTGCAACTGTGTGGACCCTAGTTATGGACATTGACTAGGAGAGTCATGATCGGTTTCCCAATAAACAATCGTACCGCTTTTCTATGAAACTGTGTATTTTGATGTTTATCTTCTCAGTTTCGCATTGAGAGAAACTACCTGGTAATTAACTTGTTTTCCAAATAGAAAAAAAAAACATATAGGTACAAATTATATTTATGTACCTACCTGTTTTATAATATAACATCACAGTCATTGTTAAAGCCGTTAAAGATAAAATTGTAAAATTCACTAACTTAACGAGTGAAATGACATTGACGTGACACATGAATGAATTAATGATTTATTTGTTCAACATAGGTACCTAAGTTAGAGATTTTTAAAATTTAAGGGATTCTCTGTGTTTTGCCGTTAGGCGTACAAATATTTGCTTATTTAAAACAATAATATAAAATATATTTAAACTAGCTTTTGCCCGCGGCTCCGCCCGCGTGGTATTCGGTTATCGCGAGCTGTTCCTTCGGGATCTGTGCATTTTTCCGGGATAAAAAGTAGCCTATATCACTCTCGGGCCCATAAACTATCTATCTCCATGCCAAAAATCACGTCGATCCGTCGCTCCGTTACGGCGTGAAAGACGGACAAACATACAGACATACAAACACACTTTGACATTTATAATATTAGTATGGATATGGATAGTATATTAAATGCCTAAATGCCAAGTTTCATAGTTTTATCTTCGACAGCGACGAACTTTCACCATATAAACTTTCACCCCCTATTTTAACCCCTTAAAGTCTCTTTTTCGCGATAAAAGATAGCCTATGTCCTTTTCTCAAGGTCTATTCTATCTCTGTACCAAATTTCATCCAAATCGGTTCAGCGGTTTTGGCGTAAAAGCGTAACAGACAGACAGACAGACAGACAGAGTTACTTTCGCATTTATAATATTAGTATGGATTAAATTGTTGTCTCCAGAAATTCAAATTTAATATCGAGAAATCAATTAACTTATTAATCCTAAATCCAAATTAGTCCAAAACAATATAAGTACATTATTTTCGAATATATGCATTATCAATAAAATTTAATTATTATAAATTAGAAAGAATTATTATAAAATTAGGAAACAATAAATAAAATTTAGAACTAAATTAAATTTCATGTATGAGACATTTTAGTTCCGGGTCTTTTAAAAGGTCATACAGTATTTGACTGCGCATAATTAATTATCCTTTCTGGATTATCTTTTAAATAGCAAAAGTTAGGCACTAATGTCTTGCAGAAATTAATTTTATTTTACCTGCTGAATGTTTCGTCAAAGTTAACCGAAATCAAAAATAACAAGTTGTATAAAAAATTACGTCCTTATTAACCCATCGACGTTCTGCACAAATCTTTGGGCGTAAAAAAATAACTGATGTTTAATTATGATTTTTTGACTTGTAGAGTATCAAAAATGCACACCCGATGTCCAGCGTTGTGCCCTGAGTTTATCTCTCCGATTTCAACAGAATTTATGATTGGCCTTATGGCCTTATTTTATTACGCTGGAGTAAGAATCTGTGGCCCATAGGTATCTTTAAAACGCACGTTACTTACGCATAGTTTTTTTATATTAAGTATAATGGATTATATTCTATTTCAATGTCATTACAGTTATAATACGTTTAATAATGAGTAACGACATTAATTACATGGTTACAAGCAAGCTACAATGACAACAAAAGGCATTTCGCTATTATGGAACTAGACAAAATGACAAAACTCTTTTTTCTACGGAAATTATTATAAAATCTCTATTCTTTTAGGAATTTAAACGATAACAAACCAATTAATCATGCGATCAAATAAAGCAGCCATTTCAACAGACCTCTCTTCTCTCAATCTGAAATATAGATGTCATACCTATTACTTTATTGAGATTAATAATGAAGTGACACTGATATCCTTTGCCTTTCTGTAAAAATACTATAAATACCTACAAGAAAAAACTTTTCGACGTAAATTGTTGCATCTCACGAGAGCTCACGGCACTAATGTTTGGTAACTAACGTTTTGCAACCTGATTCATTTCGCAACTGTTTACCATTTCTGAAACTGTAAATATTTGATTGGGTATTGTTGGATAGGTAGGTAAAATCGAGCGTCCGCCCCCCTCTAAAATCTAAACCGGTGGGTGGAAAAATTTTAAAAAATCAGAATGGCAGTTTGATATACTTATCAAAGTTACAAGGAAAACTTTATATTTTTATAGTTTTACGTTTATCCGTTAAGTTTTTCTTGAGAATTATTAGTAGCTTAAGAGTAAATAGCAGCCTAAAGTATAAAATACACCTAAACTTGGAATATTCCGTACAAAATACGAAATCCTTAAAAAAATATTACTTAATTTTTTCGTAATGGCTACGGAACCCTATTTCGGGCGTGTCCGACTCGCTCTTGGCCGGTTTTTTAAATACTCATTATTCTATGTATTCTCTTTATTGTGTTAGAATCATAAAGGGGTGTACAGAACGATTCCCTCTCATTCTAGAAGTCAGAAAAGCGATCAGTCGCTTTCCAGCTCCATGCATAAACATACATTGTGCAAACAAACACATATTCCATAATATCTACGTCCTTAACGCAATCTAGGTTCCAGGATAACATGATTTGAAACTGAAGCAGACAGCATGCAGGGACTAAGCAATTAAATCTTAAGTGACAAAACAAAATGAAAAATGGTATTACTTGAAATGCTCTCTGGTTAGCAGTAACATTCTTCCTACGAGGTCTGTTGTTGAAACACCAGCAGTTCTTTGCACCTCTCTGTAACAAATATTTCATTTTAAATGTGAGCAATAAAATTTATTGAAATAGCACAGATTTCCCACAACACATACCAGCAGTACCAATTGGTGTAGTTTTAATCATAGAATTCCATATATCCCAAGGTCAAGATCGTTAATTTCCCGATTTATATTGATGTATTTATGTGTCGAACTTTTTACTAAGGTGCTTTAGGGTAATTCCGGCAGGATTTTTGATGAGTTGACATGACGTTTGTAATTTCGTTAATTATTCCGAGTTGGTACATTATATTTAAAGTCTTAGTACATTTCTGTCGTTTCCATTAACCGACCTTATATACTATATAAAAAAGTTTCTAAAATATGATCGATTTATGGAAATATTGGTATTCAAAAACTAGTTACTTATTTTTTTTGTACAGGGGATATTTCGGCATATACGGGGTTATTCCGCTGCTATTTAAAAGTGGACTTTAGTATAACTTGACTCAAGGTTCATATTTCTTTTTTGGCTGAAATTACCCCACTCATTTTTATTTTTTTATTACGTTAGTAATATCCATAATTACAGATTTTTTCAATCTCAGTATTCCGAAATAACCCCACAAACGCAATGCGGTTCTCAAAATTTGCCGCAAAGGAATATTAAATTTACATACACATTACATTAGATTAGTTACACCATTTATAACTCGAGAAGAGCCGGACAGATTTTTATGATCTTTGATTTGTGGATTGTAGAGTTTGTCTTCGCTCCGAATAGCAGAATAGGGGGAGAAGGGCGAAGCCGCGGGAACATGCTAGTAAGTATATAAAACAATTAGAAATGCCATGTCACTTCTATATTTTGAACTAGCTTTTACCCGCGGCTTCGCTCGCGGGAACCATAGACATTTCAATCAAGCAAGCAAGCATGTAAGCAATAATGCTAGCATGCAAGCAAACATCTAAGCAAGCTTGCAAGTGAGCATGCTTCGCTCGCGTGAACCATAATCATTTTAAAGAAGCAAGTATGCAAGCAAACATGCAAGTAAGCAAGCATGCAAAAATAAATCAAGAAGTCATCATCATCAGCAGCCTATAGCACTCCACTGCACTGGTCATAGGCCTGTCCTCGGCTAGATGCATCCAGCTTCTACCAGTAGCCTTTCGTAGACCGTCATTCCACGTTTACTACGTTTGCCGAGACGCCGATTTCTACTCAAGAACTCGTTTATTCCAGTGGTTGTCGGTTCTTCGACAGATATGACCAGCCCACTGCAACTTCGACTTGGTAAATCTCTGAGCTATGTCGATGACTTTAGTTCTGTGTCGGATAACCTCGTTGCAGATTCTATCCTTCAGAGAAACTCCGAGCATATCTCGTTCCATAGCTCGCTGAGTGACCTTTGAACTGGTGGATTAGCCATACTGTGAGTGTCCACGTTTCATCTCCGTATGTAATGACGGGTAGGGCACACTGGTTGAAAGCTTTCGTTTTTAGATTGCGGTGTGGATGACGGGAAGAGACTTGACGTAATTTTCCGAATGCTGCCCATCCCAGCTGAATCCTCGGCTTGGCTCCCGTCTCAAAGTGGTTTCTATCTAGCTGCAAAATCTGTCAGAGGTATGTGTACTCCGAAGCACCTTCAAGAAGGTTTCCACTGACGCTGACGGACCTCGCATCATTCACATATTCATACTGAGACCTATCCGACGTGACGTGAGGCTGATGCTAGGCCGCCCAACATTTGTTTCAGATCCTCTAATGATTTCGCCATTAAGACTGTCATCTGCGAATCGTAAGTGTAAGATGTACTCGCCGTTTATGTTTATGCGCATACCTTTTCAGTCCAGCGTCTTAAAGATATCTTCCAACGCGCTTGCGGTTGACCGAAATTGTTTTCGGTAATATGACATCGCCTTGTCTCGCTTCTCACTGTAGTGACGGGTTAGGGTGGCTCTCGAATCATGGCGGTCACGCTGGGGGCAATATTGTCGGCCATAGAAATCCTCGACTCCGCAAAAATCTCCAGCTTCGAGATAATGGTTCGACCATCGTGAGTTTTAAGCTTCGTCAGGTGGCTCCTCCTAAGCTACTGAGTAAATACTTTGGACCCTCTGTTCCGCTCTGTTGCCAAGAGGCGGCGTGAACTAATGTAATTCAGCTTTGCCACATCCGTGTGGGGCCTCTTCTTAGAACGAGTTCATTACAAAGATTTTTACTTCCAAGGCCATGCGGGCCCACCCTGGATTCGTTGCCGATCTGGACTCCCAATTTGCTCTTAAAGTCCCCCATAACAACATTGAAGTGAGCCTTAGTGGTGTTGTGCAAGGCTTTGGATGTGTCCTCGTACATATCCTCCACTTCGTCATCCAAGTGTCGTGTCGAGGTCAGTGCGTAAAACTAAATAATCTTCTTCCCTTTTAAAATATGGCTTTCTGTCCTAATTAATAGGACAATTTCGCCAGTGTCAAAGTACTCTCTTTAAAAGGGACGTTGTACGGTATTTATAGTTTTTGCAACTTGATAGTAAAATTCCAGAAACCACGTGGAAACAACTTGCGCATTAAAAAATGTCAGACACGAGAGCAATATAGAATTTTGTGATCACTGTTAACTGTTAAGGTTAATCGCCCCATAAAACACTATCAAAATTATACTTCAACTAGCCACAGAAACAGAAATAGCAAAATTAGACATTGTCTACATCCGCCATATTCGAATGCTACAAATCGAATCCCTAAATAATCTTCATCCTACATCGTTTTGTAAGCCGAAGAATCGGGTACGCTACCCTGTTCGACACACTGGAGATCTCTTCAACGTTGTTAGAGAGGGCCCTATTAACAAGGAACCCTACGCCACCCTGTGATGTTTGATCATCCTCGCGAAAGTACAGAAGGTGGCCCGAGTCTAGGGTGATGGTGTTCTCTCCCTCCCACTTAACTCCAGAATATGCCACCTTATGTTCTACAGCTCCGCTTCCAACTGCGCCAGAAGAGTCCTAAGAGTCCGTCCGTTCTACGTAGCCAGGGTCAGTTTACTTAGGTAGCCTTGGATCGCTGAGGGATTCTTAGCACCCAGCGCTGTTATCATGAACGCTACTCATTATCATCATCAGCCTATGTTCGTTCACTGCTGGACATAGGCCTCTCCCATGGCACGCCACTGAGCACGATCCACGGCCACTCTCATCCAGATCTTGCCAGCCACCCTGCGAAGATCATCGCACCATCGAGTCCGAGGACGTCCTACGCTACGTTTGCCGATCCGTGGTGCTATTCCGTGCCGATGAACGCTACTATGGCAAGGAATAGCGGGGCGACCGGGAACTGGGGGCCATCTCTTTGCCGTGCGCTTCATTCTGGTAGAGGTTTGCCCATAAACCCCACACTGAGCATGCGGGTTGGGGATCCCATCGCAGGGCACAGTTTATTGCACCACCGATGCTGCTGCCCATCCGGGGCCCGGGAACTTAGCTGTGCCGATGTTGGCTGCGCTATGACCCAAACAGCCAGCTGCCAGAGCCTCGTCTGTTGGACGGCAGGGTGCACCACGGGCAGGTGAGGTTGGCTTGTGGTCCATAGATGGAGGTTGGCCCCTTTACCCCACAAATAAAAAAAATCTAAAAAAGAAAAATCTTGAAAAGTTGAAAGTTTGAAAACCTCAGACGATTTCCATACTAAAGTAAGTTGGGGTTATTTTAGGAATCATTTTACTGGAATAACCCCTAAAGGGGTAATTCGGGTTTTTTTTTTAAAACTAAAGCTAGGCCTTGAAGACTGACACAGTCATATGCAAAAAACGATTGTTTGTCATAATATTAATAGTTCAATCTGGTAACTTACCAGGTTTTCGAGGTAGCGGTGTTGGGGTTATTTCGTATTAAATTTTTGGCATGAAAATCCGCTCGACCCGAAAAAAAAATATTGCTCGTCAAACCGATGTCAGTGCCTCGCATCATCTAGAGAGGCGCGAGGAGCGGTAAATAAGGCATCCATTTAAGTGTTGCCAGTGATTAAACATCAACACGTTTAGGAGAAATTTTAAATAAATGGAATAACCCCGTTTACGGAATTACCCTAAAGCACCTTACACCATGGCCCAATTGGGGATGTCTAAAAAAAATTACCCATGGTTTTTATATTTTTTTTGTATAGAATAGTCAATTATAAGAAACTAATTTCAATATTTTTTCATTTAGTTCGCTACTTTTATCAAAATTAATTATTGAAACTATTTTGGTTGATGACGTCATAGTTTGATAAAGTGCTACCACATGGTTGATTGGTTCATGACTTTGCCATATGTAGCCATCGAAATAGTAAGTACCTGGAATGTGCACTGTGCAGGAATCACGGTCCGACTTTTTGCCGATAGAGATAGCTACCACAGGGTTATTTTATCTCACTCTATTAGTATGACCATAATTTTATGCAATTAATGAGACATTCCTTCCTCCTAGTACTTCTTTGTCAGAAAAATATACTAAGTAGCAATAACCAGAATTTTTATTACTTGTATACCAAGTCCTTATGATACGGCTGGTAGAGACTAGAGCAAATAAATTTTAGATTTGTACGTCGGTGCTAGTAACATAAGTATTCACTTTTCTATAGGTAAAACTTATGATATTGGCAAAACCGGTATTGACATTGTATAATACCGGTATTTCGATATTGATCTCTAAATACCAATTATTTTGTTATTAAATAGAGTCGCAACACTCAAAAGTTACAAGTCACAAATGCATTAATACTTATTTCATTAATATAATCTTAGACATTTTTGAAATAATCTTAGCTACCTACTCGTACTTATGATTGTCGGAACCGGAAAGGTTTTGGAAGTGCGAAACTCATTCATTTTACTTTAGTAATACGAATATCGAAAAAATACCAAAAACCGAAATATCGGTATTTGAATTTTCGGTATTGAAAAAATACCGATATTGCAAAAAACGGCCGATATTAGATGCTCTATCATTTAGGTTAATAAATGAATGAAGACTAAGTGACAATATAGTATAGTGAGTATATATATATATCACACTATTATTTACTTATTCATTATTTATTAACTTTTACCAGCGTCTTCGCACGCGTAAACTGAATCGATCTGGTAGTTATAATTGAAATTTTCGGGATTTTTCCACATTCCCCTGGAAATTTTGAAAATTTTTAATAATAATATAATATAATATAATTTAGTAGGATTATTATTTTATGCATGTATGTATCATTCGTATTAGACAATACGTATGATGGGTATAAAATATTATATTGTAAGAAATATTACATATTAGCCATTTGAATACATCATGAAAAGATGGTCACCCTAGTCTCAATAACGAAGCTACCATCTTACTGTTTGGTGTGGCCATTGAGAAATTAATAAAACCTACCATCAAGTTAAAATTAGCTCCTGTAAAAAGATCTAAAAGCTTATTTCATTAAAAAAAATATTAAATCGTGTAATTATTGCTTATTATAAATGTATACATTTTATTCAATATTTTTAAAAGACAACGCTCTCCAAACTAAAATTTACTAATTATTCATTATTTATTTTCTGGCAATACTTAGAGAGGGACACACTGACTCCGTGCTTGCTATTTCACCCGGACCGGAGCCCATAAGTTCTTATGTAAATGTCTTTTAGGTCGGTTTTTGCTCGTCTGTTTTTGGAGTGTTCATTCCAGAGTACTTACTATTTCGATGTATGTAGCACCCGCTTTTTTTATTTATTTTTTATCTGTGGTCAAGCTTAGTGTCAACCAACTTTCACTATTGTCAATGTCAATCCGTTCCATCCTCATTCGTAATGTTTTATCGTATAACGCGCTGAACTGCTTTTCCCTGGATTCCGATTACCCTAATATACTCGTCGACCTGTGCTAGTACCTTGGACTGAAAACTTGCCTCTGGATACTGAGATGAATAACACTAATCGTAATAGCAAAAAAGTTTTTGTGCACGTAAACAAGAACTTGAAAAGGCTATGGTGTTATAATTAGATATCGATGTCGATTCAAAACGCCAGTATTATTGCTGTGAAGATCATCTAAATGTAAGTATTTCATTTTTTTAATTTTCACTAACCTTCGAATATAACTATTGTCGTATTTGTAGAAGATGCACTACCTATCATACATGAAACTTGAGTCATGTTTGATTTGTGTTGTAGTGCAGTAAAAAGGGCCGAGAATTCCAGATATTACATACTTAATTAATGATTTTGCATATGAGTCACAAAATACCAACTTTAGAAAATGGTATAGTATTATTTGAATAATAAAAATTAGAATAATGTACTTGCTGTTTTCTCACATAACATAATATTGCTGCATAGTTAGGAAATTTCACCAGCACTCTGGGTCCATGCCACAGGGGAGGTTTATAGATAATTAATTGTTTTAGATTGGGTTCAGTTTACATTTCTATACTAATATTATAAAGAGGTAAAATAAATAATGCAGTTTTTTATGTACCCATGTAATTTAGTTTTCATCCTATTAGGCTTGTGTACCATGAATCTATATATATTTTTTTTATAGCTGGAAGAAGATTTAGAAAATTACCAATACTGGAAGTTAATGACAGGACGGCCCAAACTAAAATCTACAACAAAACTCCCTGGCATGTAGGTCAAGCAGTATTAGTAATATACCTACAACAGGTGTTGAAATCCCTGGATCATCACAGGTATTATTTACAATATATTTGAGTGCTAACTAAAGTCCTTTTTTTTGTAGGTAGTTGTATCTCAGTTAATTTAAATCAGTCATTTAAATGAGATTGAGTTAATTTAACTCAATCTCAGTTAATTTAAATTTCTAAAAACATCTCTATCACTCTCTCCCAAGATCTTCAAAACATGTTGACCATTCTTTACCTATTTTAATCATAAATTATTTTTACAGCATGAAACATCAGAACTCCGAAGACTTTTTCTGCAAGATAATGTACTCTCAAAACCATCTGAAGTTTGTTCTCGCAAAATAGTTCCTAGTCGGATAAATACAATAAATGCTGCAAAAGACGAAAAAATATTGTGCCAGTGCAAACAACTTCAACATCAATAGTGTGTACTCTGGTATCAAGCCTAGTAAAGCAGAAGTAATAATGACAAAAGTAATAGCAAGTCTCAGAGTTTAGATTTTTAAAACCCCATTCTGTCATAAACCATAAACATGTAAGTTACATGAACCATATTGTTGTAATAGCATGTGGTTTGATTAATTTGCAAAGTGAAATAATAAAAAGTGAATAAACAGCCAAAATAGTTTTATTGTACTTTCAATCTTGAAACTACTCGCATTATATTAAGCGATAAGGCCGCCTATTGCTTACCTTGTAATTTTATCTGTGTACCTGTTTTTCTGTATTGCTTATTATTTGTAGTGTACAATAAAGAGTATTTGTATTGTATTGTATTGTATATTTTCTTCAGTATCACCTTGTCTAGTTAACTTTTTTCAGGCATAGCATTTTAACAACCAGGGCCCAATTGCATAATAAAGTACAAGCTAATAATATTAGTGAATTTCAATACAAAATCGCTAATACTATTAGCTTGTATTTTATTATGCAATAGGGCCCAGATGACCTATAAGTGGTCAGAGACCCTGATTATGAAGCTTGGGGTCCCGGGTTCGATTCCCGTGTCGGGGCAAGAGAAACAAATGTACAATAAATCACGTATCAGAGTGGAACCTTATCGTTGCAAATGTCATGTTGACATTCCATACATCTGTGTTAAAAAATACCTTGAAATTGATTGTGAAAAGGTTCTACTCTGGTACGTAATTCAGTTTCCCTGTCTACAGTTGAACCTTTTGTTGTCTGACCCATCATAGAACATTTTCAAAGTAATAGTCATGTTGATTTTTCTTTGTCAAGCAATGCAATGTCACTGATATTTTCAGTGAAAAGGTTCCTTTCACAGTGGGTTACGATCCAGTAGATTTGACTGTAGAAGGGTGAAATTGTCCTTTAATAGGATCTCTTTCAGTTAAGCTATGAAAAAAGTAATATTATAAGTTTTGAAGAGGCTATTTATTCTAGCAAAATGAAAATAGAACATACTTTTTAGGATACTTTGTCCCTGTTTTATTAATATAACAGAACAGGCTTTCACTTAATCTAGGATAGAGCACTTGCCAATAGTTTTGGAAATATATATTACTCCCAGAAGTCTATGGACTTTTTGACAAGCTCATCTATATAGTCCTGTTCATAATTAACTCAGAGCATATGTATTTTCTTATTTGTTTTCAAAGGGAAGCATAGGTTGTAGTAAGTGCAGAAAGATCGGTGTCCGGGGCTAAGCCAAGTAGTTTTCAAAGGGAAGCGTAGGTTGTCGTAAGTGCAGAAAGATCGGTGTCCGGGGCCAAGCCAAGTAGTTTTCAAAGGGAAGCGTTGGTTATCGTACGTGCAGAAAGATCGGTGTCCGGGGCCAAGCCAAGTTGTTTCCAAAGGTATGCGTAGGTTGTCGTAAGTGCTGAATGATCGGCGTCCGTGTTAAAGAAAGGTACAATTCATTCAGAGAAGCTTATCCGAATCCGGTATAAACACAGCCAGGGTATTTTACTTTGATTCATCTCAATACAATATTCGTCGCAAAACAAGCAAGAATGACAATTGACAGTAATGACACTTTACCGGCACTGTCAGTGCCAGATGTCAGATTGCCGGCGGCCGGTCTAAATCAAACTCCGTAGTACAATCCACGCGTAAATTGTGAAGAATTCTAACCACACATAATTAAGTACGATTTGGACCGGTCACGTAATTTACACCAATGTCAAATGAAGGTCATTGCTTATTTGTTAAATAATAAATTCATTACGTTATATTAAAATTAAATAACTACAGAAACCGATTTAAAAAGCATTTATCTCGAAATGGTTTTCGATTTACTGTACATTGCAAAAAAATAGACATCCCCAATTGCACATCAAATTACAAGCTAATAGTATTAGCGATTTTGTATTGAAATTCACTAATACCACCTACCTAACTAAACTACTACCTTTCTTACTACCTATCTATGCTGTCGCACTTAATAATATTGTTGTGTCTTGTGTAGGGTTGTCTATTGCTGTGTTGTGAATAAATGTATTTCTTTCTTCCTTTCTTTTTTACTAATACTATTTGCTTGTAATTTGATGCAATTGGGCCCATGTCAGGTTGTTTAAAATTCAATGCATGCGAAATTCAGAAATTTTGGTTTGTGTTATTTTCCAGCTGTGTTTTAAAAAGCTACATTCCGTACTGTACAGAACTTGGCAGTCATAATAGCAGCCTGTATCTCTTTTAGCAAGGCGTATTTTTGCTAATGTCGACGTATACATTACACATGTGAGAAGACTGTCCGCTTTTGAAATGTTGGTTTTGGGGGAATATCAGACAGGGCCTAAGGCACTGGTCCCACCGCGAGCTAGTAAGCTACGAGTATGAGCTATCGGCTATTTTCTAGCCCAAAAAACGAACAAAAGATAATCGCTTCCGTGTACATAAAAGAGAGAGTTATATTTTTACTAGCTTTTGCCCGCGGCTCCGCCCGCGCGGTATTCCGTTATTGCGCGCTGTTCCCTCGGGAACTGTGCATTTTTACGGGACAAAAAGTAGCCTATGTCACTCTCGGGCCCATAAACTATCTCTATGCCAAAAATCACGTCGATCCGTCGCTCCGTTAGGGCGTGATAGAGGGACAAACATACAAACACATAAACATACAAACACACTTTCGCATTTATAATATTAGTATGGATAGTTCATAGCTGGCTGTTCACACTGCCGGCGAGGATACTCTCCCACCGCCCGGCGAGTAAGCGATAATTCCATAGAATTGTTTACTAGCCGCCCGCCGAGTAAGCGATAATTCCATAGAATTGTTTACTAGCCGCCCGCCGATTGTCAACTCTTTCTAGTACAGAATTTTACTAGTTGACCGCCGAGCTCGCCGATAGCTGGCGGTGGGACCACTGTCTACTAGTTGACCGCAGAGATAAGCTATCGACTATAAAACTAGCTCAACGGTACTAGAGCTGAGCTAGTGCAGCGAGTAATCGCCCGTCGCACGCAAACACTCGCTTATAGCCGAGCATCTAAACTAGCAAAACTATACTCGCTTCTCGCCTCTCGCCCACTCGTTTGTAGTTTATAGTTTTACTCGCTAATAGTTTGTAGCTGCCGGTGGGACCAGTGCCTTAACAAATGGACGGCATACTAACCTGTATCTGCCAGCACTTTTCACCAAGTGATATGTATCAATCCCATCAGCTGTTACAGTGATGTCATCTGAAAGAAAGAAAGAAAGATTTATTTTGGCTCCATAAACTTAAGACTAAAACTAGCACTAAAACTATATTACTTGGTGACACGACAGGATACCAAAAAGTGTTTTTAATTCACATTATGTGAAGTAACGCTGGTTTTCAGTGGAGCCCGAAAAAGAAGAACTAAGGTATTGTATAATATAACTCTTTATTGTACAGTCAGCGTCATATAGTACGTAGCAGTCAAGATCACCAAATACTTGGAAACATACAAAATAGTCATTACCCGTGACTCAGTCAAAGCGGTCAAATTGTTGGAGACATCCATCGTGTAAAAATAACCCGAAGCACGCAAGTCGCCAAATACTTTATAACATTCAAGTCGACATTAGTACCGTAGCAGCCAAAGTATCCAAAAGTATGGAACACCACAGGAAAATTTACTTTATTACATACCGTATAAGGTCCAATGGTCTAGTTAGCTAGTCCTCTTTAATAGGATGTGAACGGTATAGTATAGTATAGTATAGTATTTATTTATTTGCCAGAATTATGGTACATGAAGATGATAGTACAAAAAATATAAATACAGAGCGGCACAATTCACCATTAGTAGGCATGCAAAAATTTTGATTCTAAATTACATTAATAGATACAATATGTTCATGTCAGCTTTACATTAGTTACTATGTCATAAATTCCTTAATACTATAATAACATTTTTCCTTTAGCCAGGATTTAAGTTTGAACAGAAACCTTTTACACGGCAGAGCTCTCAACTCCACGGGAATATTATTATAAATTTTTCCGGACATTATAAAACAGTTCTTCTTGTGTAACGTTGTTTTGGAACTAGGCATCTTAATACGAAACACATCTCTTTCACGTAGGATAGGATTCCGTACAGGTTTATCGAACATCCCCAGATTATTTCTAACAAATTTTGCATGCTCGTAAATGTAAATGCTTGTCAGAGTTAGGATGTTGAACTTTTTAAACAGTGGCCTACACGAGACCCGTGGGCCGACCCCACCTATCGCACGAACACATCTTTTTTGAGCCAGAAATATTTTACTGATATCTGTCGAGTTTCCCCAGATGATAATTCCATATCGAAGAAGAGATGCGACGTAGCCATGATAGGCAGTCAAAGCAGCAGATTCTCCTGCTATACTCCGTAACCTTTTTAATGCAAAAACAAACTTATGGAGTTTACAGCATAAATCATTAATTTGGGGCTTCCAGCTACAGAACCTATCAAGAGTCATACCCAGGAATTTAACTTCATCACTGTTCTTTATAATTTGTCCCTTGTAGTTTACATTCAACGAAATACGTTTTGTTCTATTATTTGAAAATTGTACGAGGTTAGTTTTCTCTATATTTAATTTCAATTTATTAACATCAATCCAATGAGTTATGTCATTGATTGCATTATTTGTCAAGTGTTCTAATGTCATCGACTTGTTATTGTTTGCAATAATTAATGACAAATCATCTGCAAACATAATAATTTGATGTTTTGAAGTCTGAGGGATATCATTAATATACAATACAAAAAGCAACGGTCCCAAAATACTCCCTTGAGGTACTCCCCGCGGGTTCAATTTAAAGTTTGATCTATACTGAACGAATTCCCTGCATTCATTAAGCCTTCCAACCTCAACACACTGGCTGCGATTTGTCAAATAGCTTTCGATCCAATTAGATGCAATACCTCTAATACCATAATGTTCACATTTTCTTAATAGTATAGAATGATCCACAAGATCGAAAGCCTTCGACAAATCAAAAAATACTGTTGCTATGGAGTGCTTTTTGTCTAAGTTTTCTGTCACATTTCGTATAAGTGAGTATGCAGCATGTACTGTTGATCTATTTTTTACAAAACCATTTTGCTGCTTTGCTATGACATCATATTTTTCAGTAAAACTGACAATTCTACACTTCATAATCTTTTCGAAAATTTTGGAAAAAATAGGGACTAGAGCTATTGGGCGATAGTTGTCCAGAATCCATCGATCATGTTTTTTGAACAAAGGTCTTATAACAGTCTTTTTTAATCTTTCCGGAAAGATGCCTTGAGACAGGGACTGATTGACAAGATAGGTTAATACCTTAACCAGTCCCTTTGCAGAACGCTTTATAATGTGAGTAGATATATGATCGACTCCAACGGCGTGTGTATTACGTAACGATTTAATTACTTTTTCGATTTCGTTCTCAGTACACGGTGTTAGAAACATGGTATTGCTAACATAACCTTCTTTTAAAGTGTTTTCTATATTATTATTAATGTTAATGTTAGTATCATTTGGCACATTGATAAAAAAGTTATTGAAAGCTTCAGATATATCTCGAGCATTTTTAATCTTCTCTGAATTTAATTCTAAATATTCTATACTATCTACGACTTTAACGCTGTCATGTTTGTCCTTAATTATATCCCAAGTAGCTTTACATTTGTTCCTAGCACGTTCTATGAATTTGGAATTATTATTTAATTGTGATTGAATAATACAGTTTTTTAATAGTTTAGTGTATGACTTATATTGCGACTTTACTTCTAATGTTTTTGAATTTTTAATAAAGCTAAGGGATCGTAGAAATCTCTTTCGTTTACTTGAGATCTTTATACCTTTAGTAATCCATCTCGCCTGACAACTATTTGATTTTATCTTTACTCTTTTAAAAGGGAAACACATATCGTAAAAGAGACAAAAGTCATCGTAAAACATATCAAACGATTTGTTGAAATCCGACTCACATAAAACTTCACTCCAAGTAAGGCTTTCCATGCAACTTGTAAATTTATCGATATTGTCTTGACTGAAGTCTCTAACAATTTTATACCAGTAATCTATTTTTTGTTTTTTATTTTCGGTAGTATATTTTAATATTTGGCAAGTATCATGATCGGAAAGATGAAGAGTGCGCACCAAACCTACCGCATCTTTTATATTACTGGCAATAAGATCAAGACACGAATTCAATCTAGTAGGGACATTAATATGCAATTTCAGATTAAAATTGTGTAGCAAATTTTGTAAAGACTTTGTAGTATTATTATTGTTGAGCACATTTATATTTAGATCGCCAGTTATTATAATTTTTTTATTTTTTGGAATTTTAAGTAAAAGAGATTCCAATTTTTCAAAAAATAAACGAATATTATTGCTCGTATTTACAGGAATACGGTAAATACAAATAACAACGCTCTTTAAACTTGGGATTTCTATGCCGCAACATTCGAAGGTTTTTTCCTGCGATAGTTCGTTACAAGCTCCTATCGGCTTATAATCTAGATGCTTTTTTACAAGTATACACACACCGCCTCGCTTTTTATTAGCTCTACAGAAAGAAGAAGCCAACTTAAATCCCTTTAAAAAAATATTATTTTCGCAGCCTTTTTTTATAAATGTTTCAGATAAACAGAGTATATCTAAATCTGTGTTATTCTCAGCGAATTCATTAACACATATTTCTAATACATTAAGTTTGTTTTTTATACCCTGAATGTTTTGATGCATGATAATCGCTTCACCAATGTCACCATTAGGTGCGAAAAAATTGGTTAGCTCCGCTTATATTTTCAGTTACTGAAACTTTCCTGCTTATCGGAAAATAGTATGGTATAGTACCTTTCTTATGTATATATGGTTTTTGGGTAATGTATAATATATCTTCTTTATCCTCTCGATGTTCATAATACCCGTTGACAAAATTCTTTTTTACAAACAAATATTTTTTATCATAATCATGAGAATTAATAAATAGATTAATGCGTTTACAAAGTATTTGCAGGTACTCTCTAGTCGATTTCCAACTGGCAGGAAAGTCACAGAATGTACAGTTACTTAAATTGTTACACAATCTTTTTAAAATATGGTTTATCATTTTCACATTAAGGTTTTTGTTATCAGACACAGGAATAATAATTACGTTACAATTACATAATTTTTTTAGTACTGCATAAAGTTCATATTCAAATTCAAAAGGATTAGTATCATTTTCACCTATATTTAGTACTACAAAATCTTCGGCTGTCGTTTTAATTTTATAACAATCTTGTAAAATTTCCTTAGTCGATGCCATGGGCTTGCACACCGCTGATATATTGTATTTCTCATATCTGGTCGAAAGTCTAGAATAAGCTAGTCGAGAAGCCAATCCTGTACATTGATTACCTCCAAATATAAATATCTTCCTGTCATTTTCCATCTTAAAATCACTGTTATTTTCTCGGGGATCGGCCAACAAACCCTGCAGGCTTTTCCCCTGACCGTCCTTGGTGTTAGACAATGCCTTTGCGCTGAGCTTTGGGTCTTCTTGCAATTGCTTTTCAAGTCCAGAAATAACATCATTCAGTCTTGTAATTTCATTTAGAGTATGATTAAGCTCACATTGTAGATTGTGAATTTCCCTCTCAAAATCAAATATCCTTTTATTGGATGGTCGGTTTGGTGTAGTTTCTCCTGACAGGCTACCTGATGCATTACCCTTAGGACCTCGCATTTTCTTTGTAATCGTGGCAGCTGTTTTGTTAGATAGTGAAGGCGACGCACATATTTCCTTCAGCATCTCGATCTCATGGGTTAATTTAACGGTGTTTCTGCGCAATTCATTATTTTCCAAAATCTGGTTTTCTAGTTCGCGTTGTGTCGACAGCAAATTACGTTGCAGTTCATCATTTTTTAATTTTAAAGTTTGTATAATATCCCTATGTAAGTGTGTGTGAGTATCACTTAAACTTTCCACGCTTCGGGATATATTCGACTGGGAGAGACTTTCATCTAAAGTATCATTATCGCATATCATCAATGATTCCACAGATTGTGACTTACTCAGTGGACGTTGGTTTGAAGTGGGCTGTTCATGCATCTCGTTGTGATAATAACTGGTTTCTCTCGGTGACATAGCAGAAGAAGAAATGGTGGTTGTGTTTCCTCTCTTTCTAAGAGTAACATTTCTATCACCGCCCTCCTTCACGGCTGCAATTACATTGCTAGTTTGTATGTTTGACCTGTCCTCTACAGCAGAAGCTATTTCTATGCTCTTTTTATGACAGGTCGATGAAATCGGGTTGTTTATTTTCTTTGCCGCTGTTATATTTTGTAAACATTTGTTACAGGACCAATTTTCTCTGCGAGTCTTGTCCATTAAGTTAAACATTTTTTCCTTATTTGTGCAAGACAAATCATGTGGACGCTTACATGTTGCACATACCAGATAATGTTTGGTCTGAATTTTTTTCTTGCATATAGCGCAATTGAGTATAGTAGTAGACGCCATTTAAGTCTTTAAACATCGATCAGATAAAAAAATTAAAATTAAAATTTCACAATTATTACACTCACGAACTTCCACTATTGTGTATTGCTCAGTGGCAGCACTTAAATATCAAAGAAATAAGCAATATATTGGCATAACATCAATACGATAACGCAAGCCAGCTCTGCTGCGACTTCGCGAGATAAAGGGCTTAAGCGCCGTGCAAATCGCGGCGCTTACGCGTTTCACACAACCGCTCACTTTTTTGTTAGGGTATGACGAATTGATTTTGATTTATTGAAATAATTTGGTTTATTTAGGTTTAATACCCAATTTTCACTTCACACTATTGTTCAGAGTGTCTTGTTGCACATTTCTTTGTATAATATATCACTTAAAAGTTATTATTATCACGTGAAAAGATTATTATTTACAGAGCGAATAAAAATAGATGTTACTTGTCACACGTGCGGGTAGGTGTTCCATTTTCAGTCTCTTGGTGTAAAATACACATGTCAATGCCTTTTTAATGAAATAAAAACTCTTTTATAATGTTATTATACTGGCCAATTCAATCCATATTTAAAAGGAAATCCTTTAATCCGGAATTCTGACAGTGTAAATAAAAATGTGAAAAAAGCCGTCAGGGTCCAACCGAAAGAGACGGAAAGATCACTGACAAGTTGGTACTCTTTTAGGTGATTGTCAAAAACAAAAATTGGAATATTATGACGTGCTAATTTATTTCGCACTCAACTCGAGATTAAACCTTAAACCTTTTAAATAAAACTCAGTTTTCTAGTGTGTGCCATAATTTTGGTTATTATGGCTGCTACTCTACCAGTGGTGATGTGCGTGCTCCGGTATATTTGTACACGATGGATGTCTCCAACAATTTGACCGCTTTGACTGAGTCACTAGTAATGACTATTTTGGATGTTTCCAAGTATTTGGTGATCTTGACTGCTACGTACTATATGACGCTGACTGTACACTAGCTTTCCGTCCGCGACTTCGTCCGCGTTGAATAAATTTTTCGCGTGAGACAATGATTTCAGCATAAAAGTAGCGTATATACCTACATGTCATTTTGATCAAAATCAGCCAAGCGGATTAGGTTGTATTTCCACCAGAGATGTGCAAAGATGTGTTGCGAGGAATGTGTTTGTCATGATCACGGACCAATAAAAGTACTTCACTTATCTATCCTCGCTCAGCTAATCTTTAATGGAAACAGCTTCGCGGAGCGAAGCTAGGTAAATTAAGCGTTTTTATGGGTTTATTTCGGAAAAATCTGCCTCGGACTCTCACTAAGTAAACATAATAGAGATATAAGGTACTTATATTATGGAGGTGGTAGGACCTTGTGCAAGGTCCGCCCGGATTGCTACCACCATCTTACTCGCTAATCCTGCCGTGAAGCAGCAGTGTTTGTTTGCACTGTTTCTGTGTTTCGACGCGGAGAGTAAGACAGCCGGTGAAATTACCGGCACTTGAGGTATTCCAACTTAGGCCTCTAGGTTGGCAACGCGTCTGCAATACCCCTGGTGTTGCAGATGTTTATGGGCGGTGGTGATCTCTTACCACCAGGAGACCCACTTGCTCGTTTGTCTTCCAGTCGAATAAAAAAAAATTATATCAAGTCCCTTTTTAATTAGGTATTCATTAAGTATTTATAAAAAAAAACCCTTTTATTCCTTATCCCGCGAGAATTTAGAAGTCTCTTCTTAGTGCACCTCTTTGGCTCCCATTATAATACGTTCCACTAATATTTACGTGGATGATTGTATAGGACGTTAATTATAACAGTGTAGTGTTAGTAAATGGTTAAATATTAGTGCAGGCAATCATAATAAAGTTAAAACAATTGCAGCGTTCATTCCAGTTTCCAACTAGGTAGGTGTTGTTTTGTTTGTATAATTTTATACATGCTTCGAGTATTTAGTCGGATCATGGCTGCATGGCGCCAAGGCGCTGTCCGCGGCGTAGTATAGGTAGTACACAGTAGATACGTAGAGTAGGTATCCGATTCATCTCATTATTGAGACGTAATTAAAAAAATCTCGATGTAAATACCTGTGTTTTTTGTACTGCTTACTGTATTGGTGTGCAATAAAGAGCTATTGTATTGTAATGTAATTTAAACCAAAAAGTGAAAAACCGCCCATTGTTTTCACTTGTGAAAGTATAACGAACATAATTTATAAATAATACAAACGCAATACAGAAATTTCAGAGTTGTAAATATAGAAGTGACACACAATTAGCGTGATGAGAGTTCCAATGTAAGTATAGTTTTTCTATATCTATACATATTTTTTACACGAGACATTTCCATTTTACATGAAAAATTTTGTAGTCTGTGTAGTGGAGACCCACTACATTCAACAACCACAACTACTCGCGACTGATTCCAATGTAGGTATGTTTATCTTATTTACATAATACGTAAAACTTGAATATTATCATGAATCATATCATATGTCTGATATGTGTCATCCATTCACAGTTGTGCTCCCAGGTACGAGTAGTACTCATTTGATAACATCATTTCTTGATAGTAGACAAAATCATGATTCATTGTGTTGTATTTTTCCTAAAGTGCAAGCATGACAGAGATGAACTCACAACACAACTACCTAATCTGATAAAAATAATGCCTTAATTTTTGGTGCCTCTTATATTTTTAGAGATGAGATCTCTTGATCTTGCCAACTCTGACCACTAGTTTTTAGAATTCTGTACCAGAAAGTTGAAAAATGGAACCCTATCTCTGTCTCCATGCTGCTAGTCTGTGTCACAGAGCTTTATCTTGCGAACTATAATAGATAGACTGTTGAGAGTTATACATGTGTTTATTTCCATTTCCGGTACAACAACAAAAAAATTTAATCAAATTAAACATTAACAGGGGTTGATGATGATTTATTTAGTAATGGTTCCCATGCAAGAAACATTTTTTTTTTGTTGTTCCTCTATAATATAACATTTAAATATACTAAAATTAAAACACATAATGATAATAAATACCTATAAACCTGATCAAGTTGACTCTGTTTTAAGGATAAAAAAAAACTTTTTGATTAATCATGATTAAGTTTAATAAAGTACAGCTGTAGCCAGTCAAACTAAAAAGTTTTACAAATTAAAAGGTAGGTAACCTACCACCCCAATCCGCACTGGGCCCGCGTGGGAACTATGGCCCAAGCACTCTCATTCTGAGAGGAGGCCTGTGCCCAGCAGTGGGACGTATATAGGCTGGGATGATGTACCTACCAAGACCTAGTCAGTTTGATATATACAGATGTATGGAACCCTCCATGCAGGAGGAGTTCAAATAAAATCTGATATTATTATTAATCTGATATATATATTATTTCGAATGGGTATAAGTAGTGATATTATGAAAGTGAATTATACATCCACAAAATTATATTTCTAAGTGTGTTATATTATCATTGCCGTTTATCATAAGGAGATTGATCAAACGCGACTGTGACCATATAAATATACTTATTTAATAATTTTACAGTGTGATATGAAATCAATTTTATTAGGTAGGTATGTGTGTTGAATTCCTCCTATGTGTTAAAGATCTGTAATTGATTTCAAGCAGGTTTACGCTGTGTGTAGTTTGCCTAGAACTCACATTTCGCGAAAGGTTCGTTACTTTTTACGTAAAAACGGAACCCTAAGCCGTGTCTGTCTGTCCGTCAGCGACTTTGCTCAGTGACTATCAATGCTAGAAAGCTGTAATTTTGCACGAATATATATGTAAACTGTGCCGACAAAATGGTACAATAAAAAAAATATTTTTTTTTAGATTATCCCTAATTCTCCCATAGACGAAAAGTGGGTGTGATTTTTTTTTTCATCCAACTTTGTAGTGTGGGGTATCATTAGACAGGTCTTTTAAAACCACTAGGGAGTTGCTTAAACGATTTTATCTACTTTCGCATCGTAATATTCGAATTATAAAATTCAAAACGAGTTTATATTTACATACTTTTTAAACACAATACCGAAATATTAAAAAAAAATCACATTATCACACTTCTCTTCTAACTAAATAATGTTATAATATAATTTTTTAAACCATTACGATACAGGGCAAATCCAAAAACCCCCGTGTTGTACGAATTTTCGTGAGAAAATTTTGTTTTTGCTTAAAAATGTCTGATATCAGTGAATGCGAAGATGATTTGACTCCGCCCGATATTTTAGATGCGGCGAAGGAAATGACTCATAATTTACTAGCAAAGTGAAGGTCCTAGTATAAGTTCTGGTTGCAATGCAGGTAATTCTTCACCTGCAGGTAATGGTTCTTGAATACATGATAGAGGATTTAATATATGAACGTAGATAAAATATTGTATGCAACTGTACGCAATTAGGCCTTATAACACTCGTGTGACCCTTTTATGAAACTCGGCTACGCCTCGTTTCATGAAACCACACTCGTGTTATATGGACCCCTATTGCGATACAGTTGCATAAATAGCTATTTCGATTCAGTGATCTGTTTGCAAAATATTTAACTTTAAAATGCAAATTTACATTAAAATTCAGCTATCAGCAATCCAGCAATCCCTCTAAAATGTAAACCGGTAGGTGGAAAAATTTTTAAAAATTCAGTTTGGTAGTAAGTAGGTATATCAAACTTACAAGGAAAACTATAACGGTTAAGTTTGCTTGAGAATTATTAGTAGTTTAAGAGTAAATAGCGGCCTAAGGTATAAAACATACCTTGGAATATTCCGTACAAAATACGAAATCCTTCGAAAAATATTACTTAATTTGCCCGCGGCTCCGCCCGCGTGGTATTCGATTACCGCGCGCTATTCCCTCGGGAACTGTGCATTTTTCCGGGATAAAAAGTAGCCTATGTCACTCTCGGGACCATAAACTATCTCTAAGCCAAAAATCACGACGATCCGTCGCTCCGTTACGGCGTGAAAGAGGGACAAACATACAAACACACTTTCGCATTTATAATATTAGTATGGATTTTTTCGTAATGGCTACGGAACCCTATTTCGGGTGTGTCCGACACGCTCTTCGCCGGTTTTTACAACAATCAATTATTTTGACTTCTCGATTTTGACCACGCAACGCAACGCAACCCTTGTAATGAGAATTATGAGAATGTCTTGGTTTTCGTTTCGATATCTGGTTTTGCCACCCCCTTGACAATGCCGCCCTTGTATGGTGCACGCCCTGGACGTCCATACGCATGCTGAACCATCTGTTAAGAACCACTGTTACCAGTTCAAGGGTAGAGGCGTAGGTATTAAAAGAATTGGCGCCGCGGTCCAGTTAGCTTTGCTGTCCTTTTTTTTTTATTCGACTGGAAGGCAAACGAGCAAGTGGGTCTCCTGGTGGTAAGAGATCACCACCGTCCATAAACATCTGCAACACCAGGGGTATTGCAGATGCGTTGCCAACCTAGAGGCCTAAGTTGGAATACCTCAAGTGCCAGTAATTTCATCGGCTGTCTTACACTCCGCGCCGAAACACAACAGTGCAAGCACTGCTGCTTCACGGCAGGATTAGCCAGCAAGATCGTGGTAGCAATCCGTGGCTTCACAGCCCTTCGCAGCCTGTCGCCCAGGACTGTGGCCGTGGCCCCCTTGGTAAGTACGCCTCTGAAGGCGACCCAATAGCATAGTTAGTGAGACCGTAAAAAATATTGAGCAATTGCTTTGCTATCAATATTGTCCATCTCAAAAATGGAATCAAACAATTTGGGTGATAAAACAATCGAAATTATGATGGGAGTCATTCTGGTATGCAAGTATAATACAGATGAGTCATCAATTAGGAAAATGATGATGATGCAATTTTAGGGAAGGAAAATATTGTTACAGAGATGTACACACCATACTTTATCTTCTCCCTTTAATATCTCATCAGGGATACAGGGCTTGAACTTTAATTAGGTCAATTATCTATTCAATCCCATACTATAATCTATATACTTACCTAACCACTATCAGGCCTATTTCACATGAACCATAACTATACCTATATATTTTTTTAGCAGGAAGGTACGAAATATTGTTAGAGTTTGACCAATTAAAAACATCGACAGTCTTGTTATCGATAAGTACGAGTACATACCTACCACTTCAACAACAAGTCATACATACATACAACCAGACTTATGCTTAGATCGGCTACTACCTAGACGCCGCGTGCCACCGATTTTTTAGAAATTTAACGTAATCTGTACTTTTAATCCTTTACAATTTATTTTTATAATTTGCAATGAATACTTGTTTATATAGAGCAGCCTAAATGACTCT
Organism: Choristoneura rosaceana; assembly: GCA_037349165.1. Classification (NCBI taxonomy): domain Eukaryota; kingdom Metazoa; phylum Arthropoda; class Insecta; order Lepidoptera; family Tortricidae; genus Choristoneura; species Choristoneura rosaceana. Next base: position 10,201,694 of record JAZBNJ010000041.1, on the reverse strand, counting down.
TTTAAGGTGTATTTTCTTTTTTGTCTTGATTGTAGTATAAATAAAAAAATAAAAAAAACCGCGCAAGTGCGAGTCGGACTCGCGCACCGAGGGTTCCGTACACATTTATAGGTAAGTATGTAAATAAACAGAAATCGTGTCTTGAATAGCTACCTTCATACCAAATTTCAAGATTCTGAGTTTTACGGGAGGTACTCTGTAGGTTTTGATTCCCTTGTGAGTTTCGAAAATTTGCAGAAATTTGCAGCATAAACGGCTGCATCTTTTGATTGTGTTGGCTTAGAAGTTTAATTTTTTCACAGCTCCAAGGAGCAGTAGACCTCTGTATTCTGTATAACACACACACATACACACACACACACACACACACACACACACACAAACATCACACCTGTAGGCAGAGCACACAAAACGTTACCGCTTCGGAGCCACTTTTAGCAATTTTAGCAAAATTTTAGGTTTTAAGTTTGTCAAAAACGGTACAATTCTATATACATTTCAAACAAAAACAATCAATCAAAAACATCCTGAGAAGAGATCTCATTAATTGGAAATTCAATTTGGAAAACAATCTCGGTGTATGGAGTAACTTATGGGATTATTAATTCAGTGACACAAAGAAAGAAAGTAACGAATGCATTCCAAATTGGTTTGTGAAGTATGTAAAATATAAATAGTTAGTTTTGTTATTATTATTTATTTATATATTTGTCTTTGTATAACCTCTATAACGTTGAAATGGTACTTTTCGATAACAGGACTGTTCATGTTTCTATTTTGTTAAACTCTAACAAAATTTCATTCCTGCTAGGAAAAGATCTAGGTATAACCATAACATAAAGGTTTTATTTTTAAATTATCTTTTATTCTACTACACAATTCATGGATTTATCAAACTTATGTCAATAAAATAAGTCTTGAGTTTTATTTTTTCATCTCTGCACTGATTGTGTTAAGGTAAGTGTTAGTTACCAAAGAAAAAAAATTACATACCTCCATGTACACAAAAGTCGCACTGATATTTGTCGAGGGTCTCGAGGGTTGTGACGTAGGGTGCACCTTCAACCACCTGGTCCACCCATTTGATGGCTTTCACCATCTTGTAGCGCTCCTCCTGAGTGAACACCGGAGGTCCTTTGTGCTTCGCAATCTCCTCATCTGTGTGGACTCCAACTATCAGCACATCACCGAGAGCTTTTGCTTGCCTTAAGGAATTTGCATGACCGAAATGCACCATATCATAGCTGAAAAACAATGAACCATTTATGAAAAATTAATATTACTCCTTCATTTTGTAATAAAAATGTAAAATGGGTAGCGATTTATTGCTCGCATTGCGCTGATAGGCAGCGGATGTTTAGTTTTGTAACTACACCTCGGTAACCTGAAATACAGCGTTGTGCTCAATGACTGATACTACACCCGAAAAAAATATTCAATTTCAAAACGCAATTGTTTGAAGTCGTAAATATGTCAGTACGTCGAATTATTGTTTTGTGATATTAATAGAGGTGATCAACGCAAAAAATGAATTTATTAATTTATAACTTACCACCCATCACACCACACACGAATCTGTTTTTTTTCTCCATTTACGCCGTTCATTTTTAAATAGAAATAATAAATATGACTAATAAGCTACGAGAGAACACGTATCCTTAAGAGGGCTATTGATTGAGTAATTTAATTAAAATAAATCGAAATAATTTGCTCCCAACCACAATTTTCACGCCTTCCTCTTGACAACTTCCTAATTCGACTGGCTTTTTTTTTCGCTCACGCTGTCAAGTCAAACGAACCGATGACGTCAAAGCATTGAAAGCATGACAAACCAGCCTCGTGTTTTCAAACGTCATTATGTTGGCAAACATGGCAAGCCTGTAATATTAATATCAAATGAAATTAAAACATGAAAACATCGAACTACCTTGTATTTTTCTTTTACAATACTTCTCTTCTATGAATTTCCTCTAAAGCGGCAAGTTTTCCTAAACTATGTGCTTTGGGGCTTCAGTTCAGGTGAAGGGAAACATGTGTGCCGCCGGTCGGGAGAGGCAATTGTATTTTACCCTTCCTAGAAAACACGCGGACAATGCGTTTAAATAGCAGGCTTCTGCTTTTTCTGATCAAACATACATTATTATTAGAGTTAGTCATACAACGGAGACAGAAAGCTAACTAGGTATAACGGATTTTTTGTTTTACAGGGTATTTTACGTTCAAATAGAAAAGTTCTTGAACTGTCTAAAATTACAAAATAAATGCCTAAGATGTTAAATCAGGTATACACCTACATGTTTATTTACGCCAACGTTTACATTTTACTTTAAGAAACTATAATACTAAGTAGGTACATCTCTTATTTAACACAAAGTTCCCTAGTAAATTAAAATACAAAAGCGTAAATTATCTAATCGTAACGAATTACACGTCCTATTGGCTATTGGTTCAGTCAAATCACGCCACCACATACGCGACGAATGCGAGACGCCTCCGGTCGTCTTATGTGGACTTTGGTGCCTATACATTGGTAGGGGTTACCGAAGTTATCTTCCGATCCTGTGTTTTGTAGGTCAATAACTTACCACACCAGTCTCCAGCAACGACACCTAATTTTACAATGGGACTATCTGATTTAGGAAAAAGGGCGGGAGCGGGTCAGTACATAGTAAAAGGGCACAGTTTTAAGTTTACCTTACTTTATTATCATTCAAGAAAATTTTACTAGTAAAATATATCTATATTACATTTTATTCAGTCTTTGGCGTCAGCGACGCCACCACTCGTAATAGCAAATGTAGCCTCACTTTCAGGCAAATCGGGAGAGTCATAAATTTTTGCAATTCTGTTTTCACCTCTGCCCTTTCTGAGGGAGATCCTTGTCGTAGACGCATGCGCAAGAATATTCCCTCCAATTGGTTTCTTTGGATCTACTTGGAAAGAAAGCGTGGCTCCAGGGTCCGAGGTCATTTGGTTTGTTATGAACACTGCCACGTTATATTCTTCAGAGATCTGAAAAAGTACTGAGCGTAAATATTACGTGTAGTATCTACTAGTTATAAGTTTCGTGAGAGTTGTGAGAGATTTAATTTTATCCTTAGACTATATACAAATTTTATCATGTTATTTTAAGATCATGGACTTGTTATAATAGGTTTTGCTATCCTTACTAATATTATCATTGAATATTATAATATGTAAATGCGAAAGTAACTCTCTCTGGCTGTCTGTCTGTTACCTCTTCACGCTTAAAAATGTTGAACCGATTTTGCTGAAATTTAGTATGGAGATATAGATTTTATAGATTATACCTACATACAGGAAAATTGCATATAGTTTTAGCGCGCTGGTAAAAGTTGGTAACTAATATACAAATGAAGGAAAGAAAGACATATTCAGTGTGAGTGACTTCTATTTGGCATACTTTTTAATGTCCGAAACTGATTACGCATAACAGGTTTCGCATAATTTATTTACGCGGAATATACGTAGTATCTCTTAGTTAGTCTGTGCGCGGAATCTTAAACTTGCTGAAATTTAGTTCGGCATAATTGTATATAAGCCAAATAATGGTTTACCCGAATCTATTTTGGCATAACATGGCCGAATTTCATTATACATAATCTTGTTTAGCATATTATGTAATTTAGCCTAATTTTGATAGGCCGAAATCCAAGTCTATGTCCGAAAATAAATTACCTAATTACTATTGTATTGATGACTAGAAAAATAGGTAATAGGTATAGGTAGAATTGTATTTGTAATGGGACGAACAGCCACCAGTAAAAGAGGCACGGGCATAAAGAAGGGGGCGGGGGCGAAGCCCCCTGCACGGGGCTCGTGGGGCAGAGCCCCCCGCATGTAAAAAACAAACATAGATAGGTAATCCTACGAAGGTTTTTGAAAAAAAAAAGAATATTTGATAATTAGATAGGCGAAACAGTAAAAGGGGGACGGGGGCAATAAAGCTACATTAAATATCCGCGTAAACTTTTATGCGAAAACAGTTTCGGCATGAATATAGTATTCATGCCAAAACTGCGTAAACAGATTATGCAAAATAGAATTATGACGTAAAAAAATATGCGTAAACAAGGGGAACCATTCAGTGTCTTTCTAAGGCTCCGCGCGAAGTCGTGCTCTTGGGAAAAGGGAAAACGGTCAATATAATATCTTAACTTTAACCTTCATGTTAAAAGTTAATTTATTTAAATAATATATTTTTTTCCGTGGGGCCCTGGAGCACTAAGACTCTTCAAAGATATTTCGAAGAGGCGTATCGATGGCACCGGTGACCGAAAAACTGGCAGCTACCTCGCTCAAAGAATTAGCCTAGCGATTCAACGAGAAAATGCTGCCAGCATCTTCGGCACAATACCGCAGGGGCCTTTTTTAGATAAGTATACTTAGCTTAGTCTTTCTTTAATATAGATTTTAATTTAGTTTGTAATACTTAGTATTATTTCTGATTTTTATCTTAATAAATATATTAATACGCATTCAAATCAAATTAGCTCAAAAATAATCACATTTTTTGTGTAAGTACACCACATTTTACAAGTCAATCGATCGAATAACAGCAAATATTGGATCAGTTCTGTAACAGAGAGATACTGCTCAAATAATCACGGAACCCTGAAAAATGCATTTATTATCTTCTCTTGCACTACCCACTGTTATCGTAAATGACTGCAACATACAGATGGGCAGCACATATTACTTTTATCTTAATAACGCAATTTTAATAGAGTCAAATACCTCAAACAGTCCGCCTAGCCGGATGAAGTTTTATCTGCCACCTCATGATATGATCTTGAACTCATTAAAAACATGAAGTTTATTTTGAGATTCTGTACCAATAAGAACTCGTGTTTTAAATAATAGATCAAGTGGTTGGCACATGTAGTTATATAGTGCATGTAGTGAACAATTTTATCTTGATTGCAATCGCTCTTAGAGGCCTTGATTTCCACGCGGCACCTAAATACGTATTCGACATTAGGCGTATCAAATCCATAACTATTGCTATTCTTTGAGCACACTCGTGACCAAAAAATCTTATCATATAAAACTCTATTTTTTGACGATACATACAAGGATAATTATTATTCGGTACTTTAGTCCGATAGGGCAACGCCAATGTGTAACAAAGGATGTTAAGTACTGTGACATTATACTTAATTGCGATAAGGTTCTATTCTTCCGTTCCGACTTCCGTGAGTCTTCCGTTTCGAAAATACTATTCGAAAGTACATATAGTATAAATCTGTACGTAAGGTGGTCCGTCAAATCATCCAATTTATGGAAGAGGTGATAAAAGCAATGGAGTAGGTGCGAAGGAGGGGTAATTACACAAAAGATCCCTACGGGTCGAAGTGTATCCGCAAGGACCCCTAAATTTAAGATAAGATAAGGTGGTCCGGTTAGTTTGATTGGACACACCTCAATTGTATTTCAAGATATTTTTTTACGTTAGTAGGTATCCCATGTAAGATGCAATGGTGCAAGATGGTACATCTCATGATACAAATCTATTTAATGAACTGAAACAATTACTTCATACAGTTCCTCCTCCCCAACACATACAAATCACTCAAACCCATCTATCATAACCACTACACTACACTAACACGTTTCGAACACTACCAGAGCTCATCTTCAGTTCAGAGCAACACAATCGTTCACCATATGCTACCAGATGTTAGACAACACCTGGACTTATTAGACTGCATGAACACACCTTTCTTGCATAAACGTAGCTATCTTAAGGTCGCGGGTGAGCAAAGTACCTAATTGTTTCAGTTCAATGACATGAACCTCCGCAAAGTAACGCCTGATTCAATAAATAACAATACACACTTAACTTACGCATCCCTCATTTCCCAGAATGTCTAATGAAAATGTTTAATCAACGCCGCTGGTATATCTAAATACAGACACTTGACAAAGGCACTCGAACTCGATTGATACAATCTCAGTTAGTTCACAGTTTTGTTTGGAGTTAATCAGCAATCTTAAGTTAAGATAAAAATATGATTCATCCCTCGTCGTTCATCATTACATTGCGAACGTTTTCTTCACACGTGCTAAGTTGACGACTTATGAGGCTGCCTTCTTATCAGCAATACTTTATAGTGTAAAATCGATCAATAGGTAGGTAATTTATTTTTACAATCGTCATGGCAGTTGGGTAGCTATACTCGTAATTAATTAGATTATACCGGTAACTTAAGCATGCGATATTTTATTTGGTGTTTTAAACTAGTTTCACACGATTAATTTAACAATGATTAACGGGGCGTTTGTATTACAACTTGTCAAGGTTTTATTTCATGCTTAGTATGACCCCAAAAAGTTGGCGGATCAAGCTGCGCATAGGATCTTTGAGTTCGAAACCCATTCATACTCTGTTGCAAGAGTGTCATTTAAAAAAAATAATCGTAACGGAAAATATCACAAGTGAGTATCCTCCTCGTAAGAGATCTAAAAGGCACTCAAAAATATCTGTCAGATACGCCAATGCCAGGCCAATGCTGATTATAGAACGACGTGACTCAGAAATATATATATATATATATATATATATATATATATGACTTGTTGTGTTTGTTTGTTGTAAGTATCTATTCCAGTCAAATTTGTTGCTAGCAAACCGCAGAACGATTGTCAACAGCATTTCCTTCTGTCAAAACTGTTGAAACCATTTTTATGCCAGGCGGGCTATCCATAGTAGCTTCAACCGCCTCAGGTTGAATATAACTCATCCTAATCAATTGTTTACCTTTTGCAGTCTCGAAAGCACTTGAGCCAGTTTCTGCTGACGGTCTGCGAGTTCACCACGACCGGAGAAGTCCACCCGGAATAGTGCCATCACAGAGTCTATTATCAGTAGCTTGAATACTCCAGCCTCCTCGTGAAACTTGGCTGCTACGTAGTCTAGAAGTTCCGCCTGTTGATTAAAATAATACAGTGGCATAAAAATACATTTTAATGAACTAAAACTTCCATTTTATTTAATTATTTTAATTGGATTCCCTTTATCTTGCATTATACCGATTCTCCGAATTACACTTCGCATAACAGGTATCTCATAACTTTTTATAGCCGAATGATACTTTCGCATAATCATCACTTTGCATAATTATTACTTCGAATAATAGTAATTTCTCAGAATATTACTTAGCTAAACACTCATATCGCCGAATATACTTTTGCAGAATATTAAAACGCAAAACATTAATATCACCGATTTTTACATGACATAATGGCATAGCAAAATACTAGTTTTGGATTATTGTATTTACACGGAATTTTAAATTTTATGCGAAAGTATCATTCGGCTAAGAAAAATTATGAGATACCTGTTATATGCGAAGTGTAATTCGGAGAATCGATACTATGTAAGATAAAGGGAACCCTGAAATTTGTATGCATTCTCGCGCGCCCGCCGCGGCGCCGCTAAATAGTCGCTGCGGGCTGGCCATACTTTCAATTCTCGTCTCGACTCTTCTCGTCTCGCCTCACCGGTGGATAATCACCTTAAGTCTAAGTATATTTATAAATTGGTAACGTGAGGATTGCACCTTTAATGCTTGAAGGAGTCCTGTACTTGTTCTGTATGGATGTCTTTACTTTACCTGATGTTCCGATGTGTACGCTCTGGCGTAGAGCACGTTGTCTAAAACACCGCTCTGATCCAAATTGAAGCGATCAGCAATTGGCCGAAGTCTGTCGGGACGACTAAACAGCTTGTTAAGGATAACCAAGAAAAAAAAGCAATCTGCATAAAACTACTATTAAAGATAAACAAGAAAAAAAACAAAAGCTGAGATATGTGGTGCGTAGGAGAAATTCGTGTCTGTACCACTGTCCAGCGGTGTAGTGTAGCCGTATAGCACGCGGCACGGATTGCCGAGGACCTGGGTTCGATTCCCAGCGCTGGTCTTATTTTTCTGGTTTTTCTATGCATCTATATTTCAGTTTGTATTTTCAATACTCTACTTTTACTTTTTTGAAATATAATTTTGACTTATTGAAATGAGTCAGCCTAGTAGGAGTCAGCTGACCAAAAATTACCTAGTTGCAAACATTCAATAGGTACCAAAGGTACCTACTTAGTTATTTCAGTAGCGAACCGGTCGGACATACTGCACAACTTGCAGACACACACACTCACACACACACATAATACTAATACCACTGATGTACCTACAGCTATTCCTTGTTGTACCTCTATATAAATTATACTAATACTAGCTTTTGCCCGCGGCTCCGCCCGCGTGGTATTTGGTTATCGCGCGCTATTCCTTCGGGAACTGTGCATTGTTCCGGGATAAAAAGTAGCCTATCTATGTCACTCTCGGGACCATAAACTATCTCTATGCCAAAAATCAAGACTATCCGACGCTCCGTTACGGCGTGTAAGAGGGACAAACATACAAACATACAAACACACAAACACACTTTCGCATTTATAATATTAGTATTTATATATGGATTAGCTTTTGCCCGTGGCTCCGCCCGCGTGGTATTCGTTTATCGCGCGCTGTTCCCTCGGGAACTGCATTTTTCCGGAATAAAAAGTAGCCTAAGTCACTCTCGGGCCCATAAACTATCTCTATGCCAAAAATCACGTCGATCCGTCGCTCCGTTACGGCGTGAGAGACGGACAAACACACAAACACACTTTCGCGTTTATAATATTAGTATGTATGATTTTACTCTTTATGTGTACCTAAGTTTTTATTACTGAAGGTTGTTGATGAAAAAATATGAATAAAAAATCGTAATAATTATATGAGTTCGTGAGCAATCGAGGCCAAGGTCGCGACCTTTCGTCCACTACCCGACCGTTAATAATGTACAATGTACTTCTAAACCCGGAATTATCGAGTTCATTATTTTTTTAATAATATTATCATATAAGTATATTATTTTATTTATTGTAATGTACTTTTAAATTATTGTATCAATATCAATAAATCATTTACTTAGGAGGTTTTTTTTTATTCGACTGACAAACGAGCAACTGGGTCTCCTGATGAAAAAAGATCACCACCGCCCATAGACACCTGAAACACCAGGGGATTGCAGATGCGTTACCAACCTAGAGGCCTAAGATGGGATAGGTATACATAACTATATGGTGAAATGAGTATTAACGTACCTAAATCAATAATAATGAAAAATAATTTAAAAGCTAATCTCTCTCTTTTAGCGGTGTGTGATTTACGCACGTATTGCACGTACGAGTGAGATAAAGTATTATACTTTATGACATGGGAGGTGGGTGTGGTGCAGGAAGATCTGTTTTAAAGGATACAAAGTATGTTCAGTATCCAAGAACATCACTTTCCCTCCTTGGTAGCCGCTCGGAGTCGGGATTTGCGTGGTCACGCACAGAGTGTGAGATAGCTGGGTCTTGCCTGTTCGAAACTCACCAAAAACTTCCGTTATGGCCATGGACTCTATACCACCGGCTAATAGTTTACTGCGAAACAATTTACACTTAGGTTTTAATCATGAAACTACCGTGAGGCTCACTCATATAAATGATATTGTAACGGATAACTCACGTCTTGAATCGAGTTTAGCTCGACATGTTTCGAGTTATTTCAAAACCCTTCATCACTGGAGCACGCGACTCGGCGGCTGAGCGGTGGCACGTGTCATGAAGGGTTTCGAAATAACTCGAAACATGTCGAGCTAAATTCGATTTAAGACGTGAGTTATCCGTTACAATATCATTTAATATTACACTTAGGTGTGACAAATGCCTCTTATTATTTCAGAATAATGTCCTATGGTTCTTGGAAAATTGCAATTTCTTGTAGCCTAGTAACAGGAAAAGCTATCAACTGCAAGGCTACCACGAAATTCGAAAATCGAAGTTCGTATCGTACCGTCTCGCCTACGCTTATGTCATTTAATACGAGAGTGAGAGGGACGGCACGATACGAACTTCGAATTTCGTGTTTCGGAGTAGCCCTTCAGGCGCGGATCCAGCCCTCAAAAAGGTTGTGGTCACAGCCACCCAAAAATCGGCCAAGTGCGAGTCGGACTACAAACTCGCTCATAAACAATCATGACTCAACAACGACTTTTGGAAGTGTGTCGTTACTAGTTTATTTGGGTTGTGGGCATGCCCGCTGTGCCCACAACGGAGGATATCCCTTGAGTATCAAAACTGTTCCGTTTACAGTCCGTGGATATAGTTGGCGCCATTTAACAATTTAATTTTGCTTGTACGCTTTAATGTGGTGAAAATGTCATGTAATGATCATTATTACTTATTCCATAATGAGGTTATAATAAGTATATAGGTCTGCAGTGTAGTGTATAAAAGTTACTCACTCCAATTCAGCACTTCCTGTGCTGATTTTGAAAACTTGCTTTCGACGGTCGCTAACTTCTAATGCAGTCATGAAACCAAGAGTAACAACTTTTTGACACGCCTCTTTAATTTTATCTACTTTTGCATCTGAGAAACCTTTTATGTTACACAATTTTTTCTTTGTTGACATTTGAATACCTTTGATGGTGCATATGCCGGCTGTTTTTAGTTTTTTAATATCTGCTACGTTAATTCCATGCTTTTGTAATATATCCACATCCTGAAAGAAAGTTTCTTCTTCGTTGTCAGAAATATTATCTTCCAATGCTTGATCAATCATTATTTTTATCAAAAAATATTGAGTTTACGATCACAAATTGAACAAATTTCGCGCGTAAAATTTTTTTTCGTGTAATGTCAGGATGACGGCAAAGGCGTTGTGAATAATTCCACTTAACCCAGAAATAACTATTCTCACTAAAAAAAATCTTCTCATGTAGAATTCATCAAAACACGGTTATAAAATTAATGTAACTTAGATGTATCTATGAATCCAACTAAATTCCAACGTGGCGAAATCCCGGTGGCAGCAAACCTCATTTATTCCCAAAATTTGTGACAGCTGCCCAGATTATTCAGTTATTATTCGTATTACTTCTAAACATAAGTTAGCAAAGAGAAAATAACCATTACTTTTTACTCCTCTATGTTTTACATGTTTTTAAAGTTAATTAACATCTAATCAAAGAATACTTATCGATTATTATAATCGATTTGGAAATCGAATCAAAAATAATCGTAATTAATTATCAGCTCTGGCAACTCCATCCAACATTGAAATTAAAGAAAAAAAAAATTAGTCTTTGGTTTGACTTCGTCGAGAGAGCTTGTTGCGGCGCATTTTAGAGGATTTATAATTATAAATTTATAATTACATCAAGAAATTTACCGTCTAATCCATCTAGTTAAGGTAAGGGGGTAAGTTGACCCTACGGAACTACTGAAAAGTGATTATTTATATTATGTTCATATGTTTCCTCCTGTATCACAGCCATGTTGAAGTAGTGTTGATTTTACTAAGTTTTCATCAGTTTATCGTCTTAAAAAGTTAAAGTTGTTCACAAGTACATGTGAAAGACCCAAGTTGCGTTTGTGTTGTGAAAATAAAAGTTAAAAGTCTAGTAATATGGAAAGTGTTATAAAGTGCCACCGAATCTTGCGTCGAGGCGTCATCTGCAAGGTAAGGCTGGATGTGTCTTCAATATACATCAGAACGTAGCATTAAAACTGCTGTGACATCAGCCAACAACGTTTTTGTTACAAATCATTTGAATAGTGAAAAATCTTTATTAATTTCATTTATTTTGTAGGTTGTTTTGTACACTAGTACAGACAATGGATCTATTTATGAAATAAAATCAATAAATTGAGTCTAATAACGAATTGCAGTAAATTAAGCCTGGTTTCGATTTCATTTTGTTCAGAATATTGTTATCAACAAAACTGTTTTTGTTTACATATCACATGCTTGTTTATTTATGAAAGTGTGTACTAACATTTCAATATAGAATTTTTTGAACCGCTAATTATAACAGTAACCATGAACTCGTGGAATGCTTTTGGGTTGGGCTTAATTAGATAAGATATCAATCTTCATATGAGTCAAAATCTGTTCTCAGGGATGGACTCCGAAGATTCCCGTGATGGAACCGGAGATGCTCATTCATCCTCAAGTAGTAGCAGCTCTAGCTCCAGGAGTCGAAGGAGCTCATCATCAAGTGCATCATCTAAAAAAGATGCAAAATCACCACCTCAGTCTCCACGGAAGTCACCACCGTCCCCAAGATCTGAAGGTCCAAGATCGCCTTCACCAGAAAGTCGTTCGCAGTCCCCCTCACTCAGATCACAATCACCTAATAAAGCTCGTTCACCAGATAACCTGAGCGGAGTACACTCTGACATAAACTCTCCTGAAAATTCTATACCAGCTTCACCAGTTGGTCCAAAATCACCAGATGCTCCTAAATCCCCCAGTGAAACTGGCTCTCAAGATAACAATGAACAGTATTCAACCCCACATGCAGGAGGGGAGGGTCCAAAGACTCCTCAAAGTCCTGGTGGCTCTCTCAAGTCGGATCCAGGCTCACCAGACACCCATTCTCGGCCGGCATCTCCTGACTCTGCATCACAACCAGCATCCCCTTCTAGAAATCCTGATCATAGCTCCCGTCCCTCAAGTCCATCCCCTGATAGGAATTCATCAAGGTCCTCTGTAGCAATGTCCCCAAAAAAACGAGAATGGAGTCCTAAAGAAAAGTGGAGGAGGCACACTAAAGCTGAGCAAAAAATGGTCCCACGGTCACGAGACCGCAGCAGGTCTGGGTCTAGTCAGTCTAGTAGGAGTTCTTCATATAATAAGAGAACAAGCACTAAAGATCCTGCCACTGAAGAGATTTCAGAAGGTAAAAAAGTCTAGTAGGCGAAATTTTCATGTTTGTTGAATTGAACTTTGAGAAGCTAACATGCCAGCTAATTATTTTCAGGTGAAATGGAGTCTGACCAAGAAGATAGAAAGTCTAGAAGTAAGTCTACAACAAGTGAAATACCTGATGCAAAAGATCTCAATATCAGTCATGAGGACCTTTCAGATGTATCAGATTTAGATTCCATTGGACCAGAAGATAGTGCTAAAGAAGCCAAGGTACATAAGGTAAATACAAATTTTATAAATAAATAAATATCATGGATCAATTATTATTGGCAGCAGGTTACCTAGGCTGATGATGAATGAAAAGTGAATATTGAACAGGCCTGTTGCAAAACGTATGTATTTGTTACAGAGTAACAAGTACTTCAGCTGATTTGAAGTAAATAATCGTTATTCACGAATTGTCTCGTTACCCAATAACCCATATCGGTGGTACTCTGGCCCTAGACTAGACCGTGAAGTGCAGAACTCGAGCTTCGTATGTTGCCGTCCTGCTGACGCATATGTCATTTAATATACGCGAGTGAAAGAGACTATGCGATACCAACTTCGATTTGCGAGTTTCGTAGTAGCCCTACTGGCCCTATACTGAAGTGCACAATCCGAATTTTGTATGTTGACAACCCGCTGACGCTAATTCTGCAGGTGGTAGGACCTCGTGCAAGGTCCGCCCGGATTGCTACCACTATCTTGCTCGCTAATCCTGCCGTGAAGCAGCAGTGCTTGCGCTGTTGTGTTTTAGGCGTGGAGCGTAAGACAGCCGGTGAAATTACTGTCACTTGAGGTATCCCATCTTAGGCCTCTAGGTTGGTAACGCATCTGCAATACCCCTGGTGTTGCAGATGTTTATGGACGGTGGTGATCTCTTACCATCAGGAGACCCACTTGCTCGTTTGCCATCCAGTCGAATAAAAAAAAATCTATTTAATACGAGCGTGAGAGGGACGGTACGGTAAGATACGAACTTAGATTTTCGAATTTCGTAGAAGCCCCCTTGGTCCTATACTACGAAGTAAACTCGAACTTCGTATGTTGCCGTCCCGCTGACGCTTATGTCATTTAATACGCGAGTGAAAGGGACGGACCACTGTGGGCTGAAAATCGGCTTTCATAGACATAGGAATCGAAGTTAACATTTTGAAGTTTTTTTACTTGAAATGGCTATCACTTGCCATTATTATGCTAAGTTATGATCCTGGCGTGATTTGGCACGAAAACTGATGAGATATATTTTTTTCGAAACAAATGTATGGAGCTGGAACGAAAAGACGGGATATCTCGGAAACCGCAAAAAAAACACAAATATCCTTACAGTCGGTTATACTACTAATTATTCCTGATTTTTTGACATACTACATATTTCAGTCGTAGGTGCGGTTTTTTTTTAAAAATCGACAAAAAATAATATTTATTTTTTCCGTCCCAGACGTCTTACTTTATAGATAAAAGAGTAATATGTATGATTCGCCTTTCTAATACAGGATGGCTTATTTTTAATCAAATTTTCGGTTAAAAAATCGGTTCAACCATTTTTGAGATATTGAACTTTAAAGTGACAAAGTCGGGGGTTTTCCAACTTTTTGTTGGTTAGGTTATTGTTAATTGATAATAACTTACTCATTTTATAAAAACCCCCGACAATAAAACGCCCGCAAAAATAAAAACAACGCCCGAAAAAAAAGCCCCCAAAAAAGGACCTACCTACCTAGCTGTTGCCCGCGACTTCATCTGCGAACAATTCGTTTATCCCTATCCCACTGGGACCTATGCTGATTTCCCGCAAAATTAGCCTAAGTTAATTTAGTATAAGTACCTAGTAATATTTTTTTATCTAAGAGTCGTCGGTGTCGAGGGACCGCTAAGGTTAATACTTTAAAAAATACAACATATGTTTCAATTTTTGTGCGGCCTGTAAAGTTGTTGTTCTCTTTCTCTCGCGACAATAGATCGCACCCTTCGTGCAAGAAACGCGTAAAACACATACAAACCTAATGGGACTTACGCGTTTCTTGCACGAAGGGTGATGTCCATTCCGCACAGCGAAAAGGATCACTAGGAAATCTACACAAAAAATAAAAAATATATTTTATTTAAAAATGAGAACTACTCCACGAATTTTTTTTGTTCCAAATTCACCGATTATTGGCAAGATGGTTGGCCAAACAATAAATTATTGTTTTTTAAATGTAAACTGCCAATTTTTACGTACTTTAAGTGAAATACTGACTTGTATTTACCTAAAGAAGGATATTCCTTCAGAAACCCTAGTGTAACGGTGACTGCTTAGATTATATACAACACTAGATGGACCGTCGGCGGCACGAAAACGTCCACCAAAAATATAAGCCAACTGTTGGCTTATAAGTGATTTTCCCCTCCTCAGTCTGCATTGTGACACCGTAGGTGACGTATGCGGAGCGCGCAATACAAAAGTGCCGAAATATGACCAAATGTGCTATAAAAGTGTGCCGCAATTATAAAGGCAGGCTTAAAAATCCTAATGACGTGACTTTCCATCGGTAAGTACTCCAGAATCCATAAAATTTCGTAAGAAAAGATTAAATTATTTAGGTTAGAATTGTGTGACATTTTTTATAGGTGATACCAGTTTCCAGTGCAAAATTCCCCACAATTCAGTCAAAATCGTACTGAAAAGTTTGTATTGGGCACAAAGTCGAAATATATCGATTTCACCTGAATCTGAACAGTTATTATTTTTAATCTATTTGAGAAAATGACGAATCTAATTAATGTTCTTTGATATTTTAATAAATATTTGCACCATCTTATTGAGCTTTCTTTTATTCTGTATTTATTTGAGATTGACATACCTATATCGACAGATGCCACAGATTATTATCTGCGTATAAAAATTGATCTGCGTATAACATCTGTCGATACAAATATGGTACAGTGTTTTATCTGCAGATAGATACAGGTTGATGTAATAGGCTTGGGTAAAAAAAAAACGATATATCAAAATATGTGGTGGTAGAACCTTGTGCAAGGTCCGCCCGGATTGCTATCACCATTACTTTTATCGCCATTACTTTTACTAGCGTCTAATTTTCGTCGTGTCGTAATAATTTTCCCCCAAATTTTGGGGATTTGACATTACGTGGTATCATTTAGCACGCACACAGTGACAACCAGATTGACGTAACTCGAGTGTAAAGACGAAGCTGTCACGTGGTCGCCACGCACACAAACAAGAAAAAGAGTGGACGTTTTCAATCGCATTGTTTCTTACTGAGGCTCGGTCTAGTGTTGTATATAGTCTAAGGGTTCACTACAAACAAAAGTACAACGCGCGGCTTAAATGTGCGCGCGCCGGTCGGCACCGGTACGCACGCACGCGCCGCACGCACACACTGATAATTTAAGAAGGGTTTAAGTTATCTTTAGTCAAGGCTGCGCTGCCGTCGGTGTCGCACGTTTGGATTTTAGCCCGGTCGTCTTGTGCTTCGCCTTCGCCACCTTTTACGTTCGCGTACTTGTACTTACGTATTTTTTGTAATAAGGTATAGTTGTAAATTAGTGGTATATAAGTGTAGTGTGATAGTTTTGTGTAAGGACATATAAAAAAATAATAGATACCTACCTACCTATAAACAATATAGTTATAATTATTATGTGTAGGAAACATGATACAGTCGCCATCACCACTTCTGCGAATTTATAAATAATATTTTTAAATTTAGTGTAATAATAATAATAGAGCGGCAAAGAATTTTGTTTCTCTAGACACAGATAGAAGACAATTTTAAGTTAACTTTCATACTAAAATTATTTGCCGGTAGGTAATTAATTAATCTAAATTAGATATCGACATCCCAAAGCGTCGGCGGCGGAGTAGGCAGTTGTCTCCTAAAGGGTCAGAGTGTGCATACTTGTTCTATTTTACTATGATATTAGATTATTTTTTCTTGGTTCTTATGTTGGCTTATGTAAGCTATTCTAAATTGTAACTTAAATGTTATTTTCAGCCAAAATCAACTCCAATGTCTCCCAACAGTACTGAAATTAATGTCAATGGTAAGAATGGTAAAAGTGCGCAGTCATCTCCAAAATCCGATAGCGCAAAGTTAGATGCACCAAAACTGGACAAAGTGAGTGTTTTTTGTTAATACTGTTTGAAAAAAAAAACAAATAATTCAGGCATATGTGAATTTAACACTAACATTTAATCATGTTTAAGGTTCCACAAGAAAAGACGAGTAATACAGAAGATGGTGAGGAACAATTAGATTTCGAAGCAGAAGAAGGAGAATGCGTAGAACCCAAGACTGTAGAACAGGCAAATGGGGATGGGGAAATAATTGAAAAAGGTAATTCAATATTACTATTGTGTGTGATTTTAAAGAATTAATAACTAATAACTCAAAAAAAGACAGAAGTGTGTCTACAGCAAGCAGCATGGGAGTGTAGGTGTGACAGTCCATCATGCCCATCGGCGCCTACGCTTACCATGTGCGTGGCACGATACCTTATTTTGTATATTAAAAGTCACAGCTAAAGTTCTGTGCCGCCGGCCGTACTCTACCTCATTATCAGATGATGCTGTCCATTCTGTAGATTCATCACACAAAAGTCAAATTAAGGATATATTTAAATCGCCTTGGTACAAGGCCCAAACAGCCATTACGTTAATTAATCTTCTTTCAAAAATATATTGTTTTATTTGTAACAGAAGAGGTAAAGCCTCGGCGAGTGTCCCGTGGCTCGTCGTTAGAGGAGGGTGAAGTGTCTGACGAAGCGGAGCGGAGGCCTGAGGAGACGGAGCCTCGGCCGGTCTGCCGGTTTTTCTCGCGGGGCGCTTGCACGTGGGGCGTCAGCTGCAGGTAATAATACAAGCAAGAGCCCTACTCTTAAGTAAAATGTGCGCAATGCGGGGTCAGATTATATTGGTCATCGATATTTACAGACCGACAAAAAATCATGATACTCAGACTTTTCTAATTGGTTGTGTTATAACTAGCGTCATGCCAAATTTCAAGATTCTGAGTTCAGGAGAAGTACTCAGTAGGTTTTGAT
The DNA here is from genome assembly GCA_037349165.1 of Choristoneura rosaceana. Taxonomy (NCBI): domain Eukaryota; kingdom Metazoa; phylum Arthropoda; class Insecta; order Lepidoptera; family Tortricidae; genus Choristoneura; species Choristoneura rosaceana. The sequence continues at coordinate 10,183,839 of JAZBNJ010000041.1, read as the reverse complement.
TCCCTTGCGAGTTTCGAAAATTTTCGGAAATTTGCAGTTGGCTTAGAAGTTTGATATTCTCACAGCTCAAAGGGACAGCAGCCCTCGGTGTTTGATATAAATTTCAGCTTGATACCTCCACGCGTTCCCGAGAAAAAAGGTTCTTGACAGACAGACAGAGAGAGACGGACAAAAAGTGATCCTATAAGGGTTCCGTTTTTTACATTTGAGGTATGGAACCCTAAAAATACTTTAAAACCAAAAGAATCTAAATGTGGTGCAATTATGCACAAACGTTTTTCCCTGTAATTAAAATAATCAATTTATTTTAATTGATGCCCAATTGGGCTCATTTGTAAATAAAGCATTATTACCTGATTATTTAATAATTACCACTTTGACGTCATTAGGTCATTACACAAAATGTCGTGTGCATTACTGTTTATAAATTACTTAAATACGCAGATGCACTACTGTGTCCCTGTGCAGAGAGTAAGGAAGCCGGTAAACTTACTCACACATAACATGACATGAGGTATCCTATCTGGGCATTTCTCCACTAATTGGAAAATTGTTGTCCTTGGCTTTTTTGGAAAAACATGTTGAGATAAATGGTAAAGAAAAATATTTCTGTATTTAAAAACAACTGTATTTTTAATCTTGTGTAATATTATACCAAAAATAAAACTACCTATTTAATTACAATTTTTCAAACACCCGAAAAACAGTCCTCTGATATGTCCCCAACCCAGAATTTGATAAGTATCAGATAATATTAGCCATGTGTTACAAATTAGCAAGATTTCTCTATTGAACTTAAAAAGCTGATTACACCATTAATGATAGTAAAGTAGTATTTCAATGAATATGTTTTAATGTTTATTTGATTACAAACGGAACAATATGGCTAATTACAAATGAAATCTTAGATAATACACCAACCAGTAAAGTTACCACAGGTTATTATTACATATTACTAACCTTAGGAATAAAAAGAAAGAAGAAGGAAGGAACTAATAACTAATAAAGTAAAGTAGTAATATGCGTGTCATTTTATTAATATTTTTAATCAAACATTGTCCCAAGAGTACAAAAACAGTAACCTGTTGCCTGATTATGATTAATATAAAAATAATTGATAAGATTGACATTTGTGCATACATTTATATAGGTCTACACAATACTGTAGTTATGATACAAAACCATTTTTACTCTTCAATTCATCATAGTTTGAAGAGAATGTTGGCAGGGGCCTGTTAAAATTTTCCAATTAGTGGAGAAATACCCATCTATATTTTCTAGGACTAAAACTAATCGAGAGAGCAGATAAATACAAACTTATCCGATAAAATACTATCTACGTATCTATACTATGAAAAATCATTATGTACTATATCTGTATTAATTTATCCCCAGATTTCTGCATCCGGGTGTGACCGACAAAGGGAACTATAACATGTTCGACGTGGTGCGGGGCGTGCCTTCCGGCGGGCAGTACGCTGCGCCGGCCCGCGACGCCGCCCCGCCCGAGTCCGCCTGGGAACGCGGCCTGCGTACCGCTAAAGAAGTAAGGCTTAAAAATGTGTTCTGAATAACTTTTTGACATGATGCCAACAACAACTTTCTACCATCGCACCGCTCGCCATAGACAGGGAGTTCATCCCCACATGTTGGAGTCACAACGGTCGCGTACCATTCGGTTCAAAAGGTGTTTTCTCCATAGAACACTTAGATTGTGGAATGAACTTCCTGCCGTGGTTTTCCCAGCGAGTTACATTATGGAGGTCTTCAAAAGTGGTATAAAAAGGTTTATGCAGGGTCGGCAACGCGCGAGTGATACTTCGGGTGTTGCAAGCGTTCCTAGGCGACGGTAACCGCTTAACATCAGGCGGACCGCACGCCTGTTTGCCACCGACGTGGTATAAAAAAATAAATAAAATAAAGTATTTAAAAGAAAGTAAACAGCTGGTTGGGTATTATTTGAAATATGATGTAACAGCACTATACATGCCTCAGCGGAAATGGCAATTCGTGGATTTGTATTTATTGACGGACTCAAGTACGCTTCGTCTGCCAAACTCTACTCGTCCACGAATTGCTTTTTCCCGGCCTCAGCAGTAATGTAATATTACATGCCTATTGAGGTACTAACTTGCAGCTAGACTTCACGAATATTGCTTGCATTTTGTTCTTGCTTTTTAAGATAAACTGGTATCCACTGGCAAAACCATCTGTAGGTACAACACTTTCAGTAATTAAGTGAGAACTCATCTATTGAATTCTATTTACGTTGGTTTTTAGGCCCTAAGGCGGGAATGGGGAAACTTTTTCCTTCACGTGCCAATATACCAACGAAATATATGGCGGGCCTGAAATAAAAATATTGATATGTGTTTTCAGAAACTATTCGATTTTCGCTCAACCTCGCTCGCGAAAGAATGCGTGATTGTTGTATGCAAGTTGACCATTGCCAATGAGAATGAAATTTCTAACAATACGAAATCTTCTCTTGATTTTTGTTTGATGGTCGCGGGCCGGGTTTCAAACCATCGCGGGCCGAAGATGGCCTGCGGGCCGCAGTTTTCCCATCCCTGGCCTACGCTAACTGGCGCTGATACACGGAGTGGGCGCACGCCTGCGGGTACAGTGCCTCTAGTTTAAGTTTTCGGTTACAAAATACGTCTCGATCGCGTTCGCGTTAAAATCACAATTTTTATGGAACACGAACATCACAAACGTTCCGCTAGAGGCGCTGTTCGTGTTTCCATACAAATTGAGATTTTAACGCGAACGCGATCGAGACGTATTTTGTAACCGAAAACTTACACTAAGGGCACAGGTAAAATGCGATGCGTCCATTTAGCGCCGCTCATACTACATAGTGCTAGCTTAGTCCCTTGGTATTTTTCAACTCCTGAACACCATTAAATTATCCCTTAAAGGGATCTGTATTACCTGAATCTCTTTTTATTGTACTTACATAGAACATGAAGTTAATAGATAAACCAATAGTAGTATGTATGTGGTTGTTATATTTTTGGACTGTGTGGCATGTCGCGTAGTTCTGTATCGGATGCCAACCTGGATCCACGTAATATCAGCTTCGAGCCACCTTTAGTGACCCGACAAGTGCTGAGTGGACTCCTTTTTCGCATTTGTATTTATATTTCATTTGTTATTATTTTTTTTTCTTTTCATCTTAGCATGAACATGTTTGTACCTAACACTTACTTATGCGAAATAAAGATTTCTTATTCTTATTAAAAATCTACTGAACATTCCAGATGCTCCGTATAGCCAACAAGCGCAAAGAGCAAGACATGGATTTTGAGGAGAAAAAGCTCCATCTGTCGGTCGGCGGCGTCGTGCACGACCCCGACGCAGAGCTGGCGTACGCGGCAGCGGCGGTGGGCGCGTCGCCGCCGCCGCCGCACCACCACGACGCGCCCGTGCATCGCGACCCGGAACTCTTCCGGCCTGGGTAAGATATAGTTTTTGGACATGATTTTGTTGTACATTTTTCCACATCTGCTTGCTCCTTTGCCTCCCTAATAAAAATATAGTTTTCGATGTCGGTGACCCGAAAAGGCTATTCTATTGATGATTTTATTACTTGTGACTAACCGTTTTTATTTAATTTAATTAATTTAATTTAATTTAATCGATCGAAGTCAAATCTACCCTACTATAAGATCTCACATTTTTAAATAACAGCAATTGTTATAGGTATCCAATAAAGCAAAGAAATAGAGTTTAATACTCGTTCACAATGTTATTTTGTTCCTATAAATACATAATATTTGGATTTTGCATAGAACTTGGCACTCATTTAGATCTCCATTCTTTTTGCGGCGAAGCCCACAGCCATGCATAATTTTTGTATTGAACTTGACTCTCCTTTTTTACATTTATGTTTTTGGTGGGTCTGACTTTTTATCACCTTTACCACAAGGTTTGGTATATATTTAAACACAACATTACTTATTTCTTCTGTTGAAATAGCCTCAGATTTTTTTTTAAGAAGTGGACAACTGAAAAATTGATAATGGACAACTTTTTGATAAGTAGTCTTATGCGATAGATAAAACTTCGTTTCAATTTTCTCTTTGAATTATTGAAGAGTGTCACGCCTTGGCCACAATGTAACCTATGGCCAAAATGTTAATTGTTTAACGCATTCGAAACCACAATCGTTTTCACCACTTCTTTCTGTCAAATGTTATAGAATGTGGGTAAAAAGAGACGGTGAATACGACCGCTACCGCCTACACGCTAGACAATGCGGCCTCTGTTTTGATTGTATTTTCTTTTTCTAGTCCATATGGCGCAATGTACCGCGGTCGCTTCCCGCGGCCGGCTTTGGATGAGCGCGAGCGGTTCTTCGAACGCGAGCGCGCATTTGAGCGAGAACGACTGTATGATCGTCCGCCGCACTACGACGAACGAGCGCCAATGCCTGACGAACCGTCCTACCACAAGGTAACACTCCCAAGACTCTAAGCCTTAAGCGCGTCTACTGCACCGGAATCGAGCCTTTACGAGCGGACGAACTTGTTACTTTGTATAGATTTCTCCGGAGCAGAAATGCCGATCCAGGGCACGCAGTACATAGAAATCTATACAAAACAACAAATCTGTCCGCACCGATTTCGATGCAGTAGACGCGCAGTTTTAGACTCTTTAAGTGTAGCTGGCACAGAAGCAAAGCTGAAGGGCTACTCCGAAACACAACGTTCGAAGTTCGTGTCGTGCGATCCCTCTCGCTCTCGTATTAAATAGTATAAGTGTGAGAGGGACCGCACGACACGAACTTCGAACGTTGTGTTTCGGAGTAGCCCTTCAGCAAATGACGGATATTGTTTCATTTGTAAGGTCGGCCGGCCGGATTTAGGGGAGGGCATCCGGGGCTATAGCTTCACAAGCGATGGCCCTCACAACACAAGTTTAAAAATAATCCAAATTTCGACGGGATGTTGCCATTTTCTGTTTTTTCTTTATATATGTCGTAAGATAGGACTTAAGAGAGCCGGGATTTGACCCTGACATGATCAATGTGGGCATAACAAGTGGGATTCGGGCAGAGAATGAAACAATTTTGAAGAATTAACAAAAGTCCACTAATCGTTGTCAAGATAAAACCAAAACAATACGACACTCATTCACTGAAATCTTAGAAATGCAACTATCATAACGATTCACAATAATCTTAAGGAAAAGCCTAGTTAATAATAAAGAAACGCGTAACAGTTCCTGAGACTGTCGACTTATATATATTTACGGGCCCAATTCATTGCCCCAAAACTTACATAACTCTAAATCTCTGGCCCCATATCCTGTATCCAACGCTTCAAAAATATGTAGGTACCGCGGACTCTTATTCTGACGAAAGAAGTCTGTGGTACTTTTCTCTAATACTTAAGGTAGCTGAACACCTCAAGAAAATTTACTATTTGGTAATTGGGATGATGACACCACCAATCAACTGACGTACTTTTTATGAGCTGTCAAAACACAATTTCCCATAGAGTTTCAATGGCAATTGCGAATTATGACGTCACTATCCGACAACTCAATCAACTAACTATTTATTTGTTTTAAAGCAACAAAAAATCTAATTTTACAGTAAATCGAAAATTAATCTGGTTTTCAGGGCTAAAATAAAGCGTTTTTTTACTGGAGTTGTGCCTTCGAATTATTTTTTAATAGCGTCATCATCCCAATTAAATTATCATTACTATTTGCCAATACAGCGGCGCGTACGTTCGTCGCGGGAAGTCATAGTGCAGCGCGCAGAAGTGGAGCGGCGCGAGGGGCGCACGCGCGAAGGACGGGAGGGCCGCGACCCGCGCGACGGCCGCGGCGACGAGTGGGCCGACCCCTGGATGCGCGCCGAGCCCGCGGCCCGCCGCCGCCGGCCCCCGTCCTCCGACGAGTCATACTCATCCTCCAGGTACGACATTACACCACCCACGATAACTTACAGATCCTAAGTTAACTCGCGACTTGTGAGAGGCGTTTAAGAGGTACCTAAAGTTTTAATATAGTTTTTTAGTGCTTTAATGCGGGTGACCACATGTTTTTGACACCGCCCTTATTGAGAAATATTAGTTTGTATTCAATTTAATTATTATCGGTTGGTTGTCTCTTCATTAGTGCGAAACGGTAACAATTAATGTTGCATAATCAACGTCGGTTTGATTGAAAGTGATAAGCCACAGGGATCCTCTCTATTGTATCGTCTTCCACTCGATACAAGTAATTTACTGCTTTACCTCATTGAGAGTTGCGTTACGGGCATAACATCGCGTAACGTTTTATTTTTGGTAATGTTGGTCACCTGTGTTACAAGTATCGTTTCATTGTAGTGTAGCATCAGATGATGAAATGTGAATGTCAATATTGAAATGGTACCATTATTATTTGTGACAAGCACAGCTTTGTATCGAGTCGGTCGTGGTATGGTCACAATTGCACATGCTGTGATTATCGAATACACGTTATATCCAAGAAAATTTTAAATTGAGTTTATTTACGAAAGTCTTTAAGATATCCAACATCCATCGTACCTATTATCTCAATTCAAGATGTTTATTTCTAGTGTTTCGTTAATTATTATTAATTAAAAACTTCCACCCTCCGCTTTGTCCTCTTCCCCCTGCTAATGGGTTTCATTTTCATAACTGTAACGACGGTGTTTTGGTGTCCACCTACAAATCTCACCTTAAATCTCGTGATTTTTCATCTCTATTAACACAAACCATGCATGTATCCATCGGACTCGCTTCTCGGCGTGAATGTGTGAATGGCCGTCGCTGGCGGCCGTGCATGTGTGCGTGTGTCGGTGTGTGTGTGCCCCCCGTCCCGTTGACTCCGCAGCTCTTCAAATTCCAGCTCTCGCAGCTCGCGGTCGCCCGGCGCGCGGCGCAAGCGCAGAGCGTCCTCGTCTTCTAGACAACGGTTAGTATCACTTATAGAGCTGACAAGTAAAACTATGGGGATGTTTAGTTACCAACTAGTTGACACAATGTCCGATTCATGTAGACTTATGCTGTCAGACTGCGTCAGATATATCTGTGCGGACAAGGAATGCAATCCGATACGATAAATCTGATGCTGAATGCACTTAGCTAAATCACAGGCGAGGCTAGTCTAAACATCTTCATTAGAAAGACCGATTTTTTTTTGTTTTATTACTAAATCATATTTCTAATTAGGACTATGCATGCTTGCTTACTTCGGTCGATTACTTTTCAGCTTCATAATTATAATAGTTACAATTTAGCTGTAAATAAAAACCTGATTGCCAATTTTGGAACAGTTACAATATGTTCTAAGTATTGATTGGGATATCAGATCACGACGATCGACGACCGGATGGCCAAGGGGTTGGAGAACCTGACTACTAAGCTTGAGGTCCCGGGTTCGATCCCTGGGCGGGCAGATATTTGTATGAATAATACGAATGTTTGTTCTCGGGTCTTGGATGTTTAATATGAATTTAAGTGTGTATTTATCAATATAATGTTTATCCGTTGCATAGTATCCATCCATAGTACAAGCTTTGCTTAGTTTGGATTTCGGTCAATTGGTGTCAAGAGTCCCACGATATTTTAAAAGATCACACTCGAAATTATCGAATAGGTAGTGGTGGTTTGGCCGACCACGGCTTTTGAAGGCTGTGATAAAGTGGTTTTACACTTGATTAGCTCCTAAGTTTAGGGCTAAGATTTATAAGCGACACAGCCACCAAAAAGCTATGTAAATTATTTTTAATAGCAGTGGTTAAAGCGATGGCTTTAAAAGAAAACATAAATTGAGAAATTTTCTGTCGGCAAATTTAATAGTGATATTTTGGTTAGGGCTCTTTCAGACTAGCGTTTTATTTGCGCGTATAAGCTCGTTTTCGTGCGTGTACGCACGTACATGTGCAGTTTTGTCTTGTTCGGTTTAACCCAGCGCGCGTGTAACCGCATATGCCAAAAACATTTCTTTAGAAAAATTGTGCGTTGATACGTAAAGGATGGCGAACCTTTACGTATCAACGCACAATTTTTCTAAAGAAATGTTTAATGAGGCCATAGACGGCTATCAAATAATTTCTAATTTGTGATTATTTTGAAAATAATAATAGTTAAAATAGCATGAGCCAGCTTCTTCAAATAATTAAATGTGTCTGGTGCATAATAAATTTTGTTTGTGATCAGTGACGTGCCCAAAATTTTGTGTCGCGTGCCACCAACGGCACGCGTGCCATTGGTTCGCCATCCCTGGACTCTACGCCCAGAAAAAACGCTTTTCTGAAACCGGGCTTAATATTTTCGTGTCGGGCAGGCTGTCTCCGTCGGTGATAGTGCGCGAGCGGCGCATGGCGTCTGCGCGCGCGACGGCCATGAACCCGCCCGCGCCGCGGCGCCGCGCGCCCTCCCCCGCCGCCGCCCGCCAGCTCGCCGTCAACCCGCCGCCGCCCGCCTCGCACAGGCACAAGGTATCATTATCATCAAAAATCAAAATCATTTATTCAGTAAATAGGCACTTTTACACGTCATTTTTTAAACTATCAGCGCTTTCGGAAAGACCATCATTGCCAAGAAGAATGCGCCGCAAGAAACTTGGCAAAAAGTAATTTTTTCAACATAAAATAATTAATAATAATCAGCCAATATACGTCCCACTGCTGGGCACAGGCCTGCTCGTAGAAGGAGTGCTTGGGCCGCAGTTCCCACGCGGGCCCAGTGCGGATTGGGAACTTCTTGAGAACAACTGAGGTGCGAGCCGAGGTTTGAACCCATGATCCTTTGCTTGAGAGGCCATAGGTCAAACCACTAGGCCACCACGGCTACACGGCACAAATAATCTTTCCTTAACCATTAAAGAGATATTCCACCTGTCAGAAATCACTTATTGCCGCTAGCTTAAATCTTTGGCTTAAATGAGGGTTTCAGCGAGGGGCTAGTTGGCATTTGTATCTTGACAACTTTGTCATTTGCCTCTCGTCTGTGATTGGTTATTTACTAAATGCCAATTACAAGTCAGACTGTAACGTTAATCGGACATCAATACGGTATCCATTCATTTCACAACTAACGTTTGGCAACCTGATTCATTTCGCGAACTTTAAAACTGTAAATATTTCAGGATTTATTTCAGAGCCATCGTGTAGAACCCTTTAGGTTAGTTCTATAAAAAACATATATAGACAATGTTATAAAACAAATGCAGTGTAGTAGCACTTTTGTGTTCGTATTTCTAATGATTATACCTAATGGTATAATTTAATTTCAGGATGAAATGGATCCCTACGGCCGCACTAAAGCATCCAGCCGCAACAGAGATAGGAAAAGATATTCCAGATCGTCGTCATCTGGTTCTGGTAAGTTCTATGGAAATGGAAATTTAGTGTCAATCATTTGCACTTAGACCAAATTATTTTGACTGGCTTCACCTATAAGGGCAACCGGGGCTATGTCGTCTACGAGGCTAATGCGTCCAATGCGTCCATTCCAACTATCACAAGAAAATCATCTTTTAGAACTACTCGCGCCATTTTTTTAAAGGCTTTGGCAGTAAAAGTACAAAAAATGATCACTAGATGTTGTGGCAGAGCTTTTTTTTTAATGCGTCTATAACGAGGTCAATTAGATAGCCCCGAATATTTTTGTTCAAATAATCACCCTAAACTAAGGCTGGAATTTAGCGTACAACATTATAAACTTTATTATGTGTGCTTTTATAAAATTATCTCGATTAAAATCATCCGATCACATAAAACTAGTAAAAGATGCTTTCACCCCACCTGGGGTTATAGCGTCTAAAAATCCCAGCTTTTACAGAAAAGTAATTTACATGTAGAAGTTCCTATTGATATAAAAAGTTTCAAGCGTTTCTAAATTTTTCAGACATTCCCCATTTGGCTATTTAAGCTTATAAAACAAGAACGTGTTAGCAAACGCTTTTATACAACGGGTAGTCACCGCTAAAACCTTTATACGACGTTTACTCAACCTTTTTGTGATGTAAACCTAAGTTATAGGTCCAAAATGTTACTTGGGGATGTATTGAAGAAGTTTTTACACGGGCTAAGTAAAAATCAATCTTATGTCAATCCATACTTACTAATTTATAAATGCGAAAGTGTGTTTGTATGTTTGTGTGTTTGTCCGTCTTTCACGCCGTAACGAACCATGGGTCCGAGAGTGACATAAGCTACTTTTTATCCCGCAAAAATGCACAGTTCCCGAGGGAACAGCGCGCGATAACCGAATACCACGCGGGCGGAGCCGCGGGCAAAAGCTAGTATGTCATAAATACTTTGACATGGATATAAATTCATCAAAAATGTTTAATTAAAAAATATTTATTTGGCATTAGATCAATTCTAATTGTTCACCTTATTTTGATTTGTTCGTACAGAATCATCTTCGTCGTCCAGTGAGTCGGAGAGCGAGTCCCATTCATCGTCGTCATCAGGCAGCTCGGGCGCTAGGCGCGCGCGCCACGCGCGGCTTCTCAACGCGGCTGCGCGGCCCAGGTTAATAAAAAACATTTTTGATTCAGATTTTTGCTGACTGTACTTGCTATGTCATCCAAATTACATTTCTGTATTAAGTTTCAAAATCGAGGAGTCTGTTGAAGAGTTCTATCGTGCGGAGGCGATCCTGGCCAGACGGCCATAATTTCACTACCTGTTGTTACAGGATTTTACAAAAGTTATACTAAACAGCTCAATCTTAACCGCTGATTTAAGGGCCAGTATGAAAGGGTTAACGATAGAAGCAATTTTGTTTGCTAGTTTAATAAACTAAATACAAACAAATCGATGTTTTATATTTCAGGCTAAATGCAAAGTCTACCGCCGGCTTAGCGGCAGCGGTGTCGACCACAGTTGCTAGTAAAAAAGAATCAACGAGTGATAAAGGTAAGCAATTCTTGACTTGATCAACACCAATAAAATGTAAATTGATGGTAATAATTCTCTAATGACATTATTTCGTTATTTCAACAGAATCTGGAGGCAAAAAGCGAGCAGCTACGTCGCCGGTGAATTCGGCTCCAGCTAAGAAAACAGTATCTAGGAGAGAGGAGCTTCTCAAACAACTTAAAGCAGTCGAGGATGCTATAGCTAGGAAGAGATCTAAAATATAAGACTGTCTAGTGTGAGGATTCTACCGCCCAGTGGCCAGCATGTGCGCCAAGCGGCCCGCCTGGCCAGCAGTACAAAACACTCGCGACGCAACAGTAAACAAAACGGTCCGTCAAACCAGTGTGGTTTTAAAATCAGACATGCGAATGACTAAAACGTTAGTTGATTAAGCATTTAAGAATTTGTGATGTTCATTGACTTAACCAAAATGATATATCAATTATAGGTCTTATAATGTAGTTACGTAAATACATTATTTTATTATGTATTGTATACGAAATAAGGTCTCAAATCTGACATGTACATTATCAGTATATTAAAAAGTGGAAATATATATTTTGGTGTTGTTTGTTCGTCACAACGGAGAATTGAGGAACCTAGTATATATAGTAGGTTTAAAGCAGACTACGTAAGGACATTATGAGCTGAAGAATAAATTGATTATTTTGTACCATTATGTTTTTATTTACGTTTTACCTACGCTTACAAACTTGGTCATTGATGATTTCTGCAAAAGAATCTAAACCTTTGTCAGATAAAATTGTATATAGTTTTGATTTGATATCAAAGCTATAATTGCGAGTGTATCATCGTAAAATAATTTACGTCGAAATAACATTCAAAGATGCTAGTCTAAACTTTCTCGACGTCGTGTTCCTGATTAAAACCTCGTTCAGGCCGCTTTTCAGTAGCGTATTTAACGCGTTATAGGCTACAAAACCAACGCCGCAACTCCGTGCTTCAGAAAAACTGAAAGTTCCCTGGGATAAGTAGCCTATGACTTCCCTTGAGCTCGAGAAGCGTACATTGTCTATGCTGGACGGCACCCACAGTTCCTGCATACTCTTGACGTAGTCTGAAAGACCCTTGCTTGATTTCGAATGAACAACACCATTCTGAAAGAATAACAAGAAAAGCATTAAATAAACCTGAAATTTCAATTGCGTCTCTAATTTTTTAAAAGGGGTCTTATTTACTTTTGTTGCCTTATGCTTCCTTTGTTTGATTTTTCTTCTTCTCAATCTTCTAATATTTTTAATGTGCTCCAAACGTTTCTGTTTCCTCAATTTCTCATTAGGATCTTCATGATGGGGTTCAAATAATCCCTTAATGGCGGCAATGTCGCCAGGTTGGGGCAGACATATCAAAGAGTGTTTTTTAAGGTTTCCTTTATCCTTCAGTTTGATATACGCAGCAACTAAGCAGCATTCTGATCTTGCTAATTGAGGGAGTTCTTTCTTTTTGGAGAGACACACCTGAAAGAAAAGGAAATACAATTCATACTAATGTTATATATGTAAAAGTATGTGTATTTATATATTTGTCCGTCTTTCACGTAGCAACGGGTCGCCGTGATTTTTGGCACAGAGATAGTTTATGGGTCAGAGAGTGATATAGGCTACTTTTAATCCCGGATAAATGCACAGTTCCCGAGGGAATAGCGCGCGATAACCGTATTCCACGCGGACTAAGCCGCGGGCATGTTAATTTTCCAAAATTCCTACCTTAATGAATAACAAACTTTATTTGGAACCATAGCAATTAGGTACATTACAAAAAAAAATATATATAATGATGTCACCTGCAAAACAAACAACAAGACAATTACACAAGTGAACTGATATGCAAGCATCAGCTATACACTGCCTGCGCATTATAAATAATAACAATAAAAGTTTGAAAGAAGTGCGGCACATAATAGTAATATAGCAGCGCCTCCCTCCCTATACTTACAGTAATGAAAGTTACAAAAACAAAAGTAACAATTTACTTGACAAAAATAAAAGCATGATCATACATGTAGACTGTGTGTGCAAAGATATTGACATGGCCAAAGTTACAAAAATAGTATACACATTACACAACCTTAATGTTATGTACATAAATTCATGTATACAACTTTGGCTGTGTCAATATCTTTGCACTTGACTGTACAATTTTCGGTTTTTCTATTACTAGTAATTACACAGTAAGGAATTAAATGAATGCAATAAATAGCCCTTAAAGCCTTACCTGCATCTGTTCCAAAAGTTTCCTATCACGCAATACAAACAAATCATTCCGAGAACTTGAGCACCAGTCTCGTAGCAATAATTCCCACTGGCAAATAAAAGGACTTTTGATTCCTAGCTTATTATAATTTACCCTTTTACTTGGCGGTAGCCTGAAATATCTCTCTTTTAATTCTGCTTCTATTCTTTTTTCTTCATCTTTGCCAGCTTGAGAATCTGGTGCAAAATGATATTCACCCATTTCAAAAGCTAAGCTTTCTGTTTCCCGTAAGCCTCCAGATCGTGCTCCAAACATTATGAATGTCTGCCAGAATTGGATACCATAGCCAGAGGGTATAATTATGTCCCAGCCACATCCATAACCTGGAAAATAATTGACAAAAGCCATTTCATTTAAAAACAAGTATTAACATAATAATTACCCTAGGCCCTAATCATAACTCTTCTATTCTAAGTAAAACTACATAAAATCTTAAACACAATCAAAAAATTTAAAACATAATATGATGGCACTTATGAGGAAAGTTTTGTAGTTAGACTAGTTTCCAACATCTTATGGATGAATTTTCTTTACCTACTATATAGATTCCAGAAAGTATGGTATGCCTTACCAATTTTTTTTATATTAGGGTCTTGTGACCCGGGCCGTTGTACAATTACAATAGGAATACTTTGCAGTACAGGGTCATTTTCATTCACTTCTCCTGGAACTAGCTGTGTTTTAGAAACATGTGCTATGTATTGACCATTAGTTAATCTGTTCTTTTTGATAAGTTCATGCAAACTTGTGTCCCATAAGGGAGAAATTGCTGCATAATTTGGTATGTCCAGTAAGGATTGTGTCATTATTTGGTCACCATTCTCAAATTTTGCTTTGGTCCGAAGTGAAGGTCTGCTTAGCCGAGGGTCTTTCACAATCAAACCAACAATTTGCCTTGGTGATAGTTGTGATGGTGAAGATGCTTTACTGATATCCTGCCAGTACTGTTGTTTTTCTTTTAAATAGCAATTTTGACCTTTCTCGTTTAAGCGGGCTTGCCATCCTGTTGGATTATCTGTGTCACTAAAACTTTTAAGGCTGCGGGTTAAGATTGCATGGCTATTGGGTCCTGTCAAACGGAATCTGTTAAATGTACCTGCTAATACTTTAAATTTAACATTATCTGTATATTTATTATCTGTCCTCCGTTTCTTGGAAGGAACAATATGATCTTCTGAATTGGGGGCAGTACACAATTCAGTTAAAACAGATTCTAGCTGTTTTATTTGAGATGGATGTACAAACAACCATAAAGTTGGATTTCCGCTGTCACTGGGAGCCCATATAAAGCTCACTTTTCCAATGTAACCAAAAGGGAAGGAGTTCACTCTATACACATGTACTAATCCTTCTCTTTTGCCTGTGACATAAGCTTTAGCACAAACACCGAGTCCACAGTCAGGATTGGTGATCGAACTAAACATTTCTTTGACTAGTTCAATTGATCCTGTGATTTGTACTGCAGTATAGTATGAAATGTCCTGCAGTAAGCAGTGTGCTGAGCTGGCTCTATAGCACATTCTAAATGCTTTATCGCAAGGTGCGTAAGCGAGTCTGTGCCCCCAACGCTCAATCATATGGAATCTCTTTGCATGCCAGATATGAGTCTCTAACCAAACATTACGCTTTTGTCTTCTATTGTACTCCTCCAATAAATTTGCTGGTCGCCTGCGGTATTTCCTGGGCGGCCTCTTTTGTTTAGGAGGTAAACCACTCTTTTTCAACTGTTCCAAATGCCCCTCACGTAATTTTCTAGGCAGTCTTTTACTGTTGTGGCTCATCACACGGCGTCGCATATGAACAGGCAATGTTTGAAATATAAGTTTAGTTTTACTGGGACAAAGAATGCTTTCAGTCATTGCCGCTATTTCTATGCTTCTAGAAGCAGCAAATTTCAAACTATTAGCTGAGAACGGTAACTCCTCTGAGCCGCCCAAAGCGGCATCAAATTCTGGTGCTGCCATAGTTCGTTTCGATTCCGAAATGCAATAGAAAAAATAAAGGGAATTAGTCAAACCCTATATTAATTTTCCGACATTTTCTTTTGCAATAGCTATAAAATTTATTCGTGCAGATATTTCATATAACCTCCAAATCCCATGCACCACTCACAAACAACAGAACAGTCAGCTGTCACTGTCACGGGTCTGTCAATGTGATTTTTTTTTATAATCCTTTCTAGGATAGACAAAAGGGATTCAGCCTATGCAGCCAAGTGTAATTTAATTATTTTTTTTAACCAAGAAAGTCATGTGAATCGCTTAACTTCAAACTTGGGTAAATCAAATTTTAATATTATTTGAGATTTTGGTATTATATAAAAGTGTAAGAATCTAGTTTTGTTACAATTTTATCGGTAAAGTATGATGACAGATTTCGCATACAAGGGTAAAGACACCGTTGCACACCGCTGCGTTAGCAGGTAGTTATAACTTCCATTAACTAATGTATGATTAATTTTCGTGTCACAATGGATAAAGTTAATGGAAATTATATGGGAAGTTAATCAGTGGTAACAGATGGGAATAACCCAGATTTTCAGAAAGGCTTTTCCAAATTCTCGCCACTAAGCCAACACGGCTCTAAGACCAATTTTCGCTTCTCATTTGTTGGTTCAAACGGCTTCTTCATGAACAAAAAAAAAACATTTTATATCGGTGATAGGTACCTAGCTGTTAGGATAGTTTTTAGCTCCCCTGATTAAAACTTATCGAATCCGGGTTTGAACCCACGATTTTCTGCTTGAGAGGCCACAGATCAAACCACTAGGCCACCACGGCTTCGTCTGGTATGAATAAGCGGCATTATTATTAGTATAAAAACCCCAGCAGCAGTGGACGTCTTCCGGCTGATGGTGATGATGGTGAAAAAAAAACCCCCCCAAGTGCCGGTCGGATTCGCATATCTACAAATTTATGAATATCGGAATATCGAGAGCTAGCACAGCTGCTTGTTGCTTCTAAACAAAATTAACGCAGTGTGCTCACTTTAGATTGGCTACTGATATGCTCGTAGACAGACCGACTCTTCTCATTGGTTGTGCTTGATAACAACTGGAAGTAGCCATCTTAGAGAGGTTTTGATTCCCCGCCAATTTGTATGGAAACAGCTTTTGATAACGTTAACTTAGAAATTATATTTTTTGTACAAGGGGTAGCAGACTCGAGTATTTATTTTAATGTCAGCTTCATATCTCAAATCCTTCCTGCGAAAAACCGGCTAAGAGCGTGTCGGACACCCCGGGATAGGGTTCCGAGCCGTTATGAAATAAATCATAGTACTTTTAATCATGAAAC
Source organism: Choristoneura rosaceana (assembly GCA_037349165.1). Classification (NCBI taxonomy): domain Eukaryota; kingdom Metazoa; phylum Arthropoda; class Insecta; order Lepidoptera; family Tortricidae; genus Choristoneura; species Choristoneura rosaceana. The sequence goes on along the minus strand of JAZBNJ010000041.1, from coordinate 10,167,372 downwards.
TGCCATGAGACTCACTCATATAAAATAATATTGTAACGGATAACTCACGTCTTAAATCGAGTTTAGCTCGACATGTTTCGGGTTATTTCGAAACCCTTCATCACTGGAGCACGCGACACGGCGGCTGCCGCAACACGCGCAGTGATTTATATAAATCATAGTAGGTACTATCCGTATTAAACAGGTTTCATTTTTCTAAGTTTCATTGATGTACATATTTTGCCGCCAAAATAGCTTATTTTTCCTGTATTATAAGGATTTTGTACAGAATTTTCCAAGTTTAGGTAGGTATATTATATTATAATTTAGACTGCTATTTACTTACTCTTAAACTACTAATAATTCGCAAGCAAATTTAGTAATTTCGTTTCAGTGTTCCTTGTAAGTTTGATTGTACTTACTACCACCATGAATACCTATTAATTCAGATCACAATAAAAAATTGAATCAAAATCACAATCAAATTTGAAAATTAAATAAGTAAATAATAAACTAGATTTGCTTAGTACCCATGACACTTGTCTGCTAAGCTTACTTTGGGACTAACTAGGTCAATTTTGGTGAATTGTTCCGTGATATTTATTTAAACCAAAACTAACTTGACATAATAATAATAATGAATCAATAATAACAAATTGCAATACCTACAAAATTAATCAGACGTGTCTTTACCTTTGGTGCAGGGTGTATGTTACACACGGGCGCAGCGAGCGGTTCTAGGCGGTGCCGAGCGCCTTGGCCGGCCGCGGCACTTTCAATGACCAACGTAAAAAACCGGCGATGAGCGTGTCGGGCACGTCCGAAATAGGACTCCTTAGCCATTATGAAAAATTTAAGCAATATTTTTCTAAGGATTTCGTATTTCGTATGGAATATTCTAAGTTTAGGTATATTTTATACTTTAGGCTGCTATTTACTTTTAAACTACTTACTAATAATTTCAAGAAAACTTAACCGTTAAAGTTTTCCTTGTATGTTTGATATACTTACTACCATCCTGAATTTTTTCAAAATTTTCCACCCACCGGTTTAGATTTTAGAGGGCGAGGACGCTCGATTTTAATGAAAATTTGCTATTAGTTGAATATTTTGCTAACAAATCACTGAATCGAAAAATCGTATTAGCAATCGTATTAGTTTACATTATATACTCGAGTGAAATTACAGCTTTCTAGCACTGATAGTACCTGTGCAAAGCCGCGGACGGACAAACAAACAGACATGGCGAAACTATAAGGGTTCCGTTTTGCCATTTTGGCTACGGAACCCTAATAAAAAGAGCTCTACTTTGCATACATCTAATATCTGGAGCTCTTCTTATAATTTTGTCGAATTGGTTTATGAGATCAATTTCCCAGAATAGTTGTTTTTTATTTTTACAGTAGCGGAAAACCCAATCAAAATCGACCTGGACACAGTGACGATGGAGCTCCGCGTTTTGTGTATACTAGGTTCACACACATGTCATGTCTTTTATTTTTTGCCCTTCGGGCCGATGTAAACTTAACATAACTTAAACCTACCTACGTTTCTCTGTCGATTAAAATTGGGAAAAACGCGCGATTGTGAAAATAAGATTCAGTAAAAAAAGCATATCTATTGGGAAAAAAAACACTAGGAAATAACGCTTCTGGTAAATTGAGTTTTGGTTAAGGTTTACACCAGAACACCCTGTATAATTCTAAATACCTACAGTCAACAACACATCATGTATCCAAAACCTACAGTTTCTTCTTTGGATTTAACCTCCAAACAATAGAGTTTATTATCCATTGGGGAAAATTGACAGTTTGTGGTAACTTGATCTGCTGTTACTTGTACTTTGTACCCATTCCATTTTGACCGCGAGCTTACTAGAGGGCGCTAGGGTAATGGTTGCACACGGGCGCTACATGGGCTATGATAGAGATATCATAGAGATAGAGATCATAGCCTCTCACTTGCTTTTGGTAACTAGAGCTACCTGTCAACGCTCTTATTTGTCATATTAATAGAGTTCAACTCAAAATTCGAAGTGAGTGGATAGAGACGCCTCTGAATTTAGGTAATCAAGTAGTAACCTAACTTAAAACCACCAACCACCACTTTACCATTAATTAATCTAACACTAAAAGTCTCTGAACAAAGCCGCGGACGGACAGACGGACAGACTGGTCGAATACTATAAGGGTTACGTTTTTGCCATTTTGGGTGTGGAACCCTAAAAAGGGTTTTACGGTCGGACGGACGGATAGCAAAGAGAATCTAGAAGGGTTCTGTTTTTATAGACTGAGGTACAGTCTCCTAAAACGAAGAAATGTGGAAGCAGTTTTATGTAGCGTAACTTCTTCGTGATAATCTAGAGGGATTCAGGAGATTTTGAGCAGGACCAACCTTACACCATCATTAATTGATAACGGATCATTCACAATGATATTTAAGTGAAACCCTCACACTTTTAACTGCAAAGTGACCATGCATGCACTTGGTAAACAAATTTACCTAATATTTTTCCGACACTTTGTAGCAAAAATATAGTCGATTCCTGGTTCCGTGAACAAGGTTCTGAATTTGAAACACTAAAGTTGTATCACGTTTAAAGTTTCAACTTGTAGGATAAAACCTATTAATGCACCCCACTAGATGCAGGTTCAAGATATTATATACCTATATCCTAAACCGTATCCAAGTCCGATCCTGCATTGAGTGTTGCTACAGTTTTTAGAACGACTCTGTCCAAAATTCATCGGCTGCTTTCGATTCATTAGAACGGTGAGTGATGTAGGTAACTCAACTTCGGCGACTCAGTGCCTATCCTTCACCAGTAGAAGAGAGCAGAAGAGTGACTTGTTGTAGGCGTTTTACAGGCGACTTTTGTGGAGAGTGTGCATCGGAACTGCAAAACTTTATTCCATGGTCTCTTCTCTTTCACATGACTATAGAGATAGATCAGATCTTCACCAGTTCGTCACCAACTTCGTTGCTTGCGTCTACTGTTTTCCGAACGCTAGCATGGGCGCTGGCAGGATTATTTACAAGAGGGTACCTTGTATCTTGAACCTGCATCTACTGGGGTGCATTTATAGGTTTTATTCTTGGGTGGGCCAATTCTTACTTCTTTTGAAAAAGGATGCCTGGAAGAGATCGCTACAGCGATAGGGTCTATTGCTTACCTTGTAAATTCCCTTGTAAATTACCTTGTAATTTCGGTGACAATTGGTGTCGCCACCATACAATTTATTGTAAATTATGCTTGTATAAGTAATATTTATTATTGTTTTTGGGTTTGGTGGTGGTACTGTTGGGACCGTCAATAAATCATTTTTCTTTCTTTCTTTCTTTTTTAAATTTCTCTCTGTGTACCTGTTTTATGTATATCGCTTACTCTATGTGCGGAGTATGTAATAAAGAGTTACTATTGTATTGAATTGTACCCAGGTATGGTGAAATATTTAACGTAATACCTACAACTTAGTACTTCAAGCTCAGTTAACGGTGAACCTACCTATCTAAGTAAGTTTTATAACATCTCAAACAAATTAACTATGCAGGGTGCTTTAATTTAGAGATGTTACCTAAAAATTTTAAAGTTGCTGAAATATATTTTGAAAGTAGCTATTGTTAATTGAGGACCGATACAAAATTATACTTAATCACATTCGTGCCTGAAAAACTGGCATTATTTACACAAAGGGACGAGTAACTTTGATTGAGAAATAAACATTTGAAATACTTCTTTTTTTAATCAAATTACATTTGTCGTAATAAGCGCAGACGGGGTGAGTTCAAAAATACCTTGTTTGAAATCCTGGCTCCTTTCTCTATGTTAGTAATAAAATTTTAAAGTTTTCTGTGTTCGTTGCAAAACAATATTTTATGATCATTCTGCCATTATCTTAAAACAAAATAGGGATTATCTTATCATTGCTGGCAGGTTGTTTGTTTCTTTTAATCAGCACTGCCGAACAAGTAACAAGAGCTATTGGTGATTTTTAAATTACTGTTCCGCCATGTGGATAAGTTTTGTCCACATATTTCCTTTTAACCGCTAGCAGAATTTTTGTACTTTTCTTCTAAGTCTAGGTTAGTTGCTGCTCATTATAATTAGGTAGATTATATATATTTAGGTAGAGTATTAAGACTCCTTAATAAAGTATCAGCCCATGACCTCCGTTCAATTCAATTATAAGTATTCTTGCTTATTTATCTACATAAACCTACCTACATATCGAAAAATCATCTGCCAAGACATAGGTACTTATCAGTAGGTGGGTTGTTACTTATAGATTGCAAATCTATCAGTAGGTATTTGGAAAGTTAGTGCGATGTTGTAGGTGTAGGTATTATCTATGTGAACCAATCCATCATTATTTAGTTGTGAACATCGTCAGTAAGACTTAGGTATTAGTCATTTTGCGATAGGTATTTTACTTGCATGATATTTTGCAATGATGACACGCCAAATACAAAGGAAAAAAGTACAAAATACGTATAAATCGATTTGAAGTGAAATAACAAAATCTTATATTACGTAGCTATACAAAACAATAGAATATAAAATGTAAGTACATCTGTATGGATAATTGATTGGGTAATTTGAATAAAGAAACAGGGATTATAGTAAATGTTATTTTTTATCTGTAAGTATTTCTCTTGTGATAAACTAGGGTGTTTTAAATACATTAGTTTCATCCGATTTAACTAAAGTAAACCATTCATTCAACTAAAACCGGCTCCTATTTAATTTTTAAAGCAATTATGAATAACTATTATTATTTAAACGACATAACATTTAAGGACACACAGTTTTTATTATACTTTAATAACGTATCGCTGTTTGACCTATATTCTTTGTGTTCACTGAAACTAGTTTACGTCAATCAAATTATCAGACAAACGTTGTGGTCACTGTAATGACGCATTGCATGACAAGGTGCAGTGCGATTCATTCACAAACAATTTATAAACAACAATATTACAATACTGACGCTCTATTTAAACTATAGATATAAACTATACGACCGGATGGCCTAGTGGTTAGAGAACCTGACTATGAAGCTTGAGGTCCCGGGTTCGATTCCCGGCCGGGAAGATATTTGTATGAATAATACGAATGTTTGTTCTCAGGTCTTGGGTGTTTAATATGTATTTAAGTATGTATTTATATATATAAGTATGTTTATCCGTTGCCTAGTGTCCATTGTACAAGCTTTGCTTAGTTTGGGACTAGGTCAATTGGTGTCAATTGTCCCATGATATTTATTTATTTAGAATACTTCGGAGTAGGTACCTAGGTATGTTAGATAGTTATAGGTTTTGCTTTTTATATGCAAAATTAACACTTAACAAAAGAGTTAAATTCCGCCAGAAATATTGCATGTAAAATCGGTTATGAGACTCACAAGCTCATATCATAACGCTCTCATTGTTAAAAAAATAGATCTCATGAAAAGCTTAGCCCTGAACTCTTACAAGTCCCAACTTTATAAACACTAATATCTTGGTCAAAAAGCATTTTTCACCACAGTAGCTCAAACAGGCAGGTTTTGCTATGAAAAATCAGTGAGCAAAATCGCATTTCGCTCACTTCGTGAGACAAAGTAGCTTTTAATTATTTTTTTTTAATGCTGAGGACAGTGCTGGTTGCACTCACTGAATTCCAAATATTTGAACTTGACTGATCTCTTTCACTTCAATATGAAAACAGTGAGACATAGGATCATATCGATGTCGCCGGCCGATCGGAAAATCCGCCAGATCACGAAATTCCTAGGCATATCGTGAAATGGCGCCATTTCATGAATTGGCTAAGGGACATCCGCCATATCGTTCAAAACTCACCGTTTGACGATTTGCCTAGTGACGTTTAGGCAGATCATGAAATTCCTAGGCATATCATGAAACGCCGCCATTTCATGATTTGGCTATTTCAGGCAGGCAGACTTTGCTCTCTTGTTGCACAAATAACTATTTTAGTCTTATCGTTAGTAACCAATTGTTCATGACATGATTCTAGTGAAATTTCATCTAGTTTGTAACCTGATATTCTGTATTATCTTAATATTTTCTTGGCCAGTATGCAAATCTTTGTTAGTATATGCATACAAAATTTCAGTTTTAAAAAACGTCGCGAAGATGTTTATTTCCTGACAATATGCCATTTTTACAGGCTTTCACTTAACTTGCAATGTGTTCGTATGTATGTATGTACAGTCAGCTGCAGAGAAAAGGTACCCCCCTGTAACGGCGGTATCCATACTTACCGCCTACCTAATAATATTTGTATGTACAAATGTGCGGGTTTGGCCGCGGGGTTGCAAGTTGAATTTGACTCACTTTCAGTGGCCGGATTGAATTGAAATTTGGCGTACTTGTGTAAATCTGATAACAATACAATAATCGGATAGTAACATCCTGGTGGTCCAGTCAGGATAGTCTTTGAAGAACAGAACTCTTCAACGATTAATGGCATAGACTTGAAATTTGGTACGACATTGTAAGTTTAGATGACGATGAAAGTACCTACAATCAACAAAAAGTACAGTCAGTCAAAAAGCTTGTATTAAAAATTGAATACATCAAAAATATAAGTTATCAACTGACTCGTTATATGTATGTATAAAAGCTTGTAAAAATTGGATATTATCATGAAATTTTACTTCTTTCGGCACAATATTTATTTATTTTCTTTCTTGGTGCCTAATGTATCAGATTGTCTGTTTTTTAGCTGTAATTTTATTTATTTTTGTTTTGCCGAATTTAGGTAAATAAATGTATTCTTTCACTCTTAGAATTCTTTCAAATTAGTTATTAAATAAAATGTTCCACAAGCATTTTTTCAGTCCTCTTACATGATGTTTAAGGCATGGGGTATAAAAAAAATGCACCAGCGGATCTCCTGGCAACATTCAGAATTATAATTTGCAAGCTTTTCGGACTTCAAAATTATTCACAGAATGCAACTTATATTTACAAGCTTTTATTTTTAACTTGTCCTGTTCGTTTATTTATTTGGGTCAAATCTTGCAAGTTAAATTTGACCCACTTCCAGTAGTCCGATCGACTTAAAATTTGGTAAACTTATGTAAATCTGGTGACAATACAATAATCAGATAGTGACATCCTGGTAGTCCGGCCAGGATCGTCTCCACAGGACGGAACTCTACAACGGTTAATGGCATTGACTTGAAATTTGGCAATGAAATCAGCAAGAAAAAGTACAGTCAGCAAAAAAAGCTTGAATTAAAAATGACAGTTTTACCAAAAACTTATTTGCATACTCAACTTCCCCTGGCGCCTAGTCTGAGCTACAAATTTCTTAATTTTTATAAATGTGGTTCTTTTTATAAATCTAAGATCAAATATAAAAAATAAGACAAAAATCCAGTTTTCTGGTAATACGGATTGGTACAGTCACCAGCACCAATATCTGACAACAAGCGTGCATAAATATCTGATACGACTCTATTTCTAGGGCCGGAAGGACGTGTCAGATATTTTTGCACGCTCCGCTGTGGCAGATATTAATGTATGTTTTGATAAAAAATGAGGGAGTTAATGAGTGAATGGTAAAATTACCGTAATTTTCTATGCTTTTAAGAAAACTAAAAAATAAGAAAATTTTGCATGTTTCATGAATTTAATTACTGCATCTTATCTGGAGAATTTGGACGATTTAGTAGAGTCCATAATAGAGTCCATATTTTCACACTCATCAGAAATAACCGACTCTTAATTCCGACGTAAATAAGGCCATGGGAACATAGTTTTGAGGGGTTTTTAAAGATAATACATATTTTCGCACTCTACTGTACTTATTATTCAGGCTAAAACTATGAGGGTTCGAAAATGACCAAACGCTTTTAGAAAAGGTCTGAGCTTTTTTTCGTTTCTCTCTCTTCTTTTTCAACCTTTCACCACCCAATGCTGAGTGTAGGTCTCTTCTAATGCACGCCATTCTTCCCGGTTTTGCGCCTTTTTTCGTTTAGTAAAGGGCAAAGGGTTTGAGGAATTTCATACAGAACAGATTAACCAAGGGTTCTCAATCTTTTTCAGATGGCGACACACTTACAGACTTGTTTCGTCGTATTTCGACACAGCGGCGTAATTGTGTGGCGCCGTAACGCCTCGATTTCCATCAAATTGCCGAGTTAAAACGAACCCACGCGGCGCTCTTGGGTATCAGCCACAGCACCACAAAGCGCCGTGGTGTACTGTTTGGGAACCCTTACCCTTATTAAATTAACTTCCAAAGAAAGGTGCGGTTGAGGTTGAGATCTAGACCTTAAAATCTGCCGTAATTGTTTATACTTTTCGGCGAGTTTATGGCTCTAGAAGAAGTAGCGATGTACACGATACTCAGTCAAATAATGACAGATAAGAAAAAGAGTCGACCCTACCTGTTCCGTGAGCTACAATTGTCTGTATTTTCCCTGTGACTATGTTAGGATTGGAAATCTACATCGTGTTCAAGTGATATGTGGTCGTCGTGGATTCATAATCTGGAAGAGTTGATGTAGGTAAGCTTTCTGTATTGAAATCAGAATTAGACAACGCTATCCTAAACCATTGGAGCTAGGGGTTTGACATTCGGCAGATATATTCCTTGGGCTAGTGGCATGGAGGTATATCAAGCAGCGTTTCCACCACTCCACCAGAGATGTGTGAGGATGTGTTGCAAGGAATATGTTTTTCATTGACCAATAGAAACGCTTCATTTACCTCGCCTCGCGTCGCTCAATTGTTTCCACCATGATGTGCCGTGCGAGGATGTGTAAATGAAGCGTTTCCTATTGGTTAGTGAAAAACACACCCCTCGCAATACATCCGCACATTATTGGCGGAAAAGCTGCTTAAAGAACCAGTTTTTAGAAATATCCGTGGGACAGCAAATAAACGGGATTTTCTTAAGATCAACTGGGTGTACCTGATATCGAGACTTGATACAATACAATACAATGACTCTTTATTGATCTACAGCACAAACATTAGGTAAGCGATACAGAAAACTGATACACAGAAAGAACATTTATACGAGTATATGGACAAATTAAAAGACGAATGTTAGAATTTTTGGATTGGCACAGCGTACGGATGTGCTTGTGCATGTATAAAACATAATTCAAGTACGAAGTACCTGCATAATATTAGGAATACAATACAGGAGCCAGCATGAAAGAAAATTTGTAATTTTAGTAATAATTATACATAAATAGTGATAAAGTTTGAGCTGTAATATCAATATCAGACATGAGCATGTTATAAAAAACAAATAGGTATGTATTAAACAAGAAGAAAGCTGAGAACAGAGAAGAATGGAAATTGCTCCACCGACAAGAGCCTAGCCTCTTAAATATATGATGATGATGTATTAAACAAAAACATTGAAAGTTTTTCGCGTCGACGTGTGATGAAACCGATGAGTAGCTGGATGCTGGAACCGTCGACATAGGAACAAAATCAGCTTTCACAATGATCTCAGAATAAAGCACAATCTGTCAAATCATTATGAAAACCAGTTTCGTCTTTCCTTTTCTTGATAGTCTTCGTTCTTCGGCCTCTTCACGGCTCCGTTTAGCAAAGTTTAATTATTAATTATGCTGTCGTGTGTGGAATGTGATGTGAACACTTAGCTACAACGCAGGAATATGAATGGGTTTGTCATCGCTCGATTGGGCGAATGCTTCGGGATGGGAAGTGACGCGCGCCGGGACGCGACCATTAGCTGCCGCATGCCGCGGCGCGCGCGCATGACATCATGCTGACTCATCTCCAACAACAATGCTTCTTTCCTTCTGCTAATTGTCCGTTGCTATCTGTAACACAAGTAACGGTTTGTTTCGATTTTTAACCATATTTGGACAATTGATACCAGAGGCCTGTTTTTTCTCTGTAGCTTTGTAGCAACTTACGAGTATATACTTAGTGATTACGGGTTAAAATGCATGCATCTCAATAAGAAATATTTATATGCTTTACTATATTTGAGTGACCCTTGAGGGCCTCTACGTGATTATGTCGCTGCTGAGTGTCGGGCAGAATTGGCGCCTAATGAATGTGTGTTAATTTCTGATGGTCGCCTCAGAGTGGGAGTTGGAAGTCAGACTAAGGTCGGACGCTTACACATTCATTACAACTCATTTAGACATATTGCATTTACTTAACTGTATTGAGCGACTAAAATAGTAATAAACGAAGGCGGTGGTGCGGTGGTGGTATGATTGGTAAAGCAATGCGGGCTCACCCACACCGTGTGTCAGCATTAATTAGGCGCGACGAAGAGCGGCCACAAATGGCGCGCCGCCATGTTGGGGCGGCTGCGCGGGAGTCGCGGCGCCAACATTATTTCGCCAACTTGTACACTCTATTCGGAAGTGTCATTGAGCAATTAGTGAATGCGCTCAATTGCTGTTAACTGCGGTATTTGGATGTAAATAAACTAGTTTCGCCCCTACCCGCGAGTGGTGGGAAGTATTCCTCGCGGCAGGGTGCAGGTGCGAAGTGGTGACGTCACATCCGGGCGGCGCGGGCGCTCAATGGGCGCACTATGTGGGCCACACGTGTCACCCTCCCCCGCCGCCCTCGCCTCCCCCGCACACCCGCACCAACAAACATTGCTCTAATTGCTGACAACTATGGGAAATAGCGCGAATGTGCTACTTTTTATCGCCAAGTCTGTTTACACTTTTGACAGTAGCAAATGGTCCCGTCACATGATACTCGTACTATACTTATTCTTTATAAGAGCTTCATCGCCGGGAGAGTTGTCATTACATGACAATCTATTGGCTTATACAGTCAGCGTCAGATTATAGCGGTGAAAGTGTCAAAATATATCGAAACAAGTCCTTACGTCAAGAGTTCAAGAGAGTATTCCGAAATATTTGCCCACTTTGATCGCTACGATATAACTGAAGCTGTATGTACAGATAGATACCTATATAATGACGCCCCATTAAGCATGAGAAGCGAGGCGATACTAAGTTGTTCTTGACAGAATTGGATCGTGTGAATAACAAATATAAATGTGTCGAAGAATTGATGTAGAGTCGTGCGAGTGCGTGTGATAACCACGGGCAGATATCGCAGATGGGGCGCGAGACGGAGCGAGCGGGCAGGTGCGCCTGGAGGCGCCGGCGCAGCAAACAATGCGCGGGACCCGGAATGTGGAGCGCGAGGTGACGAAACGACATCCCGGTGGCCGCGCCGCGAGCGACAATATAGGCCGGGTGACGCTACGACTATTGATAGTGCTGCCGGCAGGGTTCCCACTGTGTACGAGCGAAGTCACTGCATTATCTAACCCACACAGCTTGAATAATTCATAGTCTATCCGTAGTCAATATAAGGTCGGCAATTTGACAAGGTAATACACCTATTTGAAATGAGTCACCTGCCCATAATAGTGACGAGCATCCGATAGAAATGATGTAAGTAGAACAGCTCTTATATGGCTCACAGACGATCGCCTATCAACTTGGCTCTGAAAACACTCCTAATCGGGTTTGTAGGGAGTTGAGAGGTTCTACTTAATAAGTTAGTACGTATTCATCACATTATTCGCAACAAACAGCACTGAAATTACCGATGATGGGTTGATTGCATTTGTGATGGCTACCTTAATTTTCTTAGGGCATTTTATTGAAGCCAAAGATTTTGTTTAGGTATTCTATGTCGACGGTGTATTTGAAAACGCGACAAATGGCGTTACGACAGCCCTGCGGCCGCGGCGACGGGCCGCGGCGGCCGGCGACCACTCTCTACTCATTATTCGCCTAACAATCGGCTGCTCTAGAATGCAACGCGCTGTGCCTGCAAATGCGAATTCGTATAAGTATCATTTATTATGCACATGGTAGAGTGCAACGCTAATGTGTTATTGTTACCGAGCCTAAACACTGCTATTGTGGCCGACTAGGTCTGCGCTTTGCTGTAGCCATTATTTACAAGTATAATTAATGTGACACCACACAAAATATTCGCGTAAGGTATGTATGTTAAACAGTTAAGTAAGTCATCGACTGCAACTTTGCAAGTAAAATGGCTATTGAGGACGCGAGTGTTTTGCATTGCAGGTCCGTGTCATTGTAAGTGAGCTTTCTATGCGGTGTTTAAGCACGAGTTGGCAATTTCAACACTTCTTGTTTAACTTTAGAATTCTTGCTCGCAATTGTTTGTCAAAGTGTTAATACATGAATGAAAGCTTAAGCGTCTTATTTAAAGACCCGAATTCCTGACACTGTTATCATCAGCAATAAACACAAGTAAGAGATAGTTAAGTAGTCTCGGATTGAGATCTGGTTCGTTATCAAGGCATCTCGTTTTCCAGTATCACCGGCGCGGGGCGGGCGCGCGGGCGCAGGTAAGTGTACAGATAGAGCGAGCATTCCGCGGCTCTAACGGTGAGTTATTTCGCCGACCACACAGCGGCAGCGGCGGCGCGGCGCGTGAATGGCCGCGCTGCAGCGGAGGTTGCAGCGCCCCCCCTCCCGGGCCGCGCGCATTCCGGCGAGCGCCGCTGTGCTAGGCGCTTGCGCAACCTCCGCCGCCACATTCCATTCATAGCGGCCGAAGCGCGATTCAATAAAAGGAGGGCTTTGTACCGCGAGCGGCGCCTCGCGGCGTCCCCGCGACTGCCGCGCGCCGCTCGCCTCCCGGAATGGGTAAACGAGCGTGGTTTTTGACATTTTAGAGCGTTACGCCACATTTCTTCGTAATCGTCACAGCGAACGGACGGTGTGAATTCCTCCGGACGTTGACCCACGCCACCACTGCTTTCTCCGACTCGATGTTTGCTATTGGAACGAATCTATTAATTGGAGAAACTTAGTTCACACATCAACATGGAAAGTAGACTGATGGAGCTTTACTTGTCGGTTTATGACTAGTCTGGGCCCCGAAAAGAAGCTGAACGTCGTCGTTGCATTATGTCATACCTACATAGTCCCGCGCGGAATATCCGTCGAAGAAGAGCAGGTGAGTTAATTGATAGAGTCATTATTTTAGCCCGAGATGTGTCGTTTAGCATTGCGTGTCATTGCATTCTTGTGCAAAATTGCATCAAAAGGTTCCGCCAGCGCTTGCGCGTGTTGTACTCATAATGACACGCACACTGGGCTCGTTATCTCTCTCACGCCCGTACCTGACGTCAGTCGAATTGTCTTAATACATATTGCAGGCATGCATTCTAGTACGATGCAACAACAAAGGGCTTTTCTTGGGATACAACTAAAACGGGACCGGATAGACTTCGCTCATTGTGATCGTCAGAAGTATATTATGTATCTGCAAGTAGAGATTGCATTTGGGCGCAGTGACGTCGAGGTGCAGTGGCAGTGTTGTCGACAGAATCAGGGCGCGGGTCGACGCGGCGCACTCGAGCGCCTCGTGTCGACTGCAGGCTGCATTCCCTCGCCGCCCGCACCGGTGAAATGTCACCAAACAGCATTCCGAAATATTTGAAACGACCTTTATGGCGCGAAAGAAAGTGGTCGGGGCAGGGTCGCGGGGCGAGCGGCGGGCGGGCGCGGGCGCGGGCGCGGGCGGCGGCGACCGTGGGACAGCGGCGCGCGCGCCAGTCGCACGGCGCCCCCCGCCCGCGCCGCGCGCCTCCCGCATTCCAGTGCGCCTCCCTCCGAATTTATTCACCGCGACTGTAGAGCCGCTCGCGGCTGCGAATGCAACCGCAGCGGCCCGCACCGCGCGCGAGCCCCGCTCGAATGACACCTCGGCTTGACAAACGATTGCGATGCCGGCACAAAAGCATCGTAAAAAAACTTTTTAACAGTAACTGTACATTAAAGGGACCGCCGAAAGCCATTAAATGGAATCACTAGAAAGAATTTTGTCAAAGCTCTCGATTTAAGATTTCAGCGTTTCTGATTCATCAAACGGGATCTTGAGCAGATGCGACGGAAGCTTAACCTTGATCTACTTTTTGATAAGTAGATTAGTGAAGAAGTCGGTGTAGCGATGTGTGTCGCGGAGCCGGGCGCGGGGCAGGAGCGACGTCGCCCGCAAATAGCCCGTGACGCGGCGGGCGCTGCACTTTCGCGCGGTCACGAGCCCGGCGCCGACGAAGCCAGACGCTCGTAATCGTTTCTCTATTTAAAAACGTCGTCGACGCCGGCGGCGGCGGGGAATGCGCGGCGACAATGCACGCGGCTATTCGCGGCGGCTGACGTCCGCGTCAACGACCGCTCGCAGCGGAAACGACACACTTCCAGCCCGGAAATATGCGCCCGCGCCTTAAGGGACCGCCGCGCTATTTATAGCGACGCAGGGCGCGATGCACCGGCCACGCGCCACGCGGGCGCCACTCGCGCCGCCCGCGCCGCGCCGTGATGTAATGCATTTGAATTATTTCCGAATATTGGTATCGGACTAACTCCGCGACTCGGCAATGTCGTAGCCTAGGCGGCTGAGCCTCAGGTTCAGTTTCCGCTTCCTCCTGCCACCGATCACACGTTTGGAACCGAAAGCACACGCGGCTGCCCGTGTCCAAGTATCGGTGGTTCGAATTTTGGCACTCGCCTTCAGGCGAACCTATTTCGAGAGCAGAACAATGTACTTACATTATTGAGAAATTTATTTTTAAACTGTGACTGTTCACTCTATTCGCAGCTCAGAAAGTAATGTTACTAACAGTCGAATCACGGACTCGTGATCGGTTTTATTCGGTCTCGCATATTAATAATATACCCCAATCAAGATTGTCTTCTTTGGTCGTCTTCTTCCGTTAATGCCTATTTTGTAAATAATTTGAATTGTTGTAGGTACGGATTCTTTAAAAGCATGAATCGACTGAGGCCCATCGTCAGTTGACGGATCATCAATAAATATTACAACTCCGTCACAGTATCACATCAATCATGAAGTAGAATTAAGTAAAAATAAACGTCATCAACTACGTTTCATCACAGCCGGAGAACAGTTGGATTTTATGATTGAAGTACCGATTCCGAATGCTTCGAGTAGTTACGTAGGAAGGTAATGACTCAATCGCCGCATCACTGCTCGCCAGGGTTACCATTTATTGCCATCGACTTTTGCGCCGCATTACGTAAGGCGAGATTTGATTTGGAACAAATAAAATCGCGTAGGTACAATATTTCAAAGTAAGCTTACCATCAAGCCATCAACGTGTCAATCGGATAGTTACTTTTGTCTTTCAAAATCACAATGACGACGGTGGAAAATTTTCTATTCT
This sequence comes from Choristoneura rosaceana, assembly GCA_037349165.1. Lineage (NCBI taxonomy): Eukaryota > Metazoa > Arthropoda > Insecta > Lepidoptera > Tortricidae > Choristoneura > Choristoneura rosaceana. The sequence goes on along the minus strand of JAZBNJ010000041.1, from coordinate 10,152,185 downwards.
GGCATAAAATTACCAGTGTATAAAACCTCTAAAATAACCACAATTCTATTACAAGTTCGACACGTGCCTACTTATTGCTGTATCTGCAATTAAATCGATCTTTGCTTGATCATACAATGAACAAAAAAAGGAAAGCTGAACTAGTTTGGCTACTTGACGTTTAGCCATAATTTATTAATTAGGAACCAAAATTATGATAAAATTGCAAAACTGATTTTGCAACACAACAACTAACTTTTAGCTACTTAGTTTTGTAGTCACTCAAGTTACGTTACAAGCAACATTTTTTTGTTACTGTTAGCAATTTTTTTTTCAGTGTCTAAGATAAAGTCGATATGAAAGCAGCAGCTGGCAACCCTAGCGGCGTGTTCCCGCGTCCGTTCCGGTGCGCGCACGCAGCTCATTAACGGACGCGAAGAAAGCGCAAGGGCTCGCCGGAGATAAGGTCAATAAATGCTCGCCAACACTCCCAAACTTATTAATAAAGGAAATATATAAAGGGGGGGGGGCAATTACCGGAATACAACCTACGAGTTACCAACGGATTTAGCAATTTTTGCTAGGGAATACTTGTAATTCTGATTATATTGTAATTCGTAAAAGGGAGTGGCTGCCGTAGTTTAAAAAAATTATATACCGGTGGTAAATTTTTTGACGTTCATAAGTGCTTGTTGTAGCCTAAATTGAATAAAGAGATTTTGACTTTGACTTTGACTTTGAATATTGAAGTATTCTTGGGTCCGTTTGCAAGGATATGAAACATTTCGAAATTTAGCAAAGAAAGGTCTGTCGAGTGAAATAAAGAATGATTTGTTAGAAAAGTCAAATTAATCTACCAAATGAAAGTGGGGTACGTGGTGTTTCGCTAACATATATACAAAATAATCTCTGCTACTGTATTGAAAAATAGTCTAGAGTACTGAATGATGCAGTAAAGTTTGTTTTTCATTATAGCAGCACGCAATGTACTTGATTCAATTACATTGTTCTCTGTATAAGCCTTTGATTACGAATGAAGACACTTTGAAGCACAAGCTTAGTGTCGAGCACTTGTTCCGATGTCGCTTGTCGCGTGTAACCGATAGTCCCTAATGGGTGCGACGTGTCGTACGCGAACTGCATATTAAAACGCGACAATTAACGCCCAAGTCATCATAAACGTTTAATCACGACAATGAATACGGCATTAAGCATAATAAGCATACATAAACACGCAGAATTTAGTTAAGATTGAACATCTTATAAATTAATTAGTACTGGTATACTGATAATAGCTGATGGTGATAGCAATAGTACTATGATAAAGTCATTTTACAACGATCCTTGTTATATTTATACCAAAGTTTGCGCCCAAAAATAATATATTATGTAGATTTATCAGAAGTCCCAAGAGGGCATATTAAAATATCAAACATCTTTAGATAAAATTGCACTAAGAATAAAAATAAGCGGAAAGAGAAAAAAACGTATTCATTAGTAGGATTATAAGTAAATGAGAAAGTTTGTAGGTTTATTGACGACTGATAGCCAAGTGGTTAGAGAACTTGACTACGAAGCTTGAGGTCCCGGGTTCGATTCCCGGCTGGGGCAGAATAATACGTTTGCTCGCGGGTCTTGGATGTTTAATATGTCGTATTTATTTATATAAATATTTTTATTCGTTGCCTAGTACCCATAGTACAATTTTTGCTTAGTATGGGACTAGGTCAATGAGGGTCAAGTGTTCCATGGTATTTAATTATTTATTTATTATTATTATTTATTTGGTTGGTTTTTCTTCAAATATACACAGTTAGATGAAATTTTGTATACATGCGGAAACGAAATATATTTATGATACTTTTTATTCCAGAAAGCTGCAAAGTACTCTATATAAGGTACCTATATAAATTTTATATAATTTATCATGTGATTTATGAGAATTACCGTGGTCAAAATATATGATAGGTTTGTTTGAATTCCCATCAAATCACAGGAAGAATAGTTATAGAAAATTAAATAGTCTCTGAAACTTTCACATTGTCTATGTGGCCTCGCGCTACGCGGGTGCTACGCCGTGCTACGGATTTGTCTACGAATGACATTCTCTTAGAAAAATAATGCTCTCTAGATGTAGAGACCGGAGAAACTAGTCATACAGAGATACATCGCGCAATGCAAAATTTGAGTCTCGGTTAAGAAAACCAAATTTTTAGTTTTTCTACCTACAGTAAATTTTTAAAAATAGCTTGATCCTCTAGTACTTTGTCGCAGTAAATGACAGCACAGAAACAATTGGAAATGTTTCAAATTAGGGACAGGGCCAAAGTACTCGTGTACTAAGGAGTTCAGCTACTTTCGTGTTTGACTGCGCCTAGTTAATAAAAGTACAGGCAACGTCATAAATAAGTGATAATTTCTGTACCTTCTCGCTTTCAGTCGTTACACAATTTCGTATGGCTTTTCAAACATGACGTCAAAGTGACAAAATAAAACAAGGTACAAAAGTAATCCCTTATTTATGAGGTTGACTGTACCTGGGTAATCGTGCTTTGCTATATATAGGTATACATAAATATAAGAATTTCTCGTTGAAAGGTATTAGATGAAAATAATTTTATGACAAAAAGTCGTAAAATTTGATTTTGTGTTGCCAGCTGCTGCTCAAACTGAATATGAACTTTACAGTTCAAATTTTATTCAAGAAGAAAGAAGTAATTGCTGGTAATTAATGAAGTATCGCAGTTAGTTAATTATTTACTACCCAGTGGAATATTAATAACATCAATCTCTCATCGAATTGTCGTAATTATTTCCTATTTAATGTTAAAGAATATCTATGTGTAGGTAATGTAAACTGAATGATTTTTGCAAGCTTTTATTTAAGCCGCGACGTTTGTTTGTATGTATAATTAAAGCAAATCTTGCTAGTCGAATGTCACCCAGTTTTAAATTGGATTGACTTGACATAACATAAAATATGTAGTTTGAATAACTGCAAGTAGGTACATTCAGCCAAAAAGCTCGAACTAAAAATGTTTTTTTACATAATTTTAGAAATATCTAAGTATTTATAAAAATTGATAGTCAACCGCCATTTTTAACCGACTTTAAAAAAAGGAGGTTTTCAATTCGGTTTTTTTTAATGTTTGTTACATCAGAACTCAGTCATTTATGAACCGACTTAAAAATTTTTTTTCGTTCGTAAGGAAATCGAGGAAACTATTCAAGTACTGTAGGAACGCCTATAGTAATTTCAATATATTTAGGAGTACCTAACTCGTGCGTTTGCTCTTGAAAATCATCATTTGGTGAAGTGAAACTGATGATGAAGGCCAGATTTGACCAATGGAGCGACTACACAATAACAAGTACTTCACGGGTTGACTTTCAATTACTTTAACGCAGTTGCTAAGCTATTTAAGCTCATCGTAATTCATATGGTGAAATGGAACGGATGATGAAGCACCCAGGACTCCTCAATAATGAACATCTCTGCATCGGAAAAAGCATTGTATCTTAGATCTTTTACGCTAAAAAGCGTTTTATAACAAAAAATAGAACCGACTACAAAAAAGGCTCACCTCTCTTTTTTAATTAAAGTTCTAGTTAATTTAATTTAATAGTAGTTTTAGTCCTATGAATATTTCGTATTTTCTTAATATTTCTTATTAAATAAAGTTTTATGCACTACAAAAAACCATGAAAATATTTTCTATCAGTCTGAAGTCGGTGCCTCAGCACGAGCCAGCAGGAGTGAGTGAAGCCCAATATACTCGTATAGTTGTAGGTGAGGTAGACTATTATAGGTTCACTCCTGCTGGCTCGTGCTGGGGTACCTGCTTCAGACCGGTAGAAAAATATTGTCATGGTTATTTGTAGTCGGTTCTATTTTTTTGTTATAAAATGTTTTGAATAAAATATTTCAACAAATGTTTCATTTATAAACAGGTACATACTCGAGTTTGTGTTGAAACAGTGTGTGGTCTAGACATTCCTGAGCGATACTTGTAAGTCAACACTTGCCATAATTGCTGACAATGTAACCAATCAAGATAAGCTAAATAGTAAAACATCATAAAGATATCGAGAGCTCCGACACAATCTCCTAACAAAGTAAATCGATTCTCAAATGTCCTGATTAATTATTACATGAAAGACTTGGTAAAAAGCAAAAATACGTGAATATTTAGGATCTGACTTCTTCATTTTGCTACGCAGTCGTTATTAAAAACAATTGGTAAACACTGCGCACAGCGGTTTCACAAGGCGAATGTTGCCAACACTTCGCATTCCTGCTGATTGCGTACCTGCTTATAGAATTATTTACTAAGAAGACAAATTCCAGTGGCAGATCATATGTCGGTGACGACGGTACTATCAGTTTCAAACGCGCCGTGTTTGCGACTCAGGCATAGAGAAAGTGTTACTGCCGGGTATACTAAAGGATTATGAATTAATCATATATAAATTCTTAAATTCACTCTTTTTATTCCGGTAATACTATTGCAATATTATTCGATTCTAACTTTCATCATCAATATCATCTCAGACGTTGGACGTCCACTGTTGGAAATAGGCCTCTAGTTGCTTCGGGTGGCAGCAGCTTGCATTCACCGTGAACCCGCGGCTTTAACCATGTCATTCGTCTATCTTGTTGGTGGACGTCCTAAGCTGCGCTTGCCGATCCGCGGTCTCCACTCGAGAACTTTTTGGCCCATGGCCATCTGTTCTCCGTGCTATATGGTCTGCGCATTGCCACTTCAACGGTCTAATTCGCTTGGCTGTGTCGGTCCTAACTTTCATACCAAACTCATATTTAATCTAATTACCTACAGGAAGAGCGTAAAATTTACCATGGGTTTTCTTCTGTAAAATTGAAGCGTCTCATTCACGACATTGTCACTACATCAAACGCTGGCAACAATCTAGGGCAGCTTTGAGATATTGCCATAATAAATAATCAGAAAAAACTTGCGCCGCGCCACCGTCGCGCCTCGCCGCGCTAGCGGTGTACCAAAGACTTAATGCATTATACGATTCCATATTCACTTACAAGATGTACAATTTTTAATTATTATTAATGTGCCATAAAGCCAGTAATTATTGTTTAATCTATGCCTAAGGCGGCGCGGCGGGCGGGGGCCGCTCAAGGCGAGTATCGAGTGTGTACATTTCATTTTCAGGGCGACATCTTGCGAGAGGTCACGGTGTGTCTAGAGCCTAGATTCCGTGTATTGTTCGCAGCGGCGCCCGCGCGGCGCGGCATGTATTATTCAACGGCGCAGCGCAGGCGCAGGCCACGACCCGCGCCGAATTCTGTTAGCCTCGTCTCGTCCCCCTCGTCGCCTCTAATTACATACTAACATGACCGACATTACCGTGTCACGATTATTTCGATTATCGTTTAAGTCAACACGGCGAGTCGTCCGCTTACAAAAGGAGAACCAATTTATGTATCTAGGGAGGTAGGTGAGCGGCCGTTACATTACATGTTAATGTTGTGACGTAGCCGCGGCTTCCTAACTTCCTGTTGGTCCCGGCGACTGCGAGCCGTTACGAATAAAGGTTTGATGAATATGTAAGTGTGGCACATGAGAGGCGCCCGCGAAATGGGGGGCGGCTCTGGTTGCGGCTCGGGTGTCGCTGCGCGGGTCACGGCCCCGCCGGCGCCTGCGCCGCTCACGTCAGCGCTCCAGACGGCTAGCACTACTTGCTTTCTGCCTGTCACTCAATACTTTCCGTTCCTACAGAGTTAGAAACGCGATTAATAAAACGGCAACAGCAAAATTACAGGAATTTTAAGCCACGTACCTATTAAGTTTGTCATCTAATCGCATAGCAATAGATTCTGTCAAGTAATCTGGCTTGGCCCGTATACAAGTCTTTTCACATAGTCGGTATTTAGTTTTTGAAGTCTTAAACGTTAATTTTGTCAGCTAGTTAAATTAAAACTTGTTAATGTTCCTTGCAATCACACCGCCCTCTCGTGTCCATATCGTTCGCTTTAACCTTAGTTACAAAATAATACATTGAAGTACCAATAACCTACTTGCGCGCCGAGGAGATCCGTTGAATTATTTATTTAGGTGTTTATTCGGCCAAGGTACTTAGGTATATCACGAGTTACGAAAATGAATTCAGCGGCGAGTATTTTAGAAGTGTCTAAAAAAGTCAAGGAAATGATATCGTCAGATATGATTCGTGTCAATTGCTTTCGTTCTTCTCAAATTAGTATTGAATAATTTGAATTTTATTTTTATTTAATGTCCTCTAGATTGATGGTCCCTAAAATTGTACGAACGCGTAAACGCATACAGAGCGAGATGTGGATATGAGGCTCCGTTTAGGTGTGAAGGTCAATGACCGATAAGGTTTGCGCTATGCCAGGCTCCTTCCCACCTCACTATCGCCACCGGCCTATCAGCAACGTACCTACTGCCAAAAATATCAGTCGCTATGCGGCCTATTATTTTAATTAATTTAGTGATTGGGGCGTACTTGGCAACCAATGGTGGTAGGCTCACAGGAAAACTACGTCTGTATTATCCTACTAATATTATAAATGCGAAAGTTTGTGACTATGTGTGCGTGCGTAAATGTGTGTGTGTGTGTGTTTGTTACTCTATTCCTTAAGTTGAGTACCTATATGGTCCTGTAGTTTATTCTAGAGAACAAACAGGATAAGTGTAGCAACCATTGATTTCTTTGTTCCTGAGCACATCAGAGCAATTTAACTATATCTTGGATGTACTTTTGATCAGTCCAGAAAAGTATTTAAACATTGCAAAATGACGCATTTTTTTATTTGTTTCCTGCAAACCTCCTGCCCCCTAACATAATTATCACGCATTTGTCGCGCCGCCGCATTAGACTGTGTCCTAATTTTTGTGACTTATGATAATACCAATCCATTAGCCTTTGTTTTTCCTCTGTCTAAGTTAGTTACTAATAGTATGGTTCATAATTTAAAATACAATACAAATTTAAAAACATAAGGGTTCTACTACAATTATTGAAAATCTTAATTTAATTTATAACTGAGTCAAGTGGGTTTTGCTGTGTTAAAAAATCACCGGAAATAATAATTTCAAGTTAATTGAATAAAAACTCGCATAAAGAAAATACAATTCAATTAAGAAAGCTTTCTTTTATTTGAACTTATTTAAATAGCAAAGGGTCATTCATTAAACCTAGTTAGATTTAGTATAGTAAATTAAGGTTATAGTACTGGGTCCAAACAAATGCTTTAAATGCTACGCCGTAGCAGTGCTACACGTTTTTTGGGTGATTCGTAGCAGTGAAAGGTTCGGTGATTCTGTCTGCTAGATATGTTTTTCATAGCATAATATACACTTGTGTTCATGAAGTCATGGCATCTACCTTAAATAGGTATATCTATTTATTATTTAAGCATAAAAATTTTGATAAAAAGTTAAGAACGAAAGTAAAAGGTTATAGGTACTTATAAGCTTTTTATAAAGCAGGAGTGGCCATAGTACCTTGGTTATCTTTGTCAAAACAAAATGTTCCCTTCGAGATGTAACTATGTTAATTGCAATTTAGGTTAGAGGGATTTTTAGGATATTTTTATATTCTTTTATGAAAAAAAAAATGCGGCATGAACGACACTTAAAAATATTTAAATATCGTAGATACAGACACCGCTTAGTAAATGTCAGTTTTTTTAATTATCAAAATTTTTCTTTTTACCGAATAAACTCTAAACAGACATGTATGACCACAATCACATTTGTCTCGGTGCAAATACAATCCAAATCTCGCATTCACCCTTAATTTATGGGAGTGCCCTTAACAATAAACAAAATATGCAGGTAGGGGTCCACTATTATAAATATGGCAACTTAACCCCTTGCCTGGTCAAAGTGTCGAGGTGTAAACGCGTTGTGTTTTGGATAGAAAGGCGCGGCGGGTGGGGGGGAGGGGGCTCGCTATCGGCGCAAGCGCAAGGTGCCCCTTATCGCTCCATTGTTCGCGCCGACAGATTTATTACTTCCCTTTGCCCTCAATAAGGGCCTGTGACCTGCAAGTGCAACCCAACGAACTGCTGCGACCTGAGTTGCGTAATTGTATCGATTATTAAGGATACATTCAGCCACGGCTTGGTTCGAAATATGTCGGGCAAGCCTAAACTGTAAATACGTGAGTGATTCGTCTTTTTCATTAAGTCTTGGTCCATCTCACAGTAGTAACATATTTTAAGCAAACCAACCAACCACATTGATTAAGTTAAGGTTTGCAATTTATAAGCTTAGTGAGAAGTCAAATTAACAAAATGAGCATGATGTCGTTTCGACTGAAAAAAAATACATTTTGTATTTCCAAAAACACTGCCCTGTTCTTCTCACTTAATATTGTATTATTTTTCTGAACATGTCAGGGAATAATTATGAGGTTATATAATAATATACCTTTGTATGAGCAAAAATTGCATTCTTATTTCAAAAAGCAATTATTATGAAATTTGTCCTCAAAGGATAATATAACTGAAAATTAATTTCATAATTTTCCTTCAAAATAATTAGGGAAAATCCCACTATTACATTATTAAAGTTGCTTAGTTCTCTGAGTCAGAAGCATATAAGTTTAAAAAAACGATAAAGGAAAATAAAGTATAACTGTGAAATTTAAAAAAAAAATTGAGTTAACATTTATTCTCTATAATTAAGTTCTACGGATTATTAACATCGATATTGTAAAGTTAATAAATACCTATCGCTAGATGGCGGTAGTATCACCGCCGTCCGTTTGACGTTACTGCCTTGCTTGCAATTGGCTCATTTAGTTATTTAACGAATCACCAACGTGACACAAATGTCAAACAGTTCAATTAACCTGCTTGCCCGGATTTTCAATTAAAATTCCCTGGGAATTCGCATTGGCGATCCATTAAGAGCAGCAAATTCAAATTAAAAAAAATTGAATTTGAATTTGCTGCTCTTAATGGAACATCAATGCGAATTCCGACAGAATTTTAGAAATAATCCTGGATTTTCAATTAAACTGCTTGATATGAGGTTTTACGCGAGCAAACAAGTCGTTTTACCTTTTATATTTTGCAACTTTGTAACAAAACTGTGAGATCTGTTAAATCGCAACTTTGGTGATAGCACAGTTTTTTAGCAAAGAAGCTTTGTTGTCATGTCATAGTGAGTGAAACCGTATTATAATTAAAAGTGACGGTGCATGAAAGTTCTATTCTAAAACCGGCCAAGTACGTGTCGGACCACGCGCAGGGTTCCCTAAAGGATGCGGCAAATACTAAATACAATCCGTGAGCTTTTAGAAAACCCTTCGGGTTTCGGGGGAAATCGGAAGAATTCGTTAGTAAAAAATGACAATTGTCTTTTTGACTCAGTAGCAATCCATCACGCGTAGAGTGCACTCGTTGTGTTTTCATTGATGTATATAGAGCAGTTAAAACCACCAATTGCATATATTTCTTTAGGTAGTTTGTTATTTTTCGGAAATTGATTTCCATGGCGAGTCAACTTAAGCAGGGTATGTCTGTAAATAGCCAATCAGTGGAAATTGATTACAATATATTAATAAACATTTCGTATATAAGTTGAATTTTTTAAGAAAAAAGTGGTCGTAAATATTTTAATACGGTACTAGACCGTGTTATAGAAGCAACGGGGATTTCGAAAAGTGCATTAAAAAAAATATAAAACGAAAGCAGACCAAAAAAATTCATTTGACGTATCCAAGAGAAGTAAATACAGTATAACAACAGCTCTATATAATTCCAAACAAAAGTACTGTGTTGAGGCGGGGTGTTCTCAATTTAAATTGACGATGGAAGAATTCGAAAATGCTGATTTTGTTTTATTTGTATCATGACAAAAAGTCATATTGTATTAAAATTAGAAAAAGATAAAGAAGCGTAATATTATTGTAGTAAGGTTCATTTTGTACTGATGGTTATTCTTTACATAACTTTTTACGGTAACTTTGAAAAGTTTTGCAAGTTGATAACAGAACAGAACCGCGTATCACGATCGCGTGTCATCGTCAATACCCGAAGCATGCTTCTAAAATCCGAAGGTTTTTTTAAGATCTCACGGACTGTATATATATATATAATGTTACTCATTAATTTAAAAAAGCTTACTTAGTCTTAATAGTTTTCTTTTTAAATTTGTTATATGTGCTACATTATTAAATTTTTCAGATTTTTACAGCTAACAATTTGGCTTGTAAAGATGGGAGGGGGCAACTCAGAAATTAGCATTTTAAAAGCTTAATATTTCGCAAACGGATAACTAAACGGAATAACGGATACGGATAATATTCTGAAATATCCCACACTGGGCATAGATGATAAAAAACACGCCCCCATACACATGTCATTTTTTTGCAGATGCAATCACCATATTGTCGACTGATTATAATATTAATTATACCCGCGCAAAATTACAGCACTAGCAGTCTCAAGCCAAGCCGCGGAAACATAAGGGTTCCTTGTAGACTAAAAAACCCTAAAAAAGGACGGTTTAGTAGGATCAACAAACAGTATCTACTGTTGCCACCCTTACGCATACTGTACATATTTTTTTTTAATTCCCTTTATTCAATTAAAAGACAGTAATGTAGTTATATGCGGTAAGTGAAAGACCAGTTATCGTTACTACTACCCTCATTACATAACGCCAAAAAAAGAAACTATAAATAATCAGAAAGAACAAAAGTCTTAGCTATTATGAGAAATATAACAGCTGTATAATTATGTCTAACGGTGCTTATGTGGATTTATTTGTAGTAATTAAAAAATTCGTACCTGTTTATTGAATTGTATTTGCTGGTCTCCAGTTTTCGTCTAGTTAAACCTGCTGCTGTCATGAGTCTGCTGTCTGCGACGATTTCACTGAAAAAACCAACGAAAAAGAAGATTAACTTCTGTTTTTATACCTACTGATTTCATGTAAAATATGTACCTATCCTATATATATAAAAAAAGGGTAAATTAGATTTCACATGCTCGATTTTTCAAAAGATAGTTAAAGAAAAGTATAGTTAACTGTCAAATCATGTTAAGCCTTAGATATAGTGTTAAAATGTTGCTATGCTGAAAATTTTTTATTTGTAAAAAAAAAAACAAATAAAATAATATTAAAGTTATATTAGTCAATTATACAATCAACAAAATTTCCTCCGCTTATAATAATACAATGAAATTGCAACAATTTGTTGTTGAGGCAAATTTTATAATCAACTGTTATTTTAAACACCCAGACCAGACGAAATAACAATGAGAACTAAACCAATTTTATCTCCAAAAAGTAGAAACTAACTTCACAACTTTCTCTTCTAAACTGTAGCTCAAAGTCCAAATTTCTTCTGTCTGAAGTTATATTTATCCGGAAGTGATTTTCTACCTCGGTTATAATATTTTTAAATGTCGTGAACATCTATCGCGTTGGTTAGGTCAGGAGTTAACTACTTAGTTTGATTTAATAAAGATAATATGTTGATAATTTAACGGTTTAGTAGATAACGACAGTTTAAGTTCTTGGATTTAGGGAAAATTGGTATTGCTGTGTGTTTAATGAAATTTTTAATTGACGATAAAATAAACAGTGGTGCGAAATGTTTTTTACGGCAGGTAAGCGAGTCCTTTGGGCGCGGGGTGCTGGGGTGCCGGGGTGCCGACTAGCAGAGCGTTCCCAGGCTCGCCGCCGATCGATGCCCCGAGATAAGCCCGCTTCTAAACGAAACCCAATAAGCCATTTCCTTGAATCCCTCAAGCGGACCGCTCGTTCCCGTGAAAAAAAATAACCAAAAAACCCTTGAATACGGCGGGAGCGCGAATAAGAATGGCCCCGTTTCTGGGAAGGTTCGGCGCCGGAGCAGTCTTTACATCCTTTTGTAATGATCGCCTTTTTTCCAAGCTTCTCTTAATGGCTTATCGTGGGGCTGGGAATATCAGAATTTGTGAAGCTCCGCCGCTATCTGCAAACAACTGAGCCGGAAATGGGGTGGCCACAGACAACACGCGGCCACCGGTCATCGGGTGTACAAGATAAAAGATTACTCGCTTGTAATTGAGTTGTTATGACGCGTCAATCAAAAGATTATTACGATGTGTAATCGGAGTACGTCGAGGGAATATCCCACGTTCGGAAGAAACAGAGGAAGTGCTTATAAAACGTGCACCCACGTCGGTTTGCGCCGGAAACGGACCACGCACTCCGTTCCTATCCTACTTACCGTTCGCCGGGTCGTTGTAGGCGGCGACCGGAATATGCGAGTGACATTTTAGCGGTACTTGTCGCTTGGTTAGCGGAGGGCTAAGGGCGAGAGCGGAGCGGAGCGGAGCGCACGTCACGCTGAGTCAGGGCCGGGTGACGTCGCACCTGACGCCTGACTCATCTCATCATCACACGCTCGATCTAACACATCTAGGGCTACGTAATCAAAACTAAAATAATCCCCCAGAACTTCCATCGACGTCACAAAGCAAACAGTAAGGTTGCTCAATATTTCATTTCAGTTATTTCAAACGTCATCACAGTGTTGCCATGAATGAATATTATTTAAGCGCTAAGCATATAAATGTTACAATTAGTTACAGTATTACCCTCACTAAAATAAATAATCGTATTAACCGTAAAAATATATAATTGGCAGTGCCAATTTGGCACAACATTTGATATTGTTAATTAATAAGCAAACACCTACGCCTATTCTGTGGAATTAATATATTTTTAATATTACCTATCTGTATTAGTTTCGCAAAACACTTCACATAAAACCATTTTTAATAGTTATAGATAGTTTCTGGCAGTTTATGTGTTATAAAAAATAAACGAAAGAAAGCGCTAGGGTAAATGATTTAGATAAGTGTAATGAGGGTAGCGAGTCCAGAGGGCAATGAACAGGGGTTAGGATCTGCGCTGCGCGAGAGCGGGACGGCGCGTCACGGTCGGCTGCCGGGGCGGCGCGGGCGCAGCCGGCCACCGCACCGCCGGCTACAACACATATTTAACTTTAATCTGTCGTTACATATCACTCGACAAATATAAAAAAAATAATTAGAATATAATAAATATGTTTGCTTTAGATTTTGACTTCCGAAATAAAATATATATTTTTGGGAGAGGGTAGGAGCAAAACGTTGCTTAAAGGAATTTTGCAAAAATTTGATTTTAACAAGAGGACAAAATTATGCCTAAATGAAATTGCAATAAAGGGTGTGAATCAAAATAAAATATAAAACATTTCCTTTCACAGTCTTACAATACTGGTCGCCACATTCCATGTAACAGACGGAGAACCACAATTTAATTCACAATGCACTAAGTTTTCACAGTAAAACGAGAATCATAAATAATCGAACGGCACTTTGCTTCTAGCACATCGCACGAAATCCGGCCTCAACTAGTGGTGTTCACTAAAAACGTGATAATACAAAAAGAAGTCAAGGGTTACGATGTTATCGATGGAGACATGAATATTCGAAGACGCGAGGGTCGCGAGTGAACGGCCGGCGTAGCATCGCGCCGCGGCGTGAATGGAATCGACATTTTATGAATCGAGAACCGTCGCCCATTGACCTGCGAGTCCGAGCCGCGAGCGCCGCGGGCGCAGCCGCCGCCGGCGCAGGTTCCGGTCCTCGGCGGAAGTGACGTTCCGACCGATCATGGCGGCGCGCGCGCAGGAAGTGCGCAGCTTACCTATCGGGATGTCTCCGGCGTCGGCGGCGGCTCGCGCCGCGCCGCACCGCACGGCGAGCCGCTAAGCGCAGATACCGATATCCGCAAAAGTGCGCGCGATCACCGACTCGCGAATAAATTATTCGAGCTGTTATCTAAAAATATTCGTGTTCGGCGCAGGGCGCGCGCGGGCCGAGCGACGTGGAGTCGCACACGCGAACCACTTCCCCGCCGCGGGGAGACTGATGAGGGCAGGCCGCGCCGGCGCCGGCGGAGGCTCCGACGCACGCGCACAACGACGCCCGTCCCTTTCCGCGGGCCCGCGCCGCGGCCGGAGCGAACGGGACGACGACACCTCATTATCACAGCGCCGACTCGTGAACGCCAATAAACCGCGGAGTAGAGGGACAAAATATTCGACCTTCACTTTACGTGTACGTGTACGCGCACACCGCGGCAACTAGCGATCGCGACAAGAACCCACACATGCGCAAGGAGCCGCGCAAATTGCTCGCACCGCCGCCGCCGCCGCCGCGCCGCCCCGATGTGCTACTTTTGACAATTTTTCCAGAAAACTGACATGCAGCGTCGCCGTGAGCGGCCACGTGGCGCGCGCGCAGTCCGCGCCGCACCACCAGCACCCGACTTCGCTGAGCCCTGACTGCTACTGCAGCTCCAATGGCTCCATTATCACGATATAATGCGTCACAGAATTGTCTAATCTACTATTAAACGTTTTATAATTAAATAAAAATAAACTCACCTATTCCCATTATGTAGTAAACTAAACTGGTTAATTTTATGCAGGTTCTTATGATACCACTGCTTAGATGCTTAACTCAATAATATAGTTAAACAAGAATTTTTAACTTTAATTATAAGTGGATTATATCATTCTACCCAAAACAATTTTGATATACTTAACAAATAAATTATCATGCTCCAAAGGGCACCCTCCTATTCGGAACTTCAATTAATTCAATCTTAACTAAAATCACAACTAAGCACTTTTGAAACGTTATAAGTATGTACGTGAATTCACAGTAAACTGATAACTGTATACAGAGAAGAAAAGATCTTGTTCGGCATATCTACCTACCCACTGCATAGCAAAAGTTACGATTTCAGCAATATTATTGTAGTAAAATCTATACCCTACCTTTATTAAGCTACTTTAAAAAAAAACACCGCTAGAAATGGTTAAAAACTAGATTGTATTGTAAAGGAGGCGCTTGTTAGCTTTGGCTTTTAGTTAGATATCTTTGTTTCATTGTTATAGATAAAATATATTTTTGATTAATATAATAGGAACTAATTTAAAATAGCAATGATAATTAATAATAGATAGTCATTATAAGTCAGAAAAGTAATGCTATGGGTACCTAATGGAATGGCTACCATTAGATATATATAACTTACACTGAATTATAATATTTTAGAGCTGGCAGGAATGTCTTGTTGGCATTTTAAAACTGGCAACACTTGGCTCAGAAACCATGGCCAAATCATGATTCTTTAGCTCTAGCTTTTGAAAAACCCAGTCTACAACCAGAAGAGAGAAAATATTCAATTCAAAGTACTCATCAAAAATGAAATTGAACGTGTGCTGTTATTTTCGTATTCTGAACAAGGTTTTATTATGTAATACCTATAATGATTATGTTTCGTCAATCCCCTGGATTGTTTCATTGGTTGGAACTATTACTATTTAGTGATACATAGCAAACACAAGTCTCTGGAACTACAATTTACTTGGTTATCTGTTTAGGTTACAATTACTGTCATTGCAGATTTATTGTAAGCAACATTGACGAGTAAGATTAAGGCTTCACATTAAGTATATTATAGTATCTGAGTGACCGAGACTCGCTATGGCTACAACTTTAAATACGTGTTTTCCCAAAGACGACCACCAAGTTAAATTCATCGTTTCCCACCGAAAACCTCCACATAAGAAATTTCACTGAAATCGTTAAAGCCTTTTCCAAAATCCCAGAAATAAATTATACAGAATTTCTCGTAAGGTACTCCTTTAAATGAGATTGTTACCCACATATATTAGTTATGAAAGTAGTAAACTAAAATGATTATAGATTTCAGTGAATACTTGATTTAACAACTTTTTCAACTTCTCGTTAGTGTTGCTCCTTCCTTATCTTAGTTAGACTATGCATAATTCTTGTTTTGTTTTTAGGTTACTGTTTGGTTGTTGTTTACTTTGGTTTTCTTGTCTATAACTCTTTTTTAGTACACTTCGCAGTTTTATATTTAAATTGAAACAATTTAGCAATCACCGACATAAAATTTCACTATTGGCATGTTCTATTGAAAAAGTTTTTGCATTTTTTGTTAAGTACCACTCAAAATTAATAAAATAATTATTATTTGAAAATAAATGAAATCATTCAAGCAACTGTAATGTTAATAAAACAATTTAATTAGTGAAGGCTATTAAAAATAATAACTTTATTATTGAACACTAAAAATGATCATTAAAATAAATAACTACCTACCGATAAGCTATTTAAAACTTTTATTTGATAAATTTACTACGTTAATTTATTTAAAAAAATAAAATAGAATAATTTTAATATAAATAATGAGTACTAAATTCAAAGGATTATAGGTGTCATTGTCACATATCACAGTGCTACGCCGTAGCACATTTAAAAAAAATATTTTTAATTATATCGCCTATTAATTTATTTAATTCTTAATTTTAATATGGTTAAAATGATAAAAGAACACTTATTTTGTAGAAGATATAGTTAAAAGTTAATGATGCTCTCAGCGCCGCGGATCTTTACGTGCGTTTCGATGCCTATTGTGATAAGACAAGAAAATATTTTTAAATAATTATAATGTTAATAATTACCTACTTTTATATTTAATCAAATGCAAGAGATTAGAACAACCGCAATAAATAATAAATAAGACTTATAAATCATTTTTGCAAGCCCGATTTCTTAGTCCCTCATAACGCAATTTATTGATTTTTCGTAAAATAAAAATATATTTTAACCATTTATATTTTTTTCTTATCACCAATAAACCCTTCTTAATATATACATTAAATTTTAATTTAAAATTGCATTAAAACATCATAATTTTTGCAATAATGTTGAAAATGCATCAAAAATTCGCGCGCCCTAAATGGTCGGCCCGAGAACGTTATTAAAGAGGGTGAAATATTTAAAATTGTTGTTTTTTTTGTTGATTTCGGGTAGGCGCAGAGTTGTAGGGTGGGTTTGTGTTTAAAAAGTGCGCCGGAGTCGCTCGGTGCGGGGCCCACGAGCCCGAGGGTTGCGCGCCACATCGCCGCTCGCGCACGCTCACAAAGTCGACCACCGACTACATAAATAATAAAAAAAACTTTTTCATGCATATTGTTGCATTACTTTTTGTTAATTATGTTAATGATAAAATAAAAGTTGTAGTTAAATTATTTTGAAAAGTTTTTTTAATTATTTATTTTCTTAGTTTAAAATTGTATGAAATCGGAAATTTTACGAGAAACTATTTAAGAACTCTAAATGTTTCTTTAAGTAAAATATAAATCATTTATATCGATAGTGACTTAAAATCTGATTAAATACATAATTTAAATATTGGGTTAAATGTATAATTTTGTAGTATCAAAGTATAAAATATTTTTAAAAATTAATAACAGTTAATTAATTATTTTAATGTACATATAACATAACTGAAAAATAATCTCTGCTAAACTATAGAATGAAAAATAAAACAAAAATCATACTTTGATCCTCAATCCCATTAACAAAAACTTAACTCATAAATTGTGCCTGATGTTATCAAAAATCATGTTAAAAGTCCTTTAAAAAATAAAGGGGCCAGAAATAGGCTATAAATAATACAGATTATTTTGCACCTGCTTTTAGAAGTTCATTGATCTTGTGAATTTTATGATAAATGTTATTAATAAAATACTTAATATCAAAATACTGATGAATACTGCTTCGTTGGAAAAACTTGATGCCGTGAGTGACTCTATATAAACAACATCAGTAGCAAGCAATATATAGGTAGGTACTCAAAAGTGTAAAAGAGTACACCTAAAGCTGTTTATTTGAAAACGTTCTTTCCTTTTTACTTGAAGGTAGTTGATAACTAGTTGATAGCCGTGGCAACTTAGTGGTTGGGCTTTTGGCATCCCAAGCAGGGAAAGCTGAGGTAAACATTGCTGTAAGTGATGAAACCAAATTGTCTTCTAAAGTATCTTAACAACAACGCACACCTCAATATTCTACCTTAATTACATCTAGGAATAAAATGGCAAAACAAAGTTTATCATGTGTATGAAGTTTGTATGAAGAGGGGATGAATCAACGAAGACTCTAATCGAATATGGTCTTAAATGTCTTAAATGTCGTTTACACGCTAATCATACATCTGTAGGAATGAAGATGATGCTGCTTCCGAAAGCTAAGGTAACACCAAAGGTGACTTTAAGAAACTTAGAAATATTGATAATGATACTGTTTGAAATAAAACTGTTCTTCTCGAAGAAACCGGCTGAATCCTGCATAAATAGGTTTAAGATGACAACGAAGCTGTACTAAGAAACTTGTTATTATAAAACTGAATAAGTGGATGCATTTAAATATAAATTGGGGGAATGAATGTGGGGCGTGTATGGCGTTGGAATCCGGCGCTTATCAATACGTAGGGCTGTGGCTATCTAATCTTGCTCTCCCACTTAACTCCTCGATAAACACACACTTTTTAAAACAAATTTCGTCAATTTACCACACATGTTCATTTGCTGGCATCGGATTTGTGATGCTGTGTCTCTTTTCATTGAAGAGAATTATAGCAGAGAATTTGTAGGGATAATTTTTGACCATTTGGTTGCTTTAGTAGTTCCACTGTAGGTAAGTATATGAATCATATACTTACGTGCAATATCCACCTGGAATAGGTACAAAATGACCTAACCTACCTGCCGACTTGGATCATGAATAGGTTCTTTGATTTAAGTTGTTTGTTTTTCTTCTTGTACCTACTTATTGTTCAGATGGTGCCAAGGTATAGAATAGGATTGTAAATCATTATCATTATTACCCCATTGTAGCAAAAATTAAGGATTGCAATTTGTGGTGCCTTATTTTAATAAGACAGGTGCGACTTAACGCTTCTTTGTATTTAAGTTTATTGTTGCCATTAACGTGTCAGCTATTGCATGTAAAAACAGGTGATTATTGTTCAATTCGATATAATTTCCTATCGCCTAAACTACTACATTTTTTTTATTAATGCGCAATCTAATAGTAGGTATTATTTCTGGTATAAAATTAAAAGTCATAAACTTAAAGTGGTGTTATAAAATCACTAGCTATACCCTAAACATAAATTTGTCCCTAAAATCCATTCACTATAACAGTTAAAATCTTCATAAATAAAGAATCTATATTCTTCAACAATTTAAGTCATAAATTTGTTGGCGAATAATGTGCATCTTTTATAACCCTTATTTGCTCGAACATTCCGAATGTTTAATCATCAAAATGTATACTCATCGTATTTACAAAATAAAGCTACGAGTTGCCCAGTGTTCCTGTTTTCTTCTCTTATAGTCAGAATATATCATAGGTAACCAAACCTAAGAAATCTGGTATTTATGGGTGTATTGTAGGGTCTCCCTATCTAGGCGTTTCAGTTAAAGACGGGAAATATTAGAGCATTTGACAGTTAAGTCGGTATGGACAGTGATTGCTATATTTAAAAACTTGGGTATAGTAAATAAATGTTTAAGGACATAGATGTAAATAACAGAAATATAAAATTAATCATTTATAGCAAATGAAATTTAGAAACACTGAATTTATTACCATTCAAATATCCCATATATATATCTTAGTTCAAGGCTACCGCAGGATGACTATCAGGATAACCGTTATTAAAACACAGCTATTTAGGGCAACGTATAATCGAAGAAGAAAGGTCAATGACAAGTCATCTTAAATGACAGCTACGAGTTTACTGCTACCCTCGATATGTCACAGATTTTATGCGAGAAAATGTACTACGTATATTCCTTTCGGTCACATACATATATTCCCGTTGCGCATGCAGGTTGTGATGTGAAAGCAAAAATTTAAGACAGTAATATTTACGCGCAAGGAAGAAAAATTGGCATAATAAAAGATTAAAATTATAAATAAAGATTCACTGTACGAAATTCATTCGGTTTAAACGACTACAAATACACGAGTGCCCTAATGTATCTATTTAATAAAAATTCTAGTGCGGGTAGTTTGAAATACACGCGCGGTTATACTATGTGATACTTTAATTACAGTTCAGTCTACTTTTGACCACGGTCGCTCCGCTACGATTACGCCGGAACGTCGAATAACTTAAAACAAATATTTTACTACGTGATTACGTCTTCTAAGTCAGTGTTTTTCAACATGACCCCTTTAGTATGAAGAAGCTTAACTTATTGTTTTCTTTTTTAATGAAGTAAATTTCTTATAGGGACTTTGCGACCTCACTAAAGAGGCTTCTCGACCCCCCAGGAGGTCGCGACCCTCACGTGGAAAAACACTGCTCTAAGTGATCGCTGCAATGAAAATAATATAATTTGAATTTAATTTTTACCGAAGATTAAAGTTAAGATCCCGATTTAATTTAACTAGCGACAATACCGGCGTGCGGTTTCTTATGTGTCGCATAAAAGGTTACTTCCGTAGGTAGTTGCATGAATGGTGCTCATGTTATAAAAAATATTTTGACCACTGAGCAAACCACCAGGCCACCGCGGCTTTCCTACTCCTATCAATATGAAAGTAAGTGTCTGTTTATCTGTTTGTCTGTTACCTCGTCACGCTTAAACTGCTAAACCGACATAGATGAAATTAGATATTTAGATAAATTTTTGTAGTTTGTGGAGGACATAGATTAGTTTCTTTATGTACGAACGAGTTCAAAATTGCATGGACATCGTAAAGGCGGTAATTGCTTGTAGGTAGTTGCTTACTCTTACTGTTACTCGCTTACTCGTATGTTATAAGAGTTCTGCAAAAATGAACTAGATGGCGCCACTGGCGAAGCTGAGTGGCACGTGTTAAATGTAGGTAGGTAATAAATAATATTCCTTGGTAAATATTTTTTACCAGAGATATTCTCTCTACTACACCGTTAGTGGACAAACTACAATCACTAACTATTCTTATTATGGTAACTATACTTACTTAGTTACGATTTCATAATATATGGTAGGGTATCGTACAGATCGCGTCAGAGAAAAGGAATCCCCCTTTGGTAATGACATCAAAGCGTTGAATATTTTTGTCACGTTACGTAGGAAGCCAGTTGGTCTAGTGGATAGATAGATAGATAGTTGGCTTCGACCTGCCTCGTCATACTAAGGCTCTCAGTTCAAGCCCCTGCGACTTGAGATCTTTTTGTTTTTCTTTTTTGTTTTTATTAATCACCTGCCGTTGATTAATATTAGAGATCTTTGTTAAAGTAGGCATGAGGTATAAAAAAAAGATAGGCATGTTGCAAACGCAATATTTGTTTATTTATCCATAGATTTCTGGGTCAGTAGGTATTCAGTTTTCAATCTGTGTTAAAATATGATTATTTACTTAGGTTTTGAATTGAACTAAATTTACTAATAAAACACTTGCTTTCGCATACATCATATTAATTTATAAAAACAACACTTATTTTAGACTGTTAACTTGGCTGTGATTACTGAGAAAGAATCAACATGCTGCCGCCTATTTCCACTAGCTCGCCTGGTCCCATTGAATACATCCATCCCCAGTAGGTAACCTAAAACATTCAACCTTTTAAAATATGTTGCAACATGGTGATCTAAGAAAACTTCAAAATAATATTAAATACATGCCTTGAACGTATCCCTACTAATATTATAAATGCGAAAGTAACTCTGTCTGTCTGTCTCTCGGTCTGTCTGTCTGTCTGTTACGCTTTCACGTTAAAACCGCTGAAGCAATTTTGATGAAATTTGGTATAGAGATAGCTTAAGCCGCAAGGAGCAACATAGGATACTTTTTGTTCCGGTGGAGGGCGCCACCGCGCGATAACCTAGGTCCGCGCAGGCGAAGCCGCGGGCATAAGCTAGTAATATTAGGTTAGGGTCATATCATTATGTTTATTTAATAAATTAGAAAAAAAATTAACGAATATAATGACTTTTTCTATTCATTTATTTTTTATATTATTTTCATCATTGCAACATTTTTCTTTCAAACTCGTTTATGTAAAGTAGTCGTTAGTCGTTCCTTAAAGGAATTAAAAGAACCATGAAGAAAACCACTTGTATTGCTCAAATAAAACAATTTTACATTACTTACAGTTATTCTAAATGAATATAATCTTAAATTTAATTACAATAATAAGCATTTTACAATAGTGTATCACTCTTATTTTTAGGTAGAATATAGATAGTATTAAAATGTGCGGGGGCATTGAACCTTATAGCACACTGTTTCTTTTTTTCTACGTGTTAATAATAAAAAACGCACTATTGAATGAAGACTTAATTAAAATACTTAATTATTTAGCTATCTTTTTTTATGGTAATACAGTCACAGTGGCAGGCTATACATAGCCGCTATAATAACTATATCGTTAGATTAGATTACATAAAACTATGCGCAGTTAAAGAAACGAAATCGCTTACAAACCTATTAACATTTTATTGAGGCTTTAAGCTTAAGTAACATTTCCGAAATTGGAAAAGGATTGAAGCTTTTACCACGATAAAATAATAGGTATTAGTAACCGCCGGACCGGATTATTATGAAAAAAAAACAACATATTAGCATCTGAAACAAATACCTAGTATCGCACTGAATAAAAAATATTACTACTTACTATGTTCAAGATTTACATAGGTTACCTGTGACGATTCTTTATTACTTATAAAACGAACTTTGATATCTGAATTACTATCAGGAATTGCTAAAATCAGCAACTTTTTAAAACTTATTTTCATTTGCATTTTCATGAAATCATTAAAGTGGGTATACTTAATATTGTTTGGAATGTTTAGAATATTAACATATTATATACTATTTTAATCACATTTTAATGGTTTAATGAAAAAGCAAATAAATGAAAATAAGTTGTATTTCATACTCATAATAGGTAATAAAAGGTAAATTTTAATAATAACAAAAAAATAACACTAACACTTTTTTTATTTATTAAACATTACCTATTATTACCTATTACGAGTATGAACTACCTACAACTTATTTTCATTTGCGTTTTCATGAAACCATCAAAGTAGTAAGTATATATATATATATATATATATATATATATATATATATTAATAACTAGTGTAGCCCCCTCCGTTATTAATAACGGCTTGTAAGCGGGAACGCACAGACACAATAAGGTTATTACATATATCAGTACCCCGAACACTATCCCATATTTTCAAGCAATGTGCTTCCAGTGCTTCCGGGGTTCTCTCGTTCTGATTATCCCAACGTTGAACTATAATACCCCATAGATTTTCTATGGGATTTAAATCAGGCGACCTGGCAGGCCATGGGATGACTTTAACGTCATGGTGTGTGTCAAACCACTCTTTCACACTACGCGAACGGTGTATAGGACAGTTATCTTGAACAAACTGTATCGATGGCAGTTCTATCTCAGGATATACACTTCGAACTGTGGGTAACATAGTTTCTTGCAACACGTCTACGTAGTTTTCACTGTTCGCCCGGCTCGGAATCCTGACCAGTTCTCCTGGGCCGGCTGCAGACATCCACCCCCACATGTTCAATGTGATGCGACCAGATTCCATGTTGGGCACTACGTGATTGTTGTCATATCGTGTATTGTTCCGACGCCACAAGCTAAGACGTCCTTGCTGACTAGATTTGAACGTCTTTTCATCACTAAAGATGACATCACTCCAGTCATCATTCAAATGCTCCTGCGCAAACCGTAACCTTGCGGCTTTATGAGCATCTGTCAACAGAGGTTTGACGGCATGTCTGCGATGATGGAGCCCCTCACTGTGAAGTGCACGACGAACAGTGAGAGCACTTGTGCCAAACAAACCAGCGTAGTGTGTTGTCGGTCGAAAGCCATTTGCCTCATAATCTTGCACCATCAACTGACGCCGCTGCATGTCTATGAGATGCGGTCTACCGGTTCTGTGCCGGTGCAATAGTGATCCTTCCTCTTGGAATCGTCGTACCCAAAAAGCAACCGTTTTTCTCTGAAACCAATTTTCAGAAATAATATTAATACTCTACGCATAATTAAAGTAGGTATAGCTGACATATTTTTTAAAAAGTAAAAAAAGTAAGTTAATTAAAATTACTTACGGTTACGTCGATTTCTCTAGCAATCTCTGACATATTCCTGCCTTCATTGTGCAAAGCAATTATTTGTGATCTTGTTATCAAGTCAATATTGCAACGAGAATTCATGATTACGATTAAATAACGAGTATTTAAAGTAACCCAACAATATAAATTCAACGGAAAAAGAAAATCAAAGCAACGGAATGGCAACGAACGAACGATGAGTCGGTAATTGACCAAATTGTATGAAGGTGTCTTGAAAAAGTAAGTTTACCTTCTTAATTTTTTATACTATGTAAACGCACTAAACATTTATCTGAGAATAAAAAAATAATAATGCGTGTCACAGCAGGTAGTTAAAAAGACTCCCTAAAATGGCAATTTACCAATTTGACATTTATTTCTTACTGATATGACTGTAAATGCATTAACCTAATATTTTACGAATTTAGTTGGGGGAGGTTGGTTGGTAATGTTGGTATGAGTATGTTTCGACTCAAATGCTAACAAATTTCACCGGATTTGCTAAAGACACTTTGGTTCAGTGGTGCAGTAATGTGCTTGCGGATAAGGGTGTGCTTGAGTTCCCAGTTCGAATCCTAATCGAAGGATGGGAGAATTTTGTGTTTTTGAAGTTTGCTTGTTAAAGCGCTAAATGACTGGTAATGTAAAATAAACAAGAACAGCTTGGAATAGAGTAATTAATACATCTCTAGAGGTTGATTGAAAAAAAGGGTAGGTAGGTAATGCATGTCTACGACTCACGAAACTGCACTACCGTCGTCCCTCTCACTCTCGTATTAAACAATATAAGCGTCAGCGGGACAGTATGAATACGAACTTCGATTTTCGAATTTCGTAGTAGTCTTACCGCTCAAAATACCATTAACCCTTAAATTGATAAAATTGAAAAATAAAAATCATGATTCTCAAACCTCATCATTACCACCTTATTAAATAGTCCGAAATATTCTACATAAAAAAATACAAAAAGATAGTCTTAAATCATGTTTACTGAAGGTTATACTGTCAATTTAAGGGTAGTAAATAAATATACGAAACAACAAATTAGCAAAACCGCGTTATCAAACATCGATATTTTTGTTGAGAGTATAATCAGCGCCATCTAGCGAGATATGGAAGAACTACGGGTGTGTTTACACGTGATTCACATAGATGGCGTCAATTACTGATGCAAGGCAAAATTTTGTTGAACTGGGTATGCACTTATGAACGCATTAGTACATAGGAATGGTTCGCGCGGGATGGTCACGGGCAAAAATACTACTAATATTTTAAATGCGAAAATATATCTGTTGATAATGATATACCTATCTGTTTGCCTGTTAGGTACCTCTTCAGGTTTAAGCCTTTGATATGAAGGCATTTTAATATAGGAAATCAACTTCCAACTGGGTGAAAAAGACGGTGAAACTTTATTAGGGTCTTTTAGAAATTAGAAACGTTAAACTTGGAATATGTAGGATGTTAATAAGTTTACAGGTAGGGCGATTAAATAAAGAATCATGTGTGTAAATAAAGAATTAACGAGTTTGTGAAATCAATTCACAATGCGATAAAGTAGGGGGTGTGCATATAGAAGCCCTTGCCAGTTTTTTGATTTAGGTAATCAATGCAGATGAATAACCCTAAGTCGCAAATTCACGGTACATGCAGGCGCTTCCAACCGAAGCTACTGGAGGTCTTGAGGGTCTAATGTCCAACAGTGGACGTCCTACGGCTGATATGATGATGATGACGACTACAATATTATTTGCTCGGATGATGTCACATGCAAAAGATAGCATAGTTAAAAGTTACCCAGTCAGTTCATACCTATACATACATATATTGACCAAATTTAATCTGCTACTACATAATACACTTTGATATTGTGATTGGAGTCCTAAAAGCACCAAATGCGAATCTCAAAATTTAATCCTATCTCAAAATGTTCAACACGAGGGTAAACAAGTATGATTGTGAAACCCTCCCGGTCATTGTCCCGGCTTATTGCCTGATTTATATTAAGATTTATTTGAATGTGATTTGGGTTTCTTAGCTGCATAGAGCGGGAGCAGTGGAGCAGTGACAGGGGCCGGCGCGCGGGCGGCCGAGGTAGCGGCGCGGGCGGCGACGAGCTGCAGTCGTCTTCTCTGAGGCGTGACGTCCGGCCGGGGTCAGCGAACGCAGGGCCGGCGATCGCTTCCTTGTGCCCGACAACCGACCCTCCGAGATGTCATTCACGTGTTCTCTCCCGTCCCTTCCCGGATCTCGACTTCTAAACAACCGTCCGACTCATTGTCGTGTCGGCCGCCGCCGGAAGCTCCAGCGTTTATCGATACCGAATGATCCCGAATCAGGAAGACTTAAGCAAGTCCATCATTACCTTTAAGTCTAAGACGAACAGTGTTTTGGAGACAATCACCAATGCGACAACGGCACCCTCTGCAGGGTCTTATTACTTGCTTGAAACCTCTCCACGGCTTTCTGGCGTGCATTATTTTGATAGTCATAGTGATATCGGCGCGTGCACCATGCCACGGCTCGGCGCAAGCTCAGGCAGCGCTAACAGATTAATCGTGGCAATGCGTGACACGTGCAGTCCACGCTTGCCCTTCTATTTGTTAACCGGCGCCGAGGGCTCCGCATTCCGTGCGCGCCTCCGTGCTCGCTGCACAACCTCGCCATCTCGGCTTCTCTTTGAACGCTACCAACCGTCTATATCAGCGGTTCTTAACCTTTTTGGCTGGCGACTCAATGTGTTATGTATATTTGTAGTTCGTCCCCGACCCTAAAATACCGCTAAAATTAATAACAAAGTGAAATATTAAAAAATAACAACACATTAGTTAGAGAATTCTCGCGACCCATCCCAATACCACAAAATTTGCGTCGTGACCCGCAACTAAGAAACGCTGGTCTATATGATCCTCTATCTCTATTAAGTTCTCACATAAAAAAACTCATAAAAATTGTGATTTCTAAAAAAATGTATGTATGTAAACTCTTTATTGTAGATACAAAAGAAAACACATAAAACACTTTTCTTAATCATGGCAGTTCAGTCCTATAGGTACAAACTCGCAGTAAATAATTGCAATGTCGAACTGGGTAGCAAACTTGATTCTTATTAGTGTTATAATATAAGAAACAGAAACTATCCTCACAATACTAATTCAGGGTAGAAGATGCAAGTCAAAGATTAATACTCTATTGGCTCTACATTTGCGAAAAATTGCGTCTCTAGTAGGTAGTCCCCTACATTTTGAAGTATCTGAACATACCTAATATTAATATATTTTTTACTTTTTTTTTAAAAGTACCTAATAGTACAGGAAAATGGTTTATTTCGGCGGCAAAATATGTACATCAATGAATCTTCGTTTATAACTTTCATCTTGGCACTAGAAATGAGGATCTGCTGAGTCCTACCAAAAGACCTCCTACCCTTTCTCAGGGGGTATGAGCAGGGGCCAACGTTTAAAAAAATGCGCAAAAAATGCAAATTTACAAACTGCGAGTGAAGTGTCATTTTCTATGTAATTTTTTGCGCTGAATAGAATGAGACCATACCCACCCATACTCATACAGGATCATTTTGCGAGATATGAAGGGTTTTTGTTGAAAACACAGAACAGTCTAAAAATCAATTACCATCAATAGTTTCTCAGGATGTGGATGTGATAGTAATACTGATTGTTCTCAGTGATCCTGAGAAGCCTATATTGTTACTTAAACCCAAAATTGGTAGAGTTAAAATAAAAATATTTTGTTTTTAACAAACACTTTTCATATGTATCTCGCAAAATATTGATCCTATAGGTATTGGTATGGTCTCATTCGATTCAGCGCAAAAAAAAATAGATAGGAAATGATACCTCACTCACCTAGTTTGGCCCCAGCTCATACTCCCTGGGAGAGGGAAGGACGCCTGAATTTTGGTAGAACTCAGCAGAGCCTCATTTCTAGTGCTAAGATAAAAGTTGTAAGCAAAGTTTTATTGATGTAAATATTTTGCCTCCAAACTGTCTTATTTACTTAGTCTTATCTAATTTTACCTGTGATATATATATTATATAATATATATATCACATAAGGTAATAAGGCATAATGCGTCCACTAAGCACGGTGTAAACCTTCTTTTTGCAAGCAGCTTAGGTAGGTACTTATATGTTGTACATTCAGGTAATTTTGAAAGTATTTTTCCACAAGGTTTCAGATTAGCTACCTATACATCCATGCTTTACAATTCCAACCGTAACACATCTGAAAGACAAATAAATAAATAAATAGGTACATACCTCATTTAAATGCCATAAGAAAACGTGGAATTTGACATCCTAAAATAGGTTTAAGTTCAAACTAAGTCAATAGTGAGTATTGATAATGAGGTGTACAACAAGTACATCGCTGCATTCCGATGAATGGCCTGCGAGGGGAGGGGGGGGGGGGGAACGTACGCATGCCTGCGCGTGCGACGGGCTGCGTTACTAACAACCGCTAGTACTCTAACAGGTGGCCGCTTCACTCCAAGTGAACAGTTAAATTTTGGATTAGCAATGACTACTATATACTAAGGGATTTGATTTATTTCTATCAAGGGTAGTTTCTTATGGCCACTTGATGGAAACACATAAATCTCGAGTTAGCGATAAGCTTAGTTTAGTAGTGTCAAAATGTATGGAGCTGTCAAGCTTAAGCCGGGCTTAACAACTAAATCTAGATTTATTTTTACCTGCAAATGGGTCTTAAGGTTTATTAGTTTATATTGAAAGGATACTAATAAAAATGACAAATCGACTTCTCACCCTTCTCTAATTTACTTGAAATGTAAATCGTGTTTATCATTTCTTTCTATTGAGTACTGTAGAGATATAGTGAATTTATGTGATTGCAAGAATTACATTGCATTTATTATTATTTTATTTTATTTTGTTGTGGATTAGTAGTACTTATTTGTGATTTGATTATTGTTTTATTTTTGACATAAATAAATATTTTTTCTTATTTGGCCTCAAGTTTTACTACAGTTAAGGGTAAAATTTGTAAACATTGTTTGTACTTACCTATAATTTTTTTTGGTGCATTTGGTGCAAACTGTGTTGCAATTTTCTCTGTAATTGTATTATTGTATACATACAAAATCAAAAATATTGCTGTGATAGCCTAGTAGTTTGACCTAAGGCCTCTCTCAAGCAGAGGCTCGTGGGGTGGATTGAAATCTAGGCTCTCATCTCTGGGTTTTCGAAATTCATGTGCGAAATTACATTTGAATTCATCTTGAGCTTTACGATAAAAGGAATATCTCGAGAAAATATGTACAAAACTCGGAAGCAATTCAATGGTGTGTGTGAAGCTCCCTATTTGCACTGAACCCGCGTGGGAACTAAGGCCTAAGGAATGGGACGTATACATATAGTTTAGGCTAATGACAATCAAAAATAAGATAAGTAACTCAGTCTGTTCAGGCTAGGTACAATGTCTGTAGTGATTTTATTAAATAGCATCAGCGAAACTACCAATCAAGAGATGAGCTGTGTATTACTACAAAATTATAAAACTACAGCCAAAATATAATTTTCAATTAAGTACAGTACTTGATAAGATTAATTAAAGTTGCAATTTTTTGCTATACTAGTACCTACTCGTATTTCGAATTTTTCACAATTTTTCTTCATATTCAAATAGTAGGTATCTTTAGATACTTGATGTGATTAAAAAAAATCGATTTTCAGGTGATCTTAACAGGTATATGCTTTCTCATCGATTAGAAAACTATGCAAAAAACAATTACTTCAATAGTCCTAATAGAACATTTTATGCATAATTAAAAATAAGTATAGTCAAGGGCAAAGATATCGACACTGCCTATGTTGCAAAAATATGTATACACGGCCTTAATGTTAAGTGCGCAAAGTCTATAGTGAATTATTGGAAACAATACGAAGGTTTATATATCTTTTTCATCTCTTTATAAAAGGTAGAAGAAAAAGAAAACCGGCCAAGAGCGTGTCGGACACGCCCAAAATAGGGTTCCGTAGCCATTACGAAAAAATTAAGTAATATTTTTCTAAGGATTTCGTATTTTATACGGAATCTTCCAAGTTTAGGTATATTTTATACCTTACACTGCTATTTACTCATAAACTACTAATAATTCTCAAGCAAACTTAGCCGTTATAGTTTTCCTCGGAAGTTTGATATACTGACTAACATCCTGAATTTTTTCAAATTTTTCCACCCACCGGTTTAGATTTTAGAGGGGGGGGGGGGGATGCTCGATTTTAATGAAAATTTGCACTTTAAAGTTGAATATTTCGCAAACAAATTACAGATTCGAAAAATTGTCTTAGCAAACCCAACGATACCCCACACTATAGGGTTGGATGAGAAAAAAAAATCACCGCCACTTTACGTCTATGGGAGGTACCCTAAAAAAAAATTGTTTTTGAATTTTTAATTGTACGATTTTGTCGGCATAGTTTACCTATATATCCGTGCAAAATTACAGCTTTCTAGCATTGATAGTCCCTGAGCAAAGCCGCGAACGGACGGACAGACAGACAGACAGACATGGCGAAACCATAAGGGTTCCGTTTTTGCCATTTTGGCTCCGGAACCCTAAATAGGTGCTATTCTAATTTATCCGAGCCCTTTTATAGGTATCTATAATATCACTTTAAGCACCTTGCCACTCCATTACATTTCTCTTTATATAAATAAGTCTCACTTATTTACCAACTGACAAAAGGTCATACGAGATGCACACACGTGTTACAAAAATGTCTTACTTACCAATTAACATGCGCCTTATTTATTAACATGCATACAAGTTCATTGACATCAAATACCTGGTATTTAATTTCACTGTGTTGATATTATTGTTCGTGCGGCTGAAACTTCGAAGGGAACATTCTAACCAATAGGCGATGAGTAAATTCCTCGCATTCCGAACAGCATTCCATTATACCATGCTAGTTTTAGAGCACAGCTGCGCTTAGGGATCTTCACCCTTGTATAAAGCTATTTGTGTCGTACCTTTACCCTAATTCATATGGGTTTATCCCCAATCGTGTCTTAGGAAGCCGACATGTTTTAAAGTCTGCAGAGTTTTAAACATCCCTATGTCATTTAAACTTAAGGTTTGCCAAAGAGCGATAGAGTGTAGCATATTAGGAGTGAAACGGATGGACAGAATCCGGAACACTACGCTGCGCTCAAAAACACGCATAACCGAAGTTGGGAAAAAGACTTCTAAGCTAAAATGGGACTGGGCTGGACGCGTCTGCCGTATGCACCCACAAAGGTGGGCTCGCACAGTTACTTGGTGGGTGCTGGAGAACGGCCAGCGATATCGAAGCAGACCGAGAGGGAGATGGCGGGACGATCTGGACACGTACGCAAAGGACTGGCCTGACATTGCGTCAGAACGAGAGTTGTGGAGGTAGGGGAGGCTTTTGCCCAGCAGTGTCACTTTCATTTTCATTGTTTTCTTCCCTGTACCACAAAATACTATCACAGATTTCTTAATTGGTAGAGTTACTATATTGCATTTTGGCCAATTTTGGCTAACCTATTGATGTTGCAAAGGAAGACATTAAAAGATGAGCAGAACTGCAGCGTCGTGTTAGAGAAATGTTTAATTTACAGTGATCATGATATTGCTTCCATTTTTACCCGAAGAAAAAAAAAGGAAAGTATTAGTAATATAAACTAAATAAAGCACGTTATCCCTAAGTATAATACCATATTCACTTTGACATGTAACCTTAAAAAAAGTATATACTTAGGCACTGATATATAGGTACTTTACAAATTTATAAATATTAAACCTCTGCAAACACCAAGAGAGCTGATGTTTATTAACGACACACAGCGCTCATTCAACGATTCACGAAATGTAAATCACCTCACATTAACTGCATTTACTATTGGAACAGGTAATGTAGGAATATTTTGAAAACAACCAGTTTTGTAGAAACCCGGTAGGTGTCGTCAATCGGGCCGCGCGGGCGCACGTCGATTGACGAGGTGTTTACTGGAATGTTAACGACTGCGGTGCACTGTCGCAAATGACTCATAACGATCTTCTGGACAGCCTCCCGTGCTAGATATTAAGAGCACGTTGCTGCGGAATGCGGATGCTTCAAGAACTCTGCGTAATCAATATTGCTGCCACTTTGAAATGTAACTGGTAACACTTGATTTGTGTCATTATTCCTCTGATTCGAATGATTCATTATTCATTATGAAGCTGGTCGCCATCATCAAGCTAATGTTAGTTTGGATCTGAAGTTAAGTTGTCTATGCCTGGTCGACCGAGTTCCACTATACACGCTTTACACGGAGATAAGATCAAGCTTGCTTGCCCCGGACCTCCTCCTCTTAACAAATTTCATTGAAATCATTGGAGCCTAATTATGCAAGAATTACTAGTTTAGAGATCTAGATCAATAATTTATAGGTATAGGTTTAAATATAGATTAATTGGTAGCCATTTGCGAAAATCAAGTTATAAAAAAGTCAAATACTCGTATCTGCAAAGCTGACTTTATCATTCGTGACCGACCATCGTTATTTGGCAATTGCGTTACGTTATTAAATTCATCTGTAGGAGACTTAATTGTAATTACCTTTAGAAAGACTAGGCATTCGTGTAAATGCCGGCTTTGCAACTTTGTAAGCAAGTGAGGTAAGTATGATATCTTTATTTAATTGCATTCCAAGACTTCAAAGTTTTTTTTATCAAGTAGTTTACTTACTACCGCAGAGAAAGTCAGAAAGACATTCTTAATGATATCTTGTGAATTCCAAGTGAATCATTAAGTTAGGAAAGGATAACCAAAATTAGCTAAAGATAAATAAATAACTTAAAGACGTATAATAGCATAAACGGGTGCCTGTCGTATCGCATAACGTTTTTTGTCCTAAAAATGTTTGGCCGAGAACGTTTGGCATACTGTTGAATGGCATACCTACTACTCGTTTGTCCTAAATCAAGTTTGTCCTAATTTTAATAACTCTAAAATCTAATCTGCACCTGGTACTGCAGTACCGCGAGACCCCCTTAAAGGCCGTGTAGAGCGCGCGTCTGTGTGAGTGTGTTCGTTTCGATCGTAGCTTCGTAGCTTCCATACTGCTTTAGCTTATATATATACTGTGCCGTAGCCTTCGAGGTTATTTTTTTGTCATCCCTAAACGATCCCTATTATAATATAACAATTACCATTATGCATATCAATCATTCGACGGTTGAATCTTTCTCACATTATACGATAAGACAAATAATATTATTTAGGACAAACGATAATGGGAGCAACAATTTCGAACAATCAAAAATATGCGGAACAAAGTGTATGCCATACTTTATTAGGACAAAAGTAACAACGACAGGACTAATAATTGTATGCCATCTGATATAGACCCAGCATAGACACCTTGGGAGTTAAGAAAACGCGTTCGATAGACACTATCAGTCCAATGCAAAAGTCTACAGGCAGGTCCTTCAAATTTAAAAAAAAACATCTGCTTCGTGCTGTTTATAAAAAGTTTCTTATAAATATTATTTCCATATTACTTATACAAAACTAGCAAAATATTACCCACAAATCAGGACCGCACTTTCAATCTAAAATAAACATTAACAGGGTTCATCTTTCAATTAAAAAAAGGATGTAAACTGCATCGGGGCTGCAGCTTGCGCGCGTGCGCGAGCAGGTGGCCGCGCAGCCGGCTCGTTACCACCCGCCACAATTACGTCTTAGTTCTTACGAACCTCTAACGTCCGGTCCGGTCTTCAGCTTTCACCCCTGATAGCGTGTTTTGTAATTTTTTTTTTTAATTTGCACGGCACGCATGTGGTATTTATATGCTAGGTACTAGCATTTGCCCGCGGCTTCGCCCGTGTGGAATTCGGTCATCGTGCGCTGTCCCTCAGGAACTGCGCATTTTTTCGTTTAAGTTAAGCTTAAACATGTTAACTATAGCTATCTGTGGGATCCTGTAATTGGCTCTGTGTTGCTATTCCTACTACATATATTGTTTTTTAGTTGTTGGTTCTCCTTTAATAAATAAATAAATAAATAAAAAGTAGCCTATGTCACTCTCTGGCCTCTAGCCCAAAACAATATCACGTCGATCTGGCGCTTCGTTTTGAGGTGAAAGACGGAGAAACATACAAACACACACACTTTCGCATTAAAATATTAGTATGGATTTTGGTCAATCAACTATTTAGTATATACATAGTTAGTTACGGGACTGATCCCGTAACTTTAGGAGACGTCAGTGATACACTTTGTTAGAAAAATGATTGTAATACGAGTAAAATAATACTATTTACTTAGCATGCTTAAGAGCCATGAAAGAATTGCCTTCAAACTGTCACAACTCCTAACTTTTAGTGCATTTGTACCCCATAAAATAAAAACTATGGCCCAAGACTTCTCATTCTGAGATCTGTGCTCTGTACCTAATGGGTCGCATATGGGCCGAGATGGCCATAGATTATTCTGAGCACCACAAGCGCTCCTCCGCTCATGTCACCAACAATATTATACTCGTATGTACTTGCTTTTTCCCGCGCTTCGGCCACGTGGGACTCGGTTATCGCGCTATATATTATTCTCTCGGGAACTGTGCGTTTTTCCCGAGATAAAAACTAGCCTTTGTCACTCTTTGGCCCATAAACTATCTCTATGCTAAAAATCAAGTCGCTCTGTCGCTTCATTTGGACGTGAAAGACGGACAAACGTACAAACACATACACTTTCGCATTTATAATATTAGTATGGATTTTTAGTATGTCGCGCAAACTTATTGGGTGGTTTGTGCGCCGTGACAAGCCGGCCGTAGGAAATAATGTGTATGCAGTGTGCCTGGGCCGTAGTTCCCACGCAGACCCAGTATGGATTGGACCTCACACATACCATTGAATTACTTCACAGGTGTAAAGCTCGTGGTAAATTTCAAATGTAATTTTGCACATAAATTTCAAAAAACTCAGAGGTGCTGGCCGGGGTTCGAACCCACGAACCTTGCTTGAGAAGCGATAGGTCAAACCACTAGGCCACCACGGCTTCTCATACATGGGCACTAGTTATAAAGGCGTCATTTCGGTCTGTAAAGATAAGCAAAATGCAATCCGTCGTCTCGTCTGGTTTGGCCAGCGCCAAGTTAAACAACTTGAAGCAGATTTTAAATAACAATGTTGAAATATGCTTAGATTACAGTGGCGTGAAGTGAACATTTTCCTTAGGCAACCTGGTGAGAGAAGCTCGCTTGGGTATGTCATCGGGTGCATCTCCTTGGACCGATCTACAAGCTTTTTCATTCTTGCCATTACTAAAAGAATTAGGCAATACGGTGGGATGTAATTGCTGATGCGACGCTCGACACCACGTCATTGTTAGGTTATTTCATCTAGGTAATGAGGGAGTTTAAACAACGAAGAAAAATGTTGGTGTAGCGAAGCGACCGTTATCATTTCTTAAAATACTTTTTAGGGTTCCGTACCCAAAGGGTGCCAAACGGGACCCTATTACTGAGACTCCGCTGTCTGTCTGTCTGTCTGTCTGTCTGTCTGTCTGTCTGTCTGTCTGTCTGTCCGTCTGTCACAGGGCTCTATCTCTTAAGCCGTAATAGCTAGGCACTTGAAATTTTCACAGATTATGTATTACAGTGGCCGCTACAACAACAAATACTAAAAATAAAATAAAGTTAAAAATTAAGGGGGGTCTTCATACAAGAAACGTGTTTCGTTCAGCGGTTTTTGGTTGCTAGGCTGCTAAGATTCGGCCGTCAGTTGCTAGGGGTAACGCGAGTGACCCTATGTTGTTTTTAATGTTCAACTACTTATTAATTTGTGATTTTATTAGCGCTATTTTATAAAACCTTCGATAGTATAATAATTATCTCTAAGGCCGTGGTTTATTTTTGTGTGCAGCATTAAGACTAAATAACAATTTATGATCCACAAACCTCCGACACACACTACACACACTTCACAAAATCCGACTTCAATAAAGCACTCACAGCCGCTATGTTTAATGTTTTTTACACTAAAAAATGTCCGTTGTAATTTATACTAAGTAACAATATTTATTTACAAGGTCAAAATTTAAAATCAGGTTATGATTAATTCACTAATAATAATAAGTACGCGCCGTGCGTCGGCCGAAATTACCGCGCTAATTTTTTTTTTTAATTGTAAATTTTTTTCTGGCGCGAGCATGGCATAAGTCTGAAGCGCTATTCAGCCTACTACAGGGCGACAGCCAAAGAGGATGAGAATTTAAAATTATTATTTATTCAAAATAATTTCACCTAGTCCTAGTGCTTACATTTTGGTGACATGTTTTTATTAACTAGTAATATAACTAGTTGTTTGTTGGGGTGGAATTAATATTTCAACTTAAATTTGAAGTGGCTATCTTCAACCGATTTAGCTGAAATTTTTGCGTGCATGTTTTTTTTTTATTCGACTGGAAGGCAAACGAGCAAGTGGGTCTCCTGGTGGTAAGAGATCACCACCGCCCATAAACATCTGCAACATCAGGGGTATTGCAGATGCGTTGCCAACCTAGAGGCCTAAGTTGGAATACCTCAAGTTCCAGTAATTTCACCGGCTGTCTTACTCTGCCGAAACACAACAGTGCAAGCACTGCTGCTTCACGGCAGGATTAGCGAGCAAGATGGTGGTACCAATCCGGGCGGACCTTGCACAAGGTTCTACCACCTGCAGGATGACATGTGTATGAACCCGATGGCAATGCAATATTAATATGACGTAGAGCTGATCTGATGATGAAATTAGACGTTGGCCATAGGAACTCTGTAATAAAACGACACGACCGCATCGTACGGAACCCTACATGCGCGAGTCGTTCGCACTCGCACTTGACCGATTTTTCTATATAGCCTATATATTGTCCCACTGCTGGGCAAAGGCCTCCCCTAGACCTTCCGTTCTGACGCTCATCGTCCCGCCATCTCGGCCTACCCCGGCGTCGCCGGTCGTTCTCTGACACCCACCAATTTAAGTGACAATGTGTGCTCTGCCCACCTTCTTGGGTGCATGTTTTTTTTGTTAAATTGGTACTAGAAGTGGGAAATATGGCCAGTAAAAACAGATTAAAAACCGAAGAGGATGCAGAGCGAAAGTAGAACAGGGTTTGTCAACATGGACCGTCAGCTGGCCCCGGCGATAGCGCTTATCGCCCGCGGGACATAGTCCGCTCAGCTCATTCACAAGCCAGTCCATTCATGCGCCAGCTCCCACTGATTTTCTCACTTCAATCTAGTCGTTAACTCTTAGTGGAAGCGTTCAGAGTTGCTCGCAGGCTAGGCGAGGGCCGAGGGGCGAGGAGTAATAATATAGATCGAGGATATCACGGGGTCAGCGCGGATTGCAGGCGCGCGATAAACGCAAACGACGCACACGCAACGCCGAACACATCGAATCCACTGCACAAAGACATTGAAATTCATTGACTTACTTAGACACGTGTATCTTCAACGGTCAAGTCAGCACTCGGATGTCATCAGCCCTATTAAGCGTGTCGGTAGTAAACATGATAAGGAATCGAGCTACTATCGATATGTCGAAAGTATTTGAAATATTTAATCATTCTCTCTTAACGAGGCATGTAGTTTCATTTATTTATTTTAGATATCAGCTATGTGGTTTTATTTCGAAGTCACAATGTCAAAACTGAGTTTAATATCCAGCATTGAGATTGGATGCGAATAAAAATTTCATCTTGAAGAGGAGTCTAAAGAAGAAAAGAGCGCTTTTGAGCTGGTGCACCCTGGGCGAGGCGACAACAAGTTAGCTTAAATACAAACTTTTGACAGAAGCTTTTATTCTTATGGTATGTAGTTGCTAAGGTTGTTAAAGTAATAAACTTAGGTCAGGAAGCCCCATTAAATCAAAAACTAAAACAGTTCATAAATTGACAGTAAGTACCTTAGTAACACCACAATCATAACTGTACAGTACAAGACAACTGTTGGTGCATTTATTTCATGCAATTTTTTCTAGAGAGTAGTCAGTCAGATACTAGCCCCAAGATCCCACTTTAAAATTCGGCATCTATTTGTTAATTGATCAAAATGTGATGTAAATAAAAGGATATACATATGGGGTCATATAATGCAGTAGGGTTGCCTAGAAAATTCTTGCCTTAGGTATAATAAAAAAAAAAATTGCTTTTTTGCCACTTCTCAGCCTGCCGCAACTTTAGGATACCCAGGTGCTAAAATTGCGATTAACTTTCTATTGAAGTTCCATTTCGGTGAAATAACAGTAAAGTATCCAATTTTAAGTTGTAATCTTACTCTATAGGGTTGCTTTTCTGCTTGGTATTCTCATACTTAACATGCATTTCTTATGGATCTCATGTAAAAACAACTATCGTAAATAATTCGCAATTTTTATTTGACATTATTAAAGGAAACGATTTTTTTCATTTTATAATTCCGTCATAACTGAGGCCTTTTGTCAATTTAGATGTTAAGTGTATATTTAACGAATTTAAAGATTTACTAGACAACAGGAAAAATATTTCTTTATATGTGAATGTCGCGGGCTGAATAAGTATTCTACTCTAGGAATTTTTCCAACTTACGGGTGGTGCTGACTCATGTAGTCACAATGTATGGCGCCAACATGCTTAGGCATAGTACAACTTGACTATTGGTATGTTACATTGATTCATCAGTTTAGTTAGCTATGCAGAAGCATGACACACGTATGGAAATAATTTCCGGTGTAAAGTCTAAATCACGCGTGAATTGTCCGTAATTAAAGCTTCAGGATCCTACCCTGTTGACTTTTGACATCGTTGTGGAGTGAGTCATTTAAACAAATGTATAATTGGGCTCTATCTTCACAAATATCCGTCTTTCTAAGAAATATATCATTCATAGGTTTCGATGTGTCATCGTTCATCAGTTACGCGATATTTTGAAACGGATGAATCTTTATGACTTTGTTTTTTTTCTCTAATTTGATAGGAATGTCAACAGAATGCAGTCAATTACTAAACATACTCGTAGGTATTAACTTGTTTCTTGTGACTAATTGTAAAGATACTTATGCTATGTTTAATACTAACGATTAACCTCTTAATCGCACTAAAGCATCTGAATGTCGCAGCAGTTGACAAATGCGTCGCAGTTATTGCTTGATACCTTATCTAAGGGTATAATAAATATTGCTTATGTTTGAATGAGTGAGCATATTAGACAATAATAATCTCGGGAAAAAAAACAGCATCACAAATTTGTGGATTTGGTTCAATTTATTGAATTTTTCTACAGCGTTTATTCTAATTGCAACAAAAAAACCGCATTAATCCTGTCTTAATCTAAGCATATTAAATACTTATACTAAGAAGGTAATTACGAGGACACTTGAGAATACCAATA
Source organism: Choristoneura rosaceana (assembly GCA_037349165.1). Taxonomy (NCBI): domain Eukaryota; kingdom Metazoa; phylum Arthropoda; class Insecta; order Lepidoptera; family Tortricidae; genus Choristoneura; species Choristoneura rosaceana. Next base: position 10,112,773 of record JAZBNJ010000041.1, on the reverse strand, counting down.
TGGTATTTTCTTTTGTTCAATTACATATTAGAGATTGATTATAACTATACTAATATGAACCTCGATGCATTAGAGTATCAAAACAATGCAGCAGTGTTGTACAACACACCATATTTATCGAATTGGAAGTGCATTAGATAAGTAACACAGCAAAGGTATGAGTAAAGTTGACATATGTATAACCATTTTAACAATGTCATACCTATAAATGCTACTAATTGATTAACTTAATGTAGGTACATACTGTTTCTACAAAACAAAAAAGTGAATATGAGAAATAAGCGCTTTTGGGCGGATACGCACGGTGGAGTCAGCTTATCTCCCATTAATAGATAGGTAGCAGGGTTTGGCCGGATTAAATGAATGATCAGCGATCGTTGTCACATATCGAAGGAGGGAGCTTATCAATTGGCTTCATATTGTTGGACGTCATAGGCGCCGTCGCAGAAACTAACGATTTATCAATGTAAACGGTTTGTTTACACAGTTAACCGTAATCTTATCCGGTGACCTCCTTACATTCTCCCGTTTCGAAATTGTACCGTCGGTATCGCACGGTGTCCTTAATATGAGTCGGCGGAAGTGCGCGCTCGACTTCGAGCAAACGTTCATTCATGTTGTGTGTGTTTATTTAGTGGCCAATCGTACCTACCGCGCACTTGCTTGCGTCCGTGCCGCCAGATAATGCCCAGCCCTAAAAGGAGTTATTTCTTGATAGCCACCAGTAGCCAGCCGTAGCGCGCACTACGAGTATTACCATCAGCAGCCCTCAACTACGCTATACCTACAGGGACCAAATGATATTTTAATGATGAGATAAAAACGACCTTTATTTACTCGAATCACAAAAGTTGACGCTCTAATGAGAACTTGAAAACAAAGCGTGTTCATTTATCAATTAACGAACTCCCAACTAAATAGGGTAAATGATTAACAATTATGCTTTATTGTTTTGTATAATTGGGAATCCCATTATTAAAAAATGAGGACAAATGCCCAAGCGGGATACTAGCTGCTTTAGTCTACATTTTCCCTGATTGTTGGATTGAAACGGGTTCTATCAAGCCTATTTCTGAGACTACGCAGGATAGAAAAAAATATTATATTTATTCCAGGCAGATGTAATGGAAGGTTGATCGGACTATGCATGTTGGGTGATCCAAACCAAGATTAGAATAAGAGAGCATCAATCGCGATGAGAGGTAAAGCAGAAAATGTCTTTGGAGCTTCGGAACTATTGGATTCATTTAGCAGGAAATAAAGCTCTTCACAAGATAAGATGTAGTTTAGCGTTCGATTCGTCGTTGGTCGTTATCAAGCGATTTGTTTGCTGGTTGGAGTGGAGCGGAAACGCCGCGGGAGGCAAGGGTCGGCGCGCTGGCCACCTAATTGCCGGGACTTTTCGGAAATTCGTCGGGAATTTTCGGAGGTCGTCGTTGATAACCCGCGCCTGTACCGGATGTTGATAGCGCTTTGATGCCGAGCGATGGCGCCCCCATAATATGTAGGTTACTCTATATTATAACTGTAATCGATTCACTTATCTGAAAATATGTTGACAACACATTTGGCGTGTACCTATTGTGAGTAGAGACGCTTCCGGACATGTTTAAAGTGTGCTAGCAAAATATTGAATAATTAAATTAATTATTTGTAGATGTTAAATAGAGTGTAATTTAGGTTGATTAAATCAGGCAACAGTTCGCGGATGTATAAGTTAGTGATGTATCGGAACGGGTTGGGTGTTGTGGAGTAGCTTGGCAATTGGGTTTAGTTCATGTAATTATGGGTTGGAAGGTAAGCTCTGGACAAGTGAAACAGGGTATCGAAAATAGAAACTGAAACATAGATGCACAGAAAAACCAGAAAAAGAGTCCAGCGCTGGGAATCGAATCCAGGTCCTCAGCATTCCGTGCTGCGTCAGCTACGTACTATGCCTCTACACTACCACTGGACAGGAGTACAGACACAAATTTCTCCTATGCACCACATATCTCAGTTTGTTCTCTTCTCAGTATTATAATAATTTTAGTTAAATTAATTAAACACACAAATCCTTAACTTATTTTCCACTAAAAGTTTACACTTGCAATACAACGTATTACACTTTTTATAATCTAGATGCAATTGATTTGCTTAACAATATTGGTATAATGAGGAAAGATCTTTCTGTAATGGACGACAATCTTGAACGCATCCAGCAGCTTTAAAGATCTTCATATCATCATTAATGTACATATTAAAAAACAAAGGTCCCATAACCAAGCCCTTGGGTACACCGTATGAGACAGGGATAAAACTGGAATAAGCTCTTTATAGCCATAGCCGGGTAACGGTTATCCAAGTATGAAGTTACCTACTCATTGCTAAACATTGCCACGCACGCCAGCAGATTGTAGTTTTAGTAAAAGTAAAGTATGCGATATTTTGTCGAAAGCTTTGTAAAAATAATATATAAATGACGTCTACCTGATATCCTTCGTCTAAGTAAAATAACGCTGTATTGGGTCATTTTACAGTGGTTAACAGAAACTGACAAAAAATTATTATTGTATTAAATATGTGTAGTTTTTTATTGAAACCCCCTTTAACTTTTAATTTATTTTATTTTTACTAGATATTTACGAAACAGCCTTGTACATACATACAGACGGATAGACTGTTTAACACTATTAATAGGGTTCCATTTATTTAAAGTTTTGTTTTATTTTTACTTGTATTAGAACTAACAATTAATTTAATAATTTCTGTATTTTACTAACCATACTGTGGATCGATTTTACAAGGTAAAAAATAATAAAATAAATATTATGGGATACTTTGACACCAATTGACCGGTGAACCGATTTGAATGCGGTTTTTTTTTGAAAACAGGTTTTCAGCGATAGTTCTTAGACATATTTTATCAAAATCGGTTCGGCCGTTTTTGAGATATTGAACTTTTAAGTGACAATATCGGGGGTTTTCCAACATTTTGTTGAATAGGTTATTTATTATAATATACTCACATTAAACTCTCTTATTATATCGGTAAACTTTATTGTCTCTAATGACCAGAAAGGATATTGAGTTAATTTGAAATAATAAGGAATGCTTACTTCATATAAAAGGCAGCATGTAGCACCAATTTTTTTTTATGCTGGTGGTAACATAATGAAGTACCTGGATTAACTCTTATTACTGAGCATTAAAAATCATTTCAGTTTGTTCTAGAGCTAACGTTGTAGAGCCACCAAAAGCAAATACAAGTTTGTACCTCTTTAGGACATCTCCATCAAGTTGATGTTAATGTGACAGATAAGGCAGTGCTATGTTGAGAAACAGTAAGACAAGTCTTGTGTTATTTCGTCACATTCCCAACTAAACGATAATAAATCAATTTGTGTCAACGGGAGTCGTCTATTTAACCTTTTTTTTATTATCACGGCTTCAGTTCTCTAGAAACAAAGTTCAATTTACTTTAGGACCACCGGGGCTGGAACAATATTAGGAAGTACATTACAGCTACTTGAGAATATAAAAGTTGGTAAAAAGTATTCCCTCGCCAAGTCGAGCAAAAAAGCGGCATGGCCGTACCATCCGTTTCTCGAAGCAGTTCACTCAGGCCATTTTCGACCCCCCTATAACGCCCCCTATTTCGTTGTGGATAAAACTATACTTGGATAGGTATTTAACTAAGTGTAAACAAAACAACGTCAATTGGTGTTTTAGATATTGAAATTCCCCCACTAAACCATCTAAAAATGTACATTGCTGTATTAATAATAATAATAATAATAATAATAATAATAATAATAAGGACGGTACGGTCGACATTTGTCGGGCATGCCGCCGTCCTGGGGAGTCACTCAGGCATATTATCTCCGGTTGTTCTCATCTTGCTAACGGTGAGTATTTGCACAGACATAACTTAGTAGCCAGGATTATCCACCAGCAACTTGCTCTTCGATACGACCTTGTACACTCTGAGGTGCCGTATTATAGGTATGTCCCTGCGCCAGTTCTCGAAAATGGTCGTGCCACGCTCTATTGGGATCGATCTGTGATCACGGACAGGACTATTGTAGCCAATAAGCCTGATATTGTGCTGACAGATCGATCAAACCGCCAGACAATGCTCATCGACATCACCATCCCGCATGACGAGAACCTCGTGAAGGCCGAGAAGGACAAACTCAGCAAGTACCTTGACTTGGCTCACGAGGTGACTGCTATGTGGGATGTTGACTCGACGATCATTGTCCCGATAGTCGTTTCGGCAAACGGTCTAATAGCGAAGAGCCTCGACCAACATCTCAAGAGACTCTCGCTAGATGGCTGGATCAAGGGCCAGATACAGAAGGCGGTACTTCTGGATACGGCACGCATCGTCCGGAGGTTCCTCACTCTGCGGCCCTGACCACCGATAACTTGGGCCCTGCTCCGTTACCGGTGGCAAACTAGGTTAGGTTTTTATAATTTTTTTATTTTGTATGTACTTTTCTGTATTTTACTTTTTATAACTATTATAAAAACCTAATCCTAAGAATAAAAAGAAATAAAGAAAATAATAATAATAATAATAATAATTCATTTATTTATCTGGCAACATAGATCCATTCATTTTGTTAGTATTACACACTTACAAACTATTTTAGTTCTGTTCAAAATTAAATTAAAAATTAATGTAATCAGTGAAAGAAAAGCATATTTTAAAATTAAAGTCGCAAGAAAATAAAATAAGAAGTTAAAATCATAAAATCAATTCAAATCTAATTAAATCTCAAATAAATATAATTTAAATTATATATTAAACATACTAGTTTACACCTATAGTTTGTATTACAATGATAGATGTAAATTGCTTAAAATCCTTGAATGTACCGAATCTAGCAGCTAAAGTTTTTTTACATTTAGTTAAATCCAAACCATGTATAGAAGCCTGAATTTTCAGTAACCACCAAGTAGGCATTGTATAAACAACCAGTACTTTAAGAATTATAACTAGGTAGTCAAAGTTTCTTAATTTTGTTACTCGCTCACTCACTCACTGACTGACCGATCATCAAAACTCTAAAAGGAACTTCTAGCCGGTATCTGGGGGCACGGCAGTGCCCCCGCCAAGTCGAGCAAAAAAAAAACAAAGGCACAGCCGTACCATACTTTTCTCGAAGCCATTTTTTGTATTTTTATTTTATTTTTATGTATGTTCACATTATCTACATTGTGATGTTCACTGATTACTCAGTCAATTGACGACCGATTTCCCAAATTCTTTTTTTATTTGAAAGGGTACTTTTTTGAAGTCGTCCCACTGTTATCAAGTCTGATGATGGGATCCTAGAGAAATCGAAGGCAACCCTCAAATTTTATAGGCACATCTATGGCGATTTTGGCATTTTTAGCATTAAGATAAGTATTTACACTCAGAAAGTATCATTTGGTGAACTGAATCTGATGAAGAAGACCGTAGATGGCCAACGGAACTCGTCAAAGCTAAGTAATTCTGGCGCGTTTACAAATGATCATAATTTAATTAGTATACCTAAGTACATAAAATATTTTGCAATTTCAGTCCAGTTGTCTAGACCACCCATCCAGTTGTCTAGAACATACACCAACGGCATAAATAACTTTGTAATTCGATATATATATAACTAGCTTTTACCCGCGGCTTCGCACGCGTAAACTAATAAAACGGGGATGTATTCGGTCCCTTAGTTATAAAACTATCCCGTGGGAATATCGGGATAAAAAATAGCCTATGTATTATTTCAAAGGTCCAGCTACCTACACACCGAATTTCATGGCTCTAAGCACAGTGGTTGTTATTTCGAGATTTCATCCCCAGGTATCCCGTGGGAATATTGGATCAAAAAGTCGCTTATGTGTTATTCCAGACTTCCGGCTACCTACATTCTAAATTTTATGACTCTAAGCCCAACGGTTATTATTCCAAGATTTTATCCCTATCCCGTGGGAATATCGAGATAAAAAGTAGCCTATCTATTATTCCAGAGGTCCAGCTATCTACATACTAAATTTCATGGCTCTAAGCACAGCGGTTGTTATTTCTAGATTTTATCCCTAGGTATCCCGTGGGAATATTGGGTCGAAAAGTGGCATATGTGTTATTACAGACGGCTAACTACCTACATACCAAATTTCATGACTCTAAGCCCAGCGGTCATTATTTCAAGATTTTATCCCTATCCCGTGGGAATATCGGGTTAAAAAATAGCATATGTAGTATTTCAGAGGTCCAGCTACCTATATACCGAATTTCATGGCTCTAGTCCCAGTGGTTGTTATTTCGAGATTTCATCCCTAGGTATCCCGTGGGAATATCGGGTCAAAAAGTCACCTATGAGTAATTCCAAACGTCCAACTACCTACATACTAAATTTCATGACTCCAAGCCCAGCGGTTGCTATTTCAAGATTTTATCCCTATCCCGTGGGAATATCGGGATAAAAAGTATCCTATGTCCGTCTCCTGGCTCTAAGCTACCTCCCTACCAATTTTCAGCCAAATCTGTTCTGCCGTTCTTGAGTTATAAGTGGTGTAACTAACACGACTTTCTTTTATATATATAGATAGTACCTGTATGTGTAATAGGTATAATAAAATGGAAGAATATGTAGGAAGATAAATGTGAAGAAGTAGGATTATCTACAAAAACCGGGCAAGTGCGAGTCGGACACGCGCACCGTGGGTTCCGTAGACATTTATAAGTATGTAAACGGGAATCGTGTGTTGAAGATATTTTCCGCTTTTTCCGAGTGATTTAAATAAAACATTCAGTGTAAGCAGAGCCCTGCTTCTAAGCAAAACCTACGCAGTGTGGGGTCAGATTTTATTGGTCATTGATATTTACAGACACACATAAAAAATCAAGATTTTCAGATTTTTCTAGTTAGGTGTGTTATAATAGCTACCTTCACACCAAATTTCAAGTTTCTAAGACAACTGAAAGTACCCTATACCTAGGTTTTCAGTGCACGGCAATTTGTAGATGTGGAATCACGTTGTTGACTGTAACTTTGATTGCGTTGACTTACAAGTTTGATTTTTTCAAGATTTCAAGAGGTATTCGATATTAATTTCAGCTTGATGCCTCCACGCGTTCCTGAGAAAAAGGGTCTTGACAGACGGACGGAGGGACGGAAAACAAAGTGATCCTATAAGGGTTACGTTTTTTCCTTTTGAGGTACGGAACCCTAAAAGAAATGAGATGCCATCAAAAACATAAGTTGTAAAAGTAGGTAACTTTACTTTTTAGCAAACATAACTTTTATTTTACAAGTTATTATGATTTGTGGTAATTCGCGAAGGAAGACTGATTATGTAGTTGGCTGGCAAACCTGGTTAAGGCAAAGGTGAGGTGCTAGCCGCTGTGCGGGTCCCGCCGGTCGACAAAGTCGTTCTTATCGCGACCTATTTTGGGTGCGCATACCTAATTAGTGAAACGAGCACTCGCTCACTCCGCCTCGCTGCGGGGACATGTGGCCAACAATATGTCCAACAATACGCTGCTACAACAACGAATATTCACATCATAAAATAATCGCCCTAATAATCCATGCGAATCTACATAGTCATAAATATAACTCACTCGACAAAATCCGTCCTTCTATTATACCAGCAGGGATGTCTGAAACAAAAACAAAATAACTATGTTTATTTTCTGCGTTGAAAACAATATAGGTACAAAAATATCACTTAATAACGCATCTACGTCACAGCGGTACGACGCAAAAATTTGCAGCCATCTAAGTAACCAAAACCTTGGACATGCAGACATGCATAAATAAACGAGGTGGTTCGAACTGGTTCAGACAAAGGTGGTCAAGGATCGTCTTGTGCTAGATCTGGCCGGGCGTCTGCTCTCGGCAGTGTTTCTTGTGCCCCCGATCGCTGCTCCAGAAACCGTGCAAGCGGGGCACCGGGCAGACAGTTTGCCATTAATCGATTACAATAATTGAATTACGTGATGACGTAGTGACAGCTGCGCAAGAGACGGCGAGAGGCGCCGCAGCGCGCCTGTGTGCGCAGCTGCCGTGACGTACTGTTTGAGAAAATCAAAGGAAAACCCACGCGAGCGCGTCTCGCACTCTCGCCCGCCGCGCTGCCCGCCGCCCGCGCTGGTTTCGACACGTTTTCATTTGCAAAATATAAGTACTAACACCTGTAATCCGGTTATACATAATGAGCAATGTTTTCATTTGCGAGCTATGGCGGCGCGGCTATTGAACCGTGCCCGCTCTGAAAGGGGCGGTTAGGCCCCGCGTATTGAGGCCGCTCTTTGTATCTTCATTACTAGTTATAAGCATTGTTTTTGTTTAAGTCGTGCATTCCTACTGCTTTATGGAATTACCCGCCCGAATCCCCTCTCGACCATTAAATAATAGTGGAGAACATATTAATCAAAAGGCGATCAAAATTCACACAGCGTAGAACGAAGAAGTACTCAGCTAATGTGAACCCAGGATGTATAAATTTGAACAACGCAATAACTCTACCGTCACGTGACAACACGCACTTGAACAAGTGACGCCTGATGTTGGCGTCGCTGAACTCTACTATTGTGTGCTATTGTTAAAATAAACTCTACTTAAAACTTAACCTTAAACATTCTACCGGTGATCTTATGAAATACTTAATAAAACTATTATTTTTAGTGACAAAGTAAGCACTAACATCAAGATATCCCTCTAATGTAGGGAAATAACCCAATACGTAAAGTAATAATAAAAAAATGGCAAACTAACTCAAAACTGGCACCTAGTTGACAGTGGTCAAGATGTTGTGTTTAACCAGTTTGGGTTCAGAGGTAGAAACATTTCAAAAATATGTCTTACCTTAAGGAGTTCAATTGATATGACTTAAAGCCACTAATTATTAAAATGAGACCCTATACCAGGGACTTTTAGATTTAAATCTCATCTTTGGAAGAACGCAAGCCATGTGTATAGTAGAAACAGCTACTACTTGCTATGCCTTGGCGTCGTAAATAGGCTAGGTTAATGGAACTCCACTGATGAGCAGCATGTTAGTTTATATACCAAACTGAGTCCAAACCTGCACTACGGTAGTACTATTAGTTATTCTGTGCCTGCACAAAGTAATGACCTATGAGCTCAGTCGGCTTGGCTTCGATGGAACAACAAGCTCAGGCCCTATACCACGAAGTACAAAACTCGAACTTCGTATGTTGCCGTCCCGCTGACGCTTATGTCATTTAATACGCGAGTGAATGGGACGGTGCGTTGTATTGTGGTGGTGGTGATAGATGGGTTTGTGTGATTTGTGGGTGTTCTTACAGTGTGGAGGTGGAGGAACTGCATGAAAACGCATATCTTGTATAAACTTAGCTATCATAAGGTCACAGGTGAGAAAAGAAATTCTTTTTCACTTCTCATGCTCTTAAAATGTTACTTTGGTCTCTGCATATCGAGACTAAAGCTCCTTTTTTTCTCTAGGGATTAAAGTATTTTTTTTTAATTTACGTTAGAAACGCCTAAACAGCCAACACGGTGTATGTGAATGGAGGATTTTTAGGGCGTGGAAATAACCTCAAAATTACAACTGTGCAAAAATATAAAAAAAACACGATTTAATTTCGTGAAACCATTAATGATTACGAGTATCAAAAGAATTCAATTATATAAGGGGAAGCTAAATAGTAAATACCTATGCAAGCTTGAAGTAATCATAAACAATAAAACAAAAGATAAAACCGCGTTACAATTTTTTTTTGCTATTCCAGTTTTGAATAGATGGCCTGTCCATTAGTCAAGCGTATGTTTTTAGAAAGTAATATTGTAATTTGAATATAACGTTTTTTTTTCTCGCATTCAAAGTAAAAAGTACAGTGTTTGAAGCGAGACTAAACAACTATAATGCCACTCGAACTATAGCCACCCTCGCTCTGTTTGTTTTAGTCCCTTGTTGAACAATCTACTATTAGTTAATTGTTAGTCTTTAATCAGACAAGTAGGTAGGTGTCCAATTTTTTGATTCCTTTTATTATTGTGCAAATACTTGCATAATAATTACGTTTTCTCTATTAAAGCAATAACATTTTGGATAACGGTGTCATGTTCACCACAATATCTCAAGTTACTTATAAAGGTAATATGTAATATAAAACATAGAGCTTAAAATAATAAGGATAAAGTAAATGGAGCTCCTGAAACGTTTGCGATCATTTATTCAAACTCAAACTAACTCAAACTCACAATATTTATTGACAACAAAAACACACTACATCACAGCAAAAACAGTAAAAACATAAATAGGAGAAGAGAGAACAATTAGAGACGTTGTGCTGTAGTGTGATGCCAAAAGGACTCAGCTCAGCATGTGCCGTAGCCCTGTAACCAGAGCTGCAGCTCTGGTTTTCAGCTGAACCCCGGTATATTATATTCCTACCGAAGACATCGATGTTACTAATTTATATGAGATAGGTACCAGTGGTCCTTGAATTGAATCAACAATTTTAATGGTCCAGTGGTAATTATGAATCAACTATAAATGGAAGTGGTGTTACCGACCAGGGAATAGGTATAGGGGATTTGAAACAGGCTTTCCTTTTCTTTTCCTTTTAGAGCAGGCGCAATGAGTACCCAGCTTATAACTTCTCAGTTTTGTTTTTGCAAGTGCAAACATAATATGTAACGATAATGAAGACATTCAATACCAATCCGCACGGGGCCCAAGTGGGCACTACAGCCCAAACTTTCTTTAGCTAGGAAAGCTAAGCTGTGTTTAGTGGGGCATAAGGTACCTTTCAAGTGATACGTCACTGTGGAACAACTCCTTTCTTTAGACTCGTATCAAGCCCTAGTCCTGTCCTGGATGAAGTATTGTTGCCATTTTTGGCACGGCTCCGCCCAATATCAGCTGGATTATTTCAATGCGAGCCTGCCTGCGTTTGTGTTTTCTGACCAGTACAATATGACGTGGGTGAGTGGACTTTTAATAGGAAAGTGTGCTCAATCTTAGACCACATCTTAGCCACAGCAAGCTAAAGCAGTATGGAAGCTGCGAAGCTACGATCGAAACGAACACACTCACACAGACGCGCGCTCTACACGGCCTCTGAGGGGGTCTCGCGGTACTGCAGTCGCGGAACAAGTCGATCGATTTAGTAGCTGCCATACTACTTTCGCTTATATATATACTGTGTCTTGTCTTATCATCAGGCGCGATTGAAACGCATGCGCAAGCTTACATAAAAATACTACCTAACGGAATTATAACAATTTTCTTCGGTGTTTGTATGCTCTTTTGTAGTTGTCAAAGAAAGACTATAGGAACTACAAATTGACAGTCGTATGCCTGTCAATCAAGGGCACGGGTTGACTATATCATGAAACGTCCTAGGTATTTAAGATCATTAACATTAAGCGAATAGCTTTCTCAGCTTTGACCTTTTGGCAGGTGCCAGGCAATTGAAGTGAATTAAGTATGTATTCTTCAAGCAAATACTAGTAAGTAAGTATTACTTAATAGTTTTTATAAATAGAGTGTTCATTTTGCCCCCGTGTTACAGTTTATAACCCCCGACGCAAAAAGAGGGGTGTTAGACACTCATTATATTTAATCTTTTAACGATGTGAAAAAAATGACAAACCTAATTAAGTTAATCATTTAATATAATGGCTGTTTCCATCCGAGTATAATTAGCCAATGTCGAGTAGAAGACAGTTTGAAACATGTCCCCAATTGTCGGGTAAAGAATACACACACCTCCCCCTCCACCTCCCCTACACTGTCAGGTTACTAATCACCAGTCAATAAGCACATACATTGCATAATTGGCCAGAAGCACTGGACTTTCCCCTGGTTTGATCCAAAAGGGATTAATCCACAGCTATTGGACACATGTGGAGATTACACTACAACCACCTCCAAAGTTGTTATAGCAATTTGTATTTTTATTTGTGTCTGACTAATGCAAGTAACAAAGGGACAGATAAAGACAAATAAATAAATCTATAAGCTCAAAAACATTTGTGAATAAAAAAGCTAGTAGACTGAAAGCAGTAGATTAGAGTGGTACCTTAAAGTAGTTAGTATTTAGATTGAATTAATTTTGTCTAGTCCACCAGTCTTTTACACTTTACTTCCCTTTTCAAATTTTTATCATGTTTTAGGTGGCGGTGGCACACAAATAGGGGAATTATGCAGTGGCGTGCAGGGCCGGATTTAGGGGAGGGCATCCAGGGCTACAGCCCCGGGGCCTCTACAAAAGAGGAGGCCCCACAATAGATCCTTCGGATTTTTTTTTAAATTTCGACGAGTAAATTTTAGTAAACAACTTTTCCTTTAATATTTTTTTTTCGCTCTTTTACCTTTACCTATAGTAATTTATACCAACATATGTACTGTTCTAAAATATAAAAAAAACTATTCATCTACATTTGTTCACTTCAATCAGGCAGGAGGGGAGCAGGGGGGGCTCCACTCCTTTGTTGCCCCAAGGCCTTCAGAGCTTTAAATTCGGCCCTGGTAGCGTGCACTCCAATAGGTTTAGCTCTTTGCAGGCTCACCCTAGCATGGGCTCTGGCTTCTACTGGTGTTGGTTGGTGATTAGGGGAGATTGAGATTCGTTTGGAATTATTTTTGTCCTTAGAGAATTACCAAGCAACCGACCCAGGACTAGAAATCTCTGCAAGAGATTGATTGCAAGAGAATGTTTTAGTTAGTAGGTATCTGATAAAAACAACGTCATTTCTGTCTAATACCAGACCTGATTCCCGGTCTTCAGAAAAAACAAAGGTAGATAAATTAATAATTCCATTTTTTGGATTTCATTAACTGAATAAAATACAGCAAGGATGAGACAATTTTGTTATGTTCCATAATCCATTTTTTTTAATCTAAAGCCAAGGTCAGGTTTTTGGTGACATTGTCCACAATAATATGGATGGATGGAATTATGGCTAGTAATATTTTAATCAACCGATTTGACAATGATAGTTATTTAGCTAAAGTTCCAGCAATGCCTCATAATACCCGGAGTTTTACTGATAATAAGTCTCAAATACTAAAACATATTTTGAATAATCTTGTCTTGTACAAGTTTCGTCATAAATATTATGATAGGCACCTATCTATTTTTTCAGGCAAGAAAATTTAACCAAAAGTATATTTAAGTTTGTACTTAGTTCTATACTCCAATTCAATAGAATCTGACAATCCTGTAGACATTTCCAGCCTACTAATATGAACACCGGGCTGCCTAGGGCTTTGTGATGTGACTATTATTCTTTTTTGATTCCTTTTAGATGATAATTGCAACAACAGGGACATTATAAAATATAATCAAGCGTGCCCACGTTAGGGTGTGTTAAATGTGTAGAAAATTGTCAGATTCTATTGAATTGTACTTTAGTAAGCCTATTTTTACCAAAAAGTGTACATAAAATAAACAATTTTATATTATTATTATTATTAATATAAAATTGTTACAAACTTTTATTTTTATTACAATTTTTGTTAATTTATTATAGAGGTTGAATGTGAATGTTATTTAATTAAATAGGTAACAAGGCAAAATAAATGGTTTATAACTGTAATTATTTCGTCACTCAAATGATGATAAGGTTATATATAATAATATATAAAATATAGTTTCTAAAAAAAAAACTCATAAATTCGTAAATGACTCACAAAAAAATAGTTAAAATAATACTTATTTATATTCAAATAACTATTGTTTTTTGAAACCCAGATCATTCAATATAAGAAATCAATTTAAAAATAAAAATAAATTAATATCAGTTCAAAGATAAGGAAATGTTTAGAATGTCGCAGGCTTCGTGGCAGTGTGTGGGTGCGCGCGCGCGTGTGCCGGCGCGCGGTAGGTATGGCGAGAGGCCGAGCGGGGGCGCGCACGCACACAGCCGCGCCGCGCCAATCGCCGCGCGCCTCTCACTCACACACGCGCCGCCGCGCTACGCCAAAAACCTCGTTTTCTTACGAAAAACATAGAGATTTTATGCACGTTTAGGGTGTGAGCGACCCCGCGCATGCCACCCGCTTTGCATCCAAGGGATCATATCAACAGAACAGACTCGAAACACTAAGAAAAAAATTCACAAAAATTCGCATGCGACTTGACGCCTTGTTCAATTTCTATATTTTTTTCTCTTTTCCCTTGAATATTTTTTAGGGAATGGTGACATTTTTGGAATGCTTATGAACAGCGCTATCGAATGAACTCATAGAAAATAACGTCAACAATTAAATAAACGGTAGGAAAGCCTTTGAGATCCGTGTTTCTTCTAAGGGGTCGCATTCGGGGTAGTGAAAAAATAATTGATCTTTTATCTATTATTTACTTAGGGGGCATCTTGTAGATCAGGAATATGTGTTAAAATAAGTGTTTGCAAGGATGTTTTGTCCGTTTAGCAAGCAACGCGGGGGCCCGCCCAGCGCTGCGCGGGCGCGGGCGGCGCGGCCTCTCTGCGCCCCTACGCTTCACACATAACTGGGAAAAAAATCCGTTCGCCACCTACGTCTTTTTATGCCAGGACACAGGCGCAAGCCTTGCCATCAATTGTATACAATAAAATAAAACGAAAACTGAAACGTACTCTAAGGAAAATTGCTGGAACTTTTCCGACTTCACTGTAACTTGGGCGTCGTCAGCACCCTGCAGTTTAGCTGAGAGATTAGCGAAAATATTTATAATTTATTTGGAAAATTCCGTTTGATAAGCAGATGTTGAAATATTCCGTTTTCAGTAGAAATCGTAGTTGAGAAAGTTCAAATAAGAATTGAAGAGGTGAGTGATAGAGCGCGCGGCGGGCAGAACGCATTGTTTTTTAAAGACAAGCTACACGTTTCATGAATTTTTCTCAATTTAAAATATTTGGTACGTTGTAGAGAACAAGAAAGTTTCAATTAAAATTAATTTAAAGCATTTTAATAGAGTTCAGATAGGTTTCGCGCTGCGCAGAAGACCCGCGTGCGCTGTCGCACTTCATAACAAACAAGGAATGGGACACTAAATGTAACAAAAAGAAGACTTTTTTACCACCTTTTATCCTTCATTATATTTGTTTAAAGTATTTAAATTAAGGATTTACAATAAAATTTAAAATTATCTGTTTTACAACATTTACATTTGCAATCGCAACTAGGTGGTACGTTTGGTTTGGTTGGGGTGTTATGGTGCCAGCTGTTTGATAAAAAAACATTTGACTATACTCGTACAGAGTATAAATACAATAACTCGAATAATTCATCTTGATCAGTCGGGATCAATAGGTACTTAAAAATTTGGGTGACATGAATTTTGATATCAGAAGATAGTAAAAAAATGTAGGTGATATTTTTCCAGCAAAAATGTGGTCACTAGGTAACTTTATTGTGAGAATATGTTTGAATACTTCAGTTTTTAGTCCCACAAGCTGAATCCAGCAATATATCTACCTAACGGGAAATAAAACAATAATAATATTTTAAGTAAAATGATTATTTCGTAATCATACCTACCTACAATATCTATTAAGATTTTTTTAAGTCACATTTTACTAAGTACCAAATTGAATTTTTAATAGGTAATTTAATTACCACGCCAAATTGAACAATATATTTTGTATTTGGGTATTATTTAAGATTAAACTTATCTAAACAAGCCTTTTTTGGTGAATTCAATACAAAAAGTGTTAAGGCACTTTAAAAAACCATAAACTTATAACTTTTATGCCTCTATCGTAATGAATTTTTCAAGTATATTTTCGATTTTTTTTGAGTTCCTCTAACAAGAATAGACGGATTTTAGGTGTGTTCCAAAGAACATAAATTATCGTCATGTATTCCGGGGATAATGTTTTCTCACTATAATGTGAATACTAATATTCTTCCTTGTTCAAACAGTCCGCTTTGTAGGTAGGACATTTATTGTTTGAATCATTTATTCATAAACAAACCTCACAGTGTAGGCTAGTTATCTACCCAAAATCGTAATGTTGATGAATGCACGTGAATGAGAATTTTAATTATATTTAATGCCTATCGTTTCCTTTTCTTCGCAATATAAAGTTCATTTCAAAGTCAACCATCCGTCGAAATTGTGGTTGTGGCATTATTTAAATAGGCAACATAAATAAAGGCGTTAATGATCGAGCTAAGTGAAACTTTACGAGGGAAGTAAGGGGCGGAAGTACGCCGTAGGTAGTTACGCACGTGGGTCCCAGATAACGAACTTTTGACTATCTAGGGCCGCTTGGCTTCCAAATATACTACCACATTGGAAGCATTTTTTTCTTCAGCAAATAATCGAAATTGTATTGGTAAATTTGGACACTGCTGCCATAGACTGAGGAATGGTTTAACAAAGAGTATGTATGTGCTTACCTAAGCCTCTTTGTAGTTAAAATTCAAAACCAGTGCGCCAATCACAAGACTGTTAAAGACTTATGTTGTCTGTAGGAAGGAGTAGGGTAAAAGCTAAATAATTAATGGATTTTTTATTTATTTATATTACTTACTTATCAAAATAAGATTCTCAAACAAGCATTTGGTCGCTGTCTAGTAACAGTTACTACACTGTAACTAAAATGGTTGCCTGAGCTATTAAAGCAGCGTACACTGTCCATTCTGTACTTTTAAATTAGGATTCATAGTTGCATAAGAGTTATGTAGAAAGGTTCTTCCTATGCCAGGGAACAAGGAATTGGTTTGCTCGGTATGTCATAGAGGAAAATGACACCGAAGCGCTGCACGTGGAGGCAGTTCCTGGTAGCGGCGCGGGCGCAGGCAAACAACTACTTACACGTTACGTGCAGTTGCAGCGCTGACGTCGCCGCCTGTCAGGGTTGACCATTGACTGAATTTTAATACGCTGTAGTTATTAAAATTAGTAGACGGACGGACAACAAAGCGATCCTACATAGGTTTCATTTGGACCGACTGGGGTATGGAATGCTAAAACATACGAAATAAGGAGATAATCAATGTCAATATTAGTAGTTAATTTTTTGCGATACTAGATAAAGATGATTACTTTGTATGATTAATGTCCTAAATAAATAGTTGATCTATAAAATAATTAATAAATATTTGTTTAAAATGTGGGTAGTTGTGCGCCTGTGTTAGTTTCGTCGGATAGTCGCGCGAGCAAAGCGGTGGCGCGTAGTGCACGTGTTGCGGCAGCCGCCGGATCGCGTGCTCCTTAGAAGAAGGGTTGCGAAATAGCCCGAAACACGAGCTAAACTCGATTTAAGACGTGAGTTATCCGTTACAATATCATTTAATATAAATAAACAATCCTTTTGAGGGCGGAGTGATGTTCACGCTAAAGGGTCGCGTCATTTTGAATTCATAGACGACCGACCGACGACCGGACCGGATGGCCAAGTTGTTAGAGAACCTGACTACGAAGCCTGAGGTCCCGGGTTCGAATCCCGGCCGGGGCAAATATTTGTATGATGAATACGAATGTTTGTTCTCGGGTCTTGGATGTTTAATATGTATTTAAGTATGTATTTATCTATATAAGTATGTTTATCCGTTGCTTAGTACCCATAACACAAGCTTTGCTAAGCTTACTTTGGGGCTAAATCATCATCATCATCATCATCTCAGCCGCATGACGTCCACTAAATCAATTGGTGTGAATTGTCCCATGATATTTATTTATTTATAGAAAAGTCCTATTTGTGTACAAATCCCCTTCATCATTTCATTTCGAGTTGTTATATGGCACAAACTGAACTTTTGTAAAAAACCAAATCCACCAAAATGCAACCAAAAATACGCGACTTACAACTCAAAAAGTTACGCTCGATTAGCATCACCCAAAGAGTACACAAAAAGACATACTTATTCAGTAGGAACCGCCAAAGTAATGGAAATTATACGTTATTAAATATGCGGAATTAGTTAGATTTCTATCTTATTATTGCATAAATTCCCTTAATTATGTTTAAAACACGAAAATGGCGCAAATGAAGAAAGATTAAAACTATGTACTCACACATGTTTTTGCCTCTAGTGGTTTCAACAATGAATGTGTGAGTTATTATTTATCTTAAACTATGTAAGTATACTGCCCATGCCCATGTCCCGTCTTTACCATTTTTAATTTAGAGACTTACATTTCAGAAATATAATTTAATATTTTGTCTTAGGTACTTACATAACGTTTTTTACCTTGCTCTTTGGCTATGTAACTAAACTACGAAAGTTTAGTAGCGGAGGATTAAGCCCAACTAGTAAAAGGGCCGTAATATAATGATTGTTTTATAAGAAAATAACTTTTGTACATGTTTTGAAACAGTATTAGTTTTGCGACTCTCCTTATAAAAGCATGTAAGAAGTGTATTTTACTTAGCACTTTGATCAACTAACCTTACATCATAATTTATATAATCAATTTAAATGTCCTTTATAAAGCAGTGGACCTAGGTAAAATATTGCAGTTGATTGATATGGACCTCCATAAAGCAACGCCTGAATCAATTAATTAATATGTTGTAAAGTTAGGTGACATCCCTGAGGCCCCTAGCTATGCAAAGTGTAATTGGTACCTATGCACCTCGTTGTTAACAACAAGGACTAACGCAATATTTTCCTTATTAAGTATCTTTGAAAATTTTTGTAACCAACCAATATTATCTCTTTGATACCTACTTTACAACATAAGGGGACCTTCCAAGTTGTAGCGGTTTAGTCTTATTAGAAGTAAAAATATATACAAATTACTTTAGTTTATTATTCGTTAGGTATATCAAAAAGACGCTGCTGAAAATCAAAAAATGTTTTATACCTAATCATCAAATAGCTGGTAAACGTGCATGCGTATTTAGCGTGATAAGTCCTGTGTGTTTTATTTATACACCCCTTAAAATTAGGTAAAAATAAACAAACAAACATAACATTATTATTGTAAGCGCGGACCAAACTGCGCGATCTTGCCAACTATTGCATAAACCAGCTAAGATTTTGAATAGTGGCTAAAAAATGTAAAACATGTAGAAATCTAATAAATAAATACATTTTAATAAAAGTAAAATGATTATATTATTTTGAGAAGCATGCTCTACATAGAGCTTTTAAACAGAGTTTAAGGTATTACTTAAGATTACAAAAACAAATAAGAGGGTCGGAAAAGCCAAATTATGTAAGTACTATTTACCTCTAGTTCGACACTTCTATATTTATACAATCATCTCACAAATTTTTTACTGTGATTGTGAGCAAGAAGTAACATAACTAGTAGAAATTTCTTCAACAATTTCATTTCAGAAACCCTCCTATAGTACAACTATCTGTGATGTAGGTACCCACAATCTACAATGACAAAATATTTGTTTTTTTTTGTATTTCACTATAAGGTTCCTGGACATTGACAATGCGAACCATTGGAAAAATTCTATACTTATACTTAGATACTATTCATATTACCAATATTCAGAAATTTCATAGTTGTGCAATGTGTCAGGACTTATTTTATAACGGCTGTTAGGTAGTTAAGCTCTAGGCTCTTCTAGAGCGTCTTGCTAAACACTTCAGTTTAAATAAACAGTTTATCTAAGTACCTATAGCTACTATTCAATAGGTACATTGTCTATCTTCAATCGATAACAATATCTTTGATAAGTGATTGTCGGGCAGCTAGGATGTCACTTTCTCCACGCCTACGCGGGTAGTAGGTACCTAAAATACTATACTAAGTGCTCAAATACTATTATCCGTTATCTGCGCCTTTTTACTGTCAGCATATTATGTCATCATCATCAGGCCTACGCGTCTGTTCCAGACGAGTTTTGGCGTGTTGCCTGTGCACAACGTCTTTGGTGGCTGACTAGACCGTTGCGAGAGCGATATATTCGTCCACAGGCCTGACAAGAGAAGTTTGCGGATGTTGGTGCAGTACCGCCTTGGTGTCGTTTCTGCCTCTTGTCAGCAAGTCCCTTGAGCCAGATTTCATCGCAATACTTGCGACCCTCCAAATTTACACTTCCGCGCCAATCTGTGCGTTTTTTCGCTAGCTTTTCCCGGTCAAGGTGGTCAATCTTGAAAGCGGCCATATCTTGCTTAGCATAGTCCTTAAGTCTTAATTTCTCTTGGCATCGGCCACTGCGCCGAGCAAGATATGACGTGGTAATGGAGACTATGGAGAGGGGTAAACCAGAGCGTCGGGAAAACTCCTTCTACATGCGCTATCTGCGTAGCATGGCAAGATAGGGTCACCAACGAGAAGGTTGTAGAAATTGCGCAGTTGCCTAGCCTAATTGCTCTTTTCAATCAGAGACCCTTACGTTGGCTAGGACATAATTATGTATAATACCTAAATTTCGTGTCAAATATTTAATGACTAAAAGCTCTGATAGACTCAATAAAGACACGTAAAAGAGCCTTCTGCATTCGTTTCCAAAATAAACTTATGATTATGGTTTCAATTTTTTAAATTAGTAGCACTTCCACGTCTACGTCTTCAAGAAATAAAATCACAATTAACACTCGTGACTCAAAAATTACTTCAAATAGAAGTATTAAACTATCAAGATTCTTGTCGACTCATCGTATCAGAATCACAACTACCGCATACGACACACATCACACCATGTGACCTAAGCGAATAACGTCGCAATATCTCGTTTCTAAAGTCTGATTTGTGATTAAATATTGGAACTGTAACCTTTAATAATGAAATAATACCTACTTTATGAAGAAGAACGAAACTGTAATCAAGATGATGAAGTAAAAGAAAATATATTAAAGAAAATTATATGCTCTACCAAATCGTCCCACAAATGTTTAAGTAGAGCAGTATATTAATTTTGTTACAACTTATAATTGGAAAAATATGCAATAAACTATGAAATACATGTAGCATACATACGAGTCGTTTCGCTATTGATATAATTAATCACAAAATGAAGGTGATAGCCCCAAAGTAACTCTTATTACATCGTGTTATATTGTGCGTGTGCTCGATTTCCCTAATCGTTTGGAGTTAGCTGCGTCGGCGCCGGTCCTGGGGCCGCAAGGGTGCCATTACAGACATTCACGACCAATCTAAAGCATCGACACCAAAACTATAACATTAAAATATTTTGTCCCACTCATACGCCAAGTAGTAGCAAAGGACGGCGAGTGCTGGAGGCGAATCGAGCACCGCGACGGTCGAATCTGAATCTGCCACTTGACGCACATCGCATTCTTATATACCGAAACGTATCCACAATTACATGCCTATACCATTATTTAAAAGACTGTTAAGTAAATGTTAAAATAGATTAACTATAAAGTTCGAAGTTTAATTCATTCAATGTGTTTAAACTGAAAGAAAAAACTCTATAAGAATTGTCTTACAGACACATTTACCTTGAATCTACGATCGTGTCTATGTAATTTATCTACTTGTAGGTAGCTGTGCCACAGAAGGTGCAATCCGAAAATTATTTAATATAATAATAAAAAAAATGTAAAAAATTACGGCATAAAAAACAAAATAATTAAGGTAGATAATAATAAACAAAATTTGAGGACTTGTTCCGTTAAAGTGGATTTTTCAATTCCATGTAATTTTATACGTTTTCGATAAATATGAATGAATTAGCAGTTTATATAAGAATAGTAATTCTGATTCCTACATAAATAACTTGGAACGAGTGGGTGTGTTCCATTCCAATCATGGCGTTCCATTTATTAGTGTTGAACTGTTGAAACGTCCCAAGCAGCATTAAAACATTGTCATTCGTCAATGAGCACACTTGTCTGTCAAATAAGTAAACTAAGCAGAATTAACTAACTTCTTAAGCTAAGCTTGTTGCGGGTGTATCAATATATTATTTATTTGCATGTGTTTTTATTAAATCTAAGTTCAGTGGTAGATAACGGTGTTCATTGTTATTTCAGACAGATAAATGTTTACTTATCAATCAAATAATTATTTTGACAGTTTACCTACTTGGAAAAAGTCCAAAGTGATAATATTTTTGACTAGGTAGGTATTCTATACATTACAAAAGTGCCAATTAATGATAAACCACGCTATAAATATCTCACTTGTAGGTGTACTTTATTAAATCGCACTGTGACAAATATTATTCTCAAAAGAGCCAAAGCGAAGCATTCGGGTGCATACTGTGATGCGATTAGAGGTGGTTGCATCGACCGGCATGCACGAGCGCCTAATGTTGCCAGGTTAAGAAAACGAGAAGCCGGTGACAAGTGACGAAACCACGTTGATTAATTTATGAAAAATATCACAGATAAAAAATACTAAATAAGAAAACTGAAACTGTGGTGTATTGTTGGATAAAAATAAACCCAAAGAGCTTTCAAGGCTTAAGAGTATAAATATATATCTAATATAAAATATGTATCTTAACGAATAAATGCTTTTTTGTCACACGCTGGTTTTACAGTGGAAAAACATTGCGTCGAATGGAAACATTGCATTATATTTGATTTGTTTGTCTACATTTATTTTGAACATCTCTTCTCAAAACAAATAACGTCGCTTAAAAATTTTACCAATCGAATTGAGAGCCTAAACAAGTGCTAAAATCTCCCTTAACTTTCTAAAACGCGGGTATCCTGGCAACACCTGCGTGTGCGCGGGACGAGCGCGGTGACCGCCCGAGGAATGCCACAGGTAACCGATTCCAAGAAGGCCACGGGCCGTTACGCGCCGAATATCTCCCAGTCAAAAGCGCCGACAAGTGCGGCGGGCACTTGCGCCAACAGCCGATGCGCGCTGCATTCCAAACGACATTGAGTTAGAAACCAGTCGGCGCATTCTATCTTTACGCTCCCGAATCGAGGCTGAAGGCTTTCTGGATTTTGTTGCGCGAGCGCACGGTGGCATGATAAACTTGGATACAAGTACTTACAACTGATTCTGACTTCCCACAAGTCTCGCGACTATCTTACATTCTCTTCATTCCATTCTCCATACAAACGTAGTCCCGGTCTCATTTGTAAACTAGGCAACAGAAGTTAGATGAAATTTTGTCAGTATGGACTAGAAGTAATTATCTATGCCTGTGGTTTACAGACTATTAAAGGATTTTCACAAAAATCTAAAATACCACAGGCATAGAAAATACAATGAAGATCTTGATTGTAAAATATCACTGATTTCTGTGCTATACGTATTTTTCGTATAATATGAGTACAAGTAAAGTCAGTAGTTAGTTAGTAAGTAAGAGTTACCTACTGGGATAAGTATGCGTCGCTCTTGGGTCCGCAGAAACGTCGATCAACCGGGCGACAGGGCAACTTTACCAGCTTTATTTCGACTGTAATCTTAAATTTAACGTAAGCTCAGTGCTGCTGCGGAAAGCTCCTTGCACACCCTGCGCTGATCTGAAGGCTAAGTGCGACAGCAGAGGTAAGAGTAGACAGTAATTCCGGAGGAGCTGAAGACTTTGAGCCAACGGTGATCGTTACTGACGCCTCTGAAGATCCTGCCCCGTCGTAGCAGGCGAGGAGTTTTCAGGTGAGAGATTTCGGCAGTACCCATTATTTCGCGTGCTTTATTTTATTTAGCTCTATTATTTTGCCGCGAGACTCAATATTCTGCTTATGATCCGTTCCTTCACCATCCCTAGCTTCCTTTCGTCGCTTTTTGCAAATTTCTATACTTACAGTCCAATTCCCCTTTCTCGCACATTTAAAAAAAAAAAAATATATTTTTTTAAAGTAAAGATTTCATGTTGGCTGAACAGGGCCCTAACGGTTCAACAGTAAGCGCCGCTAACTCATAATCCTTTAATAAGGAGGACTCCCGGCACTTGAGGATTCGAACCTGATCACCCACAGCGCCGGCTTGTGAGCTTGTAGAATGTAGACTATACAGCTGGCATTTTATTTTCCGAGAACTAGCGTCTATAAATTATAGGGCAAGTAACTTCTACGTATTGTAAGTTTAAACCTGAATGAATACCTACATATTTCTAACTCGTAGTTTCATTCGCGTAACTCATTCGATCTGCAAGGCTACTGCGAAACTCGAAACTCGAAGTTCGTGTCGTGCGGTCCCTCTGACACTTACACTATTTAATACGAGAGCGAGAGGGACCGCAGGACACGAACTCCGTGCTCCGAGTTTCGTAGTAGCCCTGCTGGCCGTCATTCCCAAGGGTTTTCTGCCTTTTCCCAACTCACAATTTTCTATGAAACCATATTTTTTCGGATCTAGTATAAAGCAAACCTAACCTAAACTACTGTATTCTATACAAGCATAAGAAAATATATAGAAAAAAATTTTTGGTTTCGGAGAAAATTGAGTTGGGAAAGGAAAAAGTTGGCAAATGAAACATTTGGCAAACAATAATTTTGCGAATAGGCAGAACCCTATTGAGCGATTTTAGCGTAAGAGTACCACAACTCCCATGCATTTACTCAAAAACTTAGTAGGGTTCACAAATAATAGTACGATAAGCAGAAATAGGATAAAGTACCTAGTATGTAGTAGTAACTAGGTTCTATTTTCAAACGTATGGTTTTAAAAATTCGTTCCCCAGTAATAAATTACCACCCTGTTAAAAGATGTAAAAAATGAAATACATACATCCTCACTTCCAAGTGTCACCCTCTGTAAGTACGCTACAGCTGAAGTTCTAAAATTAAATAACTTTATTTAGAAAGGTGTTATGATATGCATCTATGAGACGAAAGCAAGCGTTGCGTTACAGGGGGGGTTTGTCTAAAAATAAGACACTGAAATGGTCATAATCAAGTCAAAAGCTATTAATCGTGGAGACAAGACTATTTTTGGGACCACGAGATGTTTCTGAAAAGTTCTCATTGTATTACAGTTCTGTTTAGGGTTTCGTACTTAAAAATTAACCAATTTTCTGTGTCACTTTATTCATCAAACCTTTTTCTTTTTGATTGGGTAAAATGTTAATAGAGCGCAGACAACGACTAGTTCCGTGTTATAATATGTTATTAGGACTACTATCAGTAGAGTCCAATTATTCAAGTTTGCAGTTTTAAAAGATATGTACCTGCATGTCCTCACTACGTAACTGAAACTAATGGAGCAAGAGACCTGACATTTGTATTGAAGATCACAGAGGTGTAGGTACTAAGGATAAATTTTGTCGGAATTCCGATGCGACAGGGAATATTTCAAAAATCAAGTCAAAAAAGCTCAAGGGTTGATGTTGTTCTCTTATTCTGTTACAGTCTTTCTGCAAACATTTGCGAAGGATAGTGCTTTGCTTGAGTATTTTTGATTCCAAATAACTTGGTGTCAAGATAAAATCCAGAGGTTGTTTTACCACACTCTGATAAGTAGCTTACAATTTATGCTGTTCTTTTCATGTAATTTTTTATAATGCAGTTTTTAAGTATTTTATTCGTAATAAGTAAATATTATTTAAAAAAATGGACTTTCTGCCAAGTTTTTTGCAGCGCATTCTTCTTGACAATGATGGTATTTCCGAAAGCGCTGAAAAAAGACCTATAAAAAATCGGTCAAGTGCGAGTCCGAACGACTCGCGCATGTAGGGTTCCGTACGATGCGGTCGTGTCGTTTTATTACAGAGTTCCTATGGCCAACGTCTAATTTCATCATCAGATCAGCTCTACGTCATAATAATATTGCATTGCCATCGGATTTATACACATGTCATCCTGCAGGTGGTAGTACCTTGTGCAAGGTCCGCCCGGATTGCTACCACCATCTTGCTCGCTAATCCTGCCGTGAAGCAGCAGTGCTTGCACTGTTGTGTTTCGGCAGAGTAAGACAGCCGGTGAAATTACTGGAACTTGAGGTATTCCAACTTAGGCCTCTAGGTTGGCAACCCATCTGCAATACCCCTGATGTTGCAGATGTTTATGGGCGGTGGTGATCTCTTACCACCAGGAGACCCACTTGCTCGTTTGCCTTCCAGTCGAATAAAAAAAAACATGTACGCAAAAATTTCAGCTAAATCGGTTGAAGATAGCCACTTCAAATTTAAGTTGAAATATTAATTCCACCCCAACAAACAACTAGTTACATTACTAGTTAATAAAAACATGTCACCAAAATGTAAGCACTAGGACTAGGTGCAAGTATTTTGAATAAATAATAATTTTAAATTCTCATCCTCTTTGGCTGTCGCCCTGTAGTAGGCTGAATAGCGCTTCAGACTTATGCCATGCTCGCGCCAGAAAAAATGTACAATTAAAAAAATATATTAGCGCGGTAATTTCGGCCGACGCACGGCGCGTACTTATTATTATTAGTGAATTAATCATAACCTGATTTTAAATTTTGACCTTGTAAATAAATATTGTTACTTAGTATAAATTACAACGGACATTTTTTAGTGTAAAAAACATTAAACATAGTTGCTGTGAGTGCTTTATTGAAGTCGGATTTTGTGAAGTGTGAGTAGTGTGTGTCGGAGGTTTGTGGATCATAAATTGTTATTTAGTCTTAATGCTGCACACAAAAATAAACCACGGCCTTAGAGATAATTATTATACTATCGAAGGTTTTATAAAATAGCGCTAATAAAATCACAAATTAATAAGTAGTTAAACATTAAAAACAACATAGGGTCACTCGCGTTGCCCCTAGCAACTGACGGCCGAATCTTAGCAGCCTAGCAACCAAAAACCGCTGAATGAAACACGTTTCTTGTATGAAGACCCCCCTTAATTTTTAACTTTATTTTATTTTTAGTATTTGTTGTTGTAGCGGCCACTGTAATACATAATCTGTGAAAATTTCAAGTGCCTAGCTATTACGGCTCAAGAGATAGAGCCCCGTGACAGACGGACAGACAGACAGACAGACAGACAGACAGACAGACAGACAGACAGACAGACAGACAGACAGCGGAGTCTCATTAATAGGGTCCCGTTGGCACCCTTTGGGTACGGAACCCTAAAAATGCCCACTGCGGCCTATTTACTGAATAAATGATTTAAATTTTTGCCAGATATTTGTACCTAATACCGTCTTCGTTTGACTTCTCTGAACAAACACAGACAGATGTCTGTTCCATAAAACGTAAGGGACTTATAAGAGAGAGGTGACGGCCCTCAGAGAGGTATCAAAAAAGCGTAGCTGTCAAATGTGTTCCCTCCGCTAATCGTTCCGGGACGCGGGACGCAGTTCCGCGCAGATGTCGCGCGCCTGCGCCGCACATGGCCGCGGCGGAAACGTCTTTGCTTCCTGATCGCTTATATACTTATTTCTAGACTTTGAGCTTGGACTTAGAAACCTTGTTAATTAATAAAAATAAATGATTAATGCAGCCATTACATACAAGTATTAAATGAGGAGATACGTAGAAGAACAAGGGTCACCGACATGGCCAGGTGAATTAGCTCGTTGAAGTGGCAATGGGCGGGACATATAGCACGGAGAACAGATGGCCGGTGGGGCCGAAACGTTTTCGAGTGGAGACCGCGGATTGGCAAGCGCAGCGTAGGACGTCCATCAACGAGATGGATGAATGACCTGTTTAAAGACGCGGGTTCATGGTGGATGCAGGCCGCTGTCAACCGAAGCGACTGGAGGTCTTTGGGGGAGGCCTATGTCTAACAGTGGACGTCGTACGGCTGAGATGACGATGATACAAATATTTGCCTAGCTTCTATATCTACGGTCCTCCTCCTCTTTCTGTCATACTTGCACGACAACTGAGTCTGGGCGCCACATTTATGTAAAGATCATTCATAAACGGCTCTGCACCACTTACACATAAATCGATACATATTATTTAAACTCAATAATCACAAAACAAACAAAAATGCTGACGCGTTTCAAATCCTCTACAAGCTCATTCTCAAAGCAAGCATGAGTATATTAACGTTCACAAACAAAACGAATGACGTATGTAGTAAACAGAGTCCGTGTTGTCTAACCCTCATCTTCGACCGTGAGTCAGAAATAAGTGGTGAAAACAACTGATTTCACGAGAGTTAGAAAATAAGGCCTCTTATTGTCTAATGGCAGAGCGTTACACCACAGGCTCTTGGAACCATTTTAAGTAGTCCTAAATTTCCCAGGTTATTTTCTACAATATTATTCTGACAGCTGCCTTCATATATTTAACCGATGGCTGATGGAGCCCGTGTGGTATGGAGTTGCGGCCACGTACCAGAATATGCAGTCTGAGTACTGGGTAGACCCTTCACAAGGTGGACTGATTATCTGGTGATGGTCGCAGGAGTCTAGTGCAGGGGTCGGCAACCTTTTGGGAGACAAGGGCCACACATCTAGAGAAAAAAATAGATAAAGGCGAGCCACACTTGTAAGATAATACGAAAGTACACATACTGGAGGTAGTTTATAGAAGTGATATTATAAAAAGTTGCGAGCCGCACGTTGCCGACCCCTGGTATAGTGGATGCGGGTGTCAGGACCGGTCATTGTAGCGTTCTTTGAGGGAGACCTATGTCCAGCAAGTGGATGTCTTTCAGCTGAAAACGATGACGACTCTACCATAATTATAAACTAGTCATATTAAATTGCATTAGATGTTACAGAAACTATCGCAAAAGAAACAAAACATTACATAAAGATGGAAGAAGTAACACAGTAAAAGTTTCTATTTCGGTACAACCCTAATAGATCCATAAGAAAAGAAATGATAAAAGCGTGAGCAATATGTCCGTACCATGTGATCTCCACGGCGCCCTACCGGAAATATCAACGCAATATATTTTGAGGCGAGCGCCCCCTGCGACGCATCTCAATCATCCACTAATAAGCAGACGGAAGGAAAGTAATCTAGACAAAAGTTTAAAAATAATGCGTCCACGAATAGATCGAAAGGTGAGCTTGAGCGCGCCGGCCCCACGAGTTAAAAATATATGCATGTGGCGACGCCGGGCGCCCTACGCTGCGTTGACGCCGAGCGCCGAACGCCGGCCGCGACGCCGAAAGCAGAACTCCATCTCATCCCCAAAGTCCTGTCATACAATTTCCAATAAGACTCAAGGGTTTTTTTCGCCGAAAGTACTTATGTTTCCCAATGAGTTATTTCTCAACTGTTTTATATCGACGAATGTTTTTTTATGAAACTAAGTACCTATTTCAGGATTGTTATAAAACAAACCTAACTTAACTAGGGTTCTACTAGACAGTCCTGAAATATATCCTGCATAGTTTACAGTTTAAAAAAAAAACCGTTCGTCCACACGAAACAGTTGGGAAATAAATCATTTGCGACAAATCTTTTCTGTGAAAAGACAGGATCCCGACCTAAAGATACACTTAATCACGTTATATTTAATACAACAGAAAACAGTTAAAAATAATTAAATTAGATCAATTAACATAAAATTATCCTCAAATTAAAATACTTAAAAATTATTTAACAACCCCCTTAGGCAAGGTTCCGAACATTCTTGCAGCGATCACTCTTTGAATAGGTAGCCAAGTTAATTCTTTGCCCGAGGAAGCTGCCAGATCTAGGTCCCCTATGATGTCTACCAACTTCTTAGATATTTCTTTGTAAAGCTTCCAAGCGCTCTAGGACCACAAATTATTTCCAATTATTTTCTAGAAAATAACTTTAATACCGCTCGACTAACCTATCTGGCTAACTCCTAGTTCGTTCGATTGTCGTTCTCAGTCAATTCATAGATTTTGTAAGGCCACTCTAAAAAACGTTTTTATTTATAAACAAACAGAGAATATACACAATAATTAACAGAAATAAATAAAAATAGAACTAAAACTAACTTACTCTAATACTAAAAGTCTATATTTACAAATATCACCCAAGTCACTGCTATTGGGCAGGGTGCCCATAAGGCTGGCTGCGTTTCCTCGTTGTGTGGCAATGCCAATACGTTGAACTAGGAAAGAGCCAGCCCTATGGTTCCCAACCGCTACCTTTCTAATTAATGATGAGTCCTTGGAATAGGTATAATTATATATGTTTTTGGTAGCTTACTCTACATACATTTTTGAAACGTTTTTGATGGATCTGTAAAAAACAAAGGCAGAGTGTACGCCATGCTACTTGAAGGGGAAGAGAAAATATATCTACTCCGTTTTACTACAAAAGGAAAGCAAATAGACGGTGTCCATGTTTTCCTTTTGTATTTTTCTTTCATCATTTTTTTTTATTCAACTGGAAGGCAAAAGAGCAAGTGGGTCTCCTGGTGGTAAGAGATCACCACCGCCCATAAACATCTGCAACACCAGGGGTATTGCAGATGCGTTGCCAACCTAGAGGCCTAAGATGGAATATTTCAAGTGCCAGTAATTTCACCGGCTGTCTTACTCTCCGCGCCGAAACACAACAGTGCGAGCACTGCTGCTTCACGGCAGGATTAGCGAGCAAGATGGTGGTAGCAATCCGGGCGGACCTTGCACAAGGTCCTACCACCTGCGAAATCATCACCCTTTAGCGGGTCCACTGCTGGACATAGGCCTCTCCTTATGAGCGTCACTGAGCCCTGTCCTCGGCTCGACGCATCCGCTGAATAGGAATAGAGCAAATATTTACTTAATAACTTAACTAGAGTTTACCTATTAACTTTTGCTTAACTATCCTGTCACAGTAAAACTTGCTATAAAGTCTAACTGGTCTTCGAATATTGGCTATTTAAATATTTATTGAACGATTGAAGCTTGTTTATAACGATCTTTTGGCGCCACTGGGCTGTATGTTGGCTAAGATATGAGATAAGTAACTTATACAGGTGGTTTTAAAATGAATCCGGGTTATATTATCCTTGTAAGTATATCATTGTAAGATTTTGTAACGGAATTTTTGCTTCAAAAATATTACGTCATTTTTGACACAGTTCATTTTGAAAATGGATCACTTTATGGAAATATGGAGTACAAAAATGTTTAACTATCTAGCCCTTGTAGTTTGTAGAAGGTGTTATACCGAATTAAGTTAATTATGAACCGTTTTGTCCGCCAGGACTGAGCCTATCGGGCAGGTCTTCGCTTGGTAGCTCTGTCTCTATACTCGTATGTATCTATGCTTTTAGGATATCATACGCAATGTTGCTTAAATACTTACAATGACTATTTATTCTATTAAGTACCAATCTATATAATGGCATAAATATTGAAACAAAAGTAGTTCATATAAAGACCGCTGTAAGGCTTAAGGAGTCTCAAGTTGTAACATACTGATATTTAATGGAATATTAAAAAGGAAGGTATAATGATATGTCAACGGCGTCTTACACCCGTAATAAAGTCATCGATCCATTTAGAGGAAGACAAATCTACGCTGAGTACGGTCCAAGAAGATTTATATTCATTGGCGATTAGCTCTACATTTTATTCTTCTTACAGTGCCAATTCATCATTGAAGGCATACTAAATCTCGTCTTGTCCATAGCCAGCTTAAATAGCTGTTCCACTGTCTTGATTCTGGGTCACTCCCTTAGTTCTATTAGAGTTAGGTAAATGCTTAGCTTTTAAAACTTGATGTGTGGTCTGTACCTACCCATAACCTTTGCTTATTATTTTGTCAATATAAAGGAATAAGGGAGGCTAGATCCGATATGTACAGCACACTTAAGTTGTTCTTATGTTGGTGACTTAGTGATGATGTATGATTAAAGTCAGAGTTTGTAACTGAACACGGAACGCTAAATAGCCCTCGGTCGATATGTCTCCGATGTCCACCGTCGTTGCTCGTGCAGTTCGCAGAATGCAAGGTGTCGCCTTTCTCAACGCGATTTTTGCAGGAATCTGTTCTCGATTAGTTAACGATATGATTTAAAACTAGCAAGCTTATTTATATAGTTGCATAGGAATGTATTGACCCTTCAAAGTGATATACGAACTCTATGATAGAGATGCTCTAGTTTCATTCTTGCATGTTTCCATCGCTCGCAAATCTTTTATACCTACTCCTTTACTTATTTATACTCATATAGAAAGGAATTTAAGTAAAAAAAAAACCTTATTAGGTACAAGGTTAGTAAACGGACACTTCAAAAAGAAATGAAGATTCCAATCAGTTAGCATACGAGTATAAATATTCTAGGTATACGCCATTTTTCGGACTACTTGGACAGTTCACTGCCAAATTCCTATTGATAACACTGGTATGACAGACCGGAAAAAAATACAGTGGATAAATTGATTTAGTAATCGATTACGAAACATAAAATGAATAAAGCCTATTATTTACAAAACTGCAAAGTAATTAAATTAAAACACTTCCTTGAAACCTAAGAGTGCAAGACAACAAATATTTATTCCTTTCGTTTCTGATCAATTGATAAAATTCGAAGAATAAATCAGAACCATTATAAGTTGGGTTCAAAAGCCGAGAATTTGTTCACGCTTGACCGGTTTTAAGTAGTCAAAGAAGTGATCTGTCGGCAAGAAGCGCCGGCGCCGGCGCAGCCGACAAACGCGGACGCGTTCACCTTTTGTTCTTGACACAATATTAATCGCTCCCTGTTAGGACGTGAAATTTGAACTACAAATATTCCGTTCTCACGGAAACGGACTCCTGCACAAAAGGAGACATTTCCAAAATGTAAGCCAAGGATGAGTATTGAGTAGCGAGGCGATGTGAGAGCGGCGTGGGAAATCGCGCGCGCAGTTCGTGACTAATGCATCGCTGAAAACTTAGAATAATGACTGATAATTAACGAAACAATTGCTTTTAAAACATTGTTATTTTGTGCAACTGGCAACCGCACGGGGTTAAAGTGTAAACTCAAATAAAGTCGGTGTTCCCTACTCTTATTATCCTTAGAAGGCAACTGTCTTGATATGGTATGGCTCCTCACTGCGTGCCGTCTTATGTGCATTGGTGAGCCCTCTAGCGCCGCGGTGTGCAACACATCACAAGCAACCGCCGTCGCGTGCGCATCTCGTCCTTTCGCTGCTGTGTATGTCTCTTTCTGTGCTGTCCGTTCATCACCGTGCCTTGGGATGAATGTAGACCCTCTAAACAATCAATGACTATCTGTTGTGCTTTGGTGTGAACTTTCATTATATATTTTATTAGACATTTTTTTGTGACCCTTAATACCTCGACACGTCAACGCCCGTACTGCAAGGAGTTGGCTGCTGCTTCCAGGGATCCAGGCCATTGGATGTCATCAGGTGAGCGAGCCAACCTTCTTCTTGATCGTTGCCTGAGGTTCCCTTCCCTCATATTTACTTTCCTTTCCCTTTCTCCGCTTTCCACTGCCACTGAGCTACTGAACCCCCTTTCCATACCAACATAATTGTGGTCCTTCGAACCGGATGTATTGATTCGAATAAAGTGCCTATTAATAGATAGATAGCAGATGTTAAGAATAGCATTCCTTTGTTTAATTAATAGGTAATTAAAACCCTATTTTCAAGCTAAACCTGTACCTATACGTGAGCGATTCGACTTTGTCTTTATAATACACTATTTACGTGCTTTATAAATAGTGAAGACGAAATAAATGTTTTTATAATATCTTTAAATAATAACTACTTTTATTATAATAATCTTTATAAAATAATAAAAGCGGTAGATTGTCGTCGAACCAAATTCCTGAGCGGCCGGGCGAGCCGCGAGACTTGCATCGCTGTTTACCTATTTCACCTTTATTTAAAACGTTATTAACTCGCGTCCTTATTCCGTTCTAACAACTTAGTTTTGTTGAAGTTTTGAATGGGATTCGTATTCTGTGTCTAAGAAATTATAAAGTTTTGCTGTCGTATTGACTCGTGTCCTTATTCTGTTGATATAGTAAAGTTTATTCCGTGTTTTGTATGAAGTTTAGTAGTGTTTACGTTAGTTCTGTTTATTAATTATACAGTTGAAATTTTGCGTTTATCTGGTTAAAGTAAATAATATTTTGGTTTAAAATGCACGAAATAGAAAAAACAAAACGTAACTTAGCGTTAAAACGATTGAATGATGCGTATCTCTGTGCAAAGAGATGCCAGGAGCACCCGGAAATGAAGCCGCGTCTTAAGGTTCATCTTGAAAGATTACAAGGTTTAGAGGAGTTATTTGAGGAAAATCACGTGAAGATCGTAGCTTCATTGACGGATGCCCAGGATATCGCCGAAGCCGAGGAGTTTAGGCAAAGTTTTGACGAGACACTATTAGAAATTATCGAAATAAAAATGAAGCTGTTTAAAGACGAAATTCCTTCCGGCAGTAAAGACGCGCCTTCCCAACCTGTTTTGTCTCGGAATAATACCGTGATGCATCATATTCGCTTGCCGACCATACAAGTCCCAACGTTCGAAGGCGGTTATAAAAAGTGGATCACCTTTTATGATTTGTACCGTACTTTGGTACATGAAAAAAGTGAAATTTCAAAAATTGAAAAATTTCAATACCTTCTCTCGTCGTTAAAGGGTGAGCCCTTAACGCTTTTGTCAGCGTTTCCGATATCCGCTGATAACTATGATACAGCCTTTGATACTTTAGTTAAACGTTATCAAAATAAACGCCAGCTGGCCTTTCTAGCATGGCAAGCTATTCTCAATGTTAAGGTGCATAGTAACACCGCGCAAGCATTCCGATCATTATTAGATACATTTCAAGAGAACTTAGCTATTTTAAAATCATTGCAACTACCTATCGAGAACTGGGACTTTGTTATTTTTTATACGCTATTATTTAAGTTGGATCCGTCGGTTCGTAAAGAGTTTGAGATGACTGTCACCTCGGAGGATATTCCAAGCTACCAGTCACTTGAAAGGTTTCTCGGGGATTACTGCACCGCCGTAGAGCGCGCGGGCCCGGGTGCGGGTTCGTTCCCCGGCGGGCCCGCGCGGCCGGCGGCGGGGGCCGCCCGCGCTGACAGCGCACCGCAGCCACAACGCCGTAATAAACAAACGACTCTGGTGGGCAACCAAGCGACTTCGCCTTCGTTACCCCCACCTCCACCCTGTCAGTTCTGTTCCGGGAAACATTTTATTGCCCATTGTACAGACTTTAAAAATTTATCTATCGCGAATCGTTCGCAAGCTGTTAGTGACAGGCAGCTATGTTATAATTGTTTGCGCACTGGACATATCGTGTCGAACTGTACCTCTAAAAGCTGCTGTCGGTCATGTGGTCACCGTCACCATTCGCTATTACACTTCAACAATAATAATAATAATAACAATCCTTTTCAATGCAATAATAATAATGAGAACAGAACTCCACATACGTCAAATGCTCTCGGCGTTCAGGGGCTTTCCAGTAATAATACTTCGAATAAAACTGTTCTTCTTTCCACTGCTCGCGTAGATATTTTAGACAAATGGCGCGCCTTTCACGCTGTTCGTGTGTTGCTTGATTCGGGAAGTCAAGCAAATTATATAACTCAGGGTCTGGTAAACCGTTTGGGTCTGTCCATTTCTAAAAACGCTCCGTCTGTGTTTGGTTTAGGTAACGCGTCTACGCCGGTATTGGGTACTATCCAATGCACCATCCGTCCTGAAGGTCATCAGGGCAATGAGCTTTCTTTCGAAGCAATCGTGATCGATCGTATTTGTGACGACATGCCTTCCGTTACTGTAAAAACCGACTTTGTTGAAAAGTTAGGTTTTATAAGGTTGGCAGATCCTAACTTTCACTGTCCAGGTCCCATTGATCTGTTACTCGGGTCTGAGCTTTGGAATGAGATTTTCATTCAGGGAATGATTCCTGGCGGTAAGGATTCGCCAGTTGGGTTAAACACTATCTTCGGCTGGGTATTTTTGGGTCGTGCTCGCTGTCTAGATAGTGTTCCCGCGCTGTACTCTAGTCTTTCTTCTGTCCAAACTTTGCATGCCCATAATCTAGATGAAGATTTGAAGCGCTTGTGGGAGCTCGAGGATTTACCGTCACAGGAAAAAATTCTTTCACCCGATGATGCAGCTTGTGAGGAGCACTTTCTGGCTACCTACAAGCGAGAAACAACGGGTAAATTTATCGTCGAGTTGCCGTTCAAGGGCGCTGAGCCGACTTTCCGCAACATGCGATCTATCGCTGAGCGACGTTTTTATAAATTGGAGACGCGTCTGTCCAATGATCCTGCTCTGCGTAGATCCTATAGTGATTTTATGCAAGACTATCTCGATAGCGGTCATATGACTGAAATTTCTTCGTGTGACACTAAGGCAGCGGTGTCGAACTATATCCCGCACCACTGCGTGTTAACGAACAAACTGCGTGTTGTGTTTGACGCCTCAGCGCGCGATGGCGAGGGTTTGTCTTTGAACGACACACAGCACACTGGGCCAAAGCTTCAGAAAAATATTTCATCTATCCTCACACGTTTTCGCCTACACACGGTTGTGTTCACGGCTGATGTTCGGCAAATGTACAGGAATATTTTACTCGCAGATAAACATCGCGACTTTCAGCGCATCGTGTGGCGCTTTGATCCGAGTGAACCGCTTCGAGACTTTCGCCTTAACACCGTGACCTACGGTGTCTCGTCATCTCCGTATCTGGCTTTACGAACCATTGAGGAGTTAGCTGTAACTGAAGGTCACGCTTTTCCTCTTGCAGCTAAGGCTCTGACCATGGACACATACGTGGACGATATTCCGACAGGTGCAGCCTCTGTCAATGAGGCCCTTGAGTTGCAAGGTCAGCTAATATCTCTTATGTCAAAGGGTGGCTTTGAACTTCGCAAGTGGGCGAGTAATCGTTGCGAATTGTTGAGTCACCTGCCGCCTGAGCACTGTTTGCCACAGGCTACCACCTCTTTTGACGCAGAGTCTCAGACTGTCACGAAAGTCCTTGGCTTAAGTTGGGAATCGTCATCGGATTATTTTAAGTACAAGGTTAATCTGTCGGTAGAAAAATGTACCAAGAGAAAAATTCTTTCCGAACTTTCCCGTGTCTTTGACCCATTGGGGTTGCTTTCACCCGTCGTCTTTCTGGCAAAGTGCTTAATCCAGCGTCTGTGGCTCCTTGGCCTGGATTGGGACCAAGAGCCCCCGGCAGATATTATCGACTTGTGGCATCAGTTTACCAGTCAACTGAATGATTTGACAGGCATTGCCATACCTCGTCAGATCACTCATCCTCGTGCTGTTGGCTATCAACTGCATGGGTTCGCCGATGCCTCTTTGTCTGGCTATGCCGCTGTCGTCTATTTACGAGCCGAACTTGATGATGGCTCATTCAAAACCCACCTAGTCAGCGCGAAATCTCGCGTCGCACCTACAAAACGGATAACATTGCCTCGTCTTGAATTGTGTGCTGCCGCTTTGCTCTCAGATCTTGTGGATACTGTACACACTGATTTGTCTTCTGTGATTACCATTGATTCTGTCTTTGCCTGGTCCGATTCAACCATCACTCTTTCTTGGGTGACATCTCATCCATCCAAATGGAAAATATTCGTTGGCAATCGTGTAGCAAAGATTCAGCGAAAGTTACCTTCCGCGACTTGGAACTATATAAGCACCCATGATAACCCAGCTGATGCGGCCTCTAGAGGTTTGCTTCCAAAAGCACTGCTTACCCATCCCCTTTGGTGGACGGGCCCGAACTTTCTTTCCTTCCCGTATCAGCAATGGCCTAGATCTAAAATTCTTCCCATGTCATCTGACGTAACAATGGAATTACGTCAAGAAGAAAAGAAGTCAGCTCTCGTTGTCACAAACGAGACTGATTCTATACAGCAGCTTCTACTCCGGTTCTCTTCCTTGAAGAGAATTTTGCGAGTGACTGCGACCGTGCTTAGGTTCCTGAATCTTTTGCGTAAACAGAAGAAATATTCTGGTTCCATTTGTGAACAAGAGCTAGCAGAGGCTCTCTCATCCCTCGTGAGATACTGTCAAAGATCTTGTTTCTATACAGAGATTCAAGCTCTTCAGAAAAATCAACTCCTACCAAAACCGCTAAGGAAATTGTGTCTTTTTAGGTCTACGGACGACGTATTACGTGTTGGAGGAAGACTTCGACACTCTGACCTAGACTATGAAGCTAAGCATCAAGCAATATTGCCTTCAAATCATCGTCTCACAGAGTTGATCATTGATGATGTCCATACTAAGTCATTGCATGCCGGCCCTCAAACCGTTCAATTTTTATTAACCCAGAACTTTTGGGTGCTTTCTGCTCGTCGAGCAATAGCTAAACGTCTGTCTGGATGTGTTCGTTGCTTTCGAGCTAAGCCAGTGCTCTCGCAACCTCTAATGGGTGACCTTCCCCGCGTTAGGGTAACTGCTGTCAAGG
This sequence comes from Choristoneura rosaceana, assembly GCA_037349165.1. NCBI lineage: Eukaryota > Metazoa > Arthropoda > Insecta > Lepidoptera > Tortricidae > Choristoneura > Choristoneura rosaceana. Next base: position 10,074,713 of record JAZBNJ010000041.1, on the reverse strand, counting down.
CCTTTCAACGCGTTGGTTGTGACTATGCTGGTCCGTTTCACGTGATTCTCGGTCGTCGCCGCCGTGGGGTGCGACCGGAAAAAGTCTATCTGTGTCTTTTTGTTTGTCTTTGGAGCAAGGCTCTTCATTTGGAGATTGCTAATGATCTATCAACTGAGTCCTTCATCGCCGCCCTGCGGCGCTTCATTGCTCGTAGAGGTCGGTGCTCTCTCATTCTCAGCGACTGCGGCACAAACTTCGTAGGTGCGAAAAATCTGTTGTCCACTATGATGGGGAATGCTGCAGCTGATGAGGCAATAGAGTTTAAAACTATCCCCCCTTCCTCGCCTCATTTTGGGGGCGTCTGGGAGGCCGGGGTTCGTTCCGTAAAAAGTCATCTGTCCAGGGTCGTTGGAAATCATTTATTGACTATGGAAGAGTTTCAAACTGTTATAGTGCAGATAGAGGCTGTCTTGAACTCTCGCCCCCTTTGTGCGATGAGTAATGATCCGAACGACTTCTCAGTTCTGACACCGGGTCACTTTTTAACACTATCCCCGTTAACTTCTATTCCTGACAATGAAGACAGTCAAAAAACGTGCCTATTGAACCGATGGCAACTGCTTCAGCGACTGCACGCGGATTTCTGGAAACGTTGGCATAGGGACTATTTAAATACTTTAACTCAGAGAACCAAGTGGACAGAAAATAACCGTCCTATCCGCATTGGAGATCTCGTTCTAATAAAGGACGATAACCTTCGACCGTTGCTGTGGTCGGTGGCACGCGTCTCCAACGTCCATCCTGGATCCGATGGAGTTGTCAGAGTAGCAACTGTCCGCGTAGCGAGTAGTGACTCTAAACCCAAGGAATTTAAGAGACCGGTGGTGAAGTTGTGCGTCATTCCTGTCGGGGAGAATTAAGATTACTGTCTGTTCTTTTCTATTATCTATCAAAGGTTACTTTTATTTTTTAGACTATCAGTAGTCGATTACGATCGGGTCTCTAAGCTACCTAGCTATTTTAGAAGAATTGTTATCCTTTTCATCTGCACATATCTGTTTAAATGTAGCGATCTATTAACTGGTCGTCTTATGACGAGTAATGCTATATTAATCCATTAAATCCTGTCTGTGTAACTTTCCCTATATTAACCTTTTCCTTTGTACTCTGGAAATTTGTAATTTCGCAGGGTGGGGGGAGTATGTTCCCTACTCTTATTATCCTTAGAAGGCAACTGTCTTGATATGGTATGGCTCCTCACTGCGTGCCGTCTTATGTGCATTGGTGAGCCCTCTAGCGCCGCGGTGTGCAACACATCACAAGCAACCGCCGTCGCGTGCGCATCTCGTCCTTTCGCTGCTGTGTATGTCTCTTTCTGTGCTGTCCGTTCATCACCGTGCCTTGGGATGAATGTAGACCCTCTGAACAATCAATGACTATCTGTTGTGCTTTGGTGTGAACTTTCATTATATATTTTATTAGACATTTTTTTGTGACCCTTAATACCTCGACACGTCAACGCCCGTACTGCAAGGAGTTGGCTGCTGCTTCCAGGGATCCAGGCCATTGGATGTCATCAGGTGAGCGAGCCAACCTTCTTCTTGATCGTTGCCTGAGGTTCCCTTCCCTCATATTTACTTTCCTTTCCCTTTCTCCGCTTTCCACTGCCACTGAGCTACTGAACCCCCTTTCCATACCAACAGTCGGTGATTCATAAAAATATAACAAGTGAGTCAGAATCAGCACATAATAAATACCTAACAAAGGAACTAATATCTCGTTCATTAAAATGTAGAATTTGCTTAAACGTGCTGAGTAACTGCACATTCATTAAGAGCCCGATTTAAGGCAGTATTTTTTTTTTCATTTCAATTTCTATAAATTTTACATCTTAATTGCAGAATCGGTCTACAGTCCTAATTAAACGTTATTACCAACTAAATATAAAATAAAACGATATTCATTCATCTCGTTTCCATAATAATGATATTCGGCGCGTCTCCGTTTGTGTGTGATATGGTCATTACGTACGTTTTCATTTTATATTGTGTATGTGTGCGTATTACGGAACGAAATATATTCTCGTTCAGGTTTTTAGCATTAAGATAGGAGAGGTGATCTGGGCAGGCAATAAACGCGAATAGCACCAGATATTCCAGTGTTGATACTAGCACCTAACGTTTATAAGTTGAGCAGTTTATGTTTTGCTACGAGTTAGGGCTGTTTATTGAGAGAGACCTAACCTTAGTGCTTAAGGTCGTAGTGATGTTAAGTACCATCAATAAAAACAGACCCAGTGTGAATCGGAGTCGGTTCGTACAGTCAATGTCATAAATAAGTAATCATTTCTGTACCTTGTCGCTTTCAGTCGTTACACAATTTCGTGTGGCTTTTCAAAAACGATATGACGTTGGAGTGAGAAGGTACAAAAGTGATCACTTATTTATGATGTTGACCGTACAAATTTATAGGTATCTATGAATATACCGAGTTAGCAGAGACCTGCTCCTAAGCAAAATGTAAGCAGGGTGGTAACATTTTAGATTTGTTATTGACATAAAATAACATATAAATAAGAGTTTTAGACTTTTCTTATTGGTTGTGCTATAAAAGCTACCTTCACACCAAATTTCAAGTTTGTGGGAAATATGTGGCTAATATTTATTAAGTTTTAGTCTACTATTATTCGTTAACATGAAAAGTCATACCTGTGTTAGTTTTCTTATTAATTACGTTACATACGCAGCTACTATTGACGAGAATGTTTTCAAATGTCTACAAAACTGCTATGTGTTGACTCTATCAAAAATTTGCATTTTAGAATTTGATACTTCACAAAGTGATATTCCTAAATCAAAAATAGTGTGAAACACACCTAATATTTTAAACGACCTATTCAATAATAGCCGACACCATGGGATTTGCGAAAAAAAATTCATGCTCGGTTGAAGTGTAGGGAGTACGAGTAGGTAGGCAGAACTTACCCTAAAAAAAAGTGTATTTTTTTGTAGATTAATTTTGGGTTTAATCGGTAAGCTACTAATACAAAAGAACTTACTTTCATGGGCGTACCCGGGGGGGGGGGGGGGGCAAGCACGGGCAGCTGCCCCCTCCGCATTTTTACCTACTTACTAACTATCTACTGTTGTCTTATGTTTATTTATTTGACAAGTGCTTATAAACTTTGATTTGCCCCCCCTCCCCCCCCCGGCTTAGAACTTGGGTACCATGCCCATGCCTACTTTCACACGAATATCGTGGTTATGTCCTTTAATTCTGAATCGACAGTTTCTTGGCAATATCTGAGAGAGTTTAAGATCTGTGACTTGAGGCACAATTAGACAATCTTGAATTTTTACATATTATAAACATAGATAGGCACCCCCTACGAAATCATGGTGCTTGTACACCTAGCTGTAATAGCGAACAGACCTTCAAAGTTGCCAAATTATTGCCGGATCGAAAGCGATGTGGATTGGGCTATGGGATTGGGATGTTGTGGATAGGGTTAAGGGATGTGGAGTGAGGTAATGGACGCCTACTACGAGTATATCAATATGTATTTCAAATTGGACTTGGTAGGCGGTGACTCGCCGCCCATTGAATGGGCCCAACTAACTATTGCGGGACAACGAGATGGCAACATTGGTATGACTTACGGAAACACATCCACCCTTTATTTATTTTTATATTTTTAAGTTCAGAATAGTTATTTGTAGTTTTATCATAATTATTAATATAACATTTTAAACTTTCCTGATTTTCACTCAATTTGTCAAAATATCACAAACGGGACTTATCAGACTAAAATACACGAGTAATATTTACCTCGACGTTTCGACCACATTACAGTGGCACATAGACTCTATGGTATCTGTCACGCTGATATTGATGTCAGTCAGTTCACAGTTGTCACCGTTAAATGCGAATTATTTTTCCGACAGTCGATATCGAATCGAATCCTTTTCCACTTCCCGTGCGTAGTTTTCATATAAATGTATGTTCCTTCGTGCAACAATAGTACGTCAACAACTCCCGGAAAGATACTTGTTCGCATTATATCAGATTTGCGAAAACAACAGTGTCAAGCTAAAAATATTGAATACTGTAAAGTTTACGCACAGTATTGTTGTGACAACCATTTTGACGAACATGGGTCGCAGTGCAGTACATATATGAGTCGGCTTTGATACAATTTTGCTCATATTTATTTACCTAAAATGTATTTTCTGAAAGGTTTGGTAACAATGTTTATAATATTTGATTAAATGTGACACTGACATGTAAGTTAGCACTAGCTCGTTTTTTTAAACATATTGTAGGACTTGGCCCATTTAGTTTCGTCCGCCAATTCTAATTGTAATTTTTGTACAATTATTTAGTTGAGTAAATATATTTATTCGTATTTACTTGTAAGGAGGATATGCAACAAATACTTATTACCTACCTCAGATAATATAACGATTTCGATATATCGTCGACCGTAGGTTCGAGCAATATCCAGAATGTAAAAATACTGACTACATATCGTCGACCGTAGGTTCAATTAGGCTAAGGGACATTGCGCGTAATATCCCTTACCTTAATTGAACCTACGGTCGACGATATGTAGTCAGTATTTTTACATTCTGGATATTGCTTTATTTACGTACTTATTCAATTTAAATTATATACTTAAAGACTTTGAGTAATTTTAAAATCGCGTACAGGTTAAAACCTTCGAATAGGCTTGTTAACTGGGGTTACAAAGGTAGAGGATGCGTTAACTAATTTACAAGATACATATTTGTGTATTTGTGTAGTTTCTATCTATCTATCTATCTATCTATCTATCTATTCGTGTGGCTAACTCAAAATGTGTTCTTTTGTTTTTTTCTGTTTGTTACATGATGTTGTCTGTAATATATTAAATGTCCTACATGGGTGCATAAATATGCGTGCATAAATATCTGACGACTCTACTTATTTCTTGGGCTGCTAGGACGTGTCAGATATTTTGGCACGCTCAAATTCAAAGTCAAAGTCATAATATCTTTATTCAATTTAGACTATAGCAAGCACTTATGAATGTCAAAAAAAATCTACCACCGGTTCGGAAAAACCTCTGTTGAGAAGAATCCGGCAAGAAACTTAACGAGCTGTATTTTTTTTACTACAGGCATACATAGATTCAATGACTGCAGGTAATGGTAATCCACTCTTATGGGAGTCAAGGCAGAATTAGGTTGAATTGACCTAGGAATTTAGAGTTGCTACATTTGGCGGTAGTGCGTTTATGTATATGCTCGTAACTCATGTGTATGCGTTTGGTTAACCCGAACATGAATAACTTATTTAATTTCTATCGTAAAAAACCGGGCACAAATTTGTAGGTAGGTATTTTTGAATATCCAGTGTTAGTAGAGCCTTTCTCCTAAGCAAATGCAATGCAGGGTAATTTTAGATGGCTTAATGACTTTTTTTTAATAATTGTGCTATAAGTCTTCCTTCAATACCTTTATACACAATTCCAAGTTTCTAGGACAACTGGAAGTAATTTATAGATTTTAATTATTGTATTTTTTGATTGCGTTGCCTTAGAAATTTGGGTTTTTCACTTTTTGAAGTTGTAGCAGCAGACCTGAGTATTTGACACTACGACGGTGAATAGGTTAACCTTTTGACCGCCGTAGTCTGATATATAAGACACCCAATGTCCATGCAGTCACTATGGAAATGTCATATAGTGTCGGTGTAGGTGGCGATACGGGCACGTACGAATGAAAACGTATTGGCGGTTAAAAGGACAGAGTTGGATCTACAATTTGGCCATTTTGGGATTATTACGTCAATGAAGTCAATATAAAACAGTATATTTGGGACTTTGACATAATAATTGCAGATCCGACTCTGTTAATAGTCACCGTCAACTAATTTCAACTTTATTTCTCCCTACGTTCCCGAGAAAAATAATCTTGACAGACGGACGAACAGATGGACAACAAAGTGATCTAGTTACAAGATTTCTGTCTTTTCCTTTTAGGGTATGTAGCATTAATAAAAACCGCAAATATGATCGTCATAGTAAAAAATACTACTGAACCCTTTAAAGCATGCCACGACACGCACGTGCCCAGTTTTAACAGATAGAATCCTAAAAATACACGACATAAATTAATGATATTATTTTGATGAACATGAATAGATGTCCGGTAGTGAGATAAATAGATAAAGGGAGGGCGGCGCGTACGCAGGCGACTTAGAGGGGCTCATTCAATTAGTGTCCGGATCTTGAGCTGGAGCCGGTACGTCATTGAAGGGCCGACGATGTAGGGTTGCCACAAAGTCAAAATTAACATTCAAGTACAGGTGGTGCCACCAGGTTGAGGTCACACAAGAACATGTCATGTAATGTACAGCGGGATTTTGACATTCGCTCATTAATTTGATTCATTCATCTTTTTATGCAAACAGTAGGACTTTATGTAGAGTGCGTGTAGATTCTCTTCAACTTTCGTGGAACTACCTATGCCTAATAATAAGGGTGTAAACAGAGGCTTCAAATTGAAAGCATCATTGACGTCTTGCACACCAGCTAAATTTGTCCTCCAGTTCAAACAAACCTCTCTGTTCTTATAACGTTTTAAACTTTCGTGATTCTCACTCATTTACACTACACTTATCACGCTATTTTTGCACAAGTAATATTTACCTCGACGTTTCGGCAACGTTTCAGTTGCCGTGGTCACGAGTAGACAAAAGTGCGGGGTGTCAAGTCCGCCTAGCAGCGCGAGTTCTTCGAACTACCCGCACTTGATCACTAATAGTACCGGCACACGTATCACGAACTACCCGCGCACTCTGTTCTTCTTTGGTCATCTGAGGCCGTATTGTTTAACGTTTCTGACACTCGAGATCATAATCAAATGACAGTTTTAGATGTGAAAACTGTCATTTGATTGTGATAGCGAGTGTCAGGAACGTTACGCAATAGACCCTTAGGTGTATCCGTACTGTAAACCTAAAGGCGCTATGGCTCAACACATCATCTGGCTGGTTGGATTTAGGAACAATTAAATACAAGTCTCGTTAGCATAGCCGTTTTGTCACCATATTAGTTTTAAATATTACTGATTATAAATATATATGTTAGTCTTACAGATTGTAAGGTATTTATTGTATGGGTCAAATTGCCCGAAATAAATGGATTTATTGATTTATAGTCATTTGACCTATGGCCTCTTAAGCAGAGAGCCGTGGGTTCAAGTCTGGGCTCGCACTTTTGAGTTTTTTTGAATTTATGTGCGCAATATACATTTTAAATTTACCATGAAGGAATACATCTTAAGAAAACTTGCACACATCTGTGAACAAATTAAGGGGCTGTTTCACCATCCATTGATTAGTGTTAAGTAGCGGTTAAAGGTAATGCCGTCTCTATTTGTTTTGTTCGAATAGACAGAGACGACATCACATTTAACCGTCAGTTAACACTAATCAATGGATGGTGAAACACCCCTTAAATGTTGTGTTTCTGTAAAATTCCTAAACTACACTGGGCTTGAGTGGAAACTATAAGGCCCAAGCTCTTTCACTTTGAGAGGAAGTATCCTGCAGTGGAATGTATAAAGGCCGAGAAGCTTGTATTAAGTATGTTTTACGTCATATTTGCATTAGTTCTATGTTTCCTGCTACAATGTCAATTTCTTGGAAGATTTTGATAAAATATGAGGTACTTATATAATATATGGGTATGATTTTATTAATCACCTAAAAAATGCGTTTTCGGCGACCTAATAAAAAAAAATTGTTCCTAAAATAGTACATCTGTCACTTAAATTGAATCACCAAATAATATTAAACGGTTACCTAAATATTATATAAAAATTGCTCTAAAATAATATTGATCATCAAATAATTATATTGGGTTCCAAAATAATAGATTTGTCGCTAAAACTGAATCACCAAAGAATATAGAAATGGCTTCCTAAAAATTAAATATAATCACTGGAAAATAATATTGGTCATCAAATAATTGAACTGAAATTTGACAATAATGATATACAATGAATGAAATAATAATAATAATGTTTTCTCACTAATTACAACAATTATTGACGTTATTGACAGAGATCTATTATTTTGGCGATCGAATTTTGATGATCAAACTATAATTTAGGATACAGGTTTACATTAATCTGATGACCATACTTAGAGACAGATTTGATTAATTTGATGACCAATATATTTCTTAGGGATAGATATAATAATTAGGGTATCGCAGTTTAGTGACAAATCTAAATTTAAGTGACAGAAAATATAGTTCCCCTTATATATCATTAAATTAGTGTAGAGATTTTTTTTTGTCCCAGTGGTTACAGTCAGATTCTCATAGCACTTTGTTATACCTAATTACGACAGCCTTGCTCAAATTTTACTGTTTGTTTATATTGATTATTTATGTTTAAACAAAACATAGGTCTATACTGACTCGCGTTCGCGTTTCGCGTAAGCACATATCGATTGTTCTAATGTCATGCTAAATCAAATGATCGTTTCGCATAGTTAAAATGACAATGAATGAATACATCGAAAGGATCTACGTAGCCAATGTTAAAGAATTGTAAAATGTTTATAAAATATTTTTTTTCCAGTTGAAACTGAAAGAAGAATTATGCGAAACTCTCATTCGGTGAAACATTACATTAGGACTAACAATTTTATTCGAGATAATGTAACATGGTAACACAAATATCCAAAACCAAACCAAGTCCTGATATGTATATACATAGATCAATATACTGCCCGTCTAAGCCAAAAGGCGCTATCTCAAAAAAAAACACTTTTGAGTTATTAATACTATTGGTAGCTTAAAACGTTCTGCGTCACATGGTATAAATAACACAAAAGTGGTTTTTTGAGGTAGCGCCTTTTGGCTTAGTAGGCCAGTATATACTGCTCAAAAGAAAATAAGGGCCAAGTGAATTTCATTAGTGTGAAGCGAAAATACTAATAAGTGTAATCCCTACTAAAAATGAATATGAAAATGAATATGAAATTAACTCTTTCTGTCTGTCTGTTTGTTAACTTTTCACGTTTAAACCGCTGCGCAGACGGTGTCGCGGGCAACAACTACTTCTTTATAAATGGTTTTATTAATATAATATAACAAAACACCTAATATCTTTCAATATTTTTGCTTTAATTTCACCGGTGAAATTCAAGTGGCCCTTAGGTTATTTTGACTGGTATAAATTCAATCGCACTTGCTTAAACTCAACATTGCTTAGAAATTACATGGCAGCGGAAAAAATACTTTGTAGTTTTCTCTTACACGCAATGCGTAAACCTTATTACACGACGTGAGCATCGACGACTCGCATTACACTGCCGCAGTTGATCGATCACTTATAAATCCATTACCGCTAGATCCCGCAATGTACTTGACACGTCGCAAATATTTCAATGTGTTACTACGTTATGCGTTTTGGAATGAATGTGTTGCATATTTTTGGCAGCCCTAGCACAGGGCCAACAGGGGCGCGGGTCGTCGGGGAGGGGGCAGCCGGGAGCAGGAATATTCAAAGCGTGAGAACGGCGCGCGACCCGCATGCCGCGACTTCACATATCTCACGGGCAACCTCGACTGCAGCCGCCATTCGAATGTGGACCCTAACCAGCAATCGCAGTAGAAGCACAATTAGACGCCAGTCGAAATGTTATCGCTTGGAACATCGAGGACAATACTTTTCTAGCCTGCGCCTGGCATTGGCCCGGATACTGCCGATGGGCGCGCACGTCCACTTACTGCTAACTATCAAGTTATTGCCAAATCAAATTTTAGCAGTTTCCAGACCAGACTCTACATTTTCAGTTTTTCGTCTAAAGAAGCGGAGCTACATGACTTAGTATTTCAAAAATTTCAATATTAAAGTAAAGTTATAGGTATTGCTAAAACCGAAAATTCGCGATGGTAGAGTCTCTAAAATAAAGCAACCAATATTGCAAAGGCATAAGGATGATCTATTTTTTTAATTACAATGAAAACAGATAAGACAATATTGTATCTGCAAACATAACTATGTCTACCAAAGCCAATATTAAGGAATAATATTAAAAAAAAAAACCTTAGGAAAAACATTAAAAGTGACAAATTGTCGAAGCTTTACATAATTGAATTTGCGGTGATCATTGAAGCATCATCGGCTCATTGAAACTTTGATTATTTCAGTCGGCAACTATGACTAAATTTGGAGAGCATGGTGAAGGAAACTAGTAAACCTGTTATGTACCTACTATACCTAGTTAATTTCCCTTAGGTTGACACTTAACTGATTTCTGTTCAGAGTCATTTGTTATATATATATATATATATATTTAATATTTAACTCCAATTAAAATAATACAGCAAGGCTAGTTCTATATTTCTTGCTGCGCAGTGAGAGTAGTATTTTGTACAGCCGGTTAGGTTTTCAGATTTACTTAGGCTATTATTTTAAATATTCTTAATTTTTTAACAATTGAATGTTACCTAGAGTCTTAAGTCCTCCAATAACAACTCATTAATGTATAATAAAATGTGAATCTTACCAATTTGCCGAAAGGTCCCAAGACAATTTTAAATATTGTCCTAAAAATTATAGACGTTTTTTACTAAAATTTTTGATGGGTAGCGTAGTCTTTGTAGTTCGTAGACTTTGGACATCATCAATTATGGAAATGATTGTTAACCACAATTAAAAAATTATTCCATTAATTCATTCATTCATTGTCTAATTCAACTGTTGAAATATTCAGAAAGAGTTTGAAGACGCCTCTTATACGACATAAAGCTAAAACCTATAACGGATATCGAGTCTCAACTGTATTACTCTTAGAAGCATCCAGCACGGCACCCACCTGGTGCCTGATCTACCGCAAGTTTCACATTACAAATTCACGTGATTGCGTTGGCATACTGACGTTAGAATTTCTTACGACAGTTAATGGTACTTTTATTAGCGGGCCCCGTCCGTGCGACCGCGTGGCGGCCGGTGGGCGTGTCGTAAACTATTTTCTTTGGGCCTGGTTCTAGTGAAGCCGATCTAATTTTTGCGGTGAACTCAACGTTCCGAGAAACACTGGGAAAGGTTACACCGGCCTCACATTCGGTTGTCAGGTTGTCTACAAGCGGAGCAGGGCGGCTAGAGGTCAAGCACCGCCGCTGTAGCATAGCCCCTGTATAATCGTCACCGCCGGTGAAACGTAGTGGAACCGTCCCGACTAATTCTGAATTTCGCAAACGCTAATGATGTTCAATAACGATGGCCATCTCTCAGACGACCTCCCGACTGCTGCTGCGGTCGCGTCGCCGTCGCCGGATGCATTTACGGTTCACATCAGCGTTTGCGACTCACCTTGAGACAACATCGACAAACGTCTCCTAAATATAGACATTGTATTACGTACTCGCCGCGACAAAGTGATATTTCTTACAATGCAATCTCTGATTATTCCGTAATTTAACAAGTTAATAAATATTTTTACAATTTTTTCCTTTGTAAAATATCAACTAAGATACGAATTGTCATTAGACAATTACTTGCTGAATTTAACCATGACGTCAGCATCGGAGTTTGCGAAATAGCATCACTAGGCTAAAGCGTTAGTAACTTTACGAATGAAAATGGAACACACAGTTTAGACCGCTGCCTCATAGGTATATTGATTTATTTTCCTGCATGAAAGCTACGAATCACATTAGTGATCAATCGACTTACCACGAAGTGTTACCGAGTTTCTGAGAAATCGATTAGTTGTAAGGATCACGAGCGATGTGTCAGCCGCAATGAGGCATCTGATCTAGATGAACAAAAGTCGATCTTTTGCAAAAAAATTGGCAATGCGACTGATGCCTGAGGGACTGAACTAGTCGGCAACGTTTCCTAGGGGGTCAGGGGTATGGCGAGTCGGCGGGGGCCGGGCCCGTTTCGGCGGGGCCCCGGAGGGCGACGACCTCGTGAAAGGCGCGCTGATCTGAACACCGATTCTGCTAACTAAACTGTTAGCAAACTGCAAGACTGAACCCGCACTAGACAAACAGTACAGCGGCACACGCCTAGATTCATAGCAACGCAAATCGAAGCGAATTCGATATCATTATGCTGTAACTGAAACGATACAGGCGGAACGTAATTTATAAGCGAAGCTATTGAATTAGAATGATGTAGAGTGCGTTCGGTTGCTCAAGCCGAGACAAAGATGGGAGAAATTTAACAAAGCTGCAACAGAACTTTATTTTTGGCACAGGTTGTTGCGAAAAAATGTTGTGTCGAGTTCGCGTGGAATTTTCATTGCGATTTCGTTATTGGAATCGGTGTGTTGCGCGCGCGCCGTCCGCTCGCCTTTTTACGCGCTCTTTCCCGCCGCGCGGCGCGCCAACCCCGCGGGCCCCCGGCGCGGTCGCCGCCCGCCAGATACCAGCCGCCGCCGCCGCCAGCCGCTACCAACCGCGCCGCCGTCTGCACCGCTCACATTTATTTCAACTCTTTTCACACCTACTATTATACTAGCTTCTTATTACATCGCAAATCTGTACCACGAGGTAATGAAAACTCCGGAATTATGATAACCTTATAATTTTCCTACAAAGATCAAAGTACGTAGGTATTTGCAGTCGTTATCTTGCTGATAACGTTAATTTAGCTGATATTCAAACATGCCAATTTTGTACAGAATTCGTGTTGCTATACTTTTGTTTGAAATGTGGATAGCGACAGAGTGTAGCGTGGGTAATGAGTGCGCGAAGTACCAGCTGATATCGCGCGAGCGGGCCGCGAGTGCACGTCCCCTGGCCGCCGCTCCGCCGCCGCTTCGCCCTAATTAAACAATAATCGAAAAACTACAATGAACGGGCGCGCGGCTCCGTCCCCGCCCCTCCTCCGCGCCGCATGACGTCATTGTTGCACTCCTCTCCTTGTCTTCGCCTCTCAGTCTCGACACTCAGAGCTTGGACACTTACCACGTGGACCAAACATCTTATGGACAATTGTAAGAGACATCACTATCAGCTACCATTGTTGCACATCTAACGGTAGAATTATGATGGGTTTTATGCTTTTCTTCATTTATATGTAGCTCGTACTTTTTCAGATCTATAGCGATAATGTTTTATATTCATAAGTAAAAAAACTCAATTTGCTACATTAGATTACCGCACCGATCAGCGAGCATAACCACTGCAACTTGATATAAGAGAGTTTAACACAGTCTCGTCACATTTAGTTTTTATAAAAACTTATTCGGTTTCGGTATAAGTAACTAAGCATAATTTATTCTAGTAACATTCACGGTTCAGGTTGAAGATGTCACAACTATTGTACTGTTGTTTAAAGGGGACAGTTTCACAATTTATTATCAGCTGTGGCTGTTGCGCCTGCGCAGCGGGGAAATGGCGCGCGCAGAGATGGCCGCGGCACGTCATCGATGACGCGCGTGACGTCGCGGCGTGACGACACCGATCAAAATGATGAGATAATAAAACAATACATAGAAATATTTGAATCCTTCGAAGAATACAGGGGTACTGTCTTGGAAAAAGTAATTAGTAGATTAGATATGAGTACATGAGTATGAGGTGTGGTTGCCAAACCAATTGTTAGATGTCTGACTGCCTGCACATTTTGTGGCACACTAATTCCGAATATGTCAAGACTCGCAATAAATTACAGTTTTTTTTTCTTCCTTTAATTTCCTTTTGAACGTTGTGCATCTATAAAACGGTGTAAAATTGTGACGTAGAGCTCTAATTAGAGATTCGGCACTGTTATCATTAGAAAATAAAATAATGAAACGTCATAAAATATACTTAGATGTAGTAAAAAAAGTTTTTACACAGCCACAAAAAAACAGTCTCGTGTCAATGTCATAAAGACTTTAACAGGGAAAAACTTTTCCCACTATAACTATACCTAGAGTCTATTTCACCATTTTCTTTTAACTACCTGATAGTTTATGTCTCAGGTATCTGTTATGTCGTACCTACCTGATTCATTTTTCCGAATAAACAGTGACAGTACACAGATAATCTTCATCTAAATTATCAAGAATATGTCAAAGGGATGTGAAATAGGCCATATAGTTTGTAACCACAAAGTACACCAATTCTTAGCTTATGCGGAATATTTTGTTTCTACTGGTCATGTAACTATCTACTGCTTTTAAAAATAGCTTTAATCATTTAATCTGTATTAATAAATAAGAGAGATTTCACCTACAGATGGAAATATATTATCAGATCTTATAATTTACAAAAAGAAAAATTGTTCCTCTAACCAAAGTAGACGTTATACCATATTTAATCTACAGAAAGAAACGATAAAAACTTTTGACTCAAATATTTAATTTATATGATAACTCATATAAATGAAACTTTACGATCCACTTAAATTACCATTTACTTAGTTGATGCAATTACTGAAAGTGTTATTATGGAACCGACTTCGTGTGCAATCGTATTCACACGCAAATATTTTTAAACTATTAGCCAAGTGATCTACATTCGACGCTAAAAGCTACCTTATCACGTTAACAGTAAGGTTACGAATGACGCAAATAGGGATCTACGTAGATACTCATATCTTCCCAATGAAATAACAAATGTTTATTTTATACTGATTCCGTAAGTAATTGTGTTGATTGTGATAAAGCCCTTAGATGCTGCATTAATGTTTTATTCGAGTCCGTAGTCCATCAACGAGTGACAGACTGCCCACTTCATTCATTATCTTCGCTTCTATATCTGTCTAATATTTTAAGACTAGGCTAGAATTCCCAATAAGTAAGGTAAGTTCCCAATCCGCACTGGGCCCGCGTGAGAACTGCGGCCAAAGCCCTCTCATTTTGAAAGGAGGCCTGTGCCCAGCACCGGGACGTATGTAGACTGAGATGACCAATTTTAAAATACTATCACTCGAATGCTATTCGATATTAGTGAAAATTGTGATTAATTTTAGAACTGCAATTAATCTTGTCAAATAGGTACTTAGCCTTTAATTCTATTTGAGCTGTAGTTTCGCAAAAGCATACAGATTATCACCACTTTAGAGATGACGTGATATAAATTATTGATCCCTTTAAACTCCCATCACAATAGAAGGGTTTGTTTTAAAACAACATCGTTTAAAAGATAACAAATGTGGCGAGCAAGAAATAGCTCAGTAGTTCGAGCACGTGAAAAAGATGAGTGATAATCATACACATTGCGGTTATCTAAATAAATTATTACGGTTACTGTGGCCTTCGAGGTTTCAGTGAATAATTATCTAACTCAAAATGATTGTCGGTTTGCCCTTAGTTTAAATGTGACAGTTCACAAAAGAAAAGAATTTACACTTTTAGGGTCACTCTGTCAACTGTATCGGTCTGATTAATAAGACCCTTTTTCCTGAACGCGTGGAGGTATTGAATTGAAATGAAATTATGTAATATAAAAAGTGAAGTCTGAAATCTTGCAGTCGCGAATAAAAAATATTTCTAGGTTTTCGCGATTTTGATACAAAAGGTGTGGGATTCAAAATAAGGAACCCATTTGACTATTTTTTATTTATTTTATAAACCAAATCTTGGTTTCTTGCAGCGTGCTATAGAATAAAAAAAAAACAAAAAAGAAGAACCACAAAGTGACTTTCTATGAAATACACAAGAAATTACAAACTTAATTTTTGCTTGTTATTAAAATTGTACGGAACCCTGAATGTGTGTGCCTGACTCGTACTTTGCCGTTATTTTTATCTCAACCGTTATCCACACAGCGCTGTGTAGGTATGTTTATTATTTACACTCATAATGCACATGTTCAAGTATAGGAATGTCAAAAGAAACATTTTGCGACTATAAGAAAGTTTTTCCTAAAAACTAGATAATTCGATAAGAAGTTCAAGGAAATATTTAATGGTATTAATTATTCATTAAAAATAGATTAAAATGGTAATTGACTCGCGCACAGCGGCGGTTTATTAGGCAAAGTTCTGTGAAATGGTAGGGTTTGTGCTTTTTATGACAATATTTATGTTTTTTCTAACTAAGATATAAAAAAATCATGTGAACCGGTCGAGCTCAATGAACGCCAGGTTTTATGTAATTAATATTAATTGATAAAACCACCACAAGTTCTTAAAAGCATCAATCAATTCGTTGCGAGTGTAATCATCCAATCAATGTATAACTGTACATTTTAGTGTTCTATGCAGCGATAGCAAAAATGGTCCCATCACGAACTTTATAGAAGTAAAGCCTGTCGTTATTGCAACATCTACAACTACAGAATAGTCCGTCCCAATATGTGTATTTGGCTTTGAAAGTTATGTGGTTCAGGTGTATATTGCTCCTAGCTAAATGGATTTCATGCACTGCATCTGCATCCACCATGAATTCATTTAGATCGACCGCAAATCGCTTAAACATCAAATTGACAGATCTTTACTTTGGCAGTGACGTAAAGTATATTTTCGTTAGGCAACTGGACAGTCAAATAAGTTTAAGTTAGTTAGGCATGGCTTTAGCTGCGACACACGCACGCTACTGTACTGCAATTAGGTACATATCGTTGCAACACTGAGTTGTATATTAGCAGAATTTTTAATTTCAATGGTTTACATTTCTGTGACGCATGCCATCTTATTGGGATTGACATTTTATCTTTATGGGAGAGGCTTGTCAAACAGTGGACATCCTACGGCCTGATATAATGATGGTGATGCCATCTTATTACAGGTTTTGGATATTTTTGTGATCAAAACCATACAATATACTTTTTTTGCAGGAATCTGCCTGCCTAGTCTATCTAAATAATCTAGTATAGAGCATTTCCTATAAAGACGTCAAAAGAACTAAAATAATTTATTTGCTCAATCGCGACCTTATGATAGCTAAGTTTATGCAAAATATACGTGTTCACGCAGTTCCTCCACCTCCACACAGTACTAACATTTGGTAGCTCTGCTCTAGTAGCTCTTGAAGCTCTGGTTGAGTTCGAAACGCGTCAGTTTGGTTTGGTGTGGTGGTGGTAATAGATGGGTTTGTGTGATTTGTGTGTGTTCTTACAGTGTGGAGCTGGAGAAACTGCATGAGCACGCATATTTTGCATAAACTTAGCTATCATAAGGTCGCGCGTGAGCAACGAACTTTTTTAGTTCATTGATATGGACCTCCGTAAAGTAACGCCTGCGGCGAGTCAAAGTTATGCACTGAGGTGTACCCCCGTTTTTAAATCATAAAGTATTTAACTTTTCAGTGTCTTCGTTTCACCTCAAGCAAACCTTGTTTTACACAGAATTTCTAACAAATAAGATTTCTATATACTTTCAGGGTGTAATCGTTTAGGGTAGCCAGACAACTATTCCGTAAATATAACAGATATCAATAAAGTTTAAGCTGATATCGAAAGTAAGTTAAAGTTACCCAATGAGTAAAATCACATCGATAACTTTTTTTTTAAACCAGAAATATCTCAAATATTAACTTCAAACCCTCTCGTACATTTAGTACCGTTACTTCAAAGGGTTAAAAGGCCTGGCAGGTGGTAGGACCTTGTGCAAGGTCCGCCCGGATTGCTACCACCATATTGCCATATAAATTATATTATTTTATCTATTAGGTATCCATATCAATTAATTATCATTTTTAAATTTTAATAAAGTTCATTTAGAAACATTGATGAGGGCCCGTCAATGTATCGTAAAACAAGGGCGTCACTTCGATCGAGCAACTGCTGTAAGCAAAAAATTTACTTCCTTAAACAGTAAATGTTAGATTTATTATTTCACATTTTATTATTTACAGTTTATTCGTGTAAGTGATGAATCTTAAACAGTTTTATCTCTTATGGTAGGCTAACAGCCTCAAGGAACATCGTGGGTACTAAATGTATGGGAGCGTTTAAACCTAATATTTTTAATATTACAACTTTAATTTAAAAACAGTTATTTACGTGCATTTACTCATTGGGTATCACTTTCGATATCAGTTTAAAGTTTTCTGATATCTGCTATATTTACAGAATAATCGTCTTGCTACACTTAACGATTACCTACACCCTGTATATCTGTTTGTATAGAAAAGACAGGATTCCTACAAAGAACAAGATTATTACTGCCCGAAAGAAGTTTTATCTTATATTTAACTTATTGAAAAATATACTAAGAAAGGTCTTAATCATTTTTCGAAGTGTATACCAGTCACCCTACGCATTCCCGTATTTTATTTACTTACGTACTTATTTTTTATGTCCAGCCTTAATTTTTTCCAATATTTACGAATTATATTATTAGGTATTATTATCGGATGGCCTTTCGAATACAAGTCCTGCGTTTCTTATAAAACAAAATCTACATTATTTAGCTAGTTTATGATAGCCTCCTCAGAGCATCTCTTAATATCCCCATGTAGCGGCCAGCAAATATTTATTTATTAGCACTTGATTATTTTAATTCTTTAGTGAGTAAACAGTTTGAAGACAAACTATAGCTTTGACATTTCCGATTTTAATGGCGAAATTAAAACATCTTCTAAAAACTAAATGCCACTGTCGTTGAATATTTGCGCACGCGAATGCTCTTGATCGTATCAGCCACAGGGGGGAACCACCAAAATTCAAAAATAGAAGTTCGTATCGTACCGTCCCTCTCACTCTCGTATTAAATAATATTAGCGTCAGCGGGACGGCAAGATACGAAGTTAAAATTTTGCACTTCGTAGTTTAAGGCCAGGTATTCCCGTAGGGTTTTCGTTACGACTGGCAGCCCTGCGCAGTGGACCGTTTAAACGGCGACTGTTGTAAGTAAATGAGGTAACCACCATTTCCCCTTTCAAAGTAGACGCCGCCATTCAAACATATTCAGTGCTACAACAGCAGGGCTACTACGAAACTCGAAACTCGAAGTTCGTATCGTATACCGTGCCTATCGCTCTTGTATTAAATAGTATAAGTGTCAGAGGGACCGCACGACACGAACTTCGAGTTTCGGAGTAGCTCTGCTGCTATCGATCGTAGAGTCATCATTATCATCATCAGCTAGAAAACGTCCACTGCTGAACAATGGCCTCTCCCTAGAACGCCACAATGTACGACAACTCGGTACTTGCATCCACCGGTGGCCTGCTACTCTCACGATGTCGTCAGTCCACCTAGTGAGAGGCCTGCTAACGCTTGTCTCCCGGTTCGTGGTCGCCACTTCCATTCTCCCCCAACGGTTATCTGTCCTTCGAGCGATATGGCCCGCCCATTGCCACTTCAACTTACATATCTTTCTAGCTATATCGGTAAGTTTAGTTCAGAGTGCCAATATACCAACTGTTTTCTGACCCATCGTAAAACGTTCTCACAATAAGCGTTATAGTGTTTTTTTGTCAGGCAATGCGATATCGCTGTGACCACGCTGTGACATTTTCTGTAAAGAGGTTCCATGGGTACATGGGTCATACGCGCTATATTCGTCGGTTGCACGTCGGTTGCTTTTGCGTAGTCATTGCGAAAATTTATCTGATTCCTATACGCGTTGCACGTGAGGGTGAAAAATAATTTGCATGAGCCATCAATCAAATCAAATAGGTAAGGTAGTATGTTCCAGTAGAAATAGCTCGACATGTTGGTCTAACGACGACAATATATAAAGGGCAGTGCAGTTGCTATTTAGTAAATAATTAAGTGCCTACCGCCACCTTTACGCGTCGGGCCAACATTGGCCAAAATTGTAGAGTGCAATCGAGTTGCTAAGCAGTAAACATAATCCAAAACTACTTGAAATACGTTTTGACTCCACAGCCCATGACTAATGGAGTTGATCTGTAAATCTATCAAAGGCTTCCTAGCTTGTCGTGTTGTTTGTTTTCATGCGCATCGGATGTGCACTACATATGATATCATTATCTATGTCATAGTAATATTTAACAAGCCCTTGCCTGGCATCAAGTGCATTTACAAATATGACGAATTGACGACAGCCGAAAAACAGAGATCGCTCGAACTCTACGTAAAGTAGAACTTCTGTAAGTACTTTAAACTATATCAAAATGGCAATAAGATAGATATATGTGTATATACATTGAGTAAACAATTATCGCCTCTGATAGTTTTTAGCGCGGTCTATGGTCCTGGTGCTAACTGCTTATCTACACGACTTATAACTTGCAATGGACGGTGAAATATACTTACTTATGTGATAAATGCAAAAGTCTGTTTGTTATGTATGACTTCACTAAAGTTTCCGTGTTTCATTTTATATTTAAGTATTGTAGACATTTTAGCCGTAGTGGTTATATTCTCTTTGATTTTAGCCATTGTAGATATCATCTGATAAACTGAACCCCTTAGCTTGTGTTACTTAGATTTCATAAGAATTATGGCTCTATTTATCAGTAGGTAGTCAATTTTGCCAGCGAGCGATTGGAAAAAAATTACAGAAAAAAAAACCTTTTTAAAAACAAGCTTTTGTTAGAAAAAGTAAATGAACTAAAAAGGAATAATAAATTTAAGCATTATTTGTGACATGTATACAGCTAATAAGAATACTTTACGTTCAGTGTAACCTCTTATGTGGTTACTCGTCATTTATAAAAAAAGTATGCGTACAATAGATAGTTCTAAAGACTGATGTAAATATGGATGTACTTTCAAAATGTAAAATACATATATACCATTTTAAAAGCTTGAGGCACCTATGTACACTATACGTGATTCAGGTTTAGTAGTATGCAATAGTAGACAAGCTTTTAAAATGATATATATTTTGCATTTTGAAAGTATATCCATATTTACATCAGTCTCTAGAACTTAACTATCTACACACGCATATTTGACTACAGACAGACAGACAACGGGTCCAGGTGAATCTAAATAAAAGCTTGTAAAAATATACTTACATTGACTTTCAAACAACTGTTATATAAAGTGCAGAATTTAAAGGGGACAGAGTTTCCGCGTAAGCAGAAGTGTCTGTCAAAAGGTGTTAAATAGGCGTTATAATGATAATCACAGAAGATGACAGAAGATGTCGTACATGTGGTGGAATGTGTTCGAAATCGTGCTGCGAGGAAGGCGTTCGTTGCAGCAGCTAATCTGAGCAAGTAGGTATAACGCGGTAATCTGGCTTATTATACAATAAATAATAATATGGTATGGTATGTTAGGTATGATGATTTTAGGTCCAATTTCCAATAAGACTCGCGGTTTAGAATTCATGAATAATAATAGATTTTTTCGCAAATGAAGTCGCGGGCAACAGCTATTTGGCATGGAGATAATGTGAGACCCGGAACGACATAGGATAGTTTTATCCAGGAACAATAATTATAATAGTTCCAGCCGGCGACGAATTATTCGCAGACAAATCGTGGGCAACAACTAGTATTACATATAAGTACATGAAAACCACGAAGCTTTAAAAATAATTCAAAGTACCACCTCCTTCATGGGCAGCTTTTTTTGATTGCAAATACGCGTTGATGTCTTTTCTATAAATGTGTACATTCCTTAGCCTTATTTTTCTATGCTTTAAAGCTCTACTATCGCTGTAAAGTTTGCTTGATGTGCTTTTAGTTAATTAACTGCATAAAGTTACACAAGTATAATTTACATGATAAGTACTGTGTTGTACGGTAGAGGTAATAGCTATATCACAATCCTGGAGCTTGATATTCAAAATAATGACTGTTAATTTAAGTATAAATAAGCAAGTGGGGACGCAAATCCAGCGTGACTGGCAGGTGCGCTCGCGCAGACCGTGCCGTTTCGCGATTCAACCGCACCACGCAATACAAACAACACTTTTATGCGAAAGAATAAAGTTCGTTGTAGTGTGCGCGGGAAAACCATGTGCATTCTTGCATTAATGATGCGAGATTTTGTTACGTACAAAAATTTATCGGTTGCATCAAAAGCGATTCATTAAGAATGTATTTGTTCATAAGTGATATTACTTAAAGTGATAATGAGTACTGTTTGCTAAGTAAGTAGTAAGTAGATTTCAGCAGATATAATATGATACATAGGTACATACTAAAAAAAAAAGTGGACGTGTACGTGTGTAAAGTAAACAAACAAACGAGGCTGAAATGCACACAGGACATGCATAACTTACGTGTTTACGCAAACAATGTTGCAACAGTCCATCCGCACAGCTAGCTCCGTAAACGCGCCAATAACTCGCGCGTATTTTGACAGTTCGGTTTGACAGTTGCGCGTGGTTTTCGCGGGCTTGATGCGCGTGCAGCGGTGCAGCGTGCGCGGGGCGCGGGCGCCGCCATCCGACTGCAGACGGGGGGGCCCGCCCGCACCCCGCGCAACAGGGTTACCATTTTTCGATGGGATGCCAGAATTTTTTTGGGACAGCGGGAGACGCGAAAAAAATCACTGTACACACCATCTTAGCATAGAGCATGTAATAATTTTTTAATTCGATGAGGAATCATGATTATAGCCTATTCCCAATAATGTTCGTCATCCCGTTTTTTTTGAAAATAATTAGAGAAGTTTATGCGTAGGTATAATTAAGCAGCGGTTATATGTTGTAACAGGCGAAATATGGCTACATACTTTAAAAAAAAATTGTCAGTGACATACCTACATTACAGCTTAACCTGTCGATTTGATATTAAATACCGAAATGCAGTCGTCTTTCGCATCTCTACGATGGGAATGAATAGACAAGCAGCAAACTCTGATCAAGAGAAAACTTCTATTTAGACTGAACTGAGGCCCCTAGGCTCGTCCCGTAGCATGTTTCCCGTGAGTAAGTATGTAAGATCAACAGTTATTTTCGGACATGGCATTTCAGAAAGATATATATAACACAAAGATAGATATTACTTAGCTACATTGTTAATGCCACAGCCCATGAAATTTAAGAAAAAATATTTTAAATAACATCCCACTAATATAATAAATGCGAAAGTTTGTAAGTCTGTTTGTTACTTCATCACGTCTAAACCGCTGAACTGATTTAGATGAAATTCAGTATACAGATAATTTGAGTCCCGGGGAAGACAGGATAGTTTTTATCCCGGATAATTTCATAGTTCCAGCGGGATAGTGAAAACCGAATTCGACGCGGACGGAGTCGCGGGTAACAGGCTAGTTATATATATGATATAGATTAACATTGACAGTAATCCTAAAAATCTGCAACGACAAATGACAGAACATAACAAAAATAGCTAATGGCTACATTCTAGGATCCCCAGGACACAATAAGTAATTTATCTTAAATAATAGTGAATTTCATGATATTCTCATATAGGCGCACGCACACTCAGTCATGCAGCTTTTAAGGGGAACTTTCTAAAGCAAAAATATAGATGTAGCAATATTCTCAAAAATCACGCCTTTGAATCCTTTGCAATCTCTGATCAAAAAACCAACACTCGTTAAAATTCTCAGGATTACATTTGACAGCGGTCAATGGATTTTACTTAACAAGACTAGTTCGTTTGCAACATGGCAACCCTACGCCACCCCGCGCCCTCTGACCACCGCCTGCATTATCAACAAACACCGAGTGAATGGAAATGAGGCCGCCCGCGCCGCTAGGGTTACAAGAAGTTATAATAAAAAATCGTGACAGATAGTAAGATGACATGATGACATTTAATTCCCGCTAGCGAGATGTGTGAGAGAAGGTAAGGTTGATGAATACCTTGATCTAAATAATTCAAAGATACAATTTTTTTAAATTATCTTATAATGTGTCCCACTGCAGGGCAAAAGCCTCCCCTTTCTTATTTCACTCGTCTCTACTTTTGGCCAGCTCTTGCCAATTTGACTGGAATCGGTCCAAGTCGTCCCGCCATGTCCTCCTAGGTCTGCCTCTGCTCCGGTGCCCGTCGCATGGAACCCAATCGGTGATTACTTTGGCCCAGCGATCCGGATGCATGTGGCAGACGTACAAATAAAAATTGTAAAGATACAATTTATGAATTTTTATTTACTTTTCATTGCCCTTATGTAGACATAAATCTGGACACCAGTGCCTTACCGAAAATCAATTATAACGACATTTTCGCTGTTATATTTCTAGATTCAAAGCTCAGCGACTTGTTGTACGTCTAGCTAGTCCTCTCTTTTGTAGTTTCTGATGTTGGTAGCCCGTCCTGCTGGATCAGCGAGTAGCTGATATCACAGTAATTGCTAAATATTAGGAGATACCATGGCGATAAGTACTCATGGTATTTTTCTTATAATTTTGTATAAAAAAAGAAAAAGAATCCGTTTTCAAAGGTTAAAAGTACCTAATATTAAATGATATTGTAAAGGATAACTCACGTCTTAAATCGAGTTTAGCTCGACATGTTTCGGGCGAGCAGAGCGGTGGCGCGTAGTGCGCGTGTTGCGGCAGCCGTCGAGTCGCGTGCTCCTTAGAAGAAGGGTTTCAAAATAGCCCGAAACATGTCGAGCTAACCTCGATTTAAGACGTGACTTATCCGTTACAACATCATTTAATATGAGTGAGTTTCACGGTAGTTTCATGATCAAAGTTAAAAGTAATCTTGTCGTACACTCAAAAAATCCTACAAAGTCAGGACATAATCCTGCCGCATGGTAACCCTACCGCGACTGCATCATTATACCATCGGATCACTCGCATTGTTGTCGATGTCTATCGATGACTACACCTACTTACTGTCAGGTAGGTTGTTTAACTTCTGTGGTAGTCCGTGTGGAAGGAGCTTTAGGGTTATTATTACTGGTTATCAGATGTTGAGTCGACGTTAACACTGGGGGTTCTGTTGACGTTTGAAATACTAGTTCTCTCATATGAATTTGTGTGGCAGAAAATCGTTTGACCTAACGTATTGTTTGGTCGAATTATTGTTTCACACAATTTTACTATGGTGCAACTCAATACAGATAATGCTTCAATTGGTCAAATACGTGAGGTACTTACTTACTTAGAACAAGTTAAGTTTATTTTATTATCTTTCCTGAAATTGCTTCTGAAATTAGGTAACTATATAAGAAGAACTGGCCATCTAAGTATGTCAAAATAATAATTTGGGTCCTGTTTACGTTTGTTGACAATGTTACGGTTTCGTTATATAGGTTTTACCGGAAGAATACCAGAGAAGCTTTAGAATAATTTTTTAGGCTTCCGTATCTCAAAACGAAAAAACAGAACCTTTATAAAATCACAGTTATCAGTCAGTCAAGACACTTTCGACCCCACACTACGTACATTTCTACTAGGAGAGGAGCACTGCTAACACTGGACATTCATAGATATTTACAAAAATACGAAACCCTTGGCACACGATTACGACTCTCATTTGGCCAGTTTTTTTATATTTATACATAGCTCTTTTTGCAGGTGGTAGGACCTTGTGCAAAGTCCGCCCAGATTGCTACCACTATCTCGCTCGCTAATCCTGCCGTGAAGCAGCAGTGCTTGCGCTGTTGTGTTTCGGCGTGGAGGGTAAGACAGCCGGTGAAACTTGAGGTATCCCATCTTAGGCCTCTAGGTTGGCAACGCAACAAAATCCCTCTGGTGTTGCAGGTGTCCATGGGCGGTGGTGATCTCTTATCATCAGGAGACCCACTTGCTCGTTTGCCATTCAGTCGAAAAATAAAAAAAAATCTCTATCGATGCTATGAATGAAATCGCGCTCAAAATTATCATAGGAAATGTAAGTTATCATTTGAAAATTACCCTAATTAGTGATTATCCTTACAAATGTATGATTGATTTTCGTGTCACAATGGAAAAAGTTAATGGAAATTATAGCTACTTACGTGCTAACGCAGCTTTAACGGTGTGCAACTTTTTGGTCTTTACCCTTATGCGATCTAATTCATATCTATTAGTACTTCACAATTTCATTTAGATACAGCCACTACTCCTCTTGGTCCACGTTCTGTGTATAACAAAGGTGACAATATTGCGCTATACCTACCTAATATAAGATTACTTAATAGATGTGTTGCCACTTCAAAAACTAAACAATCGGTTTCCCTGTTTATAGAACTTATAAAAATATTATTGACTTCCTTCCTCGTGTTCACTTACCAGTTGCTACGCTAATCTGAACTAGGTAATCCAGAAACGAACCATTTTCCTTTTGTGGAATATTCAAAGACTCCAAATTCTGCCCTTTGATTTAGATAAGTACTAGGTGTAAATACTAGGTCGGGGACGGTGACTCAACGGGGTCACGCCGTTTTGTCACCAAATTAGTTTTAAGTATTATTAATTATAAACATTATGTATGTTAGTCTGTAAGGTATTTATTGTATGGGCCAAGTTGCCTGAAATAAATGGATTTATTATTATTATTATTATTATAGAGTGGAGTTGTTAGGCAACCCGGAGATTAAACGTGAGTAGTAACGGAGATAAAATGTGAGTTGGTGGGTGGTTGCAGGTTGGTTGGTTGGTTGGACTACGAAGGGAACACCAAGCAGTTAGTACATATACACAACTTATGTCTTCTAACTTGTTTTAGTTTTAAGTTACTGTGGACCCATATTTAATGATATTATAACGGATAACTCACGTCTTAAATCGAGTTTAGCTCGACATGTTTCGGGTTATTTCGAAACCCTTCATCACTGGAGCACGCGACTCAGCGGCTGCCGCCATACGCGCACTACCGCGCGTATAATATCATTAAATATGAGTGAGTCTCACGGTAGTTTCATGATTAATGTGGACGCACTGAAAATCAGCGTCGCGGCACCGCGTGCCATGACATGCTGAGGGGTGTCCTTTTCTTGTGAGAGCTACATTATTGTTGTACCTACTCGTAGTTATTCAAAAATAAATATTTTCTATTCTATTATATTTGACGCAGTTGGAACCCAGTGGGAATCTGGGAATGAACTTGTTACATCCTGGGATCCTGAGGACCATATGAGGAGATATTGATTTAGAATTCAGATCTTCGTATTTAGAATAGATCTTGGTGACAACAAGAATCAGTGTCTTGAAGAGGCGCCACCACCATATCAGACAGGTGGGTATTTATTTTGTGAAGTGAAGAATTTGAAGACACTTTGATACAAACATTTTAAAGCCTTTTAACTTTATATGGACTTATGAGAACCTATAAAATTATCTCAGCGGAAAGAAGTAATCGCCGTGGTATGGGAATAGCTAAATAAATATTATTACAAGTAATATTTCCTGTTGCAGATTACCCGATTCGCGGAAAAGGAATTGATAAGGATATTATACCGTACTTAGACATAATAATGCTTAATTATTAGAAGTTATAATTAGAATGAAATAATTAAGGTACCTAAGTATGTTAAAGTTGACTAAACCCTTGTATCGAACTGGAAATAACCGAAAATAACTGCAAATTTTCAAAGTACGTATTTATTTGTTTATCGCTTAATTAATTATGACGTCTTAAACAGGCAACACGCCAAAATTCGTCTGGCGACAAGACGCGTAGGCCTGATGAATTATGTCGTATAAAACATCCGGGAGCAGTCAGGGATAAATAAATACATATAACCAATCGTTAATTATAGGAAGAAAGTGCTAACAATCAGTAGGTAGTGAAAAGGCTACTCAAAATATAGCACCTTTACAATAAAGTTTGTATGTACTTATTTTTTGAAGTATTAACCAGTAATGATTTGATTGATTTGAACTTCTTATCCTTTTTTTATTATTTACATAAGATATTTTAATATATTACATACTAGCTATTGCCCGCGGCTCCGCCCCCGTGGTATTCGGTTATCGCGCGCTGTTCCCTCGGGAACTGTGCAATTTTTCGGGATAAAAAGTAACCTATGCCACTCTCGGGCCCATAAACTCTATGCCAAAAATCACGTCGATCCGTCGCTCTGTTACGGCGTGAAAGACGGACAAACACACAAACATACAAACACACTTTCGCATTTATAATATTAAGTATGGATTAATTATGATCACGGAGCGAAAATCACAAACGATTCATCTGTCGCTGATTAAATCCATTTAGCTACCTACCTCTATAATTGTAAAAGACAATAATAACCGGTTCAGGAGCTTTTGAATCCACGCAATGACTTAAATTTAATTTACGTGAAACCTAAAAATGACACTGCGTGGAACACTTTGGAAGGGGAAAGGGGGGAGAAGGTTGACAATTCTTTTTTTGAATTTTACTGAACACACCTTTTATCAAAATGTAATATGAGTACGTTTTCCGCTTTTTCAAATTCAGGTCTGGTCTGTTAAAAAAAAAAGAACGAAATGGTAATGAAATAAAATCAGATAACATGCTGCATTTCATGATTATATTCAAAATTAATAATAATAACTTAATAACAAAATAATTTCGCGTCGGTCGTACATAGTCATACGGTAAATTCGTATTAAAATTTCCTGATTGTGCTACCTTGCTTAGGGATACTCGTAACAGAGTACCTTAACTTTTTGAACATCTTTAGATGCGAATTAAATTTACCTACTTACTCTCTTAAATTTACCCCGTATCTGAAATGTGAAAACTTTAAATACAAATGCATTTTAGTTTGACGTTTTTAATCTGTTAGGTAAGTACATAAACTTAATAATTTTGCCTTTAAATAAATTTGTCATTGAATCTTACTTTGGTCAAGAATAGATAAAATAAGTTGTATAAATAAATCATGCTGTTTTGAGTGAGCTATATCCGATCACTCACAAAAGCGCGCCCCTTCATAGCAAAATCTTCTTTCAAATCGGCATCAATCTATATCAAAATATCT
Source organism: Choristoneura rosaceana (assembly GCA_037349165.1). NCBI lineage: Eukaryota > Metazoa > Arthropoda > Insecta > Lepidoptera > Tortricidae > Choristoneura > Choristoneura rosaceana. The sequence continues at coordinate 10,046,041 of JAZBNJ010000041.1, read as the reverse complement.
CAGTGTGCATGGCTGACAGTACCGACAGCGACTAAGAACGCATTTGCGTACACACAGAAATATTAGCAACTGCATTCACATGCATAAAATGTGGAGGGTCGCGCCTTTATGACTGGACAGCTCTATAACCAGTTTATATTTCACTATTAAGGTTAGACATTAAGGTAAATTGGCATTTTAGATTTTTGGTAGTTCATTATTTCCACTAAGAAAAACAAAGCAACGATTACTATAGTCGTACCTACTCGTAAGTAATGTTACACCTCAACACTTCTTTTACAAATTTGTAATTTGTGATCGAAGTATATCCATTGGTGGCAATGCGAATAACTTAGAAAACACGCTCGGTTTAAGCGAGCCTTTGGATGATTTTACCATGCCAACTATATTATCAGAGAAGTAAATTCATAAATATTTAAATACGAATGATTATGTCTTTTTTTTTTTGGAAAAAAATATAAATTACACTTAACTAAAACCGATCATCTGATTAAATACAGTTGGAATGGTAGTGTATGAAGGATTGAACCCTGCTACAATTACGATCTACTTAAACCTAATCTTAACTTAACTGAGCACCCATTAAGCCTCACGTAGGAAAGCAAATTACAAATGCAATATCATAAATGAATATTTGTGAATCAGAATCACCTACTGCTATAAAACTATTAATTTTCAATATTGTCTTTTACAATTCATCCTTTTCGGCCGATGTGTAGGCACTCAAAATATAAATAAAGGGTAATTTATTAATTGCAGCAGAAATTATATTTCGTTGTACCTTAACTTAAATTTAAATAGTTTATGCTGTAAACAAATGTACTACGTGTGTTAACAGACAGCATGCGGGTAATGTAGGATGAGACCATGATCCGTCTAAAAAGCGGCTACTATTATGCTAAATTACACAATTAATTTATATTCATCCGAGTGTAGCTGACAATTTCAAGTTATTGCATAAAATGAACAGGAATGGTGAGAAATTCTTACATTCTCATGGCAAAACATACAACCAGTTAACAATCATTTAATATCATGTCGAATGCTATGTAGATAAATTTACACTATTTTCAAACATTGCGTCGAACTTTCGTAATACGTAATAAATTAAATATACTTACCCATTTCACAGTGCAGAAACTGTACTGAGTCTATTTCAATAATAAATTTGTTCTCATTTGTGTCCATAGATATTTTATAACAGTCGCAATTCTAAGAAACATTTTAAATTACAGAAACTGGGAACACTAAAATCGTCTTTTTGCATGATACATCTCTGTTTTGTTATTTAAATTTAGGGCTAGATTCTTATCGTCACCTACAATATTTGTGAATTAGCATGCCAGAAAGAAGCTGTCCTTACACACTAACAAGAACTAGATCACATTACTGTGGGAATAACCTATTAGGATTACCTAGAAATTAGAACGTGGAGGTTTCACACAAAGTAGTATAAAGTAGCGGATCGCATCAAATATCAATCATCGACGTAAGCGACATAGGAAAGGCATTCTTACACTAGTATTAATTGATTTTAGTTGTTGGCAGAATCTTAACAATAACTTTTTTTACTATACATATTTACAAAGAATAATTGTTTCATTATATAAGTCTTTACTAGGTATATTCCGAATATGAAATGTACCTTAGTGTACATAATATTGTTGTTTGTTAGAATGTCAGTTGAATAAAAATATAATGAATTATACTGTCGCAGAATATTAACACTTAATTAGATTTCTTGGCAGTAAAACTGCACAGCATGTCTTTGTAATAGACGTGTCAATAGATAAAAATAATATTAAATATTATTAATTACACTTTAACACAGTAAATAATACTGTAGTACCTACTTAAATCAAAAATGTAAAAATATATCACTAATATTTTGAACTAATCTTTTTAACGAATAACCACAATATGAACAAACTAGGCTGTACTGTGTAAAAGCAGATAAAGGTACCAGTCAAAGTTGTTCACACAGTTCAGCAACAAGGAGTTACTAGACAATCGAAATAAGCTATAAGCCAGCAAACTCAAGTTCTAAATGTTATCTATCACTTTCGAGAGTAGCTAAGTACGACGATTAGGGACATGGACATTGATTGTGGATATTACCTGAGTTTGAATGGATAGCATTTTTCGGTTCTCTGGTAAGCGAGTCCTCATTGGTGGAGTGAGCCAGTTGTCGCCGGGGGGGAGCGGGAAGGCACGTGGTGAGCGAGCGCGCGGTCTTACCCCAGCCCCACGTCCAGACACATCATCACCATGAAGCCAGCGATGCAGCCCCACGTCGCCAACTTGCCATTGCCACTGTTCATAGAAAACATCATTATAAAACTACACGACGAGCTCCGCGTACTATTACGTACGAAGACAAGTATTCACTACCGATAAAGCTACATTTCAAGCGAAATCAGGTACACTCCTAGAATTATGTTATCCGTTAGATTTATGCTTATGGCTAAAAAGCCTATAGTATGTATGCAAAATATACAATAAGGACCGTTATGAAATGCTATCGTCATACAATACGAGCCATTGAGAAATAAACGAGCAAACGTTATTTGAATATCAACGAGGTAGCAAAATTACGATACGGAAAGGCCGTCGATGCGATGGCGCTTGCGGCTCACGCGCGCGGATTTAGAGAAACAATGCTCATTGACAGCCGGCCGGTATCCGATAACTGGAATTATGCCTATTAAAATAATTCCCCGTAGTTACTGTAGGCGCACACCGCACAGTGTAGCGCTTATACCGAACGGTGGACGAAACTCGATGGTTTAATTTAAAGTGATTTGTTACTTAAGTGACCTAAGAATTCAATGAAGAAGTAACAATATATTTGTGGGCATTACGAGCAGATAGCTAGAGATGAACATTTTCAGCGCTGGATTTCGCTATAGTACACCTTGAAGTAAAATTCTAACTATGACAAGATTTTTACAAAAATTCATACAGTTAACGTCATAAATAAGTGATCACTTTTGTACCTTGTCACTTTAACGTCATGTTTGAAAAGCCATACGAAATTGTGAACGACTGAAAGCGACAAGGTACAGAAATAATAACTTATTTATCATGTTTACTATGCCAAACAGTAAGTCAACGGATTACTCGCAGTAGTTCCTTTTTTTTCATAGATACTATAGGTAGTGCCACCAGAGTTGAGGTCACTCACACAAGAATTCATAACGACAGCGGGATTTTAAGTCATTCTTTAATTTAATTCATTCTCTTCTGCAATCAGTTCTTCATGTAGCTGTGTGTGTAATCATGTCCTTTAACTCTCGTGGCACTACCTATAATAATAATAATTGTCCTTTTTTGTCCTGCCGAAGGACCTAATGTCAACTTCGATCACCAAAAGTGGGTGGTGAAAATCGACTTGAATGTGTTCATAAAAAATTGCAATTTGCAAGTTAAATAACAGCTTGCAAAAATAAACAAGTAAATATATAAAAGTGTCATATGAGATAAATTCTTTTAAACCCGTAAGACGGAATAGTATGAATAAACAGCTAATTTAACAGCATTAATAGAGCTATAAGCAAGTGCGTTGACAGGACAAACGACGCTGGGCCGCATTACCCTCCGCATAATGCCCACAAAGATGGATTCTCAGTAGCCCAATGTTTTTATTTTTATTTTGTCTCGCGCGGTTTGGGTATTCAAAGTCAAAGTCAAAGTCAAATCATTTATTCAGCAAATAGGCCGCAATGGGCACTTTTACACGTCATTTTTTTAATCTACCACCGGTTCGGAAAAAAACCTCTGTTGAGAAGAATCCGGCAAGAAACTCAACGAGGTATTTTTTTTTTAAAACAGATTCACAATATTTATAAATGACATCTATGTACTATACATTACAAGTATTTAACACAATTTTATTTTTAACACAGTAGGTTCACTATTTGAAGGGATCGCTAGTGCGGATCGGAATTATTTCCAAATATCCCTGTCCATGATATAATCGTTAACTTTATAATAAGCCTTAGATATTAATGTCTTTTTGACAGTAGATTTAAATTTTGTATCAGTTTCTTCAGTAATATTTTTTGGAATTTTATTATAAAAACGTATGCAACTTCCCAAAAACGACTTTTTGGTTTTAGCCAGTCTGTGAGATGGTACTTTAAGCTTCCCTGTGTTTCTAGTAGCCTTTGGCTTATCGACGTTAGTGGGAAAATCACATATGTTCTTCCTAACGTACATGATTATTTCAAAAACATAAAGCGACGGCAGGGTTAGGATACCAGTTTCCTTAAAAAATGATCTTAAAGATTCACGCGTCTTCAAATTATAAATTGCTCTAACTGCTCTCTTTTGCAAGATAAAAATTGATTCGATGTCTGCAGCAGATCCCCATAAAATAAGCCCGTACGACATAATGCTATTAAAGTACGCAAAATACACCAACCGTGCCGTCGCCACATCGGTTAGCTGCCGTATTTTCCAAACTGCAAAAGCAGCAGAGCTCAATCTACCCGCGATTGCAGTGACATGAGGTCCCCACTGCAGTTTAGAATCGAGTGTTATTCCTAAAAATACTGTTGATTTTACAAATTCAATAGTTTGCCCATTTAACTTTATATTCGCCACAGACGCTTAAGCTCAATGTTTAGCAAGTTCAGGCCCTATAATACGAAGTGCGAAATTCAAATTACGTCTCTTGCCGTCCTGTTGACGCTGATTTTATTTAAAATGAGAATGAGAGGGACGGTACGATACGAACTTCGATTTTCGAATTTCGTAGCCCCTCCAGTTTTGCGACATCCGCGAGCATAGAGCCCGGCAACGGCACAAGTGCGACAGCGAACATTCCGATCACGTCCTGCGGGAAACCCCGACCAAAGACATGATTCGCACCTAAATATAATCTGACATCACGAAAACTTACCGAGGAATTTATAAGACGCACAATTAAAGCTGACATGAAAATAAATTGCCTGTTAAGTGACTTTTTTTAGGCGATGACGGAACCGTGCGCACTTGTTACTGAAAAGCCGAAGTGTTGTAAATTTTTTTCAGTATCACAACATGTTGAAATAGAAATTCAATAGTGAGCCAGATATGCAAATGTTTTCAATAAAAAAAAAACAAAGTTTTGTGAATCTTTGGATATTTTGAGCTGGACGTGTTTAAAATTATTGTAAAAAGGTAGAGGTGATGTCAAAAAGTTCTTTTAAGATATATAGTTTTTACATGTCACGAGAACAATCTTAAAGTGACTAAACAATAATCAACTCGGCCAACATACGTCCCACTGCACGGCACAGGCCTCCTTTTGGAATGAGAGGGCTTGGGCCGTAGTTCTTGCCTGTGCTTAGTGCGGATTAAGAACATAAAAACGACTTTTATATACCTAGGCTACTTTCTTGTGTTTGTAGTCTTGGTTGCGTCAGTGGCATATTTATTTAAATATGACATCTTGGATAACCATACAGTGCTAAAAAGCCGACTAACGTGGTGAAGATTATTGTTAAGAAATATAAATAGTGTAAAACCAACTAATTGATTTTACGGAATAGTATGATGGGAGAGCTGTAAGTACCAAGTATCAATTAACAAAACCTATCAAACAAACCTAACGCCCTACAGCCCTAGCCCTACCATAAAGTATAATAAATACGTATATAAATAGAGTCGGGACGCCTGTACTGTGCGACCTAATAGGCTCTAAAAAGCTCTTCTGTTTCAATTTAAGTTACCAAATATAAAAACCTAGATTTGGCAAAGATTAAAGCTGCCAAACTAAACGTCTGTATGTACTAAAAATCAGCGAAGGCTTTAGATTCGTTTAGGCAAACATGTTTGAATCACACCAAGAGTATACAGCGTGACGATAAGACTCACCCCTTGTAGAGGGTGGTCCGCGGCGCGCCGGTCTGGAGGTAGGTCAGGGAGCACCGGCGCGCCGGATTCCCAGACAGTGACGTCAGCGCATAGACAAACCACAGCTGCGTCACCTCATCCCGCCGACAAACACGTAATTTCATATATTTATTATTGACAGTGGCGAGACGGTGACAAGCCCACGCGCGAGAGAATTCGGCTTGTGTAGCGAGGCTGTTCGCCGCCCGCCCTGCGCCGGCGCCGCGGGACTGCAAATAGACGCGCCGCGACACCGCCGATACTACCGCATCTTTATATTGAGGCCGTGTCGACAATCTGACATTTCACTTATGGATTGTGGATGGATAACTCTTACATTATAAACGCGGTAACTTTATAATACACTCAATATATGACTTTGTCCCATTCGGTGTCGAGACCTCCGTGGTCCCGAGAGGTCCGTGGTGTCCTTTAGAACTTTTTAAGGAAATTTCTAAAAGGTTAGTAGACGTCACAGGTGACCGAAAAGCTGGCCGCTTCCTCGGACAAATAATTAGCCTAGCTATTCAAAGAGGAAACGCTGCCAGCATCTTCGGGACCTTGCCTAAGGAGGGGTACTCTTTGGAAAATTTGTTTTAGTTTTAGGTAAAATTTTTATTTTATTTTAAGTTATTGTTAGAAAGTTATGTTTAATATGTATATTATTTAGTTTATTTTATCAATAAAGCCAACACTATTTTATACACTCAATCAGCGCAGCGTGCGTAAAAGAAATTATAATCCTTTAGGGTGTAAAATAAAAAAGTGTTTTATGTTGTACATTCAAACACGAATCTAAACACCACTAAGAGATATGTCCCCTACCCATTACTTTCACCCTCGAGTTGATTTCAAAATCCGTTTAAAGCCCACAAAAGGACATACACATACAGCATCGGCAGTTTGCGCTGGGCGTTAACGTGTCACTCAAACAGGAGATCTTTTATAATAAGTTTTGACCGGTTAAGAATTAAGTGTAACATAAATAACATAATCATCAACAACGTTAAATGTAATGTACAGGTTTGTGCCCCCAGCGTCGCTCCGAAAAAAATAGCCCAGTTTCCATTTCTGCGGTAATTTCGATAAAATCTTTTGAAAGTGCAACTCTATGATATTCTAAGTAGACGTTTGCCAAATTTTGAGTCCTTAGTTTCAGGGTGACCTATCGTTTCGCGGAGTCTAATAGTTTTAATGGTCAAGTAGCGTTTCCCTATATCTTTATTCCCGGCTGCACATTCGCCAGATGAAAACACAAATAGGATTACTTCTTTTGTCTAGTCTCATTCAGTGCTGCTACCTATTAGGTGGATTTTGTCCTCATACACCGCTCCGCATCCAGGAAAGTGTTTTTTTTTCGAATTTAATTATTTTTCCACTTGTATCGTCTTAGTTAAATTAATACAGCTTTTTTTTTAAACCATTTATATCGAAATACGCACGGTATCTGCCCAACTACGACGTAATTTTATAATTTTGTGCGAACTAAAGTTGTGATCAGTCACGCGGCGTTAATGTTTTACAGTGCAGTATTAATGGCAAGAGCTATTGCATTCCAGACAGAGATAAGGAAAGATAACGGTTTTGTTCTCAAACATTTCGAGTGTTTTATCAAATTATAGCGATGCAGTTACAACAAAATGACAAATATGGGAATGTTGGGTGCAACGTTCTCATTTGGATACAAGGATTATGCTACTGATACGATCACACAAGATGAAAAGCATCGAGATTTCTTTTACGATTATAAACTTTTGAGTATATATTATTGCAAACCGTTAATCCAGGAAGCATGTATTACTAAGCATTAAATTAATTCAGGATTTAAGAAAGACATTGGACTAGTACTTAGGTATCCATTATCTCACTTAACAGCCCGTTAATCTTGCCCACGGCATCCCAACCCCATAGCCAATTCCATGTCGCTTCCTGCCTGGCAATACGAGTATATCGGCAACGGTAGAGTACCGTCTGCTAGCACAACCTTATGATGCATTAGGTTAGAGCATTAGACCTCTATAGTTCCGCCCATCTTATTTACTTACATTATATGGTACAGTCGGTACCCTAAAATAACTGTGCAAATTTCTAGGCAACTAGTACAAAAAACACACAAATTAGGGAACCGACCGTAGTAAAAGCCTCTCTTCATGTTGGCTTCGGCCTCATTAATGCCTTTCAAATCATCGGACCCGTGATATGTTGTTTAAAGTATTGTGACGCATTAGCCCCCCGTTGACCTTACTGCAAAATTAAATTCAATGTTTAAAAAATCTGCCAAAAGGTGCGAGGTGTTTAGTCTAACGAATTGAACTGCTGCTGTCTTAAATATTAACATTTTACGAGTTTAAAAATTTAAGATTCTGCTGAACTGACATTCATAAATTTGGCACAATTATGTCCGTCTGCCTCCTATGACCGCAGCCTTAACGTCTCCTCGCTGAGGCGTCGCGGCCAGGGTGTCGCGGCGCGCCGCTATTTTGGGCGGCGTATTTGCGTGCCATTCCGTCGCCTGCGCCGCACTACCGCTTGCACTATTGTCTCGATTCGCCAGCGCACTCTACATATAAAGCTTGATCTTTTTACTTTTTTGAAGACAAATGAGGTCATCTTGTTTTATAGACTAATTTTGTAGCACGAATGTTCACGTAATAGCTTCTAGTGAATAGAGCGCGACGCTCAGAAGCACCATAGCTCTTTAGTGACTACCGTTTAATAGGCCTTCCGCTGCGCGGTAACTGGTAGTATGTGTTTGTTTATGATAAACAATCATCATGTTTTATAACAATGTTAATCGGGCTAAGTGATGCGCGCGCGTGCTTCGCGTAGGCGTGTCAGGTGGACGCGCACGCCACATCTACACTCTCTCTAATTAATTTTGGTTTACATGCGGTATACTTAAAGCCACTAGCCATAATTGATAAAGATAGACAAGGTGCTCTTTGCACATTGCTATATTTATATGGTAATTAACAGAGCTTCGGCTTAGCCAGCGGTCGCTAACACATCTGTCCCGTTGTGTGATACGTCAAGATAGCGCATTTAACATTTAAATTTCTACGTTTGGCGCTGTGAGCGGACATGACAATGCGAATTTGGATCGGCTCCGTCTTGAATGTGAGGATATGTCAACAATTAGTCAATCAGGCACGCGGAATACTGGTATGCGGAGTTGTAGGGCCCCGCGACCGGTTGCGGACAATGCGCGGGGTGGACAATGCCGCTGTCGGCAAGGGGAAGTGCTGTGAAGTTCCAGTGTACCCATGCGCGGCGCTCCTTAGCTCTCACGCTAACGAGCCTCTGGCGGTTGCGGCGCTCACGTCAAATACGAATGTCGAACAATCTCAAGGATCGGAACAATTATTTTCTTGATTGTTCGCGACCCTCGTCAATTCAATTATGACAGGAGCCGAAGTTGCCGCTGGCCAATCGGAGAGCAGGAAACTAATACGCAGTGTTGTTAGATACAAACACGAACTGAACTCATGCTCCGATTCTAACGTTTAATTTTTGGTCGTACCTAGATGTACAAAAGAAAAAAAAAACATGAATTTCATAGCTTTTATAAGTCATATGCTTTTTCCTGGACATAGTGTATACCTATATCATTGTATTCGTGTTCGTGGACCTTCAAATGTCAAATAAAAGTACCTACATGAGTAGAACAATACAATAATTGATTGACACTTCGGGTGCCGTCTTATTCCGATTGAGATCCGACTTTTCCCGATGGAAATATACAAATAAACGAATTATGTGGTTGAAATAAAAAAATAATAGGTAAAGAATCCTACTATACCACTAATATAATATAATAAACGTGAAAGTTTGTAAGTCTGTTTGTTTGTTTGTAACTTCATTACGTCTCAACCGTTGAACCGATTTAGATGGAATTCGGTATACAAATAGTTTGAGTCTTGGAGAAGGACATAGGATAGTTTTTATCCCGGGAAATTGCAACCGCGGTATAGTGAACACCGCGCAATTTACGCGGACGGAGTCGTGGATAACGGTTAGTAGTCAATAAATTAATAATTTTAAATATGCACGCTATCCCTCATTATTATTACTAATAAAGGTATAAAATTTTATAACTAACAATATGGACTATGTTATTGCCTGAATAAAGAGTTTAATTATTATTAATACTAGCTTTTGCCCGCGGCTCCGCCCACATGGTATTCGGTTATCGCGCGCTGTTCCCTCGGGAACTGTGCATTTTTCCGGGATAAAAAGTAGCCTATATCACTCTCGGGCTCATAAACTATCTCTATGCCAAAAATCATGTCAATCCGTCGCTCCGTTATGGCGTGAAAGACGGACAAACATACAAACACACTTTCGCATTTAAAATATTAGTATGGATTAATATTATTATGATTATCCACTATATCTGTACCAACAGTCATGCGTTAAGTGAATCGAAGGTGAGCGTCTCAGGACGATAATGGTAAATACATTGCTTTTAGATGCGCAATAAAGGGTAACGTTATCGCGTCCTGTCGGGGACCGGCTCAAGGGCCGAGGCCGTCTCGCGAGGGTCAAACAAAGGGTCTGCTCGTCCTCATACAATCTTTGTGGGTCAATCCCAAGGACGCCTCTATTAGTTCACCTCCGTCTAGTAACCCTGCCGAGGGAATTTATTGATATTCTGAGCACCCTTTATTAAGCTTTTAAGGATGTTGTTAATTGTTGAGTTCGGTTTTAACTCCGTTACGTCATTTCAAATGGATAGCACCTAAGTAGTATTCGATTTTAATTATGTTAGCGATTGTAAGGCTTTATACAATACTCGTAGTTGCGCTTATTTCAGATCTTTAATAGCATTAATAATAAGAAACTACCTATTTTTACAAGCTTTTATTTAGTTTCACCTGTCCCGTTGTCTACTTGTCTATCTGTCTGTAATCAAAACTTCCAAGTTAAATTCGACCAACTTCCAGTAGTTGGATTGACTTGAAATTTGGTATACTTATGTAAATTGCGTGACAATACAATAGGTAATCTGGTAGTGACATCCTGGTAGTCCAGCCAGGATTATCTCCACAGGACGGAAATCTTCAACGGTTATTAATGATTACGAAAAAAATAAGTAATATTTTTCTAAGGATTTCGTATTTTGTACGGAATATTCCGCAAGTTTAGGTATATTTTATACCTTTATCCTGAATTTTTTCAAATTTTTACACCCACCGGATTAGATTTTAGAGGAGGGAGCGCTCGATTTTAATGAAAATTTGCACTTTAAAGTTGAATATTTCGCAAACAAATCACTAAATCGAAGCAATCCCGTGATGATTTTAAAAGACCTATCCAACTATACTCCACACTGCAATATTGGATGAGAAAAAAAAATCACCCCCACTTTAAGTCTATCGGTGGTACTCCAAAAAAAATTATTTAGATTTTTTTATTGTACCATTTTGTCGGCATAGTTTTCATATACATTCGTGCAAAATTACAGCTTTCTAGCATTGATAGTCTCTGAGCAAAGCCGCGGACGGACAGATAGACAGACAGACAGACATTGCGAAACTATAAGGGTTCCGTTTTTGCCATTTTGGCTCCGGAACCCTAAAAACGACAAAATGTGCTCAATCTTGTTCTAATCTCGACTTGATAATAATATATGTAAGTATTTAAAATATCTAGTTTATACCAGACTGTTAAATGGTAATTTAACAGTAAGTCCAAATGTTAGTAGTAATTAAGTAGAGCAACAATTGTTATTTTCATTTTCAACAGCATGTACAAAGATACCTAGTTTACGTATTATCTTATAAATATTTTCACGGATTCAGATTGGATGTAGCACGAAACCGCTCTAACGCGTTAAAGATGTAGAGTCAATTTGAAACATAATCTCTGAAAGGGGTTCAACAAAAAGTTGGAAAACCCCAACTTTGTCACTTCAAAGTTCAATTTCTCAAAAACGGCTGAACCGATTTTGATGAAACATGTCTAAGAACCATCGCTATTAAACCTGCTTCTTAAAAAACCGGATCCTAATCAGTCTACCCGTTTGAGAGCTACGTTGCCACAGACAGACAGACACACATAGCGGTCAAACTTATAACACCCCTCTTTTTGCGACGGGGGATAAAAATAAAATATTCCGGCTTAATTTTGTGATTTGGTGTTGTATACTTATGAGTTCAGCACAGAACCGGGAAAAGTGGTGTGAAAATGAAGAGGCCTTTACTCAGCAGTGTGTACATGTGGTGTGGGCTGATTTGATTGATTTGATTGTACAAATCGGCACTTTACACTCTCTTATTACTTTCCTGCTCGATGAAACCTGACAGCTGTTTCACGGCAATGCATATAATACTAGCGTCCAATAGGTTCATTGACAATTCGATATATTTATTACATACGGGATATAAGATTAAGAGAAGTAAGTGAGAACCCGACAATAGTAGTGAGATTGCACGTAGTTAACGTGCAAGAGTGAGGATAGACCGAGAACTGTATAGGTACACAACATTATCATCCACCCGGAAATACTCCAGTGTACCCCTGATTAAGATGCATGCAACTGCGTCGAAATATCGGGAAACCATTAAAGGTTATCCATAGTCACGTTCTACATCCCGAAAAAATATATCTAAAGCCCAGTTTAGACCTGCAATAAAAATCGTGCAAGTAGCTTTGCATTGCTGCGTTCGATTGAACACCGTTTCCTTTACGATTACGACCCTTCAATGTAATATAACTTTTTTTTTTATTCGACTGGAAGGAAAACGAGCAAGTGAGTCTCCTGGTGGTAAGAGATCACCACCGCCAATAAACATCTGCAACACCAGGGGTAGGGGTAACTTGCACCATTTCTTGCAAGTCTAAAGTGAGCTTAAGCTTCAGTTCAGTTGTACTTACGACGCGTTAGCCTCTGGGATGATATCGTCGGCTACGACGTATATCATGGCACCGGCGGCGAAAGCCAGCGCGTAGGGCAGCGCGGGTTCCGCGGCCGCTACTGCTACTGCGCCCAGCACGCCGAACACTGGCTCCACCATGCCCGACAGCTGACCGTACCTGCACAGAAATAGCAACGGGAGATCAGCTACAGCAAGTGGCTAAGATGCTCTCGTCACTATTAGTATCTTTGCAATTAATTTCATATGAAAAGAATGTCATATAAGTCTCTACCTACCTCTGGTAGACTTACGAGTATATTGTAACAACAAGCGCACCTAAAACGGTCCATATGACAACATGCAAATCATTTTGATGTTATGCGAATCTCTTTGTGATAGCTCAATAGTATAGATAGGCAGAAAAGTTTCAAATAGCTTCGGCAACCACGTGGATCCCATTTAAGTAGTTGGCTTTTTGCAGGATTTTCACGATTCAAAGCCTTTTTGTAGGCATTTGTATTGAATTTCAGATTAGCTTTAGCTTTCTCTTTTAGCGTAGGTAGGTACATTTTTCAGTGCACTTACTAAAATTTTATAAGTAGTAGCTGTTATTTACGCTAAACATTCATTAATCTACGAACAACACCACAGATTAATTTTTACTAATGATTTCGTTTCAGGGGTGTTATTTTTAAATACAGCGACTTGGTAAATAAATGTGTACTTATCAATTTTGTGTTTATAATGCTTATAGAAATTGCTTTGGTTATAGTTACCAGTGCATGTAGATATACTTGTATGTACCTACAGCTATAAATTGGTTAAATATCCACGAGTAGCTTCGTTAATCTGAAAATTTTGTGGATCGTACTTTTCAAAAAACTCGTTATTTAGGTACGAATTGATCGAAACCAACGAGATCATCGATGGAGCGCGTGGTTGGAACGGGTTCATTGTGCTTGTTTAGCTGAGCCGTGTGGACTCGTCGGCGTGGTACATTAAAGGGCCCCGGTATCCAAAATACTGATCGCGGAGTCAAGTATCAGTGTGTTGTTAATTTTCACGTGTGCGGGGTGGCGGGGTGGCGGGTGCGGAGTGCGGTGCGATGCCGAAAGAGGCCACTAACGAATTGTTTTGGTGAAAGTGCGGGCCGGTGCCGCGACCACATTCCGACGGACTGGTCGTGGAGCCGCCGCTGTGGGAAACGTCGCCAGGGCCACCCCACACGACGCCTTGCAGCCCGGACCTGATCTCCAGCCGAGACCAACTACGATCCTGACTTTCCATTTGCAAAGAGGTGTGAGGCGCCCGCCGTTTAAAGCAAACGCGACGCCGCGCGCCAATTAAATTTCAGAGCGGCTCCTTTCAGGGGAGATCAATGTTCGCAGAGCTAATTCGTGTAGCGAACCACCATTTGGTAGAACCTTCATGCAGAATGAAGAAGCAGCATTTGTCAGTGGGTATAGCGCGCCTTTTTACTATCAATAATATTGACAAGCTAAACTGTATTCCGCTCCAAGCTGCAGCAAATAAATATCAAACATTATGCCCAGCAGTGTAGCGTTGAGACGATACAAAAGGAGAGAATGAGCATGTGAAAGTTTGGAAAGTCGTTGTGTAAGGATATGATAACAAGCGTATGGACAAATTTAATAAGCGTTAGGTAACTTTCAGTTAGTGTATGTCTCGTAAAGTGGCGGCGGCGAGTTGGGGACAAACGGGTTTACTAATAACTGTGATGCTGTGAGCGTTATCATTTCCCACGCTTTTCACGAGACGTCAACATAAAGATTTAACTTTATTGATTGATTACTTAATTTATAAACACGTGTGTTAACTCCGAAACGATTTAGTTCCAAGGTTTAAATCTTTAGTGGAACTGGAAATAACAAACTGTGGTGAAAAATTAACGGTTAGATTATGAGTCATAGCTAAAGGTTGGTGAGGAGCGTTTAAACAATTATATCTCCTGTGTTACGAAAATCTAAGGCTAATTTCCATGAACTAAAGCTATTCCAATTCTGCAGTGGTGGTGGTGATTGAGATTTTAAATCGCCAGACATTAGTCGATTGTCGTAACACACGGGTGGTCAACAGTAGTTGAAATTCTTCAAAGCCCCAATCAGGTAAGAAAGTACACACTTTTTTTAAAGATCTTTTGGTTGGATTTCAAAACATTATAGTGGAAAATTACAATTCTTTCCAAAATAATGAAATGCAACACAAACCTTTCTTTACACTAAGCTTGGTGATTAGGTGCAAAGTTTTTCAACTAGATAATTCAGAAGTCTAAAATTATTTAAGTGTTTGGGACCGAGGTCAAAGATTGCGTCCACCATAATAAGGAATAAGCACAGGAAACGAAGTGGTATGTAAAGAAAAAGACAACAAATAGGACAAAGTACTTTATTTACACTGACACTCAGTGCTGAGTTCCTATAGGTGGATTTATTCCTCCTACATGTCTGGTGGATGCACAGCCTAAATATTTAAGTTTGATAAACCCCCAAGTTGAAGCTCGCAAGTTCGCGCGAGCGGGGCGGGCGGCGCGAGCTGCGAGCGCGGGGACGTGATGCTATGCTCTTATGTTATCGCATGCATTATTCAGCGGGTGGCGAAAGCAGCAATTTGCGACAATATCCACCGATTCTGCGAATCGTTTGACTGTCGAGCCGACAATTCGCAAAGCAGGACGCACGTCACACAATGACATCGGCGGATTTAAATAAAAGCTCAAATATTCAATGGCGCTGTTAACGTTAACGAAATGATTTGGTTATTATATTTGCATAACTATCGACAAGGTATGAATCGTAATATAAGTTTTAAATAACTACAGTATCCAATAGAAACGATTTAAAGTTTTAACAAAAGTTAACTTTATATTATTACGTCTACGGCAACGTAGCTAGTCTTAAAATTCTATTGTGTAGATATATTTTGTACAATATTGAAACCTACTGAGTGCAGTGCCTATTTACAGATATTATTTAGAAGCATTGTTTTCTAAAAAACACAGGTTTTATCTTGTAATCGCGTTTCTCCTATTGGTTCATCATATTATTACTTATGCAATATTAGTGTCAAGGTGATACTCGTTGTTTGTCTGGTTAACATGCTGTATAGTTCTTATAAATCCAAAGATAATAATAGAACATTAATAATAAATTCCCACCACTAGTTTCTCTTAAGCACGATTTTCCCAGTGGCACAGTACCGACTGAAAAAAATGAATGTCCGGGACGTTAAATGAGGAAATGGGATTCTGAAGATAAGAAATAAAAAGACATGAAGTTACTACCGACACAAAGCAAAAAGGCGACTTATAAGTTTTAAGCATCTGTCGGTCTGCTTGTATGTAGATTTGTTCTGTGGCATCCATAGCTATGTGGTGTTTTTTATTAAGGAAGACGGCCCTTAGTTTCGTTTGGTACAAAGCCCAGAAGTGCTAAGGTGTTAATCTATTATAATTCCAGGTTAAGTTTAAAGTTTTTACTGACGTAGAAACTTTAAAATGCCAATCAATTTAAACCATTTCAACGTAATAAGTTAATAACTTTAATAGGTTCGATTCCCGGCCGGGGCAGATATTTGTATGAATAATACGAATGTTTGCTTTCGGGTCTTGGATGTTTAATGTGTATTTAGGTATGTATTTATCTATATAAGTATGTTTATCCGTTGCCTAGTAGACTAGGTCAATTGGTGTCAAGTGTCCCACAATATTTATCATTATTATTGATAACTGTATAGTTATGGATATCCACTAGCAACTCATTTGATGTCTGATTCCACGAAATTACCAAACATTAACAACCTTCGGAGCAGAAACCCTAATAATTACGGTGAATCAATGAATAGAGACATTAGCTTCGCCATGGCTTTTATCTGTATTTACACGCGATCTCGCCTTCGACACAGTTGACGACGGCTCTATTACTTCATTCGCTTTAGGTACGTCAACTTGAAAAGAAATAGGTAATCATTTCACTAATGTTTCTGAAATTGTAGATGTAAGAACCTATACGTTAATCGTTGATGAAATTATCATATTCCTACTAAAATTGACAAACATTAAACAGTAGCTTCGTGGAATAGAGTATATAAAAAGTAGGCTGTGTTTGGATATTAAACAAAGTAGGTTTTGAGAATTTTCATCTGTACTGTAAATTTTCCTCAAAATCATCCTTTCGTAGGGGAATGCAGCCAGTCAGTAGACATTTTCTGTTGAGCATGTTGAGAATAGTGACAAAACTAAATTAAGAAAAGTAGGGGGTGAGTACATTACTATTAAGTTGAGCGAATCATTGTGCCTTGATACTATCAATCAACTGATTTGGTTGAGAGCTGACATTATAAGATTACCGGTTAGTCAGTTCCGTCATAATAGAACAAAGACATGAACTGGCTTCTTGGGCTATGACGTAGGTACAACTTTAAGAAATTCTTGATTGTAAGTCGTCATCGGACAAAATTGCAAGACGATCAAACAGCCCGCGAAGGCGTTCGAGAAAATCAAGCGGGGCTACGACGCAATTTGCACACCGCAAACCGGCCTCGATTGCGCAGATCAGCGCCATCAAGGCTGGCTTGCGCCTTCCGCGACCGCGTCTTCGGGGCCCGGCACCGCGGCGGCGGCTGCGGTCGCGGCTCGCGGCGTCGCTTTCTCGATTTAATTATTCGGCTCCGAAGGCCGATTGCCCGCGGCAGGCAGCGGGCGGTGCGCTGCGACTGGTCCGACGGGTGCTCTGCGGCCGGAAGATCGCGCAGACAGCGCGCCGCCGACGCCCGCACCGCCGACCAGACTCCGCGGCACCGCAGCGACACCGCCGCATATCGAACTCACGCAACACACAATTTCGAAATAGACAACTTTCTCGGGTCCAGTTAGCACTGCATACTTGACCACACAGAGTTAACAGCGGCGGGAGCGGCCCCTCGCGGGTCGCCACCAGACCGCGCGCTCCGGCCCGGCGACACTAGCCGCCGGCTCGGACGCCGCACAGTCTTCAGATATACATTGCAACACCAAACGAAAACAAGGTGACCGTTTTAATTACATTTTAGTAATACATCACAACCACGTCGTTAAAAATGAAGTGGACGAAACGACGCTTTAAAAGTATTCTTCATCATGTATCAAGCGTATGAGGCTCATATTAGTGGTCGCCTCTGCTATGTTCTATGAGTCATGTGCACATGCGGTGAGAAACGTTTGCCAGACGCATTGTCTACAACAATGGATCACCACACTACTTGATCTCATTATGTCATATAGTGAAACAAAAAACAAATGTGGACTCAACGCCTAAACAAAATAACATGAATCTTATTAGAAACTAGTCACTTTGTATGGCTTGGCAGATACCTATCTCGACCATCGAGATTGATTCATCAAGTTTGCTAAACTTCAAGCAAAGTCGCAAAGTTTTTACATTCATTAGGTACGGGGATTAATCGCTACTAACCGCTAATAGATTTTCCATTCGAAATCAAAGCAAGTTCCACATTCCATAAACACATAGGTACTTTAGAAATCCAATTTTATCGAGTCAAATTAAATTGTAATATTCGTTTATTTAACATAATTGAAATATCAAGAGATGTTTGTAAATAAACCACTGTCTCGTCAAATCGTTTTACGAAAATTATAAACTATACAACCTAATGCATGATCGCAAAAGCATATTTGAAGCCAGATAACCCGACATGAAACTTCGAAAGAAAGCCCCGCGTGGTTAAGTCGACTGAAACACAACCGTCGCTCGGTCCGGAGCTTGCGAATATTTTCCCGTGGCGCGCGCGCTGCCTCGCCGGGGCACTTCTTGCCCGGGCCACATTCCTCGCTACTCGCATTCCTTGCCGCGCACTTACTAACAGTCGTTTGTGACCTCTAACTGCTGCAGTGTTATTTAGGGCCTTTGGGCATGACTGGAGAGTCTGAAGACTACTGTATTATATAATTTGTACTGTAATGTACCAATTATGTGTATGTACCAATAATGTTGCCTGTGGCTCAAAGATAACGTGCCTAAATAAAAATTACTTTGAAGCAATATATACGCATAATTTAGAAAAACTTCATACAAATCTACTAGTCGGACCGTTTCCAACTTATAATTAAAATGTAAAACGTTTCAATTGTAATTTGTTAATTTGTTATTTCATAAAAACAACCATTTTATTTATATAAAAACGTGGTATCCGGTAATTATAGTTTCACACGCTTTTGTCACAATAAAATGTTATAATATATACTTATTTCATGTGACTTGTGGTTTATTTTAGGCTAGGCATAATAAATATCTATTTTAACAACAAAGTTAGTTATGCGTGCATGTATGTATGTAGGTACGAGTATGTACTTAATATTATCTTTCGAATACTTAGTATGCCTACTATACATTGTAGAATATCAATGTCTATCAGATACTAGTTTAAACTCACGCCTAGCTCCAGGTGAAGAAAAAATAATAGGCTGGTTCACTTAGCGAGAATTTCGGAAAATCTTTTCACATAGCGCTTCCATGGTCCTTGAAGTCAATGTGTCTTCCAAATTTCGAGTCTCTACCGCGTGGTTTAGGCTATACATTGTCTGTCAGTCAATTAGTCGCGTTACGCTTTTATAGGTCCATACCTATTAGACTACTAAATTTATAATAACAGTATATTCACAAAAATAAAGCGCCCGAATGTTTAAAATAGCAATATTTATGTTCAGGACTCTTAGGATTTATAGTCTATTAAAACGACTCGGATTGTACGTACACTCCTTGGCAATAGAGCGGTGTGTAGATAGATCATTTTGAGCACCGTAGCCGCTCATTTACTTCTGCTGCCGACTGTAGTTACATACTTTATAAAACGAGTACAGATGAGATGATTTAAGCTTGATTTAAATAAAACAAGCGAGTTGGTCCAACAGCATCATTTACGGACAGCGACCAATCGCGCTAAGGTAGAATAGGTTCATTTGGTAGGTTTCGTTGATATGGAACTCCTTAGGTTGTTCAATGACATCAGTACTCTATTTCACGAAGCAGCAAATTACAATTTACAAGCTGTAAGTAGTCTTTGTTTAACAGTATGCATTAAAAAGAGACTACCGTTTGTAAATTGTAACTTATAGCTCATGAAAGGGGCCACAGATAGTTTTAACCAATTGGTATCGACATTTTCTGATGTTACTATATTTAGGTACTAACCTTTGATGAATTATACCTGGTACTAACCAAGAATTAAGTGTTCGATAGCATTGTGATGTCAACGGTTGGAACCTACAAAATTAGTCAGGAATGCAGGGTACCCAGAAGAAGTGTGTGGGGCGCGGGCGCAATGCGCGTTCGCGCACTAAAACCCTTCGTACACAAGGCTACGCAAATCTTCGATACCCGTCGATTTTGGTCTCTAAGCGACTAACGCAATACAAATTCATAGAGGTTCGTACACAGGACGCGTCGCCGATACTTTGTTCATTCGTCGCTGGCTTCAATCGCACAGCTACCTTCCAGCCAAGATCGTCGCTACAAATGTCGCGGCGACTCTCTTATGTGTAAATGTGGAACAAGTGAATCCACTAAAAATCTATAACTCTCTTTAGACATCCTGTAAAATGCTTTCAAATTCATAAATTTAGCACCTTCTGTTTGTTGTAATTAGTTTGCAGCAGCAAACAGTCTGCACTTTTTATTTCTTTCTATATATGGATGAACCTAGTATCTTCTTCGCTTTCGATAAAAATAGTTAGCCAAAATGTTAATTTCATCGTCACTTATGTCAGACATTTTGTAAATTAAGTTCGTGTGAGCCGTGACCCACTACGCATAAAGTGCCAGAAGACACAATTCGCGTCTTGCAATTCAATGCCGTGTGTAAGAGCCATGCGCTACCATATATTCGTGACGTAAGTTTACAACATTAGTATCGGAGATTTGCGTAGCCTTGTGTAAGAAGGGCCTAAGGGTGGGCGAGGTCGTCGCTCGCGCAGGATAACCACTCGCGCGCATTCTCACACACGGCGGTACGAAGGGAATTTCTTTGGAGGTGGAGCGGAGCGATGCCGAATGAGAACTTAAGTACGAATATCCAAGTAGTAGTAGAGTATCTTCTAATTTCCAATCCCAAATTTAGGCAGGAAATTATTTTAAAAATAATAACGCAAGTACCAAGAAGTCCAATCTGATTCAAACATACAGGATGGAAACGATAACGAGCGAGCTCTATCAAACGGTATCAATAACAGTTTACGAATAAACTGAACCTATCCGAAAATTCAATGTTTCCAGCTTCCATAAATTTAGTACAGGCACAGAGATACTAGATAACAATTCTTAGGAGTGTTAAAAAATGCAATTAAATAATAAAATCTTATAATAAAATAATAAATTGCATTCTTATTATTAAAATAATATTAATAATACATGAAAAAAAAACTGATTTTAGGCTGATTTTGCTATAGTATTATCAAGAGATGAGTGCCATGTGGCTGTACTAAATGTATGGAAGCTGGAAACATTGAATTTTCAAATAGATCCATGTTATTCTATAACCTGTTATGATACCGTTTGATAGAGTTCATAAAGCACTTTCAGGATCACTTTTTCGATATCTGGTATATTTTAAATTTAATCGAGTGAGATCACATTACTGTTTCCACCCTGTATACTAATTCGCTGTTGCCTGCGCGAGTTCATATTGTTATTTGGATTAAAACCGCCATCGTGGACGTCACATGACATCAATAATTATTTATTGAACACCACAAATCAATACAGTGAGTTAACAATAAATAAAACAAGGGAGATAATAGGCAACTTATTGTATAATCAGAGAAGGGGAAGAGATAACGTATAAAATTTGATTACGAATAAAGAACTACGAAATGGTTTTGTGGAATTACGAGAATTCGGAGCTCTAACTATGAAGTAATACTCAAAGTTTGGTTGGTCTTCATCACCAGTTCCACTTCACCAAATGATGATTTTCAAGAGCAGATGCACGAATTAGGTACTACAAAATATATCCAAATTACCACAAAATATTTTAAGAGTTCCCGCGATTTCCTTAGGATCCAATCATCAGATCCTGATTTAGTGCTTATGGGACCTAATTGAAGGTATTCCTATTCGTATACGAACGATTTTTTTTAAATCGGTTCACAAATGACGGAGTTCTGAGGTAACAAACAAAAAAAAAATACAACCGAATTGATAACCTCCTCCTTTTTTGAAGTCGGTTAAAAATAGAGTTTATCTTGCGATTCTTCTTTACATAAAATCCGCATATTTCTTTTTTTTTCGCAATTTAAATACTTAAATTACCTCTAACAAAGTACCAGAAACGGGGCCTTAGGATATCTATAAAATAAGGGTGCTTCGTAGTTCGGGAGCGGCGCAGGCGCAACTCGCCGCGGCGGGCGGCGGCGCCAGCGGTTCCCGGAACACCACGGAATGCGACTATTTACAACTTTTACCTATTTGGTAACGTTTACAATACGTGCACGTATTACAATGAGACGCACCGAGACTACGTACCGTAGATGATGCAAGCGTTTTATTAGCTTGCTTGCGGCAGTTGCGACTGACGCTATAAGGAAAATTGGTTTAAAAAGCTTGGCTCCCTGTAAGATTCTCTTAACGTTGAAACTGAACATAGTAGCTTACTAAAAACGACATTTTAAATTGTTTCTTGAGCAATGATACTTTTTTCAGGTATTTAGATCGACCATTGGTAGAGTCGACCCGTGAGTCTCGTAACTATGCCAAAAGAAAAGCTCTTGGCGTAGGAGCGGTCTAGGTAAGCAATACAAATAAAACAAGGATCCACCAAATGCATTTCACAAATCGCTTAATTCAACACAAATTACTTTTGTGTGAAATCTAATTATAATCCAATATACCTAAGAGGGACCACAGCACGAGGCGAGTCGGGTGGCTGAGGCCGGCTGCAGTTGCTAAATGAATTAGCCAGAACAGAAATGGGGTCGGGCTGTCTGGCTGCGTTGGCATCCGGCCTAACGGCGCGCGGCGCATTCTCTAGCCGCTCGCCAACGTCTAACTAGCGAGAGATGCGACCGAAAACATATAACACTACTTTAACAAGCGCGTGTTGATGCGATATCGTTATGCGGGAGGAGGCTGTACAGAGGAAATCGAAAATTGTAAATAAGACTAGCAATCTCAGTCGATCGGATTTTTTGGTGGTTGAATAATAGACGAAGAATGTTACTTGCGCAAAAATGGAGACGATCTATCAAATCCATTCAGGACTAGATAACTATTATAAGCGAAAAAAAAAAAAAAGCGTGTTAATTATTGCATTGTCATCGGTCCTTGATACGTATGCAAAGTTTCAAATTAATCAGACTTCTGTAAACTGGTGAAAATTAAGTTCAAAGATTCCGTTACATACATACATAGTTAGTTACAACCCAAGCTAATAAAAGCGTGTTAAAAAGGGCGATTTTTTTTCAACGCCTCAGATTATCCGATTTTTGTAATTATTATCTGTTCTGTTCCATAATTAAATAGTATTCTTTTCTCTGCAGTTCATCAAATCAAGCGGGTAGCTAACCTTTTTTTTTTTGCAGTAAAGCTTCAGTTCCCTGAAGGTGACTGAATGAAAATCATAAAGTAAGGTCGGACTTGTAGAAACATACATAAATGTGTAGAGTGAGTATCGCGAGAGATCGGGAGATAGAGAGCGGGAGATCCAACTTTGGAGAACTTACTTTCAGTCCATGATGGCAAGATCTTAACAGCAGAGTTAAAGCAGTGGTTTAAAAGTATCATGATAATGAGGAGTTTAAAACTCTAAACACACTCTTTCTCACATCGATTCTATAAAAAAAATACTGCTTAATTGTGTTTGTTTATGTAGGTATTTCATTAAAGTTAATCCTCAACCATGGTTTCCACAAATAAGAAGCACTTAACGAAGAAAATAGCATTACATTCTGCTTCTTATTAATAGTATGAACTATTAGAGATTCTTTATTTAGTATACAATATATTAAAAAAGCCCTTATACTTCGATGAAACAAGCTGTCATAACGTTTGAACATTCCAACATTTCACGCTTGACCACGCTATCATTCTATTTCGTCTTTGATCGCAACAATAAAATGAAAAATAAGCTTTTAAAATTTCATAAATCGTCAGTTCTATGAAACAGAAAATGAACATTGGCTTTAGTTAGATCCACGTGTTAAAGCGTAGACTGCGGGAACTATTTTCCGGTGGTCGATATAAAATAATTTAAAGCGTCTGGTAGTGACGCGGTGTCGTCTGCGGGCCGGGAGTGGCTATCAAAGCCCCACTGCCAACTAAATTTATTTTATAGTTTAACGACAAATTGTTGACACAAATGATACACTAGTGAGTTAGAGGCGGTGAAAAACATTCAAATGCGCAGTTCACGAACATAAACTGGTCTGGCTCGAGGATTAACGACTTTGGGATACATAATTTCAGGTGACAGGCTTAAGGTACCTACCAAACGTTGTTAAGGAAGTGTTAAGATGCACCAAAGGCAATAATTCATTTTATTACTTACCTAATAAAATAAACTTCTCAGTCTTGTGTGTTGACGGGCTATGGACAGGCATTTGACGTGTTTTCAGATATTATGAATAACTGGTGGCTGAAAAACATTTTACTTACCAGAAAGCCCTCCAAGTTGAGAAGCCGGCGGCCTGCAGCGGCAAACTGACCGCCAGGCCTTCGGGGAAGTTCTGGATTCCAATTCCCAGGGCCAACGTCCTGGGGACAATAGAAGACAATATTAGGCAACGTCAAAAGTTATCAAAGTTGTATTGACAAAGAAGAATATGAGACTCCGTTTTCTCTTGTCGATTGATTGGAGACTTTGAAGCTAATTAAGAAATTTACTTTTATTCCCGAGTAGCAGTTTGTTAATTACAAATATGGTACAAATCATCAGAGCCTTATAAGTGTGTGATTTACTTAATTTTTGAAGGCCCTTGTTTATGGACAGACTAATTACGATAAGTTTTAATATTATAATTTTGTTATGAAAAAGAGTGGTAAACTAGCAAGTGGCCACGTGATGGTAAGTATGCTATCGAGCTTTTAGGCAAAAGCGTTTCCGTTGGTTTGCTGAGAAATGAAGAATTAAGAGAGTGTCATGCTAAAAGGCCTTCTTCTGCTAGTTTTTTCAGGAAACCAAAAAAATATACTACCGCGGAATACGTTTTACATCAAAATAAAGAAGGCAATAAAGAAGGAACATGCCGTTTGCCTTAGATCTTGATAGTGAACCTTCTATTTTGAACAAAAATTATCTTCAAGAACCTTACCCTCAGACAAATTACCTAGCTATGTGTCTGATCATAAACTACATTCAGAGTTACAAAAAGACAAAATGAAAATAAGCCCTTGTGAAGCATAAGCTCTTAGGCTTTAAATATGGACATGGGTTATAATTTTTCGGTGAATAACATTTGGCAACCTGTTTCAATTCGCAACTTTTTATTTCCCGACTGTTTAATATTTCTGAAGCTGAAACTATAAATATTTCGGGATTTTTATAAAACTAATCTATCCTAAAGGGTCCTACACGATTTTCCTGAAATAAATCCTGAAATATTAACAGTTTTAGACTTTGCGAAATGAAATACCCGCAATACGTTTACTAAAGTGAATTAAGCTTTATATTATTAAAGATATAAATTCCCAAACTCGATGCAATTAAGTGAATCAGCATCCATTACCATTAGATAGCTCAGTCAAGATATTTTTAAAGCAATATCTTTAAGGTAGGTACAGATTTTGTTACATCTTCATAACTAACATAGATTGCATGTAAAATACCGTTAACGTAAAAAGTAGTTAAGTATGCAAAGTTCAAGTAACGCGAAGATGCGATGTTACAAGCGAGTGCACTAACGTCGCGGCGGCCGGGAGAATAGAGGTAGGTAGGTATGTCTTGTCTATGCATTCCAAGCGAGGACGTCCCCCTCGCCGCTGCCTCCGCTCTAGAAATGCGATTAACTGTATACTTGTACAGTGTACAGCCTCCGGTACTACCGTTCCTGCTAGAGGTGGCTGTAGTTTAATAGTAGGTACCTACATACAGTATCAGCAACATTAGCATAAGCAAGTCCCTAGTTATTTGTATGACGAAGCATCCTAGATGCAATTGTATATAATGATCGGTCATCATTGGTAATTCGGCATGTGACGTCTGTTACTTAACTTACGAGTACACGCAAACATAAGGAGGTAGATACTCTTAATGTGTTCTTTCTCTTTATAATTAGGTCTTGTTTAGTTAATTAATTTTTTCTATCAATATATAGGATAAGTTGGATTAAGGATAAGATCGCATTACATCTTTTTCCCTTGTTATCTGTTAATTTCTAGTTTTATATGTATAGAATGATACCTACGATACAATTATTGTGCTAAAGCACAAATATTCAACGAAAGAATATGAAAGCTCTTTCTTTTCTTACACCTATTCGCTTATTTCATATAAATTTTTTTTTTAGTATTTAAACTTCCGTAAATAAAAGTTATTGGAAACTAGAAACGGTTAATGTTGCTAGAGAACAATATATTACTCGGCTTTCAGAGTTTCAGAAAAGAAAACAATAAAAAACTTTCAGCCTAAGCTACCACCAAGATAGTATAAGAAGCTCTATGTTTTAGAGAGTGGCCACAGCTGGAAGTATTGACCACATTCACTGCTAATATTCTAGTTTCGTGAAGGAAGCTTAAACAAGATCCGTTTGACTCAATAGTCATGGGTACTTGTAACGTCAAGTCAGTGACGGAAAACTCAATAAACATGCACGGAGGCGGCAGCGCCTTTGAACCGGTGAAAGCTGCTCACGTGCGGCGTGAGTAGGTACTGTACTGCTGAATTTAAGGAATGTACGTTGAAGACAGTGCTATATTTATCTCATTAGATGTACGGATAGGATTGTGATCTATTGTATCACTTAATCAGTCCTAGTTAGTAACATTTGGAATTATTAGGTAATCTCTACTAAAAGTTTAAACTTGAAACCAGGTACGTGAAAAGGTTAATAAAGAAAAACTTGGGTTTTTTTTAAGTCAGTGGTTGGAATAGATTGTCCATAATCAAATGGCAGCTTTGTATACCATATAGAGACGAAAATTTGTTCAGAAATTTATATTTTTTCAAGATCATCCTTACGGCGAGAGAATAAGCTTCTTTACAAGAAATAGACTGTCCGTCCGTGAATCTACTCAAAATCTAGACTGTTTGTTTTTCCTTTGATGGTAAACGTGTCACTAAAAGGGATTCTAAGTATATTTGGTACGCGTATTGTTGATTCTAAAAATCTAAAATAATATATCACCAGTATTCTATTGAATTCGATTCCATGTTGTTTAATATCGTATGAGTTCAGAGCTTTAGCGTATGAATAAATTACTGTAACAGAAGATACAAAATAAAATCTTAAGGATAAAATTAAATATCACGTGTAGGTACTCGGTTACAACGAATAACTGTATTAGATTGTGTCTGTGGTAGATACGTAAAGTTTGTTGAACGCACTATTTATATCTTCTCATCAACTGATCTTTTTGCTATCATTTACTGTACGCCATCGCGATTTCCGTTTATGGGGGAGCGATTGCGCTCATTGGCCACTTTTGAGATGCACTTAATTGTGCGGTTGAACAAAAAGGTTGCTTTGTAAATAATTAATTTAGAGGTGATGCTAATCTATACCTATATTTGGATAACGACTTTTATATTAAAGATAAAGTATCGCTCGAGATGCGTTTTATAATTAAGTAACTATAACGTAAAAATATTCATTGAGTCGATATTCATCGAACATGCTGGAGCTGTTTGAGTCGAGACAGTTTTTGTTGAAATTATTCTACAAAATTATAAGTACTCTTTGCTGATAAATATGCACAGAAGTGACGTTATATATCTTGGTTTCGTAGAATGCTTTTTCGTTAAATGCTTTGGTTCAAAAAAACAATAAACACATAGGCCTACGAATCATGTGTATAGCGAATTAATAATACCTCAACAGTTTAGTATTGAAATATTACCTACTGCGTTAGGACATGCATAATATAAACTTTAACATTATAATTTTAAATTAGCTGTATTGCATAGTCGATGTTCTAAGATATTCAGTTATGTGGCAATAAAAGTTATCCGCCGCCAGTCACAAAGAATATCTTACGCATCATCATTGCTTTAAAAGTTTTCTGTGTCACGGAAACGACTGTGGCCGCGGTCTATTATGTCAACCGATACAGACATTTTGGTGAACTGAATGGCGCTGACTCCGGACATA
Organism: Choristoneura rosaceana; assembly: GCA_037349165.1. Classification (NCBI taxonomy): domain Eukaryota; kingdom Metazoa; phylum Arthropoda; class Insecta; order Lepidoptera; family Tortricidae; genus Choristoneura; species Choristoneura rosaceana. The sequence goes on along the minus strand of JAZBNJ010000041.1, from coordinate 10,017,997 downwards.
TCCGAATTCCAATTACATCACAGACGAGTCCATTTCACTTTCCGACCTACCCGGAAGTGAATTCCTAAGCACGAGCATACGGCGCGGCCGAATTTTCAGCGGGGCGACCGAAACGCGACTCACGGTCCGAACGCGTAGAGTCCTAGCAGATACCGGCACTAGAATGTGTCGAAGGCACGCACGAAACACCGATGCGGATGTGAACGTTCGAAAGCGTCGTTCAAAATGTGACTTAGTTTTAGTGCGTTAGAGTGTAAATCGTTTTGATAATATGAGCGATAGTCGCGAAAGTACTGGCAACTTTCACGGCACGATGGGGGAGCAAGAGCCGGCGGTGGCGGAGGCCCTACCGACGGGCCATTGACGACACCGTGACCCACATACCGGGGCCTCATTCATGCCGCGGCCTCGCGCAGGACCCGCGCACTTGCTGCGGCGCTGCCACTGCGACACCGGAATTTCCATCGACCACTTGCACAACTCGCGGAGCAGCCGCT